>OU426916.1:15911248-18866872 GCA_911387795.2 Apamea monoglypha
TGGGCGATCCTGGCAATGGTGACACCCGGGCGTTTCCTCCCGCCTGATCATGTGCAGGAACCTCCCGAAACTTCCGTGTCCGGTGAGGACCTGCGTCAGGCGGTAGGTGAGGGCGCCGTGGCGCCTCTCTAGCCACTCCTCAAAGAGGGGTCTTATCGCCGCTATCGCGGCGTGCCCTGCGCTGGGTTGCGACAGTCGCTCTTTCCATGTCGCCATGAGATCGAGCCGGAGGTCCGTCCGCTCCGCAGCAATTTGCCGCGGGAGCGGACTTTCCCCCCGGCGCAGTGCCTCCGCGCGCCACTCATACAGGCGCGCGAGGACTATCGCCTCCAGATCCCATGGCGGCAGTCCGGCAAGGAGGCTTGCCGCCTCGCGCGAGATCGTGCGGTAGCCCCGGATTAGCCTTACGGCTACCACCTTCTGGGGCGCGTTCAGGTAGTGGGCGGCTCGCCGCCGCAGTGAACGCGCCCACACCGGGGCCCCGTATATGGCCATGGACCGCACGACCCCCGCGTAAAGCCTCCGGCAGGAGGCGTTTGGCCCCCCCAGGTTGGGCAAGAGCCGCTTGAAGGCGGCCCCAGCCCGTTCCAGTTTGGGGGCCAAACGTCGGAAGTGCTCGACGAAGTTCCACCGGCTGTCGAGGACGAGACCCAGGTACTTCATCGTCGTCTCGATGCCGATGTGAACCCCTCCTGCCGTCAGTTGGGATCCCGGTGGTGGCGCGTTCCGGGGCCCATGAAACGTCATGGCCTCGGACTTGTGCAATGCCACCTCGAGACCCAATTGTTACGACTTGAGTTAAATTGCTGTCTGTGAGTTAGGAATTGAGTTAAGGCTTATCCTATCTTTGGTCAAAATTTAATATTCTAAGTTATCACAAACAATAATGTTTGTTTTAGTTTTGAGTAAAAACAGCCGCACAGGTTGATCAGTCAGATTAAGCTACGCTTGCCGCTGTTGGTCTGTGGATGGGTGACCATCTTTACATACCGAGACCTCTCCGTGCCTCGGAAAGCACGTTAAACCGTAGGTCCCAGCTGTCATTCGTGGATCTTTGTCAGTCGTTACGGGTGGTCAGAAGCCCGACAGTCCTACAACCAGTCTTACCGAGGGGTATCGTATTACCCAGTAACTGGGTTCTGGAAGTCAGATACGCAGTCGCTCCATGTAAAATACTGATATTCAGTTGAATCTTGTTAGACTGGAAGCTGACCCTAAACTAGTTGGGAAAAGGCTAGGCAGATGATGATGTATAGTTTTGACTTCAAAACAATACTACGCTTTAATGACTAATAAGTTAGTGAAAATATCTATAAACACACCCACCCTTGGGCCCTTTAGTACACACACATTTTTCTTGCTGTCAAAAACTACGTCATCAATATATGGATGGATCACTATGGAAGTTTTTTGATAGACAATTTTTTCCTACGACGCGGTATATCCGCCGTACCGCAAAGAAGCCTTGCCGTGTACAAAGGGCCTAACATGATCTTCAAAATGACAAAAGCTATTTTCGAAGCATTCAAAAATAATATAATACAAATAACCGTTCTATTTCAGAACCTACTCTTCAACACTCAGAACGAAAATAAATGATTGGCATTAAATTTATTTGAAACCAAAAGAAGACAGCATTTCGACAATCCATAATACAAATCAAATACCTATTCAAATAATAAATGTAGAGAAAATGGAGACGGTATCATTACTTTGAAGTGAAAATTTCTTTAGGCGCGTTGAGCGGTTTTTTGTATGGGCGAAATCTTATGGGTTTACGCCACCAACATGTTATTGTGAACAATATATCTATAAAGCTATGAGTATGGCATGTTCCACTTGGCCAGCAGTGAAAAAACACTGTTATTTCATGGTTTTAAATTTTCATTTCAGTCAGCAGTTCCCATGACCGCCTAAAGAAAAAGAAGAAAAAATGTTTATTCTGCACAAATGAAACGCACATTACAAAACAAAGATAAAATATTCACATACAAAGTAGTTAAAAGCCTCGTACTCATGGAAATAAAAAGTTGTCAATTTTGTCCTTTACTTGATTTTAGGGCTAAAGATATCACCCATTAATTAACATTGACAATACAAATTAATCCGTGATGCGCCCGCGACACTGGCAGATGACAACATAAAAACAACAATGCCTATATATTTTTAAAATAAATCTCTTCGGGAGGTGTTAATAAAAATTGCGTTAATTTAATAATACTTCAACACCGTAAATCAACCGTAAAAACGTGCCGGAAACCACCGCGTTTACCTGTATTTTTGAACTTTTTTGCCAATCATGACACGTTCTTCCTAAAACTATGAAGCAAAACAGTTTAATACAAAATTACTTACTTTTACTGACTAAAACCCACAAGTGTTCCTTCAGTTGCCTATGCCAGGGGCCACGGTATCTCTTTCGAACAACCCGCGGCCCTGGCAGGCATCGACCCTAGCGGACCCCGTCTGTTCGTGCTGACATCTCTTTGAGGCGCGCGTGGAACACTACGCGACGTCGACCCGGGCCTGGTCCTTGCCGGGCGGCGAGCTGCCCATTGCTCGTCGCCCCTGATGACTCGCCTTGGGGGAAAGACTGACTGGTATACCGTGACGATAAATGACATGACGCTTTCTTATGCAGTCATGGGAAAATTGGCGACATTAGGCGGGCGTCTCGTGACATCCATTTTTTTTTAGTTAGTCATTTTAAAAGTAGTATGTAGTTTTTTCATAATGTATTTTATTTTGCCTGTTGATGACAAATAGACAACCAACCAATCTATGACATGGGAATAAAACATAACTGGCAAAATATGGGTGTACTGCAAGTACACCGTGTCTAACCGTTTAAAAATTACAGGGTTTATGTTTTGTCATACGTTATATTTTTGTTTTGATGTTAATTAATTTACTTACAAACTAAAATTTTAAGGCTAATAAATTGTTCTAATTGATATTCTACCTAACTTCGTCCACATACTATCAACCATGTAAAATCATTTTACAAAATAGCCACCAGCTCGCTAGCTAGAAATGGCAAAATCCATTTTATACAAGCAAACCGTACTAGAAACAAAATTTCTACTTAAATTAGAATGTCAATCAGAATGTCGTCGTTTATCTAGATTTCCGATATCTTATAACATTTCCTTTGGCGATGGAATACTTTTAAAGCTTTCTTTGTTAACCTACTTAACAAAGAAACCTGTATATGAAGTGATGAGTGCTTTAACTTAGAGTAAGAGTCTGAACTTTGAATGGACTCTTACCGCCGAAGTCACAAATTTCCATCAAAGCTAATGAACCATTAAATTGTATTCATAAGTATTTAAATGTAACTCTCAAAAGTAATTCTGCATCTGGGACAATACGCGTGTCACTCATAATTAATCGTAAGTTAATGTTTCGCTAACAGTAATGAATGTCTAAAAAAAACTAATTAAATGAATTGCTCGTAAAGTGACTGCAGTGGCAGTGAGCTGGCTATGTTTATCGAAGGATTGATGTGTGCCGAAGGTGGAGTAGGCGTTTACTGGAGTGGGTCGCCCCCCAGCTAGATGGACCGACGACCTTAAAAAGGTGGTTGAGACTGACTGAATGGGGAAGGCGGAGGCTCGGGAGGCCTATGTCCAGCAGTGGACTGCGCCAGGCTGAGTTGATATCAACTCAGTCGGTTAACGCCCACACTCTCAGAATTTGAATACTCTTAACTCTCAGATGTTGAATTAATCAACCATTGTTGAATAAATTTCTGAGAGTGTGGGCGTTAACCAATAACAGCAACAGATTAGAGCACACATAATTTCGTTGGCAGTCATGTTTGTTTCCGGCGAATAATTGGCTACCAATTTTCAAATGTTATGAAAGGGATACCCTATAGGGAATATTATCTACGATAAGAAAATGTATCGGCTATTAGGATAGAGTTATGTGTTTGTTAGGACCGTATTCTGGACCAATATTCAGACGCATATCAGTTTAAGACCTGATTTGACTTGTGAGAAGAGGGTCGAATTAAATTGGCTAGCGAAACTCTGCAGACGTGATGGGTATCAAAATCAAAATATTTTATTTCACATAAACCAACATGGGCACTTATGAAACGTCAGAAGCTAGGTGCACGGTTCCAATTGGTCGTTTCCTATGGAGAAGAGCCAGCAAAAAACTCTACGGTTAATCTTTTAAAAATAATTGGCTTTCATAATGTTTTCAAATTACAGTAGGTATGGGAGGACAGCGTAGGCCTGTCAACAAGTACCAGGTACTTGATAAAATAAAAAATGGTCTACAGATCTATAGTCTACAAGACCTACAAAGTCCTCACATTTACAAAATATAGAAGAATCCATCAAAAGGACAGATAAAATATAAAAACCTATTAAAACCAAGTGACATGACTGCCATTACAACCACTAATAAAGAGTCGAAACTAGAATTGTCTGTATATAATATCAAATAATAAAACGATTAAAAATATTGTCAAACAATAAAAAGATAAAGAGAATATCGATATCTGAACACGATAAATTGAAAATGATTTAATGTTTGATGGAAGGGTCCATGACTGCTCAAAATTCAGGGAATTGTAGAACCAAAGTAGCTTTTGATTTAATTAATTTTCTACAGTCCACCTCGCAAAGAACACACTACATGACCAAAATTAAACTAAATACCGGTTCATTAACACGAGCAACAACAAAACGGTCAAATAGAACTTGTAATTTTCATACAATATGCGTTTAATTTCTCACATTGCATTTGACATTTGGCCCTATTTGGCATTGACAGAATTGTCGTCATCGGCACAATTGCCATAAATAAAAATTTAACAGAACTCTATATCCTTGAGTTTAAAACCGGTCATCCCAAGTACCTACCATCTTGAATAGGTATAGCTGGCACATACCTACGTACATCCTGCAAATGTGTAACTGCACTAACGTGGTAGTATAATAGGTATGTTGGGGTGCTTGTGGCTTCGAAGCAGTATTGGTGCACCTGGTCTCGATACTTCGATCAATATAGGTAGGTACAGGTATGTGGTACTCTAGGATATTGCCAACGTCGGTAGTAAAACAATGTCAATCTACTTTGTTGAAGTAGAGGAGAAATTTTGATGTAAAATGTTGGCTTGGCTTCTTAGAAGTTACTTATTTTAATATCAGCAGCTTTGTATAAAAAAAAAATTACTTGCTTATAATATTTCCTTTTATAGGTAGGTGTTTTATACCTCCATGCCTTCCTGAGAAAAAGGGTCTTGACAGACGAACAACGAAGTGACCTTATAAGGGTTCCGTTTTTCCTTTTGAGATACCTCAAAAGGAAAAACGGAACCCTTATAAGATCACTGCTTTTAGGGTTCCTTATATACATAAGGAACCCTAAAAAATGTTACTTGCATATTTCCTTTTATAGGTACAGTACTATTTACACAGGAACACGTAATGGAAAGTGCGTTCTTAGAAAAATACAGATTCGTTTAGGATCTGGATAATGCATAATTTGGGGCATATCTAGAGAGTGGCAGGGACACACAACCTGTTACCATGGATTCAGTACAGGATTCTTGACCACTCACATAAAAATGTTTCGTCGGTTATAAAAAAAAAACTGCTGTTTCCTACAAAAGTGCAACCTGAGTGTAAAAAACAGCATTTTTTTTTTTAAATAATTGTCAAAAAAATTAAATGGGTTCCAGAATTATGTACTGCATCAATGGCTGTATACCGACCCAAATTATGCATTATCCAGACCCTGAATGAATATATGCATAAATGAATTCTTTATGCAAAAACAAGACCCGCTACGTCAAGGAAATCGTCAAATTCGATAACAGTCTTCCATGAAAATTGGTGGCTCACAATGTAATTTAAAGCACCAATTAAACCATTTACTAATTAAGAAACTGCCTACATCAGAAAGTTAAAAACTGCATAATAAATTCAAACGTAGTCAGCTAAATTACTTTAAAACGTCGCACTTTCATAAATCCTGCAATAAGCACGACGCGCGACGATGCAAAAAATGCTGAAGTACAAAATTTAAGTTACACTTAGTTATGAGGCACTTTCACGGATATATTGCGATGAGACAAGGTCACACTGTGAGCTAAACGAGAACTGAAAACCCCTGAACATCATTAAATCATTCCGCTGCAATTTTCTCAAGGAATCACGACCTTGTGAGCAGAGATGAGCGATAAATGAGCTAACTCGCTTTGCGGACCCACCTTGCCTTATCCTCTAGAATTGCTCAGAATCCATTTATTTTAAAATTCATTTTCAACTTTAAGCGAAATCTGCGCTGAAAAAAATATCTTCAATTTACATTAACATAAATGGCAGCGCTTTACTGCTTGATGGGGTTTTCTGTGCGTCCATTGATGGCATTAGAGTCTCATTAAATATGGCCCGCGTTAATTGGCGATGGTGTTAGTAAATTAATTAATTTGCAGTGTTATCGTAAAACGGGGTGAATAGGAATGCAGGGGTGAATCGGGACGAAACTTTAAAATGGATTTTAACGTTGAAATAATATAGTTTGTTGCCAGAAAAGTCTCTAATGTGTTTACTGTTATTTAATTAAAGATTAAGTACCCTTGTTAGCAACAAACTATATTGTTTCAACGTTAAAATCCATTTTAAAGTTTCGTCTCGATTCACCCCTGCATCCCTATTCACCCCGTTTTACCGGTATTTGACATTTTTTGTAAGAAAATAAGTAGGTGTAAATTAAGGCAGGTTTTCAAATGGAAAATGAAAAGTACTTATTGAACCAGGACCGCACAGAGCGTGGAATCACTGCGCTGGTAGCGACTAGAGACGCCTTTGAATATTGTTGTTATATGAATTTGGCCCAACTATTAGGTGGAGGGGCCCGTGGCTAAATAATAACAGCCGCACAGGTTGATCGATCAGGTTAAGCTATGCTTGCCGCGGTTGGTCTGAGGATAATCTTTACATACCGAGACCCCTCCGTTCGTCAAGCACGTCCGTCCGCGGTTGGTCCAGCTGTCATTCGTGGATCTTTAACAGTCAGAAGTCAGAAGCCCGAAAGTCTTACCAAAGGGTATCGTATTACCCAGTAACTGGATTGTGTAGGTCAGATAGGCAGTCGCTCCATGTAAAATATTCCATCCAGGCAAATTTCGCTGAATCCGGTTAGACTGGAACAACTAGGATAACGGGGTAAACCACACGTCATCACAATAATTGTTTAAAAAAAAAAATGTGAATGCAGTTCAAAATGTCTCACAAAGTTAGGGACAATCTCCTAAGACCATTTTCCTGTAGCTACAACGATTATGGTACCTGCCTTTACTACACAAAAATTTACCCTGTATAACAAAAAGGCGGTCAAGTGCGAGTCGGACTCGCCCATGAAGGGTTCCGTAGCAGCAAATTGCGGTTTACGATTTATGACGTATTAAGAAAAACTACTTTTCTCTCGTTCAAACCAATTTTCGGTGGAAGTTTGCATGGTAATGTACCATCATATTTTTTTTTAAATTTTATCATTCTCTTATTTTAGAAGTTACAGGGGCACACATTTTACCACTTTGGAAGTGTCTCTAGCGCAAACTATTCAGTTTAGAAAAAAAAATATATTGGAAACCTCAATATCATTTTTGAAGACCTATCCATAGATACCCCACACGTATGGGTTTGATGAAAAAAAAAATTTGAGTTTCAGTTCTAAGTATGAGGAACCCCCAAAATTTATTGTTTTTTTTTTCTATTTTTGTGTGAACATCTTAATTCGGTTCACAGAATACATCTACTTACCAAGTTTCAACAGTATAGTTCTTATAGTTTCGGAAAAAAGTGGCTGTGACATATGGACGGACAGACAGACAGACATGACGAATCCATAAGGGTTCCGTTTTTTGCCATTTGGCTACGGAACCCTAAAAACAATCCACTTTTAGTACCATGTTTGCGACGTTGATTGGCAACCCAATCACCGAACGGTTGATCAAGTATGATTCAATATTCATGCTTATTACCTTGCGTGTTAGTTCGTTACTGTGTTTAGTGAAGTCCCGTTCACGGGTAGGAAAATACAGTTACAGTAATACAACTGGCGTGGTGCTCATACACAGGAGCGACACTCGTCGACGGCAGTCGTCGACAACGTGTAATGTTGCATGTTGCCACGCATGCATGGCATGTTGTCGACGGGTGTTGCTAGTGTGAATGCATAGGTACTTACGGGTAGGAAAATATAACTTGCGTTCGCGATTTGTTTGCCAAACATGTAAACAAATATGAGTTTATGGAAAAAAAACTTTAATTCGTACACAATAAAGTTCAATTTATGCTACAACTTCGATCATTTTTACACTTTTTTCATTGGTGCTAGTCACTCTAAAATCAACTTAATAACTATAAAGTTGATATTTGTTTAACTTGAAATAACATCAATTGGAAGCATACATTTTAGCAGACTATTACAATGGCGCCGATTCTCTTGTTCACAAACTAAACTAAATTAAAGTTCAGTGCATCTGTTTCTTTCTGATTCATTAAGAAAAGGACAGAAGATAAATATTAGTGTTAGTCCTGTCAAATTAAGATGCTCCCACAGAGCACTTTATAATAGACAAATTAGACGTGATTAGAAACATGGCTACTAAAAATACGTCAATTTACGTCAGGCGCTGACTAATTTGACCGGACTAAACTAATATTTATCTTCTGTCGTTTTCTTAACGAAATAGAAAGAAAAAAATGTACTGAACTTAAATTTAGTTTAGTTTGTGAACAAGAGAATCGGCGCCATTGTTTGCTATTACAATGTGTACTTAGTTACAATGCAACTGCCCGGAAGGTTTCGGTACTTAAACCCGCACGTAAAGACAGCAGTGCCATTCGATGCAGCAGTCGCAGAATCTGACGCTATACTATTCCAACCTGCATTTAGAAACATTTTTCTTTCAACTTTTTTAGTCACGTGCCCTCGTGCCACGTGAGAGTTGGATAAACAAGGAAAAAGAATTTTAACCTACTGAAAACATGGGGAAAATTCCTGTAAGAGAGCGGCTCTTGTGAAATGAAGCCCTCGTGGCGACTCGATTAAGGATATTTTTTTTCTTTTACGTTCAAGAGCGAATTTTTTTTTTTTGTTTTTTTTATTATTTAACACAGTTTTTAGCTGTCGTTAAACAAATACCTAATATACATTTTGTTTTAGCTAGTATTTATTTTATTTGTTATTATTTAATGTAATGTTTATTCCAAAAGTATCAGATGAAAGTGTAAACAAACCATGTTCAGGTTATAAATTCTTACGAAATCAGTCGCTAAAGGGAATTAGCAACACATTAATTTGTATTTAGACTGTTTCAACCTTAATCACTGCGTTTTCCAACAATTATAATTTAGATAACACTATAAAATTGTAATTGAAAAACAACCGCGATAAAATTTGAGGTTATGAAATAAACTTTTGAATATTTTGGTAAAACTGATCTTTAAGATTTAAAGTCAGAATTGTGGGTTTAAGTATTCAAAAAATCAAATCAAAGCGCTCAATTTGTAAGTGTGAGTGACCAATTTGTTTACATTTTCATCAGATATTTTTGGAACAGAATATACGAAAGCTCTGACACAGCTAATCTTCATAGCAACATCGCTAACAAAACTAAACCTGTGTCTTCCACATAAATATTTGTTTCACTTGGTACGTTTTTATGTGTGTTATCGTTAAATTTTATGTTCATGTTGTACACAAAAATATCAATTTATTACGAATTCATGTTTATTTTTACATGAGTAATGCACAGTAGGTAGGTACTTTGCGGAGGCCTTGATCGTGAATGTCGTCAAAACGGGGTTCATAACGTAATGTTCATTTTCATATTCATTAGGGAATAAAAATGCGACGTGTGGTCGTTGGTTTGGGTTTTTATTTACATACATATTTGGGAGAGAAACGTTACTCGGAAAAAAATCTTTGCTTTCTTGCTTACCACTGGTTTTTGCACGCACTCTCTGGATCAGTAAATCTGGTGTCAAAGCTCGTGTAATCTATTTTAATTAGTTGGCCGGAGTAACTGATTACAATGAGTAAGCTCTTGTAATTTCGATTTTGAGATGAGTAAAATCAAGGAGTATTTTTTTTTAATTCAAATTAGTTTATTAAACTTACATATAGTTCACAAATATACAAAACTAGTGATATTTATTTTAGAAGTATGTATATATATTCTCATATTATTTGTTTTATTTTATTAAGAGAATTGTTTTTTTTTTTAACGTATTTTATTTTCTCTTTTACTCTTAGACATGCTATCTATATCTCTATCTACTTTCCTATGGCAGGGACAAGATTTCTTTAGAATTAAGGATCATCTTTGTTCCTAATTTTCTGTTCTTATTTTCTCGTCTGTTTATATATTTGTGTACATAAATGGTTACTTAATGGTTAATAAATACATATAATTTGCAAAAAAAAAAATACACAGATTGAACAGCGGGTCCCAAACTAGGTGCATCCTGTATCTTGGTGACCCAAACAGTGCACAAAGTTAATAATTGAATGAGTTCTGCTAGCTAGTTAATAACATACTACGACTTACTTAAACGCTATGTACCACCCAACCTATAGGAAAAAAATTAGATTTCCAAGCCAATCGTATACACATCCCTATTTTCTTTTGTTTCGAAAAATCGTTTTGGAATCCTCATGGTCTTCCTCCTCCTTCCTTGCCGGACTCTTACCAGCAAACAACCGCAGTGTTCCACCTCTACCTATGGCCGGGGGTGCGGGATTCGCATAAGCATTCACTACTCCCCGACAGGCCTCGACTCGCTGTTCCTCAGCGGGTCCCACCTATACACATCCCCGTAATAATAATTTTATAATTAAAATATTACACCTGTACTTTACTACCTAGTGAGTTTTAGCTAATTCCTTTGATCTCGTTATCAGCAACTCGTTCAACTCCTTGATCGTCTTAACTCTAACAATTAACGACGACATATCAACTTTGATCGTTAGCGCTCGAACTTCCGCTCTTACAATTAGGGATATTATAATGATTATGGTTGTATTTTACAGTAGATATTACGTCGTTTTATTAGTGTTCCGGACGACATACATAAACTTCGACCAGAATGATGTTCAGACCATATAAATAAGCATTTTTCATTATGGATACATTAATGAATTCTTATTTTTATTTTTTGGTAATTATCATACAAACTAAGTAGACAGGTGAGAGAAGTAAGAGGTATGAATATCGGGTGATTTACGTCAAGGACGTAAATCACCCGATATGCATACCTCTTTATCCGAATTGGCAACGTCGTATTTTCATTCATAAGATTTGGCGGGCTGAAACTTGTCAAAACTAAATTAAATTTCAAATTAAAACCCTTTCTTACTGCATAGCTTAATAAAATTTAATTAAATGAAATTACTAATATCTTTGTAACGATGCCTTTTTAAGGACTACTTCCTGTGTTAGATTTGATTTGTAAAAGCTATAAAAGCGTTTGCCAAAGTTTATGGATAACACGAAGAACACGGTGTATAGTCCAATACCTCTGATCACATGCATCACTGTCATTATCACAGTGATCTTTAATCTCGTGACGATAAGGTTGCTGTTGGGTTGCTTCAACTGTTAAGTTTGTGAAAATTACAGTGGCCTTTATACTTTTTGTAATAAGGTTGCTGTTGTATTGCAGGCGTCAGAGGTAAAATAACTGTAAAAGGAATGTACAGACGCCAGCACATCAAGCTACTACAATCTGTCAAATTTCTTTAATAGATTTTCAACTTTATCGCTAAAGCATTAAGGTTCAAGGTTGATTGGGAAAATTTGACAGTTTCGGGAGCTTGACCTGCTGGCGTCTGTACTAGCACGCGGAGCATAAGTCATAACCAATTATATCGCTACTGTACAGACGCCAGCACAAAGCTACTATAATCGGACAAATTTCTTTAATAGATTTCGAACTTTATTGCTAAAGCATCAAGGTTCAAGGTTGATTGGTAAAAGAGAATGCCCGTTTTTGGCCATGAAAAGACCAACAATTTGCTTTTGTTAAAAAAAAAATCTTGTTTTATGTTTATTAATCCCGGTATTCATTTATCGAAACAAGATTGCAACATTAATGCACAAAAAAAAAGTACTGAAAATATAAACATTAAATTATACGATTGTAAAATGAAAGTCAAGGCTGTCTGTCATAGCTAAATAATCACAAGTCGACTTCGTTTGCATTTGTGATAGTACACTGCTGCTTAATTGTCTAAGAGCACCAATAACACAAAATCAATGTTTTTTTCCTGGTTGTAATGATTCCAATCGACTCACTGTTCCATCAGCATGGCGGGTACATCCTTTTGCGAGTACAATTATTATTTACCTCCAAAATGTTGAGTCTGTAACTGCCATTTAAATAGCAACTTTTGGGATTTACTATAAGAATCAATATAAATAATCCTATTATAACTTTTAGTGCAGCATAAATTGAAGATTTTGCTACATTATTGAAATATAATATGCACAATTATATCAACTTTGAAAATATTCAGAGTATGCCTGAGCATATTGTACATTATTATCTAGGCTTAACAATGGCACAATACCAACAAATTCTGTCTAAAGTTCCGAGACTGTCAAGTAAACATAGGGGTTCTTTTGCAGTGACGAGCGCATGTCGGCATTATTTCAAGTGCCAAGAAGAACGTTAGAGCGGCTCATGAATATGGCTCGCGAAATATTAAATGCAGATTTTGTTCCTAGAAATGTGGGCATAAATAATATATCCCAAGCAGTAATAGCTCAAAGAAATCTCCTTATTCCAATTGGTCCTTATGGGGGAGAAGATAGGAAGCCCATTATAATTGCCGACGGTACAGTCAACAAAAGATAGTAGATATAGATAAGTATGCAGGGTCGTCGGATATACATAGTTGAAGTTTAGTAAGAAACCGATGGATGTTTTCGGATAAATTATATATATTTTAACATTCATTATATTTTATATATGTTTTAATAAATGCCAACGATTCTGGTAGAAGTGCAATTAAACAGTATTGTTGCAATTGTACTGTCGGCCGTCGAACGGTAGGATATTGTGCCCACGTTATGACAGTAATATGGTACAAATACCGCCGTACCCAACCCAAAGGTTGGGTACGGCATCAGACTAATATTTTCCCTCCTGCTCAATTCCTGGATAATATACTGATTACATATTATGATACAAATGATGTATAAGATCATAAAATACCTTACAGATCAAATCAAAACTTAATAATGTATGTATGTACTAGCTGCGCCCCGCGGTTTCACCCACATATAACGAGATACACGAATATCGAGATGAAACAGTATTCTATGTGTTAATCCTGGTTATGAGCTATCTGTGTGCCGAATTTCATCATCCATCCATCCATACAAACTTCCACGTTTATAATATTAGTAGGATAACAGTAAAATGATTGTTAAAAAACTGTATTTGTGAAAATAAAAGCCATTGTATATCTTAACATTTCGGACTTTTTTTTAAACCAATTCCTTCACCATTTCATTCTTTAAATTGCATATTATCATTTCCATATGCTTTTATATGTGTGCACCCAGGGCCGAAGTGTCTATGGTCTTGACAGTTTCAGGTAGCTTGATGTGCTGGCGTCTGTACAAAGACAAAGTGAAATTACTTTTCTTCATTTTTGACATCGCAACGTTCTACAATCTGTAATTGTTGTCTTTGGTTACTTCTGTTCCTACTATGGTCATGGCACGCGTCTAATATATATGACAGTCTTGTGACCAAAGAAAAAGGTTTCTTCTCTGGAACTTCTGTCCTAAGAATCTCAGGGGAGTGTAAAAAGCATTAGCTCGGTGTTGTATTGTGTAAAAAGCGTTGTGTAATAAAAAACTGTTTTCCTGTGAAACGTGAGACAGTGGCTTGGTGTTATGTCAGGATATATAAAGAACACTTTCTTAATAATTTATTTAATGATTTTGTTTTCCTGAAGATAACCTGCCAATCCCATTTTACATCTCTTCCTCATGCCATTCTGAAGTTATTTCGAAGAACTTCATGTTTTAAGACTGACTAGGACTAGGTTGACTATGTAAGGGGCTCTTGGCTAAGCAATAGCAGCCACACGGGTTGGTCCGTGGATGGATGGACATCTTTACATACCAAGAGCCTCCGTGTCTCGGAAAGCACGTTAAGACGTTGATCCCGGCTGTCATTCGTGGATGTTTGTCAGTCAGTCGTTACGGGTCGTTAGAAGCTTGAAAGTCTGACAAACAGTTATTAAAAAGTATCGTGTTATCCAGTAACTGGGTTGTGGAGGTCAGATAGGCAGTCGCTTCATGTAAAATACTGGTATTCAGCTGCATCCGGTTAGTCTGGAAGTCAACCTTTACATAGTTGGGAAAGAGCTAGGCAGATGGTGAAGATAACTATTTATCTTCATACATCATACATTAAACTACACACACATGCTGCAAACCTTAATTACAACAGTAAATCTGGCAGTTCAGATGATAATCGCAAGAAATGAATTAATTTATTTTCTCCTAGCTAGACAAACATTCTCATTAAAAGAAGTATTTCTCAAGATTAGACACTAAGAGTGATGGAGACATCCTTTTGCACTTTGTCTAGAACGATCTAGTCTATAAATTGTAGGAAAGTAGTTAGCACTTCGGAGTCTGTGTTAATTGATCTTTCTGGATCTTTAGGCGAAAAGCATAGGGGAGCTGTAAATAGGTCTTTATTTTTAAGGGGAGTAAATACATTTTTACATCTATCTACACCAATTCTCGATATCTTTAGTAAGACATACATTATTCGAATGAAATGAGCGAAATTTAAGTATGTAAAGGCCTGTTTTTTTATTTAGCACCTTAATTGCATTTCAATTACAATCTGAATAATTTTGAAGGATATTGCTAATCCATTGCTTCATATATTAGAAAAATTTGTCTGCGCAACAACGTAAATAACGCAATGAATGTTGTTGAACTGTCAAAATGAAATCCATTGCTGCTGTTAGTGTGTTACGCAATTACTTCGCAGATATAATATAACCAAGTTTGGAAAAAAACTTCCCTTATTAGAAACTATACATACGGTCTATTATTACACAGCCAATCCAATTATTTGACACGAAATTATTACCTTTCATACCTCATAAAGCATCTGAATTCAACCATCAACCATCATACTTCATTAATAAAATATCACCCTTCATTTACCCAGCCTTCATTCACTCCAACACTTTCATTCACCTCACCGTCTCCCCCACAGTTTGACTCATGACCTTCCCGCCCACATCCGCCCACATAGGAACGTATGCTGCATCAAATACACCTCAACTTCTAGCTCCAACTCGTAAATGTCATGGTTGCAACCACTTAGTAACAACTGCTCTACGAAATGTGATACTAACTTTCCTGTATCCAGTAACTTTTAACATACCTAATTGAGTTGTAAGAATGAGTCATTTTCATTTTTCGTGGAACTTAAAAAAATGCTAATGTAAACATTAAGAAATAGTGTAACTTCGTTTTATTTAATTGAAAAAGGTTTTTAATGAGGTCTTGACCACCACGTGACAACCTAGTCTGCGTGTAGTTCTCAACGAGTCCACAAGTATTTACCTAACGCTCTGTAAAACAGGGTTCCAAGCACGGAATTCTATTCCGTGATTCCAAGTGTCAACGTTTGCATAAATCCTATGATTTTTTTCTTATGTATGCTGAATATGATTTCAAATGTGATTCTTTATGTATGTTTTACTCTTATCCGATCTCTTTGGTGGTTCCAGTAACTTCGTAACAAAACTAGATGGCGTCACTTGCTGCGCCGTCAGACATAAACTATTTTCTTTATTTTTCGCTGATACGAATACGTCTGAAAATGTTATTTCGGCAAAGCTTGCTTTTATGGTTGGTTTTAGCTAAAATATAACCAAATATCAATAATTACCCGCGTACCGGAAGACGTAGCGTTGGAAGGCCTCCCGTAAAGGGGAGCGACGACCTTGTGAAGGCCGCAGGAACCCGTTGGATGCGAGAAGCACAGAACCGGTCGAAGTGGACGTGCTTGGGGGAGGCCTATGTCCAGCAGTGGACGTCTTTCGGCTGAAATGATGATGATGATGATGATGATGATCAATGAATTTATTTTATTTGAGAACGCATATTAAAACATCCTTTATTCAACCAAAAGTTCAATAAACGGTTCCTCTTGAATGAGCTTAGCCTATTTACTTGGTAAAATAAGACAGACATCAGAAATTCGGTCAAGTGTGTCCTTTATTCAAGCCGCGAAAAGATCTCAATTTATCTGCTTAAATAGAATAGGAGTAAGTTCCTATAAAAACTTAAGTGTTTACATTCATTTGGATTAGAAAATAGTGGTTTTCTAAAATTATGGTTTCTTTTGTGAAAATACCCACAGATTAGTATCTACGATATTGATTTAATATAAGAAATAAAATCTATAAAGAGGGCTCTGAGGAGGGCTGGTTCGAGGTGGCGCAGGAAAAGACTTTTTGGAAGAATTTGGGGGAGGCCTTTGCCCAGCAGTTGAACAGTATTAATAGGCAAACAAAAAAAAAATCTCCAAATGGTATTCGCGTTACCCAAGGGTTGGCTTTTACCGTAGCCAGAGGCGAAGCATTGCCATACAACGTGGCAATGCTTCCAGTCTCTTGGGTACATTACCAGTCGACAGCGATATGGATGAATTTTTTGACGCCATATTTTAGTTTGTTAATAGTTTTAGTAAACTTTTTTTTTTAAATTAGTCTACGCTGTCCGCACTCTTTCAAACTTTCGCGAGCTCGCGCGTCCTCTTTTCAGTTTTGACGGAACCTATCCAGCTCGACCCGTCATCTCCTACATGGTCTTAGTTATGCTAGGATATTATATTTTAATAGGTTTTTAGTTGATTTAGTACAAGAAATTTACCCAGTGTTTATATATTTTTTTTGTCTTCTTTAATAAATTGTACAGGACATTAAATAGCTCCTCTTATTTACTCATAAAACAAAATGTTTTTACCCTTAGACAGCTTAATATTTTTCATCGCCTGTCTATAAAATGTTATCCCTCGTTCTTACGAGGTGTAACATCAGCTATCTTTATTTCATGTAATTATTTTCGTTGCGTGTTTCCAGAGGGCCTAGTGCGACCCTTGGGAGACTGCGGAGTTTCTGCAACCAGCCTTAGTAAACTAATTATGTTAAGAGACAGGATTAATTTTAAAATATTAGTCTTACGAACTATTGTGAACTCACTCCTGAAACGTTCTGAAAATATTTGCCCTCAAATTCATACGTATCCCAGCGGAACTAACTTATGTAGAATGGCGATTAGGTTATGTATTAAACAGTACAGCGGTTGTTAGACTGTTAAAATAACAAATTAAACAATTTTACTAAAAATAGAAAAATTAATTTTTCAAACAAAATAAATAGCTTAAAACTTGGCACGAAATAAACTAACCTTGATAATAAGGCACTAGACACGCGCGGGGCGATGGTATCAACAAATTAAGTTTACTGTTGTTAAATACACAGTGACCGCTGGATGATAGTCTCCATACAGTGGGTGCCTGAGGATGGACGGCGCCGCTGAGGCCGGCCGAGGAAGAGGTACCGCCAGGGACCGGCGTGGCTCAAGAAAAGGATGCCTGGGAGGATTTGGGGGAGGCCTTTGCCTCAGCAGTGGGACAGTGTAGGCTAAATAAAAAACACTAAAACAAAAAAAAAAAACCCGACAAAACAAGTTAAAAGAATCATGAAAAAATAGCAACAAATACGAGTAGAACAAAACAGGTATAAACGTGGATCCCTATAAAATAAAAAAATAACCTTGAAATTATGACCCTACGTAAGTATGTATGAATTTTTTTGATTATATGTTGTCACGTCGGGGGACCGCTCTAATTACTAGCCTAACGTTCTGTTAAAGTTTAAAATAGTAGCGGTCTCCCGACGCAACGACATTTTAAACAAAAAATTTAAACCACTGGCAGAATGTTAATTGTTATTTATTATTAACTGTGCCCGCGACTTCGTTCGCGTGGAAGTCGGAAAACAAGAATGTGTCGCTTAGGAAAGGTAATTACCACTCCTTCATTGAAAAGGAAGAATCTTCCGATCTTGCCTGGAGGGAAGCGTTACCTGGGGTTCTCTAGTACACCCCTTTCGACTGCAGTCACTGCGTCTTCAAGGTTCATAATGTCAATGCGACGAAGTGTCACTTTGATTTTTGAGAATAAATAAAAATGAAAGCGCCTGGTCGAGGCTGATTATATTATCTGACCAAACAGCCATACCTACATAAGTCTATAAAATACGTGGTTTCAATTAATTTGATAACCTAATAGCCACACTGTATATCCAGATAAAAATAATCTAATGAGTTATGCGAGATACGAAATATATCGGCGTGTCAAACGCTCAAATCCGTTCCGTGTTTTATGCGTGATTAAACGACAAACATCTTCACGAACATTCTTTGCAAGATTTATTTTCAAATATAAAATTTATTAAAATGTAATAGGTACGATTTTTTCTATTTTATACTGTAAAAAATAAAATAGAGCATGCTTTATTATATACACCAATCAATCTGCAGAGCCTTTTCCCAACTATGTTACGGTTGGCTTCCAGTCTGACCGGATGCAGCTGAATACCAGTATTTTACATGGAGCGACTACCTATCTGACCTCCACAACACAGTTGCTGGGTAACACGATACCCCTTGGTAAGACTGGCTGTCTGACTCTCGGGCTTCTAACGACCCGTAACGACTGTCAAAGATCCAAGAATGACAGCCGGGACCAACGGCGTAATGTACTTTCCGAGGCACGGAGGGGTCTTGATATGTAAAGGCGGTCACGCATCCACGAGCCGACTGCGGCAAGCGTAGTTTGACCTAATCAATAGACTTGTGTGGCTGTTATTACTTAGCCACGAACCCCTCTCAATATTATCTACACCATACGATATTATAGATAAAAATGTAGAAATTTCACCATCTGAATGAGAGCCAAACTATTATGCAAACTACACGTCAAAAGATTGTTTGCTCCTATACCCACACAGTTTGCCAATAACACCTACTCACAGGAAAAGGGAAAGTTGTTCCTCTGCTTAGCGCTACGGAAATCCTGCACGTGGCTGATATGTTTGCCTGCATATAAGTGTGTAGGGTTGGTGAGATTTATCGCAGTGTTTTGTTATTTTATTGCAATAGTTAGTAAAAGATGACTGAAGATCTGGGCAGCACTCATGAAAGTAAAATGTCTTAGGCTACGTACGCAATGACAGGTGAACTAGATTTTAGAATTTTCGCAACCGGCCGGTGAAGTGGACACTGTAACCATTCATGTTGGGAATTACAGGGGATTTTAGCCAGCACTCGGTCAATATAATGATATCACAATCAATTCTAAGGAGATGTAAGTAAGCTATAAAACTATCAAAGTTCTTATTTAAACTGTGAATGTTGAGTTGTAGTATGGATAAGTTTCTTTGTGTCTTCGGTATTTTAGAAATACATTCACCTAACGGTAATTTATAAGATTTTGATACTTGGTAGGCATCGAATTCTAATTCAAGGGCATTTATATGTGGTTATCCATTGAAAATAAATAAAATGTTTCAAAATAAAGTGGTGCAGATATTTAGGCATGGGGAAATGAGGCAAATTGTAACTGCATCAGGAATATTCTTCCACTACTCTCAATAGTCCGACGGGACGGCAATCCGACACTATCGGAGAGAGATCAGACGCAGGACCAATGGCTTAACGTGCTCTCCGAGGCACGGGGGTATCATACCACCTCCGGGTACCATACCACTTCCACTCTCCGGGCTGTTATCAATGGAAAAACCCGATAACACATTACCCGACCCGGCAATCGCATCCAAGACTAACGGCAGCAGTCAGCATATATATAGAAGCCGACCGGTTGAATGCCGTAATTACAGAATCAATTTTATAACTATTGTGTCTCGCTTCGATAGGAAGGGTTAATTAACTAATTATATTAACAACTTAACCAACATTTCGGTGATGACGAACGATAAACAGCTGTAATTACTTAACCACAAGGAAATTATTAACAGTTTAAAGAAGCTTTAATACTCAAGCTCCCTATCCAATCTTACTCGACAAACACCGAATAACTTTCGAGTTTATTTAACTTGTATTTGTCTGTTCAGATTATTAACGAAACTTTCCCGAGGGTCCCATCATCTGCCTAGCCTTTTCCCAACTATGTTGGGGTCGGCTTCCAGTCTAACCGGATGAAGCTGAATACCGAAATACTTTCCCCTGGGTCTATTAGCCCGAATTCTTGGCGAATATTTGGGCAAGATTTTCTTGTTTCAGTTTTATTGGGGCTAAAGTTTTAATGTGCCCGCATTATTGATAAATATTCAGGTTTCTTACAGGGTTGATAGGATTCCGAGGATGGGGTACGAAGTAGCGTTTGCATATTAAAGGTAAAAATAGGATTAAGTAGGTGTTACTGATGCAAGTAAGAAAAACGAAGAGACAGAACGTGAAGCTCTGGCGAAATTCGGTCCCGCCGATTATGTCAACTTCCTGGTATTGAGGTGGACACTCACGGTACGGCTGGTCCATAAATTTAAGGTCGCTTAGTGAGCTATGGAACGAGCTATGCTTGGAGCCTCTCTGAGGGATAGAATCCGGAATGAGGTGATCTGGCAGAAAAGCAAAGTTGTCGATACAGCTCGCAGAATAAGCAAGCTGAAGTGGCAATGGGCCGGCCATATTAGCCGTAGAACTGTTTAGGTAGACGTGTTCTTGAGTGAAGAACGCGAATCGGCAAACGTAAGACAGGACGCGCTCAGGCTAGGCGGAGCGACGATCTTCGCAGGGTGACTGGTCACAGCTGGATGAGAGTTGCCGAGAATCGAGCTAAATGGCGTGCAATTGGAGCGGCCTATGTCCAGCAGTGGACTGCTGTAAGCTGATGATGATGATGACTTGTATTGAGGTGTAATTTCCTTATACAGGGTGGCAGGGACATTGACGCGCATACGTATATACGTTACCATGCGTTGAGCACAGGAAATAAAATGACGAAATTTGTCTACGCTAGGGGGTCTAGTAGACACATTTCGTCGGTTATACCAAAAATCTGCTGTTTCTGTAAAGAATACTTACGCGGTCAAAATGCATGGAATTTTTTTTTGCAGAATTATGTACTGAATCCATGGTAACACGGGCGTCGATGACACTGCAACCCTGTATTAAAATCGCAACCCGCGATTTGCCTCAGTGTGGCCTGAGCTTTATAAAACTTTAGCGAGACACCCCTGCTTTAATTAGAAATCACGGTTTAATTAGAAATAAACTTTTTGTAATAAATTCTCTAAATGATGGCGAAAACCGCATCAAAATTCGTTGCGAACTTTAGTTGAACAACGCGGTCACACAGACAGGCACGAAAAACGGCTTTAATTTATAGTATGTACTAGCTGCGCCCCGCGGTTTCACCCGCATAAGTTTCGATCTCGTGAGAATATCGGGATAGTAAGTTTCCTATATGTTAATCCTGGTTATAAACCATCTGTGTGTCAAATTTCATCCAAATCCGTTTAGTAGGTTTTGCGTGAAAGAGTAACAGACATCCATCTATCCATCCATTCATACAAACTTCCACGTTTATAATATTAGTAGGATATCTATATATTATGTATATAGATTTGCACAAGATTTGTTTTGAACCTCACTCAATTAATGACCGTACAACGCTAGAATAGGAAATTCACTTGTTTTTGATGAAAACCATGATAGTTGATTCGTTGATTCACACCTCGTACTTAGTGAAGCACTCGTAATCCTAATATATTTAATTTAGACAATTCAACAATATACATTGTATAAATCTATTTGGGGAGAAGACAGATTTTCTAAACATACTGAGCAATGTATATTGTTGAACTGTCAAATTGAAATCTCTTAAGATCGTGTACCTACTTGTTGCGCAATTTATAAATCCCCCAAGGGTTAGGCAGACGTGTACCATAGTTCACCCACATTTTGCCAGTTATGTTAATCCTATGTAATAGGGGCGAGCCTTTTACCGTGAACCGGACAAAAATCCGACTCTATTACTGTGAAATTCCACATGGAAAAACAGATAGATGGATCTATATGAAAATGTTTTTATAAACACTGTGTCATCATCATCAGCTGCCTAGTCTATTCCCAACTATGTTGGGGTCGACTTCCAGTCTAACCGGATGCAGCTGTGTACCAGTATTTTACATGGAGCGATAGCCTATCTGACCTCCACAACCCAGTCACTAGGTAATACGAAACCCATTGGTAAGACTGGTTGTCAGACTTTCGGAATTCTGACGACCCGAAACGACTGTCAAAGATCATCGAATGACAGCCGGGACCAACGGCTTAGCGTGCTTTCCGAGGGATGGAGGGATGTGAAGATGGTCACCCATCCACGGACTAACCGCGGCAAGCGTAGCTTAAACTGATCGATTGACCCGTGTGGCTGTTTTTACTTAGCCACAAGCCCCACTTTCTTTATAAATATTGTGTCATTGGTGTTAATTTGTCTTAATAAACGCGACTTTCAAAAAATCACAAACAACAAAAGAAATCACTTAAGGTACGATTTTAAAAGAAACACTGTCTGTGGTGTTAATTGGACGGTAAGCGATTACAAAAGAGCAGAAACAACAAAAACTGTAATCTCTTAAGGAACAGTTTAGTAGGTTAAAATAAACATTATAACAACATCATAATGTTATGTGGGGATTAATAATAATCCCCTAACAGATTTCGGTCACACTGACTAATCTCAACGGAGATTAGCCAGGTTCGCAGGAGATATTATAGTGCACAAGTGTGTGCGCAAACACAGGTGCCCTTTAGATTCCTTTCTTCTTTCCTATATCTATGGTTCCTTTACTCTCATAGTCCGATGGGACGGTAATCCGACACGACCGGGGAGAGATCAGGCGCAAGACCAACGGCTTTAGCTGCTTTCCGAGGCACGGAAGTATCACACCACCAACTTCCAAACTCCGGGCTGCTACTGAGAAATTCCTAATGGAAAAACCCAATAACACTTTGCCCGAACTGGGAATCCAACCCAGGACCCCATGCACAGCAGTCGCGCTTGCGACCACGAGACCAACGTGGCAGTCAAAAAATCAAAAATCATCAAAGTCAAAAATGTGGGAATTAGCATGTCTTCAACGAGTGGCAATGCTAAAATGTCACATTACCCTACCTAATAATAATATCCTTTTTTAACAACCTTACAAAATATTAATAATTATGAAAGTAAACTTAACTAAGATATAAAGTATTTTTTGTTGGTCATGTTTTGTGTCACTAAATTGATTGATTGATTGCTGGGCAAAGGCCTCCCCTTTTTCTTTCCACTCACCTTTTTTGTGCAATCTCTGAAATGTCAAAAACTTTAATGATTATATTTATTACTGGGCACTGTTTTTGAGATTGTCTGGCGTTTCCGTAAAGTCCTCCCGTAGAGCTGGCCATCCTTTCCGATTATCGGTCACCCTTCTCCAACAAACCAGATATTTTCTGAATATCCTCCCCCCATCTAAGATGCTGCCTCCCTTTCTTTCTTTTATTTTATCTTGGATACCAGTCGGTTACTCTACCTTACTGTCTGGCAAATATTTTTAGCACAGCCAAAGCTTTGGCGAGATAGTGCTTTTCTCCCCAACCGATTCGTTCTACCTGATGTAAATCCCCCACATGGACATTAGTTGCCTCGGTTTACCTGGAAATATTTAAATAGACTCCGGACTCAGGCAGGCGGAAGCAAGAAAAACCTGCTAAAGTGAAAATTCACAGATGACTCCGCCCAGGGCCTCAATTCTGTATCATTCCCCGCGAAATCTTACCACGTGCAAACCACGTCAATATCGTGACGTGATGGAATGCAAGCAATCAAAATGTCAACCGTACAGACAATATGTATTTTGACAGTTCAAACCACGAAATAGTGTCATAGAGAATACGTTTATAGCCTGAAGTCGTGATTAAGTAAGAATTTGATGTGGTATCGAAGCAAGGAATCGGGTTTCACCCGCGTATATGTACATAGGTCGGAAATTATCCCACAGGGACGTACTACTGGGATAAAAAGTATCCTATGTCCTTCCTAGCCCAGGTCATGGTCTACTTGTGTGCCTTGGTCATAGTGAATTAGGGCCCTGGAGAGTAATGGTGCTGTCTCAAAAACAATGGGGCACTTAATATTGTGTCCAGTTTCCTGTTGTCTGCTCGCAACAGGAGTTGATGGACGTTACAGAAGGTGACAAGCTCGTAGCCAAATTCTGGGCTGTACTATATATAGATTGCCATTGACACGCGAAGAAGAAGCACAGCCTGATCTTTTATTTTATCAATGAATCAACTCAGCCTATGGCAGTCCACTGCTTCGGCATAGGCCTCTCCCAGGCTGCGTCACAAAACCCTGACCTCCGCCTTCGGCATCCAGTCTGTCCCAGCCACCTTCTTTAGGTCGTCCATCAACCTAGCTGGAATCAATTTTAATTTATAGTTTCTGCTAAAGTCGGTGAAAAGAAAATAGAGGATTAGGCAACTGACGTTACTGGCTATGACCTCTTTACATTGTAAGTTATTTGAAAAGCGTTGCCATCAGACTAAATATAGTAGCGCAGGGCCGGATTGAGGAGATAAGGTTTCAGGGACGTAGCCACTCCAGTGTTTGATTTCGATCGATATGAAACATTTTATCGCTCAAATGACGGACTGGTTTTATTGTACAGACTCTAGCACATCAAGCTATTACAATCTGTCAAAGGAGACCGCCAGAAATCCATATATCGTTGGGCCAAATGTGAACAGGAATCATTTATGTGTTATTTAATAGATAAAACACGTACATATCAATATCAGAAAGATTTTTTTCAAAAATCTATGGGAATTAGGAAGAAAATATGTTTTTGGGTCACTAGGTTAGGTTATGCGGCAAATGGTAAGAATTGTATTTATAATGCCAAAATGTATTGTAAATACAAACTGTCAAATAGACATATTGATTTAATTATTTGAAAACATATTTGTATGTTACTATTAGCATATTATTGCATAGCACAAAAAAGGAATTAGGTAGGTTAAATAAAAATGTCAATGTCACGTCTTATTTTATTACGTGACATTGACGTTGTATGACTTAGGTCTATACACCTTGCTCAAGCGTACGATGAGAGTTCTGTACACTTGTGATTATGGAATACGCGGGGATGATAAATTAAACCGCCCGTGTTGAGTGTGGTAAAGTCACTGATTTATTATTTTTCTTCGCTAATTTACGAAATGGTCGCGCGTATGCAAACGCTGACGTAGCTTAACCTACTTAATATTATGAAATGTGCGGGTTCACCGTACATACTGCCAACTCTGAAGGAGAGGGCGAAGGAATATGTTAAGCCTGGATGAAACCTAATGTGGCTAAATACAATATAAATGATGACTTAGGATAAATGATATAATTTTTTGTTGAAAACTGATACAAGGTGATTTCAACAATAACTATTCTAAATCCTATGCGTACGTAACACTTACTAGTCTGTTTTTGTTCTAGTTAATATTTCACCATGGGAGAAGTCCCTTTATTTACACTTTCTGTTGACTTACTTATATCACTGAACTCACTGATCACTGGCACTGGCACAGTTTCACGCGCGCACTCAGTGGATCCCAGCCCGGTGCGGTCAGCTTGTGCCTCCGCCCCCGGGGCTCGCTCGCCCTCCCTAACACGTACCTCCAACTCCAACATCTCACGCTGCTGCGGTGCAGGTGTGGCTTGGCATTTATTTCTTATAATTAAGAATACGCATATGCCGGCTATGATGAGAACCAAGACCAAGGCAAGGTACCCAACGGAATAATGGTGAATGTCGTGGACGTTTAGTTGCGTAGAAGATTGTTCCTTTATGTAGGTTATTTGGTCTCTTAGCTGATTCCACATATGAGTGTGGTTTTCCGGTACGTCGAAATCGTTGGGCAAGGTTGTGTTTATTAGAGAGTTCAGGATGGAAACCTCTGGGACTTCGATGTCTGTTCGCATGTTCAAATAGCGTAAGTAGTTGTTGTGGGTGTGAATACTGTACGAGTCGGATTTCAGTGTGCATCCATAACCTAGGTCAATGATACCACTGCCCCGTATAACTGTCGTTGTTGTGTCAGCGGTACAGGAAATACGGAGTTCGCATGACTCACAACAGGTGTAAAACCAAGAGTTCAAGTTATGTAACTTGACCCAATAATTGTGGCACGTGGAAACTTCTTTTTTACAAGCGCTCAAATTACTTACAGTCTGGATATCGCATAACGACTGTTTTATTCCAAGATTGTATACTGGTTTATCAATGGCGCACAGTAGGCGATTGCTACTTGTTATGTGGAAACAGGCTTGCAGGTCGCTATCTGATAGGAGAAGAGCGAAGTCCTTTTGTATGTTGTAGGCGATATATGGTGAGCTTGGGACAGTGCGAACGTGATTCGATCCCCTTTTCTGTGGGATAGGTATAATTCTGTCTAATTCGAATATATCGTTGCTCACAAGCGGAATCTTTATCTCTATAATAAGATAGCCTTCATACAACTTCGCAGATGCCTTCATAATCTTGTACAGCTCAGATAGGTTTGATGACTCGATTGGGGTCATTAGATTCCCTTGCAATTGTCCGGAGATAGTATTGATCTGATGAGCCAGCTGTTCGGGAGTCAAAAGGTACGGGTCGATGCGACCGTGGCTGATGTCTGTCACGGTGTCGATAAGTGTATGTTGGATTCGCATCAGGTTTGACAATATGATACTCGCCGCTAGGGCGGATGATGTTACGTAAATGCCGTTTCTATTGTCCAGGCGCACCTTATTGATTTCAACAGTGACGTTTTGAATATGTTCTTTTATAAATTTGAACTGTTTGTTCATAGTCTCCTCACTGCGTCGCAGAATGTTGTATTCCGATTCCACGACCAAGGTTTGATTTTTCAGTAACCTTTGAAGATGGTTTTCATTATTAGTTATTCTTTCTATATCTTGCTTATACTGTTGAGCGAAGTTTTCGTCCAATACTCCGAACAACGTGTTTGCCAGGTATCCTACTCCGTTGATTAAACCACGTTTCTGTCTTCTCGCATTTGGGTTTTCAAGGAGTTTTTGATAATGTTCAAGTTCCTTTATTTCGTGCTCTAATTGTAGGATAACGCTGTCGTATTGCGAACCCATGCAATCGGCGGTTTGTTTTAAGTGCTTGACATAGTTTTTAATGTTCGATGCTCCGTGATAGAACGTGGACATGTTATAAAACACGATGAGTTTCCAATCGTCCTTGATAACTTGGAGGTTGGACATCTTGTCAAAGTAAAGTCCTTGGTTTGTGGTAATTTGCGTAACGTTGTATGTCGTCACTTTCTGTTGTAAACTAGGAGATGCAAACAGAAGCATTAGCAAAACACTGATAAAAAAGGCTTGCAATGTTCTTTGCTTTCGTGGTCCCGGAGGCCGCTTTTTGTCTTCAGCTTGATCTGATGACGGAGTGGAAGGCTCATCCACACACTGGTTCACGAATTGAGAGGGGGATATCACGTCATTTACAGGCAAGTATACAAGTTTGTTGACGGGACGCTGTATGGTGTTATTGCTTGTCTTGACAGTCACTACTCTCACATACCCGTCTTTTCCAGGATGAAGTAGGTGTACTCGACCCATTGCCCATTTACCCGGAGGTACATTCTCTTCACGGATGAGGACGAAGTCATCGACTTCAAAATTACGTCGTGCCTGTTGCCACTTGGTCCTGGTTTGTAGCTGTTGCAGATACTCCGAGGACCACCGTTGCCAGATATTCTTTGTCATAGCTTGGACAAGCTGCCATCGTGCCTTTAGCGTTGATGATTCCGGTTCAGTTTGAGGCCGTGATAAAATCGGTGCTCCAGTCAGGAAGTGTCCCGGAGTTAGGCAGTCGTCGTCTGCATTTTCCGTGAGTTGACATAGTGGTCCTACCGTACCGTGGTGGTGGTCGTATCGTGGTGGTGGTAGTGGTGGTGGCTCCTTATACTCCTTCTTCATGAGTCGATTAGCGCCTACAAAGTTTGTACCGTTGTCACTATACATGTGGCCTGGTGATCCACGTCGGGAGCAGAAACGACGAAACGCTGCTAGAAAGGCTGCTGTACTTAGATCTGAGACCAGTTCTAGATGGACCGCTTTGGTGGACAGGCAGACGAAGACTGCTACGTATCCTTTCGTCGTTTTGATCCCGCGTCCTTTATTGATTTTCAGCTCTACGTGGCCCGTAAAATCGACACCAGTATGGGTGAATGGCCTTGACGGAGTGACTCTGGCGCGTGGTAAGTCTGCCATAATTTGTTGTTGAACTTCGTTGTTAAACCGGCGACACTTGAGGCACAGTCTTAACTGTCGTTTTACCGTCCTGACTCCGCTTATGATCCAGTATCTATCCCTTATGTAAGAAAGTGTTAGTCGGGGACCACCGTGCAAGGTTATTATGTGTGCCTGGCTGATGACAAGATCAGTAAGTCGACCGTGGCTTGGTAGGATGATGGGATGCTTCGCCGATGTACTAATACTGGCGTGTTTTAAACGTCCACCAACTCTTAATAGCCCATTTTCATCTAGCCAAGGGTTTAGACTGCAAATCTTGCTTTTTGAGTTCACGAGTTGTTTACACTTAATATTTTGCAATTCTTGTTGAAATTCATGTAATTGCACTTCTTTAATAATTAAATTGCAAGCGTCGTTTATTTCTGATGACTCCAGAAAACGATGTATTGTAAACTGTTTGTTGCGAATTCGCTTGATGAAACGTGAAACCCAGCCAATAATCCGCACAATCCGTGTCAACGAACTGTAATTTTGCAGTAATTCAGTAATGAATGTTACATTATTTTTCACTAAGGCTGTGTTCACACAAACCGCTTTTGTTTCTACTGTCGGGGACTGGTATACGATCTTAGCTGCATCTTTCCTCTCGTAACCTTTTAGCCATTCAGGCCCTTCCCACCACAAAGATTGGTTTAACAATTGATGGGACGTTATGCCTCGGGTAGCACAATCGGCTGCATTTTCTTCCGAGCTGACGTGACTCCAGAATTCTGCCGGTACTATGTTGGTTATCTGCTTGACTCTGTTAGCTACAAATGGTTTCCATCTGGATATATCTCCGTTTAGCCAGCCCAATACTATCATGGAATCTGTCCATGCATGAAGCGTCATACTTATATTTGGTAAGGACTGATTGACCTTCTTTACAAGTTGGGATAGCAGTAGCGCGCCGCAGAGTTCCAGTCTAGGGAGCGATAATTTCTTTGCGACCGGTGCCAGCTTCGTTTTTGCAGCAACAATTGTCGATGTGTACTCGCCCTTATGGTTCTTGGTAACAAGGTAAATTACGCTAGCGTATGCTTTATCTGATGAATCGCTAAATGCATGTAATTGACACATTTTTTCCGTGTTGCCTAAGAATCTTGGTATGCGAAATTCGTCGATGCAGTTGATGTCTTCTTTTAATTTAAGCCAATATTCTTGCATGTCCTTTGGTAATTCTTGATCCCAGTTAATTTCAATGGACCACGTTTGTTGAAACAGTAACTTCGCTCTGATTGTAAGCGGTGATAGCCAACCTAGAGGATCGAATAGCTTTGATACTTCTGATAATAACTGCCGCTTTGTAATTGCTATATTACTCTTAGGGATTACATGACTTTGGAACATAAAAGTATCGGATGATGGGTTCCATTTTAACCCTAGAGTTTTTCTGGATTCGAGACACTTAAATTCGTAGGGACTGTTCAATTGTTCGGTTGTTAAGTGCTGCAGGAGGTCTGGCTTGTTACTTGACCATTTCCGCAGGTTCATACCTGCACCCTGGAGCATTTGGATAAGTTGTAGCTGTAGCTCTTTTGCTTGATCGGCGGTGTTCTGTCCACTCAGCAAATCATCCATGTAGAAGGAATTCTGCACAGCTGCTGCTGCTAGTGGATATTTTTCGGCGTCATCTGCCGCGAGTTGTTTTAAAGTCCGCATAGCCAAAAATGGAGCTGCTTTGGTCCCGTACGTTACAGTGGTTAATTGATATGATTTCAATTGATCATTCATTGAGTCTCTCCAAATGATCGTTTGCAGAGACTGATCTTGCTCTCTAACGAGTATCTGACGGAACATTTTTTCAATATCCGCAGTGATTGCATATTGGTATTGTCTCCAATTTATGATAAGTGCTAATAGGTCTTGTTGTAAGTTGGGTCCACTGTACATTAAGTCGTTCAGACTATTTCCCGATGTAGTTTTGGATGAGGCATTAAAAACGACTCTTAACTTTGTTGTTGTGGAGTCAAGTTTCCATACACCGTGATGTGGTAAGTAGTACGCCTGTTCGGTTGTACTTTCGACCTGTCGCATGTGACCTAATTCTCGGTATTCGGTCATAAATTGTTTGTATTGATTTGAGAATGTTCTGTTTTTAGACATTTTTGATTCTAATTGTTTAAATTGCGCTGTAGCCTTAAACTTTGATGATCCAAGTTGCTGCTCAAAGCCTGGCATCATGGGTATCCCAACTTCATACATGCCATTATCTAGGCGTCTTGTGGTGTTTTTGTAGAAATTTTCGCAAAATTGGTCACCAATAGTAACGTTTGATGATGATGAGTCGTGGATGTCCTCCAACTCCCAATACTTGGCAATTTCTTCCATGTTATTGATGGCGACATGACAGTTAAACCTTTTGACATTTCCTGATAAGATCCAACCCATTTTGGTTTGTTGAGCTATTGGGGCCTGCGCTGGACCTTTGATAAGACCGCTTAGTATAATTTCCGAGTAGACACTGGCATCAAGAAGAAGGTCAATAGGTTTTGACACGTTGTACTCCGGGTCTGCTAACTGAAGATGTTGCAAGTGAGACCAGGGTTGTTTGCGGAATGATGAGTTCGGTAAGCTGTTTATAACCTTTGATACAATTAACGCCTGAGTCTTCAGGGAATAATCTCCATAGATGGACTTGCAGTCTAGGTTTACTATTCCTTTGCTTTGTTTGGAGACTGGACCTACCCCTGAAATGGAGGCATGATATTGTCGACGTTGCAATCCTAACATTTGCGTCGCATTTTCTGAAATCAATGAAATTTGTGACCCCTGATCTAGAAGCGCTCGTAATCTGACATATGTACCATTTTCAGATAATACAGTTAATGATAACGTGGTTAACAGTATTTCTTCGTTATCGGCGGCGACGTGATTGACGTTATGCTGTGCCGGTGATGGCTGTACAGTAGCACACGTCGTCGCTGCGGCTTGTTGATTTGGTACACACACTTCGTGTAGTAAAGTGTTGTGCTCTAAATTGCACTGCTTGCAGCGTTTTGTGCTGTTGCATTCGCTGTCAGGATGATAGTGTAGGCAATTTTTGCAATATTGACTCTTTGTTACCAAAGTCAACTTATCACCCGGAGTCATTTTCATAAATTTCCTGCAACGAAATATAGGGTGACGTATATTACAGATTGGACAGTCTGGGCCTTGTGTTGTGGCGACTTGGTACTGTTTCTTGTAGTGGTTCCCATGATTTGCAGGTTTGTCACGCTGCTGACCAAATTCCCGTTTAAAGGCAGGCTTCGTTGTTTCTCTCTCCCTTCGGTGTAGGGGTTCCAGGGCTGTAAACTTGTTTTCGAGGAACGTCATAAATTCCGACAAGGATGGGAGCTCTCTGGGTGATGTACGCGCCTGTTTGTAATCACAGTAAGTCTCCTGGTCCAGTTTCTTGCTGAGCAGATGTACTAGCAACGGATCCCATGTATTTGTGTTCACACCAAGGTTGTGAATAGCGTGGATGCACTCCGTTGTGATATCATATAACCGCTTTAATTCATAAGCTGTTTGTTTGGAGATAGAAGGCTGATTTAAAAATATCTCTATTTGGTTTGTAAACAGAACTTGGGCGTTATTATAACGGTGATTAAGAATTTCCCAAGCTGTGTCATAATTTTCAGACGAAATGTGAAGATGTTGAATAAGGCGTTCGGCCTCTCCCTTGATCTTTCCTTTCAGGTGTTGCATCTTCTGAGCCTTGGTTATTGTGTTGTTGTCGTGAATAGCTTCTGTAAACAGGTCACAAAATGTTGGCCACTGCATGTATTTCCCCGTAAAAATGGGAATTTCGAGTTTCGGCGTTGCCTGTTGTACATGAACCATGGACGATATTTTCTTATTTAGCGAACGCTTCATATCTTTGTAGCAGCGCTCATACTTACTAAATTCGTTTTCGTACGATACATCTCCACCTTGAAGCATGTGGTCGATTTGCAGATGTAACGTATCGATAGTGTTCCACTTGGATATTATAGCCCTAAGCTCGTCTTCCAGTTCCCATTTTTCGGATATTTCGTCTACGTTGATGCTCCTCACCAACCTGTTGAAAGCTCTAAAATTGGTTCTCTGTTGAGCTAACTGTTCAGTGGCTTCAGGGTTTGACTGCGTACCCCTTTCGTCCGAACCAAAGGTAGTAAGTAACTCGCGAGTAGACAGGTAGAGGCTTCTACCTTGTTGATAAAGATTAGAAGCGAAATATTGAGGTTCCTTATCCGGAACTTCAGAGAGTTTCAAGTGATTTTTTTCGAACTCTCCCCAGAGGTTATCCAACGACTCTATTCTCTTTTGGATGTATTCCGGAGTTTTTCTCGACAACGGATCCTTACCGAAGTTGACCTTTATCCTATTGAAACCTTCCAATATTTCTGATTGACGGGCGCTGGTAACGGCCATTATGATTTAATAAAAGGAACAATCTTACTTGGACACTGACGAGTGGCGATACCAACTGTGGGCTGCCGACGCTGTGTGCAGTGCAGATTCAGCTCCAGCAATGTCTTCTTGTAACGATTCACTGATGGCTCACTGAATGGACTGAGTTGAACTATACACGGAACTGTCGCGAAATACTCAACGAATATAATCAAGTGTGTGGCTGCGATTTCAACACACCTTGATCTATAGACCCGATGTTGTTACGCGTGATAACAGATCCGGCTCGAAGGACCAAAAAAAATGTATGACTTAGGTCTATACACCTTGCTCAAGCGTACGATGAGAGTTCTGTACACTTGTGATTATGGAATACGCGGGGATGATAAATTAAACCGCCCGTGTTGAGTGTGGTAAAGTCACTGATTTATTATTTTTCTTCGCTAATTTACGAAATGGTCGCGCGTATGCAAACGCTGACGTAGCTTAACCTACTTAATATTATGAAATGTGCGGGTTCACCGTACAGACGTTTTGATATGTTTTCGTTTTGAAACAGTCGCTGATACACGATTTTGAAAGATGTTATTGTTAAATAAATAAATAACTTACTAAAACAACAATAATTCATCTAATGTCCCTTTTTCTTTTATAAACGATTATAATGTTCATGTCAAAAATGCTAAAACAAAATAGATAGTGTTTTTTTAATAACTTCTTTAGACCTACTAGTTTTAGAACGAACTTAAAATGACCTGACAGCTTGTTTACAGAGCTAGTTTTAGAACTACGTTCAATTAAAAACCATATTTAAAATCATGATTTTTAGCTCATTCCGATAGAAAGTTATTATTGTTACATGTTCTTTTTAATCAGTAAAAAATCTAGTTTTTTTTTATATACATATCGATTCTGTACATACTTTAGCCCAATTTTGGCGGTTTCCTTTCTTTAATAGATTTTCAGATTTTTAACTTTATCGCTAAAGTATTAGGTTCAAGATTGATTGGGAAAATTTGGCAGTTTCAGGTAGCTTGGTGTGCGTACAATTACAATTACTTTAAAAATGACTACTAGTAACGTATCGAGATATACATTTCTCTAGAAGTTAGATGAAAATATACAAAACTCTCGAGGTTATACGAAATAATTACCCAATTATTACATGTGTACGGAAAAACAGATGCTCCTGAACTGCACGACAAACTGTCCCATCTTTTTGCTCCGATAAAATATAGCCGTAACAGGAGGCACAGATTGTTTGTCGTGCCTGGGAGTCGAACCATCGCTCGAGCCCAGTCTCCTGTCCGTCGCACGCACACTTTCTACGCTCAACGATCTCTTGGATACTAAGCCTGACAGTAATGTGTTCGCGTATGAATGGGAGAAGATCTTGTCAGTATGTTTAGAATCTTCTGAGATGAGCGTATGACTGTTGCGGAGTTGTATACTTTTCGTCATTGTACTTAACTTATGTGTTTGTGTCTTTAACTAATGTAATTGGCTTTGGCCGTTTTATGGTAAAATAAATAAATTATTGTATTGTGAATTGTAGACCTAGGTATATTCAAATTTTATTCATGTTTCAAATTGACGTTATTTCAAGTTAAACAAATATCAACTTTATTTTAATCGTGATTAAGTTGATTTCAGAGTGACTAGCATGAAAAAGTTATAAAAATGTTTGCAGTTGTAGCGTAAACTAAACTTTATTGAGTAGAAATTAAAGTTATCTTTCCATAAACTCATCTTTGTTTACATTTTTGGCGAATATGTCGCGAATGCAGATTAGTATGAAATTCCTTTTTTATTTATTTTCCATCATTTTTAAAGTGAAAGTTAGAACTACGTATCGTGCATACCTGTTTAGTTTTTCAAGTGCTGTTAAAATAAATTAAAATTATAAACAGATACTTCATGATTTCCTATTTAAAATCAAGTGAAAAATGTATGAAAATATACTGAACGAAGCAAAGGAGTAGGTAAGAATCGGAGCAGGTGGCGTTCTGTAATTTCTGCCTACCCCCGAGGGAAGAAGGCATGATATTATGTATGTGTGTGTAGACCGAACTTAAACAGGGTTTGTTTAAGTTTATCACAGCTTTTAAGTCGAGTACATACCTGCCATTCCGCTCGTAAAGGTACTAGGGTTGAATGAAACATCTTCCACTTTCATTCAGCCCAAGTGTAAAAATAGAGAGCGACGTGTTTTAGGGTCCCGCGCCCGCATCAAAGGGTTCCGTGGTTTCTGTTGCTAAGTACCGTCGGTTAGAGTTAAGATCTTGTTATTATGGGGTACTTTTGCTGGTGTTTAGGGTTGACCCAACGCCTAATTTACGGGACGGGAAATGTTTGAAATTAAACCGTGCGTAGGTAATGGCATCATTTGTACTCTGTGTACATATTACTAATAATAAAGCTGAGGAGTTTGTTTGTTTGAACGCACTAATCTCTGGAACTACCAGTCGGATTTGAAAAATTGTTTTTGTTTTCGTTAGCCCAATTCTTGAGGAAGGTTATAGGCTGCTGCGCCCCGCGGTTTCACCCGCATAAGTTTAGATCCCGTGGGAACATCGGGATAAAAATTATCCTATATGTTAATCCTGGTTATAAACCATCTGTGTGCCAAATTTCATCCAAATCCGTTCGGTAGTTTTTGCGTGACAGAGTAACAAACATCCATCTATCCATCCATCCATACAAACTTTCACATTTATAATATTAGTAGGAAGTAGGATATTAAACATCACGCTAGAATTCTTAGGAGCCGAACAAAAATAAAAAAGTAAGAAAGAACTCAAAGCGAATAATAGTAATAGCGCAGGCGGACTATGGGATGTAACCCGGTCCCTCGGAGGCTGCAAATTCACACGGAAAAAGTCGCGGGTAAAAGCTAGTTTATTATAAATCGATCTTTTATCATTATAAATCAATATAAGCTTGTGCTCATGCTGGCCATCCATTGAAGCGAAGAAGACTGGTCATGTGTAAAGTACGGTTGATTAATCTTGCACTTCCCCACTGCTCCAATAGGCAGGCTTAATTTATTGTCTTGGCCAATAATAAATGAGAACTGATATTTATTTCGTCAATGGGTTCTATATAAAACACTTATTATAAAAAATAATAGAAATAATTACACACAAAAACATAAGGGCAAGAACAACACGTCAGCCTAGTCAAATAACCCGCCCCTAACTGTACCCGGCGCAAAAGTGCCCAAAACGCTTGCTGCATTGCCACGTTGGATGGCAATGGCTAACCTTTGCACCAAGAACGAGCCGGAGCGGGAGTGACCCGTTTTGTCACGGAGCTTGTGCCCTATCTCACTAATGAGGTTCCTGGCCTCAGCGCCCCAAGCACCCATGGTCTCCACGGCAATGGGCACAAAATGGTAACAAAAATATAAAAATACAAATAATATTTTTGAGCTAGATCAGCTCCCTAATGCTGCATGCAGCTCCAATACAGTTCTGGCGATGATTGCCGGGAGATTTGATTGCCCGTATATCGGACATTGCTGTAGCAGGCATGTTGCTAGCTATGTCCGATAACATTTGTCTTTTGTGTGTGTACGTGTATTTATGTATTTTGGTTGTTGTATGGGTGCTATTGAGTTACATTGAGTTACCAGAAATAAAGCCTTTTTGTTTTTTATTTATACCCTTTAAGATTGTGGCTGACAGGCTGTCATCTCCGCTGTGGAGGCCCCATAAGAAAAAAGTCATTTAATTATAATTTTGATTCTAATTTTCATTTTAATTTTTCATTGTCATTTTAATCTACATTTTAATTATTATTTTTTATTATGGTTTGTGTAATATTTTTATGCATGATGTTGCAGCTATGGATCCTTGATATCTGAATTATTATTTTTTTATTTTATTTATTTTAATGGCATAACACACTAACGATCACAATCTGTATCATTTTGATGGATAAAGCTAATCCATTGCTTCATCTTCATTCATTAATCATTTCTTCACCCTAACTCAATCATTCATCACACATCCATACCTCAAACGTATACAACACACTACATAACTTTAAATTTAATTCACCTTTAGGTTAACTACATACTTATATTTAATGAATTTATTTGTTAGGAAAAACATCCGATTATTGTCGCCTCTGAAATCATACCGAGCGATGAAGAAGAAGCCTACCTACCATGTGCCTACCTAATAATCTTGTAAGACGAAGGAGACTAGTCTCCATGACACAGGGAATCCTAGTCCCAGCTGTCATTCGTGGATCTTTGACAGTCGTTACGGGTCGTCAGTAGCCCGAAAGTCTGACAACCAGTCTTACCAAGGGATATCGTATTACCCAGTAACTGGGTTGTGGAAGTCAAATAGGCAGTCGCTCCATTATATATATTTATTGATATAACACAAAGGGCTCGAGTGGTTAAGGTCCGGGGAAGGGCTCTTAAAAGAACCACTTGGGATGGGCTCCATTTAAAATCCTCATATTCAGCTGCATCCGGTTAGACCGGACCGATAATAATTCTGTATAGCCATGTTTGTTACGGTCGTGAATCATATTTAGATAAGAAGGAAAGAAAGAAAAGAAAGAAAGAAAACACGTAGACCACGTAGATCAACATACAACCTGATACTTACCTAAAAATTGGCAAAAACGTAGGTAAATTTTAATTTGGAGGACTACCTTAACGCGTCCCCCTTAAAAGGAGAAGGTGTCTTTTGTCACTAAAGACTAGAAAATGTACCAAGTTGGTAAACAACCGAAATACTTTAATCTTACGTTCAGTGGCTTAGAAAATCAGCTTGTTTACTCCCTTTTTCTTCCCTGTTCGCAGTAAATTTAATATTAAAGCAGAATCATTTCGTATTAGTGTATAGCAGCGGTGGCCGCGACTTACGAGTTTTAGGTCGTGAGTCCGAACCTAGACAGGCACTTTACTGTGTAAATTATTTCATCACCACTGCTCTCAAAACGGTGAAGGAAAACATCGTGAGTAAACCGGCATGTCCTTGAACCAAAAATTCGAAGACATGTGACATCCACTAACCCGTACTGGGCCAATCCCTCTCACCGAGAGGAGGCCTGTGTCCCAGTAGTGGGAACATTATAGGCTGATTATGCTAATTTCGTATTAAGCCGTGTGCGAGGCGATCGGATTTCCAATCGGAAAATATGTACTTTCAAACCCTTTTTAAGCACTTTTGTGAGTGAGTACTAAAAAATCCTTCCATAGTGTTCACCTTCGTTATACGTGGAACACTTGTGCAAAATTGTATGCTTTTAAATCTAGCTTAGGCTGTGCGTATGAATATTATTAAGATGAAATATTACATTACGATATGTGTGACTTAGGTAGTTCATTTTTACACGTTTTGTGAAATACGTCTAGATTACCTAAGCCATACGTATCGTATACTATTTTCTAGCTCCTGTGACCTAAACCCTCACTTGAGTCACGCTTTTCTGTGTAAAAATAGACTACTGAAGTCACACAGTTTAAGTCACAGAGTGCTACAAAAGTACATTACAATACGTGTGCCTAAAGTAGTCCATTTTTCCACAGTCCATTTTTTTTAGTGTTTGCGTCACCCAGTCCTATAAAATATTTTTATTACGTAGGAAGAAGAAAAGATAAGTATTTATTTTGTGGGTAACGACGAGGCACGTGAAATTTTGTTTTTTAAATGACCACCCCCTAATGTACGGTCATCAATCACTTATATAAGACCAAGGTGCTGTAGGGCATTACTCACAGAGAAGGTTCTGGTCCGTTGACTTTGCAAAGAGTTCTCACATTAAAATTCTTTTAATTGGAATTTTCTTTCAAAAAATGGTTCTTCGTGGAACCACGTTTTATACGATGCCAGTTATGTCACGTGCTATTACATGAAAACCGACAGGAAGCCACAAGAAGTTTTGCGTATATAGTTTTAAATTGAACCTTACTTGAAAGGCGGCCCCCTTTCAAGTAAGGTTTTTACCTGATTACGTTGAAGCTAAATGGACAGGTTATGAATTTCGTAGAAAGTTATTTGAAATAATTTGTATGGTTCCGTACCCAAAGGGCGCCAACGGAACCCTGTTAATAAGGCTCCGCTGTCCGTCCCTCCGTCTGTTTATCACAGGGATGTTTCTAATGAACCGTAATACGAGTAGGTGGACACAATATTTTGTAATTTTCACATAGTATATACTACAAATGGCCGCTATAACAAAAACTCATTAAAAAATCCCCATACAAGTTTGTTTTTTTTTGGCATATTAAAGCATTAAAAAAATATTTAAGTACTATTGTACGGTGGTACGGACCCCTCCCGGCTCACACTTCGCCATTTTTTTTATTATAGACAAAGAAGGAGAAACATTTAAATTAGAAAACTGATTGATATTCATTTGTTAATTAGAACCTCAACTGCATCACCAATTAAAACACAAATGAATTCTTGTTAACTGTGAACCGACGCTGGAATATGAAATCCTTTTCAATTTGTGTTTTCGGTATGAAGTTTTTAGTTCTATCACAAGAGAACTAAAACCTACATACTAGCAAAATTAATTTTAGCAATGCCCGTTTTGAGTAACACTAGAAACACTTGAATAGTATTGCATTGTTGGATTTTCAACTTTCGACGCTAAGCCGAGCGTTAAAAATCCAACAGCGCACTTTCATTTAGGTATTCATTTAGGTGTCGCTTAGTGTTAGTGAAAATGGTCATAAGCCTCGAACAAAAGCTAGTTTTAAATAAATTACTTTGCTTGCATACAGTTTAACTGGCAAACTCGAGAAAGTTGTAGAACAACGAATAATAACTAAAACTCAACAACTCTCCATGGACTCACACTGTTCGTTCGAACTCGCCAATTTTGGTCAAAGTTTGTTAAAGTAAAGTTTAAGGTACGATTTACAGGGGTCCTAAAGGACCATTGGTCCTGTTTGCTCGAACTAAGACAAGTGTGAAAAGGTCTATTGTAATATTGAACTAGTGTTATCTAGTTTGTGTAGTCCGTAGGGACAACGATACTAGAAAATAAAATTTAAAATATTGTGCGTGAAATAGTGGGATAACCGTATAATGGCGCATACTAAACTGGCCTTTGATAAAAACTATAAAGGGTGGCGAAAGTCTACGACGTCGGGGACAGAGCGATGCGCCTCAAGTGGAGTTGGGCAGGTAATCTAGCTAGACGAAGAGATGGCCGATGGAGTAAAGCTGTGACGGAATGGTGGCCAAGGTAAGGCCAAAGAAACCGGGGCCGTCTAAAAGCGCGTTGGGTTGACAATATCGTCAAAGTCGCAGGAAATATTTGGATGAGAGACGCACAGAACAGGGAAGTATGGCAGAAGAAAGGGGAGGCCTTTTGTACCCAGCAGTGGGTGATTCTGGACTGAAATGATGAATGATGATAAACGGTGGCAGAGACATCGACGCGCAAACTGTAATGCGCAAAATGATTCTGAACCGATTTTTTTTAATAGCCACCGTTAAATTTCATTTCAACGCATAAGGGTGTTGAAGCTTTTGGCCAGTTAATAAAAAAAAACGCTGTGCGTTTGGCACAGGATTTTTACCACGTATGTATTTCACTTTTCTATGAAACAGCAGATTTTTAAAAGTTAAGTTATAATTTATTGTATATTCAATACTAGCTGCACCCCGCGGTTTCACCCGCATAAGTTTCGATCCCGTAGGAATATCGGGATAAAAAGTATCCTATGTGTTAATCCTGGTTATAAGCTATCTGTGTACCAAATTTCATCCAAATCCGTTCAGTAGTTTTTGGGTGAAAGAGTAACAAACATCCATCTATCCATCCATACAAACTTTCGCATTTATAATATTAGTAGGAAGGATCGTGTAGGATGGGATATCCGAAGTTCCCGGTCCATTAAAAAAATATATATATCTTAATAATAGAAAAAAACAAGTGACGCTCGGCTTCGTTATGGGCTTTTTTTTTCAACCGTTAAAAGTAAAAAAATAAAGCGAAGTTGTTACTCTGATTTTGCAACTGTTATTGCGACATTTTTAATAAAGTCTTTAAAGTTTGATGTATTCACTTGTGTCGCTTATCCAACTCTAACTCGGTCGTGGCTCATCCCGGTCTTATATAGTGCCGCAGATAGTTCTAGAACCAATTTTATTTTTATTATTATTAGTTCCGCTACTCGATACTAGATGGCGCTAGTGGTAACTAGTGTCACCATGTACCAGGCATTAATTGTGGCGCGCAACAATAATAATCGGTAACATAAAAATCTATCCTTATGGTAATACTCATATAAACCGTTACCCTATATTTTTTATTCTCATTCCGGAATAAAATGTGTGCTGAAGTTTACCCATTAACCCTGAACTGGGGCTAATGGTTCTGACATTGAACTTCCTTTGAGCACCGAGTGTCTACAATTTATTACACTAAGGTACCGCTGGAGTAATTACGTAACAGACTAGTAATTACTTCCAAAAATTATTCGGATTGTAATTGGAGAGCAGCATAATCAGCCTATAATATTCCCACAGCTGGGAGACAGGCCTCCTCTCTGAGAGAAGGAGTGGGCTGTAAGCTACCACGCGGGCCCAGTGCGGGTTGGTAGATGTCACATATCTTCGAATTTTTGGTTTTAGGACATGTCGGTTTCCTCACTATGTTTTCCTTTGTCGTTTTGAGAGCAGTGGTGATGAAATAATTTACACAGTAAAGTGTCTGTCTGGGTTCGAACCCACGACCTACAACTCGTAAGTCGTCACAGATGTCACATTCATGTCTTCGAATTTTTCGTTCTAGGATTTGGAGAGCAGATTTAGACTTAATTCATTATTTCTATTCATACATAACTAAGATTAAAACTTCAATTTTTATGTGCAAGAGTAAGGCTGTCAATCTCTATGCTATGTGTTGCGACTAATAGTCCTCCAGATCGAATATATGGCCGTGGTGGTCAATCTCAGTAGAGATTAGCCATCTATTCGGGAGATATTATAGTTCACAAGTGTACAGGGGGTCTACTCCGAAGTGGTATCGGCCGTTTCCATCGGCCCATTTGGTTCGGTCGGTCCCGATCCTACACTCCTACACTCGTCGTTTCGAATATTGACTATGGTCCCGACCCAACTGAGGCGATCTGAACTTTTTTCGCATTTTTCAATAATATTCGGTTCGGCCATGTGTCGGTCCGATCCGATCATTCGCACTTTGCACTTCGTAGTAGACCCCCTGTATTGTGTGCACAGACACAGGTACTCGTACACTCTCTCTTCTTTTACACCCATAGTCTGGGACGTCGGAAGCTAGATGGGACGGCAATTCGACACGAATAGTTAGAGTTAAGGCGCAGGACCAACGACTTAAAACGTGCTTTCCGAGGCACGGGGTTACCACACCGCGAACTTTCAAACTCCGGGTTGTTACTGAGAAATTCCTTATATAAAAACCCAATCACACTGCCCGACCCGGGAATCGACCTAGGACCCCACGCTCAGCAGTCACACTTGCGACTACAAAGACACAACGATTTGTAGATACTTAGCGAAGAGAACAATAATAATATATTATAACATATACATAATATATATTACTTCTGTCAACTTCAAACGATTTAAAAAAGTTGGATGTTTTGAAATATGTGTAGTGTTATTTGTATTTTAGAGAGATGACAAGCAATTGGGCATTTGGAAGAGGAAACAGTCCTTTGATCTCTTAACGGCCCAGTTTCTGTGACAGTCCGTAAAATGTTTGAAACCTTCTCTAATCTTGAAATTATGATTAAGTGGAAAAAGATTGTTTAGTCAAAATATTACAATTAAAAAAAAAACAACGAGTATTTATTTATTTAACACTTCAAGTAATAAACGTACAGAGGTGGACTTAAAGCCATAAGCATGTTTTACCAGTCAACCTTTGGGTGATGTAGAGACAGACAGTAGACATAACCTAATGACATATAAATAAGCACATATAAATATACATAAATACATGAATATACTAAAAAGATTTAAGACAAACAATGAGAAAACATTGCCGTTGTGATGATAATGCCAGCTTCTTGCAAATGTGCTCGCAAACTTTAACTTTAAATGATAATCGGTTGGTTAACATGTTGAATATTCATCCATGAACATGACGTTTTTTAACGGTCACTTATAGTTACTGGTCAAAGGCAAGGGTATCAAAATACAAGAAACAACTGCAACAACTGTTGCAGTTTTTAAAAGAAGAGTAAAAGAACACTATCTGTCCACTTCATCATAGTTGTGTATGTATTTTTTGTTTTATTTTATTTTGGTTATGATATAGTTATTATTATTCTAGTGATATTTATTTTAGTAGTATGTATGTATGTACGTTTATTTGTATGTATGTTAGTATATTCTAGCAATTTTTGTTTAGTTTTTTAAGAGAAATGTTTTTGATTGTATGTATTATTTTTTGTCTCCTTTACTATTTCACACGCTGTCTACATCTCTGTAACTATTGTCCTGTCTCGGGTGTGCTGGAAGAGATTTCTTGTGAAATAAACATCACCTCTGTACCTATTTTTTCCTGTTCTGTTTTTCTTGTCTGTTTATATATGTGTGTACATAAATGGTAAATAAATAAATAATAAATAAACAAACACATATAAATGCGAATGTATGTAACTCTGTCTGTTTGCTATCTCTTCACTTTAACGGCTAAGCATGTTTCGATGAAACTTGGCCCCCAGGTAGACCATGACCGGGGTTAGGACGTAGGACTTTTTAACCCGGTAGTACGTACACGTAAGATGATTTCTGACCTCTACGTGGGCGAAGCCACGGGCAGAACTAGTCTCTGTCTCTAGTCCAAAAACATATTGTTGACAAGAAACTTAGCTAAATTCATTTTGACTAAAAGTGCAACGTAGGCCACTTTCCACTGCTGCACGAGTGATCTTTACTTCGTTTCCTAAAGGACCAAGAATCTATAAAAAAACTGTCGCGAGAAATGAGAAAACAGGCATATTACTGTTCCCTCCCTTAACAAAGTTATTCAAACTAACATTGACCTTATTCTCAAGGGTAATGGCTCCGACAAAGTCTGTTATAGAATATTTATCATAAGCGAAAAAATATAATAATAGGATGACCAGAATAATGGATTTGCAGCGTCACCCTGAAGGACTGGCCGCTTCGTAACGACTTTTTTGGTCCTTATAACATGAAACCATAAAGTGCCCCAAAATTATTTTTGGTCCCAATTTTCTGCGTTATCGTGAGCTGTTATCATTACGAAACATGGATAAACTGTGGGTTTAGAAACACCCGGTCTCAATTCCCAAAAATATTGTTTAACTTATTCTTGATCTCCTTTTAAAAAAAAAAAAAAAAACCTTAAAAAAAGGTTAGGTATCATAAAAGTATGAGATTCTGTAGAGATTATGACGGCATTTTTACCTACCAAAACCAAAGTCCCCCAACCATTCTACTCTCTCCAAAGTTCCACTACTTTCCAGTAATTTCAAGACTTTATTTAATAGCAAGAAGTCTTCGAGAATTCGAAAAAAGTGTTAGTTTTGATCAATAACGTTCGATTATTCAGAAATATGGTATCCGTCGCCGTGAGTCGCACAAAATAGAAAACATAACAAGTATGTTCTAACTCTCATAAAAGCTTAATGACACTCACATAGAATACAGGGTGACTCTCAGCCAATCAACTCATGGCATCAATCATGAAGAGAACAACCTGTCTCTACTAATTCACTGTCATAATTTATCATGGCCGCAAATGATAATGGAATGTCCGAAACAAGTAAAGCGCAATGTCATTCAGTCTGGACATGTCCAGTTCCACCACGAAACGCCATTTTTTTCTGATACTTTGATACGGAGCGAAGTATTTTTTTAGAGCAGATACACATTTTTGTTGCTTCGGTGAGGTACGGGAATTTATGAGGTTTTCTGCGGTGAAAATACTTTTTAGCTTTAGAATTTATAAATTTGGCGAATTGTGGAAAATAGAAATTTAGTTAAACTGATTTACATCCCTAAGATGTCCTTGTAACATAGGGTCTAGTTGAAAACCAGCGTCAAGCATTAGTTACCTGACATTTATTCTGAACTGGGACTATTTGGCGCAGACGTGAGGACCACAATAGGTACTATTCTAAGTTTTCTTTTTTCTGATTTTGACTGAAAACTTGTAGGTCTGGGGAAGGCCTAGGACACTTTTGCTATAGTATGTATGTTGTTGCTGGAAAGCAAAACCAACTCATTACCAATGTATAATATAGAGGGTGGCAGAGACATCGACGTCCAAACTGTAACCTTGAATACAGCACATGATTCTAGACACCCTGGGAAAGAAATTTCTCGTCGGTCTCCCTGCAACAACATTTATTGTAAAATAATAAATAGTTAGTATAGTAATAAAGGGTATTTGAATTTGATGTCAGCTAATATTTTCAGCTAGATGGACGGACGACCTAAAGAAGGTGCGGAAAGTGGACAGAGTGTTTTGGCGCATTCTGGGAGAGGCCTATGTCCAGCAGTGGACTGCGATACGCTGAGTTGGTTGATTGGTTGTTGAATAAAATGTTATTTTAATACTTTTTCTTTCACCATGATACTAAAACATCCATCTTTTTCCCCAAAGTAACACAGAAACAATCCTTTGCATAGACTTGCATAACTCACGAAAATAAAGGTTACATTTCGTGTAGAGTTATGAGTTCTGCTATAAAAGTCAAATCTAAATTCGTCTGTTGGCATCCGTTCCGTCAGACAGCAGAGAAAATTAAAACAGACACGCCTAAAGTTTCAATGAAAAACATGTGGATTTTTTACCGAAATATCGTGACTATTTTTGGGTTTATGGATATTTTTGTTTGGACGATCTGTCTATGTTTTGGGCTGTTTGTTAGTTAGATTGGTTTTGTAAATTAAATATGTCAAATACGTGAGTTGTTAAAAGAGTTAAGTATTTTACAACTAGGATTTACAAAAATAGGAAACTGTTTTTTGTATTTATTTGTATACTAGCTGTGCCCCACGGTTTCAGCCGCAAAAGTTTCCATCCCGTGGGAATATCGGGATAAAAAGTATCCTATATGTTAATCCCGGTTATAAACCATATGTGTGCCAAATTTCATCTAAATCCGTTCAGTAGTTTTTTCGTGAAAGAGTAACGAACATCCATCCATCCATCCATCCATCCATCCATCCATCCATCCATCCATCCATCCATCCATCCATCCATCCATCTATCCATCCATCCATCCATCCATCCATCCATCCATCCATCCATCCATCCATCCATCCATCCATCCATCCATCCATCCATCCATCCATCCATCCATCCATCAATCAATCCATCCGTCCATACAAACTTTCGCATTTATAATATTATTAGTAGGATAGGAAGTAGGATTTAGTTCGTTAGTCATTTAATTTAGTACCTAGAGTAAATACTTATTATTAAAAGCCTGTGATGTCCCATGGCTGGGCAAAGGCCTCCCTACTCTCTTTCCAGTTCTCTCTGTCTTAAGCTGTAAAGGACCAGTTCTTCAGTTCAGTAAATACGTAGTTGCGTTGTATATTGTTATTAAATAAACTACTTTAAATTTTGGAACGAAGTTTCTTATTATACCTACATTATACTCTGTACTCTTGGTGAATGAGAGCTGGACCGAAAAAGAATTACATTTTGACCGTCACGACACTTTTGCTACAGTATGTATGTTTGTGTGTTAATAAACGTGTCTGTCTGCTCTCAAAACGGTGAAGGAAAACATCGTGAGGAAACCGGGATGTCCTAAAACCAAAAATTCGAAGACATGTGACATCTACCAACCCGTACTCGGCCCGCGTGGTAGATTACACCCCACTCCTTCTCTCAGAGAGGAGGCCTGTCTCCCAGCTGTGGGAATATTATAGGCTGATTATGCTGATCTCCAATTACAATCCGAATAATTTTTGGAAGTAATTACTAGTCTGTTACGTAATTACCCCACCGGTACCTTAGTGTAATAACCTTAATAAAATTGTAGATATTCGGTGCTCAAAGGAAGTTCAATGCCAGAACCATTAGCTCCAGTTCAGGGTTAATGGGTAAACTTCAGCACACATTTTATTCCGGAATGAGAATAAAAAATATAGGGTAACGGTTTATACGAGTATTACCATAAGGATAGATTTTTATGTTACCGATTATTATTGTTGCGCGCCACAATTAATGCCTGGTACATGGACATTACCAACCCGCATTGGGCCCGCGTTGTAGATAGCCCACTCCCTTTTACAGAGAGGAGGTCTGTGTCCCAGCAGTGGGAACATCATAGACTGATTATTCTAAGCGTGTGTCTATATGTCGGTTCATTTCTGTTCTAAAGACAAGACGTAATGAAACTTCGTGATAACCGGGTATCACACGACACCTCTCGACTTTTAAGACTAAGTAAGTAGTCCACCCAGTCCAGTGGTTATTATAACTTAGCTGATGATGCGATATGCCATTAATTACACTGAATTCATACGTTTTAAGCACTGTTTTCCTTGGCAGATTATGGTTGTGATAGTACTCTACGATCTAAACTTAATATTATAAAGAGAAAAGATTTGATTTTTTTGTTTGTTTGTTACGCTTCTATGTTAAAACGGCTAAACGGATTTAAATGAAATTTGGCACATGGGTAGATTATGACTTGGATTAGGACATAGAATACTTTATATCTAGATATCCCCCACGGAATCGAGACTTATGCGTGTAAAGCCACAGAGTGCAGATAGTTTGTAACAGTCTGTCTTAAGCAGCTGTTATCAATTTCCATCAGGTAAAAGTTTTCAAAAGGGCTTTCAGCCCTTTTTTAAACACATTTTGAAACTACACACGAAAAGCTAGTGTTTTGTAATTAAATGCCTAACATAAAAACTAAATCGCTCTGCAGCAACCTACTCCACTCCATGCTCATCGATCAATCATTCCCGACGCGTCTGTAGCTGCAAGCAACATTATTAAATGCACCGTGTGTTTACTTTATACGCGGGTTCCGTACGTTAAATTGAAACAGTTTATCATTAAGAGACTTTTGTTTTGCTCGGGTATTCAGCAGGCCGAAAGACTGAACACCAGTCTTACTAAGGGGTATCGTGTTATACAGTTACTGGGTTGTGGAGGTCAGATAGGCAGTCGCTCGATGTAAAATACTGGTACTCAGCTGTATCCGGTTAGAATGGAAGCCGACTCTGAGGCTAAGCAAATGATGAGTGTTTCATTTAAAATAAGGCTATAAAGTCGATTTTGAAAGGTTGAGAATTTATTTGCACATTTGTTATGTAAGCACGACGACATATCAATATACAATTCCAGTATAAGCTGACTTCTCATTGTACAAAAAGCCTATACAGTGCGAAGTCAGCTACGCCAGCAGGTCAAGCTACCCAAAACTGTCAAATTTTCCCAATTAACCTTGAACGCTTTAGCGATAAAGTCGAAAATCTATTAAAGAAATTTGACAGATTGTAGTAGCTTGATGTGCTGGCGTCTGTACCTACTACGTTTAATTTTGAAGTCTGTATTGGATTTTTTCGAAACAATACTAGAAATTGGTTGCTATAATTATAATCATTCTGAAAACAAAGGTCTCAATCACGGCAGACCAAGGTTCAATTTAAGGTTGAATATTAAAGTTTTGACGTACCTTACTGTTATTTCTTTACTTAATGTTAATTAGGTAGGGAGCAGTGGTAGCCCAGTGGTAACGGCCGTGACTTAAGAGTTATAGATTGCAGGTTCGAACCCAGACAGGCGCTTTACTTTGTGTAAATTATTTCATCATCACTGGGCTCAAAACGGTGAAGGAAAACATCGTGAGGAAACCGGCATGTCATAGAACTAACAATTCGAAGACATATGACATATACCAAGCCGCACTGGGCCCGCGTGATGGATCACGGCCTGCTCCCTATCACACAGACATGTGTTTCTGTAGTGAGAACATCATAGGCTAATAATGCTTATGCTAGATATGTAGGTATTAAAATTCATAGTCATAGTGCTTACTTATCAAGGAGTAGATTTTTCAAGCTTCAAAATGATTAAATGCGGCATTATTATTAGTTGCGGTCAGATTAAAATTCATCTAAATTGTACATTGTGCAAATTCAATAACACAGTCCAATTTCATTGTATGTTTAATTTGTTTGTTTTATCATGCGCGACCACGGTTCTATGTAGATACGATTCGATTTTGTGAGCACCTCATTTTATACAGACTTTGCATACTTCCATTGGCAATATGTATATAATAAGGTGGTTAAAGTGGTAAAACTAGTCATGAATATAAACAATCACTATTAAAACCACCTATTATTATTAAGCAGCTGCCATCCAATCTCTGCACCACCCTTGGTTGACTGGTAGAGAATGCCTAAGGCATTAAGTCCGCCTTTGTACCTTTTTGTGCGAGAAGATTAAATAAATAAATAATAAATAAATAAATAAAACAACTCAACAAAAAGAAAATCATCATCATCTGCCAAGCCTTTTCCCAACTATGTTGGGGTCGGCTTCCAGTCTAACCGGATGCAGCTGAGTACCAGTATTTTACATGGAGCGACTGCCTATGTAACCTCCACAACCCAGTTACTGGGGAATACGAAACCGTTTGGTAAGAAAAAGAAAATACATAAATAATAATGTATAATTATTAAAAGTATTTTTTTAACACAAAACTAACCGAACGCAGGTATTTCTTTTAAAATGCGTATTAGATTTTTATTTATTTAGTATTTTCTACTTGATAATTACATAATATCTCATTAACTCGTCAAATTTTCTTTTTTATCTTTTTTCCCAAAAAAAGATGACAAAAAGTTGATGAAGGGACCTTCAAGACAATTTCCCTCAGTAGACTTCTCAAGACCGGGATCTATTTCATTTATCTTTTACTTTCCTGACAGGCTAAAAGGAAAACTTATATTTCAAAGATTATGTTTCTTATATTTGGAAGGATCTCTAATATAAACGAACAGATTGTTAAGGCATCAATCAAAATGGCGTAATCCGACTTTGCGATTGACAATATTGTATCGTTATTTGTTAGACTTGTAAGAAGAAGAGAAGAGAAGAGAAGATGTTTTTTTTGTATATTTGTTTATTATATTAGTATATTTGGTTAAGGGCTGATTTTTCCAACGCCAGATAATTTTATCCGAGGAATAATTTTTAATTTTTGACAGTTCTTCCATACAAAAACTGTCAGACGTCAATTTTATTCTGTGAATAAAAAATGTCTGTTGATTGAAAAATCAGCCCTTAGTAGATTACAATTTTTTTTTGTAAACTAATTTTATGAAAGTCAAAAAAATTTTTTTTTTTTGTATTAGTTTACATAAAACGTTGATCGTTGAACTGATTCTATATTTTTAAAATATATAGAATCAGCTTTTATTAATGATTATTATTTTTCCTATTGACAGCGAAGCGGACGAATTTTTTGATGCCCTTTGATTATTTCCCCTCGTTTTTATATATTTGTACATATTATTATTATTTTAAGACTGTTAGCTTTTTAAATTATGCAAATATTTCATAGGTAACCTAATAAATATTATTGAGAGAAATATCAATATCTTTTCACAAAAATTCCTGAAAGTTCATGAAAATATCTACAAGAGTTTTTAGCCTTTTAATCTTAAATGATCCTAAAATTTCTGATAATTATGGAGGTCGTTGGTTGTAGGAAATAATTGCACTTCTTTATCAGGAAATGCACTTCTAACAGATTTTTTTACTTCTACTCAACCAGATAAATGTATAAATAATTTTCCACAAAATGGAATTATGCGGAATTGTTCATTCGAAACAAAATATTCTAAAAGTAAGTCACTCTATAAAATCAATAGTTATTTTTTTATATAAAAAAACCTTATTTAAAATTACCAACCTTTTTCGGAAGAAAAGTTAGGTATCCATTGCAGAGCAACTCTAATCTTGCTGTTAACAATTTTAACTAAAAACACTGAAAACCAATTTTAAATCTCACTTTTGAAACTTTAAATCCACTGTCAAAATTTAAGTAATTTCTTATAATGTTAAAACAACACATGCACTGGCCGAAGATAAAAGAAAACTTGATTTTTAAGAAGAAAAAATACAGTGCGCGAATTTCGTACTTCGATCGCGTGGTGACGTCACGGATAACGCGTCCACAGCTTTCAGTATCTCGTGGGAAACTGGCGGGAAATCTTAGCGAACGGGAGAATTCGCGAGAGTCTGTGCAGCAATACTATGGTACGGGACGAAAAAATAATATTAACTTATTGTTTCTCTGCACTTTTAAAGCATTTTTAAAACGAATATAAAGAAATACGTATATATTCCTATAGATTTATCATAGATGCTTTAACTTGATTGGGCATTCAATGCAAGAATCTAAATCATAATAATGATCTGACCAAGATTATGTCTGGAGTTTAAAAGAGACTGTGACATCTGAGTTTGTTTCGGCCTTTCTTCTCAGAGTAGTCAGATAGGAAACGCCAACCTCATCTAGTTTTTAAAATATGATTGACGTTTAAAAGAAAAATGTATTTAATTTATCAAGATAATATTTACATTCTAATAAGCTAATATTTAAAATGTACATGTGAAAAAATAAGAAAAAGAATCATAGGGCATCAAAAAATTCGTCCGCGTCGCTGTCAACAGGAACAGTGCCCAAAAGCAAATGCTACTTCTTTGGCCAAGAAACAGGCCAGTCCTCTGATCACGTGATGAGTCGACTAACCGCTTGGCGATATCTCGAAAAACCAAAACAAAAGCGTCTCGTTTAAAAGTGTTTTTGCAAACCTATATAATTACAGAAAAAAATCCAATTGCGAGACGGGGATTTATATGTAATCTGTGAATGATATTCAAAGATTAAAATTGTAGATTCGCACTACCGTGTGAAAGGATGGTTGCGATTCGGTTTTGTTTTTGACATCTGCGACACATAATGTCGCAGAGACTTACCTTGTAAATTGTCATGGAAAGGTCATTATTATTATGTGAGCTCACTCTTCTCAGTATGGATACCTTTTCGCGTGACTTAGTACCGTGAAGACAAATCTTACTATTTAAATCTTTGATGATACTGCCTACTGTAAGTTCGGCACACCTGGTTGTGCTGGGTTTTCATTCAGACGCATAAAAAATAGTAAAATAAGTAAATTGATATATATTAAATTAGAAAAGCGTGGAGCGATTTCTACATTAATAATAAGTGAGTTCCACGCTTTTTTTTAAAGTACTTATTTTTATTTTAAGTTTTGCGTCTAGGTTTTTTAGTTATGACGAAGGCCTACTAGCAAACTCGAGGGGTTTACTAGTAGCCACTGAAGAGTTTCACTATCCACCTCCTGGCTCCATCATCAGATCAGCTCCAAGATACCAAATTACAATTTTATCTTCCGACCTTCATATACATACAAAGTTTCATTACGATACGAAAATTAGAAGTAGGTTAAAATTGACTTCTAAGATTTTTTTACATTGTTAGTTACTAGTGAAGCTAATAATAGCATATTAAAAATAAGACACGGTTGGCGCAGTGGCTGAGCGATCGACTGCTGCGCTGCGTGTCGCGGGTTCGATTCCCGCACGGAACAAATATTTGTATTGTATTGCCTACAGGTAGTTGTTCTGGCTCTGGCTGTTTGTGTATGTGAGTTTAAATGTTTGTAAACGCACTCACGATACAGGAGTAATCCCTAGAGTGGGGCAATGTTTAAAAAAAAAAAAGGAAAAAATTATGACAATTAGCCCTCAAGATGACCTTCATCCTTTTCCTTGCTATCCCCAAAGGATATCCTTTAAAAAAAAATTACAATCCACCATTTTCTTTCCTTCTACTAAAAGTCTACTTCCGGAAAAGTCTGTAAAAAGAGCCTTTACCTAGCTATCTATCATGTTGCATCAAAATACAAAGAAACGGTAGCGGAAGAAAGGTTCCGGGTCCTTCATTCAGGAGACGGAAGAGGGCACTTTGTATTGAACACTGTTTTAGTTATGTCATTGTTTTGGACTATGTAGAATGTAGGTAGATAGGTATCTGGTGGAAAATAATGGCTCCTGTAACACAGCTGTTGTTACCTTTTTTTTTTTGTTTTCTGGCGGAAACCTTCAAAAGGCGCCTGGTCTTTGGGGATAAAACCAGGGATTTTTACTTTAAAACCACACCAGTGGTCACCATCTGCACAAGGAAGGGGCACCGTTACCTCTGAAAAGACCAATCCGGAGCAATACTATAATACATTATTCTAGTCTTGTGTGGGATGATACGTCACACGTAATATTAGTAAAACACATCTTCCAATATATATAAATAAAAGGATAATAAATGTATTATTGAAATACTTAGAACGGCCTTTCCTTTGGTGTCCTTTTCATCCTAATGGTTATGGTAGGTTCAGTTGATGGTGCCGTCAAAAATAACTAAGGGATATCAAAATAAGATGGCTGCTTATTCAAATGCAATCACCAAGCACTGCGACAAAGTCAATTTTTTCCGACCACGTCTTTCATGTATTTTGTTGCAATTCTTGGGTTTATGTAAAGTCATAAAAAATAAATGATACAGTCTGGCCGTTGAGGGAATGCGTTCCTAGCACATGTCAGTGCGAAAATTCTAGTAGCTAATAAAGATCAAATTCGCAAAACACGTATTCGTCTGTATGAAACTGACAGGTGTCAAAAAGAATTTTCTCGTCGGCCAAACTGTAAGCATACTGCCTACCAATTATAATTATCTGTAAATCCAAACATGAAAGTTGTTTGAAGTTGCAAATACAGTAAAGTATACAGTAATACAGGAAATTGATGTAGGGTATCAATTTGCTTTATAATAAATATCCCTGGCTGTACATTACAGCAGTGGATTTCTTTCATCTGAATTAATGATAATAATGCTTCTCCGCGGCTTACAGCAATAGGCATTAACGGTCTCATATTACCATAATAAATTATAATAAATGTGACATTATAAAACAATAAAGAAAACTTGGTACTCAATCTTCCAATACGGCCAGCTCCCAAAGGAAAAAGAAGCGTAACTACAAACCCTCCTTCTCGAAATACCTGAACAAATAGACATGTCGAGGCACCCCGATCGCTGCATGTATTGGGCTTACATTCTTCAGACGATGTTTATAAATTACCTCCGTAAAGCTCACACGGATGATTTGAGCAAGAATTTTTCTTTTTAAATTCTTGAAGGTGAATTTATTATACCTCTGTTAAAAAATGTAGTTGAAGTTTTATTTTTTCATAAGCTCATACTAGAGGCCATAGAGAAAAATGGGTGCTGGATTTAGTACAGTCTGACTTACACATTCAGCTTATAATGTTCCCACTATTGGGATACAGGCCACCTTTCTTCAAGAGCGAGTGGGGTGTAATCCACCACGGGCACAGTGCGGCTTGGTAGATGTCACATGTCTTCGAATTTTTTGTTCTAGTACATGCCGGTTTCCTCACAATGCCTTCCTTCACTGTTTTAATTGTTGACTTAGTTATTGAAAAATAAATTATTGGAGTAAGTAGAAAGACTCATTGTCCAAAACGCATCGTGATAAAAGAGTCCGTTCGTACGTTAGGTTTTTAGAAAACTACAGACAATGGAGAAGTCCGGACATCGATAATAAAGCATGCGAGCGTGAATACTGAACCGCTATTATTTTCATTTTCAAACGCCTGAGTAAATTAAAATTTATTTTTGTTGGACACGCTCTTGTCGTGCGAGCGTACATACTAAGTAACATTTAGTATGTCATAACGGTAAAATTTCACACTATACAGAGTATGAATGTGTGGATTGGTATAAGAGTAGGGGAAGACCAAAGAAATGATGGATGGAATGTGTGAATGATGATATGGTTAGAAAGGGGGTGACTACCGAGATGACGACTAATAGAGAAGTATGGAAGAAAAATACATTTTGCGCCGACCCCAAATAAATTGGGATAAGGGCAGAGGAATTATGACAGGGTAGCAGGGACATCGACGCGCAAACGTCGTGAAAAGGTTACACCTGATGCCATAAATAAAATTCCGAAAATCATTCATATCGGAAATGACCGGTTAAAAAAAAATCATTTTTGAGTGCGCAATGTATTGCAAACAACGCGATCAAAACGCTTCGCGGATGGCGCGCGCGCGCGCGCTACCTACCGCGATACCGCGCCCTGCCCTTTCGAGTTTTATTTACATTGTTGTTTTAAGTGAAACAAGTGAATTTACTATTTTTTAATTAAAAATCTCATTGTGTTAGATAGAAATAATGATTTTATACAGATTACAGTAAAAAAATTGCAGAAAAAAAAGTAAAAATTAAGAAAAAGCTGACGAAAAATTTCAACGCAGGGGGTCCAGAATCATGTACTGAATCCATGGTAAGCGGTTGCGCGTCGATGCCCCTGCCTCCCTGTATATCAACTGTTTCTATGAGTCATACAAATAGTGTTACAGCTACATTGTAGTTTGTACCACGTTTTGTTGGTATTGGATGGGGTACCGTAAATAAGCAAGCAAGAAGATTATTTTAGGAACTTACCTTAGTTAATAACTCGTAGTATTCGTTTACGAAATCCTGTGTGGGTAGAAGATTTAGATCGCTATAGCCAGTTCTACCTGTTACACCAATAATTTGTTGTTAGACAACTTTAACCTTTTTATGAAGTTCTAAAACAAAATTTACCCTAACAGTCCACTCTGCCCTGTTCTGCTGCTGCAGGTTAGACTCCCTCGTTGGTCATAAGCGCCAATGCTGAGCATGAGGTCCTGGATTCAATTCCTAGATCGGATAAAGTGTTTATTTATTTATTTTATTATTTATGTACACACAGTAAAATACATAGGGATATGACATAATTATAATATGAGTACAAAGGTACTAATAAATTTCTTAAGAAATTTCTTCCAGCAGTCCTGTGAAAGGAGAAGTCAAAAAGAAATGTAGACAATAGTGTGTGAGAACAAGAAGAGAAAAATATGAATGTGTGAAGTCTAAAACTAAAATATTAAAAATACCTACACATATAATGCAAAATAATTACATAAGTATACTTAAATAAATATACAATACTAAAATATATAAACATAGTGTTATTCAAAATCAAAAGTCATTTATTCAAATTAGGCTGAGAATCAGCACTTTTCGAACGTCAAAATTACAAAAGACAGTCCCCCAAAAATACCCGCCCTTCACCGCTTTCTAGTGCTATCGCTGGGAAGAAGAAGTGGCGCAACAAACTCCCCAGCAGCACAGCTGTCTCCTCAGTTAGAAAATCGAGTGTATACAATACTAGGTACCTATGTTAAGTAATTAACATTACATAATTTTAAGTTGTGTGTCTTAGAACGTAAAATCCGGATAGATAATTGGTTTTATCTATCTGGAATTTCTCAGTAGCAGGCCGGAGTCTCGATTGGTGCCCGTTTATTGGCAGTTTGAAAGCAATCGAACATCAAACTGTGCTGGATAAACAATGCATCATTGATGCAGTTGATTTAAGGCAATCCGAGCATTAGTGGTGACTGTTCAATGTCCATACAACATGGTCTTGAACTAAAAATAGAGTATCCACAGAACACAATTTTCGACGCAGTTAATAATTTACTCCATTACAGCTCCAATACAGTTCTGGCGATGATTGCCGGGAGATTTGATTCCCGTATATCGGACATTGCTGTAGCAGGCATGTTGCTAGCTGTGTCCGATAACATTTGTCTTATGTCTGTGTATGTGTATTTATGTATTCTGGTTGTTCTATGGGTGCTTTTGGGTTACCCGAAATACATGCTTTGTATTTTTTTTTTTTTTTTATTGTATTTTATTTTATTTATTTATTTATAATTTTAAAGATTGTGTCTGACAGGGTGTCATCGTCGCTGTGGAGGCCCCTTATGAAAACAGTCATTTAATTATAATTTTGTATTTACAGTTTAATTTTGATTCTAATTTTCATTTTAAATTTTCATTATGATTTTAATATACCTGTATTTTAATTTTTATTTTTACTTTGGTTTGTGTATTATTATTATGCATGATGAACTTACCTATAGATCCTTGATATCTGAATTAAAATTATTTTATTTTATTTATTTATTTATTAACAAAACAGTACTTGCAACATAATGTTTCCAGTGTGACTCAGGCCTTCTCTCTGTGAGGTCGGCCTACTCCTTGGCCGTATTTCACCAAGCGCGGGCTCAGTTAGATGCACTTCTTCACATTGCTTTGTTTTTTTTTGTACCATTATACCAGAAATGGTTGGTTTTGGTTTTGTTCTAGAGCATGCTGGTTTTTATAGCAGTGGTGAAGAAATATATTGAAAGTCATCTTGAAACCACGACATAAGTACAATGCGCAAGTTTGCTCTTATTGGGCTACCAGTGATCTTCATAGTATAGTTCCAGCAAATTATCACGATGGGTCATTATGATAATTAGCCCGGTTTTGTATGCAAGAACTGACAAAAATTCAAAATTATTCCTCGGATAAAATTATCTAGCATTGGAAAAATCAGCCCTTAGTGTAATATTGTGACCCAATGACTCTAAAGCAATCTAAACAAAGCACTAAGCACAAAATTGTCTCTCAGATAAGGAAACAATACAACGATTGTCTGTGCTCATATGTAAGTGTAAACCTAGCCCGGGATTGCCGAGAGTGGGGCAACATTTAGCGAATTGCTCTGCCGACGCGACGGCTCGCGTCGTGAGCGCCACCTGTCTTACTTTTGCTAAAGCTTTTTTTGTTCTTTCATGCTTTAAATAAGGACCCGCTTCGTGGAATCTTGTGTAAAATGATAAATGATTTTATTTCTGCAACTACGTTTGTACAAACACTTTTACGCGTTAATCGTATTTTAAAAACTAGATGAGGTCGGCGTTTCCTATCTGAAACAAACTACAACAACAGAGGTCACAGTCTCTTTTTTAAAGCCTAGACATAATCCTGGTCAGATCATGTGAAGTCCATGCAGATTGGTGTCTGGAATGGTCTTTTGAGGAGAAAACCACACATATTGAGTAGACCTGTCCAGTCAATGCATGCATTTGTCAATAATCATAATCATGCATCTCAACTCAGAACTTAAGGAGCTCAGTGCAGATTAAATAACACCAAAACTCTTGGTGTTTGTGTTATTTGATTAGTAGAGCATAAGTGCCCGGTTACTTGTTAATTTTTTTTTGTGTTTATGTTCTTTTTTATGCGTCATGTTTGCCGCAAATAAACGTATTTTCTTTCTTTTCTTTCTTTCTTTTGTTAACGGCAATAAGCTCGCCCCCTATTACATGGAACTTAAACATATCTAACTGGCGAAATGTGGGTGTACTATAGGTACACATCTGCCATACCTTTTGAGGATAGCACGAAATGTGTTATTTGGTGCAAATGAAAGTTTGTTTAATTTAGTTGCTGAATTTTTATTTCCGGATGGTTTGGACATTGTTATTACATTTTTCATATTAGACAGTGAAAATTTGGTCTGTTTTACTTATAATTTTTTGATGGGGTTTATAGTTCGATTTTACCTATCTACTTTAAAACATTCCTAGCCTTTCTTCAACTTTTTGGTCGTCAGCTTTCAGTCTAACCAAATCCAGCTCCAATATAGAGCGACTGCGTATCTGACCTCTCATTACTTATCGGACACTTACATAATGATAATGATTGCCCTCGTAGCGGTATCTACAACGCCACATGCGAATTACGCGTCATACTGACGTCATGCAAAATCCTGGATCTCGCAAGCAGAGTTTACCGCTCAATTTGCATATATACAACAGCCCGACATGATTCATCGGGCAGTTGCCCGCCAGACACAACACCAGTCTGGTCGGAGGATCCTTCTTCTTCTATGGAGGATTTTATTTTATTATATAAGGATGAGTGAACTGTATACCCTATTTCTCATACCTCTATAGGTACCCTTCTCTTAAAAGATTATCCCAAACATTAGCTAAAGAACACAAACATAAAGTTATGTAAGTATGCAAAATTGTTTGACGATACAGCATAATATGCACAAGCTTAAACATCATAACATAGCGTAAACAGTGATAGTCCCTGTGGGACTAACTTAAGACCATACAGATGACGGAAGTATGAACTAACATCATGTAAGTATGTCGCCTTAATATGATCAAAATGGTCATATACATTATTTTAAATAGATGGGGCGCCCGTGGTTAAAAAATAACAGCCCCACAGGTCGATCGATCAGGTTAAGCTATGCTTGCCGCGGTTGATCTGTGGATGGTTACCATCTTTACATACCGAGACCCCTCCGTGCCTCAGAAAGCACGTTAAGCCGATGGTCACGGCTATCATTCGCGGATCTTTGAGTGTCGTTACGGGTAGTCAGAAGCCCGAAAGTCTGACAACAAGTCTTACCAAGGGGTATCGTATTACCCAGTAACTGAGTTGTGGAGGTCAAGTAGGCAGTCGCTCCATGTAAAATACTGGTATTCAGCTGCATCCGGTTAGACTGGAAGCCGACCCCAACAGGGCCAACATAGTTGGTTAGGCAGATGATGATGCTCATGGAGACAAAGTCCAGAGTTCGGATAATCTTAGGACAGCATATTATGTGAGTATAACAAGTCGAAATAAATTATTTTAGCTAGTCTTCACTGTCCCATTACGGGGCAAACGCCTCTATCCATTATTTTTGGGTCTGCACAACTTCATGCCAATTCTCACGGAAGCCATCCAGCAGTATTTCGCCAAGAAAATTGTGATAAATTAAAAAAAAGTTATGGAAGAAGACATCACATCATTACAGAAGACATCATCACTACACAGTCGCAGAGAAAAAAAAGTATTCTGGTGTAATGTAAACTAGTAATACCAGATACCAGTTTTGGTTTAATTTCGAAATGTCATCGGAAATTAACATAAAACACATATTAAACACATATCCCTACTGTCTACGATTTGTGGTCCCAAAGTTTGCATCATGAACTTCTCAACAATGGAACCCGACAGGTATCGCGGCTGGAGAGACCGTAACTATTATAAGTTAATTCCATGTACGAGTATCCATGTCAGTCTAATTTTATTATGTATTCAGTGGATGCAGTTAGAAGTTACCAGAGGGGCAATTCTCGTTATTTTAAGAACGTTCACAGTCTGAGGGACAATTCTCGTAATTTTAAGAACATTCATAGTCGGATCTCAGTCTCAATCTGTCAAAAATACCTCAAATTTCTCTACATTTTGGCAGGTTTTTGACATTTGTTTGTCGCCGAGATGACACTGCGACTAGATTTTGAACGTTTTAATATTACGAGAATTGGCCTTCTGACTAAAGTTTTGATTTAGGTTAATTATATTTAGGTACAAACATACTCCTCTTTCCCAAGAGTCATCATTATTATCTTCCAGCCTTTTTATACGTTAGCGTACACTGCCCCATTGCTGAGCAAAGGCATACCCCAAATCCTTCCAGACATCCTTTTCTAGGGGCTAAGTAATAACAGCCGCACAGGCCGATCGATCATGTTAAGCTACGCTTGCCATAGTTAGTCCGTGGATGGGTGGCCATCTTCACATGCCGAGACCCCTCCGTGCCTCGGAAAGCACGTTAAGCCGTTGGTCACGGCTATAATTCGCGGATCTTTGAGTGTCGTTACGGGTAGTCAGAAGCCCAAAAGTCTGACAATAAGTCTTACCAAGGGGTATCGTATTACCCAGTAACTGAGTTGTGGAGGTCAAGTAGGCAGTCGCTCCATGTAAAATACTGGTATTCAGCTGCATCCGGTTAGACTGGAAGCCGACCCCAACAGGGCCGTCATAGTTGGCTAGGCAGATGATGATGATGATGCTCATGGAGACAAAGTCCAGAGTTCGGATAATCTTAGGACAGCATATTATGTGAGTATGTCGAAATAAATTATTATAGCTAGTCTTCACTGTCCCATTGCGGGGCAAACGCCTCTATCCATTATTTTTGGGTCTGCACAACTTCATGCCAATTCTCACGGAAGCCATCCAGCAGTAATTCGCCAAGAAAATTGTGATAAATTAAAAAAAAGTTATGGAAGAAGACATCACATCATTACAGAAGACATCATCACTACACAGTCGCAGAGAGAAAAAAAAGTATTCTGGTGTAATGTAAACTAGTAATACCAGATACCAGTTTTGATTTAATTTCTAAATGTCATCGGAAATTAACATAAAACACATCAACACATTATCTCTACTGTCTACGATTTGTGGTCCCAAAGTTTGCATCATAAACTTCTCAACAATGGAACCCGACAGGTATCGCGGCTGGAGAGACCGAAACTATTATAAGTTAATTCCATGTATCCATGTCAGTCTCATTTTGTTGTGTATTCAGTAGATGCAGTTAGAAGTTACCAGAGGGGCAATTCTCGTTATTTTAAGAACGTTCACAGTCTGAGGGACAATTCTCGTAATTTTGAGAACGTTCACAGTCTGATCTCAGTCTCAATCTATCAAAAATACCTCTAATTTCCCTACATTTTGACAAGTATTTGACATTCGTTTGTCGCCGAGATGAGATTGCGACTAGATTTTGAACGTTTTAATATTACGAGAATTGGCCTTCTGACTAAAGTTTTGATTTAGGTTAATTATATTTAAGTACAACATACTCCTCTTTCCCAAGAGTCATCATTATTATCTTCCAGCCTTTTTATACGTTAGCATACACTGCGCCATTGCTGAGCAAAGGCATAACCCAAATCTTTCCAGACATCCTTTTCTAGGTGCTAAGTAATAACAGCCGCAGAGGTCGATCGATCATGTTAAGCTACGCTTGCCACAGTTAGTCCGTGGATGGGTGGCCATCTTCACATGCCGAGACCCCTCCGTGCCTCGGAAAGCACGTTAAGCCGTTGGTCACGGCTATAATTCGCGGATCTTTGAGTGTCGTTACGGGTAGTCAGAAGCCCAAAAGTCTGACAATAAGTCTTACCAAGGGGTATCGTATTACCCAGTAACTGAGTTGTGGAGGTCAAGTAGGCAGTCGCTCCATGTAAAATACTGGTATTCAGCTGCATCCGGTTAGACTGGAAGCCGACCCCAACAGGGCCGTATAGTTGGCTAGGCAGATGATGATGATGATGCTCATGGAGACAAAGTCCAGAGTTCGGATAATCTTAGGACAGCATATTATGTGAGTATGTCGAAATAAATTATTATAGCTAGTCTTCACTGTCCCATTGCGGGGCAAACGCCTCTATCCATTATTTTTGGGTCTGCACAACTTCATGCCAATTCTCACGGAAGCCATCCAGCAGTAATTCGCCAAGAAAATTGTGATAAATTAAAAAAAAGTTATGGAAGAAGACATCACATCATTACAGAAGACATCATCACTACACAGTCGCAGAGAAAAAAAAGTATTCTGGTGTAATGTAAACTAGTAATACCAGATACCAGTTTTGATTTAATTTCTAAATGTCATCGGAAATTAACATAAAACACATCAACACATTATCTCTACTGTCTACGATTTGTGGTCCCAAAGTTTGCATCATAAACTTCTCAACAATGGAACCCGACAGGTATCGCGGCTGGAGAGACCGAAACTATTATAAGTTAATTCCATGTATCCATGTCAGTCTCATTTTGTTGTGTATTCAGTAGATGCAGTTAGAAGTTACCAGAGGGGCAATTCTCGTTATTTTAAGAACGTTCACAGTCTGAGGGACAATTCTCGTAATTTTGAGAACGTTCACAGTCTGATCTCAGTCTCAATCTATCAAAAATACCTCTAATTTCCCTACATTTTGACAAGTATTTGACATTCGTTTGTCGCCGAGATGAGATTGCGACTAGATTTTGAACGTTTTAATATTACGAGAATTGGCCTTCTGACTAAAGTTTTGATTTAGGTTAATTATATTTAAGTACAACATACTCCTCTTTCCCAAGAGTCATCATTATTATCTTCCAGCCTTTTTATACGTTAGCATACACTGCGCCATTGCTGAGCAAAGGCATAACCCAAATCCTTCCAGACATCCTTTTCTAGGTGCTAAGTAATAACAGCCGCAGAGGTCGATCGATCATGTTAAGCTACGCTTGCCACAGTTAGTCCGTGGATGGGTGACCATCTTCACATGCCAAGACCCCTCCGTGCCTCGGAAAGCACGTTAAGCCGTTGGTCCCGGCTGTCATTCCTGGATCTTTGATAGTTGTTACGGGTCGTCAGAAGCCCGAAAGTCTGACAACCAGTCTTATCATATTACCCAGTAACTGGGTTGTGGAGGTAGTATAGGCAGTTGCTCCCTGTAAAATACTGGGATTCGCCTGCATCCGGTTACACTGGAAGCCAACCCTAACATAGTTGGGAAAAGGCTAGGCAGATGATGACATCCTTTTCTAGACCCACCTCGATGCAGCCCTTAACTCAATTTATTTTTGGTGGCACGGTAAGTCTTCTATACTTACGTCTCAATCAGTCGAGCCGTCACTTTACTTTTCACTGTCTTCCTAGCCATATCGTTTTTCACTCCATCCTCCATCTTTTCTTTGATCTTTTGTTTTAGTCCTTTTCACATGACTCCATTTTCTTTGTCTACGTTCATACTTCAGCACTCCAATTGGGTAACTCACTATATTATTTTAAACGATATTGCTAATCCATCCTATCCTACTATATACATATATTATAAATAATATTATAAACGTGAAAGTTTATATGGATGGATGGATGGATGTTTGTTACTCTTTCACGGAAAAACTACTGAACGGATTTGGATGAAATTTGGCACACGAATGTTTTATAATCAGGATTTACTTTTTATCCCGATATTTCCACGGGATCGAAACTTACGCGGGTCAAAACGCGGGAGGCAGCTAGTCAGTCATATCGTAGATGCGGTCGGCGTTTCCTTTCTGACTACTTTGAGAAAAAAGGCCGAAACAAACTCAGAGGTCTCAGTCTCTTTTATAGTCCAGACATAATCTTGGTGACATTATGTGAAGAGCATGGAGATCGATGTCTGATGAGAAAAGAACCACACAGATTGAGAGGACCTGTCCAGTCAGTGCACGCATTTGTCAGAAATCGTGCAGCTCAACTCAAAACTTAAGGAGCTCAACGATTCGATGACGACAACGTGGGTGTTAAAGTGTTACGTAATTACCCCACTGGTCTTACGATCCCATAATTCACAAATGTAGTTTGTAAGAAGACTAGAATGGATTTAATAAGTCCTGTTACTACAAGAATACTTATTTCCGTTTTCTTTACCGCTACCCCTTTGTCTCGGTTCTCACAGACCATGTGATTATTTTCTTAGCCAGCTTATCATGTCCAGGCTTATATCCCACCTTTGTTAATACGTTACATAATCTAAGTCAAAGCAAGGAATTATTCAACAGCTATTAACGATAGTTCCATATACTTCTCTTGTGACTAACTCAAGTCGGGCAAAGGGATAATCTAGTTTAGCAAGGTAAGGTGGGACTGGCTTCTCAGAAATCGCTAGACCAACAGTTAAGTCAGGGTCGTGAAGGTAGCTGACTGATTTATGATGATTATGATAATCCGGCTGTAACTTGACATAGAAATTATGACATAAGTGAAGACTGCGAATCGGCAAACGTATGATAGGAGCGACGATCTTAGCAGGATGGCTGGTAACTGCTGAATAACCAGCCCAGGCCAGGCCAGGCCAGGCCAGGTGACCGAGTGAGGCCAGTTAGGGTGAGGCCAGTTAGCATAATCAGCCTATAATGTCCCCACTGCTGGGACACAGGCCTCCTCTCTTCGAGTGAGAGTGCCCAGTGCGGGTTGGTAGATTTCACATGTCCTCGAATTTCTGATTCTCCTCACTACGTTTTCGTTCACTGTTTTGAGAGCAGTGGTGATAAATTATTGACACAAAGTAAAGCGCCTGTCTGGGTTCGAACCCACGACCGCTCGCCAGTCGGAGCCGCCACCACTGCTCCGTGTGCAATTGTAGAGATCTATGTCTAGCTACTCCTGTAGACTCAATGATGATGAAACCCACAAAACAAAATTACAAGTTACTCATAACCTTTTCAATATTCAACGCTACGCCCAAAGTCAAAAGCGTTTCACCAAACGTTTCAAAAGTGTTACAGTACAAAGTTAAGATTACCCTCATTACTACGTACTTGGTAAACGTTAACGTGTGTTATTGCATATTAAAACTTGGGCCCAACCGCCATCGCGCATTAATTTATTTTAATCCCAGGTTGCTCAGATCTGGGAGCTACCTGAGGGAATTACGTTTGGCGAAGAATTTCACTTTTGGGAATTATGTTTGGCGAACCTATTGTGCCTTTGGGAATTAGGTACCTTTGTAAAACTTTTATACCTTTGGGATGGAAGATTTCTTTGTGGATTTTTTGTAAATTTTGTGCTGCTCGTCCGATTAAATTGTTCTAAACCTTTACTTGACTGGAGTCACGAAAGGTGCTGCTGAGCTATTATACTTCTCTAAGAACATCGAAACTTAGTAGGTACAGTCGCCTGCAGAGAAAACGGGACGCTCAACGCTCACTTTTGTAAGGCGGGTGGGGTCGTTTTCTCTGCAGGCGTCCGTACCTGTTTGAAGTGGCTGGACTTGCTGACCAACCCTTAGTAACTTTGATGGACTGTAAAAGTTGTTATTGGACAGTGAAGTTATTACATATCATGGAGCAATACGGGCCACCGGCAAACCGTGTTGCTGTATGTTACCTACCATAATTATATCCACTTGGATTTTCATTTTAAAACTACTTATAGTTTGAAACCAAGTGAACATTGTAGTTGTCATCATTTTTCATCAGTGATCATTTTTAGACTACTTTTGTAATATTAAAATGTTCATGGGACACATTCATGTTTGACATATTCGTGCAATAGAAGAGGCCTATGCCCAGCAGTAGACTGCTATAAGCTGGTGATGATGATGATATTCATGTTGAAAAATCGAAAATATGAATAATATTTTCAAGTGTTTGTTTCGGGATTTCCACTTTATTTCGATGGTTATTTCCAAAAGTAATTTTGAATTTAAAATCTAGAGTAGTACTCTACTAAAACCTACATGGGACACTGAATGAATAATTTAACTGGCGAAAAGTGGTTGTACTACAAACCTTTGCATATTATATCAGACAACACAGAGGTGATCCAATACTAGCCTGTAAGGCATCTTGTACACGGCACGGTTTCTTTACCTTACGACGTATAAACTGCGCCGTACAAAAAACATGTCTGTCAACAAGCTTCCATAGTTATCCGTACAACACTGACTGCCTACACATGACGAATAAACCGTAGTTTTTCACGGCAAGAAAAACGTATGTGTTTAGTGGGCCTAACTAATTTCAGAAATCGTGGCTCTTACGAATCATTTTGTTGACTGAGCATATCAGCTCTTTGTCACAAGTTACAGTATGGAAGTCGAGAACTTCGTCGCCTATCATGATATGGATTTGGTTTCACGACAGTTTGATCGATTGATGTTAGAAGTTTTGAAACGTGATTATTATTTCATATTGTTGTTAATAATTTTGACTCTTTACACTGTAGGGATTGTTGATAAGTTTATAGATGGATTGATTCAACAAGAGGATTGGAGAATACGTACGTCTATTATTCCTTTGAAAAAAATCATTTATGTTGTCACCTCACCTTGTTCTAAAATACATCTATTCGCAAATACAGAATTTGCCTTTAATATTTTTAATATGACTTATTATTTCAGACATCTGTAGGTAACTCCTATACACAGTTTGTGTCCTATGACCCGAATACAGCTAATATTTTGACCATAAAAGTAGCTATAAAGTTTGTTGTCCGCAATCATAAATGAAATCGAACTTTGATTTTTATATCTTCATAAAAAAATATTATTTTTTATTACTTGTGACACATTTTTTTGGACATTCTGAAGATATCAAAGACATTTTTTTTGATGATAGTTGGGTAATAAATTTTATAGTCGCCTTTGAGGGTTGAAGGTCTAGATATTTTTAATTTCGCGATGTTTGCTTGTAGCCGGCGAAGTAGAAGAAATGAGTTTGTGACATTTGATGTTTTTTAATAATAAACTCTTTTTATTTTTCGTGCTTATACATAGACAGTTGTCCGAATATTTTTGAAATGTTAAAGTTCAAGTTTACCTGGAACCGACAGTTTCAAGGTGATTAATCTATTAAAAACAAAATTAAATAATAGCGATAAGTAAGATCTGTCTGTCAGAAACAAAATTAAACATTAGCGATAAGTAAGAAAGCTATTTTAATATCTCTACTATGTTAATTTAAGGATTCACACACATAACATAAATTCTTGATTGAATTTTTAACTCGGGGAGCGTTAACCTTAATTGTCTTCCCTCTGTTGGTGGTATTAAAAACTACACGCTCACTATGCTAGACGTTGTTCACAAAACTGAATATAGATGTCACTATTCACAAGACAAAGCAGGTGGTTTCTGTTTTCCGACGAAAGTTGGAGGAAAACCTTGTCAGTAGTTTACAGTTACCTCGCTAGATGTAGCTTAGCTAAACAAAAAATAGTACCTTAGAAGCACTACAGTAGTGCTTCTAAGCTACTATATTGACAGTAACTGGCAATATAATAAAAGAAAACCAAACAAATAAGGATAATGTTGATGGTTGAAGAGAACAAAACGACAAATAACTTTTTTCTATAAGTTTTAATTATATTATTTTAAATTATTTACCAGAGTATTCATTTTCTCTGATACTTTCATACGTCACTTTTAGTTTTTTCGGAAGCATTCAATTCAGATCCAAAGACATTCAATAAAAATGCTTTGTATTCTTCTGTTTTCACTGAGTATGCTATTCTAACGTTAGCCTTTTCTTTTTCCACGAAATCGTTAGTATTAATACCTCTCTTGTCACCTGTAACAAAAGATACAATTAGCACAATGGAAACAATAAGATGAACTATCTAGTACCTGCTGAAAATGTTCCTTTAAATATTTCCTGACTCATCTATATCGTTTTACATCATTAATATTGATAATCTTGTTTCACTAACAGCCAAGCACACGTACGGACGCCAGCACATCAAGTTACTACAATCTGTCAAATTTCTTTAATAGATTTTCAACTTTATCGTTAAATTATTAAGGTTCGAGGTTGATTGGGAAAATTTGACAATTTCGGGTAGCTTGACCTGCTGGCGTCTGTACCACAACCACACCATTTCGCAAACCACACCAAAGCGACAAAATGTAGACAAGCAGAACTATAAAATTTCGATGTGGTGACGTTGACGCTAGTTATAGTTGCGATGTGGTTACGATGTGGCTACCATAACACAGAACGAATGAGGGATAAGGACGCAAGCGGGACTGGTGCACAGTTTCGTCACGTTGACGCAACGTTGTGGTTGCATTGTGGCTGTGACGTGGCCTTGAAATCGAAGTTGACGGCCAAATGAATGAACCGTGTGAATCAACTTGTAGTAGTTGTGGTGTGGTTGTGGTGTGGTTATGGTGTGGTTATGGTGTGGTTGTGGTGCGGTTTTGGTGTGGTTCTGGTGTGGTTGGTTTGGCTTCTTTCCTTTTACCATGCATGAATCATGATCATAATTTCAGCATTATCATCATCTGCTAGACATAGAATTCTCCCACAGATCACTACAACTACTGTCTTAGAACTGCCTTATCTAGCGTCCTTCACTAGGTCTTCGTTCCACCATGTAGGGGGTGGTCCCACGCTGCACCTTCTAGTATACATCATTATTATAAACTTACCGCAAACAGTGATGTCATTATTCGAATACTTGTACTCCGCCACGAGATCTGGCCTCAGGAACAGTGACACCGTCGCAGGATCCAACGCCTGCCAGGTTGGTTCTACCCCTAGGGCTACTTTCTCATATTTATTCTGGGCTTTGATTATTTCCGTGTCTATTGCTCCTAGTTGATTTTCTCTCCATTCCTGGAAAATTTAAAATTAATTCTGTTTTCAGTCACTGGACAGTTTGTACTTTGAGTATGGTTTTAATACAAATATTTTTTAAATTAAATTAAATTTTTATTCAGTAACAATTCACATTGCGTTCGAGTTTATTCCAGCATGAAACAGTAACATTAACAAAATTATTAGATGTAGGTACAATATAATAAGAATACATGCAATTCAATTTAAATTAGAAAATATTATTTTATAAAAAATAAAAAAATATAATACTATGCAAACAGAAAATAAAAACCATGTATGTCAATAAATGAATAGCAATTTAAACGAAAACAATAATCAAATAATAAAAGTCAAAGAACAAGGAACACAATATAACAAGAGCAACAAGACTACAAATCATGTAATGAGTAGAGACATCTTTCCAACAAGAGTGCCTTGAGTCTTGCCTTAGATGAGCCTGTGTACAATATGATTTTCAACTCAAACGTTAATTTTTTTTTTAAACGTTGTCCCGCGCTAGGAATTTCTCCTGTATCGTGGGTGCGTTTACAAACATTTAAACTCACATACACAAACAGCCAGACCCGGAACAACTATGTACTTGTAGGTCATACAAATATTTGTTCCGTGCGGGAACCGAACCCGCGACACTCAGCGCAGCAGTCAATCGCTTAACCACTGCGCCTACCGTGTCGTCAAATAAAATAAAATATATATATATATATATATATATTGTGGTTATTAAATATCTTAACTGCCTGATACTGTGGACTATGTTTAATTATACCAAAACGCGGGATGGTTTTGTTTCCAAAGTATTTTCTACGCATTTTTTCCCTTACCAGCCTGTCCTCGTCTGTTTTGTAGGCATATACATTTTAGTTAGAACATGGTCGCAAAACGTGAATAATTTGCTTGTTTTCCTGTGATTGATTCCCTGGTCGGGGAAAGCGTTGTCGGGTTTTATACGAATAAATCCTCATTAGCAAGCCAAAATACTTTTTACGATCTACGATTTTAAATGCCCATTCCTGGGAGAGGAACGGACTAAAAATAAATAGACTAAATACTTGCCTTACTAAAATTAAGGTACTGCTTAGCCTGCGAGAAGGGGAAGAGTGTGACTTTGTCAGGAGTGGCATTCTGTGCCACTACGTGATAAGCTTCTACATCCATATGAGCGTTGAATTCTGGAGTTGGATTTTCGTCACCTATACAAAAGAGTACAACATTATCCTATATTCAAACTACGGAAGATTTTAAGTTAGCCTGCGTACTTGCGTTCTTCATTTTATTTATCTGACTACAAGAAAGTCTTTCTGATTTTAATTTTGTCAGTTATGTATTACTGTGTGTTAGTATTACTTACTATGAATATGTCCTGCGCCTATATATAAATGGTTCAGCCTTGATAAAAAGCCAGGGTCCAGTTTTATGGCTAAAGCTACGTTTGTCAGCGTCCCAATTGTTATCACAGTCAAATCACCTGAAAATAACAGATATAAACGTTCAGATAGTTTTCTTTACCACCGGGAGTCATTCATATTCTTTACCAATATCTAAACAACCCTCACAATAAATCCAAATGCATCTAGCATGTGCTTTAGGACCAGTTGCATTGCTTCAAAAGGACCCATACTTAGTTTTCAATGTTCTTAAAATATCACATTATTTAGATTTTTTATTATTTTTGTATAATGTAGCCAATTAATTTCAAGAGTTAAATACGCCATTATCGTCATATCATCATCATGATTTTAGCCGGAAGACTACTACTGCTGGACATAGGGCGGCGGAGAGCCCTATCTCCAGCAGTAGAAGGCACCTCCACTTCAATCGGTGCTTCCCGCATCCAGCGAATTTCTGCAGCCTCGTCATATTATACAGGGTGGCCGGAACATTGACGTCCAAAAATAAAATTTAGGTCCCTCGTATCGTGGGGTATCCGAATCACCCCCATGTATGTTCCGCGACTTTTCATAGTTTTCGAGTTACGAATTTTTTTCTGATTTTTTGAGAATGATCGACCTGACCAATCTAAAAAATGGCTTTGTCGAGATTTTTTTTTTGCAACTGAATCTTCGTGATTAGTACTTTTATGCATAAAATAATCAGCTTCGTAACTGTGATGAAAGTTATGAAAAAGTTGGTCTAAAGTGCTAATTTTTTTATGATTATGAAAGCTGAGAGTCTGGCGCATTCTTGAAGCCTACTTAGGAACCATGAAGTTTCCTGTTTAAATTTTTTATTTAAAGTTAAAATGCTAAGCCATAATTTACCGAACGTAATTTTTTCACTTTAGACCAACTTTTTCATAACTTTCATCACAGTTACGAAGCTGATTATTTTATGCATAAAAGTACTACTCACGAAGATTCAGTTGCAAAAAAAAAATCTCGACAAAGCCATTTTTTAGATTGGTCAGGTCGATCATTCTCAAAAAATCAGAAAAAAATTCGTAACTCGAAAACTATGAAAAGTCGCGGAACATACATGGGGGTGATTCGGATACCCCACGATACGAGGGACCTAAATTTTATTTTTGGACGTCAATGTTCCGGCCAGCCTGTATAGCCAAAACATATATCTGACCATTTTAAAAACAAAATCCAGTGGACATGATGACCACAGCTGCGTCCGTAAGTAAAACAAAAGAGGATCCTTTTTAGGTCGACTAATAATATGTGCAAGCAAGAATAGTCCTTACGGTGGTCAGATATATAGTATATATTTTGGCGATATTACATCAGACAACGGAATAATTCTTAGAAAATGTTAAATGAATGTGATGCGGCAGTTCTCTAAATAAATAAATGAATATTCGTACCTTCATAAGTCTTGGAGTAATCAATAAGAGCATTCACAGCGTTCTCAATCTTAGCTGGCACCAGATCAGGGAAAGTATCACCACTGTCTCCTAAACCATCCTTGCCATAATAATCAGTCACTGATGGAGTAGTTACCAATGATGCTTTGGAACCTCTGTAGATTGGAACCTAGAATGAGGGAAATCATTTATGAAGCTACGGCACACATCAGTGGTAACAGCAAGATAACGAAAATCACCTTTACTGCTACGATATAAAGGCGTTTTCAATGTAAAATTAACACTGATGTGCGGTATACTGGACAATGTCGATGTGTCGATCAAGGTTTTCATAGAATTACACCATACGCATCTTTTGAAGTGCCATAGACCATATTTATACTGTGCCATAGAACATCCTAAGCGCTGCGAAAGAAATCCTAAAAGGACGAAGGACCAAAAATACTTGGTCCTTTGAGGTTCATTTAATTTAATGGTTGTCGATTGTCATGTTCTCATGGTTCTTCTAACAGTTAAACAATTTAAAGTACCTACTGAAAAACTATTTTAGCATCGCACATAAACACACAAACTTAGTCCACTTTATGGACCGACTTTCAGCCTTAACTGTTCCCAAATAAGTTTAAGATTACAACAGACAATATCCTTGCAAAGATACGCAAACTGTGTTAACAAACAATTGTATAACAGTCACAATATAGCGTTAATTGAAACATGCGATTATGACATTAATCTTTATTATGAATTCTTATCTTAGTAGACAAAGTCATAGTTCAACTATGGACCGATAAATAACAACGATCATTATTTCGTAATATAAATTATTACGAAATAATGATCGTTGTTATTTATCGGTAAGTACTATTAATTTATCGTCAAAGGAACCTAGTTTAAGACATTTAGACACCTACGTTGGAAGTAACACACGATCGATATTGCTAATACTACATCATATTATGTTCGAAAAATTTGTCTGCTCAGCCGTGCGATTCTGTAACCATATCACCGTGAACACTTAGGTGAAGTGAGCGTGGTGTGAGCTGTCATTCCAACTAATGCTAGGGATTGACACTATTGACAGCTCACTCTAAGCTCACTTCACTTAGGTAACTTTTCACGGTGAGATTTTTACAGAATCGATCGGCAGTTACGTAAATAACGTAGTGAATGTTGTTGAACTGTCAAAATGAAAGCCATTGCTACTGATATTATGGTAAGCAATTATCCCGCTGATAACGAAACTGACTGTGGCCACATTTAGAGGTACAGTAACGAGCATAAATATTTTACTATGGATAGCTCGGCAATAATATCTGTCCGTCTGTTGTCAAGATGACGGTTTTCTTTAACTAGCCTACGCTGTCCCACTCCTTCAATTTTTCGCATGGCCGCGCGTCCTCCTTCCAGCTTTGGCGGAACCTATCTAGCTCGTCCCGCCATCGGTGGTATCGTATCGTATCGTGTTCTACCGTGACCCCGCCTAATACATATATTGTGATAATTTGTGGAAGGCATATACAAGTGACAGCACAAATATGTGACATCGAAGGAGCACCAAAACTTGACACGCGACTTGACAAGCGACGCCAAAATATAGGATGGTGCATCGGCTTCAAAAAGATGTGGCACCTCTTGAATGCAATAATATCGGACATGTCTTGCTGATGTTAACATATTTTTTTTTAATAACCGACTAAAATTTTTAACTCAGGTGGGTTCACAATTATTTAGGTACTGACCAGGAATCCAGGGATTTACAGGTTGAACGTCAATGTCCCTGCCAGTAGTCAGTGATCTATTACCTCTGTAATACTTAGAAAGTGCTGGCTAGCAAGCCAAGACAAAATTTGACAAAATGGATTATGATAGTTCAGTTGGTGGATGTTGGACTTGAACGACCAAGATAGGTAATTATGTGTATTTTTTACTCACGTCTTGTCTTTTAGCAACTTTCAGTATCCTTTGGTTGTTGTAGCAAACGTTGTCTTCTTTAGTATTTCCATTACCGGTCGTCAATGCTAGCAGCTTGGGTCTGAAATTTAGAATGTTTTGGGTAAAACACCAATTCAGTACAACCAATACAGTATTTTTTTCCTCTTGTCTAAGGTCAACACGATCTGGAGGTAAACGAGCTCTTGGGCACATTGTAATAGGTTGCCTATTAGCTATTGTTACTGTTAGCCTGCATCGTCCCACGGCTGGGCAAAGGCCTCTCCCCATGACTTCCAGGTCTTTCGATCCAGGTCTAAAGTATAGCCTATTAGCTAACTAGGTTAAATACCTATTAGCTGCTAAAGTGGTGATATGGTTAACTAAACAGAAATGTATTAAAAAGTCTGCGTTACAAACGTATTTGGCGGTTGCATGTCTGTTATAAAGGTAAAGAAATTTTTTCGGTATAGGATTGAACGTCGTTGGCGACGTGAAAATAAAATTTAAAGCTAGATAGGGTAGTAAACACTGGCTGATCCAGATCATTGGGAAAATTGGTATGGGGACGGTAGGAAGATAATACTTACCCATCAAAATGTTTCTCGTACAGCAAAGCCAGGAAAATAGCCATAGCATCGTCACCACCAGCGTCATTGTCTATTATGAATTTCGGCTTCCTCTGCTCAGTTGATAGGCTGACAATATAATATTATTTATTAAGCAGAACCAAAGGACTCATAAAAGTAAATTATGTAGGTTAAAGTGATGGTCCTATACCTACTGTTATCTACCTCAGTAGGTAGCAGTCTAGTGGAACCGTTATGTTACTACACTATCATAAAATGTCCACATTCCAAAAGGGTTTTCTAAAAATATAGATAATTATGAATATATATAATAATTAATTAATGGATACCCTCAAATTATAACATCTTTCGATTAGACAGGGACCTAAAGATAAAATGACTCGGACGATAGTAGATAACAATTTCATCGCAATTCATATGGGCTCTCTGGCTAGTTCGTCAAACTGCCGGTATGAGTATGACGAATTAACGAAGTTCGGTGATGCGATGGTTCGAATCCGAGTCGAAACAATGAACTCTTTTTGGAGTATTCTTTAGATTATTCATAAGGAATTCAATATTGTAGCAGTGTAACATTTTAAAACTTGAGGGGTTAGCACATACTGACGCTGTGTATCTTCATTGAAGTACCAATCGGAAATCTTTGGATTACCTTGTCAATCAATGTACCTTAACAAACAATATCTTGTATCATCATCAATATCTTATGAGATAAAGTTGCAACACCCCAGATACAAACACACTAGTTCACAATGATAAAACTGTCATTCACAAATTGCCTAATCGACCCAAAGGAAAAATAAACACGACATCATATCAATTTCTCTTTATATTATTTACATAGGTAATTGTCAAGTTTTGTACGCTTGCCGCGGTTGGTTCGTGGATCCAAGACCGCTCCATGCCTCGGAAAGCACGTTAAGCCGTTGGTCCCGGCTGTCATTCGTGTGTCTTTGACAGTCATTACGGATAGTCAGAAGCCCGAAAATCTGACAACCAGTCTTATCAAGTGGTATCGTATTACCCAATAACTGCGTTATTCAGCTGCATCCGGTTAGACTGGAAGCCGACCCCAACATAGTTGCGAAAAGGCTAAGCAGATGATATTTTCTGCATTAAGTAGTAGCATACGGATTTGTAGTATATTCTTACTCTTGTTAGGTATAAATCTTAAAGGAACTGTTGCATTAAAAAGGGAAGGCTGAGAAGATCCTTATTCTCAGACACAACTTAACGAACTAGCTGGACTTTATCTTAGAACTAAACACACGAACACGTAGGTATTGTGGTAAAAAAAAATACCTACCAATTAACACACACAGAGACAAACAAAAACACGAAAACAGTTCTTAAAACCCACATCATTGAAACGTGCGTTATCGATCGCGTCGGGAGATGAACTAAATAATACTTAGATTATACATAATATTCATATTTTGATTCTACATGTTGAGTAATCTTGAGATAGAGATACATAATCTTACGAAGACCAGCGGGGTAATTGCGTAACACATTAACAGTAGGAATGGCATTTGGCATTTTGACAGTTCAACTACATTCATTGCGTTATTTACGTTGATGAGCAGACAAGTTTTTCGAACATACCTATTATGAAGCAATGGATTAGCAACATCCTTATAAATGATTCAGACTGTGTTTGATTGTAGAGCATAAATATTGTTTGCTCAACAACGTAAATATCGCAATGAATGTTATTGAACTGTCAAAATGAAAGCCATTCCTACTGTTAGTGAGTTACGGAATTGTCCCGCCGAATTGTGGCAAGTTTGCGATTAGAAGACCTTTATCGAGTTAGATACCTCTAGACAAAAGGTATTCATTATTAAAATTATAGCACAGCCATATAAAACAAAGTAAACAACGGTCGCGACGCGACCTTGACCGTGGGTATGTTTATTTTTTTTTTCTTCCTTATGCACTTCACAATTGTTTTAATAGCTACCTAAGTAAATGATAATACCTAATAATACAATGCTACTAGCTGCGTCCCGCGGTTGCACCCGCATAAGTTTCGATCCCGTGGGAATATCGGGATACAAAGTATCCTATATGCAAAGTTCAGTAGTTTTTGTGTGAAAGAGTAACAAACATCCATCCATCCATCCGTACAAATATTCACGTTTATAATATTAGTAGGAATAGGATTTTATGAAAATTTTATTGATTAGTTAAGATTATTTAGAAGATTTTATAACTTGTTGTCATAGACTTTTACGTCACATTCGCTCTGACAAACGGCGTCGCTTTTCAAATATTTCAATTTGCTACAGTTTCATTGCTCTTTTAAAATATTAATTTCTTGATCAAAAATAAATTTTATTAAACAAATTGCTGAAGGCATAATTCTGAAGTAATACAGTTTATGAAAAAAATATTTACTTAGCTACTTTATTTTATTTAATAAATAGGAATAACAAACAACTACATTATGCAATATTATAAACCAAATAGTTTTATTTCTACCTTTTTAATAATTTCTAAACGTTACGTATATTTTAAACTACCTACTGATGCATCGTGTCATTGTATCATATTCGATCTTAGCTTGAACAATTTGGAATTATTTGCAGAAAAAGTAGGTATTAAGTTTATGTAAACAAGCCATGCATAACACAATAACAAAATATATAGGTAAGTGCTTACGATTTCGCCGCCATGATTCCAATCCACTTTCGAAACACACACACACACTATATTAATATCTCCTAGTCTGGATGTTAGGTTTATAATTTTCTTTGTTTTGCTAGAAACAAAGCTTATCACTACGTCTAAGTCTAAACTAGTACTGTACATAAAATACTGTGTATTTAGCTGCCGCGTGCGCTCAATAAAATGACGTAGACGCACGAGTGTTGCGATAGCGAGCGAAATATAAATATTCCGGTCGATGACCTTCGTGTTACTGTCTCGTTCTCCCCTTTCACAGTCCCAAATTATTACGAATCGCCCCTTTTGTTTGGCAAATCGAAGCGTGACCAGCTGTGCGATTCTGTAACCATCTCACCGTGAAAACTTAGGTGACGTGAGCGTGGAGTGAGCTGTCATTCCAAATAATGCTAGGGATTGACACTACTGACAACTCACATCAAGCTCACTTCACTTGAGTTTTCACGGTAAGATTTTTACAGAATCGACCGACAGGACCACTGACATTCATAATATAATAATAGTACCTAACCGCTCCGCTATCAAATGCTGAGTTGGTAACACAGAGCACTTTATAATACGGTTGGTAACATTTCCGGTATGAGCATGTTTAGCACAATAATTTGGTATTATGATTACCTAGGTATAATAATATGTTCTACGACTGTTTTGTTCATTTTTGTATTTCTATGTTATTTTTTCTTTTACTTGTGTTTATTGCACAAGAAAAACAGCTATAAATAACAGGTATGCATGACATTCATAATAATGAATCAATTAATCGATCAACTTAGCCTATTGCAGCACACTGCTGGACATACATATGTCTCTCCCAGGCTGCGCCGAAACACCCTGTCCTCCGTCTTCCGCAGCCAGTGTGTCTTAGTCATCTTCTTAATGTCATCAGTCCATCTAGCTGGAGGGTGTTTAGCGTATGAATGTTAGAAACAAAAGAAAACAATAAAAAGTGTATGATAAAATAATTAATACACCTAACAATAAACGACGAGCGTCGATGTCTTTTTGGTATCGAAATCGATGCATAACATGCATCGATTTCGATTGTATTCTCGACAATTTTCGTGAAATATATTTTGTCTAATTTTGTACAGTTTTACGCACTAAAATAAATAAACCGCAACCGCTTTCCTATCGCAGGTATCATTCATTTCAGCCGAAAGATGGAAGGACCAGAGGGAGGCCTTTGTCCAGGAGCGGAACAGCGGCCCAGGCTAGAAAAAAAATGCTAGCACTCGAAACATAATTAAAATAAATTTTTCTCGGCAGAAACAAACGCAGCATAAAACTATCACACTATCGACCAATTTTATGAATTATTATCTACTGATATATGATGACTATTATTGTTGATGAACTCGTTTGTAAATAGTTTAATTGTTAATATAATTATCAACAATTAAACTATTTACAAACGAGTTCATCGACAAGTTTTTTTCAATGTTTATTATTAGCATGAGATACGCAATAATAGCATTGTGATAATAAAAGTACAAGATTCCACTTTATTATTATAAAATAAGCAAACATACGTTCATTTCATTTCCTTTATTATGCAATGCTTAATTTAAATGTCATTGATAATTTTAATAATAAAAGTTTAGGCTCCAGTCCAGTCAGACAGGCCCGACGCGATTCTAGCAAAATGGCGTCACACGGCGCACCGCGTTATACAAGAGTCGCGTCGCGCCTGTCTGACTATTGACCTGTGAGACCTATTTGATCGTATTTTTTGTGACAAAGGTAGGTGGTAGGTAGAAATAGAAAATATTTACTGTCCAGGTAATACAGTAAGCAGGTTCACTGGTTAACAGCAAGTTAAGACGACATGAGTGGCTTAAAATATTACACATAGTTACAAAATTTTACTCACATCAGCTTTTATTTTTCGTATACAGCATTTTGGTATTTTATGTGAGGGTAGGCGCACATTTACGAATTTAACACAGTGTTGATATCAGTTAAGATAAAATTTTAGCGATGTCTACATCAAGGAGACGTTGTTTGAACGATCCGAAGTGTTTTTGCTTTATTTGTGGTCAATATGTTTTTAAAAATTATAGAAAATCGGTGACAGATTTCGTAAAAATCGCATATACCGACTATTTTAAAGTACAAGTGTGTAATTTTGTCTGAAGGATCTTGGTTGCAACATGAGCGTAAAACTTCATTATTTACACTCCCATTTGGACCACTTTCCTGCAAATCTTGGCCACTTTAGTGATGAACAAGAAGAAAGATTACATCAAGAAATTCGCACCATGGAGGAACGATATAAGGGCAGATAGGATGTGCATATGATGGCAGATTATTGCTGGAGTTTGAAACGAGACCTGCCACAAGTATCACATGCAAGAAAATCATTAAAAAGATCATTTTTGGCGGCGTCCAAAAAATAAATATTTTTTATGGTATTCATTTTTTGTGTTTTTCTAAAAAATCACACATATACCATATTTCAAAAACTAAAGCTGATAGATGAAGACGATTTTTATTTTCAGAGTCAGGATGCCATTTGTCTACATAAAAGCTAACTAACCGTCTGGAAAAAAGTCTTTGTAACTATGTATTATCTACACCTAGGTTACAATATAGTATTTGCTAGTGAGGTTTTTGGCATACACTTTTCTTTCACGTCTGCGGTAACATTTTGACCTGAAGCTGGCCTAGTGTAGTACTGAGCTTCAATATAATGGAAAGGCCAGCCTAAACTGGATTCTTTGCTACTGCCATACAGCCTACTGTACGTCTGTGATACTATTTTATTAATTTATTTATTAAAACTTTATGCACAAGTAAAAAAATACTGTACAAGCACATCAAGCTACTACAGTCTGTCAAATTTCTTTATTTGATTTTCAACTTTTAGGTTCAAGGTTGATTGGGAAATTTGACAGTTTCGGGTAGCTTGATGTGTTGGTGTCTGAACAAAGGCGGACTTAATGCCTCAGGCATTTTCTACCAGTCAACCTTAGGCAAAACATGGCATTTGCAACATACGGGATAAATAGCTAGAAAATGATTATACAATACAAGAATAAATACTAATATTATTATATCAAATTTTATTTGTTTCAAATTGACGTTATTTCAAGTTAAACAAATATCAACTTTATTTTAATGGTTATTAAGTTGATTTCAGAGTGACTAGCACTATTGAAACATTTATAAAAATGTTTCAAGTTGTAGCGTAAACTGAACTTTATTGTGTAGAAATTAAAGTTATTTTTCCATAAACTCATATTTGTTTAAATTATTGGCGAATATGTCGCAAATGCAGATTAGATAGTTATACATACATAACAAAATGAAGTGTCAGGAGAAAAAAAATATCGATAGAGGAGAAAACGAATCCAGCAAATCAGCGCTGGGATGTTACGGCCAACTTCTGACGGATACTTTCACGTCCTTTTACTTTAAAAGCTAACCGACTAGTTGCCGACGATTTTCTAGTAATGTTCTAGATATCAAGGTGTAAGCTCAGCAGAATACAAGTCTAGCAGGAATTTCTTGTACCGGTCTACGTTAGCTGCGTAAATTAATCTTCCGTTAGGATTTGTTAAAGAGAAGTTATTTGTGTTGATTCCTTTTTTGTCACCTGAAAAGTAGAAAAAAAATGAGGAGTTTTATTTATTATCTTCGCTAGCAAACATAACTGTAGAACTGCCTGTTCATGCGAAAAGCATGATATCTTTAAAGCACAAAAGAGGTGCATTAGGACTATATGCAATCTTAAATCAATAGAAAGTTGCAAACCACATTTTACTTCCCTCAAAATACTAACGCTGCCTTGTCTTTACATTTACGAGACCGCATTTTTCGTAAAAAAACGGTGATTTATTTAAAAAAGCTACAGAGCAAAGTTATCGATCTATAAAACCAACATACCGACATGAATTATGCCTAAGAAGATCAAAAACCGCCCTTATGTACAAGAGCATGGCTCCGAAAATGTCTATTATGCTACCAAATGACATAAAAGATCTAAGCTAGACAATTTAAACGCACCCTAAATAATTATGCAAAAGATAAATGCTACTATACCATTGACGAATTTCTTGCTGACAAAATTTCTTGTGACCGATCCTGTATTTATGATTTATAATGTAATATTCCTATCAAAAGACTTATAATTTATTAGAAATGTATCGTATATAATGTTTTATTTAATTTCTAATATTGTTAAATTAATAGTGTATGCGCCCTAAAGGGTAGACTTTTGAGTTTCTATAAAATATCTGTAAGACCTGTTATATAACCAAAAATCGCAGTAATAAATACTTTGACTTTGACTTAGATTTGCTGTGATTTAAACCAGAGCATAATTTTTATCTGTTTGGTAACTTAAAAATTGAGATTTCGGAACATAATCGCCTATATCTTTTGATTGCATTGACTTAGAAGTTTGATTTTTTCACTGCTTCAAAGGAAGCCCTGAGTATTTGATAATAATTTCAATTTGATAATTCCATGCGTTCCTGAGAAAAAGATAATGCCAGATGGACAGTCAGACAAACAACGAAGTGATCTTATAAGGTTTCCATTTTTCCTTTTGAGGTACGGAACCCTAAAAATCTAGATTAACTCCTGTCTTACCTTCCAAAATAATACCGTTGTAAGTATTTCTGAACTCGTCTACTATATCATTATCCAATGCCACGGCTGCTACCGCCGGGTCCAGGTCATGCCAAGATGTCTTCTTTGGGATTGTTATTCTTTCAAAACCGTTCAGTGCTTGCATCAATGGAGTCTGAATTTTTCCTAAGACATTTTTACGCCATTCCTGTAACAAATTTTGTCAATTTGTTATTAGCGCTGCATATTACTTCGTTATTGGTAAATTTAATCTACCAATAACGAAATCTTCATCTGCTTTTCTTAACTACGTTAAGGTCTGCGTCCAGTTTATCCAGATGCAGCTAAATACTGACTGCAATTTTAAAATGTATTGAAAATACAAGATGGCGGTGTTTGCCACGCGCAATAAACATTAATATCAACGATACTTCATAATATCATGACAAACTCACTACAGATGTATTTAACGTCAACTGAATCTGCGAGAACGGAACAAACGTCACTTTGTCTAGTATAGCACTGTCTGCGACGATGTGGTAAGCTTCTGGGTCCATGTACGCGTTGAATTCTGGCTTAGGGTGTAGTTCACCTGTAGAAAATAAAATAATAACATACATATGTAGGTAAGCACTGCATGACTCAACTTTATGCTTATAATAATAATAATGACAAAACATAACAATAAATAATGGCTTAATAGCCAAGAGCCTCGACCAACACCTGAGGAGGCTCTCGTTGGGCAGCTGGATCAAGGGCTTGATTCAGAAAGCGGTACTTCTGGACACGGCTCGCATTGTCAGGAGATTCCTCTCTCTGGAGCCCTGACCGTAGCCTGGACCCTGTTCACGATACCGGTGGGCTACTATTTTTTATATTTTTAAATATTTTTATATCTTTTATATTCTAATATTTAAAAATATAATGTATATGTTTACATTGAAATAAAGGAAATAATAATAATAATATATTTCATAAAAATTCCTATACAATTATAGTGCCTAAACATAAACTAAAACTAAGATATTTTTTAATACAGGTGCAAGTAATGATGGTTTGGACTTAGAGAAATTAGTGAGGCATTGGTTTGGTTTGGATTATCAGGAAAGAATAACATAAATACTGACTGGTTCAAAATGTAGCTTATCACGGGCAGCATACTCCCCCATCATTTTGGTTGCTAAAATTTTCCCGACTTAAAAACTTCAAACAAACAGTATAAAGTTTAGTACAGTTTTGGCTGATTCCTGGCTGCAACAGTTGTTAGCTCATTTTGACAAAGTACCGAATATTGTGACCAATGTTGGCCAGCGTTTGAAACACTTCGTCAAGTCTTCGTCGCCTATCACGCAGTGTTTGAAAGTCTTCACCCAGTGCGTTCTACCCGTCAAGACATATGGTGCCGAAACGGGGACACTGACAGTCGAGCTGGTCCAATAAATCGAAGTCGCTCGGCGCGGTATGGAGCGAGCTTTGCTCCGAGTGTGGTTGAAGGATAAAACCAAAAACAAAATTATCCGGAAAAGAACCAAAGTTACCGACATAGCTTGCAGAGTAAGTAAACTGAAGTAGCAGTGGGCTGGCCGTGTTTGTCGAAGGACCGACGGCCAGTGGTGCAGATGAGTCCCGGGGCTCTACTACGAAGTGCAAAGTGAATGATCGGATCGGACTGACACATGGCCGAACCGAATATCATAGAAAAATGCGAAAAAAGTTCGTATCGGCTCAGTTGGGTCGGGACCATAGTCAATATTCGAAAGAGTGTAGGAGTGTAGGATCGGGACCGACCGAACCGAATAGTAACTTCGTAGCAGGAAACGGCCGAACATTCAGCCGATACCACTTTGAAATAAACCCCCTGGAGCGGAGACCGCGTATCGGTAAGCATAGTGTGGGACGCCACCCAGCTAGATGGACCAACGACCCAGACTGGATGCGGACGGCAGAGGATAGGCTGTTCTGGCGCAACCTGGGAGAGGCCTATGTGCAGCAGTGGACTGCGATAGGCTGGCTTGATTACTTTAAAGTGTCAAGTCAGATCAATAATTTTGATACAATACTCATCTTCACTGGGGTCCGCTTTCTAAATATGCTAAATAATTGAAGAAATGCGTTGAGTTTTGAATAAATATAGGTACTTACTATAAATATGGCCAGCACCGACATAAAGATGAGCAAGTCTTCCAATAAACTCGGGATCCAGTCTTGCTGCTAAAGCTATGTTGGTAACAGGACCAATTGCGACGATGATTAGTTCACCTGAAACATGAAATATCATAATAATTAGAGTCAACCCAGATGAGCGTAACCCTTGGCTTTAAATACTTCACAATAGACCCAAATAGGCGACTGATTTATAAACTTAAAATATTGCTAACCAGCGGGGTAGTTTCGTAACACATTACCAGTAGCAATGGCTTTCAATTTTCGAACATATGAAGCAATTAATATTACCAATAGCAATAATATACAGGGTGACAGGTAATTTGACGTATTCCTTCCAGAACGTGACAGAGGGACCCATTTGTAGCAATTAAACATCCCATAATGCCTAGGCGAAAATTCATGGGATACGAGAAAACCCAATATTTATGTTTTTTTTTTTAAATTCCCCAGAATACGTCATTAAATATCACTTTTCTCTTAACTTTCGATTTGAATGGCCTTCGTTGTTATTACATTGGGTACTTAGGTACTCAATGGAATAGCAACGAAGGTCATTTAATAAACCTTTAGAAGTAACGAAATTCTCTAAAACATCAAACAGTTAAAAGTTAAAGGAAGAAGTTCGTTAACCATTTTCATAAATCACATACGTGAACTTTGACGCAAGTTATCTCAAAATGTTACTATGACATTAAGCGTACAAATTACGGGGAAGACATCTTCATTCAATCAGCTATCTAACGGATACAAAAGTTTAATAAATATTTAGAGGTGCCGACGAAACAGTCGATAATGCTGGCAAATTTAAAATTTGCCAATTGTTGAAATATTTAAAAATGTTGTGATAATCGAATTAATTAACTGGTTTATGTTATCCCTTTACCTCCTTACCCAGCAATAATTCTTACGTCGTGTAGCAAGGCCGTCGCGTTCTGTATAAATTTCACCGTGAGACGTGAAATGAGAGGTCATTCCCTAATGCTAGGGATTAGCACTATTGACTGCTCACTTTAAGCCCACTTCAGCTATAATTTCGCGGGGAGATTTTTACAGAACAGATCAGCTGGTTGCATGTGAACACACCACTTTCAAGTGGTTAGTATTAATAAACTTCTACCTTTAACTTTTAACTGTTTGATGTTTTAGAAAATTTGTTTACAACAAAAGGTGTGTTAACGTATTAGGGTACCTAACGGAATAGCAATAAAAGCCATTCAATTAGAGAATTTAGAGAAAAGTGACATTAAGTGACGAATTATAGGAAATTTCCAAAACATATTAAAATTGTTATTTCTCGAATCCCATGAATATTCGCCTAGGCATTTTGGGGTGCTTAATTGTTGCAAATGGATCCCAATTTCGTATTTACGTCAAATTACCAGTCACCCTGTATATTCTAGTATTTTTTTCAGCTGTCTGCTTTCGAAGAATGATAGTTTAAAAAGACTCATTTAATTTCATTCAACTTTTGCCAGATTTGATTAGAATTTAACTACGTCGAATCGGACCTCTAATTAGAACCAAAATGGTCGTACATAGCTCATGAGGATCCAGGATCTTCAGCGCCCAAAGACCAAGATTATGTCTGGACTTCAAAAGAGACTGTGACCTCTGAGTTCGTTTCGGCCTTTCTTCTCAGACTAGTCAGATAGGAAACGCCGACCTCATCTAATTTTAAAATATGATTGACGTGTAAAAGTGTTTGTACAAACCTACCTACAAAATAAAATCATTTATGATTTACAATACCTTCATATCTCTTGGAAAGTTCGAGAAGGGCGATTGCTGCTGGTTCGTCCTGGATCTTGATTGGTGCTGAAGGTAAATAGCCATCATCTCCCAGCCCATCATAGCCGTAAAAGTGATCTGATTCGAGTTCTGATATCAAAGCATGATAGGCGCCTGAGTATATCGGTATCTGAAATAAACATAGACATTTAAAAGATATTTCAAATCCGGAGAAGTACCAATGTGACATTTTCAATGCATATATACTTTCTGAGTTTTTATTGGACATTACTGACATCGGTAAAGAAAATATCCTGAGGAAACCTGGTCTGAAATCGTGCGTTAAATTAACGGATCGTGTTCGAAACAGCCAACTCATCCAGCGGGATAAGTTCGAGCGGCCTGTTGACTAAAGAGCCATACTGCGCTCAAAAACAAAGTTAGCCGACGTGGTTCAAAAAGCTACCTAACTTAAATGGGACTGGGCAGGACATGTTTGCCGCATGCCCGACAAACTGTGGGCCCAAATAGCACAGAACTGGTACCCTGTGAGGCGGGATCGCGGTAGACCACGAAGGAGATGGCGGCATGAGCTGGAAAGGTTCTTGTCAAAACTGCAAGGAGTACGTGCGGGCTCGTGAAAGATGGAAGGAGTGGAGGGAGGCCTGTTCCCAGAAGGGGGTAAAAAAAAATCTGTTATGGTTCTATTTGACCCTGTTGTAACTTTTGAAGAGTTTAGGTAAAATACTTACATCTTGTCTGTTACATAATGCCAGTATCCGATCGCTGTTAATAATCGTTTGATTCAAGTTCACATTGCCAAATGTCGTTGTCAAGGCCACCACCTTTGGGCTGAAAATATATACAAAATAAATGTGCGATGGTTATATATGGAAATAATAAAAGAATAACAGGCATCATTAAAGATTCGGCAATCCTCTGGAAACAATTAAATGCTTGTGCGTTCCAAAGCAACCGATTTCCTTTGGGAGCTATAATTATTGTAGTAGCAACAAAGTTTATCTATGTAGCACACAGAGCACGGAGACGCCTCGGCAGCCGCTGCTGGAGGTAGCACTGTCAACACTTTCAATACAAACCAAGCGTGTCACCGTTTACTCGCACTACGACACGAATGACGTATAGAAAGTGACAGTTTTGAATGGTGATCCTGACAGAAGTGGTACGCTGAATGCACTCACGGCGCTACGAATTTTGTTGGCACTGCCGTCTCTAGACGACGCCGCTGTAACAATTCCTCCTGTCCCACAGCCGACGAGGAAGCGACTAGCTATCCACGATTTTCTCTCCAAGAAACGCAGAAAAGATACTAGGTCCCGTGTAAAAGAGCTACATATCATATTATTAGTTGATCGTCAACTCTTCACACCCGGCGAGCAATCGTTTGTCGCAGAGACGAGAGCTATAATAAGTAACATAGTCTATGACTACCGCGGAAGGTAAATAAATTTTATCTGTAGGCCAATTATTAGTTTATTTGTTCAAACATAGATCTAGCATCAGATTTTTTTATTTAGTTGAAATCCTCTTTGGATTTAAACTAAACAAAAAAAATCTGATGTTAAGATATATTAAAACGTATAGTTTTAGCGTACGAAATGATTACTAATTAAGGCTGATTAATGTTTAAGAATGCGTGTTTTTGAAAACTTTTTGTAAGTTATGATTAATACTTAGTCTTAAGTTGTGCTATACAATGTAGCACTTACGTTGGAAATAAATTCTATTCTATTCTATCAAAGACTCAGGGACGCTCACTTGGCAGGCAGTGTATACCAGCGAGTAATCGCTTGGCGTGCACTCGCTGCTTGTTGCGCGCCAAATCGTTTTTTAGGTGCTAGCTCTATTCGCTTCTCGTTAATCGCCGGCGGTGGGTTACGTGCCTAACACATTTCACAAAAAAAAAAAAACAAAGGGAGTATGTACACAAAATTAACTCACCCGTCAAAGTATTTCTCATTGAGCAAGCTCAGGGTTATAGCAAAGGCATCGTCTGCCCCTCCATCGTGGTCTATGACCAACTTTTTTCTCGAACATGTTTCAGTGGCTTCATGGCTGAAAATTGAATTAAACAACATAATTTTAGCTAAGTGCTGTTGTAAGTTCTAAATACCCCTAAGTCGTGTCCTAACCAAAGCGATCGCTGCGCAAATATGCGACCGTCACGTTCGTTTTGTTCGGCGAACACGAACGCATCGTCGCGCCGACAGAGGATGCTTTCTGGTTTTCCGAAAAAATGAAAGCGAACGCTACGACCGTGTATTCGCGCAACCGATCGCTTTCGTTAGGACACGGGGTAAAATTAGTTTCTGACCTAAGGCTCAATTTCGAAATTCCAGAGAAAATTTTTAGATGGGGAAACCCGGGGATCAAACCTAAGACTACACACACAGCAGAGCAGTCGCGCTTGATATCATTCGAACAACAAGGCATTTGATTACATTAACTATTTTAATGGAATTATTATTTTCGTTTATGGAACACCTGTGTCCTTGAACTATGCTAAATAGACTAGAAACTAGATTGACGACTTAAAAGTACATAAATACGTATTTGTGGAAAAAGAACTTCAACGCTAACACATAAAGTTCAGTTTGCGCTAATACTCCAAACATTTTTATGTTTTATTCAATAATACTAGTTCTTCTGAAATCAACTTAATTTATACTGACATTAAGTTGATATTCATTTATGCGGAAATAACATCAATTAGAAACAAGAATTTGAATAGACTAGATAATTTAGGTACTTTTTGTACTATAAATAGAGTTCACAGTTATCATGTAGAACAGTTTCTAAATTATGGCGTTAATTAGAGAGGCAGAATCGAGCTGATGTAATAATACGCAAACTAAGTTTGATAACATAATCATCCTGACGATTTTTCTTGTAACTTGATTCATAGAAGAAGTTGAATTCTCGCTGTGTGCGAGGTGACTGCGCAACATACGTTCAGTAGCAATGGCTTTCATTTTGACAGTTCAACAACATTCATTGCGTTATTTACGTTGTTGAGCAGTCAAATTTTCCGAATATATGAAGCAACCTCCTTCAAAATGATTCAGATTGAAAGTGTGTTACGCGATTAGGGTGCTGGTCTGTCCAAAACGGGTTTCAAAATTTTATTACAAAAAATATAATATACTTATTTGTAAATCCATGATTTTATTTAACTTACCAGCCAAATAAATACACTAGAAACACGACTAAAATAATGTTATGTGGCATAGCTGAACCGACTGACTAAAAATAAACGGTGCGTAGTATTTATGTATGAACACTTGAGATAACAAAAAAACGACCAATTATGAGTAGGTAGGTAAATATCATGAGGAAATATCTGGCCAAATATCACAGTTATCACAGTTTTATCATTTTATAATAGAAAATATTTATTTTTATTTTTGATCAGAAAGAGTATCTGATGATCTGGCTGGAGGCTAAGATTATGTATTGATAGAATTTAAAAATAATTGATTTTAATCCATATTACATATGGATTAAAAATAATTATTTTCTGATTATTTGTGTTTATTTAAATTGAATAAATGTTGATCAAAAAAATATTTATAATACTTTATTTGTGTTTTTATGTAGCTTACCACTATTGTTTTAAGATAATTTTGAATGCGATTGAGATTTGATTACAAAATAATCGCAAATAACAATAAAAATTTTAGTCTATAAATGAGATTTTATTTTCATAGGAAAAGTTTGTGAGCAAAAAAAAAAGAAAACGTGGCCATACAGATATAGTGTTAGTATAGAATATATTTTTTTAATATCCTCTAAAATCTGAGATACAAAACTTTTGCGCCGAGCTTGGGTTTCATTTGAGGCATTTCCTTTCATCCAAATCCGTTTAGCCTTGATCTTTAACGGCTTTGCTATAAGATTGCTATCTGTCAGTAACGTATTCTCTCTTCCGAAGGCGTGTAGTACCGATGAAAGTCCAATCATCTTCAGTATTCGAACTATTCTGAAGGATATTGAGTGAAAAATAAAACAACTATGGTACTCAGTATTATAAATATAATATTAATACAATAAGAATTACTCTTATATATGTATTTTTTTTTCATTTATTTATTCATAAACAATTTACATTGTGTTGAACATTACATATTAAATATTAAATAAAATTATCATATGCAGAAACAATACATATAAAACGAACAATACATGTAAAAGCCTAATCAGAGTTGATGTGAAATGTCTAGTTCCAGAGTCAATTCGTATAAAATATGTCACCATTTATGTATATTATGTTCAAAATAAATATTTTACGGATTTAATACTGGGTACCACTAAGATTAGGTTGGTAAATAGACTTTGCAAGATATTTGAGATACTGTCGTGCCATCGACACAAAGAGAAGACGACTAGAATAGTTTTTTGCCATATGCATAGATTTCTTGTAATACGCTTTGGTAATTTACAAAGTAATCGTATTTCTGAGGACAGACGATGATTCTGGAAGCACAAACATTCTTTGGGATGTCTTTATCTGATGTTACCTTCTAGTATTGTTCTAAAACCATGGCTTTAGCTCGGCGGAATACACATCTAGTAAGAATTTCTTGTACTTTTCCATATTTGCTGTATATACCACCCTTGCGTTAGGATTCATTGATGAAAAGTCATTCGTATTTATACCTCGTGTGGCACCTGGAAATTAAAACCAATTTTTTATTTGTATTTTGCAAAAAGATATTCACCACCAAGTTTTATTGAGCAAGTAGACATTTTACCAGCTTTAAATTTGTGACTTTTATAAGTATTGGTGAAATGCATCTGCTTATTGCTATTCACTTTATGAAGGGGTTTTTCGTGAGGTATTCCTACAGTAGGTGCGTAATGATCTACTACTTGAAAAAGAAAACAGCTATACACGGTGGGGATGTCAATATGATAGTAAATAAAACTTCGTATACCTTACTAGCGACATTACCTGTTAACAGAAAAACTACATTTATATTTGTATTTTAATGGCAAAACCCATAGTTTGGCCAACATAGCATGGTATAGCATAATAAGCCTATAATGTTCCCACTGATGGGAAACAGGCCTTCTCTCAGTGCGGTTTGGTAGATGTCACATTTATGTCTTCGAATTTTTGGTTCTAGGATATGCCGGTTTCCTCACGATATTTTCCTTCATCGTTTTGAGACTAGTCGTGATGAAATAATTTACACAAAGTAAAACACCCGTCTGGGTTCGAACCAATGACCTACAGCTTGTAAGTCGCGACCGTTACCACTAGGCCATCACTGCTCACCAATGTTTTGCCAGTGTTTTCATTAATTGTCGTATTGTCATGCAACATGGCATGCTAAGTATGATTGGTATTCCTATCCCTTATCGTGCTAACAGGGTTCATTTTCCATACCTTTCTTCTATCTGTATATAACAATGTAGGTACAACACCTTACCTTCCAAAATAATATCGTTGTTAGTATATCTGAACTCATCTACAATATCATTGTCCAGTGCTATAGCTGTTACAGCAGGGTCCAGTTGGGTCCAAGAAGGCTCTTTTGGTAACGAAACTTGTTCAAAACCAGTCAGTGCTTCCATGATTGGAGTCTGAATTTTTCCTAAGACATTTTTACGCCAGTCCTAGAACAACAATTGAAAATAATTAGTAAAGTTGGGGAAATTAATTGTTAACATTTAACAACTAAGTAAGTGCTCATACAACTCCCTCTCACAAGAGAAGAGGCCTGTGTCCCAGCAGTGGGAACATTATAGGCTGATCATGTAAGTGCTCATACACATGAGCGTGTCGGCGACAGCTGTAGACGCGTCGGCGACTGCCGTGGACAACATGCCACTCGTATATTTGAACACCGTACTCAGATCGAGGTGTCAATGACTGCAGTTGCCTCTGCCTAGCCTTTTCCGCTATATGTTGGGGTCAGCTTCCAATCTAATCGGATGCAGCTGAATACCAGTATTTTACATGAAGCGGCTGCCTATCGGACCACCGCAACCCAGTTACTGGGTAATAAGATACCCCTTGGTGAGACTGGTTGTCAGACTTTCGATCTTCTGACTACCCGTAACGACTGTCAAAGAACCACGAATGACAGACGAGACCAACGGCTTAACGTGATTTCCGAGGCACGGGGGGTCTTGGTATGTAAAGATGGTTACCCATCCACGGAGCAACCGCGGCAAGCGTAGCTTAATCTGATCGATTGACCTGTGCGGCTGTTATTTCTTAGTCACAAGCGATAAGATAAATTACTTACTATATCAATATTTAACGTGTCGTAAACTTGTGAGAACGGTACAAGTGTCACTTTGTCTATTGAAGAACTATTTACAACGATGTGGTAAGCTTCTGGGTCCATATGCGCGTTGAATTCTGGGTCAGGATGTTTGTCACCTGTTAAACAATAAAAGGATATAAATTAATATCATCATAATTTCAGCCGAAAGATGTCCACTGCTGGACATAGGCCTCCCCCAAGCACCTCCGCTTAGACCTGTTCTGTGCTTCTCGCATGCAAGGGGTTCCTGCGGTCTTCACAAGGTCGTCGGTCCAGAACCTTTCGGCCCCATCGGCCATCTGTTCTGCGAGCAATGTCTCTACCGTAGTTTTTCTGTAATGTTTCGTGAAAAAAATATACTTACTATGAATATGGCCAGCACCAACATATAACTGTGCCAGTCGTCCGATAAATCCGGGGTCCAGTCTTGCTGCCAAAGCTATGTTGGTAACAGGACCTATTGCAACGATTATTAGTTTACCTGAAACATGAAAAACACTCAATTATAGGGATGAACCATCTGAAACAAACTTAATTGTATTTCCTAAAGCAGGACATTCACGATCAAAACCAAGGTAACTTAACTTACCTTAACTCGATAAGGTAAGGTTTAAATTAGAATGATTGCCGAGAGGTTTATCAAACTCATGGCAATCATTCTAATTTATACTTTATTAGAATGATGGCCATTATCAATAAGATAAGAGTTATATTGCAATGACTTACTAATGGTTTTGACACACATATTTGTGGCAAAACGCCCTTTGCGTTTCACTGGAGCCACAAATAAGTGTGCAAGAGCTTACCTTCATATGTTTTGGAAAGTTTGATAAGGGCGACTGCTGCTGGTTCGTCCTGCAGCTCAATGGGTCCTGGAGGTGAATAGCCATCGTCTCCCAGCCCATCGATGCCGAAAAATGCATCAGATTCGATTCCTGATATCAGACTCTCACGAGCACCTGAGTATATCGGTACCTGAAATGGCCATTTGTTTTTTTTTTTTATAATTGGTATGTTGTGCGCAGTTGTGTAATACTTGAAATCATCATCTGCCTAGTCTTTTCCCAACTAAGTTGGGGTTGGCCTGCAGTCCAACCGGATGCAGCCGAATACCAGTATTTTACATGGAGCGACTGCCTATCTAGCCTCCACAACCCAGTAACTGGGTAATACAATACCCCTTGGTAAGACTGATTGTCAGATTTTTGGACTTCTGACGACCCGTAATTACTGTCAAAGATTTACGAATGACAGCTGGGACCAACGGCTTAACGTGCTTTCCGAGGCACGGAGGGGTCTTGGTATGTATTAGATGGACCCCTCCATGGGCCAACCGCGGCAAGCGTAGCTTAACCTGATCGATCGACCGTACGACAGTTATTTCTTAGCGACAAGCACTTCCCCTGACGTGGTTTCGAGTTAGGAATCGTTAAGTGGTCATAATGAATAAGGGCCCGGTATAGGTAGTTTTTTCATATAAATGTGATTATAGATTTGAACAGTCATTATCGTATTATTGGTTGACTTGAACCTGCAGTCGATTTTTTAAGTCCAAAAAAGAAAATGGTATTTGGAATACATATCGATTGAATTTTCGTTGAGCTATCTATTTTCTTATTAACTGTGAGCAGTGGTGGCCAAGTGGTAACGGCCGCGACTTACGAGTTGTAAGTCTTAGGTTCGGACCCTGAAAAACCCCTTCATAAAGTGAATAGCAATAAGCAGATGCATTGTACCTAAAATAGTCAAAAAGTTAAAGCTGGTAAAATGTCTATTTGCTTAATAAAACTTGGTGGTGAATATCTTGTTGCAAAATATAAATAAAGATTTGGTTTTAATTTTCAGGTACCACACGAGGTATACACAGTCTGGCCATAAATACTGTTACAGTTAAAAATAAGAAAGATATTACATTTGAATTTGGTCATCTAGTATGAACTTCTTGACGAAACTAAGAAGTTTCGTCAAGAAGTTCATACTAGATGTGTATTCTGCCGAGCTAAAACCATGATTTTCAGAACAATACTAGAAGATAACATCAGATAAAAACATCCCGAAGAAAGTTTGCGCTTCGGGAATCATCGTCTGTCTTCGGAAATACGATATGCTATCTCTTTTCTGTACATCGCCTCTTACTCCCTACGAGTACCTTTATCTACATATACCTTGTTATCATGTGATATAGGTACTTATAGATTATTATGATTATTTGACATGAAATACTTACATCTTGTCTGTTACACAATGTCAGTATCCGATCGCTGTTGATAATAGTTTGATTCAAGTTCACATTGCCAAATGTTGTTGTCAAGGCAACTAATTCAGGGCTGGAAAAAATATACATATTTATTTACTTATTTATTCATTAGTACACATACATTTTATACATTTAAGTTAGTGTCAACATAAACTCATGGTATAAGATACTGTAAATTTTTGTTCAAACTAGCAACGCCCCGCGGTTTTACCCGCATAAGTTTTGATCCCGTGGTAATATCGGAATAAAAGTATCCTGTGTTAATACTGGTTATAAAGTATCTGTGTGGAAAATGTCATCTAAATTGGTTTAGTAGCTTTTGCGTGAAAGAGTAACAAACATCCATTAATCCATCCTCGCAAACTTTCGCGTTTATTATATTAGAAGCAGTGCCTCGCAGTTTCACCCGCATAAATTTCGATCCCATTCGAATATAGGGATAAAAAGTACCCTATATGTTAATCCTGGTTATAAACCATCTATGTGCCAATTTTCATATAAATCCGTTCAGCAGTTTTTGCGTGAAGGAGTAACAAACATCCATCCATCCATCCATCCATCCATCCATCCATCCATACAAACTTTCACGTTTATGATATTATATAGTAGGATTAGTAGGACTAGTAGGATCTAATACTTCGCTGTAAAAATGGTACTTTGATTTAAATTAAATAAAAAATAATCACGAAAATCTACTACAAATCCGACGTTGCCAGCCCGCGTGGGATGAACGCTCTTAAACTCAGGTCTAGGTTATTTTTTGTTGAAGGTACTCATATTATTTAGTGTCATGGAAGATCTTGATCTAAATCTCTTAATTCAGTAGGTAAATATAATGCTGAGGCCACAGTAGGTAGGTATTGTCTTACGGAGACGACCTTGGTTTGGTACTTCTTGTAAAGACAATGCAATGCCTTTGAAATGTTAAGACACAATGTAGAAGTACTGAACTGTAAAGAGTTATTGATGTTTACTTGTTTTCAGACAATGATTTACATCGTAGGATTTGCCATGGCGCGTCAAAATATGGTCACGTTTCTTTTTAGACACAATGACACAAGTGACTTAATTTGGCTGTCATGGAAATGCCGTTTATGTTTGAAATGTGTATCAAAATGGCGTGTTAGACGTCGTTTTAATATATTTTCAAAAATAAACAGGTATTTATTACTTATGAAAAGTCACATTTTTACCTTCGCTAGAATTTCTTGAGTTCTAAGAACACTTTCTGAAAGCACAAGAGGGATTTTAACAGCTATTTGTATTGTATTTATCAAAGACAAAGAAGTTTCTCCGGTGTGTCACTGCGTGTGTCACGCGTGTTCAAAGAGCGAATGATTCGGGATGTGTTAGCTCACTCAACTCAATATTGACAGTTCTCGCGCGATATACTCGTAAGCTGAGTTTAAATCTAACAATCTAAATCTTTATTTACAGATCGTAAATCTTAGCTAATTAAACAAGACACGAGGCATTCTTTACAACAATGATACCTATAAATACATAACAATGTACGTAAGTGTGATAAGATTTACTGTGAAACGTGAAAGATAAAAGTTACTTTACGATTATTATCTTCACATTTAGCATAAAATGATTGCGGAAAGCGATAAGACCACCCACTAAACCTACAATGAGATAACAAAATATAGATTACTGAAATTTCAAAGATTTATCAAACCCCCCAATGTTTTGTGATGCCAGTGCAATTTTGAAGATGCTTGGAGCGTACGATACGATCAAGCAAACAGCATTGTACAGACGCGAGCACATCAAGCTACTACAATCTGTCAAATTTCTTTAATAGATTTTCAACTTTATCGCTAAAGCGTTAAGTTCAAAGTTGATTGGGAACATTTGACAGTTTCGTGTAGCTTGATGTGCTGGCGTCTGTACCAACCGTATACTAATTTTGTCAGGATTTTTGTATTTTAATTTGATTAATTGGCCGTCTTCGAGAAATAACATATACACACACGGAGTTCGAAATCGTAGCTCATGCAAACTTTGCTAACTGTTTTGCTACCCCTATTGTGTGATTTGAAGGCGTTTGAAGCATATTACATGTTTCAACAATCAGCATTGTACCGTATATATTATATTTTCAGCAAACCTCTAGGAATAAAACTGCCCAGTTACAGGGTGCCCGCGGTTTCGCCCACGTGACTATTTATTCTTTTGCCATTAATAATAAATGGGAACTTGAATTCATACTTACTAGGTACCTATATTGATAAATAATCCACTAACAGTAAAGTTGTTCTCGTTAAATATAAACTCAAACTTATTTGTGCCAGCATTTGCAAACTATAATGCATGAAAAACAAAGGAAGTATGTACATACGAGTATTAAGTACAGTCCATTCATATTTATTTTGCTTCTGATTTTGCATAACTATCAAAATAACAGTGGTCTTTATACTCCTTGTAATAAGATTGCTGTTGGATTGCTGCCACTGACAAGTATGTCAAAATCACAGTGATCTTTATTCTCGCTATAATAAGGTTGCTGTTTGGTTGCTGCGGTTAGATGGAAAATAACTGTGTAAGGACTGTATAGGCAACTCACCCGCCAAAGTATTTCTCATACAGCAAGCTTATGGTGATAGCAAAGGCATCGTCTGCTCCTCCATCGTGATCTATCACCAACTTCTTTCTCGAGTCTATTGCAGTGGCTTCGGGACTGAAATTGAACAAATAAAAAAATACAGCCTTTGTTGGTATTTTCCGAAGTGAAGGTGGACGTGAAGAGGTGTTGGAGGTACCATAGTACGCCAACATTTTGTATGCTACGTTTACACTTAAACGTAGCTAAAACGATTTCGAACGAGCTTAAACGTAGCGGGCAATCATAATATAAGTGACAGCAAGCGTCATTCCAATATAAAGAATCGTTATGTTATTAAGGCGACAGCGTCAAGGTAGATCGCGAAATTCCAATTTTCTTCGAGCTTTTTCGAGCTTTTGTAACTTTTTATTCTTGGTTCTTCGGTCTTTTTTTGCATATACATTTTTTTTTATCTACTTATAATGTTTATATATTGTGATATATTTGACAGTCTACTTTTTCAATCCTATTGACAAATCAAAAAGAAAAAAATCTTAAGAGTCGGTCGTTAAACTCATTTCTATCGTGAATCATATTTTGTTCAACATACAACCTAACACTGACCTGTAAATTGTAAAAAACGTAAGAAAATTTGATAGTCGCGGACTATTCTGGCGCTTCCACCTCTATTAGGTGCAATAAGAAATGAGTTTAATGACCGAATCTTTAAGATTTTTTTTTATTTGTCAATAGGATTGAAAAAGTAGTGTCAAAGATAGCACAACATATAAACATTATAAGTAGATAAAAAGATGAATATGAAAAAAAAATACCGAAGAACTACGAACAAAAAAATAAAAAAGCTCGAATATAACTAAAAAGGTTAATAAAAAAATGTATCACAAAATTCTCACCTGCCAAATACACAGGCCAGAATTAAACAAGAAAAAATTATGTCTGCCATAATTTAACAGACTGATGTGAAGTAAAATATCTATTGATTTTATGAACTCTTTGAAAAACGCTTGAGATAAAAATCTGAAGTACCTAGTACTAGCTATTAAAACTAATATTACAAATGTACATCCCTGTCTTGATCTTTGCACTCACTTGGCAATAATGAAAATAATCTAGTATCGTAGTGAAAAATAAGGTAATCCATCGATAAAGTTGAAGCATGCGCCACACTTACAGCGAAGCTATCTGAAGATATTATCCTTCGTTCTCATGATCCGATATTCCCAAAATATGATAAATTATTCCAAAAATAATTACATATATTCTCAAAATATGATATTTTGTACACTTAGCCACAGGATGTAATGTTTTATTCGTATTGTATTATGCAAAAAGGTGTGAGTTTATAATATTTGTATGCAAAAAATAAAAATATTGTATTATATGCAATAAATATAATTATCGTGTTATTCAGAGCGTATTTACTACTATTTTCCACCGATTAGATCCCTATAACTTCGTTTTTTTAAACCAAATAAGCTCTTTATAGCTTCACTAGTGGCATACGCTAAGTTAAGTAAATAAGATTTTTAAAAATACTAATTTTATTCTACTTCATAAACTTCACTTCGGGCACCGTCTCCTTAGCTGGATTTTAAACGACTAAAGTTATGTTTTTAACTGTACCATATTTATATATATGTGTAGGTACATCATAATCCTTTTTTATTGTTTCGTCACTTACAATACGACAAGCACATTATGTAAATTAGGTACAAATTGCTTTTTAACCGTTTTTAAAACAAGTTCTGCTTAATCCATTTCCTGTCATCCTTAATTTGTTAATTAAAGTACCTATTTAAGGATTCCATTAATTTTTTTGCTGTCGAGTTGCGGCTGAAAATGCAAATATATATTATCAGAATACATAAGCACCCTAATTGCGTAACACACTATCAATCTCAATCTGAATCATTTTGACAGATATTGCTAATCCATTGCTTCATATGTTCAAAAAATGTGTCTCTCAACAACGTAAATAACGCAATGAATATTGTTGAACTGTCAAAACGAAACATATTACTACTGATTGTGTGTTAAATACTAGTATAGGGAACCACAATATTTTCTTATTAGTATAGATTGAGATATCAATTGGAACAAGGCCAAGAGAAAAATAAGTGTCACGATTATGTCACTTTAATAATATCACAAACAATAAATAATTTTGATACTTGCATGTCATTATGCTGTCGATTTGTTTTACACTACATTATCAGGGACTGTTTACCTCGTAATCACCTAGGCCCTAATTCAATATAACTACGTAAGCTGTTGGTCCCGGGTGTCGTTCGTAGGTCTTTGACAGAGGGTATCTAAGCTGCCGTCACGTAAATTATAGCTCCGTGTAAATGTGCTGTTTAAAATACAAAGAAACAGAAATCAGTGATAAAACTAACTTTAACGGATAGACCTTGGTGCATATATTAGTGACTAATGTTGGTGGAAGGATTCATTAGGACAAATATAAGTGAAGTGATAGTAAAAAAAAACTGCCTAATCATCTGTGACAACAAAAAGTGCAAATTCAACTAACTTATAAAGGCAAAGTTGGTGATACACTCGGACGATATTGGATCGGACATTTCACATTTCAATCACAGAAGCATTGGATATCACATTCACAAATTGAACGCATAAAAAACTGAGAAGTAAGAAAAGAGTACCCATAATGTCGTTTATTTACATTGGTTTTTGAATAATTTTAAATCAGCTGACAGCAGTGAACGAATTTACAGAGTTCAAGACAAATGAATGTCAAACTTATCTAAGAGCCATCTGGTTGGCAAAAAAGAAACAAAAAGTAAAGTGTTACCAGAAAAATAAAAAAGGATCCTATTAAAACTTTAAAAGAGTGCCATCTAATGAGCAGAAATTAAATCAATACATCACATGGTATATGGACTAAAAATACGACTTGCGAAGATACGGTTCAAGTAGTCTAGAGGTATAAGACCCTACCTGTGTGTTGCGAGAAGGCGAGCGTTCGGATCTCAGATATTGTAAAACTTTGTTTTCATTTTTTGACACAAAATAATTCCTGAGATGAATTTCTTCGACATATTAAACGTAACATTTAGGCGTCCCAGGCCCCGTACACAATCGGAATCACCAACTATCGACGACAGTGACACTGTAATTCCTAACACAATGGAGTTTACCACCAGTAGTATGCCAGACATGTCTGATGATGATGAAGACAACCAAGTCAAGTTATTAAGAGAGGAGATACAAAATCTTGCAAAACAGTTAGAGAGTGCTCATAAAGAAATGTAAAAACCCATACCGAAATTCACACTTTTCACAATTCCACAACAACTTAAACAAAACAAATTATGCTTTCTGAGTGCTAATAAACAAAACAGGATCCTGTCTATAGCAGAAGAAACAATATAATTTTTGTCACTATCTAACAACAGATGGAGCATGTGACCTCCTGCAGGGTATAAACACAATACTTATGGATTACACGATGAGTGACTACTGTGTGATTTACATTGGTGAACAAGACTTTAAAATAGCAAAAAATTACTCTGAACTCATATTAGACATAAGGAAGACTCTTAGTGAAATAACTCATACTAATATTATTATCTGTATACCCACATATAAATATAACATGAACACAAATATGTATAATTGGCGAGTCATGAACTTAAACTATACTTTACGTCAAGATATCTGGACACACATATATGGTCATGTATTAGATTCAAATGCAAATATCGAGTATGATTATAATACATTCTTCAGGCAGTCTGGCCAAATAAATAATTTTGGGTTCCGTTCCATTTTTGTTAATCTTCTAGCGATAATTAATTACATTCAACGCATCAATATTTATAACAATAAGACTGTAAATACTTCCCTAATAACATTAACGTCTCACAATCCCACACAAGTGTTAGAAACAGAACAACAGTTTTTTCGTCACTAAAAGCCTGTACGTGATGCATCAAAACATAGCGGGGCTTTTAAATAAGGTCGATGCTCTAAATGTTTGCCTAGATGAATTGTCAGAAGAGAACATTAGTGTTGACGCGCTGTGTGTTACCGAGCACTTCATGATGTCAGGGTACGAAAGACATTTAAATATCCCCAATTACTCTTTAGCACCATATTTCTGTAGGAAAGAAAATAAACGAGGTGGGGCTTGTATTTTGATTAGAAACGGGCATCAATGGAGAGAAGTTCCCTATATAGCTTGGGCATCTATAACTGGTGTAGTTGAATGTTGCGGTGTGGAGCTCATAAACCAAACAGAAATGCCAATTTCATCTAAATTCGTTCAGTTGTTTTTGCGTGATGACAAACTATCACATTTATAATATTAGTATATACGATAAACAAACGTTTCGGATGTTGACTGGCGTTTTTTAATACAATAATATGTAATACAATATGATTATTTTAAGTGTCTACAGAGTACCGAAACGAAATAACCTAAATGTATTTTATGAAGCAATAGAACAAATATTACAAAAAATGTAAAAAAAAGTATGAATATATTATAATGGCGGGTGATTTTAACATTGACATAATGAAGAAAAATAAGGTTGTGTTGGATTTCGAATGTCTGTTATTACATTTCAATCTTAAGTTAGCTTTAAAGCAACCAACCAGAGTTCATAGTCAAACTTGCATTGACAATTATTTCCCACATAATTTTAGAGCCAAATGTAAAACGGCCGTTATTGAATTTGCGCTGTCAGACCACACAGCGCAAATAATGAAATGCCCGGTGAAAAAAACTTTTATGTTAAAATACTGGCGAAGACAACGACGGGACTTTAGCGTTGAGAATATGGTTAAATTTAGGGACTGCTTAAACCATTTGACTTTTTCGGAAATATGTGAAACTGAAGATCCAAATATCGCTTTTGACATTTTTATAGACAACTTTAAATTATATTATGACCTTTGTTTTCCATATAGGCTGACAACAATAAATGTAATTAAAAAATAAAAATGGATCTCCCATGGCATTAAATTATGCAGCAAAAAGAAACGTCAATTGCTCTGGCATTGCAGATTAAAACCAAATTTGACGAATAAAAACATTTTTAAGAATTACACAAAAAGGTTTAAAAAAGTAATGAGATTGACTCGACAAGCTCATATAACAATTACTCAATTAAAACTGCAACAAATAAATCTAAAATGACATGGAACATAATCAATAAATCGAAACCGTTTTACCTAAAGAATTTTTTCGTAGATAAAATCCAACCAAGTCAAGGTTCGGGAAGCAAAGCAACAACTAATATTATAAAACGGAAGTACTCAGTCTTTGCAACACCTTTAGACATATTAAACACAATTAAATCTTTAAAAGCTACAAATAATACAGGTTAGGATGGTATTTCTACAAAGGTTGTAAAGTATTTTTCTGAAACCATTTGTACCCACTTAAGCTACCTAATAAATCTGTGCATCAGCTCAGGTGTATATCCGGATGCCCTAAAAGTTTCAAGAGTGAAACCATTATTAAAAAAAAAAACAATAATGACAACATGACTAACTATAGACCTATTGCCTTAATTCCTATAATGTCCAAAATTTTAGAGAAAAATATATTTAGTAAAGAGCAAAAGGGGTTTAGACAAAATATGTAAACCAGTATGGCCATTTATGACTTTTTATATACCGTTATGACGAATATGAACAGGAGAATCTCGGTGTGGCTATATACTGCGACATGACACAGGCTTTTGACTACGTGAACCATAGCATCGAAATGAGAAGCTTACGACATAAGGGGAAACATACTAAATCTTATTCAGTCATACCTTACTAACAGAAAACAATACACAGTAATTGAGAAAATTAATGTTAAGACAAAGAAAAAGGAAATTTATGTATCAAGCTAACGCACACCTACTTACGGTGTTCCTCAAGGCAGCGTACTCGGATCTTTATTATTCACAATATACATCAATGACCTGCTAGTGCTATTGACCACCCCATGACTTTCTTTGCCGACGACAGCACGATGACTATAGCATGTAAAAATAAATATATATATGAAAGTGACATAAATAAATCTTTGACATCAATAATATCATGGCATAGGAACAACTTAAAAATAAATCTAGATAAGACAATTATTATGCATTTTAGGCAACGGACCCAGACTGTATTTGACCTTAACGCAATTACATGGACACTGTACATAATAAAGTCGACGCAACAAAATTGAACTGGAAAGCACACATCGAATACCTAAGTAAACGTCTTAGCTCCGCTGTGTACGCCTTATATAAACTGGCCCCAGAGCTAAACACAGATGCCTTAGTAACAGCTTATCATGGTCTAGTAGCGTCGTTATTGCGTTACGGTATTATATTCTGGGGGAATTCCACTGACAAAGCAATTGCCTTTATGGCCCAAAAGAGACGCATTCGTGCTATGTTTAATTTGAAGTCGACCAACAGCTGTATGCCATTATTTAATCAACACAAATTATTAACTCTACCATCTATGTATATTTTTGAAATTGCGACATTTGTTAGGGTTAATCAATTTCTATTTCCACGACTAGCTGACACCTTCCCCCGTAACAGACGTGACAATAATCAATTGTGTTCGCATACGTCAAGGACTGTATAAATGGGAAAAAGAGTTTTCTGTATGGCTCCTAAAATTTATAGTAAAATACCACAGTCATAAGCACTCCCGGTAAATTTGTTTTAAAAAAAGATTAGAGATTTATTAACAGACAAGTGTTATTGTAACATAAATGATTTTTTGAATGACACTATTTGACATTTTTTTTTATTTTTTTTTATTAGTTTTAAATGTTGTGACATTTTATGATTAATTTATTTTACTGACTTATCAATGTTTATTATTATTATTATGTACTAGGATTGAAGTGCCTTTAGTAATTTAGTTTTATTTTGTAATATACTTTTATTTTTTTTTGTAAACACTAAATTTGTACGCCTTACGGTGAAACGTGTACGTACGAAATATTAATATTGTGACATCCTGCATGCTTAATTTGCATGTATACGCATGTTTTGACAAATAAAATTATCTTTATCTTTATCTTTATCTTTGATAGTCGTTACGGCTCGTCAGAAGCCCGAAAGTCTGACAACCAGTCTTACCAAGCGGTTTCGTATTACGCAGTAACTGGGTTGTGGAGGTCAGATAAGCAGTCGCTTCTTGTAAATTACTGGCATTCAGTTGCATCTGGTGAGACTGGAAGCCGACCTCAACATAGTTGGGGAAAGGCTAGACAGGTGATGACTTAACGATTCCTTACTTCGAAACCACGTCATTTCCTTAGCTATTCCCACCAATCTCGCATTCATTTCGCGCGGTTTCATTCATTATGTCATTGAGAATAAGGTAGTTATTTGAAATAATTTCAGTGAAGTTAAGAGAATAGGTATTTGGTTAGTTTATATGATTTTATGTATTTTTTTTTGTCTCCTTCACTTTCTCTCACACGCTGTCTACATCTCTCTATCTATTGTCTTATCGCAGGCAGGGTTAAATAAATATTTAAAGTTTGACCTTGTGTTTGACAAGATTTTGTCTTTTCATGAAGACAACAATATCGATCGGTTACAATAAAAAAGACAGCAAGCGTCATTCCCATAATTATGAAGAATCGATATGTTATTAAGGCGACAGCGTCAGGGTATGTTTTCCTTTTCGGTTTTATTTGAAACTCTACTTTACAAAGCTAAAAAAAATATGTATTATGAGTCGGTCGCTAAAGTCATTTTCTTTTATTGCACCTGATAGAGTGATAGAGGGGAAGCGCCAGGTTGTCCGCGACGTTCAAATTTTCTTACGTTTTTTTCAATTTGCAGGTCAGTGTTAGAATGTATGTTGATCTAAATATGATTTGCGGCCGTAATAAGTATTTATTTATAGAATTATAATCATAAAAACCATTAATATATTTCTCTTAGATTCATATTACCCTATTGAATGATTATTTCATGAGATCATGACCTTTGAAGCCAATTCTAACTCGAGAAGTTGTATTGCTATAATATATATATCGTACATATGTATGCACATGTGTATTTATAAGTTATCACTTATAAGTACACATTTGTGACGGTGTATATAAACATTCTAAACAGTGTTATCACACTGTTATCACACTGTTATCACTTATAAATACACATTTGTGACGGTGTATATAAACATTCTAAACAGTGTTATCACACTGTTTAGAATTTTGCTTCTTTATAATATTTAGAAAAGTGGTCAAAAGTTTTCATAATAACAACGCACACACGCACAACACTTACACGCATGCTCGCTTACAGCTTTGCGCTCAACGACTTCAATCTTTGTACTATATATTAATAACGACTAGTTTTGCTTAGAAGCATCAATTTGAATTCAAAATTAATATTAATAAAATGGAATTAATTGGAAAGAAATGCTTACGCTGGATGTTGGAATAAACTAGAAAATTTGGAATTTTTGGATTTTTGTGAGTGCAAATCAAGATTTGATCTTTTTTGTATGACTATACCAAGTAGCAACTTTTATCTTATAGATCAAGATTGTAAGTCCACCTAGAAATGCCCCCAATTTTGTTGCAAGCAGCTAAAAACACTGACAATACTCATACGCCTGCGCGCCCGGCTATTAATACTGGGAACCTCGGTCGCTCACCAAGTCGGAAACAAACACCGAGCCCCGAAACTATAGCTAAAACTCTTGGTAATCAAAACACTCCACCAGATGTAATGAATGTGAGTCAAAAGAAAAAAAATAGTCGACCTATGTCTATGAAATTAAGTAATCAGGAACATTGTTTTAATGAAGATACTCTAAGAAATATAATTAAGGAAGAATTGGCCGTGGCTGTTAAATCGTCTTTCAAAGATTTACTTACTGATCAATTAGAAAATATACAGGGAGAAATATCAGAATTCAAAGCTTCGTTCGGATTTTTCAATGAGGACTTCGAAGAGTTTAAGTAACGCTTTGATGAAAAAGATGCCATAATTAATCAACTGCGCAACGACAACGCAAACCTCCAGCAAAGTGTTAATGACCTTACTATATGGTTATATATATAGTGGAACAAAACATGCGCGAAAACAACGTTGAAATTAATGGTTTACCCGAAGATAAGTCTGAAAACCTTGTGAAAACTCTACAAGATATCTCGAGGGTAGCTAGTTGCGTTATTCGCAACAGTAACATCATGTACACAACAAGAGTAGCCAAACTAATTAAGGATAATAACCGCCCACGTACTGTGATTGCTAAGCTCCGCAGCCCACGCCAGCGTGACAACCTTTTGGCTGCTGTAGGTGACTTCAATAAAAAACATCCCTCGGACAAATTGAACTCGTATCATATAGGCATAGATTGTATCCGAGTGCCTATATTTGTAAGCGAGCATTTATGCCCTGCTGGCAAACAACTGCATGCGGCAACACGGAAACTGGCTAAAGAGATGTCATATAACTTTGTCTGGATACGCAATGGGTGAATTCTTGTACGAAAAAATGTTCATTTGAAGCCAATCTACATTCGCAATCAGGAAAGTTTAAAGTTAATGAAAGTAACTGACATCTCAATTAAGACTTAGGTATAAAATAATTTTATATAAATGTTCTTGGCGTTATTTGTATTCGCAATGCTTGATATTTATTATCAAAATGTTCGTGGAATGAGGACTAAAACTGAAGATATCTATAAAAATATTTTACTCACTAGCTATAATGTAATAGCATTTATTGAATCTTGGTTAAATCCTAACATAATTAATGGAGAGTTCATTGACCCGCGATATGTGGTGTATCGTAGGGATAGACTAAGTTCTAAGGCATCTAAAAAAGATGGAGGTGGGGTTATGGTTACTATTAGTAGTAAAATTAAATCTGTGAAAATGAAAAACTGGGAAAGTGATTTCGAAGATTTATGGTTGTCTGTAGAGTTAACTATATAAACAATAACACTAAAAAAATTGCACTTTGTCTTGTCTATTTGCCGCCGCCTGTAAAACTGGATTCTCTATAATGCTTCTTAAATAATGTTAACAACGTGCTAAATAATGTCGACGATGTTGTGATCCTTGAGGATTTTAACTTGGGTTTTATCGATTGGAACAGGAGTGGTGACGGCCTGCATCTATCGCCATCTAATTATGAGAATTCACTGGGGTACTCATTTGTAGACTTTCTGTCAATCAATGAACTCCACCAATTTAATTGTATTCTAAATGCAGACAGACTGCAGAATTTTGGACCTAGTATTGAGCAACATATCAGATGTAACAGTTACTAGGCCCAATGACCTGCTCAGTATATTAGACTCTCACCACCCAAACATCCTCATCTCTATTCCGCTTTTAAACGTAAAACAATTACAAACAAAATATCGTTCAGGTTACAACTTTTTTAAAGCCGACTATGCACAAATAAAAATCCTCTTTAAAAATATAAATTGGTACGATGCCTTTCATGAATGTGCTGATGCTAATGAAAGGGTTGATGCCTTCTACTGCATACTACAGAACGCTATCGACAATTTTGTACCCAAACATGCAAGAAAAAAATCAAAATATCCCTCTTGGTATTCTGACTCACTTGTTAGAGCTCTGTCTGAAAAAGAGAAATTTAAGCAAACATACCGCAAATATAATAATCCCCGAGACAGACTCACCTTTGAATTACTTAGTAGTCGCTACACTTTAATAAATAACTGTTACGTTATTAATACATATAAAACTAAAATTGAAAATTATATTCCCAAAAACCATAAAGCTTTCTGGCGATTCATAAAAGATAAACGTCGTGAGGAATCTTGCATACCTGCTAACATGTTTATGAATGATAAGGTGGCTAGCAGTGGTCCAGAAATTGTTAATCTTTTCTCGGACGAATTTGTCTCTGTTTTTAGCCAAAATCCAACTACTACTTGCAGTGCTTCCGATGGATTTTCAGTTATTGACTCTGTCATAAGTACTACCTATCAAGTTTATGGAGAAACAAATTTTTAACAAGCTCAAACTAATAAATGCCTCCAAAGATGCTGAACCTGATTCTATACCACCTTTGTTTATAAAACGCTGCTGCCGTGAACTCGCCTTACCGCAGCGGATTATTTTTAATTCTTCTCTTGCTGAAGGAATCTTCCCTGACGTATGGAAAACCACAAGAATTGTCCCGGTTTTTCAAAAAAGAGATCCTGCTAATGTTAAAAATTACCGCCCTATTTCAATATTATCATGTTTCTCAAAGATCTTTGTGTCTCTGGTCTGTCCCATCATTACTCGCCACATGGATAGAATTGTTTCACCAAGTCAGCATGGCTTCAAAGCTGGACGCAGCGTAGAAACAAACCTCGTCGAGTTTGTGTCTGATGTGACACCTAGCTCTTGACAAAAGAGTAGAAGTAGATGCCGTGTACACGGACTTCAGCACTGCTTTTGACAAAGTTGACCATTCTTTGTTGCTATCCAAGTTAGAATACATATAATGGTGTGCATGGCTCACTTCTAAAGTGGTTCTCATCTTATTTATTCCATAGATCGCAAATTCTTGTTGTTAATGGTTATGAATCCTACCCGTACTATGCCGACTCAGGAGTTCCCCAGGGTTCTCACCTTGCACCGGTTCTATTTTTACTCTTCATTAACGATATTACTGCCTAAATCCATAACTGTAAGTATCTAATGTTTGCTGACGATCTTAAAATTTAGAAAACTATAACTTCAAATGAAGATACTACCCTAATTCAGGAGGATTTGGACAGGATTGAGCATTGGTGCAACCTTAACCACATGAAATTTAATGTACAAAAATGTAGCCATATACGATTCACGAGGAAAAACAGTCCAATACTATCTCATATAATATAAAAGGATCATTATTGGAAACTGTGAATGTGGTTCGTGATTTTGGCATCATCATGGATTGTAAAGTCAACTTCAGAAGCCATATTTATAGTTTTGTTACGAAAACGGCACGGCTGTTAGGATTTCTTAAGAGAAGCACTAAAGGGTTTAAGCTGATAAGAACAAAAATTGTGCTATATAACGCCTTAGTTCGGAATCACCTTGAATTTGACAGCGTGGTGTGGAGCCCGCACTATGCAGTACACTGACAAAGAGTAAAAAGCATCCAAAGGGCCTTCATAAATCACCTAGCATAATATGCCTTCGGTGATATATCTCCGCGATGTCCATACGAACAACGCACTCAATGTTACAAAATTATTACTCTGCGCGACCGTCGACTGGTACAAGATATCATGTTCTTTTTCAAATTGGTTAACAATTAATTGGACTGCGACAAATTAACCGAACAAATTGGACTAAAAGTCCCCTATAATTTACTCAGACATCCCATTACCCACTTATTCTGCACTAAAGCATCCAGAACAAATATAGGAATAAATTCACCTCTCAATAGGCTCAGCTGAGAGATGAATTCTTATATAAAATCCACTCCAGATGTTTACATAATATATCATGACTCCGTAAACATCTTTAAAACTCAAATGTTAGGGTCCCAAATCACGCAACCCACACAATCTAAGGATTCATTGTGTTAGTATGTAGGTATTTCTTGCAACCTCTGTAACTTATTTCTTGTGTCATTTTATATTTTATAGTTTGTTACCACTTAATTTTTTATACATTTCGAACTTAATTATTATTATTTTTTTGTAATTTTTATACTCTAGGTTATCACTGTATTTGAGAATGTTGGTTCACCTGTTATTGGCAACTGTATAAGCCCATGACTGTTATCCACTGTTATTTGATATTTTGCATATTGAAGCTGTTGGTGTACCTTTATAAATAAATACATTGCTGATTGTAATGATTATAATTCTGTAAAGTTTTATTTGTTTCGGTCGCGAATCATATTTTAATCAACATACAATCTGATATTGAACTTGCAGGTCAGTCTCAAAAAAAAAACGTAAAAAAAAATATTAATTTAGCTTAGCTTAGCACACCCCCTTAAACTAAAACTAATCGTGAGCAATGTTTTATTACAATAACCGCACGTAATATAAAAGATAAAATATTATATTTAAGTACGAATAGTGCAGTAATTGCGTTATACATTAACAGTAGCAATGGCTTTCATTTTGACAGCTTAACAACATACATTACGTTGTTGAGCAGACAAATTTTTCGAACATATGAAGCAATGGATTAGCAATATCCATCAAATTGATTCAGATTGTGATTGATAGTGTGTTACGCAATTAGGGTGCAGTATGAAAACAGAGTCATGGTTTAGTAGAATAGAATAGAATAGAATACCCTTTAATAAGTACACCAATTATAAATTACAGACATAAATATGTGTATAAATTTTACAAAGGGTGACACAATGGGCGGTCTTATCGCTAAGAGCGATCTTTTAAAGACAACCTTTGGATGGATTAAAAAGGGGAAGGAGAGAAAAATACTGTAGGTAGTCTGTGGTGTACCATTTACATAATACAATAAATATATACATAACTGGGTTGTGGAGGTCAGATAGGCAGTCGCTCCATGTAAAATACTGGTATTCAGCTGCATCCGGTTGGACTGGAAGCCGACCCAACATAGTTGGGAAAAAGGCTAGGCAGATGATGATGATGAATAAATATATACATAAAGTATATTTTAATAATCTAATTAAATATAATATATAATAATAAACATGAAACAGAAGCAAAAAAAATATAATGATGATGTATAAAGAGAGAGAAAGTGCTTTATTATCATAATTTTAAAAGTGGACCAATATATTAGGTACTTACTTTTTGTAATAGAAAATGAATCCCAAGGCAGTTCCCACAACAAATATCAGCGCTACTAGAGGAATACCAATGTAGATGATCAGTTTTTTCGCTGCCAGCATGATTTCTACATAATTTTTATAACTGAAACAGAAAATATTTATTTAGTAGATACGTATTTATTCTGGAAACATTATTTACATTGAATGTAGGTGTACTCAAAACTCAAAACTGAAAGCATTCATTTCAAATAAACCAATTACAGGCACTTTTGAATTGCCAAGGAGTCGGTCAGTCAGAATGATGAAGCTAGTTGCCCATTCCAAAGCGTAGTAGGTACCTATGGAGTAGAACGGGCAAGAAACTCCACGAACACTCTTTTAAATCCTAAAATTGTTACAATATATTTACTACATCTATTTATAGGAAAAAAACAGTAAAACAATGTCAATTTGATGATACCGAGAACCCTTTATGCCTGGGAAAGCACGTTAAGCCGCTGGTCCCGACTGTCATTCGTGGATATTTGACAGTTGTTACGGGTCGTCAGAAGCCTGAAAGTCTAACAAACAGTCTTACTAAGGGGTATGATGTTACCCAGTAACTGGGTTGCGGAGGACAGATAGGCAGTCGCTTCATGGAAATGGTATGACTGCAAGCCGACCCCAACATAGTGAGGAAAAGGCTGAAAGTCTAACAAACAGTCTTACTAAGGGGTATGATGTTACTCAGTAACTGGGTTGCGGAGGTCAGATAGGCAGCCGATTCATGGAAATGGTATGACTGTGTGACTGTTCCGAAATTACCCTAGGCTGATAAAATTTTCGTTTTTTCCTAATTGTGTGAAATATCACAGTTAAGAACGGCTCTCCCTGTGGGAAAGGGAGCACGCCCCAATCCACCGTGTGCTCCTGTAGGGCTCGGCACCAGACTTGGGCACCCTCCCACCGTTATAAGAAATGAATTCCCATGAACTAATGTGCCTCGTCCCGACTTAGAAAGCTTGGGGACAAGGATGGGATGCAAGGTGAAGTTAATAATGGGAATTCACAGTTAGGAAACATAAGTATTACATTTATCAATATTATATGAAGCTAAGAAGACAAGAGGGTATGCAAAAGTAGAGCGAGACCTTTTTGGAAGCAGAAGTCATCAATAACGTTTGGTCAATCATTTAATTATAGGTTGGCTTTGTAGCCTAGTTTGATTCAAAAGATCTGTGAGGTTTTACGGTTCTGCCTTGCATATGGAGTCGTCAACAGTCGTCAAAAGTCAGAAGCATTAAAGCTCATTGTCAGGTTTAGCGGAAGGCCTTCTCTGTATCCCTACAGCCAAACGAAATTGACAAACATCTGTCGAGGCAAGGATTAGGAGATGGACACATAATACAAGAGAAAATAGCATGAATGACTAATTACAATCATTTAGATGATTTATTTTCTAAATAAATCATCACTAATAGCTTCTCAACCATATCGCCCTTCACTACTTCCTAGTGTTTAGCTGGGGAGAAGAATGGGCGTAATAAACTCTCCAGCAACACGTATCTGTATGTTTAGTTAGAGGAACTTTAATACCAATATCAGCCTAGGATAATTATTATAAATAAGGGCTCACCCAGTCACACCAACAAACACACACATACCACCTTATTACACCTTAAATACTAGATTAGCCTAATCTGGGCTCCAACCCAACTATATTTAACTTAATAACTCGTATTCGCTATTTCGCGACAGCCCACTCGGACATAGCCTCCTGATATTCCCTAAATTTCCTAACTTAACTAGCCTGGACTAGGAAGTCCGCCTTCTATCACGGTTGGTCACCGAGTGTCCTGCCTTCTTCCATCCGTTATCTCACCATTCCTCCTAAATACCACGCCTGGCTCAGCCCCCTATCCCTTTTTTTGTTTGTAAGATTTATCTTTTGTTTCAAGGGTTCTTTCTGACGGCTATGGACCCACCTAATTTTAACCAGATGCGTGACTCGTATTGTACGTTGCAAGTAAGGGTTCAACGTTCTTAGAATTCGTACAAAATATTGCATCTTAAATGACGAAAAGTATCGCTTTTTACTGATGACTCGCCATAATTGCCGGTCTGTTTCCCATAAAGTATAAATGAAATGGGTTTCTAAGAGTTACAATATTGTTTTACTATTATAAAGAAACAGGATATTTTATTATTTATTAGGGTGACGTGTGAAGCTGTCAGGCCATAAAATTGAGATTTATTGCGCCTCCAAGAGGGCCCATATCGTAGAACAATGTTAAAATAAGAATTTAAAATAAAACATTTTGCCATTAGATAGGATCAAGTGACAGACAGTCACAACTGCAAGCCGACCCCAACATAGTGAGGAAAAGGCTAGGCAGATGACGGACTAGGTGATGGATGGTACCGGCCTACCTACAGGTGATCAGGGGGTGGTAACCACTTTTTATCAGGGGGCAATTCCCGTAATTTTAGGAACTTTCGCAATCCAATCTCAATTTCATACTGTCAAAAAAAAAATACTGTCGCTATTCATGAGATTGCGACTACATTTTGAACGTTTTTAATTACGGGCATTGGTGTTGAAGTGAACAGGTGCAGGCCAATTTGTTTGCCGAAACAAATTGCTTTTGCTGTTTTTTGTTGCAAACGAATTCACAAGAATAGAAAAACATGCTCAAACTCTTTTGTTGCTTACTGACAAAAAAAAATTAGTCGCAATAAATTCGTTAGGTCGACTTCAAGATATATAGCTGCTTTTGTATGCAAGACAAAGAGGCATTACTAAATTAATCAAGCAATGTACGCTGCTGAGTAACCAGCATTACCGAACGAAACCTGCTGCTTTTTTTAGTGTGTACCTACGTTTTGCGGGATTACTAAACTGGGTGTTAAAATAACGCTTGCAATACACAGTATTCTTGCGTTTTCTCAGCATAACCAGCCTATAATATTCCCCCTGCTGAAACACAGGCCTCCTCTCTGTGAGAGGGAGTGGGCCGTAATCCAGAGTTGCCGAGAATTGAGGTAAATGGCGTGCAATTGGAGAGGCCTATGTCCAGCAGTGGACTGCTGTAGGCCAGTGATGATGATGAATGTATCCTTTCTCAATGCTTCAGGTACTCGCCGTGCCTGCAGCATTGAGAAAGGGCAATGATCAGTAGCGAAAGTTTATTATTTATATATTAAAACTTCATGCACAAGTAAAAAAAAATACTGTACAAAGGCGGACTTTATGCCTGAGGCATTTTCTACCATTCAACCTTAGGGTGATGCAGAGACAAAATATAGCGGGTTCAACATACGGGATAAACAGCTAGAAGACATAGGACTAATTATGGTAAAAAGACTATCACATATTAAGGAGCACAATTATACAACAATCTGCCAAATAATATCAAGGATAACAAATGGCTTGCCGTGTTTAAATCAAAATTAAAAAAATACAGTTACGACAATATCTATTAGAATTGCTCGATCACTGTATATTACCTACATTAGGTACCTACTTTATTTTTACTTAAGCTCATTATTAAGTGAACTGTATTGTTCTTTATGAGTAAATACATTCGTTAACCTGAAATACAAGAATAAATACTAATACACATACATACACAGTTTATGAGATGCATTATTATGAGTCTATGATGGTGAACAACAAGTTCGGTGATAACTTACCTCAAAGCGTCTAGTAACTCTAGTGGACTGCAGTGGCGCTTACAAGAGGTAGCACTTACAAATATGATTGCGCTGTTCCAATTTTAATACATTTTGTAAACTAATATTTATTCTGCAGTCTCTTGCATTACCCACTCACGTATTAAACTTTCCAAAACGAACACACACTGCGTCTAAAACAATCGCATCACAATTAATTTAACCAAATATGAACACACTGAATTGAATTGTCACTTAATTCTCACAGATATTCAAAATGAATGACATCACCAGTCGGAATACGATTTTGTTCACCATCATTTGTTTAACAGAATGATAACATTTCCCCGCACTAGAAATAAAATTACAACTAACTCCGCACTTTTTTGCCAAAAAAAGACGCTGTCTTTCTGTCACCTTCACCTCTACGACGCGAATAAAATTCAAGGTGTGATACAGTTAATTAATAATAACGTAATCAAATGCAAATTAGATATTTTATATGACCAGTCACATTACAAATGATTATGGTTTCAAGATAAGACTCTAGACTTAGCGAGTCGGTCTGACAGTAATTAAATTGAATGTGCCACAATTGATGTTAATGATGACTGGCTTAATTTGTTCGTTCGTCTGGAAGTTCTGACACTTAAAATATTGTTCTATACTTTTACGTAGACAGGGTCAAATTAAATTAGCTAGTCAAACTCCGCAGACGTGATGAGTATCGATATCTAAACAAGATAAAATTAGAATAAAAAAGGTTAGATGTTTTTTTTCTTAGGGGCAATGACCGCTGGTATTGTTGTTACTTGAAGTATAAGTTGAGACAATATGTTTTATGGTGTTTAGATATCGACACCAATCACGTCTTTGAAGTTAACACATTTTTTTTTTATATTTCAAGTAAATACACTAGCAGCAGTCGATGACCCCACAAAAAAAAACTCATAAAATACATTTCTTTTTTGTTTTAACACGTTAAGATAGCGATACCTATCACGTCTGCGGAGTTTCGCTAGATACTTTAATTTAACTTGGTATAGTGTAACACAAAACACTCCTAGTTTATGCGACTGACGGAAAAAACGTATTAAAAGACACGTCATCCCCTTAGGAAACTGTCCACCGAACTGACGTGGCATTCGACCCTTAAATGAATACTTAAATAAAAGCGCGATGTTGGATTTTCAACACTCTGCTAAGCGCCGAAAGTTGAAAATACCACAGCAAGCTTTTATTTTGGTAGGTATTCATTTAGGTGTCGAATTTCGAAGAAAAAACGTGTATTACTGTACTCGTCTACAGTTACACCTTTGGATAGAGGGCGAGGGTAGAGTATTTTTAGAGTATTATTTTTAATTTTCAAACTCCAAGGCAGAGTAGGTAAAACGAAGGGTTGAAGTTGCTATGCGAATAAACACGTGGCAAATATCTACTTGTACCAAATTACTTCTTGTACCAAGTACCTAAGTAGGTATTAGATATCTAGACATAAAATCAATCACTTGACTTTGACATTAATCTTCAGTGCCAACGCACTGAAAATTGGTGTCAAAGTCGAGATGGTTACAATACAATTACTTTGTCTGGAACAATGCCTACGGTGCACATTTGAATAGAATGTAATTTCACGTTAAACCAAACGTTTCAACATGTCATCATTATCTGCCTGCAGAGGCGTAAACGTTTGGTTGCAATACAAGAGGTCTATGTCCAGCAGTGGACTGCTCTCAGTCCACCGCTGTACACAGACATCTTGTATTGCACGCCAGTCAACTCGATTTTCGGCAACTCTCATCCAGATGCTACCAGTCATCCTGCGAAGATCGTCACTCCACCTAGCCTGAGGGCGACCTTAGGTTTGCCGATTCGCGGTCTCCACTCAAGAACAAGTCTACCCCAACGGTCATCGGTGCTACGGCTGATATGGTCTGCCCGTTGCCACTTCAGCTTGCTGTTTCTGTGAGCTATGTCGACAACTTTGGTTCTCTGCCGGATCACCTATACATCAATTCTATACAAATAAATAAACTTGAAGCGTCTGTATGTAATGTCATCAATACTCAACGATATGAAAGTATAGTTAAGTATACGGCACTTACAACAAAAAACTGTATCTGTCTGTCTATTTGTTCCGACTAATCTCTGAAACGTCTGGACAGATTTTGACGGAACTTTCACTGACAGGTAGCTGGAAGGAATAACTTAGGCTACTTTTATTTTAGAAAATTAATTAGGGATCCGTGCAAACAAAATAAAACCCATGAAATCCAATTTGTTTTCCAACGTGCACGCAAACGAAGTTGCGGGCATAGCTAGTTTTAAATAATTTTCATGCCATTGTATTCTGCTAGAATATGTCCTGTACTGGTAGATCTGTAACATCATTTATATTAAGTACCACATTTTATATTAATTAAGATACTTACGGAATTGGTCACGTCAATGCAGGCAGGCACGACTCTTATAAGACAGCCGAAGTAGAGAAAGCTTTTGCTTACCAACTCTGCCTACCTCCTCGGGAAATACAAGCGTGAAGCTTATAAAACAACTAAACTGAATTTACTGCCATCTCTGTTCTCAAAAGCAAATCTTCTTGGTAAAAAAAAGTATTTGCTCAACACAAAACTAGATCATTTCAAGTTACAAAGACATCTAATCAGCGCCATCTATGTGCCTACTGTATGAACATTTTCAGAATACGCAGCTCATCGCCGCCACTGACATAATGACTCATTTCCTGTCTGTTAACTTCATTGACAATATTTTTCTCGTATTTCGTAAAGTTACTACTAGATGGCATTTAGTTCAATTATTTAGAAGATTTTGTTTTTGCACAAAGTAAAGTGCCTGACTGGGTTCGAACTCACGACCTACCTTCTCGTAAGTCGGGTCCATTATTTTGTGTAAATTATTTCATCACCACTGCTCTCAAAACAAAACGGTGAGGGAAAACATTGTGAAAAAACCGCCATGTCCTGGAACCACAAATTCGAAGACATGTGACATCCACCAACCCGCATTGGATCCGCGTGGTGGATAATGGCCCACTTCCTCTCACAGAGAGGAGGCCTGTGTCCCAGCAGTGGGAACATTATAGGCTGATTATGTAAATTTAAATAATTATATAAATGTACCTATATAGAAGAGACCCTTTGATGTGGATTGGACATAATTATAGTAAATAATGTCATGTTGACAAAAAAAGATCGGTCGCAGCTGTCATTTTAGTTAAAAATCAGAGTTTAGATATCTTTACAGTTTTTCAAAATCATCAGTGTTAATATTAGTACCTACCGTGTTTGCTAAAAAATAAACGACCATTTAGTTAGTTACAGTGGCTAGATAATAACAGCCGCACAGGTCAATCGATCATGTTAAGCTACGCTTGCCGCGGTTGGTCTGTGGATTGGTGACCATCTTTACATACCACTTTAGACCCCTTCGTGCCTCGGAAAGCACGTTAAGCCGTTTTTGGTTACTGTCCATAATAAAGAATATTCTATTCTATTAACAGAGTAAAAAAAAAAACTTAAAAAATAATTTAATATTTTTACGCGTTTAGCGTTCACGCTTTATTCTTCCTTCATTTTTTTCTTACCGTACTCTCGCATAAAAAGAAAACCAAATTAAGTATATCGATTTTATTCGTTTTCATTGAACAATGAATTTCATTTTGAATAATTGATTTCATCAGACTTCGAGGCATTCTTTATTCTGATTTGAATTATAAGTAGGGAAAACGATAAACGAAATGTTTAAGCGAAAAATTAAATATTTTTTTAGTTAAATAAGCTACCTAAGCAGAAGCTTACAGCTGGTCCATTCTGTAAAAATCTCGCCGTGAAAACTTAGGTGAAGTGAACTTGAAGTTAGCTGTCATTCCACCTCATGCAAGGGATTGACTCTATTACAATATAAACTAAACTAAACACACTCATATAAAAGTAAAACAAAAATATAGAAGTAAAATGAAAATAAAAACAGAAAGTCCTGTACGAGGCCAAAAGGCTGTTATTTATAAACTAGCAGCGACCCGCGGTTTCACCCGCATAAGTTTACCCCAAATAAAAATATTTTTCGTGATTTTATTTTAGCACTTTGTCGACGTGGTAAATACACATATCCATGCAAAGTTTCATCTTTCTAGCACTAGCCGTTTGGAAGGGAAGCCGAGGACGGACGGACGGACATGACGAAACTTTAAGGGTTCCGAGACGTGAACTACGGAACCCTAAAAAACCAGCAGCACCTCGTGGTTTCACCCGCATAAATTACGATCGGGATAAAAAGTATCCTATGCGTTAATCCTGGTTATAAACTATATGTGTGCCAAATTTTATCCAGGTTCGTTCAGCAGTTTTTGCGTGAAACAATAACAAACATCCATTCATCTATCCATCCTCACAAACTTTCGCATTTATAATATTATTAATAATTATATTAATATAGTAGGATAGGAAGTAGGATGTATGTATGTTTCTTTATAAAGGAAAGAAAGTATTCACATATAATGTAGTTATAGAAGCCATCTCATCGTTCATCGCGTAAATAGATTAGCAAGAAGTAACAGTATTACATACATAAGTTATCATAAGTAAGACTGATGACTGTAAGAAGGATGTGTTTGTTGGCAATTTACGTCTGTGAGGCTTATTTGTAACTGTCTTAGCGTAAACATAACATCACGCTTGTATTCCCTGAAGGGTTAGGGCAGAGGTGTACTATAGAGGTATGAGGAACAGGGTGTAAAGTTCACTCATCCTCTATAGAAAAGGGAGGATCCTCCGACCAGAGGGGTGTTGTGTCCGGCGGGCAACTGCCCAACAATTGATGTCGGGACGTTGTATATATGCTAGTTGAGCGGTAAACTCTGCTTGCGCGATGCAGAATTTTGTGTGACGTCAGTATGACGCGTAGTTCGCATGTGGCGTTGTACAGACGCCAGCACATCAAGCTACTACAATCTGTCAAAATTCTTTAATAGATTTTCAACTTTATCGCTAAAGCATTAAGGTTCAAGGTTGATTGGGAAAATTTGACAGTTTCGGGTAGCTTGACCTGCTGGCGTCTACATAGATACCGCTACATCACTCCCCTGCGGAGACCGGAGGTCGATAGTGGGCTGAGTCTTGTTTCTTGCGATGCTTACCAACCCATCTGAAGTTCCAGTGAGTCGGTACCGGTTGCCGCATAGTTCATGGTGATTCGGAACTGCCTGCGAAGATGCCCCAGTGCGTCGGGGTGGCACTGCGTTATACTCCAGTGCGTCGGATGGCGTACAGCGCCGGGTTGGCTGCTAGCGTCGACCAGGAGAGAGTTTTTAGGGCTCTGCTTGTGGACCGGCCAAAAGTGTAGTATACTGTGCCGAGTTTGCTGATGAGGCTGAGGGTGATGACCAGGTATGCGTGGTCGCTGCATGCTGGTGGTCAGGATACCCGTTGAAGCCTTGGGTGCTGGCTGGCTGGGTGACTCGCCGCTCTTCTGTGTTACGGGTTTGGTTTCCGCACTTAGTCCTTCAGGTGGACCATTGTACGTGGGCCATGGCGGCCGTCAGTGGTTATTCCAACCAGCCCACCGCCGCTCTTAAAGTTTGCGGAGTGATGATGATGATGTCACGCTGGAGTAGATACACGAAGGCTGCGCTGACGTTCATGTTCGGGGTCACCAGTATAGAGGTATGAGGAACAGGGTGTAAAGTTCACTCATCCTCCATAGAAAAGGGACTTGTCCAAACTAAATTAAATTTCAAATGGAGACCCCATTTGAAATTTAATTTAGTTTGGACAAGTTTCAGGCCGCCAAATCTTATGAATGAAACTGCGACGTTGCCATTTTGGGATAAAGAGGCATACATATCGAGTGATTTACATCAAGGTATTTAGTTTGTATGAAAATTAACAAAAAATAAGAATTAATTAATGTGTCCATAATGAAAAATGCTTATTTCCATGGCCTGAACATCTGGTCGAAGTTTATGTATATCGTGCGAAACACGGTGTAAATACTAGTTGCGCGGTAAACTCTGCTTGCGCGATGAAGAATTTTGCGTGACGTCAGCATGACGCGTAGTTCGCATGTGGCGTTGTAGATACCGCTACAGCTTACATGTAATAGGGGGCGAGTCTATTATAGGCCATTAACTTGGACACGGTGGAGCACACGGTGGAGGTCTGCCCCGCTTGGGCGGAGCACCGCCGTGTCCTCGTAGAGGCGATCGGCAGCGGCGGCGGCCTCTCACGCCCGGCCCTGGTGCAAGCCATGGTCCGGAGCGAGAGGGAGTGGGAGGCAGTCGCCTCCTTCTGCGAAGCAGTCATGCTAGCGAAGGAGGTGGCGGGACGGATGAGGGAGAGAGCCTCCCGTCCCAGCCGCCGCGGGAGACGCCCCGGGCGTCGGGAGTCGAGCGACGACTACCGGCCACCGTAGGCGCGGGCCTGCGGGCGGAGAGCAATGGGTAGCTCACCGCCCGATCAGGACCAGGCCCGTGCCGGACGGCGCGTAAGTGTTCCACGCGCGCCTCAAAGAGATGTCAGCATAACGAGGGGCCCCCTCAGGGCCGAAGCCTGCCGGGGCAGCGGGATTGTCCGAAAGGGTTACCGCTACCCCGGAACATAAAGGGCGAAGGAAGGAACATGGGTGGGTTTTAGTCAGTAAGAGTCTGACACTCCCTTCCGCTCCACCCAGAGCGGGAGGGGTCATTTGATGATTTCCCATGCCGAAAAAAAAAAGGCCATTAACTTCCACTTGAGAAATTCCTGAAAAATTCAATAGGTAACACTTTATCACAACCACTAGACCATAATTATGCACAATCTTTTTATATAATTCTTCTGTACGTGTGTTTGTGACCTAACTCTTCCTAAACGGCTGGACCGGTTTGGATGAAATTTTCTGTTTATATTTCAATTGATTCCTGGATGGTTTGAAAACACAATTGGACCCGGTAGGTGGCGCTGCTTTTCCGGGTAGGACGACGTCTGCCGGGTCCGCTAGTATATTATAAAAACTCTTTGGATACAATTATGTGTTACACATAACTTCATGCTGTTATTCCCCAAAAGGATAGGCAGAAGTGTCAATCACTTCGTCAGTTATGTTAAGACCTATGCTTTGAGGCTTGCATCAACAACCGGTTACAAATACAAACATCGAATTGCTAAGGGTGAAATGGAGTGACATGACTGCCTCATTTGTCTCGTGGTCGCAAGCACTATTGCAGAACATGAGATCCTGATTTCGATTCCCATGTCGGAAAAAGTACTAGGTATTGTGTTTGTCCATTAGGAATTTCTCAGTAGCATCCCGGAGTCGGTTGTTGCTACTGAAAAATTCCTGATGGAAAAACGCAATAACACTTGGCCCTATCGAAGAATCAAACCCAGAACCTCATGTTCAGCAGTAGCGCTTGTGATAACTTGACCAACAAGGCAATCCAGAGTCTTAGTATTCTATAATTTGTTTATGCAAATAAATTTATTATTATTACTAGCAGCGCCCAGTGTTTTCACCCGCATAGTTTCGATCCCGTGGGAATATCGGGATAAACAGTATCCTATGTGTTAATTCTGGTTATAAAGTATCTGTGTGCCAAATTTCATCCATATCCGTTCAGTAGTTTTTGCGTGAAAGAGTAACAAACATCCATGCATCCATACAAACTTTCGCATTTATAATACTAGCTGCACCCCGCAGTTTTATCCGCATAAGTTTCGTTCCCGTGGGCATATCAGGATAAAAAGTATCCTATGTGTTAATCCTGGTTACAAACTGTCTGTGTGCTAAATTTCATCCAAATCCGTTCAGTAGTTTTGCGTGAAAGAGTAACAAACATCCATCCATCCATACAAACTTTCGCATTTATAATATTAGTAGGATATAGGATAGGATATTAGTAGGATAGTAGGAAGTAGGATTATTAAGCCTAGAAAATTTGAAAACATGAACATACGTTATTGGCAGCATTATTGGCATTTCTTCAGTAGCCTTGGTAATAATATAGAAAAAAAGTCCTAATCATTCATCAGTTTTATTTTTCCGTCACAAACAGTCCCGGCTACCATCAATAATCATGGCTTCTTGAGTAAATAAGACTAATAGCGTTCGCGTGGTCCGTCTGCTAACTAACAAATAGGGCGGTAGAAGATTGATCATGCTACATTTGTATCGGTCATATCTCATGGCCAGAAGTGTACACTGTATGTACTTTTTGTCGAGCTTTTATTTAGCTTCTCTGCTTCGTTGGTCGAGTGATCGCCAGCTTGGGGTTTTAGTTTTAGGTTCGATTCCCAAGTCGGGAAAAGTGTTATTGGATTTTTGGCATAATAATTTCCGGAAAGTGGATTTGTGAGCGATGAACGCAATACATAGGCAACCCTTATTTCATGGGATTTAGACAAATATGGTGAAATGTGGGAGCACTAATACTCTTTCGGGCATTCTCTATAGGCGTGATATATAATACAGTTTCGCGTTATCGTTTTATGAACATACTAGTTGCGCCCTGCGGTTTCACCCGCATAAGTTTCGATCCCGTGGGAATATCCGGATAAAAAGTATCCTATGTGTTAATCCTAATTATAAACCATCTCTGTGCCAAATTTCATCCAAATCCGCACCAACACAAATCTTTCACGCAAAACCTGCTTTGCGTGAAAGAGTAAAAAACATCCATCCATCCATCCATACATACAAACTTTCACATTTATAATATTACAGTAGGACTATTATTTTAATTTCATAAAACGTTATTACGTGTTAAACGTTACCATTAACGTTAAACGTTATTAGAATAGAATACTTATTTCTTTATTTACACAGAAAGTAGGTTGTTTACAGAAGTTAAGTTTAAAATATTGTTTTGTTATGTAATGTTGTGTTGTGTTGTGTGTATGTTGTTATGTTTTGAATGTTATGTCATGGTATGTGATGTAATGTTATGTTGTTTTTTTTTATTTATTTATTCGACACATTGTATACTAACAGTTTTTTTTATACCTTATGGCTTAAAAATCCATATTTATTATATGTCCCATGGTTCAGTCATGTTCCAGTTCCAGGGTTTATCATCCTCAGAACTACTTTCTATCTTCAACCAACAAACGCGAAGAAAACGATTAATTTATCATTGTCACATTTGTATCTATCAGAACAAATCATTACTCATATCCAGTCACTAGGATCTATTAATACTTAGAGGCTGTGTTTTTTTTGGGACAGAAAATATCTTTGCTCTAATGGATCGTTGATGGACCATTTTGTACTTATGTTCACAAATAAACTTTGATTTGATTTGATTTGATTTGATTCTAGGTATTTTTTTAAACTTATCTTTTGGTATAAAACAGTGACAAAATCTAAGTATAATTAATTAATTAAATTACTTAGGTCCAGAGAAACGAATGTAAATGAAGCAAAATGAGCATATAATGATCGTCACAGGTGGCGTTTTATAGTTTCTGCATACCACCATGGCAACAAGGCGTGAGATTATGATGTATGTGTATCTCTCGACAGAGTGAGGGACGAGAGTGCTTTCTTCCCTCACTCTCACAGTCCGATGGGACGGCAATCCGACACAACCGAAGAGAGATCAGACACAGGACCAGGGGGATGCGCTAGGTAGCCTGCGAAATTCAAATTTTCTTACGGTTGTTGCAAAGTACAAAAAACGTAAAACGTGGGCTACCCTGGCGCTTTCCCCGTCCACGGGAGTATCACACCCCCAACTTCCAAACTCCGGGCTGTTACTAAGAAAATCCTAATGGAAAAACAATGAGAAGTATCTGTATAAAAAACGTCTCATCTACCCCAAAAACGATCTTCTTCATGACAAATCGATGGAGAATATTTTCCCCATATACTTTAGTGGCGCCAGATGTTCTCAGACACACATAACCCACTCAAATGTGAGGGTTTAACTTTATGACCAGCCTTTACTGCGAATCCACTTCTTTTACGAGTGCGGAAATATTACCAGGAAAAAGATTTTCCCTTTTTTCATTGCCGTAGTTTAATGGGAAATGAAATTGATATTATAAGAGTGTGTTGTATAATACAATATATCTGGCGTGGGCTTTGACGGTATTACAGAGCTTCAGAAGATACTTACTGTTATTTTTTATGTACAAGCCGTGCTGTCTATGGGATTTCCTGTCGGTAAAAAATACTAATTTCCAAACAAACTTTCATCTCGGATGAAAGATACTAAATAGTTTGATAGCTTTTTTTTTGTCTCTTGATAACATTTTGTTTATTTTACAAGTGTTATTGTGTTTTGTTTGTTAATTTTGTTTTTTTTTTGTGTATGTACTTATACATTTCTTTTTAAATTATATTTTATTTAGCCTACTTAAGTATGTTTTTGTGTCACTTTTTAGTTTGTAATTTGCTCTGTACAACGTCTTGGGATTTAATTCTGTAATGTTGCGCATCTATCTAAATAAATAAATCTACCCCATAAATTAACCCTCATAGGGATCTTTGCTGCATAAAGACATTTTTCAGGCTTCTAGACCCAGCTGTTTAGGCTGTGCATTGTCTGTCTGTGAACTTAAGATTTTAAGAAAGTAAAATTCCATTGCGTTGTTGTCGGGACCTTCATCATTTCAGCCGAAAGACGTCCACTATTTGGACATAGGACTCCCAAAGCACATCCACTTCAACAGGTTCTGTGCTTCCCGTATCCAGCGGATTCCTGTGATCTTCACAAGGTCATCGGGACCTTAATGGCATATTATCATTATATAAAATAAATCTAGAAAGAATTCGTAGATACGGGCAAGTTATGTCAATTTTAGCTGTTCCGATATAGGTACTATCCTATACCGATATTCGTAATTATGTAAAAGGTTTTGGTGATGGTGAATTTACAGCACTTTCTTAACTTGAGATTTTTTACTACCGACATCTACAATATTAGTACCTACTTTACCGTTTCAGTAAGTAAAGCTATATTTCCGCATGCAAGAAAAACATGGCTACATAAAAGCGAAAGAGCGAAATCGGTAGTAAATTAGTTCTGAATAGAATAAATTATCGAGCATCTGCTGTCGTTCGTGGATCTTTAACAGTCGTTACAGGTAGTCAGGAGCCCGAAGTCTGACAACCAGTCTTACCAAGAGGTATCGTAATACCCGGTAACTGGGTTGTGGAGGTCAGATAGATAGTCGCTCCGTGTAAAATACTGGTTTTCAGCTACATCCGGTTATACTGGAAGGACTGGAAGCCGACCCGATCATAGTTGGGAAAAGGCAGGCAGATGATGAGGATAAACAATTGAGCAACCAACTTTCTTTTGCAAGTAAAATAAACATTAACTTTTTATGTCATATCGATCATCGAAAAGTGCACAGAGTTTCTAGGGCTTATAAACAGCCATCATTGACCTTAACACTCTTGCACGTGGGTCAAAGTCACTGAAGCCGTTGAATCTCACTGTCTGTCTTTATCTAAGTTAGTGCGCTTATAACAAGAGAACCGTTTCTCAGATTTATATATTTAATTTTTAGATCTTACATTCTCAAGCTAGGATATACTTTTTTTTTCACTAAGGAAATCCTCATAGATTGTACTAATTGTTTGAACTGCCTCGTTGGTACACTAGTTGTCGCAAGTGCTACTGTTGAGCATGAGGTCTTGGGTTCGATTCCCTAGTCGGGGAAAGTTATATTGGGTTGTTCCACCTGGAATTTGTAAGTAGCACTTCGCAGTCTGGATATGTGCTCGGTAGATGACCATAGGCTCACTCCCTATTGCATGGGACTTAAATATAACTGGCGAAATGTGGGTTTATTATAGCATACCTCTCTATATATACACATATTATACCTCTGCTTGACCTTTTCGGTATTACAAGCGTGACGTTATGTAAGGTAACAATAAGATAGGGTACAGTTATTCAACAAACTGTATCTCCTTAAATAACTGTCAATAAACACATTGAAGCAACGTTAACTAACAAAGCCTGTGTATCAGAACTATTGGAAACCAAAACAATGCTTTTATCGGCGAAATTACCGAACTATTACTATTAATAGAGCCCGATTTAGCAACACCCTGTGTATCCATTGTTTGGTGCACGATTCACGGGGACAAATTATGATGATTAATTGGCCTTATTTGTGCACATGCTGTATGTGTTGTGAATTGATTGGCAGATAATGGGTTTGGAACGAAGTTTCTTGCGATAGAAGTTCATAGGTAGACGACTTTATTTCTAGGGTCGACAGTAAGGTCAAAATGAAAACCAAAGACGGCTGCTGCGAAAATTTTCATTTTTTTATCATTGGCGTCGTTTTCATGATTTTCGAGGGTGCTGAAGCCAATTCAGTGAGGGCAACGTGGGTAGGCGGGCGACTTCGAAAATTTTGAAATTTTTCATCATGGGTGTCGTTTTCATGGTTTTCGAGGGAGCTAGAGCCGATAGCGAGGTCAAAATGAAAATATAAGATGGCGACAACTTTATGAGAGCTTCTAAAAACTGATGGCTCTGTATTAAAAACGCGTATTAGATTCGCACTTTCTCCCTGTCTTTCTTTATATTATATACAAGTGTGTGTGCGTGCGACTATCGCGTAAGAAACTTTGTTCGGGGTCCCCAAAACGCACAGTAGATAGAAAGAAACAATAATATATTGATAGATAATATACTTTACATATTATAGTCCAAAACTGCTAATTATAAACCTTAATTCATCAAACATTGCGTGCATTTACCAGGCACCGTACAACTTTATACTCACACAAAAACATCTGTCGCCATCGTTGTGCTGTGCAAAAGCCATTTATTTTACATATACGCTATTGATTGACTGAATCGGAAAGTTATCGATTCTCCCATTTATTATATAATAATTTTATATATTAATTCGGAATGGCAACGTTTGATGTTTTGAACTATCTTCACCGGCCTATCTTTGACCTACTTTTATTGGTCAGCTGATTATGTTTATGCAATACATGATGTTGTGAAATATTAAAATGGAAAAAAGGTCCCGCGGTTATAATATTTAATTGTATATGATAAAATACTTAATATAGAGTACGTGGTTTCACTTAATTCGATAACCTAATCGCCACGCTGTATATTCGTTGGGTAATTGACATTGTTATCGATAGCCTACCTAGTATGGTTCGGCCGCAAGAAGCAGCTGCCGTACCATGCGATGCACCGCTTAAATAAAGTGTCGTTTTGTGATTTTTACATTGCTTGTTACTTTGTCAGTCTGACTCCAGGACTTCGACACCTAACCTCAAGTAAAAAATATTCAGCAAAAAAGCCTGGCAAAAAAATCTGGGAAACAATAAAATATACGTTCCTCTAACCTACGAATTATGGAAATGGTTTTTGATCCTATTAGGAACTTATTGGTACCCCAATTTCGTAAAAAGGACGATAATCTACCGACGGAAATGTATGTTCCCACTTATATACTCGACCTCAGGAGAAATTTTTCACGAAAATGGAATATAATATAATATAATATGATTCGGTCCCTCGATGTGGGTAGGTAATGTTATTATCTTAATATTATATTTATAACTAGTGACCCTCTTCTTCACACGGGTCCAATCTACTAATGTGGCGGCATGTCACGTGATGTCTGTGCTATACCTAAGTTAAATATAAATGTTATATGTATACATGTCGCATAACCAGCCTATAATATTTCCACTGCTGCGATATAGGCCTCTCCTGTGAGAGCTAGGGAGTGCCACACCAAACAATTTTTGTGACAGCCAATTGCATTGCGTCTAAACGTGGGTAGCAGCTGTGTTAAACGCAACGCAAAGATAATCCAGCTGAACGTCATTCAGCTGTTTTACATAACGGAGCTGTTTTGTAAAACAGCTACCGGTTATGTAAAACAGCGGATTCGATAATCTATCTGCGTCATACACATAAACCGTCCGGAATAAATTCCCTAAATGATGGTGAAAACCGCATCATAATCCATTATGATGTTTAGAAGTATCAAACGGTCTCACGCACAGACACGAAAGATGACTTTATTTTATACTCATCATTATCTGCCTAGCCTTTTCCCAACTATGTTGGGGTCAGCTTCCTGACTAACCGGATGCAGCTGAGTACCAGTATTTTAAATGGAGCGACTGCCTATCTGACCTCCACAGCCAAGTTACTGGGTAATAGGAAAACTCTTGGTAAGACTGGTTGTCAGACTTTCGGGATTTTGACGACCCGTAACGACTGTCAAAGATCCACGAAGGTTCCGAGACACGGAGGGGTCTTGGTATGTAAAGATGGGCACCCATCCACGGACCGCGGCAAGCGTAGCTTAACCTGATCGATCGACCCGTGCGGCTGTTATTACTGAGCCACAAGCCCCCCATTTTATTTGATACTATTTATAGTTTATAGTTATAAAAGGTCAACTATGATACTGTTCCTCTAATTTTAATGTTATTGTAATAATGGCTTGTAATTCTTTCACTACAAGACAAAGACGTCTCATAATATTCTGAGAAGGAACGAGACGGTATTTAATCCCGTCCTTAGTCTCTTCGTGTAACAGGCTATAATCGGAAACTTGAGAACTGAACTCTGATAGACTTAGTTGATCGATATTGGCGTCCATTCCCTTATTCACTAACTAAACTAATTTTAAGTTCAGTGCATCTTTTTCTTTCTATTTCATTAGGAAAAGGACAGAAGATAAATATTAGTTTAGTCCTGTCAAATTAGTCAGCGACTGAGCGATAACATCTAAACTGTCTATGGAGCATCTTAATTTGACAGGACTAAACTAATATTTATCTTCTCTCCTTTTCTTAATGAAATAGAAAGAAAAAGATGCACTGAACTTAAATTTAGTTTAGTTAGTGAATAAGGGAATCGGCGCCATTGTCTCATCGAAACTTAATTCTAAAGCTTCCTGGAAAGTCGCAAGCTAGTTAAAGGCTGACGTTTAATTCAAATCAAACTCAAAGAATTTATTACAATTATAAATTATTTTATTTCTGTGTGGTGTTACACGAATGGATAGAATAAGAAATGAATACATAAGAGGAAGTCTGAAAGTGGCACCGGTAACTAAAAAGTTGTGTGGAAATCGGTTGTCATGTTGTGGGCATGTAATACGGAGGAATGAGGAAAATCTCGTGAGGAGAGTAATTGGTATAAATGTCGATGGCTCTACGAGTAGGGGAAGACCAAAAAAACGATGGATGAACTGTGTGGATAATGATATGGTTAGAAAAGGGGGTGACTACGGTGATGACGATTAATAAAGAAATATGGAAGAAAAAGACATGTTGCACCAACCCCAAATAAATGGAGAACGATAATAATATGATTTATTTCTGTTAGGGCTGATTTTTCAATAGTCTGATAAGTTTTATCTGACGAATAAATTTTGCGGTTTGACAGTTTTTGGATATACAATATGTCAGACTGTCATAATTTATTATTCTTCAGATAAAAGTTATACGATTATTGAAAAATGTGCCCTAAGTAGGTTTGTACAAACACTTTTAATTAATAATATATTATATTCTTTATTTTCGGACAACAATATAGAAATCCAGCGAGTTAATAAACAATAAATTAACTTATTACTAGTGTTAGTACTTAAACTACAACACAGAAGAACACATACAGACTAGACAGGATTGTGAAAAGGACAGCCCCAAATTAATGTTTAGTGATTGTTCTTCGCACAAAACTTAATAATCGCCCGCAACCTTGACAACATTGACGCGGTTTTCTTGCGAATGACGGCGTGGAAGCCGTCAGTTTGGTTTTGCGCAAACATAGCAGAAGCGCTGCACCATCGTGGCAGTCCCAACAGCGTTCTAAAAATATTATTATACTGTACGCGTAGGTCATCCAGCGTTCTTTTGGTTTAGTTGACCCAAAGATTCCCCGTGCGTTCCCCGCTCTGGCAATACACGTCAATCATATTTTATAAACTACAACGAGGTCTACATTTTTGAATTCTCAAAGGAGTCTGTTAGTCGGAAATAAAATGTTTTTGTAAGAATATATTCTGCTTAGACACTTTTCCAAGTCAATTTGATCAAAATTTCAAACCTAGATGGCGCCGGCATATCCTAACTGACGTCCCTGAGAAGGAGTACCGAAACAATCTCAATCAGACACCATGGTATCTTTTAAACTCTACGTAATCATATTAAGAGAGCAGTGGTGGCCCAGTAGCAACGAATCCCAACTTACGAGTTGTAGGTCGTGGGTTCGAACCGGGGCAGGCGCTTTACTTTGTGTAAATTATTTCATCACCGCTGCTCTCAAAACGGTGAAGGAAAACATCGTGAGGAAACCGGCATGTCCTAGAACCAAAAATTCGAAGACATGTGACATCTACCAACTCGCACTAGGCCCGTGTGGTACATTATAGCCCACTGCCTCACGAAGAGAGGAGGCCTGTGTCCCAGTAGTGGGAACAATATAGGCTGATTATGTATGTGTGTTATATTCACAATCAATTTTCTCTTTGAATGTCATACAAATATCATTAGACTAACTTCTGCCCGCGATTTTTCCGCGTGAAATTTCATTTGGACGGGCAAGGCCGGATGGTAAGCGATGATGCAGTTGAAAAGGGTGCGCGCATATTTTGACTAGAACCATTCACTCAAAATGTTAAAACTAACAGGTCACAAGCAGACTGCAGCAAGTAGGTACATACTTAAAAATGCCTCATCAATTCCCAACTTATGTTGAGGTCGACTTCCAGTCTAACCGGATGCAGCTGAATATCAGTATTTTACATGGAGCGCCTACCTATCTGACCTCCACAACCCAGCCAACTGGGTAAAACGATACCCCTTGATAAAACTGGTTGTCAGACTTTCGGGCATCTGACTACCCTTATCGACTGCCAACGATCTACGAAAAACGCACCCGGGACCAACGGCTTAATATGTTTTCCGAGGCATATGTAATGGATCACGTTCGGCAAGCGTTGCTAAAATTTGACAATCGACCCGTTCGGCTGTTATTACTTAGCCACGAGCCCCTTGGATATTGCCTCATCAATTGCAAGTCATTTCCCTACCTAATGACGTGTCACTTCCGACATTGTTAGAACCCATTACGTGATGAGCATTCGCACATGTTGATCATATAAATATGACGTGCCGGCACAATGGACGCGGATGACAGAGCTTTACTTACGGCTTTTGTATGGCAACAATGCAGTTGTGTCTCGTAACTGAGCGCGGGTAATGAAGGGTTAGGCTGGCTGCGAGAGTGCGACCCGGTCAGTGCGACTAGTCGGTGTATAATTTTGGTGATTTTTGGGAAATACGCGAACTGATTGCATTCAACCCACACAAAACAGAATAGAATAGAATAGAATACTCTTTATTGTACACCATACAAATTATAAAACATAAATATACAAAATTTTTACAAAGGGTGACACAATGGGCGGTCTTATCGCTTAGAGCGATCTTTTAAAGACAACCGTGCTTTTAAAAAAAAACAGCAGTGCTTTTTTTTTTCGGATGGGAAATCATCATATGACCCCTCCCGCTCTGGGTGGAGCGGAAGGGAGTGTCAGACTCTTACTGACTAAAACCCACCCATGTTCCTTCCTTTGCCCTTTATGTTCCGGGGTAGCGGTAACCCTTTCGGACGATCCCGCTGACCCGGCAGGCTTCGGCCCTAAATTATGCTGACAACTCTTTGAGGCGCGCGTGGAACACTTACGCGCAGTCCGGCACGGGCCTGGTCCTGATCGGGCGGTGAGCTACCCATTGCTCTCCGCCCGCAGGCCAAAACAGCAGTGCTTTGAGTGGGTTGTAAGCAATTTGTTTGCTTTTTGGGGTTGTTAATTGAGCTATATTTTTTTTTGGGGATATTATTTTGATAACAAAATTAATTTCAGCTGTCGAAACCCACGTACCTAATATTTTTTACCTTGATTAATTTGTTATTGACACTCCGTTTCAAATGTGAGAGGGAGTGGGCAGTGATCCATCACGCGGACCCAGTGCGGGTTGGTGGTTTCCATTAAGGGAAACCAATACTACTAAATTTGTTGAAAAGGGTTCTGATTCACAGTTACGCGTCGGTAAATATCGCAACTAACGACCACTTCCTTACAATTGTATTTGCATTAGGTAATGATATTTGCTTCCACTTCTTATTATTTCACTACAATGCACGTTAACACACTAAAAAGTTTGCATCAATCGCTTTATTATTTTCCTCATGAATAAGGATCCCGAAGACTAATATGTAGTTATCGAGTTGTCTATGCCTTATGTTGAACCTGCCATGTTTTGTCTCTGCATCACCCTAAGGTTGACTGGTAGAAAATGCCAGGCATTAAGTCCGCCTTTGTACAGTATTTTTTTACTTGGGCATAAAGTTTTAATAAATTAACCCAATAACCCTTATCTGGGAGCTTACCATGAGCTGTTATAGCAGGGCAGAAGTTAAACTAAACTGCTTTTTTGAACTATGACGTCATAATAGCAGGCCTGCAACAGGCCTGCTACATTGACGTTTACAAAAACTGTTCACCTTCTTTTTTGTATAGAATTTCATACCATGACCTGCTAATTGACAGCAACAAAACGAATATTGAACGTCTGTAACGTAAAAATAAACCATCTTGAATAAGTTACTAATTAATATACGAGCTTTTTCAACACTTTTTTTTTATTATTTCTCTGTGTGACGACTACGTAATATTTGGAATGAATATTGAATAGAAAAAAGCAACCAACGGCGTCGCACTAGGGAAATAAATAAGCCTATTGAAAATAAAACAGGGAATTTGTAAATCTTTTATTTTTTATTTTGACCTAGTACTAAAAATAAAATAATAGTTATCACCCATAGTAAATAAGTACCTAACGCCTAGTGCAATCTTATGCTCAAACAAGGATTCAATGGCTACATATATTTTATGAAATCAAACTCATAACCCTTGCTTCTCACTAGCCTTTTTTATCATACATTGCTCCGATGTAGGTATTTATAATTTAAGCAGAAAAACTACACTATGAGAACATTGTAGTGAAATGGTAAAAATACCTTTGACCATTCGCATGCAGACTTAACTGCTCCTTTGCCAGAAGAATGTAAAAGGAGTTTTTTTTGTTCGGCGATTAGGTCCTCCAAAAATTTTGGCATCTATTATTTTTTTTGTTATATTTTTAAATGTTTTTTTTTTATCTTTTTGTTTATAAAAATATTTAAAAATGTAATTTGTAGGTATTAAAATGAAATAAAGGAGATAATAATAGTAATTTATTTCTCTCAAAAAGGTACAGTTTTGATTGGTAGGATCGAGTTACATTATAAAGTTTATCCTTTGTGAGAGCTGGAGTCTATACTGGGTTCGGGACCTGTATGATATGATATGATCTCCAGGCTCACACTCTTAAAATTACAATATTGAATGGCACTTACGTACTATAACATTAAAAAAGCTCCAAGCACTGAGAGGAAGAGAAAAAAAAGTAGATGTGCTATGTCTATGTGTGTCTTTGGAGAGTGTTGTGTGTCTGTGAGTGCAATATAAGTCCTCACGCCCAGCGCCCGCGAAGGGCACTGGGCATAAGCACCCACTTGCCCAAAATTGTGTGTGTGTATCTGTATGTGGTTAACAAGGTGAAACGCGATCTAAAATTAATTTGAGTAGGTGAATATTTCCGATAGACGAAATTATTTTAGAATATTTAGTATATTTTCAGTCTCCGGATAATCTAATTCAAGTAGCCATTTCGTAACAGTTCTTCTACATTCTGATCTGCATATAGGGTATATATTTAGAATATTTTTTAACCTTGTTATAGACGTAGCTACTGAGGAAAGGGAAACTACGTTGGGCCGAACGACAGTTTGCGCGGAAGGGGGGACGTAAACAGCATGTTTACGTCGTTGGGAGCCAAATTTGCCTGGAGCGTAGGGGGTTTGAGAGTGTGTAATTAAAACAAGGTTAAGGATAAATAATTTGCGAACAGAGAGAATCGAACACGTGTTATAAAGATCGATGGTAGGAAAGCGGTAAGGTAACCGCCATCCGACCTTCAGGAGTGCCCTTTGAGCACGTTCCAATTTGAGCATATGAGTTTTTGTTGATACGCCCCAAGTAATTATACAATATTGTATAAGCGATTGGCAGAGGGCGAGATATATAAGTCTTAGCACCGTAGTGTCAGCAGCGTAACGAAGGGATTTAAAAATGTAAATCAACCTGCGTAGCCGTGAGGTGAGTTTTTATGTGTGTAGAGACAGGCAATCATCCATTTGTACACCAAGGTATTTGACACAATATTGATGCGAGAAAGGCAGGGCAATTACAAGCTGTGAGGTGAGGTGAAATACAGGAGTGGGCAATCAAAGAATAAGGAGATGGAGGAGGTTTCCCAGTGGCAGAAAATGAAAAGGTTAGTTAATTAGTTTTGTCCACATTTAAAGTAAGCAAGTTTTGATCCAACCAGTTGGTAACAAGGTTGAGTGCGGATTGTGCATGCGTGAATACCAGCTCCCAGAAATCTCCATGGAATAGTAGGGCGGGCAGTATCATCGGCAGTATATGTGAAGATGGATGCATTGGGAAGTGTTAAGCGGCAGAGCTCATTTATATAAATGAGAAAAAGGGTTGGGCCGATAATACTGCCCTGGGGGACCCCGTATGATATGGGGAGCTCGTCGCTTGTCCAATCACCGATCCTGACGCATTGTCGCCTACCCATGAGGTAACTCTCGAAAAGAGCAAGTTGAAAGCCTCTAATACCGATCCTTTCAAGTTTAGCAATAAGTTTGGTATAATGGTATAATTAAACTTCGTGTAACGGGAATACTGAGAAATACGACCTTAAACTAAAAAACTCTAAAAGAGCTTATTGAGTAATTTGGCCTCGGTTTTATAATTTAGTAAAATAGTGCACTGTTCAGTAATAAATAGTAAAACGTTAGACGGTAAACGTTAGTTAAACCAAAAATCACATAATTGACTAAATATTTTTATTACTATAAGGTTAGTAGGATATCAATTTCAACGTCAGACGACTTGAGAAGTAAATAGGTAGTATTTCATCTAAAATTATGCAGGTCGTTCCACTTCTCATCTTGATACCGTGTCCAAGATGAAAATACTTAAATACCGCACGCTCAATATTAGGCAGGTACATGTGCACAACATCCAACAATGTCTTCGCACATTGCGTTGAAATGTTACTGAACAATTTTATTAACACATCATCCTTCTCGGGTAAATGCTGTACCGTCTTGTCATATTCATCCTTCAATTATTATACACAGGAAAACAGAAATATCAATTTCATGCAATTCGAAAGAAACTGATTAAATATAATGAATGAAGTATGTCAGTGTCACTTGTCTTGACACTTGTCTTTCTGACAGTGTCAGATAGTGCTGCGGCTTGATTTAATGTAACTCGTTAATCTAAATCATATAATACAGGGTAAATAAAATAAAGGCTTGAGTTTATTTTCTCTCGATGTGCCAGTTGATATAGTCGCTACTAGACAAATATCACCAACATGAAACACAGTCACACTATCTAACTGTCATTCTTATTTCTATAATTAAATACGTAGGTAGGTAATAAACTACTATTAAAAATAGGTAAATAATACACTACACCAACAGCTATGTATAATATATCTTAAGTACTATAGATCACAATAGTCTCAGTCTTACACAGTCGTCAATTATAGATTTGCCAGCAATCTCAGATATAAATGATTATTTCGTGTGATATCAACGTGATATCACACGAAATAATCATTATGTCGGTCAATATCACCATATTGACCGACATAATACTGTGATGAAAATACAGTTCTGTGGGTTAGTGCTGTCAGTTGATAACGTGTAGGTTGTTTTATTCTGGATCTTGCTATGATTCTTTCCTTTAAGTTTTTTTTGGTTGCGTTTCAAACTTAAGAAGCTGCTAGGTTCAATGGAATGGATTAGATTCAACTTGAATTGAGTTTTCGAATTATGTAATCGAGACAATCGAGTGCCTGACCGATAATGACTGAGTAACAACACTAGAGTCAAACTGACAAGAAACCAAAAACTACAATCCGTTTCACGATGATTTTTACACTACTTTACGCGAGAGTAAGCAAACTTAAAAGTGAGATTAAACACAGGAGCACCTGCTGCAGCGTCAATGGTAAATTGTTTTACTTAATAAAGATAGATTTGGTTACCACCTCGAACTATAATTAGGTAAATAATTAGTTTTTTTTTAAATGTAAAATCGTTAAATACGCTTCAATACAAGTATTTATTACATTAACTACCATATCGGGAATTGAATCAATTGAGTACATTATTAGGCTTTATTTAAAAAAAATACCATTTTAAATGATAAATTGGTTACTTTTTTTAAGGTATAAGTAATACAATTAATAGACGTTACAATACAAGGGGGCAAAAATAGTATATTCTCTCTGCAACCCTTGTCCACATTAGCTTGCTATGTTCCCGTGCTTGGGTGGATTTTTTATACATAATTGGAATTTCTCTATGATTATTTAAGAACTCCCGGCGAAGCAGTTGGGTCTTACTAACACGACGACTTGTTCGTGTTTTTGTTTCACTAAAAATAAATTCACCACATTAATTCTAATTAATCTCTGAAGCGACATTCCAATTAAAAATGCGTGAAGTAAGTACAACATTATGATATTTTCATGTAAGTGAACAAACTTACGAAGTTACGACATTGTGTATACAAACATAAAACATTTTATTTGGCGCGCAAAAATATTTTTTTTTTTTTAATTTCGAAATCACGTTGAATCCTTCAAAGTTACGAAGTTGTTTTGAACGGGAAATTGAGCTTTGTAGTGCTTTTAGATAGTGTATCAAGTTAACTTGTTATACATAATCATAGTTAAAATATGTTGTTAAAATACATGCCCAAGAAACTCATGTTTCTATTATTTTCCAAAAACCGGTGAACTGAAAATAGTATTAGATTTAAGTTTTTGAACGATGCCTGTTATATAAAAAGCCAATGGCATTACAGTAGGCCACAGACAAGTATTACCATTCAACTTCGGTGAACTTCGTTCAATAGTTGTTCACTTTTATTACTCTCATAGTACGATTATTAGCAGAACTAAATTAGGCTTGCTTCTGAACTCGATGAAAATTGAACGTTTTCTTAAAAGGTAAACTCCTGGTAAGCCCCCTGGGCTTTAATTCTGTATGGTAACTATTATACCCCGCGAATTCTTTCCACGTGCAAACCACGTCAATAGAGTGCTTAATGGCAAGGAATCGAAATTTCAACTGAACGGACAACATGTATTTTGACAGTTCAAACCACGCAAACTTCGCATTCATTTCGAGCGGTTTCTTTCACAGTGTCATAGAGAATACACTAATAGCAGATGTCGTGATTAGCGAAGGAATTGACGTGGTTTTCAAACTAAGGAATCATTAAGTGGTGATAGTGAATAAGGGCCCTGATTCCTTTCCAGTGCAACGCTATTTTTGTTCACAACTAAACAGAAAAAAGTCGCAAAGTCGCAACTAAGTCACTGCCCTACCACAAGGCCTGTTGTTCCGCTCCGGGCACAGTTTTTCACAGGACGCTCGAAGATTAAATTCCTTTTGTTAGCAGACACTTTGCGTTGATTCAAATCTCTAGAATCGTGTTTTAATTGAAAACATGTAATGGATTTGTATATTGTAATTTTGTATTCTTTGTGGTAAAAGATTAATGGTTTTTTAGATAGGGTATTACTTGTTTTGCGGGAGATTATTAAGACGTTAGTTAGATTGTGCTGTGTCTGTTTTAATTGATTTGTGTCTTTGTATATGTTCTTGCCCATTGTCATCTCTATACCTTTGTGCATATCCTAAGTGTGCATACCAACTAATGCTAGGAAATGTCACTATTGACAGCTCACTCTGAGCTCACTTCACCTAACTTTTCACGGTGACATTTGTACAGAATCGATCGGCTGGTGTTCGCAACTCCACGTCAATGCGAGTATTTTGCGTTCGGGTGGTACGAGTGGGAAATCTATTAGTCGATCCACCCCAGCTCCTCAAGGAAGATCAGCAACGACTTGATGTTGCTAACAACCTTACTTTGCCCACCTGGTTGAGGTTCTGGTAGCACTCGTTTATAAAAAGAGCAATAAATACTTACGCGATCAAAATGACACAAGAATTATTTTTTTTATACATAATCAGCTTATAACGTTCCCACTGCTGGGACACAGGCTTCCTCTCTGTGAGAGGAAGTGGGCCGTAATCCACCACGCGGGCCCGGTGCGGATTGGTAGATGTCACGTCTTCGAATTTTTAGGTTCTAGGACTTGCCAGTTTCCTCACGATGTTTTCCTTCACCGTTAAGAGAGCAGTGGTGATGAAACAATTTACACAAAGTAAAGCGCCTGTCTGGGTTCGAACCTACGACCTACAACTCCTAAGTCGCGGCTGTTACCACTGGGCCACCACTGCTCTAACTCACTGCCACCCACTGCTCACCTCTACTGCTCTTTTTTTTAATAACCGGCTTTAATTTGAACGCAGGGGTGTTCAGAAACATGTACTAAATCCATGGTAACAGGTTGCGCGTCGATTTCCCTGCCATCCTGAACACATTTTAAAAGAAATCATCATCTGCCTGCCTCGTCTTTTCCCAACTATGTTGGGGTCGACTTCCAGTTTTACCAGATGCAGCTAAATACCAGGGGGTCTACTCCGAAGTGGTATCAGCCGAATGTTCGGCCGTTTCCTGCTACGAAGTTACTATTTGATTCGGTCGGTCCCGACCCTACACTCCTACACTCTTTCGAATATTGACTATGATCCCGACCCAACTGAGCCGATCCGAACTTTTTTCGCATTTTTCAATAATATTCGGTTCGGCCATGTGTCGGTCCGATCCGATCATTCGCACTTTGCACTTCGTAGTAGGCCCCCGGTATTTTACATGGAGACCTCTACAACCCAGTTACTGGGTAATACGATACCCGTTGGTAAGACTGGTTGTCAGACTTTCGGGCTTCTGACTACACGTAACGACTGTCAAAGATCCACGAATGACAGCTTATCGTGCTTTCCGAGGCACGGAGGGGTCTCGGTATGTAAAAATGGTCACCCATCCACAGTCCAACCGCGGCAAGCGTAGCTTAATCTGATCGATTGACCTGTGCGGCTAAAAATACCTACTTTTATAAGGCATCAAATTAATTAAACATAGGAACATTTTCACCGCAAATTCTTTATGAGAAGGTAACAGTAATAGCATCATTGAGTTGAGAGTTCTACAACGCTGCAAGTTAACTTTATAGGCTGTCTGACCTCGCTTCCTCTTGCGTCGTGTCGTCGCCAACCTTCAGAAGATTATCTCTACATAGAAAATATCTGTCTGTTTGTCCATTAGAAATCGTAACACTCTCTAAACATTAACATTGTACAAACGCCAGCAAGTCAAGCTACCCGAAACTGTCAAATTTTTCCAATCAACCTTGAACCTTAATGCTATAGTGATAAAGTTGAAAATCTATTAAAGAAATTTGACAGATTGTAGTAGCTTGATGTGCTGGCGTCTGTACCACCACACATTTCAATTATTGTCAAAGGACTGTTTGTCGACCTCGTAATTTTTATCATCCTTAGGTTCAATTTCATCACCACTACTCTCAAAATGGTGAAGGAAAACATCGTGAAGAAACCGACATGTCCTAGAAACAAAAATTCGAAGACGTGACATCTACCATTCCGCACTGGGTCTGCGTGGTGGATTACGGCCACTCCCTGTCACGGATTAGAGGCCTATGTCCCAGCAGTGGGAACATGATAGGCTGATTATAATTAGGAGGTGATAATGTTTCAACTTTAGTTAAGTTTCAATTGCATGAAATTCTCCTCGAAGTTGTAAATCAATCGCAAGGTCGGGACTAATGGACGTCGGGAGACACCAGCCGACTCCCGTCCACCGTAGGCGGGGGCTTGCGGGCGGCGAGCCATGGGCAGCTCACCGCCCGGCAAGGACCAAGCCCGGGTCGACGGCGCGTTGTGTTTCATGCGCGCCTCAAAGAGATGTCTGCACGAACTGATGGGGTCCGCAAGGGCCGATGCCTGCCAGGGCCGCGGGTTGTTCGAAAGAGATACCGTGGCCCCTGGCATAGGCAACTGAAGGAACACGGGTGGGTTTTACTCAGTAAAAGTCTGACACGCTCTCCCGCTCCGCCCAGAGCGGGAGAAGTCATATGATGATTTCCCAGCCAGAAAAAAAAAGGTCGGGACTAATACTATAAATGTAAAAGTTTGTATATTTGGATGTTTGTTAATTAATCACGCGTAAATGGCTGAACGGATTTGGATGAAATGTGGCACATAGATATATTATAACCTGGATTAAGACATAGGTACAAACCTTTTTATCCCGGTAGTACGTTCTCATGGGATGACTTCCGGCATCCACGCTGGCAAAAGCTAGACTAAAAATAAAACCTACAAATAAACGGATTTAGAGACTACAGAGCTGCTTTTATCTAAATGTCAGACAAGTTTATTCTAGCAGCATTCCATTTAAATCTATCAAATACGAACGGATATTAGGTAAAAGAAAACTACTGTCCTTTTAAAGCTTTAAATCCAGGTACGCAGAGAACGTTTGTTTAGTCACACGACACACGGCGACTCACTGAGAATGGGCACCGTGGCATGCGAGTTTGCTCACTAACATTCACAAAAACAACTAAACGGTATTCAGACACATACTTGAATACCTAAGTATTCAGATTTTTTTAAAAGTACAAAAAAGTTTTTTTTTTCTACTATGTACAGACGCCAGCAGGTCAAGCTACCCGAAACTGTCAAATTTTCCCAATCAACCTTGAACCTCAATTCTTTAGCGATAAAGTTGAAAATCTATTAAAGAAATTTGACAGATCGTAGTAGCTTGATGTGCTGGCGTCTGTATTGTAAATTTAACCAAAACCCAGACTACGTGTGATTCCGGACTTAAAGTGAAACAACACAAGTGATTTTTTTCAGGAAATATTGGGATCTATTCTGGGTTCAACCCGATTTTACAAAATAATAAATAAGGTTCCTCTAAAACTCGTGGCTCATGGTTCAATTGAGGTTTACTTATGATAAGCATAAAATATTATTATCATAATTTACATTTGCATAACGAAATTCAGTATAATGATCATTACGCATAATATTATTAGGCATAAATGTTGGACGAAATATAGCAAGTAAATCTTCAGCAATTCGCTAGTCTTACCCTAAAATACGATGAGTGAATTCCAAAGTTTTTCGCGAGGCTATGTTTTTCTGGGAAGATCGTCGGCAGCAAGAGGTTCAAATATATGGGCGAAGTTCCACGTTCATTGGCTGAACTTTACAAGTAAGCACTTACTCTGATACTTATGACATGTTTTGGGAATTATACGAACAAATGTTCACTACGAGACTCATCTTAGATGTCGGGGGAGGAAGATGGCGGGGTTATTAATGATGTATTTTGGTTGGCGTTGGTTTTAATTTTAGTAATAGCGAGTGTTTTACTGAACAGCCGAAGTAGTATCCATATTTAGAAAGAAAGAAAGAAAAAGTATTTATTGCGCCTCTTACAGGAAGATCACAAACTAAACTAAACACAGTCAAATATAAAAAAAAAACAAATTATATAAAAAAAGTAACAAATAAAAATGAAACTGAAAGTCCTATGCTCCTATCTCAGCGTGATACTGCGACATTTAAAAAAATAAATGTCGCAGCGCTGGTATTCTGATAGGCCCCGCTGCCGTGACATCACAGCTCATCAGCAGTTACAGAAATAAATAAATAATAAAATAAATATATTATTTAAAATATTAGCAAATAAAATAAAACATTCATTACTTAACGATTTTATTTTTATAGCTTGTGGAGGTCTTATAGGCAGTCGCTCTTCGTAAAGTACTGGGTGTTCAGCTGAATCCTATTAGACTGGAAACCGACCCCAACATAGTTGGGAAAAGGCTAGGCAGATTAATTGAATTTGAAATAGAGTCTCAAACACTGTTTGATACTTTATTTAACACTAGCAGCGCCCCGCGGTTTCACCCGCAAAAGTTTCGATCTCGTGGATTAATATCCCAGGATTAATATACTGGTTATAAACTATCTGAGCCAAGAATTTATATAGTTCGAAACTGTTAAGTACTGTAAAACCATTGTGAGAGAAAATAAATAAACATAATATTACTACAGAGAAATAAAACAAATCATGTCTTCGTTTCCCACAGCCGCTTATTTCATCCCAATCAGATCTAAATCACCGAAAAAATCCTGATAAATCTACTCATCTGTATCTAAAACATTACCCACTCAAGTCTTCCCCAATCGGGCAGAAACACTAATTCTCGCCACTGGTAATGCTTCAATCGCTCGCTGGGGTAAGTCGGGTAGCGGCCCCAATAAAGATCAGGTTCTCTCGTATTTTTCATTCAAACGTGACGTTGATACTAGCCACGATTGTTTCCGCTACATCGCCGCCTCGATTCTTGTGATTAAGTGGTTTAATAATAAAGGTTATTTAATAAGTGTTTAGTGCTATTCATTGGAGCGTTTACCCTAACTGGAAGGTGATTAAGTTGGAGTTGGATTGGTGTCGAGTTATTGTTTTATTTGAGTTTTCAGTAAAGCTTTGGTTTCTTGGGAAAGTGGTTCTATCATATTATAAAGGCTGTCATTAAAATTTGTCATTTTCACCAGTATTTGACATTATGGTTTCAAAAAACGCTCTGTATTTGGATAGGAGTTTTTATGTGGCCGATGTTAAGTTTCTTAGGAAATCAAAGCTTAAAGGCTCCCGTAGACAGGCGCGATGTGACAGCGCGACGCGACTCTCATAGAACAACTTCTATGAAAATTTCATGGAAATAGTTTTAACAGAATCGCGTAGCACCGTCGCGTCACGCCTGTCTGCGGGGGCCTTAAGTCTCTTGCAAAAGGTCAACGCAATATTTTGTTAGCAAGCTTTCCTACTTGCAGAAAAAGCAGTAAACTCAACTTGTCAAGTAGGCTCTCCAATGTTGATACGAGTTATTCCGGTCGGATCCTCTGACCTGATCCACTCCTGGTTTTTATTACGTTTTAATTTCTATCTGATTCATTATAAACTTGTCATTCCGGTCTGATCCCCTTCCTCTTTTTGTTTTATTCCGGTCGGATCCTCTAGTTATCTATTAACAGATTTTTGGGACAGTCAGCAACAAAATATACTTACAGAACGGGTTCCTTCTATTTGGCAGAATCTTGATACTCCGATTTTTATTTGTCATAACTCACATGGCATAATCTTATTTAATCGAATATTTTTAAGGCATAAAAATTATTTAGCATAACTTTTGTTTGGCAGAATATTTACGTGTCCGAATTTACAATGGCATACTTTTATCTTGGCAGAATTTTGTTTCGCATAATTACCATTGCCATAATTAATATTATGCATAATTTTGTTTAGCATAACATTTATTTAGAGATACGATTATTTGGTATGGGTGCATATTTGAACATCAAAAATTAAAATAGATGTATCTTCTTGTAAAAATTAGTGTTCAAAACATCAAAAACTTATAATATATGGAATAAAACTGATAATTTAAATAAAGTAAATTTATGCTGTCGAATGGTTAGATAACCTACGTGCAATGTATTTAAAATCGAATGGTCTGCAAAAGTGACATAGAATGTTCTAAATATAGAATGTATTGGTAGCATTTTCAATATTAAATTAAATTTGTGTCATAAAAAGTCAATACGTTGTGCTGCAAAATTTTGTGACAGAAACGAATCGCTGCGAAACCGACTTTACGCAGTCTTGTCTGCCCTACCCCTAGAGTGTAATTTAAACCCGCGTAGGCGCGGAGGGGTAGGGCGGCCCGCGAGCTGAGGAGCAGGTGGTTTGAAGGCCCGCCACCGCGGCTGAGGCTGGCCGGCGAAGCCGGCCAGCAAGCCGAAGCTGCGGTGGTGAGCGTTAAAACCATCTGTGACGATAAGCTCGCGTGGCGCCGCCCAAACCCCGCAGCGCCGGAGCCGTGACAGAAACAATGCTTGCTGCATGTTGCATGCCTGCTTGCATGCTGCATGCCTGCTGCATGTTGCATGCCTGCTTGCATGCTGCATGCATGCTGCATGTTGCATGCCTGCTTGCATGCTACATGCATGCTGCATGCATGCTTTCAACCAATAATATTTGTCACGTAGCACTTTATTTTTTTCGTAAATGAATCCATCCATTTCTAACTTAATTCCACCTTTGTTTAATTTAAACACTTTTAAATGACTTTCTTCTGACTTTTCCATATTTAATATTAATATACTTTAACTTGGTTTTGATCAACACAATAAAACGATTTGACAAGGAACTAATAAAAACTACCTCCCACTGTAAAACTAAAAATAAATGATTTCATTAACGCCTGATCAGAAAGAGATAGCAATTAACGTTATCGTCGCATGTGTGTGGCGAAAAAAATCAGTTCTGCCTTTTAATGACTATCGATATAAAATGTATGCCAAAAGACGATTCTGACTGTGAATTTTCTGCGATATGATGGTTCTGCTTCTTAATTATTATGGATATAAACATTATGCCTAAAGATGATTCTGACTAACAAAATTATGAGTTTTGAATGTATGACAACTGAGTGTATGCGAAATGATTTTCTGCGAAATGAAGTTTATGCTATCCGTTGTTATGCAAAACAATATTATGACGTAAAAAGTTCTGCTATAAAAGGTAGACCCTTACAGAACGTGCATGTTAGTTTTGAGGAACAACGACTTAAACAAAATATATGTACAGAACGTGTATGAGATGTTTGACTATGAGACTCTTATATTAAAGTTTTATAAATCAAATCGTTTTTAAAACCGTAACGGTTTAAATTAAAAAGGACTCGTTTCTGTAGAAAATTATAGACAAAAAAAATCTAAGTCATTTCACTGGCACTTTCTCGGCAACCCGCGGTGACTAGGAAGTCATCTAAGGAAGGAAAGAGGTAAGGAAGGAATCTTACCTACCCATTAAGTAGCAGACTCACAATCCTAGTAATCTGTCATTTTTCTCATACAATAGCTGCTCTAAGGCCCTTTGTATACACACGTTTTTCTTGCTGTGAATAATTAATATTCGCCGTATGTCATGGTCTTCAGTATTTTTTTTTGTACTGTATGTATCACTGTGGAAGCGGTTAACACCGTAAAGAAACCGTGCTGTGTACAGACGCCAGCAGGTCAAGCTACCCGAAACTGTCAAATTTTCCCAAACAACCTTGAACCTTAATGCTTTATCGATAAAGGCGAAAATCTATTAAATAAATTTGACAGATTGTAGTAGCTTGATGTGCTGGCGTCTGTACAAAGGGCCTCAGAGTTCTGTAACCTAAGTGTATTTACAAACACAAATCTCACAAACGCAGAGCGTTGCTATCTCTAAACCTTACAAAATACACTCCTATACCCTGTCCATTCGGTAAACCGTTTTTTGTAGTAATTGCAGCAACACAGCATTGATTTATACACGTACGGTATTATAATGTATGTAAGAAGCCATAAATAAGATAATTCAATGAGATAAGGCAGTTTATATATATTATTTATTTTATTACGCATTTTAAAGTTAAACTTTACGTAATCTGGAATATGTAAGTTCTAAGACAGCTGTCAAAAAACAGTTAACCTAATGGACAGGTATAAATAGAGCCACCGTGCATAATTATGTACGATGTAAGAGCCTGAAATATGAAAATAATGACGAGTCCAAAAAGTTCCAAGTAGTTTTGAAACTGACATAGGTACTGGCCATCATTGTAGTGTCAACGTCGTTCCAAATTTTAATTCACGACCATTTATAAAGTTTTTTTGACATTTATACGAAAAAAATGCAGTGTGACTCGATTTAGGAGACCAGCACTGTGCTTGCGTAACACACTATCAATCAGAATCTGAATTATTTTGAAGGATATTGCTAATTCATTGCTTCATATGTTCAAAAATATGTCTGCTCGACAACGTAAATTACGCAATGAATGTTGTTGAACTGTCAAAATGAAATCAATTTATACTGTTAGTGTATTACGCAGTTATCCCGCGTGAGTGTACCTAGTCTTGCCATATATATTGTCACGAAGAAAAAAAAAAATTTATTGCAAATAATATTTATTAATTTTACAGTGTGTCAGTTTAATACATAAATATAAAACAATTTAAAATATAAAAAGCTTATTCGAAGTGGTCTCCATTGGCTGCAATACAGTCCTTTAAACGTTGAGGCCAGTTATCAATAGAAGCACGCACTCTTTCCATGGGAAAATTCTTCATTGCCAATCGTATGGATTGTTTTAGGGACTCCAAATTATCATGACGTTTAGAGCAAGCCATACTCTCTAAAACTGACCATAAATCATAATCCAGCGGATTAAGATCGGGACTAGACGACGGCCAGTCTTCAGCTCTGATGAAGTCCGAAACGTTCACTTCCAACCAAGACTGCGTGGACCGAGCTTTATGACCCGGCGCCGAGTCTTTTTGGAAGGACCATACTTGGTTATTGAACATGGTGTTGTTAAGGGGCTTAACTACGTTCTCAAGAATCTTGATACACTTGTGCCGATGTTTTGATACCTTTTTCACAAAAATATGGCTCAGTCACTCCTTCACAGCTAACACCCCACCAAACCATCACTGAAGTCGGATAATGCCCACGTTGCACTCTGTCGACTACTTAGGAAGCTTCCTTAGAGCTTTGAGCATAAATACGGTTATTTTGTTTGTTAAAATGTTGCTCAATTGTAAAGATTTTCTCATCCGTAAACAAAATTTTTCTGTGACCTCCCTTTTCGTACCGCTTCAGTAGTTGTTTCGATTTTACCACCCTATTCTTTTTTAAATTATCAGTTAAAAAATGACCAGTGCGTCTCTTATAGGCTGCAAGTCCTAAGTCATCTTTTAAAATACGCGACATGGTTCTGGGTGCTATCTTCATCTCCCGAGATAAAATCTTTTGCTTTCGGACAGGATTTCTTCGAATTCTTTCCCTTACTGCTTTGACCAACTTTTTCGTACGAACACTACGTGGTCGGCCAGACCTTTTTCTGTCATAAACAGAGGAGGTCTCATTGTACCTATTGATAGCCCGGTACATCAACATTTGACTAATACCAAGCGTATGGAGAGTTTTAAAAATTGCATTTGGCTCCATACCATCTTTGTATAATGCAATCACAGCGATTCGGTTCTCTTTATCACCCCACTCCATTTTAATATCGCAAAATATTGTACAATGTATTGTACAATATACAATGTAATCGTATAAAAATGACAGATTCCAAATTCAAATGTAATATCTTTCTTATTTTTAATTGTAACAGTATTTATGGCCAGACTGTGTATATTGTTTTCCTTCAAAAATAGACAAGGTTAATACTGGTAGAAGCAATAAAATTGTTGTAGGATAATTTAAGACTTTGCTTCCCACGTTATCCTTTACTTGCGGCTGCGACACCCACAAACTGAGTGGGTGGGTTATTCTAAGTGCCTCAATATTAAATTTGTCGCAGCTTGTGTTGGCAATATAACTTATTATTTCATCGCCCACACTTTCGTGTTTTTTAGGGTTAATAAAACTAAGTGGCAGTATTGTGTTAATATAAATGTTGCTGGAAAATAACTAGGGATGGGACCTATTGAGTGAAAGAGTGTCAATGGAGTTTCTTGGAATGGGCAACTAGCTTATTTTTTCTGTTTGACCAACCCCTACGCAATTCAAAAGTGGCTGTAATTGGTTTCATCGAAATAAATGGTTTGATTTTTAATTTACTAAGGGATGATTTTTGAATCGAGAGATAATTTTTATTCGTGGAATAAAATTGACGTCAGACAGATTTTGTATGGAATAACTGTCAAAAATTCAAAATTATTCCTCGGATAAAATTATTTGGCATTGGAAAAATCAGCCCTAAGTTTTATTTTCCCACTGTTTAGGAAGTTAAGAAGAATCTACCAATAAATAAAATTACCAAATCATTCAATTACACAGCGCAATTTCCGAAAAAAAAATTTTTCACCGTAGCATGGTATTTTGCATAGGCCAGCACATCAAGCTACTCCATCTGTCAAATTTCTTTATTAGATTTTCAACTTTATCGCTATAGCATTAGGTTCAAGGTTGATTGGGAAAATTTGACAGCTTCGGGTAGCTTGACCTGCTGGCGTCTGTACACTCAAAAGTGATGCACATCTTTTTGGTATAGCTCTGCGAGGCTGTGAATCATAGATGAGCTAATGCCGATGAAGCTTCGACTGGCGTTGAGTGGTGAAGTTGAATTGACCTGTAAAAGGCGGCGTCAGAGTCTGCAGAAGGAATGGGAAGACCCAGGAACAGTTGAGCAAACTTGGAAAGGTCTACGTTTAACAGAACATAACGCCTCACCATCACACCTGAAATCCTCGATGGTTTTGTCATAGGTGTAAGTACTGTAAAGGTTGTCTACAAAACATCGACCTCACTTCGTGCAGGCTGGCAGTATCATACCTCTAGTTGCATTCGAACAGCGCTGGGGCTCTGTCTCGTATAGAGTCTTAGCATTATGCTGAGCGATGGCCGTTTTGCGTGAATGTGACGCATGCTTACCCCCAACTTGTTACTTTTTTTTTTGTGTTTATGTTCTTTTTTATGCGTCATGTTTGCCGCAAATAAACGTATTTTCTTTCTTTTCTTTCTTCTTTCTAATTAAGCGAATTTAGAATACCTACCGAAGATTTCAAATGATTTCGAATAGGTTTTCTGCATTGACCTTTATTATACAGGTATGCTGGACTATCGATGTCAAAATGAAGACATTTGATTTTCACTATTTTGGCGCTGACAACAACGTGAGCGTCCGTGGAACTTATATTTTTGATGGCGAGTTTTACAAGATGCGCTTACTCTTAGGACCAAAATGTTCTAAATATCTCGCAGTAAACACAAAATACACAAAAAAGTCTTATTCCACGATTTAGACCAAAATCGTCAGAGACGTACCAAAACAAAATGACGGCCATTTGCGGCGATGTGTCAATTTTAGTTCCTGCAGCGCAGCCGCAGCGCTTTGAATCGGCACAAAAATCAACTGTCATTTCGTATAGTATATTTAGTCCAACGTACTTGTATAATATAGGTAAAAAAACTGTAATAAAGGGTCTTTCAGTAAGCGCTTCCTACCTTTAAATTTAAATAAAACAAAGTGTGTGTGAGATATCGCCATTTTTTTAAATTTGTTTGAAAGACCTATCGATGCCATTATGTATGGAATATGACATCGTTCAAATCTCTGCCGCGGCTTCGCTGGGTAGCGCGCATCAGAAATGTCCAATTTTCCATGACTCTAGCGCATAAATCAGGCTGAATTTGACCGATGGCATGGGTTATGTTGGCTTTGAGGGCCGCTGAGGTTTGTGGCTTATTCGCAGAGACCTGCGACTTAAGAGAACCCCACAAGAAAAAGTCTAACGGGGTCAAATCGCACGCAGTTCACATCAACTCCACGTGACACGACCATGCTCTCAAATCGCTCGTACAGAATGTTCAATGCATGAGCTTTGTGGCACGTAGCGCCGTCCTGTTGAAACCACATGGTGTTGGTGTCCATATCATCAAATTCAGGCCAAAAAAAGTTGGTAGTCCTATAGCGCTCACCGTTGACGGTGATGGCCTGGCCAACGTCGTCCTCAAAGAAACATGGACCGATGACACTGCCAGCCCAAAATCCACACCAAACAGTGACTTTTTCGGTATGCATTGGACGCTCTTGGATCTCATGTGGATTGGTATCATCACCAGTGGACTTAAATTTATCCACCACACTGCGAATAGTCCTCTAGGTAGGATGATTATGGCAACCGTAAAATGGGCAAAGCACGCTGAACGCTGACCGAAAAGAACACCCATTTTCATAAAACAATTTTATCATTTGCACGTGTTGTTAAACGCTATATCCGTCCATGGTATTTGGCAAAACAGACTGAATAAATGACAGCTACATCTGTCACATTGACAGATGTAGCTTCAACAATATGGTCGCTATCAACTGTCAAAGTTCGGAAGTCCCTATTTGAAGATCCTTTATAACAGGCGCGTTGATGTAAACACGTTCGCATGGAATAGACGTAATGATTATAACATTTATGAATTAATAGTACATAAAGTACTATCACATTTCGCGAGTTATTTTTTCATCCCCTGAAGTAGGGGGCGAGCCTATTACCATCAACCGGACACTATTCCAGACGACTACCGAGAAAATCCAGATGGCAAAACCCAATAATACCAACCAAGAACCTCATATTCAATAGTAGCGTTTGCGACCACTAGAACAACGAGGCCGTCGTACTCGTACGTTAAATAGGGCACAAAAATAGGCCGAGTTTATCAATTGATTGATCATCATTGATTGGTATGACTTTATATACGAGTAGCTCTGAAAAGCGTAACTCATAATTTAACAGTCAAAATGTGAGGGCTATCAATAATAATGATCGCGCGCTGCCTGATTATAATATACTAATTACTCAGTTAATTAAAACGCTCCACTGGCATAATATCGTTGTTAATCGTTGCATATATTTACATTTATTTTTGTTTTTTTTTTATTTACTCAATACAAAGAATTATAGTAGGTACCCGTTAAAAATACAGTTTTACAAAATATGTACTATTTCTACAAACGTGTGGGTGAGCACTGCTTTCCTAGCTAGATTATGGAACATTATTATTGTTTTATTTTTTCCCCTTTTTTATATGTCCGTAAGTGTGTCTACCAGCCGATCGATTATGTAAAAAAATCACCGCGGAAAGTTAGGTGAAGTGAGCTTAGAGTGAGCTGTCACAGGTGTCAATCCCTAGCATTAGTTGGAATGACAGCTCACTCCACGCTCACTTCACCTAAGTTTTAACGGTGAGATGGTTACAGAATCGCACTGCAGAATACCAGCGCTACGGTATTTTTTTAATATCGCGGCATTATGCTGAGACGCTGAGATTCAGCCATTAGGCCTCGCACAGGTCTTAATTTTTTTGATTTGTTTTTCAGAAAATATATGTTAATATTGTTAGTTTTAAATGCATCTTTTTTACTTTTTGTATTTCCTATGCGGGTCCTAAATAAAATATTTTTCTTTTCTTTCATATCACTATAACACTAATTCTGATAGTCCTCGATGTTACTCAAAAGTAACGTGTAGCCAGAATGTCACAAAATCAATGCGACATACCGGGTACACGAGGCGACTTAGCATAAATCAATTAATCAGCCTATAATGTTCGCACTGCTGACACAGGCCTCCTCTCTGTGAAAGGGAGTGGGATGTAATCCATCACGCGGGCCCAGTGCGGGTTGGTAGATGTCACGAGTCTTCCAATTTTTGGTTCTAGGACATGCCGGTTTCCTTACGATGTTTTCCTTCACCGTTTTTAGAGCAATGGTGATGAAATAAATTGCTCAAAGTAAACCGCCTGCCTGGGTTCGAATGTATGATCTACAATATCCGAGGCTACTTACTAACGCGTTAATAACTAGTTTGAGATTGGTTTCTTAGCGTACGGACTGCCAAATACTAGTGTTGTGCCGTTCTGGCTACTTGGCAATTTGAGTTTGTAACATACTACTTTTAAGGTGCATCGTGGACCATATGTCTAAGCATGATGTGCTAGTTACGAGTTGTATTCATTCTTTTGTTTTTTTTCCAGCAGAGCTATTCTGTAAAAATCTCACCTTGAAAACTTAGGTGAAGTGAGTTTAAAGTGAGCTGTCAATAGTGTCAACCCTAGCATTACGTGGAATGGTTTACGGTGAGATTTTTACAGAATAGACCGACAGGTTATAATTTTTTTACCTTTTTGAGAAGCAACCATTCCGACCATCACGACTTTGAAGTTTAATTGTTTATTCTGTAAATAGGACATCGGAATACGTCATCATATATTAAAAAATAAGCTAGATGGAGTCGACCATACCTGACTACCCCTAGGTTCGTTTTATCTAAATACGTGTATTTTAATGTTCTTTTATCAGAAGTTAATTGATTATATTATTTCAAGTCTTGAAAGTAGCACTAGTAGTTCCTGAAAAAAGCACCTGTGACAGACAAATGAAGTCACCACAATTTTTATTTTTACCATTTTGATACGGAACCCTGAGTAGCCTTTTTTTTTTTTTTTTTTTCTCTGTGGGAAATCATCATATGACTTCTCCCGCTCTGGGCGGAGCAGGAGGGCGTGTTAGACTTTTACTGACTAAAACCCACCCGTGTTCCTTCAGTTGCCTATGCCAGGGACCACGGTATCTCTTCCGAACAACCCGCGGCCCTGGCAGGCAACGGCCCTAACGGACCCCGTCACTTCTTGCTGACATCTCTTTGAGGCGCGCGTGGAACACAACGCGCCGTCGACTCGGGCCTGGTCCTTGCCGGGCGGCGAGCTGCCCATAGCTCGCCGCCCGCAAGCCCGCGCCTACGGTGCCCGGGAGTCGGCTGGTGACTCCCGACGTCCAGGGCGTCTCCTGCGGCGACTAGGGGCGTGAGGGCGCAGAGATAGCCTCTCCCTCACGCGTTCCGCCTCCTCCTTTGCGAGCATTACTGCTTCGCAGAAGGAGGTGACGGCTTCCCATGCACTCTCGCTCCGTACCATGGCCTGGACCAGGGCCGGACGCGAGAGATCGCCGCCGCCACGAGGACGCGGCGGTGCTCCGCCCAAGCCGGGCAGACCTCCACCGTATGCTCCACCGTGTCCTCCGGGCGATCCACACAGTGGTGACACCCTAGCGTTTCCTCCCGCCTTATCCTGAACAGGAACCTCCCGAAACAACCCTGAGTAGCCTTGATTGTTAAATTCATGTTTTATAATCTCAAAACTTAAAAAAAAAATGTGAATATTTGTAACCGTGCACGTGGTTTGCCACCCCTGAAATTCGTGCTTCCTGAGCCCCATTTTTTTTTTAAAATAAAATTGCTTGGTTTTCAAAACCAATGCGTTTACTAATAAATCTTGTTAAAATATACAACAAATTTTATTTTTATAGTTTATAATGCCGTTTTCGCGAGGAAAAACCTACATTTATTATGAGCACTCCGCGAGGGCTCTCGGGATACCATATGCGATTTGAATGAGCCCTCCAGGAGGGCTTCCGGCACTGAACGTGTTAATTGATTTCGTATAAATTAAAATTATTTGCAACCGCTATCTCGTTCTACGATTCTCAAACTTTTGAACTTTTGATTACAGTCCAACTTTCATAAGACTATTTTCGCTGAGACCTACTCTTTCAGTTAGTTAAATGGTAGCTATAGAACAAAATAACTGAAATTGAAATGAAAAACCTATTAAATTAAAATCACTCCAATTCTACAACCAGGCTATCGATTGCGATCTAGGTTTGTACCTAACACCCCAACGGATATAGCGTACTGTAAGCGCACCTAAATCACGGTAATGTTATCTAATATTACCGCGTCTAAAGTGTTGTGTTGTGTGTTAGTGTTTTTACTCCTGACAGTTCATTTTATTTTTATGTATGTATCTAGCTATGTATTAGTATTTATTCTTGAATTTTATAGTCATTTCCTAGAAATTTATCCCGTATGTTGCACCTGCCATGTTTTGTATCTGCATCACCCTAAGGTCGACTGGTAGAAAATGCCTCAGGCATTAAGTCCGCCCTTGTACAGTATTTTTGTGACTTGGGCCATAAAGTTTTAATAAATAATAAAGTACGAGACCAATTTTTTGTGGTCGCTTGACACGAACTTTGGCAATCGCTGATCTTCATTAACCAATACACTACGGAATCAATTACGTGTTTCTACAAACGAGCTTTGTTCTTATGTACTGAATGCTTGATTTGTTGCTATTCGATGCTTTCACGGCGGCGGCGTCTGTAAGAACAGGAAATTTAATTGTGATTATTTACGTAATTCCTTCATCTTGTTTTGAACTAAGGTCGGGTTTTTGAGACGCAAAGTATCCAAATACATAATTATTTTCTTATGCTAACGTATTTTTTGGAACGACATATATCCACATTACTGCGCCACTGGTTACAATGGCACAGTAATATGGATATGTCGTTCGTTCGTTGTCGACCTAATCCATTAGGATGAGGTTTATGTGGTGGAGATACTAAATAAGACCACGTAAATGGCCAACATAAAAAAAAATGAAAGAAAGTTAGAGGGTAGTAGGTCTATGGTCAAAAAAATCCTTTAATTCCTTTGAGAGTAGTGGAGTACTCTGAGCCGGCTCAGACTGGTGTGACGACCATCACCATTCACGTGTCGAACTCGCTGCGGTACGCATGGAATGGTGATGGTTTTACCAGACCCGTAGTGAGCTCTACGCGGCCACGCTTGTAAAATATGTACCCGGCGCCGAGCTCGGTGATACCCGGATTGGCCGGAAGGTGGTGGCCCGGAACTCGGCAAAGTCAGAGTAAAATCATTTATTTAAAATAGGCACATAAAAGACACTTTTGAACGTCAAAATGTACAAAATGAATGGGTAAGAAACTCCACCGTTACTCTTTTAAAATGTTTTAAAAGGTGCGGATGCCTCCGATAATCCATCACACGATCAGTTTTTTCGACATTCTTGACATTTTTGTCAATTTATTGTAAGGTACAGGCAAAGACAAAGACAAAGAAAAATATATTTATTCGTCGGATATGGTAGGTACAAAGATGGTTGGTACATATGGATAAGTTACGGCATACGAATATTTACAATGTGAACCTACTGTACACGTGGGTATAAAACTTAACTAATATACTACTTATACTCTAGTAAACAATACAAAACACTTATACTATGGACATTTGTACTCTAATATACAACATAAAATAAAATAAAAACACAACAATAAAAACATTTCTATTATAGGTACAACTAAATAAATCTACCTAATTATTAAAAAAAAAAAGAAACATTATTTACTTACCTTATAATCAAAAAAATCTTTTAACGTGTAAAAATTATTTTGGAGAAGCCAATTTTTTAGACTTTTTTTGTAAAAAGTAAATGGTAGCTCTCTTATTTGTTTTTGGAATATGGTTATATATTTTAATGGACATACATAAGGTAGCTGTTTCTGTAGTGGAGAGTACTATTACAAAATTGGTTTTTTAACTTGGTTTTTTGCAAATCTATTGTTTTGTGGAGAAGAAGTGAGAGTTTTTCCTGACAAATATGGCTGTTTCTAAGATGTAGGTAGAAGATAGAGTTAGAACCTTCAACTTTTTAAAAATTGGTCTACATCTCTTGTATGGAGGCGCCCCAGTTATTGCTCGTAAGCATTTTTTTTTCCGCTGTGAAAGCTCTTTGTATGTGTGATGAGTTACCCCATAGGAGTAATCCTCAATACAGGCGCTACGTAGCCGTGATAGGCGTTTAGTGCAGCTTCTTCATTCGCTGTTTTTCTTAATGCGTATACAAATCTGTTTATGTTTTTACATACATTTTCAATATGTATTCCCCAATTACAATTTAATCCCCAATTGCAAGCATATTAAAAAAAAAAACAACGATGAATGCAGTTTTTTTATCACTACTCTTTTCATACAACATGTATTCATTATACATACTCGTAGATGGTAACGTTGGAAGATAAAGAAGCACAAATAATTCCACAGAATCAATAACCAATTTATCTTGAAGGTAGATAGCCTAGTAAACAGCTTCTCGAACCGCACACACCTACCTACCGCAACATATTGGCATTCTTCCAAGTAACAAGCGTTTTCAATTAACTCCGAAGTCTGTTCATTTCCTGGTGCCACGTGGAGGGGCTTCCTTTTTCCACCCTCATGTCCGGTGTCTTGAGGACGTGTCGCCGCTTATTGGTATATTCACCCTAAGGAGAAAATGTGGTGGATTGTAGGTGTAAATGTACTTGGGGTAGGTATGTAAGGAAGAGAATACATAGATAGGTAAGTGTTAAAAGGTACGTAAGAAAGAAAGGAAAATAGGATTGTTTATCACAAAACCACGTGCATACAAAAAAAGATTAACTCAAATTATAAAGTAAAACAACATAGATCTATAATTACAAGCACAAAACAGAAATAGTCGACAGCTGCACGTCATGACTGCAACAAGAAGGCTTCGTCTAAGATTCCTCATAAGAGTGCTATGGGCATCCACAGCACAGCGCTGATTTTCAGTGGTTATCCGAAAAGGACGTACCGATACCAAGATAACAAAATAAAATGAAATAAACAGTATGTACTTAGAATATTAAACAACCAATTATATGAATTAATATTACAAATGGAACATTATAAAGTTCATAAAGGCTGATTTTTGAATCATCTGATAACTTTATTCGAGGAATAATTTTGAAATTTTGGCAGTTATTTCATACAAAAACAGTCGCACGTCCATTTTATTCCTCAAATAAAAGTTATCGGGCGATGAGAAATCAGAGCTTAGTTTACTAATGTTAATGATAGTTAAAAACAAATAGCTATCTAATGGCCGATTTTTTGATCCGTAGTTAACTCAACCAATTGTTAAAAATAGTAACTAATGGTTAAATTTTTGCAAAATGTGTTTTTTGATCAATTTTTAGTTTATCTCTTATGCGGGTGAAACCGCGGGGCACAGCTAATCAGCCTATAATGTTCCCTGTGAGAGGGAATGGGCCATAAACTACCACATGTGTGTTTCCTTTAGCGTTTTAAGAGCAGCGGCGATGAAATAATTTACACAATGTAGTGTTTGCTTGGGTTCAAATCCACAACCTACAACGCATGTCGCGGCCATTACCGATAGACCATCACCGCTGTGGTCAAGAAGCGATTATTATTAATTAGACATATTAAACAAACTATTCAAATTCTTCCGTACAAAAACTGTCAGACGTCAATTTTATTCCACGAATAAAAATTATCTGTCGATTGCAAAATCAGCCCTTAGTGAACTGCCAAGTCACTGAAAAGTCTGAAGCCTTTTTAGGGCGACTATATTGGCTAAGTTTTAAATGTCAAGCTAAAAGTATATTTCATTTCAAGACTCTAATCTTTGTTTTCAAGTTAGATACTCTTTGTTCCTCCCTCGCTTCAAATCTTCTAAAGAATATTGAAGGGACTATAACTTCATTATTTGTTTCGTTACTGTCGAATATTTCTGTATTAAGTTGTATTGTAAATGAATGAAACTTCGTTTATCGTTTTGTAATTTCCGTTTCATGAAATAGGGTTCTTTTCTCTAGGAATGTCTTTCATTTAAATGTTACTTCGGAGTTAAAAGGTGGACTTGTTTAGGCCGGGTGGGACAGTCATCATCTGCCTAGCCTTTTTGTCAATAATGTTAGGGTCGGCGTACAGTATAACCAGTCGGGCAATTGCGTACATAACATTATCAGCCTATAATGTTCCCACTGCTGGGACACAGGCCTCTTCTCGGTGAGAGGGAGCAGGCCGTAATCCACCACGCGGGCCCGGTGCGGGTTGGTAGATGTCACATGTCTTCGAATGTTTGCTTCTAGGACATGCCGGTTTCCTCACGATGTTTTCTTTCACCGTTTTGAGAGCAGTGGTGATGAAAAAAATTACACAAAGTAAAGCGCCTGTCTGGGTTCGAACCTACGACCTTCAACTCGTAAGTCGCGGCCGATACCACTGGACCACCACTGCTCCTCTTAGTTACTAATAATTTCATCAAATTACGTGCTATCTCTTAAGCCAAGAGTTAATAATGTTTATGAAGGTGTTAATTACAAAAAAAAAAAACTTTCCTCATCCCCACTTAAAATATCTAGAAAACTCAAATAAAAGAAAACAAACCTTAAACATTTACGTACTTATTCAAAACGAGCAATGTGGGGGTTAAATCCGTGCACAAAGCACCACAAAGACAACTCCCAGCCGTCCGGCAAAAAGGGGCACGTGAAAATTTTGAAACAAAGTGGAATATTTTAATATTTTCAACGAGTCAACTTTTGTCGGCGTTCGCAGGACAAGCGGAGGTAATTTGAATAACGAATTTGTTAAAATGTGTTTTTGTAAAGTTGTTTGTCCGTTTTACATTTTTCGCGAATGGCTGTTTGATTTTTTGTGGTTTTGTTTTTAATGTTAATTTTATGCAGAAAGGTAAAATAAATTTCGTTATTTACACATAAATTATATTTTTAAATATTAGAATATAAAAACATTTCATCATCTGCCTAGCCTTTTCCCAACTATCTTGGGGTCGGCTTCCAGTCTAACCGGATGCAGCTGAATACCAGTATTTTACATAGAGCGACTGCCTATCTGACCTCCACAACCCAGTTACTGGGTAATACGATACCCCTTGGTAAGACTGGTTGTCAGACTTTCGGGCTTCTGACTACCCGTAACGACTGTCAAAGATCGATCCACGAATGACAGCCGGGACCAACCGCTTAACGTGACAAACAGAAAGTATATAAAAACATTTAAAACTATAAAAATAGTAGCCCACCGGTATCGGCGGTGTGGTATATAAATTATATTTTTAAATATTAGAATATAAAATATACAAAAACATTTAAAAATATAAAAAATAGTAGCTCACCGGTATCGGGAACAGGGTCCAAGCTACCGGCGGTCAGGGCTCCAGAGAGAGGAACCTCCTAACAATGCGAGCCGTGTCCAGAAGTACCGCTTTCTGAATCAAGCCCCTTGATCCAGCTGCCCAACGAGAGCCTCCTCAAGTGTTTTTCGAGGCTCTTGGCTATTAACCCATTGGCTGTCACGACTATCGGCACTATGATCGCTGAGTCCACATCCCACATGTCAACAACCTCGCTAGCCAAGTCAAGATACTTGATTTGGTTATCTTTCTCAGCTTTCACGAGGATAACCTCGTGATGATAACATCATGCGGGATGGTCATGTCAACAATCATTGCGCGCCGATCTAAATATAAATTATGATTAAAGAAAAAATAAACAATAATATAAGTTGACATGCTAATAAATGGAGTGTTTGAAATTGCCAGTTGTCTTCAATAAGCTTCATTAAGTTTCTTTTTGTCATAACGTAAAAAAACAGATCTTTAAACATGCCAATATTTATTTTTGGGGCTAGGTAGTGTTTATGATTGTGATTTTCTACAGACAAAGAGCAATTGCTCTTTTAATTATTCCACACAATAATAATAGCCTACTAGTGGATAGCCTCGACCAACACCTCAGCTGGCTCTCATGGCGCGGCTGAGTCAAAGGCTTGATTCTGAAAGCAGCAAGTACTTCTGGATACGGCACGCATAGTGAGGAGATTCCCTGTTCCTAATGCCAATGGGTTATTTTTTATATTTTAAAAGTTAATATATATTTTTTTATAAAAAAATATATGTATAATAATATATAATAAAGTTTGATTTAATTAAAAAGTTCTAGGAACAATAAGGTTATTATTACTCATAACACTTTACATTAATGCAGTGCATGACTTTATACAATTATAATCATACCTGCGTTTCTTGTTACTTTATTACCTACATTTATAATAATTATATAATTATTATGCACCATAAAACCATGAGTGGTTTTAAGTGAAATTATTTACACTAAAGTGCAATGAAATGGAGTAAAAATAAAAAGCTAGCATGTTATAACAATGTTGTATTGTAATGACGAACATTATATTAAAGTCGAGAATATAAAGATTTCTCACGCTACGAGGGTTTACTTACCATAGGTACGTTTTATAATAAAACTTGGTCCGTGGTCCACTTGGACGTCCCTGAACCATCTCCGGACACAAGTAAAGTGGGGCTACCTTGACGGAACGGCAGTAGGGTGTGATTGTGGAGCTATGTAGCAAACCATGCTTCACCTCCTATCCTGCCCTCTGTGTCCCAAAACATGCAGTCAAAGTGGGTGTCCTGCCTTTTCGCAGAAAATTGTTTGCCAGATTATCACTTGCCAACCAACGTTTCGCCGATGTTTCACTTTGACAACTAACGATTAGCAAATTTTTGTTTGACAACGTTTCATTTGGTAGAATTATTGTTAAGCCGATTATTATAATGACACAAAACGTTTGGGACATTTATCATTTGTCAACCATTTCACTAGGCCACACAACTATTAGACGAATGACGTTTTGTCAGTGTAACAGTTCCAGATACTGTTGAAATATACGTATATTTCAGATTCCTCCAGAAAACTGAGTGCTAACAAACACTGAAACCCTGGTCTTGAACTTGCTTAAAACAAATAAGCTGGCGATGTGCCAGAAGCGAATCGCTTTTGTAAAAGGAAACAGTTAAGTTAGGTTAGGTTAGGTTAGAGTATGACAAACAACGCACGAGCCGAGCGAGCGAAGCGAGCGTGCCGCGGCAGCGGCCGGCGATGTGCCAGAAGCGAATCGCTTTTGTAAAAGGAAACAGTTAGGTTAGGTTAGGTTAGAGTATGACAAACAACGCACGAGCCGAGCGAGCGAGGCGAGCGTGCCGCGGCAGCGGCCGGCGATGTGCCAAAAGCGAATCGCTTTTGTAAAAGGAAACAGTTAAGTTAGGTTAAAGTATGACAAACAACGCATGAGCCGAGCGAGCGAAGCGAGCGTGCCGCGGCAGCGGCCGGCGATGTGCCAGAAGCGAATCGCTTTTGTAAAAGGAAACAGTTAAGTTAGGTTAGGTCACATTAAAGATAAAGTAAAAAAAGTAATTAATAACAATAGCTACCTGTATATAATTTGTCCCAAATGAAAATGGCATCCTTGTAAATAAATTTCTTCAAAATTTGATCGAAGACTCAGGTATTGCAACTTTTTCGAAATCTAACACACATACTTTTGGTGCAAGATTAATACCGTGTTCTTGCCACAACTAGATTTGGTAAACAATAAACAACTAAATGAATATTACGCAAACTAAAACATTCTGCTACTTAAAAGTTGGCATTTTAAAAAGTGTCATTATGAAAAGCAGACCAAACGTACAGTTGGTAACTGTGAGGTTGGGAAATAAAACAAAATTATATGATAAGTTGGCAAATGATTATTCGGCGAAGTAAAATTCTGCGAAACGTTGGTTGGCAAGTGAAAATCTGGCAAACAATTTTCGGCGAAAAGGCAGAGAACCCGTGCTATCGACATGAAGAAGTAGATAATAATACTACTCTGACCCAACAGACGGTGGTCCGGTCCAAAAGTGCATAAAAATCCAAATCTCATAGATCTCATAGGTCGATCAAATTTTCCCGAATTTTAAAATTTTCCGAGAAACTTTTCAGATTTTTCTTTACCTAAAAACCGAATTCGGACGATTAAGTACATTACAAATAATTGCCAAATTAGTCTAACTGTTCTCAAGTGATTCCCTTACCATTACATTTTTAAAGATGTCAAACAATATAAAAAACACATTTTAATGATGACGACAACTCATAATTAATTCAGGTCTTACAAATAAATGTTATTCCACAATAAAGCCTCTGTCCGTACTAAACGTTTAGATAGCAAAAAAATGATGCACATGGTACACAAATGTCACGTACGTGCTCATTCTGGCACGGTCTGGCACTGGCTGGGTGGCAAACAGTTGTACTGGCAGGTGTGCGTCGCGAACGGATTAATCTTGCCAACTTAGTGGCAGTATACACTGGTAGAAAATTAACTGGAGGTTTTCAAGATTTTTAATTTCAGCCTTTTTTTGATAATGATGGTTTTACTTACCGTACCTTTTATAAATAGTCTAGCTTCTGCCCGCGAATTCGTTCGCGTGAAATTTCTTGCTGGTGTAATATTTTCAATTTCGCATTTTTTAAGTCACTCAATGACATAAACAACACGTAATATCACGAATGTAACACCCAAAAGTTTAGGTAGAGTTGTACCTATAGAAAACCCACATTTCACCAGTTAAGTTAGCACCAGCCTCATGCATAGATACATTTCTATACATAATCAGCCATAATGTTCCCACTGCTAGGACACAGGCCTCCTCTCTGTGAGAGGGAGTGGGCCGTAATCCACCACGCGGGCCCAGTGCGGGTTGGTAGATGACATACGTCTTCGAATATTTGGTTCTAGGACATGCCGGTTTCCTCACGATGTCTTCCTTCACCGTTTAGAGAGCTATGGTGATGAATTAATTTACACAATTTAAAGCGCCTGTATGGGTTCGAACCTACGACCTACAACTCGTAAGTCGCGGCTGTTACCGCTGGGCTACCACTGCTCTCACATTACATTACCTATACACTATACATTTCTATGGTCTCATGTAGTAGGGGGCGAGTATATTCCCATCAACCGGACACATATCCAAACTCAAGGCTGTTACTAAGACGTCGGGAGTCACCAGCCGACTCCCAGGCACCGTAGGCGCGGGCTTGCGGGCGGCGAGCAATAGGCAGCTCGCCGCCCGGCAAGGACCAGGCCCGAGTCGACGGCGCGTTGTGTTCCACGCGCGCCTCAAAGAGATGATGTCAGCACGATGATGTCAGCACGAAGTGACGGGGTCCGCTAGGGCCGATGCCTGCCAGGGCCGCGGGTTTTTCGGAAGAGATACCGTGGTCCCTGGCATAGGCAACTGAAGGAACACGGGCGGGTTTTAGTCAGTAAAAGTCTTACACGCCCTCCTGCTCCGCCCAGAGCGGGAGAAGTCATATGATGATTACCCACCCAGAAAAAACAAAAAAAAAGGCTGTTACTGAGAAATTCCTTGAACTCACTGAATGATTAATTAAAACAAAAGCAAACAAAGTAAATTAGGGTACATAGGTTAGCACTAACACGTTTCTGAGCGTGGTGTCGGACAGAGTGGACAGCCAAATCCTAAGGCATTGGTCGCTCATGCATGTCCAAAATAATAACTATTTGAAATTTTACTAACATATCTATAAGTATCTACTTACTAACATAATTCGGACTTGTATAAATTACTGTGTGCTTAGTTTGAAATAAATATTTTCAGTTCAATTTCAAAATTAGCCAGCAGCTGGCCGAATTGAAAAACTCTTTGTTCTTTTAATTTAGATAAGTAACCTAACAAGAACATCCTACAACATCTTTGGCTAGCTGGTTATAATTATTTGATTACTTAATTAAAATCATTTGTACGCCCTCTGGCATAAGACAGCGCATTGTTAATCCTACTTCCTACTAATCCTAGCCACTTCTTTACCTACTTCCAACTAATATTATAAAAACGCGCAAGTTTTTGAGGATGAATGGATGGATGGTTTGTTACTCTTTCACGAAAAAGCTACTGAACGAATTTGAATGAAATTTTACACACATCGTTTATAACCAGTATTAACATATAGGATACTTTTTACCCCGATATTCCCACGGGATCGAAACTTATGCGGGTGAAACCGCGGGGCGCAGCTAGTAATATTATAAACGCAGAAGTTTGTGAGGTTATATGGATGGATGGATGTATGTTAATCTTTCACGCAAAAACTACTGAACGGATGTTGATGAAACTTTTCGAAACGGGATCGACACTTATGCCGGTGAAACCGCGGGGCACTGCTAATTGGTATATAACCCGTGGGAATATCAGGATGAAAAGTATCATAATTATGTGTTAATCCTGGTTATAATGAATCTATGTGCCAAATTTCATCCAAATCCATTCTGTAGTTTTTGCGTGAAAGAGTAACAAACATCCATCCATCCTCACAAACTTTCGCGCTTATAATATTACTAACTGCGCCCCGCTGTTTCACCCGCATAAGTTTCGATCCCGTGGGAATATCGGGATAAAAAGTATCCTATATGTTAATCCTGGTTATAAACAATGTGTGTAAAATTTCATTCAAATCCGTTTAGTAGCTTTTTCGTGAAAGACTAACAAACATCCATCCATCCATTCATCCTCAAAAACTTGCGCGTTTATAATATTAGTTGGAAGTAGGTAAAGAAGTTGGTAGGATTTGTAAGATAGTAGGATAAATATATAGTATGAATAGGATAATATTGTACCTATGCTAAATAAATGAATGTATAACAGCGAATGACTTAACACAATATAAACGATGATTAAGGTTAAGTGACATTTAAACGTCAAAAATGTATGGTTAAACAGTCGCTAATCACTACTTAACTTTAAGCAACGTTTTGAATAAAGAGGGTATTGTTATGCTTTTTAAACCCAAGAAGTGAATTAACTCTACTTCTACTGCGTTTTTTGAAAAAACATGAAACTAATGTTTTTTAGTCATCTTTATTCTAGGATTGACACGCAGTCACCAAAGGAGATAAGTAACCAGGGTCGTCGGATATAGTTGGAGTTTAGTAAGAAACCGATGGATGTTTTCAAACGAAATTTAGTTTGATAAATCAACTGTTTGTTTTCTATTAATTAAATTAAATTTTATCCGAAAACATCAATCCGTTTGCGTCCGCGATTCCAACGCCTGCACTGTTAATAATTGATGCAACCTGACACCTAGCCGTGTCAGTCAAGTCAAGAGTATAATAGGAGGCTCCTTGTTCTATCTGTCACCTTGTGTGCTAGCATTATCCGTTATATCTGTAATAAAATCTACCAAATAAATTAGTTATAAATGTTTGATTGCCGTTGTTTACATTTTTTCAAAAAGACTAACTTGAAACTTACGCCCAGTGTGAGCACTCCTTATTCTCTTAAAGAGCTTAGATTGTCATGTGTTACTTGAGCCCGTATGCGTGAGTCATATTACCGAAGCACTTCTGCGACAGAATATGTATTTTAACTTTAAAACAATGTTTGTTTTCTTAATTTCACATAACTGTGACAACAAAGTTTGTAATTAAAACTTAGCATGACAACTTGAGCGGATTTTGCTCGCACATTCTCCAAATTAAATTTTGTAGACGTAAGCATAACAAGTTCTTTGAGTATTTTATTATTTAACATTAAGGGGTTTATTCATAAACGTTACTTAGAGTTAAGTCATGATTAGCCACTGTTTAACCATACATTCTATCGGTTAAAGCTCTCTTAACTTTAAGCGACGTTTATTTCGTTTGTTTGCTGCACCGTACGACGTCATTACTGTCTTGCATAGGGTCGCAGCATAATGCTGAGCGATAGCCGTTTTGCGTGGATGTGACGCATGTCAACCTTTTCTTATTGTTTTTTTTTTATTTTTATGTTCTTTTTTGCGTCATGTTTACCGGAAATAAACGTATTTTCTTTCTTTTCTTTCTTTCTTTATAAATGAAAGGGAATATGGATAGGATACGTATACACGTACGTTATATTTCATACTTCCTACTATCCTATTTAATATTAAACTTGCCCAGAAGACTGGCAGTATTGCCATGTTTACTGGCATTGCTAATTCTTTGGCCAAAGAAAGACCCAGCCCGCTGGTCACGTGAAGTATATATTTTATATAATATATAATATTATTATATCTTACTATTATTAATTATTATTATAAACGCGAATGTTTGTGAGGATGGATGGATGGATCGATGGATGTTTGTTACTCTTTCACGCAAAAACGCGTCTAAAACCTCGAAAATCACGCCTGTAGTTTCGCTAGCTAATTAAATTTGACCCTGTAGGTATGTATACCTCTGCCTAAACCATCGGGGATTACATGCCTGGTGTTATGTTCCCCAAGAGTACGCGTGAAACCGCAAACAAAAGCTAGCGCTAACAAATTAATACCATAAAAGATCTGCAACTTCTATAAACAAGATGAACGCGAACACGCGAACATTTATGTTGAACATAAACAAAATAAAAGTTATTGTGTCGCAGTTCAACATAAGACCAACAAAGAGACGGGGTGGAGACTGTGAAATAAATATTTGTTCCTGAGATGTGTCGAGCTGCATAAAGACGTTCGTTCCTTAGGCTACGGACACGAAGTCAGCGGGCGCGGGGCGGTGGTGGCGGCGGCGCGGTTGGCGGCGCGTTTCTATGCATCACACTAATATTATAAATTACACTCATCACTATTATTATTAATTTGTTGTTTGTTTTGTTACAAAACTAGTTATACTAGTTATTTCGCCTCTCTGCAATTGGCATTTTTGTTTTTATTGTGGTTGTTATTGTTTTGTGGTCATCTGCCAATATCTGTACTGTCAATTGTCAATTAATGTGAGTTGTCATTGGGCTTGACAGCGAGCAATAGACAAAAGTGTCAACATGTTTATGCATGAGCACGAGTCTTTTGACTATGTGTATCTTATGTCTTTTTTCCGTTTTTTTTTTTAATTTTATTATTATAATTTTTTATTACTTGTAATTGTGCGTTTTGTTTGTGCAGAATAAAACATTTTTCTTTCTTTCTTTTCTAAAGGCGAAAGTTTGTGAGTAAGTGTGTTTGTGTGTGTGTATGCTTGTATGTTTGTTACTTCTTCAGGCTCAAACGGCTGGACCAATTTTGATGAAATTTATTATGGACGTAGCTGACACCCTGGATTTACTTTTTATCCCGATATTCCCACGAGATCGAAACTTATGCAGGTGAAACCGCGGGGCGCAGCTAGTAGTTTTATATGGAATTGGGCTCGAAGGCAGCGGAGTGGGGAGCGGCGTATGAGCGATGCGCACCAGTCTAGAGTAGATATATTAGATAGATAGACATTGCAGTAGTAGATTTTTGATAGGACACCGATATGGAACAATAAAGTGTAAACCACAAAAATAAGAGGGTAGTTGACCAGTTATGAGAATAAATAAAAAAACTACGCCGCTCTAGCGCCACGCGATCTGCCCGCTGGCTTCAAGACCGGGTCTGCCGTGGCCGGCCCGCGCCCCGCGCCAGCCGCCGCTCCCACCCCGCGCCCGCCGACTTCGTGTCCGCGGCCTTATACAAGGGGCAACGTTTTGCATGTCACTTCGTTTCTTTGGCTTTGAAATGAGTTTTATGAATTGTGTCTCTCGTTTATTTATTACTGGCTAACCCGACAGATGTTATCCCATTCAAATAAAAAAAAAAAAACCCAAAATGGAGGTTCAGATATTCCTGAATTTGAAATTTTCGGAGAAACTTTTCTATTTTTTTCTTTCCAAAAAAACCTTATTCGGACTATATTTTTTATTATACATATAAATAAATATTATGAAAATAATAGTGAACTTATGATAATGGCGCCGATACCCTTGTTCACAAACTAAACTGAATTTAAGTTCAGTGCATGTTTTTCTTTCATTCATTTCATTAATTAAGAAAAGGACAGTTTAGTCCTCTTCATCTGCCTAGCCTTTTCCCAACTACATACTAATGAAATATCGCTTTGTACACTTAAATATTGATTAAGAATTCCAATAATTAATTTCGTAACAATGAATATGTAACGTAATACCCTTTACATCGATTTCAGCTTCATTGGGCTTAAAATGTTACCCCCACTAGGGATTCTCGGGAGTCACAGACAGATCAAAGTTGCTAGTAGCACTGGTTCACTTGGAAACGTTTTTTTCTTCTGCAACTTTCTAACAAAGGATTTCTATTCTCAAAATTCAGTTCCGAATACTCGACTGAGATCGAGGATTGCACGCAAGATCCTGCATAGTAATGTAGATTTGAAATCGTCAACCTCAATCATCCTCCTTCACGAGAGTCGTCCCCTGATGACATAGGATAAGACTGTAATCTACGGTGAAAACATAGGTATCCGTCCTGAGGAACGTCCCGGAAGATACAAATTGGTTTCCATTTCAATCACTTTAGTATGTCTTGTCCACAAAAAGGTACAATTATGTCGTGTTTCAGCACGAAATTCAAACTGATATGTAGATACGAGTAGGTCATCATCTCTCTGCCTAGCCTTTTCTCAACTATGTTGGAGTCGGCTTTCAGTCAAACCGTATGTAGCTTTAGCTCAGAATACCATTATTTTCTATGGAGCGACTCTCTATCTGATCTCACACAACAATCCAGTTACACAGATCACACGCAACCCAGTTACTGGGTAAAACTGGTTGTCAGATTTTCGGGCTTCTGATGACCCGTAACGACTGCCAAAGATCCACGAATGACAGCCGGGACTAACGGCTTAACATGCTTTCCGATGCACGGAGGGTCTTGGTATGTAAAGATGGTCTGGTCACCCATCCACAAACCAACCGCCAGGGTTGTGAAGCATAGCACTGTTGTTACTTAGCCACAAGGCCCACCTAATCTGTAGATAAAAAAGTATCAAGAATTAAACAAAAATATTTCAAGGGTTACCATGCACTTTCATAGCGGGATAACGTTTAAAAAAAGGGTTGTAGTGAAGTTTCAAGGGATTTTGAACCATGTGTGGTGCAAAATGATATAAAGTCCTGTCAGCTTAACCTGTCCTGTCTTTAAACTGCCCTGAAACTGTTATAACACAGCATAATCAGTTTATAATGTTCCAATCCTCACTGGGCCCGCTGGGATACACCATGCGGGGCCAGTGAGGATTGGCGGATGTCACATCTCTACGAATTTTTGGTTCTAGAACAATAGTTTCTTCACTATGTTTCCCTTTTCCATTTTGAGAGCAGTGGTGATGAAATAATTTACTCGAAATAATTTATACGATGAAATGATTTAAAGTGGGTTCGAACCCACAAACTACAAATTGTAAGTCGTGCGTTAAAACACAGGCCAAGGTTAGCGTCGTAATTATTCACCAAAATAGATTTAGACAACATGTAATATATTCGTTGATCAAAGGCCAATCATCACGTGGAATATCATTGGAACATAACAATTATCTACGTTCCAATGGAATTCCAGGAAATGATTGAAACATGAGAATCGACTATAAATAAACACTGTTTTACCCGCAAGGTTTCGCTGAGGTGTACAATATTGTTGTTTTTTACAAAGGGGATTATTTTTTTTATTTTAGAAGCTTATTTTTTTTACTTATACGTATATACGTCTTGTTGCATAGATGTTTGAAACTAAACATTGACAGAGACTTGCCTTTAATGTGTTTAAAGCTCAAGTAAAATCCAACCTTTGTTCAAAGGCATACTATTCCATCAACGACTACGTAGGTACACGATAAGAATAGTTGGTCGCCCTAATTAACTCAAGACAATGTTTATGTTCTTTCTCCAGAATTAGCTTACTGGCAGGTTATACGAGTTCATATAATTCTTTAATTTTATTTGACTGTATAAGTCAATTATTCAGTTTAATTTTATTTGAATGTATTATTGACGGTATACCGCCGTTTGCCCGAATTTTATTTGCCCTAATATCATTTGCCATACTAGTCAACAGCCATAATATTATATAACGTAATATTCATTTGCCCTACTCTTATTTGCTATATTAGTCTCGTGCTAGAAGCTTTGTTTCCCATGAAGTCACTTACCATAACATCATTTGTCATAATCATTGTAAGCCCTAGTTGTCACATGCCCTAATTATCACTTGCCCTAATTATCACATGCCATAATTATCATATGCCATAACATCATTCGCCATCGACATTGGGTGTGTAACGGTTGTTATATTAGGAGAAACTGGATGACTTTACGGCGGCACTCCGACTCGGATAGGTTAGGTTAGAAGGCGATGGCGGGGTCGTTTGACCGAGCGAAGCGAGCGAATAGACCCGGCCATCCCCTTTGTGGTTATTTTTTTTATAAACCACCCAGAAGTAGGAGCCCCGCGTAGCGGGGCTCCGTCGACCAAGCCCACCCTCGACCATGCATAGAATATTTTAAGGTTTTGGTTAGGTGCCATTTCAGTTAGGTTAGAACTGTGACTATTAAACTTAATGATTATTATGGCGTTTAAATATTTGTCTAATAATTATTATGGCATTTAAATATTATGTCTAATAATCATTATGGCGTTTAAATATTATGTCTAATCATTATTATGGCAATTAAAAATATGAAAAACAATACGTATGGCAACCGTATCTTATGGTATCTAAGTTTCGGGCAATTAAAAGTATGTCATGTGTCTTTTAGGGCAAACAAAACATTCCGGCAAATGAAATTCGGGTAAATGAAATTCGGGAATATGATGATTATGGTAACATAATCCACTCATTTTAATGAGTTGATTACAATATGTGGGTAGCTAGTGACCTCGACGATTGATCATATTATTCTTGCCTGAACAACCCGCAGCAAGTTCGTCATGCTCCCTTAGATGTGATGTGATGTGTGCTTGCGGTAGCGTTGGGGGTCAGGTTGCCTCCTTCCCTCAAATATGGCGAGGGGGGTAATGGCTGATCTTTGCGTTATGCTCGAGAACGGGTGCTGCTTGTGGTGACTGGTCGTCTTGCCGACCATGGTTTTATTGTTTTTATTACTATTAACTTATTTATTTATTTTACTTCGATGGTCCTAGTTTATTATTTGTGACTTCAAGTGACAGCTATGTGAACAGAACCTAGCAATGCATAAATATGTAAGCTGTCATGCCCTTTAGTTTTTATTTACATTTTAATTAATTATGTTTTAGCTTGAGTACGTATAGTTTTTATTATATTTGTTGGTATATTGGCGTGGCTAGCTGACATATGGCAAATAATTTAATATAATGTTTATTTATTTATTTACCATTTATGTACACACATATATAAACAGACAAGAAAAACAGAACAGAAAAAAATAGGTACAGAGGTGATGCTTATTTCACAAGAAATCTCTTCCAGCACAGCAGCGTTCAGCGTTCTGTGTCTTGTAACGTTAATTACTTAACATACCTATTATTGTATACAATCAAGTATTTTCTAACTGAACAGACAGCTGTGCTGCTAGGGAGTTTGTTGCGCCACTTCTTCTTCCCAGTGATAGCACTAGGAAGTGGTGAAGGGCGGGCTTCTTTGGGTGACTGTCTTTTGTAATTTTGACGTTCGAAAAGTGCTGCTTCTCAGCCTAATTTTAATTAATGACTTTTGATTTTGAATTCAAAGTGATTATTTCAAACATCTATGTAATTAATATGTCAATCAACTCAGCCTATTGTAGTCCACTGCTGGACATAGGCCTCTCTCAGGATGCGCCACAACACCCTGTCCTCCACCTTCCACATCCAGTCTGTCCCAGCCACCTTCTTTAGGTCGTCCGTCCATCTAGCTGGGAGGCATCCCACACTACGCTTGCCGATACGGGGTCTCCACTCCAGGACTTTTCTGCTCCACCGGCCATCGGTCCTTCGACAAACATGGCCAGCCCACAGCCACTTCAGTTTGCTTACTCTGCAAGCTATGTCGGTAACTCCAGTTCTTTTTCGGATAATTTTATCCAAGATGTCAGCAAGTTTAAAAAATTTGGATGTCACGTGTCAACTTTGAGCGTTAATATTTCGGAAACGTGACGTTTTACGGGGTTTGGTCTAATTATGTTTTCTGTTTGCATTCTTGTCAGCTGTCAATTTATATAGGTTACATGCGAGTCCGCCGTATTGAAAAAAAATCTAAATGGCGGACAATAGGCATGCTAAGACCTTCAAGCCCTTTATTTTTCAATGTATTGACTATGAGAACTAGATATAGTTTCATTTTTAAGCTCCGGATACGAGGCCATTTTGAGATTCAGTTCAGTCATTTGCCTATAGCTGGCTTGTACCTATGCGTCAGTCAGTGGGAAGTCTTAACTGGCTTGCAAATTGAGGGCCAATTCTCGTAATTTAAAATGTTCAAAATCTAGTCGCAGTCTCCTCTCGGCGACGAACAAATGTCAAAAACTTGTCAAAATGTAGGAAAATTTTGAAGTATTTTTGACAGATTGAGACTGAGATCAGACTGTGAACGTTCTTAAAATTACGAGAATCATCCCTCTGGCCTCGTGTAATAGGAGCCCATGTGTGATGACATTATTTTGTTTAAGCAGAAGTATGGAATGGCGAAGGTCAAAGCTGATTGTAGATGACGTGACCATAGCTAGGTTCCTACGGCCTACAATGAATTTGACATTTCGTTCAAACATTCCGTTTCGTGTTCATTCCTGAATTTGGTTTTATTCCACTGTTTCGTTATTGTCGGTGATTTCAATATTTTAAATTAATATTTATTCCATATTTCAAATGTCAGAATTGAAAACGTTAAATATTGCTTATTTCCACGTAATCACTTTCTTCAAAATGTTTCAACATAACCTCGAACTCTGTTTAATTAAATTTGAATAGCTTTAAGCCCCAATCTTCTAAGTTTAGGGTATTTCGGAAAATGGTAGACTTCGATTTCCGAGCATAAGGAACACAACAACGAAACATTTTCGCAAAAATAACTAAAAACTACGTCACGCCTTGCATTATCACCTTGTTTTGGGAACTAACTACGACACCACCATTTTGACAGACATTCCCCGTTATAGAACTAATTTTCACACACGTCATTGTAATTAATTACACCTAATTGCGTTACGCTTTAAGATCAGACATCAGACACTTTAAGATTAGACAAATTAAGATACTCCTTATACAGTTTAGACGTAATTAAAAACATGGCTACTAAAAATACGTCAATTTGCTTCAGGCGCTGACTAATTTGACAGGACTAAACTAATATTAATCTTCTGTTAGTTTCTTAATGAAATAGAGAGAAAAAGATGCACAGAACTTTAATTTAGTTTATTTTGTTAACAAGGGATTCGGCGCCAATTGAATCGGCGCCAATGTGTTATGAAAATAAGGTGCCGGTCGTTTTATGACGTGTAAATGACATTCAACCTTATGGTGACAAAACAGTTACGAGGTTGATAATACACTCGTTTTCAATTGTGTGTACTGAAAACGAGTGACAAAATGCACAGAAAACAAGGAACATAAACGAAAACAAGTATTTCCGACCCTTTGATAGCAAACAAGACTAGCGACAATTGAAATAGATAGCAAACATGTCTCCTTTGCAATACAACAAAACTGTGCCGTTAAAAGTCGTTTCATACTATTCTATCCTTTGAATGGTCCCCTTGGTGTTTGGGGGAATCTTTTGGGGTATAGGAAGTAAGTTAATAGCGGTCTAAAGTGCTTATCAAGATAAAGATAAATATATTTTATTTTGCAAATATGGGTATAGTATACGGTGAAAAGGAAATAGGTTCAGCCATATTTTACCAGTAGGCATGCAAAAGTTAATGAGGAAACCGACAACCAAGAAATTCGAAGACATGTGACATCTACCAACCCGCTCTGAGCCCGCGTGGTAGATTGATGGCCCACTCCCTCTCACAGAGAGGAGGCCTGTGTCCCAGCAGTGGAGACATTATAGGCTGATTATGTATGCAAAAGTTACAGAAATAAAAACCAATCCACTAAACTATATTAAATACTAAACTTCAACAAACAACACAAAACCATACATAATTCTTATTTAAGCAGTGTGTTTCAATTTTTTTATCAGACCCTGAATTCATCTCAACCCTATAAGGATCCCTATACCGTCCTATACCTATACCCTACGTTGTACAATCTCATTTTGAAATATGAGGTTTCTGAATCTCCGATCTTTTCGATCGTAAACTTGTATAATTTTGGTAGTATGCTGATCTAGTGAGCTACTCTTAGTGCAAGGGTCCGACTTGCACTTGACCGGTTTTAAGAAAGTTACGACACTTAAAGTTGTCAAAAAATAAAAGGCCCGTTTTGACATTGACAGTTCTAATAGTTAAAGTTTGTAAATGTCCTATTCGTTTGTATGAAACTGACAGGTGTCAAGAACGCATTCTCAAATGTCAAAACGGGCCTTTTATTTTTTGACAACGTTAATTTTAAAAGTCCCTGTAGACGCTCTCCTCGTTAATAAGCTATAATTTATTTTGGTATATTTTTAATTGGGTAATATTAAATCATACTTTGAAATTTCATACAAAGCTTTCTTTGACTTATTACTCGATTCGCCTGAATTTACTCGCCTGAAACGGGCGAATCGTCACTTTTAAATAATATTTATTCTTTCTATAGGCGAGCGGAAGATTTTTCTCGCTGAGCGGAAGTGTACCACCACGCCGGCCCAGTTCGGGTTGGTAGATGTCACATACCTTCGATTTTTTTGGTCTAGGACATGCCGGTTTCCTCACCATGTTTTCCTTTACCGTTTTGAGAGCAGTGGTGATGAAATAACACGATTTTTTCCCTCATACTCTTGTAACATAAACCCCTGAAATCGCAACAGCAAGTGTTGAAAAGGCTCCAGTTGATCCCGTCCCAAATTTACTCTCCATACATGGGAACCTTTTCCTGTCTTTCACGAGGGTACGTCCAAATGAAAAGGGGCCTTTTTTGTATGTCCGTCAAACGGAATCTCAGTAATTCTTTTTTTTATTTGTTGTTTTGGGTGTTTTAATTAATTTAATTAGAGGAATGTCTACGCTAAAAAGGGGCCCGTGGCTAAATAACAACAGCCGCACGGGTCGATCGATCAGGTTAAACTTCGCTTGCCACGGTTGATCCGTGGATGGGCGACCATCTTCACATACCAAGACCCCTCCGTGCCTCAGAAAGCACGTTAAGCCGTTAGTCCCGGCTGTCATCAGTGGATCTTTGACAGTCGTTATGGGTCGTCAGAAGCCCGAAAGTCTGACAACCTTGTACCTGCCATTTTAACACTGGTTTGCGCTCACCTGTTCGCAGAATGATAGATGCCTACAACATGACTTTTGAACATATTGACATTTTCGCATGTTCTCCCAGTATTTTCAAATGTCTTACACTCAATGAGCTCTCTTGATTGATGTGTAAAGGTACAGGTGAGCATGATAGTTAAGTAAGTTTTGTTTTTTTATATTATTATGTATTATTTTATCCTAGCGTTTAATTAATTAATTGTTTAACATATTCCACTGTTAATCTGAGAACAGTGTTGTGGGCTACGATATTGTTAAAATATTATGTGTATTTCTTTTTTTATACTATATGATATAGCTGTTTGCTGTTCCTCTTAAAACCAGTGGGTATCGTATTACCCAGTAGCTGGGTTGTGGAGGTCAGATAGGCAGTCGCTCCTTGAACTAACTAATAGTGAACCATAAATTTGCAATCGTTTTACTGAGGTACACACCCAACTAGTTTATAAATGGTGGTGGTGGAGCGACTGTGAGCAGTCGCCCCACCACCACCACTCAGCTGAATCCGGTTAGACTGGAAGCCGACCCAACTTTTATCCGTGGAATAAAATTGCCATCTGACAGTTCTAGTATGAAAAAACTGACAAAAATTCAAAATTTATTCTCAGTATAAGACTTATTTTATGTAGAAAAGGTTGGTGGAATGCGACCTAAGTAGGTTTGTACAAACACTTTTACACGTCAATCATATTTTTTTTAAACTAGATGAGGTCAGCGTTTCCTATCTGACTACTTTGAGAAGAAAGGCCGAAACACACTGAGAGGTCACAGTATCTTAAAATCCTGACACCTAAATCTGTGTGGTTCTTTCCTCAAAATACCATTTCAGACACCAATCTACACAGTCTTCCAGTACACGAATCGGCGCCAATGTCCAAACAAAAATACTTTTCCCCGTACATTTTCTTCACAAAAATTGCGTTTCGAACAAGACCGAGACAATTGAACGTTTTGAATCAAAGTGCATCCGCAGAATTTTCTAGAAACAATTCTTTCAAACGCCCGGCATTCTTTGATTCTCATATTTGAATATGGAAAGCGGAACGCGAAATTCAAATACGTTTCGAACGAATTTCAACGTTCGTTCGATTTTTGTAAAGAGATTTTTTATCTGTGGTGGATGTTTCGAGAATTATTATTGGAGTAATAAAATGTGTTCTAGTCAATGGATTTTATACCTTGAACTCAATTTTCGGGATATACAACAACATTAATGTTTATTACGTTTTAGACAGATCTCAGGACCTCTCGTCCTGGATCTGTTTGGAAGGCGTACGTGCTTTTTTTTTTAAATTTCTTTTAATTTTTTTTTCGAGCTTTTTTTTTATATATATATTATATATATTATATTATATTATATTATATTATTGTAGGTAGATTATCTTCGTGTTTTTATGTTCGTTTTTATAATAAGTGGTACCTATAAAATCGGTACATTTTTGACATTGATTGTCGCTGAGATGAGATTGCAACTAGATTTTGAGGTTTTTTTTTTTAATTACGGGAATTGGCCTTCTCATAGTAATGAACACATGATGATATTATTGCCGATCTGTCCATAGTAATATTTATACTCTTGGCTGTAGGTACGGACGCCAGCAGGTCAAGCTACCCGAAACTGTCAAATTTTCCCAATCAACCTTAAACCTTAATGGTTTAGCAATAAAGTTGAAAATCTATTAAAGAAATTTGACAGATTGTAGTAGCTTGATGTGCTGGCGTCTGTACATACTGTGTTGACAATGTGCACAATATACTTCATAGTACTTGGCAAACCGTGGCGTACCATGTTACGGTAACGAACGGCTTTAATCTCATGTGTTTAGTTAGTAGTTCTAGGAACTTTTGAACAAACAATTCTCAGGCCAACTACGGCCATTCAAAAATTGCCATCGCGGACGGTATTTCACGTCCACACGGCGGGGTATTGGTAAAGTTTTCAACTAGCAATAATCGCACCTCGGATTAACCTCATTGGTTACGATATTGCCTCTGCGCAAAGTTAAATTCACAAGTTTCGCCCGGCCGACCCAACCAAACCGCGGTAACGAAACCATAGCGAGATCTAACTCGATCCCAACGCCATCTAGGCGCACTTTTGGTACTAAATATCGTTCGAGAAAAAGAGTCAACGTAAATCTGGTTTTTGCAATGACAAAGGCGAATAAAGAAAGGGAACGAGATTAGTCAAAATAATCATTAGTTTGTAATGGGTGAATTTTGTGATTGTTTTTCGCAAAGAAAGTACAGACAAACACGTCAAGCTACTACAATCTGTCAAATTTCTTTAATAGATTTTTGAACTTTATCGCTAAAGCATTTTTATAATTTTGTATTTACAGTTTAATTTTGATTCTAATTTTCATTTTAATTTTTCATTATCATTTTAATATACATTTTAATTATTATTTTTATTTTGGTTTGTGTAATATTGTTATGCATGATGTACTTACCTATGGATCCTTGATATCTGAATTAAAATTATTTTATTGTATTTTATTTATTTATTTATTAAGGTCCAAGGTTGATTGGGAAAATTTGCCAGTTTCGGGTAGCTTGACCTGCTGGCGTCTGTACAGTGTTCCCAAGCAGCCAAACAGATCAGGATTAAATCTAATATGTCTACGAGTATAGCTGTGCTAAAGAGTGCATAATAAAATTATAACTGTAAAGTAGTATGAATTCTTTCTTATTTTGTAAACTTGTGCCTACTTTTGCTTAATCTCTCTTGGTGGATATTCAAAACGGCTAAAGTTTGCTTCCGGCTAGATATACATACATTTCATTTGATACGATAAATTAGAAGTAGGTTAATATTGACTTCTAAGATTTAGTTACATTGTTATTTAGTTACTTAGTTACAAGGAAAGCTAATAAAAGCCTCTTAAAAATAGCATTGAACATTTACCTGTGTATGCGAAATTGGCTAAGGAAAGCAGAAAATTCGGCGCTTCATCATCACGTTGTGTAAAAAAGATCTTCCAAAAACATATAACTATCTGAACTGCTGTGGAAGAGCGGAGTCTCCCAACACAGGCATTACTTGCTTAACAGGAGGCTCCAATCACCAACTAATGTAAAACTTTTTGGTTCAGAAAATAAATTTGATTTGATTTGAATGAAATTCTCACGAAATTTTCAAGTTCATTCAAAACATTTTCTTCACAAAATTTTACTACGTATCTTAAGTGTGAATGTATTGGTCAAATTATTTTTCTTAAGACACGCCCTGAAGCGTTGGCAAGCACTTGTAAACTTCGAGGCGAACCACTCAAAGGAAGGCTGAAAATATATTTCATAAGATGGAAACAAAATACTACGTTGTCTGGATTCTGATGAGGGATTTTAGACGCAGTTACTGAAAAAATGTTAGAAGGCCACAAGATGGACCGATGACCTTGTGAAGGCCGCAGGAATCTGCTGCATGCGAAAAGCACAGAACCGGTCGAAATGGCGATGCTTCGGGGAGAACTATGTCCAGTACTAGACGTCTTTCAGCTGAAATGATGACGCAATTACTGAAAACAAATGACAAAAAAATCCTGAAGACCCTGCTACAAAATCGTTCAAATTCGAGTCGCAATCTCATTTGTGCGACCATCAATATCAAAAACTTGTGAAAAATATAGGTTATTTAATTTTTTTTCCAGATTAGGACTAACTTGACAGTAGAATGTTCTTAAAAAAAACTGGAACTACCCCTGGTTCTGGAACTAACAGTAATCGTATTATTTCGAATGATACAGTAATTATGGATGGGATTAGGTAGGTATGTGGGTTAAAATGACCTAATAGATAATTTGGAAAATGAAAAGTTTTTTACAGTCATCACAAAGATTTTGTTTGCAGACAAGAAATAACCAAGCGACACGCATCAACGACAGAGGCAACTGCAAGCTTCGCCGCATGTCGGCGGCAACCAACGATGCGTCGGCGGCTGCCACCGACAACGTATCGCTCATGTCTCCACTTAGACGCCATGTCCACGAGCAAGAGAATCGCAGCTATAGTCTCGCCGTGTCATCAAAGTCAACAGAAACTCTATGAATCAATATCCACAAGCGATAATATCATCGCGACGATAATTTGATGGCACGTATGACTACCGCCGCGATTTTCTCGCTCGGGGAGAGCCTTACGCGGGTAATATTCATTGTTAATACTTTCATAGTAACTTTTGAAACATTATAAATATAAAAGACGTAAACGAGTTCCGCAATATACTTGTTTCCTGCCTGAACAAGTTTTTTGCAGAACTCGTTAATTGTCAGGAAAATTAATAGTTTTTGTAGAACAGCCATTTCATATAACTGTCAAAGAATTACAGTTGTGATTTGAATATAAGGCCTATTTAAGTTGGTAATAGTGTTTATTTATTATATAGGAAGAATAAACATCTACATTATGCAATACTACAAATACCAAAACAAGTACTCGTTACTTAAGTTATAATGAAGCCCACAGCGTGCCACAAAAAACAAAAAGTTCACAGATTACGATCCTACTTCCTACTAATATTATAAACGCGCGCGAAAGTTTGTAAGGATGGATGGATGGATAATTGTCAGTACGTTTTAATTGCCGGCTGTCATTCGTGGATCTTTGACAGTCGTTACGGGTAGTCAGAAGCCCGAAAGTCTGGCAACCAGTCTTACCAAGGGGTTTCGTAATACCCAGTAACTGGGTCGTGGAGGTCAAATAGGCAGTCGCTCCATGTAAAATACTGGTACTCAGCTGCATCCGGTTAGACTGGAAGCCGACCCCAACATAGTTGGGAAAAGGCTAGGCAAATGATGAGGTTTAAATTTGCTTAACAATAATTTTCCCGACTTTACTTAGCTCAACATGCTCTAAGGACTGCTTAGAGTTAGGGCCGGTTGGTTAACGTAATATACACATGTCAAATAATAATAATTTGTAATTGTAATTTGAAACAACGATTTTTTTTGACTTGACGATAGTTAGCGCCATTTTGGACGTAGGTATACGCGAGTGGGACCTTTGGGGTCGTGGGCGCATAGAGTGGGGACTCTGTCCGCCTACTAAGCGACCCCAGGGAAGACGGTGGCACAGTGGTCACGTGCTGCCGTGCATAGCGAGACTTAGGGGAGGCCCCTTTACAGTCTCCCCAGGGATGTGCCTTACAGGCGTTGCGCAGGGGTGGTTCCGGAATTGGTATTTTAAGAGGAACCGGGACCATCCCTATGTGCGGATGGTGATCACCGGGGTGGTTTTAGTGAGATAAAAATCCCACACTCCCCGACCTCACTCGCCGGAGGTCGGGTGCCTTTTGAAGGTTTCCCCCCGAAAAAAAAAAAAAAAAAACTTATACGCGTGCGTCAAGTGGATGTGAAACAACCCGCCCTCAGTTGCCTGCGCCTGTCAGTTGCTACTGTTGTTGTTGACTTTACTTACAATAAATTGTCACTGTCCTTTATGATTATCTACCTAAATTTTAATAAAATTGAGTTGCGCTGTACCTAATCTGCCTTAATTAGTTTAGCCCTCTCGCCGTCCCATGAGATGGGTATAATTAATCTCCCGTGACGTAGTGACGTAAACACTGCAGAGAAATTAACCTATATTTTGATAAAGATTTCACTCTGTCTGATCGTTAGCCCCTTGGGTCAAAAATATAAATATGCGACAAAGTTAGGGCTTTGGGCAAAACATTTAGGGCTGATTTTTCCGACACCAGGTAATTTAATTGAAGGAATAATTTTGAATTTTTGACAGTTTTTCCATACAAAAACTGTCAGACGTCAATTTTATTCCACGAATAAAAAATATCTGTCGATTGACAAATCAGCCCTAACTAATCCTTTGAAAACTTATTGACCTACTTATGATGGAATTCTTTTTTAAATTGCAGAACTTCTAAAAAATTTTTTCGCTTCTAATGAAGCACACTTTTTTTGATAATTGAGATTTTCTCTCTTTCTGGCCTTTTTCACAGATGGTCGCAGTAACAAAGCTAAGGTACCCCGAAAAAACGGGTTAGGTTAGGTAGGAATTGTGAAAAACCGCACGCGAGCCGAGCGAACGAACCGAGCGGTGCCGTAGCAGCAACCGGCGAGCGCTAAACCCCAGTTAGTCGCAGTTAAGCTTTTTAGGTCAACCAAATAGGCATTATCAGAAGTTTACAAAAAGAGGCACACTTACTTTATTAGAGTGTTCAATAAAACTTTTAGGAGCGCAAAATTGGAATGGAAGCATGCTAGAAGAACTTGTGGTGTTACATGAATGGATAGAATAAGAAATGAGTATACAAAAGGAAGTTTGAAAGTGGCACCGGCAACTGAAGTTGTTTGTAAATCCATTCATAAGGTATGGGGCATGTGATGCGGAGGAATGAGGAAAGTTTTGAGTATGAATTTGGATGGTTATAAGAGCACAGAAAGAGCAAAGATACGATGGATGAAATGACTATGTGTAAGAGATAGGGCATGAAAAGGGGTGACTTCTAAGATGACGACTAATAGAGAAGAATGGAAGGAGAAGACATGTTACGCCGACCTCAAATAAATTAGGATAAGGTTATGAGAATTATGATAATTTTGAATATACCATAGAATTCCGATGGCCGTTGGGGTACACGTGTTCTTGAATGGAGACCCTTAATCGGATAACGTATACGTATACGTAACGGTAGGACGCTTTCAGTCTATTTGAAGCCACGTTCTTCGCATGGTCGCTGGTAAAATCAAGTAAATGATGTGCGAGAGCTGCCTACATACAGCAAGGGAATGGAAGCTGATGATGATTATAAAAAAAAACGTCACAGGTGTATGATCAGTAAACGTCAATCAATCTGGCTAGCCTTTTCCCCTAAGTTGGGGTTGGCTATCAGTCTGACCGGATACAGCTGAATACCAGTATATTATATGGTTGAGCGACTGCTCACAGTCGCATTTGTGAACTAGTTGGGTGTGTACCTCAGTAAAACGGTTGCAAAGGTCAATGGGCACCTTAGTATGGAAACTATACCCACGCTGTACAGAAACAAAATATGGTGGAATAGACAGATTAATATCTCTAGTTTACGACAGTATGGGTTGCATTACTGTGGGTATAGTCTGCGAGCACAAAAAAAAAAAGTGTATTTTCCATGTGTCACCGTTATAATATTTTTTTAATAATAATTAAGGTCTTGGACGCGCATCGCGAAGGCTGGTTTGAAGTTACGCAAGAAAAGAGTATCTGGAAGGATATGGGGAAGGCCTTTGCCCAGCAGTGGACACTAGGCTAATACAATTAAAAAAAACTTCTTAATCATTTATTTTTAACTTATAATTGTTTTGCGCTATTTATTATTACTTTACCAAACATTTTTGTTTTGGAAAAAAATAATACTACTTTTTGTAAATAATCATTTTTTTCAGTTTTATTCAACATGGTCAATGTCTAAAGGTACAATGGTATCGTCTAAAAAGGCCGCCGGCGCATCTGTTTGTTCTTGATGTCTGGCCCAAGATAAAAAATAAACCACACTGGCTAGGTATATGCGCGCAGCTTCCAATGGTGCGGCGGCCGTGGATGCAGGAGCAGTAGTACCCTTCGATACTCTGTCTCCCATATGCTGTTGGGTTCACCAATATATATGTATAATTGAGAGTGTCTTGTAGGGATATCTCGCATATATGTACATCGTTTTTCTTTTTTTTTTTTTTGCTTTGTCCTACCAGTGTTTAATACTGCAATAAAAATAAAAAAAGTACATGAAATTAAAAGTGGGGTATAACTTAACAATTTAAATCTAGTTTGGTTAATGTACGCAAGTTTTCACAAACCGGGTCAGATTATGCCCAATGACCTTTATAGTTAACTATTAGTCGGTCGACATGGCAATATTATGAAAGCTCCACTGTTTTACTTACGCAACTTTAAGTCTACCCGAATAACCTTAATATTCTTGGAACAATAAAACTTTGGTAAAACATCAAACAGTTTATGAGTTCCTTTGTATAATTTCCAACTTTTACAAATTTCAAAGTAGGTACAGTCAACAAAAGTTCGAATAAGCATACAGGGTCGTCGGATATAGTTGAAGTTTAGTAAGAAACTGATGGATGTTTCCGAATGAAATTTAGTTTGATAAATATTAGGCCACTTAACTGATTGTATAAATAAATGCCTTGAACAAGGGATATTCCCTGAAACTCTGAAGGTTGCTAAGGTAACTCCAATTTTTAAATCTGGAAGCAAGACTGATCCAGGCAATTATCGTCCGATATCAGTAACACCAGTTATCTCCAAAATGTTTGAAAGAGTAATTCTCCTTCTTCTTTACACCTACCTAACCGACATAGACTTCTTTTTTTAGAAACAATATGGATTTAGGCCAAAACCAAATACCTTATGAGCAACTATAGATCTTACTACTACAATAAAGATGCTATAGACAACAGACAATATGTCCTAGGTATCTTTATTGACCTAAAAAAAGCATTTGATACGATTAGTCATGATTTGCTTTTAATGAAGTCAACTGACGTGGGAATACCGGAATCCGCACATAGAATATTTAAGTCGTATCTAAAAAACCGGATACAAATAGTGAAAATTGATAATTATGAAAGTTTACCCTGTAAATTAACCTACGGAATTCCACAAGCATCAATTCTCGGACCCTTATTATTTTTTATTTAAATCGATAGCATCAGCAGTGTTACAACGTCAAGCAGTATCACACTTTACGCAGATGATACTTGATTGTTCTACTTTGGCCACAATCTTACTGATATAGTGAAAGAAGCTCAAGATGATTTGAATATCCTATATATATGGTTTCTGTCAAATTTGCTAACACAAAGAAAAACTCATACATGATATTTGCTTCAAAAAAATAAGAACATCCCCAATAAAATCCAATTAACAATAAACAACGAAGATATTGCTATATTATGCAGTGAAAGATATTTGGGTCTCATTTTAGATACTAAGTTAACTTGGAAACCCCATATTGATTACATTAAGTCCAGACTATCACCTCTAGTAGGAGCATTGCGTCGAATGTCTGTTTGCATTCCTAAAAAAGCTCGCGCAATGATATATAACTCTCTTGTTAGACCTCACATAGAATATCTCACTGAGATATGGGGTCCTGCAGCCAAATCGGTTATCCAGGATATAGAAATATTACAAAATAAATCAATAAAAACACTCTACAACTACTACTACCACCTACACCAACCACCATAATCTACAATGATACCAAAATACTTAAAATTAACCAAATCTATTATACACTTAAAAGATGCATTCTAATACATAAAATGATAATACAAGACACACATTCACAACTTAACTTTAAAATGAAAACTTACACATATAACGAAAGACGACGAGACAAAATAGAATTAAGAAAACCTAGAACTAACTATGGTAGGGAAAATATATTAAATGCGGGAGCAAAACTTTATAATTAAATGCCTGACGATGTGTTTAACAGTAACAGATGGTATACGCATAAAAAAGCTCTAGTAGAATACGTTAGAACGAAGTACTCACACCGAATGTCACCCATTGAATGTCTGTATCTACTTTTGTTATATATTTTCTATAAATTTCTCAATATGTAAGTGAACCGTAATGTTCTTTTTTTGAGAAATAAATGTCTTTAAACCGAAATGAACTGTTTGTTTTCTACTAATTAAATAAAATTTTATCCGAAAACATCAATTCGTTTCTTACTAAACTTCAACTATATCCAACGACCCTGCATACTTATCTCTTTTGTTGACTGTACCACAATAATATTCCCCTAACTGTAAAAATTTTGAATTTTTGCTTAAAAAACTTCTGTAACTACCCAATTCTTTGGTGTAGCTACCTGGAAAGTAAAACAAAATTATGAAGCCATAAATAAAAACTTTGAAAACTAACTTAGTTTCCCTGAAAATGGGTCACAAAGGAATACTTGATCAGAGTTAAAATATCATTGAACGAAGTTTCTTGAAAACTAAAGAGATTTTACATAACCCAACTTACCTACTTTAAGACAAGTCTGCCTTTTGGATATAACGATTAGCCAAATTACGTGCTTAGTAACGTTTGCAGATCGCGGTCTTAGCCCATAATCGAATACTTTCCTTTTAAACCGACGAAAAAAGTTTTGGTTCTCAAGTCGTAGCATAAGCCTAATAAGCATGTTCCCACTGCTGGGACACAGGCCTCCTCTCGGTGAGAGGGACTGCGGGTTGGTAGATGTCACATAATTTCGAATTTTGATTCTAGTACATGCCGGTTTCCTCACGGAGATTTCCTCCACCGTTTTGAGGGCAGTGGTAATGAAATAGTTTACAAAAAGTAAAGTGCCTGTCAGAGTTCAAATCAATGACGTATAGACGCCAGCACGTCAAGCTACTACTCGTACAATCTGTCAAATTTATTTAATAGATTTTCTACTTTATTGCAAAAGCATTAAGGTTCCAGGTTGATTGGGAACATTTGACAGTTTCAGGTAGCTTGACCTGCTGGCGTCTGTACAACTCGTAAGTCGCTGCCGTTACCACTGCGCCACCACTTGACTGCTCTATAAGTCGACGTGTAATATTTTTCTATATCCATTTTCCTGAGCTAATAAGAGTGTGTCCACATTACGTGTTTACGCGCGTAGACACGAAGGATGGCGGCATTTGTCTCTCGCGTACGCGTCCCGGCTACTACTAACAGCCAATAACAAACTTGTTGATGGATCGGGAAGAAACTCTTACTTAAAGAGGAAAGTATTTTTTCCGACATACATATATACCTAAAGAAAAACTTTCGTGAGCCACATTTGAGGATTTTATGTCTTATGAAAGAAAATAAGTTTATTTGCGGCAAATATGACGCATAAAAAGAACACAAAAAAAATAAATAAGTGAGGGGAAAACATGCGTCACAACCACGCAAAACCGTCATCGCTCAGCATAATGCTAAAACCCTGTACGAGACAGCCCCAGCGCTGGTTTTCAGCGACAGCCGGCGTTGACGTGATGAAGATTAAGGATTGCCAGATTAATGTTTTACTCAAAAGAACACATACATAAATCACACCTGGGCCCTAATTCACTATGACCACTATACCACACACAACATCACGATTGGTTACTTCGATACCACGTCAACTCCTCAATTAATCACTACATTGGCTATGAACGTATTCTCTATGACACCGTTCGCATGTATTATACATATATCCCAGTTATACAGGGAAACCTATAATTGGCCATAATAACTGTAACACACATATTTTGTATAATATTTTTATATGCTATTGACGTGATTGGCACGTGGTAAGATTTCGCGGGTATGGGGCCCTCAAGAGGTGAAATTTGTTTGTCGCCGAGATGACACTGCGACTAGCTTCGAACGTTATAAATTACGATAATTGGCCTTCTGATCTGTCTCAATACAGGAGCAGTGGTGGCTCAGTGGTAACGGATGTTTAAGGCATTTGACATCCACCAATCTGCACTAGACCCACGTGGTGGATTACAGCCTACTCCCTCTCACTGAGAGGTGGCCTGTCTCCCAACAGTGGGAACATTATAGGCTGATAATTGAACAGGAACAAACAACAGAATCCGTCTTGATTTACCTGGATTAATAAACGTTGTTTAGAGATGACGTTGTATAAAAGTGACTGTTTAACTATACATTTTTAACGTTTAAACGTCACTTAAATGTATCATCGTTTATAAATCCCTAAATTAAGATACATGGCTACTAAGTATACGTCAATTTACGTCAGGCGCTGACTAATTTGACAGGACTAAACTAATATTTATCTTCTGTCCTTTTCTTAATGAAATAGAAAGAAAAAGATGCACTGAACTTAAATTTAGTTTAGTTTGTGAACAAGGGAAACGACGCCAACATTAACATAAAATTACCAAAAAGAGCTTTGATAATTTAATGAATAAGAGAGATTAGGTCCCATCTCCAATGATTTCTCCCGGGAACTCTAGGTATATTGTAAACAAATTGTATTTCATTAAATTAGGCCCACCGTCTTAAAACAATATTTTGTTACGTTGAATAAAGAAAAATGGCGTCCTTTGGAGTTAGCCAGGGTAACTAAATTTCTAAGGTAAAGATGATTTCTAAAATGTTAATAGAATAAAGGTTTTTGAGTAAATTCTTAATGTTTTCGAACAGGACACTTCAAGACAGTACGGGGTACAGGTTTTTCTGTTAATTTATCGTTAATTCAGGATCAAGAAATGAACTATTGAGCATTTTGACGTTCTGTCACACTATGCGAAGCAGTCAAGTTGACCGAAATACACCCTCACACATGGCTTATTATCGCAACAGATTCTTTTGTACAGATATTTCTGCGCTTTTATAATTTCCTAACATAACGATATTATCGTGGATGTCCATGTTCACGTCCATAGAATTTACATGGACATACGTGCACGAAATTTAAAAGCGTCTTCATATATTTGCATACATTAGAGATACAAAAACCTATGACTAGTAGTTCACTCGAAGCAAAGCAAAATCCCGAAAATAAACCTCTAAAATGTTTTTACAAAGAAAATGCTACTCCATAATATATCCCCCAAATGAATGAGAATGTTCACGAATATGGAACCAAGTCATATCAGTGTGAATCTTTCAGTGCACTCTAGTGTACAGTGCATCTTATCACTCAGCTGAATACATCGCACTATCGTTCCCCAGAGACAGCTCTATATACACTGCAGTGACGATGTAATACTAGAGTTCACATAATACACTGTAGTGACTAGGTAGTGGGTAGCACTGGCGTTCACTCCCCGTATCCATGTCAAGGATTTTAGTAAACGGGAAATATAAAATTGATACTCTATTCTTTTGTTTGAAGGGAAGTGAAGGGAAGTCGACTGCCCTATATAAAGAAGGAAAGAAAAGAAAGACAGAAAATATATATATATATATATATATAGCACAGACTAAAAGACACAATACACCAGATACATACATCTGATACACTAATTAAAAAACAAATAGAAAGTATAAAGACCGATGTAAAAAATTAGCAGGAAAGTGGGCCTCACTGCTGCACCAAAAAGGCCTAGTTCAGCAAAAAATACCAGACGCTGGTTTTCAATTGAACTTGACGTGTGAGGTGATGGAGGTAAATCAGTTTTACATTGCAACGTGACGTGTGTATGCATACTTAAATAAGATAAATATGTGTCAGATACAAATAGTGACGAATATGTACCTACCTAAATAGTGTGAGTCCAGTAATATTGCAAAAATAAACCAAAAAATACTGACAAATATAATGAGACGGCCGCGTGATAGACCTTCGTTGATAAGTAAATAAATAAATTCTTCGAAACGACTCAGAACATAAACCGGTTTTAAACGATGCCTGGGGGTCTACTCCGAACTAGTATCGGCCGAATGTTCGGCCGTTTCCTGCTACGAAGTTACTATTTGGTTCGGTCGGTCCCGATCCTACACTCCTACACTCTTTCGAATATTGACTATGGTCCCGACCCAACTGAGCCGATCCGAACTTTTTTCGCATTTTTCAACAATATTCGGTTCGGCCATATGTCGGTCCGATCCGAACATTCGCACTTTGCACTTCGTAGTAGACCCCCAGGTTTCGATTCCCAGGTCGGGCAAAGTGTTGTTGGGTTTTTCCATCAGGATTTTCTCACTAATGGAGTCTGGTTTCGTGCCTGGTTGATGGCAATAGTCTCGCCGCCTAATACTTACATGTGACTTAAACATAACTGGCGAAACGTGGGTGTAGTATAATCTAGACCTCTGTCTAACCCGTTGGTGAAAACAGGCTTGATGTTATCATATGCCAGATGAAAGCGAGGAGTATGATAAGAATTGATTTTGTTTAAATGTCCCTTACTGGGTATCAAAACCCAGTAAGGGACATTGGGGTAGCCGAAATGAACGCTGCGCTTAGCAATACAAAGTTTTCAATAAAAGGTAGCTGCCTACTCTCGGTACTTACTTTTTTTATGAGATCGGAGAGTCGACCTTTTGGGATTTGTCTATAGTAATTTCTGACGTTCGATACTGACTCTCAGCTCGTTTTCAATGAATAAAATATAGTTTTGCGAACTCGGCGATTTTTTTGATCGATTTGTTTTGGAACTTTATGAAGGTTATGTTATGATTCTGGCAATATAATTATTTAAGCTAGTGTTAAACCCTACTTCGTATCCTACTTAATATTATAAACGTGAAAGTTTGTGAGGATGGATGGATGAATGTTTGTTACTCTTTCACGCAAAAAGTACTGAACGGATTTGGATAAAATTTGGCACACAGATAGTTTATAACCAGGATTAAAACATAGGATACTTTTTATCCCCATATTGTTACGGGATCGAAACTTATGCGGGTCAAACCGCGGGGCGCTGCTAGTATAAAATAAAAGCATCTTAATACCTACTGTATCGTTATATACAGTTGCCACCTTTTACAAATACACACACAATGCAAACAGTTATCATGCAAACAGGTACTTACGTATGTTACATGCAGTACAGCTTAATCCGGCGCCAATGACGCTGGGTCATAGTGACCCGAGGCGACTTAAATCTGTCATTATTCTTTTTTACGTCGATCGTGCAATTTTAGCGTTGTGTAGCTGGAGATACGACTTCCTTCTAACCGAACCGCAGGTATGCTAAGTGCAATGCCGCATACACAGCGAGATATCGTGCATCAACTCAAAACGGGTAAATATGACCCAACGTCATCGCTGGCGTAGTATTTTTGTGACATATTTTTATTAGGTCATTTGGTATTTGTTGTCAATTCACCTCGTTCTTTTTTAAGTTTCATTAAATATGGCACTGATAAACCACTCTGACAGAATATTTGCGGTGTTAGAAGAGTCGGGGTTTGACGAAGAAGGGTCCGATGCTGCTTCGGCAGTTGCGCAAAAGAATCGCAGGTTTTACGAGTGACCCCTCCTAGGAACCTTCGAGAGAGGTCCCCCGAAGGTTCCAGGAACTCACAGAAGATGTCAAATATGACCGTCTCAAAGGCATAAGAAGATATCTAATACTTGTAATGCATGCCAGATTTACATGTGCCCAGATCATTTGATTCCTTACTGCAATAATAGCAGTAGTTCTATGTCTCCGAATGACGAAGTAGAAGACTGATTTGTTGCTATTACTACGACAAAAAGGTTGTTTGTTCTCTATTTGATTATGTACGATTATTAATTTATATTATTATTTAGAATAATTCAACAAAAATTAAAAAATATGAATGTTATGTTTTCAGAGTTGATTTTGCATGCGCCATCATAGTTTCCCCATCATAGTTGGGAAAAGGCTAGGTGGATGATGAGAATAAAAAATAAAATGTTGTGACATACATGTAATGAGGTAAGTCCGTCAAAATAAATAAAAAATAAACTAAATTTTGTTTAAGACACACGACTCCGTATAGAACCAGAACTCTAATTGGGCAACGCACTATCAACCTAAATTTGAATCATTTTGAAGGATATTGCTAATTGCTTCATATCGACAGTTGAAAGGCTAATTGATCTAAGCGAAATTTTGTAAAACTTGCAGAAGGACGGACCATAGATTTTTTTTTAATTAATAAAAAAACAACTATTTGATAGACTTTTATTTATTTAATACAGTATATCTCTAATTAGGTAAGGAAGTTTTTTAAGTTATTACTGTTGAAAATTATTGTGTATTATTTTAGAAAAATTATGTTGGTTAGCCCAAAATGCATCAAATTTAGTTATTTTTTGAGAAAGGCAAAATGGTTCAAATGACTACCGTAAGTAAAATAGCTGAAAGTAAACTGGCTCAAGCATCGACCTAGAATAAAATAATACGAGAGAAAATTAATTTAGCGCCAAGTCAACTGACAGTTGAATATACCCAATGAGCATAATTATGTACGAAAAATATCACGTTACGATAAGTATCTGCTCAATAACGTAAATGACGCACTGAATGTTGTTGAACTATCAAAATGAAAGTCATTGCTACTGATAGTGTGTTACGCAAATACCCCGCGGCTGATTCGTCACAAACGGCTTAGACTAACAGCCCTTAAGGTAAAAGCACTCGCAGTCTATTATTAATTGCTATCTAAACATTTAACTTTCACTAATTTGTTTTGTTTTCCACGAATAACAGATTGAAATGTTTACGATCAACTGAATTGAAGTAACGTATTTACTCTTTCGCATTGTCAAAACATTTATTAGCAAAACCGCGTAGATATTTTTTTAAAGATATATAAATGCTCATTCTAGTCTTGACAAGCAAGCCAGTGGTATCGGCCCCGACTTACGAATTGTAGGTCGTGAAGTCGAACCCAGGCAGACACTTTATATATTTGGGGTGCTGCTTTGGTAACTGGCCGTCTTGTTGACCATGGTTTTATTGTTGTTATTAGTATTAACTTATTTATTTTACTTCGATGGTCCTAGTTTATCATTTGTGACTTCAAGTGACAGCTATGTAAACAGAACCCAGCAATGCATAAATATTTAAGTTGTCACGCCCTTTATGCCTGGAGGCCTTTATTTAGGTAGTAAGTTTTCCTTTACATTTTAATTTTAATTAATTATTTTTTAGCTTGAGTACATATAGCTTTTATTATATTTGTTGGTATATTTTCGTGGCTAGCTGACATATGGCAAATAATTTAATTTTATATTAGGTGTCTTGTAATGTTAATTACTTAACATAGGTACCTAGTATTGTATACAATGAATTTTCTAACTGAACAGACAGCTCTGCTGCTGGGGAGTTTTTTGCGCCACCTCTTCTTCCCAGTGACAGCACTAGGAAGTGGTGAAGGGCGGGCGTTTTTGGGGGACATTCTTTTGTAATTTTGACGTTTGAAAAGTGCTGATTCTGAGCCTAATTTGAATAAATTACTTTTGATTTTGATTTTTTGATTTTGATTTAATTTCATCACCACTGCTCTCAAAACGGTGAAGGAAACATCGTGAGGAAACCGGCATGTACTAAGAACAAAAATTCTAAAACATATGACATCTACCAACCCGAACTGATCGCGTGGTGGTTAGAAGAGGCATACCCATTTTAGTCTTGTATGGAAGGCGTCATCATGATGATCATTCTCCTGCCCATACCCCAATCTATTTGGGGTCGGTGCATATCTTTTTTTTTTCCATAATTCTCTATTAGGGGCCGCCTCCACGAGCAAGAGAATCGCGACGAGTCCGCGCTTCTATCGTCGGGTAGTCTCCACTATTAGTACTAGCGACTATTCCGCCAGCGTATCGTCGCGACTTGTAACGTAATCGCCGCGTGTCCGCGACGACTCGTAACGGAATCGCCACGTTCCGCGACGAGGCGTTGTGCAATAGTTTTGTTGAAAGAGTTCAGTTAGGTTCCAGACGAGAGCGAAATAAATAGTGTCATAATATATGCGTTTGACAGCGCGCTCGCCGCGCTCTCGCTGCGAGAGCGACACGTTCCTTTGCGAGCGCGCGGCAATACGATGACGTTTCGCTCGCACTCAGCCACACGTCGCATCCCCGCGATAACATCGCCGTGTATAGACATGTTCTAAGAGAATGTATGAAATACGTGGCACGACGATAATGTCGCCGCGATTCTCTCGCTCGTGGAGGCGGCCCCTTAGTCGTCATTTTGGCATTCACCCCTTTTCTAGCCAAATCATATTTCACACAATCCTTCCATTGTTTCTTTGGTCTTCCCCTTCTCTTATGCACATTCACACACCAAGCTTTCCATAATACATTTTTGACGAGGTGCCAAAAAGACGGAAATGTCAGTACAAATCCGGATGTATGCTAACCCATCCTACATGTGGCTAACCCTCTCTATCCTGTCGAGGTAAGCAGATACCCTTCCGCAATCGATTACTGACGTGACGTCATCAAGATCCGGCCGACCCGGTGTTTCACGATATTAATTAATTGCGTCAACACTACGTCATCATTAAACCGTCTTGATTAATGATTGCGTATTCAACCTCCTACAGCGATGACGTGGCGATTTTTTGGGGTAATTGGTAAAGTTTTTTTTTAATTTGTGGAAAATTAATTGATGATAATTAACGTTGGTTTTTATTTACAGTGAGTCTGGGTTTTATGGCGCTATGGAGCGAGCTATGCTCGGAGTCTCTTCGAAAGATAAAATCAGGAATTAAATTATCTGGAAAAGAACCGCAGTTACCGACATAGCTTGCAGAGTAAGCAAACTGAAGTAGCAGCAGTGGGCTAGCCATGTCTGTCGAAGAACCGATGGCCGGTGGAGAGGTGAGCTTGAATTAAGCTGTCAATAGAGTAAATCCCTTACATCAGATGGAATGACAGCTCACGTCACCTTGAGACGATTCCTCGGTGAGATTTTTAAGTAAACTCCATGTCACAAGAGAAGTCTCGGGAATAAGTAGAACTAATTAGTAATATATATTATTATGTAGTAAGTAACATTCCTTCAACAACCTCACTCACACACCTTTGAATGTTTAAGATTGTGCATTTACCTAACAAGTGCCTGTAATATGCACGTTTATTCATAAACGTTGCTAAGTAGTGATGAGCGACTGTTACGATATAATTTTGACTTATTTTTAATAATCGTTTATAAACCCCAAGATTTTTAGGTAAATAAAAAAAAAACAAATATTTATGATTTCGTCGTAGGTATGCCTGTGGCGCCGTGTCTGCAAAACTTCTTTCGTGAGACGGACGTTACACGATATCTACGTCATTCAAACCCCACTTGGCAGGCTTTTATTGTACGACGTATTTCCTTTTTATTTCCGGGGCAGGAAACAAAACAATATTACCTATTACTGTCCCATACATGTTTTATTCGATTTGATGACAGTTTGATTTGAGACCAAATAAAATAACGAGAGACGTGTTTTTTGTTCTCTATTCCGTCGGGTGTTTGTTTATTTTGCCACACAATTTTAAGCAGGATTTATTTTATTGCATTTAACCGTTTTGTCAATTTAATTTGAATATGTACAGACGCCAGCACATCAAGCTACTACAATTTGTCAAATTTCTTTAATAGATTTTCAACTTTATCGCTAAAGCATTAAGGTTCAAGGTTGATTGGGAAAATTTCAGAGGGGCTCGTGGCTAAATATTAACAGCCACACGGGTTGATCGAAGGTAAGTCACGCTTGCTGCGGTCAATTCGTGGATGTTTTGAGGAAGGGTCTCATCGGTAAATATAGGACTATAGTACGATAGCATTCGCAACGTTAAAAATGTATGAACTTTTATAGATATATAAAAGTCAATACATTTGTTATGAAGCTTTATACATTATTAAACGGCGACCTGGCAATTGTTTGATGAAGAATTGTTAGAATAGTTACGCAACAACGCAGACTTTGAAGTTTGGTATTGTGTTGCCAGAAGCCGTGAATTCATCAATGAATATTTATTTATTTATTTAAGGACATCCAAAAAAGCATACACCATAATACATGCTAAGGATTCCATATTCCATTGTTTACAGAATGGAGAAGAATTGAGATAAGATAAGATATATTTATTTATTATAAACATGTGTAGGTTTACAATCAGTTGGATCGATTACAAAAAAAAAAATTCAGCATGTTTTGCCTAGAAAGACGTACAAATTTAATAATAATACAATTCAAAGTACAAAAATCACAAAGTTATGTTAAATTCATAAAAATAATAATAAAAATGTCATGTTCAAAATGTCTAAAGATCATTCAAATAGTCGGCAACATTATATTAAATTTGCATTTATTTATTAAATGTCTCTTCATATTTTTATTAAAACTAATAACATTCAAATCTTTGTATGCCTTTGGTACCCTGTTGTATAATTTTGGGGCCATGCAGAATACACTCTTACGCATAAGAGCTGTTTTAGCACTAGGTATACGAAGTCTCCGGCTTCGGAATTGAATCAAAGAAGCGCTACAATAAATCTCCGCTGCCCCGTTAGTCTCGTGGTTGCAAGCGCGACTGCTGATCGTGGGGTCTTGGGTTCGATTCCTGGTCGGACAAAGTGTTATTGGGTTTTCCATTAGGCATTTCTTAGTAACAGTCCGGAGTTTGGAAGTTGGCGGTTTAATACCCCCGTGGCTTGGAAAGCACGTAAAGCCGTTTGTCCTGCGCCTGATCTCTCCCCGGTCGTGTCGGATTGCCGTCCCATCGGACTATGAGAGTAAAGGAACAGAGAGTGCACCTGTGTTTACGTACTTGTGCACTATAATATCTGGCTAATCTCCGTTGAGATTGGCCACCGTGACCGAAATCGGCCGGGAGGCTATTAATAAATGTTCGTGGTTCTGATGAATGATTCTGTTCAGGAGAATGATGAAGGCTGCCAGTGCCTACCTGGCACTGGTCGCCTTCATCATTTTCCTGCCCTTATCCCAGTTTATTTGGGGTCGGCGCAACATGTCTTTTTCTTCCATACTTCTCTATTAGTCGTCATCTTGGTAGTTACCGCCTTTCTAACCATATCATCATCATTCACACAGCCCGTCCATCGTTTCTTTGGCCTTCTCCTACTCTTATAGCCACCGACGGTTATACTCAAAACTTTCCTCACGACATTTTCCTCATTCCTTCGTATCAGATGCCGATACCATGACAAACAACTTTCACACAACTTCTCAGTTACCGGTGTCACTTTCAGACTTCCACTGCCATTGACCACTGGCATGTGCCAATGGGTGCTGAAACATGGTCATCAGATCATACACGTGTATGAAAAGCGAGCATCGTTCATCACAGTGGCTATCACAAACGTTCGTTTGAAAGACGTCATTGACAGTAATCGAAGTTATACCAAAACGATCTATGCCCTGTCCATTAGGTCAACCGTTTTTTGACAGCTGTCTTAGAACCTACATATTCCAGATTACGTAAAAGTTAACTTTAAAATGCGTAATAAAATATAAACTGCCATATCTTATTGAATTATCTTATTTATGGCTTCTTACAGACATTGTAATACCGTACGTGTATCAATCAATGTATTGTGTGTTGCTGCAATCACTAGTTCCTTCTGTCAAAAAACGTTTTACCGAATGGACAGGGTATAGAATTAGTTAGGATAGTTTTTGTTACTGTACTTTTAAAATAATGAATGTCAACATTTCGCTAGACCTCTCCCAAGTTACGCCACAACACTTACGTTGCTTTTAAAGCTAAGTGAACGATAAGTGAGTGACAATGTTTCACCGATGACCTAATTGGTATAGTGGACGATCCCAGCAGGTCAGCTGCTTTGACATGACATATTAGTATGTAGTACATCAGTGTAGCAACACAACCAACTTCGACGTATCCAATAAAATAAGGTGGAAGACAGCCTCCTTTTTCGTCGGTTAAAAAGCTGAGCAACATTTTTTCCAGGAACATTTTGATGTTAGAAACATTGTTTTGTAACTATTACTTTCCTCCTCGTATCCCATGGTTTGATAGTAATGTCATGGCCGTGGTACTGTAGGAACTGCTCATCGGGTTCGTTCCGGACACATGCCGCTGAGAAATTTTGCGTAACTAATGCAAAAAATTAGTTCGCCTAAATGCGAGGTTTGCGATAAAAGAGATGTGCAGCGTCTTTTGGTGGAATGTGTCAGAAACGAATCTGAGAGAAATAAATAGAATTATTAGATAATTAAAAATAAATAGGTTAGACTTACTAACCTAACTTACTACTACTAACTAACTACTTACATATTTAATCATTTTCTGGCCCAGCCTATGTCCCGTGAGGCTAAAATGATTTATTCATTAGTTACAATTTAAGCACTGTTTTTGTTTAGTAGTAGTTTTTGTTACGTAACTTAAGATTAGTTTATGATGGGACTGGCGTGAACTGTGTTCAAAATTACCTTAAAATAAAGACTAAAAAAAAAAACTATTACTTTGCCTCGGAAAGCACGTTAAGCGGTTGGTTCCGGCTGTCATTCGTGGATCTTTGACAGTCTATCGTAGTACCTAGTGAATGGGTTGTAGAGGTCAGATAGGCAGTCGCTCCATGTCAAATACAGTTATTCAGCTGCATCCGGTTAAACTGGAAGCCGACCATAACATAGTTGGGAAAAGGCTAGGCAGATGACTATGTGGATAATAACGTGTTGAAAAAAAAAAACTGAACATAAGATAACATTCGTTCGTAGGTAGAGTGCATAATGTAGTAGTCCTAATACTAAAAACGTAACAAACCCCAGTCAACGTGCGAAAACAGCGCCTGGTGTGAAAATTCCCGAAGGTTTCTACTTGTACATTTAACTTTATAACCAGATTGTCGCCCGTTGGCAACGCTAATGGAATGTGTAAACTATTCGAATAACGTTGCGCTACTTGATTTTGTACTTTTAACTTAACTAGCTTTTGTTCGTTCATTTTCGCGTGCTACGGAAATAGGGCTATAATATTTATTTTTATAGTTATGCTTAATTTCAGTATTTAGTTTTACATAACATCGCGCCTGTTGTACCTGGAGCATAGGGCAGAGGTGTATCTATAGTACACCCACATTTCGCCATATTCGCAAGTCTCAGTTAATAGGGGGAGAGCCTATTGCCATCCACCAGCTACAAATCCAGACTTCGGGCTCCTACTGGGAAATTCCTGATGGAAAAACCCAATGTCATTTTGCATTTTTATCGGTCAAATACTACATTCTGTCAAATTTCTTTAATAGATTTTTAAGGTTTATTGGGAAAATTTGACAGTTTCGGGTAGCTTGATGTGCTGGCTGGAAACTTAAATATTTCCCTATACCATAAACAGTTTCGCAAGGGTTAAATGGCTATTGAGTTGTTATTAGATAAATATAAATGAAGGGCGTGTAAACATTGGGCACGCCAGAATTACGGCGATAAGTCCCCTCGTTGAGGAGTGGCTGGAGAGGCGCCACGGCGCCCTCACCTTCCGCCTGACGCAGGTCCTCACCGGACACGGTTGTTTCAGGAGGTTCCTGTTCAGGATAAGGCGGGAGGAAACGCCAGGGTGTCACCACTGTGTGAATCGCCCGGAGGATACGGTGGAGGTCTGCCCGGCTTGGGCGGAGCACCGCCGCGTCCTCGTGGCGGCGATCGGCGGCGGCGTTCTCTCGCGTCCGGCCATGGTATGGAGCGAGAGTGCATGGGAAGCCGTCACATGGTGGGAGGCGGAGCGCGTGAGGGAGAGGCAATCTCTGCGTCCTCACGCCCCTAGTCACTGTAAGAGACGCCCTGGACGTCGGGAGTCACCAGCCGACTCCCGGCCACCGTAGACCGTAGGCGCGGGCTTGCGGGCAAGGACCAGGCCTGGGTCGACGGCGCGTTGTATGTCAGCACAAACTGACGGGGTCCGCTAGGGCCGACGCTTGCCAGGGCCGCGGGTTGTTCGAAAGAGATACCGTGGCCCCTGGCATAGGCAACTGAAGGAACACGGGTGGGATTTAGTCAGTAAAAGTCTGACACGCCCTCCCGCTCGGCCCAGAGCGGGACTTCTCCCGCTCTGGGCCGGGAAATCTATCATATGACTTCTCATACGATAGATTTCCCAAACAGAAAAAAAAAGGACGTGTAAACATATTTAATAGTTCCATCTGCTTTCAATCTTTCCTCTCAGCAATTCTGAGCAATCTACAAAACTACAATGTACGTTGTAATTTTGTACGCCTTTAATTAAGCTACTACAATCTGTCAAATTTCTTTAGTAGATTTTCAACTTTATCACTAATGAATAAGGTTCAAAGTTGATTGGGAAAATTTGACAGTTTCAGGTAGCTTGATGTGCTGGCGTCTGTAATTTTTAGAGAGGGTACTCAAAAAAAGTACGCTACTTTTAGGGCAAAATAGATCTTACCGACTACCAGAAAACTGTTGACAAACAATAGTAGACGGAAATTAAATTAAAAAAACGATGATACTGTAGATATTTCTCCAAAAAGTACACCCACGCAACGAAAAGGTTATAAAGATTATTATGCAACTTTTAAACACATTATATTCCAGTAATTATAGTGGGCACTTAAACTTGTCACATTTTCGAAGTCGATTTCAGTTATGAAGTTGGCAGTACGTAGTCGTAGTTTGGCAAACTGTCACGCAGTTTGGCAGGTTTATGACATGTGTACAATATTATTTATTTTATTTTTAGTCGGAATAAGTTACATGCACAAGGAAAAAAATTACTTAAAGGTACTTAACCCTTTTATTGTCCAAACGTGTGTCCCACTTACATATTCAGCGGCTGACATATATTTACTTACACCAGTTGATCGTTATTAGTAACTTGAACTCAATTAGTGATATGACAATATGATTTATGTTATTCAATGATTTTATGAGATTCTGATCCAATTCCCCAAAGTATTACAATCCTTCGCAAGTTTATTACAAACAGTTAAACTTAACTGTACTAAGCCACACCTTTATACTAAAACTGTAAGCTTTCACAAACTTAGTCTTGAACCCAAGACCTCAATTAACTTAATGTCTCAACAAGTGCAGTTAAAGTAACACTGAAACAAAGTACTGCATTGTATATATAAGCTGTATCGGGTTAAGACTGTGAAACGGGTAACGGACGGTTTACCGGTCGGTTAAGTAATCCGACTTGCTCGGTTAAACGTTACTACCAAATGATGTCGGTGACAATGTTAGTACCTTATCTAGCTTCAGTTTTTAAGCAAAATACTTTTTTTTTTTGCTGTAATTTGGCTGTGGGTTCAAATCCGAGCAAGCACCAATGCGACTTTTTCAATTTTCCCAATCAACCTTGAACCTAATGCTTTAGCGATAAAGTCGAAAATCGATTAAAGAAATTTGACAGATTGTGTTAGCTTGGTATGGAGGCGTCTATACCTACTTTTGGAGTTTATCTTGGACATTACTGATATCGGAGGAGTGAGGAACCCTAATATAAGTTTTGAAATAGCTAACCCGCTTTGAGCAAGCGTGGTGATTAATGCTGGTGATGATGCTCAATGCCTTCTCAGTATGAGAAGAGGCTTTTAACCTGCAGTGCGACAATAATAGTCTGGAATTATTATTTGTGCCTGTCCGCCGATTAACACCTCGTAAGTATAACAAAACTTATTCAATATGCAGTTTCTTTCTTTCTTCCCTTTTTGGCCCTAAAATCATGCTTTGCGCCTTATTATATGAACAGGACTTAACTAGGTCGATATCATTTTCAGGGCACTGAATATATCATTCCGACAATACAATTTTCAGTAACTGATAGTAAATGATGTTCTCAGTGTTACCATCAAAATATTCGATGGCAGACATTCTTCACATTTGAACCCACGCATTAGCCATTTTGCCATTTTACCTCTGCCTAACCTTGCCGAAATACAGGCGTGATGTTGCAGCCATTTATTAAAGTGCTAAAAAACTCAGCACTCAGAAGTACCTAAGGGCGATAATACCTGTGATTAATACATAGAAACGCTTAAAGTAATCCTTAGAGTAGATTTTCATTAGTGAATCCGCACATCTAGTTCGATTAATTCCGGCTCGTTTGGTAGTCCTCTCCGCTCGGCTGAAGCTTACCACCTGTGCTAGTACTGTGGCAGTGTAGACTAACTACTCAAGCTGGTTGTGCAAATTGTAGTTAGATATTAGACATTATCGATATGGGTAGTACCTAGTTAGATGTTTTTAATTACGTAAATACAGTCAGGGAAATTTAAAGGTCATGGACGTGGATGTCCACTCTGTTTAATGGAGGGGCTTGTACAGCCGCACGGGTCGATCGATCAGGTTAAGCTACGCTTGCCGCGGTTGGTCCGTGGATGGGTGACCATCTTCACATACCAAGACCCCTCCGTGCCTCGGAAAGCACGTTAAGCCGTTGGTCCCAGCTGTCAGTCGTGGATCTCTGACAGTCGTTACGGGTCGTCAGAAGCCCGAAAGTGTGATAACCAGTCTTCTAAGGGGTATCGTATTACCCAGTTACTGGGTTGTGGAGGCCAGATAGGCTGCCGCACCAAAATACCATCCATTTTATTTCTAAGATAATAATCATAGCAAAAAGAAATCATTTCATCTTTAAACTCGATTATAAGGATATAAACAAATTGTATGCCATTCTATGCCAGCAGTTGAACACCGTGGGGAAATTCGAAGATAAACGAACAGTCAGGTAAATGATACAAAGCATATACCACTTACGTATTCTCCGGAGGAGGATAGCTATTAGAGAGAACTGACTTTAGATTTAATGCCTTTATATTCTAATGTTAAGTTAGGTTAGTGGTATGTATATAAAATATTCTATATAATTATATTTCTATTATTATTATTCATCATCATCATTTCAGCTAAAAGACGTCCACTGCTGAACATAAGCCCCTCTCTTAAGCACCTCCACTTCGACCGGTTCTGTGTTTTTCGCATCCAACGGGTTCCTGCGGCCTTCAAAAGGCCGTCAGTCCACCTTGTGGAGGCCTTCCAATTGTATTATATTATTATATCCTACTAATCCCGTCCTACTAATATTATAAATGCGAAAGTTTGTGAGGTTAGATGGATGTTTGTTACTCTTTCACGCAAAAAGTATTGAACGGATTTGGATGAAATTTGGCACCCAGATAGTTTATAACCAGGAATAACATAATATAGGATAGGTACTATTTATCCCGATATTCCTACGGGATCGAAACTTATGCGGGTAAAACCGCGGGGCGCTGCTAGTCAATACTAAGTCTATGTGGAAACGGTGGGAGGGGCACGCACTAGGAGAACATATTATAGTAACCTTATTGGTGATGTTCTTCAGAAAGGTCAGCAGACTAGCGGGATAATTGCGTAACACACTAATAGTAGCAATGGCTTTCATTATGACAGTTCAACAACATTTATTGCGTTGTTTACGTTGTTGAGCAGACAAATATTTCGAACATATGAAGCAATGGATTAGTAATTTCCTTCAAAATGATTCAGATTTTGATTGAAAGTGTGTTTTGCAATCAGGGTGCAGATGTATGAATGTAAACGAAGCAAAAGATTTTAAGGATCGTAGCAGGGAGTTCTGTAGTTTCTGCCTATCCTCATGGGAAGAAGTTTATGTAAACTGACGCTTTAATATCTAAAATAGACTTATATTTATTAGTACATATAGACTAGTCTACTTTAGGTATTTGGCAGTGAGATAGGTAGTGAGCAGTGGTGGCCCAGTGGAAACGATCCCGACTTACGAGTTGTAGGTCGTGGGTTCGAACCCAGACAGGCGCGTTACTTTGTGTACGTTATTTCATCACAACTGCTCTCAAAACGGTAAAGGAAAACATCGTGAGGAAACCGGCATGTCCTGTTCAAAGACATGTGATATCTACCATCCTGCACTAGGCCCGCGTGGTAGATTACAGCCCACTCCCTCTCATAGAGAGGAGGTCTGTGTCCCAGCAGTGGAAAAATTATAGGGTTTCTTGCCCGTTTTTCTCCATAGGTACCTACTACGCTTTGGAATGAGCAACTAGCTTCAACTTTTTGACTGACCGACCCTTGACAATTCAAAAGTATAATAATAAATAGTTTGAGTTTGAGTTTGAGAGTTTGATCTAATCATGCTTATGCTAGTTTAGGTATTTAATTACTTAGGTTAATATCGATACGTACTCGTATATCGTATGTCGTCATAGTAAGGCGAAATCGTAATTTTGCGAAAGCGCCAAGTAAACAAGATGTTTAGTAAACGTGATGTTTCGTGTTTGTTTATTTCGTGTTTTGGAATAACGTGTACCTAGAGTTAATCTTTTAACACTATCTTACTGAACAGTGAACAGTCTTCAGAACTCGGCGAATCTACGAACGAAGTCTTATTTTTATCCGTTTTATTACAAAGAAGGTTTAAATACAGACGTAGGTTTAAAAATAATATGGAACCATTTTTGAATTGCGAACTTTTTTCCGACTGTAGCAAAGTTCGTAGTATAAAACTGACTGAAGCTGGAATTTGGAAGCTGCAATTTTCGAATAAAGAACTGTATTTCAATCACAGTTAGGTTCTTATTACAAAAACTGGTTCGATGATTTAAATAAACCATGCCAAAAGAAAAACCTTGTTTTTTAATAAGAGCGTTTGTGAGAACAGGTAATGTGGTTTTGCACAAGAAAATATTCAAATAAAAATATGCATTTACATGCAAAAATAATCATGACATTCATAATCTGCCTTACCTTTTCCGAACTACATATGTTGGGATCGGCTTACAGTCTGACCAGGGCGTCTACTACGAAGTGCAAAGTGCGAATGATCGGATCGGGCCGACACTTTTTCGAACCGAATATTATTGAAAAATGCGAAAAAAGCTCGGATCCGCTCAGTTGGGTCGGGACCATAGTCAATATTCGAAAGACTGTAGGAGTGTAGGATCGGGACCGACCGAACCAAATAGTAACTTCGTAGCAGGAAACGGCCGGAAATTCGACCGATACCACTTCGGAGTAGACCCCCTGATGCAGTTGAATACGTAGAGCGGCTGCCTAAAATAATTATTATTGTAGGTAAATAAATAAAACTTATATTATCTATCATGTAGAATTATAGACCAACCCTATTACGGAAATAAATAAGAGCATTGTCAAACACAAGCCTTATTTGTGCGAAAATAAACCTGAATCGCACCGCCATCGCCACCACATTTCCAGCACATTTCAAAATGGATAGAATTAAAATATCTTCGCAAAGTCGGTAAACCCGAAACTGCATCGTCGAAACTGCAATGCAGTCATCAAATTCAAAGAACGTTTCCTTATATATTTCCTAACCAAATATTAGGGTACCTGAAACGAATTAAATGGAGTCACGTTATTTGACAGCACCGCAAAATTCAACCTTACTTTCAACGAATAAAGTTCAAATTACTTTGGTGTACAAAATTCATATAGACGTAATCTCTGCCTAGGGAAATTTTATACTTTTAAGGAGAATATTGTAGAGGGCCGCATTCGCGAAATGAGGTACTTATACCGCTATTAAGCAGTAAAGTGCTAATTACAATCTTGAGAATATAATTGCCTTAAGAAAAGATTAAATTCTGAGTGGTACATAGGTACATACTTCTCTGTTTTTTGAAGAAATGAATTTGTAATATGCTCTATTATTTTGGTGCGTTTGAAGAGCCTTTAACTAATCTGGGAAAAATTCCATCATTCCCTCAAATTGGCACCTTCCCTCCAAAAATGGCTTGGAACACAAAAATAACAAATCGAAAAAAAAGAAACGCCAAATTATTTACATGTTTGGAACACTCTACTCTTTGGGAAACACTAATAAAAAACTCATTTGGAACATTGTTTACGACACTCAAGAGACATGAATTGATTTATTTACCCACACCCTAAGCCCAGGCAATCTATTTGGAACACAAAACTTATAAGGTTAAGTTTGAGGCAAATATAGATAATCTAAATTTTATTTTTATATTTTGATGGGTATGACGGTTCTTGTGGACTTATAAGATAATCAGAAACCAAATCTTAAACAATCAAACCTGTACAAAATATCAATCAACAAGGTACTATCGCCAAAATCTATATCTGATCACCGTAAGGACTATTCCTGCTTGCAGTGCATATTATTAGTCGACCTAAAAAGGATCCTCTTTTGTTTTACTTACGGACGCAGCTGTGGTCATCATATGCACGGGATTTTGTTTTCAAAATGGTCAGATATATCAAAATGGTCAGGTTTTGGCTATACATGACGGAGATGGGGGGATGAGCTGGACTCCTTTAATGAAGATTGGTCGTTGGCAGCTCTTGGCAGCGAGACGTGAAGGAGAGTAGGGAGACCTTTACCCACCATTAATTTTCAATTTTGTTATTATCCGTTAATGTCCCACATTAATGGCTAATAACAAAAATAAAAAAAAAAATCCTTTGCCCAGGAGTAGGAATGGCTAGTAAAAACAAGTGTCTGTAGCGAGACACGTCTAAATACTGTACAGATCAGGCTATGATCTGTACAGTATTTAGACGTGTCTGTATTTGGAGCTTACATGCAACCTCCGCGAGTCCGTTAAAAGTTATTGACAGGAAATACGAGGTAAACATTAATTTAGTTTAAAGTTGGAAGACTTTAGGCGTCAGATTTGGCTGACAAGCCAAAGGGACAACGATAAAAAAATATTATTAGTTTAAATATCATAATAATTACGCAATATATACAAGTAAATGCAAGAAACATACCCCCGATGTTAACAGTACAAGGATTATTTTTCATTCCTCAATAGAAAAGAAATACGACCCAAATCAGCCATCGATTGTTCAAAACGACTTACAAATGGCACACCCTATATAGCTCATAAAAAAGCTCTCATTAGTCAGTTCTACTAAACATCTCATCGCAACAGGTAACCATTGGCACGAGACAATTTAATGATCCTCATCCGGAACTGAATGTCTAAAGGTACTGAAAGGATAAAGCCCATCTAAAAAAACGACGTTGGCATATTTCCTCCCTTTCAAACAGAAATGGGAAAATACAGGAACGACTCTCCCCGTCAATATGTAAAAATAGCGAATAAAACCTTCAACGTCCACAAAAAAAGATGGAAAAAGGGAAAACAAATATGTTTGTGTCCGATATGGAAGGGTACAACTCGCACGTGTCATTCTATTGAAATACCTAAACCCTATCTGTATGAAAACATAGCAACAATAGCTGAAACGTTTGGCGACTAGAATAGAAAAGGTCGTGAGTTCAAACGGTTGAGCTTTCGGTTAAAATTAGTGATTTTCTGCTGAACTAGACTGCGGCTTTAGCGGCAATGGCGCCGATTCCCTTGTTCACAAACTAAACTAAATTTAAGTTCAGTACATCTTTTTCTTTCTATTTCAGAAAAAGACTGAAGATAAATTTATTAGTTTAGTCCTGTCGAATTAAGACGCTCCATAGACAGTTTAGACGTGATTAAAAACGTGGCTACTAAAAATACGTCAATTTACGTCAGGCGCTGACTAATTTGACAGAACTAAACGAATATTTTATCTTCTGTCCTTTTCTTAATGAAATAGAAAGAAAAAGATGCATTGAACTTAAATTTAGTTTAGTGTGTGAACAAGGGAATCGGCGCCACTATCTGACTAATAAAATTAAAAAAAAAACACAACATGCGCGCATCCCACGCCTTTTCACCACATACACCCCCACACACACACCCTACACATTACACATACCCCACAGTACACACACACTCACACACAAGAGCACCTAAAGCTCTTGTCATTAAACCGTATTTCTACAACATAATAATTTTTAGTTAGTTTTTAATTTGTTTATACATACTTTGTACTTAAGTTCTTAGTTATATATTTTTTTTCGAATACTCTTACATAAATGAAAATTATTGCCTTACTTGTTAGGAGACTGGACCCCACGACACAGGGAATTCTATTGTGGGGTCCAGGGCATTTGAAAAACCTAACACCTAAGGATGCTTGTAATCTGCTACTAGTTTTTGTTTTTATATTGTACCGTATTTTTCTAAACTCAATAAAGTTTTTTTTTTTTGTATATGCCAGTACCATCACCATAATAACGACTTCCACCAAATGAAACACAATGGAACACGTAGCAAACCTTATAACCTGGTGCCACGAACGCAAAATATTACTTCTGTTCAGGCTTTTAAGCAAATGCATTCCGGTCGCCAGTCAGCTTTGTCAATATATGTACACCTGAATTGAATGGAAATTGAAATGTTCCTGGCACGATCAGTAAGCTTTTCAATATCTGAACGTGTATATGGGTAAGGTTCAGCTGGTTTGCACGGAGGGAATGTAAAATGGCTCCTTTCCTCTCCTTTGAGGGGGTTTTTTATTTGGTATTTTTGCATTATATTGGTGAGAAATGGTGTAAGATGGGCGAATTTTAGTAATGGATTCTGAAGGCAATGAGATCGCTACTGTTTGTATGGTGAATTTTTGGCGCAACTGTTAAGTTAAGTTAAGGTTTTAGTTTAAATAACATTGGCCTCTATGTTTGTTAAAAAACAATGAAACATGTAAATTAACCTTGATAATAATTCTATTTAATTTAAAAAAAAAAAAAAAACACATTCTTAATTTCAACTACAGACGTCAGCACCTCAAGCTACCCAGAACTGTCAAATTCTCCCAATCAACCTTGAACCTAATGCTTTAAAGATAAAGTAGAAAATCTATTAAAGAAAGGAGAATGACCAAACGTCGTACCAAAAAGTCTCATGCATCAAGATCAAAATGTTAAAGTAATTATTTTCATATTTTGTACGACATTAAGCGTCGGGGATTTTATTTGTGAACAGGGAATTTAATTTAAAGTAAAAAAGTGTTGATATTGTTTTATTCCCTTTACATGACGTTCCGTTTTAAATGATATGATTAATATAACCATGAATTTTGAAAGTATCATAATCAAGTCTTTCAAAAAACTTGCAAAAAAATTATACTTTGCAGATTCTAAATTAATTAAAAATAACTAGAATATAATAGAATAGAATTTTCATTGAAACGATTATATTTTTTTAGAGAAATTTAGGCCGTTCGTGTATGACATTTCAAACAAAATAAAGTATCTAGTTTTTAGGTTATATCGAATTTTTTGAAAATCTCCGAGGCCCAGGTTTTTTTATACAAAAAGAACTTTTGTAGGAGTTAATAGTGTAGTCTATAAAAAACAAAGTTTAACTTTGATGCAGCATGGTAAGGGATTCCATACATCCATGGGCATTGTCCTTTGATAGATTGTAGTAGCTTGATGTGCTGGCACGTGTACCTAACTGCAGCTGGCAACGGGGTCAACGGCCGCTGGTAGTGTCGTAACTTGAAGTTATAAGTTGAGATTATTTTGTTTTATATTTATTAGATATCGATACTCATCACGTCGGCGGAGTTCCGCTAACTAATTTAATATGACCCTGGAAAGGTACTATAAAAAACCGAATCTGGTATACACCTGAAAAACGCGTAGCTACTCTTTGCCATCAATCAATGGCAGAAAAAAAAGAGGTATTCCACTTAGAGCACTGGCTTCAACAGCACTTGCCTGTAGGTGCGGTACCTACAGCACTTCCATTAACCGCACTGAAACAAAATTTGGAACGTGAGGTTCGGAGGAACAGTTTATCAATATTGTTTTTAGTTCCCGAACGGCACCTGCGGGTTAAGTATCTTTGAAAATCACAAACTGTTCCAAGAAAAATCCAGACACGTCGAGATACTCTTTCACAAAACGAAAGTTAAGACCTCATAAGCCAATATCGGTGAGTAAAAACGCGAGCAAACCGCACAGCACGCCAATTCTGCTAGGATTGCCTTTTAAACCCCGACGTTACCTGCTGCTGAATATCTGCGCTTCGCTATGAGGCTGCAGTGATAGAGGGTTCCGTCTCTCATTATGTAATGCTGATTCATTTTACTGTTTGATGATCGGGTCTTTGTTTTCTTCGTGTTGCTGGCACGACTGTAGTTCAGATATTGTTGACCCAACACTTCGCCACTTCCACGGCGTTGTCGGTACTGTTTTGGGACACAGAGGGCAAGATAGGAGATGGAACATTGCCTCATAGCTCCACATCCACTCCCTGCTGCCATTCCGTCGAGGTAGGGGTTTACCAGGTTGGAGTTACGTCTTCCCACTTGCAGTCAAAGTGACATCTGCGCTGCTACCGATGACGACGTGGAAGTGGTGATCATTGAATATAATAAGTAAAGACAGTTTTGCACTAATGCAAACCTAGGAGTCTTTGTGGACCAATGAGATGTTACAGGCTAGACTAAAATTATAATAAAAAATTAGGTTTGAAGGTTCGACGTGATTACTGAAAAAAAAGAATTCTTCTTTTTATTCACAGATGTCACAATAAACAGTTACAGAGGACAGCTAAGTAGATCGTAGCAACAAACTACGATCTACGTTCAGCAATTGACGATTATGTTATGACGTAATAAAACACGTTTTGACTTTCTGTCACGTACTCTTATTTAATAAGCTCTGCAGATCCGTACGTGGTGGGGTGCGGCTCTTCCCCCTTAGGGGGGAACCGACCTAAACACTAATATTTAACCTAATTAGGAGAAACGAAAATTTTGTCAGCCTATGATAATTTAGGAACAGTCACAACGTAACGGGCGCTTTTTAAATTTTGAGCATGACGTAATTAATGTGGACGTCCACTTCTACATCATGGCATCACGACAACATAGGGAAGTAAAATGTAATGAAATATATGAAGACGCTTTTACGTTTCCGTCAACGGGCACGTATTTACATTTTATAGACGTTTTATAGTCACGTTAGAAATTAGTATAGCGCACATTCAATTGGCCTAAATATTCCAACATGCAAAATATCCACCGCTGCAACTCAAACCCCACACAGGCTATCCAAGTTGTTTCAGCTTGAGGTCAAACAATCGATTTCATCCGATAGATGGAGGGCTTTGAGCCTTTCACAGACGAGTTCGAACCGGATTTACGAGTATCAATCTATGTTGGCTTTTGCTTTACACTACGTTAGGTAGGTTTGGTTTAAGGATTTAGGTTTTAAAAATATTCTAGGTGCACTGTGTGTGGAACTGGCAACTTTGTGTTCCGGTAGTACGAGTATGACGTGGTTGATTGGTTCCTGTGTTGGTTTTGAGTTGAAAGCTAAGCAATAGTTATTTGTGCAACAAGAGAGCAAAGTAGTTTTTTGCTGCGAGTGCTGATGTTGAATCCTGAGCAAGCGAAGGATTCAAAGATTGAATCACGAGCGTAGCGAGTGATTCTAAAGTTGAATCCTGAGTGTGGCGAGGGATTCAAAGGCACGAGATGCAAAAAAACTTTGCTCTCGTGTAACACACATAACTTTTCACTTCAGCAGCGAGAACACTTTAGGAGATAAAATAATAAACAGGAATAGATTGAAATAACAATTTATTGTGAATCAAAATAATTAACATTGTAGCTAGATACCAATTCTATAAAATGGAACATTTTAATAGTTAAAAGTAAAATTACTGCAATTCTACAAATTTTATTCCCGCTCTTTTATTTAAATTAAGGCGTGTTCGGAAATAGCACCCATGTTATTTTATTATTCAAAATATATTACGTACCTAACATTTATTGAAACTACAAATAAATATTTACAAGTTAAATGTCAGTTTTATTTGCAGTAAATACTTATTTTCGTTTAAATACAACAATAAGTTAAAAATTCAATAAATTACATTAAAAGACATAATTTTCTTTTTGCAAAATTTCTTTAGTTAGTACGAAATTCCGAACGTGTTTGTCTTTGAGGTCGAATTCAAAATCCGAACTTCGAAAGGGCTGGTCTCTGTCTCTCTCTCTTTCTAATGGAGGGAAAGAGATAGAGTGTGAATGTTTCGAATTGTATGATTAACCCAAGGCTGAATAATATATATTTGCGACTTTCTGAAAAAAAAATTAAAAAGTTACTTTGTCTCACTCAGTGAGCAAAATCGCATTTTGCTCACTGATTTCACGCAGCAAAACCTACATGTTTGAGCTACTGAAGTGAAAAAGATTTTTGTGCTTGGTAGAAAATGCTTACGTAATTCCATCATGTTTTTACCTTGTTATATACACAGGTTAAATAATAACAGCCGTGCGGGTCGATCGATCAGGTTAAGCCACACTTACCGCGGTTTTGTCCGTGGATGGGTGACCATCTTCACATATCCCTCCATGTCTCAAAAAGCACGTTAAGCTGCTGGTCCAAGCTGTCATTCATGGATCTTTGACGGCCGTTACGGGTCGTCAGAAGCCCGAAAGTCTGACAACCAGTCTTACTAAGGGGTATCAGTGTCAGTAGTTTGGCCTGTATGTCATCTGTTAGTCAGTCAATCACAATACATACAAAATTGGACCTCACAGCCAGTCCTTTTTCATGGCTAGATACAAAAATACAAAAGTGATAGTTCTTAATTTCTTAAAATAACTAAGACAAGCATTCATCATCAACATCTGCCTAGCCTGTTCCCATCTATGTTGAGGTCGGCTTCCAGTCTAACTGAATGCAGCTGAACACCAGTATTTTACATCGAGCGACTGCCTATCCGACCTCCACAACCCAGTTACCGTGTAATACGATACCCCTTGGTAAGACTGGTTGTCAGACTTTCGGGCTTCTGACTACCCGTAACGACTTTCAAAGATCCACGAATGACAGCCGGGACCAACCGCTTAACGTGCTTTCCGAGGCACAGAAGGGTCGGTATGTTAAGGTGGTCACCCATCCACAGACCAACCACGGCAAGCGTAGTTTAACCTGATCGATCGACCTGTGCGGCTGTTCACAAGCACCCAAGATATAATAAATAAAAAGTATATATAGCAACAGTAACCGACTCCCCTTTTATGGAGTAACAAATATTTGGTGTTCCATCCATGTTAATGAAAACATTCTATGGCCGTAATTTAAGTAATTACTTTATTCAATTACAGTTACACGACGCCCAACGAATTGTTCTATAAAATGTACTGTTATTTTATAACCAAAACGATTTATATTTAGATAACTTGGTAGGTAACCTCGTGTTTTCTATTTAAGTAAACCACGTAGAATTGAGACCACGATGTTGCCACGTCCACGAAACTAGGTAGATAATAGCCCTAGGGCTAATAATATTTATAGTAGCAGACAACAATAGACTGTAAATTACACTGAATTAAAAATGAATACCCAGACTATGTTGATTTTTAGAACAGTGATTGTTACACTTATTTTCAATACTGGCTAGGTTTTAGAACCTGTATTTGTTGAGAGGCCTACACAGTCCTCTCACACCTGTTAACATTTTAATTTGCAAACTATGTAAAACCCAATTATTTCAATTCAATCTTTATTGCATCCATAATGTACACATACAGGTGCTAAGTATAAAACAATAGAATCAATTATGGTATTAATTTTAGTTTTAAAAGAGTAACCGTGGAGTTTCTTGCCGACTCTTCTCCATACGAAACGACCAACTGGAACCGTGCACCTAGCTTCTGACGTTTCATAAGTGCCCATGTAGGTTTATCTGAAGTAAAATATGTTTATTTAGAGTAGCCCTTTCCTAACCTCTGATCTTCAAATCAAGACTGACCATCGACCACATCATTGCTTACCTTCAAGTGAGATACTGGTCAAATGAGAGCCGATCAAATTCCAAAAAACAAATGCAAAGCGCCATTCTTTTTTAATGTCAGTTTGAAATCGGCATTGCTTTCTTTTGTTTTTTTTATTAAATAGCAAATTGGTAGTGACGAATTGGGAATTAATATTTCCGAGGTTCGAATATTCTTATAAATGGTCACTGCATGTGTTGGGAGTTTATGTTTAACTTTTTCAAATCAATATACAGGGCAAATTAAATTAGCTAGCGAAACTCCGTAAACGTCATAGGTATCAATATCTCAACACGATAAAACAAAAAGAAATATTAATTTGACGATTTTTTTGTAGGGTCGCGGACCGCAATTAGTGTATCAGTCAATTAATATATCGGTTAAAAAATCAGATTTTTATGTGTAAACTTCACAGACGTGATGGGTACCGATATCTTAATACTACAAAACTAACGAAAAATTAAAAATGAAAAAACCCGCGACACAAAATAATAAAAATAGTGTGAACGTGAAACCCTATAAAAAGAAAAAAATTACCTTGAAATTATGACCCTACGTAAGTACGTATAAAAAGTTTTGATTCAATGTTGTCGCGTCGGGGGACTGCTCTAATTATTAGCCTAACGTTCTGTGAAAGTTTAAAATAGTAGCGGTCCCCCGATGCGACAATAAACCAAAAAATATTTGATGTTTTTTTACATCAAATCTTTTTTGTTTTTATTTTATCGTGTTTAGATATCAATACCCATCATGTCTGCAGAGTTTCGCTAGCTAATTTAATTTCACCCTGTATAGGACGAACCTCGGACGGACTGCTAAATGGACTTCATAAATCGATACACGTGAACGGATTCCACCATGTAAATAAACTAAGTATCCTTATGTACATTTTATATACGCATGCAAATATTATGCCAAAAGCCTTTAGCCATAAAGATTTCAACCCAAATGCTCTCGGCCCTCAGGGTCTCTAGAGCCCGATTCGTTCCGTTTCATTACACAGGTAGACCCTCGAGTTCGTAACTTAAACTACTTGGTCAGTTTAACTTAAACAAAAGCCCAAGTTGAAGGTAAACGGCTAAACTTAGCAATTAGTTATGAATTGATATTACTAAGTGATTTGATTTATACGGGTTTGCTCTTGAATTGGCTGCTGTTGGTCTAAGTTCGTATCTTTAATTGTTTCGTAAAAGCAGAGTTTCAGCAATGAAACTGCCTGTAAGGACTGTCCGTGGCATCATCATCACATCATCAGGATATAGGCCTCGCCTATTGCACGCCGTTCAACTCGGTTCTCAGCAACTCACATCTAGGCGCTACCAGCCACCCTGCGAAGATCGTCGCTCCACTTTTCCTGAGGGCGTCCTTCCTTATGTTTGCGGATTCGCAGTCTCCACTCAAGAACACCTCCACCTCAACAGTCATTGGTTCTACGGCTAATATGGCTGGTCCATTGCTAAAGCTAAAAAAAAAAAAACTAAACAAAAGCAAAAAAAGCGAAGCAAAAGCTAAAGCAAAAAAAAAAAGAAAAAGCAAAAGCAAAAAAGCTAAAAAAGAGCTATAAAGCTATTTAAAGAATTTTTTTTTTTATTTTTTTTATTGCCACTTCAGATTGCTTATTCTGTGAGATGTATCCACAGCTTTGGTTCTCTAACGGATCACCTCATTCAGGACCTGAACCAGTGGCATAATTGTTGTGGAATATAGGAATATTGACACTGGACGCGTTTGGTTTCACTGGTGAAATTTGCCCTTAACCGTTCACATTTTATAATTGGTATTTAACACGGTATACTTATGCAATAACAGCAGCGCGGGTCGATCGATCCGGTTAAGCTACGCTTGCCGTGGTTGGTCGATGGATGGGTGACAATCTTCACATATCAAGACCCCTCCGTGCCTCGGAAAGCACTTAGGCCGTTGGTCCCGGCTGCCATTTGTGGATGTTTGACCGTCGACACAGGCCGTCAGAAGCCCGAAAATTTGACAACCTGTCTTACCAAGGGGTATCGTATTACCCAGTAACTGTGTTGTGGAGGTCAGATAGGCTGTCGCTACATGTAAAATACTGGTATTCAGCTGCATCCGGTTAGACTGGAAGCCGACCCCAACATAGTTGGGATAAGGCTACGCAGATGATGAGGACTTATGGTTGTAAAGCAGCCTTTTCTCAACGAAGGCACCTGTAATGTCATTGGTATCACAGATGACCGTAGATAGCGGTGACAACCCATCATCAGGTTGGCCGCCCAATTGTCAACCATCACGTAAAAAACCTTCTCAAAGTCTAACAATAAAACATCAATTGTACTAACGTCATACAACTACGGAGTAATCGATTAACTTTGAACTTGCCGATTACCGAACCCTCACCCTTTAAACGTAATTGATTATCAACCACAAGGAATCGATAACGAATGCATCGGTATCGCAAGAAATCATTTCGAATGTAAATTGTTCAATCGATTATGAGCGATGAACTTGGCACGCTTTATTATACGAGTAAATGATAAATGATTTTATTTTGTAAGTAGGTTTGTACAAACACTTTTACACGTTAATCATATTTTAAAACTAGATGAGGTCGGCGTTTCCTATCTGACTAGTCTGAGAAGAAAGGTCGAAACAAACTCAGAGGTCACAGTGTTTTTTAAAGTCCAGACATAATCTTGGTCAGATCATATGAAGACCATCGATGTCTGAGATGGTCTTTTGAGGAAAGAACTGCACAGATTGAGAGTCCATGTCCAGTCAGTGCACGCATTTGTCAGAAATCGTGCAGCTCAACTTAAAACTTAAGCAGCTCAACGATTGGACGAGCAATACCAAAGAAAGGACATTTGGGTAGGCCACATTAATTACTCAAACTGCCAGACCATGACAAAAACTAACAGAACAGAGAAAAATAAAAAACGGGTTGCACTCCGGGAGTGCCGGCAGAAGTGAAAACTTACCGTCTTACGAATTTTCGATCAGGTCACGTGTCCTGACGCGAGATTAACATTTTTTACCCATTACAAAAAAAGTGTTCAACGCCGCTAAAGAAGTTTTCACTTCAAAAATTATATAAATAAAATGACCCACATAGTCATCACATTCACAATAATTAAAATAATAGAATACTTTACAAAGTAAGCAAATGTCATTGTATATAAAATTCATTAATGTCAAAGTGTATATAAAAAAAACACCAGCAAACCAGAAAAAAATAAAAATTTTAAATTTACATTCAATATGTAAAAATTGGAAGCAGTTTAATCCCAAGCCTTTTTGTCCTCGATATAATCCTTAACGGTATAAAAGGCTTTCTGGCACAAATTACGTTTAATGAATGATTTGAATTTATTAAGGCTTAGATCTTGAACGGGGCTTGGAACTTTAATATAAACGCGTATACATTGGCATCTGAACGAGCCACCTATTTTCATGATCCTTGTTGTAGGTACAACCAATTTGTGTTTGTTCCTAGTATTTATATCATGGATATCACTGTATTTTTTAAACAATTTTATATTTTTATGGGTATATAAAAGATTTTCATAAATATATTGAGAAGGCACAGTCATAACATTAATCTCTTTAAATTTGTCTCTGAGCGAGTGTATTGTTAGTTATCTATCTATAAATTATCTCTCTTACCCAGCAGTTGACAGCCTGCGCAGTCTACCTGCAAAGCTCTAGCCGTTACATTGGATTCTTGGATGGTTAAAGTGTGTGATGGAGCGCCTATATCTAAACTATTCATTCTAAAGAGAAAAGATTTGACGATTTATGTTATGATTGTTTGTCACGCTTCGCTAAAACGGCTGAATGGATTTGGAGGAAATTTGGCACAAGGGTAGACCGTGACCTGGATTAGGACATAGATTACTTTTATCCCGATATTCTTACGAGATCGAGACGTATGCAGATGAAACCGCGGGCCGCGCTAGTTCATCATCATTCTCCTGCCCTTATCCCAATTTATTTGGGGTCGGCGCAACATGTCTTTTTCTTCCATACTTCTCTATTAGTCGTCATCTCGGTAGTCACCCCCTTTCTAACCATATCATCATTCACACATTCCATCCATCGTTTCTTTGGTCTTCCCCTACTCTTATACCCATCGACATTCATACTCAAAACTCTCCTCACGACATTTTCCTCATTTCTCCGTAACACATGCCCATACCATGACAACCGATCTCCACACAACTTTTCAGTTATCGGTGCCACTTTCAGACTTCCTCTTATGTACTCATTTCTTATTCTATCCATTCATGTAACACCACACATCCCTCTTAGCATTCTCATCTCAGCTGCATGCAATTGCCTTTCATTCATCCCTTTTGTGGCCCAACATTCTACATTATAAACAAACTACGATCGTAAAACCACTTTTCTTTTATCAAGGTCAGGTAATGGTTTCATTTTAGAACGGTCTCACAATAGAAGGTCTCAAAGTGGTAAGGTGAAATGTAGTAGTACCACTTTTAATCTATAATCAATATGCCTACCACGTAAATGAGTAATAGCTTCAAGCGATACCTTTGTTTATCATACAATACCGGTTTAATTTACAGGTTCGGGTAAATGTGGAGGACTATACGAGTAGGGTAAGACCATACATGTACGGTGTTAAACCCCAGAGCTGTCCTCCCATACTTATTTATACTGCAATTTGAAAACGTTGTAAAAGCCAATTAATGTTAAAGGAGTAACCGTGGAGATTCTTGCCGGCTCTTCTCCATAGGAAACGACCAATTGGAACCGTGCACCTAGCTTCTGACGTTTTATAAATGCCCATGTAGGTTTATGTGAAATAAAATATTTTAATTTATTGATTGACGATATGGCTAGAAAAGGAGTGACAACCGAGATGACGACTAATAGAGAAGTACTGAAGAAAAAGACATGTTGCGCCGCTTCAAATAAATTGGGATAAGGGCAGGAGAATAATGATGAGGAGGACCGGTTTCAGTTGTCGAATTCCTTGGCAAAGAAATGAGGGGAAGTCTTGTGGTTTTTGTTGTAATAGGATGGCAAACAAACCGCGACGGCTAAGCATCGCAAATGCGTTGGCATCGAAAAAAAGAAAATGACGAGCTGAAACCACCATCTTACTGTCCCTACCGAACTACCAGACGTACTGCAGGGTACCTTCCGCACTTGCCCGATATATCGACGAGTCGTACTCACCGCTTCTGCTCCGCATTTTTTATGCGCACGGCCAAAGCGTGGAACTCTCTGCCAGCGTCTGTGTTCAAGAGTAAATAGGCATTTTATGGGCTTGCTCGTTCCATAATAAACCTCATCCATCACTTGCCACCAGTCGACATCAAGAGCTAGCCAATTTTGCAAAAAAAAAGAATAATTAAATAAAAAATATAAAAAATAACCAGTACCTTTGTACTCAATACTAATATTTCCTAACTGTATCCTTTTTCTGTGTGTACAGACGCCACCACATCAAGCTACTACAATCTGTCAAATTTCTTTAATAGATTTTCAACTTTATCACTAAAGTATTAAGGTTCAAGGTTGATTGGGACAATTTGGCAGTTTCGGGTAGCTCTATGTGCTGGCGTCTGTACATAAAAAAAAAGAATTCTGATCGTGAAATAGTAGCACGTCCTGTATGTAGGACGTGCTACTTGGCGATCGCCTTTCATCATTTTCTCTTTTTCACTAAGAATAACAATAACTTCCCTAATAAGCTTTCACAAGAGCAGTGGTGGCCAAGTGGTAACGACCGCGACATATGAGTACGGTCGTAGGTTCGAACCCAGATAGGAGCTTTACTTTGTGTAAATTATTTCATCACCACTGCTCTCAAAACGGTAAAGGAAAACATCGTGTGGAAACCGGCATGTCCTAGAACCAAAACTTCGAAGACATGTGACATCTACCAACCTGCACTGGGTCCAGCAGAGAGAAGGCCTGTGTCCCAGCAGTGGGAATATTATAGGCTGATTATATAGCTTTCTCAGTTTTAAAAATAAAAATCGTAAAAGATCCTGGTCAGCCATCTTTAAATACACTTCGATCGACAGTAAAGAAGAACTTGACCATCACGCATTTTTAATAACTTTTATAACGTCAAACCGTTTAAATATATTTTCTAACATGCTAATTTTTCTAGCAGCCAATGCATGCATGCATGCATGCATTGGCTGCTAGTGGAAGGAAACGGAAAATAACGTAATTCTCACGAAATAAAAATATCTCTGCTTGACCATTGAGTTTTGGTGCCGTAATGGGCTATTACTGTCACAGGTTGGACAAGGGTCTGGGTAAGGCTAGGTCAGAATGTAGGCGGGGATACATTAGGCTATTAATTTATTTTCAAAATTCTCATCAATTGTTTTTCTAAATAATTGTATAATTGTAAATACAAATAAATAAAATGGAAGTGTCTGTTTGTAATGTCAAAGTAACAGCAGCGGTATTCAATTGTTTCTAGTAGATTCTAGTCTTTGAAAGTATATAAGATAGGTAGCCAGATAAACCATTTATTTGGTGCACGCAAAAGACATAGCATAACAAACAAAAACACATTTAACACATTTAAGTTATAACAAATAATATGAATATAAAAACAAGATTCCAGCATAAACAAATTAAAACATACCTACTTAAATAAATTAAATGACACCATGACATACTTTAAATAAACAAATATACAAAGTGCGGTATGCGTCTCAAGGTTGCACCAAATGGGAGTCCAACTCAGCATGTGTCAGGCAAATGTGCCTGATGATGATATTCTGCTGATCCCTGCAGTCAGATAAAGTAGTGTACTTTACTGTACCTGTCTATGTACTAACTTCAAAGCATTTCTAAATTCAGTCCTAATAATACTATATTGCATTAAGTTTTTCATGATCCAAAATAAACCATATAAGTCCAAATACATAAGTATTTACAAGTTATGCAGACCTTATTTTTCAGGGTAAAAGCCACAAGGCCGGATGCATTATAAATGTATGCGGCCTCTCTTTTGCGATACCCGTAACGCTTTTGTCACACAGCTGCTGTTTGACTCCAAAATTCTCGGTATTGTGAATAAGTAATGTAGTGATCGGCTATTTTTGGGCTCGACCCCATATCGAGTTGTGTGAAATGACAATATTTTGCTTATTAAATATTACCTCCATATTTTCTATAGTATATTTTTTCATAGCTGCAATAGTAGAAACTGAAATTTTTAAAACTGCTGACTGAACTACTTCATGGCATTGTCACTGTCGTAGAATAGAATAGAATATTTTTTATTATGTACACCATAAATATTACAGAATATAAATGTAGAAATTTTTATAAGGCGTGACACAATGGGCGGTCTTGTTGCTAAAAGCGATCTTTTAAAGACAACCTTTGGATAGATTTAGAGAGAAAGGAGACACGATACTTCAGGTAGTCTGTGGTGTACCATTTACATGTCGGTGTTTTTGTCGTAACTTAACACAACATCACGCCTGCATTCCCTGTACTGTTAGGCAGAGGTGTACTCTAAATAACCAAAATAAATATTTTCAAGCAACTACCTTTTCTAAATAACTGAGAATGCAATCATTATTTTGATAGTTTTTATCACTATTAAAAGATGATGTATTCAAAAGCCATTTTTAAAACAACAATCTCTATTCGAAATAACTTTACCACACAGTTTTTATGAAAACCAATCATCCAACGCGTGCAGATTAATTAAATATCCTTTCCATTTTCAATCCTAAACTTATAATACACACGCGTATCGGTTGCTGAATGTTTTCATTCAGTCCTGAAAGTCTTTTGAATGGTTTACGTGTGTTTTCAATAGACGGGTTATTTTGAGCGATGTATTTCTATGCTCGGTATTTTCAAATTCATTTATGGATTATATATGGATGGTTCGTATTAATACTTAGTTTACTTTGTAATATAAGAACTTGACCTGACGTCTGACCGGTGTCTGTCTGCAAAATATAAAATACACAGAAGCTGTTGATGTACAGACGCTAGCACATCAAGCTACTACAATCTGTCAAATTTCTTTAATAGATTATCAACTTTATCGCTAAAGCATTAAGGTTCAAGGTTAATTGGGAAAATTTGACAGTTTCGGGTAGCTTGACCTGCTGGCGTCTGTACGTTAATAAATAAATAAGTCTGATCGTTGATGAGTTGACATTGGTGCAGGATGTCGACTTAGGGCGGGGGATGATGAACGTCTAGCACGTCAATGACCCAGTTAGGCGGTCCACTGTACACCCACTAACTCGCAAATTAGATAACTAAAGTACATGAATCAAATAATAATAAAATTGATTAATCATAGAACATTCGCTAAAATGGAATTGGGCTGGACACATCTTCCGCATGTCAGACGTCCAATGGGCCAAACTTACGATCCAATGGGTCCCTCTTAATGGCAAGTGACATCGCGGCAGGCCCAAATGGAGATGGCGGTATGAGCTGACTCCTTCAAGAAGAACTGGTTCTCAGAAGCTTTAAACAGAGAGAAATGTAAGGACAGTAGGGAGGCCTTTGCCCCACAGTGGGACATTACAGGCTTTTAATAATAATAATAGAACATACAAATACCTGTCTTAAAAACTACGATCCCAAAATCGCTACCCATCTTCAATGTGACCAATCCCAACCCTTGACTACACTATTCGAAGCAGAAAGTCGAGTGGAAAGTTGGTAAATTGTAATCTTCTTTCAAGTGGCCTCTTCATTCGCCACTTGGAATTTTGGTCATTGTCCTTTCTTGCTCACTTCGGGGCCTCTTATTCCCACTTCGAGGCCTTTTAATAAAATCTGAAGAGGTACTTTATCAAGTCATATATCGAGTTGAGGCTCTAAAGGGGATTATACTTGTTGTTTGTCACGTAGACTAGCAATGCAGCACGTCATTAAAGTTCTTAAGACCTAGTAGGCTCATTTTTTTCTTCGAAAGGATTATCCACTATTATTTTGATATGATCTAAGAAATCATGGTCCATAAGAGGAGCAGTGGTAGCCCAGTGGTATTTATTCATTTATTTATTTAATCTTCTCGCAAAAAAGGTACAAAGGCGGACTTAATGCCTTAGGCATTCTCTACCAGTCAACCAAGGGTGGTGCAGAGATTGGATGGCAGGTGCTTTCGTTGAGAGGGACAATGATAAAAAAAAAACTCTTAAAACTAGGTAAACAAATACATAAATAGGTTATATACACATACATACCATTACTATAATATATACTTATAATGCTGCTGCTTATGCTTGTGGGTGCTTGGGGCGCTGAGGCCAGGAACCTCATTAGTGAGATAGGGCACAAGCTCCGTGACAAAACGGGTGACTCCCGCTCCGGCTCGTTCTTGGCGCAAAGGTTAGCCATTGCCATCCAACGTGGCAATGCAGCAAGCGTTTTGGGCACTTTTGCGCCGGGTACAGTTAGGGGCGGGTTATTTGACTAGGCTGACGTGTTGTTCTTGTCCTTATGTTTTTGTGTGTAATTATTAATTTATTGTGAATTGAAAAAAATTAAATCATGTATATAATATAATAAATTATGTAAATGAGCATAGAAAAATTAAGTTGTTGGCAGGCGCTTAGTTTGTGTGAATAATTTCATCACCACTGCACTCAAAACGGTGAAGAAAAACCTCGTGAGGAAACCGGCATGTCCTATGTAGAATCAAAAATAACACCAACGAATACCAAAACGCTGTAGGAACATAAGTATGGCTGCTGCGGATAGTGCTATTAATACTCGTAGCTACAAAGAGACTATAAATTATTGCAATAAAGTGAAATAGATACTCGTAACCGGCTGGATAAAGTTCAATGTAACAAGAATAGATTATTATCACCGCTATTGAGCTTTTTCAATCCTACTTTCTTATCCTTAAGGAAATCTTCTTGAGATAGAGCAAATGTTTCATTTAAGAGGACAAAAGACTTAATTGAAAATTTACTAACGGCAGATTTTGTATAAAGCTAACTATAAATCTTTACTAACGGTAAAACCCTATTGTTATGTGTTATAAAACTATTGTTGGCAGTTTTGAAGGGAATTCGTTAGTGTTCAATAACACTATCTTTGTTAGTTTGATAACTTTGTTGTGGAACTAATATTGTTGTGAATACGTCGTGTTCTTTGTTAGGAAACTGAATACAGACTAGTGTTTTGAGTTTTCTTGACCTGATCAAAAAATTCATGTCTCGTCATTTGCCTAACCTTTTCCAAACTATGCTAGGGTCGGCTTCCAGTCCAGTATTTTACATGGAGAGACAACCTATTTGAACTCCACAACCCATTTACTTGGTACTACAATACCCCTTGGCAAGACCAGTTGTCAGACTTTCGGGTTTCTGACTACCCGTAAAAAATCCCGTCAAAAATCCGCGAATGACAGCCGGGACTAGCGGCTTAACGTGCTTTCCGAGGCACGGAGGGGTCTCGGTATGTTAAGATCACCCATCCACAGACCAACCGCGGCAAGCGTAGCTTAACCTGATCGATCGACCTTTGCGTCTGTTATTATTTAGCCACGGGTCAGAAAATTCACGTTTATTAAAAATTAATAGATCAAAAGAAAAAATAAAGAAATGTTGTTGGGCTAGTTGTCGTAAACGCTATACTACTGATATGAGGTCCTGGTTACGATTCCCAGGTCAAGCAAAGTGTTATTTTGTTTTTCCACTAACAAATTCTCAGCTGCAGCCCGGAGTTTGGAAGTTGGCGGTGTGAAACACCCGTGCCTCGGAAAGCACGTTAACCCGTTGGTGCTGCGCCTGATCTCTCTCCGGTCGTATCGGAGTACCGTCCCATCGGACTATGAAACCGAGGGAAGAGATAGTCCACCTTCGGCGGGTTTGTCCGAAAGGGTTTTTTTTTTTTTTAAGACGTAGCCCCACACTAGGAATTACTCCTGTATCGTGGGTGCGTTTACATACATTTAAACTCACATACACAAACAGCCAGACCCGGAACGACTACCTGTAGGCAATACAAATATTTGTTCCGTGCTGGAATCGAACCCGCGACACGCAGCGCAGCAGTCGACCGCTACCCCGGAACATAAAGGGCAAAGGAAGGAACATGGGTGGGTTTTAGTCAGTAAGAGTCTGACACTCCCTTCCGCTCCACCCAGAGCGGGAGGGGTCATTTGATGATTTCCCATGCGGAAAAAAAAAAAAAAGAGATAGTCCACCTGGCATCTGCGCACACACTTGTGAACTGTACTGACGGTTAGTCGCTGAGATCGGCCGCCATGGCCAAAATTCGGTCTGGAGGACTATTATCTCTCATATATTTTTATGTTTTACGTTGTGAGTAGTGTATTTGTTACCTCTATTATTAAATTCTAATCTATGTTTACTTATTACTACTGTTTGTTGTCCCTAAATAAATAAATACCGTAGGTACTAAGTTTGTATGTCAAAGAAAATACACAAAAACCATTTTCATGCCAATATTGGTAAAGCCTACGATGAAATAACTTCGAACACCAGTTATCTATTTAATTTTGCCTCAATAGACTTATTTTCCTAAGATATTACTTTTATAAGCAGTTTTTTCAGGTTCAAGGAAAAAAAAATATGTAAATCTTTCATGCTCTATTTTTGGTAACGTAAACATATTTTTATTAAATAATGCCACATCCCACACTGGGCTGTGGGATGTCGTGTTTTCGATTTTTTGTTTCCTCACGATGTTTTCTTTCACCGTTTTTACGGCAGTGGTGATGTCATAGTTTACTTTACAAATTAAAGTGCTTGAACCTACGACCTACAACTCGTAAGGTGCTGCTTTATCAACTGGGCATCAGTGCTACTCCGCTAAGTGCAACATAATCAGCCTATAATGTTCCCACTGCTGGGACACAGGCCTCCTCTCTCTTCGAATGTGTGGTTCTGGGACATGCCAGTTTCCTCACGATGTTTTCCTTTACCGTTTTGAGAGCAGTGGTGATAAAATAATTAAACACAAAGTAAAGTGCCTGCCTGGGTTCGAACTCACGACCAACAACTCGTAAGTCGGGTCCATTACCACTGGGCCACCACTGCTCCCTGCTGCTAAGTGCAACGCTGCGTACTAAATGCGCATTTTACTTATGGTTTTACTTATGCAATGGCCAGACATAGCTTAGTAACACGCTGCATGACTAATTTACCACGTATTTGAGCTACGCTACTTACGCTGTGTGACTTCCTCCTAAGGGAGTGACACTTATCGATGCAAAATCGGTTTGATCCAGTCAGCAAAAAAGCGAATTGTTCGAAACGGTGTGGAATCACATCGTCCAAACTGAAGCCAGGTGAATGACATCTCTTTCGCGTTTATTGCATCGACATAAAGCTGTTTCTGGCCCTGACAAGCTGCCCTTATAGAAAAACCTCCGTTTTTTTAATTAAAAAAATACAAGCTTAAGCAAATATAGCTCAGTAACTGATCCATTACTGTCTAGCAACACACCACAATTTTGTTACGGCCCGTTTATAACCTGGCAAAATCCAGTGTATATTTAGCTCGTATCGTCACACGGCGGATATGGGCGATACAAGTTGATCGTGTAATAATAGAGTGCCGTGTATGGCACGGACGACCCCAATAGGTAATCTACTTTGGTCTTTGACTAGCGTTCTATGTTGTTAGTGATTATTTTGTATCGATATGTAAGAAAATTGAGTGGCTTGAACCGGTTATTTTAGGTGCAGCTATTTTTGGAATTAGTTTCATGCTTTTTAACCGACTTCAAAAAAGCAGGATCTGGCGCCGAATTTTTAAAATTAGGACAAGGTGTTAATTTTATGTAAAGTGAAGTGAATAAAATATTATGTTGCACTTTTGAATTCGTGATTTTTTGAAGGCGGTTCTTTTTTCTTTGACAAAAATTTATATTCTGAATAAGTTTTTAGTAGATCAATATTTTTCATTACATTTTTTTTTCGTTATCTGCAGTACTTTTATTGGTGTTAAACGTAGAATGTCTTCTAAGGGTCAGTTCACACCGAGACGCGACGCGACGCGACGCTGCGCGCACGCTTTAAAAGAGTGACTCAAAATATACTTTATTTTCTACACGAAAAGGTACACATTGCATTGTGAGAGTTCAGATACGTTGCGCCGTGCAGCGCAGCGCCTCGCGACGTTGCGATGCGTCTCGCGGCGGCTCGCGGCGCAGCGCGGCGCAGCGCGGCGCAGCGCGAAATCACTGGCCTCTTCCAGTATCGTCGCGTCGCGTCGCGTCTCGGTGTGAACAGACCCTAAAGCCACTATGAATGAGTTTTAAGTTTATACTATTATTTTTAAGCAAATCTTTGATATAAGGGACAGCTTGTAGGCCTTACATTTTGTACATTGTATTTTGCTTCAAGAAATAAAGTTTTAATTTCTTTTTCACATTTTGTAAAACTTAATGTGCAATTTATTAAACACGCTGTGTTCACGCTACCTTATTGTCATAATTCATAATTTTACCTGACCAATATAAAAACCCACTATTTTACATCAAATGTCACAAAATATCAAATATAACACGATGACTCTCGCCGCTAGAGATTCCGTGAGGTGAGCGCGAAGATTGCTTCGCTCAGGTATCAAATCGGATCAGTCGATATTTTAAAATGGAAATTTAAAGATATTGCCTTCCATCTTATTGGGATGCCATGCCACGAAGATATTGAGTTATCGTAGAAGTTTTTTATGAACACAGTAGCATGTTTTGTTTTTACTGCTTTGTTTGTTTCGGTCTTTCTTCTTAGAGTATTCGGATGGGAAACACCAAACTCATACAGTTTTAAAATATGATTCATTTTTGTCGTGTAAGTGTTTGTACAGTCGCTTGGCAACATTATCTGACCCACCCTAAAAACAAACGAATTTGGACCCTCTGCCTGTAACATTAAGGTTTATTCAATTTATATGAGCTTATCAGACAAGTGCACGAAGACTCAACCAAGAATTACAATAATAACACAGACATGCAAATTTGATCTTTATAACGTTACCATTAGGTTATATGTTATAACTACTTGTTATAATATAATTAGTGTAATAGCTTATTTTAATAATTGCGTTCAAGTAATTCTGGTCTCGTGGTTTGTGTATAAGACTGAGAAAAACAACTTGCGAGATCAAATCCTGCGACGAAGATATTATTTTGCTTTCAATTTAGAATGTATTCCAAAACTATTTAATATATTATTGTAAAGAACTATAGACGGATGATCTTCATACATAAACTTTCTAAAATGGTAATATTTTCGCATAACTTGTAATAAGTGGGTAGTTGAAAAATAAATAGTCGTATTCATTATAAAACTGGTATTCAAATGCCTCTAAGGGTATGCAGTGACTACGCGCAAACATGTTTTACCTTGCCTTACTAAATTGCAAAAACAACATCTCTTTACAATTTTTTATTTTCTATTTTATAGGTAGTTTTTTTATTATCATGTCTCAATGGAGTGATTATTTAAAATACAAAATAATCTATTTGCACCAGGAGAAGGTTGGCTGCTTGTGCTGTGCAAGAATAAACTTTATGAAGTATACTATATGGTTCAAATTCTTTAGAATATGCGTCTAGCATTACAACTAAGATCAAATTTCAAAGCGCCTTATAAGAGTAAGGTTGGTCTTGTGGTCACTCACTAAGGTAGTGCGGTATTTATCGTTGTCTACGTTCGAAACCAAGTTTAACCTAAATATATCTTTTTGCTCAGCTGTTTTTTTTTTAATTATTTTATTACACTAAAGAAATGTAAAAAACATTTCTTTAATGGACGACGTAGGGTCTTGTCTTTTTACACGGGTAGGTTGTATAGGAATAAAAGTAAACAATTGCAAGTTTAAAATGTTTATTATTTCATTAAAACACTTCGGTAAGATAAAGTATGTAAATGCTCATATATATCCAAATTAATAGACATTTTATATTAGTATGCCATAATCAAATCTAACCATTTATAAACATTAAAAAAGGCGTGCTTATGCTTAAAAGTTTGTCATCGAGAAAATGAATTCATCTGTGAAATGCTTTACAGATTTATAGCTGCCTATATGTAGTGAATAAACATGATATTTAAATAGAAAAAATCTATTTATAACAATAACATCACCACATAATCTGCAACATTTTAATGGTTTAACAATCAATCCATTGAGCATTTACTTACATGGTGTGTTTAAAAATACCTACTAGATTACATAATTAGTAGTCCCCTGCTATAACTTGCTGTAAGCGGCTACGCATAACGCGCACCATATTCCAACACAAATCTTTGCCATTTAAATATTCCTGGGCAAAACGAACCCTTTCTTCGCGATGAGCAGGTGTCAATGTAATTTTCTGTGCTGGTTTATAATTCCTTATCTCAGCAGCGTATAAATGCCTTCTCACTGTTTCCTCTGAAATATTGTGGTTTATTGCGGAATGGGAAAAAATGGATTTTCAACATGCCTTGAAACAATGGCCCGGTGGCCTTCGAATTCGGGACTATACTTAATGGCTTTTGCTCCTGGACGAATACGCTGAATATCTCCATTGTCTCCATAACGTTTTAGCCAAAGTCTGACCGTATTTCTCTAAAACAAAAAAAAAAACATTTTTGGAACCGTGTATGTAACTTGTAAGGAGTGAATGTAGTGGTAAAATAGCCAACTACGCATTCATTAATCACAATCAATAAAATAAAATAGGTATAAAACACTTACTGCTATATTAAGTCGACGACCAATCTCTCTAATTCCAATATTCTGCTCATGTAAAAATATGATTTTTTGTTTGGTATAAGTAGTCATTAAGTTGCGACATGCTTTTTTACACCAAATTGCTTAAAAATACTTAACGAGTTATGTGAAACGATTTACAAATGTGTGTGCGCAGTTACTGCTATTAGGCGTAGTTTAACTTTTGTCACATAAATGAATTTATTATCTACCTCACGAAGCAAATATATGTTTTACTTCGTATCCAACCATTCTTGGTAGGTAAATATAAATTCTGTGAACTTAAAGTTTTTTAATTTACCCACCTGTTTACAAGATAAATTATTAGGCGTAAATTATATTGGTCGTTCTTTAATAATGCAGGCAATATTGTAGAAATGAAAACAAATTAAAAAAGAAACTGATTAAAGGTGGACCGTGTTTTCGAACCCACATGTTGTTCGTCGCCAATCCAGCATCAAACCGTTAAGCCACAAGAACTTGTCAGGAATACGCGAAATTAAAGATTGGGTTCTAATTATGTAGTGTGATTTAAAAGCTTTTCAACTTTAATGTCAACGAGATAATGATTAAAATAGCTTAACAAAATGATATATGTATAATGCCGGTGGCTCCGACAACGTTGCACGAGCGCCGTCTGATAAGCTCATATAAATTGAATAAACCTTAATGTTACAGGCAGAGGGTCCAAATTCGTTTGTTTTTAGGGTGGGTCAGATAATGCTGCCAAGCGACTGTACAAACTTACCTACAGAAAAAAAAATCATTAAGGTAGCTTTGGAAAAGAAAATTCTTTGTAATTTTTGGTGTTCCTTACCTATTCGGAAAAACGTACCACTTATGGAGTGACCTCGGTAATTGTGTGTTCGGCACGTGAGACTTTTTTTTATGAATAAGGATGTGCTTAGCCTATCTGTCGACATAATCGTGTCCTGTCGCTACATTCTGTAGAAATCAAACCGTGAAAACTTAAGTGCGGGAAGTGTGCTGTCAATAGTGTTAATTCCTATCATCAGGTGGAATGGCAGCTCACTTCAAGCTCATTTCACCTAAGTTTTGAAGATGAGATTCTTACTGAATAATTCAGCTGGAATGAAGGCTTCGAGTCGGCAAGCGTGGTGTGGGACGCTCCCCATCCGTGTAGATGGGCCGACGACTTTAAAATGGAGGCTGGGACAGACTAGATGCGGACGGCCGAAGACAGAGTATTGTGGCGCAGCCTGGTAGCGGCCCTTGTCCAACAGTGGACTGTGATAGGCTGAATTGACGGCATATCAAAGTTACTTCTTCCAAATAAGCAAATAAACGAGAACTTATTGTTAGGTTATGAAATCATTATAACTATTTCTGAAGCGGAAACTGAATTTGTTACAACAGAGTATGGATTTGTTTTAGGTAGGTAGGTAATGTTTTGCGTGTATCAGAAAGTTGTGTGTTGGAAGTAGAAAGTTATACCCCGCTTTGGAATATTATAATTTTCACTGGAAGTTAGTGGGTTTTCCTCGAATTAAATTAAACAACGACTTTTAAATGCAGTTGTAATAAAATAAAAGTCGCCAAAGCTGCAGTGCAGGCAAAAAGTTGTTTGCATGCTTACCTCAAAACAATTGAAGCGGTACAATTTATGTTCAGAATTTCGTAAATTAAAATTCATTTGAAAACATGAAAACAGTACCGTTAACTTACTGGACATAAATCAACAAGTTGATTCAGAGTCACGCAAATATATTTTACTTTTTAGGGAGCGACAAGAAACAGAATTATCACATAGTTATGGCCAGTCTAATAATATAATACAGTCAGCATTGAAATTGTTTTCATCTTGTTAACGAATATTACGGTAATTAGACGATTTATTTTAATATACTGCTTTTTTGACCGATGGCCGGTGGAGCAGACGAGTCTTGGAGTGGAGACCTCGTATCGGCAAGCGTAGTGTGGGACGCCCCAAAGTTAGATCGACGGACGACCTAAAGAAGGTTCCTGGGACAGACTGGATGCGGAAGGCGGAGGACAGGTGTTGTGGCGTAGCCTGGGAGAGGCCTATGTCCAGCAATGGACTGCGATAGGCTGAGTTGATGACTGCTTTTTTTCTTTTAACCATGAAACTATTATTTAAAAGTAGTAAATAAAATCGGTGCAGAGCGTGAGAGTAGAGCATTGCAAATAATATCATCACCAATGCATTTGCATTCAAAAAGGTGAGGGAAAACATCGTTGGGAAATAGGTATGTCTGAGAATCAAAAATTCGAAGACATTATTGTGACATCCACCAACTCTCTTAAGCTGGGCCGGTGTGGTAGATTACAGCCTACTCCCTTTCGAAGAGACATCTGTGAGAACATTATAGGGTGATTATGTAAGTAAACAGGGGCCACAAACATTACAATGGTCTCTTTATTTTGTATTTTTTACGAGGGTATGTTAGTAAATTAGAAGACTTGACCCTCTGGTGAATCATGCTCGTTTTTTAATTATAATTAATTTTTATATATATCTTTAGTTGAATATTACGTGAAAAATACGTGAAAATTTAAAACCAATTCTCCTCCCTACCAATCTTGCAGGAAGCATTCTTTGGAATGAATGTCAATAAGATTTTTTAACAAATTGGAACCAATCATTTTTCAATGTAAGGTAAATGCTTTTGATCTCGACAGTACGGTGACGTCATTGATGTCGTCATTAGCTAAATTAGCTGGCACCGAACAAAAGCTAATGGTGGATACATTCGTGACACCGTCGCTTTTCGCTCACACTTTTAGCGAAGGAAAAATCAGACTTTTTATAGAATTACAATGATGTTGAGAAGCTGGAAGTGTCGGATTTTAAAAAGTAGTATTATAAGTAAACATGAGATTTTGAGCACGTTTGAGTGTGATGAAGAGTCAGCTCTTATACCAACATCGCTAACTGTATAATTTATTTTGATTAACATCATCTGCCTAGCCTTTTCCCAACTAAATCGGGCTTGGCTGCGAGTCTAACCGAGTGCAGCTGAATACCGGTATTTTTACATGCTCTCCACAACTCAGTTACTGGGTAACACAATACTCCTTGGTACGATTGGTTTTCAGACTCGACAAGCGTTGCTTAACTTTGAAGATCAACCCGTGCGGCTGTTATTATTTAGCCACGATTTATCTTACTCACAATTAAATAAAAATAAACATAACCTACCAACTAGTAGTTATTTATTTATTTATTTATTTATTAACTCATAATCAATATCATTACAGGAATTTCCTAATTCAATAATGTGGCCATAATTACAGTTTTATTATTTACCATAACATAATATTATGCACAAAAAAATAGAAGATGTGTGTACAGTATTAAAATATACTTGTAAAAAAACTTAGGAAAAACCACTGAATCTGTTAATCTGTCAAGCAACTGACGTCGCAAAGCTATTATAAATAAACAATTTGTCGATACGTTACGGGATTAAGAACACATTACCGGATTAACACGCTTGCAAGCTCGTTGAATACGTTAACTTTTTGTAGTTCCGTAATCAAATTAAGTAAGAACTTAATGAAGGCCGACAACTTGAAAAAAAGGGATTTGTGGAGTGGTTGGCATGCAAGAGGGGAGTCTTTCTAACCGAAAGAAAGGAAACTGAAAGCTGTGCTGCTAGGGAGTTTGTTACACCACTTCCCGGGTTGCACCACTAGCAAATAGTGAAGTGCGGAAGTTTTGGGGGACTGTCTTATATAAATTTGACGTTCAAAAAGTGCTGATGTTCAGCCTAGTTGGAAATGACTTACGTTTTGATTTTTCAGAGAGGACAATGACCAGCAATAATTATTTTCCAACCCTGGTCTGTTTAATGTAACGCTCTACTTAACATAAAGGTTCGAAACGCCAATAACATTAAACCCTATCTGTTCAAGGCCGATTTTTAAGATGTGTGATATTTTTAACAATATTTTTTTTATGAAAATCATTTAGAGTTTTGTGTCATCTTTAAAATGATGCTGCCAATCAAATCGATTTTATTTGCTTCAGTGGAAAAATCTTAACAATGTTTATTTGTGCTAAAATCAGGAAATATTTGTTGCCTCGGAAAATTCACTGTTTTTTTAGTGCGTTTCGAAATAATAGAAGAACGTATGTCTTATGTTTAGTAACAAAAAATAAGGAGTAGGAGTCAAGAAAGACCAAATCCTTCAAAATATTTCAAGGTCACTGCCATGAGATCAAATCTTACAACTAATTTGTCTTACTACAAATTCAAGGCGGCACCTGCCAAGTTTATATAATCTCAAGACAATCATAAACAACATTTATTGGAACACTTCGGGTCGTTAAACCTTTAGACTATTTTAAAATAGACAATTTGCCCAATATTTTATACTATGTTGTTATTGAGTTTCGCTCTATTGTCTGAGCAAAACCAACCTGCATAATCACTCACTGATACATAAGTAAACACAAAAAAACATTATTTTGTTGTATTTATTAATATTTATTTCGTTTTCGATTCGATTTCGTTGCATTCGAGCATTCATATGTAGCAGCAGCGCTCCGCGGTTTCACCCGCATAAGTGTCGATCCCGTTGGAACATCGGAATAGAAAGTATCATAAGTGTTATTCTAATGTATACCTAAGCTATATTACTGTAAAGTTTCATTCAAAATCCGTTAAGTTGTTTTTGCTTTTGCGTGAAAGAGTAACAAACATCCATCCTCACAAACTTTCGCATTTATAATATTAGTAGGAAGTAGGATATTGGTCGGAAAAGAACCGGAGTTACCGACATAGCGCGCAGATTAAGCAAACTGAAGTGGCAGTGGGCTGGCCATGTTTGTCGAAGGACCGATGGCCGGTGGAGCAGACGAGTCTTGGAGTGGAGACCGCGTATCGGCAAGCGTAGTGTGGGACGCCCCCCAGCTAGATAGACGGACGACCTAAAGAAGGTTGCTGGGACGGACTAGATGCGGAAGGCAGGCTGGTGGCGCAGCCTGGGAGAGGCCTATGCATAATTAGGACCTAGGACTAATTTTATGATTTAAAAGAGTGTCTGTGGAGTTTCTTGCGCGTTCTTCTCCATAGGTACCTACGCTTTGGAATGGAAGTTGCCCAGCTTCATCTTTCTGACTGACCGACCCTTTGACAATTCAAAAGTGCCTGTACTTGGCTTAGTTGAAATAAATGATTTGAGTTTGCGTTTGAGTTTATGGCCAGCAGTGGACTGCGATAGGCTGAGTTGATTGAGGATATCGGCATGCATACTTCGGTCATTTTAACTTGCATATAATCCGGTCTCCAGTCCTCACCATCTGCTTATCCTTTTCACAACTAAATGTATGACATTGTTATATGCAGTAAAATCTTGCTATATAAAATCTAAATATATACTTTGTGGTCGTCTCTAAGCCAGTTCCATAACCCCTACATCTTTGGCACACCGTTCCCTTACGACAATGACAAATCAATGGGGAGTCTGATTCACGAATGAAATATGAGTCTGCTCAGGGTTGCCTCCGACGAGAATTTGTCTTCATTCAAAATGTCTGCAGTCAGAATGGTTACCACTAACTTTTTAACTTTAAAATGCCATTTATAAAACGTCAGAAAATTCTTGGTAGTCTGTTAGGATAGAGCTTTATTTTTAAGATGAATATAATCCTTTTACAAATCTGTATTCAAATCATTATTTTTGTTTGAATTTCGTTTGTTTTTAAATATTCACAATAATAATTGTGTGTAATTCGCGATAAAATGTGGTTGCGAATAATTCTGGTACCGCTTTATAAGAGGTTTCCTGAGTTACTTGCTGACGAAGACATCACACTAATATTATAAAGGCGAAAGTTTGTGAGTGAGTGTGTGTGTGTGTGTGTGTTTGTATGTTTGTTACTTCTTCACTCTCAAACGGCTAGACGGAGATGAGATTGAGATGTTTATTTAATTGATGATTGAGAGATTTAGATGAAATTTGGCACACACATAGTTTTTATCCAGGATTAATATATAGAATATTTTTTATCTTGATATTCCCACGTGATCGAAACTTATGCGGGTGAAGCCGCGGGGCGCAGGTAATTAGTAGATATAATTATGTACCTACATCTTGTAAAGTGTTCACATACATTACGTATGTCTCCTAAACAATTAGGAATGGTAATCTCGACCAGATTAATCAGGGATGTGGGCGCCCTATAGAAACGATTGTCGTCGAGTCCAATATTCTTCTTCTTCGTGTCGCTCGCTGGCACGGTTTTTCTCAGATCTTGTTGGCCCAAAACTTTGCCACTTCCACGGCTTCGTTAGTGGCAGCGCAGTCACTTTGACTGCAAGTTTTGAGACACCGAGTTCGATATTACTGGACCTACGTGAGAGTTTTGATTCTCATTACACACAGGATACACGAGAAATTTAACGTTTTTGTTACCAAAAGTCTTGATACAAAAAGTTTTCAGGTCCAATAGACAAATTTTTAGGCATCACTATCAAAAATAAGAAGAGCAGTATGGGGGCTGCATTTAAAAATGGCAGCCCTATATATTAGGTTACCTACTGGTTCTTGGTATTGGCACATTTATTTTCCCATGATAATCAGGTCTTATGTTCACATAATAACCTGACCTTTAATTACTTGCCCCGATATATGCCAAACTATCCAAAGTCCAAACATCAATAAACTACATCCCATTACATTCGGAGTGCAAATGATAATGTTTTATGCGTATCTTTGGTCCTATTATAATTGAAATCTTGCTTGGGTCCGAAGTTAATTAAGACAGGGTAGGGTCGGCCTAACCCTGCCTGACAAAAGGATTTGGTAGATATTGTAATTTGTAGATGTAAGCCTGGTACAAATGTCCTGCGACTGATTTTACAGCTGTTGTCTTTTTGGAAAATGGACGGGTTTTTGTAATTCTGCTGGATTTGGATTGATTTATACCTAGTGTGTAGTGTATGTAGTGTTATTGAACTCTTTGAACATCGGGATAAAGTCTTTGAGAAGAGATTTATTGATCATCCAAAAAAGTTACTAAAGTTTGGATTATGATAATAATTGACATTTTGATACTAAGGTGGTTATCTCACTGCACCGGACTTTCTGGTATGCGGGGCTGTGGTTTTTAACTTTGACTGTAGAATCTTGATTTGTATATAAAAAGCGTAGGGTATAATACACTAACACGTCATCTCCGTACGGTCACCGAAGCGGTTTCCGGTGAAGCTTAACCGCCTAAGTTGGATTCAGTTTCCAATTAAATGAGAAACAGGACTACTTTTTGGACAAGTTTTTTTTATGTTTTCCTCTAACAATTATGTATGACAGTATTAACAATTTTAATTATAGGTACCAACGAGAAATAACGTAAGCATTTTTGACTTTCATTTTACCTCTGAAAAGTTGTTTCTTGCTCTGACAAGTTTGAACAGTTACTACTATACAAACTTGAATAGTAGCCGATAAAACCAACATTAACGGTTTATCATATTAAGGGCTCATTTTTCCATCTCCAGATAACTTTTATTGGAGGAGTAAAATTGATGTTTGACAGTTTTTGTAAATAACAGCCAACATTTCAACATTATTCCTCCAATAAATTTATCAGATGATTGAAAAATTAACCTTTACTGAGATAAAATCGTCTTAAGAATAACGGTCACTGTCCAGAAGAATCGTCTTAAAAATTGTATCGAGATTGTAATTGTAATAAGAGATTGTAACTGTAGAGAGAAAAAAATATAAACATCCGAATTGAGAACCTCCTCCTTTTTTGAAGTCGGTTAAAAACGCAATGGCTTTTACAAACAGATAAAATCGTCTAAAGAATAACTTTCACTTACCAGAAGAATCGTTTTCAGAATAGCGTGAAATGAGAAAAACACAATGGCTGTTACAACAAATGGCTGTACGGACAAATAGCTACTTCAGACCGGCTTGCCTCCAACAATGATAGCAGCACTTGGCACCAGTCGTAGTGTCCTGTTATCTTGAGTAACTTGACTTTAATCTCTCTAGACTGCTTTATAGACTTGGGAGTTACATTAAGTTAGTGGCTAGGGCTATCGTGGAGGACAAAGATGTATGTTTTAAATTGTGAGCGTAACGATATTATCGGCTATCGTGACGATATTATCGTGGACGTCCACGTCCGCGTCCATAATCAGCCTAAATGTTCCCATTGCTGGGATACAGACCTCCTCTCTGTGAGAGGCAGTGGGTCGTAATTCACCACGCGGGCCCAGTGCAGGTTGCTAGGTATCACATGTCTTCGAATTGTTGGTTTTAGGACATGTTGGTTTCCTCACGATGTTTTTCATCACCGTTTTGAGAGCAGTGTTGATACATTATTTAGACAAAGTAAAGCGGCAGACTGGGTTCGATCCCACGACGATTCGTACGTCGGGGCAGTTACTCGTACCACTGGGCCACCACTGATGTCCTTTTAATACACTCTATAGTAAAGCACCGAAAGTTATAAGTCTATAAAAACTTTGCCCTCAATCTGGGGCAGTCGGGCAAAAAATGAATCTCCCAAAATTCTCATAGTCATCCCTTTACGTTCACAGTAAAAGCCCCAAGTACTTTCAGGTCCCAAAGGACCAACATCACAAGTCGTTTTTCTACAGACACGGTCCTTGAATCCTTTGGTCCTTGTGGGTATTATTTATTAAAGAACGAGTTGGACTGACAACGTGTCGGTGTTTTTGTGACGGCGACTGATCCTGAGGTTCAGCAAAACCTTTATGTAGGAGAATACCCAAGCCGTACCACAGTACGGCTTGGGTATTAGACGTTGTTCTGTGATAAGCTTTGAAGTTTCTGGCGAACTTTGAAGTTTCTGGAATCGGTTCCCGCGTGTTTTTTTTTTGTTTTTCGTGGAGTCTTAGGGCCTATTTTACTAATAAAACTGTCAGGTGGGGTACGTATTGCAATATCTAAAATTAAAAGAACTAACGTAAAATAACTTAAGTTCAAAATCCCTAAAATCTAATTACCTAATGATTGTTTCACTTATATTCCAAATACCGAAAGCTTAAAATGTCAAATGGATATCTTACTGAAATTCATAAAGCTAAAACTTGAAATTCTTATGTACAAAGTTCCCTAAATTGGTTTACCTCACCGTTTTATGTTTCTGTACCCGCATGCGTAACACGCATATATCTTTTTTAAATCGAAACAGCTAGGTTAGGTTAGGTTAGAACTGTGACCACACAACGAGCCGAGCGAGCGAAGCGAGCGGTGCCGCGGCAGCGGCCGGCGAGTGCCAGAAACATATTTTTGAATGATAGATATTTAGTCCAATCAGTATTTTAAACTTAGGTACTTCGTAGGTAGGTGATAGTTGCTTAGGTATTTAAAAACATTAGGTATTTAGATTTTAGGGATTTTGACGTAGGTTATTTTAAGTTAGTTCTTTTAATTTTAGATATTGCAATACGTACCCGTCAGGTGATATGTGTCAAGCCGACAAACCGACAATTTTATGAGTTTCTTTCACAGTTTTCTACTTCAATACCTGTCGTGAAAATGTGTCAATATTGCAAAATTTTTGAAAAGGTTGCATTGTCAGTCATAATAAATATGGCCCTGTTCGCAGCTATGTCCATTCCTGTATAATGCACGGGCACTGCTCTGATTCAAGTGTCTTTGAAACAGGTAGGTACAGACACGGATGTTCGGCAAAGACATTTCAATCCACCACGAAAAAACACCGCGGATATAATCACAATTCTCATACAAACCGATCCGTAATGACAAAAGTAATTTTTACATTAAAAAAGAACTCATCCAGGCGCTTTTGCTCTAAGGCCAAAAAATTTATTAAAAACTGCAGAAATTCCTAAAGCACCGTTAAAAAAACCTAATGTCCAATGCTAGGACATCAACATGAATGCTCCCTTGTCCCTTAAAGTAGCGTTTTTGTTCGGTCGTAACTTATTTACTTAAACATTGAGGTCTAAGCTACTCGTATTAAAGGCAAATTAATATTAATAGGTAAAAAGTTTTATGATCGTTTTATTACAGCTCTATGGAGGTTTTTTCCTATGACGTAAATAGGTATATCTGACCAATCTTCCTACTAATATTATAAACGTGAAAGTTTGTATGGATGGATGGATGGATGGATGTTTGTTACTCTTTCACGCAAAAACTACTGAATGTATTTGTATGAAATTTGGCACACAGATGGTTTATAACCGGGATTAACATATAAGATACTTTTTATCTCGATATATAAGATACTTTTTATCCCGCTTTTTTTTCCGCGCTTTTTTTTCTTTTTAACCGCGGGGCGCAGCTAGTTATCGATATTTTCCTAATCATATTGTAAATTCTTAGGGAAATGGTTAAGTATGTACAGACGCCAGCACATCAAGCTACTACAATCAGTCAAATTTCTTTATTAGATTTTCAACTTTATCGCATTAGGTTCAAGCTGATTGGGAAAATTTGACAGTTTCGGGTAGCTTGACCTGCTGGTGTCTGTACCAATATGTCTTAAATGCCTCGAAATACTTTAAAAAAAAACAGCCTGTGTTGTCCTACAGCAGGGCAGTCTCCTTTTTCTTTTTCCACTCAACAAGATCCTGCGTCAATCTGGACCAAGCCGTCTATAGGCGTAAAAAAACCATTGTGCCACACTTTTTTTTGGGTGGGATATCATCATTTGACGTGTCCCGCTCTGGGCGGATCGGGAGGGCGTTTCAGACTTTTACTTACTAAAACCCACCCGTGTTCCTTCAGTTGCCTATGTCAGGGGCCACGGTATCTCTTTCGAACAACCCGCGGCCCTGGCAAGCATCGGCTTGGCGGGGGGGCCTTGGCAGGCATCGGCCCTAGCGGACCCCGTCAGTTTGTTCTGAAATCTCTTTGAGGCGCGCGTGAAACACAACGCGCCGTCGAGTCGGGCCTGGTCCTTACCGCAAACCCGCAAGCCCGCGCCTACGGTAGCCACCCTTTGGATAATTTCTATATTTACTGTAATTTATATGCTGTACATAATAAAGAGTATTCTATTCTATTCTTACCTAAAAAAACGTATGGGGTTACGCTTTGGCCATAACATATAAATTTCGAAGCTCACGGTATGATAAAGAAAACCACAGTAACTGGAAAAAACAAAAGAGTAGTCGTGGGAAAAACAAAACACTACACACTGACACATCATAGACTCACCAAACACACATTGTGGGCTTAAAAGTCTCCATAAATATCACAAAAAGGATACTTCAAGCAGGCTGCAAGCGCAACAAACTCTAAAACGATCAAAATACTGCACAATTTAATCGAAAATTTATAGACAATGGGTCCCTCGCACAGAGCTCGAAGACGCTTTGGCGGTCACTGTTAGAGGTGGCATTGTGAACTTGTAGCGGTATCTACAACGCCACATGCGAACAACGCGTCATAATGACGTCACGCAAATCCTGCATCTCGCAAGCAGAGTTTACCGCGCAATTAGCAAAGATACAATTTCCCAACATCAATCGTTGGGCAATTGCCCGTGAGACACAACACCCGTCTGGTCGGAGGATCCTCCCTTTTCTATGGAGGTTGAGTGAACTTTACACCCTGTTCCTCATACCTCTATAAACTCTTTCTCGGTACATTTTGAAAGGCTTACACCGTTCTCAAATACCTATTAATACTGTTATTTAGAAATATTGTAAAAGCCAATTCTTTTTAAAAGAGTAACCGTGGAGTTTCTTGTCGGCTCTTCTCCATAAGATACGACCAATTGGAACCGTGAACCCAGCTTTTGACGTTCTATAGTTGCTCATGTATGTAGGTTTATCATCTTCTGCCTAGCCTTTTCCCAACTATGTTAGGGTCGGCTTCCAGTCTAATCGGATGCAGCTGGATACCAGTATTTTACATGGAGCGACTGCCTAGTTGACCTCCACAACTAGGTAAGACTGGTTGTCAGACTTTCGAGATTCTGACCAAATCCTGTCAAAGATCCAAGAATGACAGCCGGGACCAATGGCTTAACGTGCTTTCCGAGGCACGGAGGTGTCTTGGTATGTAGAGATGGTCACCCATCCTTGGAATAACCGCGGCAAGCGAAGCTTAATCTGACCCATGCGGCTGTTATTACTTGGCCACAAACCCCTCGGGTGTCACTTGTGTGTATAAAAACTTAATGGTGGTCGCGACAAAAGCTTGCTCAACACACTTTAGGCGCCAAGAATTTTGTTAGTACTGCCGTGTCTAGATGCTAGTGCTGTGAATGTGCTCTGTGGTCTCTAGCTTCGTTAATATTTAACTAAGTGAAGCTCCCCATTGCCTCCGCTGGCAGTTGTCTTCGAAAGATGAAAGCGTTTGAAAATTTCATCAGATGACTGCAGCGCCATCTAGACAGAAGGCTCTAAGTGGAGAAATGCAATACAGATAGATTTTGTTAGGGAAATGAATTGGAAGTCTTTTATGAATTAGTTTTTAGTTGAGAGTTTTATTAACTAGGAGTGATTCAATCGATGGACAAAAGAATCGAACAAAAAATATTTTTTTTTAGAAAGTACTACTTCAGCTAACAGACCTAAGACATTTATTAGAAACTAGCTTCTGCCCGCGACTTCGGCCGCGTGAAATATTTTGTTCCTCCCACCCACCGTCGTATCGCATCGCTTGCCCGCGCTATTACTTCGAGAATTGAGCTATCAAATTAATGATAATAGAATTTTTCAGATCTGACTGATATTTCCGGCGAAAATATCCCCTACATACAAACTTACAAAAAAACTTTTACCTTTTAAATAATAATATTATTATAAATTAAGGAAACTTTTCATTTGTGAGAAAGTGCGGTCCCAATTTTTCGAGTTCTGTCAACTGCTAAGTTTTGTCGTGCACTAACTGACAACTTCAAAAATCTTTAAACTTCAACCATTTTTAAAAAATTTCTGCGTATTATCAAAACAAAAGACAACACATTTTTTTTAAAATTCGAACTAATAAACCCAATTTTTTTTTTTAACTAAGCTTCATTGTCTAACTTCTTACGAATACCTCCATAGCAAGTTAGTTCTAATTTAGTAACACTAACATGTTCAAAGACGTTCTACCAACACAACAGGGAGATTAAATTCTCACTAAATTAAAGTATAAAATATGGAAGCACGCTGTAAGATCCCGCAAACTAAGGAAATTTTGATGCGGAGTCCCAGAGCGATGCCCCACTAAACTGTGAAGTTGTTCAAAAGGTTTTGAAAGCAAATGATATTAATATTTAATTAATTTGGTTAATATTATTCGATTCGATAGTTAAAGAGAAGGCTTTTGGATTTCTGGACTTCCAAATTTGGCTGCGAAATTGGAAAGGTATAATTAGGCGTCTCTTCAGGCCCCGTACACACAGTGACCATCAGTACGATATTTGTATGTATAACATTAGTTTAAGATCACATGCCAGTTTCATGGTGCATTTGTTTTTAACCGTATGATCCTAATTTTTTACCTTAAAAAATATCGCACTAACCATCGCAGTATGAACAAGGCCTGAGCGAAAACGTGACTTTCTGCGTCAGCGCGGCGTAATTTCAATACAATCGTGTCTACGCGATGCTAGTTTAGTGTATACAGCGTCTCCGCGGTAGTAACGCCTACGCTGAATATAAACTCAGTCCAAAATTCAAAGGCTTCACTAAAAAGCCATTAGATACGAGTAGCTTGCAAGCAATAGTAATAAGCAAACTGAAGCGGCAGTGGGTTCGCCATGTTTGTCGAAGGACCAATGGCCAGTGGACCAGTCGAGTCCTGGAGTGGAGACTGCGTATCGGCAAGCTTAGTGTGCGATGCCTCCAGCTAAATGGACCGACGACCTAAAGATGGTGGCTGGGAAAGACTGAGTACAGGGTGTTGTGGCGTAGCCTGGGAGAGGTCTATGTCCAGCTGTGGACTGCGATAGACTGAAAAAAAGACATCAAAAAAGGAAGACAAAAAGAACAGATTGATTCAGATTGTTGATCAAAAAAGGGTATAGACACACCCAAAATTACCCTTACATTCTATTTCGAAACAGTAACCTTTACGATATGTGCAAAACTATGTCCAAAACAAAAACAAAGGATATTGCTAATCGGATATGCCAGCCCGCACGTAACCTCTATCAATCAAAAAAGTTTCAAACTATCAACCTATATCACAAAAAAGATAAATCACAAATATTAGTTAAAGTTGTCCAAGCTGAAAATGACTGGCTGTACCCTCGGGATCCGATTCAATTTAAAGTTCCATTCCTGGACTATTATTTTAATACCGCCGCGTTTGTGGGATGCTTGTCCAATGTAAGCTGTGTTGTTTATTGTGCTGTGTAGCTCGTTTTGATTGCCAGTTTTAGACTTTTTGTTGCAATTTTTGGTAGCGAACAGTTTTTTTTTATGTAGGTTATTGTGGAGATTTATTTCGGATTCGTTTTCTAAGTGAAGTGAATACTAGCGATTTTTCGCCCACCTTTTGACTACTGGCATTTCTTTTAAAACAATTGTCCTATATCCACTTATCAAATTTAAGGTGTGTTGTTTATTGTGCTGTGTTGCTCGCTTTGATTGCCAGTTTTAGACTTTTTGTTGCAGTTTTCGGTAGCGAAAAATGTTTGAGTGAACAGTTTTTTTGTAGATGGTTGTGGAGATTTATTTCAGATTCGCTTTCTAAGTGAATAATAACGATTTTTGCGAACTTTTTATTAATTGAATTAATAGAAGACAAACAGTTCATTTATCAAATTTTTCATTTGAAAACATACATCGGTTTCTTACTAAACTTCACTCTGGTGACTGTACATCCATTTCCTTAATAACATGCTTTAAATTTACTTTACAGCACGCTGAATTAGATATTTTAATTTGTCGTATCTATTCGATTTTATCCTGTATAGATTGTTGTGGACATTTATGTTGGATTCTTAATGAAGCAATATATAACGGATTTCGTCCACATTTTGACTACTGACATATCTTATAAAAGAAATGGTAGATTGGTAACCAGTCCAGTTCATCATCTGCCAAGCCTTTTCGAAACTACGTTGGGTTCGGTTTCCAGTCTAACCGGATGCAGCTGAATACCAGTATTTTACATGGAGCGACTGCTTATCTGACATCTACTGGGTAATACGATGCCCCTCGGTAAGACTGGTTGTCACACTTTCGGGCTTCTGACTACCCGTAATCACTGTTGTTTTTGTTACGAATGACAGTCGGGACCAACGGTTTAACGTGTTTTTCGAGGCACGAAGGAGTCTCGGTATGTAAAGGGACTCATCCACAGACCAACCGCGGCAAGGGTAGCTTAACTTGGTTGATCGACCTGTGCAGCTGTTATTATTTAGCCACGGGCGTTGTCAACTTAAATGTAAGAATAATAAAAGGTCACGGACCTCTAATACTGTTACAATTTGTTTGTTTGTCATATGGTGGTCCATTATTCACTATTTAATCGCGTAATTATAACGACCCCTGGTTAGTTTGTTGTTAAAAATTATCACCTTTATTCATAAACGTTGCTTAAATTTAAGTAATGATTAGCGACTGTTTAATCGTACACTTTTGACGTTTAAACGTCACTTAACTTTATTTATTTATTTAAACTTTTCGCACAAAAAATGTACAAAGGCGGACTTAATGCCTTAGGCATTCTCTACCAGTCAACCAAAGGTGGTGAAGAGATTAGATAGCAGGTGCTTTAAATTTAATCATCGTTTTTATATAAACCCCAAGCCTCTTGATTCCCTAACCACGAAACATTTTCTATGTCAAATAAAAATTAAATAATTCAATCCAAACTGAATATAAACCCTGAACCAATGTTTCCGTTAAAACATTGCGGTCTTTAAACTCAAATTAACCCGGCCAAACCATTTGTTTATTTAAACGCAAAAACACGTTTAAAAGACTGTGAGAAAACATTTTAAAACACATTAGGAAGCAATAAATTATTGGAATGAATGAAAATGTAAATGGTGAATAGCACTATCGATCGTGTTGAGCTAACTATCGAAATAGATTGCTCGATATCCGAGAATATCCTATATCCCACATCGGAATGCCTTTGTCGGTCTAGTCGACTAATAGGTGCTGGGTTTCCAGGTTAACCAGTCGTTGGAATTTTCAGTTAGCCTATTTGGGACTCCTTCTACCTACATGATTTGGAGCATCCGATATGTCTTACCATTGTATCCTAACGTCAGGAAAAATTTATTTATACTTAAATTATTAATTTATCTTTTAGAAAAGCAACAAAAGTCTTCTTATTCGTGTTGCTGGCACGACTGTATTTTAAATCTGGTTTTCCCAAAACTTTGCCACGTCGTAGTCGGTGGCAGCGCAGAGGTCATTTTGACTGCATGTTTTTGGACACAGAGGGCAGGATAGCAGGTGGAGCATGGTTTGTGATATAGTTCCTCAATCACACCCTACTGCCGTTCCGTCAAGGTAGCCCCACTTTAGCAGGTTGGACTTACATCTTCACACTTGTGTCCGGAGACAGCAATAAAAGCAACAAAAGTAAAACTAGATGGTAATCAAATAATATTATTCTTCCATCTTATCTTATATAAAGTATAATATTAATGAAACTTATATCTAGATAAGTTTAATTAATATTATATTTTAATTGTGAAAGTTCCTAATATTAGATAATGGATACTCACTACACAATAGTAATAGTTTTAAGTTATCTTGCTGCGCCCTAACAGGGTCGTGTACTCACTAGTTTAAGCCTTTTTTTTTTTTTTTTACGTGGAGAAATGCTCATGCATTTTGCACTACCACGTGGAGATAGTGCAGTTATGTGGGACTCTAACCCACTAAAACTCCACGGTGTCCTCCTCTGCCGCTTACGGCGGGAACACGGGCACGCCTTAGCACTCATCCGTGAACCCGCCGCGGCCGTCCGCCACCGGACCCTCCTCTGGGGATTACTCCCCATCACCGGTGCACCAGAACACATGGCACGCCGTGACCACCCCAGGGACCAAACCAGCACATGGGCGCCAGACGACCCCGTGTCTGGGCACCCTTGGTCCCCCTGCGACGGGTCAGGTCATTGGCCCCGCCGCCTGCCAATTTTCGGCCGCAGAGGATAGGGAGAGCGGCCAACGTCATACCAACACTCCTCTTCCCCTGCGGCCCCACCGCGTTCGCCATCAAACGGTGGCGACCCCGTCAAGGCCGCGGAAGGTAAGGAGAGCGGCGCACCACAATACCGACACTCCTCCCCCGCCGCGGCCTCCAACCCTCAGCCGTGATGCCTCCCATACCACATCACGGCCCGCCTCAGTTGCGATGTCGCCCAAGCGGCACCGCAACCTACTTGTTGGCCGCTACGTCGTCGGCTTACAGGCAAAGCCCTGACGAGCGGCCCCTCCTCGGGTTCCTCTTAGCTTCACCGTGGTTGTCCAAGCCACGGCTACTGAGCCCCCCCGCCTCGACAATGCGGGAACCCACCGGGGGGGCACTTAAGCCTAGCCTAGCCTAGTTTAACAATGTTTGTGTACATTGTGCATTATAGAAATAAATAAATCAATAATTCTTTTACACTGTAAAAAGCCTATGTGTCATTTATGTAATTGATTTGAGTCATTTATGTAATTTAGATTTTAAATATTTCATAGGGAGTACTCTAATATCTCTTGAGATATCGTTGCCGCATTATTTCTCTAATTTCAAGTCACAAGTTTAACTACTGTGTCTATGGAAAACTAAACGGATATCGACCGCTGCGATTGGCCAGGCTGCAATGACGCGACGGCTATGTGGTTAAACATTTTAAAACTGCTGTGATAAATCAATTTTTGTGGCATAATGTGCTTTGGTGTGTGGACATTTTTAATCTTTTTTTTTATTATTTATTTCTAAAACACTTAACCTAATTCACATCTAGTTTTAGCCACATAACGAAAATCTCTCAGGGTTTATCTGCATGTTGGCGAGCCGTTCATATCAATTCTATAAACAATGTTAACAATTTATGGGTTACATTAATACATTTGGATACATTTTGTGTAAGGAAACGCTTTGATTTGTACTTATAACTTTTCGAACTCGTTTTGTATAACGTTTGCAAGTCTTCTGTATCTGGATCTTGTTGGGTCTCTACGGGTATATTTTGAATTTATTAAGTAGGTATTTTATGGTTGGACAGCAGTGGTGGCACAGTGGTAACGGCTGCAACTTACGTGTTGTAGGTCGTAGGTTCGAACCCAGACAGGCGCTTTACCTCGTATAAATTATTTCATCATCACTGCTCTCAAAACGGTGATGGAAAACATCGTGAGGAAACCGGCATGTCCAAGTATCAAAAATTCGAAGACATGTGACTTCTACCAACTCGCACTGAGCCTGCGTGGTGGATTCTGGGCCACTCCCTCTCACCGAGAGGAGGGATGTGTCACAGCAGTGGGAACATTAAAGGCTGATTATGAAATATAGTTATATTTATGGCAGTTTTAACATGTTACAATCATGGTGATCGAAATCGCCCAATCAGTCCAACGATACGACAACAGAGGTTGGACGGATGGGAACTCCCGGTATCCTTATCCCATTGACATTTTCGGGAGTACGGAGAAACTAATCGACATTGATTGGCATTTCTGACAAAAGGGACTAAGGGGCGAAAGGACAACCCTTTCGACAGCTAATCCATATTAAAATTAAATTGATGACACAAGTTTGACTTGCAGTTGTTTGGTTTTTGCTCATCATGAGAAGAAAAAAAGTTCCTGGTAGCCGTGACGTTTTAACGCTGGAGTTTTGGAAACAGAAAGCATAATAATGAGAAGTGATTATGTCTATTCAAGTGATGTCAACAGAGAGCGTTTTTTAACAGCTTTAAATATACTGGGACTTACCATAGCTTAACATGGAGCACCAAAATCACCGCGCCGTTATAGTGACTAGAGACATCTTTACAAATACCTATAACGTTAGTGTCCAACTGTCATACGTCACGTGTCGACTGGTCATGACTACTCTTTGCATGTCGCATGTAAACTAAGGCATGTCGCGTGTCTTTCCTGCGAGAAATGCTCGAATCGACGTGGCGAGAATAGCTCAGCTTGATTTTGTCGAGGGAAAAAATCGAGTCGAATGTCAATAACGTACGCGACATGCGCGAGAATTGCCTTCCTGAAGTGCATTGTTAGAATTGAATTGTCACGGGTCGTCAGTTTTTTTTATGAGTAATGTAATAAGTAGAGTAATGTTTACGAGGCCTCCTCTCTGTGAGAGGGAGTGGACCACAATGCACGTAGCGGATCCAGTGCGGGTTAGTGGATGTCACAAGTCATCGAATTTCCGATTCTAGGAAATGCGATGTCGACTTACGATGTTTTACTTCACAGTTATAAGAGTTGTGATGAATATATAAATTACACTACGTCTCAAGTTAACTTTTGCGGGTTCTATACCTTCAAGCAAAAGCCAAAAATACTTATTATGTGTATAACTTATCCAAACATTAATGCAATTAGTAATATCAGACCGCTGCATCTGACAGAATTATTAACCACGGCAAAATTCAACAAACTTTATGTACTTTATCAGCATAAAAACTGCTTTTAATAAGATTTCAGAGCGACTACAGAACATAGATTTATGTTTGGCAAGGTTCCAATTCAATAGATTGGTTTGCAAAAACCAACATCTATCATCGGTAGCGCTGTACCGTGTCACCGGAGGATGGAGACAGGGGCGAATTGGAGAAGTGTTTGAGTGACTTGATTATTGATTTGACTTTTGTATTGTAGGCGGTAACAATGGGACGGGCTCGGGCGTCGGTCGAAGGTTAAGCTACACTTGCCGCGGTCAGTTCGTGGATGGGTGACCATCGATTACATATCGAGACCCTTCGATGCCTTGGAAAGCACGTTGGTCCTGGCCGTAAATAATTTCATCACAACTGCTCTTAAAACGGTGAAGGAAAACATCATGAGGAAACCCGCATGCCCTAGAACCAAAAATTCGAAGACATGTGACATCTACCTACCCGTACTGTGCCCGCCGGGTAGATTTTTGATTTTTCCCACTCTCCCTCGAAGAGAGGAGGCCTGTGTCCCAACAGTAGGAACATTATAGGCAGATTATGCTTGTACTGTTAACTTTGTCAGCAGATTCGTGCTTTTCCTTGCTACAAAATGAAACTCCATTAAAACATTGTCACGTCTTGACTAAAGCTACTATAAATTCACTTTAATTATTACTTGTATCATCAATTTAAATTTAAAGTACAAGCTACAGTTATGTAATACTAGCTGTGCCCGCGACTTCATTCGCGTGCATGTCAGATGTAGGATATATTGGATTTCATGGGTTTTCCTTTTTTTTGCGACACCCTAAATATGTATATTTCTTAAATAAAATTAACTAAGTTACTCCTTAGTCCTCCTCCTTTCCATCAGCTATCTGCCTGTGAAACAGACAGACAAAAATTTAAAAAAATTGTTTTTTTTTTTTAAGTACAGTATATACTTTCATAATTATTGCATTTAGTAAAAATCTGTTATGTTGACATTATAAACAGACACTTCAATTTTATTTACTTGTAAAGATTAGATAGCAGAAATTATGACACCCAATACAATAGCTAATCTTCATTGTTATGAAAATGAGAATTGATGGCTGTACTTTATTAAGTTTAATGAAAAATAATAGCTAACTGCTAGGTCGTAAACAAAGCCTAAGAAATCCCTAGGTGCATATCTTAATGGAAGATTTCAGGTAGATTGTAATTTTATACAAGGCATCTTTCTCTTAATGGATAAGTACGATGAAAGCCGTTTGTTACTTTTTTTTGTTATTATTAGATCATCACACGATCCGTCTTCCGAAAAGCATTGTAGCCATTTCAACTAGAATTATCAACACAAAATACGCTCACTAAGCTTGTACAGACGCCAGCAGGTCAAGCTACCCGAAACTGTCAAATTTTCCCAATCAACCTTGAACCTTAATGCATTAGCGATAAAGTTAAAAATCTATGAAAGAAATTGGACAGATTGTAGTAGCTTGATGTGCTGGCGTCTGTACCTAATTAATGTTTCACCTACAAAACAGTAAGCAACGTAAATGATCTATAAATTATAAATAATAATATCTATACATAATAAAGCTGAAGAGTTTTATACTAATAATAAAGCTGAAGAATTTGTCGGATTTGAAACATTATTTTGTATTTGATAACCCAATTATAAAGGAAGGTATAACAATACGTTACGACCCTTCAATCAAGAAAATCAGATGGAAAGACTGCTAAGCAAAAACGAAGTAAGAGCGCGGGCGGGCGATATGATGCGACGTCCACACGTCGACGTCGACGTCGACGTCATCACATCGCACCATATCGCCCGCCCGCATTCGCAGAACTCGCAAATTATTTTTGTATGATGTTTTATTATCTGTAATAATAAACCTATCAATAAAAAACTGTTTGTTTCTAACTCCGTCCCTGTACAACCCTGTAAGACGTCGTGGCTCATAAAAATACGGAAGAAAAGATATTTCATACGATTCCGTCTATTTAGGAAAAATTCTATAAAATATGCGTCCTGATGTTATTTGCATTAGGGTCAGATCTCCACCTAAAGCCCTTTGTACACATACGTTTTTCTTGCCGTGAATAACTACGGTTTATTTACCGTGTGTATGCACGATCATCAGTGTTGCCGTGTTTGCCGTGTGTTTGTGTTGTGTCTTTTACGAGTAGTTTGTGCCAAATAAATGCATTTTCTTTCTTTATTTCTTTTCTTTCTTTTTTCTTTTTTTCTTTCTTTCTTTTCTTTCTTTTCTTTCCTTCTTTTCTTTCTTTCTTTTCTTTGTTGTATGGATCACTTAATGGAAACTTGTTGATGTTTTTTTTTTCTCGTCTACCCAATGGTGTGGGGTATCATTGGATAAGTCTTTCAAAAATATTGCGGGTTTGTGTGAACAATATTTCGATTCAGGGATGCGTTTGTGAAATATTAAGCTTTAAAGTGCTAATCTTTGTTAGAGTCAGGTGTGTGTTTCCCCCAAAGCCAAACGGTTAGTTTTGGCTAGATGAAAAAATTCACGGTAGTAGTATAATTATATAACGGTGTTAAAAGGAAAACTATCACAGCTAAGTTGGCTTTTCAAGTTTACGAGTAATAGTCGACCAACTTACATTTGCAGTTGCAATGTATGGGAGAACATGATTTTCAACTATAATGTTAGGTTTGTTCTTGGGATAAATGAACCCTTCATTGTGCGTGGTCTGACATGCACTTGGCCGGTGTTTGTTTGTTAATATAGCCCGATTCGATCTTTATGGCGGCTCTGAAGTATCTCGCTGCGCAATATCTCACCTCTCAACCCCACTGACAGGTGAATTAACGTACGAACCCCATTTCACCAGTCATGCTTAAGTCCCATGTAGTATTGGGCAAGCCTAATGCCAGTTCAGTTCAATAACAAATATTAACTTTGTTTATTATTTCCTTTATTTCATTTACATACTTGCAGATTATATTTTTAAATATTTTTATAAACAAAAAGATAAAAAAAACATTTAAAAATATAAAAAATAGTAGCCCACCGGTATTGGGAGCAGGGTCCAAGCTACCGGCGGTCAGGGCTCCAGAGAGAGGAACCTCCTGACAATGCAAGCCGTGTCCAGAAGTACCGCTTTCTGAATCAAGCCCTTGATCCAGCTACCCAACGAGAGCCTCCTCAGGTTTGACTTTGTTTTATTATTAACAGTGGCTTTTTAGAGTTTATGTACATACCTAAGTATTAATTTTACGGTGTGTTTAGAAATAAAGTAACGTTTTTTGCACTAGTTTATTTAGTTAATTGTAAGGGTCCAATACATATGAGCTTGACGCTTATTAGACAAGATTGGTCTATGTCGTCGCAGGATCGTGTTGAGTGGAAAAAGGAAAGGGAAGCCTTTGCCCAGCAGGGGGCAACACGGGCTGATTTATTTATTTACTTGAGAGTCTAATACATATTGGAAAACTATATAGTCTACTGCTATAGTAGCCCTTGGATATCTCAGTAACAGCCCGGAGTTTGGAAGTTGATGGTGTGATACCCCCTCGCCTCGGACTCGCCTGATCTTTCTCCAGTCGTTTTGGATTGTCGTCCTATCGGTCTATGAGGGTGAGGTAAGAGTGAGTGTTTTGTTTTGTCTGAGCACACACTTGTGCACTACTCCTGCGAAAATGGCTAGTCTCAGCTGAGATTTACTGCCATGGCTGTAATTCGGTCTGGAGGACTATTTTTTTTTAATATGGGTTCGTCTACTGACCAAAAGTGAGACTATTGACTTTTAAAACCGATTTAAAATATATCTACTGAGAACCATGCTAACAATTAATTTGAACAAAGCAACACATAATGAAACCAAAGGGATTTCACAAATAAAAATGTTCAAGAGAAAGGAGCAACTCAGGACTAAAAAACAGTCCACAAATAAATTGATTTATAACATTTAGTTTTTAATGAAAAAAACACTCCTCATCATCATTCATCATTCTCCTGCCCTTATCCCAATTTATTTGGGGTCGGCGCAACATGTCTTTTTCTTCCATACTTCTCTATTAGTCGTCATCTCGGTAGTCACCCCCTTTCTAACCATATCATCATTCACACATTCCATCCATCGTTTCTTTGGTCTTCCCCTACTCTTATACCCATCGACATTCATACTCAAAACTCTCCTCACGACATTTTCCTCATTTCTCCGTAACACATGCCCATACCATGACAACCGATTTCCACACAACTTTTCAGTTATCGGTGCCACTTTCAGACTTCCTCTTATGTACTCATTTCTTATTCTAGCCATTCGTGTAACACCACACATCCCTCTTAGCATTCTCATCTCAGCTGCATGCAATTGCCTTTCATTCATCCCTTTTGTGGCCCAACATTCTGATCCATACAAGACAGCAGGTCTAATCATGGTTTTATATATCTTCCCCTTAAGTTTAAGGGGAATGCGGGAGTCACAGATTGTTCCCGTGACCTGCCGCCATTTCATCCATCCAATGTTAATTCTGTGCTTAACCGTCCGATCTACTAAACCCTAAAAATTGTAGAGAAAAAACTTTTAATTTCATTTTATTAATACGGAATGTTGGAAACCCCATTTACTTTCGACACTTGTACGGTCCGGCGCGGGTGTGACTAATCGTGCGGAAGCGGCACGGGTGCGGGACGGTCGCGGGACGGCAGTGGGACGGGGGCTGGACTGGACAGTGACGTGACGTGACTTAGGTCCGACGTAGGTTTGGGTATTACAAGCCTGTTCTGCGGTTTTCGTCACGATTTAAAATAATTTGTAATGTATGAAGCGTACTATAATTGTTAATGGTCAAAAAATTAACTATTAGTTAAAAAATTAACCATTCGTGACCATTAGATAAACTAACAACTTACTGATCAAAAAACACATTTTGCCAATATTTAACCATTAGTTACTATTTTTAACAATTGGTTGAGTTAACTACGGATCAAAAAACTAGCCCCAAGGATTTTTCAATCATCTGACAACTTTATTCGAGGAATAATTTTGAAATTTTGACAGTTAATTTATACCAAAACTGTCAAACGTCAATTTTATTCCTCGAACAAAAGTTATCTGGCGATGGAAAATTCAGCCCTAAATACGACAAGACACAAGAAAACTCATTTTCTCTTGTGGATATCGATTAAATTAGCTAGCGAAACTAATAAATTAATAATTAATTAATTATTAATTATTTAAACTAATAAATTAATAATTAATTAATTAGTTATAATTAATATAGGATTATTTATAACTAATTAATTAATTATTAATTTGACGCTGTATTCAAGTATCATACGGGTTTATTTACTACAGTCTGATTATTTTACGTATTTGAAACTTGTGATGCTTATTTTTTGAGTAAAATAATTATTTATTTGAGTCATTATTACTTTGTGAAACCGTATCTAAAATAAGAAACTTTATTCAAAGAAGGTCTTAGTAGAATATTATTATTGGTATTATTATTGGTATTATTATTGTTTTTTGGTTTGTTTTAAAACTCAATTTTAGCTATAAAATTACTCTCCTTAAAAAGTTTATTGTTACCAGACATTTTGAAAGATAAATATTTATTCATATTATTACCTTTATTTCATTTAAATACTTATAAATTACATTTTTAAATATTTTTATAAAAAAATAACAACATAAAACATTTAAAAATAGTAGCCCACCGGTATCCGGTACCGGCCGGTCAGGGCTCCAGAGTGAAGAATCTCTTGACTATGCGAGCCCTGTCCAGAAAAACCCCTTTCTGAATCAAACTCTTGATCCAGCCGCCCAACGAGAGATGCGACAACTTCGTGAGCCTAGTCAAGATACTTGATTTGCTTATCATTCTCGGCTTTCATGAGGTTCCCGTCATACGGGACCGTATGTCAACAATCATTGCGCGCCGCTCTCCTCGATTCATCATCACTATTTCAGGCTCATTGGCAACAATAGTCCTGTCAGTGATGATGGATCGATCCCAGTACAATGTGATATTTCCTGGGTCGGCCACATACCTGTACTACCGATTCCACAAGATTGTATTTCAGAGCAAGTTGCTAATGGATAATCCTGGCTACAAGTATGTGTATATGCAAGTACTCTTCGTTACCTAGACGTTATACGTATTATTATTATATTATAAACGATATTTACAGTAAAAGATCTGAAGGAAATCCAGATCCAGAAATAAATTATAGGTCATTCAGAACATGCTGAAGCGAGTATCGAACCCGTGGCCCTGAACTCAAAACTGGACGTACCGCAACTGTGCTTGCGTCAATAAATAAAACTTTCACGTGAAATTATATCAATAACTGTTTAAGAAAAATAAACGTTCGCCATTGGGGAGAAGAATGCCATATTTACATGAATGAACTGAACAAATAAATTTTTGCATTAATATGACTTAGGCCTAATTTTTTAATAGTCTTAATAACTTTTGTACGGACGCCAGCACATCAAGTTATTAAAATCTGTCAAATTTCTATAATAAACGTACGCCAGTTCGGCGAATGGCAGCAACCTACAATGAAGTATTCAAATTTTTATTTTTTTTTTATTTTTATTTATTTATTTATTAATCACAATTTGTACAAGAATAGAATAGACGGCGACCCCCAGAATTCGAACACATAGATATATTTACATGCTCTTTGAAAAGGTTTCGTAGCATTTTGCATGAGACACTTGAGCTCTTGGATTAATTGTTTGTTGTAGTTGTTTTAAAAATACTGTTTTGTTTTTTTTTTTCATTTTATCGTTTTTATAATTAGCGTAACTGCCATGCATGAACAGTTCACCTCCTAGTGACTAAGGTTTTATTTATTAATGGTAATCTGTGAACAGCGTTGTGGGTTACATTATTACTTATGTAATTTATGTTTTTTCTGTTTATAATATTGCATAATGTAGCTGTTTGTTGTTCTTGTTTAATAAAATAAAAATAAAATAAAATAAAATAGTTTTCAACTTTATCGCTAAAGCATTAAGGTTCAAGGTTGATTGGGAAAATCTGACAGTTTCGGGTAGCTTGACCTGCTGGCGTCTGTACAATTTATTCAGCCTATCGCAGTCCACTGCTAAACATATGCCTCTCCCATGCTGCGCCACAATACCCTGTCCTCCACCTTCCGCGTCCAGTCCGATTCATCCACCTTCTTTAGGTCGTCGGTCCATCTAGATGGACTACCACACTACGTTTGCCGATACGCAGACTCCACTCCAGGACTCTCTACTCCACCGGCCGTCGGTCCTTCGACAAACATAGCCAGCGCACTGCCACTTCAGTTTGCTTACTTTGCAAGCTAACTTTTGTACGAGGAATAAATATTGCGGTTTGGCAGTTTTTGTATGACAACAAAATAATGATGTCACAATGTCATAATTAATTCATCTTCAGATAAAAGTTATCTGACTTAAGAAGAATCTGCCTCATTTCTTCTTCTTCTAAACTAGAAATTCATGAATGCAAGACCCACATTGAGTATGTATTTTGTGAAATTTAAAATCTATTCAACGTTGACTTAACGCCACAAGAACACAAATATTTCACGAAATTAATAAAATTATTGGTACTTTAAGCTACTAAAATAGCTAGCTTTATAAAATTATTGGTATTTTGTAAGTCGTAGGTTCGAGCACAGACAGGCGCTTTATTTTATGTAAATTATATCATCACCACTGCTCTCTAAACGGTGAAGGAAAACATCGTGAGGAAACCGGCATGTCCTAGAACCAAAAAATTCGAAGACATGCGATATCTACCAACCCGCACTGGGCCCGTGTGGTGGATTCAGGCCCACTCCCTCTCACAGAGAGGAGGCTTGTATCCCAGCAGTGGGAATATTATAGGCTGATTATGTTATTGGTACTTTAGTACAGACGCCAGCAGGTCAAGCTACCCGAAACTGTCAAATTTTCCCAATCGACCTTGAACCTTAATGCTTTAGCGATAAAGTTGAAAATCTATTAAAGAAATTTGACAGATTGTAGTAGCTTGATGTGCTGGCGTCTGTACAAAGACTGCTGCAAACTGGAAATAAAAGATGAATGAGATAATGCAAGTTGAAATGGAAAACTTGCGCCAAATCGAAATAGGAGGTCACACAAGTAATTATTATAGATTGTCATTTCCCAAATCTAAATTCTTGAAAAAAATCGTGTAATTATCGTCTTAGATACTGCAAACTAAGTTATTGCCTTCAAGTAAACACGAATTATCGTCGTTACAGATTTTATTGTTCAAAATGTTCAAATCATTATTATAAGAAAATTAAAGTAAGTATTTTTAGCGCGTGCCGGATAAGCAATCTATTTATCGCAGAGTTCACAACATGAAGCAAATTGGCTAACCGTTGAACGGTAGCGGTATTTACTTAATATCGACCCTTCCTACGAAAAAAAAGGCGCGCGATGACGTTGCCAAATCGCATGTGCATCCCTTCCCTTAATGACATGCTCTAAATTTACTTTATTACACGTTGAATTAGATATTTTAAATTGGCGCACCTATTCAAGTTCATCCTGTTTAAGTAATATGAAGGTACTTATTAGAGTAATAATGTTAACTTCACCGTAAGTAGGTAGTATTATATTTAAAAGGACATGGCGGCACCATAAGGCTTTAGGGAAATAAAGATCAGAAAACAAAACGCGACGATGAACAAAATATCAAAACAAAACCATAGGCTTAGCTTCCAAAAGCTAAATATGATTGCAGAACAACACGCACATTTACCTAAATAAGAAATACCGAAATCCCGTTATGTTGGTTCATTTCCCGATCAAAATGGCAGCTACTGCAGATAATAGCCCCTTAACATTTCTTTATACTTATTTCCTCACGACGAATAGGAAGCCTCTGGATTATTATGTTTTTTTTTTACCTGTGCTCGTAAATAGGTTAAGGTTTGGTTGTGTTTTGGAAGCCTGTGAATTGATGTTGGTTACTGAATTTATCTAATAAAGGCACAGCGCCCGAGTGGCAGCTTTTAACGTTATCCAAGTACTTTTTAAAATCGAGATAATCGGAGTAAGTTTTAGGAGGAGAATTGTGGACTGTGTAACTTCTTAATTCCTACTATCCTTCTAATATTATAAATGCGAAAGTTTGTGAGGATGGATGGATGGATGTTTGTTACTCTTTCACGCAAAAACTACTAAACAGATTTGGATGACATTTGGCACACAGATAGTTTATGACCAGGATTACCACACAGAAAAACACCGGATCAACACTTATGCGGGTGAAACCGCGGGGTGCTGCTAGTTAAAAATAAATTTAAATGACTATTTTTAGCAATAGCTATTTATAGCAATTTTAGCTTCACTAACCGTTAACTCTTTTCTAATCCTCTATCCACTATTGACTTCAAGAAAAGTCGGCCGGGAGACGTTTTATTACACAAGGTCGGTTATTTATTTTTATTCCATAAACGGCTTACGGTTACATCAATCTATACATATTCTATACATAAAAATAAATGAAATTGAAATGTCTGTTTATTATGTCAAAAGAACACCTTTTTACTAAATGCATATGAAAGTATATATGGTACTACAATGTATTTTTCTTCAAATTTTTGTTTGTGTGTTTGTTTCGGCTAATCTCCGAAACGGCTGAACCGATTTTGACGGGACTTTCAATAGCAGGTGGCTGATGTTATAAGGCGCAGTTAGGCTACTTTTATTTTAGAAAAATAATAAGAGATCCGCGCAAAAAAACCTATGGCTTTGCTTAGATCTACTATTGCTTATTACCCGTGACATTCAATTTGTTTTTTCGACATGCACGCGAACGAAGTCGCGGGAACAGCTAGTACACAATAATATCCTAAAGTAAATGCTATCCAACCTTTTATTAGCAGAATAAAATGGGATGAAAACATGGCGGTACTTGGCTAAACACTATGCTATATGCCAGTTGCCGTGCCAATATAACGCTGCTATAAACTATGAGGGTTTATGGCAAAATTATTAGTGCCATAAAAATACACGGAGTTGCCAACTACCCACATTATATGCTAGTAAATTTAACAATGTATTTTTGAGGAGGGATGAAAGTATTATAGTGACCCAATTTATTTTTTTGTTTATTGTTTCTGTACCCTTTATTGGTTTTGCTATCATTTTACACACAGAAAACAAAACATCACGCGTGTAATCTCCGAAGGGTTAGATTGAGTTATGTTTAAGTCGCATGTAATAGGGGACGAGGCTCTGGCACAAACAAAACCGGGCAGAAACCAGACTCTGGGCTGCTACTGAGAAATTCCGTTCCGTTTCCGTTTCATCGTAAATATATCCCTTTTTGGACTATCAATTTTCTATTTATCTAAATGTCCCTTAACACAATCAAAAATCAAAATATTTTATTTCACATAAACGAACATGGGCACTTGTGAAACGTCAGAAGCTAGGTGCACGGTTCAAATTAGTCTTAAAGAATATAACGAATTATTTAACACAGGAACTGCCAACCTGGGTTAGTTCATGCACCCGTTACCCTACCTTTCACAGCATAAGACTTACCGTATATTCCACTTTGCCATTCAACTCAGCCTGTCCATTTCAGAGCCCTTCTTAACAGTAATGTAAGCAGTTTACTGACCACAAAACAAGACTTCTCGCAGCGGTGGCGCTGTCAGCGGTCAGTGTAGCGCATTAGAGTGAAAAATTGGATGGTTATTCGCCATCCTGTCAGTTGCACGAACCTTGGCTTGTGTAACTAAGGGTTGCGCCACTGGCCTGTGCTGTGGCTTTGACATTTTGAGAAGGTCACCTCTGTTATTTTTCATATTTAATTTTTTATTGTGACGCTCTATTGGTGTTGTAGTTACGTGTATGACTTTCGACTTTAATAGTGCCTAAAATAATCACTTGTTAATTTCACAAAGATCTACCGCACTGACATAACATTACGCCTGTAATCCCCGAAGGATTAGGTAGAGTTGTACCTGTAAAACATCCAAATTTCCCCCATTATGTTTAAGTACCATGTACCTGCGGCACGGTTGGCGCAGTGGTTAAGCGATTGACTGCTGCGCTGCGTGTCGCGGGTTCGATTCCCGCACGGAACAAATATTTGCATGACCTACATGTATTTGTTCCGAGTCTGGGTGTTTTTCTATCTATAATATATATGTATTTACAAAAAAAAAAAATTGTATATAAGTAGTTTATCAGCCATCTTGTTACCATAACACAAGCATTAGGTTGCTTAGCTTGGGACAAATGGTGCTGTGTGAAATGTCCAGGGATTTATTTATTTTATTTATTTATTTTATTTTAATAGGGGGCGAGCCTATTGCCATCAACCGGCACAAATCCAGACTCCGGGTTACTACTGAAAATTCCAGATGGAAAAACCGAATAACAATTAGCCCGACCTCGGAATCGAACCTAGGACCTCACACTCAGCAGTAGCGCTTGCGATCACTAGACCAACGAAGCAGCAAATAAAATTAAAAAAATACTTTTCGTTATTTAAAGTTTGTAGAATTATTTATGTCTGTAACGCAGGGTGCGGTTCTATATAAACATATACGCATACATTTTTTCAACACTAATAAACTCATTTCTATTATTATTCACCGTTTAGGGAGTAAGCGCCAAGAAAATCCACAACATTCGAATTTTTTAAAAACGTTTTTTTTTTTGCAATTTGCTGTTCAGTGTCAGGTTAAATGTTGAACAAAATAAGATTCGCGACTCTAACAAGATATTTCATGAAATAGTCATTCAAATAGAGGTATATGAACTTAAAGGACTGTACTAATAATTTTAATGATTAAAATTCTGTAAATACATTACTTGTTACGGTACCGAATCATATTTTAATTTCTGAATTGTTTTTATGTTTTCTATAACGGACGCTTTTGACGTGCACGTCTTTCTAAATCGTTCTCACATGGTTAATTTCAACACGAATGATGTAATCATATATTTTCTAACAATTTTATCATTTAAAAGAGTGTCCGTGGAGTTTCTAGCCCGTTCTTCTCCATAGGTACCTACGCTTTGGAATGGGCAACTAGCTTCATCTTTCTGACTGACCGACCCTTTGACGATTCAAAAGTGCCTGTGATTGGTTTATTTGAAATAAATGATTTGAGTCTGAGTTTGAGTTTTGTTGAGAGTTAAGAGAATTTCGCGGCCTACTCTGGCGCTTACCCCATAAGCTACTCGCCGTAGCGAAGTGATAAAGCAAATCCATAATCAAGAAATCCCTTTTCAATTAAATCTTTCAAACGGCCATGGCGCACTTTATCTTTTTTTCTTTCATTTTAAATCGGTTTGGAACTCTCGACTCGTTCTTTTTCTGTGAAGTTGTTAGTGAAGCAATATGTAACGATTTTCGCCCACATTTTGACTACTGACATATCTTATTCATCATCTGCCTAGCCTTTTCTCAATTACGTTTGGTTTGGCTTCCAATCTAACTGGATGTAGCAGAATTCCAATATTTTACATGGAGCAACTGCCTATCTGACCTCCACAACCCAATTATTGGGTAATAACGACCTCCCCCCTTGGTAAGACTGGTTGTCACCCTTTCAGGCTTCTGACGACCCTTAGGGACTGTCAAAGATCTCTAGAGGCACGAAGGGGTCTTGGCATGTACCTAAAGATGGTCACCCATCTACGGACCAACTGCAGCAATCGTAGCTTAACGTGATCGATCGAACCGTGCGACTGTTATTTCTTAGACACAAACCCCCCATTATAGACTAACGATAAAGCTTTTAATCACTATTTATTACTAAGTGCTATTATACAGTTTTAACACAGTGAATAACTGGCGAAATGTGGTAGTAGGTACAGAAGCCAGCATATCCAGCTACTACAATCTGTCAAATTTCTTTAATAGATTTTCAACTTTATCGCAAAAGCATTAAGGTTCAAGGCTAAATGGGAAAATTTGACAGTTTCGGGTAGCTTGACGTGCTGGCATCTGTACACCACTGCCCAACCCTTCGAGCAACACAGACGAGGCGTGATATTGCGTTTATATTGTAACACGTTTTTCTCATACTGAGAAGTTTCTGGCTTCGATTAGCACTGTATTTTTGGCATATTATAAAGTTTCCGGACTAAACAGGGTGGCAGGGACATTTCCGAGCAACCTTGGATTCATTACCATGATTCTGATCACTTCGAGATCACTTCGCTGTCCGTCTATCTAACCATCTGTCAAGGCACTTTTTCGCAGGAACGTTATCAAGTTGAAATTAATATCAAATACTCAGGGCTCACTCAATCTCTTGAAACAGTGACAAAATCCAACTCCAAAGTCAACACTTATGTTCCATTTATGCCGCATATTTTGACACTCGCAGGGGAATCAAAACCTTATGGGGATTCCGTTGACTAGAATCATGAAATTTGGCAAGAAGCTATGTCATGTAGCACAAGTAAAGGAAAAAATCCGAAAACCGTATATTTGTAGTTGCATACCTACTTTGTACGGAATCCTCGGTGCGCGAGTCCGACTCGCACGTGAACTTTTTTTTTAATAACCAACGAAATATTTCTACGCATGTCTTTCTAGATATGCGTATTATGAATTCAGCACGTGATTCTTCACCTGCTGAATTCATAATTTATGTGTGTGTTCGATGTCCCTTCTACGCTGTATTAATTTAATTTGATTTAACATTTTTATCTTAGAAACCACATCACGACATTGATAAATTCCTATTGAAAATGGCAGGGTTTAAAACCTGCAACAGCATCATTAACATCAAGCCTGCCTAAAGGCAATGCTTTAGAAAGAAATGACGTGTATTTAATCGAACTTCAAATAATACCAATTTTACTTGCCTAAAATGCTATTTTACCCTCTAATATAATGATTGCGCCTCTTTTTGTGAACCTCAAATAATTCTTATTTTGAGGACCAAAAAATAATAAATAACTTGATTACTACGATTAATCATAGTAACCAAGTTATTTGTAAAAAAAAGTTTGCATCAGAAGCCCAAAAATAGTTCAATAGGTTATTTTATTTTTAAATGTTCAACAATATAAGCCCAAAAAATTTTTAGACGATCAGATAAACATTTCGCGAAAGAAATAAAAACTGACATACAAAGCCAAGGCTCCACGAACTAGCATTATTAAAATCTAAAGCACCATTCTTCCATCTTCACTGAAAACTAAAACGGTTCTGAATATGAATAACTTGGAAGAACCATTTCCTTTGTAATTCTGCACTGTCGGGCGCATACATAAAGCTTACAAACAAGCTGCCTAGCCTTTTCCCAACTATGTTGGGGTCGGCTTTATGTCTAACCGGATGCAGTTGAAATACCAGTATTTTACATGGAGCGACTGCCTATTTGACCCCCACAGCCCACAACCCAGCACTCGGTAACACGGTACTTTCTACATAATACATAATTATAAGTGACTAGCTGTGCTCGCAACTTTGTTCGCGTGAATGTCCAAAAACAAGTGGGATTTCATGGGTTTTACTTGTTCTTTTGACGCGGAACCACAATTATTTTTCTAGAAATTTAAGTTGCCTAAGTTACTTCTTACCACATCAGGTATCTGCCTGTTAAGTCTCGTCAAACTAGGCCTCGCTGTTTCGGAGATTACCCGAAACAAACAGACAGATATTATACTTTTTTTGTTAAAAGTACCGTATATACTTTTTTCATATGCATTTTGTAAAAACATATGTTATTTTGACATTACAAACAAACAATTCAATTTTATTTATGTGTATTTATAGATTAAATAAAATACATAATTATAAGTGACTAAGGGCTGATTTTTCAATCGACCGATAATTTTTATTCGTTGACTGAATTGACGTCTGACAGTTTTTTTATGAAAGAACTGTCGAAAATTGAAAATTATTCCTTCGATAAAGTTATCTGTCGATTGAAAAATTTACCCTAAATCAAATTATACATGCATGAAGACATTTTGATTACATTTTCATCTAAGTAAAGTGTACTCATCACAAAAAGGTAACAATTTCAAAATATTAAAAGAATATACTATCTGTATGCAAAGTAGATACTTGCTCTTTGACTGTAATCTTATTAGTCTTGATCAAGGAGGCTTAGTATTAGGCTTAGTGATATTGATTTTTTCTCTTATATTCTGTGAGCAAGCAGTAATCTTATACCTTTCTGAGATTAACGTATTTCGATATGGAAATAGGTATGTGTAGGCTTCTGACAGTCTCATACCAAGAGTCTTACAATATCTTTTTTTATCTACTTACCACGCTAAGCCAGCGCGGCTCACAGGTGTTAAAAAAGCCTATATTTAATTGAACCTCTTTGCAATCCCTCTTTTGCCTTCTATAAATATTATTGAACACTCTAATGTAATGATTGCGCCTCTTTTTGTGGACCTAAAATAACTCTTATTTTGGGGTCCTAAAAATAATAAAATTGCCAAGTAAGTGCGACCAACTTGGATGGAGCACTCCCTGAAACTTAGAAGTTAAGAAGTTGTCAAACAAAGGCTTCCATACGATGAATCGGTAAACATTCTCACATCACTCAACTCACACTGCGAATCCTACTCCCATCACAGTGACACCTACGTAAAACACGTGCACACACTAACACACCTACGCACGACACGCGTCTAAAATTTATTTTTTGATTGTCTAACATTTAATTTTTGATCGTCTAACATTTCATTTTTGACTATCTAACATTTCATTTTTAATTGTTTTTAATTGTTGTTCTGTGTGTTCATTTTTGTGCTTTGTTCAGTGCAATTTCAGCTTAATATTTATTTACGATTTAAGTTTTCACTTCCAATTTCATCTAATTATTGGTTTATTTTAATATTATTATCGTTTGCAATTACTTACCTATTCTCACATAAACTCCAGTGGTTAATAGCATTATGTTTCTCAACTCTAGTCCCAAGATACAGGCGCCGCTTGGTTTGGGGTCCGCAGTAAAGATCAAAATGAAGATTGCTAACCGTTACAGACCGACATTATGTAGGTTAAGTTAATTATAAGGTAATAATTGTAACATTAGTTCAATTTTATTATAATAACACTACCCGACCCGGGAATCAAACCCAGGACCTCATACTCAGCAGACCAACGAGGCCTCATAAAACATTTGACTGAACTGAGCTGAAGCTTGCATAGTAAGCATGTTTGTCGAAGGACCGATGCCCGGTGAAGCAGACGAGTCCTGGAGTGGAGACCGCGTATCGACAGGCGTAGTGTGGGACGTCTCCCAAGCTAGATGGACCGACGACCTAAAGACGGTGGCCGGGACAGACTGGATGCGTAAGATGGAGGACAGGGTGTTGTGGCGCAGCCTAGGAGAGGAATATGTTCAGCAGTGGACTGCGATAGGCTGAGTTGGTTTCATTAGGGACTAAAATTATTCCATATAAATATGTTTGGAAGGACAGCAAGGGAATGGCTAGATCGGGTCAAATTTAAATAATTGTCGAACTTCAAAAATAAAACAAGAAATAACTACGATTCAATCGTTTTATTATTTTTAACGATGAAATCATAAAATTATTGACACCATTTTTTTAAACATTGCCATATATATATATATGTTTATTTTATTTACATTCATAGATTATTACTTCCATTTATCATGATTTTATATAATAATTATTATATTATATTTTTTGTATTTACATTTTTATTATTTGCGTGAAACGACTAGACATTTGTTCTGAATCTATCTAACTTACTTCAGTTACATTTAAAAAAATACAAAATTATAAATAGAGTGGAGTCGTATTTTTAGGGCCACAAAATATTATAGTAGACATACTCTATATAACGTAGCATGAAAACTAACATGAAAAATAATATCTCCTTAACGAAAGCTACAAGCTTTCGATTTTCAAAGAGGAACGTTCATTCAGTTAAGTTAATAGGATATTGCTGGTACACAGTACTCTATCCGATTGTTAAAATCCGATTGCATTGAGTCGAACGAGTGTAGCTAACCTAAATACAGTTCAACTCTTCGTAACGGAAAATGAAAACTGTGGAGGTGACTTATTTTTATATTTTTGGAGACAACATTATTTCGCCATCTTTATGACTGTGATAAAATTTAATTAATTAAAATTAAATTATATTATTATATGCTTACACAACATCACATTTAATTAATTACAGTATTCTCTAAATCTATTAAACACAGGACTAGGAAAAGCTTGGCATTTGATGCAAACTTAATTGATTGTAACTTGTAACGAACACATTACTATAGAATTATAAATTATTGTAATTTATACAAAAGTGATTAAACTATTATTAAAGCAATCGATGACTCTGCACATTATTATATTGCACAGTTACGTTACTCTGCAATCTAACTTACCAACATGCGAAAGTAAGTTATCAAATTGGTGTCATATTCCTCATTATTGTTGACAGTACATAGATTCATTGGTTATACCTGCAATTGGTTTTCTACTTACAGTGATCTTCAAAAGTTAGTTGACATTTTTCCACTTCTGCTGTGATGCCACATTATGATTTAAAATTCTAGTTCCAAATGTTTGAACTGTAACCCTATAACATTTTTATTGACTACATCAACCACTTATGACTTATCATAAATAATAGTCAAGTAATCCCTTGGGATAACCTGATATTTTTTTTTCAAATTTTAAATCATAATGTGGCATCTCACAGCTGGAGTGGAAAAATGTTAACTGACTTTTGGAGGCCACTGTATTTCTTCTTTAAGTGACATTGCAGAGTTACCCCTACTGCAGAGTTATCGATTTTCTGCAACATTTAAGTGCTAATAGTAAAACAAACATACTCCATTAATTGTATTCATAATCCATCGCGACTCATTATTATTATAACTACATTATAACATCGACGGGAAAGTTTTATTCAGAAAAAAAAATAAAACCAGGAAGACAGCTAAGTGCTCCTTAGTAAAAGAATCAGTCTTTAAAAAATAAGTCCATTCTGTGGCTTTTTGTCATCTCTTAGACAAAGCAGTGATCGGGAACAATTCCATAAAAATAAGTTGGAATCGGTAACTGTACTGTATCTTCGAGTCCTTACAAAAGTGTTTGAGACCTGGGCATAAAAAATGGAATTTCAAAGGTATCAGATGCTTTTAAGCGTGCAGCTAATTGCGTAACACAATCCTAATGACTGTTGCTTTCATTTTAAAGTTCATCAACATCCAATTGCAAAATGGAAGGGATTCTCATTAGTAAGGTGTAACGTAATAAGACTGCGGTTATATAATGTGGGAATGCAGAGTTATAGAAAATGACATGCAGGTTAAAAATTTACTTAGTATACAACTTTGGATGAAAGTAGTTAGTGAAACTTCATAGATGTGATGGGTATATATACTTTTTTTATTATGATTATAGGAGAGCAGTCCTTTCTACAATTTGTGTGTACACCATGTAATTAATAATGCATACTGTGTGAGTCCCTCTTGTACTAAAAAAAACCTTTATGTGCCTAAATAAATTATAATTTTCATGTTTCTTGACATTTCTCGGGACCCTGGAGTCTCGGACCTTTTAAAGGCGTTCGAGGGACCGCAGAGGCCCGTTAGACGTTTTTAATGAAATGAATCACCAACCGACGATATCCCTATTCGCACTATGCAAGTACACCCCCGGCTTGTGTTGGACTGGAAACGAAGATATTGGATTATGGGTTTGAGTGGCTAAAGTAAACTGGATATTTAGGACTGGAAACCTGGACCATGCTTGACGAATGTTTTATATAAATTACACAAATAATACTGTTATTATATTATTATATTGATTCTGATACTCATCAAGTCTGTGTAGTTTCACAAACTAATTTAAAGAAACATTATTATGAATAAACTAATTATAATCATGTATGTAATTTCTCTTTTCTAATTTTATTTTCATGGTTTTTAGAATTACAGTACATTTTTTATTCTAAAAATTGCGTAAGTACAGAGGTAATGAGGTCAGTATGAAGGCAAATATTTCCTAGTGGTGCGCCGCATTAAAGTGAGTGGTGTGCACAGCACTATTATTAAAAAAAAAATAAACGTTTATGAAGTCTATAAACGAGGGGTACTACATAAGTATTTTTTATTGCGCTTTTCTGTGTCTTATGTTAACATTGTTTTACGAAGTTGTTTGGCTAAGGTTGATTAAATTACAAGACTGACCAAAAGTTGATATTTACAAAGATTAAAGGTATCAATTTTAGAAAATTACAAACTAGACAATCAGTTTTTAGGAGTCAGCACAAAAATCACTTAGTAAGCCCCCTGTTTTATTTCGAATATCTGTTAATATTAACTTCCAAACAAACCACACAAATCTCTTTATTACTCTTTACAAATTGTGGAATTTATTTTGTAATCTTATATCTCTAACACTGATGTGGTCTTTACCACTGACGCATACTAAAACCTAGAAGCGTAATACTTAAAGCTCTTCAATGAGTTTATACAAACTGAGATCGGATATTTCTATTGACTGAGAGCGCCCCGAGACCAGGGTCTGAGTTCGGGCGAACGCGCTCCCAGGGTGCCGGCTACCTCGCCTTCCAGTACCCACACACCAGAACCTTCTTGAAGGCCTGCCTAAATATCTTATTGAATATAGTGTAGAATATCGGGTTCACCATCGAACTGGCGTATCCCAACCACAAGGCAAAGTCGTACACCCAAGGTGAGATCCTCTCCTCACAGTCAGGACACACAGCCGGCACCATGTTCAAAATGAAAAACGGAGCCCAGAGAATTACAAACGTGAAAAATACGACTCCTAAAACTTTTGTCGCTTTTTGCTCCAATCGCAAGATCCTACCGTGGCGAGAGGAATTTCTTGATATAACACTAGAATTTCTAGAATGATGCGTTCTAGGTGTTGGACGCTGTGGACTCGCGGTTACCTGCTGTGACCTTGCTATCGTTCTTTGAGCGCGGATGCTACGAATTGGAGTCGAGAGAGTTGTTCTCGCTCCTCCAAAACTTGAACCTCTACGAAATCTTTTAGCTTCGTCCCAAGTCACCATAGACGCAGCACCGCGGCTAGACCTTCTAAAAAATGGAGTCGACTGTTCTTCTTTCATATTCCCATTTCTGGGGTAGCCGTTGCATCCATTAATGTCTCCACCAGGAACTATAATGACTTCGGTAGTTCGCCTAGGTGGAGTAGACTCGGACCCAAAATAGGGGCAAGTGCAAGGAGGTGGCAAGAGTAGACCATCCTCGGAACTACGTGACTTTGCTGTCAAGGCAGCAGGTGCTAGAAGACCTTCATTGCTTTCGTCGTCTGACGCACTTCTTGGTCTATGGAGAGGAGTGTTCGCGTCTCCAGTAGACGAAGGTCTACGCCGATCTTGGAGCATCGACGATGGTGAACTTGATGAGACACTCAGAGATCCAGGAGTGAGCATCCCACCGCGTTCCGAAATATTCGTCCTGTAAAATAAAATTATATTAGAATATGTTCTATATTGCGTGGAAGTTTCTGGTCCTTCGATCAGCCAATGATGAGCGGGTTAATTTTGAAGCGAACAAATAATGCCAATTGTTATATACCCTCTGTATTGTGGCTTTGTCGCCGCAGAAGCTTCCAAGCCGCGAGATAGACGCAACATCTCTGCCCCAAACTGATGCAGTGCTGTCATTGCTGACGGGGCAGGCTCGCTGTGCAACACAACACATAATGTATGAGGACTACACATTGACATACACATGGTTACATGGATGGACATGTTACACGGTAGGCGTTAGAAGGTTATGTTATATGCAAAGCAAGCTCTGATGGCACAGTATAGCTCCATACAGTAGGTCCACTAGTTCTGAAGCTCAGAATTGATTTACGGCGCAATTCTCAAACGCAACTTCATTTTGAGTCGCTGTTGTCACTTTAGTGCTTATACACACGAGCGACACGTTTCGCAACCGTCGACAACTTGTCGCTCGTGTATTTGAGTACAGTGCTCAAAAAGACGAGTGGCGTCTTGTCGACGGTAGCCACTGACGCGTCGACGGCTGCAGTTGCCTCTGCCGTCGATGCGTGTCGCTCGTGTGTGCACACTTAATGCGTATTTTAGCGACAGTAAGGCTTTGAAAACGATAATTAGCCTTAGAGCATTCAGGGTTTCAACTGATACAAAAAGTCGTTTTCAGATATTCCGCTGAGAACTGACGAACCTTTTAATCAGCTATAACCAACTGTATGGAGCTTAAAATAGTTACACAATTATGGAACATTCCATTCAATTGATAACATACAAAATAATAATTATACTAAGTTGATTTAACGTTCACTGTCATGTCAATCGTGCATGATCGCTTTAAAGTAAAAAGCATGTCGAGGTTCATGCTAGTATTAATGATAATAACAATGATTTAATTAAGGTTTCCACGTGTATTCATTTTGAAAGAGCTCACAATGTCTTGTTTACCGTTTTTCATTCGTATTTACTGATTATGTATGATTTCGTGGGTGGGTAAAGCGGAGTATTTGGACTTTAAAAGAGACCTGTAACCTTTCGAGTTTGTTATAGTATTTCTTCTCAGAGTAATCGGATAGGAAACACCTTACTCAGTTACCTACATAGTTTAATTTTGGCGTGTAAAAGTGTTTTTACTTATCTATCTACAGAAATAAATACATTTCATTTATCAATTTACTTTGGTTTTAAATATTTTGGAATTATAATGAGACGGCTTATTTAGGTACTTGATTTACAATATAAATAAAATAAGAATATGCAAAGAAAACATTCCATTCTACATAACTAGCGTAATGTACTGTGCAACTAAAGCTACATTCTCCTAAGACTTCGGTGGCGGCCACATAGCGTCTGCAATTTACCGTCGAATGACGTCATTGAAACGTTATTTACGAACATAAGTTGGTGTGTTTCCTTATAGAGCCTTTTCGACACCGTAAAATCAAACCCCAGGTGCCATAAATTTCATGACGTCCATCACTGCGGTCGTTATCTGACGGCCACCGCTCTTGTACGAAACCGTAGCTTTAGCAAAGGCATTTACTTGGAAAATAAAAGTTGTAAACAACAACATAATCTACACTAATAGATATAATAAAGCTAAATAAATTGTTTGTTTGATCGCGTTAATTCTTGGAACTACCGGTCGAATTTAATTTTGGTTTTGGTAGCTCAATTCTTGAAGAAGGTTATAGAAATAAAGAAAATACATTTATTTAGCACAGACTAAAAGATACACGATACGCCAAACACATACATCTGATAGCAACAAATAAAAATCAAATGGAAAGTATAAAGACCGATGTAAGAAAATAGCAGGAAAGTGTGCCTCACGGCTGCACCAAAAAGGCCCAGTTCAGCAAAAAAGCCAGACAACTAGTACCTGACGCTGGTTTTCAAGTGAACCTGATGTGTGAGGTGACGGATGGCTAGGTGGGGACGGGACGGGCTATTTAATACTACGCTACGACCCTTAGGAGCTGAGCAAAAAGTTAAAAAAAAATCAGAAAGACCGCTAAGTGAAAATGAAGTAACGGGGCACAGCTTTGTCACTGCTGTGTCAAAACTGAAATGGAAAAATTCTAGTGATACAAATGTTTGAACTGCTATAATGTTTTTATTTACTAGTTCAACTACCTTTGACTTATCATAAAAATAATCAAGTAATCCCTTAGGAATAACTGTACCCTAATTGGATCAATCTCAGAAGATCCATTGGCCAGATCCATGATGGATCTAGTGACGATTGTTTTCTCATTAGGTCTATTTATATAAAAAAATAAGTAAAATGGATCTAATGAGAATTATTGATGTGAAAAAAAATGGATCTTATTCAACCTACATGTTGAGTCTTTTTTGCCTATAAGACACAGGCGTACACGATCCTATTCAATTTAATTAGAGCCCAGGTTCCAGACTGGCAGTCCAAGATAGTCACCAATGATTTTGAAAAGGCAATTATGCTTGCATTGTCAAAAATGTATGTGGAAATTCATGGTTGCCCCTACCATTTTTCTAACCTCGTAAAGCAAAAGCTTTAGACACAAAGCTAACTAAAAACAACTAAAAGATCCATCATGGATCTGGCCAATGGATCTTCTGAGATTGAACACCCTAATTGTGTAACACATTATCAATCTCAATCTGAATCATATTGAAGGATATATAGATAGGCTTATCCATTGCTTTTTTTTCCGGATGGGAAATCATCAAATGACCCCTCCCGCTCTGGGTGGAGCGGAAGGGAGTGTCAGACTCTTACTGACTAAAACCCACCCATGTTCCTTCCTTTGCCCTTTATGTTCCGGGGTAGCGGTAACCCTTTCGGACAAACCCTCTGACCTTATCCATTGCTTCATATGTTCGAAAAAATTGTTTACTCAACAACATAAATAACGCAACGAATATTGTTGAACTGTCAAAATGAAACCCATTGCTACTGATAGTGTGTTACGCAACTACCCCGCTGATTCACAGCTGAAGTGGAAAAATGTCAACTAACTTTTGGAGGCCAATGTATAGGTATATGTAAGTATGTATAACATAAGAAATTCTCACGCGAACGAAGTAGCGAGCAGAAGCTAATAATGTAATATTCTTGAATTGAAAACATTCCACAAAACAGTAAACCTCGTGTAAAATATTATTCATGAAAAAGGCCAAAATTCTATACCGGCTTAAAACATCAATGCGATTTGATTTCGCCTTCAAATGAATACCACTAAAGCTCCAGTGAGTTTTGTACTTTATGCTAATAGCATAGAATTTACAATTCAAATGATAAAATTCTTTGATTTAACGGGATCGACGATGGATTTGAATGACTGATGGCGCCTTTTGAAGGTTATTTTATGCTAAAAGAGTTTGTTTTTTTTCTGTCGAAAGAAATCTTGTAATTTAATATTGTCAGGTTATTGTTTATTTGGTTATTTTAAAAATGTTGATGTTTTTCAATCATTCTCAATATTTATTTTTAATGTAGCTGTAATAGTAGTGGGGTGCAAAGCAATGGGGGCCCAGTGGTAATAGCCCCGACTTACGAGCCGAGCGGTCGTAGGTTCGAACCCAGGAGCCTGGCACTTTACGTTGCAAATTTCTTCACCATTGCTCTCAAAACGATGAAGGAAAACCGTCCAAGAACCAAAAAATCGAAGACATGTGACATCTCCAAACCGCACTGGACGCGCGTGGTAGATTACGGCCCACTTCTTCTCAAGAGGAGGTCTGTGTCGCAACAGTGGGAACATTATAGACTCATTATGGTGATGTAATATAAAGTGCCATTAACCTGCGTTAACTTGTACCTACCTAACAAAATTCATCATATGCCTGCACTATTCCAACTATGTTGGGGGTCGACCTTCAGTCTAAGCAGATGCAGCTGAATACTAGTATTTTATATGGAGCGACTGCCTATCAGACCTCAACAACCTAGTACTAGGTAACACGAAATCCCTTGGCAAGACAGGTTGTCAGACTTTCGGGCTTAATACATAATTATAACTGATAAAAAAAAATGTTTTAGTAAGGGTTTTTAACGCGGGGGGTTTGTTCTCATGGGTGTAAAAAAAAGTCAGGGAAGTCAATTATTTAGATAAATTGAAAACCAACTTAAATTGTCCGATTGTACAAATCCTAACTGTCATTCTTTGATTGTTGATCTCTCAACCTTAAATGACCTACTGCATGCAATTTCAAACAAGGTAACTAAAATAATATTCAGAACAATTCGTCTATAACATAATAGTTAAGCGGTGCTAGTTAATTTTCAAATAAAATTAAGAATTCAAAATGTAGGTTGATAAAACAATAACAACTAAAAAAATAATGAAAATCTCTTTCAAAAGCGTCACAATAAGAAGAAAAAGCGAGACTTAAGAAAATGCACTCAGGAAAATTTATTGTTTAAGACAGCAAAATGTCACCTTTTGTGTTTTTGAATAGCCCGAAAACCCACTTTAAAGTTACGATTCTCACACATAAAGCCCTTTCACAAAAACACAGAACCTCGCCAAAATAAACTCAATGAATGTTGAAAAAGTTTTTTCATAAAAATATTTGTGAATTCATAACGTTTTTGGCAAGCGAGATAAAAGGAAAATTCATTTTTGTTTTCTCATAAATAACTTAGCGCCACATCGAATTTAAAAATAAGCCACTTGTTGATTTAGTAACTTGATATTGTATGAGCTGAAAAAATATTTGTGTTATGTAAAAATAACCATATTTTTTGCCTTTGTAAGTTTTATATATTATTTTGTTCATGCGTACAATTTAGTCTGTATATAGGATATTGAAATCACTGTACATATCATATTTTTTTAGCTGGTTTGAATAGACATTTCTTGAGTCTCTTTAAACGCTAGTTTGAGTCGACATTTTCTGAGTCTGAGTGATCGTTGAGAAGAAATGACGTATCTGATAACCTCAGGGGTCAAGGTTTTTTAAACTTAAGACATTAAATATCAAAAATATCATGTAACAATAAAGTCTTAGGGACAATTGTGCAAAAGTTATATTCTAATAAATAATAATTTTGATCTATTAACAAGGTTACCTCTAGCCTATGCCCAGTCTTTTCCCACCAATGTTCGGGTCGGCTTCCTGTCTAACCGGATGCAGCTGACTACCAGTAATACCAAGTTTACCTCTTTATACGCCATCGAAAGATAATTTACGCTAGCTGGATTTAAACTCGAAAACCCAATGTTTAATACAAATACATTCCCTTGTAGAATAAAATAGAATAGAATACTCTTCTTTTTTTTGTAGTTAGTATGTTACGTAAGATCATATTATTTTACGCTAGCTGGATTTAAACTTAAGTTTCCTTACATATTACAAAATTCTATTCAATACAAACAAAATAAGTTGAATGTTACATTTCCTTGAGTAAATATTGACAATATCATGTAATTTGTGCCAATATCAGTCCAGTGATTGAATGATACCTACGTGATAGGTATTTATAACCTGGATCACAATTAGAACTGATGATTGCACTGTGAAAGTAAACATTAGGAGCAAACTCGTTGTGAATGCAATCGCGGAATTCAATATGGCGATGATTTCATTTGTTTCACAGTTGAAATCGGAGGTAATATTTGCGTGCATTCTGCACGACAACGACGTCCGTATAAAAATATCAATTGACTAGGTACATGAAGACTGAAAAGCATATCTAAGACCAGAAGGCCAATTTTCGTAATTTACAACGTTCAAAATCTAGTGGCAGTCTCATTTCAGTGACAAGCAAATGTCAAAAACTTGTCAAAATGTAGGGAAATTAGAGGTATTTTTGACAGATTGAGACTGAGATCAGACTGAGATTTGCCCCTCTGAACCCCAATTGCGCAAAAAACTTTCTTTATCAATCCAAAGTCGAACGTTCGTTCGTCCGTTCGGTCGTTTCGTTCGTTTTAAACGTAGTAGTTCATTTTAAGGTAGGTATTTTAGTTCTCCTAAATCTCCTGAATGAATCATTGAAGAAGGCTAGAACACAGCAAACTAAAGATAAACATGTTTTTGACTTAACAATCATTTTTACAGATAGTCAAAAGTACATTAATGATTGCGTCGAAAAAATAGCAATGTTATAAAGAAAGGATTAGTTCGTGCGACGCATAAGGGACTAACCACAGTTATTCAGCTCTGTTCAATGATTTTATATGGAATGCGTACGCATCCGTTCAGCTTTACGGATGCGTGTGGTTAGTCCCTAATGGCAACATTTTTGTCCCTTTGAGAATACTTGATTCTGGATAATGTCGCCATTTTATAAGCGAAATAGGAGACGAGCAGCAATGACGAATAAAATAAAATACATCAACGAGTGTAAACGCGAAAATTGCCTTCCTGAACCAATAAACGAGCAAGAGATAATCGACTCATTAATTAAAGATTTTGCTATGCATGATAACTGAAACAAAATTTTATAATGGAACAGTTTTTTCAGTACCTTAGGACGCAAACAAACAATTTATGAGCTGTTGTTTAATTAAGTAGAAAACCATTTTTTTTAGGTTTCTATATAGGTACAGCAACCCAAAAAATGGTGACACTAGGAAGTGTGCCAACGGGAACCCTATAAGCCTATATCGTCGCAGCCACAGCTGTATTTTTTTTTGCTGTATTAAATAGCAAATTTTATTAAGAATACTTGATAATATACTTGATAATATTTATTGACTGCACAAATAAAAACGAAACTAAAATAAAAGACATATTCGTTTTATACAAGACCAAACCATTTTCTTTCATAACATTGCCTTCACGTTACATGGCTAAAAACTTTAATAGCAGCAGTAGTTCGCACTAGGCTCGCTTTATTCCTTTATAAATACGAGTAAGCGGCAAGTTTTGCGATTGAAGTATTTCAACATGCAATTGAACGTACGAGACGTTCGTTCAAGACATATCAATATAGGGTATTATTGAGAGTTCGTGTATTAAATGATTGCAAACCTGTAGGTACCAGTCGCAATAAATACTTTTTCTTTCTTTCTTTCTTTCTTTCTTTCTTTCTTTCTTTCTTTCTTTCTGTCTTTCTTTCTTTCTGTCTTTCTTTCTTTCTTTCTTTCTTTCTTTCTTTCAAACATGACATTGAAACTACGTAATATCAATATAGGATGTTTGTTCCTCTTTCACGCCAAAACGCCTGAACTGATTTGGATAAAATTTGGGACATATATAGTTTATAACCAGGATTAACACGCAAAATACTTTTTATCCCGATATTCCTACGGGATCGAAAATTATACGGGTGAACCCGCAGGGCGCTGCTAGTCAGAAATAAACAGGAAAAATTCAATCTATTCTCAAACGAGGCCAGGCAACATTATCATTTAAATTTAATATAATTGTATATAATCAAAGGGATATCGTCTAAAGGGCCAGCTGTCATATTATCTATTGAACAATATACGTTGTCACGGAGATACTGAATGTCGTCTATTCAGCGAGATAATTGACGCTCGATTACTTCACAAAGGAGCCAGTAGATACAATGTTAGGTATACAAGTAGGGTATATTATTCATGGGGTAATTCAGGCATCTGTTATGCAAAGAAGGCACCGTGTGTGATATGTAGAAAGTGCGTTTGCGATACTGTATAATCAGCCTATAACATGCCCACTACTGGGACACAGGCCTCCTCTCTATGAGACGGAATGGGCCGTAATATACCACGCGGGCCCAGTGAGGGTTGATAGATGTCACATATCTTCGAATTTTGGGTTCTAGGACATAGGTTCGAACCCACGACGTACGACTCGTAAGTCGGGGCTGTTACCACTGGCCCATCACTGCTCTCTGCAGGTATGCGATATTGAGAAATGTTCGAAAAGTTGATTTAAAATTGTTAATAAGCTATACAGGTCAGTGGTACATTTAATCTACAAACGCTCTTAGTGCTACATCATGAAGGAGCTGTCAATGTCACCATGGACGAGCAGTCGACTGATTCTGTCACTTATTTTTGAACACACGTACACTAAGGCTAAACCTATCGGTGATATTTTTACAGAATAGTTCAGCTAATTGACTGATGAGCAGCTAATCCAACGGGTAAAATTATACTACTTATTTTGCAAATCGCAACCATATACCTTAGCTACGCACGTACTGACGAAAAACGCCCTGACTAGACAAGGTATATATAACACAAGGTCTTAGAAATCAGACGTTTTATTAAGGTGATAAGCTAATCCTTTTAACAAAAATAACAATGCTTGAGTACTTGAAGGTAAAGGAAAACAGACTCCTGTTTACAAAATAGAGAAAAAATAAATTGAAATACGAAACAAATGTAAACTTGAAGAATCAGCTTCATAGAAGAAAAACGAAATAGAATTAAAAGTGAGAGAAGCGAGCAAAAATAATGCTCGCAAGTTTTTCATCTCTTCAAGTAATATTTTTCGAAACGCGATAAAAATGTATTGGCATTTCAGAGCCTTTACTGAAGTATTAATCAAGTAAAAGCATTGTTGTGGTGTAGACATATTTTTTTTAAATAATTTATGGATCATCAAATGGTTAAAGTAACAAATGAGTACCTTTATAAGGGGAAGTTTGAAAGTGGCGCTAGTGACAGAAAAGTTGAACGGAAATTGTTTGGCTTGGTGATGGGGAGAGAGGAAATACATGTGACTAAAAGAGTGATGAATATAAATGTTGACAGATGGAGAGAGAGAGGAACGCCAAAGAAAAAAAGGATGTAACAATCGATCCATCTTTTCTTTGGCCTTCCCCCCTCTCCCTCCTTCCCTTCCCTTCTCTTTCATAAAAGAGAAGGGAGTGAATGATAGAGATGTGTCTCTATATGATAGCGTGACGGTTGACAGGAGATAATGGAAGAAGAAAATGTGTTGCGCCGACCACAAGTAACATGGGATAAGGGCAGGAGGATGTTAATTAATCACCAAAAAATAAACATTATAACGTTGTGTGGAGGAGACAGATGACATTGTGAACTACGAATTTGGGAAAAGGCGTGTTCAGGATTGTTTTGAATGTTGTTTAAAGTCCCATTTTCCGCTATTTGTTTATTTTTAAAGTATTTAGAGTGCTGAAAAACTAGAGCATGTTTTATGATGTGATTAAAAAATTTGACAACAGATTACAACTATGGAATTATTTTTAATCAAAATGATACACTATATCCGAATTAAGTATTTGAAATAATTTCAGAGTTATGGAACAACAAACTGAAGGTCATGCATATCAAAGTTCAAATTCCATTGCAACCGAAAACTTATTAGGACCTTTTTGTTACAAATGGTCACCCAAAAATCAACTTAGAATACATTTCACTAAAGTACTCGAAGTTAACTGATAAAGTGGCGATGGAATGTAAATTATCTAAGATCATGAACACTGATATACTCGTACGTCAAATTGCCGTGTTAAGTTCAACTCTCAATGAATGACAGTTGTGATAAATATATAGATATAAGAGACTAGCTGTGCCCCACGGTTTCACCCGCATAAATTTCGATCCCGTGGGCATATCAGGATAAAAAGTGTGTGTAATGTAATGTTAATCCGGGTTATAACCAACCTGGTTGTAGACCAATCTACAAAGCCTGGAGCACAGGCGTAGGGTTGCCACCCTTTCGGTATTCTATAGGATGCATTCTGGAGAGTGTGCGCGAGAATTACATGACTTAATTCCGCCATCACCGTTCCATCATCGGACAACCCGTCGCACGGTGAGTTTCCACCCTTACGTTGTTGAAACTGCTACGATCCGGACGAAGCGTTTCGCCTCGTCGTTTATACCGCGAACATCGAAGGACTGGAACAATTTGCCTGCAGCGGTTTTCCCGTCCGATTATAATTTAAGTGTCTTCAAGGCTAGAGTGAATAGGCTCATAGGTAATATATTAGTGCGCTTTACCATCAACGATTGCATCCATCAGGAAAGCAGGAAGCACTAGTTGATATCAATAAAAAAAAAAACTATCTGTGTGCCCAATTTCATCCAAATCCGTTTAGGAGTTTTGGCGTGAAAGAGTAACAAACATCCATCCATCCATCCGCACATACTTTCGCGTTTATAATATTAGTAAGAAGTAGGATAAATATATGGGCATATTTGTTGGTAATCAATTTGATATACACTTCGTTTTATTTTATCAATAATTTTCCTTACTAACACCATGAGAAGTGTAAAATCATTGAATTATTTATACTCAATCCTCAATACTTTTATTGCAGTCCACATGTAGGTATTCTTAGGTGGTAAACATATAATTAGATCATATGGACCCTGTTGGGCACTGCAAAATAAGTGAGTTAGGAGAGAGGAAGCATTAATTGTAAATGTTATAACATTATTTATCAAACTACTATATTACAATAATGATGTAGATATTATATATTATGAAATAAACTAATAGCTTTAATATAAAATATAAATAGGTATCTATTGAGAGATGTAATAATAATTAATAAATAGTAATAATAATGTACTTCTGGACACGGCTCGCATTGTCAGGAAGTTCCTCTCTCTGGACCCTGTTCCCGATACCGGTGGGCTACTATTTTTTATATTTTTAAATGTTTTTTTTTATCTTTTTGTTTATAAAAATATTTAAAAATGTAATTTATATGTACTTAGTTGAAATAAAGATATTAATAAACGAACAAAATTTAAAGTCTCGAGTATTTAGGTTATAGTACCAGAAGCGACAATTATTGTTCTTGCTTCCATCGCTTTCTCATAACAACGTAGCTATTTATCGACCCCGTTCCATTATTCTACGGACACGAGCAATAAATCACAGCAGCAGAAACAATAAATTTTGTAAACAATAACTTTCATCTGAGTTTCGAACAATAGAACAAACAACACAACAAAAATATCACCTGTTTTTCGCCTCGGAATCAGAAATTATTGGGAAAAATATTGAAAGACACATACGTTACAAATTTTCTTTTTTACCTATTTATTGGAACGCTGAAAACTGACAAATTATGACAATAATTATGTACGCACGACTACATAAGTCGTGCGTATTGTACTCGTATTTTCAATACAATATTCTCATTTTACGAAGGTCAGCTAAAACTGGAAATGTTTAGCTTGACGTCGTCTGTACTACAAAAGGATTGATAAGTGTTGTTTATGAGCGTAGCATACGCATAATTATCCAATAATCACTGTTGCCTGTCTCTCAGTACGAAGTACATACACATAATTGACATTTGGCATGGTTGGTGCAGTGGTTAAGCGATAGACTGCTGCGCTGCGTGTCGCGGTTCGATTCCCGCAAGGAACAAATATTTGTATGACCTACAAGCAGTTGTTCCGGGTCTGGCTGTTAGTGTATGTGAGTTTAAATGTTTTTAAACGCACCCACGATACAGGAGAAATTAGAAGTGTTGGGCAACTTTTTTTTTTTTTTTAATTAGACTCATGCCATCTTCCCATAGGGAATAGCTACAGAAAGCCATATGCTACGATCCTTACATATCTACTCCTTTGCTTCGTATACGTACATACATCTAGTTATACACGCACGACTGTTGTGAGTACTAACCACCTGACCTTTCTGAAGAACATCATCAATGAGGTCACCACTCCTCATTCAAAGAAGTCCACTCCACTCACATCTACCTTGTAGATACTTTCATTAGTTACCTTTCATTCCTTTCCTAACAGAATGCGACGTATAAAATACAAGCTTTTGCCTGTGGCTTCGAGAGGAGTTCGGAAATTATCCCACGGGAACGGGGATAAAAAGTATCATATGTCTTTACCCAGATTATGGTCAACCCATGTGCCAAATTCCAACCAAACCCGTTCAGCTTTATAGCGTGAAAGTGTTACAAACAAAACAAACTCACTTTCGCATTTATGATAATATGTATAAGTTGGAATTCTTGAAGTTTGATCTTTAGCGAATAAAAATAAGACGAAACGGATTAAAATGGCATTCATTTGAACCACTTAAGTGACTGACGAAGAGTTCGCCTCTGAATACAAAGTGCAGTAAATTGTGCGGATTGAGGAACGTTCATTCGATCATTCGTTCCCCGTTCACTGCTCTGAAATGGAAAATATATAACAATCCTATTTATAGAATACCCAGCTTGAACGTACTTTCGTAAATTCGAATGTCTGATGTAACTTGGTAAATTAAAAAAAAAAATGTTTCTCTGGGAAAGTTGTTTCGTACGATGCCCACACGTTTCGGTGGGCGAGTAAATTCGTGCGAATCGACTAATAAACCAAACTGTTTATCAAATTGACACACTACGTTAATTTGCCGTATTATAGCAATTTCATACAACTGTCAAAGCCTGACAGTTGTGATTTGAATATACAGACAGTTTAAGTTCGTAGTCAATTTGATAAAATCAATATTGATTGTTTTTTTTTTCATTCATTCAATTTCATTTGATATTTTGTTGAAGATCCTAAATACCTATATAAATAAACAAAATATACAAGTAATTTATTTTCCTGAATCTACAGACAATATTTTACATACCTGTGGTTTTATTTGTAGTGAGTTTTTCCGTGAGCATAATCTATACCGATTATGCTCACGGCAAAAATCAACTCATCTAAATAGCCTTTTCCAAAATACATATGTTGGAGTCCAGTCCAGTCTAACCGAATGCAGTTAAATACAAGTATTTTACATAAAGCGACTGCCTATCTGATATCCACAACCCAGTTACTGGGTAACGCAATATTCCTTGCTCACTGCAATAAATCAGAAGGAATACCGAATACCTGGAATACGTAGCCAATTGCATCACGATTCAGATGACTCGATCTGATTAGAATGTAAAGTCTGTGTAATCATTCCGACGACAATATTCCAATGAATGCAAATTTACTTAGTTTGCAAACGTGAAGGGGTCATTAAAGGCTTTATTCTTGTTCGAAACTAGTATGCACCCTAATTGCATAACACACTATCAATTTCAATCTAAATAATTTTGAAGGATATTGCTAACCCATTGCTTCATATGTTCAGAAAATTTGTATATCCAACAACGTGTATAGCGCAATGAATATTGCTGAACTATCAAAATGAAAGCCGTTGCTACTGATAGTGTGTTACGCAATTACCCCTTTTTTTTCTGGGTGTGAAATCATCGTAATGACTTCTCCCGCTCTGGGCGGAGCGAGAGGGCGTGTCAGACTTTTACTGACTAAAATCCACCCGTCTTCCTTCAGTTGCCTATGCCAGGGGCCACGGTATCTCTTTCGAACAACCCGCGGCCCTGGCAGGCATCGGCCCTAGCGGACCCCGTCAGCTCGTGCTGACATCTCTTTGAGGCGCGCATGGAACACAACGCGCCGTCGACCAGGGCCTGGTCCTTGCCGGGCGGCGACCGTAGGCGCGGGCTTGCGGGCGGCGAGCAATGGCGAGCTCGCCGCCCGCACTTGCCTCTCCCTCACGCGCTGCGCCTCCTCCATTGCGACCATTTCTGCTTCGCAGAAGGAGGTGACGGCTTCCCATGCACTCTCACTCCATACCATGGCCTGGACCAGGGCTGGACGCGAGAGATCGCCGCCGCCGATCGCCGCCACGAGGACGCAGCGGTGCTCCGCCCAAGTCGGGCAAACCGCCACCGTATGCTCCGCCGTGTCCTCCGGGTGATCCACACAGTGGTGACACCCTGGCGTTTCCTCCCGCCTTATCCTGAACAGGAACCTCCCGAAACAACCGTGTCCGATGAGGACCTGCGTCAGGCGGAAGGTGAGGGCGCCGTGGCGCCTCTCCAGCCACTCCTCAAAGAGGGGACTTATCGCCGCAATTGTGGCGTGCCCAACGCAATTACCCCTCAGGTCTAAAATTATAATCATTCTCCTGTTCTTATCCTAATTTATTTTAGGTCGACGCAGTATATTCTTCCGTACTTCTCTATTAGTCTTCATTTCAGTAGTCACTCCTTTCTAGCCATATCGTCTTTTACACAGTCCATCCATCGTTTTGTTGGCCTTTTGAGTTTGTTTCTACGTTGGAAAATAAATAATTATAATTAAATAAAATTGACTCCTTGTTTAATTTTTACCAGACCATCACTCCGCCCTCGTATCATTCTTCTCAGAGTAGTCGGATAGGAAACACCAAACTCATCTAGTTTTAAAACATCATTTATTTTTGACGGGTATGGCAGTTATTTTTTAACCATTCTTATAAATACATACCATTCTATCATTTATTATTAATAATATATTATATATTCTTTACGGCTACCTTCATACTCAAAACTTTCCTCTGGTAATTTAATTCATTCCTGCTAGTCTAGGACTAAAATACTAGTCAGTTACAAACGTAATTATTCATATGAAAAGCGTCCACCTGCAAAAATAGATTCCGAAGTTCTCTACTCCCTTCCAATTAGCACCCGACACTTTTAAATACAATAACGAGTTCAAAAATAACCGTGCGCTATGACACTTAAACCCGTAAATGTCTGCAACAGTTATCGTGCAGTTTTAGAATAAACTTGTTTGTGTGCATAGTGGCACAATATGTGCAAAGTAGTGCAATCTGTAAACTGTGGTGCAAATGATATACCAACACTTGAGATATGGAATGGGTTTAGATACACGTTCACGGTAAAAGGTTAAGACAAGAATATGGTTATAACATCACGCCTGTTTTCGACGAAGGGATAGACAGAGAGGTACCAATAGTACACCTGTATTTCGCAAGTTATATTTTTAATTCCAATCTAATAAAAGGCGAGCCTATTGCCATCAATCAGGCACATACTCCGGGCTGCTACTGAGAAATTTCGGATCGAAAAACCCCAATAACGCTTTACCCGAACCTGGAATTGATCCCAGAACCTCATGCTCAGCAGTAGTGCTTACGACCACAAAGGCAACGAGGCAGAATTTTAAATTTACTTATCCAATCATTTATGGGCAGGTCAAGATATATTATAACTGACACTTTGGAAAAAAATGCCGAATTTTCTTTTGAAATGCCCAAAAGAATACAGAGCAACCCTTGAAAGATCACTCTCATGTCTGTCTGTCTGTCAATCATAATAATATATTTATTGTTTGATAAAATTATATTTGAAATAATGGTTCGGCAAGACTCGGCAATTGAAGGGTTGTTTAAACGTAAATAATAATAATACGCACAGAAGTTATCGAGATGAATGTTTTTTTCCTCTACACGAAGATAATTCAGGCTTGATATTATTGCAAAAAAAATACACACGTGTATGTACGTCCGTAATTTGTTTCCAGGTCGCTAAACTTTGAGTAAACATTTAGTCAAAGTTTAACTGATTAGAAAATAAAATTGTAGCGGTATCTACAACGCCACATGCGAACAACGCGTCATACTGACGTCACGCAAATCCTGCATCTCGCAAGCAGAGTTTACCGCGCAATTAGAATAGATACAATTTCCCAACATCAAACGTTGGGCAATTGCCCGCCAGACACAACACCCGTCTGGTTGGAGGATCTTCCCTTTTCTATGGAGGATGAGTGAACTTTACACCCTGTTCCTCGTACCTCTAAAAAATGATTCATCATCATCCATGTTAGTTTTATAACATATTATATTATTTTCAACGTAATTATTGTCTCTATGATAATTAATGTAATTGGTGTTGTACCGTTTCGATTAACTATAAATAAATAAATCATCATCAGCTTATAGCAGTCCACTGTTGGACATAGGCCTCTCCTATTGCACGCCATTCAACTCGATTTTCGGCAACTCTCATCCAGCAGCTACCAGCCATCCTGCGTAGATCTTATGTGTACCGATTCGCGGTCTCCACTCAAGAACACGTGTACCAACGGTCATCGGTTCTACGGCTAATATGGCGAAAATATGGTATAAAATGATTAATAGTTGAAATGACCAATTATCAAAAAAATCCCTGAGAAAAAGAAAAGTTTCTTATACAAGTTCACTACAACAGTTGAATGGATTAACAAGTTTCCAACACCTGCTGGACGTGCTGTAAAATTTTCGCGAAGAAAGCCGAAAAGTCACGACTTGATATTTAACGAAGAACCTGCCGTAAAGGTCGCGAGCTCTATTCTTGTGTGAACAAAGTGATTTATGTTCTAATAAACTATATTTTTTCTTATGAAAATAGGTTATCGCGGCCTACCTATATTTAATACCTTAAAGGGTTTACCAACTAACTAAAATGTATTATTGGATAAGATATAACTTATATAATGTCACGCCATACGATATTTTAAATAATGTCTTTTATTGTAAATTCTAGATACGTAGATACCTGTGTATTTGTAAATTTGCATGCCTTATGGTAAGATATGGCTAATGGATACTATTGTTTCTATGGGACCTTTTCTTTTGTACCCATAATTGCAAATGAATAATGATTGATTGGTAAAAAAAAAAGAAAATCCAGAAAAACTACAACGACTAACTAAAAGGTTGACTTGTTGGTCTAGTGGTCGCAAGCGCGAATGCTGAGCGTGCGGGCCTGGGTTTGATTCCCAGATCGAGCAAAGTGTTATTGAGTTTCTCAGTAGCAGGCCGGAGTCCAGACTATGTTCGGTTGATGGCAATAGACCCCTATTATATTAAACCTTAAACATAACTGACGATATATGGGTATTACTATAGATAAACCTCTGCCCAATCCTTCGAGAAATACAGGTGTGATGTTATGTATGTTTGAATCCAGGAAAAAAGTAAGTATATCGATACGATTGGCGAATTATTGGGGAGGGCATTCTGTTTTCCATCGTTACGGGTGGTTAGGAACACGCGAGTCTGACAACCAGTCTTATCAAGGGGTATACATGTAACCCAGCGCTGAGCACGCCGCGATAGCGGCGATAAGACCCCTCTTTGAGGAGTGGCTAGAGAGGCGCCACGGCGCCCTCACCTACCGCCTTACGCAGATCCCTGCACATCATTAGGCGGGAGGAAACGCCCGGGTGTCACCATTGCCAGGATCGCCCAGTGGACACGGTGGAGCACACGGTGGAGTTCTGCCCAGCTTGGGCGGAGCACCGCCGTGTCCTCGTAGAGGCGATCGGCAGGGCGGGCGTCGGGAGCCGCGTGACGACTCCCGGCCACCGTAGGCGCAAGCCTGCGGGCGGAGAGCAATGGGTAGCTCACCGCCCGATCAGGACCAGGCCCGTGCCGGACGGCGCGTAAGTGCGTTCCACGCGCGCCTCAAAGAGTTGTCAGAATAATTTGAGGGGCCCCTTAGGGCCGAAGCCTGCCGGGTCAGCGGGATCGTCCGAAAGGGTTACCGCTACCCCGGAACATAAAGGGCAAAGGAAGGAACATGGGTGGGTTTTAGTCAGTAAGAGTCTGACACTCCCTTCCGCTCCACCCAGAGCGGGAGGGGTCATTCGATGATTTCCCATCCGGAAAAAAAGGGGGTATATATGTTACTCAATAACTGGGTTGTGGAGGTCACCCCTGGCTTTAAGTTTACTTAAGGCAACCACCGGATAGTCTAGTTAAGTAGTTACGACCTCTCAAGGTCAACTACGAGATGCCATGCCAAAACAAAAAAAAAGGGTTGTGGAGGTTCGATAGGCAGTCGCTCCATGTAAATGTCTTGTTCTTTCTTTTTTTTCTTTTTTTAAAATACTGGTATTCAGCTGCATCCGGTTACACTAGAAGCCGACCCCAACATAGTCTTTTGGAAAAAGCTACGCAGATGGCATAATGTTTTGCGAGCTTTTGGCAAAAAATATTTATTTATTACTTTTAAGAAGGCTTACAGACTAATTCCAAATAATAGATAACACCAACATATTATCAAGTTGCTAATAACAAGCCCCTACAGATATCCTACTATCCTACTTCCTACTAATATTATAAACGTGAAAGTTTGTATGGATGGATGGATGGATGTTTGTTACTCTTTCACGCAAAAACTATTACACGGATTTGGATGAAATTTGACACACAAATGGTTTATAACCAGGATTAACATATAGGATACTTTTCATCCCGATATTCCCACGGGATCGAAACCTACGCGGGTGAAACCGCGGGGCGCAGCTAGTAATATTATAAACGCGAAAGTTTGTATGGTTGGATGGATGTTTGTTACTCTTTCACGCAAAAACTACTAAACAGATTTGGATGAAATTTGGCACACAGATGGGTTATAACCAGGATTAACATATAGGATACTTTTTATCCCGATATTCCCACGGGATCGAAACTTATGGGGGTGAAACTGCAAGGCGCAGCTAGTTTAACATCAATAACTTAAAGTCGGTCTATTAGTACATTGTGTACATAAGTAAGTAGGTTAGGTTAGTTTTATTTATTTATTTATGTTGATACAAATGAGTTTATGAACATAATTCACAAAAAAATTATTTGGCTAAGAACGTTCTTGCTATGCTTATCTTTGTGCAAAATATATAAGTAATTAAACTTGCTGAATAATTCTACAGGCCATTTCCGGCATAGGCCGTGACTTTGAAACTCAGTAAATACCATGTGGGAACAAATAGTTTCGGGGAACCACATAATGTTTCCCTTGCGTGTTGATTCTTGCTACTTACGATTTAACATCGCATTTTCAATCCAATTAAAAAAACTAAATTCAGGTTTCATAGGAAAACGATTATGCGGTATACTGTTCTTTGTAATTTTGTATTAAGTGGTACAAATGTCAGAATAAGTTTAGGGTTCCTTAGTAAAATAACAAAATCCCTAATAATTTAATGTCCACCACGGCTTTGTGGCGTTATTTCAAACTAATTGTTTATATCACTACTTCTAAGTAGCTATTATTTACTCATACCAAGTTGTGATGATAAATATTATTACCTAACTGACCCAATAGACCTGTCCAGATTATATATATATATATATAATATAATATTAAATTATAATTATTTGTTTTACCATGTATGTACACACATATATAAACAGACAAGAAAAACAGAACAGAAAAAATAGGTACAGAGGTGAATTGAGGTGGCGGTGGTGGTGTGGTGTATTATTATTATTATATTATAATATTATTATCCTGTCAATAGTTAATAAAAAATCCCATACAAAACGGAACATTTAGATTTTACCTAATTTGAAAAAATCCGGAAAACTATTCAAATTTTTCTTTTCATAAAAACCTAAATCGGACTATTACGTACATTTGAAAATAAAAACTAGCCAAATCAATCAACACCATCGAACAACTTTTTTTTTTTTTTTTTGTTAATGATATAGAAGAAGATAGATATACTCTGAAAAAAAAATGTAAACGGCAACTACCTACACAAGTACCGTGATTATTTGTCTACAGAACCCATACTTAATACCCGTTCCATTAAAATATTTTTCAACTTGAAGTAGGTATGTAATTTCTAGCTTACCGATTAAGCTAGTAGTCGCTAAAATGTAGGCCATAATTTTACTTTCTACAATTCGTTCCACCACACATAAAAAAAATCCCACACTCCCCGACCCCTGGAGGTCGGGTGCCTTTTGAAGGTTTCCCACCGAAAACAAAAAAAAAAGGTGTCAGAACGAAACAGATACGCGACCACCCTTGACGCTGCAGGGTAAATCTTTGGATGCAACTAAAACATGCAGTTCTATTTGACATTAGTATATCCTTACATGCACTTAAAAAGTAAGCAATAATTAAATAAAATAGCCACTACCGTATCATTGACACTGTGAAATATATATGCAACAGAATGCAACTACTTAACTTAACTAAGCTAAGTATTAATGAAACACTTAATGCAATGCACACAGTTTATGTGAAGTTTTATATAGTACGAGTGCTTAGGAGTTTATGTAGGTCCTGATGTTTCTTCTTTTAGTATTTTTTTTTTATATGTCTTGATTAAGTTTCTCGCAATGTAATGTTAGAGTTTATCGGAAAAACTATTCATCTATGAACGTTCCTGTCTCAGGGGGTCTACTACCGAAGGTCGGAATCCGTAGTTTCGGCCGAAGTAACAGGCGCTTCCTATTCCATATCACTTTTGGATATATGATTAGTTCGGGGCCCGAACTAAGAATGAGTGACAGCACAATTTGACAGTTGTTCCTACTCCCGATATGTGTGTATACCCGTCCAAACAATTGAATTTGACACTTGGTATGATGAATCAACTACTTTTGGACGGGCCCGTATATTCGTTGATGGACTTAGAAGGCAGACCCCGCAGTTATTTTGCCCTCAAGATGAGATGCCCAATTTAGTTCTCAATTTTCCCCACTAATGTACGGACGCCAGCACATCAAGTTACTACAATCTGTCAAATTTCTTTAATAGATTTTCAACTTTATCGTTAAAGCATTAAGGTTCAAGGTTGATTGGGAAACTTTGACAGTTTCGGGTAGCTTGACTTGCTGGCGTCTGTACAAGGAATTACAAATGAACAAAATTGTCATCGATCTTGCTTGATATTGCTCAAATTCCTGCAAGCTTCTTAAAACCTAGAGGAACGTCTAGAATGACTCTGAAAGAACCTTTACATTACCATAGATAAGCCTGTTTTAATACTATACCTTGAGTCCTGTATCCATAGATCTCTGGTGTCTATTGGAGGCAGTTCTGTCTCAGTTGATGCTGCAGAATGCTGGGGCGTACCACCTCGAGGTCCCAAGAATCTTCGCCATGTGCAGCGACGACCTGATGGAAGATTGACTGTTATTAATCAATTTTACAAACTGTTCTTTCATTCACGATACTGCGCTCTAAGACACAAATCACAGACATCACTCAAAAAGCAGCCAAGCTCAAATGGGACTGGGCTGGACACGTTTGCCGCATGTCGGCTAAGACCACCACAGCATGGGTCCCTGAAAACGTCCAACGGCATCGCGGAAGTCCCAGGTTTTTTTTTTCTTTTTTTCCGATGGGAAATCATCAAATGACCCCTCCCGCTCTGGGTGGAGCGGAAGGGAGTGTCAGACTCTTACTGACTAAAACCCACCCATGTTCCTTCCTTTGCCCTTTATCTTCCGGGGTAGCGGTAACCCTTTCGGACAATCCCGCTGACCTGGCAGGCTTCGGCCCTAAGGGGCCCCTCAAATTATGCTGACAACTCTTTGAGGCGCGCGTGGAACACTTACGCGCCGTCCGGCACGGGCCTGGTCCTGATCGGATGGTGAGCTGACGACGGTGACTGACTGATGACGGTGAGGTTAAACTAAATTAGTTAGCGAAACTCCGCAGACGTGATATGTATCGATATATAGTAAAACAAAAGAGAAATCAATTTGATGATTTTATTGCGGTCATCGATCGCATATAGGTTCAAATACTTTATTCTCAAAAAAGACAAAAGAGCCACTTACATGAGAACATATGATAACATATTGTAATAACCTTATTCTAGGTAACGGTTACTGGTTCAATACGGAATATGGCTTAGAATTATTTTAAAATGGTAAACCCTCCATATTGTTGCCCAAGATACAGGCTTGCCTAGTTTGGAGCCAATGTAAAATCTCTGTAATTTTTGAGGAATAAAGTTTTTATTATTATTTTGTTTTTAAGTTTCACTGGTTTTATTCTTAACTATGTAGTTAGGACTAGTAACATTATTAGTGAGTGGTTTCCATTATGTAATGTGATAGTTGTGATTTAAAACCGCTGAAAGAGCTTACATTTTTTATGTAGGATGGTAAATTTAGTGTAACTCACTAGAAATATGAGTTTAAAATAACAGATTTTTTCTTGTAAACTTCACAGACATGATGTGTATCGATATCTCAAAACACAATCAAACAAAATAAAGTAGAACTTCTCAATTCATACTTCCTTCAAGTAACAACACAGCGGCCGTTGTAACCCAAAAAATGACATTAAATCTTTTTTTTTCATTTATCGTGTTTAAATTTTGACGACACGGTTGGCGCAGTGGCTGAGCGATCGACTGCTGCGCTGCGTGCGCGGGTTCGATTCCCGCACGGAACAAATATTTGTATTGCCTACAGGTAGTTGTTCTGGGTCTGGCTGTTTGTGTATGTGAGTTTAAATGTTTGTAAACGCACCCACGATGCAGGAGTAATTCCCAGTGTTGGACAACGTTTAAAAAAAAAAAAAAGAAAAAAGAGAGATATCGATATAGCTTATTTAATTAAAATTTGACCCTGTAAACATACCTTCTAAGAGTACCTACTAAATAATAATATCACCGTCTCAATCTTGTTTTGGTAATTAAATATCTTGTAGTAATTAGTTTCCAGGAATGGAAGATAAATACAAACTTTACAGTTTGTCGTGCCTTTAGACAACTAAAATAAACAGTTTCTAATGAGTTTAGTAGCTGTTGATCAGCAGAAGGAGATGCGTTTATCGGCTTTCCAGGAAAATGGGTTTATTTTTACATTATTAGATGGCTGGTTACTCTTTGCTGGGTTAACCAATAAAGAAAATAAGCTTAAAACTGTTTTCCTTTTAATGTGCTGTTACTGTTTGTCTTTTTATAGATTGTTCCTATTAAACAAAAAAAAGGAACATGCTGTGTGCTGTCAAAGTCAAAAAAAAAAAAAAGTAGAGCAGCGGTGGCCCAGTGGTAACGGCTGTTAGTTGAACGTCGTGGGTTCGAACCCAGTCCGGCAATTTACTTTCTGTAAGTTATTTTATCACCGCTGCTCTCAAAACGGTGAAGGAAAACATCGTGACGAAACCGGCATGTCCTAGAACCAAAAATTCGAAAACATGTGACATCTACCAGCCCGCACTGGCCCGCGTGGTGAATCACGACCCACTTCCTCTTACAGAGAGGAAGCCTGTGTCCCAATAGTGGGAACATTACAGGCTGATTATGCTATCGAAGTTAAGGGTCAAAATCATCGAAATGCGGAATACAAGCTTGTTCAGAATCCTTGTAACATTATCTTTTAGCACAATTTAGAATTAGACTTGTTGGGATGATTAAGGCCGATTTTGTGACGTCATTCGCATAGTTAGACTATAACTGAGTTAACCAGACGCATACCAGACGATATGCATATCAAGTTATTGTGGACTATTATTGGATACAGTCCGCCAGATCAAATTACTGGGTACGTTTTTGCGTGTCCGGTCGTCGAGAGAATGCGATCCTGACACCTGTCAGTTCGACAATTCTATATACAGGCACCTTGATCAAAAAGTTTAGTAAGTGAATACAGCAAAACATGAAATCGAGATGGCAAATTGTAAATATAAAAGGTTTATTTTTAGCCCAAAGAATCAGCATTGCCATCCAACGTGGTAATGCTGCCAGCCTTTTGGGCACTTATCCCATTGACAGCGATGCGGACGAATTTTTTTATTGAGCTCCTGTCTTTTTCTTTATTTTTTTATTATATACTAGTATATTATATATATATATATATTAGTGTTAGCTTGTAAATTGTAATTGCTGTGTCTTTGTGACTAAAGTTTATTAACTAAATGAAAAAAAAGTAAAAAAAACCACAACCCAGTTACTGGGCAATATGATACCCCTTGGTAAGACTGGTTGTCAGACTGGTTGTTTCTTTCTAACCCCTGACGCAAAAACGACGGGTTGTTATAAGTTTGACGTGTCCGTCTTTGTATGTGTGTCTGTCTGTGGCATCGTAGCTCCCGAACGGATGAACCGATTATGATTTTGTTTTTTTTTATAAGTAAAAACTATAGACTATACTACCTTAAAGCTTAACGAATCGTATACAAACCTGTTACACTTGATTAGGTACAGGAACAGTACCGATTGATACGAACAATGGCATACTCATGCTCAAAGGCATACAAGCCAAAATGCCTTTTAGCAATTGGTAGTTTCAGTTACCCACTCAAAGTGACTAGGGGGGTATTGCTTTTGAACGATACTGTGAGGCAAGAAATAGCTCAGTTATTTCGGTTTGTAGGTCGATCGCTTGCACACAAAGCTATCCATTCTCCTGAAACTAGTAACGTCATCGTAACTCCATTTATTGCAAAGTAGAAGTGCACTTTGTCATACAATTAAGTCGCTCATCGCTAGTTAGTTCGATGGACGAAGTAATTTCAGTTCATAATTGGCAATAAAATACCAAGACCTCTCAGTGGCTCGGAAAACACGTTAAGCCGTTGGTCTCGGCTGTCATTCGTGGATCTTTGACAGCCGTTAATGGTCGTCAGAAGCCCGAAAGTCTGACAACCAGTCTTACCAAGGGGTTTCGTATTACCCAGTAACTGGGATGTGAGGTCAGATAGGCAGTCGATCCATGTAAAATAATGATGACTCAGCTGCATCCTGTTAAACTGAATGATGATGAAGATGAATTGGCAATAAAATGACCTTTACTTTTCCCAGCCAAACGGTATGTATGATTATTGACATTATATAACACCACGCATGTGTTCTCTGTAGGGTCATGTAAAGCTGTTCCTTTAGTACACCCACATTTTATTAGCTTTGTTTCAGTCCCATGTAATAGGGGGCGAGCCTATTGCCGTCAACCGGACTCAAATCCAGACTCCGGGATGTTACTGAGAAATTCCAGATGAAAAGACTCAATAACACTTTGACTGACCCGGGACTCAAACCCAGGACCTTATGCTCGGCAGGTGCGCTTGCGACCACTACACCAACGAGGCAGATTGAAGAAATATAGACATTGATTTTTTAAACGTCGCAGCATCATGCTGAGATAGGAGCATTTTGGCCTCGTAGAGGACTTTCAGTTTCATTTTTCTTTTTGTTACTTTTTTCATATAATTTGGTTTTTTTTTATTTTTGACTGTGTTTAGTTTAGTTAGTGATCTTCCAGTAGGAGTCGCTATAAATAATATTTATTTATTTCTTTCGATTAAATATAAACCAGAAAATATCTAATTTCATAACCGAATTAAAAATACACTCTATTTTATTCCCTGTAACAACTAAATTAGGGCATATTTTGGATCAAGACCACATAACATAACATCACGCTTGTAATCCCGAGGGGTTAGGTAAAGGCTTGCCTGTAGCATGCCCACATTTCGCCAGTTATGTTTAAGTCCCATGTAATACGGGGCGAGCCTTTTGCCATCAACCGGGCACCAAGACCAATCCGTCAACATCTCATTTTCTAAATTGGTTTTGTAGATTATGTTGTAGGTACTTACGAGGTAACAAACAAAGTTACGTGTTATGAACCTCATGTTTATGAGTCTTATAACAATTACGGAGTTTGAATATGATAGCCCGTAGGTTTGCACGCTGTTCGAATCAAGTTAAGATCACGCTTTTTAAAGCCTTTTGCACCTCTTTATACACGTACAGCCTATGGGTTTCCTACACACGAGCGGCTTGCAGGTGCCCTCCGTGTCCAGTACAATATCGCGCTCTGAGCGGTGTTGGGGCTGCCCCGCTTCTGCAGTGCCTCGGGCATGTTTGCGGAACCGTGCGCCGACTGTTTCCACACCACCATGCGCAAGCGGTGCGCGTCCTTGGTGCGCAGGGTGCGAGACATTTCTGGCGATGATTGCCGGGAGATTTGACAGTCCGTATATCGGACATTGCTGTAGCAGGCATGTTGCTAGCTGTGTCCGATAACATTTGTCATATGTGTGTGTATTTATGTATTCTGGTTATTGTATGGATGCTTTTGGGTTACCCGAAATAAATGCTTTTTATTTTATTTATAATCTTGAAAATTGTGGCTGACAGGGTGTCATCTCCGCTGTGGAAGCCCCTTATAAATACATTCATTTAATTATAATTTTGATTTACATTTTAATTTTGATTCTAATTTTAATTATCATTTTAATTATTATTTTTATTTTTGTTTGTGTAATATTGTAATGCATGATGTGATGTGCCTATGGATCCTTGATATCTGAATTAAAATTGTTATATTTATTTTTATTTTATTTATAACTCTCTCTCGTCTCGTCTTTTGCCAGATATACGGATACCCAATGGTAACGACCGCGATTTACGACAAGCTGTAGGTCAAACCCAGACCGGCACATTTCTTTGTGTAAATTATTTCATCACCACTGCTCTCAAAACGGTGAAGGTTAACATCGTGAAGAACTAAATTTCGAAGATACTTGTATGTGACCTCTACCTAACTGCACTAGGCCCGCGTGGGCGGGCCACTCCCTCTCACAGAGAGGAGGCCTGTGTCCCAGCAGTGGGAACGTTATAGGCTGATTATGCTAGGTTGGAACAGGAGATTAGCACTCTTTTCAAAAAACGTACCCATGATACAGATATATCATCATTCTTCTGCCCTTATCCCAATTTATTAAGGGTCGGCGCAACATGTCTTTTTCTTCCATACTTCTCTATTAGTCGTCATCTCGGTAGTCACCCCCTTTCTAACCATATCATCATTCACATATTCCATTCATCGATACAGATACGTAAACATGATACAGTTATATAAATATATTTTATAGTGACCACCATATAAAATAACTAATATTATTATAGGACAAGTGACGCGTTTAATCCTAACAAAACTCCAGGAAAACTTTACCTATCGAAAGTATTATCCTAAAGGCGATTACGTAAATTATTTAATAAAAGCGTTTATCGCACTAAAAGGCTTAACGGCCTGATAAATTCCGCAATAACTTCGTATCCCGTATTTTGACACCCACGTGTACCGGACTAAGAGGATTTGACGTGTTAATGTGTTTATATCTACATAGGTAGCTAGCTATATAACTTTACATATAGCTGGCCGTAAATTGTGTTGTACGTGTAAGTAGATAGTTAATGTTCTCAATTAAAACTATATCACACACATAATAATAATCAGCCTTTATTGTTCCCACTGCTGGGACTCAGGCCTCCTCTCGGTGGGGAGAGGGAGTGGGCAGTAATCAACCACGCGGGCCAAGTGATGTCAGATGAAGATGTGGATGAATGTAGTAGATGTCACGTGACTTCGAATATTTGGTTCTAGGAGATCCCGGTTGCCTCACGATGTTAAACTTCACCGTTTTGAGAGCAGTGGTGATGAAATAATTTACAAAAAGTAACGCGCCTGTCTGGGTTCGAACTCACGACCTGACACTTGGAAGTCGCGGTCGTTACCATTGGCCCACCACCGCTCTCAAAGCTATATCAATTTATCATAAACATGAACCTTTTGCTACAGTGCAGTGGCGAGTCAAAGCGGTAATTGATGAAAAATATGCCGCACATCAGTGGTAAGAAAACCAGTTCAAGTTTCGCATTCTTTTAAAACTCCGTACTTCTACTCCATACTCCGCTAGGTCAAATAAACGTCAAAGTGTTACTCGCAACGTGCGATCTACTGTACTGATTGCTTGGTGAGGGCATTCCCTGGCACCGTTTAGATTTTTTTGGCGAATAATAAGACAAATGATAAATTATTTATTTTCTGTCACGATATAAATGATATATTTTCTGACGCCTCAATCATATTTTAAAAGCTAGATGAGGTCGGCGTTTCAACTTAACAAAATCAAAGGTCACAGTCTCTTTTAAAGTCCACATATAATCTTGGTCAGACCATTTAGATCGATGTCTGATGTGGTCTTTTGAGGAAAGATGGTCCACACAATCTGTGTGGTCACAGATTAAGTGGACTTCTCCAGTCAGTGCACGTATTTGTCAGAAATCATGCAGCCCAACTCAAAACTGAAGGAGCTTAAAATAATGCTCAGAAACAAGAATACTAATGTAACAACAAAATCATACTACGAAAATCATTACTATTAAGTACAAAAACGCAGCGGCGCTTTAAAACAATTAAAAGTCTGGCTTGAAGCCAAAACAAAAAAAAACACATCTCACTCAGGATGTTAATATCATAACCCAACACTGTAATATATTATATGCCCATTTCGGGCATACCAAATAGCCCATTTGCCTTTCATGGCGTCCCTTTCGATCCGCACCTACCCTAATTGTATTTATGTGTATAACATAATGTTACTCCATATTTTAGGTACCGTTAGCGGTAAGTGGTATTAATGTGGTTAGACCAAAATGTGTGTAATGCTCTGAGTAGTGCCATGTGGTCTGGCTGGCAGGCTGTGTAAAGCTCTTACGTGGTTATTGAGGAATTTCTATCGTAAGCATGTAATTTCCGTTAATTAATATCAACAACTCAATTACCTGATGAGCAGTGGTGGCCCAGTGGTAACGGCCGTGACTTACGAATTACAGGTAGTAGGTTCGAACCGAGATAGGCGGTTTATTTTGTGTAAATAATTTCATCACCACTGCTCTCAAAACGGTGAAGGAAACCGGCATGTCCTAGAACCAAAAATTTGAAGACGTTGGAGATGCCACATGTCAACCAACCCGCACTGGCACAGGAGGCCTGTGTCCCAGCAGTGGGAACATTATAGGCTGATTATGTAATTACCTGATGAGGCACCTGTGCGCAGTGCATATGCTGTTGCCAGGTGTCTCCAGAAGATGACATAATAGGTATTGTATTCCTTAAGTTGTATTGTATTATTATTGTTCTTCATCTTTGTATAATGTTTGTCTTTGCGCTGATTTTTCCAACGCTAGATAATTTTATCCGAGGAATAATTTTTAATTTTTTACACCTTTTTTTATACAAAGTCAGACGTCAGTTTTATTCCACGAATGAAAATTATCTGGCGATTGAATAATCGACCCTTAGGGCTGATTTTTTAATAGTCAAATAACTTTTATCTGAGAAATAAATACTGCGGTTTGACAGCTTTTCTATAGAAAATACGTCAAACTATCATTAAGACTGTAGTCAATAATAAAAAAATAAACATTGACTACAGTCTTTTAAGACTTTTTATTAATTAATTAATCAATTATTATTATTTTCTTCTGCAATTCTTTGGACTCTGATATCTCCCTTAGGCCTCACAATAACTTTTTAAGTAGATAGAAAAATGAGACTTTACACTGAGTTTTCTGCCTCATTATCAGAAACCAATTTCGTCATTTATTAACTGCTTTAAAAAAAAATTCCTTGGAGACAGGCTAAAAAGTTCCTATTTTATAGACTTTCACCTCTTTTTACTGAACAGATTTTTCTGTTACCTAATTTAATTTTCTATGTGGACCTACCCAAAGTCTAACAACCAGTCTTACCAATATTACACAGTAACTGGGTGGGCAGTCGCTTTATGTAAAATATTGGTATTCAGCTGTATCCGGTGAGACTGGAAGGCGAGCCCAACGTTGTTAGGAAAACGCTAGGCAGATGATGATGGACCTACCGAACTTGAAGAACAACCATGTCCAACCCTCCCAAAAAACCGTCCACTCAATCCAAACATAACTAAAAACACAATTAAATTTAATATCACCTAGCGAATTGGATTTTTTTTAACACCATTTTCCCAACGTGAAGAGACAATAATTGAATTGATTCTCTGTGGAGTGTTCGATTAAAGTAGATTAAAAAGTGCGGTACAGACGGACCGACTACGTGACGACTACGTGATGGCTACGTGATGGAAATTAATGTTGTTTTAATAAATATTTAATTTTTGAAGACGCGAGGCGAAGTAAGACAGTTTACTTAAATGGTTTGAAGTACTTACTTACCTTTGTTGAAGTAAAAAGTTTTAAAATTAATACTAAGTTAAATTACAACTGAGTAACGGTGGTGGAAAGTGCCTTGCGGACTCGGGGGTTTATTTATAAACTTTGCTAAAACTGAAAAGACGTTTGAACGTAAAAAAAAACATTTTATAAGCAGACGTTAATCATCATAGTGTTCATACACACGAGCGGCACGTGTCAAAAGAAGACACAAATGCAGCAGTCGAGGCATGTCGCTCATGTACGTATCATCATCATTTCAGCCGATAGACGCCCACTGCTGGACATAGGCCTCCCCCAAGTGTCGCCACGTTGACCGGTCCCGTGCGACTCGCATCCAGCGGATTCCCGCAACCTTCACCAGGTCATCGGTCCACCTAGTGGGAGGCCTTCCAACGCAACGTCTTCCGGTTCGCGGTCGCCACTCCAGAACTTTTCGGCCCCATCGGCCATCGGTTCTGCGAGCAATGTGCCCTGCCCACTGCCACTTAAGTTTGGCAATTCTTCGGGCTACGTCGGTAACCTTGGTTCTCTTGCGGATGTCCTCATTTCTGATTCGATCACGCAAGGAAACTCCGAGCATAGCCCTCTCCATTGCCCTTTGAGTGACTTTAAGCCTTCTGATGAGGCCCATTGTGAGCGACCACGTTTCAGTCCCGTATGTGATCACTGGCAACACACACTGGTCATAGACTTTCGTCTTGAGACACTGTGGTAAGTTGGACGAGAAGATACCGCGCAGCCTCCCGAACGCCGCCCAGCCGAGAATACGTATATATACATACTTAACTTGAGGCATCGTTTATGAATAATCTGATTTCAGCAACAAGCAGTGAGGATAGTTGTCAATGTTTTTCCTTATCTGCTGAGAAGAAGTCTTTTCCAGGACTGGGACCATTAAAACAGCTGAGATAAGGAAGTAACCACGATTGTTTATGAAAATCTTGTGTGCCTATCAAGTTGCCTTACTAACTCCGAAAATAACAATACCTAAATGTTTGCTAGCGTTGTGTGTCGGGGCGTGAAGGGGGACTATCCATACCGAGATCCCTCCGTGGACTTACCAACTGAATCTCGACAAACCGTAATACGACAAGACTTTATTTCGACAATACTTTAGTTCGAAATACCTTAAGTCCGACGTTACTGTACTCCGACAAAGCGTTTCTTCGACATGACTTAACTAGGAAACGATGCGACTACGACAACATGCTTTTTTCTTTCTTATTTCGAACTAAAGTATTGTCAAAATGAAGACGTGTCGGAGTTCCATAATGTCGAAATAAAATCTTGTCGTATTACGGTTTGTCGAAATTCAGTTGGTAAGTCCCCTCCGTCTCTCGTAAAGCATGTTAACCCGTTGGTCCCGGCTGTCATTTATATATTTTTGACAGTCATTTTTTTGTTTTTAAAAAAACGTTGCCCCACACTAGAAATTACTCTTGTATAGTGGGTGCGTTTACAAACATTTAAACTCACATACAAAAACAGCCAGACGCGGAATAACTACTTGTAGGTCATACAAATATTTGTTCCGTGCGGGAATCGAACCAGAGACACGCAGCGCAGCAGTCAATCGCTTACCACTGAGCCAACCGTGCCGTCAAATCAACCGTGTCACCTTTAACCAAATACTAAGTGAAAATGCGTCTGTATTTGTTCGACGTCACTCACGCTGAAATCGATTAGAATAAAGTACACAAGGCAGGTGACCTATAGGTTCTATCTAGAATATTGGTTCAAGGACAATTTTCTAATGAAATATTTTGATGTATGACAACGCTTTTATTTCGGTACATTAATTTTTGACAGGGGGTTTTGTCACGTCTGTATATAGAGGTGCACAATCTAGGTAGGTTTTAATATAGGGAGGTTCAGTCGTATACGTAAAACTCTAAACTGTCTATGGTGTATCTTTACTCCATAGACAGTTTAGACGTGGTTAAAAAATTTGCAACTAAAAATACGTCAATTTACGTCAGGCGCTGACTAATTTGACAGGACTAAACTAATATTTATCTTCTGTCCTTTTCTTAATGAAATAGAAAGGAAAAGATGCACTGAACTTAAATTTAGTTTAGTTTGTGAACAAGGGAATCGGTGCCATGAATGAACTAATTTAGTTCGTGATGAAGGAATTGGAAGTGGAATTTTTATTAGTACGTAGTACATATTTTTTCATACATTCAATATAACAAACAGTAACGTACAGTCAACAAAATAGATAAGTATGCAGGGTCGTCGGATATAGTTGAAGTTTAGTAAGAAACCGATAGATATTTTCGAATGAAATTTAGTTTGATAAATGAACTGTTTTTTTTCTATATATTAAATAAAATTTTATCCGAAAACATCAATCCGTTTCTTACTAAACTTCAAATATATCCGATGAATGATGATCCTGCATACTTATCTCTTTTTACATAACATAAGGCATAGAATAACAACAATTCGTGACTACAAATTATCTGTTGAATTGAATTGTAGTTGAAGTAAGATCCCTAAAGAATTACGCGTTAATCATAACGGAACGAAATAAACCACCAGGTTTTATAATTTTTGGAAATTAAAACATAACTCACATTACAATACCTGGAAAAATTTAAAAGAAGTAAAATAATAAATTCCATCACTTAAAATAAACATTACACAACTCTAACAAAAATACGAAAGCTGAAATAATTCGGAGATGTTCGCGCAGTTCTCCATTATTATCGTGTTTAAAAGAAACTATTATATTCAGTCTGTCAAAGTCAGATTTATGCAGTGTTTTCCACGAAAAACTATCAATAACCAACACCAACACGTTCCCCGAACGTATATAATTAAGCCTAGAACAATCTAAACAATCAACTATGATCCTTGATACCTTTCTACGAAAAACTGGCTAACATAAGACTGCAAGATTAAATTCAGACTGAAATCCAGACTATTTATCTTTATTTCGTCTGAATTCTTGTGAACTGTTTGGCATATTAGTCAATTCGCACGAATTTACTAGCACGAAATGGGCGAATGTTCACTTTTTTTTTTCTATATGTGATTCGCTCGAAGTTAATTTATTTGTGACCGAGTCGACAACTCCAGAAATATGTATTAAGGTTAAGGTTTTAAGGTTCCGAGTTGGGCTGCAGACTGCAACCGCAAGCAACACTGCGGCTAGCGGCCGCGGTTAACCGCAGTGCTGCATGCGGTCGCGGTTGCTTCTATTCCAAACACAGTGGCATGCCACGGCTGCATAATGCATTGAACCATGCCTCAGTCACTGCAGTCCTTCGTGCGAGACAGAATGTTGGAAAATGCTAGTTTATTAATGTGTCTTTTGTTAGAAGAGGAAGATGAGGACGACTTGCTGGTACTATATGCCTCGAACTCTCTGCGGTTCGCGACACCACTAGCGCTGCAGCCTGCAGTCACTGCGCGCCGCGGCCGCAGGCTGCGCTCCGCGGCTGCAGGATGCAGTGTTACCGCGCTCGGAATCAATTTCATAGAGATTCATAGAAACCAGTGGTGTCGCTTGCAGTTTGCGGTTGCAGTTTGCGGTCTGGAGCCCATCTCGGACTTGCACCATTAGGCAATTGGCATTTTTTGAATTTCATGCAAGAAAGTATAGAAAAAAGGACACTAGCGCACAGAAGTGATAAGAGTTAAATATTATAAAACGTGTACTTTTTTCTTATCTTTATTGCATGAAGTTCTAAATCTAACTTCGTCCGAGTCGACTATAGAAAAAATAATAATATTATTTAAAAGTGACGATTCGCCCGTTTTGGGCGAGTAAATTCGTGCAAATCGACTAATAAACCAACTGTTTACAATAATCATCGCGGGTCGTTGGGTGTAAACCGACCCTTTGTGTGACAAATGTCAATTGAAGCTTTCATGGATCCCTCGGGATTACGTAGGTGTACTGGCGTATGCTAAAGTTGCCAGTTGTATTATATTTGTTGAGGTTTTATTATTTTATGTACAGTCAGAAAAATTGATTGTGTTATAGCCAAACCATGCAATTGTAAAAAAAAAATGTTGTGTATTTGAATACATGGACAATTATTCAAGTTGGTAGACCTACAATTTGCTTATCAATTATTTTCCCTGACTTTAGTTTGTGTTTATAATTAGGATAGTTTTACATGGGGGAGATGCATACGAAATATGCATATATTTTGTCAAGAGAATGAGCAGTAGGCGTCTGTCTCGTACTAAGCGCTGTTTGATTTTCAATTTTCGTCGCTGACCCGAGAGTTGTAAATTTAATAGTACTCATTTATTTAGGCATTAATTTAGGTGTCGCCTAGTGTTAGTGCAAACGGGCACAAAACCATCGTCAATTTGGGTACAGCTCGCTAAGCATGATCATTATTGCAAGATCCGCTTTGTTGTTTTAAAATTAATATCTTTTGCGAGACCCACTTAGGGAGAACCACTAAACGTTTACAGCTGAAATAATGTAAAATGATTAAAAAGCTAATTTAAAAAAAGACATCACGAGTAAGCGAACGGCCTCCATATTGAACCATATTTGACGACACGGTTGGCGCAGTGGTTAAGCGATTGACTGCTGCGCTGCGTGTCGCGGGTTCGATTCCCGAACGGAACAAATATTTGTATGACCTACAAGTAGTTGTTCCGGGTCTGGCTGTTTGTGTGTGTCTTACTAACACAAATATGGATGTTCTCTGAAATAAAGGTATTATTATTATAATATAAAGTTAATAAAGGTATTATTATTATAATATAAAGTTAATAAAGGTATTATTATTATAAAATAAAGTTAATCCCTCTGCTAGCTTTTCCCTACTATGTTGGGATCGGCTTCTAGTTTAACCGGATGCAGCTGAATACCAGTATTTTACATGCAGCAACTGCCTATCTGACCTCCTCAACCCAGTTACTGGGTAATACGATACCCCTTGGTAACACTGGTTGTCAGACTTTCGGGCTACTGACGACCCGTAAAGACTCAAAGATCCACGAATGACGGCCAAAATCAACGGCTTAACGTGCTTTCCGAGGCACGGAGGGGTCTTGGTATGTAAACATGGTCACCCATCCACGGACCGAGCGCAGCAAGCCTTTTTTTTTTTTTTCTCCGCGGTGGAAAATCCTCATGGATGTCCGCCGCCCTGGGGCGGGCGACGGGGTCTGTCAGACTCTTACTGACTAAAAACCACCCCAGTGTTCCATCTCACACCTACGCCGGGGGTCGCGTGAACGTAAGATCCTTCCGCAACCCTGAATGGTGACAGCCGGCCACCGCGGGCCTCCTCGGATCAGGGGGGGGTGAGGTGTTTGACTCCCCCCGCGACGTCTAAGAGGGCCGCGCGTGGAACACTACGCGCCGCCACCTCGGGTCCTGATGTGTGGGGGCCCCTGGACCCATTTAGGGGGGCTGGAAGAGGGCGTTATCCGCCCTCCGCCGACGCCCGGTGCGCCTGCTGCGGGTCGGATGAGAGGACAAGATCTCCCTCTCCCTTTCCGCAGCTTCCTTCTGCGAGACGACCGTTTTGCAGAAGGAAACCACCGCGTCCCAGGACTCTTCGCTGCCGACCATCGACTCGAAACCGCAGCAAGCCTAGCCTAACCTAGGCACTCCACTAACTATGCCAAGAACTGTGTGCTGACTCGCATTGCTCGAATCTATAACTCGGAATTCTCTGAAGTTTATTAATTTAACTGTAATAAACCGACATTTAAAAAACAAATAATTAAAACTATAAACGGAGATAAATGACAAGCAACCAATCTTCTTCTTTTTCTACTATCTTTTTTTTTTCTTATGCAACCTTTTTTGTTTTAAGTTTTCCTAAAATGTAATTGTAAGTTATATTGTATTGTATTGTAATTTTATTTTGTTCTTTAATTGGAAATATCTGGCATTAGTCCGTTCGCATGTATTATACGTATATCCCAGTTATACAGGGAAACCTATAATTGGCCGTAATAACTGTAACACACATATTTTGTATAATATTTTTATGTATCGCTGTTGGTTACCTAAATAAATAAGTGTAGCTTAACCTGATCGATCGACCTGTGCGGCTGTTATTTCTAAGGTACGTGTCCCTCCTAAATAGAGTAAACCTAGATGTATCACAATATTAAGTGCCTGTAGAATTGGTCTTATTTACCCAAGTTAATACCTTCTAACTTCACCTAAATTACTTGACAGATCCACCACGTGGAACAGTACTTAATTACCTACGACGAGACAGCTCAGTCCCTCTATCAATCTTACCTATCTTTCTGGGTGTCCTGAAATACAGGCGTCACGCCTAGCTTAGGCACATGCCTCCTACAGTATAATTTAAACTATTATGTATTGTTCTTGAGAGGGGCCCGTGGCTAAATAATAACAGCCGCACAGGTTGATCGATCAGGTTAAGCTACGCTTGCCGCGGTTGGTCTGTGGATGACCATCTTTACATACCGAGACCCCTCCGTGCCTTGGAAGGCACGTTAAGCCGTTGGTCCCGGCTGGCATTTGACGATCTTTGGCAGTCGTTACGGGTCGGCAGAAGCCCGAAAGCCGGTTTTTTTATGGGGTCATCGACTGCAGTTAGTGTATTCACTTGAAATATAAGTTTAAAAATCCGTTTTTCCTTTGTGTTAAGTTCACAGACGTGATTAGCATCGATATCTAAACATAGTATAACATATTTTCTTAACTCATTTTTATTTCACTCATACTTCGTAGTACCAACAAATTTATTTAAAGAACCAAAGGCACATTGCTGAAATATTTGCATCTGCTGTTCGATGCTAAGGACCGCGGGTTCACATTCCAACATGACACAAATATTTGTACACAATACCTACACAACCCACCGACAGGCCATAACTTACTGTGGTAAAGCCAAATTCTTCGTGAATGAGGTTTTTGAAATGTTTATTACTAGCTAATATATTTTTATTATTTTTCAAAAAGTGTCTGTAATTGAACCAATTACAGACACTTTTGAATTGTCAAGGGGTCGGCCCCTTAGGGCCGAAGCCTGCCGGGTCAGCGGGATTGTCCGAAAGGGTTACCGCTACCCCGGAACATAAAGGGCGAAGGAAGGAACATGGGTGGGTTTTAGTCAGTAAGAGCCTGACACTCCCTTCCGCTCCACCCAGAGCGGAAGGGGTCATTTGATGATTTCCCATCCGGAAAAAAAAAGAAAAAAGGGGTCAGTCAGTCACAAAGATGAAGCTAGTTCCCAATTTCAAGGCGCACACTCCTGTGGAGAAGAACGGGCAAGAAACTCCACGGACACTTTTTTATATCAAAATATTGGCTAAATCATTCATTTATTATTCCACTTAAACTTTCATGTCACGTAAAAAGAGTTAAGTAATAAATTACGACCATACACGGTGACATTACATCCCCCATCACCGAAAACCGAAATGTCAGCTCATTCCTTAAAGGGCGTTTTAAAAACCGTATTACCCCTTAAAAAATTGGCGTCGATCAATTTGTGCGCGAACCGCTTATGTAGATGTCTCGTCATTTAACCAAATGTCACATTAAGCTAAATGCCTTTACGTACAGTCACGAGCAGAAACGCTTTACAGTTACGCAAAATTCATTATCGTTCGCGGGCATTTTTTAACGCGACGAGATTTTTTTGCACACTAGATTTTCAACTCTCAGTGTTAAGCTGATCATTACGAATCCTACAGCATGCTTCCTAGCGCGGCAAAAAAACACACAGTTGGACTTCAACTCTCGGCGCTAAGCAATGCGTTGCAAACTCGCCTGCTGGTACGAGGGTTAACATGTAAATTAAAAATTACAACTTTGAGAAAAGACCTATTTCATAACAGTATCGTTTCGTTAGTAGGTACTATGTTCGTTACACCATAAAATATTTATCAATATTTTATCTTGCGTAAGTCTAGGTAGTGTAGGTGTCTTGCGTAGGTATTTATGCTCGTACGTGTATTTACTATGTGAGTACGTTCTTAAATATATGGATGGTGGGAGCGTTAAGTCTAGTTTCCCCGCCTTAACGAGATATTGAGAATTTTGTGGCTTGGCGAGTTTTCATCGAATAGTTTGTTGAATACAAGTCTTCAAATACTGTTAAGACCGGTGTGTATAATTTACCTTCACTGTTATGAAAGGTTTATGCATAGTAGACAGACTGAATTCACTGAATTACAAAGTAGGTAAATGTAATATTTGATGTCAAAAATGTTAATAATTCTTTCAGTGTTTTTTCATGTGTGGATAACTAGTCTAGTACCTACGATTCATATTCGGTACCGCTTGTGTAATTAAGGAAGAAAAGAGATAACAATTTATGTTTTTATGTAACGAGGGGCCGTGGCTAAATAATAACAGCTTCACAGTTCGCTCGATCAGGTTAAGCTACGCTTGCCGCGGTTGATCTGTGGATGGGTGGGACCCCACCGTGCCTCGGAAAGCACGTTAAGCTGTCAGTCCCGGCTGTCATTCGCGGATCTTTGACAGTCGCTAGGGGTTGTCAGTAGCCCGAAAGTCTGACAACTTGTTATACCAAGGGGTATCGTATTACCCAGTAACTGGGTTGCGGAGGTCAGATAAGCAGTCGCTCTTTGTAAAATACTGGTATTCAGTTGCATCCGGTTAGACTGGAAGCCGACCCCAACATAGTTGGGAAAAGGCAGGCAGATGATGATTCATTTCCCTTCGACGATGATTTAAAATAATATTTAAAAAAAATTGTCACAAAGTATTCATTAATTCATTCCAAACGCCCAAAAAAGGCGATCAATAAAAACCCTTACATTTTAATACAAAAACAGATAACGGATGTTCAAAAACGTTTAATCCGACCACAAATTCCTCGTCGTAGTCACAAGTAAATGTTACATAGGAGAGTACCCTTTCAGGAGACGCATGGGTTCGCTTTCACATATCACATATAGGAGCTTTTATCTGATTAATATTTGTCGTGGCTATATTTGGTTCGTAAAGTCGCGTTCATACCATGGCAAATTATTTTGACAACTTGTGTGACAGATTGTTGAGTCATTCATTGAAATATTTGAGATCGATATTGAATTGAATTGAGGGGCCCGTGGCTAAATAATAACAGCCGCACAGGTAGATCGATCAGGTCCCCCATCCACAGACCAACCGCGGCAAGCGTAGCTTAACCTCGATCGACCTGTGCGGCTGTTATTACTTAGCCACAGGCCCCTTCCTTTGCCTTCATTATACCATTACAATAAAACCTCAGAATAATGGTAGCCTCATTGAACTCAATATTACGATGGTATATTGTGTGCGTTTTGTTAATAACCTACACAGTAAACTTCAAACCACTAGGTGCGATATCCGTTCTCATGATTACTTCGTACTGCTCACGGCTTCGATGGAAACGCTGCGGAAATTGTAGTGGCCCGATTGCGATACAATTTCCCGATATAAATGTGGTCACGTGTGAACTAGGCTTTAGAAGTACTGTGCTTCACTTTTATCTGTAAATGAGTTCCATATGAGTGGTTTTTGTAAGGTTTTGATTAGTTCAAACGCTGCAGGGATGGGGCATAATGGGGACGAAGGGCACGTAAATGTGCAAGAAACCAGACGGGGGACAATTCTCGTAATTTTAAAAACGTTCACAGTCTGATCTCAGTCTCAATCTGTCAAAAATACCTGTAAAATCGACAACATTTTTGACAAGTTTTTGACATTGATTGTCGCTGACATATGAGATTGCGACTGGATTTTGAACTTTTTTAATTACGTAAATTGGCTTTTAGATATGCTAAGATATTCCGTATTCAAAAACAAATTGTCATTTTGTATCAACTAATAATGCAAGATCGACCAAACATGACAATGCATCCGTCCATTTTTTACGAAGAAACATATTTTTTCTCGAAGCTTGTCGTAATTTTATTAGGAACTTCGAAGCTTGTAAAAAGTAAATATTGATTGAACTGTTCTACTATTTTTTTACACCAAACGTCAATTATTAGAGTTTGATTTACCTTGCATGAATGTCGTGTTTAACATTATTTTTTTGGTACAAAAAAGTTATCTGTATAAACCAAATAATGCAAATGGTAATGCAGGGCAAAATGGTTCACCATTGTGCCACGAAGTACAGCTCGTCCACCCGTACATTCCTGTTCAAGGAATTGTCATGGTTGCATTGTTTTAGGTAACAATTTAAAATGGTGCGTACAACTAAAAAAAGAACAAGAGTGATTTGGTCCGTAGAAAAAATGAAAAGGGCCAGTGTTGCTGTTTGAAGAAACAGTAGGATTCAGAAGGGTAGTGCAGTAATATAATGTTCCACAGACACCACGTTAGAGAATGAATACAATAAACAAAGTTGAAACTTTGATCCATTCTGAGGTGGGTACTTTCACTTAAGATATTCGCCATATTACCCCCCACCCCCACCCCAGAGAATAGTGGGTTTCTCAAGTCTGCTTTAAATTGTATTTTTGTAAGTTCAGAGTAATCAGAGGGAAAACGCTGACCTCACCTAGCTTATTTTTTATAACATTATTATGACGTGTAAAAGTGATTTCGATGCCCTATTACCAAATAATCAATTTAATTTAATTTCATTATCTTACCAAAATTTGTAATTCGACGAAATCCTCGATTAATAAACAAAAAAAGTGTAAATGATTGAACCTACATTAAACATAGTCGGCCTTATTACAAAACTAGGTTTATCTTTAGATCCACGTTTAAACAAACCATCGTGCCATTTTTAAATTTCGTGCAATAATCCGACAAAGTTAAAGTTCTTATTACAAAAACTGATGTTAAACCCGAGTCTAAGTTGTAAATTTTGCATTAAGAACTTTACGTTCGTCGGAATAAAGTTTAATTAAAAAAAATAACTATGTGCAAGGGTTACGCTGGTCTAAATTTAGAACTTGTTTTGTAGTTTTATTAATAGAAGAAAGTATGAAAATACATTTATTTTGCACAGACTAAAAGACACACAATACACCAGATACATACCTCAGAAGGCCAATTCTGGTAATTAAAAACGTTCAAAATCTATTCGTAATCTCATCTCAGCGACAATCAATGTCAAATACTTGTCAAAAATGGAAATTTGAGGTATTTTTGACAGAGTGAAAACACAAAAAAATTAAGATCAATTAAAAAGTGTAAAGTCCGATGTAAGAAATTAGCAGCGTAATAGATTCTCTTAGCTGCCCCGTTATGCCCCACCTTACCGTTTGCCCTTCCTCTACTTCTACTTTGATGCCGACACGAAGTAAAGGAATTGGAAATTTCGGAAATTGGATATTTTGAAACCGTTAGACATTCTGAACTTGAACGACTGGAAATATGTCATACTGTAGTAGTAACATTGGTAGTTAGCTTTATAATAGAATGTAAGTTCACAATCGGCTACATTCAGGAATTCCTATAAAACTGAGTTTTTTTGTTAGATAGTAAGTGAAATTAATTGTCAAATTGAAACATTATGTAAGTCAATTTATCGTTCAGGTTGTCGTACGAAAAAAGCCGTAACTTTTTTCGTATAATTATTTTGAGTTTTTGAAATTTAACGTATATTTTCAGTAAGAAAATAGAATGAAACTGTCAAAGAATGGTTGTTGTGATTTGAATATACGGGCAATTGAAGTTGGTAGTAATTTTGCTAAACAATTTTATTAATTTCCCTGACTTTACCTACATAAATACAAGAACATTATCGAACCACTTAACCAAGGGTAACAAAGGTAACAAACTTAACATAACATCATCCCTGTAATCCCCCAAGGGTTAGGCAGAGCTGTACCAAATAGTACACCCCCATTTCATCAGTTATTTTTAAGTCCCATGTAATAAGGGACGAGCCTATTGCCATCAACCGGGCACAAATATTGATTCCGGGCTGCTACTGAAAAAATGCTGGTTGAAAAACCCAATAACACTTTGCCCGACCTGGGAATCGAACCTAGAACGTCAGTCTCAGCAGTAGCGCTTGCGACAAACAACAAGGCACTCAAGCTTTATTTTTCCAATTCACTACCAAAAGCTCCTGCTGCAAAAAATCCTGGTGAAAAACCTTATTGAGTTTTCTCAGAAGGGATTTTTCACTGCACTGCCCGACCTGGGAATCGAAGCCAGGACTCCTAGCTCAGCAGTGGTGCTTGCGACGACTACGCCAACGGGGCAGTCAATATTTTATTATTAACAATGCTTAAATTTACAAACTTGGTCCTGGTTAGTCGTGGATCTTTGACAGTTGTTACGGGTCGTCAGAAGCCCGAAAGTCTGACAATCAGTCTTACCAAGGGGTATCGTGTTACCCAGTAACTGGGTTTTGGAGGTCAGATAGGCAGTCGCTCCATGTAAAATTCTGGTATTCAGCAGCATCCAATTACACTGGAAGCCGACTCGCGATGAAAACGCTAGGCAGATGATAATGCTTAAATTTACAAATTTAAAACGTAAAACCTGCTATTATTAATGCAACACTGACATCTCATCTCTGTTTATATCATTATATCAAAGGCACTCCCTTTGTCCTTCATTACTGTCTAATTAACTTAACATTTTCATAATCAAGTTTGTACTGAAATTAAATTGTGACGAGATGAAATTAATTGAATATTTTGATGTTTAATAACTTTGCGAGCAACCATGAAATTTGCTTGGAAATTGCAAAATACTGAACAAGTTGGGGTACCCACAAATTGCGTTTAAGTAGAATAAGAAAATTTATTGAAGTGTAAAATTTGATGTATGTTTCTGACAGCTGTTTTAATTTGAATGCACTGTATGACTTTTCAATTAAAGACTACGTTTTAGAACTGATCGACTCGTTTTTTTTTCTTTTTTAATTATTACTGTGATTTTTAATTGATTTGAACCTGTCAGTAGAACTTTATTTGAGGTCGAAACCCTCATCAGCTTTAGAATACCTTTTTATAAGTTAAGCAACAACGCCCGCCACAGAGCCAGTCTGTACAGGCAGCGATATCGACGCGCACTGAAACCATGAATTCAGTACATGATTCTAGAATCATGTATTAGAATTTTTACGCTAGGTCCAAACCTAGCGTAAAAATTTCCCGTCGGTTATCAAAAAAAATCTCCTATCCCATAGAAAAGCAATTTTTTTCTCCAATAACTGACAAAAAATTTCAATGCCGGGAGCTTCAGAATCATGTACTCAATCCATGATAACCAGTACCCTAATTGCGTAACCTATCAATCGCAATCTGAATCATTTTGAAGGATATTGCTAATTCATTGCTTCGTATGTTCGAAAAATGTGCCTGCTCAACAACGTAAATAACGTAATGAATGTTGTTGGACTGTCAAAATGAAACTCATTGCTACTGATAGTGTGTTACGCAATTACCACATAGGTTGCGCGTCGATGTCCCAGCCATCAGTAAAATTTCATGATATTATTATGCATGTACTAGAAATATTTGCACGACTGATAAGTCGAATATAGTGAGACTAAAATTATTTTACCTTGTTATTATGTAAGTACCTATATTTTGGCAAATAAATAAAATTTAATTACATTTCATACTCTATAGTATTTGGTTAAAGAGAAATGCCCAATTTTGGCCATGAAACGCTCAACAATTTGCTTTTGTTAAAAAAAAAAAATTGATTTATGTTTATTAATCGCGGTATTCATTTATCCAAACAAGATTGCAACAAAAAAAAAGGACTGAAAAGATAAAAATGAAATTATAGGTAAATCCGCAAATCATTGGTTTGTGGATAAAATAAAAAGTTGCCAATTACGAATTCCGTTTAAAATATAATCGATTCTCCTTTTTTCTTTCAATTTTTATATTGTAATTATTTAAATGGCAAAATTATAATTCTTTAGATCATAACATCTGTTCTTAAAAATACATTAGAAATAGAATTTAAAAAACTAAAAGAAACAAAATAATAATCTTGAAGCGTTTTAATTAATACGTATGTTAATAAATTCATGTTGAATATAATTCAACATGAATTTCGAAATCGAGTAAAAATCGATAGCAATTTATTGATTTTATGTCTGATAAGCGGCAACATCGAATCTGACATTATGACAACAGCTAGGCGGCACGGCTGTCTGACACAGCTAAATAATCACAAGTCGACTTCGTTTATATTTGTATTATTTTGTTTGTTTTCTTGCTGATTTGTTATCTAAGCAACGAATAAGCTTTCTAAATGGACTCCGACAATTCTTCTTACCCTACTGACCACGGCCTGAACATGGATCCCGCTCCCGTTTCTCACGATAAACCCTGCACGAACTTGGACTCGATATCCACTCATAATGATGAGCTTTCACACCGGCCAGAGTTCTTCTCAGCCCTCAGTAACTCATTCAAGAGGACATTTACGCTTTATATATTAGAGGATATTTAATTTGTGGTTTAAATGTCACGAAATTACGAAGACATTTGTTGGAAATTGCAGCAGTGCGAAATCTTATAAAACAATGGCTTCGACACCAGCAGGTAAATAGTTGGTCCATGTTCTTAACCATGTATCACCGTCATGTCTTCCTCTGAAAAATGCTTTTTAATTGAGTTGGCTTAAAATAATATAATTATCTAATTAAAAAGGCTTCTTTATTAGGTACAGACGCCAGCAGGTCAAGCTACCCGAAACTGTCAAATTTTCGCAATCAACCTTGAACCTTAATTCTTTAGCAATAAAGTTGAAAATCTATTGAATAAATTTGACAGATTGTAGTAGCTTGATGTGCTGGCGTCTGTACAAGTTTCGAGTGACAGTGTAGTGTGCCACTCGTGTTGAACTGCAGCCTGAAATCAAATTCGACAACCAACTAGTGAACAGAAAAATGCACCGATTGTTGGTCATGGACATGTGTGTCAGGACAGCTGTGGTAGGTCACTTTTGAGACTATGATCACATACGCTCAAGTCCGATTCTCCACGTGAGGAACTCATAAGGAATGTTATTGCCCGTCAGATTGCACCACGTGAGGTAAGCGTTCAATAGTTTTTAATATATGTAAGTGGAGTGCCGATATCTGATAGTAATAAATTATTTTTAGTCTGTTTGCTTAATAACCCGAAAAGTTATTTTATTTTTTCACATCTGTACAAGCTATGACAACCATATAATAGCTTATTTATACCATAGTGATAAGATTAGCTAGCCAACACCAGGTAGTTGCGAGGTTGACTGCCCATTTTTAACTCATCAACTACCGGGAAATGAGACAGTTGTTTTTCATTATTTTTGGACTACTAGTTCCTCAGTCCTTAATTATTAATTCAAATAATTATTAATGTAGTATTTTTTACTTGTGCTTATATTATGCAATAAATAAATAAATATTTATATTTTATTTAGGTATATTTGGTCGGTATTTGGGTTGGGCACGGCATCAGACTAATATTTTCCCTCCTGCTCAATTCCTGGATGATATACTGATTATATATGATACAAATGATGTTTAAGATCATAAAATATCTTACAGGTGTAATCAAAACTTAATAATGTATATATGTATTACCGTAAAATGATTGTTAAAAAACTATATTTGTGAAAATAAAACCATTGTCCATCTTAACAATCCGGACTTTTTTTTAAACCAATATCTTCAACCATTTCATTATTTAAATTGCATATTATCATTTCCATATGCTTTTATATGTGTGCACCCAAGGCCGAAGTGTCTATGGTCGGCGGGCATTCCCCTTTAAAACATCATAAACCGACATCGAATTACAACCAAAAGTAAAATTCCACTGAGCTCTAACGGTACATGCAAAATGAGACCAAAAATATATTTTTTCGCAATTCATCTCTTAACAGACATTACTGGTAGCAAAGACCGGACAGCCTAATCCCCGGATCGGCCTCTGTATCGCCTCTTAAATCAAGAAAGTAAGGTATATACCCTTCAAGCATTTTCTACCCCATAATTATAATAACTGGATGATTCCGCAAAGATTAGCAAGAGCACTTCTGGGTAAGCAAGAAATTCTGTGACACACAGCCGATACGATCATACAAGATTTAAAAATATTTTACTCGATAGGATTTAGAATCCTTTGAAACCCAAATCCATTTATGCCAAATTGAAATGAGGGTACAAAGAACGCAGGTAGGCTTAAAAAAACGTTTTCCCTTTTTTATCACATTTAAGGAAATTGAATCGAACGCCTGTGGTTTTCCAAAGGGATGTCCCAAAAGATTAGGAGTTATTATTTTTGGATATTAATTTATTTAGGGATAACTTTAGAGAATCTAGATCTTAGAAATAAACAATGGTGTACATACATGACTGATTCATATCTAAACGACTTTCATTGGTTGAAAAGGAAACGCTCATTACTAACCGATGAATTTTTTTTTGCGTACTCTTATTCACATTATATAATTAATGTATGCAAAATATTCCAAAACATTTTAAAAGAGTAACGGTGGGGTTTCTTGCCCATTCTTCTCCTTACGAAAATTACCATTTGGAAGGGGCGACTAGAATGAGTTCTATTTTATTGTAATTTTTGACATTCAACAGTGCCTTTAATGTGCCTATTTTAAATAAATGCTTTTACTTATCGGAGACGTAATTTAGATATTTGCACTAAAATCCTTAAAACGATTAGATTCTTAGTATGGGCTAAGCTTCAGACCAATGTACTTAGAAGAACTGACCATTAATCACGACTTCATCAACTAGCGATTTCGAGCTTTCAAACTAAGGCTCCGACTAATACTCGGTTTCTAAAAACAAAAACGAATCGTTTCGCTTACCAACGGTAGCATTTTTTATTGCCAAACGGTAATACCCCTGTTGGTATAAAATTTTAAGGCATAATATAGTTTGGCATAACGTTTTCGCATAACTTTTATTAGCATAATAATACTGCTGCATAATAATACTTTGGCATAATGCAAAGGTTAGCATAAATATAATTTAGTTAGTCTAATATGTTTTGGCTTAAGTTGGAGTTGCATAAATTTTAAAGGCATTTAGCATAATAGTATTTAGGCATACAATTATTAGGTATGATGTTTCCTGATATTTACTACTGTTAATGAATCATATGGGTTAGGTTAGGTTAGAACAGTGACTATTAACGCCAGATCCCCTCTATTGTTGGTGTTGTGGTTTGGGTTAAAATGCGTTTTTAACACAAAATGCTTTACAAAATTATGCTTCATTATTATTATGCTAGCAGTATTTATGGCAACAAGCATTATGGCAAAACATTTATGCCTAATAATATTATACGTAATGATGATGATTCGGAATTTCGTTATGCCAATGTAAATTATGATAATATATTTAATGCTTATCTTTATTAAACCTTGCCAAACTGGATATATAAATAGATTCGTAAGCTCATTTTACCTGTGATAGCTACTTCCATATGAGAGGGTAACTATGCAAGTCTTTGCGTCATTATTGGTAAAGACAGAAGAGTCTTAATTGTAACACTATCGTCTGCCTAGCCTTTTCCCAACTGTGCTGGGGTCGGCTTCCAGTCTGACCGGATGCAGCTGAATACCAGTATTTTCCATGGAGCGTCTGTCTATCTGTCCTCCGCAACCCGTTACTGGGTAATACGATACCCCTTGGTAAGACTGGTTGTCAGACTTTCGGCCTACTGACGACATGTAACGACTGTCAAAGATCCACGAATGACAGCCGGGACCAACGGCTTAACGTGCTTTCCGAGGCACGGAGGGGTCTTGGTATGTGAAGATGGTCACCCATCCACGGACCAACCGCGACATGCGTAGCTTAACCTGATCGATCGGCCCGTGCGGCTGTTATTACTTAGCCACAAGCCCCTCAATTTTAACGCTAACGGTCCGTAAATTATAGATCGGCGTTAAGTTTACTTAATTTATTATTCCTTCCTTAGAGCAGTGGTGGCCCAGTGGCAAAGGCCGCGACTTACGGGTTTGTAGGACGTAGGTTCGACCCCAGATAGGCGCTTTACTTTGTGTAAATTATTTCACCACTAATGCTCTCAATACGGTGAAGGAAAACATCGTGAGGAACCTAGGACCGAAAATTCGAAGACATGTGCCATCTACCAACCCGCACTGGGCCCACGTGGTGGATTACGGCCCGCTCCCTCTCACCGAGAGGAAGCCTGTATCCCAGCAGTGGGAACAATATAGGCTGATTATACAATATTCCTTCAAAAACGATATGGGTAAGTTTATGTGTTGTATTTCAAATATATCAAACAGATGTCACTTCCCAGTTTTCACTCCTGTGTGTACAATCAGATGTAATTCGGATCTAAATCCTATTAAAATCAAGCCTACTCAGTCTCTGAGTGGTTTTTAATCTCGGGGACCTTTTTCGTGAGATTGAACAAACCTGGGCCTAAATTAAGTTGTTATTGTTGAGATTTGTGGGGTTCTGGCGAAAAGACTTAGGGTATAATTATTTTGTTTATGTTAACAAAACGTACTTGGGATTTTTGGCTCAACACATTACAGTAACTCTATGTAAATATGAACTAGCCACCCATTTATGATGTAATTTTTCATTAAGTCGCTCGGTTCAAAACTGTAGGTCACTTTTCAAGATATTATTGTATACTAGCTTTTGGTCGCGGCTTTGCCCCCGTGGAATACCTAGAAAAAGTGCAATACCTACGGGGTCAAAATGTAGGTATAAGCGCATAATGTTCACACTGGGACACAGGCCTCCTCTCTTCGAGGGGAGCGGACTGTAACCTACCACGTGGGCCAAAGAAAAACCAAAAATTCAGAAACCAAGAGTTCGAACACACGACTTACATACATCTCCACTGCTTCAAATCACTGGCCATAATGTATGGAACAGTATTTTTTTTTTATATATCCGACGAAAAATTTCAACGCATTCGGGGGTCCAGAATCATGCACTGAACCCATGGTAACAAGTTGTGCATCGATGTCCCTGCCATTCTAAATATAAATATAGATAGGCAGAAAACGACGAACCAAACAAATTAGTGTTATAAACAGACCCCTCACTACTGTCTTTACTAATACCTACTAAGATAGCGTCCCATTACAGACGGGTGGATATAATTAGCTTCGCAATAGGGTCACGTTTCTCCAGGGAAGGGGTCAAGGAAACCTCGCGGTGAAAACCCAACTCGCTTCACGTTCGTTTGGTGTTTATTTTTGGTGTTATTTTGCTAAATGGCTATACTTTCTCGCAGTGCTCCATGTGAGCCTTATGGGAGGACGTGCGGTCGGCCGCACTGGGTGGTAGGGCCCGCTAGTCATGGGGGGCTGGAACCAGTCGGGGGTGCGGCGACTGTACGACTATCTCCCGGGATCCCGACTCATGCTAGTAGGAGTATCCGTGTGGTGTTAGTCGGCAGGAGTCCGATATAACCCTCCGTTCTCCCCTAATGGATGGTATGCATGATGATTTCCCCACAAGATACAAGAAGGTGTGCACATAACCCTTAGTATAAAAGCACTTACCAATAGGAGCTGGACCACCAAGCCATCCAGGTGCCCATCCTGCTCCCAGCCCCTTCCTCTGCCGAGCCAGGAGTTGTATCGTCAGCGCATACGTTAGCAGCATCACCATCAGAGGTATGTAGAATGAGATGATGGACCCGATAGCCTTGTACAGGTTGTCTGGAACCTGACAGGAGCCGTCGATGAGGACTGAATCTGCATTCTGTGGAAGAGAAGGGAATTGAAATGAGTAGATTTAAGGAAGTGATTCGTTGTTTTTGAGGGTTTCGTACCCAAGAGATGCCAACGGGACCCTATTACCAAGGTTCCGCTGTCCGTCCATCCATCAGTCTGTCAGAGGGCTGTATCTTATGAACCGTAATGGGTAGACTTGAAATTTTAATAGATGGGTCCGTGGCTCAATAACAACAGCCACACAGTTCGATCGATCAGGTTAAGCTACGCTTGCCGCGGTTAGTATGTGGATGGGTGACCATCTTTACATACCGAGACCCTTCCGTGCCTCGGAAAGCACGTTAAGCCGTTGGTGCCGGCTGTCATTCGTGGCACTTTGACAGTCGTTACGGGTGGCCAGAAGCCCAAAAGGTTTGGCAACCAGTCTTACCAAGGGGTATAGTATTACCCAGTAACTGGGTTGCGTAGGTCAGATAGGCAGTCGCTCCATGTAAAATACTGGTATTCGACTGCATCCAGTTAGACTGGAAGCCGACCTCAACATAGTTGACAAACGGCTAGGCAGATGATGACTTTAAATTTTAACAGACTGTGAACTACAATGGCTGCTATAACTAATAATAAAATTAAGTAAAGTAAAATACTAAAGGGGAAACCCATACAGGAAAACTCCAGTGTTAAATATTGTACGGTGGTACGGTACCCTTCGTGTACGAGTCCGGCTCGTACTTGGACGCTTTTTGTGCGCGTGCTCTGTTTTGAGGTCGTAAAAGTAATCAAGTGTTAATAAATGGTTTTGAGCGAGTGAACGTGTGTTTGATCCCCACTTGTTGCTCATGCTGCGTGCTCAATTGACGTGAATCTATTTTTGGCACAAACAGAATAAAGGCTCCCCGCAAACAGGTGCGACGTGACAGCGTGAGGTGACTCTATTAGAACAATTTCTATGAAAACTTCGTGGAAATTATTCTACAAGAGTCGCGTCTTTGGAAAACTTGGCTGAGATACTAATAATAATATAAAACGCGGATGTCTGGCTGGTAGATAATCTTAACAGTTAGGCATAACTACTTATACAACATGCCGATTTAAAGGCCACATTAATTTTATATACGTACATATTCGCGTTTACGTTTTATGAAAATATTTTAATTTCATTAAACCTTATTTTTTATTTAGCATCATCAATATCATTTCAGCCGAAAGACGTCCACTGCTGGACATAGGCCTCCTCTCTGTGAGAAGGAGTGGGCCGTAATCGTGGGTCGTTATTTAGCGTAATCAGCCTATAATGTTCCCACTCCTGAGACACAGGCCTCTTCTCTGTAAGAGGGAGTGAGCCGTAATCTACCACGCGGGCCCAGTGCGGGTTGGTAGATGTCTGTGAATGTGTGACCATCGTTACAAACCGAGACCCCTCCGTACCTCAGATAGCACGTTAAGCCGTTGGTCCCGGCTGTCATTTGTGGATCTTTGACAGAAGTGGTCAGAAGTCCAAAAGTCTGACAACCAGTCTTACCAAGGGGTATCGTATTACCCAGTTACTGGGTTGTGGTGGTCATCCATGTAAAATACTGGTATTCAGCTGCATCCGGTTAGACTGGAAGCCGACCACAACATAGTTGGGAAAAGGCTAGGCATATGATGATTTACCTACACTAGATTTCTAAGATTTACAAAAGTAAAAAATCTTGAAAACACTATTAAAACATTACCGTAACTTTCATCAACTTTTTGTGGCTCTCTGCCTATCAGATAGACATAATATAATTTTAATTATTACCGGCTTCATGAAAAAGTTATTAGGAGCCCCGGTATGCACGGCCGATTTTTTCCCGCGGCGATTTTCTTTAGCGCACTGAATTTTCTACGCTCTGCTTAGGGCCGAGAAATGAACAGTGATACAAACAGTGTGTTTTTTGACGCGCTAGGATGCGCTCTGTTGGATTCTCTATGCTCGGCTCAACACCGAGAGTTGAAAATCCAGTGCGTAGTAAAATACCGCAGCAATATTTTTACGTTCATGCAAACCTGGGCTTAAGTGTAAGAGATTAGACATACTTTAATACCTACCTAAGGAAATGCTTCTACTTTAATGGAGAAGAAACAGGTTTTTCTTATCAACTGTTTTAATATCCAATCATCATCTGCCTAGCCTTTTCCCAACTATGTCGGGGTCAGCTTCCAGTCTAACCGAATACAACTGAGTACCAGTATTTTACATGGAGTGACTGCCTATCGAACCTCCACAACCCAGTTACTGGGTAATACGAAACCCCTTGGTAAGACTGGTTGTCACTCTCGGGCTTCTGACGATCCGTAACGACTGACAGCCACAGCAGATCCACGAATGACAGCCGGGACCAACAGCTTAACATGCTTTCCGAGGCACAGAGGGGTCTTGGGATGTAATGATGTCACCCATCCACGGACCAACCTTGGCAAGCGTAGCTTAACCTGATCGATCGACCCGAGCGGCTGTTATTACTTAGCCACAAGCCCTTCTAAAAGGTAAATTGATTTAATATCCAATGCAAAGTTGATTTTTTATTACTTTGTTTACACTTTGGGGAGCAAAGTTAGGTGATAATGTAATGAAAACAGTACAGGTGGAACAATCGCGATTAAAAGGAAATAATCCACTACGCTTGCAAACCGAATTAGGTGAAATCATTTTTATATAAAAAGTTAGCAGAAAAACGACGGAAGAAAATTGGTTACTGACCGATGCCTGCGGAGTTCTGTAACGATAAAAAGTTTACGGGGACCCATCGCAATCAACACGACAACAATACCGTTTGGTGGCAAAACTGGGTAGGTTTAACTACCACTCTTTCAAAGCAAGAAGGAAAATTTGAACAAGACGAAGAGAGTTTAATGAGAGTAAGTCCAAGAGTGACCAACGTTTTTGTATTATGATTGTAAGGTGGGGGTGATCTCCAGTTTAGAGTTTTCACAAAGGGCGTTTCTTTTGAGTAGACAAGAAAAATAAGTGTGCTTTTTTTGATGTTTATGTTTGTCACTCAGAAAACTGCCACGCTTAAATTGAATTGGGCTGGACACATCTACCGTATGTCAGACGATCCATGGGCCAAACGTACGACCCAGTGGGTTCCGCCAGATGGAGATGGTGGGATGAGCTCCTTTGATAAAAATTGGCTCTTGGCAGCTCTCGACTGGTCTTTGACCAGGAAAAAGTTTCCTACAACATTTATAATTGAGATTAGTTCTGCCATAAAACAAAGAACACAGAACACAGAACTATCCGAAATCATTACAATTCCTTCGGAAAATGGAATTAATTTGGATGTGGATAGGTTTATTTAGGCAGAACCAAGCTCGATTATATTCTACACGGGCAAAATAGGGAGAAGCTTATTCCACCTAATTATATTTATAAATATTAACGTTCAGTAGATTATTTTCTCCGTTACTGATATAAATGCTTATTGTTCAATCTAGAACTCGCTCGCTGGGAGATATTATCATAACATTTTATTGTTATTGTACTTTTACCGCGGAACGGCTAACATCTTAATATAGTTCCGAAAATAAACCTATATTTTATATGTTGCAATAATGTGTGTATGTATGTGGTAACATACAAACATTATTATAATTTCTTGAATATTTTTGATGTTCGGGGAGTAAATGAGGTAACATTACGGAGTACATTTATTCATCCGGTGTACCATCAAACGGTACATTATCCTTATATTCTTCTTTGACTGCCCCGTTGGTCTCGTGGTTGCAAGCGCGACTGCTGAGCGTGGGATCCTGGTTTCGATTCCCAGGTCGGGCAAAAGTGTTTGGTTTTCCATAAGGAATTCCTTAGTAGCAGCCCGGAGCTTGGAAGTTGGCAGTTTAATATCCCAGTGCATCGGAAAGCACGTAAAGCCGTTGATCCTGCGCCTAATCTCTCTCCGGTCATGTCGGATTGCGTTCCCATCGGACTATGAGAGTAAAGGAACAGAGAGTGAAAGAAAAGAAAGAAAGAAAGAAAATACGTTTATTTGCGGCAAACATGACGCATAAAAAAGAACATAAACACACAAAAAAAAAGTAACACAGTAGTGTGTAGTAGTGCACTTGTGCACTATAATATCTCCTGCGTACCTGGCTAATCTCCATTGAGATTGGCCACCGTGACTGAAATCGGTCTGGAAGCTATTGTTATCTCCTTTATTTTAATGTAAACATATCAATTATATTTTTAAATATTATAATATAAAAGGTGTAAAAACATTTAAAAATATAAAAAATAGTAGCCTACCGGTATCGGGAACAGGGTCCAAGCTACCGGCGGTCAGGGCTCCAGAGAGAGGAACCTCCTGACAATGCGAGCCGTGTCCAGAAGGACCGCTTTCTGAATCAAGCCCTTGATCCAGCTGCCCAACGAGAGCCTCCTCAGGTGTTGGTCGAGGCTCTTGGCTATTAAGCCATTGGCTGTCACGACTATCGGCACAATGATCGCTAAGTCCACATCCCACATATCAACAATCACGCAAGTCAAGTCAAGATACTTGATTTGTTTATCTTTCTTGGCTTTTACGAGGTTCTTATCATGCGGGACGGTTATCAGGCTTATTGGCAACAATAGTCCTGTCAGTGATGATGGATCGATCCCAGTACAATGTGATATTTCCATTTTCGAGAACTGGGTCGGGCGCCTACCTGTAGTACGGCACCTCCGATTCCACAAGGTTGTTGTGTGTTTTGTTGTTGTGTTTAGAGCAAGTTGCTGATGGATTATCCCAGTTATAAGGTTGTGTCTATGCAAGTAGACGTATCGGAGAGTCCGTTAGACGAGAACAACCGGAGATAATATGCCTGATTGATTTGGAAGCTATTATTATTATTCTTATATTTTGGTATTTTGACATTTAAGTGTGCGACACTTCCATAAAAAAAAGAAAACAAAATGGCAACTACGTTATAAGGAAAAGGTTGTCAGGTAAGATCCCTTTCAGCAATATATAATATTATTATAAAAAGAAAAGATTTGTTTTTTTTATGTTTATTTGCAATGGTTTAAAATATTCGAATCGGAGCTTTCGTCTAAAAGTTACGACGGGTATAAAAACGGTAAAAGTAAGAAAAATTCCCTTGTGTCAGCGCACAGTCCTGCGCTTAGTTTCGTAGTTGCGTGCTAGAAACGGTAAATAATAAAGATTGTATTGATGAATTTTCCAAAATTGCTCTTTAAAGGGGGTGAGGGGGTGTTGAAGTTTGGAGTGGAAAGTACGAATTCCACGCGAACGAAGTCGCGGGCGAAGTGCTAGTATGAAATACAAGGAATAGTTCTAGTCTCGTTGGTCTAGTTGTCGCAAGCGCTACTGCTGAACATGAGGTTTTGATTCTTTAGCGGTATCTACAACGCCACATGCGAGCTACGCGTCATTCTGATGTCACGCAAAATCCTGCATCTCGCAAGTAGAGTTTACCGCGCAACTAGCATATATACAACGGTCCGACATAAATCATTAGGCAGTTGCCCACCAGACACAATACCCGTCTGGTTGAAGAATCCTCCCTTTTCTGTGGAGGATGAATGAACTTTACACCTTGTTCCTCATACCTCTGTAGTTCTATTTCCAGGTCGGGAAAAGTGTTATTGAGTTTTTCTATTATTAATTTCTCAGCAGCAGCCCAGAGTCTGGATTTGAGCCCGGTTGGTTTTATTAGTCATTAGTAATTTATTCATGAACAATAAATTGTATCTGAAATTACATAGAAAATTAAAATTACAATTTTACAACAAGCATAAATTTAAATACAACAACAAAATACAACATAATTTTATAAGAATTTCATTATAGATCTTCAACAGCATAAAGACACTTATTCAATAGGAAACTTTTCAGTTAGTTTTTAAAGGAGCTTGAGTAGATAGCGCTTTTTATATGTAGAGGCAACTTATTAAATAATATAACCGATTGATATCTGGGAATGTGCCTCACAATATTCAAATTAGGCTGTACCTTGTACCGTATAATGTCTTGTCTCCGTGTGCCTTCTCTAATCTGTCGTTCTTCTGCTATGGCAATAGGCTCACCCGTTATTACATCGGACTTAAACCTGCCTAGCGGAATATGGATGTAGGTACTAAAGCTACACCTCTGCCTAACTATTCGGGGCTTGCAGGCGTGATGTTGTGTAACGTCTAGTAATGATGTGAGACCGTTTATTTACACGGAGCAATATTATTGCCTGTTGAATGCGATAATGTGAAGTAACGCAATAAGAAAAGCTTTATCGTTCAAACGGTAATACTATTGAGCAACTTGTAATATTGAAATCAGCGGGCAACTAAATTATTCCATGTCTGAGCAAGATTGAGCAACATCGCACTAGAGCCAAAATACTCTTTAAAACGTTCTGTAGCAATCCTACTACGAGATTATAAACGCGAAAGTTTGTGACGATGGATGGATGGGTGATTGTTACTCTTTCACGCAAAAATTACTCCACGGATTTGGATGAAATTTGGAAGACAAATATTTTATAACCAGGATTACCACATAGGATACCCCGATATTCCCATGGGATCGAAAATTATGCGGGTGAAACCGCGGGGCGCTGCTAGTTACTGTATGTGAAGAAATGGTAGACCCGCAAGGTAGGTTTGCAAGAGAAAATGTATCATTAAACAAAATTATTTACCCAAAACCGGTAGGTACAATGTTTCACACCTTCAATCATCAATAATTTTCTCACAATTCAACCCTCACTAAAGGCACTAAGACTCCAAATCACTCAGCAACAACAGGAAGATTAAATTAATTAATTTCATTCATTGCAATTTCAATTGTCAATCGTGTAGCATTAACAATAGATCGTAACTCATTGTCAGTATATTGATCTGTTAAGGGGGTTGTGCTGGGGTAACCGGCGAAACATTAAAATTTTCTCCCTTTTTTACAATTTGCAGGTCAATGTTAGAGGGGCAATTCTCGTAATTTTAAGAATGTTCACAATCTGATCTCAGTCTGAATCTGTCAAAAATACCTCTAATTTCCCTACATTTTGACTAGTTTGTTACATTTGTTTGTCGCTGAGATGAGAGTGCGACTAGATTTTGAACCTAAAATGTTCATTACGAGAATTGGCCTTCTGATACTGACCTACAAATTGTAAAAAACGTAAAAAAAAATTTTTCGGGCTGTCCTGTGGTTTGCGCCTTAAACTTCATTATAGCGCTTTAGCTGTGAGCTGTTGTTAAAATAAGAAGTTCAGATGTAAAAGTAGTAGATAGGCAGAACTGCCAGACTAACTATTCATTTCGTGTAGCAGCATTTCCGTGCTTCAGTTTAGTTGAAATGGATGCCACAAAAAATTGTAAGTCTTTATAATTTTGTTTCGTTTGCACACAGCTGCAGCACCATCCTGCGGGGTAATTACGAAACACAATAACAGTAGAAACGGCTTTCATTTTTACAGTTGAACAACTTTCATTGCGTTATTTACGTTGTTGAGCAGACAATTTTTTTTTGGAAAAAATGAAACCACCCCAATGTTCCCGCTGCTGGGACACAGACCTCCTCTCTGTGAGAGGGAGTGGACCGTAATCCACCATACGGGCCCATTGTTGGTAGATGTCACATGTCTTCGAATTTTTGGTTCTAGGACATGTCGGTTTACTCACGTTGTTTTCTTCACCGTTTTGAGAGCAGTGGTGATGAAGTAATTTACACAACGTAAACCGCCTGTCTGGGTTCGAACCTACGACCTACAACTCGGAAGTCGCGGCCGTTACCACTGTTAAGTAGTAGTAGTAGTACATAGTTAAGTTAGTACACAAAATAATAACAATCAATGATCGCCTGTTGCATTGTCCGAAGCTCAAAGCGTCTTTACTACTTGTTATAATTGAACACGCTTTAATTGAACAGAACAGCCATGATTTATAAATGATCTCGCACAAGGCGTCTGTCCTCAATTTAAATTGTAATCGGATCCCATTTCAATCGATCGCTAGTTAAACCAAAAGCGTTAAAGAAACTTTATCAATTAATTGATCAACAGTTATCAATCACAAAGATGCTTCAATTAAATTAATCTTTTATGCTTTAATGCACCAGGAAAAGATTAATCGGTTGTAAATAAATGAAAATATCTATACTAGTTATTACTAGTATATATATTTTCAAGCTGAAGAGCTTATTTGTTTGAACGCGCTAATACTGGGTAGGTACTAGGCGCGAGGTATTTTACTTTCTCGTGAACTAGCGGGCGGATTTGAAGAAAACGTTTTTGCATTTGATATTCCAATTCTTGAGTAAAGCTATAGGCTATTTAACATCGCGCTGTGACCCTTAGGAACCGAGCAAAAATAAAAAATCAGAAAGTTCGCTCAGCGAAAACGAAGTGACATCGGGCAGGTGATGCGACGGGGTGGGCGGGGAATAAAAAATTTTGCTCGGACGAAGTCGCGCGCAGAAGCTAGTTGGAGGATAAAGATTGGAAAACTTGGTAATCGTTCGTTGAGTTTTAATAGGGTTTTACACTTCCGATTAAGTTGCAATTAATTGAAACTTGATTTCAATTAGTTTTGGATGCCATTGAGCTATTTATATTTCAGGAAAGTCTTCTAAGAATTTATTAGAACTTGAAACTGGATTGACGCGATGACATTAAAGGAGATAAGTGCCTGTAGGTATTATTTTCAAGGGGTGGCTGTTATTTCAATTAAGTTTAAACAAAGGAGGAGGTTAGGAAATCCTACTAATATTATAAACGCGAAAGTTTGTAGGGATGGATGGATGGGTGGATGTTTGTTACTCTTTCACGTCAATACTACTGAACGGATGAAATTTGGCACACAGATAGTTTATAACCTGGATTAACATATAGGATATTTTTTATCTCGATATTCTCACTGATCGAAACTTATGTGGGTGAAACCGCGGGGCGCAGCTAGTGCTAAAATGTAGCGAAAATTTCCAGAATTTGTTGAGAAAGCTAGTATTGTAAGAAATTTGTTAATTTCGTTATTTCATCACCCGTTTTTTTCTCATATCTTTCGCGGAATCAACGTTACGAGTGCCTTTAAAAAATAAATAAATCTTTTTCGTGAAGGTATTTTAAGGTACAAGGATATCAGTCCTTCGGGTATCACACGAAGACATGGGTCTGCAACAAAGCCCCTTAGGAGAATTACGTCTAATATAATGTGACAACAACATGGGATCCTGTCATTCTTCGCACATATTTCTTGGGTATATCAGTTAAGCCGATTTTTTAGAGTATTTCATTTGTTTTTTACGGCGATGAATAAAATGATTACACAATGTGTAAGTGAATTAATGCACGTCATGAAAGTAGTTTGTTCAGAATTGATTACTGATTTCGACGTAATATTTTATCCCAAAAATACCTATGTGAATGGGAATTGGGGATATGCCGGAAGAATAAACTGGATACTCAATACAAGCAAAATATAATTTTAAATTGGTGTTAACAACATGAGGTTTCAAAGGCGTTGGGTCTCGAGGTGGCATTGCACAAGTCCGAGGCCATGGCGTTTCATGGGCCCCGGAACGCGCCACCACCGGGATCCCAACTAACGGTAGGAGGGGTTTACATCGGCGGCGGCGTCGAGACGACGATGAAGTACCTGGGTCTCGTCCTCGACAGCCGGTGGAACTTCGTCGAGCATTTCCGACGTTTGGCCCCCAAACTGGAACGGACTGGGGCCGCCTTCAAGCGGCTCTTGCCCAACCTTAGGGGCCAAACGCCTCCTGCCGGAGCCTTTACGTGGGGGTCGTGCGGTCCATGGCCCTATACGTGGCCCCGGTGTGGGCGCGTTCACTGCGGCGGCGAGCCGCCCACTACCTGAACGCGCCCCAGAAGGTGGTAGCTGTAAGGCTCATCCGGGGCTACAGCACGATCTTGGGCGAGGCGGCAAGCCTCCTTGCCGGACTGCCGCCATGGGATCCGGAGGAGATAGTCCTCGCGCGCCTGTATGAGTGGCGCGCGGAGGCACTACGCCGGGGGGAAAGCCTGCCGGGTCCGCGGGATTGTCCGAAAGGGTTACCGCTACCCCGGGCAAGGGCAAAGGAAGGAACATAGGTGGGTTTTAGTCAGTAAGAGTCTGACACTTCCTTCCGCTTAACCCAGAGCGGGAGTGGTCATTTGATGATTACCCAACCGAAAAAAAAAAAGCTTTCAAAGGCAAGAAAAGTGTCAAAGAGACGTACACATAATTCATAATTATAACTAAATCTTTCAATGTATCCAAATGTTCTAAAACATCAAGTACAAGTCACCCTGTATAGATCCTTACCAGTACAGGGTGACTTGTGGAGTTCCAAAACCGAAATTCCCAATAATCGAAGACTATTATTAAAAAAATGTACTTGCAAATGTTTAAAATAAATAAATAATGTTAATTTACTGACAAAGAGGATCAATTTGTACAACACATAAATTAGACAGACAAAAATCCTTACAAGACTTCATCTTTTATAAAAGAAAATGAGTATTGTCCTCAACGAACCGTCAGATGAACTTGCAGCTAAATGAAAAACGATTTCGCTCCAAAAATAACGGCTATTAATTTCACGGTTTATGCGTAATCGGTGAGTTATATAATACATATCCTTTAAGGAGATAGCGCGCAAAATTGAAGGAGCAGTAACCTTATCTACATAACCTAATATTACTAAAAGAAAAGATTTGATTTTTGTTTGTTACGCTTTCAGTAAAACGGCTCAACGGAATTGGATAAAATTTAGCGCATGGGTAGACAAGGCCTGGATTAGGACATACGATACTTTTTATCCTGATGTTCCGAAGGCTTATACGGGTAAACCCGCGGGGCGCAGCTAAAGTAAATAGCAGCAGCAGTAAATTATATATATTTTGAAGATTTTTTCTCTTTTTTTTTGCACTTTTTTTCACACAAAACTATGAGGATCAAAATATGGATACCCAACTAAAATAAATTATATCCACATATTTTTTAACAACATCTCATACTTGTTAAAGGGAGCAACACGTGGACATAACATAACATGACGCCTTGCTTCCCCGAAGTGTTAGGCACAGGTGTACTTATAGTACACCCATATTTCATCAGTTATGCTTAAGTTCCATGTTATAAGGGACGAGCTTATTGCCATCAACCAGGCCCTAATCCAGATTCCGGGCTACTGAGAAATTCCAGACGAAAAAACACAATAACACTTTGCCCGACCTGGGTATAGAACCCAGGGCGTCATGCGCAGCAGTAGTTTTAAGTACGCTATACCAGTGCAGCGTCCTAATAACTGATTGCTTTAAAATAAAAATAATTGTTTTAATAATTGTTGATGAATAATTGTTTGCTGCACCGGACGACGTCATTACGTCGGCGCGGCGGCCGGCTGTCGCTGAAAACCAGCGCTGGGGAGAGCCCCAGCGCTGCTATGCTGCGACCCTATGCAAGACAGAGCCTCTGTCTTGCATAGGGTCGCAGCATAATGCTGAGCGATAGCCGTTTTACGTGGATGTGACGCATGTCAACCATTTCTTATTGTTTTTTTTATTTCGTTTTTGTGTTCTTTTTTTGTCATGTTTACCGCAAATAAACGTATTTTCTTTCTTTCTTTCTTTCAGTGGCGCTTGCGACCACTAGCCCAACGAGGTAGTCAAGCTTTTTTATTTCCAATTCACTACCAAAAGCTTTTTACGTAGGTACATATAATACAGCTGGAATCAATTTCAGCGACACAATGGAGCGGTCTTTAATTTTACGGTGGACGATCATTTGCTCGCGTCACATACGATGTACCACGGTACAAAGTTATAGGCATTTGTATTATGGGGTACATACATATGTACGTACTATGTTTGAAGTTAACATTATTTTAAAAACAATTTGGAGTCGTCGAGGTCGGAATGCTCGGGTCATGGGTCCCGATTGCGGGCCTCCTTTGTAAAGAAATTTCTCGCCGACTGGTGTATACTACAAGTGACAGTTCGTTCTTTGAATAAAGAATTAGAATTGCCATTCAACGTGGCAATGCCAGTCTTTTGGGCACGTTTCCGGATGACAGCGATGCGGACTCACACATACACACACACTAGGTAACACAAAAACAATAAAACAACAAAAAAACAATAAAATATAACAATAAAATGACTAACTATACAAATAAGTATAAAAATACTTATTTGTATAGTTAGTTATCTTATTTAGTACCTAGTGTGAATAGTTAGTTGTGTTAAATATTGTAAAAGTTATGTAAGTAAACCAATAAAAAATTGCAATTATAAAAACTTAAAAACATTGAACTTCTATAACGTATTGAGTTAAAAATTTAACATAGGTAGTTTACTAAAAATGTCATATGTAATTTTGACGGCATTTTGTAAATATTTTTCCCAATTTCTCGCCTTGTTGTTTTATTGGATAGTTTTTCATAATGCAATCAGAGAATACTTGTAGGGAGAAAGAACATAGTAGCATTGACCAAATGTGGTGATCACAGAACGCCCCTTTACTGCATGGGAAAAGGCAAACAGGTATTGTATTATATATATTATAAGTATATAGTATGTATGTGTAGTAAATAGTATGTATGTGTTTATAGCCTATTTTTGTATTTGTGTACGGTCACCAAAGGAGATAAGTAACCAGGGTCGTTGGATATACATCGTTGCAGTTTAGTAATAAGACTAAAGGACATTCTTTTTCGGATAAAATTTTACGATTTACGATTGATGTTTTCGGATAAAATTGTATTTAATTAATAGAAAACAAACAGTTCATTTATCAAACTAAATTTCAATCGAAAACATCCATCGGTTTCTTACTAAACTTCAACTACATCCGACAACTCCGGATACTTATCTCCTTTGGTGACTGTAGATAGTTTTAATAGATTTTTTTATAATTGTTCCTCTCAAAGAAAGCACCTGCCACCTAATCTCTTCACCACCCTTGGCCCGCCTTTGCACCTTTTTTTGCGAAAAGTTTAAGTAAAGAAATAAAGAAATATTACCTACATCTTAAGACTGTAAGATATCTTTGTTATTGACCCGTGACATTCAATAAGATATTATTCTGCCTCAACGAAGACATTTCTTAATACGATTACTTCTCCAAAGACATAAATAAACGGGTACATAATACATTGTGACATAATACGATCTTAGTACAACAAAAAGACAATATCCCTTCGAAACGATTCCGTATCTGACTTTCCCTTAAGAGCGAAATCTCTTAAGTAATATGAACGCCTCCCGGGAGTGTACTTGACTTGGGATTCACGTATTTTTCAATTATAAACACAATGATTTTGTTCGAACGGTAGAGGAAAATGCCAGAAGGTTAACATGCGTTGGCGGTAAATCGGATGATTCTAATGACAAAGAAGGTATATTATAATAAGACGAGATGTTTTGGGAGTAAATCAATTAATAATCTATATTATGAAAGTTATTATTGGAATAATCGTCTTTTAGTACCTACGTTTCATTTAATTAAAAACGTCTAATGGGCCTCTGCAAGTTGGCTTCGGTCCCTCGTACGTCTTCCAAAGGACCCAAGATATGTCAAAGACACTTTAGATAACAATAAACTTATTATTTTGACATATTGCCTCGTTTCCATTAGGAACTACACCTTTAGCGACACACAAATCACTTATTAAGTAACAGTCAGACGTCCAAATCTGTGTTGACCTGGCAATTGCCTCTATCATAAAGTTGTACCTACAAGGATATTTTGATGCGTGGCCAAAATCGGAACTAACACCGCCATAGTTTTTCTTCAATACAATTTCAAATAAAAAAAAAACATATTCATCTAGCCACGGAAGGCCCTCTCGGTGACCTGTAATACAGGTTTTTATATAAAACTTCTTCAGGCACCAGTTTCTCTCAAAGTTAGCTCCTTGTTCGTGCACTTTTGTCAAAAATGTTCACCTAATTTATATTCTATAACCATTTCACCCTTTCAGCATAGCCATAAAAACAAACAATTAAAATAATTGGTAAAATAATACCAAAGCGTTTTTTGGGAACAAAACAATTATTTATGAAAGTCACTGTTTTATTCCAATCAACAGTCAGCCGAAACGTTTTTTGAATGAGTTAGTAAACCTAAACCTGGTTTATTATTCCTAAATTACGGTTTTATGTCTACATTCAGACACAGTTTAATCCTCCTTTAATATTAATATTATAAACGTGAAAGTTTGTATGGATGGATGGATGTTTGTTACTCTTTCACGCAAAAACTACTGAACGGATTTGTATGAAATTTGGCTCACGGATGGTTTATAACCAGGATTAACATATAGGATAGAGTTTTTATCTCGATAGTCCCACGGGATTGAAACTTATGCGGGTGAAACCGCGGGGCGCAGCTAGTCCTTCATATTTATGATCTACTCTTTTTGTAACTTACTATAATTTAGGAAAAAACTTTAAACAAGAATGGGTTCAGAATAGTACCTTGGGGAACCCTAGACTTGTCTTTCAAATTTTATTGGATACTAGAAAAAATAGATAAAATGATTCGTGAATTTTTCTAGGCTCGTTAGCTAAATGATAATCTTTTTATACAAAAATGCTGAATCTAAAATACTGTCAAGCTTAGGAGATAAGATCACTCAAACTAATTTTCCGTTGAAATTTTCTTCACAATAGGACTGGGTTTAATTTTAAAATTCCATTCTTTGCTAGAATTAAATGGCCTCTGAAGTTTGATTTTGCTGAAAGAAGTTATTGGAACGGGGTCTGTACTATCCAATTTAGAAAATGACTCTGCAGGAAAATCTAGTTCTGTTCCAGTAATAATTATACTGGAAAATTTTCTTTTGATAGTTTTTCTACGTATTGCAGCATTGGCAAATGCTACATTATAATTTTATCATGAACGAACTTCTTTTATAACAAATCCAACCTTATTGTTAACCAGAAAGGTTTTTTTCTAGATATTGGTTTTGAAACTAAAAGTGTCATGTCTTTTCTCTTATCGAGATTTTTGATTTGAAGGATTTTATGGACACAGGACTTGCTTTCACAATGAAATAATTTGCTACAATATTAACGGTAAACTATAACAGATTGAACGACCGAGTTCTGTGCGGTCATCCACTGGATCCAAGGACAGTGTTCCCGAAAATAAACGAATTGTACATGACTAAAAAGTGGTCTTGAGGCGAGTCACATTTCATGAGGACTCGATTTGTCCGAAGACTGTAGGGCGATCTAGAATTCGCCCTACCCGCCACCCTAGTATCAAACGTCTACAAGCTTCCTGTTGGGAATCGAACCCAACATTGTAACGCACCTTGCGCGCGACCTACACATTTAAGAGGATTCTGATTCCGGCCAGCGAGCTGCCTTCCGATTGTCAGCGTGGAGCCTAGGACCGGATTTTCGAATATTTTGTAGCTTAGTTTTCAGTAGAGCCTATTTCTTGATAAACTACCAATTAGCCTTATATTATCATTGTTACATTTTGATCAAGCGGTAATTTAAATTATTATCTTGCTTCATAATAACAATTTGATTTGGTGCCAATTACCCATTTAGGACGTTCTTGTATTTGTTTAGTTACGTAAGTTTAGGAACGTTTACAAACGTATCTTAATCGACGCGTAACAAGAATACCTAAAATTTATTGTAAGGCTCGAACACCAAAGACGTCACGTCGGCGTCACGACGTAATCCTTTTTAATAATATTCGTTCTGTGTCTTTTGCTAAGTTTTTATTACTATCTCATTTTACTTGCAAAAATTGAAACGTGTACAAGCGAAGATTTCTTTCATTTCGCTACAATATGTACATTCTAGTCTTGAACTTACCTTCTTTAAAATCATTAGTATCTTTAAATGAAAAATAACAGTTCCAACCTATAATTTGTTTTCTTATTTATATTTTCTTATCAGTATGTAATGACATGAACAGATATAGATGAAATTTGGCAAACAGATACATAGTTTATAATAGAATACTTTTTATTCCGAAATTCCCGCCTAATCGAGACTTATACCCTGTCCATTTGGTAAACCGTTTTTTGACAGATGGAACTAGTGATTGCAGCAACACACAATACACTATGAAAAACGAAACAGAAAGTCCTATACGAGGCCAAAAGGCTTCTATCTCAGCATGATGCTTCGACATTTAAAAATAAATGTCGCAGCGCTGGTATTCTAATAGGGCCCGCTGTGATGTCACGGGCAATCAGTAATATAAATAATAAAATAGATATAATTACCTATGTAAAATACTAGCAATAAAATAAATATTATTTATTTTTAATCCGCGCCAGACGTAACCTCATTATTTGTCTTAATGTTCGGAGTGTCAGAAGCACTCTGTGGCATTGTTGTGACAAGTGAACGGTCGCATGCACCGAAAATAAAAAAAACCGACGAAAATCAATAAATACATTATACATTACGGTTACGGCTGTGTAGTAGAATAGTAATACAGTGATTATACAATAAAAGTGGAATGTGGTAGTTAATTAACGGCACGGATGAAATGGAGAAATAGAAATAAAGTAATGATGAGAGTATTATCGAGTTATAACTTTTAGAAACAAATGACAGACAACGAAACAAAACATTGTGTAGGCCGGCAATAACAATTTGTCTATAGATGCTGCCAGTAAAAGCGTGGAACACAGAAGAACATTTTATTTATTAATTATCGAACATGTACCTATCGGACACAAAAACAAGATGCGAAACAACTGCTGTGCCTGTTCAGTGAACAATCGCTGACTGAGATCAGACTGTGAACGTTCTTAAAATTACAAGAATTGCCCCTCTGATCTCAGTCTCAATCTATCAAAAATACCTCTAATTTCCTTACAGTTTTGACAAGTTTTTGACATTTGTTTGTCGCCGAGATGAGACTGCGACTAGATTTTGACCTTTTAAATTACGAGAATTGGCCCTCTGGCATATGTACGTTCTAAGACAGCTGTCAAAAAAGCAGTTAACCTAAAGGACATGGTATATATGGGTGAAACAGCGAGGCGCATAATATCTTTGATGAATAATAATTATAAATATATGACCATTAAAATAAAATTCAAGAATAAAGGTCGAAAATAAGTTTGCATTCACTTTGGTCTTAGCCGTACATTTCTTCGAATAAAATATTCAAGTATTTGCGACCACGCTAGATTACCCGCATAAGTAAATACACTTACTTTTATTTGAATGAATTATACTAACATTAATGTCTGATGAAACCTTTTCAATACTTTTACTTTCGAAGCATTGAAAGTTCTGAATTTTGGATAAAAATATTCGGTGTTTTTTTTATTTGAATGTTTCTTTAAAATCTGCTTAAGAACACGTTCTTGTTATCTAAGACGATACGAGTATACAAGGCGTAAGACTGTCCCGAACCGGCGACAATTTGAAAGGCATGTCTATAAGCCCCAGTGATACTCAAGGTATCAATGGGGCTTATAGACCGTGGGCCATACTAACGTTTTTCATATCTGAATTTTATTGAACTTGCGACCAGTAGCGCGAATTCCAATTGGCCAGCTACTGTAACATACCCCATGCTGTATAATCACCCTATAAAGTTCCCACTGCTAAGACACAGGCCTGCTCCATCCATAAGAGGGAGTGGGCTATAATCAAAATGTTTTTTGGTTCCAGGACATGCCGGTTTCCCCACGCTGTTTACCTTCACCGTTTTGAGAGCTGTGGTGATGAAATAATTTACACATTGTAAAGCTTGCACCCCATGCTGAAGATCAGTTAAATATTTCTCATTAATATAAGTCTAAAAATTAATTTCAGTAGCAAATCCCGAGCTTGGACCTAAGCTTGAGGCTTAAAAAGCAGCCAAACTTAAGTGGGACTGGACCGAACATGTCGAATGAGTCATGGGCCACATCTATCGCAGTGTAAGCTACCGAAACATCTAGTGACATCGAGGTAGACCCAGAGGAAGCTGGCGGAACGAGCTTGAGAAAGAAAGAAAGAAAGAAAATGCATTTATTTGGCACAAACTAAAAGACACACAATACACCAGATACATACATCAAATAAACACACACAATAAAACAAAAAAAATAAAAATAAAATAAAAGATTAAATAAAAAGTGTGAATTCCGATGTAAGAAATTAGCGGGAAAAGTGTGCCTCACGGCTGCGCCAAAAAGGCCCAGTTCAGCAAAAAACTTGACGCCCACAGACAGGATTGGTCCACATTAGCTAAAGACAGAGAGAACTGGAAAGGCGAAAGGGAGGCCTTTGCCCTGCAGTTGGACAACATAGGCCAAAAATAATTAATCAATTTAAGTCTAATATCACCAACCCGCCGTTAGCAAATGTTTCTCTGTGTGAAAGGAGCCGTTCGCCCTGCAGTAGGACACTAAAGCCCTTTGTACACGGCACGGCTTCTTTATGGAACAGCAAGCTAACCGCACTGTAAACTAATCGTTTGAGCTTGTATATGCGTATAAGGGCAATGGAGAGGGCTATGCTCGGAGTTTCCTTGCGTGATCGAATCAGAAATGAGGACATCCGCAAGAGAACCAAGGTTACCGACGTAGCCCGAAGAATTGCCAAACTTAAGTGGCAATGGGCAGGGCACATTGCTCGCAGAACGGATGGCCGATGGGGCCGAAAAGTTCTGGAGTGGCGACCGCGAACCGGAAGACGTTGCGTTGGAAGGCCTCCCACTAGGTGGACCGATGACCTGGTGACGGTTGCGGGAATCCGCTGGATGCGAGTCGCACGGGACCGGTCAATGTGGCGACACTTGGGGGAGGCCTATGTCCAGCAGTGGACGTCTATCGGCTGAAATGATGATGATGATGATGATGCGCATACGGCAAGCGGTGCCGTGGTGCCGCTGTGTCGTCAACAAGCCTCCATAGTGATCCATACGACACTGACGACCGTTCCTATACACGGCGAATCAATCGTAGTTTTTCATGGAGACGGCAAGGAAAATGTTTGTGTACAAAGGGTCTAATAGGTGGGTATACACGGTGGGTACGGTGGTGGGTACGTAAATCGTTGTGTGATTGTCTTTTGGTGCGATCAAAATATTCACTACAATAGTGAAATTGAAGTCGAAACGGGGACCAATTTTAGCCAGGTGACCTTTCTACACTAGACACGTAGAACATTGTTTAATTCTAGATGAATACCTATTAATTACGAAACATATTCAAGAGTTACTTAATTTCTATAGTTGTATAATATTGAAAGTAGCGCTTGACGAAATTAAGGTAATTACTTTGTCTGTAACCGTTCGAGGTAAATTTGAATACCTCAGATCAATCAAGGGACTAGGTCTTAATAAAACTATTGCAATTAATTAATTTCAAAGAAATACAATTAATTTAATAGATTTCGAGTTCAGTTTCATTGAAAATCTGAAGTTATTTAGCCCTTTTTACCTTGAAGCTAAAAGCGTTACCAAGTAAACTTATGTAGAAGATTCAAATATATATTTGACGAAAGTTTAAACCACGGTTCGAACAGGTATTGAAAATACATAAAAGCGTTGATTACTTTGTTAATTATTTGAGTTTAAAATGTCTAGGTTAATTTTATTACTTAAAAAGATTTAGGTACAGACGCCAGCAGGTCAAGCTACCCGAAACTGTCAAATTTTCCCAATCAACCTTGAACCTTAATGCTTTAGCGATAAAGTTGAAAATCTATTAAAGAAATTTGACAGATTGTAGTAACTTGATGTGCTGGCGAAAGCACGACACTCTTATACTTGTGTCGCTCTTCTTAAGTTTGGTTTGCCGCGTTATCAAAAGAAGCTACGTTACCACGCCTACCACAGACGAGGAGATGAGATGACAGTTGTGACACTGACAGTTGATCTTCCACGGAATGTGATATTATGGTGGCGATGGCGAATGTAAGCTTTTCCTAATGAGGTAACAAGACCCGAAATAAAGGCTTTAAATGTTGTTTCTTTCGTTTTTACAGGTAATTCAATAAATTGTTTATAGATGATGTAAGTAATACCTATTTCGGCGGCCTCTCGCGCCCGGCCCTGGTGCAAGCCATGGTCCGGAGCGAGAGGGAGTGGGAGGCAGTCGCCTCCTTCTGCGGAGCAGTCATGCTAGCGAAGGAGGTGGCGGGACGGATGAGGGAGAGAGCCTCCCGTCCCAGCCGCCGCGGGAGGCGCTCCGGGCGTCGGGAGCCGCGTGACGACTCCCGGCCACCGTAGGCGCGGGCCTGCGGGCGGAGAGCAATGGGTAGCTCACCGTCCGATCAGGACCAGGCCCGTGCCGGACGGCGCGTAAGTGTTCCACGCGCGCCTCAAAGAGATGTCAGCATAACGAGGGGCCCCTCAGGGCCGAAGCCTGCCGGGGCAGCGGGATTGTCCGAAAGGGTTACCGCTACCCCGGAACATAAAGGGCGAAGGAAGGAACATGGGTGGGTTTTAGTCAGTAAGAGTCTGACACTCCCTTCCGCTCCACCCAGAGCGGGAGGGGTCATTTGATGATTTCCCACCAGAAAAAAAAAAAAAAAAAGTAATACCTACCTATTTTGTTGTAACATATTTTAAATTAAATCTTTCGTTTTTACAGAGAAACGCAATTACGTCTTTGTGTCATTATTATCAATTCGTTGAAGTAGAAATAAAAAACTCCATTATATGGACAATAGTAAAAGCCGTTAAAGGTGCGTCAGGTTCAGTTTAAAACCGGCGTCAGGCACTAGTTGTCTGGCAATTTTGCTGAACTGGGCCTTTTTGGCGCATTCATGAGGCACACTTTCCTAGTAATGTCTTACATCACAGTTTTCACTTTGTATTAGATTTTTGTTTTACCTGATGAATATTATATTGTGTGCCTCTCAGTCTGTTCGTTATTGCACATATAGAGTTATGAGGAACGGAGGATCTTCCGACCAGACGGTTGATCTGTCTGGTGGGCTATTGCCCAACGATTGGCGCTGTATCTAGGCCAGTCGCACGGTAAACGGTTTCGCGATGCAGGATTTTGTGTGACGTTAGTGTGATGTGGACTTCACATGTGGCGATGTATGTAGATGCCGCCACATACAAAAGACATGCTTGAAGTTTTAAATAATTGTTATTTTATTTTATGTCATTTTTTTTTTGTTTATGTTCTTTTTTATGCGCTATATTTGCCGCAAATAAATGTATTTTCTTTCCTTCTATTCTTTTCTTTAATTATATATATCTGTTTTTCATACACAGCCGGCAGATCAAAATGCTCTGCGGTAGTACTAGTTCATAATTAGCTTATCCTACAACTCTTGGTCAACATTGATTATACGTAGCTTGTATTTATTTATAGGTATGAACATAATATATGACCTTAGTTTTGGAAAGCCTCAGTTTTAAATTAAATTGTAATCCAATTTCACATGAACTTTATTGTTATTACTATTTCGCTAACGAGAAATTTGACAGCATATTATGGAAAGAGCCTTGATTAGGCTTTCGGAATCCAACTATTATTAGAGGAAAATATTATATTTTACATAAATAAATGCTTTTGTTTCCAATATGGTTTAATAAAAGTTGATCAGTTTGTGCCAAAAGCTTGTTTCACATCTGGCTTCAATTCGGTGGGTCTTTCCCGTTGTGGTTGTCATGTTGCCAATTGGCCGCCTCGTGTAATTGTGTACAACATTCGCGCATGCCAATTATGTGGGCAATGACACTTTCGTTAATTAAGTAGTTTCTGAAATCTTTAATATACCAGCTGACTTTTTTTACCGTCTTGACAAAACGGTATAAAGGTGAACGGACAAAAAAAAGCCTATGGCACAGAAATCTCTTTTTTTTTTCACGAAAAATGAAATGACAAAACTCTTTCAAACCGACTTCAAAAAAATTTTTGGGTTTTTTTTTGTGTGTTTGTTATGTGATTACTCCGCCAATTGTTGACCGATTTTCAAAATTCTTTTTTTGTTCGAAAGGAGATACTTCTAAAGTGGTCTCATAGTCACCAAGACAGGATCTGATGATTTGATCCTGGAGAAATCGAGGGCAACCCTCAAATTTTATGGGCCCACACGTCGTTTTTTTAAACCAAAATTACTGGTGAAAATTACAACTTAAAAGTGAAAAATAAAAACTTTTATGCAAAAAAAAACCGACTTCCAAAAAAGACACTACAAAGTGAAAAATAACTTTAATTTCGGAAGTCGGTGGCAAACAACGAAAATGCGAACACAACGACACCGACTTCCGAAATTAAAGTTATTTTTCACTTTGTAGTGTCTTTTTTGGAAGTCGGTTTTTTTTTTGCAAAAATGTTTTTATTTAATATTCAATATTTTGATTTGAATCTAGCTAAGCTTAAGGGCCTTGGTTTTGAAGAGAGAAACAGTCGTTTGACAATGTTTATTATTGCTTCTCTACGTACTAACCATGTAGTTAGTTTGCTAAAGCGGCGTCGGTCAGCGCTTCAGCTACAGAACGCCATTAATATGTATGAGAAATAATTCACTTTTGTATACCCAAGAGACTGACAGGACAACACAAAATATCCAACGTGAACGTGGTTGAGACTAGGAAGTATTTTGTTTTAATGCTATAAACTAGTACTTGACTGCGATCCCGCCTGATGGAAAGCAGTGATGGATGTGATTTGTGTTTTGTGTGCTGTGTGATTTTGATGTTGTTTCTCTTCCTATCATCCGACAATGGAAAATGAAAGGGTTATGAGTTTAACAATGTGTGTATGGAAATTAGATCTTAGGTTGAAAACTGCTAACCGATTGTATTATCGAACCCGATTGTTTTTTAAATCAATGTATTCAAACGGCAATATGCTCGGTCCGTATGACTTGGGACTTGAACATAACCGGTGAAATGTGAGTGTCCCTACTGGGGTACACCTCTGCCTAAACTTTCGGGGATTACAGGCGACATATTAAATAATGGTCAACTAGCTGCGCTCCACGGTTTCTCCCGCATAAGTCTTGAACACGTGAGAATATCGGAATAAAAAGTATACTACACCCTAATCCTAATCCAGGTCATGATCTACCCATGTGCCAAATTTCATCCAAATCCGTTTAGCCGTTTTGGCGCGAAAGCATAACAAATATACAAAAAAATCAACTCTTTTGTCTTTATAATATTATATAGTTTAGATAATCGTTTATAACTTCTGATATAATGGGTATTAAAACTTACCTTCGAATACTTTAAAACCAGTGGAAGACTCATAGCTGATGACAGTATCCAGACGAAGGCGATCTTCACTGTCACTCTCTTTCTCGTTTTATTTCGTCCGAACCTCATTGGATATCGGAGGGAGAGATACCTGTAGAACAAAATATTTGTCAGTATTACAAAACGTCCTCTTTTGTTAAGATAATCTCTTCTCTTTCTCCTGGACTTGCATCTACTTCTTCTCTTTTTGTAATAGGAAAGTCAAATTCTGTTTCCTTGTGGTTTTTAAAAGAGTAGGTAAGTAAGTTAGAGTCTATATTAAAAAAAAGAACTTTTAAATTAATTTAAGAGTAAGTTTTAGAATTTCTTTAAAGTTATTGTTGCTTTTTAAGCAATATAACAAATTCGACACACTTCACAAATCTGATGAAAACAAGGAAAAAAAAAGAAAGGGACACAGGTATCTATGAGACACACACAGGAAATATAAATAGTATAAAAGGAGCATTTAAAGCTGACTAAGTTACATTAAAAACAAAAAAAAAACCAAAGAAAAGACCTGTGCGATGTCAAAAAGGCTTCTATCTCAGCATAATGCTGCGGTATTTAAAAAAATAATACCGCAGCGTAAAGCAAGACTTAAAATCCAATTCAACTAATTTCATTACTCTATGTACAATAATTTTGCTAAAATTATACCCTGCAGACTAATTCATTAATCTAAAAGCCACATAATAATAATATAATAATTACCCACACTGCATGAAACGTTTGCAGATTAATTAATTAATTAATTGTATTAATGTATATTACAGTGATTCACAAACCTGTCGACGCTAATGGTGCATAGATGCATGATGGATGCGGTACAGAGTAGCACGTCGAGACAAAGCCAGCACAGGCAGTATATTGCAGGAAGGGGGAAGTAACCTGTAAAAAAAAACAAATTGTCATAATTTATTTAAAGACATCAGGCGTAAAAAGGGAGGGCGGAGCACCGCCGCGTCCTCGTGGCGGCGATCTCTCGCGTCCGGTCCTGGTCCAGGTCATGGTACGGAGCGAGAGTGCATGGGAAGCCGTCACTTCCTTCTGCGAAGCAGTAAGGGGCACGGGCTTGCGGGCGGCGAGCAATGGGCAGCTCGCCGCCCGGCAAGGAACAGGACTGGGTCGACGGCGCGTTGTGTTCCATGCGCGTCTCAAAGAGATGTCAACACGAACTGACGGGGTCCGCTAGGGCCGATGCCTGCCAGGGCCGCGGGTTATTCGAAAGAGATACCGTGGCCCGTGGCATAGGCAATTGAAGGAACACGGCTGGGTTTTAGTCAGTAAAAGTCTGACACGCCCTCCCGCTCCGCCCAGAGCGGGAGAAGTCATATGATGATTTACCAACCAGAAAAAAAAGGGTTAAAAAGGGAAGATGGGCCAGAGAAGTAACATAATGGTATCCCAGAGAAGGAAAGAGGAAAAGACGAAGAATAGAAGAAATGCTATTTGAAACTTAGAAAAAAAAAATATAAATGATTTATTTAGGTATACCAAAAGTACACCAAAAGTAAGAACATCTTTTTTTTTTTTATCATCGTCAAAAGTAAACGTAAATGAGCCGCCCAAAAGCGTGTGAGCTAATTTTTACTCAATATAAAAAATGCGAAAAGGAATCTGCTGATTCGGTTAGTCCACATTTTTCGTAAAACGAAACGTCAAAATCTTATGTTCTCCTTTACAACCAAAAAAATGGAAACACAAGTGAAAACTTTTAATTATTTGATTAGTTCACGAAAACTTCTATAAGAATAATAAACACGTAATAATTAATTAATGAATACTTAAATGTTACGAGCTAGTGAGAAATTTCTATACATTCTTAGGGCAGTCACCGTACTTTCCAAAATTGTTGTCCACAGTTCGTTAAAGTAAGCAAACCGTACCCAATAATAATCAATCAAATATAACGTAGCCAAACGTCAAAATCACACAAAGAAACCTATCTATTCTTTGTTCACTCTAACAAAACCTGATTGATATACATCCTTTACTATCGGATATCGGACCTGCGGCTCGAATTCCGAAGAACAAGAACAAGATCACAGTGTCTTCATACAAACTTTTCCACCTTGTTTCCGATGGAAACATGTGTGTTTGCTACCTGAGAACTTTGTATCCGATCAGGGTATAACTGAATAACAGAGCTTACGATTTATGTTAGGGAAACGGGTATACCTTATTTTATTTACAAGTTTTATTATTGAATATTTGTTTAAAAAAATTCAAATATTTCTGTACCTATTTTTTCTGTTCTGTTTTTCTTGTCTGTTGTACAGACGCCAGCACACCAAGCTACTACAATCTGTCAAATCTCTTTAATAGATTTTCAACTTTATCGCTAAAGAGTTAAGGTTCAAGGTTGATTGGGAAAATTTGACAGTTTCGGGTAGCTGCGTCCGTACATAAATGGTAAAAAAAAAATATGTACATTATTTTTTTGTTGACGAATTTGGGACGAAGCACAACTTCAATAGTGATATGGGACAAACTAAGAATTTTTTGGAATGTGGGACAAAACTTCAGGACGAACGAAGAATAAATCGTTTATGTTCATGCCTTCCGTTTCTAAACAACGTTTTTTTATGATGAAATTAAAATGTTAACAAAATCAATGCACCTAGCCTTTTCCCAAGTTGAGGTCGGCTTCCAGTCTAACCGGATGCAGCAGAATACCATTATTATACATGGAGAGACTGCCTGTCTGACATCCACAACACAGTTACTGGGTAACATAATCCTTGGTCAGAATATTTGGCTTCTGGCTACCCGTAACTACTGTCAAAAATCTACGACTAAGGACTAATGGCTTAACGAGGTTTCCGAGCCACGGAGGGGTCTCGATATGTAATTGGATGGTAACCGACCGCGGCCAGCGTAGCCTGAGCGATTGTTATAACTCCCTTTTATTTTGCTTTTTGCGTTTTAAAAATATGCGTTTGTAGGTTTTGGTATCTATAGTGTATGACATAATAGTTATGAAGTGCACTCATACAATAAAATGGATAAATAAATAAGTTTTAATAGCTTCAACGAGAAGCCTGTTAGCAATACTGCAGTCCTGTATTCAACGTTTCGATAGGTACAGTAAAGCATCAGCACCAGAAATACAGAAGCTAAAAGCTTTCAACATTCCTTTACCTGTTTGTTTTAGTAAGATTAAATTTATGCAAGGCAGAGTCGGGTCGGAGCAGCGACACGTACAAAAATGTTGTATGAATATTAGGAACGTGTAGTTCATGCTACACCGTACTGTGGCCGTGTCACGAACAACGTCCACGTCTGGCACAGACTAGCATTGAATTATGCTAGACTGGGCAAAGGTAAGCAATAGACACACATTTTGCTAGGTGTAATATGGGGTGACCCTATTTCCACCAACCCGACACAAAAATTAAGACCCAGACTCCGAGCTGCTGCTGAGACAATCTTATTTAAAACCCCCAATAACACTTTGATGGACCTGGAGAACAAATTTTTAATCTCGAATTTCTCGAAACACGATTTTAATCATGTAATACTCGTACGAGATTATACAGGGTAATTTGTAAAACACTAACAACTTTGCAGGACTGGTTTACAAACATCATAAACGACAACTTTTGTTCTACGACTTTTCACAAAACATGATACATTTATCAAAAACAAGCCGTTAAGATTCCGTTGTTCTATCTAACCCCCGCTCCCCTCCGCTGAATTTTTTACTAGTCACAGAATTTTGTTTACCTAACCAATGCGCTTCGCGAAGAGTTTGTAACATAAAAATGAAAGTCTGATAAATGAAAATCTGATGAATTAATAAAAGTCATAGAACAAAAGTTGTTGTTAATGATGTTAGTAATATAATCCTGAGAGGTTGTTAATGTTTTACCAATCACTCTGTCTAGTCATAAGAATATATTTTTTTCTGTGTCTTCTATTGCCCCCTGAAAGTTTAAACGCCCACGAGAGGGCGTTATCGCCCATGTTGAGAACCTACGCACTACACCAACGAGGCAGTCCTTTACATAAATCTTGCTTACCAACCTACCTTCACAAAAGCAAAAAAAAGATAAAGGAGTTCCAAATTTCAGGTTCTATTAGTGTACTCTCATTGAGAAGTGGGTCTGAAACTAGACTTATAAACGTGCCAGAATTCATTCAGAGCCGTTGAGAAATATGGCCTTCAGGTATCAAGGTCACACCAAAAGGAACGTGATTGCCGAAGATATATTGGATCTTTTACAAATCTGAGAAGCTATTCACCTTGAATTAGATATTCTTTTTACCTAAACTTGATATACGCAAATAATACGCGATGAAATTAAACTAGACTGATCAGTGTGCGGTATGTATATTGAATTTACTTCATTTTGAAACGTTTTACCACACATGTGAGGCTCCAAATTGGAAAGTAATTCAATTACGTTCCTTCGTAGTGAAATATGTTTGCGTGTAGGTGTTTTTTGTTCAAGATATAGGTACATAATGATATTAGGTGAGATTCAGAATTTCTAAGCCCGCAAAAATGGGTTACAGCCAAAATGAAAGTAATAAACATGTTACCTATTTTGATGTACAGATTGCGTAGACAGTCAGTTTGGCGATGGGTCTTTTGTTACAATAAAAAAAAATACTTAGCTGTTGTATAGAAAGTACAATACTTATGCGTTCAAAATGTATGAAAAATCAATTATTTTTGTTAACTGTCTAAAGTATTCAATACACGAGGGTTCAGAATAATGTACTGAGTCCATGGTAATAGGCGGCGCGTCGATGTCCCTCGATACGTGTTTTCATGCTACGGCGTAGCTGACACCATGACGTCACCGTCAATACGCAAGATTTCGTAAGTTAACTGATCGGACGTAAGATTGCTACTTCTAAACTTTGTTATGCGTCAAATTGATACATTGATGTCATATAACTATGCTTTATTTATTACTAGATAGTAAGATAATGCTGCTGCAGCTGTTAAAATAATAACGTATTCTTCTTCGTCATCGTGTCGATGCCAAGAATAAATTGAATTTAGTTAGCCCAAAACTTGACCACTTCTACGCCATCGTCATTGGCAGTGCAGAGGTGCAGAGGTAGTTTGTGGTGTTGGTGGCTACATTTTTGCGTATAAAGGGCAAGACAATAGGTGGTTACATCTTTCCACTTGGGTTCGGAAGCGGTTCAGAGACTTCCTACAATGTTTTGAAAACTCTATCAAAAACAACTCCTTAAATCGCTCATTTAATAAGTCGATACACCATTATTTTTCCAAACACATACCTAATCAAATTATATTTTGATTGACATATAAAAATAAAAACACCACTACCAACTAAAATTCTGACACTTTATTGTATTTTTAATGTCACCGCGTATCACTTTCCCAGGGCTTTTAACAAATTTGTCAATAGACCGCAGGGGTGCGCCTCTAAACAAACATGCGGTTAGTGACAACCCTAGCCACCACTCATTAACTTGCCATCGATGTTTGCTGACTCCAAATTACTAGGAATATTATACGGAATGAAATGGGGACGCCACGCAGTAAGAAAAGGTTCGACTATCAGCGGGACGTTAGAATAATAGAAAAGGGTTAATAGAGTATTTCATAAAACATTACTGCTGCCACTAACGGCGTGTGTAGTCGAGCTTTGCATAAAAGTTAACAGGGGGTCTACTACGAAGTGCAAAGTGCGAATGATCGGATCGGACCGACACACGGCCGAACCGAATATTATTGAAAAATGCGAAAAAAGTTCGGATCGTCTCAGTTGGGTCGGGACCATAGTCAATATTCGAAAAAGTGTAGGAGTGTAGGATCGGGACCGACCGAACCAAACAGTAACTTCGTAGCAGGAAAAGGCCGAACATTCGGCCGATACCACTTCGGAGTAGACCCCCTGGTTCCACCAACGCTGTGAGTTTTGTAGTAACAGCGGTTGCTTAAAAAAAAACATTGAAAAATATTGCAGTTTGTGGTGTACACCTTACCAACTTAGTTATGTGTCTATTACCTTTTGTTTTGCTAGGCAATCAACATTATTTTCAGTGTGACTTTACTTTTGACTTTGGCATCATATACATGTTGGCAGGAATATCGGCGCGTAACCTGTTACCGTGGATTCAGTACATGATTTTGAACCACGTGCGAAAATTTTCGACGGTTATTTAAAAAAAAATTGCTATTCTATACATTTTAACCGCGTAGGTATTGAACTTTTCTATGTAAATGAAACAGCGGATTTTTTTTTTTTAAACCGACGAAAATTTCTACACTGCTTTAGTTTCCGCGTCGATGTCGCTGCCCCCCTACATTGACACGAAACAATTTCTAGAATATTACATATACATTTTGAAGAATCGTAGCAATAAATTACTAAAAATAGCAAAAGACATACACAAATATTTCCTATCGATCTACATTAAAATTTCATTTTACTTATGTAGTTTGAGAAAAAAACAATTTCTTAAACAAATCGCTACCCGCTCTTCCACCCGCTAACAATCGCACCTGCCCTACATATAACATAAGACTGACAGTAATATGAAATATGAACACGTCATCTCATTTCACTTTTTATGGAAACTTTTGGGAAATCAAAACACCTAGTGAAGCTCTGTTTTCCTTGCAAAGTGAGGCAACAATAACTTGGGTGTGACGGCAATTCTTTATAATATTAATATATTTGACAAAGTCTAAGAAGACAAATGCTGGCAATTTTACCTAATATGTGAGCAGGTTAGCAGTAGTAGCCCAGTGGTAACGGCCGCGACTTACGAGTTGTAAGTCGTAGGTTCGAACCCAGACAGGCGCTTAACTTTGTGTAAATTATTCCATGACTACTGCTCTCAAAACGGCGAAAGAAATCATTGTGAGTAAACCGGCATGTCCTAGAACCAAAAATTCGAAGACATGTGACATCTACCAACCCTGACTGAGCCGGCGTGGTGGATTACTCCCTCTCACTGAGAGGAGGCCTGCGTCCCAGCAGTGGGAACGATAGGCTGATTATGTATTTCACCTAAAATAGACGATATTTTGGCAAACTGAAATACATTTCTTCTATGCGCAAAGAGACAGGTCAGAACTAGCAATGCCGAACCTCATGATTAATCTAGGAATATTTTTTTTTTTTTCAAAATCAATTTTCGTAAACAAACCCCGTCGATCGTTGGAGGTGGTGTTCTGAGGTTTTCACCTACCTCCATAGAAAAAGATGTGAGTTAATTAATGCCAGTTAATTAATAATAAATAACACTATGGTACGCGCCATGCGGTAAAAATAAATTGGATTGTTTTGCAAAAGGACGTACTGCAGTCCGAAAAAAAAGTAAGTAATTTCAGAGCAAATTGCTTAGTACAGTATTCTCAGTGTGTTCGTAGATCGGTGCGATTCCCCGATTTTGCGGAGGTGGATGCAGCTCCACGTTTTATTTTAATTGTATATCTGTGTCTGTAACCTGCTAACTATGGACTGATGTATGAAATAAAAGTTTTCTATTCTATTCTAAATACAATTTCGATTTTTAAACTTGAATTAGCTTAAAATCACTTATGATTTTAATCGTAGAAAGCTACTCATTAATTTCAAAAATAAATTCTTTAATCGTTCCTTTTTCATGGAATTATCTAATTACAAAGATTTGAAATACTACCTGCTTTCACATAGCTTCGTTCAAAAATCTACGAAACCATCAATACACATTATTTCTGTATATCAAATAAAATCTGACAATAATTATCGCGTAGCAAATCAGATATCTGCTACGCCGTAGGCAGCGTAGCAACATCGCGTCAGCTCCATCGTAGCAATCTTTTAGAAGTCTATACAGGGTCGGGCCAAGTTATTGGGAGTAAAAGTGTATTTAAATTCTGCGAAAAATCCCCGACAAAGCTTGTTTTTCTTACAGCGTCTTCACGTTTCTTAATGTTTTTATTTATTCACAGTACCAACATAAAGAAAGTGCAAAAACATAAAAAGCGGCTTCGCACTAGTATAAATATCTTATGAGAAAAGAACAAAAACAATAAGAAAGACGGTAAATATAAATGTAAAAGCTGGTGTCACTCTTGGCAAATTAGAGCTAAACCGAAAAAAGAGTATCATTTTGACGGTCACGACACTTTTATTATGTGCAAAAGCGAAAGGAACTTCGTTCCAATCGGGTGTCTCTCGATACGTTTGCACTTTTATTTTATTTTATTAAAATACTAGCTGTGCCCGGCGGTTTTACCCACATAAGTTTCGATCCCGTGAGCAGGTCGGGATAAAAATTATCGTATGTGTTAATCCTAGTTATAAACTATCTGTGTGCCAAATTTCATCCAAATCCGTTTAGTAGTTTTTGCGTGATAGAGTAACAAAGATCCATCCGTCCATTCAAACTTTCGCGTTTAGAAGATTAGTACGATATAGAATGTAAGAACATCATGTCATAGGTACTTGCACCCACGGTCTCACAAATTGTTTATACCGATCAGACGAACAGCATATTAACTAATGGTGAAGCCATTTGTTAATATGCTGTTCGTCTGATCGGTCACAAGTCACAACTTAAAAGAGTCTTCAGAAGTGGCGTTATTTAATTTCGTCCGGCGCTTTCTTAATAGTCATCCTTACTACCATATTAATGACAGCTGTCTTAGAACGTACATATTCCAGATTTCGTAAAAGTTAACTTTAAAATGCGTAATAAATTAAATATACATATAAACTGCCTTATATTATTGAATTATCTTATTTATGGCTTCTTACATACATTATAATACCGTACGTGTATTGTAACAATGTATCGTGTGTTGCTGCAATCACTAGTTCCATTTGTCAAAAAACGGTTTACCTAATGGAGAGGATATAATCTCTTATACTGCCTCGTTGGTCTTGTTATAACAAGCGCTACTGCTGAGCATGAGGTCCTCAGTTCGAATCCCGAGTTAGGCAAAGTGCTGTTGGGTTTTGGAATTTTTCAATAACATCCTGGAGTTTGGATTTGTGCCCGGTTGATGGGATTAGGTTCGCTCCCATAAGACGTAAACATAACTGACGAAATATGGGTGTCCTGCAGGTACCCCTCTACCTAAACCTTCGGGGAATATAGGCGTTATGTTATGCTAATATTTTTATCTGGCCTGTAATTTTACTTTTGTCGAACTCATGCCGCGCTAACGAGGTGGCAACGAAAACAGACCAAATAAACCATTCAGTGCAGCACCACAAAATGTAGGCTAAATACAAAAACAACATTAGAGTGAGTAAAGGCAAAAGCGTTCTTATTATTAATACACCCGTTTGCTATAAATCCTCTGTGTAAATAACAGAAACAAGATATGAACGGCTGACATAATCCCAGTGAAATTACAGGCGCTATATATTTGAAATGTAACACGAGCACAAGCTTGCGTGTATGTGAGCGTTCTATTTTGTATATTTACGTTCGTTTCCAAGGTTTAAAGGGCTACTTTGTTTTGTTTTATAGTAAAATTTTGAGATCATACATCGTTGTCGCTGAGATGGGATTGCGACTAGATTTTGAACGTTTTTAATTACGAGAATTGGCCTTCAGTTCTCAGAATGTCTCTTTCGCAAAATGGCCTCTTCCCAAAATGTCTACCGGACGCAAAATGACCATTTTTCAGAAAGTCTCTTTCGTAAAATGACCACTTCTCAAAATGTCCCACTTTTCCAATGCACATTCAATCCTTCGTATCAGTACAAAATCGGTCAAGTGCGAGTCAGATTCGCGCACAGAGGTTTACATAATAATCTTTTATTCAGATAGGTAGGTAGGTACAAATAATACTGACAAATAAAATAAAGGACATAACCTATGTATGTCCTTTATTTTTAATCGTTTGCAAGGTTTACATATATCATTCGTTGTAACTTTTCTGGCCCAGCAATGTGTTTCGCTTTGGATAGCATTTATCCAGATCGGCTTTTATTTCGGGTTATTTGGTATCAATTTTCAGTGGCCTCTAGATATGTTTTGGCGGTTTTAGTTGGCAAAACTTGCGGCATGTCGACTGATTGTGAATATCAGCACAGTATTACTTGCTTAACAGAAATTACTGTAGGATATTGAGCTCTACGTATTACCTACAATTACCTATTCGCCTATTGTACACTATTTATTTCTACCTATTCTAAAGTATGTGAATGTTTGTCCCATTCATCTCTCATTTAAAAGTAATGTATGGTCTAGCAAGGGATCATACATTCCCCTTGGGTAACATGGTAACCACGGGGGCTCAAGTATCTAATGGCCGATTCCTATAACTTCGTTGAATCGTTATTAGTTAAAATCAAGTCTCTTCATTCATCGTTGATATGCTGCGACAATGGCTCTCGTGCCACACGTGTCTGAGTCTACCTCCTCGCTACCACAGATGCGACGCTCCGTAAGAATGACAGCTTGTCAAATTTCACTCTAATCCGACATATACCACAGCGAATGTCATGTGTCCATGCTGCGCCGACAAATCTATTTATATGCCCAGTTTGTCAATATAGCTACCATAAAAAAGGCTACCATCGGTAAGCACAACGATTCGTTTTTGTTTGTACGAACCCACCATTATTAGTTCTCTCAGTTTAGTTGGTAAACCCCAAAGTAACTTGCTGTGAATATGTATTTGCACAGTAGCTGTAACCTGCTCAACAAAATTTGCTACTGGATATTGAGCTCTAGGTAGTTTCGCCAATTACCTATTCTACAGGCATTCCCCTGAGGTTAGATTTGTGAAATTTTGGCAGCCGCTTTCTATAAAATATTAAACCGAGTCTGGTTTGACTGAACTGGTTCACCAGGGACGTTTAACTGTTCTACATATTTTTTACAATGATTTACTTATTTTGCATGAGTTTTAGTAGGTAATTAAACACTAAAATTCGCACATAATTCGATACGAATATTTTTGTTAAATGGTTTTGATTTAAATATTGCTGAATACTTTCAAAGTGTGGTATTGTATAAAATACGAGGGTTTGATTTTGTTCAATATTGTGTGTCGTCTCCGTCACTCATCCGTCATCTTTATGAAATAATCTTTCTAAAATTCGTTTGGTATTTGCCGAGTAGGTACTGTACCTAGGGAATGCAATCTTGTGTCTAGATTGGCATCTCGAGATTTCGCGTAATAAGTATGGTGTCGACATAGGCCATACGAGATCTAATTTTTAAAATATTGCATTTTTTTAAATCAAATTTTCTTAATATAACACGATTGCCCTTTTTTTTGGGTGGGAAGTCATCTTATGACTTCTCCCGCTCTGGGTGGAGCGGGAGGGCGTGTCAGACTTTTACTGACTAAAACCTACCCGTGTTCCTTCAAATGCCTGTGCTAGGGGCCACGGTATCTCTTTCGAACAACCCGCGGCCCCGGCAGACATCGGCCCTAGCGGACCCCGTCAGTTCATGCTGACATCTCTTCGAGGCGCGCGTGGAACACAACGTGCCGTCGACCCGGGCCTGGTCCTTACCGGGCGGCCAGCTGCCCATTGCTCGCCGCCTGCAAGCCCGCGCCTACGGTGGCCGGGAGTCGGCTGTTGACTCCCGAAACACGATTGCCCTTAGTTGTAGTTTTCATTTTAAACCGACAATTTAGGGTAATCGTGTTATATTTTTTAATTAATAAAAATCGGATCTCAAAAAAATCAATGTTTATTTAAGTTGAACGAGCAGTACTCACACTATAAATCCATTATTAATCTCTTTCGAGATTGTCTTCCCAAAACATTGAATCTTGAAAAAAGACGAATACCAGTAGTAGAGTAGAGAAATTATTTTACTTCCAAAACAGCAGTTAGAGTAAATTAAATAAACCGACGTAACCCGGAAACAAGTCGGTTCGTGTGTTCAGTAGACTAATTAATAACATGTTGCATGCTGTTCTGGGAACCAACATGTTGGAAACACCACAAATGCTATTATTTTATTAAAATTGTTGGTTGCGTGATAATTTAGTTCAATGTTTGAAGCTGGATTTATATAATTGTTACTATACGTAGCGATGTGTAAGAGAATTCCTTTGCGTAATATTTCTTTATATTTATTAAGTGTGTTGTTCTGAAAATGTTTTTGGGGTTAGCAAGTAGTAGTTCCCTAAATATCACTACTACTTCTATACTGTTAGCCTTCATCATCCTACTGTTGGGCCAAGGCCTTTCCACATGATGTTCAGGTCTTTCGAACCAGGGCTAAAGTGGACCACTGATCGTTTGTTTTGTCCAGCTCGTCCCACCATCTTCGACGGGGTCTGCCGTAAATATTAACTTACATTTTTCCAAGATTAATATCTCACTGCCTAGCACGCCCGACACGGTTGCCGCATGTCCAACGAGTCATGGGCAAAATCTACCACCCAGAAAACTTCCGGCGACATCGAGGCAGACCCAGGAAAAGATGGCGGGACGACCTTGACGCCTACAGAGAGGATTGGGTGGACCAATCCTCTCATGAATAAGAATTGCATGAAGAATCATGTGATGAATTTATGATTACAGTTTGCGCGTCGATATCCCTGTCAACCATATTTTTACTCACGACTTTGATCTTCAGAATTTTCCTTTACATTATTTTCCAGTAAGTACACAGACACCTAACGGGTTCAATTCCCGCGTGGAACAAATATTTGTATGGTCTACAGGTAGTGGGTTCGGTTTGTGGGTGTTTGTGCATATCAGATTATTGTTTGTGTACAAGCCCAACCACGATACAGGAGAAATTCCTAGTGTAACTTTTTGAATAATCCGGCCTGTATAAAAGGTGAATATGATTCTTCACAGTCTCGTATCTTTTGGCGCGTATTAATATTTATCTGCTGTCCTTTTCTTAATAAAATAATAAGAAAAAGATTCACTGAACTTAAATTTAGTTTACTTTGTAAACAAGGGAATCGGCGCCATTATTTATTATCCAAAATGTTATGTGAAAGTTTGTAAAGATGTTTGAATATTGCTGTCTGAAACTGCTGAACGGATTCGGACAAAAGGTTTAGCTAATCTTGAATGATGTAATTCCTAGGATTTACTGGGAAACATGAACTAACTAGTCTTGAACTTGAGTAAAACCACAGACAACAGCTTAATAAGTATAAAATAACTTAAATACATTATGCAGGTCTGTATACAAGAGATAGTATACGCCATTACGACTCCAAGTTTCTCTCTAATGCGAGACGTTTGTGTTGCATTGTACCTATTATATTATATGATACTTTCCTACTTGTAGGTTAGTACGGACCCCATTATGAATGGTGAAGTGTTTGTACCGTAACACGTGGCTATTTAATAAACCCGGAATTGAGCTATACTAAAAATAAGCTTTGAAAAAGTGGATGGTTAAACGGTAGTAGGCCTAGTACAATTGCGCGGAGTAATCTTAACGTAAATTCGTGCATCTAATTTGTGTACGTAGATTTTGAATTGCACGATTTTTTTTTTTATATTTATTTTTTTTATTTTTGCAATTTACTTTAAATTGACCTGACCAGCGAGAGCAGACCTGTGTCCCACCAGTGGGAACATTATAAGCTGATTAGGCACATGGAATATGGAAACAGTTACGAGGTTGACTATACAATATTACAGTTAATAGAGTTAGCAAACTAAATCAAATCACTTATGCAATTATAACCCACTGTTACGTTATATAATTGAACTATAAGGTCTAAGGTCCCGGAGCCCTTACGTCTAACTATTGTAATCCATTAATTTTGGGAACAAGGTGAGCGTAGGTGTTATGATTCAATTTAGAGGCTTCTCGATCTTTGTGAATCCCTGATTGAGTTTGTTTCCTCTGTTGAATTGATATATGTTTGAGATGTATGATGGATTAGGTTAGATGGCTGATATCTATATGTATACGTCGTCATCGTCTGTGTCGATGTGTATGTGTGTATGTGTGTGTGTGTGTGTGGCTGTACTATATTATAAAGAGGCAAAATTTGTTTGTTTGAATGTACAGACGCCAGCAGGTCAAGCTACCCGAAACTGTCAAATTTTCCCAATGAACCTTGAACCGTAATCCTTTAGCGATAAAGTAGAAAATCTATTAAAGAAATTTGACAAATTGTAGTACCTTGATGTGCTGGCGTCTGTACGAGTATGTCGGGGTAATCACCGAAACCACCAGTCAGATTTAAAAGAAAATCTTTCTGCATTTGATAACCTAATTCTTGTGAAAGCCATATATATTATATTCTATCTAATATCACGCTACGACCCTTAGGAGCCGAGAAAAGTAAAAAAACGTCAAAAGAACTAAGCGAAAACGAAGTAGTAGCACGGGGGAGCGACGATGGACCGAAATTTCACGCGAACGAAGGCACGGGCAGAAGGTAGTTGAAAAAAATGTTTTTTTGTTTAGCCTGTACTGTCCCGCTGCTGGGCAAAGGCCTTCCCCAAGTCCTTCCAGGAACTCCTTTCCCGCGCCACCTCGAACCAGCCCTCGCGGTACGCATCCAGATCATCTCGCCACCGCTTTCTAGGCCGACCTCGGCGGCGCCGTCCATCTTCAGGCACCTATTCTGTGGAAACTTTTGTCCAGCGGTCATCCTGCATGCGTATGATATGACCCGCCCAATCCCACTTGAGCCTGGCAGTTTTCTTGCCTACTAAAACGGGTATAATAGATATACCCGTTTTGGAACGCATCATGGTGTTCCGAATTTTGTCCTGTCTTTTTACACTCAACATGCTGCGCTCCATCGCTCTATGGCAAACGCCAAAGCGGAAATTTTGCGACTCGGTGAGCGACCAGATCTGAGCACCATAGGTTAGGACAGGCAGGATAGGATACACATGTCGATAAGTTTGCGTTGAAAAATAATTAGGATATTTCAGAGCATTTTTTTCCAAGAACTGATGAAGTATGATTGTTGATGTGCTGAGTTAATTTTACAGTTTGCAGAAGTAAACCTCTGCCAAAGCGGAGGCCGAGGTGTAAAAATAAAGAAAACAAATCTACCTGTTAGGACCTACTAAAAATTATGAAGGAACCAACTATTTTTAACTGACTTCAAAAAAGGGAGAAGTTCTCAATTTGGATGTTAATATTTTTTTAAATACCAATGTCCTATTCATAAAGTTTAACAGTACGAATTACGTGAGCTAGACTGTACCTACGCCAATTTTTCACGAAAAAAAAAACAGCTTAGTCAGGTGTTGTAGGTGCTTCCTTCGTGGTTCATAAATAATAATTAAATCGGCTTCACTAAACACTTGCTCAATTGGTACCTGGCAGCGGCGGTGTCGTGGGAGCAAACACTTTTTAATATATCTCCACTACATCAAAGGACGTCGATCGTCACTTAGTTGGAGCATATTTTCTTTAGCATTTCATTTCGCAGGCGATCAAGTACGGTGTCATCTAACATGTGATTACGCTGGATGATCCGCACCTGATCCGACAGTCGTTGTGCCGTAACGTTGATAGCTCGCTCAAGCACCTGAAAAGAGAGAGATTGTTTCCTCCCTCTGTAGCTCCATAGTATGAGCGCATGACATTCTCATTGATGGATTGTGTCCATCTCATGCGCTGCACACTTCCGCCGGGAGCTGGGACCCTATCAGTGGCCGGTGGGCCTCGAGGTCATAAGCCGTCCAGTGGCCGGCGTCCGCCCCGTCGACGAGCAGGTGGTGGCATCGTGGGCGGAGAGAAATACTCGTCGCTCGAACTCGATGCAACTGCCGCGGCTAGTTTCATCACAGCACTCACAGTGGGGCTGGGTACCGGCGGCGGCGAGGCGGAGCTAAGCGAAGAGTCCGGAGGTGGTAGGTGTGCACGTCGAGAAGCTGCCCTTTATTTCTTATTTGTTTTGGTTTTTCGGAGTTGACATGGCAGATGCCACCTCCGGTTCGGCAATTTTATGGTCCATTGTAATTTTTATTTTTGTAATTGCAAATTATCTTCATAAGTATTTAGTATTTCGGTTTTGCCTCCCTCCGTCAAAAACTTCCGAAGCTACATACGATTTCATGTGGAAATTCCGCATTTGTGGACGCGAGATTCCGGTAAAACCCTTGTCTAAGCCCATCATGGTGACCGCACGTCAGAGACCTCAAGCTGGCCTTGCGTAATACGGATTTCAAAAGAATACGAACCCTAGCTGACAATGGTTTCGCCGCCATTATAAGGAACGTAGGTGCATCCCTGATGACGCAACAGTATTCTCAGCAGATCGGTGGGATTGTTGTGGAGGTAGATGCTGCTCCACGCTGAATATTAATGGTTTATGTTAATCTGTGTCTTCACAGATGTTAAGTTACATTGTTACTAACCCTCTTCCTCACCCCCCTCCCTCCTCCTCTCTCTCGAAAAGAAAAGGCCTGTGTCCCAGCAGTGGGAACATTATAGGCCGATTATGTTACTAACCCTATGGACTCCTGTCTAAAATAAAAGTTTTCTATTCTATGGTGGCTTGGTTACCACTGACATGCGCTCGGATGTACAGACGCCAGCAGGTCAAGCTACCCGAAACTGTCAAATGTTTCCAATCAACCTTGAACCTCAATGCTTTAGCGATAAAGTTAAAAATCTATTAAAGAAATTTGACAAATTGTAGTAGCTTGATGTGCTGGCGTCTGTACCTATACCTTTAATTATTATTAATTTTGCCACCTTACATAATAAGCGTTTAAATCCATTATAATTATGTGTCTATGCGTACAATACATCATTTCTAAAGATCTTATCGCACAATGTTGCTAATGGCACCAGTATTGTGCCGAGTCGTCATTGTCGTGCCCCAAGCTAACATCTATCAATGCCATTCCTCTCTCACGCGACACGAATTATTTTGCGTTCACTGAATGTAAATAAAAATGTCGCTAGCAGGAAAATGTTGAGGTAACCTATCCTGCTGGTGGGTGCCTGTTGGAGGTACACTAATAGCATAGACGATAGTAATTGATGTAAATTCGGGTTTACGATAATTTTATTAAATAAATATTTTATTTTTATGTCTTTCCTCGCACATATCTAATTTTTATTTTATTTTATTTTTTTACTTAACTCTCCATATGCCAATTTTCATTCAAATACACACAGATAGTTTGTAACCAGGATTAAAACATAGGACACTTTTTATCCCGATATTCCCACGGGATCGAAACTTATGCAGGTGAAACCGCGGGGTGCAGCTAGTTTTTTATATTTTTAAGAGAGCGTTTAGTTTATGATATTTCTGTGCGAGTTCCTATAAACTATTTTTCTTTCGTCCTTTTCTGTCTGATCTCACCGTGAAAACTTACGTGGAAATGAAATTTTAAGGTTGTTACAGTGTTGAAAATCATATGAATTTTACGAATGTTCGATAGAGTTATTTTAACAGTTCAAATGTAATCCGCTTGTAGCGCAAAAACTGGCCATACTGAAAAGCTTTTAATATTTATAATTCGGGAAAAAAATAATGTTTCTGTTTAAATCCGTTGCGATGCGTTGTTGTATTATTTTATCAGTCTTTATATTTATTATAACATAATTTTCTTACATGAAAATAAAAATAATATTGCATGATCAGCCTGTGTGTTAGCTGAAATTGACCGCCTTTTGTTACGGTTTAAAATTAGCATAAATTCATTACGTAAAATAATATTTTTTTATTTTAATTTTTTCAGTTTGGCGTTCCCCACTACTCATCACTGATTTTTCCAAAGAAAAACAGTGAAATATGCTTTTTTTAAATAATATATACTTATTTCAACTCTCGTAGATTATAATAATATCTAGCTTCTGTCCGTAACTTCGTCCACGTGAAAAAAAATCTTATACCCCCGGGTATAAGAATACCCACCGCGTGGCATCATATTGCCCGTCCGCGCTATTACTCCGCTTTCTTTTAGCGTTCTTTTTGACTTTGTTTAGAAGAATCATCATCGTCTGCCTACACTTTTCCCAACTATTTATTTATTTAAATAATAACATGGGAGACTTACAGCTAAAATATACAGCAGTGCGATTCTGTAACCATATCACCGTGAAAACTTAGGTGAAGTGAGCGTGGAGTGAAGTGTCAGTGTCATTCCACCTGATACTAGGGATTGACCAAGCATACATTTACAATCATAATCGAGATTTTAAATCACGATTATGATTGTAAATGTTTGCTTGGTCAATCCCTAGCGTCAGCGGGAAGACACTGACAGCTCACTCCACGCAAGATTTCACGGTGAGATTTACACAGAATCGACCGGCAGGTCTCCACTTATAAAATACAGCGAAGAACTATGTTGGGGTCGTCTTCCAGTCTAACCGGATGCAGCTGAATACCAGTATTTTACATGTATTTTTAAAAGAATGTCTGTTTTTTTCTTCATAAAGGTAAATTAAAAAAATAATAGTTTATGAAGGAGTATCTTCCACCGACGAGTATCTACATATCTATTACAAAAAAACCTCATCGTACTCTTTAGATACCTACGTATAAGTGCTTGTTCCACGATTTATTGCAATAACACATAACGGCTGTAATCCCCTAAAGGTTAGGCAGAGGTGTAGGTACCTATTTAATATTTATAGCACACCCACAATTCACCATTTATATTTAAGTCCCATGTAATAGGGGGCAAGCCTATTGTAATCTATACAAATAGTACCTACATAAATTTTGTATCAGCACCACCCGCTTTATAATGCAACCTCGGCTGCTTATACAAGGTGGAGATGATAAAACGACATAAATGAATACACTGGATATAATAACATCAACGAAAGAAATAAAATACGTTTATTTGGGGTAAAATAAGACGCATAAAAGAACAGAAACACAAAAAAAAAAATAACAAGTTGGGGAAAACATGAAAAACAAAGAAAGGTGAAAGGTGATTTTTTCAAACACCTACTAATAAAGCCGAATATAGCATAATCAACCTATAATGTTTCCTCTCTTCGAGAGGGAGTGGGTTTTAATACACCATGTGGGCCCAGTGCGGGTTGGTAGATAGATTTCACATGTCTTAATTTTTTTCCTCACAGTTTTCACAGTCAAATTTACAAAGTAAAGCGCCTGCCTTGGTTCTAACCCATGAGCTACAACAACCCCTCCGCCACCACTGCACCAAGCCGACTATGGGTTTTACCAATCTTTCACTGTCTCTGCTGGGAATGGTTGAATTTTGGTATGCGGAGTAGGAACGTCATTAGATATAATTATTATTATGAAGTTTAATTTACTGTCGTTTCCACCTTGTATAAGTTTACATACATAAACTTCTTTCCATGGGGGTAGTCGAAACTATTAAACACCACCTACTGCGATCCTTACGCACTCCTCCTTTGTCTCGCTTACGGTCATACATCTGAAGGTCAATTCTCGTAATTTAAAACGTTAAAAATCTAGTCACAGTCTCATCTTGGCGACAAAAAAATGTCAAAAACTTGTTCAAAATGTAGGGAACATAGAGATATTTTTGACAGATGACAGACAGTTACCAGAATTGTCCCTCTGGTCATACACACACACGTCGGTTGTGTTTCTACGTTTAAAAATAATTAAAAACAGTATCATCATCACGGTAAAATTAAAACACCCATCAAATATCCTCCACAGCAAGACACTTCAGAAACTTTTACCCAATTTCACCTGAAAATAACCGAGTTTCCACTCAATCAATTCATAATAACATTGTTCCTCCCACAAATTAATTCTTAGAGCGTCTAATCGACGTTGTGGTGAAATTAAGTTACGCTTCCCGTCTACTGAATTTACCAAGGCTTTCCTTGGAAATTTGATTACCTTCAAATTTGTTAAACACCCACTATTTTGTCCGGGAAATCATTGGAGGATTTATAAAGTTAGCGGTATTAGGGAGTTTGCCATTTTTTATTAGAATCGGTGATCATTTTCACAATACTTACCTGACTAGAAAGATAATAACATCACGCTTGTATGCTTGAAGGGTTAGGCAGAGGTATGGGTACCTATTTATAGTACACTCACATTTCGCCCGTTATATTTAAGTCCCATATAATAGGGGGCGACCCTATTGTTATCTATCGGGCATAAATCCAGATTCCGGGCTGCTACCGAGAAATGTCAGATGGAAAAACTCAATAACCCTTTGCCCGACCCGGTAATCGAACCCAGAACGTCATGCTCAGCAGTTAGTGCTTGCAACCACTATACCGACGAGGCAGTCCAGAATGAATAACTGTGTGTAATCGGGCTCATATACAGGCTCCGGACTGGGATAACTTAAATAGTCTAGCACCACATACTGCACTATCAACAAAAAGCGTATAGAGGTATGATGGTGTAAATTTCACTCATACTCTATAGAAAAGGGAGGATCCTCTGACCAGACGAGAGTTGTGTCTGGCGGGCAATTGCCCAACGACTGATGTCGGGAAGTTGTATGTATGCTAGTTGCGCGGTAAACTCTGCTTGCGAGATGCAGGTTTACGTGACGTCAGTATGACGCGTTGTTCGCATGTGGCGTTGTAGATACCGCTACAAGCACCTTAGGAACTTCCTAATGTTTCTTAATAAATCACACTGGAGGAAATGAGAACCTCAACTAAAGACATAATAGAGAAAAAATCAATAACAATAAATGCTTGTAAAAATAAACTTTCCCAATCCCTTAGCTATATCAAAGTCAAATCATAAGTATTATAGGCATTTTTTTTAATTTGCAAAAACAGGTCACAACGCACCCTATACCAGTTGGCGTCCAGCCTATAAAAGTTTTATGATGCCTATAATATTACGACTGTCACACCCCAGACAGCCAGCCTTGCAAAAATCCCTGACTGCCTAATAATTTCACCCGACCCAGATTTAAAACTTAAAAAGTTCGTACAATATTATGGGCAGATTTCACCAATAAAACCGCGCGAGGCGTCAGTGTCATATTGTTGTGAAATATTGACACTGACAGCTTCAGAGCGCGGCTTAGATATGCTGATCGCATTCAGTTTCGTTGGCAAAATTGGCAGTTAGTCGGTACGGCCAAGGAAAGTAATGTTGAGCAATTGTCAAACAAATTTCTCTTCCTCGGAGGGCGGATGTCATGCTTTTGTTTGCTTTTTGTACTCGCTTTCATATAAAAAAAGAATGAGGTTCAAGTAAAAAATTACATTAACATGCTTGAAAATTTGTAAAAAAAATACCTTCTGGTATTATTTTATTTGATCTTTTTTTTATTTAGTCCATGTTCAACTCCCACAATGTTTACCCCCGACCATGTTGAACCCCTGGGGGGTTGAACATGGATTTAAATACATTGTAAATCTTTTCTGTGTCCATATTCTACCCATTGTTGTTAGGTAATTAAATAATGACATTAACATTTGGTATTTTTGTTTTTGCACTGCCTCGTTGTTCTACGATTGCCTCGTTGAACTACTGATGAGCATGAGGTCTTAGAGTCGATTCCCAGGTCGGGCAAAATGGTATTGGATTTTTCTACCTAGACTTTCACAGCAGCTGCCCGGAGTCTGGATTTAAGCCCGGTTGATGGCTATAGGCCCTGTTACTTGGAACTTAAGCGTAACTGGCGAAACGTGGGTCTACTAAAAGGTGCATCTCTGCCGAACCCTTCTTGAAATACAAGCGTGATGATATGTCACATGTTTGAATAACGTAGTATGTAGTCTATTGTAATAACGTTAGTACTATCTAAGTAACATCACCGATATCCCCTCACTTTGTTGTCATCGTCTTACAAGAATAAACACATTACCGTTATTTATTGCCGGGCAGATAAAGCTTTCAGCGCGTTTTTCACGCACATAGCTCCAGTATTTATCATCGCTTAACTTTATCGTTCCAGCGTAAACTAATTAAAGCTTCGTGACGTAAACAATAAGGAAATAGGTAGAAGGTTAAGTTTTATGATGGACCACGTTTTTGTTTGGGATATAGCCAGCCAGGGCTAGGTGTTTTGAAGCAAGTAAGTAATACTACAGAATACACTCAGAACGAAACAGATTCTTATTCGGGATGAAATTGAATAGGTGCGACAAATTAAAATATCTAATTCATATATGTACAGACGCCAGCAGGTCAAGCTACCCGAAACTGTCAAATTTTCCCAATCAACCTTGAACCTAAATGCTTTAGCGATAAAGTTGAAAATCTATTAAAGAAATTTGACAGATTGTAGTAACTTGATGTGCTGGCGTCCGTACGTGCGCTTAGGCGAGCGATTTGCAACGTCGTCGCACGCTCTTTTTTTCGTAGGAACGATCAAAATGAGGTAAATACCGCTAGTTCAACACGTTTCCTAACTTGCTTCATGGTTTGAACTCAGCGATGAATGGATTGCTTGTCGGGCGCGCGCTAAAGTTTATACATGAATTTTCTTATTTGTTCAATAATTTTGAAAAAAAAGCTGTATCGACGTTAATTCTTGTCGACTTGAAGGCAGTAACTTAGTTTGCACTATCTAAGACGATAATTACACGGCTTTTTTCAAGAATTTAGATTTGGGAAATGATAATTTCTTATGATTATGTAACAGTTACTGCACCTCCTGTTTCGATATGTCGCAAGTTTTCGATTTCATCCTGTACAAATGGTCCAAGATTTTTTTTCAACTTTACTTATCTATTTTTACCGCCAAAAGCAAGAAGTTCCTTAATAATTATGATAAGTCATAATAAGTGCGAACACTATTTAAACCGAAATCGTCCGATGACGTCCGAAAACTAACGTACGCACCCACTTTATTTTACAATAATGTTTGGTTCCATTGGCCAAGTTCGACCGATGACGGACAATCATAGTTCGGTCGATGACGGATTAGGTGTACGCCGTTACGCGACGCGTGACACGGGCGTTCAAACCAAACTTAATGTAACAGAAAATGAGTGCGTACACTTAGTTATCGAACGTCATTGTACGATGTCGGTTGAAGTAATGTACGCACTCACTTTCTTTTACATATGTTTCGTTCGATCGGCGGAGTTCGACCGACGACGTACGAGCATAGTTCAGCCGATGTCGGATTATGTGTAAGAGTCGCGATAAACCTACTCTTTTAAAGTTATGTAGGTAATAAATATTCGGTTCACGTCATCTAAGATTCTATGTTTATAGACACAACATCTAACCATGTATAGCTACTTATTCACAATCATTCGACAGGTTTCCTAGTAGAAAATGGCAGGTATCCGAGTCGAAATTGACACATTTCCAATCATCTGAATCTGAATTTCGTAATCCCTGACAGCAAATAGCTGTTGGAAGAATACCGGTAGTCTGTTTGATTTAAACTGTCAACAAGTTCGGGTTTCGGAATTGTAAACAGCGTTTAGATTTAGGACTCTTTCGGTAACATTGATTGCTGTTCGATTTGGCACGGAAGTGTATCTTGTTACGTGTTTAACGATCGACCATGAATGTTTCCTAAGTTTAGAGAAAGGGCTGTTGCATTCTTAGATTTCTTAAGTTGTATGTTTTTATGGATTTTTTTTTTTTTGTGGCAAATGTGTTAATTAATAACATAACATTTTTTTTATCGCGACGAGTGGTATTTTATGACGGATACATTGAGCGGACAATCTTTGTAAGACGACAAAAATATCACGGTGTATATGTAGAAGCAACAAGAATAATGTACCCAGATTTTGTAATATCTTGATTTAAAAGTCGACCTAGGAGTTTCTTGCCCGTTCTTCTCCATAGATATCTACGTTTTGAATCAACTTTCCGACTAACTGACCGACTCCTTGACAAACTAAAAGTGTCTTCTGTAAATGGTTTAATTGAAATAAATGCTATGAGTTTTTTTGAGTTTCAACAACACGGTAATGGAGTGAACCTTCGGTACCCGCTTTTATAGGGCAGTAATTAGTCAAACTATTTTGCAAACTTAATTTTATTGTCTTTTCCTTGTTGGTACAAATATATGGATAGGTTACCTTTTGTTTTACAATATTCATGAACATGTAACATATAATCGCGACACATTCGCCAAAAATGTAAACAAATATGAGTTTATGGAAAAATAACTTTAATTCCTACACAGTTCAAGTTCAGTTAACGCTACAACTTCAAACATTTTTATAACTTTTTCAATACTAGTCACTCCGAATTCAACTTAATTACCATTAAAAGAAAGTTAATATTTGTTTAACTTGAAATAATGTGAATTTGAAAAATAAATAAAATTTGAATATATGTATACAGCGTGCCGCTTTAATGGCGACATTAATTTAATACACGTTGATATACGGTTTCGCGTTTTCGTTTTATGAACATAATTATTTTTATTTAATTTTTTTTTTTGTTCGCCTACATTGTGTCCCACTGTTGGGCAAAGGCCTCCCCTTTTTCCTTCCAAACCTCCCTGTCTTGTGCGATCTCTGGCCATGTTGGCCCTGCGAACGTTATCACTAGTTGCAATTAAACGACTGCCTCGTCTGTCCAGTGGTCGCAAGTGCTACTGCTGACCTTGAGGGCCTGGTTTCGATTCCTGGGTCAGGCTAAGTGTTATTGGATTTTTCCATCTGGAATTTATTACTAGCAGCCCGGAGTCTGGTTTGTGCCCGGTTGGTGGTATTAGGCTGGTCCCCTATTACTTGGGACTTAAACATAACTGGTGAAAAGTGGTTTGTTACTATAGCCTCTATCTACTTCACCTATGCCTAACCCTACGGGGAATACAGGCGTTGTGTTATGATGTTTATTAAAACCTCTGTAACCACCAACGAATACGTTCTCAAGAAGTATACCGTAAGAAGTACCTCTCTCTACCATGATTGCCTACTCAAGAACCCCAGAAAAATAAACCAATTAATTAATATCTTAATATTTCCATGCCAAAAAATATAATTGTGCGAATTCATATTCTATTTATATTCTATTACAAAATTAGAAGCACACTCGAAAATACGCAAACCAAATTAAGTAAGTATGCAAAAATAAGTTAGAGAATTTGCAATTAGATTTCATAAATATAAGTAGCGTTGTTTCTAACTTAATAATAACAGCGTTATTATATTAGACTAGCTGCGGCCCGCGGTTTCACCCGCATAAGTTTCGATCCCGTGGGAATATCGGGATAAAAAGTATCCTATGTGTTAATTCTGGTTATGAAAGAAAGAATGAAAGTTTAGAGTAACAAACATCCATCCATCCATACAAAATTTTACGCTTATAATATTAGAAGGATAGGATATACGGGGTCAAATGAAATTAGCTGGCGAAACTCCGCAGATGTGAAGGATATCGATATATAAACATAATAACATAATCAGTCTATAATGTTCCCACTGTTGGGACGCAGGGTTCCTCTCGGTGAGAGAAAGTCGGCTACAATCCACCACGCGGGCCCAGTGCGGGTTGGTAGATGTCATATTTGTTCGAATTGTTACCAACCCGCACTTGGCCCGCGTGGTAGATCCCACTCCCTCTCGAAGAAAGGAGGGCTTTGTCCCAGCAGTGGGAACATTATAGGCTGATTATGCTATCTCAATAGAAACATTCTGTTTTCGTCAACTCTCACAACATGAAAATCACGATTTAAATTGTAATTAACAAACAGTATGCATTGTGTTAATGATCGAATATCGCCTGATAAAATGGCCGCTGAATTTAATCATCTTTACATACCAAGACCCCTCCGTGTCTCGGAAATTACGTTAAGCCGTTGGTCCCGACTGTCATTCGTGGATCTATGGCAGTCGTTACGGGTCGTCAGTAGCTCGAAAGCCTGACAACCAGTCTTACCAAGGGTTATTGTTAATTGTATTACCCAGTAACTGGGTTGTGGAGGTCAGATAGGCCGTCGCTCCATGTAAAATACTGGTATTCAGCTCCATCCGGTTAGACTGGAAGCCGACCCCAACATAGTTGGGAAAAGGCAAGGCAGATGATAATGGGCACATTAATTTTAATGCTTTTAGAAACGGCTGTATTGACTTAAATAGTCAATTCATACCTAAGCTGTTACTCAAAGCATTTATTTCAATTAAACCATTTCCAAGCACTTTTGAACTGTCAAGGAGTCGGTCAGTCAGAAATATGTAGTTAGCCCATTACAAAGCGTACTAGGTTCCTATGGAGAAGAAAGAGCAAGAAACTCCATGGACACTCACTCACATGGAAAACACACATTCTTTCCCAAATTCTAGTGTCAGTATAATAAAACCTATAAAATTCTAAAAGTGATGCTAAAAGTACGAAACATGAACATATTTCAGGCAGTAATCAAGACGGCTTTATCACGGCCGCATCATCATCATCAGCTTATAGAACCTGCTGGACATAGGCCTCTCCTATTGCACGCCATTCAATTCGATTTTGGCAACTATCATCCACGGCCGCATGCCATTAGAATTTTGTAGCTGTTCCTGGCACCTACATGGTGCCCCTTCCTTTTAGCTTTGCCGTAGTTGGATAATTAATAAAAGTATGAAAAGTCTTACCTCGTAGCAGCGTCAGAATCCCAAGCGGCATCACCAATATAGCCACAAGCAGGTCAGTAATGGCCAGTGACATCAAGAAATAGTTCGTCACATTCTGTAGCCTCCTTTCCAAATAGATTGCTAAACACACCAGAACATTCCCTGCAGCCGTGCAGACCACTAGCATAATAGCTATAAGCGCCCACCAGTTATTCACCGCATCGTCTTCTTCAATACCATTTGTGGCGTTTCCAGTATCATTGCCAAAGACATCGAATATGTTGTCTATAGTATAATTGACTGCTTCAAACGTTTCTGTCTGTTCCAGTGCATTCTTTGATAAAGATCTATAGCTGTGTTCATGCATTGTGCCGTATTTCTTTCAGTGTCAGGCTCATCTTCGTCGGTACTCCATTCATCTTATTTCGTAAATGTGGATTGTTTCCGAATACATTTTCTTTTGGTTCTAATGTTGCTTGTTAATTTTGTGAAGCATCTGTAACAAAAATAAAAATATGTTATTTAATTGTTTCGATAGCCTTTTCGAATTCAAACCGTCTTCGTATGTTGGATTGGCTTCTGACGAAACAAATTGGTAAACATTATGTACTCTGTTTTGCCAAACTTGGCACGAAAGGCTAAAAATATGCCTAATTACCTGAGCTAATCTTGATAGATAATGCAGGCTTTACACAGATGATTATAGCCGCACGATTTTCGCCGCACGGCAACAATCTGTCTAAATGGCAATTGGGCTAGGCTGCAGGTGACTAAAATCGCAAGTTCCAAAGTAGAGTAGGATTCGACTTTTGTGGTGTGGCGATAGGTCTGGCGGGTGACTAAAATCGACCGTGAAAATTCTTAGTCACCGGTGATCGCCCGCCGTATGATGGTCGACATTTTGATGCAAAATGAACTAGTCACCTGCGATTTTTATCGACCTGTGTAAATGGTGTGGCTATTCGGCTTGTAAGGCGATTTAGTAAGGGACCAGCCGCTCGGCAAAATTCGACCTAGTAGATCCCTAATATCCGTGTAGCTAAATTCCTTATTATCGGAATATCTTTATAATCATAATTTCCCGATTTAAAATGAGACAAACTGTAAATTAAAAGCCTCAAATAAATTATAGTAATACCAATCTCTCTAAAATTCAATATTCTTTCAACCAACTTTTATTGCAAGATTATTTTTATATCTAATCTTTTTTGATATTAAATCCACTTAATATTTCAGGATATAAACATGTCAAACCAATATTATAATATCACTTTTACCCCACAAAGGTTATTTGCCCCACGATTCAGGTATTCCAATATATTTAGAGACAAAGAACAAATATAACCATTTGACCCTACTTTATCTCTTATAATTAACTTTAGTATTTATGCTTAAAAGATAAGTTTATAATTTTGTTTTGAATTTATGGATATAAGTTTTTAGAAAGAGATTTAGTGTTTTTTTTTTTTTAGATTTTTAGGTGTATGGCAGAAAAGTTAAATGAAAATGATAACTTTTATTGTCACTCAATGTAAAGTCATGCACGGAAATTAATGGTTTATCTAATTGACACACTACATCAATTTTCCGATTTATAGCTATACTAACTGCGCCCCGCTGTTTCACCCACATAAGTTTCGATCTCGTGGGAATATCGGGATAAAAAGTATTCTATATGTTAATCCGGGTTATAAACCATATGTGTGCCAAATTTCATCCAAATCCGTTCAGTAGTTTTTGCGTGAAAGAATAACAAACATCCATCCATCCATACAAACTTTCACGTTTATAATATTAGTAGGATTTGAGTAGGTATACGGGGAATAAACCAGAACACAGTTTTATTTACTGTAGTTCCCTATTGAGAAAACCTATAAAACAACGTTTTCCTCCCGTCTAGTTACAGAGCAAACTGTTTAGATTTTGTTACATTTATCACGAGAAATTCTATCATTTACCGAGAAGGCATTGCAGGCGGTGTAATTAATTCTGTGTAGAAGAACCAATGTTAATATAGAATGTTATTATAAACTAGCATTATTTTGTCGCACGCGCACAGATTACTAATACCCGGCGGCGCGAGATTCGTTGCCCGGAATGTTACCACATCATCATTGTATTGTCATGTCTCACCATCTTTTTTTTAAATTATGTTTACTTTATTTGATTTCATGTTTTGATTGTTGTTTGTCTCTAATCATATTATGTTGCAATGGTTTATTATATTTCTTGTCTTGATTGTTGTTTTCATTAATTTGTGTATAATTGCATGCTACACTGGTTGACGTCATCACGTTAACGCCGGCTGCCGCTGAAAACCAGCGCTGGGGCTCTGTCTCGTATGTAGCATTATGCTGAGCGATGGCCGTTTTGCGTGAATGTGACGCATGCTTACCCCCAACATGTTACTTTTTTTTTGTGTGTTTATGTTCTTTTTTATGCGTCATGTTTGCCGCAAATAAACGAATTTTTTTTCTTCTTTCTTTCTTGTCAGAAATGATCATATTTACGTGGGAACTAGAGTACTCGTAGCAGCTAATCTAAATGCTTGAAAACTACTGCAGTTCTATTTTGGAACATTCATCCAGCCGGATATACACCGTGTTCTTTACGCTATCCTTAAACTTTGGCAAACGCTTCTATAGCTTTTACAAATCAAATCTAACAAAGGAAGTAGTACTTAAAAAGGCTTCGTTACAAAGATATTTGTAATTTCATTTAATTAAATTTAATTGAGTTATGCAGTAAGAAAGGGTCTTAATGTGGCCGCTTACCTTGCCGCTTAGTGCAATTAAAATGATAAATCTATCAAATGCTTCGGATAAAGAGATAAAGTAGTATGTATATCGGGTGATTTACGTCAAGGTATTTAGTTTGTATGAAAATTAACAAAAAATAAGAATTCATTAATGTGTTCATAATGAAAAATGCTTATTTCCATGGTCTGAACATCTGGTCGAAGTTTATGTATATCGTCCGGAACACGGTGTATTGGTATGACGCAAAAATGTTTTAACTCAAACTAGAAGCATTTATTTCTAATAAACAGTCAGAAAGTTGAAGCTAGACAGGGTCAAATTAAATTAGCTAGCGAAATTCCGCAGACGTGATGGGCACAAACATAATTATAATATTGTAGATGATTTTCCTAAAATTTTAACAAGTTGACGAGTTACACCATTCAAAGAAAATTAATCACAAAATTTATTAAATATATTAGAAAATATTTTAGATTCTACCTAAGATTCGGAAACATTTTCAAGTAAATTATTATGACCACAAAATACCTTCCGAAACTCTAAACTCAAAACCCGAAACATAAAGTTAACCAGTAAATTGCTGTTTTTGAACGCCTTAAGAATTCCCTTTTATAATGTTAAATAATTTAGAAGCATTTAAAACTAAGCCGGTAAAAGGGGCGAAGTGGTCCCAAATCCGGCTGCTAACGAGGGGTCGACACAACTTTGAACTGTCTGTTAATCGAATAACTTAATAATATCTATTCATTTGGATTTAGATGTCGAAATATTTTGTAGATTTAAACGGGAAGCGCTGGGGTAGCTCGCGAAATTCAAATTTTCCTACGTTTTTTTCAAATTGCTGTTCAGTGTCAGATTGTATCATCATCATCTGCCTAGCCTTTTCTCAACTATGTTAGACTCGGCTTCCAGTCTAACCGGATTCAGCTGAATACCACCACACAGCTGGGTAATTGCGTAACACACTATCAGCAATTGCTTTCATTTTGACAGTTCAGCAACATTCATTGCGTTATTTAGATTGTTGAGCAAACAATTTTTTCGAAAATATGAAGCAATAGATTAGCAATATCCTTCAAAATTATTCAGATTGAATTTGATAGTCTGTGACGCAATTAGGGAGCAGGTCAGGCAAAGCTTTATTGGGTTTTTCTATCAAAAATTTCTCAGTAGCATGCTGGAGTCTGGATATGTGCCAGGTTGATGGCAATAAGCTCGCCCCCTATTACATGGGACTTAAACGCCAGTTAGGCGAAATGTGGGTGTTACTATGGGTACACCTCTGTCTAACCCTTCGGGGACTATAGTCGTGATGTTATGTTTATATACCAATTAAAATTTCCAGCAATAAGCAAAAAGGAGATGACACAAAACTTTTTGGAGGTCACCTCCCTGCGTTAACAAATGGCAGTAAAAAAAATCTTATAACGACCTCACCAAGTGGTACTGGAAAGTTCAATAACTAAGCATTTCCTCAAGGTCTTAACTAAATGTACGATGGTAAATAATTTGATACCTACCTACTTGCAGCTTATCGATTTCAGGCGTCAGTAGCCGTGGCAACGTAGGTGCTTTAAAAAGAGTGTCAGACATGAAGGCCAAATGCTTCACACTATTTCATACGCTAACGTTTCTTTGGTTTAGAAACATGTTTTTTTAATGAGGATATTTTTGAACAAAAACAAGCAAGATAACCTACAGAATGCAAAGAGGCCTCGACTAAAGAAATTAAGTTTTAAGACCTTCTAAATATAATAAAACAAAGCTGCAATCTTCAGAACATAAAAGATGGATGGCTGCAGTTTTTTAATCACCAAATTCATTCTTGTTTTAACGAACGGTCCTAACATCGGGTCGGTCGGGTCGGGTCGTAGCATTATGCTGAGCGTTGGCTGTTTTGCGTAGATATGACACATGTTCTTCTTTGTGCTTGTTCTCTGCGTCATGTTTACCGCAAATAAACATATGTATTTTCTTTCTTATTTATTTCTAACATTTCCATTTTATTTAGTCTTGGGACAGGTGTCCCACCGCCGACAAGGAAGCGAGTTATCATAGATTCTCTCGCTCAAGAGACGTAGAAAAGATCCTAGGTCCTGTGTTAATAAAAGAGATACATACTTTTAATAGTTAATGCATAAATAGGCTATAATGTTCCCAGTGCTAGGACACAGGCCTCCTCTCTATGAGAGGGAGTAATAGGTAATACATAGTTTATAATAATAGTTGATCGCTGACTGAACAAACCGGCGCCGGCGAGTACTCGTGCTATCACAGAGAGTACTCGCAGCGACGCTCGCTTGGCGGGCAGACCATTCGCTAAAAGCCCCTGGCGTGGTACATGCTTATTATTATGCATACCAGCGAGTAATCGGTCGTCGCCGTCGCACACTCGCTTCTCGTTGCTCGCCAACTCGTTCTTATCTGGTAGTTCTTACGTGTACCACTTCGCGGGAGTAGAGACTCTCGCGAAGTGGGACAGGCCTTAGGCACCTGCCTAAGGCCTGTTTCACCACTTCCTGCAAAGTGCATGGTTGCACTTGCAACAAGAAAAAATAATATATGAAACAGAATTTGTTATACTTGATTTACCAGATCATTTTTAAATATATCGAGAAATTTATGTGAAACGCTTATAATTCCTTTACCTACTCGTATTTCAATTTTGATATTTCGTATCACATGTAGATAATCGTTCTGGTTTACAACCTTCAAATGGAGTCTATCCATAATCATTATCGTAGTCTAGCTGCTAAGTTAATTTCAACTTTGGTTTAATGGTACAAAGTTCTATTTGGAATGCCACTTCTTAGTTATATAGGGGGAGTTCTTGAAGCAAATATAGCGACAGCTGTAGTAATTGTTAACCTAAGTTTTCTTATGTTTACAGATATTGTACGAGTATTGGTACATATCTAAATGTATTCTTATACCGATTTAGCATATCCTACTAATATTATAAATGCGAAAGTTTGTATGCATTTTACAAATTAATGTCACCATTGTATCACCACGTTGTTTGGATACAGATAAAACTTAAGTCCATTCTATTCCCATCTCACAAGCCCAAAAAATATGTAGCCCGCAGTCTACTCTAAACCACACCCACAAATCTCACAGCCCTCACAGATTTATTACTATCATTTAACAGGGATTCAAAAACTTTAAATCCTTGTCTTCACGTATCCTTTTTGCACCGAAAAAAGCCTTTTAACTAGTAATTTTTAAGGTCTTTTACCGCAGCACGTTTGCAATCTCGGATAACAGGGACTGGCGGAAAGGAGGGCTATAAATTCTGCAAATCTCGGACGTAACCACAAGACGTATTTGGCGTAAAAAGTGTGGTCTCCTTTATTGCATTTTCTTGGAGGTTTTGCTTTTTTTGCTGCCTTTATCAAGAGGTTGAATCGTGAAGAGATTGCAGGTAATTATAATTTTGGAAGGGACTCGAGGATTTTTCTTTAATTAATTTAACTATGAAGGCAAAGCATTGTTCTTCGCATTTGGGAATTACAGCAAGTCGAGTTTACATTCAGTGACCGTTTTGTACCAATAAGGAACGACTTATCAAAATTTTGTTCCAATGCAGTTAGTCGAAATGCTTAGGTGCGGTTCGGTCAAGTGCTGTTAACATCAGTGTTACAAGTGGAATACCTCGTAAGAACTATACCGAAAAAAAAGCGTGTTAAAAACAGATTTAGTTCTGAGTGGGATGCTTAGGTTAGCCGCAAAGCTAACCTTACAAAAACTTATGCAGGGGGTAATGACTTACAAATTCATCACGAGGAAAGACTCCAACGACATAAAAATGAACTCGCTGTGACAGACTTAGAAGTGAACGAATAGCGTCAATCTAACCAACACTGATAAATCTGGTGACGAGATGACGCATGGCTGGGTGTGAACAATCTCGAACTGCCAAGTGATGAAATCAACGGAATGGGCTGATTGCAGATCGAAAAATAAAACAAAGGGGTAATGATAATAAGTCAACACTGATACGTAATCAACCTATATTGTTCCCACTGCTGGGACACAGGCCTCCTGTCTATAAGAGGGAGTCGGCCATAATCCACCACGCGGGCCTAGTGTTGGTTGATGGATGTCACATAATCTTAAAATTTTTGGGTATAAGAACAATTTCACGATGTTTTCCTTCAGAACAATGATGACAACATTTTAATTAGCATTAACCCTTCACCTACCTACCACACAGTATCACCCACAGGTAATCTAATTCAAACATCAAGTAAAACCTAAGCGAGCTTTCACAGCCTTACACGGAAAGGTGTCGGTGTGAAACGACTTAATAGTGAGTAATTAACACGGTCTGTAAGACCATCGTTTTTCACTGCTGCGACAATTAGTTCCACTCAGTTCACCTCTATTGGCAAGACTTAGATGTGGAGGGAGACTTTTATGTGATTCAAGGAAGAAATGTGGATGTCATCAAAGTTTTTCTTAGGTTTTCTGAATGGTGATTTGGTTTAAGATGATTTTTAAAATGACGTAAGAATATATCAGGTAAAATTCGCAATTTTTTTTTTTTAAGGTTTGTTTTCGACTTTTCTTTCTTAATTTCATTAAAAAACCCATCTTTCCACTTAATGTATATTTTTTTTAATCTGAATATTATTTATTGTTATATCCTTTATTTCATTTATATACTTATAAATTTCATTTTTAAATATTTTTATAAACAAAAAGATAAATAAAAACATTTGTGTTTACACAAATGTTAACACAAATGTTTTTATTTATCAAACAATATTTTTATAAACAAAAAGATAAATAAAAACATGTCCTACTGCTGGGCAAAGGCTTCCCTACTCTCTTTCCGCCTCTCTATGTCCAGAGCTGCCACTCAACATAGATTAAGAATACTGTTCATTGTTCTTATTTTGATTAACTGATACGTTATAACACGTTATAAATATTTAACAGCCGATTAGTTTGTCAGACACTAAATAAAATCGAATTATTCAGAAAATTAAACTTTGTTCCTTCTATATTAGCATAGTTTAACAACAATCTTTTACAATTCGCTAAAGATATACTTTTAATGTTTCAGAATGGAAGCTTCTGAAAAATGGAATTTTCAATGTGAACAACGAATATCATTCCTAGCATGTCTTATGTCATGCCTACCACCACCTCTTACACAGTATTATTTTAATACTAGATGCGCCCGCGATTTCACCCGCACAAGTCTGGATTCCGTGGGAATATCGGGATAAAAACCTCATATGACGTAATCCAGATCACGGTCTACCCATGTGCCAAATTTGGTCCAAATCCGTTCAATCCTTTTAGCGCAAAAGCGTAACAAACAAACATACAAAAAATCAAATCTTTTCTCTTTATAATATTAGTTTAGATTACTTTAGTGTGGGACAAAGATGGAGTTACACGTCTTTAATAGCTCTATCTTCTTCCCCCAGGTCTATAAAGCTAGCTTGCAATTTCATCCAACTATCATGAAATGTAGGAAGTCCAAAATATGAGCCAAGAATAAGGAGGAAGCGATAAAGCAGCTTTATAGTGTCGCGTGTTGGCCTCAAACTGGATGTCTCCCACACACGAACAGTTTTCATCGTTATTGTGTAGGATTTTAAATATTTTTATGACTATTACCTAGAAATTTAATCTAACATGTATACTCAAAATGGTTACCTAAAAGTAGGTAGTAAAAATAATAATCTCACAAAATGTACATAATCAGAAGAGGTTATAAAGTCCAAGAGGTTGCCAAGATTTGCTGGTAGAAAGCAGAAGACGGCAGATGCTTTAAATTTAAAGCGTAGGTCTATAATTACTGCTACCATTACGTTCCCCGATTATATCCTAACCTACGGTGCTCGCTCATCGAGTCGCAAAAGTTCTGACTTGGGGTTTGCCAAAGAGAAATGGAGCGCAGCATTTTCACTGTCAAATGAACTGACACATTACGAAACACCGGCTGCGCTCCAAAACGGGGATCCTAGACGTAGGTAAAAAGGCTGCCAACCTGAAATGCCGCCACGTCAGCCACATGCACAGCACAGTGACCGCTGGGCATAAGTCTCGACACTGTGGGTGACTGAGGATGGACGGTGCCGCCGAGGCTAGCCCAGGAAGAGGTGGCGAGACGACCTAGACACGTACCGCACGGGTTGGATCGAGGTGGCTCTCAAAAGTGATACCTGGAAGGATTTGGAGGAGGTCTTTGCTCAGCAGCGGGACTGAGTAGGCTAACTTAAAAAATGACAAGGTTCCAAGTATGGTTAAGGGCTACACCCTTAACCATACTTGGAACCTTGTCATTTTTTTTGGAACCATTCATTTTTAAGTCAATCGTACATAATGATGAATAGTCCCTATTTTATCTCTCTATACATACTGCACGTTTAAAACCTTGATCGTAAGCTGTGATCGCAAGCATGTGTAATTAACGTCCCGTCAAACTGCCGGTAGACTTGGAAACTTAATTAGAAACACATCGTGAGTCGTTTGTAGCGATGTAAACTAGGTAGGGAAGTAGGCGAGTCGACGTATTGCGTATTGGAATGAGAAATCTGTGCTAACTGCGGTGGTATCCCATTGGGTCGGTTATTAACTAGACTTTATTATGTTTACATTTATAGCTATTGCATAATGTGAAGCAAAAACTTATTCATTATCTAGCAGCAATATCTATATGCTCTGACTAAAGAGAACGCGTGGGTTATGCAACAAAGTTCGCTCACGCTGATTGTGTTAAAGTGGCGTATGTATGGAGGTGTTCCTACTGGCGTATGTATGGAGATGTTCCAACTGGCGTATGTATGGAGGTGTTCAAACTGTTGCATGTATGGAGGTGTTCCAACTGGCGTATGTATGGAGGTGTTCAAACTATTGTATGTATGGAGATGTTCCAACTGGCGTATGTATGGAGGTGTTCAAACTGTTGTATGTAAGGAGGTGTTCCTACTGGCGTATGAATGGAGGTGTTCGAACTGTTGTATGTACGGAGGTGTTGCTACTGGCGAATGTATGGAGGTGTTCAAACTGACGTATGTATGCAGGTGTTCTAACTGGCGTATGTACAGAGGAGTTCAAATTGGCGTATGTACAGAGGAGTTCAAACTGGCGCGAATTCTGTTGATGTGACTTCCTAATTCTACGGCTACATTGTCGCGATAACGCGAGCTATCGCTTCGAGCGCTCCCTCTTGCACACCGATCGACGTCTCACTGTACAACAGAGAGCGCGTGAAGTGTAGTTCGCGTTATCGCAACAATGTAGCCGTAGCATAACTATTCAAACAATTCACGTCAAATTCACAGCTTGTGGCCACAATGCCCAGAGTTTTATAGCAAGCTGTGATTTTCAACATAATTCTAATCATTTTTTCTCAAGCCCTTTTACGTCACTGTACTCGTGATCCAAGATTCGTATTCGCCAAAATAGGTTAAGAAACCTACAATTTGAGGCTTAAATAACGACTGTCCAGCCTATTCACAGACATTTATAGAAGGCTTAAGGCCTTCTTTAAAAGGAAAAACCACTTCATAATTAAAAGTCTCATTAGGTTAGAAAAGGCTGGCTATGTTGATTAATTATGAACACACTTATGTATTGGAAAATAGGAAACTTTCCCTTACCCAGGAACCTTTTAATAAACATAATATTTCCCTGAATTTAGCGGTTCACTAGATAATTATCGAGTTCTCGTTCTTGAAAAGGATCGGATATGGATAGTGTAAATTAAATTTGACGATTTTGCTGTAACTAATTCCCTCTAGGTGGATTACTGGCTTGTTTACCAACCTATTGCACGAAAATTCAGTCAATTAATCCAGTTAATATTTTTTTCTTTAAGTAAGCTGTACCGGTGCAGCGTCCCAATAATTGTTTGCTGCACCGGAAGACGTCATTACTTCGGCGCCGGCTGTCACTGAAGACCAGCGCTGGAGCTCTGTCTTGCATATTGTCGCTGCTGATGCGTAATGCTGAGCGATAGCCGTTTTGCGTGGATGTGACGTATGTTTCCCCCAACCCTTTTTTATATTTTTTATTTTTGTGTTCTATGTTCTTTTTTGCGTCACGTTTACCGCAAATAAACGCTTTTTTTTCTTTTTTCCTTTTAATTAAAAACGAAGAGTAATGTAGTTTTAATTTTCAAATATAATTTACATATGTGTCAACGTTGCAAATTTCACTAAACTCTAAGAAAATTATAAACTATTCATAGCAATTAAGTAATATTATTTTATATATTTAATATTAAAATGGATTCTAACCTAACCTACAGTTCCTAACCCACAGTTTTGGTAGCAGTTCGTTTTTCGTTCGTTTTACAAACAAATTCAAGCACATAAAAAGAAAAAAATAAATTTATTTGCGGCAAACATGACGCGTAAAAAAGAACATAAACACAAAAAAAAAACATAACAACAAGTTGATAAACTTACAAAAAAGTATGCAAATGACATCAAATAAAAGTGCATTTTTTATTATATCATTCCCAAAAAATCTTATTTTTGTCTTTATATTTGTTTTCATAATAAATCATTTCACTAAATGTTTATTGTCTAAAGATTGTTTTCTGTAATAAATCATGTGATTAAAGACCAAATGCCTTAATGTCATTATCCTTGGTAATATTCTGCTGAGTAAAAATTTGGCCAAATGAAAATGTGCGTACTAAAATCATTCCAAATATTGCATTGGTATAAAAAAAAACGTTGCTAAGATTTATTTGGATAATGAAATTTTGACAATTTTTTGTTTTTTGACAAAACGGCAAGATCCCAATTTAATCATATCAGCCTATTGTTGTCCAACTACAGGGCAAAGGCCTCTTCTCACACTGAGAAGGCACGATCAATAATCACCACGTCTGCTCAAGACGGGTTGGCGATTTTAGATTAAGGCCTGAATTACAGAACCTCACTCAATACTCAAGCATTACTTAAAACTTTTGTTCAAAGCCATTTGAACCCGCCGGTTGCCGGTTGAAACTAGTTTTAAGTAAAGCTTGAGTCTAGAGTGAGGTTCTGTAATACGGGCCTAAGACTTAGATTAATTTGTGCTGGGACGGCTGCTGCAGGTGCAGAAAACCTCAAACGGCGAAAATATTCTAACCTGATTGGGAGTTACGAGTATATGTTCGAGCCGTTTGGGGTTGAAACATTAGGGCCATGGGGTCCGAGTGCCGACTTGGTTTTTTGAGATATCGCCAAGCGGTTAGTCGACTCTTCACGTGACCAGAGGGCTGGCCTGTTTCTTGGCCAAAGAATTAGCATCGCCATACAACGTGGCGTATGAATGCGTACGAATTTTTTGATGCCCTATGATTCTTTTGCTTATTTTTTCATACTTATGTACGTATAGCCGTGTGTATATGTATACGTAAGTGTGTGTTTTAAATGTTAGCTTATATTATGTAAATATTATCTTGATTAAGTAAATAAATATGTTTACTGACTAGTGTAAATAGATTCGTTTTTATAAAGCAAAAGCCAAACTTCTAATTACTTGTGAACTATCTAAGAACACTTCAACATCTTATTTGATTACGAAAACTATAAAGTGCTCTCCGTCAAAATAGAGACGAAATTCTCGAGAAGTAACTCACTGTCCGACCTCGGAGTAGATTTCATCCGAGAAAAACATGATATGAACGAAAAAGTAATTTTATGAAAAAGTTTCCATTTCATTAGTTTAAGTAATGCCGCCAAAAGAGGTTGATCAAATGAATTTTGTACTTTGAAAGGACTGGAACTCCCAAGATTTACTTAGTTTAGTTGTAAACCAGTCGTTGTTGATATAATGATTTATAAATATAGGTACAGACCTAATAAATAAGTATTTTGATATGAGAGTTCAGGAATTTTGGCGTAATACTTTATTGATGTCAGCGGGATTGTCCGAAAGGGTTACCGCTACCCCGGAACTTAAAGGGCAAAGGAAGGAACATGGGTGGGTTTTAGTCAGTGAGACTCTGACACTCCCTTTCGCTCCACCCAGAGCGGAAGGGGTCATTTGATGATTTCCCATCCGGAAAAAAAAAATACTTTATTGATAGTTCTCGGCAAACACCAGCCAACCCTTGTACGAGTACTAAAAATACCAAAAATCGGAGTAGATGGCGAAAAATCGTGAGACAATCACATCAGCCCCTAGACAAGAAACTACCTGAGGATCATGACCGCTCTGAGAAGAGTGTTACGAAGAAGAAGAAATTATCACCCTACGTCATTTTGCCGTATAATAGCCATTTTGTCACAACTGTCACAAAATGACAGTTGTATTTTTAGTAAACAAATAACTTAAGCAGGGATCACATGACGCTGAAATAATAGTCGACATCGGCTAAGTTGCCAAAAAGACAAAAAAAAAACTGAAGTTCCTACAATTAATTTCTCCGACTTTAAAAGTCCAGTTCCCTTTAAACAAAATTATAAACTGAGTCTGAGAACAATAATTCACTTTCCTCATTTTCTAACTAACTTTACTAAGTGAGAACTTTTACTAGACTTTTACTTCTACATCGGCTAAAACTAAAATTAAAAAGACTCACAATTCTGTTCACGTTCCTACACGGACAAAGTTCGTGACGTAAATGATCTATGATAATGTACTAAAACAGGTTTCCAATCAAAGCGAATCGTTACTCCAAAGTTAGGTTATTTCCAGACTAGAAGGTTTTAAAATCGAATAGACTTTAAATTAAATCGAACCTAAACTAAACGGTAACTAACTTAAAGAAGAAGGCATTATCATCTGCCTAGCCTTTTCCCAAATATATATATATTTTTTTTATTATTATAAGTTCACAGCATGCTAATAAACTTATAAACTAAGCCCCACTAAACCGTAGTAATGATTTGACAGTGGGGTCTGGCGAGTCTTTATACACTACTTAAACTTCATACTTAAGACTTAGGTAGCACTTTAACACATTTCTAAATAATATATTTCTAATTTATTTTTCAATCTGTTTTTATTGGTTTCACTCCTTATGTCTGCCGGCAGACTATTCAATAGATATGATATTCGTTTTTTTAGAGTTCTGTCACTATGTTGATATATATAGATAGGTTGGGGTCGGCTTCCAGTCTAACCGGATGCAGCTGAATACCAGTATATTATACTAGCTGCGCCCCCGGGTTTCAACCGCATAATCGTCGAACCGTCTCGATAGTCGTACCCGACTACCCATAATGACTATCAAAGATACTACATACAGTCGGGAACAACGGTTTGACGTGCTTTCCGAAGCATGCAAGACCAAATATGTATTTTTTTTAATAAAGTAAAATAACGAATTAAAGAAAGACAAATAAACATTATTGAACTAAAGTTGATAGTTTAATACTAGGCTTAGTAACCGACTGCGAGAGCCGAAAAGGAGGTTAATATTTTTGTTTGAATGCACAGCAAGTAGCCGCATGTCGCCGTGGACTGTGCATGCGACCGCGTTTAAGACAGAAATATTTTCTTGTAATAGTTTTTTTATTTATCCATAGGTACAGACGCCAGCAGGTCAAGCTACCCGAAACTGTAAAATTTTCCCAATCAACCTTGAACCTTAATGATTTAGCGATAAAGTTGAAAATCTATTAAAGAAATTTGACAGATTGTAGTAACTTGATGTGCTGGCGTCCGTACCTAACAACTTCCGCCAGGCTTCTTATAGTCCCAAAAACATCTGTCTCCCGGTCACGAACTGCAGTGGTCTATTTTGATAGTACTGAATCGATTGCGTACCCAAATAGGGTATTATCGAATTATCCAACATTCAGTGCGAGTGCAGTGCTCCTGCTCTCAGATCTCATCTGCTAGAGTGCCCAAATGTCCGATCTTTTGCAGCCTTGACTATCTGAATAACGACCCTGACGCCGCGAACTTGCTGAGACCCGTTAGATTATTTTAATGAAATGAGGCTTAATATTTTTATAAGCCTGTGCTTTCCCACTGCAGGGCAATGGTCTCCTTTCTCTCTTTCCACTTTTCTTGGTCTACTGCGATTGTATGCTAATCCTTTAAGAAGGAATCAAGCTCATCCCACCTTCTCTTTCTGGGCCGGTTGTGGATTATTTTCCTGCTATTTGGGATCCAAGGAATGGTGGTTTTGGCGTATTGTTGCTCGCTTGTTGTTGACAGATGTAGCCAGCCCAGTTGCACTTTAGTCTAGCAGCTAAGCGACCAGCATCCACTATTTGTGTTTTCGAACGAAGTATAGAGTTCCTCATAAAGTCTGTGAGACCTAGTTTACTTCGTTTCATAGCCCGTTGGCTGATCTTACCTATTACTAATCTTATAAAGACGTAACATTTGTTTGTTTGTTTTTTTCTTTTTTAATGATATAAACTAGTGCTTGACTGCGATCCCGCCTGATGGAAAGCAGTGATGCAATTGTTGATGGTAAAGCGCACTAATTTATTATGAGCCTATTCACTCTAGCCTTGAAGATACTTATATTATAATCGGACGGGAAAACTCTTGCAGGCAAAAAAAAGGCTAAAAATGCTTCGTTTGTATGTATGTAGGGGTAATCTCCGGATGTACCAGACAGATTTTAAAAAATCTTATTGGATTTGATAGCCCAATTCTTGTCGAAGGTTATAGGCTATCTAACATCACGCTACGACCCTTAGGAGCTGGGCAAAATGAAACCAAGTCAGAAAGAACACTAAGCGAAAACGAGGTAGTAGGATGGGCGATAAATGGGAAACGACGCGATGGGCTGAAATTTCACGTGGACGAAGAGGCGAGCAGAAGCTAGTTATATTATATTCATTTACTTTTGTGTGTTGTGCTGTCTTTTGTGTACGCCAAATAAATGGTTTATCTATCTATCGTATTATAATATTTTGGGTCTCCTCGAATTCATGCTTTCTTTCCCTAAACCTTAACAAAACGATAAAGTTCCGTTTTCCTTCTATTTTCTTTTAATCTTTACACTTGAAGTGTTCCCTACAATTTTGGTTCGGTCCCTTCCTGTGATTATTGTGTCACAATGCGGGTGCCTGATTAGAATGGAGTGGGAGGTACTTCCTGATGCCTTTGAAGATTACTCTGCTTCTCCTTGCACGTGTAAGTTTGGAATGATTTTAGATACATAATATTGGAAAAGAGGATGGTTTGTTATTTTGGTACCACGAAATATTTCGCGTAGAAAATCAGCCTATAATGTTCCCATTGCTGGGACACAGGCATGCTCTCTGTGAGAGCTATGTTGTCGTGTAGTTGTGGGTTTGAAACCAAACATATGCTTTAATTTGTGTAAATAATTTCATCATCACTGCTATCAAAACGGCGAAGGAAGATATCGTGAGGAAACCGTCATGTCCTAAAACCAAACATTCGAAGAAAAGTAACATCTACCAACCCACACTAGGCCCGCGAAGTAAGAAGTATAGATTACAGCCCACACATGAGAGGGATCTCGAAGAGAGGAGGCCTGTGTCCCAGCAGTGGGAACATTATAGGCTGATAATGCTAAATAAACAACCACCAACTGAAGGTATCTATCCTTATTATTTTTTTGTACATTCAGCCGAAAAAATTCCGTCGGCATCTCAACAACGTGACAAGTCTTAAATAACAGAAAATTTAATTTCATGATCGAGTTACAGCCGTTTTTTGCTCAACCTTGCTTTTACCCTTTTCAATTTATTTAATTTGAAACGGAAATAAACTGTGGACCTTTTTAATAAGTTTGAGGATTCGTTTTATTATCATTTATATTGGGACCAGGGTTTATTTTCTGCAAAATAAAAAAAAATAGACTGATATTTGGTTCTTTCCATTTATTTTTAACTCGAACAAGATAGATAGAAAGAGGGATAGGAGACGATTGTAACGGTCAGCCGATTGCCAGCTATGCCAAAGCCATGCCATGCCAAAGCCATGCCTTGCCAAAGCCATGCCATGCCAAAGCCATGCCATGCCGTGTCATCTTGGTGCAGCCAAAGCCACAGCCACAGCCTCAACCAAAGCCAAAGCCATAGCCATGACAACAAGTACGCCACGGCAGCTCCAGCAAAGAGAAAGTCAATTGACTAGCACGTCACGTGTGCTTGTCAACTTCACGCGATGGGCGTTACCGAGCGGCGATCCCAAGGCGATCCCCTCCTCGATTTAGAGTGGGGGTAAACTTATAAATAGGTTGCGCAGCGCACTTGGTGACAATTTTTCTGATCTAGAACCTAGCCTAAGCCGTAACTCTGTTCGATTATAATTTATACAATAAATACCTACAATTGAGAAAATTATTTTTCGCTATCCTGTGTTTCACGATATAAAGAGATGAACATCATCGGCTATCTGTTCTGTGATCGGCATCATCTAGCCTTTTTCCCAACTATGTTGGGGTCGGCTTCTAGTCTAACCCGATGCAGCTGAATACCAGTATTTTACATGGAGCGACTGCCTATCTAACCTGAACAACCCAGTTACTAGGTAATGCGATACGCCTTGGTAAGACTGAATGTCAGACTTTCGGGCTTCTGACTACCCGTAAGGACTGTTCACGAATAACAGCTGGGACCAACAGCTTAACGTGCTTACCGAGGCACAGATGGGTCTCGGTAAGCAAAGATGGTTACTCATCTACAGTCCAACCGCGGCAAGCGTAACTTAACCTGATCGATCGACTTGTGCGGCTGTTATTATTTAGCCACGGACCCGTTCATTCCCTTCAAACAGATGAGCATTAATAACAAGTATTTGAAGATATAAAATCGATTAAAAAACACAAAATTAATATTAATTATCATTTTAAAACTGTTGCAAGCATAAAGCTTGAAATATAATTTAAAACCTTTATTGTGGTGTAGCCATATTGTTTGTAATTTATTAAGAAATCGTCACTACATTAAAAAAGCGACGAGCAGGGTTCGAACTCTGGACCTGTTGCTCTTTAGCCATAGATCTTAACCATAGAGTTATCTGCTGCTTTTGTATTGGTTTTATATATATCACTAGCAACCTGCCCCTGCTTCCCACGATTATCACGACAAAACATGAAGATTCCTTTATTATTTGTAAGTTTAATACTAATGTTTTATACACATAAACCTTCCAAAATAAATTCGCTAAATGAAATCCGTATCAAAATCCGCTGCGTACTTTGGAGGAACAACACGGTCACGCAGGCCGTAGAAACGATTTAAATCCTTAATTACTCGCTTGGGGCAAGTAATTAAGGGTTAAAGCCGTTTTTCATGTGACAAAAAAAGGCCCTTGCAATGGTTGAAACGTCCTAGCGCGCCCAGTAGCTTCAGAATGCTTTAAAGATTATACGTTAGCACTGATAAGGCTATTCAGTTGCAGGATGCCTCACTGCTCTCTTGAGTTGTGACCCCATACGAGTAATTACGTTACTTTTTTGAGCAAGGTATTTACTGGTGGTTAAGATGTTACTCATAATAATAAATACATTATTTTATTTACTTTTAACAAACAAAGAAGGCGTTTAAGTAAAAGTTTTTATTTTCTCTATTATTGGGTACAGAAATATTTTAGTTTTATTTTTTTATTTTTTATTTTGGGATAAAAACCAGGAGTACAATTAAGTGTAATACATACTGTCTTACTACTTAAAAGTTTCAGAGTGTATTTATTATATTTTGTATTTTATTAAGAACTTTTAATTGTATTTCACAAAGAGTAAAAAACAATTTCAAATAGTTCTTAGAAAGTGGGGTCTCTATAGACCCTATGCGAGCTGTTACGGCCTTCATGCGAGCAATTAAGGGTTAATTTATAATAATGTATAGATAATCATGTAGTAAAAAATGATGGATGAAATGAAGAGATCCGCAAGAGAAGGTAACCGGCATAAACCGAAGAATTGCCAAACTTAAGTGACAGTGGGCAGGGTACATTGCTCGCAGAACAGATGGCCGATGGGGCCAAAAGGAGAACCTTTTGGCCCCATCGGCCATCTGTTTTAAGCTACGTACCGGAATACGTAGCTTTGGAAGGCCTCCCACAAGGTGGACCGACGGCCTTGTGAAGGCCGCAGAAACCCGTTGGATGCGAGAAGCACAGAACCGGTCGAAGTGAAGATGCTTGGAGGAGGCCGATGTCCAGCAGTGGACGTCTTTCGGCTGAAATGATGATGATGAACGATGTATCATAGTCACAAAACCTGGGTCAAACCTGGGTCCTGGGTATTTTCTGTCTTTCTTTTCTTTCAGTATCCTCTAAAAGTCTCGGCAAAACTTCAATCCGTATAGCGAAAACACAAAGGAAATTGGAAAATCTGATTTTACTTTTTTTTATTTGCAATGCATAGAAACTGCCAGGCAACGATGAAATGCGAACTTTTTTCATTTTATTTTACTGAGGACATTATACTCAAATGGCCAGCGCCATAGTCATAAAGCGAAATAAAGCAATATCTACGGGATTAGGTATCTTTATCTCGTAAAATTATTTTATTAAAATGCTTAGTGTAGTAAAATCTGAGGTTGTCAGTCTCGCTGTGTCGGGTTTGATGGGAGAATTATTATTCGTTATTATTTTTATTTTCTTTACTTGTAGTCTTGGAAAAATATTTAGAAATTAAATAATATTATTCCTGCTGAGTTTAGTGCTATTACATAACAAACATAATCAGCCTATAATGTTCCCACTGCTGGGACACAGGCCTCCTCTCTTTTTGAGAGGGAATGGGCCGTTTTCCACCACGTGGGCCCAGCTCGGGTTCAATTAATTAAATTTAAAATTATCAGTATTTTAGACATCACATAATCAGGTATTGATGCTGTTAGTTAACATTTTTTGAAACTTTGAACGATCATTTATTTTCGATGCTGATTTTACATAATACATATAGCAGCATTTATAAAATAATCAAATCATTTTTTTTTATTTCAGACAATGTTTCTCATTATAATGGACAGTCAAAATTATCACAGAGAATAGAGTATAAATAATTAAGAATAATAATTATTATAGCACTAATTATTACATTCATTAACAGATTATAACTTTCAGAAAGGCATAATAATATAATCAAAACACAAAAAGAGTAAAATAAAAAAACATTAATAAACAAATAAACGTCCAGAAAAATATTTCCACGGAAATAATTTACCAAGTTTACTTATAATTAAGTTATTTAACCCTCAAAACGCGATAACCGGAACAGGTCCATAATTCCTGTAATCACCGTAATAATAACAAGCTGAAATATAAAGCGGTAATTTACAGTTACAGGACATTTATGTTGTTGACATAAGGTAGGTAGTACAATGCCTTGATTGATTGTAAATAAAGTCGTTTATAATTTTGTTGAAGAAAGTTGCCTCAGTAATATCCCCAGTAACCCCAAGCAGCAACAGCATTCTGAAGCTGTTTGCAGAAAGGCTGGATGGGCCTAGAATGGGGAGGTTTACCAAGCTACATATTGGCAACAGAGCTTGTTAAACCTTCCAGTGATTGCGACTGTCTTTTTATTTTTAGTGTTCCTGCATGTTACTAATAGAATAGCTTTATTTCGGACACAAAATATCGGAGAACTGCAACAAAATAAAAAAAAAATAAAAAAATAACAATAAATAAAAAAAATCATAATAATAAAATTATAATAAAATAATTATAGTATAGAGTAGTGTAGTGTAGTGTGTGTGTGTGTGTGTGTGTATGCAGTGTAGTGTGTAGTTTATAGTATAGTATTTTAATAATATAATTATAGTTTTTAAATAAGATGTAATGCTAAAACCCTATGGGTGTTCATGCCTGACAATAAATATTTTATTTTTTATTTTTATAATATACAGTATACTCGTACGTATACTTCTTACGAACGAGTTAAATCTACAATATTATGTAAAATAATTAACGCAAGACTTCATGCACCCCAATTAGATTATTAAGTTAAAATCATAATAAAATGACAAAACTATTTTTTTAAAGCTAACTGTTGTTAATAAGAGTGAGTTGAGTCTTATTGCCTTTTTTTTTTTTTGGGTGTAAAATCATCATATGATTTCTCCCGCTCTGGTCGCAGCGGGAGGGCGTGTCAGACTTTTACTGACTAAAACCCAGCCGTGTTCCTTCAGTTGCCTGTGCCAGGGGCCACGGTAACTCTTTCGAACAACCAGCGGCCCCGGCAGGCATCGGCCCTAGCGGACCCCGTCAGTTCGTGCTGACATCTCTTTGAGGCGCGCGTGGAACACATCGCGCCGTCGACCCGGGTCTGGTCCTTACCGGGCGGCGGAGTCTTAATGCCTTGAAATAAGATTTAATTTTCTTTGTCCTAATCGGCCGTCAGTATGGCAAAATACATCATTTTTGAAAAAAATACCTACCTATATGAAAAGTTACTGAAATCGATGCAGTAGACAATTATGAATAAACTACTATCAGGACTTGCGTATATTCTGTTACACCTTGTATACATAATAATATAGCTGAAGACTTTGTTTATTTGAACGCGCTAATCTCTGAAACTACAGGTCGAATTTGAAAGAAAGAAAGAAAATACGTTTATTTGCGGTAAACATGACGCAAAAAAGAACATAAAAAACAAAAAAAAAACAATAAGAAAAGGTTGACAGGCGTCACATCCACGCAAAACGGCTATCGCTCAGCATTATGCTGCGACCCTATGCAAGACAGAGCCCCAGCGCTGGTTTTCAGCGACAGCCGGCGCCGACGTAATGACGTCGTACGGTGCAGCAAATAATTATTCATCAACAAGTATTAAAACAATTATTTATATTTTTAAAGCAACTAGTATTAGAAAAGCAAAATAATACTTTAGAGGTGCGAGGAACAGGGTGTAAAGTTCACTCATCCTCCTTAGAAAAGGGAGGATCCTCCGACCAGACGGGTGTTGTGTCTGGCGGGCAATTGCCCAACATTTGATGTTGGGAAATTGTATCTATTCTAATTGCGCGGTAAACTCTGCTTGCGAGATGCAGGATTTCCGTGACGTCAGTATGACGCGTTGTTCGCATGTGGCGTTGTAGATACCGCTACATCACTCCCCTCCGGAGACCGGAGGTCGATAGTGGGCTGAGTCTTGTATCTTGCGATGCTTGCCAGGCCAGCTGAGGTTCCAGTGAGTCGGAACCGGTTGCCGCATAGTTCACGGTGAGTCGGAACTGTCTGCGGAGATATCCCCAGTGAGTCGGGGTGGCGCATAGTTCGCGGTGAGTCGGAACTGTCTGCGAAGATGTCCCCAGTGAGTCGGGGTGGCGCTGCGTTATACTCCAGTGCGTCGGATGTCGCACAGCGCGGGGTTGAGGCTGGCTGCTGCGTCGATCAGGAGAGGAAGCTCTTCTTGTTGACCGGCCGAAAGTGCAGTGTGCTGTGCCGAGGTTGCTGATGAGGCTGAGGGTGATGACCAGGTATGCGCGGACGCTGCATGCAGGTGGTCAGGATACCCGTTGAAGCCGTGGATGCTGGCTGGCTGGGTGACTCGCCGCTAAAGCTTGCGGGAGTGATGATGATGACGTCACGCTGAAGTATTTGCACGAAGGCTGCGCTGACGTTCATGCTCGGGGTCACCAGTTTAGAAGTATGAGGAACAGGGTGTAAAGTTCACTCATCCTCCATAGAAAAGGGAGGATCCTCCGGCCAGACGGGTGTTGTGTCTGGCGGGCAATTGCCCAACGTTTGATGTTGGGAAATTGTATCTATTCTAATTGCGCGGTAAACTCTGCTTGCGAGATGCAGGATTTGCGTGACGTCAGTATGACGCGTTGTTCGCATGTGGCGTTGTAGATACCGCTACAATACAATTTTATTTAAATGTGATAGAAACAAACAGGAATATAAAAAAAGGAATTAAACATGCTAAGAGAATATCATCCTCAATAAACGTTTTACGCTTTATGTAGTGGCAACATTTCGAAACGTCCTATTTGACGTACGCGCACCCAACATGCACCAAAAAATTATGATGTAAGGAATTGGAAATTTGTTTTTGAATTTGATGGTCCAATTCTTGAAGAAGACTATAGGATAATTTACATCACACTTGGACCCTTATAAGCCGAGCAAAAAGAAAAAAGAAACGGAAAGAACGTTAAGAGTAAACGAAGTAATAGCGAGGGCAGGCGACGCGATGTGACGGAGTAGGGTAGGGGAAACAAGAAATTACACGCAGACGAATTCAAGGGCAGAAGCTAGATAGTCGTTAAATATATCACTGTATGTTTAAGTAGCGTGAAAGTGTCCACACTGAGAAGAATAAACTCACAAAATTGTAATGGCGTCTTTATAACAGTCAAGTCTCTGCAAGGGTGGATGCGGGGGGGAGGGTCATTGGGGTCCGCCTTAGCGTGTAATAGTAATATAATCCGTTGGTTTACTCCCGTGAGCGAATGGAAATGATCTATTGAGGGCGGCCTATTCAGAGCCAAGGTCACGCGATGGTTCAATACATAATAACATTATAAATGCAATAACGTTACACAATGGGATTCCAACCGATGTACTCGTATATAGCAGTTGTATAAAGGTAGCTACTAAATATACTCAAATAATAGATTGTAATTATCCTCTAAAGTTCCCACTGCTGGGACACAAGCCTTCTCTTAGTGAGAGAGAGTGGCCTGTAATCCACCACGCGTGCCCAGTGTGGGTTGGTAGATGTCACATGTCTTCGAATTCTTAGTTCTAGGACTTGCCGGTTTCCTAACAATGTTTTTCATCGCCATATTGAGAGCAGTGGTGATGAAATACATTGTTTATACAAAGTAAAGCGCTTGTGGGTTCGAATCTACGACTTACAAGTCCGACTCACCCTGCAAAGATCGTCTCTCGAGAGCGCCCTACCATACGTTTGCAAATTCGCGGTTTACACTGAAGAACACGTCTACCTCAATGGTTATTAATTCTACGGGTAATATGCATATATTCATTACTACTTCAGCTTGCTTATTCTGTGAGCTATGTCGACAACTTTGTTGAACTATGTTCTCTGTCGGATCATCTCATTCAGAATTCTATCCCTCAGAGAGATTCCAAGCATAGCTCGTTAGTCTAAGGCGTCTTAATTTCAGCGGGATTGTCCGAAAGGGTTACCGCTACCCCGGAACATAAAGGGCGAAGGAAGGAACATGGGTGGGTTTTAGTCAGTAAGAGTCTGACACTCCCTTCCGCTTCACCTAGAGCGGACCCTTCATTTGATGATTTCCCACCAGAATAAAAAAAAAAAGGCGTCTTAACTAAAGTGAGTTTGTAAAAAACTAAAATAGCATAACATTAAAGTTTTCAGGTAGGTACTTACTTTAAAATCATAATCAAAAGTCAAATTAGGCTGAGAATCAGCACTTTTCGAACGTCAAAATTACAAAAAAACAGTCTCAAAACCCTTCACCTTTTTAAGTTTGTATTACTAACGCTAGTTGTAAGTTGTTATACTACTAACAAATTGGATCATAGTTATCATATCATAAACGTTTATTATTATTATTATTACTTCCCAGTGCTTTCGCTGGGAAGAAGAAGTAGCGTAACAAACTCCCCAGCACCACAGCTGTCTGTATAGTTAGAAAATACTTGATTAATAACAACGCAGGCTAAAATTAATATCCACGGCTACAAAACATTGCCAATAAAACCTTACTTAAAAATAATGATTCTACTGTACCTACACTATAAATAATATTAAACTACAAAAGATTGTTTTACCTTCAACCCTTTGAAAAACCATTAACCACCACACGCTTTCGTATTCCCGACAATTAATCGCACATCGCACACGATTAATCGCACTAGACCCCTTACAAACAGTATTTCTGTAGACTAAGCATTTTCCCGGGGCGTCGCGCACCGCGTTCAATGTCACTGCTGTCATTAACTTGTTATAAATGTTGCTGTTCTATTTTTTTTATTGACATTGAACAAGGGGAGGTTCTATGTTCGTCTGTATGTATTTTTTTCATTTAGGTATGTTCATCGATATTTTCATCAATTGTAGACCGATTTTTTAAATCTTCTTTCATTAGGTAGAGGAAGCACGCGCAGTGATCCCATATCAGTTTTGTAAAGTTTTCTTGGGTGGTTTTTGAGTTAGCTTGAATAATACCTATTCAATTAACATTGTGCATATTGATGATGTTATAAAACTTCCTATCACTGTTGTTAACAAGCAAGTAGTGGTATAAAAATTTGTGTAGGGCAGGTACGACCACTAAAAAGTGAATAATAACTTTAATTTCGGGAGTCTGCACCCTAATTGCGTAAGACACTTTCAGTCACTATCTGAATCATTTTGAAATATATTGCTTATCCATTGCTTCACATCTTCGAAAAAATTGTCTGCTCAACAACGTAAATAAAGGACTGCATGTTGTAGGACTGTCAAAATGAAAGCCATTGCTACTGTCAAAGCGGGTTGTTTCACATCCACTTGTGGCATGCGTATACGTCAAAAACAGCGCTAACTATCGTCAATCCGAAAAATAGCGTTGTTTCAAATTACAATTACAAAATTATGGCCTTGCCGTACGTCAAATAGTAACGAGTACGTAATCGTTATTATTTGACATACGTATGTTACGTTAACCAACCGTTTCAAACAACCGGCCCTTAGTGTGTTACGCAATTAATTCGCTGGTTTTGTATTGTCGTTTTTTGCCACACATGTACAATTAATCGCACACTCTCACTAAACCCCTTACAAACGGTATTTCTGAAGACTAAGCTATTTTCCCGAGCCGGCGCGCACCGCGTTCCGTTACGAAGCTGTCATTAACTTGTTATAAATGTTCCTGTTCTAGTTTTCATTTGATATTATTTTGTTGCTGTTTCATTAATAGATGATTTTAGTGTTCGTTTTGAGCGTTTTATGGTTATTGTTAGGTGAGTTGGTTTTCGGAGTTCTTAAATATTATGTTAATCTTCGACATAGCACAGTTTAAAATAATTGATAGAGGGTAGATGATATTTTTAGGTCCGGAAAATTGTTGTTGCGTTTTCCAGTAGGAATTCCAATGAGGCCGGAGTTTAGATCTTTATGTGTGGTTCATGGCAATAGGTTTTCTCCCTAATACACGAATTTGAACATAACTATCGTATGCGGGTGTAGATACTTAATAAAATCAATTAACCCATTGGGAAAAACAGCAGATGGTAACAATCATCTGCTGTTTTTCCTACTATCCTACGTCCTACTATAATAATAAAAGTTTATACGGATGGAAAGATGAAACCGCGGGTTGCAGCTAGTATACTAATAAGCCTGAGATGAGTGGTGGCCCAGTGGTAACCGCCGCGACTTACGGTCGTAGGTTCGAACCCCGACAGGCGCTTTACTTTGTGTAAATTATTTCATCACCACTGCTCTCAAAAACGGTGAAGGCAAACACAGTGAGGAAACCGACATGTCCTAGAACCAAAAAATCGAAGACGTGACGCGACATCGACGACATCTACCAACCCGCACTGGGACCACGTGGTGGATTACGGCCCACTCCCTAGGACACAGGCCTCCTCTTTATGAGAGGCCTGTCCCGGCTGTCATTCGGAGACACAGGCCTCCTCCAGTGGGAACATCATAGCCTGATTGTGATGCCTTCTGATATAAATGCTCTAAATTATGGCAAAATCATCCAGCAAAATAGTAAAGCCAGTTAAGCTACAGGATAGTAGGATATTATTCCATAATACAACAATTTCACTGCGGTAAACGTGTTTCAGAGACAGCGCCGCAAACATGCCTGCTCCTACGCTCCTCCTATACAATACGAGAAGCGACTGCTATGATTTATGTTTGTTACAATTTGGAGTCTGAGCCGGAGCTTAGTTAAACGATTTTGTCAGGCTAATATTTGACTCGATAGGAAATTGGTGGAACAGTCTATAATCTTCTATTTTATAATGAAACAAAAATTGCGCATCAATTAAAATTATTACACGAGGCGCTATTTCCAGCCAGTAATTTCCCCGCAAGGCTACAACCTCATCGCATAAACTAGCATGGATATTAATGTCTGTTCCTTCTCAGTAACTGAGTATAAAGCATTTATCACCGCGTTAGCTCACTGCACGTTGGTGAAACCACACCGTTATTAAAATCAAGGTTGTCTAACCATGTTTTATTCCACTGTAGATGTTACTCGTAGTCAATTTCTGACTTGGGGCTGATTTTTCAATCGACAGATATGTTTTATTCGTCGAATAAAATTGACGTCTGACAGTTTTTGTATGGAAGAACTGTCAAAAATTTAAAATTATTCCTCGGATAAAATTATCTGGTGTTGGAAAAATCAGCCCTAAGTCAATCAGTCTGCCTAGCCTTTTCCCAGCTATTTTGGGGTCGGATTCCAGTGAAACCGAATGCACCTGAATACCAGTATATCACATGGAGCGGCTGCCTATCAGACCTCTACAACCCAGTTACTCGATAACTCGATACCCCTTGGTACCCGTAACGGCTATCAAAGATCTACGAATAACAGCCGGGCCCAAAGACTTTATGTGCTTTACAATGCACGGAGGGGTTTCAATTTGTAATGGATGGTCACCCATCCTCGAACCGACCGCTGCAAGTGTGGCTTAACCTTCGAGTGACCCGTGCGTCCCTCTCTTCATTTGTCCATTTTTTAAACTAAGTCTAGAGTCAAATTCATAAACGCAACTGAATTGTTAGTCGGTATTAGTTTCATGCTGTCTTTGTCACGGTGTTTTGTAGCAATAAAAATACTTTTATGAGCATTTTAAAATTAAGTTATGTGATGTTGGAGTTTTCCGGGTTAAAGATTAATTTTAGAAATGAGAAAGTTATTTAATTTCAAGCCAAGTTAAGATCCTAAAACCCAAAACTATGTAGATAAAACATTTTTCAATAATCAACTTCCTAACTCCTTCAATAAAACCGGTGTTTTATTAAAGAAAAGGGGTTATTGTAGCGACGCCGACGAAAAGACTTTTACGAGTGTTCTAAAGCCAAGTTTTGTTAGAGTTTTTCGGGGTTAATAGGTTAATATTACATTCAAGCCTGTTTTGTACCCCGAAACTAACTTAAACATTTATCAACAATCAACTTCCCAACTCCTTAGCAATCAAAAACGAATTAAATCAAAACAAAAGCCTGAAATAAAATTAAAAAGTAATAATCTGTTGGAAGCGTCAGAAGACGCCGTGATTAAGTGGGCTGCCAGTAATTACGGATGTGTCAGCCGGAATCAGAGCCAGCACTAGTTGGGTAAATGTGTCATACGTAAGTCTGTGTCGCCGTGGTTTCTATTAGAATTAAATGATAGTCAAAGCATGGAAAATTAATTTGTTACGAATTGGTGAATTAATGGAGATTTCTTTAAAAATAAGCATCATCTTTGTACATATTTTGATGTTCTTTTCTTCTTGTACAGTATATACATACTCGTATATGTGTGTTCATATGGTTAAATAAATAACTAAGTAAATCCCTTCGAATTTTTTTCTCACTGATATCTGCAGTATAACTCTACGGCGAAAAAGGTTTATTGTAGCGACGCCGTCGAAAAGAGTTTCAGGAGTGTACTAAAGCTAAGTTTTGTTTTAATTTTCGGGGGTTAGCCGGTTCATATTCCCTGTTTTAAACGCAAACTACTAACAGAAACATCTCTTAAACAATCAAAAACTAATTTAATTACAAGAACATTAGTCAGACAAATATTAACATTTTATAAGCTAACATTTAAAATAAACATATGTATATGTGAAAAAAAAAGGAAAATAGTCATAGTCCAGCCCTCTGGTCACGTGAAAAGTCAACTAACCGCTTGGCCATATCTCGAAAAACCAAGTGGGCACTCGGACCCCGTGGCCCTAGTGTTTCAACCCCAAACGGCTCAAATATATAACTCCCAATTAGGTTGAAATATTTTCGCCGTTTGAGGTTTTCTGCAAAACTAATTGAATTGAAACAAAAACGCGAAATAAAATTAAAAATAATAATCTGTTGGAAGCGTCCTATGAAGCTGTGATTATGTGGGCTGCCAGTAATTACGGATGTGCCAGCCGGAATCAGAGCCAGCACTAGTTGGATATGTGTCATGTAAGCTTATGTGTCGGTGAGGCTTCAATTGGGATTAATTGAAGGTCAAAGCATGGAAAATTAATTTGTAATGAGATGGTGTGAGTTGGTTGGTTTTAGGTTTATATTGGATTGGTTTTACTACTTTTTTCTTATTTATAATTTGTTACACCTATCAAAGGGTTATCATCTGGTTAGACTGAAAGTCGACGCCTTATTGGAAAAGCCTCTTTAATGAGCCATTATTTAATAGAAAAAAAAGAAAAATTGTTTATTCTGCACAAACAAAACGCACATTACAAAAGAAAAGACATACAATACAAACAACGTAGTAAAAAGCCTCATACTCAAGCATATAAAAAGTTGTTAATGGTGTACCCATCACTCACATCTCCACGGAAGGCGAAACCACCTCAAGAGTCAGCCGGGTCGCTTACTTTCTCTCTCTCTCCAATATCCAATACCACTACGAAAATGGTACAAGCAAACTAGTTAGAACTTGTCTGCACTATGCACGTAACTTCTCAGCCAAAACAGGCTACGTTAGCCACATGAGCGCACGCTTGTAACCCAAAGTCGTCAAAAACAGAAATTTTCACCGTAGCCGAAATCGGCATGGGAACTATAATATTATATAATTGCTCTATCATGAATTTCGCCCGCATGCATAATTCGTTATACCTGTCCATTAGGTAAACCGTTTTTTGACAGCTGTCTTATAACGTACATATTCCAGACTACCTGCGCCCCGCGATTTTACCCGCGTAAGTTTCGATCCCGTAAGAATATTGGGTTAAAAGTATCCTATATGTTAATCATGGTTATAAACCGCCTGCGTGCTAAATTTCATCCAAATCCGTTCAGTAGTTTTTGCATGAAAGAGTAACAAACATCCATCCATCCATCCATCTATCTATCCATATAAACTTTCACGTTTATAATATTAAGTAGGAAGTAGGATTAGTAGGATAGGATTACGTAAAAGTAAACTTTAAAATGCGTAAAAAAAGAAATATACGAACTGCCTTATCTTATTGAAATATCTTATTTACGGCTTCTAACATATAATATATTATAACACCGTACGCGTATCAATCAAGGTATTGTATGTTACTGCAATCACTAGTTCCATCTGTCAAAAAACGGTTTACCTAATGGACAGGGTATAGTTGGTACAATTTCTTGCAACAAAAGCTCAACCAAGATCTCTCAACCCAGAAATCAAGATAATCCAACCCAGAAGATGTTAACTAAGACACAAACCAAAAAGTGTACCAGCTAAATCATAGTCTTCATCAAGTTCTTGGCAAGGGGCCTACGTAATCACATTTCGGATAATTATGTTCCGTATTCATGCATATTCATTAAGTTGCCTTAGTGCCCCTTTGAGACTAAACCGTAATGCTAAACAGTGATTTACACTGGATGTATGATGCCACTTAATTGGGAACGAAGTGGTTTGCAGACTATGTGGGGCAGAGGGCTAGGCTGAAAGCGATTTGTGCTCTGAGAGGTAGGAAGACAGGGGGTCTACTACGAAGTGCAAAGTGCGAATGATCGGATCGGACCGACACATGGCCGAACCGAATATTATTGAAAAATGCGAAAAAAGTTCGGATCGGCTCAGTTGGGTCGGGACCATAGTCAATATTCGAAAAAGTGTAGGAGTGTAGGATCGGGACTGACCGAATGAAATAGTAGGTTCGTAGCAGGAAAGGGTCGAACATTCGGCCGATACCACTTCGGAGTAGGCCCCCTGGTACGACGAGACGGGGACGGGGACGTTTTTGCGTGGATTTGACGCAAGTTTTTTCACAATTTGTTATTTTTTTTTGTATTTGTGTTCTTTTATGCGTCATATTTACCGTAAATAAACGTTTTTCCTTTTATATATTATTGTGTATTTTCTTCTTAGGTCGCATTCCACCAAACTTTTTACATAGAATAATATTTTATACTGAGAATAAATTTTGAATTTTTGACAGTTTTTTCATACTGGAACTGTTGATGTCAGATGTCAATTTTATTTCACGAATGGAAGTTTTTAAAATGGTTTACTTACAGAAAAAATATGAAATAACTTGCTTTCATATATTTCATTTCAAACAATATGTGTTTATTTATTTAATTATATATACTTATTGTGTATCAGAAAATACTTATCAAAAATACTATTAAAAACACTATTTAAAATAATTAAGGCTGTCTAAAGAAAACACAGCTTTCTTAAACATTCATTTGTTTCTTCGCTAAGGTCTCTTTCAGAAAGATTTTAAACTTTTTGCTTCTCCTGATTTTCCTACAAATTTTTCCTTCGCCGGAAAAAGAAAGAAAACACGTTTATTTGCGGAAAATATGACGCATAAAAGGAATATAAATACAAAAAAAAAAATAACACGTTGGGGGAAAACATGCGTCACGTCCACGCAAAACGGCCATCGCTCAGCAAAATTCTAAGACCCTATACGAAAAAAAAAATCTTTTAGTTAAAGATGCAAGATACATAGGTACCCATTTGCCAAGTTCGAACCCTCAACCTTGTGCCAGGAACCCTTAACCTTGATACCATCTCGACAACCCACTTACAACTAAACCTACAAATCCCAAAATCTACAATTTCCGAATTATTTCTTCAAACCGATTACCCGCTTCATATTTTGATTCAATCACTTCCAATCATTTGCATTTCTAAGGGCAGACTTCAGAATTGATTCTTGTGTAAATATTTAGAATTGATTACCCAGCTTCCTGTAAATAATGGACGATTAAAATTGTATCTTTAGCACGAAGGAGGACCGATAATTGGGTCACTGGGTAACTTTGCATTCGATTAAGTAAAGATTGACTTGAATATTCAATCGGTTCGGCAAAACGCCATCAACCTACTACAATCTGTCAAATTTCTGTAATAGATTGTCAACTTTATCTCTAAATCATTAGGTTCAGAATTGATTGGGAAAATTTGACAGTTTCGGGTAGCTTGATGTGCTGGCGTCTGTGCTTTGTGTGGTTAAAGATAAGAAAAAGTTTAGTATACTAAGGGCTGATATTTCCATCGCCAGATAACTTTTACACGTGGAATAAAATTAACGTTTGACAGATTTTGTATGAAATAACTGTCAAAATTTCAAAGTATCAGATGATTGAAAATTCAGCCCTAAAAAGGGAAAAAAGGTGTGTTTACCTATCTTTTTGGGTAAGTTTCCAGTGGAGTCGGTTTATAGGTAGGCAATTTGTTTTTGTTCTCATGTTAAAGGGTCATATTTTTGGCGGCAATATTGGTTTGCCAAAGCTAAATTATTAGAAAGTATGTTGTGTAACTATTTATTTAGGTCAAATATTTAAAATGAGGGATGAGCTGGACTCCTATAATAAAGATTGGTCCTGGTCAGATCTGAACACAGTGGTGTGGAAAGCTAGTAGGGAGGACTTTGCCCAACAGTGGGACATTAAGCCTAACAAAAAAAAAAAAAAAAACAATTGCACTCCGGGAGTGCCGGCAGAAGTGAAAACTTACCGTCTTACGAATTTTCGTCGTAAGAAGATAAGTAACACTATTGTTTTCAAAGAGTTGAAATACTTTACACTTAAGGCATTGTTTCCTAAAACAGCAGTTCTGGGCGCTTACCACAAGCTCTTATAACAGGGCAGAACTTGAACTGCACTGCTTTTTTGTACTTAGTCATAGAACAAAAAAGTAGTGCAGTTCAACTTCTGCCACCAGCAGCTCTTATAGCAATAAGAGCTAGTGGTAAGCCCCCTGTCGTATTATGACGGCTGTCATTAAGGTGTCAAAAAACGCGCTGTATTTGGACAGCTGTTATTGTGTAAATTTTCAGCACGTTCGTAGGAAAGCGAAGCTTTAAAAAAAAAGCGTTCGGCGCTTCAGGCACTTTTTTACTTTCTCTTTATCCAAAGTTCTACTAAAAATAGGTACATAAATATAAGCGTAAAAACCTGTTGTAAGTATAACTATTCCATTACGAATTCATCAAAATTTCAGAGGGGCAATTCTCGTAATTTTAAGAACATTCACAGTCTGATCTCAGTCTCAATCTGTCAAAAATACCTCTAATTTCCCTACATTTTTACAAGTTTTTGACATTTGTTTGTCGCCGAGATGACACTGCGATTAGATTTTGAACGTTTTAAATTACGAGAATTGGCCTTCTGGCTCAATAGCTACATCTAAAATACTATATTCATTCGTTGAACAAAACTGCATATTCACTAAAATGAATTTCACGTAATCAATATAAACTAATAAATCATGTAGGTAAGTTTGTAATATATTAAACAATAAATTTGTAATGCAATATGTTACTCATGGTCCGAAGGACCGCGCGGCTTCAATATATGTAGTAGGGGCAGCGTCAGCAAAAATATAGGGACTGACAAATTGAATTTTGAAATATTAATGTCAAAGTGAGTAGGGATCACTCTAACGTTATTATTTCAAAATGGATATATTACAATAATTTTGTAAAAAAACACAGGCTGCCAACATCTATTTTAAAAAAGAAACTGTTGTTTCATACAAGAGTTCAATACTTACGCGGTCAAAATAAAGAAAAAGTACTTATTGCGACTCGTACAGGAAGATCACAAACTAAATTAAGCACAGTCAAAAACAAAAACCCAAATGAAAAAAAAAATATGTAAGTATGTGTATGTAAGAGCAATTTTTTTTTTAAACCCTGAAAAAATTTAACGCATAGGGTTTCAGAATCATGTAGGTACTGAGTCTATGCTAACAGTTTGCGCATGGATGTCTCTGCCACCTTCTATTATTTCAGCCTGATTATGCTACAAATTAAATTTATATAAAAGCTACCCAATAATATTTATCCCTCGAGTTTCATGTACAAACATATTTTGTTTACAAATGATTACTAAAACGATTTGTGGGCATTTATAGGAGGGTACCTCGTCAAATATTTGCTGGAAAACTAGTAGGGGAAAAGAAATTTCAACCTGTTTTAATATGTAGGTATTATGATAATGTATACATTTACGTAAAAATATTTTAATAATATTTGTCTCGACTTAGTAAAAACAGCAAAACCTTCACATACATAAATGTTTTCCTTTGAAATTACCAGAAATTACAGGCCAGGCCATGTTTACCCCTCAAGAAATTAACGCATGGGCGATACATACATTAATTCATTAGGCCTTTAATGTAGGGGTGTGGGGTAAAAGGGGCTTTTACCCCTTCCGTCAGTAGGAAGGAAACGTTTAGACAATTAACACTGATTTGTGCCTATTATTTTGTCATTAGCAAAACATGAGAAAGTGATCTACTAAAGACAAAGGCTACATAAGAACTGCTCTTACGAGTATTGATCGGTGAGGTAATTGCGTAACACACTATCAGTAGCAATGGCTTCCATTTTGACAGTTCAACAATATTCATTGCGTTATTTACGCTGTTGAGTAGATACATTTTCGAACATATGAAGCAATGGATTAGCAATATCCTTCAAAATGATTCAGATTGAGATTGATAGTGTGACGCGATCAGGGTGCTTATGATTAAAAAGTACAATACAATAATTATATTTTTATTTGTTTTCTTATCAAAATAATTCGTATAGAGATGGTAAGCGCATCATTTGAGAACGACTGGATCGAGTTGGTAACTTTTTTTATTTTAAAATGGTCTTAATAGTCGTGTAGTTCGATTTTTAGGAAAAGCTAAATTCTGAAAGTTTGCCTTGAAACTAATGTTTTACTATAGAATTTGGACAGGACAAGGTCTGTAGTGTCAGCTAGTGTTAGATAAAAATGGACAACTCTGAACGATAGATGATATTTTACTAATACCGTTTTTTGATAATGAAAAGGTAAGTAAAGGTTCTCTAAGGTAGGTTTAATGAAATAGAAGGGTGATCATTAAAAAGGTTTTATAGGCAAGCTAATCAGTGGAAGTAGATAAAACCTTGGGTGTCACACCCTACCCCTAAAACCTATCAGTTTCTTTGAAGTGTCTCGAAAAGGTCACGGAAGTTTTATTAAGGTCAAGTATAGGGTTACAACAGGGATACAGCGTAGTAAAAAAGATACGGTATGACAAATAGCATCGATTGTCCAGGGGATGTTTGCAATGAACAAGAGTTTGTATCTACTTTTACAATGTTCTTACTGTTGTGCTTGTGTTTTGTTTGAGACCAGCTTTACGACATCTTCCTTTAAATTGTACAGTCTCTTGTCAACATTATCTGACCCACTCTAAAACAAAAGAATTTGGACCCTCTGTCTGTAACATTAAGGTTTATTCAATTTATATGAGCCAAACATAAAATCATATTTTTACATGAGCAGAATGTGGAATTAGAGAGATTGGTCGTCGATTTAATATAGCAGTAAGTGTTTTATTTAAACTTATTTTATTTTATTAATTGTGATTAATGAACGCGTAGTTGGCTATTTTACCACTACATTCACTCCTTACAAGTTACATACACGGTTCCAAAAATGTTTTTTTTTTTTGTTTTAGAAATACGGTCAGACTATAGCTAAGACGTTTTATGGAGACAATGGAAATATTCAGTGGATTCGTTCAGGAGCAAAAGCCATCAAGTATAGTCCGGAATTCGAACGCCACCGGGGCCATTGTTTCAAGCCACAACTTGGTTGAGATCGTGACATCGACTTGGGAGCACATGAGAGGCATGGGCACGCCACAATTGCGGCGATAAGTCCCCTCTTTGAGGAGTGGATGGAGAGGCGCCACGGCGCCCTCACCTTCCGCCTGACGCAGGTCCTCACCGGACACGGTTGTTTCGGGAGGTTCCTGTTCAGGATAAGGCGGGAGGAAACGCCAGGGTGTCACCACTGTGTGGATCGCCCGGAGGACACGGTGGAGCATACGGTGGAGGTCTGCCCGGCTTGGGCGGAGCACCGCCGCGTCCTCGTGGTGGCGATCGGCGGCGGCGATCTCTCGCGTCCGGCCCTGGTCCAGGCCATGGTACGGAGCGAGAGTGCATGGGAAGCCGTCACCTCCTTCTGCGAAGCAGTAATGCTCGCAAAGGAGGAGGCGGAACGCGTGAGGGAGAGGCTATCTCTGCGCCCTCACGCCCCTAGTCGCCGCAGGAGACGCCCTGGACGTCGGGAGTCACCAGCCTTCTCCCGGCCACCGTAGGCGCGGGCTTGCGGGCGGCGAGCTATGGGCAGCTCGCCGCCCGGCAAGGACCAGGCCCGAGTCGACGGCGCGTTGTGTTCCACGCGCGCCTCAAAGAGATGTCAGCAAGAAGTGACGGGGTCCGTTAGGGCCGCTGCCTGCCAGGGTCGCGGGTTGTTCGGAAGAGATACCGTGGTCCCTGGCATAGGCAACTGAAGGAACACCGGTGGGTTTTAGTCAGTAAAAGTCTGACACGCCCTCCTGCTCCGCCCAGAGCGGGAGAAGTCATATGGTGATTTCCCACCCAGAAAAAAAAAAAAAAAAAAAAAAGCACATGAGAGGCAAAGATTTGTGTTGGAATATGGTGCGCGGTATGCGTAGCCGCTTACAGCAAGTTATAGCAGGGGATGGTGCGTCACTCCGCTACTAATTAATTTAGTAGGTATTTTTAAACACACCATGTAAGTAAATGCTCAATGGATTGATTGTTAAACCATTAAAATGTTGCAGATTATGTGGTGATGTTATTGTTATAAATATATTTTTTTTATATTTAAATAACATGTTTATTCACTACATGTAGGCAGCTATAAATATGTAAAGCATTTCACAGATGAATTAATTTTCTCGATAACAAACTTTTAAGCATAAGCATGCCTTTTTTAATGTTTATAAATGGTTAGATTTGATTATGGCATACTAATATAAAATGTATATTAATTTGGAAATATATGTGCATTTACTTACTTTATCTTACCTAAGTATTTTAATGAAATAATAAACATTTTAAACTTGCAATTGTTTAGTTTTATTTCTAAATAAACCGTCCGTTTACAAAGACAAGACCCTACGTCGTCCATTAAAGAAATGTAAAAAAGTGTAATAAAATAATTTTAAAAAAAAACATACTGAGCAAAAAGCTATATTTAGGTTAAACTTGGTTTCGAACGTAGACAACAATGAACATCGCACTACCTTAGTGACCACAAGACCAACTCAACTCTTATAAGCCGCATTGAAATTTGATCTTAGCTAGATGCTAGAATGCTAGACCCAATATTCTAAAGAATTTGAAACATATAGTATACTTTCATTAAGTTTATTCTTGCACAGCACAAGCAGCCAACCTTCTCCTCGTGCAAATAGATTATTTTGTATTTTAAATAATCACTCCATTGAGACATGATAATAAAAAAAACTACCTATAAAATAGAAAATAAAAAAATTGTAAAGAGACGTTGTTTTTGCAATTTAGTAAGGCAAGGTAAAATATGTTTGCGCGTAGTCACTGCATACCCTTAGTAGCATTTGAATACCGGTTTTCTAATGAATACGAATATTTATTTTTCAACTACCCACTTATTACAAGTTATGAGAAAATATTACCATTTTAGAAAGTTTATAATACACATGCAAGAAATAGTTTTGTAATAAATTCTAAATTGAAAGCAAAACCATATCTTCGTCGCAGGATTTGATCTCGCAGCTTGTTTTTCTCAGACCACGAGACCAGAATTACTTGAACGCAATCATTAAAATAAGCTAATAACATAATTATAACCTAATGCTAACGTTATAAAGATCAAATTTGCGTGTTCTTCATCGAGTCCTCGAGCACTTGTCTGATAAGCTCATATAAACTGAATAAAACTTAATGTTACAGGTAGAGGGTCCAAATTCGTTTGTTTTTAGGGTGGGCCAGATAATGTTGACAAGAGACTGTACTAGCAACCATCTCCAAGGTTTTTACAACTTGTCAAAACATGAAGATTCTCTTATCTACATAAACTAATATTATAAAGGCAAAATATTTTATTCTATGTGTGTTTGTTTGTTAAGCTTTCACGCTAAAACGGCTGAACAGATGTGGATATAATTTGGCACATGGATAGACTATGGACTGGATTAGGACATAGGATACTTATTATCCTGATATTCTTACGGAATCGAAACTTATGCGGGTGATACGGCGGGGCGCATCTAATTATATTTAAGTGTAATGTAATTGAATATATTTTGCACCTTTCGGAATAAAATCTCTAAATGATGGTGAAATTACCAGCAAAATCCTTTCCGTGGTCCCCTAGCAGTATTATTTTAATGTTACTTCAGTGTGGAAAAGAGATGGCTATACAACCTGTATAGCTCTATCTCCCCAGTGATGGTAGAACCACAAAACTACACTTGACTGGCTCGGAAAACAAACTTGTTTTGATTGAAATTGAAATTGTTTATTGAAATAATTTATTTACATAAATATTAACATTAAAGAGAATACTAGATGTAATTATAATAATTCGAATAAAGGGAACTAGATGCTTGCAGAACAGATGGCCTATGAGGCCGAAAGGTCCTGGAGTGGCAACCGCGTACCGGAAGACGTAGCATTGGAAGGAGTCCCACAAGGTGGACCGATAACCTTGTGAAGACTGGGGTGGGGTGTCCTGCCTTTTCGCAGAAAATTGTTTGCCAGATTATCACTTGCCAACCAACGTTTCGCCGATGTTTCACTTTGACAACTAACGATTAGCAAATTTTTGTTTGACAACGTTTCATTTGGTAGAATTATTGTTAAGCCGATTGTTATAATGACACAAAACTTTTGGGACATTTATCATTTGTCAACCATTTCACTAGGCCACACAACTATTAGACGAATGACGTTTTGTCAGTGTAACAGTTCCAGGTGCTGTTGAAATATACGTATGACGGCGCCATTGTCATTATTTTGTAAATTGCGAGTGCAACGGGCAAGCAGTGAACAAACAACTGACCGACGTCATTTCAACCCCCACGCCGAGCGATATATAAGGCCGCGCGTGCACGACTCGAGTCATTCGTTTGTCGACCGTTGCCCAGTGCACACGTTACATAATTGCTGAGTAATCTTAGTGTTGGGTAGTTTTTATAATCAGTGTAGATTAATTTAGTGGTTCTAATTAAAATGAATGTGACATTAATTACGATTTATTTAATCAAAATAAACTAAGTGATTGTGTGAAGACTTTTGTGTTTCTTTTAAAAATAATGTCGGATCCTGACTCCGATATCAGAAGTGGGATTGGACCACAACGACCCACGTGTTCAAAAATGAAATGTCAAAAATGGATGCGTCTGATGGAACAGCAGCCCCGCAGCCGTCAGCGAAGCCTTTCGTGTGCTGCAAGTGAGGGAAACCAGGATATATCGCATTCCTGTGCACGAGTAGTGGCAGCTAAGCAGATGGTGGAAAACGTGCTAGAAGTCGTGTACGGCGAGTGGACGTTGTACAACTACCCTCAGACACGTTAGAAAATAAAGGTGAGCTGTATTGTTTTGTTTACGATTCTGGTGCTGAATGCTCGTTTATTAAAAGCGAGTTTTGCAGCCAAATTAAGTGACAAACGATTTAATAACGTTGTTGCATTGACTAGTATTGGTCAAACATGTTTAGTCAGCACAGAACATATCACATGTAGTGTTGCGATTAACGAGCAACAGCTTTGAGATTTTATTACTATTTTCTACCCGACATTTACTTGCAAAGTAATATTATGATATTACCTACGTGAAATATTGAAACCTAGGCTTTTCGATTAACATGTCACACACAGAGTTTTTGTTGTCAGATTTGATAGAACAAAGGCAGCTATAACAAAATGTTCGGTTGACGATTTCATGTTATTAGAAAACGAAGAGTGAAATCAGATTATAAGATTATGTTAGATCGGAAGTTCAGAGGTCCGTTTAAGGTAGCGGAAGTTTTGGCGGGTAATCGCTATAAGATAAAAACTTTAAATTCTAACCTTACAAGTATGCTCACGATAGGTAAAAAAGATGCCAGTAGGTCATGTACCAGTCGAAGTAGATAGTGATCACAGTCGTGATATGAGCAAGCCTAGATTATGGGAAACACGCGAGTAGGGGTTCTCTATCGGCCGTAGTAAAGTTGTGTGGTGTCACAGGGTGATGCACACGGATCCATGCGTTGGATGTGTGACAGCAATGCGATTGCTGGTCGGCTGGAGAGCCGTGGCGTTAGAGTGGTTTACTCGTGTGTGGGTTTCCAGGTGTCTAAGGCTCTTAGTGATAAAAATGATTTTTAATGTGGATGACAATCGTACATGGCTCTGGTTGATGATTTACGCTATGATTAGATAAACAAAGTTTGTTTTACTGTGGTTGAATCAATACTCTAAAAGCCTTCAACTCCAGGCGTACGTATAAGTACGCTCACGATCACATACAAAAGATGCCTCTAAGTAGAGTTCCTAACGAGTTAAACGTAGAAGACGGTGGGGAGAGTTCCTCCACCGAGTAGTAGAGCACATACGAGTACCATGGCTATTAGGTCGCACTGTACGCAACGACTATTTGTCTGTAGTCGTAACTGCAACTCACTTGTGAGTTGTTCAGGGGGCGATGGGCAGCTGGTGGTACAGCGGGGACCCGGGGAGCGTTGGTCTTGTAATGACCTGGGAGTCGTAGACTCTATGTGAAGTGATGTGTGTAGATCGTATCACTTGAGGTGATGACGATATGGGTGGCACGAGTGTCACTAGCTGCTGCGGCAGCCGGGCCATGAGCGTTGTATTTAATCTGCGAGTAAATTGATACAGTTTCTGACCAATTCTTACTAAGGCTTAGAGGAACCTTCTGTTATCAATGATAGTTTTGATCAGAGTATTACTAACGAATTTGAGGAAAGTCGAGTAATAGTTTTATTGCTGAAACAGAGTAGAGATTATGTTGTGTCTGTTGTGTGCGGTTTCGTGAGAAACCATAAAGTCCAAGAGTGACTTGGCGATCCGAGGGGGCCCATGCGCAAATTAATTTGACGAGTTAAGTAACTGGAGGTTACTAGATAGTATGAGACACATTCATCTTATTTAATTATTTTTATTGTAACCTTGAAATATGGAAATGAAATAGTGGGTAATGCTCTGAACTCTGCTATTTTTAGTTTGTTCGAATTTTCATTGTGTTTTTGCCTGAACCAAATGTGGTCAAGAGTGACCGAGCTATGTGATACTTTGCGGGTATGTTTCTTTACAGATTAACACACGACGTGTGCAAACAGAATGGCAGTGTCGAACAGCGCTGCACTCTTTGGATCTCCTGTACGAATAATCCCTGATCAAGGACGGTGCTTTTCGAGCAAGGAGTTTCGCGACTTCTGCCAAGGAAATAGTGGATTACAACCGGCCAAAGACGTGGTCACAGAGAAAATATCGACTCCGGTGACTTGTTTCCTTTTTCGGTGGCGAGCCCCTCCCATCACCACAAGCTGTCCAAAGAAACTGTACTGTCTGTAGTGTCTGTACAATCTGGTGAGTCGTTTTCATTTTGTTTTGACAGTTTTGTCCAATTTTAGAAATGATGGTGATAGATATTAGTTAAAATCTTTCAGTAGCAATAGAATTTTCAAATATTCCCATGATCGTGTACGAAAAATGCCTGAATGTCCAGTCACTGTTAATGATGTCAATGTTGACACTGATGATGATAATTCATCTGCTACTGACATACTATAGCTGAATTGACAAGATATCTATGTTGATTCTTGTTTTGAATGTCTATTTTGACGCTTAATCGGATGACTATGTTGACTCCTAGATTTGGACGTTGAACTTGACGCTTATGCGGGTTGTCTATGTTGACGCCTATGCGAGTTGTCTATTCGATTTCAAATTACTTGTCAAATCCCATGGTGTGATTTTGGCTGGGAGACTATGTCTCTACTTTGATTGAGCTGTGTATTGTCTGTAACAGTATGATCATTTTGAATGATTGCAATGCAACTGCTACTGATTGATTTTACTTAACTAATTCAGGATTTTTTTTCTTTTCAATATACCTTTTGTTAAGGCTTTTGTTTGTCAGAAAGGCCGATCGATATTCGCTAAGTGATTTTTTTTTTTGGATCACACGAGGCCGTGTAGAACGTCAGTTCTGGCCGTGTCGGCGTTGGTTGTTAATTACAATTGTGGGTAGTTAACAAAATTTGGTATGATTCGTGTTTATTATAAATTTAAGTGATTTATAGTCCATCATCAGATTTACCAGAGTCAATAAGTGTTGTACCTGATGCCATTGTACACCACGACGATCGTAATTAATTTAAAAAAAAAGAGAAAAAAAAGGGAGAGAATGTGATATAAAATTATTAAAAAAAATGTAGGAAGTAAAAAATGTAGGAAGTAAAAAATGTAGGAAGTAAAAAATGTAGGAAGTAAAAAATGTAGGAAGCAAAAAATGTAGGAAGTAAAAAATGTAGGAAGCAAAAAATGTAGGATGAAAAAAAATGTAGGAAGCAAAAAATGTAGGAAATAAAAAATGTAGGAAAGAGTCATTGAAGGGAAAATCCGGTCCAATGACTCCGCTAAAGGGATTGCAATCCGGTCTAGCATGTTTGGCTACAGGGACTGATGTCCGGTCTAGCATGTTTGGCTACAGGGACTGATGTCCGGTCTAGCATGTTTGGCTACAGGGACTGATGTCCGGTCTAGCATTCGCTAAAGGGATATTTATCCGGCCTAGCACAATCGTCTCCAGTTTTAATACTGATGAGATAAAGTAGTAGTTGCGGTAAGCTGAAGGGCTAACCGAACCAGCACATTAAAAAATAATAATAAAAAAATAATAATAATAAAAAAAAATAAAATAAAAAAAAATGCCAGGATGAACGAACAGGTTGTTGTCTTGATGCTCAGAAGACGCTCGAGGACGAGCGTACGTCAGTATGGCCGTGACGGCGCCATTGTCATTATTTTGTAAATTGCGAGTGCAACGGGCAAGCAGTGAACAAACAACTGACCGACGTCATTTCAACCCCCACGCCGAGCGATATATAAGGCCGCGCGTGCACGACTCGAGTCATTCGTTTGTCGACCGTTGCCCAGTGCACACGTTACATAATTGCTGAGTAATCTTAGTGTTGGGTAGTTTTTATAATCAGTGTAGATTAATTTAGTGGTTCTAATTAAAATGAATGTGACATTAATTACGATTTATTTAATCAAAATAAACTAAGTGATTGTGTGAAGACTTTTGTGTTTCTTTTAAAAATAATGTCGGATCCTGACTCCGATACGTATATTTCAGATTCCTCCAGAAAACTGAGTGCTAACAAACACTGAAACTTTGGTCTTGAACTTGCTTAAAACAAATCAGTTTTTTTTTAATAAGTATGCAACAGAAGTGTAAGGTTACGATAGGTTAGGTTAGGTTAGAGTATGACAAACAACGCACGAGCCGAGCGAGCATAGCGAGCGTGCCGCGGCAGCGGCCGGCGATGTGCCAGAAGCGAATCGCTTTTGTAAAAGGAAACAGTTAGGTTAGGTTAGGTTAGAGTATGACAAACAACGCACGAGCCGAGCGAGCGAAGCGAGCGTGCCGCGGCAGCGGCTGGCGATGTGCCAGAAGCGAATCGCTTTTGTAAAAGGAAACAGTTAAGTTAGGTTAGGTCACATTAAATATAAAGTAAAAAAAATAATTAATAACAATAACTACCTGTATATAATTTGCCCCAAATGAAAATGGCATCCTTGTAAATAAATTTCTTCAAAATTTGATCGAAGACTCAGTATTGCAGCTTTTTCGAAATCTAACACACATACTTTTGGTGCAAGATTAATACCGTGTTCTTGACCCAACTAGATTTGGTAAACAATAAACAACTAAATGAATATTACGCAAACTAAAACATTCTGCTACTTAAAAGTTGGCATTTAAAAAAGTGTCATTATGAAAAGCAGACCAAACGTACAGTTGGTAACTGTGAGGTTGGGAAATAAAACAAAATTATATGATAAGTTGGCAAATGATTATTCGGCCAAATAAAATTCTGCGAAACGTTGGTTGGCAAGTGAAAATCTGGCAAACAATTTTCGGCGAAAAGGCAGAGAACCCTGGGGTGGGGAAAAAGAAAGAAAGAAAAACTATTTATTGCGACTCGTACAGGAAGATCACAAACTAAACTAAACACAGCACAATTAGGTATATTAAAAAAGTAACAAAAAGAAAAGTTAAACAGAAAGTCTATACGAGACTAAAAGGCTCTTATCTCAGCATGATGCTGCGACTTTTAGAAAACCTGGGGGACCTTGGGGGGGACTATGTCCAGCAGTGGGCGTCTTTCGGCTAAAATATGGTAATGCAAACGTTTTCAAAGTATTTCTACCAAGGCCTGTCTCAGGAGAAGCTCTCTTAAGTTTTTCCAGTAACTGAGATTTCAGGAAAGAGAATCATCATCTGCCTATCCTTTTCCCAACTATGTTGGGGTCGACTTCCAATCTCACCGGTTGCAGCTACCAGAATACCAGTATTTTACATGGAGCGACTGCCTATCTGACTATATATCATTTCAGAAAAGAGAATATTTATTTAAAAAATCGCTGGTTTTTGCATCATAAATATACAAGTACGTTACAGTCTTGAAACCTCAGTGGTATCGATAGTAAATCAAGTTCAATATCACGCCTCACCTCATATTGACGGAAGGTACTATAAAATCGAGTAGCGTAGTATGCAGGGTCAAGTACAGGTCAAGTTCCGAGAAAAATCTTTGTTTGTACAGACGCCAGCACATCAAGCTACTACAATCTGTCAAATTTCTTTAATAGATTTTCAACTTTATAGATAAACTATTAAGGTTCAAGGTTGATTGGGAAAATTTGGCAGTTTCGGGTAGCTTGACCTGCTGGTGTCTGTACATCACGTCATAATGATGGTTGCGATTTCATATTCCTTTGATGTACGGATTTTTAAATGACATATTGTGCTTGTACAATATATTGTTATGATGGTTGGATATTATTGGAAACTAGCTGACCTCGTACAACATCGTATCGCCATATGTGTTTTCTTTCAATTTTCTTCTACACAAACTTTGTCCTGACAATAAAAAACACAAAAAAAAAGAATTATCCAATTCGGTGCAGTCGATCGGAAGTTATGCGCGTACATACATTTCGGTGATTCATTTTTATTTATAAAGAAGAAGATAGTTAAATAGATGTAGATTATTAAGGACAGAATACTTTCTTTTGTTTTAAAGCTTTTTCGGAAAACTCATTGCTTGGCAGACAGGAGACAAGTTATTTTTCTCAGGCCATACTGAGTACACACTAGGTATATCAAATGTAAGGACAATCAAAAGATTTTGCAAATTTAATTTTTTTTAAGTTGACTAAGAGATACCTTGTAATGAGTAATACTTAGGTTAGGTTAGGTTTGACAAAATAAACCAAAATGGATGAAGGACCTAGTACGCTAAACCATTATACGTGTGTGACTTTGTGCGTGTAGATTTGTAATGGACCACAATTTTCTCCAACAATCAGTATAACTAATTTAATAAATAAACAATGTTTTATACTTAATAGTAAAAATTCAGTGTATGTATTATGATTATAACATAATATTCATAGGGACATGTTGTATAGATAAAATTCAGTTACTAAATATATAAAAGATCATCACAGGATATCGGCTTGACCGATTTGCTTGATTTTTTTTTCGCGTTCGTCTTTATTATGACAACGTTTGAACGAATGAAAAAAAATGGAATCGATCTCGATATTTTGTCAAGTCGTGACTTGACCTGTAATTAAATACAGTTATGTAATAAAATGCATTACCATCTTAAGACTAACAAGCAACCCACATTGCCCTGTCGACCTTGCCGGATCGCTTTACTTCGCGATGTTACACCTCTCTATTAAGGTTAGTAGTTAAGCGCTTACTAATCACCTTCGCGCATCGTACTAACTCGTTAGGCTAACTAGATTTACTCAACATGATCGAAATGATAAGGGATTGTAGTTATAGGTACTAGGTACCTTCTTTACTAACAAGGTTTGTTTTTGTTTGCGGGTTTATTTAGCCAGTGAAGCGTCTTTTATCTTACGTCTTTCATTGACTTGAATGTGCCCTGGCGGCTGAGAGTATGTCATGCTCACTCAAATGTCTTGCTGATGGTGGCACATGTGTTGGATCATTTAGCTCCCTTCAAAATGGTTGAGCTGAATGGTGCTAATCCGTCAGTAGGGACTGGTCATCTCTCTGCTGCCATGGCTTATTTTAATTGAATTTAATATTTGAATTGTTTTAAACTTTTCATTACGGACGCTTTTAACGTTCTGCATCGTTCCCACATGCATAATTTTTAACATGAATGATGTAACCGATACTTTGTAACCATATTATTTTGATTTAAAAGAGTGTCAATGGAGTTTCTTGGCCGTTCTTCTCCATAGGTACCTACTACGCTTTAGAATGGGCAACTAGCTTCATTTTTCTGACTGACCGACGCCTTTTTTTTTTTTTTTCTGGTGGGATATCATCAATTGATCCCTCCCGCTCTGGGTAGAGCGGAAGGGAGTGTCTGACTCTTACTGACTAAAACCCACCCATGTTCCTTCCTTCGCCCTTTATGTTCCGGGGTAGCGGTAACCCTTTCGGACAATCCCGCTGAATTGACCGACCCCTTGACAATTCAAAAGTGCCTGTAATTGGTTTAATTGAAATAAATACTTTGAGTTTAAGTTTGAGTTTGAGTGATCGTTATAATGTTCGTTTTAATTAGGAGCTACATTTTTTTTGTAAAAGTGCATATGATGTATATTGCAAAATTATAATATTAGTGTAAAGGCTGATTTTTCCAAAGCCAGATAATTTCATCCGAGAAATAATTTTGATTTTTTACAGTTCTTCCATACAAAAACTGTCAGACGTAAATTTTATTCCACGAATAAAAATTATCTGTCGATTGAAATATCAGCCCCAATAGTCATTAATTATATAACGCATTATGTGTCTTAGCGACTGTTTGAAGATGTCCAAATAGTCAATACCTACGTATCTACCTACTCACAAAATAAATTTTAAATTTATTTCTGTTAAGTAATTTAATCATGAATCAGGCCCATCTTAATGTTTTTGACACTTTTTTCTCCGATCGATTTGTCTTCACATAATTTCAAGATATCGCAGTGGATTGGATTATAGGGGTGCATATAAAGAGTCTTAAGGAGCGTAAATATTGATCTGTAACTTGTTTATCAGCAAGATTGATACCGGGACTGTTTATTCAGAGTGGATTATCCAGAGTGCTTTTCCCAGCTACGTTGGGGTTGGCTTCCAGTCTAACCAGATGCACCTGAATACCAGTATTGTACATGTAAAATACCCAGTTACTACTTACTAGGTAAAACGATACCCCTTGGTAAGACTGGTTGTTCGACTTTCAGGCTTTTGTCTACTGCCGAAAGATGAAAGTTGAATGAAAGATCTACGAATGCTATCCAAAAGTTCGTTCAATTCATTTGTTTCCTCCAAAGTCTAACAGAGGGTGCTTTGTTAGACTGAAGAAAACAAATAAATTGGACGAATCGATCCGCCATTACGACTTCAGTCCTCCTTATCCACCTTCCGTCACCAAATTAGGTTCCGATGTAAAATGTGAATAAGCTGGCTATTCCGACTTTTCTTGTTAAAACTTCAAGAACTCCGATCTGTTTTACGTCTCCCTGAAATATTTTGTTTCAAATTAGCATTTCACTTTATACATTGCTTCACATCGCTGACATATTTGGAGAAAGTTTTTACTGGCTAATTTATTATAATGAATGCGAATCATGTAACAGTATTAAATTTTAAATTAATCTTCTTATGTAAATTGCGTTGGGAATTCGATGTAGGTTTTGAATGAATTGAAGCAAAGACAGTTTTCAGATGTTTGTTTTCCCATTTTGTTTTTTAATTATTCGGTTTAAAGACATTTATTTTCTCAAAGAACATACAGTTCACTTATAAAGAAACTTAACTAAATTAAAAATATGTTGTAGGTTACATAACGACGTCGAGCCATCCAATAAACTGAGCACAATATTTTTATGTTTTATCAAAAAAAAAAAACAAGTATGTTGTTAGGTATAACTAAAATACAAAGCAGTTCACGCAAAACTTACGAGTATGTCTAAAAAAATTAAAAAATAAGAACTAATCTTATGGGTATAACAAATGATGCTTGTACGGACGCCTGCAGAGAAAACGGACCCCCCCGCCTTACAAATGTGAGCGTTGAGGGGTCCCGTTTTCTCTGCAGGCGACTCTTCGCATTATACAGCCTATCCCCATCATACTGTAGCAGTAGGTGTGTTGACAGTTTACTCCATGTCGGTCACTCAAGGAGGTCAAATATTTACGTGGAACTAAGTATTTGAGCATATAAATCACTTTATGTCATTCTAGGCCATTAAAGTTGGGGTTTTGCTATTCAAATTCAATGAACTCGGCCTATCGCAGTCCACTTCTGGATAAAGGTCTCTCCCCGGCTGTGCCACAACACCCTGTCCTCCGCCTGCCGCATCAAGTCTTTCCCAGACATTTTTTTAATGGACGTCGATCCATCTAGCTGGGGGCGCCCGATCTCCACTCCAGGACTCGGGCTCAGTTGGGTCGGGACCATAGTAAATAATCGAAAAAGTGTAGGAGTGTAGGATCGGGACCGACCGAACCAAATAACAACTTCTTAGCAGGAAACGGCCGAACATTCGGCTGATACCACTTCGGAGTAGACCCTCAGGACTCAGGACTCGTCTGCTCAACCGGCCATCGGTCCTTTGACAAACATGGCTAGCCCGCTTACTCTGTAAACAATGTCGGTAACTCCGATTGTTTTCCGGATTAATTATAATAAGAAATTCAAATAAAATTGGCTAATCAAATTGATGGATGCAAATGGCATAATCGAGAAGTTTTTCTGTTACAGGTATCACAGTACTCACTCATCATCTGCCTAGCCTTTTCCCAACTATATTGGGGTCGGCTTCTAGTCTAACTGGATTCAGCTGAATACCAGTATTTTACATGGAGCGACTGCCTATCTGACCTCCACAACCCAGTTCCTGGGTAATACGATACCCCTTTGTAAGACTGGTTGTCAGACTTTCGGGCTTCTTATGACCCATAACGACCGTCAAAGACCCACGAATGGCAGCCGAATCCAACGGCTTAACGTGCTTTCCGAGGCACGGAGGGGTCTTTATATGTAGAAATGGTCACCCATCCACGGACAAACCACGGCAAGAGTAGCTTAACCTGATGGATCGACCCGTGCGGCTGTTATTACTTAGCCACAAGCCCCTCTATAACATTACTGACTCACATTACTCACTTCTCCTGTAAAATTTATCATTGTTAACGTCACAAGAAGGTTCATCCTCTGCCTAGTCCTTTCTTTACCAAAACCTAAATGCATACAAACTCTTACTTAAAATTTTCTCAATAACAAAAATGTTAAGGAGAACTTGTTCACAAAACCTCCATGTCACCTCTACGCACACCTTTGAGGCTTCAAAGTTTCTTAGAATTGCGGCTTAGGGCGAGGACAGAAAATGGCAAAGTTATGAATAGACCGCAACTGTGAATAGAACTTAGTATGGAGAGTTTAAAATATAAATTATTATAACGCCGACAAAGGTAGAAGCGGAGGAGTGAACGAATGATTGAAGTTCTTTGAGGTTGAACTTCGTTCAGAGTTGCCTAAAGATGATGTGTAGTGGAGTGAGTGAAGCTAAAATGTGAAACGACGTTGTTTTGTGTTTCTGTTCTATTTTTCAACGATATTCACTAAGAGGAGATACTTTATTTATTTATAGACTCGTATTTACATAATTTAAAAAGCTAACATTCTCAAAATAATGATATGTACAAGTATATAAAAAGGAGGGGAAATAATGATGATATGAGATTGTGTTAAGCTACGGATTCCTAGAAGGACGGTGGCCACGACATAACCTGGTGGATCCTCCCTTTTCTGTGGTGGATGAGTGACCTGTACACCCTGTTCCTCATACCTCTATATACATAATAATAATTACAGTAAAGGGCCTGATAGCAAAGAGCCTCGACCAACACCTCAGAGGACTTGATTCAGAAAGCAATGCTCCCGGACACGGCACGCATAGTGAGGAGTTTTTTTTTTTCTTTAGAGCCCTGACCACCAACAGCTTGGACCCTGTTCCTGATGCCGATGGGCCACTATTTCTTATATTTTTATATGTTTTTTGTAAAAAATATTTTAAATTGTACTCAATATGTTTGTAAAGAAATATAAGAAGAAATATTAATGTTTGTCAAGTCATCAAAACCGCGCAAAGCAGAGGCTGGTCGCTAATTATTATTAAAATATCATATTATTACCAACTCTCTACTGCAAATTGTTTACCAACCCACATAAGTAATTAGTCCTTAAAGTTAATCAAGTTTTATGTAAATTGGTTCAATCATAACGCCCACGAATCTGAGCCAGCTGACATTAATTTCAGAAACGAAGACTTGAAACGAAACCAATTCCGATTACAGATATCACATCGTTCAATTCCGGATTCGCAATCGGTTCCAATTATAAAATTGATTATAATTATCGAATCGATTCTACGACAGTTATTTTGGTAATCTGTAGGTTCATTTGATTAGCGTTCGTATTTCGAACTACAGAAATAGATTTGAAAATGACAGTTCGTATCGGATTGGGTGATTGAAATTATTTGTCGCTATTTGTAGTTGTCAAATTCAAATTAAATTGCAGACATCCTTTTTGGCTGTACATGTTGTTGACAGTTAATTATTTTCTTTAACACTATATTTAAAAATGGCACGGATCAGCTTACACACAATTATTACCTTCTAATAAATTTTACGAATTTCTAGGTCCACGTTTCTAGTTACAAATTGCTTATTGTGCTACTCAAATTGGTATTTTTTTCTCATTACTCCTTCAACAATATTGATCATACTGCTAGAGCTCAGAAACCCACGACCCCTCCTTTAGTACAAGCATAATCAGCCCATAGTGTTCCCACTCTGAGACTCAGGCCTCCTTTCTGTGAGAAGAAGTGGGCTATAATTCACCACGCAGGCCCAGTGCAGATTGGTAGATGTCACGTCTCCGATTTTTTGTCCTAAGACACGCCGCTTAGCTCACGATGTTTTTCCTTCGCCGTTTTTGAGAGCAGTGGTGATGAAATAATTTACACAAAGTAAAGCGCCTGTCAGGGTTTGAACCTACGATCTACAACTCGCAGTCGTTACCAATGGGCCACAATTGCCGCCCAGATACCGGTCGGCAATTGAGAGCAGTGGCAGCTATATAGTATATGGCGCTATTCCGATTGTATAATAAGCTCTAAATATCTATGACAGACGTGACGCGACAGAGAGATATTCGCATATTTCCATGGTATTTTCCATTACTTGTTATGAAGGAAATCATATGAATAATACATGAACTCTATGAAATTATGACATAGTTTAGGGAGTTTCAGTTAGCTATAAAGTGCTTGTAGCGATGCGATGCCAATGTGCAATTTATCTTTGTGACGTCATCAGACACCATTCAATGTTATGGCGTTTGGGCAGTGGGATAAAATCTGCAGATTGCTCCTTCAGTCTTTTTCCTGGAGTAAGAACTGAATACTAACCTGTTGTTTTAACACAAACACTGCGGTCGTTCTTTGTTGAAAAAAAAATCTCATCAACTTTAAAAAAAGCGGCCAATTGTCAGTTGCACTCGCACAAGAAGGATTCCGTACCAGCATACAATATTTAACACTACTTCTTTAGCTCTTTTCTTGTATGGAGACCTCCTTTAATTTTTAACTTTATTTTATTTTTATTATTTGTTGTTATAGCAGTTATATTAGTACATACTCTGTGAAAATTTCAAGTGTCTAACTATTACGGTTCAAAAGATACAGCCCTGTAGCCGATGGATGGACGGACGGACAGCGGCCCTTAGGTAGTAGGGTATTAGCACCCTTTGGGTACGAGACCCCAAAAAGATTACATGACTATTAACTTTATAAAATCTGTTGAAAATACAAGCACCTACAGTTTTTATGGTTTTCTTTCACAGATAGTTTACTAAAACATGGTTTAACACATAGGATAGATACTTTTTATCCCGGTAATACGTCTCCGTGGGATAATTTCAGACCTCCACGCGGGCGAAGCCGTATACAAAAGCTAGTCCTATATTATTTACATACTGGAGAAAACAAAAGCGCTCCATCTGTCATTTTAAAACGATACTTTGTGTAACACGGGTACATTTATTATTCAAGGTGAATGGAGGAACATGGGTTTTAATGGAACACCCTGTTGTACGTAAATATGGAACAAGGCTTGTTGTATACGAGAGATGAAAACACTCTAAAGTGAGGTAAACGATATACTTGTATATTCACAGATATTTCGTGTGTCATGAACATGTAAAGTAATTTCTTCCTGGTTGTTAACGCACAGCCGTGCGCCCGAACATCGCCGGCTGGCGCGGCGCGCCAGCGCCGGCGTTCCGCCACAGACCGTCCCGACGGTCACGCGCTCGCTCGGGACGAAGACGCTCATTTCAAGTTTATACGTGTTGCATTTTGTTAGTTATTTTGCTAATTATACTGTATTATTACCACTACATCGTGTCGTCATTTCAAGAACCCTCGTTAACAAGATTCGAGCCGGATATATCTTTGGGACACCGTTTCGAAGACAAAGCGGAACAAAGAAGTATTGACATTGACGAGGTCATTCGAGAAACATCGAGACACGGATTGCTACGCAGCGCGTCATCACACAAGGCGTGAATCATCTGAAGTCCTTACTACGACAAAGGATTACAAGAAATTCAAGAAATACAATCATCGCTGTGCTGTATTCAAATACAACTTTGGTTCGAGAAACCAAGATACGGGTTTGCAGTGTGGTATTTGTGAGTCCGTTCCAATATTTTTAATTAATTGCGCACTAAATTAGCCATTATTATTGGCTGAATATTTCCATTTATCTCCACAAAATTAATAACATTATCCACGTTCATTCCTTCACCATCTATTCACTTAGATGAATGCAAACAGTGCACATCGTAATAACCTCGATACATAGGTACATACGATATTTTAATTGTAACGCTGTGCCCATTCATTTTCCAAGAACAATTCACTCTTTCACGTTTACGTAATCTTCCATACATCATACCGCTTATTATTAGCTACATTTCTTATAGGGGTCTTATTTGCTGTATTGTACCGATTTGTACCAATACAGTGCAATCCATTGTACGTTTCTAACGATTTCTTTTCGAACATTCCAGCGTGTACGAGGGTCCAAAGTTCACGGCGCTTGTACTACGTGACTCGCAGCAGTCGCGGCGTGGGCAACCAAACCTACCCTCTCTGCTTCGCACTATTTCTGCCGCTTACCTGCAAATATTTCTTTACTTGCCTGCTATTTAAAACTTAAGTATTGTTCCTCATTATTCTTTCCTTTCGCTTCTAATCGTGTGTTTATAATTATTTGGCTTTCAGCTGGGCAGTTTGAGAGTGATTTCATTGCATACTGAGCTTTGTTTATTTGCACAATGGATCTTAAATCATTAAAGAAAACCAGAGCTAGCCTAAAGGCGAAGCTTACCATATTTAAGTCATATGTAGACACATTTTTGCCTAATAAAAATCTTAATAAAGTTCAAGTTCTTGAAACAACAGCTCGCTTAAACAAAATACTAGATTTGTACAATGAGTTCGACTCCGTTCAGACTGATATAGAAGGTCTTGTGGAAATTCCAGGTGATGAGCACAAGGAACGGGAAACATTCGAAACCAGCTACTTCGGTTGCGTGGCTGTCGCGCAGGAACTGGTCAGCGCTGCCTCTGCGGAGCAGGGAGCCGAGTCGGTGACGGGTTCTAGTGACAATGCTGGACAGCCGGGTGGGCCAAACATTAAATTACCTACTATCAAATTGCCGATCTTTCCTGGACGCTATCAGGAGTGGCTAGAATATCACGACACTTACAAGTCCTTAATACACGATAACACAACAATACCTAAAATTCATAAGTTCCATTATTTGAGGAATTCATTAAAGGATAATGCATCAGTAATTATTAAATCATTAGAATTCTCCGCAGATAATTATGATGTCGCATGGGATTTGCTATGTGACCGATATCACAACGATCGAATTTTAGCCAACAATCACATACAAGAATTATTCAATATACAACCAGTAGTTCAAGAATCCTCACAGGCCTTAAGAAACATAATAGACTCAGTCAATAAAAACTTAAGGGCTTTAAAAACATTAAATTTACCTACCGAACACTGGGACATGATCATTATACACATGGTGACTAGTAAGTTAGACCCATCCACAATACGTGACTGGGAAAAGGAACGCAACAATATTACAAGATTACCCACTTTACATGATTTTAATACATTTTTAAAAAATCGTGCCGATATCCTAGAAACCGTGGAAGAATCATCACCACATACAAAACAGCAACAAACACAGCGCAGACACAGCGATACCACTCACAACCGTTCTAGGACATTCCTAGTCAACCAAACCCAAAAACAAGCACTATTTAAATGTCCTGTGTGCAAGAATAATCACTCTATTTACCAATGTGTAAAGTTTAAATCAATGCCGATCGAGACGCGTATTGAACGAGTCAAACAATTAAATTTATGCACAAACTGCTTGCGGTCAGGACACAACGAACAGCGTTGTCGGCTTAGTTCCTGCAGGCTGTGCACACAACGTCATAACACTATGTTACACAATAATGACACTGTTCCTAAGGCTTCAACTTCATCAGAAGGATGTGTTGTTTTACCCACCGTACAGGAACAGAAACAAACAGAACCAAGTAGTGTCACGCTCTCATCCGTACATCACAGTCAGGTACTCCTATCCACAGCTATAATCAACATACAAGATTCGAATGGTCAAACACACAAGGTTCGGGCACTACTCGATAATGGAAGCACCTCTAGCTTCATCACAGAAACATTACGAATTAAGTTAGGAATACCCAGTTATTCCACTTCGCTATTAGTACAAGGATTGAACAATCAGTCCTCAAAAATTACACAAAGATGTGACGTCACAATATCGTCACTCACAAACAGTGGTTATACAACTGACGTCAATTGTTTCGTTGTACCACATATCACTCAGTTGATACCTACTTCACAAATTAATTGCAATCATTTTTCCATTCCCTCTCGCATCCACCTCGCGGACCCAAGTTTCTCAACACCGTCTGAGGTACAGATGTTGCTAGGGGCGGATATCTTCTGGGATGTCCTTCTAAATAATCATATTGCCCTGGGAAAGAACAAGCCAACCTTGATTGAAACAACATTAGGGTGGCTCGTCACAGGCTCCATACAATCATCTAACACTAAACTTAAGACGAATCAAACATATACAGTCCACTGCCATTTCTTAAACCACAATGAGATCGAAGAGAAATTAGACAAGTTTTTCGAACTAGAATCAGTTCCTACCACTCAACAAATCCATACTAAAGGTGAGAGTGAGTGTGAACAAATATTTGCACAAACTACAAAGCGCCACCCAGATGGCAAATTTATTGTTACAATACCATTAAAAGAATCACCTGAAACCTTAGGAGATTCTACACAGCAAGCTCTAATACGGTTCCAATCATTGGAACGTAAATTTAAACGCAACCCCGAGTTCAAAGAAAAATACACAAAGTTCCTCGACGAATATTCGACTCTAGGTCACATGTCAGAAAACACAACTACATCAAGCGATATCATCTCATACTTTATGCCACATCACGGTGTCTTGCGTGAAGATAGCTCCACTACAAAGTTACGCACCGTCTTTGATTGTTCAGCCGTGACAAGCACTGGCAAGTCACTAAACGACATTCAGCATATTGGCCCAACTGTACAGGACGATTTACTTAGCATATTAATCCGATTCCGACAATATAAGTTCGTAGTGACGTCAGATATAGAAAAGATGTACAGACGAATCTATGTCCAAAATAGTCAACGATGTTTACAACAAATATTTTGGCGGTCAGATCCAAGCCAGCCAATTAAACAATATAAATTAAACACTGTCACATACGGGATGGCCTCTGCGCCGTATTTAGCGACCAGATGCCTAGTCCAGTTAGGCCAAGAATGCACCGATAAGGACGTACGTGAATCAATTCTACATGATTTCTACGTTGATGACTATATATCCGGGCATGAGGATGAAAAAACACTAATACAAAGATGTAAAGGCGTCATTAAAATGTTAGAAAGCGCTCATTTCCATCTACGTAAATGGCGGTCTAATAAACCGTCTATCCTCGATGATATTATTGCTAATGAAACCAACAACACAGACAATCTATCAAACCTAAACAAGGTTGATCACGCAAAAACACTAGGTTTACTCTGGACCTGTAAGAAAGATACATTATTATTTTCAGTACAAAAAATTTCAAATGAAACCACAAACAAACGCGCAATTCTATCTACTATTGCTCAAGTGTTTGATCCGCTAGGTTTAATTAATCCCTGCATGTTACAGGCAAAACTTATACTGCAAACACTGTGGGCAAAAAAATATCACATGGGACGATCAGTTACCCGCCGAAGTTGAGTCACAATGGCACGACTTTATTAAATACTTACCAGAAATTGCTAAAATTGAAATCCCTCGTAGGGTGTTGTGTGATCAATACATTAAGGTCGAATTACACGCATTTTCAGATGCCTCAATTAAGGCCTATTCAGCTTGTATATATGTACGTACAGTGTCCGAGACCGGAAATGTACAGGTACAATTGCTACTTGCAAAGAGCAGAGTGGCGCCACTCAAGCAAAGGCTAACTATGCCCAAGTTAGAGCTTTGCGGCGCCCTTCTAGCTACAAGGATAATGACGAAGGTAATAAATTCATTACGATTAAAAATTGACTCCACATCTTATTGGTGTGACTCAACTATTGTGCTGGGCTGGATTAAAACATGCAAATTAAAGTTAAAACAATTTGTTTACAATCGAATTAATGAGATTACCAAAAATTCTGACCCTAATTCGTGGAATTATGTTCCCACTGAAATGAACCCGGCTGACATAGGTTCACGCGGGCTCAACGCATCTCAACTACGATCTTCACTTTTGTGGTGGGGAGGTCCCCACTTCCTACATCAAACAGACATGCAGTTGCCTACACAACCACAAAATATAAACATTACTAGTTTGCCGGAAATTAAACATCAATGTTATTTGTCATCAGATGACTCACATTGTCACAATGTTGACTATTTCAACAATTTTTCTGATTTTAGTAAATTACAACGTACCTTAGCTTATGTAATAAGATTCATTTTTATATTATAATTATACTGTATTATTACCACTACATCGTGTCGTCATTTCAAGAACCCTCGTTAACACTGGTATTGGGCATGAACGTACGAATGTCGTGATGGCTCAGTGGTTAAGGCCTCGCCTCTTATTCATAAGGTTATGGGTTCAAATACGGGCAAGTACCAATGTGACTTTTTTCATTCATATGTTCAGAAGGTGAAGGAAAACATTGTGAGTAAACCTGGACTTATCCTACTTCCTACTATATTATAATTTATATTTATACACCGACCCCAAATAAATTGGGATAAGGGCAGGAGAATGATGATTTATAATTTTATAATATATATAATATAATTATAATTATAATAATTATATTATAATATGTATAATCCTACTATCCTTCCTACTAATAATATTATAAATGGGAAAGTTTGTAAGGATGGATGGATGGATGTTTATTACTCTTTCAAGCAAAAACTACTAGATGGATTTGGATGAAATTTGACACACAGATGGTTTATAACCAGGATTAACAGGTTAATATACTTAAGTCTGAAATCGCCAACTCGACTTTTGAGTGAGTGTGGTGATCATGTTCGTGCCTTCTCTGTGTATATTAGTATTATTTTATTTATTGTCACGAACCATGTAACGCTACTTTCCTATAATTAACTGCCTCGTTGGTATTGTGGTTGCAAGCGCGACTGCTGAGCGTGGGGTCCTGGGTTTGATTCCCAGGTCGGACAAAGTGTTATTGGCTTTTCCATTAGGAATTTCTTAGTAACGGTCCGGAGTTTGGAAGTTGGCGGTTTAATACCCCCGTGACTCGGAAAGCACGTAAAGCGCCTTCCGAGGTATGGAGGGATCTCGGGGGAGGCGCGTTTATTCATGTTTAGATTTTGAAATCGATTTTATAATGATAGTAATTTTTAAAGTTACTCCTTTTTAACTACATATTTGTATTTCCTTTACGTATCCCAAATAAAATATATTATCTTTCTTTCTAGTGTAATAATAGCTTTTTTTTTTCTGGTGGGAAATCATCAAATGACCCCTCCCGCTCTGGGTGGAGCGGAAGGGAGTGTCAGACTCTTACTGACTAAAACCCACCCATGTTCCTTCCTTCGCCCTTTATGTTCCGGGGTAGCGGTAACCCTTTCGGACAATCCCGCTGACCCGAGGCTATTAATAGCTTAACTAGTTTTTGTCCTATTATTTACCTCGAATAACCTACATAAGGACCAAGTTTACCTAAAAGGCATACAATCAAAACACGATCGCTTCTCATTTTTATAACCTAGTATCATATCTCACAAACTACACGTGTCATGCACAATGTACACAAACGTGACAGAACATGCCCGAGAGTGTCATGCCTGACGACAGATCGCGACCTGTCAGCACGTCCCGACTGTGAAATGTGGCTGAAATCAACTTTTCATGTAACAAATATATTGCATTTGTCATTTTAAACATGGAGTGGGACAACACAGGCTGATTAATTTATTTATTTATCTATTCATAATTCTAATAAATAGTAGCGATGTCAAAATGTGCTGTACATTGAATATTTTTGGAAAAATGTAATTTCCACGATGTGAGGGAACAATTCTGATGAAAATATAGTTTTAAGAATTTTTGTCCGTCTGTTTGTGTCCATGTATGTTCCAGATTGGCGCAAAATCTACTGAATAGATTCTGGTAAAATTTTGCACAAATATTCCTTAAAGGTCTGGTCATCGAATTCACTACTAATACTTAATTACAAAAAAAATATATATCTTTATTTCAGACCTATGACAGTCCATACGTTGTTAGTTGTTAGTAACAGTTTGTGCTTATATGCTATGTTAGTGTTATTAGTATTATTTAATTCAATTTAATTTAACATAAACCTATACTTATTTTGACCCAGTGTCTTTGGATGGGGCAGTCCACTCTGCCAACAATCATTTTCAGGATGCTGTTCCCAGTGCTACGCAAGCGTTGCAGTGAGGACGCAGCTTTCTTACGCATGATGGCATGACACCCATCCGTATGAGCTGCTGCAAACATTCCCGATGCACTGCTAAAATAGTAACGAAGAATTTCTGTCCGTTTGTCTGGATATATGCTCCGGACTGGCACAAAAACGGCTAAATGGATATGGATGAAATTTGGCACACAGACAGTTTCTAACCTGGATTAACACAAAGGTTACTTTTAATCCCGGTAGTACGTTCCCGTGGGATTTTTGACCTAGTTGTTCAGCTATATACTTATAACTTCTTACCAGAAGGTTGCGTGTTCATATCACGTCGGGTTACCACTGTTGAGGTAGGAGTCTCTATGGTTGGGGGATCCCCCACAGTGCATACTTCCTCGTAGTATCCCCCGGGCAACGCCGTGTCTGACCACCGTAACGGAGTGGCAGACCGGCGGCTAAAGTGCGCTGTGACTTCGCAGATTTCGACGCCTTCATCTGCGAATATGCCGAAAAAACCCACGCGTGACGTCTCTGGACGTTTTGTGCCGAATCGCTCTTCCCAGGGCGATTCAAACGGCCCTTCTCAGGGCCAACCCAACGGCCCTTCTCAGGGCCAACCCAACGGCCCTTCTCAGGGCCACGTCGGCGACGCTGACCGCGCACCATCTGCGGCCAGCTTCATCAGCAGGACAGGCGAGTTGTCGGACTCCGACGAGTCCATTATGGACACGTCGGCGGCCGAGAACGACCGCCTCAGGCGGAAGAGGGCCTACCTGAGGCTCGGGTCCGAGGGCTCCTCGGAGTCGGTCGGAGGCAAGGCGAAGAAGAAGTCGAAGTCCAAAAAGGCTACGACTTCTTCTTCGGCTACCACCCACGATGTGGGCTTGGTGGACGCCGAGCGCCAGCTACACCTGGCCAAGAGGGCGCAACTCCAGCTGGACCTGGAGGAGAAGGTCGCCGCCAAAGAGCGTCAGGCGCAATCCGCCAGGTCGAGGGCCGGCTACGGTGCATCCACCGTGCTGTACGCTGACCACTCCCTGGCGGAACTGGAGCGGATGGCGCGGGAGGACAGAGAGGAGGTCTTGGAGGTCGCCTCAAAGTCCTCCAACCTAAAGGGGACCTTCCAAAAGGCCCTCAAATGCCGGGCCGCCAGCTTACACGGCATCGTCGTGGAGCTGGCAAAGAGGACGGCCACGGACGAGACGCGGCAGCTGCAGGCGAAGGTGGATCGCCTGCAGGCGGAGGTCAGCCAGCTTCACCAGAAGCTGGCTGAGGCCACGGCCCGGCCTGCCCAACCTGCCCCAGGACCGGTGGTAGGAGGCTCCTCCTCCCCTTCCAACCTTGAGGATATCATCCGAAAGGTTGTCATGGAGGAGAGAGCCTTCACCAGAGCCTGCCTGGCAGGTATCGAGGACCGGCTCTTGCCGGAAAGGCGGCTCCGCCCGCCGCTAGCGGCGGATAAGAGCCGTCCACCGACGGAGCCGGAACCTGCGCCTGTGGCAGGCCCGGCATCGGGTGCGCAGACCCAGGCCTCCAAGCCCTCAAAGGGGAAAGGGAAGGGCAAGAGGAGCAAGGAGGCTCCTCAAACCCCCACCACAAGCGCGGAGGGAGCGTCTGGGTCGTCTGCCACTCCGGCAGCCCCCCAGAACTCGCAGCGGGAAGACGCCCTTCTTCCCTCCACCACCCCGTCCAACCAGTCGTGGACGGAAGTGGTCAGGAGGGGAAAGGGGAAAGGTGCCCCCAAGCCCGCTGCGACTGCTCCCGCAGCCAAAAGGGCTCCAGCCGGCGGGAGGAAGCTGGTTCCTCCCAAAACCGCGGCCGTCGTGGTGACCATCACCCCGGAGGCCGCGGAGCGGGGCGAGACGTACGAGTCCGTCCTAAGACGGGCTCGTACTAATGCTGATCCCTCCCAGCTGGGGATCAGCAATATAACGTGCCGCCGAACCTTAACCGGGGCTCGAATCTTCGAGTTCTCGGGGCAGCAGCGCGGCACCAACGCAGACCTCTTCGCAACGAAGTTGCAAGAGGTCATCGCGGACGCGGCGACGGTCGTCAGGCCCGTCAAGACCGCAGCCTTGGAGGTGGCCGATCTTGACGACTCGGTCACCAAGGAGGATGTGGTGGCGGCCGTCGCGGCGGCTGGAGGCTGCGAGTCGAGCGCGGTGAAAGGCGGAGCCGTCCGGCCCGGCCGCCGCGGCATGGGCACCATCCGCGTCGAGTGCCCGGTCGCCGCGGCCGGGGCCGTCCTTGCAGCGACCAAAGGGCGGCTGCTCGTGGGGCTCGGCTCGGCTGTGGTCCGGGCACTTGAAGACCAGCCTACGCGCTGCTTCAAGTGTTTCGCGTTCGGCCACACCCGAGCCACATGTCCCTCCAAATCCGACTGGGGAGACGCGTGCTACCAGTGCGGGCAAGAGGGACACAAGAGCGTCACCTGCCGCGCCACCACGCCACACTGCATGGCGTGTGCCGCCAGTGGCCGCCCCGCGGGCCACAGGATGACGGGCAGGAGCTGCAAGCCCCCCGTGCGGAAGGGCATAGTGCCGGCGCAGGTTCGCCCTGCTGCCACCACCGCTGCCGTCGTCGCCGCCGCTGCAGCTCCAGCGGCGGCAGCTGAGGATGCAGGTGCAATGTCGGAATAATGGTTTCCGACTACCGCATCCTCCAGGCGAACACCAACCACTGCAGAGCGGCTCAGGATCTGGTAGTGCAGGTCATGGCCGAGTGGTTGGTGAACGTAGCGGTGGTCGCCGAGCCCTACTCGATCCCAGGCAGCTGGCTGGGTGACGAGGACGACTCGGTGGCACTAGCGGCGCGGTCTTCCACAGACTCCCCTCCCCTCTCGCTATTAGAGAGGGGACCGGGATACGTGGCCGCCGCGTGGGGAGACTTTGCCCTAGTGGGGGTATATTTCTCCCCAAACCGCCCTCTCCAGGACTTTGAGAATTTTCTCGGAGTCCTGGCCGCCGTGGTCGGCAGGGCGGTGCCGCGTCAGGTCTCCGTGCTGGGAGACCTGAATGCCAAGTCGGTGACCTGGGGCAACCGGGCCACCGACGCACGGGGGCGGGCGGTGGAGCTGTGGGCAGCCTCCTCTGGACTCTCCCTCTTGAACAGAGGAAGCGTCCAGACATGCGTGCGGCGTCAGGGTGGCTCGATAGTGGACGTCACCTTCGCCACCCCTGCGTTAGCCGCGCGCGTGCTGAACTGGCGGGTGGACCTGGGGGAGACCATGTCGGACCACCGCTACGTGCGGTTCGACATCTCCACCAGTGGCCCCGGAGTGGCGCAGCCCCTCTCGGGGCGCTCACCGTTCCCGCGGTGGGCTCTAACCCGCCTGGACAGGGAGGCAGCGGGGGAGGCGGCGTTCGTCCAGGACTGGCTGTCGCCGCCTACCGCCGGCCTGGACGTGGACACCGTAGCGGGGCAACTGAGGGGGTCTCTAACCGAGGTGTGCAACTCCAGCATGCCTCGGTCTCGCCGACCACCGCCCAGACGCGCCGTGTACTGGTGGTCGGCGGAGCTGGCGGGGCTCCGAGCGGCGTGCGTGGAGGCGAGGAGGGCCACAACGCGGAGCCGGCGGCGGCGTCGACGGAACCGACCCGACGAGGACCGCCTCTATGAGGTATACACGGAGGCAAAAACGGTCCTCGGTCGGGCCGTCGCCGCCGCCAAAGACTCGGCGAGAGCCGAGCTGCTGGAGGGTCTCGACAACGACCCTTACGGGAGACCATACAAGGCAGCGCGCAACAAACTGCGCCCCTTCGGTCCCCCGGTTGCCGAGACCCTGGAGCCCTCATTTCTGGATGGGGTGGTTCGGTCCCTGTTCCCGTGCAGGGACCGCTTCGCCCCGCCAGAGATGGGCCCACCGCCAGACGACGAGGAAGAGGAGGCCCCCCCCGTCACGGAGTCGGAACTCGGCGTGGCGATTCTCCGCATCCGCGCCAAGAAGACGGCTCCGGGCCCCGACGGTGTTCCCGCAAGAGTGGTGGCGATCGCCGCCACTCGAATGGAGGAGAGGTTTCGGGACCTCTTCAGCGCATGCCTTGCGTCTGGGAGGTTCCCGAAACCGTGGAAGGAGGGGCAGTTGTGCCTCCTTCGCAAGGAGGGCCGCCCGGCAGATTCCCCCTCGGCATACCGACCCATCGTACTGCTCGATGAGGTCGGCAAAATGTTCGAGGGGATAATCGCCGCCCGCCTAAAGGGCCATCTGCGGGACACCGGGCCGGACTTGTCGGACGCTCAGTTCGGTTTTCGGGCTGAGCGTTCCACGGTGGACGCGCTGGCCCGCCTCAAGGGCCAGGTGAAGGAGGCGGTGGAGGCGGGGGACGGATTGTTGGCTGTGTCATTCGACATAGCCAACGCCTTCAACTCTGTTCCCCACTCCACCATCCTAGAGGCGCTCCGATTCCACGGAGTGCCTCGATACCTGCGCAGTCTGCTGGCCAGCTACCTGGAGGATCGGGCGATCCTCCTGGTAAACAGGGCTGGCCAAGTCCGGCGGTACGCCGTCGAGGCCGGCGTTCCACAGGGGTCAGTCATAGGACCACTTCTCTGGAACGTCGGCTACGATTGGCTCCTGCGGGGAACTCTCCTCCGAGGCACGAGTGTCGTCTGCTACGCGGACGACACTCTCCTCACCGCCCGGGGGGGGAGTTTCAGGGAGGCGGCCAACTTGGCCTCGGCGGGCGGATCCTTGGTCGCGGGGAGGATCCGCCGCCTAGGTCTAACGGTGGCGCTGCACAAGACCGAGGCCGTTTTCTTCCACGGACCTAGGCAGCGCCCCCCACCTGACGCCCACGTATTCGTGGAGGGCGTCAGAATCGGGGTCAAGGCCCAGATGAAATATCTGGGCCTTGTACTCGACAGCAGGTGGCGCTTCGGCCCGCACTTTAGCGGGCTGTCGTCGCGCCTGCTGAAGGCTGCGGGGGCGCTGTCGTGGCTGCTTCCCAACCTGGGGGGGCCCAGCGCCCGATGCCGGCAACTCTACGCCGGCATCCTGAAGAGCATGGCCCTGTACGGGGCCCCTATCTGGGAGGACTCCCTCCAAAGGAGGGAGAACGCCGCTGCCTTGCGGGCACCCCAAAGGGCCATAGCTCAGCGGGTGGCGCGGGCCTACCGCACGGTGGGCTCCGCGGCAGCTTGCGCTCTGGCCGGCACCCCGCCTTGGGAGCTCGAGGCGTGGGTGCTCGCCAGAGTGTACGAATGGACGGCGGGGCGGAGGGCGAGAGGAGAACGCCCCGCCCCGGAAGAGCGGGAGGCCGTCCGGCGGGAGGCGAGGGACGCCATCGTCGTCCATTGGACGTCGGACCTCGCCACCGCAGCCTTCGGCCGCCGAACCATCGACGCGCTTGCGCCGGTCCTGCGAGACTGGCTCGAGCGGTCGCATGGGTTCCTCTCGTTCCGTCTGGTGCAGGTGCTGTCCGGACACGGTTGTTTCGGATCGTACCTGCACCGGATCGGACGGGAGGAGACGCCGTCGTGCCACGACTGTGGCGCGGCGGAGGACTCGGCGCAGCACACCCTCGAGGTGTGCCCGTCGTGGTCCGAGCCGCGCCGCAGTCTCATTGCGGTGATCGGACAGGACCTCTCACTCCCCGGTCTGGTTAACGCCATGCTGGGGGATGAGGGGTCCTGGGCGGCAGTCGCCTCCTTCTGCGAACACGTCATGTCGCAGAAGGAGGCGGCGGAGCGCGCGCGAGAGGACGACCCTCACGCGGCGGCGCTCCGAAGGCGGAGGAGGGGTCGAAGAAGACGTCAGTTTGACGGTCATCTCCGACTCCTCCCAGGTGGAGGCCAGCAGGCAACGGGTGCGGGGGCACCCTTGCCTGTATTGCACAGGCCTCCACCAGTGTCGGACGGGAATGGCCAGGTGTTCCCGGCCATTCCCGTAGCCCCCCATCCAGGGGGGCATGCGGGGCCCGCCAGCTAGGCGGGCACGCGCCGGGAGGGCTGTGGAAGTAAAGGCTGAGCTGGTTTCCCACGGCCCTCCCATCACGGCGATGCGGGAACACCGCTGAGTTTTAGTGGGTATACTGTCGGTGCGGTTTCGACAGGAGTCCCACATACCCCGTCTCGTCCCCCGAGCGAGCGGGCATGCATAAAGCATTTCTCAGGGAAAAAAAAAAAAAAAAAAAAAAAAAAAAAAGGAGTCTCTATGGTGTCTGGAGTGAAAGACGGTTCAGATACAAATGGTTTTATTCCCTAACGTCACCTATTATATAAAAAAATATTTACAACATTTTCAACGACTACCTACATGCATAAGATTATAAAATAATTCAAATCATATGTGGGTGAGTCGTAAGTTTGAATTTCTTGCTGATATATAAAAGCTTGCGCCGCGCCTGAGCCATTATTATTCCAGTAGCCGCCATCGCGCGCACATGATGTATAGATGAATGTGACTTGCAGCTACACTATCTTCACCCATTTTCTGGCACAGCTATCAGCAAAACTAAAACTCAAGTCCATATCCCACTAGCAGAAGCACCTACTTTATTATTAACTGCACAATGAGAGAGAGAGACGTGCGCATAAGCGGAGCTTACTTAAAACGTCTGTCTTGCATCTAATGTATTCAAGACAGAGTGAGTAGCACCTTAAACCGTACCTCGGAGATATTTGACGTCATAGGGCGTGAATAATAGGTATTCTTAGTTCACAAAGAGGAACGTACGTCAAGTAAGACCAACTTGACTATGAATAAGACATGTGTGATGTTGTCAAAGGAGTAGGGTAGTTATTCCAAGGAAGTTGTGTAGGTAGGTATTATAGACATTGTAATCTAAATGGAACTTAAAGGACTACCCTATCACATAAACAGGTGAGCCAAGGCTTTTATGCCCGTTTTCAGTAACACTAGGAAACATCCAAATGAAAGCCGAAATATTATTGCACAGGATTTTCAACTCTCAGAACTGGGATGACGGTTGAAAATCCAATAGTGCACTTGAGCTTTTGTTTAGGCAATCGTTTAGTTATCACTTAATGTTAGTAAAAAAGCAAACTCATCATAATATTATCACCATTACATGCTTTGATTTTCTTGCAGAACAAATTCCAATATATTTGCGATACTTCATTTCGGCTTAAAAGCATCTTATTAATATTCTGTTAAAATTGCGACTGCCTATCTGACCTCCCCAACCCAGTTACTGGGTAAGGGTACTTGCATTAAGAAGCAGGTTCCCGGTAAAGACAAGTCAGTACCTCAGTAACTTATGCGCTCACACATAAAGGAACAGGTAAAACATGTAACCGTTTCCTTCCGAAGATCAACCTGCAGAGATCTGTACCGGGAGTCGGGGCCGAAAACCCGTTTTATGTAAGCACACGAAAGATTGTACTGAACTGTACTGTACTGAATTTTAAGAACGTTCACAGTCTGATCTCATTCTGATTGAGAATGAGATCAGACCGTGATCATTCTTAAACAAACATTCCTAATTTCCCTACATTTTTGACAAGTTTTTGACATTGATTGCTGCTGAGATGAGATTGTGACTAGATTTTGAACGTTTTTAATTACGGGAATTGGCCTTCTGGACTTGGTAAGACTGGGTGCCAGACTTTCGGGCTTCTGACTACCCGTAGCCGAAACGAATGTCAAAGATCTAAAAATGACAGCCGGAACGAATAACATCAGTATTAGTAATAGTAGTGCTCTGTCCTTTATAGGGTCTTAGCATTATGCTGAGCGATGGCCGTTTTGCGTGGATGTGACGAATGTTTACCCCCAACTTGTTATATTTTTTTTTTTTGTGTTTGTGTTCTTTTTTATGCGTCATGTTTATAATATATTTCCGAAACTAACATTCCTAGTAGAGAATGTAACAGATATACAATGCATTCGAGCGAAGCTGTGCAAAGCGATTAATACTCCGCCCCGGAGCTATACTATCCACGTTCAGCTCAGTTCCTCTTACTACAAAAGGAAATAAATGTCTTCCGTCAGTCTCGCGATTGCACCGTTCATTATTTCCCGTATTATGAATGTTTTAAGTATAACAAATGGCTTCGTAATGTAGATAAGACATCTGTCATGTTGATAGCGTTTTTGTCAAGATTGAGGGGACACTTGTCACTGTCGTTGTGCATTAGAGTATAGCGGCTGGGAGTTGGTTCATTTAACATCCCACTTCCTACTAATATATAGGTATATAATATTATAAATGTGAAAGTTTGTATGGATGGATGTGTGGATGGATGTTTGTTACTCTTTCACGCAAAAACTACTGAATGGATTTGGATGAAATTTGGGACACAGTTGGCTTATAACCAGGATTACCATATTATTATAGGATACTTTTTATCCCGATATTCCTACGGGATCGAAACTTATGCGGGTGAAACCGCGGGGTGCAGCTGGTAAAACATAAACTCACGCCTTGTTCCTATAGGAGTAGGCAGAAACTACAGAACGATACCTGTTTTGACACTTAAATACTCGCCTCCTTTACATTCATACATCAGAAGGCAAATTCCTGCTGCTTACAGCCGTGTACAAACAGCTTTACTTTTCATGAGCAAGTTTACCGATGACTACTGTACTTTAATATCTCTTGATTACTATTTTTAGAACTTATTTGTTACAAATAGTCGATTTTTCTACTTTTGTACAATTTTGGTACTAAATGGCGACAACAGAATTATAGTTATCGAGATATATTTAAGTACTCATGGGTAAAGTTGCTCATGGAAAGTAAAGATGCCACAGTTGACCGTAACAAATGTTTGTAGTTATTTATTCACGACCATTTTTCCAACATTTACAAAGGTCCAAAAGACATACAACAGGCCGAAAACTTGAGGATAACGAATGCCTTTCACAAAATAAATATTCAAATAATAATGTGTGGTCACAAATATGTCCAAATGACATAAGGTCAAACCGCTTTCAACGTGTCAGTTAAATGTCATTTTAACCTTTGGGGACTCGAAAAGGGGACTTGTCATTGTCATTTTTTGGTACGGGTTTGCCATAAAAGGGAATCGCTTGGGCAATTTGTCAAAAGGTTTGACATCTATGACATATTAACGTGACTTTTTGTCCTCATTTTAGGAGTGGACAATGATTTGCGATTCTGTTTTGTTTTCTTTACTGAATGTTTTCCTGAAATCTATAAACATAACAGGTAACTTCACGCTCGCACACCTCGAAGGGTTAGGCAGAGGTGCACCCATAGCACAGCCACATTTCACTAGTTATGGTTATGTTTAAGAGGGGCCCGTGGCTAAATAATAACAGCCGCACAGGCCGATCGATCAGGTTAAGTTACGCTTGCCACGGTTGGCCATCTTTACATACCGAGACTCCTCCGTGGCTCGGAAAGCACATTAAGCCGTTGATCCCCGCTGTCATTCCTAGATCTTTGACAATCGTTACAGGTAGTCAGAAACCCGAAAGTCTTACCAACGTGTATCGTATTACCAAGTAACTGGGTTGTGGAGTTCAGATAGGCAGTCGCTTCATGTAAAATACTGGTATTCAGCTGCACCCGGTTAGACTGGAAGCCGACCCCAACATAGTTGGGAAAAGGCTAGGCAGATGATGATGATGTTTAAGTCCCGTGTAATGGGGGGCTAGTCTATTGCCATCAACCGGGTACAAATGCAGGCTCCATCCTGCGAGAAAAACTATAAAAATGTAAAAACACGAATAATAACCATTTCGCCTTTTTGTATAAAGCTTTCGTGGTCATATTTTCCAGAAGTTTCTTAATTTTTTTTTTTATCCACGGTGGTCTACTTTTCTGCCTAATATTACTTAACCAGACTTGCTATTTTTTAACGAGCCTTCTTTAATTACGAAACAAAAAATGTACTCAGTCATTTCGCTTAAGTAGAACGTAAATACTCTTGCGGTTTTATGTAACTTTTATAATAAAGGATTTTACCCTGAAAAAAGGATTTAATACCAACTCATTCTCAAACAAACCCAAAAAAGTATCAATTACTCATTCTCTTTCATCGAGTCCCTAATTACCCTTTTCTTAAGTACCTTTTCATTCAAACACATCCAGAACACTCAACTTGACTAAACTTCCAACAATTCCGTTGAACTTCTCTCCATATAAAGTACAATCACAGGCCTTATATCTTCGTCACCTTAAAGGCTATTTTTGTCTGCTCGTTGCAAGATAGAATCTGCGAGATAATTATTGCGTAACACATTAACAGTAGCAATGGCTTCCATTTTGACAGTTCAACAACATTCATTGCGTTATTTACGTTTTTGAGCAGAACATTTATCGAACATATGAATCAATGGATTAGCAATAAGCTTCAAAATGATTCAAATTGTGATTCAGACCGCGTTACGCAATTAGGGTGCAGCATTACTGACTCAGCATTAAATATTGCGTTGAAATGTCAATAACTGCATTATGGCATTCAATCATTTTTCATTGCTACTGTTTATCAATTGAAAGACAAGATGACAGACAGACTAAAAAAAATGTTTTATACGGTGTGGCAGAGACATCGACGCACATCCTGAGGGGCAATTCTGGTAATTTTAAGAACGTTCACAGTCTGATCTCCGTCTCAATCTGTCAAAAATACTTCTAATTTCCCTACATTTTGACAAGTTTTTGACATTTGTTTGTCGCCGAGATGAGACTGCGAATAGATTTTGAACGTTTTAAATGACGAGAATTGGCCTTCTGTTACCATGGACATAATTATTGTTAAAAAAAAAATTGCTCCTCCATACATTTTAACCGCTATTGCACTTTTCTATGAAACAGTTGTTTTTTTTTTTATAACCGACTAAAAGTTTCTACTAGGGGACCGGAGAGAGATCAGGTGGAGGATCATCGGCTTAACGTGCTGTCCAGAGATGTCACACCACCAACTTCCAAGCTCCAGGCTATTACTAAGAAATTCCTAATGGAAAAACTTAATAACGCATTTCTCGACCCGGGAATCGAACCCAGGACCCCACGCTCAGCAGTCGTGCTTGCGACCACGAGACCAACGTATTAAGTGACGTAGTAAGTACCTACATATTAAGTTCCTTAAGGCCATAACGACGGCAATAATTAAGGCGTCAGCACAAAGGTAAGCATAAAAGAAAAGTGGCTGTAATTCGAACGAGTGGAGAAAGCCTTCGCAATGAACGTAATTGTCACCAGCGCTATAGACTTTGGAGCCATTAAAACTGCTATAAACGCGTTGCTAAGAGGATTTTACCGATAGGGCGAAACTGTGAATGTATTTGTATTTATTTAACTGTTGTTTTCGTAGTTAAATGTAAGCGATGTTCGTTCCTTTTTAGCAATATTAAGGGTTGATGTTTTATGTTATGATATTTTTAACCGACATCAAAAAAGGAGGAGGTTTTTTGTAATGTATGTTCGGACATAGCTCCGTCATATATCGACGGACTTGCAAAATTCTTTTTTTATTGGATAAGGTATGCCTCAGGAGAGAGAAGGACAGAAGATAAATATTAGTTTAGTCCTGTCAAATTAGTCAGCTCCAGACGTAAATTGACGTATTTTTAGGCGCCATGTTTTTAATCACGTCTAAACTGTCTATGCAGTATCTTAATTTGACAGGACTAAACTAATATTTATCTTCTGTCCGTTTCTTAATGAAATTGAAAGAAAAAGATGCACTGAACTTAGTTGAGTTTAGTTTGTGAACAAGGGAATCGGCGCCAGTGTCAATTTTCGTTTTTTTGTCTGCAGTTATTTATCAAAAAGCAGCAATAAATAGATTGTGAGTTATGTTATATTGTTATGTTATGCAATTTCGGTGTTACTGGTGTACGATTAATATTATTTATTTAGAAAAAAAAATACTGGCCAAAAAGTCAACATCATCTTCCTAGCTTTTCCCAACTATGTTGGGGTCGGCTTCCATTCTAACCGGATGCAACTGAATACCAGTATTTTACATGGAGTGACTGCCTATCTGACCTCCACAACCCAGTTACTGGGTAATACGATACCCCTTGGTAAAACTGGTTGTCTGACTGGCCAATAAGTAAACAAACAATTAAATGATGTTTATATTTGTAAGTAGATTTTTTAAGACACTTCTGGCAATGTGTAACGTGGCAATGTTGCCAGCCTTTTGGGCACTGTTCCTGTTGACAGCGATGCGAACGAATTTTTTGATGCCCTATGATTCTTTTGCGTCTTTTTTCATGTACATGTACTGCTTTTACAATTAAATTTTTTGGTCAGTATATTAAAACTAGATGGTGCCAGGAATTCTTATCTGACTGATCCTTGAGAGGAAATGACTAAACAGACACTGAGGTCTCTTTTAAGCTCCTTGTGTGGAAGTGTTATATCCTATCTTACTTCCTACTAATATTATAAACGCGAATGTTTGTGAGGATGGATGTATGGGTCTTTGTAACTCTTTTACGCAAAAACTACTGAACGGATGTTGATGAAACTTTACAGTAATATAGCTAACACATAGGATGCTTTTTATCCCGATATTCCCACGGCAGCGAAACTTATGCGGGTGAAACCGCGGGGTGCTGCTAGTCTGTTATAGTGAAGAACAAGAAAGAGCCATTTCAGCTCGTTAAATGTTGTGTGCAATGCTTTTTGTGAACAAGATAAATACCCCAACATATTATATACATGAGAGAGAGCAGTGATGGCCCAGTGGTAACGGCCGCGACTAACGAGTCGTAGGTCGTAGGTTCGAACCCCGACAGGCGCTTTACTTTGTGTATGTCATCACCACTGCACTCAAAACGGTGTAGGAAAAAATCGTGAGGAAACCGGCATGTCCTAGAACGAAAAATTCGAAGACATGTGACATCTACCAACCCGCGCTGGGCCTGCGTGGTGGATTACGGCCCACTCCCTATCACCGATAGGAGGCCTGTGTCCCAGCAGTGGGAACATTATAGGCTGATTATGTATTATGTATTATATACATTAACAGCATTCATATTCATTGGTAAATTCCATTGGAAATAATTAGAGGGCTAATATTAATTAGTAGCTAAGCGTTCGAACTGGCTTTCATTCAGTATACATTATAATTTAGATCCTTTAAGCGATTGTGGAATAATTAGTGCTTACCGCGTGTGTCAATATTAAATCATTTAGCAAAGTTTTATTACTATGTTTATTGGTAGTAAATTATTTAAGCATCATAAAATCGTTTTGTGTTTAATTAACGGTAGGTAGGGAATAGGGAGGGGGACAGGGGGGTGTATAGGGAGGGGGATAGGGTGGGGGGTTGTGTAAAGAGTTAATTTAGGTTTTAGTAATTTATTGTTAAGAGCTAAGGTTGGCTTTTAATTTAAATTATAAAAATGTATATTGTGTTTTAAAATATTTTGGTTATTTTTTTGCCATTTTATTTTATAATGGTGTACATAGGTACGTAATATATGCACGTGAAAAAATATTCGATTATTACGTAGATCTATGCTCTATATGTTATTCAAAATGCAGGCGTTCTATCCTACTATAATATTATAAACGCGAAAGTGTGTGAGGATGGATAGATGGATATTTGTTACTCTTTCACGTAAAAATTACTGAACGGATTATTATTATTTTGATGAAACTTTACAGTAATATAGCTTATACATCAGAACAACACATAGGATACTTTTTATCTTGATATTCATACACAAAGGGCAAAAAGGGCAAAGGAAGGAACATGGGTGGGTTTTAGTCAGTAAGAGTCTGACACTCCCTTCCGCTCCACCCAGAGCGGCAGGGGTCATTTGATGATTTCCCATCCGAAAAAAAAAGAAAAAAAAAAGGTGGTTTGCCATTATAAGTGCTCAACCGTTATTATAAGACCACGTTGTATTACTGTCAAACAAACTATCACACAAATTCTTCTCGACTTCCAAAGACCATTTACTTCATAAAATATGCTCTCATAAAACAAAATCATTGTAACAGTGATACGTGATAATAATAAGAACTACCCTTATTTGTAGTCTATAAAAATGCTAGTTCTCGCTGTTCTCATAACCACAGTGCAGACTATAACAGTAAATCAAGTGTCCACTATCATACCTGTACAATTTAGGTCCTAAGTGCGGCCATTATCAGAATGTGGGCGGGGCCGTTGCCGTCACGGGTACAGTTACAGACACCTTGAACTAAGAGGTGTAATAGTGGTTTGTGCTCGATTGTACTTGTGGGAATGTGTTTTTAAAATGATTTAGTTAGTATGCAATGTGGTGACAGCCGTACGACAACAAAATAAATGAAATCACTGGCAATGCTAAATAATGCATAAGAGTATTTTGCATAGCTAAAAGAAAGAAGACATTTACATTTCTATGGTATTTTGGAACTATGAAATAAATCCCAACATCGAAATTAAAAAAGTGATTTTTTTCAAACCAACTGAATAGTGATGGGCCGACTGACTATGGATTTTGCCGATCAGCTAGTGACTAATATGAAAACTATTGAATATATTTGATTAAATGTTTGTATGCAGATTGTTAAAGTCATTAGATATGCAATTTAGTTTGCTGTCGTATACTGTATACACCTTGTAGTGTGTACAACATGTCCCGGAATTAACGCACACCACCAGACACCCCAATTAGAATGTTATGGTATAATCATAATACATACACTGAATTTTTATTATTATGTAATAAACATTGTTTTTCTCATAAATTAGATACACTGATTGTGGGAGAAAATTGTGGTCACATTACAAATCTACGCATGCAAACAGTCGCACTCGTATAAGGGTCTGGCGCAGTAGGTACTTCATCCATTTTGGTTTGTTTTGACTGTAGAGCGGAAGTGTGTCAGTAATTTACGTAGTTTTAATTATTTTTGGGAGAAAAAATTACCTATATTAAAAATTACAGAAATCGATTCAGAAAACGATTCTGAACAAACTACTTTCTTAGTGTGCATTAATTCAGTTACACATTGTATAAGGATAAAGTAGGCTAATAGCCAATATTTAAAAAAATTGAGCCGTTGCGAGCCGCCTGGTAGATGCGAAAGCTTTAAACTATTTTGTATAAAAAATATGTATGCATGTGAGCCATAATCAAAAACCAAACATTCAGATAATTTTTAAAGATAAAGAATCTTTATTTTAAAAATATCTGAATAACTATTTAATACCAGTTACGAGCGCGTGGCGACGTTGTTGGCGTGGCGACACGTCGCCATGCCAACAGCCGGTCTGATCCGCCAGATTAGATGTTTCACATCAAAGAGATTTATGATTTAGAAGAGAACACACAAACACCTGGTTTCTGACAGCCTGATCGAGACAAAAAATAACTAACACTCGGATAAATATCTGCTGGAAGAAATTTCTTAAGAAATAAACAGTACTTTTGCACTCAATTCTAATATGTGGTACCTGTATCTATTTTACTGTGTGTACATTATTAATAAAATAAATAAATAAGTAATTATAATATGTCAAGTAAACTGCTGTGAGCAGTTGACGAAATTGACCACAGTTTTGAACACTACGACATTTGATAATATTTTTTTTATTAGCCATTAATGTCCCACTGCTGGGCAAAGTCTTTCCTACTCTCTTTCCACCTCTGTTTATCCAGAGCTGCCAAGGACCAATCTTTATTAAAGAAGTACAGCTCATCCCGCCATCTGCGTCTGAGCCTGTCGCGATGTCGTTTGGCCCATTGATCGTCTGACATAGTAGATAATAGTAGATTAAATAAAAAACCTGGGAGGTTTACCTCATGAATAAAAAAAACCTATTTTGAATGTGCACTCTATCAGCCGTTTTGTTTCCATAATGCATGCATAGTGCGAAAAGTGACAGACGTCCTAAGGCACTTGTCCCACTACCAACAAAGAAGCGACTATCTACAACGATTTCTTCGTTCAAGAAACGTTCAGAATGTAGATCCCTTGTAAGTAAAGAGGTTCGATTGATCGCTGACTGTTTACACCGCTTGCGAGTACACGTTTGTCGCAGCGACAAGAGCTATCGAAGAAAATACCCGCGGGGTAATTGCGAATAGCAATAGCTTTAATTTTTACTGTGTAGTAACATTCATTGCGGTATATTTACGTTGTTGAAATACATTAGACAGACAAATTCTTCGAACATAATTTTTTTTTTTTTTAACATTGTTGTAGTCACTAATTATAATAATAATAATTTATTAATACTTTAATTTATTCTTCAAAAAGTACAAAAGCGTTACAAGACACAAGTTTTTCATCTATTTTAGTGAGGTGAAAGTACAGAGGCAATTTAAATTAAGACTACGACTCCCAAACTGAGACATGCTCGTATCTTGGGTAGTTGGCGGTCAGCCGTTTTAGATGTCGTATACATATCATATACATATCACCGGCTTATTTTGTGCTAAAATTTTATACTTACATAACAATTTTACATAATCAGCATTTTTACAAAAAAAAAATAAAACTGTGCATGTTTCGTGTTAAATTATTATTTAAAAATTCAAATACAAATTCAAATACTGAGTTTAATTTTACTATTTCAATAAGTTTCTCAGTCTCATCATAACTTAACAACTTTAAACAATTAGTAAATTTCTGTTTGAAATTGTGCTTATTTACTTTGTATAGTGAGATCCTCTTGTTAATTTTATTGTAAAGCCTGGAACTCAATGCGTTGTATTGTCGCTGTGCGAAAGCTGTTCTACATTGCACAGAGGGGAAAACAAGTGCACCACTTCGTTTATTTAATAATATAACGCAATGATAGCATAATCAGCCTATAACGTTCCCACTGCTGGGACACAGGCCTGCTCTCTGTGAGAGGGAGTGGGCCCACGCGGGCCCACTGCGGGTTGGTAGATGTCACATGTCTTCGCATTTTTGGTTCTAGGACATGCCGGTTTCCTCACAATGTTTTCCTTCACCGTTTTGAGAGCAGTGGTGATAAAATAATTTACACAAATTAAAGCGCCTGTCTGGGTCCGAACCCACGACATACAACTCGTAAATCGTGGTCGTTACCACTGGGCCACCACTGCTCTGCAAAGCAAAAGATTATTGGATTACTGAGAAGCAAAGCAGTGATAAATCTGTACAAATAAAAATGAATCACTGAAATGTACGCGCATGACTTCCGATCGACTGCACCAAATTCGATATTTTTTTTTGTGTTTTTTATTGTCAGGACAAGGTTTGTATAGAAGAAAATTAAAAGCAAAATAATATGAATATGACGGTACGACTATCAGATTGATAAATGATAAATGATTTATTTTCTGTAGGTAGGTTTGTACAAAAACTTTTACACGTCAGTCATGTTTTTTTTTAAACTAGGTGAGGTCGGCGTTTCCTATCTGACTACTCTGAGAAGAAAGGCCGAAACAAACTCAGAGGTCGCAGTCTCTTTTAAAGTCCAGACATAATCAATAGATTAGCAATATCCTTTAAAATTATTCAGATTATGTTTGAAAGTGTGTTGCGCAATTACAGTGATGCTCAGAGACGCTCGTTTGGCGGGCAGAACACTCGCATAAACTCACGATAGGTACAGACGCCAGCACATCAAGCTACTACAATCTGTCAAATGTATTTAATAGATTTTCAACTTTATCGTTAAAGCATTAAGGTTCAAGGTCAATTGGGAAAATTCGACAGTTTCGAGTAGCTTGACCTGCTGGCATCTATACATACGCACACTAGCGAATAATCGCTCGTCGCCGTCGCGCACCCAGTGCTCATTGCACACCAACTCGTTTAGTTGCTTCCTCTACTCCCTTCTCGTTAATCGCCGACAATGAGACAGATGCCTCAAGCTGCCAGAAGTCCCTCACTTTGCTTCTTGTAAAGCATGCTGCATAACAAGTGCTTACACATTATTCTTTCAAATGCTTCGCCTGTTATTCTGTGAAGAAACTGTTACATACACAAACTTCGTGTCGTGTTTACAGGTTTACTTTTCTGGAGTTGTTAGTATGTTCATGTCTTGGAATATGTCCTTTTGATAACTGCTTAGTTATTAGTTTATCTTTGAAATGGTAAAAGCCAAAACCAATTGCTAAATATTGCGTTGGGCCATATGTTCTGTTTCAATCAATCTGTCTAGATTTGGCCAAGTATGTTGGGGTCGGCTTCCAGTCTAACCGGATGCAGCTGAATATGGGTATTCTACTTGTAGCGACTGCCTATCAGACTGTCACAACCCAGTGGCTGGGTGCCACGATACTCCTTGTTAAGACTGATTGTCAGACTTTTGGGCTTCTGACTCCCGTAACGACTGTCAAAGATCTACAAATGACAACCAACAGCTTAACATGCTTTCCGAGGATGTAATGAATGATCTCCAATCAACGAATCGACCGCGGCAAGCGTAGCATACTCATAACCTTCGATCGACCCGTGTGGATGTTACAATTTAGCCTCGAGCCATATACTCATTATGTTTCAAAATGTATAATTCTATCCTTTTAAATGTAAAGCACTGCCCATAGATAAATCACGACTCGGCCAGCTTTCAAGCTACCTTTCCAAATCTCGTTTTTATTCGAGAAAAATTATCTGGATTGCTCGCATAATTTCGTGTCTGGGTTTTATTGCAATAACAAGGAAAAAATTACACTTCTAAGTACCAAAATTTACACAACAAAATCCACAGCTGTGGGCAAAACTCATTAATTAGTAATAACAAAAATCCTTGAGTGTAATCCGACGTCTTGCTAACCAAAGAAAATAACTTTACGAAAATGGCAAAAATTAAACAGATTGCTTACACTTAATTTTATTACGCGTAACCCACGCGTAAGTACTAGTGTCAGGTGTTTTGAGCTTAAATTCTGGCTAAAATGTACGGGCTAAAAAAATGTACGGGGTAAATAAAATGTACGGGGTAGATAAAATATATGGCCGCTTGCGAGAGGATGTACAGACATTTCGAAGAAAATCTGACGAAAATATAATAAATGAGATGTGGTTTTCAATTTGGTTTTCTAAACAGATTTGATGTAACAGGGATGATAATATATTTTGGTAAACCGTATATAAATGGTACCCATATTTTAATCATAGTAGATTTATTAATCAAATTTCGTGCAATCACTGAGCAAAAATAAAGATGTTGGATAATGAAAATGTAAATGTCCAAAATATGCAGGTAACTTTACAGAATAATATACCTAGCGGTACTATGTGAGACCAAATACTGGTAGGTCTTTATGATTATCATCATCACTTCAGCCGAAAGAAGTCCACTGTTGGACATAGGCCTCCTCCTAGCACCGTCACTTCGACCGGTTCCCTGCTTCCCGCACCCAGGGAATTCCTGCGGCCTTCACAAAGTCATCGGTCCATCTTGTGAGAGGCCTTCCAACACTACGTCTTCCGCTGTGCGGTCGCTACTACAGAACCGTTCGGCCTGTTCTGCACCGACTGCTGCTTAAGTTTGGCAATTCTTCGGGCTATGTCGGTCACCTTGGTTCTTCTATGAATCACTTCTTTTCTAATTCGATCACGTTGGATCAATTCTGGGTTTGTCCGAAATGTTTTTTTTTAAAGCAATTATTTAAAATCAAAGAAAGCCACAAAACGAAACACCCAAGAATTCTAATACCCAAGACGTAAAACATTTGAATGTTAACAGGGAAGCTTATAAAGTTAAGACGAAAAACTTTTAAAATAGCAGATTCTATCGAAGCAAAAGTGCTTGGAAACTTGGAGCTTGCTCCAGGCTCAAAAATAGTCCATTAAAGTTGGCCAGGTAAGCTGAGGTTACGACTAGTGAAGCAGAAATTGGCTGATAATGTTTTATGTTAGGGTTGTAATGGAATTTTTCATCCAGGTTACACTGAAAATGGTTGATATTAAAAAAAAAAAAACCGGCCAAGTGCGAGTCAGACTCGCGCAAGAAGGATTCCGTACCATTACCTATACGACATAGATAATGGTACGGAATTAGACACTATAGAAAAAGACATGTTTCGCCTACCCCAAATAAGAAAAAGAAAAGAAAAAGAAAGAAAAATGCGTTTATTGGCATTTTGCCATTTTAAATAATATAAAGTGGAATAATGTCACGAAAATTATAATAACGATGATAATTGGAAAAAAATCCATATATCAATTAATAATACTTAATTTCTTGGTATAATAACATAATGATACTATATTTTCACTGCTTGGAGACAGGCCTCCTCTCTGTGACAGGGAGAGGGCCATAATCTTCCCCGCGGGCACAATGCAACCCGCATTGTGTCCGCGGGGAAGATTATGGCCCTATTTATTATAGTGATTGTCACCAATGTCTTAATTTTCTTGGTTTAAGTAATAAAAATGAGCGACGTTTGGTAAATAATTATTTTTTGGAAAAGAACAAAGAATTCTCCCGTCAGTCATTTTCATGACAATTGCATCAGTCTATTTAGGTAGATGTTTATGAATATTCATTATCGTTACATGCGATTTACATGTCTGCATCGATAGCTATAGTTAGCAAATATAACTGGTTGCCAATGATATAATTCAATTTTATTTGTAACATTCCTCCGAACAGAAATAACAGGTTTTCACTGTACAGAATAATTTAATTTTAATGAGTGCTTTCGCAGTTTTGTGAGCATTATTTATTCTATTTCATCGGGTTTAAAATTGTTTGAATTTAATTCACCAATTCAGGGTTTAAATTTAAAAGGTATCGTGGCCTGAACTGGCTGCTGTTTCAATTTGGTTTTTACATGTGAATTTATAATAATAATAATAATTATGGTAGGGTGGGGGGTATTATGGTGGGTGGTTTATTATTGTAGGTATAACTTTATCATTTGACTTTATTTTATATCAACGTTCTCTCCGCCTACATCCATTATTTTATTGATTGAATTAAAATACTGCTAAGCGCTAGCAGAAAGAACATACGTTTATTTTTGGTAAAACATGATGCAAATAAAACACAAACACAAAAGAGAACGCGTTGGGGGAAAGTATACGTCACATGCACGCAAAACGCCCATCACTCAGCATAATGCTGTGACCTTATGCAAGACAGAGCCACAACGCTGTACTATGTTATTATGACATAGTTAATTAGCTGAGGTTTCTAATAGTATACACCGTGTTCCGGACGACATACATAAACTTCGACCCTCTAGTCGAAATTTATGTATATCGTGACCCTCTGTTCAGACCATGGAAATAAGCATTTTTCATTATGGATATATTAATGAATTCTTATTTTTTTTATTTTTTGTTAATTTTCATACAAACTAAATAACTTGATGAAAATCACCCGATATGCATGCTTTTTTATTTCTTTATCCGAAGCATTTGATAGATTTATCATTTTAATTGCAGTAAGCGGCAACATATTACCTATTTTTTCCTGTACCTATTTTTTCTGTTCTGTTTTTCTTGTCTGTTTATATATGTGTGTACATAAATGGTAAATAAATAAATAAAATAAACATAGGCCAAATTAAGACCCATTCTTACTGCATAGCTCAATTAAATTTCATTTAATGAAATTACAAATATCTTTGTAACGAAGCCTTTTTAAGTACTACTTCCTGTGTTAGAATGGAGTTGTAAAAGCTATAGAAGCGTTTGACAAAGTTTATAGATAACGTGAAGAACACGGTGTATAGAAACCGCTGCTAATTAACTTTACTGAATGCGAAGTTGGATAAACTACACCCATAAATTAGTTGTTTGGTTGGCGGAAAAACAAAATAATTAATTTTATCAAAGTCAAATCATATACATATACACTTTTGAATGCTCCACCTTCTATCTTGCCCTCAGTGTCCCAAAACATGCAGTCAAAGTGACCTCTGCGCTGCCACCGACAACGCCGTGGATGTGGCAAAGTTTTAGGCCGACAAGATTTAAAATGCAGTCGTGGCAGCCAGCAGCCACGAAGAAAAAGAACGTCAAACTTTACGAAAATAATAGAATTGATTTTAGTCTTCCCTTCCAAAATTTAATTTCGTACGGAAAAGAACATATTAACAACAACATTTGATCTTCAAGTCCTCGGAGGGGCTTGTGGCTAAATAATAACAACCGAACGGGTCGATCGATCAGGTTAAGCTACGCTTGCCGCGGTTGGTCTATGGATGGGTGACCATATTTACATACCGAGACCTCTCCGTGCCTCGGAAAGCACGTGAAACTGTTGGTCCCGGCTGTCATTCGTGGATCTTTGACAGTCTTTACGGGTCGTCAGAAGCCTGAAAGTCTTCTTCTTCTTCGTGTCGCTGGCACGACTGACCGAAAGTCTGATAAGACTAGTCGGGGTGTCAGGGGTGTCGTATTACCCAGTAACTGGGTTGTGGAGGTCAGGTAGGCAGTCGCTCCATGTAAAATACTGGTATTCAGCTGAATCCGGTTAGACTGGAAGCCGACCCCAACATAGTTGAGAAAAGGCTAGGAAGGTGATGATTCGATCTTCAGGTCCGCCTAAACTCTTCAATTCTGCCTCAATTCCATGAAGGGTGCGGTTTTAATAACACTTGACTTCATTTTCTGAACACTGGTGTTCAGAAAATGAAGTCAAGTGTTATTAAAAAAAAGTCCACTACTCCTTTAAATTCTAAGTAAAAATGCTTGAACGGCTAAAGTTCTATACTTTGTTCGTAGGATATGAAGGTAGGCGATAAAAGTTAAGAGCCAGGTAGACGGGTCGTAGCCACGGCTAGCGACCTGTGAAACACTGATAATGTTCTGTTAGCTTTATAAAGTCCTAGAACCATTTAAATATTAGATTTGATAATGTAATCATCGCTCCATTGAATTTAAACAGTGATAAAGTATTGTTTTTTTCAATACCATGGCTATTATTTTTGGTATTTTCAATACTGAGTGTCTGGCAAGCTCATTCACCCTTTGGTAAATAAATAATATTTACTTACTGTAAATACACTCTGTTTACCGCAAACTCAGTCTTTAGTTTTTTATGTAAATTCAGTCAGGTCGTGGGATCGGCCGCACTTGGCGACGAGGCCAGCTAGGCATGGCGGGCTGCGCAGTCGGGGGTGCGGCGAATGTACTAGAATTTCCCGGGCCCCCGACTCATGGTATTGGAGTGAACCGGTTCACGGTTTTAGTCAGTAAGAGTCCGACACAACCATCCGTTCTTCTCAAACGGAGGGTAAGAGAAAAAAAAAGACATGCCGGTTTCCTTGCGATGTTTTCCTTCACCGTTTTGAGAGCAGTGGTGATGAAATAATTAATACAAAGTAAAGCGCCTGTCTGGGTTCAAACCTACAACCAATTCATAAGTCGCGTCCATTACCTCTGAGCCACCACTGCTCTCAGATACGATATAGGAATTGAGAAAGTTACAGAAATTCCAGCTGTTTTGTCACCTGACGGTCTATTCCGTAAAAATCTCACCGTGCACACTTAAGTGAATTGAGCTTTAAGGGAGTCGTCAATAGTGTCAATCCTTAACACTAGTCGAATGACAATTCACTTCAAGCTCACTTCACGCTGAAATTATTACATAATAAATCGACTGTTACAATGATTAGATTAAAGTTAAGTAAGATTGGTAAGATACAGGGACCAGAAAATTTACAGAAGCTAAAACTGCCTTGTCACCTGTTACAATGATTTCATTAGAGTTTCAGCCCGGTAAGCAGGTACTCACAACTAGCCAACTGTGAAATACTGATAACGTGGATCCGCTATGTTCATAACTTAGTAGCGTTGCTTAGCGATACAACTGTTTAAACTTAAACTTATCTTTACGCTTGAGAGTTTTGGGTTGGAGAGGACTTAGAACTAGTTCGGGCCGCGACTCCGAGTGTTCAAAAAGAAGATTTATTTTTCCGGGATAAGCTTCTAACTTCTTTGTTGAATTTCTTCGAAATCGTGTCGGTACTTAAACAACAACGGACTACCAAGTAGACAAGAAAAGAAATCTATACGTAATCTTTTGCCAAACCTCAACCAGGAAAATGGAGCGTTGAAGTTTGTATAACATGACTAGCTGCGCCCCGCGGTTTCACCCGCATAAGTTTCGATTCCGTGGAAATATCGGGATAAAAATTATCATATGTGTTAATCCTGGTTATAAACTATCTGTGTGCCAAATTTCATCCAAATCCCTTGAGCAGTTTTGGCGTGAAAGAGAAAACATCCATCCATCCATACAAACTTTCACGTTTAAAATATTAGTAGGATATTATGGCGCCTGTATTCCTCGAAGATTAAGGCACAGGTGCACCTACATAATAGTACACCCACATTCCGCCAGTTATGCTTAAGTCCCATGTAATACGTGGCAAGCCTATTCCCAGCAACCGGGCACAAATCCAGACTCCGGGGTGTTACTGAGAAATAATAGATGGAAAAAGCCAATAGCATTTTACCCGACCCGGGATCCCAACCCGGGACCTCATGCTCAGCTGCGCTTGCAACGACTAGACCGATGAGGTAGTCAGTTTGTAATAATTATAGGAAAAACTTCAATGTAAGAAGCCTTAAATAAGATAATTCAATAAGATAAGGCAGTTTATAGATTTAATTTATTACACATTTTAAAATTAACTTTTACAAATCTGGAATATGTACGTTCAGAGTTTAAGACAGCTGTCAAAATACTTTTAACCTAATTATATAGTACATATATATAGGGTATATATATAGGGTATAGGTGTAGCCAATACACAACCTAATCAAATAATTTAAGAAGAAACAATAACCAACAATTAAAAACAGCAGACAGTCGACAAAAAAAACAACGCATGATAAAATTAAAAATGTTTGAATCACAATATCCAAGTATCCATAGAGACTTCCAAACATACAAGTTGTTTTTTTTTTTTACATCCCATAACTCTAGGGTATGAATGAGACCATATCAAAGAATCAACTGGCATATGAGTTATTTGTCAAATATATATTTTTTTTGTTTTCATTTTTCATACAAAATAATTCGAAAAAGTCACGATTATTAATATGAAATATGACATCGTCTCATTTTCTTAGCTTTAAATATGAACGATTGGTTGGAATGAAATTACTTTTTATATTATTTTTACTTATAGAATATGAACCTAGAGTTACAGGATATAAAAAAAAACACGTTGTATAAAAGACCCTTTAGTCAGATACGTCACGAGTAAGTGAGGTCGTCATCGATACATGTGGCCAGTTGCACTCAATAATTCCAAAGCACTTATAATGCCACAGCACTTACTAATGTCTGCATTTAGAATGTAGCTATTGCCACTGAGGGGAATTGAATGTGCTTAACAGGAATGAGCGGGCACGTGTTTAAAATAATAAGGTGCTGACGAATTTAAGGCCTTGTTAAAGTTCACTTTTTCTTTGTTTATAATCATCTTTCTCAAATGCTGTTCTTCTTGATTCACTTTTTCGTCAACTCCAGCACTTTCTAAGTCGAATAACTGACTTTAAATATCATAATCAGCCTATAATTTTCCCACTAGGGCACAAGCCTCCTCTTTGTTAGAAGGAGTGGTTCATAATCCACCGCGCGGGCCCAGTGCGGGTAGGTAGATTTCACGTCTTCGAATTTTTGGTTCTAGAACATGCCGGTTTCCTGACGATGTTTTCCTTCACCGTTTAGAGAGCAGTGGTGATGAAATAATTGTACACTAAGTAAAGCGTCTTACTGGGGTCGAACCTACGACCTACAAACTCGTAAGTCGCGGCCGTTACCACTAGTCCACCGCTGCTCAACTTTGTGACTGTAAATATAAATAGTTGTATATCTGTAGTGCTACTGCACTTCTGTAGATATATATATTATCGGTGTGAAGTATTAGCACACTGACACTTCCCTTTATTTCCTTAAATCAGGAATGATCAAAGTCAAGTGACCTTTAAAGTCAGAGAAAATCATGGATGGAAATCCATGATGTTCATGACCATGGTGTTGTTGATGTTGATGTTGTGGTGTGATGTTGGTGTTGATGTGTGTTGATGTTGATGTGTTGTGTGTTGATGTTGTGTGTGTGTGTGTGTTGATGTTGTGTGTTGTGTGTGTTGTTGTGTTGTGTGTTGTGTGTGTGTGTGTTGTATTTGTGAAGGTTTTATGGTGTCTTAGTAGGCTTAACCCTTTACTCAATACTTTATTTCCATTCCACAATGTGCACTTTAGTGGTAACTGTAAATTAAATGTGATCATTATGGACCCTATCGGGAACATCAAAATAGCAGAAAAGAGGGAGCTTTGAAAACCTTAGCTTAACAGTCTTCAGAACTAAATCTAATATTATTATTTAATGTTTTTTTATACATTTAATCTACTAACGCTAAAAAGGGTAGGGCCTCGGGTTTTGTAGCAAAACGGCAAAAACAAAACCCTTATAATTTCGTCATATCCATCTGTCCGGATGTCACACAGCCATTTAACTCGAAGGCTTTAATATTATGGTGATATTATAATATTATTATATAGTTTACTGTAATAATAATAATACTTATTAAGATATGTTATTTATGTGCACTTATATGTTATCGTTATCAACGTCTTTATCACTCCCGACTTCCTTATAGTAACTCTTATTGCGAGAAAAACTCATAGTAATAACAGACATACACCAAAAAAGAACAATGTTCGTACTTCTAATAGACTGACCTTTACCACCCACGCTAATAGTATGCAAAAATCATACAAAACCTTCCATAACTCACCACAACATAGTATTACATGAAATCTAAAAGCTAGCGTGCGGTTCAGTATTAAACGTCAGTTTTAATTCGCGGCGCGCCCTGCACAGGCGGGGACGGTGATATAATGATACCTGCATTTAATGTACACTTGTCAACTGCACTTTTAGAGTATAAAATACTATGTAGGGTCGTGGGAAGTGGCCTTAATGGCGAAGGAAGGGGTTTTATGGAAGAAAGTAAGGCGATGTGAAAGTTCTTAAAGTGGTCTTAGGGTTTATGTGGTAGACTTATTTTGTGTTGCTTTTTAATTGCTAGTGTTCCTGAGATGTATAAGAATATTTATATAATATGTACAGTCACTTAAAGATATAAGTAACGAGGATCGTCGGATATAGTTGAAGTTTAGTAAGAAACCGATGGATGTTTTGACCGTACGTAAATAAGAACAACAAAATTATATCCTAACTTAACTAAAACTATGCATAGACTTAAATATAACATCGAATAAAAACTTTTTTGCAAAAAAAAACCGACTTCCAAAAAAGACACTACAAAGTGAAAAATAACATTAATTTCGGAAGTCGGTGTCGTTGGGTTGGCATTTTCGTTGTTTGCCACCGTAAGTTTTCACTTCTATCGTGTAGTCATAATCACACACTCTCTTTTTATGTACACCGAATAAAAATCACCGTTATTCCTGATACAACAAATCATAATTATGACTGAATATAGTCTACTGCGACGGAGTAACAATCATTTATTTACCCATCAGAGTGACCCGAATTATGGAACGTGTCCCAGTCAATAACAACGAAATGGGCCGAACATTACCGAAGCTGTTTACATATCTTCCGGGCCCTAATTCACTATGACCACTTAACTATTCCTTACCGAAACCACGTCAAATCCTTACGTAATCCCGTCAATCTCGCGTTGATTTCGCGCGGTTTTGTTCATTGTGTCATAGAGAATTACGGCCCTGATTTATACTTGATTTCGACGTCACCACCACAGATGGAAACAGAAGGATAAGGACGAGTACACAAGGTTGAGACGATAATGAGTTATACTGCGTATATCAAAGTCAAAGTCAAACCACGTATTTCAAATATGCAAATAAAAGGCACTTTTTAAAGCCCAAAATTAAATTAAAATAGAATTGATTCTAGTCGCCTCATCCAAAAGGTAGTTTTCGTATGGAGAAGAATGGGCAAGAAACTCCAACGTTACTCTTTTAAAATGTTTTACAAGGTTTTGGATACATTGTATCTATATATGTTCCCAGTCTGCATACGAGAACTCAATCAAATATATCCAATAGTTTAGTCACTATATCTAGACAAAGATAGGCGAAAACCCATAGTCGCCCATCGCCACTATTTAGTTTGATTGATTTTTTTTATTTTTATTTCGATGTTAGGTAATTTGATAGTTTCAAAATACTTCTATGCATTAATATTGCTAGTGTTTTTGTTTACTATTATATTGTCTGCTCCACATTGTATGAACAAGAATGTAAAATGATAATGTCCATAATATCATTAAGTAGTTACACTTTTGCTTTAATACTTTTAGGTTTTTTTACAGTGCTGAGAATAGACATAAACTTTACTCAAACTCAAAGAATTTATTTCAAATAAACCAATTACAGGCACTTTTGAATTGTCAAGGGGTCGGTCAGTCAGAAAGATGGACAGGAACGGGCAAGAAACTCCACGGACACTCTTTTAAAGCAAAATAATATGGTTACAAAGTATTGGTTACATCATTCATGCTAAAAAATATGCATGTGAAAACGATGCAGAACATTAAAAGATTCCGTAATGAAAAGATAAAAAAAAAACAATTCAAATATTAAATTAAATTAAAATAAGCCATGGCCTACTGATGGCGCTCCATACATTAACTAAATCACCAATTGGATAATTAAAGAATTTTTAATATGGCAAATGCCATAAGGCTATCAGACTCGTCGAACAAATTCTACAAAATACAAAAAATGAGGATTCCTGTCCTTCTTAAGGGAATAAAAAAGGTTAATTAGGTCCTCAAACATGGGAATATCTTCACAAACAATCATCGTTCCCCTTCCCAAGCGTTTAGTAAACCATTTGGAATTCTTATTGCCAACATTAGGGTTCGGCCGGGAAACGAAGAAGTCGTGACGTCATCCAACCTACTTTTGTTATAAGGGAAATAGGACAGCCACTGATAAGAGCAGGCACGGAAGTTTGGACACAACTGAATGAATGAAAGTGCCATGTGAATTGGTTCATTTTGGACTTGGCATGAGTCAGTCAAAGGGTGATGAACTCTGATCGCTTTTGTAAACACAGGTTGCATTTAGGGATCTATGGTACTTTATAAATGGATGTAGAAGGCATCTGGTCAACACAAAAAATACCCTTAAATAAAGTCACAAAACGCGTCTTTTTATTGCGTTGACTTAGGGTCAGTTCACACCGAGACGCGACGCGACGCGACGATACTGGAAGAGGAGTGATTTCGCGCTGCGCCGCGCTGCGCCGCGCTGCGCCGCGCGCCGCCCACAATGCAATGTGTACCTTTTCGTGTAGAAAATAAAGTAGGTATATTTTGAGTCACTCTTTTAAAGTGTGCGCGCAGCGTCGCGTCGCGTCGCGTCTCGGTGTGAACTGACCCTTAGAAGTTTGATATTTTTACGGCTTCAAGGGATTGCAGCCTTAAGTATTTGATATTAATTTAAACTTGATAACTCCACGCGTTCCTGAGAAAAAGGGTCTTGACAGACGGATAATACAGTGATCTTATGACGGTTCCGTTTTTCCTTTTGAGGTAGGGAACCCTAAAAATCAACTCTGTATAATATTAGCAAGAAACCAGCTTAAATGAAAGTAAAAAAAAAAACAGTTACCTGCTGCAAAGTAACCCAAATGTAATGGAAACAATTTGAGTTAATACGTACCATATGAGTCGTGAACTTGTCGCAGCGGCAAAGCAATGAAGAAAATAGATACATGTTACAATGTGCAAGTGTTAGATGTTAAGTCAAAGACAATGTGACGTTATTTAGTTGGCGCAGTGCCGTAATGTCAAGAATACAAGTGATATATATTTATGTTTTTATTAGAAGGGCTTGTTTGTGGCTAAGTAATAACAGCTGCACGCGTCGATCGATCAGGTTAAACTAAAAAAAAAGAAAATGCTTTGCCTTATCCTACTTAATAATATATATAATATAATATAATCCTACTAATATTATAAACGTGAAAGTTTGTATGGATGGATGGATGGATGGATGTTTGTTACTCTTTCACGCAAAAACTACTAGACGGATTTTGATGAAATTTGGCACACATATGGCTTATAACCAGGATTAACGTATAGGATACTTTTTATTCCGATATTTCCACGGGATCGAAACTTATGCTGGTGAAACCGCGGGGCGTAGCTAGTGCATTACATAAATAAAAGTGCCTTTATACAGTTGTAACAGATATTCATAGTACTATGCTGTGTCATTCGAATCAATTCCCAAAATAAAACACAATTCGTGGCCAAAGTAAATGCATAAAACACTTAAAACATTTAACGAGGGACGTGTCCATACACTGATATTGAACGAAAATATTTGCTCGAAGCATACATATACGGGGAGATTACCGGAATTTACAATTCGTCGGGTTGTACGGCGTCATCAGCGGACCAGTTCCTCGAATTTTAATGTATTTCCAGAGGAAATAAGAATGTGTTATGTGAAAAACAAACACATGCTGCTCTCAAAATGGTGAATGAAAACATTGTGAGGAAACCGGCGTGTCCTAGAACCAAAAATTCGAAGACATGTGACATCTACCAACCCGCACTGGGCCCAGATGGCCATGATTTACCAGAAATGTTCATTGTATTAGCGATGCAGCAACTTTAGTATCATCGGGAGTGATTTAAAAGAGTATCCGTGGAGTTTCTTTCCCGTTCTTCTCCGTAGGATCCTCCTACGCTTTGGAATGGGCCACGAGCTCCATCTTTCTGATTGACCGACCCCTTGACAATTCAAATGTGCCTATAATTGGTTCGATTGAAATAAATACTTTGACTTTGAGTTAATTGTGTATGCAGTCATACATGTATTGTTCAACATAACATTGTTAGCTAATACCTGCGGGAATTGCATGTTGGAACACTTGTAACAATTATTTTATTCTACGAAAAGCTATACATTTTACTGTTACATAATAAGTACCTACGTATTATAATAAATAACTGTAATTTTATGAACAACCCGCGTATTATGTAACCTGGTTGCCAGGCTCAAGTGGGATTGGGCGGGTCACATTAGCCGCATGCAGGATGGTCGCTGGGTAAAATTTTCCACACAATAAGCGTCTGAAGATGGACGGCGCTGCCGAGGTTGGCCCAGAAAACAGTGGCGAGATGACCGGGACGCGTACCGCGAGGGCTGGTTCGAGGAGGCGCGGGAAAGGAATTCCTGGAAGGACTTGGGGGGAGCCCTTGCCCAGTATTGGGACAGTTTAGGTTAAACAAAAAAAAATCTTAGTACCCTACATAAAATGTTCAGTTAGTCTATTTTGTAAAAATCTCTCGTTAAAAACGTAAGTAAAGTAAGCTTGAAATGAACTGTCATGTGCAGTGCGATTCTGTAACCATCTCACCGTGAAAACTTAGATGAAGTGAGCGTGGAGTGAGCTGTCATTCCAACTAATGCTAGGGATTGACACTATTGACAGCTTACTCTTAGCTCACTTCACCTAACTTTTCACGGTGAGATTTTTACAGAATCGGTCGGCTGATCTACAAAATTGACAGCTCATTTCACCTAAGTTTTCTCGGTGAGATCTTTTATTCTGTAAAAAGTGGTCGGCAGAAAATGCCTACTCATACTGAGCAAGAAGAAAGAATTGCCAAACTTAAGTGGCAGTGGGCAGGGCACATTGCTCGCAGAACGGATGGCCGATGGGGCCGAAAAGTTCTGGAGTGGCGACCGCGAACCGGAAGACGTTGCGTTGGAAGGCCTCCCACTAGGTGGACCGATGACCTGGTGAAGGTTGCGGGAATCCGCTGGATGCGAGTCGCACGGGACCGGTCAATGTGGCGACACTTGGGGGAGGCCTATGTCCAGCAGTGGACGTCTATCGGCTGAAATGATGATGATGATGACTGAGCAAGCGTGGTGACTTCTCTGTAATGCTACGGCTACATTGTCGCGATAAAGCGAACTACACTTCGCGCTCTCTGTTTAACAGCGAGACTTCGCTCACCGTCTGCAGCTGAATAACAGTATGTTACCTGGAGCGACTGCCTATCTAACCTCCACAACCTAGTTACTGGATAACTCGATACCCCTTGGTAAGACTAAGCAAGCGTGGTGGATGAATGCTAATTATCACAGACCAATATCAGTCTGCCTAGTCTTTTCTCAACTATTTTGGGGTCGGCTTCCAGTCTAACAGGATGCAGCTGAATATCAGTATGTAACATGAAGCGACTACCTATCTAACCCGTCTAACTAAATATTATAAATAATCAACAATATGCAATAAGGATATTACTGGACATGACCAAGGTCTACGACAAAGTGCAATTTAAAATATCATTAAATAAGCAATACGGAATAGGAATACGCGGAAAAGGCCATGACTGGTTCTCATCATATTTAAAAGATAGAGAGCAAATAGTTGAGATTGAATATTACAATCAAAAAACAAAAGAAGGACAGCTCATTAGATCAGAAGGCCAATTCTCGTATTTTAAAACGATCAAAATCTAGTCGCAGTCTCATCTCGGCGACAAACAAATGTCAAAACTTTTCAAAGCGTAGGAAATTAGACGTATTTTTGACAGATTGAGACTGAGATCAGACTGTGAACGTTCTTAAAATTACGAGAATTGCCCCTCTGATGTTAAATCAATACATGCCTCAATTCCCCAGGGAAGTGTTATAGGATGCCTCCTTTTCCTAATATACGGGGCGTCCCACGGATATGCCACATGGAGGGAAAGTACCTTGAATATTGTAGATGGAACATTTTACTGAAATAAGACATTATTTGAATTTTAAAAAAAACAATTTGAACTGCATTCATAGATATTTCTGAACAGGGAATCGAACCCGTTACATAAAAAAAATAATCATCCTGTAGCTTTATCATACCGATCGAAAAGCTTCATCATAAGGATTATTTTTTGCTAAATAACATAGTGTTGCCCCGTTTCTGTAGTGCGTCGGGGATGTTCGCAGATGCGCATGTAGATTGCTTTTACGCAACAATGCGCGTGAGGGTCAGTTCACACCGAGACGCGACGCGACGCTGCGCGCACGCTTTAAAAGAGTGACTCAAAATATACTTTATTTTCTACACGAAAAGGTACACATTGCATTGTGAGAGTTCAGAATACGTTGCGCCGTGCAGCGCAGCGCCTCGCGACGTTGCGATGCGTCTCGCGGCGGCGCGCGGCGCAGCGCGAAATCACTGGCCTCTTCCAGTATCGTCGCGTCGCGTCGCGTCTCGGTGTGAACTGACCCTAAAAGGTGCGCTTCTCTGGTGCGCAGGGTGTGGGGCGGCTCCAACAGTGTCGGAAGCATGATTGCGAGTCGCCTGGACTGTGTGTACGTGGGTCACTGTTGTGCCGTCTCTCATGGGATGTTGCAATGGTGACCAACCGTTATTGTATTGTATTGTTTTTCTTGTTTTTTGTTTATTGTCTGTGCTTCCTAACATAGTCGTAAGTTTTACTAACGATTTTGGTGAGTTTTTGTTACTTGATTAAAGAAAATTCTATTCTGTTCTATATACAGACAGTAAAATCAAAAAAGTTCGTAAATATCCAGATTCTTACAGCACACGGGGAGACATACAAACAAATTATTCGTTACGCCATAAAAATACACTAATTTTGGCCTCCTCCCGCCTTAAACTACATTTTCTAGTCCATATTCAATGTCAATAAAAATATATAATAAATTACCAGATCACTTAAAACAACAAAATAAAACCAGTATATTTAAAAAAAAAACTAAAGCAGTACTTAATTAAAAAAAGGTATTACACAGTACAAGAATATCTAACGAATAAATTCAATAATAATAGTACATAACTGTGAATAACAGATATATTTTAACAATTAAAATAACAAATATAAATTATACTTTAATACTTAATAATTATATTACATTAATCGCTCAAACCCCGCTAATGAGACACAATTTATATTTCTATTGTAATGGGCCCGCGCGAGGCTTGACCGATTAATAATAATGAACAATTTTTAAACGAGTAAAGAAATAAATGATATTAAATATAATTAAATAAATAATAAATGAATAGATAGACCAGCATATAAAATATTAATAGACTATGTGAATGAATGAAAATATAAATACATAGGTATAAAATAATTAATAGGATATAAAATAATTCTAACTTAATAACAAAGAAAATTGATAAAGCGCTCTTCCTCTCTCTACTTATTTAAAAATTTGCTATATTTTTGATATTGTTTGTATTATTTTTCTTTTATTTACCACCTGTAATTGTACATTATGGATTGCAATAAACGATTTGAGATTTGAAAAAACCTCCACAACCCAGTCACTGGGTGACATGATACCACTTGGTAAGAGACTGAGCAAGCGTGGTAGATGAATGCTAATTCCTTCTCTATAAAAAAGAAGCCATTGCCCTTCAGCGGGATTGTCCGAAAGGGTTACCGCTACCCCGGAACATAAAGGGCAAAGGAAGGAACATGGGTGGGTTTTAGTCAGTAAGAGTCTGACACTCCCTTCCGCTTCACCCAGAGCGGGAGGGGTCATTTGATGATTATACATCACATACGACCGGTATTGAGATAGAAAAGATGTCATCACTAAATCCTACTAATATTATAAACGTGAAAGTTTGTATGGATGGATGTTTGTTACTCTTTCACGCAAAAAACTACTGAACGGATGTGGATGAAATTTACAACACAGCTAGTTTATAACCAGGATTAACACCTAACACCTTTGTATCCCGATATTTCTACGGGATCGAAACTTATGCGGGTAATACCACGGGGCGCAGCTAGTCAACACTAAATATAGCCATAAGATCGATTCACACGGGGCGACTATTAAACACTGTCAAAATGTCAACGCATATTGTGTCGTTATCAATTAGTTAATGCGTTGATTGTTATCATGTCACACTCAGGACACCGCAGTTTTGAGTGCTTCACGAACTAAGTGCGCGTAAATTAATGTTGGTGCTGGATCATTGTCGCTTTTTATGGTGTGGTATCTTGTACCAAGATTGATATGGAAGATTGTTATAAATTGGCCATAGATTTGTTCAAGGTTGTTTTTTGGTTTCTTTAGCCTATCCTATCCTATTTCCTACTAATATTATAAACGCGAAAGTTTGTGAGGATGGATGGATGGATGTTTGTTAGAAAGAAAGAAAGAAACAAGACATTTTTAATACTTAAAGATAAGAATTTGTTCTTATCTTTAAGTATTAAAAATACCGGCCGAAAAATCCTTTTCTAATTTCAAATCTCTTCGCGCAAAAGCTACGCAGTTTTTAATTAAAGCAACATTCATTCGAATCGATTCAAAACGCGGCACATTACCAAAAATTGTTCGGCAAAAGAAAAAAAAACTACCAGAGCCCCGAGATTCAAAGAAAAAATTCTAGGTCGCGTTTCCACGTCTTTTGAACGTCACTCTTTGTGCGATGTTGACACTAGCGACATCTACATGTACTTTAGGCGTGTTTTTATTGTGCTGTGATCACCGTTTTGGTCATAGTGGTGCGGGGATGGTTGTATAACGATTTGGTATGTAGGTCTTTGAGACGCATACCGAACTTTGTATGTTCCTTATTGGATTTAAAGTCTGTCATGGCGATAGTGTCTTGTTGTTTTTATATTGGCGCCTTGTATTTTCATTAAAAAAAAGGAAAAAGTAAGGAAATAACTGTCAAAATTGTCAAAGTTCTTCATCTTAGCGTGTCGATAGCAATTTAAGTGGACTTTGATACTGGAAAAGTATCCTATATGTTAATCCTGGTTATAAACCATCTATGTGCCAAATTTCATCTAAATCCGTTCAGTAGTTTTTGCATGAAAGAGTAACAAACATCCATCCCTCCATCCATCCATCCATACAAACTTTCACGTTTATATTATTAGAAGGATGTGAAATAAAATACCCGTTTTCATTTTGATTTTGTGCTTGTGACTGTTGTGCTAAGTATTTATTTTGTGTTTACTAAAATACTCGTACATCACTAAAATAAATGATTTATGATTTATGTCCATCTAATTAATTTTAATGACTGTGACCTTGGCCATGTAATTACAGTCAACTGCACGTGTAACAGTTGGAGTTGAACTTTGATAGCACAACGTTATTCAAGTGTCACTATAGCTAACGTATATCTAACGTAGTTATCCAATTTATTATTTAGTTTCAGTTCCGTCTGCAATTTAAATCGGAACATCCAAACTCGTAGCCACTTCTTTAAGCTATAAATACACTTATTCGGTGCAGGGTTCGGTGTAGGGTTGGTGACAAATGATGGTAAATAGTTTTTATATTTAGTAATTTACCTTCTTGCACCTGCCATTTACTTATGACATTTAATATATATTCAACACAGTAGGTATTAGATTTTTTTTTTTTGCTTTTTATAGAATAAATTTATAATCATTTGACATAATAATATTTACAATCATTTATATAATAACTATTTGCAATATATTGACAAAATTAAATTTATCATTTATGTGATTGATTATTTTAGTGAAAACCTGTTTGAAGTTCATTACGTATTATTTTTAGTTGTAATAAATTAATGAATGTACTAAATATTTGACAACACAATGCGAATTGTTACATGAATAAATAAATAAATAAATGTTTTGAACCTGTGCTAAATAAAAAAGTAACCAATCGTTTAAAATCACTTACTGTTGCTGATGTATATTTTAGTTATAAGACCTTTTTTCTATCCATTTACATAATCAGCCTATAATGTTCCCACTGCTGGGACACAGGCCTCCTCTCTGTGAGAGGGAGCCCACTCCAACTCACGAATATCTCTTGAATAAAATAAAATAAAATGTTGGGGTCGGCTTCCAATCTAACCGAATGCAACTGAATACAAGTGTTCTACATGGAGCGACTGCCTATTCAGATAGGCAGTCGCTCCATGTCCCTCGCTGGGTTGTGGAGGTCAGCCTCCACAACCCAGTTACTGGGTAACAGGATACTCCTTGGTAAGTCTTCTAAAAAAAGATAACTGACTAACAAATCAATTGTAGTCATGACTACATATAATACACATAGCTAGATCATATTAATCATCTCTAATCGTATTTAGTAAGTCAAGTGTGTCCAATTATAATAGCAACAAAATGGGTGCAAAGGTCATAGTTGCTTGTTTAATAGGAAAAAACGAACTATTGTGCAAAGGTCATAGTTGCTTGTTTAATAGGAAAAACGAACTATTCAATAAACGATTATTGCTTACTAGCTGCGCCCCGCGGTTTCACCCTCTCGGTGTCTTGTTTTGTGCAATTAAGAATTAGTCGAGTTTTTGTTATGTTCTTCTCAAAAAATCGGAAATTACGTGTATTCCCGTTCGTTCCACTGCGTCTGGTGGTGGTGGACGAAAGGGAATTTGAAAAATAATATTTATTATTAAAATTCCCGTTTATCCCACTGATTTTGTTAGTGGGACGAACGGTAATACACGTAATTTCCGAACTCCGTGCGGGCGAAGCCGCTGCCGAAGGCTAGTTTTACTAAATTAGGTTATATATTATCATTATATATTTAATTTCTAAAGTTTTTGATTGAGACTAAATCTAATAATATTTTTTTAAGAAGTACTTTCATGAGTTCTATGTGCGGCATAGAACGAAGTATGTACAGACGCCAGCACATCAAGCTGCACGAAACTGTCAAATTTTCCCAATCAACTTTGAACCTTAATGCTTCAGCGATAAAGTTGAAAATTTATTAAAGAAATTTGACAGATTGTATGGTAGCTTAATGTGCTGGCGTCTGTACTTAAATAATTTATTTAATGATCGTTACTTAATACAAGATGGAGAAAAAACATGTATGTATAAATATTATATGGAAATAACAATTCTATTAATGTTTAGAATATCAATGAAGGGTCTAAGGTGAAGTAAGGTCTTAAAAAAAAAGTAGAGGCCAAGGATCTTGATAATCATTACCTACCTATTAATTGGTGATAGAGGTTCTTTGTAGGTTCTACTATATGCAAAAGCAAGTTAAGTCGATCTGCCTAGCCTTTTCCCAACTGTGTTGGGGTGGCTCCCAGTCTAACTGGATGCAGCTGAATATCAGTATTTAACATGGAGCGACTGTCTATCTGACGTCCACTACCCAGTTACTGGGTAACACGATACCCCTTGGTAAGACTGGTTGTCAGACTTTTGGGCTTCTGACTGCCCGTAACGACTGTCAAAGATCTACGAATGGACAACCGGGACCAACGTATTAACGTGCATTCCGAGCTTCTCGATATATAGGTAGATAGATAGATAGATAAAACGTTTATTCAGTGCAACAAAAGACACAATACGAGTATTAAAAAAAAACATAAAAAAGGTGAAGCAAAAAAAAAAAAACAAAGATTAAAAAGATAAATTGACCCATAGACACCTCGTATAAGTAAATCTATAACGGTCGATCACTACTGGGCGGTATGTGTCTCATGGTTGCACCAAATGGGAGTCCAGCTCAGCATATGCCAGGTACAATACCTGACGCTGGTATTCTGCTGCATCCCGTTAGTGACACACGGATGTCGAGAAGACACATCTGAGTTTCTACGAAATGGTACCTACATAGTGCGGCGCGTATATTATAAGGCGGTAAGTACCCACATCTTACTTGATTTAATTTTAAAACCGGCAGAAAGAAAGATTTTGAAATTTTAAACTTATTAAATACTTGTGTAGTGTCTACTGGATTACTTGATTATCAGTTATTATATGTTATGTAATGAATGACTAGTTTGTTTTTAAGCGCTTATGTGTACGAGTTTACATGTTGGTGTATAATAATATGTTATGTTTTTTAAAAATAATTATATACAATAAGTATAGCGTAAATTGCTTATACCTATTTATTCTATTATACCTATGATATATGCGTTTCGTCTTACACAGTTGCCTCAATCTTTGTCTACAGGATGACGCGTAGACAAACATGTCGTGTGGAATAGAGCCCCAGCTATATAGATGAATATATATGTAAAATATATATATATATATATACAGAATGGATGGTCACCCATCAACGAACCGAACGCGGCAAGCGTAGTTTAGCTTTCGATCGTCCCGTGCGGCTATTATCATTTAGCCACGAGCCCCTTACATAGTTAAGTATCAAATAGAAACTGATCAACATCATTTGCCTAGCTTTTTCCCAACTATGTTTATTTGTAGTAGTTTATCCATAATATAAATACTAGGAACAAACACAAATTTGTTGTACCTACAACAAGGCTCAAGAAAATAGGTGGCTAGAGCTCTTTCAGATGCCAATGTATACGCTTTTACTCGTATAATAAACTTCCAAGCCACGTTCAGCCAGATCTAAGCCTTAATAAATTCAAATCATTCATTAAACGTAAGTTGTGCCAGAAAGCCTTTTATACGGTTAAGGATTATATCGAGGACAAAAAGGCTTGGGATCGAGCTGCGTTTTTTTTTTAGATACACGTATTACACATTGACATTAACGAATTTTATAAATACAATGACATTTGCTTACTTTTGTAAAGTATTTTATTATTTTAATTATTGTGAATGTGAAGACTATGTGGGTCATCCTATTTAATTTTATTTTTCTCTGTTCTGTTAGTTTTGTCATGGTCTGGCAGTTGGAGTAATTTATGTGGCCTACCCAAATGTCCTTTCTTTGGTATTGTTCGTCGAATCGTTGAGCTCCTTAAGTTTTAAGTTGAGCTGCACGATTTATGACAAATGCGTGCACTGACTGGACATATACTCTCAATCTGTGCGGTTCTTTCCTCAAAAGACCATCTCAGACATCGATGGTTTTCATATGATCTGACCAAGATTATGTCTGGACTTTAAAAGAGACTGTGACCTCTGAGTTTGTGTCGGCCTTTCTTCTCAGACTAGTCAGATAGGAAACGCCGACCTCATCTAGTTTTTAAAATATGATTGACGTGTAAAAGTGTTAGTACAAACCTACTTACAAAATAAAATCATTTATCATTTATCAAAATGAACAATTGTATTAACACGAAATTAGAAAACAATGAAAAGTGCCAAGAAATGACTAATAGTATTTATTCCCTTCTCAAGTTCATTACTTTTAATACCCTAAGGCAACAAAGTGGACTTTAAAATCAAAATAACAAACTCAGACGCAACAAAAATCCGATCATTAACAATTCCCACCCATTTAATGTTACGAAACAGATTTAAGTCTTTCTCCGTCCCGTTGCAAAAACAAACAATATTATTCTGGGCTAAAATGAGACACACAGATCTATTGACACTAAGAGAGAAAGAGATGGGGAAGCAAAATTTTGAATCCGTAAGCTAAAAAGGATTAGGTTCATTTATCATGGCCGACACAGGGTAGTGACGTAACAAAAGTCGTCAGTCGTCTAATGAACATTCCTACAGAGAACAAGAAATTGCATTTTGCGAGCTCTAGGCCTGAATTAAGCGGTATGACGGAGCAGTTTCAGTTTGTGATGAAGTTAAGGTGAAATGTCATGAGGTCGAGTCATCGTCATGTTTCGTTTGTTTTTTTTTATACTCATGTTCGTCTCGTTTTGTGACATATATGTGACTGTAATTTGGTAGGCATTGTGATGGCCAAGCCGCGATTTAGGAGTTCGCACCCAGACATGCGCTTTATTTTGTGTAAATTATTCCACGGCGCACTCCCTCTCACTGAGAGGAGGCCTGTGTCCCAGCAGTGGGAATATTAACGGCTGATTATGGTGTATGTTGGATGCGAGAAGCATGGAACCGGTCGAAGTAAGTGGAGGTGCTCGAGGGAGGCCCTATGTCCAGCAGTGGACGTCTTTCGGCTGAAATTATGATGATTATGGTTATAATAAAACTCAATCTATAGTAAAACTCAATTTACAGTAAAACACAATTTATAATAAAACTCAATCCACAGCGTGGCGCTTTAATGGCGACATTAATTTAACACACGTATACGGTTTCGCGTTTTTGTTTTACGAATATATTTTAATTCAATTAAACATTAATATTTATTTATTTATTAACAATTTTCTAAAATAGCAACCTGACTTAAAGAACTGTAGCGTAGGTCACGGATCATAACATCGCATCAATGTATTTAAAACAAATAACGTACAAAGAGAAGGCGAATTGAAGGAAAGAGAGAGAGCCCTATGGCGGCGTGCGGCGCAGGTGGAAGTTTTCAAGTTAGTTTTTTTTTCATGTTGTTATAACTTTTATGATTACCGACCACTAGCCCTACCCGTGTGTTAAATAATGTCTCCATTGTAGCGGCACGTTGTATAGTAAAACTTAATTTACAATAAAACTCAATACAAATGAAATATTAATTAACAACATTCTGTATGTACGGCACGACTGTATAAAGAGCAGTATTCCCCTGTATTGTGAAATGACACATAAGCTCACATGCAGTGACATGGTTCCACTTCATTGCCCACATTCTACATCATAGCAACCTATATATTGCTCGTTGAGTTTTACTCTCGTCGGATTATTGAATTAACAATGCTGTAACTGATATTTTTTTTTACAGAGCATAAAATAAATTAGAGTAGTATTTACGTTGAATAGAGTAAAAATAAAAAGAAAGTGACTTAACTAACTATACAAATAAATATAAAAACATAGACAAATGAACACTTAGCCCAATTTCGCGAGCGCGTTTTCCCGCGGCGATTTTTTTTTCGCGCACTGGATTTTCAACTCACTGCTTAGCGCCGAGGGTTGAAAACCCAACAGTGTATTTTTTGACGCGCTGGGGTGCGCTCTGTTGGATTTTCAATGCTCAGCTCAACACCGAGAGTTGAAAATCCAGTGAGCGAAAAAATCACGCCGCGATATTTTTACGTCATCGCTGGAAACTATGCACTGCCATGTTCAATGGCAATGCTAATTCTAAAGGAAGTTATGTATGCTGTTTTGGCATTCCTTTAGGTAGGTTAGTAGTATCGCAGCTGTGGATGTCTAGCGATAAAGGCAACCAATTAACTATGTTTTTTTTAATGATAAGTTACAACTTCACCTTATCTCTGGAGTAAATAAACAAAAAAAAAATCTGTATAAACAATTTTGGGCAGTGGTCACTCACTGGACGCCAAGGGAGGATATTGCCGTCGAGGTAGACCACGGCGAAGGTGGTGTGATGATCTGATTAAGTTTGCAGGGCCAACATGGCTAGAAATCGCACAAGACAGGAAGGAAAAAGGGGTAGGCCTTTGCCCAGCTGTAGGACATAATACAGACTAACAAAAAAATTAAGAACAATTTGATTTAAGCTGCAAAACAAGAGAAAGAAGCAAGTCATAAAACATTCGACATTCTTTGTCTATACCAACTCTTGTTTTACTGTCTAAGGAGCCTTGGAGCCTTAGACATGGTCAGGTGCGAGTAAAGTGAAAGCAAAATTCTTTCACAATCAATAGCTACCCTCTTTGACCGTACATCGGAATAATGTCCGGCAAAATTCGCTATCCCTATTAATATTTCTTGGCCCGGCTTTTTGGAAACTTCATCGAATACCCTAAAACCAAATAAACTTTGGGAACCTTTCCCGAAGGGATTATCGTTTCTGTCCGGGTGGGCAACATATTAACCAACTGTGCGGTGGGATCAAGGTGGGGTGCTGCTGGTAGCGAGCGGTTTTTAAAGAACTCTTCGATCCAGAATCTCATGGTAACTCATTTGATCAGTATTACCTACATTTATTTTTAATTTTGGTAGGAAAACTTAATAATTTTAAACCATTTAATTTTTTTTAAACTCAACACACTTTTAAGTTTACTCTCTTGCTGTCTTTGTCAATCCTCAGTGTATTACAATACACTGAGGATATGAGTTTAGGTTAGTTTCTGTTATGGGTTTTTGTTCCTACAGAAACAAAAATAATTTTTAAAATGTCTTGAAGTTTATATCGTCTCCTTTGGGAGTAAGTCAAGGAAAACACTATTTTTAGGACATTTTCTTTTTTCAGTAGCTCAATGAATTTAAAATATCGAAGGACGATGGCCACTAGCGTCCTCAAAATTGTAACTTAGTCAACAGTCTTGAGACGTATCTCATTTAAAAGGTGTTGGCTTACCGATTATTCTTTACTATGGCGACGACTGTCAAAAGTATTGGTTTTGGGAAAAAGAAGTAAATGTAAAGAATACAACTGTAGTACAAAATATGTTTGAATATAAAAGAAAAAAAAAACAAAATTCAAAAATAGTCAAAATATGAAAAATTTGAAAGCATAAATTCGTCTTTAACCCAATATTCAGCACATACCTGTGTCTTAAAGCTGATAAAAGCTAAGGTTCAAAAACCAGAACGCGATTGGCTCAAAATCTACACTTCTGTAATGAAGTCACGTTCATGAATGATGGAATATGTAACGACATGGATGCTTGGATGGCTGTATAGCTTAAGTGTGTACCTTGGCAGATTGAACATGAGGGAGGGCGGATTATCTGAGCTGAGTGCCTTACTCAACCAATGGTGCTTACACCTCATGTTATAAGGGACAACTAGTATGAGAAGAAATGCTGAAACACATAACATAATATCATGCCTTTTACCCTCGAAGGGTTGGGCCACAGATAAGGGATTATCTTTGGGTTGGGAAAAGGTGTACTTAACAGTATGTAGGGTTCACTTCTACCACCTACTTAGTTCAGAAATACGCCACTAGTAGCGCTGCTGAGTTGTCAACTTTCTGTCATGGCTGAGACATACGTCTGCTAACTTGATTCAATAATTTCTATTAATATGATTATTGTGGATTTGTGATCTCGTCCTATCTATTGTGTTTCTTCTTCTGTCTATACTCCTTCTGTGTCTATATTTATATGTATATATATATCGTGCTGTGTACGGACATTATATTTTCATAAATTCTACATTGACTTTTGTTTCTTGTTTGCTCGTACATTTCCTACACGAGCTAAAATTATACTCACACAGTACATACCTAAATGCCGTATAGTTGTGCTTTAGCAATGACCTATTATTTTCATTGTTGAACTCCTGGGAAGTAATAAGTCACCTCATTAAGTAGGTATAGTAAACCAATCATGAAATATTTTAAATTTAAAATTACAATTACTACATAAATATTTTTATCCACCTAGATATTTTTACCCGACTGCAGCTATATCCAAAAAGAGGGTAATTTTTCATGTTACTGTATCCAGGTTGGCTTCCAGTTGAAAAACGAGGATGGATATCAAAAATTAACCAGACGCGACAGTCATTTGTCGTCTGTGACCCAAATACAGCTGAATTGAAAACCAGACCACAACTATTTTAAACAAAAAAGAAACTGAACTAAACTCTTTATTGAGCCGTTATCAGACGCTTCACTTTTCGTTAATTTTTGCCTTTCATCTTTCAGTCGACACAGTCCACTCTTGCATATATCAATTGGAATCTCATTGCGAAACATTGTCTCTTAAGATACAGGATACCCTAGCTTAAGAGACAGAGTTTAATCTATTGTGTACAGATTTCTGCAGCATCCAAATGTTTTATGTAAATGTTCTCTACCATAAATTCAAAAATTGTGAACTTAAAGTACAATTATCTGTATATTTGGGAAATAAAGGTATGTATTATTATGTTTTTACATATCTCGTGACCATGAGGTCCCGGTCCTTTGGAAGGCGTACGAGGGGCCGAAGCCAACTCGCAGAGGCCCCTTAGGCCCCCTAAATTTTAAAAACATTTAAAATTATTAAAAAAATATATTATTCCCTTTATTTAAATGTAAACATATAAATTATATTTTTAAATATTAGAATATAAAATATATAAAAACATTTAAAAATATAAAAAATAGTAGCCCACCGGTATCGGGAACAGGGTCCAAGCTACCGGCGGTCAGGGCTCCAAAGAGAGGAACCTCCTGACAATGCGAGCTGTGTCCAGAAGTACCGCTTTCTGAATCAAGCCCTTGACCCAGCTGCCCAACGAGAGCCTCCTCAGGTGTTGGTCGAGGCTCTTGGCTATTAAGCCATTATTATTATTATTATTTCACTCGAAGTGAAACTTCTGAACACAAAATGAATAAAAAGTGAAAAATGCGTTAATTATTCAATTATCTTAGAACTTATCCAACGACGTTGGATTTCGGGACTCGGCATCTTTCAGTTGCCTACCGAATAATCGAAAAATGAAATAAAAGGAGCGGATGAACCGTTCATTCTTATTTTGTCGGTGTTGTATGAACGTGGAATGAAACAAAAATGAAACTTCACTCGAATGAACCATTCATTCAGGCAAATCGACTGATATCGTCAGTACTGTTTCCTCATTTACATCATCATCATCTGCCTAGCCTTTTCCCAGCTATGTTTCCTCGCTTACATAGCAACCCCAAAATATATCTAGACAATCAGTTGATGGTAGATTAAGCTGGGCCACTTGGCCTGGAAGATTGCTGGCCAAGCGGCAAGATTGGGCCTTACTCCAACCTTGGTCAGTATTATGAGAATCTGGCTTTGTTCGTTTATCGTTTTTGATGGGCATTGGTTTTTGTGACTTCGATTAAGCATTTTAGTTGAATTGACGTTGAATTATTAGCTAGCGACCTGCCCCTGCTTCACACGGTTTTTATGACTGGACAAAACATCGAGGTTTCCTTATTATAATATGTAAGTTTAATATTAATGTATTTTAAACATAAAACGTCTGCAATAATTTTTTTAAATGATGGTGAAAATCGCATCAAAATTATTTGCGGAGTTTAGAATAAAAGCGCGGTCATACAGACAGACACGAAAAGTGACTTTATTCATATTCATATATTTATTTGCATTCCTTAATGTTGTAGAGGTGTTACAATGTCTTAAAGCTAAGGTACAATTATGGACCCTGTAGGGCACAGCAAAAAGTATAGAATTGATTATTAAAATAAAAATAAATTTAGGACACAAATTAACAATAAGCAATTTTTTAAATACATTATGTTATTAACATTAAATTTTTATAGGTAAATATAACATTTTATTTTATTGCGATCAGTCTGTTATACGAGTAGGTGGTACATAATAACTATTTGGTAAGGTCAATTATACATATATCTATCATATTATAACATTTATCTATGTATGTATGAATGTATCTATACGACTAACTGTGTGTGGTATCTATTTGTGTTGAATAGATTTTTTTGCCATGTATGCATTCGTTTATCGTGTAGTATGCTTTTTTAATTAATATTTGCTTGAGCTTATTTATAAATGTCGAATGACTTTAATTTATATTAAGTATGCACGAGTATGTATGGATTAAAGTGTTGTGTAAATTCAGTCTAAAAACCAAAGGTTTGTACTTTGCATTTGAATTTCCTGACTATAGATATAGCAATTCAATGACGTAGGTATATGTATGTACATTGTGAGGCCCATTTATTTCCCACTAATTGATCTGAATTGCATTGTGTCCCCGCGGATTTATTCATGAAACCGACGATCGATTGTAAACCACAGTAAAAATTAAGCAAACAGTAGAACGGCGGTGGAACACTTGTTTATTAAAACTCTGAAAACTACATGAAAATATAAATACTTGTCTATTTTATAATGGGGGCCGAGCTTGATGCCTGTAGACAGGATTGGTTCACACTAGCTCAGGACAGAGAGGAGTGGAAAGCCGAAAGGTAGGCCTTCGCCCTGCAGTGGGACAACGTAGGCTAAAAATAAATTATATATTATAAAATAAATTATATATTATAAAATAAATTACATATTATAAAATAAATTATATATTATAAAATAAATTATATATTATAAAATAAATTATATATTATAAAATAAATTATATATTATAAAATAATAGACGTACACATTAGTACACCAGAGGGGCTTGTGGCTAAGTAATAACAGCCGCACGGTTCGATCGATCAGGTTAAGCTACTCTTACCACGGTTGTTCCGTGGATATCTGACCATCTTTACATACCAAGACCCCTCCGTGCCTCGGAAAGCACGTTAAGTCGTTGGTCCCGGCTGTCATTCGTGGATCTATGATAGACGTTACGGGTCGTCAAAAGCCCGAAACTCTGACAACCGGTGTTACGAAGGGGTATCGTATTACCCAGTAATTGGGTTGTAGAGGTCAGATAGGGAGTCACTCCATGTATAATACTGGTATTCAGCAGCATCCTGTCAGACTGGAAGCCGACCCCAACATAGTTGGGAAAAGGCTAGGCAGTTGATGATGAATATGCAGATGTACAGAGAGAGTGTGAAAGCAGTGGTGGCCCAGTGGAATCGGCTGCGACTTACGAGTTGTAGGTCGTTGATTCGAACCCAGAGAGGTGCTTTACTTTGTGTAAATTATTTCATCACCACTGCTCTCAAAACGGTGAAGGAAAACATCGTAAGGAAACCGGCATGTACTAAAAGCAAAAATTCGAAGACATGTGACATCCACCAACCCGCACTCGGCCCGCGTGGTGGATTACGGCCCGCTCCCTCTCACCGAGAGGAAGCTTGTGTCCCAGCAGTGGGAACATCATAGGCTGATTATGTATGTAGATGTACATCTTTGTCTAACCTTTGGCGGTAAACAGCCGCGATCTTATGTATTTGTTGTCCATAAGAAGGGTCAACTAAATAATCAACCAACTAAAAAACCCGGACACCATTCACTTACGTGCACATCAAGATGTTACCACTCATTTAAGTATACATAACTTATACACACGTGCAGGCCATACACCACATGACCACACACTCTCCTTTCCGATCGCGTTAACGCCCTTTCATCCCTTGACAAATTGAATATACCTCGCGCTGAACACAGGGAGGCTACCCGAGGCATACCCGACATGCTATAGCGGACGAGCTGGGCTCACGTGTAGGAGATGTTTATCGGTTTAAAATTCATGTTGCTATAGGTTTTAAGTTAAGAAAAATGTGCACTGATATTATTTTCTTGTTGTAAATTAATGGATGGGACGAGGTCGGAATACAGTGGGTACCTAAAGACGGACGTCGTCATCGAGGCAGACCTAAGAAATGCTGGCGGGACGACCTCTAAGCTATTGTAGCGGTATCTACAACGCCACATGCGAACAACGCGTCATACTGACGTCACGCAAATCCTGCATCTCGCAAGCAGAGTTTACCGCGCAATTGGCATAGATACAATTTCCAAACATCAATCCTTGGGCATGCCTCTAAACTATAAATTTCAACTTACTACGTATAGGTACGCACCTTTTTAGAAACAAACCTGTTGATATTATGTCGTATGACGCTGAAAGGATGGCTCAGCCCATCCTACAAAAGCGGCAGAAGTAGTAAAATGCATTTATCATCTTCCTATAAATATAAATAAAAAGCTTAATCTCAAATATGTCAAGAACTACAACATGTAAGAAATTGGTCTTATTAAATTATACAGTTTGACCTCACATAAAGGGGTTATGAGGTGTTTGAAGTTCTTCCTGACTGATTGGCCGAAGAAGGCACAGGATAAATTAGAAAAGAATGGAGGAGACCCAGCAGTGGGACAGTATAAATTAAGTAATATAAATAAACATATTATAATATTATTTCTTAAGAAATAAGCAGTACCTTTGTACTCAAACAGTAATTATGTCATATCCCTGTATATTTTAATGTGTGTACATAAATAAATACAATTATTTATTTTATTAAAAGAGTAAAGCCAGTGTATCTACTCGTATATTAGATAAAGATTTAGCTTTTCTCATAGAAAATTTATTTATTATAAAAGTGTCAAACGAGAGCATAAACAGGGACATATAAGTGTATTTTTTTGCAGAATGGGCCAGCTCTAATCTCAATCACGCCTGATGAAAAGCGATGGGTGAGGACTATGATGGAACGAGCGTGGCCAGAAGATGCGTTCACTCTTGCTTTGAAGGCAGGTGTATTAAATTTGGAAGGGAACACAGACGATGTCAACTTTAAAACACAGTATAAAGTAACTCTTTGATATCTGATTTAAAAAATATATATATTGGTGAACTCTACGGACGCGTCCAAAAGCGAATGACCCAGGGGGCTACTACGAAGTGCAAAGTGCGGATGATCGTATCGGACCGACACATGGTCGAACCGAATATTATTGAAAAATGCGAAAAAAGTTCGGATCGGTTCAGTTGGGTCGGAACCATAGTCAATATTCGAAAGAGTGTAGGATTGTAGGATCGAGACCGACCGAACCAAATAGTAACTTCGTAGCAGGAAACGGCCGAACATTCGGCAGATACCACTTCGGAGTAGACCCCCAGGAGTTCCGATCGTCGCACTGTAATTATATGAATATAACATAGCCCCGCCATCAATCACCTCGCATATGTACAGATGCCAGCACATCAAGCTACTACAATCTGTCAAATTTCTTTAATAAATTTTTAACGTTATCGCTAAAGCATTAAGGTTCAAGGTTGATTGGGAAAATTTGACAGTTTCGGGTAGCTTGACCTGCTGGCGTCTGTACGTCATTATTCAGGTAAACGATTGCGTAATCACGTATTCGTGCGACGATTACTTTTGGTTAGGACACAGGGTGAAATGACAAAATTTATACTACATAAAAAAAATATAATAATTTTCTGCAGACGACACTCGAATAGTTTTAATTATATTATATTCAGTTTCACTTCAGAGTCATTCAGCCGCTCATTAGTTCTCAAGTATAAGATATTTTTGACATTGGTTGTCGCTGAGAGTAGACTGCGACTAGATTTGGAACGTTTTTAATTACGGGAATTGTCCTTCTGTGGTAATGAATACGTTATTATAATATCACACATACACATATCACATAGTCATATCCCGGTTTAGTATATTAAAAGGATATGGAGTAAGAATAATTACTTTTGTATTGTTGCTTTTGTGAGATAAAATTATTGTCATGTATTTATACGAAGCCATACCATTCCCAATTTGGTATCCTAAAAATATTATTGGACCCTCTAATATAATGAATGCGCATCTTTTATTGAACCTCAAATAATTCCTATTTCGAGGACCTAAAAGTACTTTAGTCAAATAACTGCGACCAATTTGGTATAGCGCTCGCCGGCCGCTGCCGTAGTTGTTCACAGTAAGCTTCAATTAACATAACACATTTGCCCCAAGCTAGGGTTTAATCCAATATTTTTATTAGTCAAGTTTTATAGGCTTTTTTTTTTTTTTCTGGTGAGAAGTCGCTCTGGGTGGAGCGGAAGGGAGTGTCAGACTCTTACTGACTAAAACCCACCCATGTTCCTTCCTTCGCCCTGTATGTTCCGGGGTAGCGGTAACCCTTTCGGACAATCCCGCTGAAAGTTTTATAGGCTTGGTTCAAAACTCTTAACCACATACTGGTTCAAAAGCTTGTGGTGGCATCTACATCACTACATGCAAACTACGCATGACACTGACGTCACGCAAAATCCTGCATCGCGCAAGTAGAGTTTACCGCGCAACTAGCATATTATATACAACGTCCCGACATCAATAGTCCCCGTAATACCCGTCTAGTCGGAGGATCCTCCCTTTTGTATGGACGATGAGTGAACTTTACACCCTATTCATCATGCCTCTAAAAGCTTTCAAGCCGAAACCAAAACTTTTAATTATGTTGTTTTCCTGAAAAACAATAATATATGATGCAAATCAAACCATTGTTTTTTTATCACGCATCGACCGCTTAAAAATATCGGTTAAAATCGGTTCTTAAAAAATTGCTCTCAATAATCAAAGCCCATCCCTAGTTTATAATAAAACTCAAATTCCTTTAATAACCGTCGAGTGTTGCCATAAACTACAAGCACGTGTAAAGTTTATTTGTTTTAGAAGCTATATCCCGGGGCTATTGAAACTTATCGGGCTATATGACGTCAAAGTACTTACTTCATAAAACTATTATAGCCTTATCTTAAAGCGGTGTATGCACGGCACGATTAATATTGTTAATTATTCCGTAATTAATTATTACGTCAAAATGTCGCATGAATTCATTTGGTGACAAATTACTTTGGATAAATAGAACGTATTAAGGAGGGGCTTGTGGCTAAATAATAACAGCCGGACGGGTCGATCGGAAGTTAAGCTATGCTTGCCGAGGTCGGTCCGTGGATGGGTGACCAAACTTGACATATCCAGACCCCCTCCTGCCTCGGAAAGTATGTTAAACCCTTGGTCTCGGCTGTCACTTCTAGATCTTTGACAGTGTTAATGTGTAGTCAGAAGCCCGAAAGTCTGACAGCCAGTCTAACCAGGAGGTATGGTGTTACCCAGTAAGTGGGTTCTGGAAGTCTAGTAGGCAGTCGCTTTAAGTAAAATACTGGTATTCAGCTACATTCGGTTAGACTCGAAGCCTAGATAGTTGAGAAAAAACTAGGCAGATTGAATAGTTAAGTAGCGAGTGAAAAATTTTCATGTCTATACCTACGTGACACTTGACTATAAAAAAATGATTATTTTGATCTCGCTGCTAGCGAACCAATGCATGCATAATCAGCAAATAGTGTTCCCACTGCTGGGACACAGGCCTCCTCAATTCGAGAAGGAGTGGTCTATAATTTAACACGCTGGCCCAGTGCGGCTGGTAGATGTCACATGTCTTCGAATATTTTGATTCTAGGACATGTCGGTTTCCTCACGATGTTTTCCTTCACCGTTTCAAGAGCCGTGGTGATGAAATACGCTAAGCCGTTGGCCCCGGCTGTCATAAGAATAGATTTGCTCACAAATATTAATCGTTTACAGTCGCCCAGTGAATGAGCAGCGTTAGGTTGTAGTTGTTAGAGCCTTCAATTAGCGCCATCACTAAGTATGTTTGAAGTGATATTACTTGCAATACTGCCATAAAGGATTAGTTGGCACCAGTCGATGTGAGGAATTACTTTAATATTATTTTAAGCTAGAGAGAGTTACCTCTTGCCACATTCTGAAGAAATCGCACGTTTGGCAAATAAGAAGTTTTTACTTTAATTGCGTCATTAACCCTCCATATGCCACGTTCGAACGTGGATACTCGCGAGGCTTTATATCGTCTCTGTAATTGAAATGAAATATAATTACGACATAACAGTATTCAACCGGTTAATGTGTAACTAAAACAAAAAATCTACACATAATCCTATCCTATCCTATTCCTACTAATATTATAAACGTGAAAGTTTGTATGGATGGATGGATGGATGGATGCATGTTTGTTACTCTTCCACGCAAAAACTCCTGAACGGATTTGGATGAAATTTGGCACACATGTGGTTTATAACCAGGATTAACATATAGGATACTTTTTATCCCGATATTCCCACGGGATCGAAGCTCATGCGGGTGAAACCGCGGGGCGCAGCTAGTTTAAAATAAATTAAAGTCGCTTTTCGCGTCTGTTTATGCCACGCGTTGTTTTTCTAAACTACCCAATAAATTTTGATGCAATTTTCATCATCATTTGTATAATACATTAATATTAAACCTACTACATTACTTAAAATGTCAATTACAGAAAAAAAAGTATGAAAAAATTGGTTTAATAAATCGGATAAATAAATCTCTATGTTGTATGTCGTAAAAACCGTGGGTCCCGCAAGGGTCTACTCTCTAAATCTGTCAACGTTACGTAAGTAGGTTTAATTTTTCGGACGAGCAAAAACATCGGGATTAGGGTCAACTGTCAAACCGTGTTGTCATTCATTATTAGTTCGGTCCACGAACCCGCGAATAGACCCCCAGAACCCTCTTCGAATGTCTGGTTCTAGGATATGCTGGTTTCCTTACGACGTTTTAGCGAAACTTATGCGGGTGAAACCGTGAGGTGTTGCTAGTCTGTTATAGTGAAGAACAAGAAAGAGCCATTTCAGCTCGTTAACCTTTTGAACGCCAGAGTATAAACGTATCGCCGTACCCCTGACGCCAGGCCACTTTTCTGTCAAATGACCTTCATAAAAAATAGGGATTCCAAAACTTATATCGATATACAACTGAGTTTTTATTTTCGTCTTTAATTTTCTAATAAACCGTACTCACGACACTGAAATTTTATTTAACCTGCCACTATATTCCAATATAGTAATCTTTACACAGCACTTAACAGAGACTATCAATGAAAAAGCAGATATTAGAAAACTAAAAAAATATATTTATTACAATATGGTTACAACACTATTCAACATGACTTGTCATGGTATTGTGACAATGGCGTTGCTTGCCAGTCGATTTTATGAAATTCTCGCATCGAATTAGGGATGTAGCAGTGTACACGTTGGTTATCGATTCTAATAAGTAAGTATTCTTTTCTAATATAATACCTATCCATATCTAAAATACGCAAGGATTTTAATGTAGTAATAAAAAAAATTGAAATCAGTATTTTAATTATTGTTTTTTTTTACATGTAAAAAATACGCAGAAATAATTTAAAAATCAACAGTTACATATACCTAATAATTATTATTACGAATCAGTCTTAAAATATCACAAATCTTTAACAAAATGTACCTAATAATATACTAGGAAGAACATCAGTTTAGTACCTAATAATAATAATATCTATTTTGGGTTCAAAATTAAAATCACAAAATTCTATAAAGCTTTTTATTTTTCCTTATAATTATTATCAGAAAGCAAAAGTTATTATAGTTCTAAACTTTATGTCCGCTGTTTGTAAACGACAATCTATGTACCTATATACTTCGGAGCGGCCATATCGGCCTGGCCACGACTCCGGTCTAAGCCAAAGCGGTAAAGTGTGTAGAATAATAATAAGTACACTAACTGGTTCCGTCTTAGTAGTATATTTAAAATTAATCATTTTTTAATTAGGTTAGCTTACATATTAGGTGCATACTATGATTACTACCTTTATTAATGCATACCTATGTAGACAGTGTGCGCTGGTCTAGGTACGACATTTTACTCATTCGTAAGAGTTATATAAAAAAAAAACAAGAACAATAAGGTCAGATAATATTTTCAACGATTGATTCATATCATAAGTAAATCTAATAAAAGAGAAAATATTTCAGGTGCTTATCAAAGCCTGTATCGTTCTTCTATAATAGTGTGAGTTATTTTTTGAAAAAATTTCGTTTAAGAAATTACTGACCTGTTTTTGTCCCTAATAAATAAATTAAAATGTTGATATAACATTTTTGATCAGTTTTTAAAATAATTCACCTCTAAATCATCTTCTTGTATTGATTCCGCTTCCGAGAACTCTTCGCCATCTCAAATTCCTTCTAATATTCGAAGAAGTTCTTCGGTAGTCATTACACTCATGATCACGGTTTATACTATAACTAACTTACACGATATTTTAATAATAAACAAATACAAAAAAAAAATTAAAGCACTTCACTAAACTTAATCGCCTGCGCTTATGACGTCACCACTGTGTCATACATTTATGACTATGGCGTACAGGGGACTGATAATATTGGTTTGCGCTAGGGATGCGCAAGAGATGAGTTTAACAAGTGTCGATATTAGACATTTGCATATTTTATTTTTGATTGTGTAGCTAGAGGCACGGTAGTATAAGGCTAAGTAGTTTTAAAAATACGTTTTATTTCTCCTGATACCAACTTATACACAAATAAAATACTCTGGACCAAAATTTCATATTCATCTTCTTAAGTTTTTATTGATTTTACAATCATATGTCACAACACTAGCTGTCACATATAGCGGACTATGGCGTGTGGGGGACTCCTTTTATACGCGTTTAACATCTACTTTTAAAACAACAAATTTCTCGATATTGGTGGTTTATTTATATTAGTTTCATGCAATACAATATAGACGGAAGCTTAAACTTTTAAATTATATGAATAAAAACACACAAAAGTAATGATTAAATAGTTTATTTCATAATATGGTGCGACGTGTATTTTGTCATCTATTTGTGACGTTGGCGTTCAGGGTAAGATTTCGTTTGTCACGTATATGTGACAATGGCGTTCAAAAGGTTAAATATTGTGTGCAATGCTTTTTGTGAACAAGATAAATACCTAATATTATTATATACATGAGAGAGAGCAGTGGTGGCTCAGTGGTAACGGTCGCGACTTACGAGTTGTAGGTCGTGGGTTCGTACCCAGGGATGCGCTTTACTTTCTGTAAATTATTTCAACACCACTGCTCTCAAAACGATGAAGGAAAACATCGTGAAGAAACCGGCAAGTCCTACAACCAAAAATTCAAAGACATGTGACATCTACCAACCCGCACTGGGCCCGCGTGGTGGATTACAGTACACTCCCTCTCGAAGAGAGGAGGGTGTCCCAGCAGTGGAACATTAAAGGCTGATTATCTAAAGCTCTTGACCTGGTCCGAACCTACGACCTACAACTCGTAAGTCGCAGCCGTCACCACTGGACCACACATACGAGTATGTCATTAAGCTTTAATATAATGCAATACATTATTTTGGTGGTTCATTTTAAATCACTGAGTGAAAACATGTTTTAATCTGAAATCCGAAATAAACCTCCAGGCTACCACAACTTCCACATAAGTACAATCGCAGCAAATTACGTTACCAATGAAATTTCTACCCTCCCAAGTGAAATTATGTATTTATGCACGAATCCTTGTTATTTCTGATACGCGAGTTCATTTCTCACCTGACATGGCAGTTCGGAGTGATTTGCGGGATCATTGTAGAGTATTTAATGTGTAATAAAATGTTGAGCCTATAAAACTGTTATATTTTTTATGGTGTAGCGGTATCTACAACGCCACATGCGAACAACGCGTCATACTGACGTCACGCAAATCCTGCATCTCGCAAGCAGAGTTTACCGCGCAATTAGCATAGATACAATTTCCGAACATCAATCGTTGGGCAGTTGCCCGCCAGACACAACACCCGTCGTTAAATGGGATGACTACTAAGAAATGAAAAGGCTGTGGGTTCGTGAACTTTGATGTTAGTGTCGAAGTTTAGGTCATATTATGCTATGTAATCATGTGGAGAATATGTTGTGCCACTTCTTCTTCCCAGCGAAAGCACTAGGAAGTGGTAAAGGGCGGGCGTTTTGGGGGACTGTCTTATGTAATTTTGACGTTCGAAAAGTGCTGATTCTCAGCCTAATTTGAATAAATGACTTTTGATTTTATTTGTGCTGAATTCATGGTTACAGTTTCCGCGTCGTGTCCCTGCCACCCTGTATAATATTATACAGGATGGCAGTAGCCCCTCGGCCATAGGAAGGATAGGCCATAGGACTCGGCAGTAGCTTCCTAAATTTGAAATATTATTTTTTAATTGGATGAATGGCGAAACCGTTTATCCAATTTAAAAAATTATAAAAAATCTCTAATTTTACCTATTTATAATATTAGTACGTATAGATTTACAATCGTGGGGCTTGTGGCTAAGTAATTACAGCCCCACGCCAGATTGGCAAAATTCTCTTCCAAATTCATTTACATGTTTCTAAATTGCTTTAGTACTATTTTTAGAATAACATCTCAGTACTTACCCATAAGATCTGTCGTATTTTACAGTCCGGACGCCGGCAGAGTACGTTCTTGCCACGTGCCAGTGCGAAAATTAAATTCTAGTAGCTAATAAACATCAAATTCGCAAAACACGTATTCATTTTGTATGAAACTGACAGGTGTCAAGAACTCATTTTCTCGTCAGCCGCACTGTACGAGTATATACATATATTAACCACTCTCGCGATATGATGTATCGTTATGATGTTTTTACGTATGTTTCTTTGTAAACACAATCTTGTGGTACCTTACTGTGGTGGCTGTGGTATACGTCGGATTAGAGTGACGTCTGACAAGCTGTCATTCTTACGGAGCGTCGCATCTGTGGTAGCGAGGAGGTAGACTCAGACACGTGTGGCACGAGAGCCGTCGTCACAGCATATCAACGATGAATCGTTTAAATCTAGCACAATCATTTAAGTGACGATGGATCATACTGATATAGTCAGTAGTGGTAGTTGTGTAGTAGTATCTATGTTTAATGTTTGTGTGAAGTTTTTTAGTTAAATGTTATGTTGTTGGCTTGTTGCACGCTTTGGTATCTACTGTAAGTGCAGCAAGCAATTTTTATATAAATAAATAAATAAATACGTCATCCTGAGCCTAAAGGTACATATAAAACCTTCCAAGAAAAATAAAAATAAGGAAAACTCGCAATAGTTCCGATAGAGGGAAGTTAAAAATAAAACAGTTGAATTATGTCCCGAAAGTTTCTTTCAACATAGTCGAGGTCGGTATTTGTGTTGTCGGAATATTGCTAACTTTCCCGTAAAAGAAATATAAAGATAAAAAAGTTGGCCCGTTGGGGTTCGACGCTATGGGGTTATTTGTAGACATTTTAATACAAGTTTCTCGTTTAGGGCATTCTTTCTTTTCCTCTTCATTTTATTGAAGGTTAACGTTCCAACGTTTTTTTACGAAATCATATTTTAAATGTCATAACTTAACTCTACATTTTCCTACGATCCCTGTACCGTTGCATATTTTGCGTGCGTTATATTGCGCGCTGTCAAGAAATAATATTTTTGCAGAACGTTACTTAGTTTGATGTACAGAATGTGTCGATGACGGCTACGTGATGGGTCTTTTAACAACCTGTATACAAACAGTGTATTTTGTTAAAAAAATGTATGCAACACTAGCAGCGCTCTGCAGTTTTACCCGCATAAGTATCGATTCTCTGGGAATATCGGGATAAAAAGTATCCTATGTGTTATTCTGATGTATAAGCTATATTATTTCATCAGTTCAGTAGTTTTTGCATGGAAGAGTAACGAACATCCATCCATCCATCCTCAGAAACTTTCGCATTTATAATATTAGTAGGATAAGTAAAACGGTACGCAATCCAATCATAAAACTTCAGAAGGAAATAAATACCAAATACTTACAGATAAAAGACCACATCATATTCCGGTAAACCTCACTGAAATCCAATCGCATTGCTCTTGGCGGTATATCAGTTTCAATCGAAAATAAAATATTGCTCGTAACTAAGTTTTCTGTCAGCAAAAATATTGGCTAGGGTTGGGATTTTATTAAATCAGTTGTAAATATAATAACTATTAAGTACTAGAGCAGTGGTAGCCTTGACTTACGAGTTGTAGGACATGGGTTCGAATTCAGGCAGGCACTTTACTTTATGTAAATTATAATTGCATCACCACTGCTTTCAAAGGAAAACATCGTGAGGGAACCGGCATGTCCTAGGACAAAAATTTGAGGGCTGACATCCGGCAACCCGCACTGGACCCGCGTGGTGGAATATGGCTTACTCCCTCTTACAGAGAGGAGGCCTGTGTCCCAGCAGTGGGAACATTTTAGGCTGATTATGCTGTGCTGCTAACTACTAGCTGTTGTCCCCGACTTCGTCTGTGATCCAGGATAAAAACTAGCCTAATCCTTATCTACGTTATGGTCTATATGAGTGCCAAATTTCATCATCCCTTCAGCCATTTTAGCGTGAAAGCAAAGGATAATAACAAGAATTTATAACATTAATCTAATCTTATCTAACTAATAATAAAACTGAAGAGTTCTGTTTGTTTGGAAACTCTGGAACAACCAGTTGGATTAAAAAAAATGTGTTCGCCTTTGATATTCCAATTCTTGAGTAAGGATATAAGCTAATATCGTGCTAGGACCTTTAGGAGACGAGGAAAAAGAATAACAGTCAGAAAAAACGATAAGCGAAAACGTAGTAATAGCGCGGACAGGCGATGCAATGCGATGCAACGGGATGACAAGTCGAGGGAACAAAAAAATTACGCGGGTGAAGTTGCGAGCAGAAGCTATTTAATTTATACGAGTATATAACTAATTGGACTGGAGTTCTAAAATACAGGCCTAGGCTTAGTTTAGACTCCAGATCTCCCACAAATTACAAAATTTTGTCGAAATACCTGTCCACTTAATATGTTTAAGAATGTAATTGGTGAAGATAAATAAACATATATGGTTTCCACTGATCACAAAGTCAAAGCATTTATTTGAATCAAATCAATTACTGGCACTTTTAAATTGACTAGGAGTCAGTCAGAAAGATGAAACTATACGTTGCCCATTTCGAAGCGTAGTAGGTTCCTATGGAGAAAAACGGGCAAGACACTCCACGAAAACTGTTTTAAATCAAAATATTGGTTATATCATTTATTTATTATTCTACTTGAACGTGTCTGTCACAAAAAAGAAGTCTTACTAATAACAATATTCTAAATGCGAAAGTTTGTGAGGATGGATGGATGGATGGATGTTTGTTACTCTTTCATGTAAAAACTGCTGAACGGATTTGGATGAAATTTGGCACACAGATATTTTATAACCAGAATTAACACATAGGATACTTTTTATCCCGATATTCCCGGGCCAAACCGCGGGGCGCTGATAGTATAAAATAAATAACCGTCACACACGGTGACATTGGGGTATCACCAAAAAAATTTAAACGTTCAAAAAGTCAACTCGTTCCCCAGACGGCATTTTAAAAATTGTATTGTATACAAAAACCTAAACCATACTGTGATAGTACTTAAAATTATTATCCAATGCCTTACTTCCATGTCTTCGTTGAAAATGACGCGTCAACTTCAGTTGACAAGTAACATGTTTTAAGTGACAGAGTCCAAAAGTCATCAACGTTTTCGTAAGGTGTTGCCAATAAGATTTTTGAGACAATTCTCTTGTAGAAGTATGCATACACACGAGCGACCCGCGTTGATGACAGAGGCAACTGCAACCGACGACGCGTGTCGGTTGCAGTTGCATCGGCGGCTGCCGCCGATACGAGTGGCTCGTGTATTTGAGTAGGGTTCTCAAATATAAATAAATACAATACAGCAAAAACACAAAACAATAAAAATATGTCTGTTTAGGTTAAGGTATTTATCTATAGACCTGCGTCGCCTGAAATAAATAAATAATAAATACACGACACGACATGTTGTCGGCGGTTGCACTTGCCTCTGTCATCGACGCGTGTCGCTCGTATGTACGCACACAAAGTGGGATATTGGCAAACATGACAACATGATGGTGTAATTTATTAAATAAAAATTAAGATATTGGCAAACATGACAACACGATGGTGTAATTTATTAAATAAAAATTAAGATATTGGCAAACATGACAACACGATGGTGTAATTTATTAAATAAAAATTAATATTGAAAATAGGGACTCGTTTTACACATAATATTTATTTAGTTTCAAGACTATATTCATATCTACGGGTGATACTGATTGTGCTTGCCGCATTTTATACCAAAATGCTTAATTTTGCTGTATTGTCGATTCGAAACCCGTTCACATTTACGTTACGTATAAATATTTCGCGCGTTCGTGCTAAAGCTTTGGTTTCCCAAGAAAGCGGTGAACGACAGTTCACCGCTTTCTTGGGAAACCAAAGCTTTACATAATAACGGCTGTCCGAATACAGAACATGACATCTACCAACCCGCACCGGGCCCGCGTGGTGAATTACAGCCCGCTCACTCTCACAGAGAGGAGGCCTGTGTCCCAACAGTGGGAACATTATAGGCTGATTCTGTCCCGATTTGCATTTTTTTTTTTGGCACTCGTAAGTAAATCAATGTTGTATCGTTGACAAAACCAATCTATCTAGTCGAACCAGTCGGTTTTGTCCCGCTGCAGGGCCTGCCTCTCACCTTTCCACACAATTATATATTTTGCCAATCCCTTCTGAAGGAGTCGAGCTTGTCCCGCCATCTTCGGCTTGGCCAATACCAAATCAGTCCGGCAAAATAATATACAACGTGCCGCTACAATGGCGACATTAATTTAACACACGGGTAGGGCTAGTGGTCGGTAATCTTAAAAGTTATAACAACATGAAAAAAAAACCTATCTTGAAAACTTCCACCTGCGCCGCTCGCCGCCATAGGGCTCTCTCTCTTTCCTTCAATTCGCCTTCAATTTGCACGTTATTTGTTTTAATTACATTGATGCGATGTTATGATCCGTGACCTACGCTACAGTTCTTTAAGTCAGGTTGCTCTAAATGCTATTTTAGAAAACTGTTAATAAATAAATAAATATTAATGTTTAATTGAATTAAAATATATTCATACAACTAAGACGCGAAACCGTATACGTGTGTTAAATTAATGTCGCCATTAAAGCGCCACGCTGTAGATAAGTACTTACCTACTCATATGTATTTATTTATTCAATTGAGACACGGTGATCCATATTTATGTTAGTATACGAAAAAATTATGTTAGTTACCAAAGATTTATTTATTTATTTAATCTTTTCGCACTCAAAGAAGGTACAAAGGCGGACTTAATGCCTTAGGCATTCTCTACCAGTCCAGGTGGACTGGTAGAGAATGCCTAAGGCATTAAGTCCGTGGTGGTACGTACCAGGGTGGTGAAGAGATTACATGGCAGGTGCTTTAGTTGAACCGAACCATAATAAAAAAAAAATTAAAGATTATAATACATTCCACAATAATACTATCATAAATAAAACTAAAATGAAATAACTGAAATACATACATAAAATCAAATTGTAAAAATCATTATTTAAATCGCAAAAATCTTTACATGCATTAAAATCATTTATGAAGTCGAAAATTATAAAAATACTTGGAAATAACAGAGTAAAAACGTTTGTGTTTATTATAAATCTGTCCTCTGGCTGTATTTATTAAAATTATTCACATTTTAATAAGTAAAAACAGTGAACTCTTTAACTTTAAATATAAAAATACGAAATGTTACCAAACCAGAGTAAATGTATCGCATGTCGCTGTAATAATCAAAACTGGTAATAGTATTTACCGCGTTATTATATTAATTGGTAAGTTATTATAATAATGGCTTGCTTCAATTAAGGCGCACACCATTTTTTGCTGTGAATAAAAATATCTCGCCCCTTGATACATGGGACTTAAATATAACTGGCGAAATGTGGGTGTAACTACTACAGCTGTGCGATTCTCTAACCATCTCACCGTGAAAACTTAGGTGCAGTGAGCGTGGAGTGAGCTGTCATTCCAAATAATGCTAGGGATTGACACTACTGACAACTCACATCAAGCTCACTTCACTTGAGTTTTCACGGTGAGATTTTTACAGAATCGACCGGCAGGTACTCCTCTACCTAACCCTTCGAGGATTACATGTGTGATGTTATTTTATGTGTTATGTAATTAAAGGATTTGTTAAGAAAACTCTGGGTATGAATAAGACCATACTATCAAAGAATCAACTGGCATATGAATTATTTTTCAATTATAATTTTTTTTTTTGTTTTTATTTTTCGTACAAAATAATTCGACAAAGTCACGATTACTAGGTAATGTACACACCGTGAAATATGACCACGTTGCATTTTTTTAGCTTTAAATAAGAATGATTGGTTTGAATGAAAATTAATTAGTCGTATTTATTAATGAAACTTAGTTACTTACATACATATTATCTTATATCTTCGAAACTATGCATTTTTGGACCACATATTCTAGAACTTTTTGTATTATTTTTACTTGTAGAATGTTATATTCTAGAGTTATGGGATATAAAAAAAAACACATTGTATATTGTTCTCAAGTTATAGTTACACTCAATCTATAGGGACACCTCTACCAAACCCTTCGTGGATTATAGGCGTAATGTGCATGTGTTATTAAGGTGTATGGACATTATTGTAACCTAGCTGTAGGTAATATTTTAAGCTACTCATGTCGTCTCAACTTACTATTAACCAGTGAACCTGCTTACTGTATTACCTGGACAATAAATATTATCTATTTCTATTTTTTTTTTATATCTACACTATCCACATTAACTACATAATGTTTCATAAGTTCTAAATCTCCCAACGGCTGGTTGACACCCGTGAGGCTAAGCATTGCCATACAACATGGCGATGCAGCCAGCCTTTTGAGTACATTTACCAGTCGACAGCGATGCGGAGGATTTTTTAGACGCAATACTTTAGTTTGTTAACAGTTTTAGTTTATAATCAGCCTATATTGTTCCCACTGCTGGGACACAGGCCTCCCATCTTCGAAAGGGAGTGGGCTATAATCTACCACGCGGGCCCAGTGCGGGTTGGTACATGTCACATGTCTTCGAATTTTTAGTTCTAATACATGCCGGTTTCCGCACGTTTTCCTGTCACAGTTTTAGTAAACTTAGGATTTTTTTTTAATTGAATTTACTAATTTGGTATAAGTTGTTATTCATGTACATTTATAATTCTGAATTAATCTATATCTTCCGTGAAAGAAATTGTTAACTGTTACCGAGAACTTACACTGTAGAGAAGTAAGACCTTACCTGACTACGTAGTTTAATGACGTCACTAGAAAATGTATTAAAAATATCGACAAGACCACTGAATAAATATTATTCTAAGAACGGAAATGCTAGGACTTTCCTTTATTGATGACTTTACTGTACAAACTTAGTTTTTAATGTTCAATTTTCTTAAAATGTATTAATAAGTATTTCACTTTCAATTTTTTTGAATAGATACTTTAGTTTTCATTAAATATGTTCCCACTTATTTTATAAGAAATAGTCGCATTTTTTTGTGTAATAAAAACACTTTTGTAGAATCTACCTAGCTTTTTAAACCTATGTGACCGGCCAGTTAATATTCAAAATCATGGCCCAAAAATGTTAGTAAACCCACATATTTTTTTGAGAAATATAGTAGTCGTTACCTAGGCGAATTAATTTTAAAAGTAAAACTATTTTAAAACTACGTACCTTCAACACAAGTCCATTAGAAGAAAAAAAACAAAGCACTCCAAACACAAATTCGAAACTCGAATTAAAAATTTTAAAACAAAATAACTGTCACTTTATACGTCACGTTCACAAACACTATTTGAATTTGAAAAGTTATATTCGGTAGCGGAGCGAACGAAGCGCGCGTGCGGCCGATCCGACGATTATGGCCGAATGACAGCCGCGCCGCACCTGTTGTGTTCGCTGCTTTACGTTAACGAGGGACCATCAACTATGAATCGGGCTGTTATAAGCGGTTGTGATTTAGCAGGAATAGGTAACTGAGATTATTATTGTAGGTCGTCTTAAGCTCTTTTCGTCTTTCAGAGCATTCTTAAAATAGCATTCGAGCTTTGAAAGGGTAGTTTTTGTATTTTGCTTCAGCGCCTTTTCGTTTTGAATTCTTAAGTCTGCCGCTTTAAGTAAAACTCTCTTCTCTCATTTTTACTTTTTTTAAACCCTCTATTTACTTATTAGCCTCGTCATTGTGAAACTACCACTTAAGGGAAGAGTGAGACAGATCAAAAATACTTTTGTAAATTACTGGGGCTGCCTTAATTTATGTATGACACAATGTTTAAGTTGAAATCAAAAAACCACCTCAAAAGACCATCTCAGACATCGACCTACGTGGTCTTCAGATTATGTCATAAGATTATGTCTGGACTTTATAAGAGACTGTGACATCTGATTTTGTTTCGGCCTTTCTTCTCAGAGTAGTCAGATAGGAAACGCCAACCTCATCTAGTTTCTAAAATATTGTTGACTTGTAAAAGTGTTTGTGCAAATCTACTTACAGAAATATACATTTAAATAAATATTTTTGTTTTTGTATCTTGTACTCTTATTCCCAATGTGAGTGTGGTGCTGTCTAGAGCATAACCCATTTCCTGGAATATCCCAAGGGTTCGTATTTTTCAGGGTCCGATGAACCTCTCTAACGCTATTATTAATGTAGCCGACTGGGCCTAACTAATCTAAAGGATCCCCGAAACGATCAATTGCAATTGATCAATTATAATCAATTGTTTTTGTAGTAATATTGTCGATCGCTTCAATTTCATTTGGTAGACGATCAATTTGCGCATCAGTGTGTATGAATTACGTTAAAATTGACTAATATGATGGATCGTTTCGGGGAGCCTTTATAAAGTACCATCGACTCGAATCGATCCGCAAGAGAACCAAGGTAACCGACATAGCCCGAAGAATTAAATGGCAGTGGGCAGGGCACATTGCTAGCAGAACAGATGGCTGATGGGGCCGAAAGGTTCTGCAGTGGCGACTGCGTACCGGAAGACGTAGCGTTGGAAGGCTTCCCACAATGTGGACCGACGACCTTGTGAAGGCCGCAGGAACCCGATACGAGAAGCACAGAACCGGTCGAAGTGGAGGTGCTTGGGCGTGGCCTATATCCAGCAGTGGACGTCTTTCGGCTGAAATGATGATGATGATCGTCTCGAATATAAAAAGGAATAAAATAGTGTTTTAACGAATATTACAGAGCGCTACAATATAATATATAGTTTAGCCCAAGGGACTTTTCATTATGTAGGGGCGATCATTTGTAAAATTGCCCCTCGAGTCTTTTCAAAGGGAGGTGCAATTGGTGAGTTAAGCGATTTTTGTGTGGGTACAGAAACAATTTAGGAGGGATTTTATCTTAGAGGTTTAGGTTCTTATAGCCTTAGACACGACATCGCGGCAAGCCAAAACGGAGATGACGGGATGAGCTGGACTCCTTTAATAAAGACTGGCCCGTGGCCTACCTACTCTCCTTAGGCCTCCGTAGGCCTTTGCCCAACAGTGGGACATCAATGGCTAGTAAAAAAACCAAAAAATTAGTATACCAAACCAATTAATTAATTAACCTGCTACCCACAACATATACATCACAGCTCGATTTAGAATAAATAATTAGTTATGTATGATTCTAGGTAAAGTTTATTACTTCATAATTTACTAGAGCCAACGTAATTTGATAGAGAAAACTACACACTCCTACGCAATCTATATAAATGAAAATGAAAAGCTGTTCATCGGTAAGCGCATCAGAATATTTCGATTCAAAATGTTCGTAATAGTCCGAACTGACTGCCCCGTTGGTCTCGTTGCAAGCGCGACTGCTGCGCATGGGGTCCTGGGTTCGATTCCCGGGTCGGACAAAGTGTTATTGCGTTTTCGATTAGGAATTTCTTAGTGACAATCTGGAGTTTGGAAGTTGGCGGTTTAATACCCCCGTGCCTCGGAAAGCACGTGAAGCCGTTGGTCCTGCGCCTGATCTCTCCCCGGTCGTGTCAGATTGCCGTTCCATCGGACTATGAGAGTAAAGGAACAGAGAGTGCACTTGTGTTTATGCACACACTTGTGCACTATAATATCTCCTGCGTACCTGACTAATCTCCGTTGAGATTGGCCACCGCGATCGAAATCTGTCGGAAGGTTATTATTATTATTAATAGTCCGAATTAGGTTTTTATAAAAATATTTTTTTTATAACTTTTCCGGAAAATTTTCATAATCGGGAAAAACTGACAATGGATTTTTCTATGAGATTTTTATATGAATTATTGTTTCGACAAGACAGCGCCTAGTCTGAAATAAACATTGGTACACATTAATTTATGTATGTTTGAGAACGTGGCGGTGAGTTCGAACCCGGGCAGGCACTTTGTGTATTTAATTTCATCATCACTGCTCTCAAAACGGTGAAGGAAAACATCGTGTGGAAACCGGCATGTCTTAGAACCAAAAATTCGAAGACACATTCACCAACCCGCACTGGACCCGCGTGGTGGATTACGGTCCACTCCCTCTCATAGAGAGGAGGCCTGTGTCCCAGCAGTGGGAACGTTATAGGCTGATTACGCTACACGTTTTATAAGATCTCAATTTAATAACTGTGTTAATAGTTATTTAGCAAGTCTTTGTCATAAGAAGCAAAAGAACATTCTCCATAAAGTAATTTCAGGAAACATAATATGTCATCGTGTAATATCTTCGGAAATCAAATTCTTGGGAGTTCAAGATGTTCATATCGGGAAGGCGACAGAGTATCATTTTTTTTATTTTGACGGCATGTGTAATATACACATATATATCAAATAAATAAATTTAATAATAAATTTATTTTCAGAAAAAACACATTTAATGTTATGACACATGGACACACGGATTAGTAAGTACTATACTAAATTTATATTAAATGTGGTACGAGTATGACATGATATTTATGAGTTTGAGTAAAAAATTTTAAAGTGCTATTTTAATGCTTTTTGGAACGATGGGGCACTTAATATCGTGTCCTGCGTGTCTTGTCATCTGCTCATTACAGGAACTGATGGACGCTACTATACATATACATTTTTAAGACATTACTTACCATTTCTACTTTATGTAGAATTATTAGAAACTCCCCTTTTACATAAGTATTGGAAGGTGAGTTTTTATTTCTTGCATGAAGGTAAATAAGTAAGTTAATCGCCTGGAGCGAGTCTCGCATGGATATTTTCCTTCTCGACGAGCGAGAAACACCTCTCGTATAACTGACTTTGCTGGTTGTATACAAGGTGGAAACGACAAGAAAATATTCCCTCTACGTTGATTATTGTCACATCGGAGTTTTCCTAGTTTCATTAGTGGCTTTTCCCTGGCTCTTCGTGGATCGCATAAAGCTCTACTCAAACTGAGGTTAATCCCGCGCGGAATGCGGGACGAAATTCGCCCACGCTGATTGTGTCAACTAACTTTTATGGAGGTGTTCAAACTGCTGCAAATAGTCGCATGACTTAAGCCCCGTATTAACGGTAAACTTTTGTTGCGCAACAGTTGATCAACATTGTTGATGAGCAACGACAAAGTTGCTGGGAACAAAGTTTATATCGATATGTCTTGTCCACACGCCAGTCTGTGTTAAAATGTTGCCCGAGGAACTAGTGTGGGTAATTAAGTTGTTGTTCTAATGTATTGCACAATACTGCCATTTTAATAAACTCGTTGCAAACATGTCTACACACGTCAACAATTGTTCATAAAAAGATGTTGTCGCTCGTCAAGCGAGAACTTGTCAACATGCCGAGATCAACTCTGCAACACACAGTGTTGCCAGCAACATGTTGACAGCAACTCAGCAACATGTTGATTAAACTTTGCTTATAAACAAATATTTACCATGGCTACGAGGATTTTGTCATTACAACATTCCCCGTATCCCACGTTCCGGGATTCGCCACACTGTGGTCAGAGCATGAGGCATCGTCTTTCTTTTCACCTTGAAGTCGACTGCCCAGAGTACAGTCACAAAAGGCCTCATCTCTTATAGAGAACTATCCAGCAGTAATCACTAAGACTAATTACATGGCACGCACACACATGCCAGGCATCGAGGTAAACCCTAAAGCAGCCCGCGATGTATCGCAGTGAAATATCCTTCTTCATGTGCGTGCGTGTCTACTATCATGCATTTGTTCTACATGGAGGTGACATCGAGGTAGCGAGCTGAACCACAACCGCGAGGTATCGCAGTGAGGCCTCTTCGGCATACCCTTAGTATGTTGACTCTGAAATTACAGGCCATTTTCTTCATGTACCACGCGTAACACGCTTTCAATTACAATCCGGGGGTTTTGAAGTACTTTTGAAGCTAGGAATAAATACAATTCCTAATCCATTGCTTCATAGGTTTGAAAAAACGTCTGCTCAACAACGTAAGTAACGTAAGGAACGTGACTGAACTGTCAAATTTAATGGCATTGCAATCAATGGTCAGTTTAGGTGTGTAACGCATTTACCCGGCTAGTTTTTTCTCCAGTTACTTCTGAGATTAACTTAAGACAGTAGAAAGTAAAATAGTAAAAATCCAACTAGTGACTAGTCGATTTTTTATTTTACTGAATTTCTTGACCTCGAGGACGCCTGATGGAAAGCTATGGATGAGGTCTCATTCTTGCTTAGAACTTTTCACGTCACACCTGAAAATCCAGTCCATTTCTAATAATATTTTTTTAAATTTATCTAGATTTATACTAATAATAGAACTGAAGAGTTGGTTTGTTTGTTTGAACGCGCTAATCTCTGGAACTACTGGCCGGATTTGATTCTGTTTTTCTTTAAAGTTGATCGCCTAGTTCTTGAGGAAGATTATAGGTTATTTAACATCAGGATGCGGGCCTTAGGAGCCGAGCAAAAAGAAAAAAAGACGCTAAGCAAAAACGAAGTGATAGCGCGGGCGGGAGATGCGATGCGACGGGGTGGGTCGGGCAACAAGAAATTTCACGCGCACGAAGTCGCGGGCAAAAGCTAGGAATAAATACATTTATTTCGCTCTCATAGTACAACAAAAACTTAATCTACGAAATACAGACGCCAGCAGGTCAACCTACCCGAATCTGTCAAATTTTCCCAATCGACCTTGAACCTTAATGCTTTAGCGATAAAGTTGAAAATCTATTAAAGAAATTTGACAGATTGTAGTAGTTTGATGTGCTGGCTGTACAGCAACATTAACCTTTAAACCCTTAATCTACAATAATACCAAACAATAATTACACTGCAAATACAGAATCTATCTCACTCTTACCGCGTGGGTGCTACATAATAATATCTTATGCAGCAAGAACTTCTGTGTTCACTAATGGACTTAATTAACACCACAAGGCAGTCGTTATTGGCTTGATTATTTAAGAGGTGTAATTAACTGCGAATTATCGCGTTGATAGCTCATTTACATAACTAAAGTTTCTCGCATCGAATGTGAGATCACGTCCTCGTGATCTCACATTTTCAATTAAAAAAAAATAAAGCATTGTAATATGCATTTTCAATCATATTCTCTCACTTTTCTATCTCCTCCTTTTGATAGAAAATTTGACTCGTGTAAAAGGACCGTGCGATACCCGCAGATCGAAATATAAGGAGGTTGAAAGATTCCGCCTGACGCAGGTCCTCACCGGACACGGTTGTTTCGGGAGGTTCCTGTTCAGGATAAGGCGGGAGGAAACGCCAGGGTGTCACCACTGTGTGGATCGCCCGGAGGACACGGTGGAGCATACGGTGGGGGTCTGCCCGGCTTGGGCGGAGCACCGCCGCGTCCTCGTGGCGGCGATCGGCGGCGGCGATCTCTCGCGTCCCGCCTTGGTCCAGGCCATGGTACGGAGCGAGAGTGCATGGGAAGCCGTCACCTCCTTCTGCGAAGCAGTAATGCTCGCAAAGGAGGAGGCGGAACGCGTGAGGGAAAGGCTATCTCTGCGCCTTCACGCCCCTAGTCGCCGCAGGAGACGCCCTGGACGTCGGGAGTCACCAGCCGACTCCCGGCCACCGTAGGCGCGGGCTTGCGGGCGGCGAGCTATGGGCAGCTCGCCGCCCGGCAAGGACCAGGCCCGAGTCGACGGCGCGTTGTGTTCCACGCGCGCCTCAAAGAGATGTCAGCACGATGTGACGGGGTCCGTTAGGGCCGATGCCTGCCAGGGCCGCGGGTTGTTCGAAAGAGATACCGTGGTCCCTGGCATAGGCAACTGAAGGAACACGGGTGGGTTTTAGTCAGTAAAAGTCTGACACGCCCTCCTGCTCCGCCCAGAGCGGGAGAAGTCATATGATGATTTCCCACCCAGAAAAAAAAAAAAAAAAAAAGAAAAAAAGGAGGTTGAAATATGAAAGCGTTCGTGCATAATGGGTAATCAGCCTATAATGTTCCCACTGCTGGGATACAGACCTCCTCTCTGTGAGAGGGAGTGGGACGTAATCTACCACGCGAGCCCAGTGCGGGCTGGTGGATGTCACATGACATCATGTCATGTCTTTGAATGTTTGGTTCTTGGACATGCCGGTTTCCTCATCACTCGTAAGTCGCAGGAAACGTATTATGTTGTCGTGTAATATCTTTGGAAATCAAAATTCTTGGGAGTTCAAGATATTTATTTCGTAAAGGCGACATTTACGGACAAGAGAGTCTCCTCACGATGTTTTCCTTCACAGTTTAGAGAGCAGAGGTGATGAAATCATTTTCACTAAGTGCGTGCCAGGGTTCGAACCTACTACCGTACAGACTCGTAAGTTGCGGCCGTTACTACTGGGCCACCACCGTGTCAAAAATTGTATCATTAGTATTTAAATCACAGTTCCAGAAAAACACGTAACTAGTCCCTATGAATAGGTATTGGAATGTGAAATTTTGTTTCTTGCATGAAGTACATAAGTACGATAATCGCCTGACGCGAGACTCGCATGGATATTTTCACATCTCGACGGGCGAGAAACACGTCTCGTGTAACTATTTTTGCTTGTTGTATACAAGGTGGAAATGACAATACAACATTAAATTAAACTGCGTATAAATTAAACGCTAAGCAGAAATTAAGTGATAGCGCGTGCAGGCGATGTAATGCGACGGGGTGGATCGGAGGAACAAGGAGTTTCATGCGGACGAAGTCGAGTGCAGAAGCTAGTTTATTAAATAAAATACTCTCAATCAATTTTTCAACCACCATTTTTATTTTATGTAGGCAGTATCCACAAAACGCTGACACAAAAAACTAGCCTAACAGTATTTTTGTCACAGAGTACGGGAGTAGTTTGATAAACGAGCTCTCGTTCGACTTTTTCAGCGGGTGACGGTGGACAGTGGATAAGGCACAATGACCATAAATCGAAGCCGAGTGGATCATCGCTTTATAGAGGTAACCTTTCCCCTCTCGACTGCTCTTTGTTCTGGTGGTCGCCAGCGCTTCAGCTAAGTATGAGGTTCTGGGTTCGATTCCCAGGACAGGCAAAGTGTTATTTGGTTTTCCATCAGAAATTTCTCTGTAGCAGCCTGGAGTATGGACTCGTGCCCGGTTGTTGGCAATAGGCTACCTCTGCCTACCACTTTGGGGATAACAGGCGTTATGTTATGGTATGGTAACTCTTCATAGGTTTTAGATACTGGCTGATTTGATTCGATAAAATTTGCTATGGGTACAGCAGAGAACATAAAACGGGTAAATTTATCAATTCGTGAGAATAGCCATATTTATTTGAAAAAGTATCTAGGTATCTAGTGGTCACGTGCTGCCGTACATAGCGGGGACACCCCTTTACAGTCTCCCCAGGGATGTACCTTACAGGCGTTGCACAGGGGAGGTACCGGAATTGGTCTCTTAAGAGGAACCGGGACTGATGGTGATCACCGAAGTGGTTTTAATGAGGTAAAAATCCCACACACCCCAAAGAAAACAATAAAAAAGGTATCTAGTAATTTTCTTGCCATATTTGTTCACAATGAACCACATTCTGTAATGGAAATTTCACTTTTTGTGACAATGAAAAAAAAAATTATGCACAAGAAAACCGAAAACCCCGCGTAATAAATAACTCTACCATTCTCTTAGAGCCTCCCACCATTTCTACTCAATTTACATTCGCAGTTCACACAACATTTTTATAAAAGTCAAAGACTTCCGTAATAGGCCCCGCTCTATTTCACCCCTATCGAATAAATTCTCCCCCACCGTTTCGCCCCCGGGGGAAAAACTTGAATAAAATAGTTACTTAGCGCGTAGGTCACGTGCTAAGTAACTATTTTCTGTAACATTCTGCTAAGTTACTTAAAGAAGTTACCGGCTATTGGGAAGTATTTAAAGGGCGTTTACTGAAGGAAGGTATCTTAGGTTAGCGAGTAGTAGTATTAATATTGTATGTTTCGTAATCTTCTCCTTAGCGCTGATTCACACCGGAACAGCAGCGGCCGTCAGCGGCCGGCAGCGACACGGCGAGCACTTTCAGCGTGAAATAACTTTAAACTTTATCTACATAATTAAAAGACCAATATAGCTTGAAAATGTCGCGCGGCCACGCGAGGCTGCCCGCGGCCGCTCGCGGTGACACGAACATCATAATTATGGTGCATTCTGGCGTCGCTGCCGGCGTCTGCCGTTCCGGTGTGACTCGGCCTTAGCATGTCGATGGCAAAAAAATTGTTTTTTTCTTAAATCTGTTTGGCCCAAAAGTCAGCAACGCGGATAGTATTCACTGACGCAGACATTAGGCCCTCGCGCGTGCAGGTGACAGGGAATACGTTGCAAGATGGGAGGTGAGCCATTGTCTGTGGAGAAACACCGCATACACATCGGAGGTCAGAGCCTTCCATGAACCCCCACTTGTGGAGGTTGTCCTAGCTGCGGCCTCTGCTACGAAGTTTGGTCTGGTCTGGTTTGGTTTGGTTTCGTAATGTAGGACTCGGAAAAGAAAGAGATCGCTTCTAATGTAGCTGTTAACTTATGCTGATAACGAATACAAAAACATTTGTGAACATGTTTTTGGTTCCAAAAAAAATATATTTGATTTGATTTGAATAATAAGATTGTGACCGTGTCCTTCACCGCTTTTTTGTCTATAAATTTTCCGCCTATACAGCTTACGGAGTTCGATACGCCTCGTGTGACATACATAACGTCATCATAGTGCATCTGACATTGTGCCACGCTGCTATTCCAATTTTGTACCCTGCTACCCACGCCGTTCCTTGGTCGCTAAAGGGGCTGTAAAGGCATGCGGCATTGCAGTTACAGCAAGGCTTGGGAACCGGTATCAAAAGTATTGGTTCTGTACCGGTACTTAACGGTTCTTCGCTAGACGAGTACCGTGCAAACTGTAGGTAATCATGAATTCAGCACATGATTCGGAACCGCTCTGCGTCGAAAATTTTCGTCAGTTATCAAAAAAATTGCTATGTCGCTAGTTTTATTTATCTCTATGATAAAGAAACAACTTAGCAAATTTTTTACTTACTCTAACATGAAGTTAAAACGTTCAAAATCTAGCCGCAATCTCATCTCAGCGACAATCAATCTCAAAATCGTGTCAAAAATGTAGGGAAATCAGAGGTATTTTTGACAGATTGAGACTGAAATGGGAAGGCCAATTCTCGTAATTTAAAATGTTCAAAATCTAGTCGCAGTCTCATCTCGGCGACAAACAAATGTCAAAAACTTGTCAAAATGTAAGGAAATTAGAAATATTTTTTGACAGATTCAGACTGCGATCAGACTGTGAACGTTCTTAAAATTACGAGAATTGCCCCTCTGTCTGTGAAAGTTCTTACAAAATAGAAACCCGCCGAATCGTTAAAGAAGATTTCTATTATTATTTATTACTAAGCAAACTAATAATAAGTACGCGTAGGTATGTTATTAATTTTAAAATAGATTTCTATTATTCTGAGTGCGTGCCAAAAATATTTTGTTTTTGTGTATTTCATAAGAAAAGTCATGGTGTCGTATTATTGCAAAAAAATATTTTAATTGTTAACTAACCGCGTTAGGTCAAAAGAGGTCAAACTGTAAAGGATTATTTTTGCCAAGACAATATTAGCCTAAGCTGGTTGCCCGTATGATATTTTTATGTACAGTGCCCTCCAAAAGTTAGTTGACATTTTTCCACTTCAGCTGCAATGTCACATTATGATACCACATACATACTGTGCTAGGTGGAAGGTGGAGTTTCTTGCCCATTCTTCTCCATACGAAAACTGCCATTTGGAAAGGGCGACTAGAATCAATTATATTTTACTGTAATTTTTGACGTTCAACGCCTTTTATGTGCCTATTTGGAATAAATGCTATAACTATAAACGTAATATAAATTGAAATAACTTTGACCACTATTGAAACACTGTTATAAAAAAAAAACTAGTAATCCTTTATCATATATACTTACGTAGTTGAATTAGTCAATAGAAATGTTATTATAGTGAACAGTTCAAACATTTGAAACTAGAATTTTAAATCATAATGTCAGGGGATCTACTCCGAAGTGGCATCGGCCGAATGTTCGGCCGTTACCTGCTACGAAGTTACTATTTGGTTCGGTCGGTCCCGATCGTACACTCCTACATTCTTTCGAATATTGACTATGGTCCCGACCCGACAGAGCCGATCCAAACTTTTTTCGCATTTTTCATTAATATTCGGTTCGGCCGTGTGTAGGTCCGATCCGAACATTCGCACTTCGTAGTAGACCCCCAGATTAGGTACAGCTAAAGTGGAACATTGACGCCGATCCCCTTGTTCACAAACTAAACTAAATTTAAGTTCAGTGTATCTTTTTCTTTCTATTTCATTAAGTAAAGCACAGAAGATAAATATTAGTTTAGTCCTGTCAAATTAGTCAGCGCCTGACATAAATTGACGTATTTTTGTAGCCATGTTTTTAATCAAGTCTAAACTGTAAACGTGTGTAAACTGTCTATGGAATATATTAATTTGACAGGACTAAACTAATATTTATCTTCTGTCCTTTTCTTAATGAAATAGAAAGAAAAAGATGCACTGAACTTAAATTTAGTTTGGTTGGTGAATAAGGGAATCGGCGCCAATGTCAACCAACTTTTGGAGGTCACTGTATGTACTTTCTAAGATGACATCGGTGAAGGAAAACATCGTGAGGTAACCTGGAAATAATTTAAGTCTAAAATCGCAAATCCACCTTGAGCAAGCGTGGTGATTAATAGAAAGAAGAAAGAAAAGAAAGAAAATACGTTTATTTGCGGCAAACATGACGCATAAAAAAGAACATAAACACAAGAAAAAAGTAACAAGTTGGGGGTAAGCATGCGTCACATTCACGAAAAACGGCCATCGTTCAGCATAATGCTAAGACTCTATACGAGACAGAGCCCCAGCGCTGGCTCGTACGCTCGTACCTTCTCTGTATGAGAAGAGGCTTTTGCCCTATACTGATATTACTTTTCTTTTAAAAAAAAAAAAAAAAAGTTGCCCCTCACTAGGAATTACTCCTGTATCGTAGGTGCGTTTACAAACATTTAAACCCACATACACAAACAGCCAGACCCAGAACAACTACCTGTAGGCAATACAAATATTTGCTCCGTGCGGGAATCGAACCCGCGACATGCAGCACAGCAGTCGATCGCTCAGTCACTGCGCCAACCGTGTCGTCATATTAAAATAATACAATTCAAAGATCCACTCAACTCGGTCGAACGTCAACGAGATCAACTCAATTCGGCCGAACGGTGCTACGGGCCGGACAACGGGTATAGTCTGCTTCGTACTAAATCTGTTAATAAATTGCCAGCAGACTGCTGTCTAGATGAACAGATTTATGGGAGGTATGGAGCAAACAACATCCGCGATTTCAAAGAGAAAGAAAGAAAAATTGATTTATGTCATATAAAAACGTGCATACAAAAAAATCAGAAGGCCAATTCTCGTAATTAAAAACATTCAAAAGTTCAAGTCGCAACCTCATCTCAGCGATAATCAATGTCAAAACTTTTGCAAAATTAGAAGTATTTCTAACAGATTGAGACTGAGATCAGACTGTGAATGTTCTTAAAATTACAAGAATTGCCCCTCTGTTAACACGAAAAAAAAAAAAAACAAAACATATTTAATTACGAGCACAGAACATAATCAAAATCAAAAGTCATTTATTCAAATTAGGCTGAGAATCAGCACTTTTCGAACGTCAAAATTACAAAAGACAGTCCCCCAAAAACACCCGCCCTTCACCACTTCCTAGTGCTATCGCTAGGAAGAAGTGGTGCAACAAACTCACCAGCAGCACAGCTGTCTGTTCAGTTAGAAAATACTTGATTGTATACAATACTAAGTGTAATTCACATTACAAGACACAGAACATAAAATTAAATTATTAGCCATATGACAGCTAGCCACACCAATATACCAACAAATATAATAAAAACTAGACGTACTTTTTTTTTTTTCGGATAGGAAATCATCATGTGACCCCTCCCGCTCTGGGTGGAGCGGAAGGGAGTGTCAGACTCTTACTGACTAAAACCCACCCATGTAAGGAACATGCCTTTGCCCTTTATGTTCCGGGGTAGCGGTAACCCTTTCGGACAATGTCGCTGACCCGGCAGGCTTCGGCCCTAAGGGGCCCCTCAAATTATGCTGACAACTCTTTGAGGCGCGCGTGGAACACTTACGCGCCGTCCGGCACGGGCCTGGTCCTGATCGGGCGGTGAGCTACCCATTGCTCTCCGCCCGCAGGCCCACGCCTACGATGGCCGGTCGTAGGTCGTCACGCGGCTCCCGACGCCCGGAGCGTCTCCCGCGGTGGCTGGGACGGTAGGCTCTCTCCCTCATCCGTCCCGCCACCTCCTTCGCTAGCATGACTGCTTCGCAGAAGGAGGCGACCGCCTCCCACTCCCTCTCACCTCGGACCATGGCTTGCACCAGGACCGGGCGCGAGAGGCCGAACTATACGTACTCAAGCTAAAAAATAATTAATTAAAATTAAAATGGAAATAAAAACTTGCTACCTAAATAAAAGCCTCCAGGCATAAGGGGCGTGACATAAATTGGCAGCTGCACGTCGTGGCTGTGACAAGAAAGCTTCCACTCAACATAATGCTGTGCTATAGGAGACCCACAGTACAGCGCTGATTTTCAGTGGTCACCCGAAAATGACGTCTATCGTCTATCAATACGTGACTTGACAACGGAAGCATTTATTTTCAATCATTCCGCGACCTGATCTCGCCATCGCCCTTTTACCACCGCACAACCAGACGTACTGCAGCGTACCATCCACACTTGGTTGATATCCCGACGAGTCGTACTCAGCGCTTCTCCTCCAGGTTTATTATGAGCTTAGCCAAAGTGTGGAACTCTCTGCCGGCATCTGTGTTCCATCCCACATTTAACCCGTCTGCCTTCAGAGCAAGAGTCCACAGCCATCTTCTGGGCACGCTCGTTCCATCATAGACCTCATCCATCGCTTTCCATCAGGCGAGATCGAGGTCAAGAGCAGGCTTTTAACCAGACAGCAACATTCAGGCAAGTCTGTATTCTTTCACAAACTTGTAAAATGTAAATACTAGAAAAATTACACAACAAAGATTATTCTAAACTATTCGCTGTATTTAAATAACCAACAACATTTTCTCTTTAAAACATTTCAAAGTCAATTGAGTTTGCATAAAAGGGCAAGTCTTAGTTCAGCTCAAGTTTCAAAGTTGTTGAGTATCAAGATACAAGAGCAGAAGGCCAATTCTCGTAATTTAGAACGATCAAAATCTAATCGCAATCTCATCTTGGCGACAACCAAATGTCAAAAACTTGTCAAAATGTAGGAAAATTTAACGTATTTTTGACAGATTGAGACTAAGGTCAGACTGTGAACGTTCTTAAATTTACCAGAATTGCCCCTCAGATGTCTTTTGTTTTTTGGCATTTTAAAGTTCCAATTACTTCTGAAATGCCACTTGTTTTGTTAAAAAAACAACATTGAAGTCCTATTTACTTTAGAAACAATTGAATAAAGAGGTACGTCAGTCAATTCAAAAGTTCCCTGAGGGTTACAGTTGCTTGCGTGGGAGCAAGAATCAATAAAATCTTTGGTTTTACACTACCTTTAGTTTTTGACTACCTCATCAGAATTCATTTTTTTTTTCTTGCGTGTAATTATCCAAATTGCAGAAAAAGTGGTTATCTGTTGAAGCAAGGTCCGGGGATCATCCTTGGAGAACAGAACGATGTGTGTGTGTGTTTTCTTCACGAAACACATAATTTGCCAGTTTCATACCGACTAAAATCTCCATTTTATAGTTGACAACGCAAGCAGCAATTATCCAATAACCTGAAACTATAGTATATTGATCGTATGCGATGCAATAAATCGTAAGTGGTGATAAATTGCTGGCCCAAAGCCAACTAATGCCGTGATAGGACGTTTCCGTCGGTGGAACCTTACAACTAGCACGACTTGAGCTATAAGCCCACGTTCGCATGAACGTTAAAATATCGCGGCAGGATTTTATCGCTCACTGGATTTTCAACTCTTGGTGTTGAGCCGAGGGTTGAGAATCCAACAGAGCGTACCCCAGCGCGTCAACAAAACATACTGTTGGATTTTCAACAGGATTTTTTTAGAAGAACAGGAGTTGATTTTTTTTACGCATTTGGTACGTAAGTTACAAGGCCACGTGGCTAAATAATAACAGACGGGTCGATCTTCAAGGTTAAGCAACGCTTGCCGAGGTCAGTTCGTAGATGGGTGACCATCCATTACATATCGGGACCCATGCATCGAAATTGGTCCCAGCTGTCATTTTTAGATCTCTGATAGTCGTTACGGGTCGTCAGAAGCCAGAAAATCTGACAACCAGTCTCACATGCATCCGGCTGCATCCGATTAGAATGGAAGCCGACTCCAAGCTAATTGAGAAAAGGCTAGGCAGATGATGAGTTACGTATATTACCACCACTTATTTATTTAATTGACTTCTACACGCTAACAGAATCAATTACATAAACATAACAAGGTCAGTCATAAGCTATTTTGCAACTGAAAATAGCTCAAGCATTGGTGTAGAGATTGGCTAGTCAGCAGGATGGTAGTGAAGCTGACTGTCCAGAGAGCGCTGGACGTATTTAAGTGCCATCGCTCAAGGAGGTATGACAGTGACCTTTCAATTTTTTTCAAGGTCAAGAAGAATAGAATACTCTTTATTGTACACCATACAAATTATAAAACATAAATATATAAAATTTTACAAAGGGTGACACAATGGGCGGTCTTATCGCTAAGAGCGATCGTTTAAAGACAAGCTTTGGATGGATTGAAATTAAAGAGAGACAAATATAGTAGGTGGTCTGTGGTTTACCATTTACACTATACAATCAATATATACATAAAGTATATTTAACTCGTCTAAATAAATTATACATACAATAATAAACATGAAACAAAAGAATAAATAAAAATAGTAATAATTATAATAAATAATAATAATGATGATGTTTAAGGAGAGAGGAAGTACTTTTTTATCATAATTTTGAAAGTAGACAAAGATTGAGCACGCCTTACCGACAAGGGCAAACCATTCCAAAACCGTACTGCTTGAACAGTAAAAGATTTGTCAAAGAAACTGGTGGAATGCATCGGCATCTCTTGTCTCAGGTTTTCCGATGACCTCAGATATCTATTATGTGTGTCATGAAGGAACTTGAAACGTTCTTTAAGATAAAAGGGGGTTTTAGGATTAAACAAGATACGGTAAAAAAAAAAGAGCACAAGCATCACAAGCATCTCCGTGAATGCTTATAGGCGGTACAGTCGAACAAAGATTTCGGTATACAGGCAAAAACAAAATATCTTTCCAATACACTGCCAATACTTATTTAAATAGTGTACGTAATATTTTTTAAAGTTATGACATACTTGTGAGTGTGATATTGTTGAGACCGCTCGCGCTTCACTCAACATCGCCGCGCGCTGGCGGCAGTGAACGAGGGGTGCGGGGACAGCGGGGAATCAGCTGGCCGACGGCCGAGCGCGACCCCCTGCGCCGCACCGCCACGACAGTCAGCTGTGGTTCTCCATAATACACGGCTGCGCTAGCGCGTCTTAAATTCTCTCTTAAAATCTTGTTTTAAATGTTCAACCGACCGTTGTAATTTTATATCTTTTTACATCATTATACTTGTTATACAGTCCACTATAATTTCATTTTGCTCCACCACGACCTATCGTCGCGATCAGATATAAAAGAATAACTACAATAGAAAATAAATAAAATATTTGGCACAAACACGCTGCTCCAGTCCACAACAGTAATATTATTCATATCAGATAGCAAATACACGTTGACCCCGGCTCAAAGGCACGCGTGTACTCACATCCGTTTTATATCACAGGGTAGGTAGAACGAATGTACAAAGAACGTGCAGCTCACAATGCATGTGTAGGTGAGCAAAAGCACGTGCCAATGGAATTTGTCTTACTCGTACTGAACTTTATCTACGGTCTATTTACAGGGACCCTTGAATTTTATATACAGCCCTTAAATTTCGATAAAGTAGAAGGCACGATGGTTTCATAATGTCGATAATAATGTATTTTAATGTTATTTACTATTTGTTTAGGGAATCTTGGACAATATTTATATATTAGCAATTATGTGAGATATCTGAGGTTTTTCCAAGATCTGGTAGAATCTACTTATTATATACCTCTAGTTTATTTAGTGGGGGCCCGTGGCTAATTAATAACAGCGACACAGGTCGATCGATCAGGATAAGCTACGCTTGCCGCGGTTGGACTGTGGATGGGTGACCATCTTTACATACCGAGACCCCTCCCAGCCTCGAAAAGCAAGTTAAGCCCGGCTGACAGACGTTACGGGTAGTCACAAGCTCGAAAGTCTAACAACCAGTCTTACTAAGGGGCATCGTATTACCCAGTAATTTTGTGGAGGTCAGATAGGCAGTCGCTCCATGTAAAATACTTTTATTCAGCTCTATCCGGTTAGACTGGAAGCCGACCTCAACATAGTTGGGAAAGGCTAGGCAGATGATAATATACCTCTAGTTTAAACCCCTAAATTTTTAAAAATATACATATATATCAGTTATTTATAGTAAAACAATTTCAAAACTATGTATGTACTGAGTTCTGATATTGTTGCCATCGCGGGTAAAACCTGGGGGTCTACTCCGAAGTGGTATCGGCCGAATGTTCGGCCGTTTCCTGCTACGAAGTTTCTATTTGGTTCGGTCGGTCCAGATCCTACACTCCTACACTCTTTCGAATATTGACTATGGTCCCGACCCAACTGAGCCGATCCGAACTATTTTCGCATTTTTCAATAATATTCGGTTCGGCCATGTGTCGGTCCGATCCGATCATTCGCACTTTGCACTTTGTAGTAGACCCCCTGGATGAGGCTGGCACAGGAGCCTAGAGATTGGTACAAGAAAAGAGAGGCTTACGCCCAGCAGTGGGTGAAGTCGGGCTTTGGATCATGATGGACAAGATTTTGACGACGTAAACAGTGGGTAAAGTCGGGCTTTGGATCATGATGGACAAGATTTTGACGACGTAAACAGTAGGTGAAGTCGTGCTTTGAATCATGATAGACAAGATTTTGACGACGTAAACAGTGGGTGAAGTCGGGCTTTGGATCATGATGGACAAGATTGTGACGACGTAAACAGTGCACTCTCAATAATTACAGATTGGTTTACGTCAAATACGTTTCTCAATGCCAAGAAAACGAAATGTGTAAAATTCGCCTTACTAAATGTTAGAAATCTAGGACCTAACATCGTCCTAGATAAAGAGGTGCTTGAAACTGTAGACTCGGCAATTTTTCTAGGACTAACAGTAGATGCCAAACTTCAGGGGGGAGTGCATATATCAAGTCTAGCAGAAAGGATCAGTTCGGCTGCCTACGCTGTCAGGAAAGTAAGACAATACACTGACGTTGATACAGCTCGTTTAGTCTATTTTAGTTATTTTCACAGCGTTACGTCCTACGGTATTCTGCTGTGGGGCAAAGCCGCTGATATACAAAATATATGTGTCTTTCAAAAACGAGCTGTTCGAGCATTTTACCAGCTAGGTGACAGTTTCTCTAAGAGATTTTTTAAAGATATTGGTATTCTCACGGTTGCATCACAATTCATATTCGCCAACATCTTATATATTAGGCAAATTTTACACTTGTACACTAAAAGCGGTGCATATTCACAGAGTTATCACTAGAAATAAGGACAAACTAAGTGCCCCCTTTCACCGGCTTCTTATGGTTCATAACTCATTTGTTGGGCTTGGTATAACCTTTTATGACAAGATACCCTCTTCTTTGCTAGACTTGCCTTTCAATGCGTTTAAAGCTCAAGTAAAATCCAACCTTTGTTCAAAAGCATACTATTCCATCAACGACTACTTACACGATAAGAATAGTTGGTTACCTTAGTTAATGCAAGACAAAGTTTATGTTCTTTCTTCAGAATTAGTTTACTGACAGTTATTGTTATTAGTATTTACTTATTTAATTATTTTACTTCGATGGTCCTAGTTTATCATTTGTGACTTCAAGTGACAGCTATGTGAACAGAACCCAGCAATGCATAAATATGTAAGTGGTCACTCCCTTTATGCCTGGAGGCTTTTATTTACATTTTAATTAATTATTTTTTAGCTCGAGTACGTATAGTTTTTTTTATTATATTTGTTGGTATATTGGCGTGGCTAGCTGACATATGGCAAACAATATAATTTTATGTTCTGTGTCTTGTAATGTTAATTACTTAACATAGGTACCTAGTATTGTTTACAATCAATTTTCTAACTGAACAGACAGCTGTGCTGCTGGGGAGTTTGTTGCGCCAGTTCTTCTTCCTAGCGATAGCACTAGGAAGTGGTGAAGGGCGGGCGTTTTTGGGGGTTCGAAAAGTGCTGATTCTCAGCCTAATTTGAATAAATGACTTTTGCTTTTGATTTTTATGATGTTGACTGAGTTCTGGTGAAAATCACCTGTAACTAACAGAAATTCTTAAAAATATTGAAAAAGCCAATTATGCAAAATTTCAAGTCTATAATTATGCGATAAATTCACAGAACATCTACTATCGTGTAAAAATAGAGCCTTCGACGATTTGTATGCGAACTACAACGCCTACGTGCTACGAATTCAATAAGCTACGAGCCTGCTACGCGTGCTACGAATCCTCTACGAGAATCGTAGCAATTTTAATTGGTAACTCGTCTACCAAAAAGTTTTGATTAATCTTAAATGTCATTTACACAGGTTAAGATGGAGCTTTACTTCTAACGCTTTTGAAGGCCAATCATTTGGACTTTTTAAATGGATTTTGTGACTTGAAAATTGGTCTTCCAAAAGTACATTGACAATTTTATTGCACAGTGGGGGAAATATAATGCTAACTAGAAAATTAGAAGTTTACAAGCGAGTTTGAAAAGCCATTCTACAAGGTGATTATTTTATATTTGTTTAATAAAGGCTAACAATGGTACAGTCCAAAAGTATGAGAGTATTTTTTTGCAAAAACAGATAGATAAATTTTCTTAAACTCTTGGAATAAGTCCTGAAGCTGGGTTAAGTTCTATAAATTGGTAACTTAGTTGTGAATAAACAAACTCTTGAATCGTTCCCATTCCTAAGGTTTCTTCTTTTTAACCGACTTGAAAAAGGTGGAGGTTCTCAATTCGACTGCATTTTTTAAAATATAATGTTACGCGATAAGCTCGGCAATTGTGGATCGAATTCAAAAATTATTTTTGATTGGATAGGGGCCATGCCTCAAGGGTGGTCCCATATAAATTTTATTAACTTTGCTTAAGCAGTTTTTGAGTTACCTTCGATAATACGTATTTAATCCACTTAGTTTATCTTGATGATGTTATAATATTTCCTGTCACTGTTGTTTACATAGCAAGTAGTGGTATACGAATTGGTGTGGGGTAGGTACGGACGCCAGCACATCAAGTTACTACAATCTGTCAAATTTCTTTAATATATTTTCAACTTTATCGCAAACGCATTAAGGTTCAAGGTTGATTGGGAAAATTTGACAGTTTCGGGTAGCTTGACCTGCTGGCGTCTGTACCATAAATCGAAACTGAAAAACAAAAACATTCTTACAAAAAAAACAACCGAAAAAAACCGAAGTGAAAGTTATTTTTCACTGCAGGGATTTTTTTAAAGTAATTTGTTTTTTTTTGTTATAAAAAATGTTCTTTAATTTCTAATGTTTCGAAAGGTATGCGACCCTTGTAAATCGCAAATAATTGGACTCGGAGAAAGGAGTTTCTGTAAAGTCTTTAAGAGGATCAAAAATATACAATGTAAATGGAGTGTTTTTTACACGAATATTTGCAGTAATGCCATTAAAACTTGTTCAAGAAGTTTCCATGACAAACACTTTGGAGAAACGACTAATTATGCTACCTAACTTTATAATTAAAATTAAATTATTCGGGCACGTGATTAGAATAATGTTATGGCTGATTGCTTTTTAGGAAACATTAGTTATTTCTTTACAGGGTTATAGCCTAGCATAGGAATTAGGGTTTAAAACCAATTGGCCAGTTTTATATTATAGAGATCAACCTATCTATTCTGTAAATATCTCACGGTCAAAACTTAGGTGAAGTGAGCGTAAAGTGAGCTGTGAAATGTGGCAATCCCTAGCATCAGGTAGAATGGCAGCTCACTGGGGCTGGTCGCTTACCAAATCACCTTATAAACTGAATCGCCTCCCTATTTACAAAGGTCGATAAAAATCGTAGGTGAATAGTTCATTTTATCAAAATGTCGACCTTCATGCAGCGGACGATTGCCCTCAACTGAGTATTTTCACGGTCGATTTTAGTCACCCGTCGCATGCGACCTGTCGCTGTACGACAAAAGTTGAAACCTATTATTCTACTTTGGAACTTGCGTTTTTAGTCACCTGCGGCCTAACCGAATTACCATTTAATTTACACAATTTATACAGGTGACTATATCCGCATAAATTGAGCGGATATACATAGTCACCTGTGTAAAGCCAGCATAAGTTTTCACGTTCAGATTTTTACAGAATAGACCACTTTGCTTTGTAAATATGATCTTACTACATAGTATTACTGAAACCAATTCCTATTAAGTAACCAACAGTAAATAATTATACCTTTTGAGTAAAATAAAATGTCTAAGATTTTCATGATCATCCCTAATCTAGAAGTTCAGTCTTTTTATATTAGCATCGAAGAGGTTTAACGGTAGGCCATTAGGCATTCAAAAGCTGTTATGACCAAGAAAAAATATTGGAGAATTTATAAAGACTTTGGACATCTTTTTAAGCACCCTAATCTTAAGCAGCAAACAAAAGTTCCTCATTTCTAATTCTATACAAAATATCGTGAATAAATATTGGTGGGTTGGTTGGTATTCATGGATTCGACCTAATTTTATGTACAGACTCAATGTACAGGCTACTACGATCTGTCAAATTTCTATAGTACATTTTCAACTTTATCGCTAGCTAGCTTGATGTGCTGGCGTCTGTACCTACACACGCTACGTCGGAAGGTACCGACCATGTCAAACATGACTGACAGCTTTCCTGATAATATTGATGGGTACAAAATGTATTTGTATAAACGGGTTTTTTGTTTGCGGCCATAAAATAGTCAAAAGTACTCGTAAAAGCCAGCGGATTGATTGTTATGTTTATTTAGACGAATAGCATGCCTTATGTTGAATGAGATTGAAATTTAAGTTACTTATGTACATGACCTAAGGGAGCAGGGGTGACTCAGTGGTAACTGCTGCGACATACTGAGTTGTAGGTTGTAGGTTCGAACCCAGACAAGCGCTTTACTTTGTGTAAATTATTTTCATCACCACTGTTCTCAAAACGGTGAAGGAAAACATTGCAAGGCAACGGATATGCCCTAGAACCAAAAATTCGAAGACATGTGACATCCACCAACCCGCACTGGGCTGGTGTGGTGGATTATGGCCTACTCCCTTTGGGGCCTTTGTCCCAGCAGTGGGAACATTATAAGCTGATTAGGCTATAAGGCTGATCAGGACCGATGGCCGGTGGATGCAGACGAGTCCTCGAGTGGAGACTGCGTATCAGCAAGTGTAGTGTGGGACGCCACTCATGTAGATAGACCATAAAAAGGTGGCTGGAGGCTTGGACTGACTGGATGCCGAAGGTGGAGGATAGTGTGTTCTGGCGCAGCCTGGGAGAGGCCTTTGTGTAGCAGTGGACTGCGACAGGCTGAGTTCATTGATTGACATGATATTTCCTATTGATTTCGCCTTTTTTTTCGGATAGGAAATCATGAAATGACCCCTCCCGCTCTGGGTGGAGCGGAAGGGAGTGTCAGACTCTTACTGACTAAAACCCACCCATGTTCCTTCCTTTGCCCTTTATATTCCGGGGTAGCGATAACCCTTTCGGACAATCCCGCTGAATTGATTTCGCCTTAGCCTGCAAGAGGAATGACAAAATCATGATCATCGTGAGAAAACCTGGACATAAAAGTTTAGAATTCCCAACATGCAGGAAGCACACGTGATCATTTCAACCAATTGTCCTTCAGGAATTAGAAAAACTTGCATTTATATATGAAAACTTACACCTTCTTCCCACGGGGTTAGGCAGAAACCACAGAACGTCACCTGCTTCGATTCTTACATACTCCCTGTGCTTCACTTACGTTCACACATCTGGTCATACCTGCACGTGAGTACTACACACCTAATCTTTAAAGAAAAAGAACCTTATCTCCAAAGAAATAAAACTTATTTTTAACCTTTCTGAGGGAAACTTCACTCATAAAGTCTTTTGAAGCCACCTTTTTGAACACGGCACGTAAATCAACATTATTCATCAAGTACCAAAAAGAAAAGTAACTATAAATAAAGCGATACATAAATAAACACATACTGTATGTTTTGTCTATGAATATTTTGTTGTCGTACCGAAAAACTCGTCTAGACATTGTGTCAGTAGCCATTTATATTTATAGCCTTGGCTATTTTGTTTTATGACTGTATTCATAGTTTTGAACTAGAGTTGTAGTATCATAAAATTGTGTATCGTATGTAGTGACTAGTGATAGCTATTTAAAGCCGTGTCTCCTGCGCGTGTTTTTCAAAACATTACACAAAAACGTCAAAACAAAGAGGCGTGGCCCTATTTTGTGTATGAAAACACGATGTTTTTGTTTTCGACATTCCCCGCGCGGGTGGAGAGGGGAAGGGTTTGCTTCATTTTCAACCACCACGCGCACCGCGCACTTCTAGCATTTAGCATTTTGAAAGCTTAATTCCAACTGACACAGGTTTTGAGGTTATACTGTCCTGTGAATAGTTGACATTAATCTAAAAATATTTAAATCGCAGGAGACAGCTTGTGTATGAAAACAAATGTTTATGCGTAAAAAAACATGCGAAGGAGACACGACTTTATAAGGAAACATGCTGGTCTCTACTCCTTAGAACAATCTAGAGTCTAGACAAAATCAAACAGCTGTAAGCAGTTTTATTTAAGTATTTATTATGTTTACGGAATTAACTCTAAACTTATATATCTACATGAACTGATCTTGTCTTGACATACGTTTTGAGGGTAACGAAACTTGCAAGAGGGTGGACTGTTCTGAGCATAAAAAAATCACGTAGTTTTTACCAAAAACATACTACCAACTCCAGATATATGATTGAAGTTGGTCACAGTATATATTCAGAGTCAGACATGCGATTTGTGAACTGGGACATCAGTCGTAACAAAACCAGTATAAATTGGACTTGCATTCTATTGAAACTCCGTAATACCTCCGCGTTCGTCCGTATATTCATTCACCGCCTTGACAGCAGTGGTGATCAATATTAAAGGGCGTGCCTAGGTACGAACTCACGACCTACAACTCGCAAGTCGGGGCCGATACCACTGGGCCCCCAGTGCCTAGACTGTTCCCAACTATGTTGGAATCGGGTTCCAGTTCAACCGTATGCAGCTGAATACCAGTGTTTTACATGGAGCGACTGCCTATCTGACCTCCATAACCCAAATACTGTGTTATACTGGGTAATACTGGTTGTCAGAGTTTTGGCTTCTAGCTACACGTAACGACTGTCAAAGATGTACAAGTGACAGCCGGGTCCAACGGCTTAACGTGCTTTGGCATGGAAGGGTCTCGATATGGAATGGATGGTCACCCATCCACGAACTGACCGCGGCAATTGTAGGTTAACCTTCGATCTACCAATGTGGCTGTTATTATTTTGAAGACCCTCAACCAATGAGCATTGCAGTATTCGAATTTGAAGAGTGTGGGTAGTAGTACTAGTGATTTATTTTTCCTGTGTCACTCCGGGCGGGCTAAATTACAAAACAATCAAAAAAACTTCCTCAAACGTGCAGTAAACTTTTCTATTCCCAGAAGCTTTCAAGTTTTTTTCCGTTTGTTCATCAATCTAGTATGCAAATTGGACTCCACCGAAAACATTTTGCCATTCACTTGTACTTCACTTTACACTGCAGTCTAGTGGTCGCAAATGCTACTGCTGAGAATGAGGACCTGGTTACGATTCCCAGGTCGGGCAAAGTGTTATTGGGTTTTTCCATTAGGAATTGCTCAGTAGCAACCCTGAGTCTGGATTTGTGCCCGCTTGGTATCAATAGGACTGCCCCCTATTACATGAGACTTACACACAAGAGGCGAAATGTGGGTGTTTTATAGGTACACCTCTGCCTAACCCTTCGAGGATTACAGGCGTGATGTTATGTGCAACAATGTTAACTTAATTGTATTAAAAAATAATAAAATTTCGATAAAGATGTATAATTGTTTAAAATATTTTTCCTTGTTCACGAACCCTTCTCGATATAAAATTTAAAAACAGTGGAGGATTAAAAATAGTCTGCCTGTTTGAAATATGTGAGAGGGGGCTGCGAACTACGAGTATGTGATGCTAATCGGATATGGTATTATTTTCTAAGGAATAAAATATGTGTATTATGTACGGACGCCAGCACATCAAGTTACTACAATCTGTCAAATTTCTTTAATAGATTTTCAACTTTATAGCTAAAGCATTAAGGTTCAAGGTTGATTGGGAAAATTTGACAGTTTCGGGTAGCTTGACCTGCTGGCGTCTGTACTTGATGCACATAGGATGGCCTATAGAATTATATTCTTCGTGTCACTGCCACGACAGTTATTTGAATTTTGTACGTCCAATACTTCGCCAATTCCAACAAGGCATGTTAATTAAAAGCTTGTAAAAATATAATCCACTATAGGTATAATGGATTATATTTTTACAAGTTTCATAAGCTTCCATATTCACATTAATCACGTTTAGAAAGGTAGCGCCAGCCATTCTACCCACCTCTACCTAAAATAAATTAATGTGCTAACAATAAAACCTCCTCTATTCGCGTTAAACTCGCAGTCCGGACACCAGCTGTCCGGTATACCGTCCGCAAAGCTACAACACTGCACCACTGTTCGGATTAATGTTATTTTTATTTCAATCTGCGGTGTATATGTGGCCGGTCTGAACACGAGGATTTATTTGATCCCTAAAATTGGATTTATTTTTATAAGACTTGAAAGTATTGGATGGGTTATTGAACTATTTGAAAAGACTGTTCTGAATGGTGGTCCCTACCACCATTCAGAACAGTCAGTCAGACGTTTTGTACTAACCTTGAATGTGTAGATAGATAGTTTGAATGTATGTACAGTTAGTTTAGCGTACCTATAGGTGAAAAATTGTAAATTATAAATTTAAAAAAGGAGCTCTTTTTTACTTTTATACATAATTTATAAGCGTTTTGGCAGAGGTTATTGTAGAGGTATGAGGAACAGGATGTAAAGTTCACTCATCCTCCATCGGGTGTTGTGTCTGGCGGGCAACTACCCGATGATTCATCTCGGCCCGTTGTATATATGATAGTTTCGCGGTAAACTCTGCTTGCGAGATGCAGGATTTTGCGGTACGTCAGTATGACGCGTTGTTCGCATGTGGCGTTGTAGATACCGCTACACTATAATATATTGATAACAAAAACTGTGAAATAACACTTTTTCATTTTTATTGATGTCACAAATGATAAATGATTTTATTTCTGTAGGTAGGTTTGTACAAAAACTTTTACACATCAATAGATGAGGTCGGCGACCGGCGTTTCCTATCTGACTGGTCTCCTATATTATAAATATGTTTATTGTTTACGGAGCTGGTTTTGCCCACCTGATGTTAAGCGGTAACCTGAACTGGCTGCTACAACTGCCTCGTAAGTCTCAGACAGTTGGAACTTGACTTATAAGGTACAGACGCCCGTGGGTCAAGCTTCCCGAAACTGTCAAATTTTCCCAATCAACCTTGAACCTAATGCTTTAGCGATAAAGTTGAAAGAAAAGACTATTAAAGACATTTGACAGATTGTAGTACGTACGTATTGCAGTGTGTTGTGGTTGCTGTACTCGCTGTTGTCTGCGATCGTTTTGTATTTCATAATTTTTAATGCAAAAATCCAGGATGAGAAGTAATGGCCTATGGCCTTCTCCAGGTCCCGGGATACCTATCTGTCAAATTTCATTACGATCGGTTCAGTGGTTTAGGCGTTAGGTAACTCTGTCTGTTTGTTACTTTACCAGACATAAATACGAGTATATTATGTTTACCGCATTAAATAACTAAACCTATAATTTTATTTTAGCACTTGCCCGCGCTATTACTTTTATTTAACTTTGTGTTCTTTTTGAAGTGAAACTTCTTTACGCACGCTTGACTTGAGGAGTAAACTGGCGAACGCGTGACGTAAGCGTTACGAAAAGTGTGATCGGGCGAGGCGAACGGGAGTTGAGTGGGGGATATAAGCAAGAGAAAGAAGTGCGCGTGCACATTTTCTTTCTCTCTTCCTCTCATAGCCAAATACGTTCCGTATATCTAAGCACAGTGCAGGCCAATTCTGTATCACAGCGTTCTTTCTCTCTTTCTCTTATAGCTAGTAAGTGAAATATGTATATATCTCAGTCAGTAGTTCGTTTTCGAGTTTACTAGCGTTACGCGAACGGTGATTCTTTGGTTATTTTTCGTAATTCTATTTCGTTTTGAACAATTTAATGAATTAATATTTTGAGAAAGAAGTTTCACTTCAGTCGTGTGGTCATAAGCACACTCGGTTTTTTTTTTTCTTGTTGCTCGGCTCCTGAGATTCCTAGCGTGATGTTACATTGCCTATAGCCTTATTCAAGAATTGGGCTATCAAATGCAAAATTATTTTTTTGAATCCAACTGGTAGTTCCAGAGATAAAGCGCGTTCCAACAAACTCTTTAGCTTTATAATGATAATAGAATTATAATGTTTCGTGTAAAGTATTAAGGCCCTAATCTCTACGTATAGGAATTCTAATATTATTTGAATCCACTGAGTGTATCAATAATAGATAGAAAATTAATAAACGTATAAGATAAGCATTTTATTTATAATAGTTGAGCGTTTTAGTAGTTATTATTTAATTATGTAGTATAGATAGAAATAATGACCTCATTCAAGTGTTGTAATCTTATAACCAAAAGCTGTCGATTGTGCCTAAAACTTTAATTTTTTCCGACCTCGGACAAAATGTATAGAAATATAAATGAAGACACTTTTAAATATTCGTTCACGTTAACGTTATAATGTGCACGTAATTTCCATAAATTTTATGGAGATGCTCGTGGGCGTCCACGATAATATTGTCACGTTTGAAATTTTAAAAGCGCTCATTCAACCTTTTCCCAACTATGTTGGGATCGGCTTCCTGTCTAACCAGATGCAGCTGAATACCAGTATTTCACATGGAGCGACTGCCTATCTGACCGCCACAACCCAGTTACTGGGTAATACGATACCTCTTGGTAAGACTGGTTGTCAAACGTTCGGGCTTCTGATGACCTGTGACGACTGTCAAAGATCCAAGAAGTGCGGCCGGGACCAACGGCTTAACGTGCTTTCCGAGACACGGGGTGTCTCAGCACCTAAAGATGGTAACCCATTCACCGACCGACCGCAGCTGAACCTGATCGACCCGTGTGGCTGTTCTCCTAGAATAATGACTAACTATTAAAATTAATAACTTAAGGCCATCGTACTAACGTGTTACAGCGAACACTTCAGTTAATATTTATTTTAGTCAGTTAATTGGTATGACATTTTAAAACCAGTTGGCGTTGGCTTTAAATTCAAAATTCCGATAAAAACCGATTCATCAATGGTGGGCGTTTCACTGAAATAAATATCAAGTAAAGTAACATACGAGTTTTATGAATGAAAACTTTTTATACCCTATCCATTACATTAGCCGTTTTTTGACAGCTTTTTAGAACGTTCATATTCCAGATTACGTAAAAGTTAACTTATGCGTAATAAAATAAATATATAAACTGCCTTATCTTATTGAATTACATTATTTATGGCTTCTTACAAACATTATAATACCATACGTGTATCAATCAATGTATTGTGTGTTGCTGCAATCACTAGTTAAATCTGTCAAAAAACGGTTTACCTAATGGACAGGGTATAAATATTACTTGTTTGTAACATATTAAATGTCGCCGCAAGAGTGTCTACTAAATGCAAACAGATTTTTTTAATCCGTCGTTCCAGAGATTAGGGAATGCAAACAAACAAACAAACTCCTCAGCTTTATTATTAGGATACATAGATTATAACCAAAATTCCAAAATGATACGTTTCAATTTACAAAATAGCCATACAATAAAATGCCAGAATGAATTTGAAAAACAACACCAAATAAACTCATAAATCCTCGAATCAGATATATCGTAACTAGATGGCTGCTATTATTACCGAGGAACGTAAACATTGTGGTTTTCAGCGCCTGTGATTAACACGATTTCACGAGTAGCGCTTTCACAGTTTCTATGAAACCGAGGCAAATAAACAAATATGGGGTATTTAACGTAAATTCTTGTTTAGTTAACTGTAAGCAAGTTGTTTTGTAATTAACTATAAAGTTGAGCTCCTTCTGAAATTGCTCGTTCGGAGAAATATTGTCACCGAATGCCGAATTTATTACCACGGGCAAGTGTCGCAGTGTTACTTTTTGATGATGAACATTTTGTGCTGGAGAGAAAACATTTTGAAACATTTGGGTAACATTTTGTGAAGAGACTCATTAAATACAGGCCAATTTGTCCGTTAAATGCAAATAAAAATTACTACTTTAACGGTTTATAAATAAGTATAAAAATATATTTAATCACTTGCAGTTGTAAATGGTAGGTGGTAGTCACTTACCATCGATTGGGCTGTCGATGTGTGACAAGAAATATATATTTCCTTCGTCATTACGCGTAGCTGAAATGGCAATCGTTGTGTTGCTATTATCCTACAGGCAGTGTGTTTACCACAACACAATTCTAGCTAAGTTTATTCGTTTTTTTTGTATATATTGTGCGTGTGTCGTAACCCGGGTGAAATAAATGTATGTTCTTTATTTGTCTTGCTTGTATTTTTTTGCTTTACCAGATACAGACATGGCATCTCAGCGGTCAGAGCAATGCCATGGTTACAGAGACCGCGGGTACAAGTCCTGAGAGTTTCAGTTGTTTTAAAATCACGTTAGGTACTATAAATTTAATAATGGTTGATGTTAAAGAAAAGCTTAATAACACACCTTTTTTCATTTTAATTCAATAAACAATGAAATGTGTGTTTATATTTCCGAGATATCTATAAAAATTTCTGGAGGGAATGTGCCGTAACAATTTATATGACAATTTATAAATCGGCACGATAAGTAGAGCTGAAGACAAATTGATTGTATGAATGCACAACACAACACACACACAGTACACAACAGCTTGGCTTGGCCTGCTTTATCTGATATTATTAATTTAATTTTTAATGTAAGCCAATGTTAGAATAAACGTCACTCGAAAATAGACACATTTCTTAGCGAAATACCTACTTAGATACCTCATGACTTTCACAATATAAAACCCGATTTACACAGTGAAATTAAATTACCAGAGGCTTGCAATAAGTTGAAGCAATAATAAAAATTGCCCCGCCAAAACAATGTTCAGAATAAAAATCATTTGTTGCTTAAAGGAGATTGTTTTTTTTGGGCCCATGTTTTGCAACGTCATTTAATCGTATTATACTCAAAAAAAACGTAAATAATTTATCATTTAAAATGGTCTATTATTTCAATAAAGTCTAAAAAAGAAAATATTTTGATATAGCACTCATATTGTTGTTGCTAGGGAGTTTGTTGCGACACTTCTTCCCAGCTACAGCACTAGAATGTAGTGAAGGGCGGGTATTGTGGGGGACTGGCTGTATTATGTAATTTTGACGTTCAAAAAGTGCTGATTCTCAGCCTATTTTGATAAATGACTCTTAGCAAGGAAGAGTAACGTTTATTTGGACACAATTTATGAAACACAAAATAAGAAAGCTCACTTTTGAATGTATTGTATGCCACAAGGAAGAAAGTAGAATTGAGCAAACGGAGCTTAAGTTTATACCTAGCAAAATATCACATCAATCCCTCACTATTCGAACCAACACTAAAAGGCTTCTCCGAAAAAAAATATAAATATCAATCACAACAACGTTTCCTTTCCGTGCTCGATACACATTCGCCGCGGTCGCTTCTGAAAAAGATTAAACCGCTATCTATCGGGGTCAACGGTCCACATTGTGGAGCCCAACAAAGCACCAGGTTATAAATCATGGTACAGGTAATTTCCTACCATTACAGCCTTTCTAACGATCTGTATTGTTCCGTGCTGTATGCACGGGAAAATGGGCAGCGCGGCACAAATTACCCCCGTGTGTTTCGCAAGGGTTTTGAGGCTACGAAAAATTGGAGCGATATGAAAATCGGCGTTCTGTATGTCTGTGTATTTTTTATCTGCCGTTAAACAATCTTCGACGATTCTTGAGGTCAGCCAAGATGTTTGTTCTAATCCATGTTCACTGCACGCGAAGCATGACCACCGTAGATATGTAAGAAATAACAAAAGAATTAAGTATCTTTTTTTTTAGCCTTCATTGTGTCTCACTGCTGGGCAACGGCCTCCCCTTGTTTGTTCCAAACCTCCCTGTCTTGTGCGATCTCTGGCCATGTTGGCTGCAAATGCTACCACATCGTATCTTCATCACCAAGTATTTTAGAATTAAATTATTGTCGTGTTCATTTTTTAAATGCAATCATTATTACTAATAAAGTGACAGTGACAACTCGAACGACATGACATAATGTAAGATAAATAAATGTAGTATAATCAGCCTATTTTCCCACTGCTGGGACACAGGCCTCTTCTCTTCGAGAGGGAAATGAGCTGTAATCCACCACGCGGTCCCAGTGCGAGTTAGTACGTAAATGTCACATGACTTCGAATTTTTGGTTCTAAGACATGCGGTTTCCACACGATGTTTTCTTTTACCGGTTTGAGAGCAGTGCTGATGTAATTATATACACAAAGTAAAGCGTCTGGCTGGGTTCGAACCCACGACCTACAATTCCTAAGTTGAGGCTGTTACCACTAGGTCACCTGCTCTTGAAATATAACTAAATGTATGAATTTTTAATTAATTAGTTTTAACTAGGACTCTATGTTTCTTCTTTGAGACAAAGTGTTATATAGAAAGAACTATATCCATTCTTTGAAGAATGGAGAAAATGAGCTACGAGTACTGGCTTCAAAGATTTTTTGAAGCCAGACCAAACTGAAAAAAAAGCAATTGCACTCCGGGAGTGCCGGCAGAAGTGAAAACTTACCGTTTTACGAATTTTCGATCAGGTCACGTGTCCTGACGCGAGTTTAACATTTTTACCCATTACAAAAGTGTGAAGAGTGTTCAACGCCGCTAAAGAAGTTTTCACTTCAAAAATTCGCTTGGTAAGCCAAGCTAGAAGTTTCAACCTAGAAAGATAAAAACCACAGTGATATTTTCCGATGTAAAACCGTACTCACTCCAGATCGCAAAGTCAGCAAGCTGAAGTATCAGTGGGCTGGCCGCATCCGTCAATATTTCAAAATGGACAGGGCGCAACTCACCGGGTGTTAGACATTTGGAGTAGTCGGGTGTTTGTATTATAATGCCCCAGTTTCTCCCTTTTAAAATCCTACTAATATTATAAACGTGAAAGTTTGTATGGATGAATGGATTGATGGATGGATGTTTGTTACCCTTTCACGCAAAAACTACTAAACGGATTTGGATGAAATTTGGTACACAGATGGTTTATAACTAATATTAACATATATGATATTTTTATCTCGATATTCCCTCGGGATCGAAACTTATGCGGGTGAAACGGCAAGGCGCAGCTAGTGTCTCATAAGCAAAAAACAGATCGTTAAAAAGATCCTAACATCAACTAATTTAAGTATGTAAAGACTTTAGAATAAAGAAAAGTTTACCCAAACAAAAACAAAGTTTTGAACAAAAAACAAGAAACTTTTGAAAAGATTTTTTGACAAAGAAAAACTTAGACTAAGAAGAGAAACGTCAACAAAGTGAAACAGTATCAATCAAAGTTAACCAGGCTGTTAGGGACAGTTACAAGACATAAATAGAAAATCTACTAGCAACGCCCCTCGGTTTCACCCGCATATGTTTCGATCCCGTGGGAATATCGGGATAAAAAGTATTCTATATGTTAAGCCTGATTATAAACTATCCGTGTGCCAAATTTCATTTAAATCCGTTGAGGAGTTTTTGCGTGAAATAGTAACAAACATCCATCCATCCATCCTCACAAACTTTCGCGTTTATAATATTTGTACGATTTATAAAATTCGTTCCCTATTTAGACAGTGTGTAGAGTGCACGTCTGTAGCTCAAATTGGATCGTTTTGTGTGTTCTAGATTAAGATCTACTTTGTAGCCACACTTTTTATTGTTCTCCTTTTTCTATAATATTTTTGAATTAGATGTCATGCATCAGGAATGAAATTATCCGGAAAAGAACCTGAGTTACCGCCATAGCTTGCAGAGTAAGCAAACTGAAGTGGCAGTGGGCTGGCCATGTTTGTCGAAGGACCGATTGCCAGTAGAGCAGACGAGTCCTGGAGTGGCAAACGTAGTGTGGGACGCCCCCCAGCTGGACGGACGACCTTAAGAAGGTGGCTGGGTCAGACTGGATGCGGAAGGTGGAGGACAGGATGTTGTGGCGCGGTCTAGGAGAGGCCTATGTCCAGCAGTGGACTGCGACAGGCTGAGTTGATAGATGTCATGCATAGCTGTTATTTGCATGGCTATTGAAATGTCAATTTTAGATGATATTTAATTTGAATTGTAAGTGACTGCTGTTGGTGTGCTTATTATAAACAAATAAATAAATAATAGATAAATAAAATACTACTGAAATATACAAAACAATAGGTACAAAGATCTTTTACGGTTTTTCATGAGATTACTGGGAATTGTATGTCAATAATGGTGATTTATACCTAATATGTCTCCTCTGGCTTTTTCTGACCGCTAACCTTGTCAATAAAGATCAACCTGAAAACCAGCATAATATCATGAGTTGCTTAAAAAGCATTTCTTAAACAAATCGATTTCAGTCTTCATCATCATCTGCCTAGCCTTTTCCCAACTATGTTGGGGTCGGCTTCCAATCTAACCAGATGCAGCTGAATACCAGTATTTTTCATGGAAAGACTGCCTATCTGACCTCCACGACCCAGTTACTGGGTAATACGATACCCCTTGGTGAGACTGGTTGTCAGACTTTCGGGCTACTGACGAGCTGTAACGACTGTCAAAGATCCACCAATGACAGCCGGGACCAACGGCTTAACGTGCTTTCCGAGGCGTACCTCGGGACCGGTCTTGATATGTGACGATGCTCATCCATCCACGGACCAATCGCGGCAAGCGTAGCTTAACCTGATCGATCGACCAGTGTGGCTGTTATTACTTAGCCACAAGCCTCTCTCCCAGTTTCAATCTTCATCCCTTATTAAATAAGATTTATCTACATCCTAGTTTGTAATGCCACAAAGTGGAATACAAGCAACTGATGGTAATTTCACACTGTCGAAACCTAGTGACTTGAGTGCAGCTGAGTTTTATTATTGAAAACAGATATTTGAAACATGTGTAGCGGTATCTACAACGCCACATGCGAACAACACGTCATACTGACGTCACGCAAATCCTGCATCTCGCAAGCAGAGTTTACCGCGCAATAAGCATAGATACAATTTCCCGACATCAATCGTCGGGCAATTGCCCGCCAGACACAACACCCGTCTGGTCGGAGGATCCTCCCTTTTCTATAGAATATGAGTGAACTTTACACCCTGTTCCTCATACCTATAAACATGTTTTCATGAATAACTCTGTAACTGTGGATTTTTTAACCATATTTCAGTGCAGAAATGTTATTTTAATATCTAACATTAATCGCCAAAAAAAAGTTAAAGCATCAGAAGTTCTCATTATATTTTCTTGATAGGTAAAGTCGACCTCGTAATTAAATTAATCTGAGAGTTTTAGTGAAGTTTCCATTTACTGGGAAAATGTTGACAAAAGTGCTGTGTGTAGCATTCCACTATAAAACGTATTCCTTCCTAAACAAACCCAGGCAAATCCAGACAAAAATAGTGCCAAAATCCAAACAAATAGCGATCAATCATGTTTTAGTATCAATAACCAAAACATAGAACAATTTGATTTATTATTCGTTCGTCCTGAAGTTTTGTCCCACATTTCAAAAAATTCTTAGTTTGTCCCATATCACTATTATAGTTGTGCTTCGTCCCAAATCACAACTACATTAAAGGTACACCCAACAAAAAAAAATGTTCTTATTTGAAATTTTAGAAACAATAATGCAATAACAAAACTATTCTAAACATTTAGATATAAATCAAATTAAAAAAATATATATGGGACCACCCCTGAGGCATACCTTATCCATTAAAAAAAGACATCCTCCTTTTTGAAGTCGGTTAAAAATCAACATTCATAAATAAAAATTGGATCAACAGTAAACTAAGAGTTTACTTTAGGTTCTTTATGAAGAGCACACGTATTCAGCTCCTGACAATAGAATATTTTATGGTGCAAATCATAATGTTGTATAATCTAAGCAGGATGCAGAAGAAGCCTGATTATTCCTCGTGCACCTAGTAGCTACTAACGATTTGTTTAAGCATGCCAAAAAACAATTAAGGCAAAGTATTCTTATACAAAAAAAAATACACCAAAATAGTTATGTCAAAGTGTATTAGGAAAAAAAACATGCGAAAAGAAAGGATCTCAATACGTTACCCTTTTTTGCCGATTGTACAAAAAAGTAAGTTTTTCATGTACAAAAAAAAATTGGGCCGTAGAAGGAATATAAAATAGGACGAAGCGGTAATAAAATAATTAAAATTATATTTTGGGACGAAGGAAGCATAATGTTTTGGAGACCCAAGATTTTTTAAATGTGGTACGAAACACAGGACGAAGAATAAATCAACAATTTAACGTCTTATTTATCCTACAAATTGCTTTTATTTATACTATATTTTGCTTAGAACTTTGTTCATTGTTCCCTTTTCAATGCCTCGAGTCAAAAGAAGAGTTATGTTCCGCGGGTGTTAAAATAAAGTTACATTAAGGTTCCTTCACGTTGGTAAAAGGTAGGCTTTTTATATTATCTTTTTTTTCATTTGAAGCAATTTCTGTTTCTTAGAAAAGGTGATGGCGTAATTTTTTTGTTGAAAGTGTTTCTACTTTCCAACAGGCGATAGTCAGACTCTAATGCTACCGATTTCAGAATGCTTTCATTCATAAAAAAAAACTTTATATTACGTATTATAATAAAAAGGGAAAATGAAAAAATTATAAAAAAAAATTGAATTACAATTTTGTTGTTAACTAAACAGTTATTATTTTCTTTAAAATATTATTATTTAATGTGTCCATGGTGAGTCATGTAGATCATAACCCTATTATTAATACCATTACTGTACCAGCACCCTAATTGCGTAACACACTATCAATTTCAATTTGAATCATTTTGAAGGATATTTCTACTCCATTGCTTCATATATTCGAAAAATGTGTCTACTCAACAACGTAAATAACGCAATGAATTTTGTTGAACTATAATAATAATAATAATAATAACCTGTTCCCGATACCGGTGGGCTACTATTTTTTATATTTTTAAATGTTTTTATATATTTTATATTCTAATATTTAAAAATATAATTTATATGTTTACATTTAAATAAAGGAAATAATAATAAAAACTTTTAATTCGGACCAGTAAGTATCCATATTTTGGTTAGTACAAGACAAAACTTAAGAAACTAGTGTTAGTAAAACATTTTTTTTTTTTTAACAAATATAATTATGCTGTCCGATGTGACGCACCGCAAACTCAGCATGCACGACATTATTTGGCAACATTTAGTTGCACCCATCTCTCGAGCAGCGGGGAGTCCCATCGGTCAGCTAATACACACAGAATGCTATTACTATCAAAATGAAAGCCATTGCTACTGATAGTGTGTTACCTAGCCAATTACCCCGCAGGTTTTAATGCAAATAAATATGTTCTATTCTATTTTAATATTTTCCTCCATCGAAAGACTTTTTAAATAATCATTTAAAAAGTGTTTCGATGGAGTTTTGCCCGTTCTTCTCTATAGGAACCTACATATTATTCCGATTACAAAATTAATTTTAATTTTCCAGGAGCAATAGACACGGATATAATAAACAAATATGAGAAGGTATCTCTAGGAGTAGAACTAACCTGGCAGGCGTTGGACCCTGTGACGGTGTCACGGTTCCTGAGGCCAGATCTAGTGGCGGAGTACAAGTATTCGAAGAACGATATTACTGTTTGTGGTAAGTTTGTTTAAAATGATTGAGTACTAGAAGGTGCAGCGTGAGTGGGCACCCCACAAGGTGGACCAAGTGACCCTCCTACTCTTGGGAATGGGTCACTAGTTTCATCTTTCTGACTAACCGAATCCTTGACAATTCAAAAGTGCTTTTAGTGGAAATAAATGCTTTGAGTGCGAGTTTGAGATATTTTTTGTAGGTTATGCTTTTTAGTTGAACTTTCACTGAAGTCATGAGTTCGATGTCATAGAATCCTAAAATTGAATTTTAGTTAATTGAGTATGAACCAAAAAAATTTTCAACAAAGTCGATTTCAAAGACCAGAGGGGCAAATCTCATAATTTTAAGAACGTTCACAGTCTGATCTCAGTCTCAAACTGTCAAAAAAACTTCAAATTTCCCTACATTTTGACAAGTTTTTGACATTTGTTTTTCGATGAAATGAGACTGCGACTAGATTTTGAACGTTTTAAATTAAGAGAATTGGCCTTCTGATTTTGGTGAAATAGATCAACGATGGGTTTCCGATACTGTGGATCTGCATTAGGTAAAATAAATCACCAAAATGATTGATAGAATTAAAATCCACGATGATGGCTGTCATTCGTAGATCTTTGATAGTCCTTACTGACCGTCAGAAGTCCGAAAGTCTGACAACCGGTCTTACCAAAGGGGTATCGTTTTACCCAGTAACTGGGTTGTGGAGGTCAGATAGGCAGTCACTCCATGTAAAATAATGGTATTCAACTGCATCCAGTTAGACTGGAAGCCGATCCCAACATAGTTGGGAAAGGCCTAGGCAGATGATGATTTCAGTTCATGATTAATGTGTTGTAAAAACCTTATAAGTACAGACGCCAGCAGGTCAAGCTACCCGAAACTGTCAAATTTTCCCATTTAACCTTGAACCGTAATGCTTTAACGATAAAGTTGAAAATCTGTTAAAGAAATTTAACAGATTGTAGTATCTTGGTGTGCTGGCGTCTGTACATAGATAAGTATTTAATTTTACTATGCCAATAATTCGGTAAACGTTTCAGTCCATTATCCAACAGGCCTCGCCTATAACATTTTTATTCCTCTACCATATTATTAACTTCAACGCAACCCCATTACATAAGACAGCAATCCAAATTTCCCCTAAAATGAAACAGGTTACATAATAAAGCGAAGCGCGTCGACGTAACAGCAATAAAATGTTGATTCCGATAACTTTACGGCCAAGTTTTACAACTTCCTTGAGAAAACCAATAAATTCCGAAGGGGGGGAACAGGAAGACAATATCGCGTAATATACTTATTTGACAATGGTAGTTGTACCTATGTAGTGTAATTCGATATTTATGTAGGTAGCTACCGGAGGTTCTATTTATTTCTTTAATCGAGTGAGTATAGACACTTGGGCCGATTTTTCAATCATCTGATAACTTTATTCGAAGAATAATTTTGCAATGTTGACAGTTATTTCATACAAAAACTGTCAAACGTCAGTTTTATTCCACGAACAAAAATTATCTGCCGATTGAAAAATCAGCCCTAAGAGGTATGAGGATCTGTTACTTTATTTATATTATTTTATTCCTCGAATAAAAGCTACCAGGCGATGAGAAAATCAGGTCTTAATCAGTTATCAATTTTAGTGAAAGGACATCATTAATTTCGTACCCAAAAATTAAAGTGGCTGGCCAGAAAGAAAAGTACTGTTTTCTTATAGGCAATAACAGCATTTTTTACTATTACAGCGAAAGTCTTAAGTCTACAATTAACTCCTCGGCTGCTCTTTGAGGTTGAAAATGCCAAAAATCATATTTTTATAACAGGTATAAGCATAACATGAAAAATATTCCAACTTTTAATTGAATATAACATCTGGAAGATGTTTTAACTATGTATAAAATGTTCGGCACTTGAATGATGTCTCCTGAGGGGCAATTCTTGTAATTTAAAGAACGGTTACAGTCTGAACTCAGTCTCAATCTGTCAAAAATAAGTGTAATTTCCCTAAATTTTGACAAGTTTTTGACGTTTGTTTGTCGCCGAGATGAGACTGCGGCTAGATTTTGAACGTTTAAAATTACGAGAATTGGCCATCTGATTTTTGAGTGACTATTTGTAACAAAAAGATCCTAATAAGTTTTTGGTTGCAATGGCATTCAGTTTGTTGTTCCATACTGGTAGTGGCCGGGAGTCGTCACGCGGTCTCGACGCCCGGAGCGTCTCCCGCGGCGGCTGGGACGGGAGGCTCTCTCCCTCATCCGTCCCGCCACCTCCTTCGCTAGCATGACAGCTTCGCAGAAGGAGGCGACTGCCTCCCAATGGTCTACCCTTATGCCAAGTTTTATTCAAATCCGTTCAGTTGTTTTGGCGTGAAAGCGTCGCATACACACTTTTGCATTTATAATATTAATATAGTTAGGATTGGGGATTGATGTGAAGAAATCATCAGCATCATCATCAACATCATTGGCAGCTGTGTTCTATACTGATGAGTATAGGCCTCATTCCTTTTATGCTATGATTTCCTGCTTATATGTGCGCGTCTCATCCAAAAAAAATAAAAAAGCTATGAAATATAAAACAAAAATTGCTTACTTACCGAAACTGTTCCAAATCACTGTTAGCACACTGGTAGCGTGTCCAAAAGGCTGTCACGAGAAAAGCAGTTGCTTGATTTTAATTTTTTAATCGCCTGCTGAAATAAAAAAGGTCGCTGGGACACCGATGCAGGTTGCCCAGAATAATTCTGCAGGCGACGCGCTGTGAAACAAACACAGCAATAAAAAGGTGCCTGCTGAATTTTACAATAATACTCCTACATTCCTATAACTTAAGTGTATCTATAAATCTGTAAAAAAAGTGTCAGAAAAACCTGTAAGCAATGGAATTATCTTAATGCTACATTACCTGTACCCTAATTGTGTGTAACACACTATCAATCATACTCTGAATCATTTTGATGGAATCGCTTCATAATAAATGTTCGAAAAAATTGTCTAGTCATCAACGTAAATAACGCAATGAATATTGTTGAACTGTCAAAATGAAATCCATTGTTACTGATAGTGTGTTACGCGATTACCCCACTCTCAGTTTTGCCAAAACGAACCATCAGACAATATCTCAATAATTCAGTAACACAAAAATTACTTCGGAAAAATGAGTTGTAATATGGGTGGCGATTTTGGCCCTAGCTGGGCACAATAGACATTAGTAGCAATAAGTTGCCTAACGTATGTATCCGAGAACATTTGTGATAGCGATTAGGACACCGTAATGGGGGTGAAATTGCTTACCCTGATTTATTTTGGGGTGAAACGCGAGGGCTATTTTTGTACACGACGTTCATTAGTTACAGGGTAACAGGAAGAACTTAACGTGTACGATGCGGGGGAAGTTACATCGTGTCATGTTAAATAAAGTGAATAAGAGTGTACCAGCAGTGTGACAGAGGTACGAAGGACCAAAAAAAAGAAATTTAAACTCAAAATAATTACTTGTCAGAAAATTGAATTATTTATATTATTATACACAATACTCCCTGTTCACTAATATATGTATAAGTATATAAAAAGGAGGGGATATAATCAAAGGGCATAAAAAAAATCATCCGCATCGATGTCAATAGGAAACGTGCCCAAAAGGCTGGCAGCATTACCGTGTTGTATGGCAATGCTGATTCTTTGGCCAAAAAATAGGCCAGCGCTCTGGTCGACAGAGTCAACCAACCGCTTGGCGAAGTCGACCAACCGCTTGACTATATTATTATGTACGCTCGCCTGCTCATTGGTTACATAATTGTTTGAGTGAAAAGCATAAAAGTTTTGTGCAGGTCTCTGTAGATGGAATCTGGATGGTCAATTCCTCGATGTTAGGTTTTTCTATACAAGCCAATAGCAAAAACGCGAGACCTAGGGATGGTGTAGAAGTAGGTACACCCGTAATCACCAACTCCTAAGCCCTCTTAGTAACGGGCAGCTTCCTTATCTCAGCGATTTATTTTGCGTGCTCGTTTTTCTACGCACTGCCTAGCACCAAAAGTTGAAAATACAACAGTGTTATTTTGATGCACTGGGATTTATTAACTCTGTTGGATTTTCAATGCTCGGCTTAACTGCAATACTGAGAATTGAAAATCCTGTGCGCCATAAAAAAACGCCAGTTCCTGGGCTAAATAATATTCTGAGAAAAATTTATATTATTAATAAGTATACGAGTTTTTATTATACAGATTCACTCAAACATCAAAATAAAAAATATAATAAATTCCCTTCCCCACCAGTTATTGCTAAATATTGGAGTAATTTCCCTCTATTTATTGAAAACCTGCCCGTTTTCATTGAGTCATAATATCTGGTAATGGATGTAATATTGTTATGAGTTTCTTATTACCTATAAAATACTAAAAAATAAAAAATAAAACTACGGAACTAACGAACGAAGAAACTACAAAATATTGTAAGGTGGTGAGGAACCCGCACACGAAGGGTTCCGTACCACCGCCCGTACAATATTGAAGACTACAATTAAAAAAATACTTTTGTAATAACAACAGTTTTCTTGTATGGGGAACAACACATTTTTACTTTGTTATATTTTTGTTATTTGTTTTTATAGCGGTACATTAGCACATACTCTGTGACAGTTTTTAGTGTCTACCTTTACCTTTCCCATAATATTTCCTTACACACACGCCCACACACTATCACACACAGACACACCAAACACACCACGCACCCACGCACGCATACTTACATAATCAGCCTATAATGTTCCCACTGCTGGGACACAGGCCTCCTCTCTTCGAGAGGGCTGTAATCCAGCATGCGAGCCCAGTGCGGGTTGATAGATGTCACATGTCTTCGAATTGTTGGTTCTAGGACATGTCGGTTTCCTCACGATGTTTTCCTTCACCGTTTTGAGAGCAGTGGTGATGAAATAATTTACAGAGTAAAGCGCCTGCCTGGTTTCGAACCCACGACCTACAACTCGTAAGTCGCGGCCATTAACACTGGGCCACCACTGCTCTGTGCGTACGAGTGCCCGATATTAATTATAACTGCTTCTGAAGGAATGGAGGCTTAGGCACCATGTCTTCCACACTATAATTAAAACTATTATGTATTGTTCATGATCATTTTAAAATGTATAGACTTATATAATTATTATTGTGACAAATAAATTATTATCTTATGTAATTAAGGTTTAAAATATACAGCTCTAAGACAAACGGACGGATGGACAGCAGGGCCTTAGTAATAGGGAACCTTATTACCGCTGGCACCGTTTGGGTACGGTACCCCAAAAATGCATTATCCTTAATCATCTCCAATTTAGTGTCCACAATCCTATTCGTCGGTGGAAAGCAGAGATCATGGTATTCATACCGATTCCGAGGGTCCCTATGACCCCAGACATATTGACAAAATCTTCTTTCATTTGTCCGCGAACACAACACAGCCAGGCTTAGCCTCATAGGGAGTTACATACATTGTATGTATATTTTAAGAATTCAGGTGCAAGCTCCATAAAAAGCCGATCTATCACCAGTAACAAATAGGAACTAATATACAGAGAATTCGCATAAAATACCCCATTTCACAACTAAGTATCCTCATGAAATTCGTTCAATCACAAAACTCCCGGTAACTTACTACAATGATCTTTTGTCACGCCATCAGGGAGCGAGACAGGGATATTTTGGCAAAAGGAAGAAAGAGACGACAGCATAAATAACAGTCTTATCTTTGACGTCTGACGGCAGAATGGTTTTAGGAGCTCGCTTGGTATTAGGTATCTATTACGAAAATGTGAATTTATTTGCAGTAAAATTCTTCATAAGGCTTATCGGTGATGGACTGATGGTGGAGAGCAATAAGTGTTCAATTGAATTGTAGACTGATGACTTCATTTTTATCTTCGTTTTAAATTATTTTGAGGGGCTTTAATAACAGCCGCACGGGTCGATCGATCAGGTAAAGCTACGTTTGCCGCAATTAGTCCGTGAATGAGTGACCATCTTTACATACCAACACCTCTCCGTGACTCGGAAAGCACGTTAAGCCGTTGGTCCCGGCTGTCATTTGTGAATCTTTGACAGTCGTTACGTCGTCAGAAATCCGAAAGTCTAACAACCAGTCTCTTCCCAAGGGGTTTCGTATTACCTAGTAACTGGGTTGTTGAGGTCAGATAGACAGTTGCTCCATGTAAAATACTGGTACCCAGCTGCATACGGCTAGACTGGAAGCCAATAGGTCAGAAATGACGTGGCGAATATCGCATACACATACGGTCAAGGAGCGAGTGGGGTAATTACGTAACATCCCAACATTGCAATTCCTTTCATTTTGACAATTCAACAAAATTCATTGCGTTATTAACGTTGTCACACAAATTTTTCAACCATATGAAGCAAAGGGATAAGGGCAGGAGAATTAATGAAGCAATGGATTAGAACTTTCCTTCCAAATCTTTCTAGGAAATTCGCGGATAATATAAGTAAAGTTGGCGAAATTAATATACATATATACTACCAACTTCATCCACTAATATTAATCACAGACAATATAAGTTGGTAGTCATTAATTCAAATCACAACTGCCATGCTATGACAGTTATATAAAATGGCTGTAATGTGGCAAATTGACGTGTGCCAATCTACATAACAATTAATTTCCCTGACTGCACGTATATTCTGACACTACAAAAGCAGTATAAGTTATCACATTTAAACTTCCTGGTATATTAATCTGTCTTCGTTAATTTGATATATTATTATTATACTATACTGAACTGTACATACTGTGTGTAGTTTCGAGCGATAATTTATAATTTGTATGAAAGGCGCAGTTAATTCGAATAAAGGATTTTCTCTTCTAACAATTATAATATAAAACGCCCTTGTGGAAGATTTGTTCAGCGTCAATCAATTTATGCCTCCATGTGAGTAGTGTTGATATTACAGACAGATTTTAACTTTTCAACTTTTCCAAGGAGATATTGATAAACTCTAGATACCTAATAGGGACCTACGTTACCCATAAGGAATTGTTATTCAAATAGACACAGAATAAAGCTATTAAAACAGTCGGCATTCGTGAGAAAATCCTATTTCCAAAACATGCGGCGTCGCCATCACAGTTAGTTGGTAGGTGTGTGTGTGTATGTGGGTGTGTGAGGGTGTGTGTGTATGTATGTAGTGTGTATTAGCGTAGAAATTAAACAGCATCTTTAAGTGTAATAAATATTAACTTATTGTCTAATGCATTTTGAAAAAATCTCTTTTTTCAAAGAGTTTCATGAAAATTGGTTTGATAGTAGTAGCAAAGAATGACGTTGACAAGTATTAATTACCAGCTGACTCAACAGACGTTGTCTGGTCTAAGTAATAATACTTCATACAAAAATTCCATCGAAAAAAGGCCGTCCAGCTTTTCCCGAATGTGATCATTTTCCTGGAAACTTTTCCAATTTACCTTTCCATAAAAACGTAATTCGGACTATTCCGAACATTTGAGAAGAAGGTGTGAGTTTATGTATGTACAGACGCCAGCAGGTCAAGCTACCCGAAACTGTCAAATTTTCCCAATCAACCTTGAACCTAATGCTTTGGCGATAAAGTTGAAAATTTATTAAAGAAATTTGACAGATTGTAGTAGCTTGATGTGCTGGCGTCTGTACATACTAGCTGCGCCCCGCGGTTTCTCCCGTATAAATTTCGATCCCGTGAGAATATCGGGATAAAGTATACTATATTATGTTAATCCTGGTTATAAACCATCTGTGTGCCAAATTTCATCCAAATCCGTTCAGTAGTTTTTGCGAGAAAGAGTAACAAACATCCATCCATCCATACAAACTGTCACGTTTATAATATTAGTAGGATGTATATGACAGTCCATTTCAAAACTTGCACCATCTTGTGAATGTTGCTACAAATGACTTCATGAAGCTATGCGTATTATGGCTGTAAGCAGGCATAAACAACCTATCTCGTATATTATGTAAATCCTGAGGAAGTGTAGACGTTCTTAACTGCGTATTTATAGGTGTTGATGATAAGAAAGTGAAGCAAGTCATGAGCATAAGCGATTTTGAAGACGACGTATCTTGGTAATATAAATGCAAAATATCCATCAAGTATTGATGTTGTCTGCAAGTTCTGCCATTATTATAACGGTCATCATGAAATCTGCCATTTTCACCAAGTATTTGACATTGAGGTGTCGAAAAACGCTCTGTATTTGGACAGCCGTTCACCACTTTCTGAGGAAACATGCTTAAGCTGTTAATTCAATACCACCAATCAATTTGAGTAAGTAACATCCATCTAATGATCCGTTAATTTGCCAATGATTTATTAAAATCACTTCGAAAATCCGTCCATTTTTAACAGGTCCATTTATAGCAATTATTTCACACGCATCCTAAGTCTTTAGTACAAAACAATATGGTCAGCAGTTTAATAAAAAATACGTACCAAAATTATGTGTACTTGTACGTTAATTTTCCATGAAATAAGAAGCTAAACTTTTGAGACAAAATACGCGCCCGCTTCCGCTCGTGACAACCCGCTAATCTCTCCTCGCTTACACCAACAGCTACACATCACTTATCTCCAAATACAATATCGCACTCTATCCGCGCAGACGCGGGATGTAGTTCAGTGTAAAATTATTTAAAAAAAAGAGCGATCAGTTTGCGATGTGAACGACACAAATATACATATAGTTTAAAAATATTTTTGTTTTGTGTAAAAATGAAGACGCCCTGCATTTTACCTGGATGCTCTGTTATCGTAAGTTTTAATTTATAATAATAATACATATTTTAAATTTTAGGTTATGTAAAATTATTTATCGTATTTGGTAGTAGCAATGTTTTGAATACAATGTTGAGTGCTGTTTGTGTGATTTGTAATTAAAAAATGTCATTTGTTGAAGAATGTCTGTGTTGTAAAATTACTTGATAGCGAATTAAGATAACAAATAGATTAAGGCTTGCACTGGCTAGAAATGCTCACTCAAATCTGTAAAGTTCTTTCCTTAAAATACCGTGTCAGACACTCTGCATGGTTCTCACATGATCTGACCGAGATTATGTCAGGACTTTAAAAGAGACTGTGACCTCTGAGTTTATTTCGGCCTTTCTTCTCAGAGTAGTCGGATAGGATACGCCGACCTCATCTAGTTTTTAAAATATGATTGATATGATCTGACTGACTGACTGACTGATCCATCAACGCACAGTCTAAACCGCTGGTCCTAGAGACATGAAATTTGGAGGGTATATTCTTAGTGAAGAGTAGGTATCCACTAAGATAGGGTTTTTCGAAATTTCATCCCTAAGAGGGTGAAATGGGGGGATTTGGTTTCTATGAAAAATCTTATTCCTTGAGTTAATAAACATGAAACTTGGCACGGATACTTATCTAAGTAAATTATGAAGTCTGCCATTTTTTATTTTTAGATACCTACCCCCTAAAAGGGCATTGGGGGGTTCCAAATTTTGTACGGAAGAACTTTAGCGCGCGGTCTAATTTACTCGAATCTCAGTATTTATACCTAGGATTGAAAGTAAAGAATAATGTGTATCAAGGGTTTTCGAAAATCTACCCCTGACGGGCTGAAAAGGGGTAGTCAATTTTAAAGGGAAGCATTTTTCGGTGTGCCTTGATTAACTCGAAAATTGGTATAATTAAATAATCTTTGAGTCAAGTTATGAACACATTCCAAACGATTCCGATTCGATCCCTTACCTAATGTATCAGGACGGCCACCAGTCGGTTTGCACTTAAGCGGAAATTGCAGAGTTATTTTCAAAACAAATAGCGTAGAGTCATTTCAACACCTCTCTCCCTTGATTTTGTATATATATATATTATAAGTATATATTATAGTAATGGTATGTATGTGTTATATACGCCTATTTATCTATTTGTTTACCTAGTTTTAAGAGTTTTTTTTTCATTGTCCCTCTCAACCAAAGCACCTGCCATCCAATCTCTTCACCACCCTTGGTTGACTGGTAGAGAATGCCTAAGGCATTAAGTCCGCCTTTGTACCTTTTTGTGTGAAAAGATTAAATAAATAAATGTAATATTTCTCCAAAAATCCTACGATTTCATTTTTACTCCACCTATATTGTCCCACTGCTTGGCAAAGGTCTCCCCCATATTTGTCCACTTTTCTTTGTCCTGTGCCTTCTCCGTCCAATTAGTTAGGAACGAGTCGAAATCGTCACTCCAGTGTTTCAGGTCGCCAATGCTCAGTTCTTGGAGCATTTGCTGCAGTCGATCTGCTGTAGACAACAAAAGAACGATATAAAAAATAAACTACTTTTCACTGCACTTGTGTACCTACAGTAAAACAAATATTTCAATAACAAATAAAAATAAAATTGTACAACTGAAAAAATAATGCTCGGTAATGTAAACATCAATATAAATGCGATTGCTCTAAAACTTGTAGAATTTTGTATCATAGTTTTCATATCAATCGTGGTGTGTGTATGTGTAATATAAATATGATCATCCTACCTCTATCCTTTACTTTATTTGAGGTCGGCTCAATATGTGTTTTTCTTCCAAACTTCTATGTTAATCATCATCTCGGTAGCATCACTCCCTTTCCAGCCATATCATATTTAACACAGTCCATCCATCGTTTCTTTGACCTTTCCCTACTCTTAGAGCCATCCATATTCATACAGTCATACTTTCAATCTACATTCATACGAAAAATTGTATGAAAAGACAATTTCAGACACTCACACATACAGAGCTTTAATTACTTCTTGTATTTGCTACCTGTATCATATTACATCATCATCTGCCTAGCCTTTTCCCAACTATGTTGGGGTCGGCTTCCAGTCTAACCGGATGCAGCTGAATACCAGAAGTTTACATGGAGCGACTGCCTATCTGATCTCCACAACCCAGTTACTGGGTAATACGATACCCCTTGATGAGACTGGTTGTCAGACTTCTGACAAGCCATAATGACTGTCAATGATACATGAATGACAGCCGGGCCTAACGGCTTAACGTGCTTTCCGAGGCACGGAGATGAAGATGGTCACCCATCCACGGTCCAACGGCGGCAAGCGTAGCTTAATAGCTTAATATAAATGTTATATAGGTAGCAAATAAAAGAAATAATTATGTAGTGAAAGATAGTGGCAACATCGTATCAATCTGATTGCATTCGGACACTGCTGGACCGAGCTCTTTATCATTTGAAAGATAATGATTTATCATCACTGAATATCTTTGCCAAATACGGCTACTATTTACCAGATTAAATCAGTCTAGTACTTAGTTGTACGTGTATTCCCGCAATGTCTTTCGATGCAAAACACTTAGCAGAATCTAAGAATCAATCACCTCAGCCTCAACTGCTATATGATATATGCTATCGCAGTTCACTGCTGGAAATAGGCCTCTCCCAGGCTGCGCAACAACACCCTGTGCTCCGCCTTCCGCATCCAGTCTATCTCAGTCACCTTTTTAAGATGTTCTGTCAATCTAGCAAGGGAGTGTTCCAGGAATCTTAGTACACTGAAATATAATTGGGTTTCATCATTGACCAAATGGCCAAGTCAAATTGATTTATTATTCGATTCACCAAATGTAACACACAATAATGTAGCACATAACAACAACATAAATACAACTGACGAAGTGGTTTAAACAAGTTAGCAATAAATTCAAAACTGATGTCACCACAAGAATGATTATTGTAGTTTTGATTAGTGAATTTGTTACGAAGTTTTAGTTATTGCACTCTTGCTTACAGAAAAACCGAGTTCCTGAAGGATTCATAAAAAGTTACTTGGAGAGAGTTAATAGTTCTAGATTCGCCGATTCCGAATATATAACTCAAAATCGAGTTATTATATTCTTCGTTAGCGCGGCAGTAGGTACTTTCATGCTTTTTGCATGCGAAATTATTCCACAAAAACAATATTTTATTGTGTCATATGTTAAGTGGTAATTTTTAAATAATAAAAATATACGTGCATGATATCATACACTATTGACAAGGTAAACATTCAAATTAATCTCTGGAGATATGGGTCATTGTGATCGTCGCGATAGATAAGATAAAACCGGCACTATCTCTACTGTTGCGCTTGCGCATAAGGGGGTCACTGAGGCTGTTAATACTTGAGCAAGATTTATTTACAAGTACCTTCGTCCATTGTTACCATTGCGGGTAGAACCTGGATGAGGCTGACACAGGGGCGTGGGGAATAGCACTTGAAAAGAGAGGCGCATTCTCAGTAGTGGGTAAAATCGGGATATGGATGATGATGATGGTGACCCTTAGTTTAGTTTAGTTTAGTTTATAATCCTGTACGAGTCGCAATAAATACTTTTTCTTTCTTTCTTCGTCCAAATAATGGAGAGATTGCTCTTCTTCTTCTCTTTAAAACAGAAAATAACCTAAATCTCTTATTAAAAGGAAAAGTAGTCTAAAAACAAATGTAGAAAGTGGAAAGAAATTATCAGTTTTTTGTGAGTTTTTTATTCGATACAAAACAACTGTCAAAATAACTGTCAAAATTTTAAAATTATTCTTAGAATAAGTTATCAGATGATTGAATAATCAGCCCTTAATATATATAATTCTTCTGTACGTGTGTTTGTCATCTAACTCCTTCTAAACGGCTGGACCGATTTGGATGTGTGTATATTTCAATGGGTTCCTGGATGCTTTGAAAACACAATTGTACCCTGTCGGGCAGGACGACATCTGCCGGGTCCGCTAGTTTGATCAAAACTTTCCCTAGAAATGTGGTTGGTGATTCTTTAAAAGATAACTAGTAGCTGTTAATTACTGCGACATAAAGTAATTATTCGAGAGCAAATAACTTACTGAGACTACCGTATTATGAAGGTATTAATGCCATCATTAATCCAATGCAAAAAAGAGATGGTGCTGTCGTCCTTGTATAGCTCTCTCTGTCTCTCTTTTACATACGTCATAATACGGACCCTGGACTGCACAAAAGAGATTTTTTTCATCCGGAGCAGGAAAATAGGCAGGTTTTCCTGCTCCGGATGAAAAAATCTCTGAAATGATGAAAAAATTGAACATCGTCAAATGTGTATCATCTAATGATCGTACGACGGATGTTGAACAAACAATCATTTAATGATTTGGAGAGGTCAATGGCCGAAGCAAAACCACAAAATTACTCGTTAATGACCACGAGGTATTGTTTTTATAAACAGTGATTCATTTTCATCTTATTATTTTTTTTAATGAATCATTAACAATTGTAATAATATCTATTACAAATTGACTGACGACAGCTGACATTTGATATACTAAGGAGGTTAAATTAAGCAGCGATTAGCTTGAATTATTTAATTACTAACAGTTGCTTGGATTCTGTTTTGAACCATGATTTTTGTAAATACTATCAACTATTTTCTTGGCAAGAAAGTAAATGCATAACTGGCACTGAAACTGTGAACGGTAACAATATTTTAATGACCTACCGACCGGCATTGCTTCAAATGGAGAGTAGTGTCAGTTGTGGCCCAGTGATAACGGCCGTGACTTACCGTGTTATAGGTCGTGGGTTCGAACCCGAGCAGGCGCTTTACTTTGTGTAAATTATTTCATCATTACTGCTCATAACAGTTAAGGAAAAAACATCGTGAGTAAACCGGCATGTCCTAGAACCAAAAATTCTAAGAAATGTGACATCTACCAACCCGTACTGGGCTCGCGTGGTGAATTACAACCTACTCCCTCTCACAGAGAGGTGGACTGTGTCCCAGCAGTGGAAATATTATAGCTGAGTATGCATCGCTTCAAGCAACCATGCTAGTACCTTGTAGTAGGTACCTTAGCTTTGGGGATCGTGCGATCGATGGCCCTGTATGGGGCCCCGGTGTGGGCCTCTGACCTGGCGGCCGCCAGTATCGCAATACTGCGGAAACCGCAGAGAGCGATGGCCGTCAGAGTCATCAGGGGATATCGCACGATCTCCAACGAGGCGGCCTGCGTACTGGCTGGATCCCCGCCCTGGGACCTCGAGGCGAAAGTACTCGCGTCATTGTATAGGTGGCGCGAGGAAGCGAGGGCGCGGGGTGAGCGACCGATGCAGCGACACGTGGAGCTGCGTCGGTCTCAGCTTCGCAAGGTCCTGGTGGCGGAATGGCGGGACAGGCTTACACGCCCTATCGCTGGCCTCGTCACCATCGAGGCGGTCCGGCCGGTGCTCGAGCGCTGGCCCGGGAGGAGGCACGGCTCCCTGTCGTTTCGGGTGACGCAGGTGCTCTCGGGGCATGGTTGCTTCGGGAAGTACCTGTGTCGCATAAACAGGGAGCCGGACGCCCGGTGTCACCACTGCGTCGACTGCCGGGAGGACACGGCGCGGCATACGCTGGCAGCGTTTGCCGCCTGGGAGGAGCCGCGCCGTGCCCTCATCTCAGAAGTAGGCAGTGACCTGTCGCTACCGGCCGTGGTCGAGTCGATGGTCGGCAGCGAAGAGTCCTGGGACGCGGTGGTTTCCTTCTGCGAAACAGTCGTCTCGCAGAAGGAGGCTGCTGGGTCCGGTGATGGACAGCCGCGGCGGGTTCACGGATGAGTGCTAAGGCGTGCTAGTGTTCCCGCCGTAAGCGGCAGAGGAGGACACCGTGGAGTTTTAGTGGGCTAGAGGCCCACATAACTGCACTATCTCCCCATGGTAGTGCAGAATGCAAGAGCATTTTTCTCCAAGATAAAAGAAAAAGGTACCTTAGCTTAACATGTGTGTCTACACAGTACACTCTATAAATAACCTTTAATCCTTTAGAAAAAGAGTTTAGACTGCTTTCACATTTAGGAGAGTTTAGCAGTGCGACAGTCGCTGACTGACGTCGCCCAGTTAAAAATTAATATTATAGACAGAAGCGCGGCGGCCGGAGCTGGGGTTCTGTCAATAGCAGGGGTAACAATGTTTCCCCGTCGGAATTCATTTTCAAAATGAAGTGCGCCATACTGATCTCAACTACGGCGCTGCAGCCGCGCTGCTATCGCGAGGCTGTTCTTATAATGTGAAGGCATCTGCTTCTGCAGCGCTACTGTCGCGCTGCCAACATCCTAATGTGAAAGCGGCCTTATAGGTAAATTCGCAAACAAGTTCGAAGAATGAAGCTATTTATTTATAGAGCAAAATAGTCTGGATTAAATCAGGTGCTCTAATGTTAATAAACTCATCTCCACACAGTTCATAGAAAAAGCGATGGATATAGAATACTGTTAGTAAACTCCACCAACCTTTAGAACATATGATAAAATGGCGGAGGAAGAAACTTCCTAACGCATTTATGATATTAATTAGAACAAGGCTAAGATTACTGTTTATACAAGCTCGACTGGTCTTCTGTTTTAGACGGAAAAACTAGCTTCGCAGTGGAAAAGCGCGGTAATTAAAAGTTCTCTTAGAAAATAAGGGAAAAGAGACGGTTTTATTTATTTCGCAAGGATAAAAACCACGGACGATATATAAATATTATTTTATACTACATATACATCATATACTATATCTTCTTCATATATATAATTCTTTTGTACGTGTTTTTGTTACCTAACTCCTTCTAAACGGCTGGACCGATTTGGATGAAATTTTGTGTGTATATGTCAATGGGTTCCTGGATGGTTTGAAAATACAATTGGACCCGGTACGTGGCGCTGACGACGTCTGCCGGGTCTGCTTGTATTATACATGTCTTCTTGTTCTCACACACTATTGTCTACATTTCTTTTTTATTTCTCCTTTCGCAGATCTGCTGAAAGAAATTTCTTAAGAAATAAGCAGTACCATTGTACTCAATACTAATATGTTGTATTTGTATAATTTTTTCTGTGTGCACATAAATAATAAAATAAATAAATAAATATTTCCAAAATTATTCTCCATTTTTCGTCTTGGCACTCAGAATAATATTGGGCCAGTCGGCAAGACTCTCGACAATCCTGGAATGAAAATGAATGTATTATAGTACCCTCGAGTGCACGGAAAAAGCCTTTACGAGTGGGAAGTTAGCCCCGAAATTACATTGTAAACTGGCTCCCAGCTGGCTGGCTGGTTTCCAGGGACTGCATAATCACCCTCTAATGAACCCACGCCCCCCGCAGCTTTCTTCAAGTCATAAAAAACTAACCTACCCGAGCCGAGATAAAATATTTCCTCTCATAATGTACCTTGCCCACAGCTGTTTGTCTTGTCATACATATTCAGTGGCCTCTAAAAGATAGTTGATATTTTTCCACTTCAGCTGTGATGCACATATTATGAGTTAAAATAAAAATTAATCATGTTATCCTGAGGGATTACTTGATTATTTTGTATGATAAATAATAGGTTGAATTAGTCAATAACAACGTTACAGTGTACAGTTCAAATATTTGGAACTAGAATATTAAATTATAACGTGGTGGCCCAGTGGTAACGGCCGCGACTTACGAGTTGCAGGTCGTAGGTTCGAACCCCGTCAGGCGCTTTAGTTTGTGTAAATTATTTAATCACCACTGCTCTCAAAACGGTGAAGGAACCAAAAATTCGAAGACATATGACATCTACCAACCCGCACTGGGCCGACGTGGTGGATTTCGGCCAACTCCCTCTCACCGAGAGGAGGCCTGTGTCCCAGCAGTGGGAACATCATAGGCTGATTATATAAGTTATGTACGTGTCACAGCTGAAGTGGAAAAAGTTAGGAAGCCACTGTACATGAAAAGATGTACAAGAAGTGCAAATTTTTATTACTCAATATACATGCTGTTGCGAACACATTAACCAGCTAAGCCTAATAATTTATAACTAACGTAATCGCTGCTTATCTTGTAAGGTGATCAGTCGTAGCAACCTTATCGCGTGATAAGGAGTCTTTTTTTGTTTTAAAATTTTATGCAATCTTTGATTATGTTTATAACAACACGACTGTTTTTGGTGACAAGTATGCCAATATGAGTATGTTTGCATAAGTTTGACGGCACGGTTGGCGCAGTGGTTAAGCGATTGACTGCTGCGTTGCGTGTCGTGGGTTCGATTCCCGCACGGAACAAATATTTGTATGACCTGCAAGTAGTTGTTCCGGGTCTGGCTGTTTGTGTATGTGAGTTTAAATGTTTGTAAACGCACCCACGATACAGGAGACATTCCTAGTGTGGGGTAACGTTTTAAATTAAAAAAAAATATATATTAAAATAATAAGAATGGGGAAGCCATGATGGCATTTTTAGATACACTCTGACAGCGTTTGTGTTCCCTTCTACGTATTACCCATCAGCATTCAAAGCAAAAGTACACACTGCACGGGCACCTTCTGGGCTTCTCGTTTCATCGTAAAACTCATCCATTGCTTTCCATCAGGCGAGATTGAGGTCAAGAGCAGGCCCAACCGCAATGAAAAAAAAACAGCAGAGTTTAAAAAATATATACTTTTATTTTTCTGTACTTTACAACGTTTAAACACTTTTAATATATAGGTAGGTAGGTGTGTGTGTATGAGCAAACAAGGTAAATCCAAAATTCATTAAATAGGTATAAATTTAACTTTTTCCTCGACCTGGCAATTACACTATCATTCAAATAATTAATTATGAACATTAATTAATTGTTAATAATGAATTATATTGTGGTTTGCCCGCCAATAAAGTCAATCTTATCAATTATCCTGACGTGGCGTTCCAAGATACTAAATCATAGAAATCGTAAACAGTATTTTATATTGTTCTGATCTCTGATGTTCTAGGACATGCCGGTTTCCTCACGATGTTTTCCTTCACCATTTTGAGAGCAGTGGTGAAGAAATTATTTACACAAAGTAAAGCCGGTCTGGGTTCGAAACTACAATCTGCAACCCTGCAAGTCGCGGCCGTTACCACTTTGCACCACTGGCTGTTTGGTTAACTTACTAAATATTATGTCAATTTTATGTTTATGGTACTGATGCTATGCGGAGAAAAAAGAAAAACGTCGCGAGGAAAGTTTAAAATTTTCCTCACGACATTTCCTCTATGTATGAATGTGGATGCCTATAAGAGTAGGGAAAGACCACAGAAACGATGCATGGTCTGTGTGAAAGATGATATGGTAAGAGCGGGGATGACTCCCGAGATGACGACTAATAGAGAGTTATGGAAGAAAATATATGTTGCGCCGACAAATTAGAACAATGATGGTCAATTTTATGTGTAAAGTCATTTTCATTCTCTCTATCTTTAAAAACGACCAAAAAATGGCTTAAAAATAAAAGTAGTCATGTCTATCTTAAGACCGGGCCAGATAACACCAATAAAACAGCAGTTTCAACTAATTCTCAACCGAGATAAGTACATAACCCTCCTATTCCCCGACTGCTGGCTGCCATTCTCACAATTATTAGGGTTAACGACCAAAATATGACGTTTCAATTAACTTCACGACCCAGTGACTTAGGCCGGTTGCATGCTCAACGGAATTTAGTAGCTTCATTTTATGCGGCTAAGTTTTTGATGTTTTCGGATTAATTCTGTACATAAAAAGACAGTTGTGTTGTTGTTGTTTTCTTTTGTTATACAACTAGCTTTTGCACGCGCCTTCGCCCGCATGGGTGTCGGAAAATATCCCATTGGAATATACTACCGGGATTAAAAGTTTCCCTTATGTGTCAATCCAGGTTATAAAGTATCTGTGTGCCAAATTTCATCCAAATCTGTTCAGCCGTGTTTGCGCCAATCAGGAACATACACAACACAGGATAAAAATTTCTAAAAACTATATTTTCGGCGTCACATTCGTTCCCACACCTCGTAGCAATTACTTTATTTTTTCAAAATATTCAATGTTTTGAGTTCGTTGGAATTAATTATATGTATAGATATACATAGATGTGGAGACAATAATACGACAGCAAATGAAAACACTGACAATACTGATGGATAGGAGTATTCTGGAACTATCAAAAAAATCCTGACATCGAAATTAAAAAAAAAAACCCAAATGAACTAATATGCTGTAATGATAGGCCGACTGAGCTATGTGACTTAACTATTAAAATATATCTGATTGAATTTTTGTATGCAGACATTGCTGGCATTAGATACACGCATTTAGTTTATTATAGTATTGCAGTATCTAATTTGTATAAATAATTTTTCTACCTTACAAACATTACATTTTCTGCTGTGATTGTCAAACGAATTAGCTTACCCAAGTTGACTTTCTACGAAAATAATTCTGATTTGATTGTGCTCCGATGTATTATGAAATAAGTTTGATACTTTATTCGTTTGCTGGCAGAATCAATTAAGTCTGAAAACCAAAACATCCCGTGATAGCCTGCAGCCATTTGTTTTAGCGTTAAATTATTATATTTACTTCACACGACTCCTGTGCGAGAGTTCTTCGTAATTTCCTCTTAATTTAGGAAGTTCCAATTTGGTTAGCAATATTCTCTTTGTCAGAAAGATCAGAAAAAGAATGGCTGGCTAGATAGTCATATCTCTTTGTATAAGATCTGCTGCTGACTAAATGTTTTTACATGAGGAAATTATATAAACCTACTATACGTATGTATAAGCAACCATCCTATGACCACTGCCAAAAAGAAATCGGAAATATCAGTGACGATGTTTGACCGAAAGGTTTGTGGTCAACCTGTCACTATATGTAATCCTACCAAGAATGATGACAATATTTTCCTCGTTACGTGAGGACATGCATGCAGTGATTTCACGAGCACCTACGGCGATAATCTACCAAATTAAGAGTGTAAATAACCTTACGTGTAAGAACAAAAAGCAAAAAAAAAACAAAGTTATCTGAGCAGCCAGTCTTCATTCAACAACAAAGTTATACGTGTGCTATCTAATTTGCGTGACTTTTTGTACTTATTTCGCTACCTTTTTTGCCTTTTTTGTCCGCGATCGTGATTCGTCATAATCGTCGTTAATTTGACAGTTTTTGATGGGTGAACGTCAGTTTGTATAAATGCTCGGCGGAATAAGGACATAAAGTGACGTTTTGTGTATCGTTCATTATATTTGCGGAAGTGAAAAGTGTTTTTGTTTTCGAACAATGAACAAAGTAGGTCAACTGTTATTTTTATTGCATTATGCATGGTGTGTAAATGGGAAGTGTGCCTCTATGGAACGAGAGTTTGGTTGTGTATTTGTACCATGAGGCTGGATTCGTAATGTTGGTTTGGTAACTTAACATACATATTTCCTGCTTGTCTTGAATCAGGTAGTACACGGCTTAGAATTTAGAATTAACATGGTGGCTTGCAATCTTTATACTTACAGGCTCTCCAGAGAGCAATGGTAGCCCAGTTGTAACGACCCCGACTTACGAGTTGTAAGTCGTGAGGTCGAATCTAGGCAGGCACTGCTCTCAAAACGGTAAAGGAAAACATCGTGAGGAAACCAGCATGTTCTAGAACCAAAAATTCGAAGACAGATGACTTCTACCAACCTGCATGGGCCCCCGTGGTTTTTTACAGCCCACTCCCTCTCACAGAGAGGAGGCCTGTGTCCCAGCAGTGGGAATATTATAGGCTGATTATGTACGGGCTCTCCAGCAATTCTTAAGAACATAACGTAATTGAAACCACTTACTAACAATGTTAATAGCCTACTGAGATTACTGAGAATAAACCGTGTAACCCAACCAATTTGAAAACAAAATATTATTATGCCTATTATATTGTATCGGTGACCGGTACACAGAATAAGTTTAATACATTATGTTATCCTATATTCTCTCATCTACGTTGCTCTTTTGTCTTTTTGAGCATTATGCAGTAACTAGCAGCGCCCCACGGTTTCACCCACATAAGTTTTGATCCCATGGTAATATTGGGATAAAAAGTATTCTGCGTGTTAATTCTGGTTATAAACTATCTGCGTGCCAAATTTCATCGAAATCCGTACTGTAGTTTTTGCGTGAAAGAGTAATAAACATCCATCCATCCATCCATCCTCAGAAATTTTCGCGTTTATAATATTAGTAGGAAGTAGGATTCTCACTCTTAACATTTTCCTTTTCGACTGGTTATCACAAATAATAGTTGTTGTTAGGTATAAACCTTAGAACGCCATCTATCGACGTACAAATGAACAATTAAAGAAATCGCATTATTTGGAAACGTTTGCACCAAGATAAATATTCATAATCCATTTTGTAATCAATTGAACGCTTGATTAGCTTGAACTAGCTGCATTATTACTGATAAAGGCGTGCACTAATTGGTCAGGTCACCTCAATTAGTGTGGCTGTTTCCTGAAAAGACCATTTCAGACATCAATCTACATGGTTCTCACATGACCAAGATTATGTCTGGACTTTAAAAGAGCCTGTGACCTCTAAGTTTTTTTCGGGAAGGAAACGCCGACCTCATCTAGTTTTAAAATATGATTGACGTGTAAAAGTGTTTGTGCAAACCTACTTACAGAAATAATTTATCATTTCCTAACCTTAATTTATACCGTTTTCCCTTGTAATTATGTGTTACCTAATTGCCAAATCGGCGTTTCCATTAATTTATAAGAAACGTACAGTACGTTGCCTTAGTCACGCCAGCAGTTGGTTTATCAACATTATTCTTTATCGAACGCGATAATACTTTGATAAATCGAAAATACATTAATAAAAATAGAGTTTTAAATCGATTGCTGTATATTCGGAAATGGAACCGATTTGTTTGGATAGCAACTCGCTGTTTGGACAAACGGAAAATTATTCTGAGGTAACTTATGTTTTTGAATAATTCGGTTATTTTTCTAGAAATTTTACGTTCTGAAAGTGGAATGTTGTTTTGTAAGGAGGCGTTAACTTGAACCATCGCTTAGACTAGTGCAGTTTTTTTAGAGTAAACCTTCTTAGGCGGCGATTCGATAATTGGACAAGAATTTAGTTTTTTCATTCATTCATACATGTATAGACGCCAGCAGGTCAAGCTACCCGAAACTGTCAGATTTTCCCAATCAACCTTGAACCTTAATGCTTGAGCGATAAAGTTGAAAATCAATTAAGGAAATTTGACAGATTGTAGTAGCTTGATGTGCTGGCGTCTGTACATTTCGTTACATGAGAGAGAAGAAAGATACTCTCTCTGTCTCTCACACTAAATCTCTCATCGTCTTTCTTTTTTAAGAAGTTCCACTTCTATTACGTATATGGTGCTGCACGCGCCATTTTTTATTGTCTATCACATAATTTTACGAGCAGGCCTCACCAAAAATCTTATACATATTATTTATTTCTCGTTACAACCTCAAAGTAAGTCTCACTCCAAAGTTATTCGTCCTGCATTCTTGCAAAATATCACCTTGGATATCCCCTTACATAGTTCCGATTCCTCACAAAAAAATTACTCGATTTTTTATCTCAATTGAACGCGGAAACTCGATACCTATGTTAGTCGTACATTGGTCGAAAGTGCTTATCGCGATAAGAGTTACATTCGTAAGGATAAACTGCGTATGCCTACAGCATTTGGTCAGGATATCTTGAGAGTCACTGACAGGGGGACGTGTTCACTTGTTTTATTTTATTGGACCTATAAGTGCGGGTGATAATGGTAAATATAGTTAATTTTTACCTTTTGTTCTCTGAAAAGTGATTGTGATAGGTTAATCGAATATAGGTCATAATAGTGGGTTATAAGATAAGTTTTTAAAAGAAAATTTTGAGTGATTATTTTTGGTGGAAAACCTAAACTTATACTTGTTGATTACCTACAGTGTCCTCCAAAATTTTGTTGTATTTTTTACACTTCACCTGTGACACACCACATTATGATTTAAAATTCTAGTGATCCAAATATCTGAACTGCTATATAACGTGTTATTGACTTATTTAACTACCTTTGAATTATCATAAAAATAATCAACTGATCCCTTAGAAGTAACTGATTATTTTTATGTTCGGGTAACCAATGAAAATCAACGCTGTCCTGTGGGTCCCTATCACAGCATCATGCTGAGTGGAACCCTTCTTGTCACAGTCATGACGTGCAGCCGTCGACTATTTCTGCTTTGTGCTCGTGATTATAGATATTATATTTTGTTTTTATTTTCCTTATTATTAGAATTAATTATCTTTTTGTATGCAGGCAGGTTTCTGTGACAAATAAACCTATTTTTCTTTCTTTCATGTTTTAACCCGGGGCAAATGACGTGAACATAATTACGCCGACGATGACACCGGGTCATCGTGACCCAGATTTTATCGAGTAATTATCATCAAATTTAAGAAGTTGTCTAAATTTTAATAATTATTTATTATACAAGAGTTTTTTGCATATGTAATAAAAAAGAAATAAATCCAAATATTTTATAATTCAAACTTTTATTAGCTTTCTTAATAGCGCATGCAAAATCAACACTAAAAACATAACATTAATATTTTTGTTAAATTATTCTAAATAATATACATTAATAATCGTACATAATAAAATAGAGAACAAACTTATTACCATAATAATAGTAACAAATCAGTATTCTATTTCCTCATTCAGAGACATAGAACTACTGCTATTATTGCAGTACGAAACCAAATGATCTGGGCACATGTAAATCTGGCATGCATTACTAGTATTAGATGTATCCCTTTGAGTCGGTCATATTTGACATCTTCTGTGAGTTCCTGGAACCTTCGGGGGACCTCCCTTGAAGGTTCCTAGGTGGGGTCACTCGCAAAACCTGCGATTCTTTCGCGCAGCTGTCGAAGCAGCATTTGACCATTCTTCGTCAGACCTCGACCCTTCTAAGACCGTAAATATTCTCTCAGAGTGGTCTATCAGTGCCATATTTAATAAAAACTTAAAAAGAACAAGGTGAATTGACAACAAATACTAAATGACCTAATAAAAATATGCCACAAAAATACTACGCCAGCGATGACGCTGGGTCATATTTAACCGTTTTGAGTTGATGCACGTATATCTCGCCGTGAATGCGGCGTTGCACTTAGCATACCGGCGGTTCAGTTAGAAGGAGGTCGTATCTCCAGCTACAAAAACGCTAAAATGGCACGATCGGCGTAAAAAAGAATAATGACAGATTTAAGTCGCCTCGGGTCAGTATGACCCAGCGTCATTGGCGCCGGGTTAAATCAAAATGTGGCATCACAGCTGAAGTAGAAAAATTTCATCTAACTTTGGAGGCCACTGTCAGTCTGAAATCGTATATTCACAATGGGCAAGCGTAGTGATTAACGTACGCCTTCTTTGTATGAGAAGAGTCCCTTGAGATAATAATAATAGGCCAGTTTTGCTGTAATATTGGTACGGACGCCAGCACATCAAGTTACTACAATCTGTCAAATTTCTTTAATAGATTTTCAACTTTATCGCTAAAGCATTAAGTTTCACGGTTGATTGGGAAAATTTGACAGTTTCGGGTAGCTTGACCGTCTGTACATTATTCGGCTCACTGCACCAAAAAATTAATTTTGTCAAGGCAAAGCAAGTTTATTACGGAAGTATTTTTCCTGTTTACTGAAGCGAGTACAGCATATTAGGGAACATGTTTGGATGGGAAATCAACGAGGAATAATAATTTCATTAGATTAAAACGGATAAATTTTCGTAAACTGATTGTTAAAGCAGTAACTGTTATAATCAACACGCTTATTAGTAAAGAAACAAACACGAATTTTCTTTTTACAATATTATCCTACTAATAATATCTATTATAAACGTGAAGGTTTATATGGATGGATGTTTGTTACTCTTTCACGCAAAAACTACTGAACGGATTTGGATGAAATTTGGCACACGGAAACAGGATAACCAGGATTAACATATAGGATACTTTTTATCCCACAGGATCGAAACTTATGCGAGTGAAACCGCGGGGAACAGCTAGTAGTTACATAATTATAATTATTAAAATCACCAATACAACCTTCTTAGTTCATATAACCCTATTTATTGATATTTCATGAAGTAGTCAATCAACATACAACTTGACCTGAAAATTGCAAAAAACGTAAGGATATTTGAATTTCGCGGGCTACCCTGGTGCTTCCCCTTTACAGAGGAGCTGGTGAAATAAAAAACAGAAATCAAAAGAACCTTAGATACGGTTTCAGACGAACTCATTCAAAAAGTTCTCTAGCATCAGAAATGTTATACGTTATGAACGAGTAATATTTCACTTTATATTCATAGGGTTTCTTTATATTTATATTAATAATAAACATATGTACGTATATACATCCTTTATAATGAACCGCTCTCAGTTCGGAAACACCTTTTATAACGTTCCCTTGTTGCCACCACTCGTGTGTATTTAAAACAAAGGAAACCGTCAAATATTATTGTGAAAACCAACGTGAAAATAACTCCGATGAAAATTAAATGTTGATACACTCAATAAGCTAACACGTTACATAAGTAAACGATCTCGTCAATATTTTGATTTACTTAATACACATAACAAAGAAAGAAAAATATTTTATTCTGCACAAACAAAACGCACAATTACAAGTAAAAAAATAATAATAATAAAATAAAAAAAAAAACGAAAAAGACATAAGATACACATAGTCAAAAGACACGTACTCATGAATAAAAATGTTGACACTTTTGTCTATTGCTCGCTGTCAAGGCCCTGGACCAATGACAACTCACATTAATTGACAGTTGACAGTACAGATACACAAACACACACATACATAAACTCACACTTCTTTCCATGGGGGTACGCAGAAACTATAGAACGCCACCTGCTACGATCCTTACATACATACTCCTTATATCTGTCCTGACCTTTCTAAAGAACATCACCATAAAGGTCATTATAATTATATCCTCCTAGGGCGTCCTCTCCCGGCGCTTCCAGTCACATCTGCCTTGTGAATATCTTTCATTCATCCTCTCGAAATAACCAAACCATCTAAGCATACTCGTTCCAGTCGTTGTCACTACATCTTCTTTTATTCTGCACAGTGGCCTTGTCACATCATCCCTTAGGCTATCATTCATAGTCACAGCACATATGCTTCGCAAAGAACGCATTTCCTCAACATTTATAAGTACTAATTTCATGCTCACAAACATAGAACAACATTTTCAATAATGTTGCCTGCCTCCATGTATACATCTGAAGTGTATCTTCTAGGTTTTCCGAAATATAAAGGCACCCCCATTAAAAATTTCAACGGAAACCGGCCTTAACATAAAACTCATTAATAAAAACGACATTTTTATCAGTCTAGTAACATTCAATTCAGATTCCAATGCACGATGATTCCTTTAAAAATGGCACTATAAATTGGGGTCAAAGGCCTCCTAAGAGCTATTGACGAGTCAGTCCATTGCAAACGGACACCGGTACGTTTCATATCCTCAATTGACTGTAATAGCACGGATGACCGGCCACGATACATTATGTAAAGTAGTTTGTGTATACTATACTACTTTATGTACATACCTACTGGCCTGTCATGTTCCACTGCACACTCCAGGGTCAAGGCCTCTTCTCATGCAGAGAAGGTTGAGCGTAAATCACTATGCTTGCTGAATAACTAACGATTTAAGATTATTTTAAATCCAGTTTTTTTCTCTACTTTTTTATGGTAGTCGGTCAGTAATGTTTAAAATTATCTCAAAATCAAAATATTTTATTTCACATAAACCAACATGGGCACTTATGAAACGTCAGAAGCTAGGTGCACGGTTCCAATTGGTCGTTTCCTATGGAGAAGAGCCGGCAAGAATCTCCACGGTTACTCTTTTAAAAGTAATTGGCTTTTACAATGTTTTCAAATAATTCATCATCAGCTGCTTAGGTTTTTTCCTAGTATGTTGGGGTTGGTTTCCAGTCCAACCAGATGCGGCTGGGTAGTCTGGGTACCAGTACTTTAGATGGAGCGGCTGCCTATCTGAACTCAACAACCCAGTTACTGGATAACACGATACCCCTAGGTATATTAACTATCATGGCGTAATTCCAAAGTATCTGAACTTACAGCTTTCAGTATCGTTCGGTAGGAGGGGAGTGCATCTAATTGGGCAATTAAAATTATTTGATTTTTCCATCATTATTTTGACAGTAAACAATATTTTCACTTCCACATTCTACCCCTTTCGCTGTTTTCAAGAGATGTTTTCCTTGTTTGTAAAATTACGCGCTCAGCTGTATAGATAAAATGTTTATCTTGTAGGCGTAGTAATTTTATATCTATTTTTGATACAGGTCGGTGGATTAACATAATATTAGCATTCCTACACAGAGAGATTAGAACCATAATACCTTACACGAAACATTATATTACGAATTACATGATGTACTCGTAAGTTATATGTACAAGTTTTAGTTAATAACAGTCATATATTTTTATACTACTATTTTTTTATGATAAGGAAATTACCTTTGGCGCAATTAAGATTGTAAAAGTACACGATAATGGCGCCGATTCTCTTGTTCACAAACTACACTAAATTAAACTTCAGTGCATATTTTTCTTTCTATTTCATTAAGAAAAGGACAGAAGATAAATATTGGTTTAGTCCTGTCAAATTAGTCAGCGCCTGCCGTAAATTGACGTATTTTTAGTTGCCAATTTTTTTTATCATGTCTAAACTGTCTATGGAGTATATTAATTTGAGAGGACTAAACTAATATTTATCTTCTGTCCTTTCTTTCATGAAATAGAAGGAAAAAGATGCACTGAACTTTTACTGTGTCCATAATGAAAAATGCTTATTTCCATGGTCTGAATATCTGGTCGAAATTTATGTATATCGTCCGGAACACGGTGTGTATATACTTCTGACTATATTCGATTATATTTCGGTTAGTGTCACCGCCATTGATATCTATAGCTTATCAAATATATAAGAGGTGTATGATGATAAAGAATTAATGTAAAACAATCATATTATCAGCGATGGAAAGAAAAATCTAGATATTCCGTTTTTATTGATAGTCTGTTACCGACCGAAAACAAAAGCAATCACGGGGATCTTCTTTTCAACTGTCGACATGAGCAGGAATGCTATGCTTTGCATTTCCACTTTGCCTAAGGCGTGTTACAGATTTGTTGCGATCGTAGGAGTTCGTAATTACAACACATATTCGGCTTGCATTCGGCTCGTGCCGATCGGCAAACTTCGTTCGGCATCTACTTTCACAGAGTCATATTCGGGTAGGCTTGGCAGCAATTTAAGGTAAGCAGAGTGGCTTTTCCTCCAACATAATATATACCTCTTTGATTTTCGAAGTTGCTGTGCCCCGTGGTTTCACCCGCATAAGTCACGATCCCGTTTTCAGGATAAAACTTTTATATGGTCTAATCCAGTTTTTGTGCCCACGTGCCAAATTTCATCCAAATTTCATCCAAATTCGTTTAGTCGTTTTAGCGTAAAATATTTTCTCTTTGTTGTATTAAGTTTAGGTTTGCCGGTTGTGCCGAATCATACCGAATCAAACAAGTGTGTAACACGTCTTAAGCAGTAAAAATTTGTCAACAAGCTTGCTTCCGGGGTACCCCGGACACTGAACTAATAATCTCATGGTGATAAAGTTATAAAAGATAAAGCATTGTTTGTTCCTTGACCATGAAAAATTGTTGACACCCTAACTCATTGATTAACGCCTGTTTGCACTATGATTAACGTCAGTATTTAGGAAGTGAAAAAAGTATACATTGGTGTATAAATTGAATGGATTAGGTACGGATTTGCTTGACCTCGTCTGCTTCCGTTAAAAATGACTGTTTCATGACAAGCTGAATTGATTTTAATTTCTATAGTAAGTGTGATGATTTTCAATTGCAAAATAATCAAATAATCAAGAGATTCGGAAATGGGGGAAAGGGGGGATTACTGGTTAATGAACTACCTAGTTGTTTTTTATTCGTTTTTGGGAACTTCTCATTTGGCTTCAGATTTTGTGATTTTACTCTTTCTGTGTCGGAATTTTGAAAACATTATTTTGGAGGTAGTGTAGTGATAAAGACATTTATTACTAAAATGAGGATAATTTGGCTGTTGGTAGACTTAATATAAAAACTAAAAATTGCAATGTATGATGAACTTCTAATGAATGTCTTGATTTATTCATCAGTTTAAATGGATTTCCAATGACCATGTTATCAGATTTCTAGCTAAATGCAATGTTCGTGTATGTAATACTGACTATATTTATTGATATGACTAAAGAGAATTTATCAAGGAGTTAAAACATTTCAATGACTGTAGAGGAAATAATAATATTTTTATCAGATTGTAAAATTCGAGTTTTCAGCGAAATATAGGTAGGTGCGAAGGTAAAGTTTGTAGAAAGATTAAGTTAGAAGGGTATGACGGTGTGAGGAATGAGTCAACCTGGATTTAATGGCGGAAACTTTAGGAAATAAACCTTGAAAGGTGTATGGATTATGAGTAAGCACGGAGTGTGAGTGATATTCAGTATCAAACGAAAAATATGAGTGTAATTGCGACACTAATAAATGCTAGAACTACAGTTTCAGTCCACTCATGACATCGCACTACTATCACCAGTTGTGCCACCAGTGCCACCTCTATTGACTGTCATCGAGAATTCCAAAGAAAGGTTAACAGAAAAACCAAAGATTCTAAAACAATAATTTACACACCAATGGTCAACCATTTTTTTTCCAATTATCAAACATGACACTGACTTGTAAATTGAAAACGAATTTCAGAATTTAATCTAAATACGATAACATTTCGCAGTTGTAAATATCTCTGACGTCACACTCCTTATCTAGTTAGCACTTTGTCACGATGATAATTAATCAATTCATTCATCTTTTTCCAGAGTAAACTCTTCACTTCCAAGTCGAGCGAGTTCGAGCTTAAAGCGTTGGAAGTCCACAACGAGTTCAGAAGCGAGCATGGAGTCCCACCGCTAGTTCTCAGCAAAGAAATCAGTAAATACAGTCAAAAATGGGCAGAAGATCTAGCCAAAAAAGACGAAATGCAATACAGCCTCAATCAAAACTACGGAGAGAATGTATACTGTGGCTGGTCAGCTGACCCTCACACGAAAATTAAAGCCAGAGACTGTGTCGAGAAATGGTACAGCGAAATCAACAAATTCTCCTTCGGAAAAGAACCAGATCCTTTGACATGTGGACACTTCACACAGATAGTCTGGAAAGGTACCAGGGAGCTAGGAGTCGGAAGCGCTAAGAGCAAATCTGGGAAGCTGTACGTCGTAGCAAACTACTACCCACCTGGTAACTACAGCGGTCAGTTTGCCAAAAACGTTCACCCTCCGGGAGCCAATCAGTTCAAAAGCTACAACAACAACTCCCCAAGAGAATCTTACAACAATTTGGCGCCACCATCACCCAACCAAAGAAACAGTAAAAACTTGAGCGACATCGCTTCAGATTTGGTCAGCAAATTCCGATCATCTTCAATATCCTGTGACAAATTCGATGAAGAGTTTCTGAAGGCTCACAATGAATACAGAGAAAACCATGGGGCAAAACCTTTGGAGCTTAGCAAGAAACTTTGTAAGCTGGCCGAGGATTGGGCGAAGACTATAGCAAAGAAAGGTAAAACTGACCACAGAGATCAGAATGAGTACGGAGAGAACATATTCTCAGCTTGGTCTACTGATCCAAACTTTGCAGTGACAGGGAGGGACCCTGTGGACAAATGGTATAGCGAGGTGAATAACCACAGGTTCGGTAAAGAGCCCTCAGACTTGAAGTCTGGTCATTTTTCACAAGTTGTCTGGGAGGACACTAGGGAGCTCGGAGTGGGTGTTGCAAAGTCTAAGGAGGGTCACGTTTATGTCGTTGCGTATTACTACCCTCCGGGCAACGTGATCGGGAGTTTCGCGAACAAAGTTAAGCCTCCAATTAATTGAGCTTTTGAACACCTTAATTAATTTCCGCAACCAAAGAAACATTCCATAGAATTTAGGCTATTTAAGTTATTTTTACAATTTAATTTTCCATTATTTTTATGTAACATAATATTATTACTATTATTGTTTGCAAGACACCTATTTATTATAGTTATTACGCAACATTTTATATTTTATTACCCAATTTGAAATAAAATTAAAAAGTTATGGACTACACTAATGGACTTGTAACCATCAATCTTAGTTTCAAGATCAGACATTGTGTGTGATATGTAATTAACAGCTAATTAGTACATATTACACTGACTGAAAACTTGCTACATCTTCTGAAGTAGGTACATGTATTTTTTGGTGTAAAATGGCATGATTTTGTTTTTGTTTTTTTGTTTAGTAGATCGAATTTAATGACACTCGAAAAGGTCACCGTTTTCCGATTTTTATTTGAGCAGGTATTCTTAGTTGACTATTTCGTAAGTTAACAAATACTACAGAATAAGATATTAAACCTTTAAGAACTTATTGCCATTTTAATGGAAGTTCACCTAATCATCCAAAACCCTTGTTTCACAACTAGTACAGACGCCAGCAGGTCAAGCTACCCGAAACTGTCAAATTTTCCCAATCAAACTTGAACCTAATGCTTTAGCGATAGAGTTCAAAATCTATTAAAGAAATTTGACAGATTGTAGTAGCTTGATGTGCTGGCGTCTGTACAATACTGGTTTGTTAACAGACCTACAGGTGTCATGACCCTTTTGTTACACAGAATACATAGAATAGATTTATTTTATTTTTCTTACCACAAATTACCGCTTAAAGTCTACAGATACAATTTTGTATTTAATTTGTGGAAGACTGGTCCTAAACTAAGTTTTTTACAAAATCTGTAAATCAGGTCACCAGGCCCCCTTAACTATTTATATATTTCAAATATTGTACTGAAGACATTTTGATTGAAATCACAGTAGTATTACATCATTAAAAAGTATATAATTTATTAAAATTATTTAATTTATTATTAGAAATAATGCAAATAAGATTTTTATTTATTTTGTATGTAGGAAAAATGCAAAGGATGTATGAAAGTGTAGGGTGTGTGATGTGTATGTGGGAGTGAGTGTGTGTATGAGTATGTGGAAGTGGGGTGTGTGTATGAGGTTGCGTGCGTTATTTTGGGAAGACTAAATTATGATATAGTAGTGAAAAGACATTTAATGAATACAACTAAAATAAATGCGACGGTTCTTAACTAAATGCTAAATCGTCGAGATATTTCTGGCCATGAAAAGGTTAAAACATGAAAGGTACTCCATATTGGCCTTCAACAGTTCGCTTAGAGAGACTTGGCCACAAAATAGATGTAGATAAAGCATGAATCGTTGCGAGGGAATCTACGAGCACACTTTACTACTAAAATTTGTTAAATTACAACCACCTCGATTTTAAACCTTAAAGTTTAGTTCACAAAGTTGATTTTAAAATATTTTTTTTTATTTTGATAGTACACAAGTAAGGTGCTCGATGTCTCGTTGGAATTTTGTATCATTAGTTTTGAAAAGCGTGTTTCGGAGTTGAGAGCAGTCACTTAGTGGGCTCATAAATTTTAGTGGAACCTTTTTGTTTGGTCAAATAGATTTACAGCTAATGTACCTTTTTATAAAATGATGACGATTTTTTATATTTTCTTTGTCCTTTTTACAAAGAAATTCCTACGATTTCATGTACTGTGTATTGTGTGACAAAATTCCGTTAATGGTTTGGATTTATGAAAAGTTATGTGGAAGCGTGTATAGAATAAGGCGCAAGAAGATCTGAAACTATAATTTTATCCAGCAGTCTTGCTTTTATGTATTTTCAAAGACTCAGCAACTTCAAACTTACAACTTCAAAGACCTTGACCTTTGTATATTAAAAGGAAAATCAAGCACTAGTCGATGTAATTACAGGCGTTATTATGATGAGACATATCCAACTTTGTCTCTAAATACATCTATCTACACATTGGCAAATCTCCTGTCCAAGTCCTTACTGTTTCCATCGGTCTATACTGAAAAATCTCACAGTGAAAACTTAGGTGAAGTGAGTTGCCATTTCACCTGATGCTATGGATTGCCACATTTCACAGCTCACTTCACCTAAGTTTTCATGGTAGCATATTTACAGAATAGATCGACTGGTGTCTTAAAAATTATGAAATTCTCATCAAGGGTTTGGAACTCAATGCCTACTTAATAACTAAGTACCTACATTTCACACTACAAAACCAAGTCAGCCGTAGGTAATAGATGATACGGGATGGTGTCCGCAACTCCAATTCGAAGCGCGTATTTTATGTACGGCAAGTAGGTCGTAGCTTCGAACCCAGGCAGGCGCTTTACTTTGTGTGAATTATTTCTTCACCACTGCTTTCAAAACAGTGAAAGAAAACATCGTGAGGAAACCGGCATGTCCTAGAACCAAAAATTCGAAGACCTGTGACATCCACCAACCCGCACTGGGCCGGCGTGGTGGATTATAGCCCACTCCCTCTCACAGAGAGGAGGCCTGTGTCCCAGCAGTGGGAACATTATAGGCTAATTATAAGACGGTTGTAGTAAATACATAGAATCTCCACAGATGAGGATCCCTGGATCTCCAGGGATGATGGGGGTTTATGTATAACTCGGATCTCCACTGTGTATGCGGTGTCTGCGTCTCTCTGCAGACAACCTTCCATCTTACGCCGCGTTCAGCTGTGCACTTGAAGATCTCATAGTTGCCTCAGTGAAAGGAGGCTGCGTGGTTGTATTTTGGGTTAAGCATACTAGGATTTATTTATATACGGTGCATAAAGTTAAGAGACGGTTAAACGTCAAAAAAGTATGGTTTAGTTAAGTAATACGCTTATAAAAAAGGGGTAATATGTATTCAAATTTTCACAACTTTCTTAGTTCATTCTACAAGTTATAATATTCTAACATCACAAAAAATCAGTACAAACAAACAGACAGACAAACATACTTGATACACTATACATATTGGACTGCCCACGCAAGTGCCATTTCACGGTATGCATTCAATATTGTACTTCCACTTTCAGTGGTTTTGATGAGGAAACTTTTATTACTGCAATGTACTGTGTGTGAAGCAACCATGTCTAACTTTATACTGTGACATTTTATACTGAAGTGAAGCAAAATGAATGTTTTTATCGTTGCTGTTTGTGTGGTAGGTTTAATTTACCATTTGAATATTGCCACGTGCCAACTTAGCCACACCTTTCTTTTTTACCACAACGAACCGCGTTTGGAATGAATTTCCCGATGAAGGCTCATTCTAAGTAGACACTGCTAGCATAAACAGGGACTTCCGGACTTTTTGATCTGAAGTTAGTGTTTCGGAGTGAGCCATGGTAATGATGCTCGTTCCTTTACTATATAAGAAGCGGTTTTTATTCTGCACAATATACCTACTAGAAAATTAATAAGTGGGCAAGGAGGTAGGAAGTCTCGTTGAGTTCGATTCGCATCCAAGTGGTTACATATTTGTTGTCAGCTTCAATTCCTGAGTCGAACAAACGGCAAGAGCAGTAAAGCTAAGGTTTCCTAAGACGGCGGTGGCAGCCACATAGCGTCCGCAATTTACCGTCAAATGGCGTTACTGAAATGTTATTTATGAAACTAAATTGGTGTGTTTTCCGTGGTGTTTTTGACACCGTATAGCTGGTACCATAATTAATATGATGGGCGTCACTGCGGCCATAATCTGACGGCTACCGCTGGCCGGAGGGAACGCAAGCTTTAGTGAAACGATTAGTTTGCTTACCTTTACTTGGCGTATTCTACTTCTACATATAGTTATATTAATACGATTCAGCTTTTTTTTTTTCCTGGGTGGGAAATCATCATATGATCTCTCCCGCTCTGGGCGGAGCGGGAGGGCGTGTCAGACGTTTACTGACTAAAACCCACCCGTGTTCCTTCAGTTGCCTATGCCAGGGGCCACGGTATCTCTTTCGAACAACCCGCGGCCCTGGCAGGCATCGGCCCTAGCGGACCCCGTCAGTTCGTGCTGACATCTCTTTGAGGCGCGCGTGGAACACAACGCGCCGTCGACCCGGGCCTGGTCCTTGTCGGGTGGCGAGCTGCCCATTGCTCGCCGCCGGCAAGCCCACGCCTACGATGGCCGGGAGTCGGCTGGTGAATCCCGACGTCCAGGGCGTCCTGCGGCGACTAGGGGCGTGAGGGCGCAGAGATTGCCTCTCCCTCACGCGCTCCGCCTCCTCCTTTGCGAGCATTACTGCTTCGGAGAAGGAGGTGACGGCTTCCCATGCACTCCCGCTCCATACCATGGCCTGGACCAGGGCCGGACGCGAGAGATCGCCGCCGCCGATCGCCGCCACGAGGACGCGGCGACGCGGCTCCGCCCAAGCCGGGCAGACCTCCACCGTATGCTCCACCGTGTCCTCCAGGCGATTCACACAGTGGTGACACCTTGGCGTTTCCTCCCGCCTTATCCTGAACAGGAACCTCCCGAAACAACCGTGTCCGGTGAGGACCTGCGTCAGGCGGAAGGTTAAGATGCCGTGGCACTTCTCCAGCCACTCCTCAAAGAGGGCACTTATCGAATACAATTGAGCTTGCTTGCACGACATCTTAAACGTCATTTAGTGATGATCTGATAAAATAATTAGCCGTCCCATACATTTAGGTCGAGCAGGTATTGAAGTTTTGTACGTACGGGACATTTGATAATTTTTCACGATTACGATGTTGGTCCCATGGAGAAAGTTGTTCTGTTTGATGCTCTGTGCCAAACCCATAAATAATGACTACACTTTTCTGATAAATACATGTTAATATATTACCTACCTTGCTGAACCTTTAAGCAAAGTTAGTTCGGTCTAGGCTGATCCTACACAAGATTTTTTTTTAACCAGTGCGCAAACTGTTGCATATTATTCTAGCCCTACCGTAGAAATTCTACGTCGTCGGTTATAAAAAAAAACGATTAGTTGTTCCAAACATTTTTCATTGTTCACGCGTAGGTATTGTACTTTTCTATCGAACAGCAGATTTTTTTAATGTAACCGACGAAAATTTTCGACGCTAGGGGGTCTAGAATCATATACTGAATTCATAGTTACATTTTTAACACTGGTTATAAAAAAAATCTGTATACATACATATATTGTGACCTAATAGTAAGTTTAAAAAAAAAACTAAAAAATGCTGTGTTGTTGTTTTCAGAGTCTTATAACCCTTGTGAATGCCGCCCATAACATCAACTTTGATACAATATTGAAAATATTAAAGGTAAGAAACCCGGATAATGGTCATTTTATGACCGTGTTTAGTACTGAAGAGTTTAGAATACAGTAAGTACCAAAATAATCAATTTTAAGTTCACTTCATGATCCAAAATAAAATATTATATTTCACATGAACCTACATGAGCACAAGAAACGTCAGAAGCTAGGTGCATGGTTCCAATTGGCCATTTCCTATGGAGAAGAGATGACAAGAAACTCCACGGTTACCTACACTTTTAAAAATAATTAGCTCTTATAATGTTTTTAAATTACAGTGTTATGGTTGGTATTGGCACTTTAATTGCGTAACACATTACAAATCATAATCTGAATCATTTTGAAGAATATTACTAAACCATTGCTTCATATGTTCGAAAAATTCGTCTGCTCAACAACGTCAATAACGCAATAAATGTTGTTGAAATGTCAAAATGAAAGCCATTCCTACTGATTATGTTTTACGCAATTACCCCACAGGTACTTAATAAAATAGGAAATGGCCAACAAATCGAGGTATCTATGAGTCTAAAAGGCCTACAAATGATTGCAGTAGCTTAACATTTATAAAATGACAGCTCACACTCAAACAACGTGAAACAAAGGAATTCATTTTGATAAATCAAACGTCAAATGGAAACCTAACAGAGTGAACTAATTAGCTAGTGATGCCACCATTCGTATCCGAATGCGGAGTGCGGATATATCCGAAATCCGAGACTAATCTCGTGGTACTACATCGTTTGACATAAACGATTCTATTTATAGATTAGGGATGCGAGGCGTACACGGATTGTAGTTAGTATAATAGTAATGTATACGGTATGGTTGGCATGGCATGATCATCATAATTTCAGCAGAAAGACGTCCACTGCTGGACATAGGGCTCCCCCAAGCACCTCCACTTCGACCGGTTCTGTGCTTCCCGCATCCAGCGGGTTCCTGCGACCTTCACAAGGTCGTCGGTCCGCCTTGTGAGAGGCCTTCCAACGCTACGTCTTCCGGTACACGATCGCACTCCAGAACCTTTCCGCCCCATTAGCCATCTGTTCTGCGAGCAATGGGCATGTGATACGGAGGAATAAGGAAAACGTAGTGCGGAAGGTTTTGAGTATAAATATCGATAGCTAAAAGAGTAGAGAGACCAAAGAAACGATGGATGGACTGTGTGAATGATGATATGGTTAGAAAGGGGGTGACTACCGAGATGATGACTAATAGAGAAGTATGGAAGAAAACGACATGATCCGCCGACCCAAATAAATTGGGATAAGGGCAGGAGAATGATGATGTTGAGAAATATATGCCTAATAGAAACTGTAAGTATTTTTTTTTTGAGATATCGAGTCAAAAATTCAACATTAATGGTGTAACTAATATTTTTTAACACATTAATGATTCTTGCCCGTTTTTCTCCATAGGTGTGTACTTCGCTTTAAAATGGGCCACTAGCTTCATATTTTTGACTGAGGAGTCAAAAAATGAGTAAATGGTTCCATTGAAATAAATGCTTTGAGTTTGATTTTGATAACCCTGTTAGGGCTTACTTGGTGACGCAGGAATCCTTCCTATCATTCGAACCTTGAGTGAAATAAGCCACTATTTCGCAAAACATCGTCTATCACTATTTAGATAAAATATTACTATAATAAAGGACTATCTTTTATCCGTGGAACAAAATTTACGTCTGACAGTTCTAATATGGAAAAACAGACAAAAATTCAAAATTTATTCTCAGGATAAGACTTATTCTAGGTACAAAAGTTTGGTAAATTTCGCCCTTAGGGCATTATCTTACATCCGTGGAGTAAAATTGACGTCTGACAGATTTTTTTGTACTGAACAAGTGCCAAAAATTCAATTCAATTTAAGACTTATTTTAGGTATAAAAATTGGGTCGAATTCGACCTGAGTTGTGTGAAATTGCTGCTTTTAGTCATTGAGCATGTTAATGTGAAATAATGTGAGCTTTGTGTTCGTAAACCGAAATTGAGAGCTCAGAAAACTGTTTTAATTTCCAAAAATATACAATGTGGAGTCAACTATACGACAATAAATAAAAATACTGGCAATACTAGTACATAGGAGTTTGTTTATTTGAAACTATCAAACAAATCTTAACATTTGACTTGTTTTTTTTTTCAAACATGTTTTATGGTTGTAATGGGGTGCCATCAACCAACTGGCTTTATTGACTAAACTGTTTGATATATTTGAAGTTTGCAGACTAGGAACGTCGTAGCGTCGTCTGCGCATAGCATATACAAGTATGAGACCAAATTGAATTAGCTAGCTAAACCCCGCAGACGAGATGGGTATCGATATTTAAACACGATAAAACAGAAAAAAAAAGGATTTTATATTTGTTTTCTGGGGTAGCCACAACCACTAGTAGTGCAGTTACTTGAAGTAGTTGAGAAAATCTGTTTTTTTTTTGTTTCACACAGAAAAATAAAAAACTTATTTTGAAACTGATATTTACTTCAAGTAACTACAGTAGTTGACCCCAAAAAACAATCATTTTGTTTTTAACAATTAACATTTTTTTTTTTTAGAACTGGTCCTTAGCAGTTTTGAACAGACAGAAGTCGAAAGAGAGTAGCAGTGGGGGATATTACTGGCTCATAATAATAATTTTAGTCTTATCGTATTTACATACCCATCACGTCTGCGGAATTTGGCTAGATGATTTAATTTGGCCCTGTAAACTATGTATATCAATCTATATCGATTACCTTTACCTTCATTGCAGGTTCCCAAAAATAGAACGTGGTTTTTCTCAAATGTGTTGGGTCCAAGTATTTTTCTCATATTTCCCAACTTGCCTGCCTATTATCGTCTATATGGGGTAGTTATAAGTGATGGAGCGACCTAACTTCGGACGTGAGAAAACTTTCCTAAGTCCTGGGAATTTCCCATTTCGTGCTAGTGCTACCAGGCACGACGGGATTAGGAAAATGTATGAATCTCGAAGGATTACACTATTTGCATGTTTAGTTTGATAAGTTTCTCTGGTTTTATGTGAGTCGTTGATTAAGTAGACGTTTACGTTCGCGTTTACGTTAGGTTGTCTATGAACTGTCTCGACTTTAACCCTATTCATTCCACCGTCGGTACTTAAGGGTTTAAACTTAAAACTATTTTTGCAACAAAGTTTCTTGTCGCACGTTATCCTTAGTACACTTGGCGAGAAAAAAGTATAACATTTTGACCGTCACGACCCTTTTGTGGGAGCAGTGGTGGCTCAGTGGTTGCGACCCCGACTTACGAGTCGAGGTACAGGTCGAGGGTTCGAACCCAGACAGGTGCTTTAATTTGTGTAACAAAACAAAGAAAAATTTTGTCCCCGAAGTAGCTAAATTACCTATGGAACGTTGGCAGTGTTTACGAGTGCGTGAAAAGACCCAAATACCCAAATGTTGTGAACTTTATGACGCTTCCTTGCAAGTTGGCTTGGGAATGAACATGTTGGCGACATCTCCAAAGTCGCGGGAAACACCTGGTGGTTCTTTCGGAACCTCGAGGAGTGGCCCCATATAAATTGTACTAATTTTGCTTTGGTAGTTTCTACGTTAGCTTCAATAATACGTATTTTTCCATTTGGTGTATGTTGAAGCATGTGCACAGTAAATGAGTTGGTGTAGGTAACCACAACAAAAAAGTGACGACACGGTTGGCGCAGTGGCAGAGCGATCGACTGCTGCGCTGCGTGTCGCGGCTTCAATTCCCGCACGGAATAAATATTTGTACTGCCTACAGGTAGTTATTCCGGGTCTAGCTATTTGTGTATGTGAGTTTAAATGTTTGTAAAACCCACGATACAGGAGAAATTCCTAGTGTGGGGCAACGTTTTTTTAAAAAAAAAGAAAAATAAAACCTTTTATTACATAACTAACAACAGACACTACAAGGTGAAAAATAACTTACTTAAATTGAGTTTCCGAATTTGGGTGTATCTCCAAAGTTATAACTTTAACCTTTTTTATTTAGGAAAGAACGGATGTTACGGATCATCCGTAGGATCCCGGATTAACTTTTGACGCGCATCCTAGATCCGGCCACATTTATCAATAATATTTTCATACATCAACTTCAAAAGGCAAAGATTTTTATGTTGTAGTTTTATCAAAGGATACTTTTAATATTTTAGACGGAATATTTCCTATATTCGTATTTTCCAATTGTAATGGTCGTAATAGGCTTGAAATGGAAGAAAATTACGGATTTATAGAGAAAACGAACAAACAACTTTAATTACAAAATAAAAGGGAAAAATATTACATTTGGTTTTCATCGAACGATGACAGCGCTAAAAAACAAGTGCACGTCAATTTGACGGCAAAAAAAGAAAAGTATTTAACATATTATAAAAAAGTTTGTAGCAAAAAGTTCTTACGCTAGTTGCATCGCTTACACCAATGTTATCTATGCTTATTTTTAGCTTATCAGCCATTTTTTTAGGGTTTCTATTTTAATTCCGAACTTTTCGATAACCTAACATCTCGGCTATCCTTTGCTTTCCTAGAAAAACGATTCCGTCATAAAACGGCCGTCATGAAAATCTGTCATTTTCTGTCATGTTTGTTGGTGTCAAAAACAATTTAAAAAAAAAAAAAAAAAACGTTGCGCCACACTAGGAATTTCTCCTGTATCGTGGGTGCGTTTACAAACATTTAAACTTACATACATAAACAGCCAGACCCGGAACAACTATTTGTAGGTCATACAAATATTTGTTCCGTGCGGGAATCGAACCCGCGACACACAGCGCAGCAGTCAATCGCTGAACCACTGCGCCAACCGTGCCGCCACTTTGTATTCGTACATTGTACATTGTTTGACCATTTACCGCTTTTTTAGGAAACCAGAGTCTAGTCTAGAATCGTATGCTGAAACCATGGCTACAGTTTGGGCATTGGTTAATTTTTCTCCTGTATACATATTCGGTTTTCATTCGGCTCGTGCCAGTCGGCATCCCTCGTTCGTCATCTACCCTCGCATAATCATGTCAGCTCGGCTTACATTCAACATTATTAAATTGACCCGGTTCAACATTATTGAATCGATACGGTGTCTAACCGTTTCGAACGTCACAAATAAATGAGTTATCGTGTGGTTCTGATCAGAAATAACCTATTTTACTTGGAGGACCTTCTGTATACACTTCTGTATAATATTTTATCAATCTATACGCTCATAATTTGTTCGTCCACTATTTATGCGAAGACACTGCCTCCTAAGATACAGGATCTTCCTAGTTTAGGAGTCAGGGCTCAAATTCTGTGTTGACTGTACCTTACCCATCTCTTGTACACACGGCTACACATCAAGCTATACATAACCAGTATAAGCTGACTTCTGGTTGTAAGAAAAACCTATACAATGCGAGTTCAGCTAAAACTGGAAATGTATAGCTTGATGTGTAGCCGTATATACACTATTCTTGTTAATTTCTCTGTCCCGTGAGAAAGTGAAAGTGACTACTATATGTATTTAATATGTGTCAAACTTTTACTGTGCTAATAAATACTTATTATTATTATACAAAAAAAAAATCTTCAACCTAACGATATGTTACAATGTAAATGACTTCTGACCTCTGTTACCCAATTAGTGAAGGGTGTGATCTATCTCACAATACTGTTAATAGTTTGGGATAATGAGCGGGGTAATTGCGTATCACACTAACAGTAGCAATGGGTTTCATTTTGACAGCTCAACAACATTCATTGCGTTATTTAAGTTGATGAGCAGACAAATTTTTCGAACATACGAAGCAATGGATTAGCAATATCCTTCGAAATGAATCAGTTGTTACGCAATTAGGGTACAGGTATGTATATATTATACACCTATATCAATATCATCTTTCTCCCGCCCTTAACCCAATTTATTTGGGGTAACAGCAACATATCTTTTTCTTCCATACTTCTCTACTAGCTGCGCCCCGTGGTTTCACCCGCATAAGTTTCGATCCCATGGGAATATCGGCAAAAAAGTATCCTATGTGTTAATCCTGGTTATAAACAGTCTGTATACCAAATTTCACCCAAATCGGTTCAGTAGTTTTTGCGTGAAAGAGTAACAAACATCCATCCATCCATCCATCTATCCATCCTTCCATCCATACAAACTTTCACGTTTATAATATTAGTAGGAGTAGGATTAGTCACCTTTTTGGTAATCAACCCCTTTCTAGCCATAATATCTTTCACAGAGTCTATTCATCGTTTTTTCTTGGTCTTTCCCTTGGTCTCTGTAATGTAGATACATACATATTCAATACTTTCCTCACGACATTTTCTTTACTCCTCCGCATTACATGCATGTCATGACAACCGATTTAAAAAAAGCCGGTCAAGTGCGAGTCGGACTCGCGGAACATAAACGCCCGTATATTTTTATTGCATTAACTTAGAAGTTTAATTTTTTCACTGCTTCAAGGGATTACAGCCTTGAGTATTTGATATTGATTTCAACTTGATAACGCCGCGCGTTCCTGAGATTAAGAGTGTTGACAGACAGACAGACGACGAAGTGATCTTATAAGGGTTCCGTTTTTCGTTTTGAGGTACGAACCTTAATAAAAATGAAATGCTAATTGATAAAAAAAAAAGAAAAATTGGAAAAGTTTCCCGGAAAATTAAAAATTACTAGAAAAACTGAATGTGTTATTTTCTATAAATGTTTTTTTTTTTTTTTTTGTAATTCCAATTAACCTTCAAGCGGGCGCGCGGTCATTTGTAACGGGAGCGGGCGCTCGTAATCGAAAAGACCTATGGGATGAATAAGAGAAATAAAGCACTAATTATTCAATAATTATTTATTTATTTGTACTCAGATATATTGTCATTGTCTTTAAAGTCTAATTTGTCAAAAAAAAGGAATTAAAATTATGAAAAAGAAACAATTATTAAATTAATTAACATAACTCAAATATTCTTTGGATCAAAACAAAAATTAGGAACACAAAACCCTTTTACATATCTCAGACTAGTTTATATACCTAGTCTAATAATAAAAATTACAAAATAAGAATAAAAATTAATTAACTTTGGTTTAGTTTTCATCAGAATCAGTTTCTTCGTCCATATAACATTGATTGCAAATAAATGTTGTATGACTTCTGCAAATATTTTTCATACATAACTTACATTGCGTTTTTGATTGCCTCCTTTTTTTGGCTGGACATATTTTACAGGCTCTTCTGCATGTGCCAGAACTATCTGCTTCTGTATCAGCAGCACCAACCTCCATATTCAAATGCTCCCTTATGTTTCGTTTTAGTTTTCTTGGAAGGCCTACCATCGTTGATCTTCTTTGGACGTACTCTTTTGTCAATTCAGTGCCTAATGCCCGTAAATACATTCGCCTTTTCCGTAGAGTCACATTATTTGCTCTCAATATCACCATACTATTTAATCCTGCAATATCCAGAAGACGAAAGAAGAGTGTCAATGGCCATCTATTATTTTTCCTTGAAACCGAATACATTTTTACTTTTTTATCGACTTCATCGACACCCCCCTTTGTTTTATTGTAAAAAGTAACGATGCTGGGTTTGCGCTTTTCATTTGTACTTTCATCAATTTCTGCAGCACAATGAAGTGATGATATAAGAACTACAGATCTTTTCTTTTTAGGCACGTAAGATACGAGTGTAGCTATATCAGAAAATCCAAATTGACTTGAATATTTAGGGTGGGTTTTATCTATAAAGCAAGGAGGTATTTCTTTCTTGTTTTTACGCATGTTACCCACAACAGAAATCTTATAATCCTTTGCCAAATCGTTCATCAGTGGCACACTGGTATACATATTTTCGATGGTAAGGTTTCTTCCAGTGCCAGAAATTGGTGTAATTAGCCTCTTCACGACGTCTGCCGCAGCATTACTCAACTGGTATGGGCCTTCAGGCTGCTTGCCAGCATAAAGTTCAATATTTAGGACGTAAAACTTAGCAGCATCTACTAGTGGATAAAGTTTGATTCCGTATTTGTCGGGCTTTGATTTCATGTACTGTCGGAAAGGACATTTTCCTCGAAAGCCAACCATCATCTCATCGATCACAACCTTCTCTCCCACTGAATATGGCAAAAGACAGTTTTGTGTAAACATATCTAAAACTTCTCTTATTGGCGCAGCTTTGTCTAGAGTACGACGAGCTTGTCGCGTAGTAGCATCATCAAACCGCAATGAATTCAGTAGAAATTTTACTCTTTTCACTGACATAGTAGTAGGAAAAATAGGCATACCTGTCCCATCACTTGCATATAAATCTTCTAAATTGGCGTGTGATGTCTTCAAGGATCCCGCTATGTACAACAATCCGAAAAGTGCTCGAATTTCCACCGCATCTGTTGGTTTGCAGTCACGTATTCTGTTATACGATGGCGCTTTTTTTTTAATAAATTCGTTGGTATGTCCAACAACTTTTTCAATAATATTCTCTGAAATGAATAAACTCCAGGCTTGCGTAAATGTTGTCACCCCCACACCATTTCTACGAGTACCCGCATCTTCCGTAAGAATATTTTGAACTTGACGCCTCACTCTGTTATTGTTAGATTTTTGCCACTTCGTTACTTTATCGCGCCCTGTAAAACAGCTATTTCTTTCTGCAAGTGGCAAATCATCCTCATCTGGGTCCGAGCAGTTTGATTCCTCAGCGGATCGAGGTTCCTCTGCAACGATGTGGTCGGAAGTTTCAGAGCCTTGGTCGCTGAGCTCTGATTCACTCTCTTCTTCGTCTTCTCTTAGTAATTCCTCGAGTACTGCACTTTGTAATAACCGTCCACGACTCATTTTATATAAAAAAATCCAAGCTTAATTCGATAGTATTGAATGATGGCCGAAGAACTACTACGAGCGTGAACGAGGGTATGTCGCGTTGAGCGTCGCGCGTAACCTTTTCGACGACAGGCGCGTGTAGTCTTTTCGACGACTGCACCGGGACTAAAACAATTGCGATCTGTGGAGTGGGGGGAGCGCCCCGAGCGACGGTATATTCTTTATTTTAATCCCAATGACATAGCGACAGGCTACTAGAAATGAGAAATACATGTGATGGGTAATAATAATAATATGAACGGAAATAACTACTAAGCGCGGTCGAATCGACCGCGCTTGGTACACCGCGTGCCCGCTTGAAGGTTAACGTATTATCTTTCTTTCCATTAGTGGGATTTTGTGTGTTTTTGAAATTTGGGTAGGAAAACCCCTCTGTCGGGTCAGCTAATAATGAATACAAAAGTACTTAGGAGGTATTTTGAGTCCCCACACAAGTTATTCTAATAATAATATAATCATTGAGGAAAAGTCTGCCTGGTTGGTGAAGTATTCGCAACCGCTACTGCTGAGCATAAAGTTTCTGCAATTCCCAGGTTAGACGAAGAGCTACTGAGTAATTTCACCAACAATTTGTCAGTAGCTGCCCCGAGTTTGTATCCGTATGTTGGCAATAGGCTCACCCCCTATAAAATGCCTCTGCTTAACCATTCAGGCAAACCAGGCGTGATGTGATGTGTGAGGAAAGGCAAAATGTTGGTACTTAAATTTTGTCTTTGTTCTATAAATTTTCTTTGTTCTGAGAAATGAAGACGTGAGATGACAAATCTCACGTCTTGTAAACAGTCTAGCTTTGTTTCCCTTAAAGCACATTAAATGTGCTTCTTACTCTTACTTTGCTTACACGAGCAAGTCCAATGAAAAAAACCAGTTCTGAGATTCTTAATAAATATACATTTTTCTTCAGACAAAGGCCCACGTCTGTTTTCTTTCAACCGTATAATATCCTATTTAGGTCTCCTTTTCCAACTAAAAAGCAATTTTTCTTTCCTAGCGTCAGATAAAAACTGTAGCCATTTTTACATACCTACCCGCATCCCGACATTTCGCATCAATCTTGTAGAAAAACCTCCCCTACAGGCCAGAGGATTCATTTAATTAATGTGACGTCACTTGTCTAACATACCCACGACATACTCTGTACATTTTGTTATGTTTACGGTTTTATTTAGATACGCATTTGTTTTGAACTATTCGTCTTGTCGCTGTGTCTAGACGCTGCAACAAAACGTAGAGTTATCGTACATATGCATCTGCGTCATGATGCTGCGTCTAGACGCTGAAACGAAACGTAGAATTATCGTATGTATGCATTTGCGTCTTGTTGCTGCGTCCGTGTCTAGACGCTGCAACACAACCTAGAGTTGTCGTATGTATGCATTTGCGTCTTGTTGCTGCGTCCGCGTCTAGACGCTGCAACAAAACGTCAAGCTATCGTATGTATTAACTTGTGTCTTCTTGCTGCGTCCACATTTAGACACCGCAACAAAACGTAGAGTTGTCGTATGTATCAATTTGCGTCTTATTGCTGCGTCCACGTCTAGACGCTGCAACAAAACGTAGAGTTATTGTATGTATTAACTTGCGTCTTGTTGCTGCGAACAGGTGCAGAGCTGTTGTTTGCCTCCGCATCTGGTTGCTAACGCATATCTGTAGATAAACCTTTGTAATAAGACGGTAGGTACGTCTTACTTAAATTATGTTGTATAAGAAAATTTATGTGAGAATCGTAGCAGGTGTCGATCTCTGATTTCTGCCTACCCCCATCCCCATATAGCTGGAAAAGGCTTCCACAACTTTTGGGGATGTGGCTGAAAGTTTCCTAAAAAGTCACAGTGTTATAGAAATTCCGTTAAACTCAACATAATTTTCTCTAAAACAAACCGTTGGTTCCACATACATACAAGACATTGTAAGCGTTAAATCGATGTTATAATAGGGTGAGTTCGGTTGTTAACGGTTCCTTAGTCAAAATCACTCTTAAACGTGGCGTTGCTAACACACATTTTCGAGTGTTTATCATGAAATAAGAAACCATACTTACAGTTTCCTTGACATCTAATTATTTCAACTATATATTTCAATTATAGCACTAGAAACGATGCCTTCGTTTCTAGTGCTATAATATATACTATACTAATATTAAAGCTGAAAAGTTTGTTTGTTTGGACGCGCTACTCTCTGGAACTAACAGTCGGATTTGAAAAAATATTTTTGGATTTGATAGCCCAATCCTTGAGGAAGGATATAGGATATTTAACACCAGGCTAGAAACCCTTAGCAGCTGAGCAAAAAGAAATAAGTTAGAAAGAACGAACCCAATTCTTGAGAAAGCAGTCGCTTTTGTAAAATTCTGGTAGCTGACCTCAACATAGTTAGGGAAAGGCCAGGCAGATGATGATGACTTACCCAAAAGTCATAACAAATAAACCTATCCTACTTAATATTATAAACGTGAAAGTTTGTATGGATAAAAAAAAATAAACAAAATAAAAACTACTGAACGGATTTGGATGAAGTTTGGCACACAGATGGTTTATAACCCGGATTGAAATATAGGATACTTTTTATCCTGATATTCCCACGGCATCGAAATTTATGCGGGTGAAACCGCGGGCGCAGCTAGTTTTACAATAAATCTTTTACAACATAAAACAAAAACGTCTTCACTATTAACTTTATAAAAAAAAAAAAAAAAAAACTATAATCCGAGCCACTAATCGGTGCGTTCACCTTCAATAAACTTTTACGAGCTCCTCCCTACATAGATGAGAAATTAAGTACACACAGGCGCACAGCTTGCTCCCTTGTTGTACATACATACACGTTAAAATTAATTTGCAACATGCGCTGCCCTCCGTATGAGGTTCTTGTTAGATTATAAGAAGTTTGTGTTGGTTTTCCAAGTTTAATACTGAAACTGGTAGCGTAATATCGAAGATATATAGACGTAATACACTTTCTTATCTATAGGTAAAAAAATCTACATCATTCATCATGATTTTTGCCAACGGGAAATCACATTGGGCACGCAACTTTCCAAAACTAAAAAAGAGAGAAAAAAACACCTAATTCTTAAAAAAAAACTATTATATATATTATATCGGAGTTATAATAGAAGATTTTTAATGAATTAGAGGATTTTTTCACTCTTTTCTATAAATACATATTATAACCAACACATCATCATAACTTCCGACACTGGTGACAGAAACTTTCTATTCACGTCAATATCAGCATCCATTTTCAGATTTCATATATCCCCAACAGAAATATCGACATCCATATTGACGTGTTATAAATTCAGCACTCTATTTTATAGCCACAGAGTAGTGGAAAATGGAATATAAACTCTGCCGCTCTCTATCAAAATAAAATAGGTTTATTGAATTACGACTAAGGATAGTTTGTCATAGATGCATTGAAGAAGTGTTGCGATGTGCAAAGTCTTACCATGACTGCTTATTGTTAATTAATTATGTAAAATTGTTATGTGTAAAATTTTAGCACAAAGCCGGTGATATGTATATGATATGTATACGACATCTAAAACGGCTGACCGCCGACTACCCAAGATACGAGCATGTCTCAGTTTGGGAGTCGTAGTCTTAATTTAGATTGCCTCTGTACTTTCACCTCGCTAAAATAGATGAAAAACTTGTTTCTTGTAACGCTTTTGTACTTTTTGAAGAATAAATTAAATTATTATTATTATGTCCTTTATTTCATTTATATACCTACAAATTACATTTTTAAATATTTTTATAAACAAAAAGATAAAAAAACATTTAAAAATATAAAAAATAGTAGCCCACCGGTATCGGGAACAGGGTCCAAGCTACCGGCGGTCAGGGCTCCAGAGAGAGGAACCTCCTGACAATGCGAGCCGTGTTATTATTATTATTTTAACATATCTCGGGACCATGGGGTCCCGGTCCTTTGGAAGGCGTACGAGGGGCCGAAGCCAACTCCCAGAGGCCCCTTAGGAAATTTTATTGAAATGTGGCACCACCCGACGATTATCCCTGTACGCACTATGCAAGTGCACCCAAGGATAACCCCCGGTTAGTGTAGGACTATTGCAGGATATGGAAAAATACAAATTTGGACTATGGGTTTGGGTGGCTAAAGTGGGCTGGTTACCAATAACTATTGAAGAACTATGGCCCCTGCCTGATCAACGTTTTATATATACACGGATATAATGGCAGGGGGTGACTTGCACACTCAATAATGGGCCCCCGGAAACTGTCGCTAGCACATAGTGACGTAGCAACAAGGGGGCAACATGTCCTGAGGTGCTTATGAGGAGTGGAGAGGTATTCCACGGCTTTCAGAACAATCCCAGAGCCCGGAAGATGGTCAAGATCCCTACGAGCACTTACTGGAATACTTCCTTCCCCCGAGCACGTTTGCTCTTGCGAGTCTCCACTCAAGCCGGCCAGTAAAGGCAAGAATGAGGTGGGAGCTCTGTTCCTCGTCATTGTTCACTCCAGCCGGCCAATAAAGGCAAACCAGAGGTGAGGAACAAGATTTCTCCCAGGAGATAGTTGTTAATTTGTGTCCAATTTTTTTTATTTTAAGAACTTATTTTATACCATTTGCTGTGCCCTACAGGGTTCATAGTACCTTAGCTTAAAGCCATTGTAACACCTCTACGACATTATGGAATGCGAATAAATATATCAATATGAATATGAATATTCAGTACCCGCTTGATTCTAGACCCACCAATGTTGAAATTTTTCTTCGGTCTACTTCTGTATGAAATAGCAGTTTTTTTTCTTGGTCACAATCATGAGCTGAATTGATGGTTATAGTTTGCACTTCGATGCACCATGTATAGAGATAGAGGTACCAAAGAGCCGATCACGCTATCGTTAGTAGTTGGTAACACTTCATACCGAGTCCTTTCTTTTTTGATCGTCCAATGATAGAAATTTTACCTCATCTAGATTCAAAATATTGTTATTTCTTATGAAAAGTGTTTGGTAACAATTTACATAAATTAGATATCATTTATCAGCTGGTCCTTTCCAAGTATCTCACAAAATGACCGACCGAAATACAAAGATGTTAAAACGTAATATTTAAGAAGCAATTTTTTATGTAAGTGCTGTGTACGCCTGTAAATGACTGATTCACCATAACTCAATGCTTATGTTATTTTCTATTCTGCTAATATTTCTAGTGAATAGGTCGTTCATCAAATAAAATAAAATGTGTTTTCAAGTTCTCCATTTACTTACTATTCATCATCATCATCTGCCGAGCCTTCTCCCAACTATGTTGGGGTCGGCTTCCAGTCTAACCGGATGCAGCAGAATACCAGTATCTTACATGAAGCGGCTGCCTATCTGACCTCCACAACCCAGTTACTGGGTAATACGATACCCCTTGGTAAGACTGGTTGTCAGGCTTTCGGGCTTCTGACTACCCGTAACGACTGTCCATTTACTTACTACTCCATGCCCATATTTCAACACAGCTGACTTGTAAGTTATTTCAACCAAGTAACTATAAATAAACATAGAGTTAACTTGGAAGGCAGAATGCACGAGAAATTTGTCTGTGGGATGTCTTTGAGACCATGATCTCGCTTGGTATTCCCCCCTCTTGTTAATTACACTTGCATCCCTTTGCTTTTATTTGATTTATTTTAATTACACACATATTTCTTACATTACAAATTTCTCACTAGAGCAGTAATTTCTTCGCTGGTTTTACGTAACGGTAGTATTTTTGTAACACAAATAGACAAAAGGACACAAGAAATAAAAGGCTTTTGGTATTTTTTGGTATCGTGCGGGTCCTTTTCCTCCTATTATTTTCAGATTTAGAGCAGTCGTGGCTTCGACTCACCGAGTTCTAGATCGGTGGTTTGAATCCAGCCAGGCAGTTGCTTTACTTTGCATAGGTAAATAATTTCATCACTACTGCTTTCAAAAATCGATAAAGAAAAACATCATGAGAAAACCGGCATGTCCTAGAACCAAAAAAATCGATTCGACCGAATCAACCGAAAAAAAGCGTATTGGCACGATACCAAAAAAGACCTTTTATTTGTTGTGTCCTTTTGTCTATTTGTGTTATAAAAATACCACACATTTTTTAAGAAATAAGTTTTTAAAATAATAACATCCTTCACTGCTCCTATCATTCTATTTATATCAAGCAATCCTCTTTGACGTCAGTCTACCAATGTATCAATTTACACAGAAATTACCACGCAATAATCTGCTAGAGGGTTTTGAACTTTACCTCTTTATAAGTATGGTTCGATTTAGTGTGTCTGAATGTTGCTAAGCCATATTATTTTCTCCTTTGACTTGTATAGGGTGTTTTCAGTGTATATTTTCTTAGATTCAGTAGTTTTGTATGTAATTTTCATGGTAATGTAGGATAAGAGAGAGAAAGGCGTTATATGTATGCCAGAGATGTTCCTTAGAAATATAGCGGGCACCATATTGAAAGTAGGTAAACTGTATCTGAGAGCAGTGGGGACCCAATGGTAACAGCACCGACTTACAACTTGTAGGTCGTGCGTTCGAACCAGGCAGACACTTTACTCAAACCACTGCTGCACTGCTCTCAAAGCGGTGAAGGAAAACATCGTGAAAAAAAAATGAAGAAGTGTTTATTCACGAAAATAATTTTAACCCGAAAAATATTACCTCTGCCAAACTACAAAGCAGTTTGGTGGCAGATGTAGCTCCTTTTTTTTATATATACATATATAAATTTCAGTTTACACTTTTTCACCTATAGGTACCTACACTACTCTAACATGGATTCATTAGATTTAAGAACAAACATACAAACTTTTCATATATTTTCTACAGTGAGGCTTTGTCTTAACATATTAAAGAGGTACTTATGTATTTTATTTTTAAAAGATGTTTTTGTGATACAACAGTTCATATCGACTGGAAGGTTATTAAAAATAGTTGGAACTAAAAAACTTCTACACCTTCGTAATAGTTATTACATGTGGTGAGGAAACCGGCATGTCCTAGAAGACCCACGTGGTGAATTACAGCCCACTCCCTCTCACCAAGAGGAGTCATGTTTCCCAGCAGGACGTTGCACAGTTATTCACCTACAAAATAGACGCAAAATACAGCACAAATAGAGTACCTCCATTCTCAAAATTTTCGTACAAACACTTAGACTGCATTTGAAAGCTTCGGAGTGAAAGTCCGTGTAGGAGCGTTAGATCCTTTTATCTGTAGAACAAATGACTAATACACTGTGAGCCACGATTAGGTGAACAGTTTGTTTATTTTAGGATGAAGTGGTGTGAAGATTAGAGGTTGATTAAGTGGTCGGCGTTTATTTCGTTTTCGCTATGAATGTTAACAAGTATATTTAATCCCCGACGGAAACAAAAGAGTGTTTAACGTGTGTATCTGTGTGCCTGTGTATGTGCAAACAGCTGAACCGATTTTGATTTTTGAAGTGAAACTTCTTAGGCGGTCATTCAATAATTTCGACGAAATTGTAAGTAAAATTTCAAGGACGCGCCACGTTAAAGCATGTTTCGTTACATGAGAAAGAAGAAAGATATAATTCTCTCTGTCTTTCACACTAAATCTCTCTTATTTTTTTCTGTTTTTGTTTGAAAGGTGACTTGATCGAGAGTAGTCTTTCTAGCTATGATTCAAGAAAATTAGTTTCTAGTTGATGGAGGAATGTGTGTATCTTCTACAGGTTTTATCGAATCGAAATTTAATATTCTGTTACTTCAATGATGTTAGAAGAGCATCCTAACCTTGAACTGATGCTGCAGCATCACCTGAAACTTGCAGGATACCCAACTCCCTCACCAACTCTCAACAGAAGTAACGTGTTGAGGCTCATTTGAATGGTCTCAATGAATTGGTTATAGATAGATGATCAGGGTCTGGTGATGAAGTAGCAAAGAGATATGATGATAAATTCCTTACTAGCTTCACTGTGGGAAAAATACGTACAGCTGCGCAGCGAAGCGAGCCACGTGTCGATCGTAGCGTGTCTACTAGTTATAAAAGGTAAGGTATGGTATACTAGGCTAATGAAAACGCCAAGCAGAGGCTTATATCCAGCAATAATGAATGTATTCTATTGTAGAAAGGATAGGTGCTGTTAACTTCCTATTTTCATGAGCCGTCTCCCAAAGCGAGGACGCTTGGATAAAAATATTACCTACAACTTATGTTAAACTTAAACCCCCTTATTACAAAACAAGGTTTTTCTTTCGATCAGGTTTAAACCAACCCAGTTAAGTTCTAACTAAGTAAGAACCCAACTGTTATAGAAATGCAGTTCTTTATACAAAACTGACAGCTTAGTTCGGTGCTAAGTTGTCATTTTAGTATTAAGAACTTTGCCTAAATCGAAATAAAGTTCGAAATACAAGTACTGGCTCAATAGTTAAGGCTAGAGCTAAAGTTAGGTTTCGTTTTGTAATAACACGGAAAGGGTCGTATTATTTTACTTTTCAGAGGTGTTTGTTTGGCTCTTGGTTTGTTTTCTATCTATCTAATTAGCCAGTATTGTTCCACCGCATGGCAAAGGCCTCCCTCTCCCCCTTCCACAAAATTCTGTCTTTTGCGAGTGCCAGTCCCTACGGTAGGAGTCAAGCTCGTCCCGCCATCTCCGTCTTGGCCTGCCGCGATGGCGTCGTGCCTTTAATGGGACCCAATCAGTGGTTCTTTTAGCCCAACTGTCATCTGACATGTGGCAAACATTTCAGCAGGTTCGAACCCAGCCAGGCGTTTTACTTTGTCTAAATTATTTCATCACTACTGCTCTCAAAACGGTGAAGGAAAACATCGTGAGGAAACCGACATGTCTTAGAATCAAAAATTGGAAGACATGTGACATCTACCAACCCGCACTGAGCCCGCGTGGTGGATTATACCCCGCTTCCTCTCACAGAGGGGAGGCCTGTGTCCCAGCAGTGGGAACATTGTAGGCTGAATATGTTTATGTGGCAAACATGTCCGGCCAAGTCCCACTTAAGTTTAGCGGCTTTCTGGGTAACGTCCGTTATCATAGTTTTGGTTTTGGGTTTGTTTTATTTTTACTTTTTCTTTTTATAATCAAATTATGTTATATTGGACTACAGTTTAATTACGAGTAGTTTCAGTTTTGTTTATGTATGGTATAATGTTAAGACTTAGTTGTCTCTGTTATTGTTTAAAATATTTATAAAATATTTCAACTTCACTAATGTTAAATGTTTCACTTTCTAAATTTTTTATGATATTTCATTAAGCTCAAATTCAGCGCTAACGGTGCTATTAAAAAGAAACCATCGTTTATTTATGGCAATAAAATTATACTCTTCATAAATTTTATTCTGACGCTAATGAACAATAAAAACCAAAGTAAAGTCCTATTTATTTTTCTTGAAAAACACTTTGGAGACCGATTTTTCCTTACGCAACTAATTTTTTGTGGGAGAATTACTTGATTGATGTGTTTACTTACCGACTTTGAGCAATTGCTCGTTTCACCGCTAGCGTGGGAAAATGAGGGAAGATCAATGAAGCAGTAAATTTGCCTAGCACACCGAACTGCTTAAAATAACCCACCATTATGTATGTACCTATTATACAGCATACACAGGGTGTCCGGTAATTAATGGATAACCTTGAAATGCCTTATAGCAGAACTTATACTTATACATAAAAAATTTGGTTGTCATTGGTGCAAATAAATACTTACATAGGTCTATAACTATAACTATATACAGGGTGTCCGGTAGGTAATGGATAACCTTGAAATGGTTTATAGCAGAGCTTATGGCCGTTCAGAAAAAAATACAAAAAACATATATCATAGATAAGATATGGTTCTTTTTTTAAAAGACTACAATATTTTACCTCATTTTACATTACGCTACGCTATGACCACAAATGAGTTAATTCCATCGATTTTTTGTTGTTCTATTATTATACGCTAACTATGCCGCCGATAGATAGGTAGTAAATAATATCACTAGCTATTGCAATTAAAAAAAAATAGGCCTTTAATTAAAATATCAGTCAAAAAATTAACAAAAAGACATTTTTGTCAAAGTCTTGGGTATAAAAAAAATGTATAAAACATGAGTGATCAATAATTTTAAAATAATTTCGGTTTTAAATACATTCCATAATGATATAATTCATTAATGTATCTAATGTAAATAGAGAATTATTGCTATTAATGTAGAAAAGGAATAAATTTAACTAATTAACAAAGTTTGCAAAATTGGAACATTTTTTACATTCAATTTCAAGTGAACATTGGGGTATAATAAAAAACAACATTTGACATTAAAACTTTATTAAATACTTTATTTGACATTAATTCGTAATACATGTTCCACACTTATGCAGGCTCTACATCTGCGAATAAATGTTCTTCTGAGCAGTTTCGTATAGCGTCGTTCACTTATTTTTGTTGCGGCTACCCTGACACGGCTACGTAAATCTTCTAAAGACCCGATTGGCTTAAGGGTACACCACTTCTTTGAGGCAGCCCCAATAAAAAATCCAGTGGATTTAGGTCCGATGAACGTGAAGGCCACTAAACAGCCTATCTATCGACACAGTTAGCGTATAATAATAAAACAACAAAACGTAGCGTACAATAATGTAAAAAGAGGTAAAAATATTATAGTCTTTAAAAAAAAAAACATATCTTAAGTAGGTACTACTTAGGATATTCTTTTTTTTATTTTTTTCTGAACGGCCATAAGCTCTGCTATAAACCATTAATAATAATAATAATAATTTAATTTATTCTTCAAAAAGTACAAAAGCGTTACAATAAACAAAGTTTTTCATCTATTTTAGTGAGGTGAAAGTACAGAGGCAATTTAAATTAAGACTACGACTCCCAAACTGAGACATGCTCGTATCTTGGGTAGTCGGCAATCAGCCGTTTTAGATGTCGTATACATATCATATACATATCACCGCCTTATTTTTATTTCAAGGTTATCCATTAACTACCGGACACCCTGTATATAGTTATAGATCTATGTAAGTATTTATTTGCACCAATGACAACCAAATTTTTTATATCCACGCAATTACTGTCCATTCCAGGGTTGCCTGGAAGAGATCGCAGAAAGCGATAAGGCCGCCCATTGATTGTATGTTTTGTAGTGTTAATCGTATTTTTATGTTATGTATTTTCTGGTCTACAATAAAGTATATATAAATAAAATAACCCACCATAGTACGGACTTATAACTAACAGTTTAGAGGATAATTTCAATATTAACACAGGTTGGTGACTAGTATTTTTCAAACCAAAGTTAAGAGGAGAGGCGACTTTTCAGTACTGCAGCAACTAGCAAAATGTACGGTTGCTAAATAAACTAACATGACAATTTAAAATTTATGATAGACCAACTACTTCGTAGTTCGGTTCGGTTCGTCGTAGTAGTTAGTAGTGTAGTAGTAGCAGTAGACAAACATATAATAACTAGCTGCGCCCTGCGGTTTCAACCGCATAAGTTTCGATCCTGCGGGAATATCGGCATAAAAAGTATATTATGTGATAATCCTGGTTATAAACTATCTGGGTGCCAAATTTCATACAAATCCGTTTAGAAATTTTGGCGAGAAAGAGTAACAAACATCCATGCATCCACATAAACTTTCACGTTTATAATATTAGTAGGAAGTAGGGTAGTTGAATAATCTAGTAACTAGAATATTAATTATTCAATTTGTTATTATAATAATAACTAAATAAGTTCCTATAATAATTAGTATAGAGTTACAATGATGCCCACACTATAAGTTAAATATTTACATAGATAATTGTCAGCGATAATTCCTTATTTAAATAAAATGTTTATATTACTTAATAAGAAATATTTCCTGCGCCCTACAGGGTATGACATGTACACATTTGTTAACCCTAATCTTAGCTTGTGTCCATTGTGCAATAAATGAACAAATAAATAAATAAACTTTCTGTGTATTTTATTCTGCTCGCCAGTTGAAGCTCTTTTGCACCGAGTTTGACGTGCCAAAACTTTTTGGCAGTGAAGTCTGTGTGTTTCATAATGTTGTCTTTGAAGTCACAACTTATTTAAATATACAAACTTGAAACGTTCTACTTAATTAATGGTACAGTTAAACTGCTTTTTTAATTTAAAATTGTTTTGAAAATAATATGTCTCTGCTTCACCCGACGTTTATAATGATGGCAGTATTTATTTTCGAAAAGACTAGGTACGATATTTAACATAATTTAATTTTAAATAATTTAGGGCTGACTTTTCAATATCGACAGATATTTTTTATTCATGAAATAAAATTGACGTCTGACAGTTTTTTTCTGTCAAAAATTCAAAATTATTCCTCCGATAAAGTTATCAGGCGTTGGAAAAATCAGCCCGTAGGAATTCGTTTTTCGCGTTGTGAATTCGAAACGTGACAAGGACAATGTGACGTTTTCAAATTATTGTTTTAAGCTTAAAAGGTACTTCTTCCGTCTGTTTTTTTTTCTTTTCAGTTTAAGGAAAACAGCTCCAGATCAGCCCCTGAGGATATTTATTGTAGATTAATGAGTCTAAATGCCCGGGCTAATCTATATACAAATAAATGAACCAAAGTCGGGTTTAGTTACACCATTTATATCTCAAGAACGGCTGAAGTATAAATATCCGATTTTTATGATCTTTGATTTGTTGGATTTGCATAGCATGAAATAGCGGAATAACTATTAAAACATGGGAAAAATTCACGAAAAAAATAGTAATGAAGATAAACCATTTTTTCATACATTAATTCTTATTGATTCTGAGGCGGAACGAAGTAAGGATCAGCTTGTATTATAAAAAAGTGAAAGTAACTCTGTTTGTCTATTTGATTTCGATGTATGTGGTTTGGCAAACTGATAAACCATGATACTATTTATCCTGATGGTATGTCCCCGTGGGATAATTTTCAACCTCCAGGCGGGTGATGCCACAGTCAAAAGCCATGAATTCATCTTCTTCAACGTATCGATGATTCCATTTTGTATGTTTTACATAAACTTCGAACAGATTTCGGTCACTTCGACAGCGTTATCAATGGCCTCGCAAAAATCTTTGAGTCGTGCATAGTGTAGGTTTAGTACACAGAAAGCAGGACTAGAGATGAGGCATAGTTATCGATGTGGCTCCACAGCCGCACTGTAGCTTACCGGAGTACCCCCATCTGCCTAAGTTGTACCTGCAGGGGCCCCCTCTCTAGTCTATATCTATATTAATAACTAGCTGCGCCTCGTGGTTTCACTCGCATAAGTTTCGATCCGGAATATCGGGATAAAAAGTATCCTATGTGTTAATCCTAGTTATAAACCACAGAACAGATAAAAGTAGTTAGAAGGGCCTTGTGGGCGGGGCAGGCGCGCCGCACTTTTGAGCAGACGCTCAAAAGTCAACCGAAATTTGAATCACCGGTCAACAATCGCGCTCTTGTTGTGACAGCGTTCGGAGCTCCGCGGAAAAAAAGAATTATGCCGTCTTGCGCTATTATAACGTGTCGGAAAAGAAGTCAGGAGTGTAATGTGGCCTGAGGAGGGATTTCTTTTCACCGGTTAGTCCAAAAACCTTAAAATACGAGTGATATTTGTAATTATTTCAAAAGTATTATGTAGTTTGTAGACAAAAACGATAAAATCGCATTCAGATGCAAAATTATACATTGCTTGCAATACATGGGTACGATCTTGTACGACATTAGCGGTCGCGCAATGTATTGCGTTCACTGCGAACGTCGCGTGCGTCGAGCCAAAATGCGCGTCGATAGTGTTGTACCAAATTGTAAACAATGTCGATATTAAGTAAGTGTATACGAATTATGTTCAGAAATTTGTATTACAATTAAAATAACTTTGTTTTTATTAACACCAATTATTGTGTAATGTGAATTATTAATTTAATTTCTTAGTTGGTTTTTCGTCTAAAATTTGGTTTGAGGTTAGTAATTTACGATGAAAAATTTTTTTTTTTAGTTTTCCAAGATATAAGAAGAGACAAGAAAACTGTGGATTGAGACAACTGGTAGAATTGAATGGATACCTACTAAATGTAGCACAATTTGTTCGCAACATTTTTTAGAAAATGATTATGTAATTAAAAAGTTGAAATTGAGTCTAAATTATTGTTGAATATTAAAATATTCTTGTATTTTTACTTGTGTCATTTATTTGCTTATGTACTTACTTTGGCCCATGTCTTTGTACGCTTGAATGACGTTAATCACGGACACAGACAGCCCAGAAGGCCAATTCTTGTAATTAAAAAAATTCAAAATCTAGTCGCAGTTTCATCTCAGCGCCAAAAAGCAATGTCCAAAACTGGTCAGAAATGTAGGGAAATTACAGGTGTTTTTGACAGATTGAGACTGAGTTAAGACTGTGAACGTTCTTAAAATAAAGAGAATTGCCCCTCTTAATTAATCCTTACCAAATAAATACGTTACTCATCACAAGTATTTAATTTTGAACAAAATTGCCCTTGAAGTCATTGGATTTCAATGAATATCTTAGGAGATGTCATGGTTTTAAAATAACTCCGCAAGGCGGCCGGTCATTAGCTTCCTATAGTAATGTACTAACTAAGTGATAATCGTAAGTAATACTCTTAAAGTAATGGAATATATGTATGTGTCAGCGGGATTGTCCGAAAGGGTTACCGCTACCCCGGAACATAAAGGGCGAAGGAAGGAACATGGGTGGGTTTTAGTCAGTAAGAGTCTGACACTCCCTTCCGCTCCACCCAGAGCGGGAGCGGTCATTTGATGATTTCCCACCAGAAAAAAAAATGGAATATATGTATTATTTTAATAGGATTTTTCCTAAAATTAACGCGAGTGAAACCGGCGGGCATAGCTATTATTCATAAATTAACATGATGAAGTTAATAAATACATTTTTCACAGAGTAATTCACAATAAATTAATTAGATTATATTATGTTAATTCGACTTAGCATTCGAAATGGCCGTGAAATTTAAAATTTCTTTTTAGTTTTTTTGCAAATTGTAGCTTTGTTTTACATTTTATGTTATTCAAAATATTATTTTTCTTTCTTTCTATTATTATGACGTAAAACAGAGCTGCAACTAGCCTAAAACGAAAGAAAATTTAAATTTCGCGGCAGTATTGGATGTTCCCCCTTAATTTCACTTCGATTTAATTTTATTTATATGTAATTAGGAAGTCCACATTATTCGTACCGTACCCGCAACTTAAAAAAATTGCAAAACTTTAATTAACAAAATTACAGTAATTTTATCGATATGATTAATCGACCTTTTGGTCGCCGTAAAATATTTGAGAAACAAAATTGCTTTTACACGTGTGTGAGTGTACGTCCAGAGCAGAATTTGCGGTAGTGTGACAACCAATAGCAAACACGCGATCTAAGTGCATGTGGTTTATTTGTGTGCGTAATGCGCGTACGTATTGATCTCTTGCTTGTAGTGGAGAGTCAGAGTGGGGGACATGCGGCGACAGGCGTTCTAATACAAATCAGGAACTATTTCCATTCTATCCTCTTTTATCTGTTCTGTGTTATAAACCATCTGTGTGCCAAATTTCATCCAAATCCATTCAGTAGTTTTTGCGTGAAAGAGTAACAAACATCCATCCATCCATTCATCCATCCATCCATTCATCCATCCATCCATCCAAACTTTCACGTTTATAATATTAGTGGGATAAAGCTGAAGAGTTGATTTGAACGCGCTAATCTCTGGAACTTCCAGTCGGATTACAAAAAATGTTTTTGTATTTGATGGCCCAATTCTTGAGCAAGACTATAGGCTACTTTATACTACGCTAGAACCCTTAAAGGCCTTAAAAAAACAAAAATAAGTCAGAAAGAATGCTAAGCGAAAACGAAGTAATAGTGCGGGCGGCAAAGGTTTCGATGGGGTGGGTCGCGGAAACAAGAAATTTCACGGGGACGAAGTCGCGGGCAGAAGCTAGTCATGAATAATTTATTAATATTATATTTTCTCTAACTTCAGCAAAAACACAGAAGATCCGGTTATTCAAACATTGATGAAACCAACCAGTCAATCGAAGCGATACCCATCATACCTGGATTTTACTTGCAGAAGCCAAAAGGTTTATCCAAATCTTTGTTTGAAAACCCAAAGGATTGGCCTGATGATCTGTTTGGTATCCTTAGCAGTGAAGATACCAAAACCAGGTATTTTTTTTAAACTCTCAATATACAGGGTGTCAGGGACATCGACGAGCAAAGAGTAACCATGAATACAGCACATGATTCTAGATCCCCTTAGATATAAATTTTTCATTGGTTAACTATCAAAAAATAAAAATCTCCTTTTCATAGAAAAGTGTAAAAAAACAATAAAATATAAGACCTAATATCATTTGCAGGGCCAACATGACCAGAGATCGCACAAGACAGGGAGGTTTGGAAAAAAAAGGGAGGCCTTTGGCCAGCAGTGGGACACAAAACAGGCTAACAAAAAAAAACTAAGGAAATATTTCAACGCATGTTCAGGGGGTCTACTACGAAGTGCAAAGTGCGAATGATCGGATCGGACCGACACATGGCCGAACCGAATATTATTGAAAAATGCGAAAAAAGTTCGGATCGGCTCAGTTGGGTCGGGACCATAGTCAATGTTCGAAAGAGTGTAGGAGTGTAGGATCGGGACTGACCGAACCAAATAGTAACTTCGTAGCAGGAAACGGCCGAACATTCGGCCGATGCCACTTCGGAGTAGACCCCCAGATTCGTCGATGTGCCACCTTTACAATTTTTCTAAGATTATATATATGTCAATTCTTCACTATCTTTTCCAGCCATAATAATACAAGAATTAGTGCAAAAGCTGTTAACAAAAACCCAAGAGATGACTATTTAAAGGTAGGATTTTTTTTTACACCAAACTTGCCGTCGTCTTTTATATTGATGATGAGCAATTCGATTTTTGGCAAAATACTACAGCAAGTTCATTGGTTGTTTGCACGTGCTTCTGACACAAATAAAACATTTTTCTGTCAGCCTATAATGTTCCAACAGCTGGGACACGGGCCTCCTCTCTGTGAGAGGGAGTGGGCTGTAATCCACAACGCGGGCCCAATAGGAGTTGGTAGATGTCACATATTTTCGAATTTTGCTTCAAGGACATGATGTTTCCACACGATGTTTACCTTCACTGTTTTGAGAGTAGTGGTGGTGAAATAATTTAAACAAAGTAAAGCGCCTGTCAGGGTTCGAACCTACGACCTATAACTCGTAAATCGCAGCCGGTACCACTCGGCCCACACTGCTTCTTCGTTTCTTCAAATTGAAGTTCGTTACAAAGTTTCCTTCGCCTCAAATATTCTATGATTGCAGGATGAAATACTGAAAGCTGTCAAAAATCTCAACAAATATCGAGAAATTCAAAAGTGAGTGTTTTTGTTCGTAATTGCCGCTGATGAGTGATCAGTGATAAATGCAATGGGGAAGGTACAGAATGACTAAGCCATCGTTCGAAATGGCGATTTTTAATCGCACACTGAATTTTCAACGCACTGCTAAGCGCCGAAAGTAGAAAATCCAACAGAGCGCACAATATGTTTTTTGACGTGTTGGGATGCGCTCTGTTGGATTCTCAGTGCTCGGCTTAACACCGAGAGTTGAAAATCCCGTGCGCGGTAAAATTCTTCGCGTTCGGGTTTTATTACTATTGAGGACCACGCCATTTTTATTAAAACATCGTATTTCAGAAGCAATATCGACAAAATAACAAAAACTAAGACGTATAAGGACAAACATAAGATTGTTTTGGCTATAACATGCGCCATTTTTAATAATAATTTTCTGTTTTTTTCAGATACAAGAAGGACGTATTAAAAAAATCTAATGCATATGGCGCTCAAAAAGAGCCAGTTAAAAAGCTGTTGGTAAGAAAATTGAATTAATTAATCGTTTATAATATTATTTAAATATGTTTTATTAATTAATTAAATGTTTATTTTATATCATTATTAGGCTATGAAATTGTATGTACTTAACAGAGAGGCAATTCTCGTAATTTTATGAGCATTCACAGTCTGATCTCACTTCATCTGATCTGATGACAAATTATCACTTCCGAAACAATTTTGCGCATAATTTCTTTTGCCAAATTATGACTTAGCAAATAAACTCTTCACAAATAATTGTAAAAAAAAAACCTAATGCTTGGCAAGTGAACGTTTAAACAATAACTTGCTTTCCAACTAGTACTTTTACCAATTTTAATGTAGTCAAATAATTCAGTTGGTATAACATATTTTACGCAAAATAAAATAAGCCAAATATTTAGTATCGTCAGTTTTAAATTTACCATTTCTACTAAGTCAATTGCTTAGTCAATGATAAAATATTTGCATATTTATGTCGGTTGCACAAAATATACAAATTAAATTACAATGTGTTTTGTTGGTTTGGTTTTCATTCAAAAATATGTTTCTGGAACTCTCCGGCCGCTGCTGCGGTACGGGCAATTAAGTAATATTATATAATATTAAAATGGATTCTAACCTAACCTACAGTTCTGGTAGCAGTTCGTTTTTAGTCGTTCGTAACCATAAATTTGACTTGTTTCAAACAAATTCAAGCACATAAACTTACAAAGAAGTACGCAAATGATATCAAATAAAAGTGCATTTTTTTAACTAAATATATCATTGCCAAAAAATCTTATTTTTGTTTTTTATATTTTTTGTCATAACAAATCATTTGACTAAATGTTTATTGTCTAAAAATTGTTTGCTGTAATAAATAATTTGATTAAAGATCAAATGCTTTAATGACATTACCTTGGTAATATTCTGCCGAGTAAAAATTTGGCCAAATGAAAATGTGCGTACTGAAAGCATTCCAAGTATTGCATTGGTATAAAAAAATGTTGCTAAAATTTGTTTGGATAATGAAATTTTGTCAATTTTTTTTTTGGCAATACGGTAGGATCCTTGAAATTTCACTATAGCTTAAACACGTCGGTGAAAACCAGCGCTAAGGCTCTATCTCGCATGTCGTAGCATTATGCTGATCGATGGAAGTTTTGCGGGGATGTGATGCGTATATATTTTCCCCAACTTGTTCTTTTTTATGTTTGTGTTCTTTCTCTACGTCATGTTTACCGCCAATAAACCTATTTTCTTTTTATCTTTCCGTCACATAGACAAATAGACCTTGTCGTTTTATGACGTGCACGCGACATTCAACCTTAGGGTGATAGCACAAATTACGACGTTGACTATTCTGCCATCTATTAATATTGTCTCGAAACTGCAGGGCCGAGTATTCCAAGGGATAAAAGGTGGCATAGATTATCGAGGGAAGGGCAAGTAAGTCATTACATAATGTTTGTTGACAGATCAATATTACGGCAAATTTCACCAATGAAACTGAACGCGTTCAGGACATCTAAACCGCATTCAAGGGCTGTCAGTGTCAATATTCCACAAGAATGATGAGATTGCCCGCTCTTGGATACGGAGGCGAGGCGTTCCGCCATGACAGTGCTGTGCATGTGACTGTTATTACAATAATTTAGTAACCTACCCCGTAGGACCGCTATATAACAGCTGTTACTTCGTAAGTGTACCACCAGTCCTAACGTGCCTATGCACGTTAGCGTTCTGCTGGACCTGCTGCAATTCCAACAGAACACGTTCCCTACACTCAAGCATGTCTTACTCAATCCTAAAGTAAAGGACTGCGACGACAAGCGAAAAAAAAGCGAAACTGCCTGTTCTAATGCACAGATTTGATTATGACCTCTTCCCCGCGTAATTTCACCGATCTGCTTGGAAGCCAGCTACACCTCTGCGTTCAGCCCGCTATTTTATTGCCGTGCCGCGTTTGTTTGGCACGTATCTGTGGCAGTCGATAAGTTCATATAGCAAGACTTATTTTTTTTTTTGTAATATGTCGCGGTTTGTTTTGTAATATGTCATGGTTTTTTTGTAATATGTCACGGTTTTTTTGTAATATGTCACGGAAAACTAATCTAGGATAATGAGGTTCGAAATAGGCTTATACTGCATTTACTAAGTCGAAAGTGACAACATATATTTTTCTCTGAAAAATACAATTCAACTGACTCTCATGATGTTCCGCGACTTGAATCGCAACATAATTTATTAATCTTCCTTAGGGGAATTCGTTTGTTTCCCATCATTATGTTCGCGGCAGAGGTGTACTAATGCCATTAGGTGTGCTGATTACATTTAATTTCTTTGGTGAAATTCGCGCTTAGCAGGTACGGTTGGTTTATTTAAAAAAAACTTAAATTCGTTACAGGTATAAGAAACCACGAAATCAAAATACTAGTTCCAAGAATGAGAAAAGGATTGGAAAACTGCTGGTAAGTAAAACGTTTCTTTTATTGTTTTTAGCATATTTTAAAAATAAATATTGAAGGAAAGAAAGACAGAAAAAGTATTTATTGCGACTCGTACATTAAGATCACAAACTAAACTAAATCAAAAAGAAAAATGAAACAGAAAGTCCACATAACATAAGTTGACAGTAGACATAAGTTACTCCATACTATTAGCATTAATTTATATTCTGTTATTGCAGAAAAATCTTTTATATGGAACTATAAATAACAAGAAATATCGTGGAAGTGACAAGTATGAGTAAGTTATTAAGTAAAAAAGGCCCTTTTTTATTACAGTCTGGCCGTCGGGAGAATGCGTTCCTGACACTGTCAGTGTGACCATTCTAGTAGCTAATAAAGATCAAATTCGCAAAACACGTATTCGTTTGTATGAAACTGACAGGTGTCAAGAACGCATTCTCTCGTTGGCCGCACTATAGTGAGAGTTCGTTAAAATTGAAGAATACATGCGGCGTTTTGTCATAAAATATATCCAAACGGAAGCTGTCAAACATTAATTAATTTCTTAGATATAAGTTAAATTTAAAATTTAAAGCCCTTACTCATTTATTGATTAGTTACAGGTATTATGAAACAGAAGAAAAAGAACAAAATACTGGAGATTTGCTGGTACGTTAAAATAACTTAGGCCGAAGAGGAGCTTCGCTCGGTACCACGCTTTATGAGTGGCGTACCTCAAACGTCAGTGTCGCCATTGCAATACGAAAAATGCAAATGCATGCATTATTCCTCTTTTATCTGTTCTGTGCATTATTGTCACTTAGGGCTGATTTTTCCAACGTCTTATAATTTTATCGGAGGAATAATTTTGAATTTTTGACAATTCTGCCATACAAAATTGCCAGACGAAAATTTTATTCCACGAATAATTGTTTTCCGTCGATTGAATAATCTGCCCTTAGTCTTTAAAACACAGTTATACAACTCCAAAAAAAGTGTTAAAAGTCAATTTCAACTATTGATTTTTGCTCAAAAAAATTTCTACTGAAGTTCGGACTTCGCTATCGACGATACTGCTTAGTTTACATCTCTTTTGTTAACCCCAAATCAAGCAAAAATCGCACCTAAATACTTATTTTAGTGAGATCTCATGCAGTTTGCTAAGAAGGCATTTTACGTCTGTTCCGACATTTTCGAATACGACGCGATGTTAGTTTCCGTTCCGTTCTAATAAAAAAATATATATAAATTAATGAATTGTGAAATAAGTAGTGTATTAAAATATATAATAAAAATAACAATTCGTTTCTCCTATATTTATATAATTATAAAAAAAAGGCTTGTGTGGTTTTATAAAACCACGGTAAAAGTGAAACTTTTTTTCTTAAACAACAAAATAAAAAAAAAATTAAAAACAACAAATTTACATTAAACACTCACAAAAACAAACGAAATAGCGTGGAGCACTGGCAAAAATGAGTAATAGTCTATACACCATAGAGAAAGTAAAATTATCCCTGCTCCGCGGCCGACCGTCACGCGACGTGCAACACACAGACGAAAAAGTGTGAGACGATGTAATAAAAGTTTCACTTTAAAAAAAGTTTTGAAATTAATTTTTGTGTTAAACTATGCGTTGGTTTGCAAGCAGCATTTCACCTAACACGCAGAGTAGCACTGAGCGCTAACCCCGTGGCCATAAACTACACGCTCAAATAAGAATAAGAAAAAAAATTGGTTTATTTGTCACAGAAACACGTGCATACAAAAAGATAATTAATTCTATTAAGGAAAAATAAAAACAAAATATATCTATAATCACGAGCACAAAGCAGTATAGGCGACGGCTGCACGTCATGACTGTGACAGGAAGGTTTCCACTCAGCATGATGCTGTGCTATACCACCCACAGCACATCACAAGTGATACGTGTCATGCGACAGCAACCGTGGGGAAAACAAATGAAAGAAGTTGTTTAGACCCGATGACACGAGTCACCGCAACACGAGTTGCGGAGTGACGGATGGAAACTGGTGATGTAAGTCGCATCGCCCGAGGTCGTGAGCAGGGTCTTTCCATTATGCTGAGCGATGGCCGTTTTGCGTGGATGTGACTCATGTTTACCCGCAACATGTTATTTTTTTGTGTTTGTGTTCTTTTTATGCGTCATGTTTGCCGCAAAAAAATGTATTTTCTTTCTTTCTTTTCTAAGTACTCGTGTGGCTTCGCCCTTTAATATTTATGCAATAACTGTTTAATGTTATTAAAATGAAGCAATAACACGCAGACCGCATCCCGCTCACCGCATTATATTGTCAGCAAACTCTAATTAATTAAAATGCACTGTAATTTCAATTAACAGGGTACGGTACAGGCGACGAATGTGCAAAGTGAAATAAGCATGCACTTACTTACCACAGCTGTATATTCAGAGTTGTCATGTCTTTGTTATCGTCTGGATACTGGCTTTTAAATAAATAATGAGTGTATATAACACATAATGAAAATAATTGTGACCTGCAGAGTGGATGAATCTTTAATTATTAATTGTCTGCAGATTTCATTAAGATTTTCAACTTTATTGCTAAATTCAAGGTTGATTGAGAAAATTTTACAGTTTCGGGAAGCTTGATATTCTGGTGTCTGTACATAGGTGTAATAATAGGTACGTAATACAATTTCGTACTGAATAATGAAGTTTGTATTATTGCAGGGGAGTATTGTGGACGCTATCCAAAACAACGACCAGGAACAGGGGAGTGAAATGTAAGTACTTTTGGTGTTGTAGTGAATTTAATTATTACTAGAAATACCTGCACTACTAAACTTAATAGAACTATAGGGTAGGGTCCAGCTTAACTTATAAAAGTTTTATAAAGTTTTATTGTTGCTACGCCGTAGCTAGTGCTACGAAGCAGTGCTACGCAAGTTACGCGTGACATTTTTTTTAATATTTTCATTATGATTGGGTTTATTTTATTTACTTGGGGATATCTTTTGCTGTTATTTTGAAGTTTTATTGAATAGTCATACAATTAAATTTACAGAGACCAGCGCCCAGCTATGGTTATAATGTAAGTTATGAAAAGGTTATTGGTGTTAAGATTTGTAGGTAATATTATATCAATTAATAGCTGCGCCCCGCGGTTTAACCCGCATAAGTTTCGATCCCGTGGGTATAGTGGGATAAAAAGTATCCTATTATGTTAGTCCTGGTTATAAACCATCTGTGTGCCAAATTTCATCCAAATCCGTTTAGTAGTTTTTGCGTGAAAGAGTAACAAATATCCATCCATCCATCCATACAAACTTTCACGTTTATAATATTAGTAGGATTTACAATTTTTAATTATACTAAACAAAAACGTAATATTAGCATGAAAACAGACTTTTTAAAGCAGCTTTAAAAAATGTCAGTGTCATCTGTATTTTAATGACTTATTTCAATAATTCTATTCCACACAGCTCATCTGCATCACTTCATGATAACGTAAGTATGACTTTCGACGAAATAATAAATTATTATAATATTCACACGTTAACATGTGTGTCATAATGAGGAGGGGAAAAATATAATACAAAATACAATCAAGTATTTACTAACTGAACAGACAGCCGTGCTGCTTGGGGGTTTGTTGCGGCACTTCTTCTTCCCAGCGAAACTACTAAGGAAGGTGGTGAAGGGCGGGCGTTTTGGAGGAGTGTCTTTTGTAATTTTGACGTTCGAAAAGTACTGATTCTCAGCCTAATTAGAATAAATGACTTAAGATTTTGATTGATTTTGATTTTGAATATAATAACTAATTGCAGTCTCTATTTTTTGGAATATTGAACTCGGAAACTTAAGCTGATATTTATTAGCCGTACTTAGCACGTGCACGTGCACTTAGAGAAGCGGCGTTATTCTTTGCACTGTTTTACAACTTTCAAACTAAAAGTGCAAGATACGTGTGCATGTTTAGATATTCCACTTCACCACTCACACACACACACACACACACATACACACATCACTCATTTCACTTAGTACCTGCCTTGTCAGGTACTTAGTTTCTTTCTAAAATAGTATTGTCTTAAAAAATTCCAGGATTTGGAATCGGAAAATAATGCCAAGGAATCCATGGAAGTTTCGTAAGTTTATCTTATAGTTTGGAAACAATACATATTTTTAGAATCCATGTAAAGCGCAGGCCACAAATAAATGGCGTCGGGCGCGGACATGGCACGGGCGATTTCCTATTCCATTCAAATTCAGGCGCGGGCGCCGACATGGCGCGAGCAACGACATACCGTGTGTCCTAAATTGCGCATTATTTCCATGCATTTTGTATGAAATTAGAATGGAATAAGATGCCGCCCATGCCATGTCCGCGCCCTACGCCATTTATATGTGGCCTGCGCTTTATTTTTGCCATCGATACGGTAAGAAGAAATTATTTTTAACGTCTACATATTGAAATTATTTTACTACATTTAATTCACTACGTTCTGTATTTCTAGTGATGGATACTATGACAGCTCCGTAAGTACATATAAAAATGTATCATCTTTGCATAAATAAAATTATCCATTTTGTTTTACATCTTATTGCTACTATTCTGGAATGATATAGAAATGCTTTTTTTATACTTATCTTCTCGGTGGCTTCCAAAGGGTTTCGCTATATTGTGATCAGCACCATAATTGCGTCACACACTATCAATGTCAATCTGTATCATTTTGGAGAATATTGCTAATCCATTGCTTTGCAGTCTGCTCAACAACGTAAATAATGCAATGAATGTTGTTGAACTGTCAAACTGAAAGCCATTACTACCTACTGATAATGTGTTAGGCAATTACCCCGCAGTATTTAAGCAATTCATCATCATCCACAGTCCGACTTCACTTCATCCAATACTGACTGCAGGCCTTTTTTTTTCTGGGTGGGAAGTCATCATATGATTTCTCCCGCTCTGGGCTGAGCAGGAGGGCGTGTCAGACTTTTACTGACTAAAACCCACCCGTGTTCCTTCAGTTGCCTATGCCAGGGACCACGGTATCTCTTTCGAACAACCCGCGGCCCTGGCAGGCATCGGCCCTAGCGGACCCCGTCACTTCGTGCTGACATCTCTTTGAGGCGCGCGTGGAACACAACGCGCCGTCGACTCGGGCCTGGTCCTTGCCGGGCGGCGAGCTGCCCATTGCTCGCCGCCCGCAAGCCCGCGCCTACGGTGGCCGGGAGTCGGCTGGTGACTCCCGACGTCCAGGGCGTCTCCTGTGGCGACTAGGGGCGTGAGGGCGCAGAGATACTGACTGTAAGCCTCTCTTTTCTTGTGCCAATCTCGGCGCTCCTGTGCCAGCTTCATCTAGGTTCTACCCACGATGGTAACAATATCGTCCGCCCGTCTTACCGTGGGACACCCGATACTTTGTCTTCCAGTCCTTGGAAGCCACTGCCTTGCTCCACTTGTAATCAGTGTGCCTTGCTAAACTAAAATATTCCTAAAATTGCTCTCCAGCTTTACATTAGAAAAATATTACTTACACATTTTTTTTCCAGTTAATTGTATGCGATTTATGCATAACTTTTACAGCGTGTATTACAAAGATGTGGTCAAAACGGGTGAGACCAACAACGTAATCACGAAAAAACTATGAACTGTCCCAGGGATACAAAACTTCAATACCTACTCGACTCAAATGTGTAGAATGCAGATTTTTTTTTTTTTCAATAAATACATATGTTGATCCAATGGAGAAACTTGTTCAGTTTGATGGCCTGTACCACACCCTTAAAGACTACACCTTTTTGATACACGGCGTAGAAATCATCGTTAAAAAAACCTTTTTATAGGACCCACTTAACCTGTATCACACGAGAAGGAACGACAAACCCGACATTGGTTCCAAAGAGGATTCTGATTCCTCAGCTTCTGCTTCGTCGGACTATGAAAAGAACCCCGGAAATCCATTCACTGTACACAAGAATAAATACAAACAAAACTGGCCCTATAATCATTATGTAAGTTGATTCATATTTCGGTCTGTTACTCGACTGCAGAAAAGGGTTAAGTCAGATTCAAATAATTTTAGGGTTTCGTACCTGAAAAGGAAGATCACTTCGTTCTCCGTTCTTCAAGACCCTTTCTTTTAGGAACGCGTGAAGTTATCAAGTTGAAATTAATATCAAATACTCAAAGCTACTGATTTTTTCAATGCTTCAAGGGATTGAAGCAGTGAAAAAATCAAACTTCTAAGTCAACGCAATCAAAAGATACGGGCGTATAATATGTTCCGAAATCAAAAACTATATTGACCTAATCATTAAATTCAGCAAGAAGCAATGTCATGGAGCACAAGTAAAGGGAACACTCCGAAAACCGTAAATTTGAAGTTACATTACTCGTACAAAAAAATTAAAACTATTTACATAAGTACGGAGCCCTCGGTGCGCGAGACCGACTCGCACTAGACCGGTTTTTTTTTATAGTGGCGTGTACCCCTTTCGCGCATGACGCGCATCACATCAAAAAATTACGCAAGCCTCTAAACAAAATATATGGCTCCCATGGGTTCTGATGTAAAGTCAGGGATATTAATGGTTAAGTAAAATTACACCCTAGAGTGCGCGCAAAATAAGTGGGCGTGGGGCGGAAATAATCGTTTGCCGCTATCTTGACGATGATTTCAGAGGGGTAATTCTCGTAATTTTAAGAACGTTCACAGTCTGATCTCAGTCTCAATCTGTCAAAAATACCTTTAATTTCCCTACATTTTGACAAGTTTTTGACATTTGTTTGTCGCCGAGATGACACTGCGACTAGATTTTGCACGTTTTAAATTACGAGAATGGGCCTTCAGGTGTCAAGAGAGTGTGCTGTGTTCCGTGTTTTCCAAAGTAAATAATCGCCATCATTATGCCGAAAGTGATTAAAAGTGCTGACAGAGATATAATCTTGAAGGTCAAACGTCGCGCGCAGACTTATCTTCTTCTTCTTCTCTTATCTTGCGCGCACTCTACATTAGTTTGCGTTGTCATATAACTGTTGTGATTTGAATAATCGGACAATTCTTCGATAACTTTGACAATTTAAGTTGGTAGTCATTGGCGATTAATTTCCCTGGCTGTACATAATAACGAAAGAAAATTTATTTATTTAGCATAGACTAAAAGGCACACAACATGACATAACACGTCAACGAAAGTCCGCCTGTCGAGCGAATCCTGACACCTATCAGTGCGATAATTCTAGTAGTTAATAAAGATTAAAATCGCAAAACGTATTTGTTTGTATGAAACTGACAGGTGTGAAGAACACATTCTCTCGTCGGCCGGACTGTAAGTATAAATACGATTTTTTGCCTTTTGGAGTTCTTCACGTCGGAGTTTCAAAAAGACTCAGAGTTTCAGTTATTTTATTCATGATAAATTAAAAAGATACGAACAATACCGACCAATTTTTCTTTCTCTCATATACACTCTCGCAGACAAACACAATACGTACAGATGTTCACACTCGAAACATACTCTCATTAACATCAATAATTTTATTTTAATACTTATTTATTATTTATTCAATATTATTTTTAAGTACAGACGCCAGCAGGTCAACCTACCCGAAACTGTCAAATGTTCCCAATCAACCTTGAACCTTAACGGTTTAGCAATAAAGTTGAAAATCTATTAAAGAAAGACAGATTGTAGTAGCTTGATGTGCTGGCGTCTGTACCTATACGGTTTTTGTTAACTAGAATAAGTAAAAATGCTGTACTATGGAGGAGCGGAGTCTCCTAACACAGGCATTGGCGCCGATTCCCTTGTTCACAGAGTAAACCAAATTTAAGCTCAGTGCATCTTTTTCTTTCTATTTCATTAAGAAAAGGACAGAAGATAAATATTAGTTTAGTCCTGTCAAATTAAGATATTCCATAGACAGTTTAGACTTGATTAAAAACATGCCTACTAAAAATACGTCAATTTAAGTCAGGCGCTGACTAATTTGACAGGACTAAACTAATATTTATCTTCCGTCCTTTTCTTAATGAAATAGAAAGAAAAAGATGCACTGAACCTAAATTTAGTTTAGTTTGTGAACAAGGGAATCGGCGCCATTGTTTGCTTAAAAGGAGTCTCCAAACACTGTACCCCTTTTTGTAAACTGAAACATTAATAAACTTATTATTGTTATTGTTTTTATAATGACACCTTTAAAAAAAAAGTTAGATGTAGCAGCAAATAAATCGAGATATTTTTTTTTTTTTTTTTTACTTTTTTCTTATTTAATTGTAACAGGCGAGTCTAACGTTAATTATTTATAATACTTTTTAGATGGATGGCGATCATATGAACATCAATCCATTTGGACCAGATTTTGCCAGCTTAGGACCCACTGGTCCCGAATTATTCTTTGGCAGAAAGTGGTGGTATTTTAATCAGGTACTTGTATGTTTTTTTTTTAAGACACAATCACGCAGGAGCGGCTTGTGGCTAAGAGAGGGGCTTGTGGCTAAGTAATAACCGCCACACGGGTCGATCAATCAGGTTAAGTTAAGGTTAAGCTACGCTTGCCGCGGTTGTTCCGTGGATGGGTGACCATCTTCAGATATAAGACCCCTCCATGCCTCGGAAAGTACGTTAAGCCGTTGGCCTCGGCTGTCATTCGTGGATCTTTGACAGTCGTTACGGGTCGTCAGTAGCCCGAAAGTCTGACAACAAGTCTTACCAAGGAGTATCGTATTACCCAGTAACTGAGTTGTGGAGGTCAGATAGGCAGTCGCTCCATTTAAAATACTGGTATTCAGCTGCATCCGGTTAGACAGAAAGCCGACCCCAACATAGTGGGGAAAAGGCTCGGCAGATGATCATGCAGGTATGACTAATACAGTGTGGCAGGGACATCGACCTGCTACCATGGATTCAGTACATGATTCTATACGACACAGTGTTGATTTTTTTCGTAGGTTATTAAAAAAACAGCTGTTTGATACATTTTGACCGCGTAAGTAATGCACTTTTATATGAAACAGCAGAGGGGCAACTCTCGTAATTTTAAGAACGTTCACAGTCTGATCTGTCTCAATCTGTCAAAAAAAATACTTCTAATTTCCCTACATTTTGACAAGTTTTTGACATTTGTTTGTCGCCGAGATGAGACTGCGACTAGATTTTGAACGTTCCAAATTACGAGAATTGGCCTTCAGATTTATTTGAATACCATAAACTGGTTATCAAAAATACAATAAGAATATGTTTTTTTGAGAATCGACGAAAAGTTTGTACGTTGGGATTATGTGCTAAATTTGTGGTTACAATTTGCGCATCGATATCTCTGCCACTCTGTATTTATAGATAACGCTCTAATAGTTAAAGTTTATCTGAACTCAATATATCTATAAATACAGCCGTGACGTTATGTTATGTATTTTGTTTGGGGTTTGGGTTTTAATTACATGGTCTTCATATGATCTGACCAAGATTATAGAGACCGTGACCTCTGAGTCTGTTTCGGCCTTTTTTCTTAGACTATTCAGATAGGTGTACATCGAAAGCTGCTTAATTAATTAATAAACTATAATTTAATTTATTTTTTAATTGTATTTTTATTCTCTTCTTTGACTTGATTTTCATTGTTAGGATACCATAGGTTAAGGGAAGAGCGAGAAAGCTCCGACACAAGTACTATTGTAACTCACTGGGGCTGCCTCAGTTTATGTATGACACAATGTTTGAGAAGTAATAAATATTTTTGTATTTTGTATTTGTATAGGAAACGCCGACCTCATCTAGACTTACAATATAAAATCGTTTATTATTTATTTATACAAATTTTGTTTTTCAGGACGACTACAAGCCGATGGGTTAAATTTGTTTTGAATGTAACTTTACGAAAACTAGCTTGTATTTTATTAAATTTAAATTTTATTACAATCCGATTTTATTATTACAGTAGCCGCGTGTCAATATAGCCGAGCCTGAGAAAGAGATGAATCGCTTACGATTCACTAAAATCCTAACTTTTAAAACTCAATGGGCCTTATTACAAAACAAGGTTTATCTTTAGATCCAGGTTTAAACCACCGAGCCATTTTTAAATTTCGAACTATATTAATAATAATAATAATGTATTTATTTAACTTGACAACATGGGTCCAATGGTTAGTACAACAATAACTTATCAACTAAGGGTTAGTAATATTATTTAATTAAAACCGAAAACCGACCTCCTATAATCCGACAAAGTTAAAGTTCTTATTTCAAAAACTGACGTTAAACCCGAGTCTAAGTTGTAAATTTTACATTAAGAACGCTTGTCAGAATAGAGTTCAAAATACAGTTACTGGCTCAAAGGTTTAGGCTAGGTGTAAAATTAGAACTTGTTTTTTAATAAGACTGATTGAGTTGTACGTACTTCTAAAGTTGTCAAAAAATAAAAGGCCTGTTTTGACATTGACAGTTCTAATAGTTAATAAAGATCAAATTCGCAAAACACGATTCAAGAACGCATTCTCAAATGTCAAAACGGGCCTTGTATTTTTTGACAACTTTAGGTGTTCTCGTTCTAAGATAACAAAGCCGTTTTTTTTATCTTCAACAAGTAGATCATCTCCTACCGATTATGACTTATGGGAAATAATGGAGGCAATGGTTTGTTTGTAAGGGGTAATCTCTAAAACTACCAGTCGTATCATTAAAAAAAATTGTCTTTTTGCATTTGATAGCACAATTCTTGAGAAAGGCTATATTTAAAAAAATAGGCTATTTAATATCACGCGATGACCCTTAGGACCCGAGCAAAAAGAAAAGAATCGGAAACAATGCTAAGCGCAAACAAATGTAATAGCGCAGGCAACGTGATGTGATGCGACGGGGTTGTTCGGAAGAACAAGAAATTTCACACGGACGAAGTCGCGGGCAGAGGTTAGTTACCAAGGAAGCCAGAAATTAACATATCAACAATACATACAATAATATCCTAAAATAAACAAAGATTGAGTTATATGAGGGCTATAAAGGCGATATAAAGCTTTCCTTGCTTCGGTTAGGAAATTCCCATCGACAGTAATTGATACGGGGTTTGGTTCCGAAATATTGGATAAAGAGGAAATATGATGAATCAGCTTCACCCTCGAGCTTCGACTGCGTAATCAAAATTTTCTTTTGCTCGATTTCCCATGGGAGCTATTAAGTATTGGAAGGTACAAAATAAATACGTAGATGGCGATCTGCATTACGCAGTTATGATCTGAAGGCCAATTCTCGTAATTCAAAATCTAGTCGCAGTCTCATCTCGGCGACAAACAAATGTCAAAAACTGGTCAAAATGTAGGGAAATTAGAGGTATTTTTGACAGATTGAGGCTGAGATTAGACTGTGAACGTTCTTAAAATTACGAGAATTGCCCCTCTGATGAAGGTTGCTCAATTTCATGTTATTAAAACTCATGTTAATACCGAAAAAGGTTACTTTCTTTATTAAGACGAGTGAGAGACAGTAGCAATAGCATCATCAATAAGATTGCTTCCCGCACAGACTCCGATTCAAAATGGATGTGTATATGTACTGGACAACACTGACATATTATTTTATTTTATTGTAATGTATTTATGTATGTACGATTTCTAATTTAATTGATTGATTGACATTATAATATCTAATATTGACATTGAATATTTGATTTAATCTATATAATTCTTAAGTATCTTCATTTTTATTGTATCAGCTATTAAATGAATTATTTTTTTTTTTTTTATATTTGTACGCTGATTATTTTATTACTATTATTCTTTATGGATTGTAACGGAAATAAACGTTTTATTATTATTATTATGTTGAAATAAATAAAATTCTGCATTACCTAACTTAGAGGAACTTCTCTCTAAGTGTTTCTTAGTTAACTCTAAAAGTTTAACTTTAACATATTTTAGATAATTTCTGTACTACTATAAGATGTACAGTAAACAAAAAAACAAACAAAACAAAGAAAAAAAACAATAAACAATTAACAAAAAAACAATTAAAACAAACAAAAAACAAACAAACAATAATATTTATGAACAATTTTTATTTATTTTATTAAATCTTTTAGTAATACAGAAAATTTCTCAAATCTAGTTTGATCGTCAATCAGTCGATTAGTCGATCACTATCTATACTTCAATTTCACAACAATAATAAACTCGAAAACGCAGATGAACCTGAAATGAACAAAAATTCCCAGGAAATTCCTATAATATACTCAAGCGCGGTCTTGACTACATTTTAGTGATTATAGATCTAATCCACTTGGGTTCGCTTCACGAACTGTGTAACGGTAAAAATACGATACCACTGTATGTGGTCAGTGTATCTCTGTGTGTGTGTTTCTGTATGGAAGTTACTCTAAAACCACCCTGGGTCGATAGACAGCTTTCTATTTCCTGCACAGCGTGAAAGGTATAAATTTCACGTGCGCTAGTCTGTGGCAACACTGAATGGGTTTGACGCCCACACGGCTCGTGTCAAACTTCCTGGCATTGAAAACAACACGATGCAATAACTACAAGGAGCTACGATGAAATGGAAAAATGGAAAAATTGTGCAAATATTTTAAACTGGGGGTTGCTAGTTTACAATGTCAAAACTAACGATCTGAGGGGTCATTCTCGTAATTTTAAGATCGTTCACAATCAGAGGGGCAATTCTCGTAATTTTAAGAACGTTCGCAGTCTGATCTCAGTCTCAATCTGTCAAAAAATATGTACTTCGAATTTCCCTACATTTTGACATTTGTTTGTCGCTGAGATGAGACTGCGACTAGATTCTGAACATTTTAAATTACGAGAATTGGCCTTCAGAAATTAAGACGTATATATTTAATAATTAAATAATAATGGCAGTAAAAACTGCATTACTTATTATTTTTACGACATATTTCATTTATACGTTACGTAACGTACGTATTACGTATTGGAACGTAATGTCAAACACAAACCAGCGCAAACTGACGGCTCCATTGCATTGTTGACAATGTGCAACGGGTTTTGTCAAAATAGAGTTGATTAAGTATAATATTTACATAATATATGCAAACACTTAAAATACTTATTATGTACAAAAAGAAGCAAAATAATCATAGGGCATCAAGAAATTCGGCCCAAGTGCCCAAAAGGCTTGAAGCATATTGCCACGTTGTATGGCGATGCTAATATTTGGCCGAGAAATGGGCCAGCCTTCTGGTCACGTGTTGAGTCGAGTCTTTTTTTTATCTTGATTAATAAAAATTACTTAAATGGGACTGGGCAGGACATGTCTGCCGCATGCCGACAAACTGTAGGCCCAAATAGCACAGAATTGATACGCTGAGACAGCGAGGTGGGGTCGCGGCAGATGACGGAACAAGCTGGATGGGTTCCGTCAAAACTGGAAGCAGGACGCGGGGTCGCGAAAGATGGAAGGAGTGGAGGGAGGCCTTTGCCCAGGAAAGGGACAGCGTAGGCTAGTAAAAAAAAAAAAAAACAAATAAATAAAAACTTAACAAAATAAAAAAGTATAGGTATTTATTTGCTAAAAATGAACTAGCTTAATTAATTATAAAATTTAAAATAATCTAAAAAATTAATTATGAATTTCTTTTAGCTTTTAAAAAGCTAAAAACGAAAAGACAAAATCATTTATATTTTTAAAACGCGGACCGCGAGGTCTGGTTCAAGGTGGTGCGGGAAAAGAGTTCCTGGAAGGATTTGTGTGAGGCCTATGCCCAGCAGTGGGACAGTATAGGCTAACAAAAACAAAAAAAAATATTTTTAGAATATCAGCCATCCCGAATTCAAATAGCTATGTGAACTTTCATAACTTCACGACAGAATAATGTTCTAAGTTTTGAGTGCACAGCGAGTATGTACTTATTCAACAAAATGTGCTTCAAAACCCATTAAGTAACAAGTTGTGATATATGTCGGATCTGTTATGATGAGCATGCACTTAATAACGAGACACAAAGGTCTTTGTTTGGTGTTGTGCGGAGTCTAGGGGTGTGGTGTCGATGGTGCGACAGTGATCGTTGAGACGTGGTTGCGACACATACTGGCCTAGGAATAAATATAAATTTTATATAATAATTTATAATCCTACTATCTTACCAATCCTACATATACACGTGAAAGTTTGTATGGATGGATGGTGGATGAATAATAATAATAATAATAAAAATTCATTTATTTTCTCCCACAAGATACATACGTTTCTTAAATTTAAACAATGCTAATACTTGGAAGGGAGACAGGAGCCCATACTAAGTAAAGAACTTGTGCCATGGGTCTCCTGGCCTCCTTATCCCGGACAGGTATACATACGTGCTAGAATCTAACTAATTAAGAGTTGCGTGATTGGGAATGAGCTAAATGAGTGGTTTGTTATTGGGCGAGTGAGGATGTATATAGTTATGAGTAAGTAATGATGCATGTGTGTGTATTTGTGTGGGTACGTGTGGCGTGTGAGGGTGTGTGAATGTGTGTAAGTGTGTGTGTGTGCTAGATGTCTCTGTGTCTGCAAAGAAGTTTCTCTGTCTCCTCGTACTTAAGTGTCAGAAGCCATTTTATGACCTTTTTCTTGCAATCTTATTTCGTATTAGCGTAAACTGAGATGAATGTTTGTAACTCTTTCACGCAAAAACTACTGAACGGATTTGGATGAAATGCAAACCACCTGTGTGCCAACACAGGTGGTTTATAACCAGGATTAACATATAGGATACTTTTTATGCCGATATTTTCACGGTAGAGAAACAATATATTTGTTTAAAGTCTTGCCCAAAACATTCGTCTTGTTCATTTTGTTAAAACTTTTGACCCTTTTTACCAATTTTGTATAACCATATAACGAGGGGCCTGTTGCTAAATAATAACAGCCACACTGGTCGATCGGTCAGGTTAAGCTACGCTTGCCGTGGTTGGTCTGTCGATGGGTGACCATCTTTACACACCGAGATCCCTCCGTGACTCGGAAAGCAAGTTAAGCTCTTGGTCCCGGCTGTCATTCGCGGATCTTTGACATTCTTTACGGGTAATCATAAGCCCGAAAGTCTGACAACCAGTCTTACCAAGGGGTATCGTATTACGCAGTAACTGGATTGTTGAGGTCAGGCAGGCAGTCGCTCCATGTAAAATACTGGTATTCAGCTGCATCTGGTTAGACTGGATGCCGACCCCAACATAGTTGGGAAAAGGCTAGGCAGATGATGATAAAATATACCTCCATATACTTTAAATCTACACACATACAACATAGTGTATATAGTAGTATGTATGTCTTTATTTTGTAATGTGCGTTTGGTTTGTGCAGAATAAATATTATTCTTCCTTTTTTAAACCATGGTGGTTGCGCGTCAATGTCCGTGCCATTCCCGCTTGCAACTTGCACCGCATCGCCCCCCCGCCATATCCGCCGACGTCATTAGCAGGCCGCGCTAGTGCGCCACCTTCAAATTAGCTAGGCTTAGAAAAGAGACAGAGCAAAAGAGGTTTTTATACCTTTTCGGAAGTTCTTATTTGAACTTTTTAATTAGGATTTTTGGTTTTATGATGATGATGTCTGTGATTGCGTTTGAACTAGCAAGTACAGACGCCAGCACATCAAGCTACTACAATCTGTCAAATTTCTTTAACTTTATCGCTATAGCATTAAGGTTCAAGGTAGATTGGGAAAATTTGACAATTTCGGGTAGCTTGACCTGCTGGCGTCTGTATAATAAGGTTAAAAATTAAAATATTGATTCCTCAATTTTCATGATTGCACCTACCACTGTTTGTCTCTGCATCGTCCAAAGGTTCACTGGTAGAAAATGCCTATGACATTAAGTCCACCTCTGTACATCTACATGTATGCGCTTGAATTATTAAATAAACAAATAAATAGGTACAGTCCTTTCACGTCTGATTTTGCATCACTGTCAATATCACAGTGATCTTTATTCTCGTTTTTATAAGGTTGACTATTGGGTTGCTGCCATTGACAGGTCTGTCAAAATAATTGTGATCTTAATTTTCGTTACCTTATGGGTACTGTTAGGTTGCTGCTGTCAGAGGTAAAGTAACTGTGAACCGACTGTACATACAAGGAGATTTTGACGCTCGATTGACGTTGACAAGGGGCGCTATTGGTAAACATTTTTGCAATTGTTTTGTGAAATGTATCGAAAAACAAGATGGCGGCGTTAGTTCTGATTTCAGCCACGCGTAAAATAACCTTGTAGCGCTACGCTATACATCGTAAACAATAGTATGTAGTAACTAAAACATGTTAGGGGTTCAAGGTGGAAGTAGTGATGGAAGGTGGTTATATAAATATAACTTATGACACTTGATTCTAAGAACATGCCTAATGTGCACCATAATCAATGTAAGTTATAAGTTTGTTTTCACTCTAGAAACTTTTATTATTTCCTCTTAAATTAAAAATAAAAGAACATTATCTGTTCACTTCATCATAGTTGTGTTTGTATTTTTTTTTTTTTGAGTATTATTATAATTATTATTATTCTAGTGATATTTATTTTAGAAGTATGTATGTATGTATGTTTATTTGTATGTTAGTATATTCTCGCAATTTTTGTTTAGTTTTTAAGTGAAATGTTTTTGATTGTATTCATTATTTTCTGTCTCCTTTACAATTTCACACGCTGTCTACATCTCTGTATCTATTGTCCTGTCTCGGGTGTGCTGGAAGAGATTTCTTGTGAAATAAGCATCACCTCTGTACCTATTTTTTCTGCTGTTTATATATGTGTGTACATAAATGGTAAATAAATAAAAAATAAATAAGAATATCTAATACCAACCGGGCTAAACTGCGAGCGCAATTTGTCGTTCCACTGAGACGATCAGCTGTGTCTACATTACAATGTGCATACGCGCATATACGCGCCGTATCCCACGAGTAATTTTGTGTAGGCGCGCGCATACATATGTACGTGGGTAGAATGTATCAGTTCGAAGTTTCCACTTCAACACGCGTTCGTTCGTTTTTACGCCATCTGGGCAACCTCTTAGGAACCAACTTTATACTTTATGGAACAATTTACATATATACCGCCAGACCATGCTGCGCTCCATTACCCGTTGGCAAATCTTGATCTTGCGAAATAAATGATACAATACAAATTTTCAAGAATTACATGCAAATAAAGAGTGTCGGGCAGACACTCTTAAGTGTACAACTCGTAAGTCGCGGTCTTTACCACTGGGCGTGGTAAAGACCGCGACTTACGAGTTGTAGGTCGTAGGTTCGAATGCAGATAGGCGCTTTACTTCGTGTAAATTATATCAAAACGGTGAAGGAAAACATCTTGAGGAAACCAGCATGTTCTAGAACCAAAAATTCGAAGACATGTGGCATCTACCAACCCGCACTAGACCTGCGTGGTAGATTATAATCTACTGACTATAGTCACTATGAGTGGACTATAGTCCACTCCCTCTCTTCAGAAGAAAGGAGGCCTGTGTGATGTGTCCTTGCTTGTGCAATGGGAACAATATAGGCTGATTATACTATACTTAATATTTGGGCACACACACAGGCCCCCCTCATTTTTTTAACAGTTTAAATAATCTCAAACCAGAAACTACATTAGCTCTTTTGTCGCGACTTTTGAGTTTCCTGCATTCGGTATGTTCTTAATTTTGAGCAAGTTTTATTACACTTGTGTCAATTTCACGGTTGGAATCGTTGTAAGTTTTGTTATTGAAGTGGTTTTGGCAGTAATTTTCAATTTAATATCAGTTATTAAAACGTAGCTGTTTTTGTATATAATTATTATTATATTTGAATAATGAAATGGACTCAGCTATTGTTATTTTTACTATTATAACTGTAAGAAATTTAATATTATTAATTGAATTATATTTTTGTAGTTTTGTAATCATGGTCTTGTAACAAAGCATGGTGTCAGCCAAACTTTTCAGTTACAGAGCATTCTAGACTGCAATGGACTCAGTTTGAGGGATCAACTCGTGCGACTTTTGGTAAGACCCTATTTTGACTCCTTGCTTGGACACTCTGGGGCCTTCATACCTAAATAAAGTTGTCTTGTGTTACGTTTAGTGACTTAATATCTGTATTCTTGCACGGGGTTTTGTGATCGTGGGTTTCTCCCTTAGGGTTTTTCTTGTAACAGCCCGGAGTTTGGAAGTACGCGTTGTGATACCCCGTGCCTCGGAAAGCACGTAAAGCAGCTGGTACTGCGCCTGAAAAAAAAATTGTTTACAGATACACAGACGAGCAGAAGATAATCCTGAAGATTTGCAAATCTATGTAAGTCGAAAATTATGTTAACTAATTAAATACTGTGGTAGTACAGACGCCAGCAGGTCAAGCTACCCGAAACTGTCAAATTTTCCCAATCAACCTTGAACCTTAATGCTTTAGCGATAAAGTTGAAAATCTATTAAAGAAATTTGACAGATTGTAGTAGCTCGATGTGCTGGCATCTGTACATTATGTTAATTGATTAATACTGATCTAACTGACTAACTGATTGGTACTGATTGGTACTGATTGGTACTGATTGGTCCTGATTGGTACTGATTGGTACTGTCAGCCTGCATAATCCCACTGCTGGGCTGGGCTGCTTGAACTCATTGGAGAAGTTCTTCTCCTCCAATAAGTTCAAGCTATTTCAATCTAGGGCTATTTATTTATTTATTTGTACTCAATTTATTACCTTAAGTATACTGTTGACATTACGATACATAAGGCCGCCAGCAAGACCGCTTTCACATTGAGGCGACTTTAGCAGTGCGACAGTTGCGCGACAGACGGAATGTCGTTGTTATTGTTTATTAACGGTAACACCGATTGCATTAATTAACATAAAGATTTAAACAGGTATGGTAGGTATACAAAAAATATTTCAACTACTAACATATAACAGAGGACACCCTAGCATACTTCTTCTCACAAAACATCAGTCATACACGCATAATTCTACTCCATTCATCAGCATACAGATCACATGCAGGATTGGTGGTCAGGAGGGCATTAAGCATCCTTAAAGTACGACACACAGGGGACTCAGCTCTGGCGACAGTTTTAGATGACGGCGGTGCGAATAGATTGTGTCGACGGCTTTGGCGATGTCCGATGTATTTGTCGGGAACAAATAGCCGACAGAAAAGATCATGGAGTTCGGGACTGTCGATGCGTTCTCTGAGAGTTTTGCAGGCTACTGTGAGCTGTTGAAAGCCTCGTCTAACCTCCAACGAGTTGAAGCCCAACACTCCTAGGAGGTAATTAGTAGGGTAAACGAAAGGAAAGAAGTGATACGTCTTTTTATATAGAAATCTTAGGAAAGTTTTTTGTACCTTTTCTAACGTTAACGTTTGAGTCGCAGTGTAGGGATGCCAGATACAGGCACCAGCCTCAAGTTTACTACGAACCAAAATGGCGTATTATAAACAGCTACTACTATCTATATACGCTACTAACGTCCTAATGTGAAAGCTGCCTAACAGTCACAATATCCCTCATTATGACCTGTACATCACTGTGACCCGTAGAGTAACACACGAGCGAGATGTTTGCTATGTTTCAGATTAGAGGACAAGCTAGTCCAGAAGAACTGGAAAAAGATTCTGTAAGTTTTGTTTATAATCATTACTCGTTGCATTGCCAATGCTTGTGCTTGTCTAATTAATCAAGTGTGTCCATTGAGTTTCTTGCCAGTTCTTCTCCATAGGTACCTACTACGCTTTGGAATTGGCAACTAGCTTCATATTTCTAACTGACCCACTCCTTGACAATTCAAAAGTGCCTATAAATGAAATAAATGCTTTGAGTTTAAGTTTTAAACAAAGGGATAACATTTTTTTCTTTCCAGGCCCCGGTTGACGAGATTGCAGATTATCCCATTGGTTACGTTCCTTACGTAAATTTCAATTATCTACTTAACAAAAATCTTAAATACATTCATTCACTGACAGACAATGCACAGCTTAAACTGCTGGGGCTTGAAGCATGACATTTTGCACAAGAGTTTTTAATATAACGAAAGTGAGCACTAAGAACGGACTTAAGAAAATTCATCCCAGAAATTGGTTCAATAGGAGATGAAAGTTTGTATGGAAATTCGTTATTTTTGACGATGGAAAACCCTATTGGGCACGTTGGCTTGTTATAATCTAACACATAAAATTTTATGGATTTGTCAAAGAAATGTGACTAGCTTCTATTCTAAATTCTGATCAAACAAGTTTTAAGTTTTGCTGCATGATTAGATGCACTATAGCCAAAGTTTTTACAGGACAAACCATCTAGACGTGTGATAAAAGACTACTTCAAGCTTGAGCAAGCAAATAAAGCTAAAAAGTTGGAACTGGACACTATAATGTAAGTATTAGGGTACCGATCACATGCAAAATTGACAAGATTATTTTCAATTAAAAATATTATTATTCTTAAAAGCCTGTGATGTCCCACTGCAGGGCAAAGGCCTACCTACTCTCTTTCCATGTCAACCCACTCCCCACTCTCCCTACTCTTTTTCTTAATGGCAAGCGACATCGCGGCAGGCCCAGACGGAGATGGCGGGATGAGCTGGACTCCTTCAACAAGAACTGGTCCTCAGAATTAAAAATAAGTTCTTAAAAGTAATGCGTTGGACCGATGACCTTGTGAAGGCCAGGAATCCGCTGGATGCGGGAAGCTCAGAACCGGTCGATGTGGCGATGCTTGGAAGATGCCTATCTCCAGCAGTGGACGTCTTTCGACGGAAATGATGATGATAAAGTTTTTGAAAAACCATGTTCTGTTAATTAAAAAATGTTTAAACGATTTTTCTGTATGACAGTCCAAGTCTGCGTCCTAACCGAAAGCGATTGTCGCACGAATATGTGATTGCGATACGATTACGATCGTTTATCTGAATTTTCACACACATGACTTGATAGATCGTACTTCATTTTCATATAAACGAGCGCGATGATCGCGGTCTCGCCCGACAGTCGCTGTTGGTTAGGACGCGGCCTAACGTTTTCGTTCTTCTCGAGTGCGAAATAAGGGAAGAAATTGGTCAAGAGACCAAGTTTTTCTCTTTTTTAACTTCTGATCCGATCATCCAATGCCAACAAATATTTCATCAACATTAAAACAGTTTTTTATTTCATTTGTTTTACACTTAGTGCTGCTCAACGAATGACACAACCGAATCATCATTTTGGTGATTTAGTAAGTATTTTCCAACATATACCTAGTGATATAATTACAAATCACAAGCTCGATTCCGTCCTAATACAATGTAAAATGTACGTTCTCAGCCAAAAACGCATTAATCACCGCTTGGTCATAGATTATTGACAATTACAACTACAGTTGATTGCCATCCCATAAACATTCATTTATTTATCCTCCCATTGGAACTCCATACAGCAATTACACCAACGGAGCTAAAAAATATTAGGACCTCTCCTATGAAATTGCCGATTTTTGATACTGGTTACTGTGAATATCGACTTTTCATTCTAATTAGAATTCCAATTAATTTTATAACATACTCGTAGCATGACAATTCGTATTTCCAAATCATTTGTCCATTTGTTTTTCCGCCGTATTTTTTTTTTTTAATATCGCTATTTCTGTAACCATGGAAGAATCGAAATTGCGCGCTATTTTCGGATACTACTTCCTTCGTGGCACTAACGTTGCACAGACAGCAGGCATTTTACGGTAGACATCTAATGGGCGGCGATGGATCACGCACGCTCACGCAGTGTCAAGACTTCCATAGTTTCATAACTCCGTCGATAATGCGCACATTTTCATTCAACATGAAATAACACCCCTAATGCCGTTTATTTTCTCTGCACTTAATATTAAATTATATCGATATCCGACTTTAACAAGGACTCCGATACAAAAGTTAACCTATTTATTTCATTAACAGCTGAGAACTAGTCAAACCCTGGACAATCAGCTCAACGCTTTCCAGAAATCAATCACAGAAATGCTCACCTCCTGGAAAGCCGACCAGGACCTTCGTCTTAATAAAACCGCAGAAGAGATAAAAAATTCAATTAATGTTTTGTCCAAACAAATTGATGATAACATCTCCAAATTAACTTGTAAGCATAAGAGTTATAACCGTGTTGTATATAAACCTTTGGTTAGCAACGTAACGATACCTCACGTTCCAGTTAAAATTCGTCAAAATGCAACATTGTATAAGCCTTTAGCACATCCCAAAATAATCGTAGATAAAACTTGATTTTAATAAAAATACCTATTTTAATAAATCATGCCAAAAGCCATGAATCTGTGAAGTTTTATTTTTCTCAACCTACAAAACTTAAACATCTTCATCTGCCTAGCCTTTTCCAAACTATGTTGGGGTCGGCTTTCAGTCCAACTGGATGCAGCTGCACCAGTATTTTACATGGAGCGACTGCCTATCTGATCTCCACAACCCAATAACTAGGTAATACGATACCCCTTGGTAAGACTGGTTGTCAGCCTTTCGGGCTTCTGAAGACCCGTAACGACTGTCAAAGATCCACGAATGACAGCCGGGACAAACGGCTTAACGTGCTTTCCGAGGCATGGAGAGATCTTAGTATGTGAAAATGGTCACCCATCCACGGACCAACCGCTGCAAACGGAACTTAATCTGATCGATCGACCCGTGCGTTATTACTTAGCCACATGCCCCTCCTATCAATAAAACTTAAACAGTACCCACTTTATTACTCGCATTATTAGTTAGACACCTCTGCCCAACCCTTCGAGGAAACAAGTCGTGATGTTACGTTATTTAGATAAAATTACAGACGTTAGACTAGAAGAGAAGGTTCTAAGTCACCCGAATGACAATGAAAAGGGCTATGAGAGGGCAGAAATGGGAAGACACTTATGAGAATGAAAGTAACCGCCATTGCCTGAAGAATTCACAAGTCGGCGGGGCATATTATTGGCAGAACATATGGCAGATGGGGCCGAAAGGTTCTGGAGTGGCAAAGAATGTAAACCAACGACCTGATGGAAGTCATGGGAGTCCGTTGTCTGCGAGAAGTTCAGCACCTTAACTGCGCAACACACCAACCAAAAACCAAAGCATTTTGAAGGTAATTCATGAACCGTTGCTTCAAAACTGTTTGAAAAATGTGTCTGCTTGTTAAATAATGCCATGAATGTTTTTAAATTGTCAAAATGAAATTATCCCGCAGAACTGGTAGGTGATCAGGCTAGAGGGTGCTTATTTTGACTCTTGAATTTGTGGAGGAGACCCTACAATGTCCGTAATATCATGTACTATCCATAAAGACCGTTTAAAAATGATTTATCATGACGAATTTTATTATTGGCAACAATATTTTGTACCATAGGCAATCAACTCGTGAGTTAATTTCATGGCAATCATTTTAATGTTATTGAAGTTGTAACAGCAGTTGGTTCTTATAACAGTTACAGTTACGAACACGAGAATTGATTGAACAATGAAATGGATTCCATATTAGTTATTTTTGTATTTGCTTTAATTGTAAGAAATATTTTAACTATTTAGTCAAAATAGTTGCTCTAGAAAGTCACATGCTATTTTGTCCATTCTAAATGAACGATAAAAGAGAATTCGAAAATTGTAACAACTAACTATCGATTTGGCTAGAAAGGGGAAATCTCGGAGATGACGCTTAATATAGATAATGGAAGAAGAATAGAAGCTGCACTCTTCCCTAATAATCTGGAGCAAGAATTACTGGATATTAATCCCTGAGAGTTCAAAATCAAACAGTGCGCTTCTCCTAGGCATTACTATAGTAGTGTAGTATTAGTGAAAACGGGCATATCTATATGCACGTATTTTGGATCAGAAAACTAGCAACGGCATTAATATAATTTAATTCATTGCAGAACATTCTAGAGTGCCATGCTGAGCTCAGTTGGCAGGAAAGATTGAATTTACTTATGGTAAGCAATTAGTTTTAACTAGGTACATTACGTAGCATTGCTTTTACATCCATTGCATGCAAAGCACATGCAAAATGTTCATACAGAATCATGATATTACCAGAATGGGTCTGAGATGACGTTAAAGAAATGTATGGAACAAGAAGACATGCTGCGCCAACGCCAAATAAATGGGATAAGGGCAGAAGGATGTTGATGGTGACCTGGTACACTTGCTCGAAAGACACTTGCGCGAAAAGGCATATTATCCTGAGGATATGCCTTTTCGCGCAAGTTGGTTCGCGCAACGACACTTCCGTAAAACAACTTGCAGGAATCTACTTGCGCAAAGGACAGTTGCGCGAGAATATTCGCGGAAAATGACATTTTGCACAAGTCTGTCGCGGTAATGTCTATCACCCAAGTGTCCTCTACCGATAAGACACATTACAAATTAATAAATATCATTACCAAATAATTAGTAAAACAACTACAGAAAATCGGTAGAGGACCCTTGCGTGACAGACATTTCCGTGGAAGACATAATATTAATTTGTACTGTGTTTGTAAGGCAGATGTGAGTAGTAACACCTGGAGGGAACGCCCTGGACCATATAGTGATCTTACTGATGATGTTCTTCAGAAAGATCAGGTGCGTAGTGCTCGCAACCAGCGTGCGTGTATGACTAGATGTGTGAACGTAAAGCAAAAGGAGTATGTAAGGATCGTATCGGATGGCATTCTGTAGTTTCTGCCTACCCCCCATGGGAAGGATGCGTGAGTTTATGTAATTGGTAATACTGACATGACGTTCTTGTTTTCAGCAATATAGGAGAGCAATGGATATAAGCAAATATCCTACAATCTTCGTAAGTTTTCAAACGGTTTACTCACCCCTTTAAATATCAGCGGGATTGTCCGAAAGGGTTACCGCTACCCCGGAACATAAAGGGCAAAGGAAGGAACATGGGTGGGTTTTAGTCAGTAAGAGTCTGACACTCCCTTCCGCTCCACCCAGAGCGGGAGGGGTCATTTGATGATTTCCCATCCGGAAAAAAAACCCCCTTTAAATAGAAGATTAGATTGACGAACAAACAATGATCCTCATTAGTCTTGGATCGAAGTAGCTAATGGAAAGTCTTTGCCCAGTAGTGAGATGACGTTGACAATAACTAGTGTTCTCTTACTAATCGCTCTCTCTCTCTTACTGCTGAGAATCGTGAGTCCGTTTCAAATTGTCAACCGTTTTTTCCATCTGTTACGATCAATGGCCTGGTGGAGAGCGGTGCTGATAGGTGTCTCCAGTTGCTTGGATATTTGATCTGACTACCGTATTGGGTCTCTAAGTCTAGCAACCAGTAGTCATAGCCTAACGAATGCTGGAGATAATTTATAGCAATTGCTAAGTAAGATGTGTACGTAGAGGTTTCCAGTTTGCCAGTCACTCATGCGAAATATATGATGCTAAATACGCGTGTGTACGAGTAGTTTAGCCGTGGGCTGCTGTGGTGTCATCTGCCATCTGTCCACTGAGCGTGATCAACACAGGATTGCTTTTAGAGATTGCTATTGATTGCAATGTTATGTTGAATGACATATTTTCAGTCTATCTGTAGAAGGACACATTTACAAAAATAAAGTATAATTTATGAGATGAAACAGTGTCCAAAACATTACTCCCTACTTGAACTACACCGCAGTTTGGGTAAAAAGACTAGATTGTAGTTTGTATACATAATTGTTCATACATTTTTTCAGAACAAAAATATAGTAAATTTGCCTATGATTTTGAAAGATATCAGTGAAAAGCCAAGTGTAAGTTGGAATGGTAAAATGTTATTTCTTACAAACGAGTTTTCTCTAAACATTAAAATAGGTATTTAATTAGTTATTCAATTCATGCAAAAAATTTATAAGAGTACAAGTTTTAGTGAAGAAGGTAGGTTGTACCCATAGTGACACAAACAATAAGCACAGACAACATGGCCGCTAAGCCAAATGTTTTAAAAATTATGATGGGTTATCTTCATAATTTTTAGACGGAAAGAAAATTTACACAGAAAGAAAGAAACTTATTTTTTACTGTCACAAAAACCCGTGCATACAAGACAAAGACAAGCTCGAATACTTAGGAAAACAAAACAAATATAATATTATGTATATATAAAGTAACCGGCGGCTGCACGTGATTTTTACTAGATGGCTTTTTTTATGTTGCTAATTTTCAATGGTCACCCAAAAATATGTACATAAAAAAAATATGTATGTATATAGTCAATAGGTATACAACCTTCCCAGCCTTATTAGAAGGCTTAAAGTCACCCAAAGGGCAATGGAGAGGGCTATGCTTAGAGTTTCCCTGCGTGATCGAATCAGAAATGAAGAGATCCGCGGGAGAACCAAGGTATCCGACCAAAGAATAGCCAAAGTTAAGTGGCAGTGGGCAGGGCACATTGCTCGCAGAACAGATGGCCGATGGGGCCGAAAGGTTCTGGAGTGGCGACCGCGTACCGGAAGACGTAGCGTTGGCAGGCCTCCCACAAGGTGGACCGACGACCTTGTGAAGGCCGCAGGAACCCGTTGGATGCGAGAAGCACAGAACCGGTCGAAGTGGAGGTGCTTGGAGGAGGCATATGTCCAGCAGTGAACGTCTTTCAGCTGAAATGATGATACTAACCTTCATGATTCAGCAATCATGAAGGTTGTATACTTTTATTTCTTATGTAGGTATAAACTAGCAACTAAGAATTACCGTGTTCCAATTTAGTGTAAAACGTTGTGCTAAATAAATGTATTTTATTTCTTCCTTTGTTCTTTTGATTTTTCGACATTGTTATTTGCTGTGAGGTAATTAACATTATTAATTACAGTTGATCTGTAATAAAATAACGAAACATTAGGATAAACAACTTGCAAAATATACATATACATTATTATAGTGTATAAATAGTGAAAAACTTAATTAATCTGCTTTTCTGGTTATGAGTTTTGTTACCAACGTATACTTCGTTTGTTCGATTAATTTCTAATTAGATACCTATCATTTTATAGCGAAGGAACCTTGTAAGTGCGGAGGAACCCGAAGCATACGTTTCTGTAAGTTATTAGCAATTATCATACATTATTTACAAACATTTTGTAACATAAAAACAAACCTTAAGATCTCGCCCGTAATTCCCGAAGGGTTAGCCAAAGTACGGTCAGGAAAGTTAATTGTTTATTTCCAGCTCAATGGAGCGACGACCTTAAGAAGGTGGGTGGGACGGACTGGATACAGAAGGCGGAGGTTTGGGAGAGACCTATGTCCCGCAGTGGACTGTGATAGGCTGAGTTGATTGACATGTCAATTTGCTGTGTTATAGCCATTTCAAAAAATTGTCTAAGTCTGTGATTTGTTTATAGGTATATGAACAATTTAACTTGGTAGTCAATTCATTTCCCTGACAAGGCAGCCTTTCAAGCACATTTTGCCAGTTAAGCACCCAAGTTTAACCCCATGTACAGTCCTTTGACAGTCATTTTACATCAAAGGGGCAATTCTCGTAATTTTAAGAACGTTCACAGTCTGATCTCAATCTGTCAAAAAAACCTCCAATTTCCCTACATTTTCACAAGTTTTTGACATTTGTTTGTCGCTGAGATGAGACTGCGACTAGATTTTGAACGTTTTAAATTACGAGATTTGGCCTTCTAATTTTGCATCACTGTCCAAATCACATTGTTCTTTATTCTCATTCTTATAACGTTGCTGCCAATGACAAGTCTGTCAAAATCATTGTGATCGTTATTCTCATTACTATAAGGATGCTGTTATGTGGCTGCTATCGGATGTAAAATAACTGTGAACGGACTGGTAGGGGGCGAGCCTATTTGCAACAGACGATACAATACGTGTTTTGTTTCTTTGCAGCAAAAACGTTTTTATGATCAAGACCATCCCAAAAATACTTATAAAATAAACGTAAGCAAATTCAATAATGTTATTACCCGATGTAAGTTTTTAGTTTTTTATCAATTGCGACTAAGAAATATTTCATCGCCACTGCTCTCAAAACGGTGAAGGAAAACACTGTGAGGCAGCTGGCATGTCCTAGAACACAAAATTCGAAGACCTGGAGAGAGGCCTGTGTCCCAGCAGTGGGAACATTATTGCCTGATTATGAGACATAGAATATCAATAGAAAAGTAAAATCTAATAGCTTTTTTTGCTTTACCTAGCAACTCAAAAGTATGTAAGATTTATTTCACCGAAAGCTGAACGAAATTCCTCTCGGTCCCTGTCAAAGAATAATTATTCATTACAAAATGATAAATGGTTTTTAACACCGAATTTTCCGAATATCTAACATAGTTGCCTTAGTGACCCCTATCCAAAAACGAACCCCATACAATGTAAATTTATTACGGGACTGTAATTATGCAGGTTTCAACTTTTACTGAACAGTGGTGACCAAGTGGTAACGGCCGCGACTTACGAGTTGTAGGTCGTAGGATCGATTCCAGACAGGCGCTTTACTTTATGTAAATTATTTCATCACCACTGCTCAAAAAACTGTGAAGTAAAACATCGTGAGGAATCCGACATGTCCTAGAACCAAAAAGGAGAACGGCAAGCGTGTATGAAGGTTTTGTACACCTAAAAAAACTCGTGTTTAGCCACTAAACATTTACATTTAATAGGTAACAATATTACATAATTGAGGCTCTTATTCGTAGATTTTATAAAGTTGGGGTTTTTAACTTATATGCATTTTTAAGAAGTTAGGTTAAGTTTTATTTTGCTCACACACAATCGCCATTGGCGGGCCGTGTGCAATAATTATGATCACTAGATTATCATAAGAGTCTTTATTGACTTGATAGTGGTTTCGTGGTTTCTAGAGTTAGATAATTGACAGTTGAGTTTTTGGTTGAGTTGACCATAATAAACTAACTTCTTTATAATTATGTTCCTTTAAATCTATAAAACTACTTTTCATTTAGAGGCCAAACTGTTAGCTGTGCTTGCTGTGTGTGCTTAGCGAATAGCGACTGAAATCTTCACCATAATCAAAAAGTGGTTCAGCGGTTTATGCATGAAACCGTAAGACAAAATTACTCTCATTTATAATATTATTATGGAACTTGGCTCAAGCCTAACTTCACTACTTGAGTAGGTAATAAGTAGGGTAGGTAATATACTCGGAATGAATTTTATTCAGCAGGTCTACCTACTATATTCTTATAATAACCTCATCTAGGAAGGGAGCTGGTGGCGTCATACCCTCATGGCGAGCATACCCTAGGTACCAGAGGATACTCATAACATGTGAGCAACACCCTACATATAAGCCCCACAATGCAGTTGCAACAATAATGTAGCGGTATCTACAACGCCACATGCGAACAACGCGTCATACTGACATCACGCAAATCCTGCATCTCGCAAGCAGAGTTTACCGCGCAATTAGCATAGATACAATTTCCCAACATCAATCGTTGGGCAAATTGCCCGCCAGACACAACACCCGTCTGGTCGGAGGATCCTCCCTTTTCTATGGAGGATGAGTGAACTTTACACCCTGTTCCTCATACCTCCAAAATAACTTGTTATTGCTTCCCGCAAAGGGCTCAACTCGAAGTAGATAAAAGTTATGGTAGCTAATGTTTCGAAGAGCACAATGCACATGAAACACAGCAAAACACGACCAAACAATCAACAGCACGATCGCCATTATAAGTAAAACAATTTGAAAAGTAACGTGACAATCTGTCATCTGTCAAAGATTTTTTTTTTAAATATTGTATCGTACATCGATTGATGAGTGGTAATCGATTAAAGTAACGAAAATATGATTTTGTATTATTTTACAAGAATCAGCCAATTATGATAACCAAAATCTTACATTAGTGATGATTAATACTTAATTATCTATTTTGTTATAATAAAACAGTAAAAAGACGTTAGTTATTCGATTGAAAGGTGTATCGATTTATTATTCGATTTAATCCATGCATTACATCCATTCCAGCTGCGTTTTGTTGTCATGTTTTTTCGTTTTGTTCAATGTTACATTAATTAAGTTTTTTTCACTATTCCCAACTATTAAAAATGTTTAGATTGGTGAAAACTTAACCATTTTAGTTGCTTATTAAATTGTTTAAATATGAACCCAAAACAAACATTTTAAAAGGTGTACGTCAGCTGCCGTTCTCCTTTGAAGACATGAGACATCTGCCAACCCGCACTGGGCTAGCGTGGTGAGAGGAGCCGCGGATCCAGCAATGAGAACATTATAGACTGATTACGTATTGTAGCGAAATTAAAAACAGATCTTCACTTGTACACGTTTAATTTGGTTTTAAAAAATATGTAAGACAAACTGATAATAAAATAGAAAACTTAGCAAAAGACACAGAACGATTATTTATTAAAAAGGATTACTGAACGTCTTTGGTATTCGAGCCCTATATTAAATTTTGTGTATTCTTGTTACGCGTCGATTAAGATACGTTTGCAAACGTTCCTAAACTTACATAACAGTTAAATACCAGGATGACCTAACGGGTAATTGGCACCAAGTAAATTCGATATTATGGAGCAAGATGTTCGTAATACTAAATAATAACAAAATATTATACGGCTAGTTGGTGGTATATCTAGGAATAGATTTCTCTGATGACTAAACTACGTAAACAATGAAAAGCTGATCCTGGACTCCACGCTGACAGTCGGAAAGCACTGGCCGCTGGTGCTGGCCGGAATCAGAACAAGGTGCAGATTTCGCGCAGCGTGTGCTGTTTCGTTAGATTCCCTGGCGGGAAGCTTGTAGACGCCTGGTAATAGGGTGGGGGGTAGGGCGAATTCTCGCCCTACAGTCTCCGGATAAATCGAATTGTGACGCTTCGCGTTGAGACCACTTTCAAGTGATGAGTGATGTTATTACTTATATGTTTATCGGGAACACAGCCCTTGGATCAAATGGATGACCACACAGAACTCGGTCGTTCAGTCTTTTAATGTTCACCGTAAATTACTTCGATGAGAAAGCAGAAAAAAATAATCTCACGACTTCCGTCCCGTGTCCAAAAACTACTTCAAATGAAAAAATAAATCGGTCAGAGACAAGGCATGTCAATTTTTTTGAAATTCAAAAATTCAAATCCAATATGAAGAAAAAACTTTGTGGTTAAAAATAAGGTTGGATTTGTTAAAAAAGAAGGTTGTTCGTGATACAATTATAATGTAGCATTTGCCAATGCTACAGTACCCCCTTTCCAAGAAAAAGACATTAAGTAATAGAAGAAAGAAATAATAACAATCAAAGGTAAAAACAATTCTTACAGGGTTCTGAAAGAATTAACCTTGCTAGGTCTAAGTTAATAAGATAAACAGCATAATAATAGGGTAATTGTTAATTAAATCAATGAATAAAAGAGAAGGTGTTTATAACACCGCATTATTGTTAGATAATCGATAAGAGTTTATCGACAGTGTCCCAACACTAGACTTGTCATTAACACCATGAAGAAATCAACGACATCTGAGTGCATACAATATATGGTCGATATGAAAAAATTTAAGAAAATTTAAAAACTGGTTACAAGGAAAAACGGTAATTCAAGGATGATAAAACAACTTGATTACAACACCACCGTTGTAACAGAGAATAGTTACTCAAAATCTTAATTTTAAAAAATAGAACCTCTTCTTTCGAAGTCGGTTAAAAATAGAACAGACCAAATACGGCCCTGGCGTACCTAAAAAAATTCGCCATTTTAAAAAAATAGAACCTCTTTTTTGAAACCATGAGAAAAACAATTGGCAATGGACCGATGACGTCGGTTGAAATAACCCTTCATCTGCTGTGTTAGAATACAACAAAGATAAAAGGAAATTAAATACGAAATCTGCTAATATGTATAAAGTTGGAAAGAGTTAGAAATTTATTGATAAATCTCACGGAAAATTATACGGCAACCAGCAAAGTAAAGATAGTTAATCGAGAATCGAAAGGCAAACAAACCCTAAATGAACTGCAAGGCTGTAAAACAAAAAGCAAACCTAAACAGTCTCGAAACCGACCAAATAATCTCACCTTCAACTGCCATAATAAAGACAAATCCAAAAAAACGAGTCATATTCCACATAGTAGAAAAGTGTTAGATACGGAGTAATATGGCTGATGGTGGAATGGTGCGACGACGCGACATCATAGGAACGGCTGGGCTAAGAATCAAAAAGAGACAAATAGACACTAGCAAACATCTGCGCATAAAAACGAACAGCTGGGCTAAGAATCAAAAATAAAGAACAAATAGATACTTAGCAAACAACTGCGCAAAAAGAAACGAACAGATGGGCTAGAAATCAAAAATAAGTCACATAGAAACTAGCAAACAACCGTGCAGAAATAACGCTTACCTTAGTCACGACGCCTAACACATTCACACACCAAGCACACACTACAGGGTGCTAACTACAACTAACTATTGGAGTAAAATAAAACTCGGGATAAAGAATATATTTTTGTGGAGGGAAATAAGAGAGTAAATTATTTGGAATAATTACAAAGCTTTTTTTTTAAATTGCACAATAACACAGCACATTAAAGCAAATAACTCCAACAGCATTGAAAGGGTTGACTACTCCATCGTATCCATGGTAACCATCTTGTTTGACAGACCGAAGAAAAAACTTCACCATCTGTGAAATACAAGAACCTGAAAATATCAACAAGGAAATGAAGATTAAAATTTGCTCAAATGAGCAACCACACACGAAATAACGAAAAAAATATTTAAATTAATAGTTAGGAATAATAAAAGTACTTACTTTAAGTTCGGGCGCCATTTTGTAGCGAAATTAAAAACAGATCTTCACTTGTACACGTTTAATTTGGTTTTAAAAAATATGTAAGACAAACTGATAATAAAATAGAAAACTTAGCAAAAGACACAGAACGATTATTTATTAAAAAGGATTACTGAACGTCTTTGGTATTCGAGCCCTATATTAAATTTTGTGTATTCTTGTTACGCGTCGATTAAGATACGTTTGCAAACGTTCCTAAACTTACATAACAGTTAAATACCAGGATGACCTAACGGGTAATTGGCACCAAGTAAATTCGATATTATGGAGCAAGATGTTCGTAATACTAAATAATAACAAAATATTATACGGCTAGTTGGTGGTATATCTAGGAATAGATTTCTCTGATGACTAAACTACGTAAACAATGAAAAGCTGATCCTGGACTCCACGCTGACAGTCGGAAAGCACTGGCCGCTGGTGCTGGCCGGAATCAGAACAAGGTGCAGATTTCGCGCAGCGTGTGCTGTTTCGTTAGATTCCCTGGCGGGAAGCTTGTAGACGCCTGGTAATAGGGTGGGGGGTAGGGCGAATTCTCGCCCTACAGTCTCCGGATAAATCGAATTGTGACGCTTCGCGTTGAGACCACTTTCAAGTGATGAGTGATGTTATTACTTATATGTTTATCGGGAACACAGCCCTTGGATCAAATGGATGACCACACAGAACTCGGTCGTTCAGTCTTTTAATGTTCACCGTAAATTACTTCGATGAGAAAGCAGAAAAAAATAATCTCACGACTTCCGTCCCGTGTCCAAAAACTACTTCAAATGAAAAAATAAATCGGTCAGAGACAAGGCATGTCAATTTTTTTGAAATTCAAAAATTCAAATCCAATATGAAGAAAAAACTTTGTGGTTAAAAATAAGGTTGGATTTGTTAAAAAAGAAGGTTGTTCGTGATACAATTATAATGTAGCATTTGCCAATGCTACAGTATGTATGAATATTTTTAATATAGGACTAAACACCAAACAAACACAGTTGCTCTATACATTTATGTTCGCATGACTCGACAAAATGTAGGGAACAGCTGATTTTTTTAACGGTTTCAAGTTTAGTCCCATATTAAAATTGTTCATAATTATGAACACAATGATCCCTAAGATGTTTTCAGTTATTTCAATTGCACCTTGTTCAAGGTCACTTTTCCTCTCACTTTCAGCGAAGACTGTATGACTTCCACGCTGGTATGAGGTCGCCAATCATCGGCACGCCTTCCAAGCCCAGTCATTTGCCCGAGGCAGAGCCCATCCTGCCCGGGCACACATTGCTCAGGCCAGCTCTGGGCATGCTGAAATCCTCTGTCAAATTCCCCCACAAAGACATAGATGATGCATCAGGAGTTTACGGGAATTTAAACAATTTGGGTATCACGTAAGTGAAGGAATCTTTCTTTTACTATTCTATAATTAGGCCTAGTCGTTACGTTATCCACAAATATTTGAAAGTTTTGTCATCATCACCTACCTAGCCTTATCCCAACTATGTAGGGGTCGTCTTCCAGTATAACTGGGTGCAGCTGAATACCAGTATTTCACCCGAATACAGCCAGCAAAGCCATAGGAGGGTCATAACCCTCCTATGGCTTTGCTGTAGTCAGCTGCAGTGTGCTTTAAACAGGCTAAATATGTATGTAAGTTCCGGGGACGTTCAAGAATTACGTAAGCAATTTTTTTGCAGTTACTAACCCACCCCTCCCCCTCGTCAGCAAAAGTAAGCAAAGCTCTTACCCCCCCCCCCCCCCATGCTTACGTAAACATTGTTACAATTGATTGCTTCATGAGCAGCAGTTATAAGTCTAGAAATAAGGAATAGGTTTGGAATAGAGGACTGTAACGCACATAATATTCATTTAAATAAACTTTACTGACACGGAATTCAACATAGAGTATATTACGAAGAGTGTTTCAATTCCCCTACTCAGTTCTAAGCGAGTACCTAAACGTATTCATTATTATTAGGAATCCCCGAAAATGCATTTCGTTTTCAAGCATAGACAATGAGTGGGTTGCCATTTGTGTAAAAAAGTAAACAATTACTGCTGACGTAATCACCATCTAGATCCCCCCACCCGCCATGTCATCAAAAATAAGCAAAGCAAAGACCCCCCGCCCCCTATAGTGCTTACGTAATACTTGAACGGTCCCTCCATCTGTCCCCTTATAACTTATAAACTACTCGTCGCATATTGTTCCGTGGTTTAAAGGCAATACTTATGACGTTACATGATAACCAAGATGGCGGCTTACAGCGGATGTAAAGTGTTACCGAAAAAAATGAATTGTAAGTAGGCCTTTGTCCGGCAGTGAGACACAATATACTAACAAAAAAATGACTTTGACTATACACAGTACACAAAGACGGTTAATTAAAAAACATATAATTATTTCAGGTACAGTGGCACGGGCGAGAGAGTTTTGTACACAGGCTTTAGAAGGAGAAACGACGATTTCAATGAAGAAGTCGGGGTAAGAAACCTTAAATATATTTTTTTAAATATTTCGGTTAATATGAACAAATCCAAAATAATAAATGCGCATAATTATTCAATTCGAAACCGATAATTACATAAATATTCATGTTTAGGTATGGTTTAACTCAAGCCTCGGAAACATTGCGGCTTTCATTCGTAGATCTTTGACAGTCGTTACGGGTAGTCAAAAGCCCGTACATCTGACAACCAGTCTTACCAAGGGGTATCGTGTTACCCACTAGCTAGGTTGTGGAGGTGAGATAGGCAGCCGCTCCATGTAAAATACTGGTATTCAGTTGCTGCTGCAGACATAATTGAGAAAAAGCTAGGCTGACGATAATGGTTTAACTCATGCATGTTAATAGGTACTATTGCTAAAATCTTGTTTCACAGAGCGACAGGCCCAGGTATGTTCAGTTACACACTATTTTTGTGTAGTTGATTTTGTTACGATTTTGATGGTTTTGTGTTAATTTAATAACTTGTGTTCCTTAGACTTCTTGTAGCAATTCTGCATAAAAGGCGTGATTACGAGGTAATATTATACGAAAAATAATTACTTAAGTATCTACTATGTTTTATATCAATGTTGTGTAGGTATAACGTCTCACTATATTGCATTCAGTAAAATAATTACGTAAGTGTGAATGCCCAAGGCACTCTGTTCTAAGTCGTACTATTCTCGCTGCAAAAAAATAAATAAAGGAAAAAGTTTTTTCTTGATTAAAAACCTGTACGATGTAATTATATATGTTGCAGTCAAAACTCTTAACCAGTCAAAAGTACTTTTAACTAGAAAAATCAGTCAAAAGTACTTTTGACTGGAAGCTCTCGACAATAATACTTTTGACTGAAATTATAGTCAAAACTAGTTTTGCCTAATGGAGCTGGTTAAAAGTAGTTTTGACTGACAATTTTCGTTAAAAGTAGTTTTGAGTGGTTCTATCTGTCCGAAAGAATACGCTTTTCTCTTCATTTTTACTACACTTTCATATTTAGCCCAAAAATGTATGGTCGGCGAATGTTTTCCTTTCAGCAGTTCAGAATCATGTACTGAACCCATGACAATACATTGCGCTTCGATGTCCTTGCTACCCTGTATAATAGACTTAATTTAAATCTTTACTTTCTTCAGGACAAACCAATAGCTCGCTATATAGATTACGGAAAGCGAGAACGGGAAAGAAAGTTACAAGAACAACAACGGCTCAAAGAACAAGAAAGGCTCAGTGTACTTGGGTGAGTACCTACCTACTTATTTTATATTTGGTAGGTACACTGTAATATAAGAGGTGATCCGGCAGAGAACCAATGCTGTCGACGTAGCTCACAGGATAAGCAAGCTGAAGTGGCAATGGGCCGGTCATATTAGCCGTAGAACCGATCACCGTTGGGGTAGACGTGTTTTTGAGTGGAGACCGCGAATCAGTAAAAGTAAGATGAGACGCCCTTAGGCTAGGTGGAGCGACGATCTTCGCAGGATGGCTGGTAGCAGCTGGATGAGAGTTGCCGGAAATCGAGTCGAATAGCGTGCAGTAGGAGAGGCCTATGTCCAGCACTGGACTGCTACAGGCTGATGCTGATGTACCCTGTATACATTACAGGTACTGTTTTCTTCTCGGGCAACCATTCAACAAACCATCAAAATATGTATACTGCCTCTTTGGTTTAGTGGTTGTAAGCAGTACTACTGAGCATGAGCTCCTGGGTTCGATTACCGAGTCTGGTAAAGTGTTATTGGGTTTTTCCACCAGCCATTTTACAGTAGCACCCCGGAGTCCAGATTTGTGCCCGGTTGATGACAATAAGCTATTACATGGGACGTAAACAGAACTGGTGAAATGTGGTTGTATTAATACGAGTATAGGTTCACCTCTGCCTGATCCTTCATGATACAGGCGTGATGTTATGTTACATTAATGTATTGACTTCTAAACAGGCTCAACAGCACTCCATATGTAAGTATTTAAGTAATTACTTTTTTTTTTTTTAATTTGAAATCGGCTTCGTTTTTTTTTTAATAATAATTCCTATCCGACCATCTGTATCAATATTTCACTAAGGGCTGATTTTTCCAACGCCAGATAATTTTATCCGGGGAACAATTTTGAATTTTTGACAATTCTTCCATAAAAAATCTGTCAGACGTTAATTTTATTCTACGAATAAAAATTATCTGTCGATTGATAAATCAGCCTTAAATTAAATATTTAATACTCGTAGCTGAAATAAATTACTTTTAGTGCCAGGGTTTACTTTTATTCTCGTTTTGGAGATACATTCAAAGAAATCAACGAGTCAACCAACCAACATTTCAAAATCAAAATCAAAAGTCATTTATTCAAATTAGGCTGAGAATCAGCACCTGACGAGCGTCAAAATTACAAAAGATAGTCCCCCAAAATGCCCGCACTTCACCACTTCCTAGTGCTTTCGCCGAGAAGAAGTGGCGCAACAAACTCCCCAGCGGCACAGCTGTCTGTTCAGTTAGAAAATACCATCCAGTTCATCAACTGATAATCTAACTTTGTTGTTAAATGGTTATAGGAAACATATTTAAATGACGCCAAAGTGGTAAGTACAGTAGACGAAGACTTTGCTGATTGCCTTGCTCTATCCCATTTTATCACTTTTACAGCAATCCCAACTCAAAAACAAATTATAACTCACTTTGTCAATTTTTAAAACAGAGAGATGTCAAACGGCTGTTGAAGGTAAACCCAAGCTTGTAGAACTGTTTATTGTAACATATTTCACGTTACCTTCTACAGGATCTCGGGGACTTCGATGCACAGCCGGTTTCCATGGAATCAGTACAGAATTCTGAACTATTCTGCGTTGAAATTTTTCGTCGGGAATAAAAAAAATCGAAATGTATGGAACAGATTTTTTCTTTTAATAACCCCCGAAAATGTTCAACGCAGGGTGTTTCAGAATCGTGTACTGAATCCATGGCAACAGGTTGCACGTTGATGTCCCTGCGTCCTTGTATACATATTACAAATTGAAGTCTAAATTATTATTATTTTTTAGTTTCAATTAATGTTTTTATTCTGAATTTTTGTTTATTACCCATCTTACTTACTTTAGTCTGTTTCAGTTTATATTAGTTTTAGTTTAGCTTAATATACTTTTCAAGGCAGCAAGATATATAATCAATGCTATGTACGCCGTAATTGTCATGTAAATTAGTCCTTTAGTTATTAAGATTATTCTAGCATAAGTTTAATGTACGTGATGTGGCTGTGCTTTTCTTAAACAAAAAAGTAATTTTTCGTGTCTGTTTGTGTGGCCGCGTTTTTCTTCTAAACTGCGCAACGGATCAATCCGGAAGTTTTTTGTGTATTTTTTTTTTCTGTGTTTATCTTGCAATCGTTTGTAAACCTGATTTTTTGTGCGGATGTTGACTGCTGAGGTCCATTCTTCTAGCGAAGAATCTGCCTCTCAAAATTGTTTAGGCTTTATTCAATAAAGTCCAAAATGTGGTGTCGTCTGAGCCTTTACATGGCTATTGGTTCACTTAGGGCTGTGCCTAGGGTGTTGGTATGTGATGTTATTCGATGTTTGTATGAGTGTATCCTGCGTCCTATTTCTTCTTTTACAGTTGTGATTTATAGATGTTGATGTAATTCTGAGGTCTTCGTAAGCCAAGGAGCATTTGCTACTATTCTGAGCGCTTTGTTTTGAAATCGCTGGAGTATTTCCACATTAGAGTTCTTCGCAGAGCCCCACAGCTCAACTCCGTATGTCCAGACAGGTTTTAATACTGCTTTGTAGATGAGTACTTTGTTTTCCAGTGATACATGTGATGTTCTTCCTAAGAGCCAGTTTTTTGTGTATAACACGTTAATATTATACTTAAATAATGTAATAAACCAATCTTGATGTTTATCAAGTCGTAAAAACCGTTGCAAACCAGCACCCTAATTGCGTAACACACTATAAATATCAATCAGAATCATATTGAAGGATATTACTAATCCATTGCTTCATATGTTCGAAAAATTTGTCTGCTCAACAACGTCAATAACGCAATGAATGTTGTTTAACCGTCAAAATGAAAGCCATTGCTACTGATAGTGTGTTACGCAAATACCACACGGGGGCGGGTCGCTAATAATACTATGTAGTAATGAAAGTTGATTAGAATTTAAATCAATTTTGTTTTTTTACGATCGTTTTCTAGACACTTACAGCAAATGGCGTCACGTTAGAGGTAAACACTTTTTTTTACATATATAAAATGTAGAAAAAACCCACTGAGGGCGATTTATCTTAATTTTCAATAATTTTACAGTTTTTTGAAATACCTCGGCTAAAAGTAGAAGCTTTGCAGGTAAGCGTTAATCACTTCTACTAATGTACAGACGCCAGCAGGTCAAGCTACCCGAAACTGTCAAATTTTCCCAATCAACCTTGAACCTTTATGATTTGGTGATAAAGTTGAAAATCTAATAAAGAAATTTGACAGATTGTAGTAGCTTGATGTGCTGGCGTCTGTGCTATTGAATTCACTTTCTTTTTTTTTTTCAATTAACCAAAAGTCCTCTTTTTTAACAGAACGAAAATTATCACGAAAGTATCAAACCTTATACAGAGGTACAGTACCTACTATAATATATTTAAATAACTTATATGTATAACTAAGTTTCTAGTAAGTATATCAATGACTATACTTCAATGAATAGACAATGGCTCCGATTCCCTTGTTCACAAAACTAAACTACTCGTAAAGGAGGATGCAAATCCTATAGGTTTAAAATACGCTATCGTTGTATTTATTTATTTGTAAAAAAGCATTTTGTCAATGTTGACATATGTTTAACTTTTTGTCATACGGTTTGCGTCTCAGTGATGGAATTGATAACCGTAGGTTAGTATCTACACTACGTGTATAAAGCAAAGAAATGCAATTATTACTTAAATAGCCTTACTTGGCTACTGGTAAACCTACCATGTTTAATAAAGAATAACTCTGAACGGACTACGATTTGGAACTTGGCGCCATAGTAACTTTTATTCAGCTCAAAATTACCTATCCGACGATGTAACACACATAGCTATTGGAAGGTGGGACCAGATTCCATAGAAACTCTTGCATCATCCTTTAAGTTCAGGGCATCTTTTTCTTTCTATTTCATTAAGAAAAGAACAGAAGATAAATAGTAGTTTAGTCCTGTCAAATTAGTCAGCGCCTGACGTATTTGTAGTCGCAATGTTTTTATGGCATTGACTGCCACCGCGGTCACCGATGGCCGCCAACAATAGATTTTCTATTGTGTCTGTTGTCTGGCAATCAACGTGTCACGTCTTATTTATCTATGGAATATCTTAAGAGGCCTCTTACAGTCCACTAGCGCCGCCAATCGAAAAAATGTCATAACTCGTAAATAGAATCAAAAATACAAAATATGTTCTATTATTACTGTGGAAAAGGCAATAACGTAATTGTATAACACCTTATCAACACTTGAAATATAGCTGTTTAGCTAAATCGTACATTCAAAACATAAACGGCCGTTTTTGTTACAAATGCACGATTTAGCTAAACAGCTATATTTCAAGTGTTGACAATGTGTTATAAAATTACGTTATTGCCTTTTCTATAGTAATAATAGACCACATTTTGTATTTTTGATTCTATTTACGAGTTATGACATTTTTTCGATTGGCGGCGCTAGTGGACTGTAAAAGGCCCCTTAATTTAGCATCACAATGCAATGCAATCTCTTAAAGCATAACAATGCTATATGAGACGAACATAATTAAAACCCAAAAACATTGATAATAATGCTCTCATACACCTACCGTCGTCAGTTGACCACGTACTTATCAAAATAATAAAATCCACTTTATGAACAAAGGTACACAAAATAAGTACCTACCTATTATTTATCTTTTTAGAAATTTTTATTTTTTCCGTTTTCATTTACAGTTTCTTGAAGCAACTCGGGTGAAGAACTTGGAGGCGGTATGTATAACAGTAATATTATAATTTATATATATTTTTTTATAAACCAGTACTCATTTTAGTATTTGTACTGATTTTAGTATTTGGGGAGTTTGTTACGCCACTTCTTCTTGCCAGCGATAGCACTAGGAAGTGGTGAAAGGCGGGCGCGAAGGGCGGGCGAACGTCAAAGTTACAAAACACAGTCCCCCAAGGGACTGTGTTTTGTAACTTTGACGTTCGAAAAGTGCTGATTCTCAGCCTAATTTGAATAAATGACGTTGATTTTGATTTTGTAAAGTTCTGCGTTTGCATAATTTGCATTCATAAACTCATGCCTTTTTCCCATTGGGATATGTAGAAACTACAGAACGTCTTCTGTTACGATCCTTATATACTCCTTTTGCATACGCACGACAGTTGCGAGTACTATGCACCTGACCTTTCTAATATCACCAATAAGGTTACTATATGTCCTCCTGTGGCGTCCCCTCCCGGCGTTTCCACTCACATCTGTCTGCTCATCTGTCTGATTATTTCACTTTTATAGCCTTTTAATGTTTTGCCACCCTGTGTTACTTTTTCTTCTTCATTTTTGTGTTAAACGTTAAAGTCCAGGCAACAACATTTTATTTGTGTTTTTGTTTCGAGGTGGAACAACGTTTTCCTTCGATAGCCAGACAATATGCAACGGTGAGCATTAAAAATGACTTTATAATTTAATAGACTTCAGACTTTATAGTTACTAAATATAGATTTATTGCGAGTACAGAAGAAAATTAATATTCATTAAGTAAACTGTGGGCCCAAATAGCACAGAATTGGTGCCCTGAGACAGTGAGGCGGGGTCGCGGCAGACCACGTAGGAGATGGCGCGACGAGCTGGATAGGTTCCGTCAAAACTGGAAGGAGGACGCGCGGGCTTGCGAAAGATGGAAGGCCTTTGCCCAAGAGTGAGAGAGGGTAGGCAGGTAAAAAAAAAAATGACGGGGCCGTTAAGTAACCTTAACCGTTGTACCTACAAAAGAAACGGTCTAAGAAGGCCGTCCTTAACTTTATGAGAATTTTTAATCTGCATTCACAAAAAAAATGTACAACCTACGGATGGACAATTTACACAAAAACTTATTTTTATGCCAATCGATCCCGTTTCTTACAGGGATAAAAACTCTATCAGACCAACTGAAGTTTGAGTACTAGAAAAGTCATCGCAGATATGCCGATCGAAATGTCTAACTACTTAAATAAATAATAAAAAGGTAGAGAGAAAATATCGGGGGCATAAGGCTTTTTCGTTTTGAAACAATTTCTTCCAGATGACTCCAACCGCAACACACATTAAAGAACTTCGTTCCAAAAAGAATTATCAATATATTTTTTTTTCAGAATTCTTTTGTACCAAAAAAGCACAGGTAATAATGAACAATAGACTGCCCGTTAGTGATAACATTTGACCTTCAGCTGACTTAGCGTAGATGGATACGGAGTTTCAATAGAATAAGAGGCTAACTTAAGCACCTGCAGGCCTAACCAAGTTGACAATCTACAATCGTTAACGCTATTAGAAAACTAATCAAATAGGAATGACATCATCTCAACGCTAAATCACGTGGTCAGAACAAACGAATAGAAAATTCGTAGCCAAGTTTACTCGTTCAAAATGTTAGAATGAAATGTAATCGTTTCTACAACGTTGATCGCTACATCCCATACAAATGGTAGCCAAGTTACAGTTTTGACAAGCGCTAACGAAACGATGTCGAAGTTTTTGAACGACAGCTAAGCGGTCGCCGAGACCCAAGAGTAAACGATAAAAAAATGGCGTCAATTATGATACAGCCGTAATACGACCGAGAAGTGTTTTGTTTATTTACCGTAATTTTGAACTATATTTACCATTTAGCATTTAAAATGCATATTTTAAATTTGTTGTGGTGCGCTAATAATGAAGAAGTGTGGCTTAGGTGCCGAAAAAGAACTCTCCCCGTGCCTGCCACAGTCGGCCAGCTTTTATTCGGCCTTGGGGACCTTGCTGGGGCCTCGTTAAATCGCCATGGCTTAAACATAAGTTAGAACTATTTCAGAGAAACAAAGGGTCTATTGATTAAGTACAGAGTCAAATACAATTCAGCGGGATTGTCCGAAAGGGTTACCGCTACCCCGGAACATAAAGGGCAAAGGAAGGAACATGGGTGGGTTTTAGTCAGTAAGAGTCTGACACTCCCTTCCGCTCCACCCAGAGCGGGAGGGGTCATCTGATGATTTCCCATCCGGAAAAAAAAAAGAATCAAATACAATTGTATTGTTTGTTTCTACGTATTAGTCCTGTCGCGTATCACGTCATTGTTTATGTTTCAAACTTTCAAGTGCCGAGTATGATAGATTTTCATAACACAAAGGAAGATATTTACGAAACAACTAATAATTTACATAGGTACCTTTCCATGAATTCCAATAAAGCTGCGAATTGTTCTGGGCTTGCTCGAGATCTAGATTCCATCCTATAAAAGTTATCACTTCATTTAAGGTATCCTTCATTCATATATGCAGAATCATATCATAACAATCCGAGACACAGTACTAATACATAAAATTAAATTCCACACTGATATAATTATATCAAATATAAATGGAGAACTTTACCTTATTTAGCATTACTTTCAAAACAGTTATTTGCCCGCGCCGCGCAAAAAATACACAACCACAGACTACATATCTATAAAATCGAATAATGAAATTTTATCAAAACCAGCAGATATTGTAAATGTTTTCATTAAGCAATTTGAATTGAGCCCTATGACACCTATATGTTCAAATACAGCAGTAGATTTTTTGGGTAAGAGTACAAAAAGAATAACTGGTGAGTTTACTCTAGTCTCAACTACCCCCCACGAGGTATACAAAATCGTGAAACATATGGAGGAAAAAAGATCTTGTGGCTATGACGACATACCAATTACAGTGATTAAAGATAATATTGACTTACTGGCAGAACCCTTAAGTGCTTTTTATAATAAATGTTTCGACGAAGGCATTTATCCGGATCAATTCAAAATAGCTAAAATAATACCAATACATAAAAAAGGGTCCAAAACGGATCCTAAGATGTACAGGCCCATCTCCTTGCTACCAACTCACTCAAAAATTTTTGAAAAGTTAATAAAAGCTCGATTACTTAGACACCTAAACTTAAATAGAGTGCTAAGTAGAAGACAGTATGGATACCAGAAAAATGTAGGGACACAAGATGCAATAATAAATTTAATACAGGATGTGATAAGTAGGTTAAACGACAAACAAAAAGTAGCCGGGCTTTTCCTAGACTTAAGCTCAGCTTTTGACACAGTAGACCACAAAATACTAATTGAAAAACTTGAACACTATGGTGTGAGGGGTAAAGCTTTAGAACTCCTAAATTCATATTTGACGAACAGGAAGATGTTTGTCGAAATGAAAGTAGTAGTTAACAAAATAGATCCATTAAATAGTAGTAACAGTTGTGACACTAGTTCATTCGAAGAGACCTACAGATCCAAATTGGTCCCAGTAAAAATTGGTGTACCACAAGGTTCCATATTGGGACCAATATTTTTCATTATTTTTATTAACGATCTTATAAAACACATGAATGAAACAGTTACAGGATCTATCCAGCTAGTAGTTTTTGCTGACGATACAAATGCAGTTGTATCAGCAGATAATATAAATAATTTAAATGTAATTATGAATCAAACCTTAAGTACGTTTCACAACTGGTTCACAGTAAACAATCTTAAAGTTAATGCCAGTAAAACGAATGTCATACTTTTCAGTTCAACTACAAGAAAAAATGATAGAATAAACTGCGTGATGAATGGAGAAGTAGTAAACCTGGCCCCAATGGTAAAATTTTTAGGAGTTTATATAGACTGCAATTTTAACTGGAAACAAGAACTTATGCATATGGAAAAGACAATCAGTTCAGCATGCTATGTTTTAAGAAGCCTTAGGAATGAAGTCGACATGAAACATCTGAAAATGGTCTATCACGCACTAGTCGAATCAAAGTTAAGATACAGCATAATATGCTGGGGTGGAAGTTATGCATATAACATTCAAAAGGCTTTTGTTCTCCAGAAAAGAGCGATTAGGACTATAGTCAGGATACGACAGGAGGAATCGTGTAAACCACATTTCAAGGAATTGAAAATATTAACGGTCCCAAGTTTATATATTTTAGTACTTCTAACGTGCTTACAAAAATATATACACGAGTTTGAAACAGAAGAAGAAAGAAGGAAAAGGGAAAAGACAAGAAGAAAAGACTTGCAGACAAAACAGTCGTCTCATCTTAATATCTTCAAGCATGGTTTCTATTATAAGTCAGTTAAAATATTTAACAAACTGCCTACTGAATTAAAAATCTTAGTTTACAATCGAGAATTTATAAAACAACTCAAGCAGTTCTTGTTGGACAAGTGTTTATATACTTTGGACGAATTATAGATATACAATGTTCTACAAATATAAATATTAGACTTATTAGCCAAATTATATTAAGTATTATTATTTTTAGTTTTTATAAATACTGTTATTCTTACAAATAATAATTATGTACTGACATTTAACAGACATTTAAAATTTATTATGATGTTTTTTTTTTTAATATTAGGATTATGAAATTTATATATGGAGGAATTATTTTGTAACTATTTTAAATTAAATATTATGTAAAATTCAAACACAATGTACATTGTTTTATGAATAAATAAATTGAAATTGAAATTGACATATATTTTAGAGGTACGGGGAACAGGATGTAAAGTCCACTCAACCTCCATAGAAAAGGAAGGATCCTCCAACCAGACGGGTGTTGTATCTGGCGGGCAATTGCCCAACGATTGATGTTGGGAAATTGTATCTATGCTAATTGCGCGGTAAACTCTGCTTGCGAGATGCAGGATTTGCGTGACGTCAGTATGACGCGTTGTTCGCATGTGGCGTTGTAGATACCGCTACAATATAATACAACTGTGACTTTGACGTTTGTAAGAACGCTCACCATAGACTAAAGTATAGGTTTTTCCTAAAGACGTTGTAGAATGAGCGTTCGACTCAGCCGTGTCAACTTGGCTACCAACTTATCCTTTTCTAAAATCGCTTACGCTGAGGCGTTAACGATTGTAGAAAGCGTATCTAATCTAGATACGAAACGTTTGTAACTTGGCTAGGCCTGCTGTTCCACTGCCAGCGAGAAGCGAGAGAGAGAAGAGAACCACAACAAAAAACGAGTTGTTTGTTAAAAGAGTGGTTGCCGGTGCAGTGGTATGAACAGTCATTTTATCGGCCTATAATATTCCGACTGCAGGGACACAGGCCTCCTCTCCTCTCAGTGGCCCAGTGGTACCGGCCGCGACTTACAACTTACAGGTCGGGGGTTCGAACCAAAGCAGGCACTTTACTTTGTATAAATTCATGAATATTATTTTTTTAAATATTCCCATTTTCGTTTTAAGGATTACAAACGGTCAAATGTTATATATTTTTTTATTATAAATCCATCTTTTCTTATAGGATTATTGATACCTATGAGTACTGTATTCTTCCAGAAATTACGGAGCCTATAGGCAAGGAGCCGGTGGAATAAAGAATTATGCCAGAAGATTGTCATGAATGTACATAGTTTTTTAATTAATAAATAACATTCTAATTAAAACAGGCAAAATAAAAGCATCGTTTTATTCCATTGTAAAAACCTCTAGGTACGTGTATTCCACAGTTAAAGGAATCGTCAGAAGAAGTCGACGATGCCATTATTAATAATATTCATACCCGACTTTGATGAAATATAGCGCAAATTTGACTGTCACGGACATTTTTGGAATTGGCACGGGTCGTTAGTGTCACTGACACGCTTGGCTTCTCTGTGTATTCTGTAAAAATCTCACCGTGAGAACTTAGGTGAAGTGAGCTATCAATAGTGTCAATCCCTAGGATCAGCAGTGCAATTCTGTAACCATCTCATCGTGAAAAGTTAGTTGAGGTGAGCGTGGAGTGAGCTGTCATTCCAACTAAATGCTAGGGATTGAGACTATTGACAGCTCACTTCACCTAAATTTTCAGGGTTGAGATTTTTACAAAATCGATCCGCTGATGAAAATAATGATAGCTCACTTCACCTAAGTTTTCACGGTGAGATTTTTACAGATTAGATCGGTTTCTCTAGCAGCGGCCGCCACGTCGAGGCGTCTCTGTGCTCACACACACAATAAATATTAGATTTTTTTGTGAATTCATAAAAAAAAAATACGTTCAACAACCAATTCACCATAATAATTATATGCAAAAGTTATGTTGTTTAGTTACTCTCTATCTCTAAAACTTTTCATAAGATCTTCACCAAAATAAAACGTGACAATTTTGGGAAAACACTACAAAAAAAAAAACGATAGTCGGCGCATATACCTTTTTTTTTTTTTTTTTTTTTCTGGGTGGGAAATCATCATATGACTTCTCCCGCTCTGGGCGGAGCAGGAGGGCGTGTCAGACTTTTACTGACTAAAACCCACCCGTGTTCCTTCAGTTGCCTATGCCAGGGACCACGGTATCTCTTTCGAACAACCCGCGGCCCTGGCAGGCATCGGCCCTAACGGACCCCGTCACATCGTGCTGACATCTCTTTGAGGCGCGCGTGGAACACAACGCGCCGTCGACTCGGGCCTGGTCCTTGCCGGGCGGCGAGCTGCCCATAGCTCGCCGCCCGCAAGCCCGCGCCTACGGTGGCCGGGAGTCGGCTGGTGACTCCCGACGTCCAGGGCGTCTCCTGCGGCGACTAGGGGCGTGAAGGCGCAGAGATTGCCTCTCCCTCACGCGTTCCGCCTCCTCCTTTGCGAGCATTACTGCTTCGCAGAAGGAGGTGACGGCTTCCCATGCACTCTCGCTCCGTACCATAGCCTGGACCAAGGCCGGACGCGAGAGATCGCCGCCGCCGATCGCCGCCACGAGGACGCGGCGGTGCTCCGCCCAAGCCGGGCAGACCTCCACCGTATGCTCCACCGTGTCCTCCGGGCGATCCACACAGTGGTGACACCCTGGCGTTTCCTCCCGCCTTATCCTGAACAGGAACCTCCCGAAACAACCGTGTCCGGTGAGGACCTGCGTCAGGCGGAAGGTGAGGGCGCCGTGGCACCTCTCCAGCCACTCCTCAAAGAGGGGACTTATCGCCGCAATTGTGGCGTGCCCAGCACTGGGTTGCGACAATCGCACTCTCCATGTCGCCATGAGATCCCGCCGGAGCTCTGTCCGCTGTACCGTGATTTCTCGCGGCAGCGGAGTTACGCCCCGGCGTTTTGCCTCCTCTCGCCACTCCCATATGTGGGCGAGGGCTTTTGCCTCCAGATCCCATGGCGGCAATCCGGCAAGGAGGCTCGCCGCCTCAGCGGAGACCGTGCGGTATCCTCGGATCAGCCGGACGGCCATGACCCTTTGGGACGCGTTCAACCGGCGGACTGGTCGCCGCCTCAAGGAACGCGCCCACACCGGTGCCCCGTAAAGGGCCATGGACCGCACGACCCCCGCATATAGCCTCCGGCAGGAGGCGTTTGGACCCCCTAGATTGGGCAGGAGCCGCCTCAAGGCAGCCCCGGCCCGCTCCAGTCTGGGAGCCAAACGTCGGAAATGCTCCACGAAGTTCCACCGGCTGTCGAGGACGAGTCCCAGGTACTTCATCGTCGACTCGACGCCGATGTGAACCCCTCCTACCGTTATTTGGGAACCCGACGGTGGCGCGTCCCGAAGACCATGAAAACACATGGCCTCGGACTTGTGCAGGGCCACCTCGAGTCCCAATTGCCGGATCCTCTCAACGATTGTCGCAACCCCGCGTGTCGCTATTTCGGCCGCCGCCTGGTGCGACCTCCCCTGCGCTAGGACCAGCGTGTCGTCAGCGTAGCAAACCACGCTGACGCCGCTAGGGAGGTCGGCGCGCAGCACCCAGTCGTACCCGATATCCCACAGATGCGGCCCCAGGACCGATCCCTGTGGGACACCGCACGACATCTCTCGCCGGTTCCACTCTCCCCGGTGACCGGGGTAGATGACGGCTCTGTCCGTCAAATAGGCCTCGACAATGCGACAGAGGTAGGTCGGCATCCGGTGATACCGGAGTGCCTCCCTGATGCAACTCCAGGGCAGGGTATTGAAGGCATTGGCGATGTCTAGAGACACCGCCAAGACAACCCCACCCCGGGCCACGGCATCCCCCGTCGTGAGGGCTCGCACGCGCATGATGGCGTCCACCGTAGAGCGCCCCCTGCGGAAACCAAACTGGCTTTCCGCCAAATCCGGCCCCACCCGCACCAGCCGCTCGACAAGGCGGTCTGCAATGACTCTTTCAAAGAGCTTGCCCACCTCGTCGAGCAGCACGATGGGCCGGTAAGCGGACGGAGAGTCCGCAGGGCGCCCCGGTTTCTTGATGAGGACCAGTTTCCCCGTTTTCCAACGTAGTGGGAACTGGCCCCTCTCCAAGCATGCGCTTAGTAGCCCCCTTAGTCGAGGCCCGAGAGCCTCCAAGGCCAGAACCCAGGCTTTTCCAGGTAAGCCGTCGGGTCCTGGGGCGGTATTTTTGGCATTCAGCCTACGTACCGCCACTCTCAGCTCTACCTCGGTCACCTCCGGAGCATCGTCGTCGTCGTCGGTGGTGTGGTCCGCATCTGGCACCGCAGGAGGCGGAGCCATGGGCGGGGGAGTATGTTCCCCTCGCAAAGGAAACAGAGCGCTCACCACGTCCTCCACGAGCTGGGGCCGGAGACTCTGCGTCAGCGGGGGAGCCCATGGGCGGAGTTTCTCCCGCACCATCTTGTATGGGCGTCCCCACGGGTCTCTGTTCAGAATCCCCAGCGACTCCTCGCGGGCCAAACCCTTGGCCCGCAGGATCTCCGCTCGGAGGGCGGTCTTCGCCGCTCTGTACTCCTCGTATAGCTCCGCCTGCATGGCTTCCGTATCCGGAGGGCGGATACGGAGCCTGCGGTGCCTGGTGTACCGACGTCGCGCAGCCACGCACGCCTCGCGCAGAGACGTCAGCTCCGGCGACCACCAGTACACCTGGCGCCGGGCGCGTCCGGGCTGGACCCGGGGCATTGCCACGTCGCATATTTCGGACATGGCCTCCCGGAACCACTCCGCCTCGTCGTTGATGTCAGCAGGCCTGTCCGGTGGTGACACCCAGGCCTGCACGATCGAGGCTTCCAGGAGGAGCTCCCGGTCCAGCTGCTTCAGCGCCCACCGCGGACCACCCGGGGCCTGTCGGACTGGCGCGCTCGAGGTCTGGGCGGAGACGTCGAACCGGATGTACCGGTGGTCGGAATAGGTCTCCACCTCCTCCATGACGCGCCAGTTGACGACATGCGGCGACAGAGCGGGGCTGGCGAACGAGATGTCTACAACTGACTCACCCCGCATCCGCACGCATGTTGGGACCGAACCCCGGTTTAGGACGACCAGGCCTGTCTCCAGAGCCCAGTCCTCCACCATCCTGCCCCGTGTGTCCGTATACCGGGAACCCCAAGCCACGTTCTTAGCATTGAAGTCCCCGAGGACGAGTACGGGGAGGGAACGGAGCCCAACGACGACGACTCTCAGCTCCGCAAGGGAGTTGTGGAACTCGGCGAGAGTTCGGCTCGGGGAGAAGTATACCCCTACCACGACTATCTCCCCGAACCGTGCTGCCACGCACCCCCGTCCTCTCTTGACCGCCTCGAGGGACGGGGTACCGGCGGCGGCCGACGAAATAAGGATCACTGAGCCGCTCAGGTCCTCCACCCAGTCGTCCCTGGGCGGGACAAAGTACGGCTCAGCGACCACGGCGATGTTAATCGACCACTGCGCCATGCTCTGGAGCAACAGATCCTGAGCGGAGGCGCAGTGATTGATGTTCGCCTGGAGGAGGCGTAATGGGGCCATTATTGGCACTCCATATCAGCCCCCTCTAGGGCCCCCTGTGAGGACCCAGCCGCGATGGATGCGGCGGCGACGGCGGTGGAGGCGGCAGCGGCGGCAGTGGTGTTGGCGGCTGCGGCGGTGACGGCGGTGGCGGAGGGCTTGACCCTGCCCCTTGCTTTGGCGGGTGGAGCGCAGGCCTTGCTCCCAACCCGGTGATCGGCCGGCTTGCCAGCTGCCGCACATATATAACAGTGCGGCATTGCGGCATTACATGAGCCGGCCTTGTGACCGGGCTGACCGCAGCGGAAGGTCGGCGCATATACCTTGGGAAAACACTCTATAAAAAAAAGAGTTATTCAAATCCGCGCATATTTGTCGAAGTCCAAAGCACTCAACTAAACATACACGAAAAAATTATACACAAGACATTTTTTCTTCTCGTCAAAGTTATACAGAGTAAGAATAATGTATATTGAGAAACTCTTTCCTTTGAAGTCAGTAAAAAGGGTAGCAATTGGGGTCTCGGTAGTATTTGCATAGGTAGTAGGTACCTAATACTTGATCATTTTTAACGCACGTCTTTCCTAGTGATCCTTTTCATCGGAGACTAGAAACAATTCTATTTTATTGCAAATGTTGGCGTTGAAAATTGCCCTTTATTTGCCTATTCGAAATAAATTATTTGTCTTTGACTTTGACACTGGTTCGGTGGTATCAGCAAGATCTAGGAAGGTATGTCATAGCTGATTCTGCTTCAGAGGAATATACTAAGGGATCGGTTAGGTTTGAGATAGTGGCAAACCTGTTTGGAGCAAAGTCAAATTCGGTGAAAATGAGCTAACCACCAAGGGTCTTGGTTGCGCAAAAACTAGATGGCCACTATAATGATTCAGGAGGAATTTGTATGTACTGTGTATCTATGTATTTTTAGTATCTCAAAAAATATCTATATCTGAAACAAGCCTGTTTTCACGGTTTGTCTCTAGGAACTGAGGCGCAATTCTCGTAATTTTAAGAACGTTCACAGTCTGAAGGTCGATTCTCGTAATTTAAAATATTCAAATCTAGTCGCAGTCTCATCTCGGCGACAAACAAATGTCAAAAACCTGTCAAAAATGTAGGGAAATTAGAGGCATTTATGACAGATTGAGACTGAGATCAGACTGTGAACGTTCTTAAAATTACGAGAATCGCCCCTCAGATCTCAGTCTCAATCTGTCAAAAATACCTCCAATTTCCCTACATGTTTGACAAGTTTTTGACATGAGCTGATGATTGTCGCTGAAATGAGAATGCGACTGGATTTTGAACGTTTTTAATTACGGGAATTGGCCTTCAGATCATACAATATTGAGTTATACTTTTATGGTAGTGCAGATACTAAACTACTCTTTTTCTTTTTCTTATTTCCGAGAATTCATCTTTGTATTGCACAAAAAGGTTCCTAACCATAAACATTAAATTAATTATCATTTTTCTTAATAACATCTTGTGAGCCGTTAGACTATTAACATACTCAAGTACAACAAGGCGTTTATTAATTAAGACATTATAAATTATTGTATCACCAACATTTTTCTAGCCGAACGAATCGCTAACCTATTATTAAAATGACTGTTAACTCTGATTCCGATAGCAATTTCCACATTCCGTATTATTATTTTTATCTTTGACATATTTTATTACAATTTCATTTCACGGCAATTATTTGAATGCTAATAAAGCTGTGACAACGGTTGGTTTTTATTACATTTTTAAGAAACGCGGGTATAGATTGAAAGATGAAATGGATTCGGTCATCATCATTTTTATTATAACAATAATTGTAAGCATTTACTGGTTGTATTTAGGTAACATAATTATAATATCAATCAGGATAGTAATTAATTATAAACAGATTAATAAAATTACTCTAAGGACATTTAACCAGTCACTATTAAATACAGATAATAAATTATTTAAAAAAAAAAATGCGAAAGTCCCGTTCGTTTTCGTACCGGGTTTTGTCGAGATTATTCTAATAAAATAAAACCAGTAAAATTAATGAAAGATAATTAGTTACAGAACATAGTGGATTGCAATGGAATCAGATTGAGAAAACATGGGAGACAAATTCAGGTAACAAATTAACATAATTCAAAATAGACGCAATGGACTCAGACGGTGAAAGGATACCTCTCAACTTGGGACTGCTCCTTTGTATTTTCTATTCACAACTATTGAGAAGCTATGCTCAGTTATCAATTTATAATTTACAGACTCACAGGAGACGACTAAATGGTCCCGATGAGTTTCGAATACCGGTAAGTTTTTAACGCTGATACGAATACAACACCCTATAGGTATTACCTACTTCTAGTCGTTGAGCTCCCTAACTGATACTAATCCTGATAAATGCGTACACTTACTGGACCGGTCCACTCAAATCTTTATGGTTTTTTCCTCAAAAGACCATCTCAGACATGCATGGTCTTCATATGGGCTGATCAAGATTATGTCTGGACTTTAAAAGAGACGGTGACCTCTGAGTTGGTTTCGGTCTTTCTGCTCAATAGTCAGTTAGGAAACACACAACAAACCAATTTGGTTTAAAAAAAAATTAATGTTGATGTGTGACAGTGTTTTTTTTTTTATAGAAATAAATACAATTCATCCCACATAGAGGTTGGAGACGTGCCTTTATTATTTACTTCTGGGATATAGACTAGAGCAGTAGAGGTCCAATGGAAATGGCACTACTTACGAGTCCTAGGATCGAACCCAGGCAGACATTTCAGTTTGTGTAAATTATTTCATTACAACTGCTCTCAAAACGGTGAAGGAAAACATTGTGAGGAAACTTACTTTATTAAGAACACTATCCGTCCACAGCCGGTCTATCACCTGTACCTGTACCTGTAGCCTTATAGTTATATATTTTTATTGGTCACGTATTTTCAGAGAAGATCAAATAACTTCTACGCCGGAATGGGGTCGCTGTCCCAGCCCAATCTACCGCCAGAAAAGGAGCACAAACTTGGAGCTCGCATGTCCAGAACCGGCAACAGTATGAGTATTACGTAAGCATAAAGTTTATTTTGGCTTGTTCAACTCTTTTTAATCATAACAACTTTTTTTATAACAGAATAACAGCTGTTTAGACGAAAGCGTCGCTGAAGCCCGCGAAATTAAAATTTTCTTACGTTTTTTTGCAATTTGCAAGTCAGTATTAGTTTGTAGGTATGTTGATCTAAATATTATGATTCAAAGCCGTAACAACTATGTATTTATAGAATTATAATTATAAAAATCATGAATACATCTCTCTAAGTTCATATTACCCTATTGAATGGCTGTTTAATGAAATCATGACGTTTTAGGGCAATTCTAACTTAAGGAGTTATATTGCTGATTCTAATTGAAAAAGACAGCTATGCTGCTGGAAGGAAGTGGTGAAGGGCGGGCGTTTTTGGGGGACTGTCTTTTGTAATTTTGACGTTCGAAAACTGCTGATTCTCAGCCTAATTTGAATAAATGACTTTTGATTTTGATTTGATTTAATCATTGTTATTCTGTAGCCAAAAGTTTTAATTTCGAGCACATCTTTTTAATGGTAGGTTCATGTTACAGGTATGGTGGAAACTTGGATAAACCGGAAGAAGAAAATGTTTACCCAGAATACAGACGCGCAGTCACACCACAGGTAACAGCACTATATACGTTGAGAGGCTAAAAAAATCTAAAAAGTTCTTTCTTTACAAAAAATTTACCGTTTTCGCAATCGCGAACTACGCTTGCCGATACATTCATAATGGTTATGTAACAGTTACTGCTCCTCCTCCTTCGATTCGGCGTGAGTTTTCATTTTCATCCATACGATTCATTTAAATATCTATAACTTATTAAATAACAAATCTTTTACAGACTCCCGAGCCCGTGTAAGTACATATTTTACACTAGTTTTTTTTTTTAGCAAGTCCTAACTATTTTTGATTTATTTAAGCTCATTAATGATTTTCCTATTTTTAGATTAGTTATAGCACTTCTGCCATCGGAGAAAGAGGTGAGTTCGCTATAACAATAATCCTATCCTACTATAATATTAAAAACGTGAAAGTTTGTATGGATGGATGGATGGATGTTTGTTACTCTTTCACGCAAAATACAGGTGGTTTATAACCAGGATTAACATATAGGATACTTTTTAACCCGATATTCCCACGGGATCGAAACTTATGCGGGTGAAACCGCGGGGCGCAGCTAGTTTGTTATACTCGTAACAATTAATAGCATAATAAAAAGTGGTTCCACATACAACCCCTAGTTATTGATTGAACTTAAAGTTTTTTGGATATAATAATGATAGATTATAGAAGCTGTTGTTCTGCATCCTCGTCAAGTTTCAGGAGGCTGTTATGAAAGACATAAATAATCAAATAAAATTACGATCCCTGGTAAATAATGAACACATACTTGTTTTTTTAGTTATTTAAGTTTGACAGTATTTCAGAATACACCACTTTCAAAGAACAGAATCGCGTTATGTTATCGTATAAGAGGCCGCGTTTTTATGTGTGTGCAAAAGGGCAGTTACAATGCGGTCTCACACAGGCCGCGTTTCAAAATGCGTGTTTGCCACACATGCCGATTTCCGAAAACTAGAAAAAAAAATACCTACTTATTTTATTGTTGATTCGTGTCGAGAGTCAGTAGCATAGTTACCTCCTTGAATTTGACGAGGATGCCAAACGACACCTTATAGTAATAATATACAGGGTGACAGGGATCGACACGAAATAAAAACAAAAATACTTTTACTTTCTTTCTTTCTTTCTTTACACGCAACCTGTTACCATGGATACAGTAGATATATGATTCTAGACCCCCATGCGTTGAACATTTTAATCGTTTATTAAAAAAATTGTTTGCTGTCACGTAGCTGTTTGTGTAGATATTGCACTTTTCTATGTAACAGCTGTTTTTTTTTTGATAGCCGATGAAAAGTTTCTACGCGTTTAAAATCATGTGCTGAATCCATGATTACAATTTGCGTGTCTATGTCCCTGCCACCCTGTATAGGTATATAAAACATTGGTCAAGCAGGGGCCATAGTCCTTCCGTAGTTCTACGTAACAAATGTAAGTTCTGACGCCCGCCTCGACTGCCCTGAGCTCCATGACCTTTTCTGTCGACTATTCGTACCGGACAAATACATCTGTCACCGCCAAAGCCGCCGACACAATCTGTTCGCGCAACTGCCTTGCAGAACGGTCGCCGGAGCTGAATCGCCAGTGTGTCGTACCTTGAGGATGCTCAATACTCTCCTGACGGACAACCCGGAATGTGATATGTTTGCGGATGAATGGAGTAAAATTAAGCGCGTATGTCTGATGTTCTGTGAGAGACAGTATGCAAGGGTGTCCACTGTTCCATGTTAGTATGTAGGAATAGTTGTTTAAAACTAAATTTTCTGCATTGTATAGTTTTTGTTTTGTTTCTATGTTAATTAATGTAATTGGTATTATGCCGTGTTAATTAACTATAAATAAATAAATAAATAAAGTTTTTAATGGTTTCTACAGGAAAAAAAATAAGCCAGTGCGCGAACTGTAACCATGAATTCAGCATAATGATTCTAGACTAACCGACAAAATTTCTACGCTAGGGTGCTAGCGTAGAAATTTTTGTCGGTTAGTAAAAATAAAATCTTCTGTTTCATAGAAAAATCCAATCCACGGTCCAAATGTATGGAACAGTAGCTTTTTTTTAAAATAACCGATGAAAATTTTCTACGCCAGGTTCTTTACAATCATAATTATGCTAAATACGTCGTGGTTACACTTTGCGCACTAGTTAAATTTTTCCTGTAGGTATATATTGTGTGTACTTTAATAATTTGTAACTTGCAACTATAGGGCACGTCAGTAGAAGATGGCTACAGTTACTACATGCAAAATGATCGAAGGTCGCCAGAATTGAATATCAGACAAACGTAAGCATTTCTTATTGTAAGATTTAGGACGACGGCTAAACTTTATGGCCGCTTTATATGGCCACGTCCTAGCCAAAGCGATCGTTGCGCGAACACGCGACTGTAACGTTCATATTGTTCGGCGAACCTGCAGTGCGATTCTGTAACCGTGAAAACTTAGGTGAAGTGACCGTGAAGTGAGCTGTCATTCTGTTAGGGATTAACACTATTGACAGCTCACTCTAAGCTCACTTCACCTAACTTTTCACGGTGAGATTTTTACAGAATCGATCGGCTGCACGAGTCGTCGCGCCCATAGAGGGCGACTTCCAGATTTTCGAACAAACGACTGACACTGAACGCGACGATCGTGTATTCACGTCACCGATCGCTTTGGTTGGGACACGGGATACAATCAAAGCTTCTCATGTTTGTTATTTTGAATATAAACGTATAATTATGTCCAATTACTTTACAGGCGTCCAACGAATTTTAATTTCACAGAACAAGTAAGTTTTATTCTGTTATTTATTATACACTTTTTAATTATGTCCTGATATTGATTGGATTGGATGCACAAATACAGCGAACTGGTCAATAAATTGATGTTAAAAAAGAAAAAAAATGTAAAATAAAAGAGAATGAAGAAAAATGCAAAAAAGAAAGAAAAAAAAACAAGAACCTCTGCCTAACCAGGATTACAGGTGTGATGTTTAGGTAGTTTTGTATGTGATGTTAAAACCTCACAAGTCAGACACTCACTACATCGATTGAAAAACAAATCGAATTAATCGAACGAATCGAATTAAAACTGTTTTATCATCATTGACAAGCATAGACCGACAAAAGACATTTAGGCTCGCGCAGACAGGCGCCACGTGACGTTGTGACGTTGTTCTACTAAAATCGCATCGCGCTGTCGCGTCGCGTCGCGGGAGCTTTAAATCGTTTAAAAAAAAAAAAACTTTTTTTGAACTTGAGCAAGATCTTTCCTTTTACGGTTAAATGTACCCTTATCTTGTTGTGTGTTTGTGGTTTTCTAGAAACGAGCAATAAACTTATTGGTAAGTACGTAACAGTAACTAAAAACCATGTTCGATTTAACACGGACAGTATGAAGCGCTACTCAAAATTATTCACATCATTATCATTCCCAACTATGTTGAGGTCGGCTCCCATTAACCGGATGCAGCTGAATACCAGTATTTTACATCGAGCAACTGCCTATCTCAGCGACTCAAAACGGTGAAGGAAAACATCGTGAGGAAACCGACATGTCTTAGAACCCAAAATTCGAAGAGATGTGACATCCACCAACATGCACTGGGCCCGCGTGGTGGATTATGGCCCACTCCCTCTCACAGAGAGGAGGCCTGTGTCCCAGTAGTGGGAACATTATAGTCTGATTATGATAGACTGAATAATATTGTAATGTGGAACCAGTCTTTGATAAATCTACTAAATGTAACATAATAATCTTACTTTCTTCAGGAGTTACCGATAGCACATTACGTGAAAGATTACCACAAGATCGAATTGGAAATACAGAAGCGAGAGGCAGAAATGAGGCAAAAGTGAGTAATTTTACTGTAACTTTTTTAGTTACGACGTTTTACCCGGCTTATTACTCGATTCGCACGAATTTACTCGCCCGAAACGGGCGAAACGGCTATTTTAAATTAAAAAGAATTCTATAGGTAACTGGCATGAATTTAAGAAAAAAAAGTACACGTTTTTAACATTTCATTCTTATCATTTCTGTGCGCTAAATTATATTAATTAATGGTGTAGATTCGCTCGTATCGGTCGAGTAAATTCTTGCAAATCGACTAATAAGCCAATTTGTCAATGCGGATTTTGTAGTACCTACCTACGCTTATTTGTGATTTTGATTATTGGCGTTAAGTGTTGTGCGCGTCGGGATTGATTCCCGTCATTTTACACAAAATTTTATCATACGTACTATATATACATATATATATATATATATATATATATATATATATATATATATATATATAATAATATTTTCCTTTGAATACAATTAATACTATATATATATATATAGTATTAATTGTATTCAAAGGAAAATATTATTCGGGTCTAGGTGTTTGTGCAGTATTTAGATAAGAGAGAGTAAAGTGTTGTATCAGATGTTCAGGAAATATATAGTTTGCGAGGTCGAGAATCGTTATAATAGAATACTCTTTATTATTTACACCATACCGATTAAGGACAGATACTTATAAATATAGAAATTTTACATAGAGTGACACAATGGGCGGTCTCATCGCTAAACGCGATCTTTTAAAGTCAACCTTTGGATGGATTTAAAGGCAGTAGGAGAGACAACACTGCAGGTAGTCCGTGCTGTAAAATATCAGTACCGTATGTGCTAATCTAAGATCAAATCCATATCAATTTTGCAATTACGGCATAATTAGTTAAATTTGGTGATATTTTTTCACATTTTTTTTTTTTTACTTCGACTATTTCTGATGAGCTGGACTCCTTCAACAAGAACTGGTCCTTAGCAGCTTTGAACAGCATCACAACAGCAACACATAAGTGGAAAAAGAGTAGGGAGGCCTTTGTCCTGCAGTGAGACATCACAGGCTAATAATAATAACCCTAATGTAGAACACATAGGACGGCACGGTTGGTGCAGCGGTTAAGCGATTGACTGCTGCGCTGCGTGTCGCGGGTTCGATTCCCACACGGAACAAATATGTGTATGACCTACAAGTAGTTGTTCCGGGTCTGGCTGTTTGTGTATATGAGTTTAAATGTTTGTAAACGCAACCACGATCCAGGAGAAAATCCTGGGGTGGGGCAGAGTTTAAAAAAAATATATATATATATAAAATGTTTATGTATTTCGGAATATACTTTTTACATAATATATAAGCTGAATTCAAGTATTATACAATCCAATATACATAGGAAACAACATCGACAAGGTGCAGAAATTTTTCCTCCCACGACAACTGTAAGTATTATTTTGTCTTATTCATTCCTCATCATCAGCCTACAGCAGTCCACTGCTGGTCATAGACTTCTCCAGTTGCACGCCATTCAGTTTGTAGCGGTATCTACAACGCGTGCGAACAACGCGTCATACTGACGTCACCCAAATCCTGCATCTCGCAAGCAGAGTTTACCACGCAATTAGCATACATATAAACTTCCCGACTACAGTCGTTGGGCAATCGCCCGCCAGACACAACACCCGTCTGGTCGGAGGATCCTCCCTTTTCTATGGAGAATGAGTGAACTTTACATCCTGTTCCTCATACCTCTAAAAGGTCGTTTCTCGACAACTCTCATCCAGCTGCTGAGATCGTCGCTTCACCGAGCCTGAGGGCGTCTTACCTTAAATTTGCCGATTCGCGATCATCACTCAAGAACACGTCTACCCCAACGGTCATCGGTTCTACAGCTAATATGGCCAGGCCATTGCCACTTCAGCTTACTGATTCGGTGAGCTATGTCGACAACTTTGGTTCTCTGCCGGATCACCTCATCCCGGATTCTATCCCTTAGAGAAACTTCAAGCATAGCTCGTTCCATAGCTCGATGAGCGACCTTCAATTTATGGAGCAGCCGTACAGTGAGGGTCCACGTTTCGTGTTTTTGTTACTTTTCATTAATTATCAATAACTAATGAAAATGATAATACTTGATTTACGTTTGACAAAATAACGTAACTACCTAATCTACAGACAGGTGAGTCTAGCAGTAAACAGTACTTAGGTACAGACGCCAGCAGGTCAAGCTACCCGAAACTGTCAAATTTTCCCAATCGACTTTGAACCTTAATGCTTTACTTTAGAAATAAAGTTGAAAATCCATTAAAGAAATTTGACAGATTGTAGTAGCTTGATGTGCTGGCTACTGTACATGAATGAATGAAGGCTATTCTCCTTTTTGAAGTCGGTTAAAAATAATATTAAATACCAACTAGATCGATGTAACGTTTACTTACATAGAATATATTTTATTGTTTTCATGTTTGTATTCTTCTGTTTTTTTTTATGGGCATTATTAACTAGCTGATGCCCGCGACTTCGTCTGTGATCGAAGATGAGAAGTATCCTATGTCCTTCTCCAGGTCATGGTCTACCCATGTGCCAAACTTCATCTAAATCCGCTAAGCCGTTTTAGCGGGAAAACGTAACAAACAATCAAATCTTTTCTCTATAAAGTAGAAAAAAATAGAAATAGAAAATATTTATTGTCCAGGTAATAAAGTAAGCAGGTTCAGTGGTTAACAGCAGGTTCAGACGACATGAGTAGCTTCAAATACCATCTAAAGCTAGGTTACAATATAGTATTTGCCAGTGAGCCCCAAACTAGATAGTTAGTCTGTATCATGGGGCTCGGGGTACGAGTTCCAGAGTGGAGACAAGAGAGGTGATTTAATTAATTTTAGTTCAGATTTAATATACATAATTTAGATTATAACAAAACATCTTCTTACAACTAGGACATACCAGTCGACTATTTATTACAAAGTTACGACAAGTTTAAAGAGGAAATGATGCATAAAGAAGAAATGATTAAAAACCAGAAAATTATGCAAAACCAAAAAAGATACCAAGTTATGCAAGACGAAGACAGGAATCTACAAAAAGAAAGTTTAATGCACGAGTACGAGAATAAACAGAATAAGTTATATGGTAATAATAATTATGAAAGCAGGTAAGTTACTATTTTATATTTACCCGATTCGTCGTCACCTTCATTTTCATGAATACTTTAAGCTCTGGCCAAACTGAAGCGACTCTTGCGCGGGATACGAGACGAAATTGGGTAGTTGCATTATATTGAATACTATATATTCTAGTAGATAATATATTCACATGCGTGATACGATAACAGAATTCGAAATCAAATTTGAAATCGGTCGAAAAATAAAAAACTTATAACTTATAAAAGCTTTTTGTCTAGCATGTAATTTATATGGCGATACTGATGTCATAATTCAGTATTTCCCTCTCTGTCTAATTTAGAAATTTGAACGCTTATACCTTCTTAATTTCCGGAGATATTAAAAAACTGGTTATACCAAGCTATTGGTGAGGTAAAAAAGCTTCAATTTAAATAATAATAAAAAATTTGTCAACTAGCCAATTGATTCGCGCCGATTGTGTCAACTAACTGTGTGGAGGTGTTCCAACTAGCGAGCATCATAATTATCATCATTTCAGCCGAAAGACGTCCACTGCTGGACATAGGCCTCCCCCAAGCTCCTCCACTTCGACCGGTTCTGTGCTTCTCACATACAATGGGTTCCTGCGGCCTTCAGAAGGTCGTCGGCTCAGCTTGTGGGAGGTCTTCTAACGCTACGTCTTCCGGTACTCGGTCGCCACTCCAGAACCTTTCGGCCCCATCGGCCATCTGTTCTGCGAGCAATGTGCCCTGCCCACTGCCATTTAAGTTTTGACAATTCTTCTTACGAGCATAGTTTATTCTTCTTTTTTTATTGTTTGTTAATTAAGGAACAAAACAAAATAATAAACAGAAATATCATCAAAAACTCCGTATGTTGAAACACTTTTAAGCAATCTTAATGCTAGCGTAGTTAATAAATAATAACTAAAGGAGAGCCGTGGTGGCGCAGTGGTAACGGCTGTGACTTACGATTTGTAGGTCGGCGTAGGTTCGAACTCAGGCAGGCGCTTTACTTTGTATAAATTATTTCATCACCACTGCTCTCAAAACGATGAAGGAAAAAGTCTTGAGGAAACCGGCATGTCCTGGAACCAAAAATTCGAAGACATGTGACATCTACCAACCCGCACTGGGCCCGCGTGGTAGAGATTATAACCCACTCCTTCTCGAAGAGAAGAAGCCTGTGTCCCAGCAGTGGGAACAATATAGGCTGGTTATGATGAAGTAAAGATCAGGTCAGGAATAAAGGTTAGCCATCCCGTGAATGCTAATTACTATTTAAATGAAATTTAAACAAGAAGATGTATTTTCAAAGAGGATCAAAGATATTTTGTATTTATTTTCATAATTACTATTTGTTATTTCAGATTGAATTTTTGTTGGAAGATCATTAATTAGAGTAGGTATTAAATAAGCGTTCGTACTACCAGTTTTGATAGGGCTGCCATTCTTGTTGATATGCTGTGTAGTATAAGTGTTGTGACTTCCTAATCATTAAAATAAACGCGCGGAGCCACGTCGCGCGTTCCGCGTGGGTTTCGTCTCAGTGTGGTAGAGCTTTAGGCATGCCCTAGACAGATCGACCCCGCGCCAGAAGCGTCATTGGCCCCACACTACATATCTTTTTATAACGTGCCTGTAGTGAAGTCATTATCATCTGCCTAGCCTTTTCCCAACTATGTTGGGGTCGGCTTCCAGTTTAAGCGGATGCAGCAGGATAGAGAGATACGTTTATTATATTCTCTCTCTGTGTTCTCCCTTCCACCTTTAACCCGTCTGCCTTCAAAGCAAGAGTGAACAGCCATCTTCTGAGCTCACTCGTTCCATCATAGACCTCATCCATCGCTTTCCATCGGGCTTGATTGAGGTCAAGAGCAATCAGCGATTTAAAAAAGTAAAATAAAAAAGACAATAACTTTAAACAACGTTATTAAATAAACTCCCTAATATTAACGAATAATTTTGTGCAATACAACAAGCTTATAAACACAGGATCCAAGGTCCACGGGGTTACCCACAGGCTTCAGGTCAATATCAAGATATGCAATATCCAAGACCGCAAAATCAAGATTCACAGTTTTCGAGACCGCAAATTCAAGATGCACAGTTTTCGAGACCGCAAATTCAAGATGCACAGTTTTCGAGACCTCAAATTCAAGATGCACAGGTTTCGAGACCGCAAATTCAAGATTCACAGTTTTCGAGACCGCACATTCAAGATGCACCGGCTTCGAGACCACAAGCTCCAGATACCATATTGGTGCCGAGACCACAAGCTCCAGATCCACCACTCATCCAATTTCAAGATACTGAGGCTCTATTACAACATAATAATATACCAGATCGACAGAACGAAGAACTAAAGTTCGATGAAGAAATCTATAACAGCATACCTAACTGGCAAGCAGTAAGTTTGTTTTTTTGTATTAAATTGGTTTTACTTTAGCCAGTCGTGCGCTTGACAATTTGTCAAACTCAAACTCAAAGCATTAAATTTATTTACCAAAGCATTAACCAATTACAGACACTTTTGAATTGTCAAGGGGTCGGTCAGTCGCAAAGATGAAGATAGTTGCCCATTCCAAATCGTAGTAGGTTTCTTTGGAAAAGAACTGTGAAGAAACTCCACGGACACTCTTTTAAATCAAAATATTGTTAGAAAATAATTGGGTTACATCATTCATGTTGAAGTTTTACATGTGAAATCGATGCAGGAAGACGTGCACGCTAAAAGCGTCCGTAATAAAAAGATTTAAAAAAGTAATTTCAAAAATAAGAGCTGTCCTCATTGTTACGGAGCAATCGGTTATCTATGTATATCCAAATCCATCAATTTTCATTTACATAAATACTTATTTAATATTAGAACTTTCCGTAGGAACCTTCACCACCAAACTTAGCGGTAAGTAGCTATTACTTTTATTTGCCAACTTTATATTTATTGTTTTATTTTTTCCTAGTAAGGGTCTGAAAAACAGGGTCTCAAATATAACAGCTGATAAAGTTAAAAAAATATTCGCCTTAAAATGCATTTTATTATATTTATAGCACCGTGTGACCTAAACCCGCACTTAAGTCGCGCTTTTCTGTGACATAAGTAGTCCATTTTTACACAGTAGGTCACACGAGCCATAAAATAGTATAATTATACTACATGATACGTGTGACTTAAGCAGTCTATTAATGCACGGGACTACTTAAGTCACCCGTATCATAATGTACTATTTTTAAATAAGTAAGGAGTACCTAAATATACTCTTAATACATAATTAAATTGTTTGAAGGCTCTAGGTATAAAAATTGGTGATGAAAACTACAATTTGCAATCAGTACTCGTAAGTACCTAATTAATTGCCTCTTTTTTGTGTTCCTGCACTCTAATTTTCCAATACTTTTTGGCTCATTCACCATGGAAATATACGGTAAAACCGTTAAAATAAATGTCTTACAGTAAACATCTGGTCTAGTTGGTGTAATTATGAACTTTATTAAGAACTAGCTGTGCCCATGCTTTCATTTGCGTGCATGTCGGAAAAAAAAAAATGGATTTCATGGGTTTCATTTTTTTTTTTTGCGGAACCCCAATTCTTTTTTTTTTGCTTTAGTTACTTCTTATAACATCAGCTATCAACCAGTGAAAGTTCTGTGAAAATCGGTTCAGCTGTTTCGGAGATTAGCCGAAACAAATAGACAGACAACAATTTAAAAATTGTTTTTTTTTGTTATAAGTACCGTATATACTTTCATATAAATACAGTAAAAGCTGTTATTTAACATTACAAACAGACACTTCAATTTTATTTATTTGTATTGTATGTGTACATAGATTGAAAGGGACCGAGTTAATTTGATTATCCCGGGCCGCGTATTCTGCTACGCGTCTACGCTACAAGCTGAGCTACGGCGTAGCTATGCTACGCGATCAGCGTAAGAACAGGCTTAGCAATCATATTTTTGTAATTTTGCACGTCAAAATGGTACATCTATAGTATAAAATTACAGATTATAAAAAACCGGCTTTGTAGAACGTCGTCCTATGGTAAAGTAGACCTTGAAAATGAGTAGTAGTTTAATGGGCGTGGATTATTTCCCCCTCACGGGAGTGGCGGTTCCAACTTCCACGGTCGGCCGATACGTCGTCGCTATAAACTTATCTAAACCAGTGGCCAAAAATGGTACCTTACCTTAACCTCACCTTAATATTACTCCTTTTCATAGGATCAATCATCAGCAAACTTAGCGGTGAGTTTTATAATTATATGCTACGATTTTATTTGGCAGCAACGGTTTAAATACATCATGACAAAATAATCAACTAACAAAATCCGGAACATTGTAAGTCAAAATAAGAAATGCCCTTTAATTGTTGAAAGATAAATAAGTACCAACATACATTAGGCTTACGTAAGTAAATTAACTACTAAAAAATATTTTTTTTTTACATTTATAGGATATGTCAGTAGAACGTTTAGTTAGCGAGTACCGTAAGCTAGAACAAGAAATAGTGAGAAGAAAAGAAGTATTAGAGAGTTATAAGTAAGTATTTTTTCCATTAAAGTATTTTTTAACTGTAACGTTAATCTTATTGTAGGTAATGTAAGCTGTAATGAAAATGTAATGCAGATTACAAAAATCTTATTGTAATTAAATCTTTTGTGGTTTGCACTTATTAATTTATTTTCTACATAGGAAATCTTTGAATATGGCACAATCGACAAATAATGATCAATATAAGATACCAGTAAGTAATCTAATACTCTTATATTGACTACAAACATTGGTTTAACGACCACATTTTCATGAAACGAACGAAAACAAAACTCATAAAAATGTTGCTAGCTTTAAAAATGTACGTTATTAATAACGTCTAAAAGTCTCTAACTGTAACATCTGATTTGTAATACCTACATTATTTGCAAAAAAATATATTCTAATCTATTCTATTCTATTCTGTCTCTTATAGTAACAGATCCCTAAACCTCTTAGGGCTGATTTTTCAATCGGCAGATATTTTTTGTTCGTGGAATAAAATTGACGTCTGACAGTTTTTGTATGGAAAAATTGTCAAAAATTTAAAATGATTCCTCCGAAATAATTATCTGGCGTTGGAAAAATCAGCCTTTAGATAAATAAGGTAAATTGTTGTAATTTATTAATATTTTGCAGGAATTTCCACAAAATTATGAGGTAAGCACTTTTGGCAGTCCTAAGGACGTTATTATTAATTCTCTGTTAGTATTTTACACATTGGTTCTGTCACTCTATCACGATAATTCTAATCAGGTTTTCATTACCATGCTTTATCAGAGCAAATATTATGTAACATGTTGCAATTTTCACTATACAAGGTGATAGGTGATATACTGAAACCAAGAATTCAGCGAAAAGTGTCAACCGGGAGGGTTCAGAATCATGTACTGAATCCATGGTAATAGGTTATGCGTCGACTTCCTCGGCCACCCTTTACTCTAAAAAAAAACATAACTAACGAAAAGTGGGTGTTTTTCATCCCTGTCCCATTGGAAAAATAGACCTGATGGTCATATGTTATAATTATATTAATTGCTTCATAGTATGTTCAACCAAGTCCATCTACCCCATCAAGTACACCAAGCCCACCAGGCCTACGAGACCCACCAGGCCTACGAGACCCACAAGGCCTACGAGACCCACCAGGCCTATCAGGCCTGCCAGGCCTGCGAGACCCACCAGGCCTGTTAGGTCTGCAAGGCCTACGAGACCCACCAGATCTATCAGGCATGCCAGGACCACCAGACTCACCAGGCCTACCAGGCCCTCCAGACTCAATAGACCCCCTAGGTCCAACACGTCCAACACAGCGTCCAGTGGTCATGAAAGAGGTAAGTTTAAAAAAAGATACCTAAACATATATTTTTTTTCAATGAACTGCCTTCAAAAATAACAAATTTACATGAAAAACATTTCCAGAAGTCGGTCCCAATTTTTTAAACCAAAGAAAATGTGATTACCGTCGATTACCATTCAGTATTTAAATGTTTTATGTTTATTTTACTTTTCTGTTTTGTGTGGCATAAACAGTACGCGTTTGCAGCACTAGTGGAAATTTTATATATTTCATAAATATCTGACGAATACCTTCGGAGATAGAAAATGGAATTTTTCAATAGATGACACCATATTTTATGTCTGTAGATTTTTAAATGCAACTCAGTACTTGAAAACTTTTAATATTATAATTAATAAATACTTATAAATTCGATAATGATAGACGCGGTTGGGTCCTATGAGCCACATAATTATGTTGCATGGCGACTGTTTATTTAACCATTATGTTTACTTTGCGGCCTTGCCCCAATAAGTTAAGTTATAAGTTAAGGTTTAATGCAGAAACTTGTACAACTTTTACAGTAATAAGAATACGACGCTCAATACTACGTATGCTATGGTTTCATTGAATAGCGAGAAAAAAATAAAACGGCTATCATGAAAATATATCATTTTCACCAGCCTTTGTCATTAATGTGTCAAGAACGCTCTGTATTTGGACCGCCGTTATTGTGTAACTGTTCACCGCTTTCTTAGAAAACCAAAGCATTATTCTGCGACACTTATTTTTTATATTTCACAGCATCATGCTGAGATTTTTGGCCTTGTACAGGACTTTCTGATTTTTATTTTCATTTTTTCAATGTACTTTTGTTTTTATATTTCAATGGTGGTGTTTAGCTTAGTTTGTGCTCTTCCTGTGTGAGTCCCAATAAATGCTTTTTGTTTATTTTTCTTTCTTTTTCTCTTTTTTTTCTTTCTTGTCTTTCTTTATTTGCAAATGGTGTAGGTATAGTACCTATCAAGGCATTAACATGCCACAGCGACATTTAGAAAGAAATTTATCATACAAATACCAATAAGAACAGAGATGACGCTCCACAAAACTGAACTTTTCTAAAACTCGATGGCATTTTATTTGTAATATTACCAATTTATTTTATTATTTTTCTTTATCATTTAATTAGGAAACAACGACTGAATACAGTCAACCATATATGTCAGATTCAGAGGTAAGCAAACTCTATTACATTACTATCCACTGGCACTTTTGAATTGTCAAGGAGTCAGTCATTCAGAAATATCAAGCCCATTCGAAAGCATAGTAGGTACCGGAGAAGAAGGGCAATAAACTCCATGGACACTATTTTAAAACTAAAACATTTTTACAAAATATTGGTTACATTATGCATGATGAAATTATACAAATAGATGGGTACGATGACCGATATGGGTGAGAACGATGTTGAAAGACGTGCCGATAAAAGCGTCCAGAGGGTAATTCACGTAATTTTAAGAACGTTCACAGTCTGATCTCTGTCTAAAAATCCCTCTAATTTTCCTACATTTTGACAAGTTTTTGACGTTTGTTTGTCACCAAGATGACACTACGACTAGATTTTGAACGTTTTAAATTACGACAATTGGCCTTCTGATCAAAAACTAGGCAGAGCAACTTAATAGGTACCTATTACTAAGTTATTTTCCTATTTAAGTAAGTCGACATTTTTAAGAACGAATGTCATTTTTATTACAGTTAGCTACATTATTTACCCCGCAGAAGAAACCAGTAAGTGCATTTTCTTTAAAAAAAAAACAAGGATTTCCGTTTCCAGGAAACCAGTGAATGCCATCAACCATCATCATCATCGTCCTGTCCTCGTCCCATGTTACTTGAAGTTGGTTGGTGCAATATTAATTTAATCTTTTCGCACACAAAAAGGTACAAAGGCGGACTTAATGCTTCAGGCAATCTTTACCAGTCAACCAATACGCTATCTTCTTCCATTCTCTCCTGTCAACTGTCAGTGAATGTATTAAGCAAATATTAAAATATAATTACTTAAAGTGCTAATTTAAATGAGCAATTTATCTATAGGTGGCTGATTACTAAACGGAGTTTATTTATAAACGATGATTAAATTTAAGTGACGTTCAAACGTCAAAATGTATGGCTGAACAGTCGCTAATCACTACTTAACTTTAAGCAATGTGTTTGGATAAAGGGGTAAATTATTTAAAGTACATAAATCTTCAATGTACATAACATAAGATATTGTTAAAAAAACACATTAAGACAACATAATCATAATCAAACCATTTGAATGCAGTTATTACATTACAAAGTTTTGAACGCGATATTATTCATTTGAATTACAGTATGAAGAAACTACTGATGCGTATCAGTTTAATCCAGACGTAAGTACCTACATTTATTTAACACTAGCTGACCCGACCCAAAAATCCCAAATAAAAAAGGGAGTTCAGTTTTTCTCGAATTCCCATATTTCTTTCCATAAAAAACATTATTTCTTTTAAAAAAAAAACGTTGCCCCCACACTTTGAGTTTCTCCTGTATCGTGGATGCGTTTACAAACATTTAAACTCACATACACAAACAGCCAGACCCGGAACAACTACTTGTAGGTCATACAAATATTTGTTCCGTGCGGGAATCGAACCCGCGACACGCGTCACGATTATTAAGAACATTTTATAACAAAAACTAGTCAAATCAGTTCAGCCGTTCTTCAGTTATGTGCTTATCAATGAACAGTATTTCATTTTTATTTACATAGATTAAAAATGAGTTGTAAACAGTCAATTGGTAGTTAAGAATGGGGCTTTATGAGACGTAAACCCATGCTATTTCATTTTTATTTCCATTCGTTTAAAACCTCTTCAGGGACCGTACCGAATTACCGAATACTGAATTTGTACCGCTTGTGGTACACATGTGTACCAGCTCGTCTTAATGAAAGGGCAAAGTTAGCAATTGGGAATGGGTCTAACTAATCTAACTTTAAATATGGACTTCTAGTTAATAAAATACCTAATTATAATAAATAAAAAAAAAACACAACGACGAATAAAATATTTTTCTTTCTTGATTTACTGAGAAACAACACACAGCCTAAGCCACTGGGCTTAGAAGCACGAAATTTCGCACAAGAGTTCCCTATGAAACGGTAGTGAGCGCAAAGATTGGATTTTTGAAAATTCATCCCCTCAAAGGTCGCCATTTTGGTGATGGGAATTTGCATCGGGCTCGGACAGCTTGCGTATTTTAATAAATTATCTTATTGTCTCCTTTATTTCACTAAACACATTTAAATCATATTTTAAAATATTAGAATATCAAAAAATATTTAAAAAATATAAAAAAATTGTAGCGCACCGGTATCGGAAATAGGGTCCAAGATACCGGCGGTCAGGGCTCCAGAGAGAGGAACCTCCTAACAATGCGGGCCGTGTCCAGGAGTACAGCTTTCTGAATCAAGCCCTTGATCCAGCTGCCCTCCTCAGGTGTTGGTTTTGCAGGTCTTGGCTACAAACCCATTATCTGTCACGACTATCGGTACAATGATTGCTGAGTCCACATAACACATGTCGACAACCTCGCGAGCCAAGTTAAGATACTTGATTTGTTTATCTTTCTCGGCTTTCACGAGGTTCTCATCATTATTAATTTTATTTGTAGATGTTTGCGGCTCTTCGCCATAATAATAAAACGGTAAGGCTTTGACTTACCGCCTTCCTGCTACATCATCAGATCATTTTTACGGTCTGTCTGTCCAGACTAGGTGACTCGACGAGTTGTGGGACCAAGTTCCTGCGACCATCATGCTCCTGTACGAGTTGCAATAAATACTTTTTCTTTCTTTCTTTCTTTCTTTCTCCATCATCAGACTATGTTCACCACACTTTACCGAGCCCAAAAACGTTAAGAGCGTACAGTTTTAGTAAGTTGTCGAGGAAATGGGTTATCTGCACACTTTCTTGGTTGCAGGTCAAGCCTCAATTTATATGACAATGTCATTAGATTCGTAATAGTGTACCTTTCAATTCGATTAATGTGATGTTCTTTGTTTTTTATTAGGGTTCCGTAGTCAACAAGGAACCCTTATAGTTTCGCTATATCTGTCTGTCCGTTCGTCCGCAGCTTAGCTAAGAGACTCTTAGTACTAGAAAGCTATAATTTGGCATAGATATATGTACATATTAATCACGCCGACAAAATGGTAAAATAAAATTTTGAAAAACATTTTTTTTAGAAGTAAAGTGGGGATGTTATTTTTTTTTTCTCGTCTACTACATGGTGTGGGATATCGTTGAATAGGTCTTTCAAAAATATTGCGGGTTTGTGAAAACAATTTTTCGATTCAGGGATCCGTTTGTGAAATGTAAAGCTTTAAAGTGCTAATTTTTGTTAGAGTCAAATGTCCTGGGTGTTTTTGGACATGTGAAAAAATTCACGGTAGTATTATATAAAACGAAGTTAAAAGGAAGACTATCACAGCTAAGTAGGCTTTACAAGTTTACGAATAATAGTCGACCAACTTACATTTGCAGTTGCAATGTATGGGAGAACATGATTTTCAACTACAATGTTAAGTTTGTTCTTGGCATAAATTGATTCCAACTACGGAACCCTTCACTTCGACTTGCACTTGGCCAGTTTTTATATAACAATTGCTGGCTGCACTTACAGTAACACCAAAGGCCGCAGCAAGCCAAGAAACTAACATTTAACGAAAAAATTTCATGCGAACATTAAACATCGATTTACTGCTATACATAAATATGTCAACATCCGTCTTCTGAGCGTTCAGCAGATTGATCGCCTGGTTATGTGTGTTGCCTACGCTTAAGTAATAGAAGTGAATATTCTGCGCTTAGGTATACAAGTGAAAGTTGAGCTCCTTAAGTTTTGAGTTGAGCTGCATGTTTACTGACCAATGCGTGCACTGACTGGACAGGTCCACTCAATCTGTGTGGTTCTTTCCTCAAAAGACCATTTCAGACATCAACCTACATGATCTTCACATGATCTGATCAAGATTATGTCTGGACTTTAAAAGAGACTGTGACCTCTGAGTTTGTTTCGGCCTTTCTTAAAGTAGTCAGATAGGAAACGCCGACTACATCTAGTTTTTAAAAACATGATTGACGTGTAAAAGAGTTTGCCCTGCTTACAGATATAAAATCATTTATCATTTGGGATGGCAAAAGTGACATGAAAGTAGTATGAAGGAGAAGGAATAGGAGAAGATAGGAGGGATAGGAGTAGGAATTACGTTACGCGAAGCATGGGTAGCGTAACTATGAATGACAGACTGAGGATTAATTTAATAATAAGCCAACGTTGGTGCATGTGTGACCAGCGGAGTAGTTACGTAACACACTAGCAGTAGGAATGGTTGTCATTTTGACAGTTCAACAGCATTCATTGCGTTATTTACGTTGTTGAGCAGACAAACTCTTCAAACATTATGAAGCAATGGATTAGCAATATCCTTCATAATGATTCAGATTTTAATTGATAGTTTGTTACGCAATTAGGGTGTAGATGTATGAACGTAAATGCAGCAACGCGAACAGAACGCCATCTGCTACGATCCCTATAATTATACTCTTTAGTATTTTTTATGTTAATGCTAATGGTTGTTTTCTTTTATGTTGTTCTTGGTAAAAAAAGGAAAAAAATGTGGAGAAAAAGACGTAAGAGACTTTACTGTATTATTGTAATACCTAGTATTCTTTTATTTCTTTATAACATCTTTCAACGTGAGGGATTTTTTTTTTGAATAAAGTCTCCGCCTTTTGCATTTTTGACTGACAGTTAGAAGAAAATATTGTCAAGAAAATTATTCGTTATTTTAAAAGCCCCATTTCATTTTAATTTATGTTAATACGTTTTAATTTTTTTTTCTATAGATAACCACCTAAGGCTAGAATAATTCAGTATTAAACGCATTACTGATTTTTTTTATTTTATGTATTTTTTTGCGTTTATTGTCACTTTTAGCAAGACCAGAGCATCTGGACACAAACTTCCATCCGGGATCGTAACATATAGGAAATCTTTCTATGAGTAGGTACTAATTTTATTTATTATTTACAAGTTCCGTTAGATGAAGTTGGATTAAACGAAAACTTAAATAAATTATTTAAAAAAAAAACGTAATTATGAACAAAAGAGGTAATTGGGCAACACATTTTAACAGTTCAGCCACATTCATTGCGTTTTATACGTTGTTGAGCAGAAGAATTTTGTAAACCTATGAAGCAATGGATGTTAAAATGCAATTTTAAGCAATTATGCCGCAGGTTTTTTTTAAGCTGTGTAATAATAGTAGGTAATGAGATTTAATATTTTGCGTTTTATTTAAAGTGTAATCCTGTTTAATACGTACTTATACACTATCTTCCACTGGCGTAGGTAATTGTCCAGCAGCGCTCAAATACAGAAAATGCATTTTATGAGTTTTTGTATTGATACAAACCTCTAAAAATATGTTTATTTATCATAGTGTAATTGCTCAATCGACTATAAGAGGTTTATTTGAGCTTATTCAATTATGTCATTATATCTTTACTCATGTCTCAGGCACTCGTACACACGTTTTATCAGAGAGGCGATTCTCGTAATTTTAAGTGCATTCACAGTCTGATCTCAGTCTCAATCTGTCAAAAATATCTCTAATTTCCCTACAATTTTGAGAAGTTCTTGTTCTTCTACATTGATAGTCGCTGAGATGAGATTGCGACTAGATTTTGAACGTTTTTAATTTCGGGAATTGGTCTTCTGGTGTTTGCGGTACAATGATTGTTTCATTAGTACAGACATCAACGCTACACTTCTTTCTGGAATGTTCTAATGTTTCTTGGAAAATTGTTTTTGTCAACCGTAAATGTGTTTTTTTCTGAAATAAAAAATGTATCATTATTATTTATTAATCTCAGCATGATTCGGCCTACCCGGGTGGCAAAATCAATCAAGTGTAGTTAAAATATTAAGTTCGGGAATAATCCATAAGACCCGCTCAAATTGTGCCGACTCGAACATGATTAAGTGAGAGTAGATGCCGAAAGAACTATGCCGATCGACACGAGCCGAATGAAAGCTGAATATGTGTAACAATTGCTTCGGATCGGATTTGTTGTTTAACAAAGACTGCCAAATCGAACGTGAATGTGGATTTATTTATGGGGCTCCTATCAAATATATCTTATGCACAAATACCCAGACCCGCGTTGAAAATCGACACGTCATCGTCATCAAATTTTATCATCTCATACGGGAATCGATCCCGCGGCCCATAACGCACAAAACAGAACGCTTAATCATATTGCGCCTATAAGTCGTTAAAATAACTGTAGGCTTAAAATATCGATATATTATTGGTTAATATGCTACCTATTTGAGGTACTATTTTATATTTTTATCTCTTTAAAAAATCACTCTGTAAAGTTTTGATGTTAATTAATTTTTATGTTTACTTTCTAGACCCGACTTCAATCAGGTAATTAAAATACCTATTCATATTTATGAATTGTTTTTAAAACCTGAAAAAATACATTGTGACTTTCCATATAATTATTATGTTCACAGCTCTATATCATATATCTGCAGAGGATCCGAAAACCTAGGAAAAGGAGGTAAATAAATTTAATCTGTATAAAAATCCTACTATAATATTATAAACGTGAAAGTTTGTATGGATGGATGGATGGATGTTTGTTACTCTTTCACGCAAAAACTACTGAACGGATTTGGATGAAATTTGGCACACAGATGGTTTATAACCAGGGTTAACATATAGGATACTTTTTATTCCGATATTCCCACGTGATCAAAACTTATGCGGGTAAAACAGCGGGGAGCAGCTAGTAATAATATATTATTCAATTCATATGAATAAATCATAAATACAGTATACAATCTGACACTAAAATATACATATTATGTACTGTTACAAGATGTATGACTGCTCCTTGGTGTCGTGATCGCAAGCGCAACTGCTGTGCGGTCCTGGGTTCGATTCTCAGGTCGAGCAAAGTGTTATTGGGTTTTCCATTAAGAATTACTCAGTAGCAGCCCGGAGTTTAGAAGTTGGTGGTGTGATACCCCCGTGCCCTGGAAAGAAAGAAAGAAAAAAGAAAGAAAGAAAATGCATTTATTTGGCACAGACTAAAAGACACACGATACACCAGATACATATATCAGATAAAACACACAATAAAATAAAAAAAATAAAAGATTAAATAAAAAGTGTGAAGTCCGATGTAAGAAATGAATGAAAAAAAAAATGCAAGAGATGTAAGAAAGCATGTAAGGTCGTTGGTCCTGCGTTTGATCTCTCCCCGGTCATGTCGAATGGTCGATTCCCATCGGACTATGAGAGTAAAAGATCAGAGAGTGCACCTGTATTTACGCACACACTTGTGCACTATAATATCTCCTGCGAACCTGGCTAATCTTCTTTAAGATTGGCCACCGTGACCAGCTGGGTAATTGCGTAACACACTACCAGTAGCAATGGGTTTCATTTTGACAGTTTAACAACATTCATTGCGTTATTTGCGTTGTTGAGCAAACACACTTTCCGAACATATGGAGCAATGGATTAGCAATATGCTTCAAAATGATTCAAATTGAGAGTAATAGTGTGTTGTCAGGGGATTACAAGATGTATACAGGGTGTAAAAAGACCCATCACATAGCCGGCAACTACGCATTCTATACATCAAACTAAGTAATATTATATAAAAATAATTGCTGGGAAACGACTTTTATTTGTGGTGTGAAAATTTACTACTTGCGGTACTGCGCAATGTAACACACGCAAAACATTGTGCTTATGGGTACATGCAACGGTAAAGGGGGGGGGGGGGGTATTTAAAGTTGTGTTATAACATTAAACCCTTGTATTCGTAAAAAAAATCTCCAGAAAAAGTTGAAATTTTGACCTTTAATATCTCCGTAACCAGAAGGTTGGGAAGGCACTTCTGGTCCAGAGCAAAAAAAATATCACAATGACTAGGAGTATCTACAAGTGACTCTCGGCTTCGTAAAGTGTCTTTTTACACCGTTATAAAGGGAAAAAAGGGAAGTGCTCATTGGGCATAAAAAAATTCGTCCTCATTGCTGTCAGTGACAAAAGTGCCCAAAAAGCTGGAGTGTTGCTATGTTGGTTCTCTATCTACGTTGGATGGCAAATGGCAATGCTGATTCTTTGACCTAAAAATAGGCCAATCAATAATTCACATTAGTTCTTCGAATGCTCAACAAGTAATAATAATAATAAAGTAGCTGTCATTCCAACTAATGCTAGGCATTAACACTATTGACAGCTCACTCTAAGCTCCCTTCACCTAACTTTTCACGGTGAGATTTTTATAGAATCGATCGGCTGTACCTTCGCCAAATGTTGTTGTTATAATAATATATTATGTCGAACAAAAAAAAAAAGAATGCAAAACAAAGAAAGGATTGGTTTAGATGAAAATTACAAAAACATTTTATGATGTATGTATTTGTGTTGTGTGTAGATGTTATGGTGTGTAGTCGACGGTTGTGTGTTGAGTATGTAGTGACGTAACCTCATTGTTTCAATTTATTTAGTAAATGTTATAACATGCTCATTTATTTTCAGACACAGACGTAGGCCAGTAGCTGCAGTAAGTATTGCAAGTTCGATGACATATCGTGACCTATAGGGCGACTGCTGAGCGTGGGGTCCTGGATTCGATTCCCGGGTCGGACAAAGTGTTATTGGGTTTTTCCATTAGGATTTTCTTTTAGGGGCAATTCTCGTAATTTTAAGAACGTTCACAGTCTGATCTCAGTCTCAATCTGTCAAAAATACGTCTAGTTTCCCAACATTTTGACCAGTTTTTGACATTTGTTTGTCGCCGAGATGAGACTGCGACTAGATTTTGAACGTTTTAAATTACGAAAATTGGCCTTCTGATATCTCTCCGGTCTGTCATATTGAGTCTCATCGGACTATCATATTGAGGGAAGGGAGAGTGCACCTATCTGTGCGAACACTTGTGCATATCTCCTGCGCCGAAGGCTGGTCTCCGATGAGATTGGTCGCTATGTCCGAAATTCAGTCTGGTGGACCATTGTAATGATTGTACATATATTAAAAGTTTTTTTTATTATTAAATCATCATGATCTGCCTAGCCTTTTCCCAACTATGTTGGGGTCGGCTTCCAGTGTAACCGGATTATTTATTATTAAATAATAACATCAATGCATTGGTGCTGATTAATTCAACATCAACATCATCATCATTCATCTTTTTAATCTTTGTTTTTTTTTTTTTGCTTCACCTTTTTTTGTGTTTTTTTTTTATATTTGTATTGTGTCTTTTGTTGCACTGAATAAACGTTTTATCTATCTATCTAACATAGTAACGACGACGCTTATATCAAAGGTGTTCAAATTTAAAAGAGATAATTCACCGCTCTACCTTTTTAAGATAGGTACATACATAATTGCATTGAGTTGTTAATCTACAATTTTGTAATCATTGTTATTCTAAATAGGCAAGTAGTTCCATGGTTATAACATCTCTATATTAGATATCAGCATCGCGCGCTCGTATTTCCGAAGATCGACGATGATTCTCGAAGCGCATACTTTTCTTGGGAAATCTGCATGAAGCTTAATAACTAAATAATATATTTAAAAACAAATTAATGTATATTTTTTTTTAAGTATCAGTACGCTTACGTGAACTTAGAGCAGCTTGAAGACGTAATCAAGAAGTTCAGACGTCTTAGGAAAGGACCAGAGATCATAAGCATCGACAACAATGAAAAAAAAACAATGCCAACTCTACACGATGAACCCGATATTAGTTCAGATATCGACGATGAACCTTTACCGGCCCAAGAAAATGTTAAAGATAAACCGCATTTCCTGGATACAGGGGTACCTAAATATTTTAATATTATTTTGGAGAATTTAGACTATTATCCCGGCATCCTATTAGAAATCGATCGTCGCGCAAATCACTTTTGTTCGGTGAAACTTAACGCGTGGTCGCGCCTGCAGAGGGCGCTTTCAAAAAGTGACATATGTACGCGATGGTCGCGTATTTGGACGCGAAGACGAGTCAGTTTTTGTATTTCGATCTTCATCCCGATTATGGTAAAGTTTTTAATACAAAACTGACGACTTAGTACCGGACTAAGTTGTTAGTTTTGTAAAAAGCACTTTATTTCGTTCACAGTTAGGTTTCTATTACAAAAACAGGCTCAATCATTTAAACCATTTCAAAACAAACACCTCGTTTTGTAATAAGATAAATTTCTTCACAGTGTATTTATTCGCCGTCAGTAGGTAATGTGCAGTGATAGCCCAGTGGTAAAAGCACTGGTGGTCCAGTGGTAACGACCCCACTGACGAGTGCAGGTCGTCGGTTCGAACCCAGACAGGCGCTTTACTTTGTGCAAATATTTTCATGACCACTGCTCTCGAAACGGTGAAAGAAAACATCGAGAGGAAACCGGTATGTCCAAGCAAAATTTCGCCCGCGTGACAGATTACGGCCCATTCCCTCTCGAAGAGAAGAGGCCTGTGTCCCAGCAGTGGGAACATTATAGCCTGATTATGTTGTGCTTATACAGTCGATAATGGTTATGACTATCTTTGAGAAAGTTACCCTAAAATTTCCACCTCACTGTTTACTGTACCTAATTGACTAATGGCTGAATACTTCGCCCTATTTGCGTAACACACAATCGATCTCAATCTGGATCATTTTGAAAAAATATTGCTAAAAATATTGCTAAACCATTGCTTCATAAGTTCGAAAAACGTGTCTGTTCAACAACGTAAATAAGGCATGGATGTTGTTGAACTGTCAAAATGAAACCCATTGCTACTGATAGTGTGTTACGCAATTACCCCGCTGTACCTACGTGACTACACTATAGTTGGAAAAAGTCACAAGAAATATTAAAATGATTGTTTTTGCTTTCAAGGATGCATTCAACCATGTCAAAATCGATCCAGAAGCTCCAGATATGAAAGACTTCATGCCTAAAGTGGTTTTTGAAGACCATGGTGACAAGTGGTGGTTTTATCATCAGGTGATATTTTTTTTACTCGTCTAGTCTTCTTCATCTTCATGTCACTGGCACGACTGTATTTTAAATCTTGTTGTGAAAAGCTAGGTCATACGAGTGACATAGAAGGCTTTCTAAGTATGTTTTACAAGACAAATACCTATAATTCCCCATTTTGGATGTCATAATCCCATTTCCAAGTAATATTGGTTTTCTATCTAAAAATTGATTATTTGTTTTTGTTAACCTACGTATGTTGTCCCGCTGCACACACAAGGAAAATGGGACCTTTACCCAGCGGTAAAGGTCCCATTTTCCTTATCCTTATGTTGTGCCTTCTCCGGCCAGGAACGAGTCCAAATCGTCACACCAGCATTTCTTAGGTCTGCTTCAGTGACGGCTAAATTATACTAAGGGCTGATTTTTCAATCGACAGACAATTTTTATTCGTGGAATAAACCTGACATCTGACAGATTTTGTTATGAAAATTTAAAATTATTCCTCCGATAAAATGATCTGGCGTTGGAAAATTCAGCCCCAAATAAAAAAAAATTACATCCCTGAATCAATTAATGTTAGTGTTCTTCTCTGTGCATTCAAACCTAACCTAAACATTCTTTTTTTTTTCAGGCGGATTACAATCCGTTTAAAGATTAATTAACGATGCGGTATGGTATAATCAGGAATAAAGTTTTTAATTTTTACTATTCGTTTTTAATTTCTAGTACTTAGATCGTTTTGGTCGTTATCTAGACCTACCGACGCTTTGTAATATTGTAACATAATGTTACGAGCTTCGGGGTTCGTGACAATAAAAACTGCCGATATAAATTACCAAAAATTACACTTTAATTAAACAACACTAATAACAACTCAAACACACTAATTATAAAACACAATTGCACTTAAGTCGCACTTGAAGATCGCTTTCGATGTATTCACTTGTATCGCTTATCCAACTCTCTCCCGGTCGTGGCTAATCCCGGCCTTATATATTGCCGCAGATAGTTCTAGAACCTTCTATTTTAGAAACATCTAGAATGTTCGAGTACATACCGGCCCCGACTGATCAGATGTATATAGTTCTAGAAAGTCCTGGCATCGAAATTTCTAGAAGGATCTTGACTCTATTAGTTCTGCTACTCGATACTAGATGGCGCTAGTGCTAACAAATGTTACCATGTACCAGGCATTAATTGTGGCGCTCAACAATAACATTAATATGAGCCTGATAAGTAAAGCCGCTCCATTATTCATTATCGTGCGAATGTATAAAATACCTTATCAGAATCCTTTAGATATCAAGACAAGTAAAAGTACAAGTGAAGTAACACACCAGCCAAATTAAGCGAAGGAAATTCCGCGTCTTTACATTTACCATGCTAACGTGACGGAATCTGTGCCTGATATATCATAGAGATTGCCCCGTTAGTCTCGTGGTTGCCAGCGCGACTGCTGAGCGTGGGATCCTGGGTTCGATTCCCGGGTCGGACAAAGTGTTATTGGGTTTTTGGCATAAGTACTCTTAACATCCATTTGTTTATTTTCCGTTGATGTGTCATAAGACTTAGATGCGAACATTAATTAGCACACTCATTTATCATAATATTTCATTTAAACAATAGTAATAGTATAAAGAGGTAAAATTTGTGAGTTTGTATGTAGGGGGTATTCTTCGGAACTATAAAACCGGTTCCAAAAATTCTTTCACTAATGCGAAACTGCAGTATTCCCAAGTGTCATAGGATATATTTTATGTTAAAATAAGAAATTTCACGCTAACAAAGTCGCGGGCAGATGCTAGTACACAATAAAGAATGTGTATACTCTGAAGGCTGTGATAGACCACCTTTAAGCTCAACAGCTCAACAAACCTTATCTTTATTCAAAAATATTCCTCAAAATTTCCGACACCCTTTTAAGGGCCTAACATAATCCATGACATTCCATCAGAAGCAAAGGGTTCTTTCGTTTTGTTTCGTCAAAGTTCGACGAAGGCACGAAACAACACCTCGGGGAATAGTAGAGGCGTCTTGGAACTTGCCTCATACACTATTCATGGGACGAACCTTGCCACGCTCTATTTTAGAGTGCCCCGGTTTGAAAATTGAGTAACATGAAAAATAACGACAATAATAGGTACCTACCTATGGTGTATTTCAAAAGTATCTGGTGAAAGTGTAAACAAACCTACTTCTTACGCCGATTGTGTTAGAATTTCCTAAGGGGGATTTGTAACTCATTTAAAATTACAATTTCGGGTTTAAGTATTCAAATAAACAAATCAAAGCACTTAATTTGTAAGTGGCACTACAAATTGGCCTACACGGATACCTTTTCTCGATTTGTTTACACTTTTGGAACGACGTTCTCGAAGCGTTATGCGACATTTTTTATATAATATAATAGAAAGAGACACACACACACAGAGAGAGAGAGAGATAGTTTTTATGGTTTTCGAAGGTGGTGAAGCGTGTGAATAGTGTAGGTCAAAATGAAAATCCAAGATGGCGGCTGCAAAATAAATCACATTTTTCGTCATGGGTGTCGTTTTTCTGAGGGATCGAATCCGCAACGAGGTGATCCGGCAGACAACCAAAGTTGTCGACATAGCTCACCGAATAAGCAAGCTGAAGTGGCAATGGGTCGGCCATAATAGTCATAGAACCGATGACCGTTGGGGTAGGCGTGTTTTTGAGTAGAGAAAGCGAATCACAATTTCGTACTTTCTGAAGCCGAAAAATTTAAAACACAACCCCATTTGCATACATAATGAAAAATAATCATTAAAGATGTTTCATTTCAATTAACCTTTCATCTTTATTCTTTGAAAGGATAAAATTAAACAATTCTTGATTATTTGCTTTGGTTGGGCTTTGAATAATTTGACACCTCATCGCACAGCCTGATCTCTTAAAGGTTAGAAACTTAAAAACCTTTTAAAGGCTTTAAGCCTAAAATACTCAGGGTAGCTGATTTTGAATCCTAAACCGTATCGCAGTCGACAAATAAACCCTAACCTGCTCTAAGAAAAATCTTTTCTTATTTTTCTCCGAACGGAAAGTGCTACCGAGACAAAAAGTAACCTATATTCTTTCCCAGGATGCCATCTATGTCCTAGCCAAATTTTATCGAAGTCCGTTCAGTGGTTTAGGCGTAAAAAGATAACATACAGTATTACAGACAGAGTTACTTTCGAAATTATAATATTAGTATGGATGTTGAAAATGTGGCAGTGGGCAGGCACATTTCTCGCAGAACAGATGGCCGATGGGGCCGAAAGGTTCTGGAGTAGCGACCGCGTACTGAAAGTACCCAGACGTAGAGTTGAAAGGCCTCCCATAAGATGGACCAATGACCTTGTGAAGGCTGTAGGAATCCGCTGGATGCGAGAAGCACAAAACCGGTCGAAGTACCGATGCTTGGGGGTGATCTATGTCCAGTAGTGGGAGTCTTTCGGCTGAAATGATGAATGAGCTGATTGAAAATTGCTGAAAATACTTAGTTTGTTGTACGTCTAAGTTAATATCATTTTAATAACTTCATCATCTGCCTAGCCTTTTCCCAACTATGTTGGGGTCGAATTCCAGTCTAACCGGATGCAGCTGAATGTCAGCATTTTACATGGAGCGATAGCCTATCTGACCTCCATAACCCAGTTACTTGGTAATACTGTCAAAGATCCACGAATGCCAGCAAGGACCAACGGCTTAACATGCTTTCCGAGGCACGGAGGGGACTGGGTATGTAAAGATGGTCACCTATCCACAGACCAACCGCGGCAAGCGTAGCTTAACCTGATCGATTGACCTGTGCGGCTGTTATTATTTAGTCACGGGCCCCATCGGATAATTTTAATAACTAATTGTCTACAATGTTTGATGAATATTGTAAAGTAAAAATAAAACCTTTACATGTTCCGTTTTCATAATCGTTTACACCTTTAATGTAAAGTCAGAGAAACGAATAATTAAGCAAATTGACTACCAACATACCTAAACAGTCCGTATATTCAAATCACAACTATGAGTCTTTGACAGTTGTATGAAATGTATTTATCACGGCAAAATAACGTACTGTTATAACCCCTATTACAAGGCAATAAAGCCTAAGTCAGCTTTTACCTATAAATAGTGTACTTTTCCTTTACTAAAGTAGTGATGTTGCATTTTTACCCAGTGCATAGAAATAATATGTATAATTTAGTTAGTTAGATTCTGGACGCCCCGTCGCGTAATTTAGTGTGCCCAAAATTAAGGGAGCTAATTGCTCCCTTAATTTTGGCCACAAAGAGGGACATTGCCAAAATATAAGTAGGTACTCAAGAACTTGTGTGTGTCTGTGTTTTTGTACTGTGGTGAATTAAAGTGGTTCCAGTAGAATTATTGTTTTTTTTTTTTTTTTAAAGACAAACAGATTCGGTTTTGTAACAGTACGGTGTCAATCTGTTAAACAATAAATTTACCTGATTCTACAAAGTATGATCGATTCGCGTAATGCTGCAATGAAACAGCATTATTACTGCCGGTCATTTCCTCGAATGACTGGCAGAATTGTCGCCATTGTTAATTAATACGAACCGACCCACATTGTCGTGTACCCCCGGGGGAGCACCGCCCTGCACAATTACGTAATATCTTGCAATTACTTTACGCAATTACCGATGCATGTTCTGATTAGTTATGCAAATTACACGTATTTGGACCGATTATGACGTAGTTTGAATGTATATCATTAACTAACTTCTGCTCGCGACTTCGTCCACGTGAAATTTCTTGTTCCCCCGACCCGTCGCAGCGCAACGCCTGCCGCGTTATTACTCCGTTTACGCTTAGCGTTCTTCTTGACTTTTTTTAGGTAGATCTATGTCAAACACTGGTATTCAGCTGCATTCGGTTAGACTGGAAGCTGACCCCAACATAATTGGAATAAGGCTAGGCTGATTTTTTTTTTTTGTTAATAGTCTGACAGACTTCGGTTGCAATTTAAGGTTGAGTCAGTGGCCATCCGGAATTTATACTTCTTACCTTCATACATACTAATTAACTATGACTGATGTACCTTACCCGTATATCTTTGGACCTTCGAGCCGGATCTCGAATTATTTTTTTTAATATTTTATTAGCCTATATTGTGTCCCACTGCTGGGCAAAGGCCACCCTTTTTTCCTTCCAAACCTGTCTTGTGTGACCACCTACCATCTATTACGTGGGCTCCATTGCACGTTGACAAACCTTGAGTTTGCAGTTCTGTTGTTCAGTAAGTGACCAACTTTGTGCACCGTAGGTGATGATGAGTTCTCTTTTTATATCACAAATAAAGAAAACTTGCATTTCTAATTATCTAAATATTAAAACTCACAAACTTTTCTAAAGTGTTCTTCCATTTGCGACCAGGTTATGCTCGATGCATCTTTTTCCCGTCGCTCGGTACAACGGCATTATGTTTTAAAAGGTCTCAAAATAAAAAACGCATCGTCGGTTGTTGTTATTCTTATAAAATGGCCGACCTTTGTTAGTTTGACCTGTTTTGGACAAACGAGCGCTTTTAAAGAATAGTTCTTGAATTATGTATTTTTTCTCCATTCTGCGGTTATATAATTGTACAGAGTGACTTGTGGCTAAGTAATAACAGCCGCACGGGTCGATCGATCAGGTTAAGCTACTCTTGCCGCGGTTGGTCCGCGGATGGGTGACCATCTTCACATACCAAGACCCCTCCATGCCTCGGAAAGCACGTTAAGCCGTTGGTCCCGGCAGTCATTGGTGGATCTTTGACAGTCGTTACGGGTCGGCAGTAGCCCGAAAGCCTGACAACCAGTCTTACCAAGGGGTATCATATTACCCAGTAACTGGGTTGTGGAGGTCAGATAGGCAGTCGCTCCATGTAAAATACTGGTATTCAGCTGCATCCGGTTAGACTGAAAGCCGACCCCAACATAGTTGGGAAAAGGCTCGGCAGATGATGCGGTTATGTAATTTTGTCCTAGAGCCAAATATTCAAAGACAGGGACATTCACCAGCTGATTTGCAACTGGACTCTCTCCCAGAGAGGTCTGTGTTCCAGCAGTGAGAACTTTATAGACTAATTATGCTTACCTATGCTGCCGCGGTTGTCTGTTATCTACGCATGACTATGATCAAAATTAGAATGAAGGAATTGCATTAATTTGACTCTAGCTTCAACAAATCTCCAAGTAAATTGAAATTATGGAACACTAGCTGCGCCCCGCGGTTTCAACCGCATAAGTTTCGATCGCGTAGGAATATCGGGATAAAAAGTATCCTATATGTTAATCCTGTTTATAATCCTTCTGTGTGCCAAATTTCATCCAAATCCGTTCAGTAGTTTTTGCGTGAAAGAGTAACAAACATCCATCCATCCATACAAACTTTCACGTTTATAATATTAATTAAGTAGGATTTTAAAAATATCGAGTTATATTTTTAAATCTAACCGTAATAATTTTGTAGTGGAAAATGTTGTTCGTAAATTTTACTATTTTAATAGCATTTTCTGAAAAGTTAAGTTCAATATTGTTCTTCGTCCCTACTTAGAACTTTTCAACAATTCAAATGAACGTAACATAATCACAAATAACTTGAAAGTTTTGCCTTTACGTGGGGCGAAGTGAGAAATAACTTTACCTACTTAATCAAAAGAAATTGAGTGGGCAATATTAATAAAAGTTTCTCTGATAATAGATGGTAGATAAGGGTAGCTAATGAAGTTACCTCTTACTAATAAAGGAAACTATTCTTGTAAAGAGTAAATACACACGCATTTTGGAACTTGTCCATATAGTTTTGTTTTTATAATGAAAGTTTCTCGTAGGTTATTGGACAACTACGATAACCTATTCTGCACAGTTATTCTACTACAAATAAATCACTAAGGATCATTATTATACAACTTCTTATAGGTACAGAAGCCAGCAGGTCAAGCTACCCGAAACTTTCAAATTTTCCCAATCAACCTTGAACCTTAATGTTTTATTGATAAAGTTGAAAATCTATTACAGATATTTGACAGATTTTAGTAGCTTGATCTGCTGGCGCCTGTACATAGTATAAAACAAAGTCGTTCTTCGTCTGTCGGTGTCACCGCTTCGTGGAGATCTTCTAAACAATGGATTTTGGTGCGGTCTTCACCATCATCTCTAGAGCATTTATTCCGGAATACACATAAATCAAACACATTTATGGGTTTAGATTTAGCACAGAAATCTAGATATTTTGAAGTTCCGTATTGCACGGGCGGGTGGCTAAATATATAAATATATAAAAAAATATATATACTCGTATATAGGTATATACAACGTGCCGCTACAATGGCGACATTAATTTAACACACGGGTAGGGCTAGTGGTTGGTAATCATAAAAGTTATAACAACATAAAAAAAAAACAAACTTGAAAACTTCCACCTGCGCCGCTCGCCGCCATAAGACTCTCTCTCTTTCCTTCAATTCGCCTTCTCTTTGCACGTTATTTGTTTTAATTACATTGATGCGATGTTATTATCCGTGACCCCGGCAAATGACCCCTGCGCTACAGTTCTTTAAGTCAGGTTGCTCTAAGATGCTATTTTAGAAAATTGTTAATAAATAAATAAATATTAATGTTTAATTGAATTAAAAGATATTCATAAAACTAAAACGCGAAACCGTATACGTGTGTTAAATTAATGTCGCCATTAGAGCGCCACGCTATATATGAAAAAAGTGAAAATGTCAAACTCGCTAATATTATACTATGTTTATTTATACACATAATTAATTGAATATATGTCTATGTTTCTTTAAAAAATAAACGTTTCAAAAGAAAACAATTATATATGACAAACATATTATTATATTATATTATTTTTCTCAAGCTTCCATTCCGCACCGCATTTCAAAGTTGACTTAAGCCGCGGCAGTTAAATAGCACTCGTCGGGGCGCTGGCGTCACCGCTAAGCTTTAGAAAATACAGGAAAAGTATAACTAAGATAATATCCCGACTCGCTCGGAGATCAAATCCCTCAAGTGCGCAAAACATAAATAAGTAGGAACGATTTTATTAAACACATGTTTTTTTTCTGAAATTGACAACATATATAACATCTTGCCAGCATTCCGTAAAGGGTTAGACAGAGATGTATAGTACGCCCCCATTTCGCAAGTTTTGTTTAAGTCTGATTTAATAGGAGTCGAATATATTGCCATTAACAGAACTAGCGTGTTTTAGGGTTCCGTACGTCCTAATTAAAAAACGGAACCCTTATAGGATCACTCGTGTGTCTGTCTGTCTGGTTGGCTCTCTGTCTGTCCGTCTGTCTCAGCCAATTAGCTCCTAATCTACTGGACTGATTAAGTTGAAATTTGGTACACATATGGATTTTTCTTACCCAAACACGGACGTATAACGTAAATAAATGAATTTTGAAAAATAAAAATTCTCGTAATTTAAAATGTTCAAAATCTAGTCGCAGTGTCATCTTGGCGACAAACAATTGTCAAAAACTTGTCAAAATGTAGGGATGTTAGAGGTGTTTTTGACAGATTGAGACTGAGATCTGACGGGCAATTCTCGTAATTTAAAATGTTCAAAATCTAGTCCCAGTGTCATTTCGGCGACAAATAAATGTCAAAAACTTGTCAAAATGTAGGGAAATTAGAGGTATTTTTGACAGATTGAGACTAAGATCAGACTGTGAAAGTTCTTAAAATTACGAGAATTGCCCCTCAGACTGTGAACGTTCTTAAAATTACGAGAATTGCCCCTCAGATGTAACGTTAGTAGAGTTAAGCCTTGTACAGTTAGGAACTTGGCTCTACATTAGATCGGATAACTTTTTAACAGTGAGGCGAAGTCTAAGTCATGAAATGTTTTGGTGGGTGACGTATTCATCGTACGAAACCGTTTTCTCGCAAGTTTAACTCGCACAAACGCATAAAGCACTGACACATAACTTTTGTATAACACATTACATCATTGGCCATTTTGTAATTCCCTACATCATAATTTCTTTGGTACATGTTGGGTGCGCGTACGTCAAATAGGACGTTTCGAAATTTTGCCACTACATAAAGCGAAAAACGTTTATTGAGGATGATTCTCTTAGCATGTATATTTCCTTTTTTATATTCCTGTTTGTTTCTATCACATTTACTTAAATTAAATTTTACTATTTTGCTGTACGCTGTACCAGTACAGCTCCGAATAACTGTATGCTTTAACAATAAAAATAATTGTTTTAATATCTGTTGATGAATAATTGTTTGCTGCACCGTACGACGTCATTATGTCGGCGCCGACTGTCGCTGAAAACCAGCGCTGGGGCTCTGTCTTGCATAGGGCCGCAGCATAATGCTGAGCGATAGCCGTTTTGCGTGGATGTGACGCCTGTCAACCATTTCTTATTGTTTTTTTTTTTTTTGTTCTTTTTTGCGTCATGTTTACCGCAAATAAACGTATTTTCTTTCTTTCTTTCACCTATCCAGTTTTTGATTAACAAAACACACTTTTCTCGACCTAGGAATCGAACCTTGGATCCCACGCTTCGCAGTCGCGCTTGTGACCTACTCCAACAATTCATTCCACATAATTTTCAGAGTTTATTTATTTATTATGGCACTCCAACGACTAGTTGACATAAACATTAAAATGTTCATGCATTGTTTCTTAAACAGTACTATCAATCGCAGCCATAAACACTTCAGTACCTAGTACGTACAACCGCAAGCGATCCCAAATTATTACTGAAATATTCAGGCCTTTATTCAGCACCCAGCTGCCTGAGAATACAAATTAAAACCGGTATTTACAGGAACAGTTTATTGTGAACCCCAATACAGTTTGTATCCCATACAATAAAGTTTTGTAACAATGTCGAAATGCTTCGTGTGTTCCCCTCTACCAACAAACTAAAACTGGGAACTTTTTGGTTTTACAACTTTTTATCATTCAGTTACCTTCGCGTAATTAAATTATTTCGACATTAGTATTGTTAATTTTTAGCTATATCTTTCTACTAGCTTCTGCCCATGTCTTCGTCTGCGTGAAATTTCTTCTTCCCCCGACCTACTCGGTCGAATCGCATCGCGCTTTTACTTCGTTTTCGCTTAGCGTTATTTCTGACCTTTTTTTATGTTTTCTCGGCTCCCAAGGGTCCTAGTGTGTGTAATGTTAAATAGCCTATAGTCTTCCTCAAGGCTATCAAATGCAAAACTATTTTTTCAAATCAGACTGGTAATTCCAGACATTAACGCTTTTAGGGTTGATTTTTCAATAACCTGATAACTTTATTCGAGGAATAATTTTGAAATTTTGCAGTTATCACATACAAAAACTATCAAACGTCAATTTTATTCCTCGAGTAAAAGTTATCTGGCGATGGAAAAATCAGCCCTTAAACTATTCAGCTTTATTATTAGTATAGAACTATAGATATTATGGAGATTAGTCCCTCTACATTGTGATCATACTGTGGTGATTTTGAAAAAATATGTTTGATGAATGAAATGCGACTAACAAAAGGTATTGTTACGAGCTACGGGGTTCGTGACAATTAAAAAAACTGCCGATATAAATTACCAAAAGTTACACTTTATTTAAACAACACTAATAACAACTCAAACACACGAATTATAAAACACAATTGCACTTAAGTCGCACTTAAAGATCGCTTTCGATGTATTCGCTTGTATCGCTTATCCAACTCTGTGTCTCGGTCGTCTTATCCCGGCCTTATACACATATAGTGCCGCAGATAGTTCTAGAAGCATCTTGACTCTATTAGTTCTGCTACTCAATACTAGATGGCGCTAGTGGTAACTAATGTCACCATTAATTGTGGCGCGCAACAGTATTTATTGGTATTACAAGGCAGATGAGAGTGAAAACGCCGATAGGCGAAGCCTTAGAAGGACATAATGGTGACCTAAATGACGATGTTCTTCAGAGAGTCCAAGTACGAAGTACTCGCAACCGGTGTGCGTGTATGACTGGTCACACACACACACATCTGGATGTATAAGCGTAAACCAAGCAAAAGGTGTATGGAAGATGTGAGGATCGTAGCAGGTGGCATTTTGTAGTTTCTGCTTACCCCCATAGGAAGAGTTGAGAAGAGTTGTATGAGAATATAGATATTCTTTGTTTATTAAAAAAAATGTATACAATTCAACCATCCTCAATAAAGTCAAGCCTCGTCATAAAGGCAACCTCTCTTACAAATTGAACGAAATAAACGTTAAAGTAATTGATTTCTACCGTTTAAATAAATACCAACCAACAAAGTTGTGAATAAACCTCCAATTTCCTGACCACGACGATTCGCTTCAGAAATCCAATGCATTTGGAGTTCAAACGAATTGTGCTCCGTACCTATAGGAGCGAAGTTTACGATAGAGGCACCGTTTGTCAGAAGCACATCTCCAACGATACCCAACTGAAAGCATCTGACCTCACCGCTTGGACTTCAAAGGCTCAAATTGTTGGGTGGATCGCTGAGAATTTACGGTATAGAATAGATTCTGAAACTATTTCAGCTAACGTAATTTGTATCATTTGTAATAGGTAAATGGTAACAAACCTAAAAACAAAAATGGAGGCAAGCTCGTAATCGAATCCTAACTTATCCGTTATGTACTTAATGGCACCGATTCCCTTGTTCACAAACTAAACTAAATTTAAGTTCAGTGCATCTTTTTCTTTCTATTTCATTAAGAAAAGGAAAGAAGATACATATTAGTTTAGTCCTGTCAAATTAAGATACTCCATACTGCCGTACAGGCCCTAAAGTGCAGTATGAGGAAAAAAGCGGTTTCGAGATAACCGCGAAAAACTTTTAAACACTGTTTTTTTTTTATATTATTAATGTGTATGGTGCATATTTTTATTGCTACGAGGACTAAGTGACAAAAAGATGGTATTTACAAAAACAAATGTTAATTTAGTTTATTAGATTTCAAATAAAATCGGGTTTTTTTTAATCTTAGCAGTTACTGCACGCAAAAAGTTACACATATGCAGATTAAAATGCGGTAAAAATACTCGATACTACAAAAACTTTGATTTTTTTGCTACTTTGCAGACTAATTTGCAGCATAAGACTTTCTTTACTGCATTTTAATTTGTGTCTTGAACTAATTGCACATGTAGAATATAACAATTTCTTCCAACTTACTAGTATGTTTTAGGTAGGAATTTACAAAAAAAAAATACATTTATGTATGTATAAAATTGTCGTTTATTTTATAATATTTTAAGGTAATTGTAACTTAAATTTAAGGTGCTTTGAACACAAGCGGTGATATAAAGCTTTTTAGTTTCGCAAGAAACATGAGATCTTTCAATTAAATGGCACATTTATATATAACTAAAAATACAACACAAAAAATATCAAAAGTATCAAAAATAACATAATTGCTCTTTGTGAGTTACGTAGCGTTTCTTTTTGGTCTTAATATTTATCTTGGCACATTCATTGGTATGAACTAAACCCTTAAGAAAAAGTTCTCTGGATTCCCAGCCCATAGACCAGTAATCAGCATGGATAGATTGCCTTTTATCCTCACTAAAACTTAAAGAACACAGTTTTTTGCAGAGATTGTGACACGGTGGTCTAATATAATATTTGTCAAGGTTCTTTTTTAGCTTTTTACTAGATTTTTGTATAGTTCTGGTTTTTCTTATTTTACTTTTTCGTTTATTGGTGGTTCCTTTTCCGACTGCTTGCGTATGAACTACTTCCCAATGAAGGCACAGGAATATAATTTTTATCTGCTACCGAGTCGTCAGAATCTTCAAAAACTGGTGTTTTAGCTATTGGTGTCGCGGTCTGAAAAATATCTGTTGATGTTGGCGAAACCTCAGAATATAATAAATCTTCTAATGTCACAAGATCATTTAATGAATGTTCAGAAGCTATTTCTGTCGTAGCTAAATCCGCTAGACCAGACTGAGGGAGAATCGATAAAGCAGATGTTTGATCTTCTTGAGACAGTTGTACTGGAACAAGCTGGGTCAGATTTGGAGGTGACAAAGCCATTTCTATAAAAGCTGGTTGTATTGATAGTATCTGTGTTGAAGCTGTTTGTGACATAGCTGGTAATGTCGAAGCTGGTTGTGTCCAGGCTAGTTGTGGCAAAGCTGGTCGTGGCCCAGTTGGATATTCCAAAGTTAGTGGCAAAAGATTTGGAGTCATAGCAATTTCTGGTAGTGGTTGGATGAGCTGCTTGTTAAGTAAAGCTTGGGTGAGTTGGGATAATTGGATTTGTTTGATGTATTCATATGAATTACTATATTCAAAGTTCCCGTTTCTAATTTCTTTCATATCTTCCAACGTTAGATAATAAGACCAAATTCCTTTATCATCATTTTTTTTTTTTTTAAATCATGTGCTGGTTGTAATTTTCTTTATCTTGGTACTTATTTTTTGTATCGAACTCGTTACGTGTTATTATAATAGGTGGTGTTTTATTTTTTTGGCCATTCGCCAATGCCAGAATTTTTTTTGACCTGGTACTCATCTTCCTTATTAAAATGTATTCTGTAAATAAAAAATATATTATCAAGTAGTGTGCATCAGAAAATAAAGCATTATATTTAATTTTTATCAAAAGTAAAATTAGAAACCTATTTGATTGCGACAATAACCATTCTGCATTTAATTATAAACAAATATATTTAGAACTGTTGAACTAAAGTAGATAAAGTCTCGACTCTATCCGCCTTATTATAAAATAAAGTTTTCGCTTAAACCAGGTTTAAACTATCGAGCCGGTTTTTTTAATTTTGAACCTTATTTCGACACAAATAAAGTTTGTAATACAAAAACTGGCTCGATGGTTTAAACCTGGTTTAAGAAAAAACTTTGTTTTATAATAAGGCAGTTTGTGTGTATACAAATGTTTTCAAAATTCAAAATCATCTTAAATGAGCAACTAGATCAAAATAAAATCTAACGTAAGGAGGTACTTACTTTAACTATTACTAGGTACCTACTTACGGTGCTTTATTTATTGGTTTGACAGCTATGAAAAGTTATATTTCAATTCAATAAAATTATTTTATTCTATCTATTTCTTATTGATATGATCTAAACCTCAGGAATACCTTTATTATACAAAACTACTTTCTTTTGATACTACATAAACTACGACTGGATAATTAATCATGCCTTGTCTGAACTAAATAATGAACTATAATATATTCACTGTATTACATACTAGGTATTTATTTATTTTATTTGGATATCATAACTAAAACCCACTTAGGACACCCGTACCTATTATTAAATAAATCGGTTTCTGTTGGTTGCCGTGTACGTACGAAATTTACAAGTTTTTGTTATTATTCGATTTTGATATTTTATGAGTGTTAATGTTATTTACGAACCTTGAGAATTCCGAAGCAAACACAAAACACGCTCCCTCGACGAGCCTTCGCTGCCTACACTGGCGCGGCGCAGACGTCTTCCTTGCGCGGCAGCGATCGACACACGAACACGACTGATTGAGCGAGAGAGACAGCGACAAATACTGACTAGAACGCAGTAAAATATGACCTGTACTGCAGTGAAATTAGTTAAATCGTTCAAGTTACCAATTATAATGCAGTAACAGAGTGTCATACTGCGTTTTAATTAGCATTTAAGTTATTTTCATCTTTTGAAAAATACCGAATATACTGCAGTAAACAAAGAACATACTGCAATTTAAATAGTAACTTCACACTTAAAAGTCATATTACAATAAAAGTAAAAGAAAGAAGTTTTGATTATGCTGCACTTTAGTTGGTTTTCACGATATAAACTTACTTGAATAACACTAAATAAAATACCACATTTTAGTACATTACTGCATTTTAATCTGTAGTTCATGTGAAATAAACTAGTGATCAACCATGCAGTATTAACACTGTTGGTACAAAAACTATTTACTGCGTTTTAATTTATATGCCTCAATATTTTTTTGAGTGTAGAAAACAGATTTTTTGTGGTAATATAGATATTTACTGCGTTTAACTTGGTAAAGTGACGGATCGTGGTAGACGTAACTGCTATAACTGTATTTTAGTTGGTATTGTAATACATTTAGACATGGAAAGTTAAGTTACTGCTTTCACAAATGTGATTTTTTAACCGTTTAGAGCATCCTAACAAAAACCTGATTAGATCTTCATGTTCCTTATAACGTGTCCGTTAAGGTTCAATATTCAACAAAAAAATGTCAAAAAACCTGTTACTGCGTTTTAGGGTCTGCACGGCAGCATAGACAGTTTAGACGCGATTAAAAACATAACTACTAAAAATACGTCAATTTATGTCAGGCGCTGACTAATTTGACAAGACTAAACTAATATTTATCTTCTGTCCTTTTCTTAATGAAATAGAAAGAAAAAGATGCACTGAACTTAAAGCCTTAAAGCTCCGTCGTGTTTTTTGGTGTCGTGAAATGGTTCAAAGATTTAACGGAGGTGACACAAATGCTGTGTGTGTAAAACTAATATTTGGCTAATCAAAGTTTGGCAACAGCTTTACCTAACACCCAGTTTCTGAATTAAGAAGTTGAAGTTGAAGACTTGTCAAACTCTTACAAACAAACTCAAACTCATTTACGTTTTTTGGAAATAAATTTTGAATTTTGCAGGCAACATTGAACGAATCACATGAAGTAAGTTCTCATATACACGAGCGCCACGTCGCCAACGACAGCAGCCTTCGACGCGTTAGTGCTCGTATACATACGGGCGACACGCACCAACGGCAACCGCGGTGATTCGTTCAATGTTGCCTGCGAAATTCAAAATTTCTTTGCAAAAAACGTAAATGAGTTTTGTAGAAGAGTTTGACAAGTCTTCAACTTCTTAATTCAGAAACTGGGTGTTAGGTAAAGCTATTGCCAAACTTTGATTAGCCAAATATTAGTTTTAAATCTGAAAACTTAACTTTCTTTACTCGCATAAACAATTATTTATTTATCAAACTCTGCAATCGTTTATCGATCAACACAGTTGACCCCATACATCACTAGATGTCACAGCATGGGGCCGAGGTGATCCTCAGGCATCCCTCTGACCATTCAATTAAAACTTTCTTACTATCCGTAGGATTAATAAAACTTTTTTGTAATAACCAAGGGTCGGGTTCATGCTGGATCATCGATTGAAGAAGTTTCTGTGGGATTTTGTTTACATGCGGTTAGGCTCATAGCTTTGTTTATTAATTTTAAACAGTTGCTCAATAATTTCGATAATAGAGATGTTTAAAAAGGTAGTAGATAGATAGATTGATAGATAGATTGATAAAAAGTTTATTCAGTGCAACAAAAGACACAATACAAGTATTAAAATAAAAAACATAAAAAAAGGTGAAGCAAAAAAAAAACAAAGATTAAAAAGATAAATTGACCCATAGACACTTCGTATAAGTAAATCTATAACGGTCGATCACTACTGGGCGGTATATGTCTCATGGTTGCACCAAATGGGAGTCCAGCTCAGCATATGCCAGGTACAATACCTGACGCTGGTATTCTGCTGCATGTAGTGACATACGGATGTCGAGAAGACACATCTGAGTTTCTACAAAATGGTACCTACATAGTGCGGCGCGTATATTATAAGGCGGTAAGTACCCACATCTTACTTGATTTAATTTTAAAACCGACAGAAAGAAAGATTTTGAAATTTTAAACTTATTAAATACTTGTGTAGTGTCTACTGGATTACTTGATTATCACAGTTATTATATGTTATGTAATGAATGACTAGTTTGTTTTTTGTGTTTGTTGTAGTAGTGTTTTATACTTAAACATTAATACCAGCCTGTTACTGTCCTAATGCAGGGCAAAGGCCTGTTCTCATACAGAGAAGGTACGAGCATTGATCATCACGCTTGTTCAAGACCGGTTGTCGATCTCAAACTTATATTTACTATAAAGTCCAGGTTTCCTCGTCATGTTTTCTTTCACCGTTATCAGCGATGTCCAAGATAAACTTGGGAAGTAAGTACGTAGTTGTAAACTTATTTTATAATATCTAGCATGGTTTTCGTAACATAAAAAGTTACGCGTTTCTCACCAGTGTGTATTGTGAAAGGTGACAAAATAATGATTTCAGGACGAAGGGCGTTTCATTATGCGTACTTCTTTCCGTTAATAGGACATCGTTCATAGCAATACTCTCATGATCATGTAGGCACAGAATTACTGAAATATAGAGCACTTTTTTTCGTTCAAACTCAAAATAAATCAAAGCCTAGTTTCGCCAAAATAGCATTAATCAAAATAAGCTCTTAAGCACATTACTCTCTGAAAATTACCCTCATCCTTTCTAAATACGTTTCACCATCTGAGGTGTTAAATATCCTCCGAAACGAGTGAATAATTTTAATGTAGTAGTGGCAACCAGCAATCTTGGGACAAATTACCTAGGAGCTAAACTAGGGTGACGAGGCTATTTATAAAGTTTAGGATAATAAAATAGTTGACCTTTTTTGTGACAGACGACCGATTATATACAAAGGCTTAGAAGCGTTGATTTTTGATCCGGAAAAGCTTTGATAAATCATGCTTGGCAAAGAATAAAGGATAATTATGGTATATTTTAATGGCCCAGAAAGAGGTGGCGAGACAATATATTTCGCGTCATATTTTCAATACCCAACCAGGCATCAAATCTGCAAACATTTACTTCAGGGAACCGCACTGCTGTAGCAGCTTCATGGTGATTGATACGACGCAATGCAGACTGGTGGCGGAAACAATAACGCAACATAAATTTATTTTAAACCCTTGTCGGAAAATATTTTATGTAGGTTTTTCATAGTGGTGTGGCTTTAATTGAGATTTAAAATTTAAACCCTTAGTTCACTTGGCGTAGAGGTCAGCCTCTCAATCTATGATGTGTATTCTTCTAGATATCAGCAAAACGATTGCAGCACGCTTTTTTTTTAATTTCTCTTTCACTGTCTAATCCACGTCGAGCTTCCTCAAATGAAGCCACTACTCCTAGGAACCGCAGTGCTGTGGTAGTTCCTGGTGATTGATAGGACGCAATGCGGGCTGACGGTGGAAACTTTAATGCACGTAGCCATATTTTATACCTCACTACCACAAAATAGATGCGTACAGAAGGCTAGCTGCATACATAGACGTGTACGTACGGCGATCTCAAACTATGTCATACAAATGACAGTTGCAACTTCACAAGTGCATTTATACTCACTGTATTTAGAAGGGTTCATCTTTATACCTCACCACTTTTTTGTTTAAATAACATTATTAAATCGATCGATCGATCGAAAGATCGATGAAAATTGAGGTTATAGAATTAACCTCAACTGTCAAATGGATTACATGTTAAAGTTGATTTAGAATTAGAATTTCAGATTTAAGTCAAATAATCAAATACAGCTCAATTTCTCTCTCAATTTCTCTGTCTTTGTAACTGACATTACAAATTGGCATCAGCAGGTACGTTTTTTGATCCATTTGTTTATATTTTCAGTTGTTTATATTTGTTGATACTTTTGTAACGGACCATAGTCCTGTGTCTGTGTGCGCGCGCCTGTTTTCGTTCATTGCATGGAGTTGGTCTTCTGTGCTATAATTTTTGTACCTCTACGCTCGCTCTGTACACCCGACGTGCTAGTCTGCTAGGAATAGATTACCTTATCAGATTCACTTGGATGTAAAGTGGTGTATTAGGTCGGTGAGAAGTAGCTTCCAACTTGTAGTAGATTTGTCTTTAAAAGTGACTTTTACGGGATGAAATTTATTTAACAAGTAGGTAACAAAGACTCAAAGACTGGATAATATTTTTGATGGCTCATCGATAAATTAATTTAGATTTTGTAGTAATCTCAAGACTACACAAATATAAAGAAAATATATATTAGTAATAATATATAAATGACTAGCAGCGTCTCGCGGTTTCACCCGAATAAGTTTCGATCCCGTGGGAATATCGGGATAAATGTATCTTATGTGATATTCTGATGTATAAGCTATATTATTGTAAAGTTTCATCAAAATCCGTTTAGTAGTTTTTGCATAAAAGAGTAACAAACATCCATCCATCCATCCATCCATCCTCACAAATTTTCGCATTTATAATATTATAAGTAGCATGTAGGCAAGTTGTCCTAAACTTTTGAAAATCATGGTCTCACTAAAATGAGGGTACAAATTGCAATTTGTGTAAAGAGCAAAAAAATAAATTGCATAGACTAGCTTTTGCAGACATAGAAATGCTTTGTGGAGCTGGTTTTTTTTTTTCTAAATTATCTTTTAACGTAAAAAGTTGTCCCTGCGCAAGGGATTTTGTAAACTTTTATATTTCTAATGATTTTGTCTGTCAGGTACAGACGCCAGCAGATCAAGCTACCCGAAACTGTCAAATTCTCCCAGTCAACCTTGAAACTTAATGCTTTAGCGATAAAGTTGAAAATCTATCAAAGAAATTTTACCGATTGTAGTAGCTTGATGTGCTGGCGTCTGTACAATCAACCGCAAAATATAATTTAGTAGTTAGTAGGTGTACTTATCTAAGAGGGGCTTGTGGCTAAGTAATAACAGCCGCTAAGCTACGCTTGCCGCGGTTGGTCCGTGGATAGGTGACCATCTTCACATACCAAGACCCCTCCGTTTTTACAATTTTAATGTACCTATTTACTTTGAAAAATCATTGAGTTTCAAAAATTCGCAATGAATGTGCGCAATATGGAAGGAGTGATGGGGGCTATGGAGAAATGCTGCACTTGCACGCTGCGTGAGCGTGCGTGATCCATCGACACCCGTTCGATGTACGCCGTGCACAGGATGGATGAAAAGCAGCACATGAAGTGATTTTTTGCTCTATTGGTGTAATTGCTGTATGGCGTTCCAGTGTGAGCTTAAATAAATAAAATAAAATAAAAGGGTTCAGTGGTAGAAAATGCCTATGGCATCAAGTCCGCCACTACATTTATGTGCTTGAATGAATGAAAAAGTATTTATTGCGACTCGTACAGGAAGATCATAAAACTAAACTAAACTACTTAAACAAAATAAAAAACCAAATTATATAAAAAAACAGAAAATCCTATACGAGGCCAAAAGGTTTGAAGTATTAAATAAATATAATTAACTAGATAATTTTACGTTTCGCTGGCCGTCGCGACCATAAAGTATTTAGTAGCGTACGAATCAACTGGCGAAATGTGGGTATACACTGTACATACTAGGGTACTATAGGTACACCTCTGCCTAACACTTGGAATACAAGCGTGGAGTTGTGTTATCTAAATCTTCTTCTTAGCGTGGCGATAGCAATCTAAATGGACTCCGCTACTTGTTTGGCGCCATCACCAGCGTCCATCAGTTCCTGTAACGTGCAGCGGACAGGACACGCAGGACCCGATATTAAGTGTCCCATCGTTTTTGGAACAGCACCATATCAACACTCCAAGGCTGCGATACATAAATGATTCAACTAGACTACAAGAAATAATAATATTTTTTATTTCTTCGTTAAAATAAATAAAGTAAAATAAATAAAATAGCCTTTATTGCTGTTTCTTTCCTTACAATTAATACATGCCTACTTACTAAAAACTAAATTGATTTAATCGATGCTAACTTGCATTTGAATGATCGGCAACTGGATGTTTGTGTGGAACAGCTTGTCTGTCGACAAAGGCCTCCTCTAAAGATTTCCACGTATTCCTGTCTCTTGCTAAACGGGTCCATACCGGACCAGCTATTTTCTTGAGGTCATCTTCCCGTCTTTTGGTTTGTCTGCCTCGTATTTCTTTTGTTATCTCTTGGATACCATTCTGTTACTGACTTAGTCCATTTCTCTTTACTTTCTCTTAACATTTCTTCGTTAATTGTTCTTATATAGACCGTAAGCTAGTGACTGACAGGACCCCACCACAAAATTAACAAAATCCTGTGCAAAAAGAAAACGTAGTATTGCAGAAAACTTACAATATCCTGAAGAAACATTCACACGGTAAAGTTAAGGAACTCAATGACAATCTTATATTGATTTACGATAAGCTTGCAACGGAAAGTGGTGAGCACATATAAATTTTACATAAGTATTCCACTTTGTAAGCTTAGAACAGCTTTGGGGACCGAAAAATGTTACCTAAACGTGCCTAATGCTAAACTTGGAACCAACTTCATTGGAGATTTAAGTCTGGAGGTGGAATATTTTTACTTCACTGCTTATTTATTCATGATTCCTTTCTTAACTTGCGAAATGTGGACACCTCTACCTAGCTCTTCGGGGATTACAGTAAATAGAAAAGAAAGAAGATACATTTATTTAGCATAGACAAAGGCACTCAATATAACATACATCAGATAAAAAAATTGAATGTGATGTAAGAAATTAGCAGGAAAGTGGAATTAGCGTGAGGCTGCTAATTTCACTTTCGGCCTTTTTGGGCTGTGCCAAAAAGGCCCAGTTCAGCAAAAATGCCAGACAACTAGTGCCTAACGCTGGTTTTCAACTGGCGTTATGTTTTTCATGGGATTCCTTGCGATAAGGCTATATCTGCGGTCTTTCTGGGTAATTTAAAATGAAGTCGCGTTGTCTATATTCATATTTAGATAAGTGTTTGCAACTAAACTATCCAAAACCAATCAAGTACATGACGGATTTTGATGCAGTTTTCACCACCATTCAGATTTTTTATTTGCATATATTTTTTTTTCTTAATATTCAGCACATCAAATACTAAGTTTGACCATAAGTCCATGTTCGTAGGTACGTAAAAATATCGCACACGCACTGGATTTTCAACCCTTGGTGTTGAGCCGAGCGTTGAGAATTCAACAGAGCGCATCCCAGCGCGTCATAAAAATACACTGTTGGATTTTCAACTCTCGGCGCTAAGCAGTGCGTTGAAAATCAAGTGCGCGAAAAAAATCGCTGCGGGAATTTCGGGACCATGCGGACAACTAAATGCTGCTGTGTAACTAAATTACAAATTAATAACTAAACAAAACCATAAATTATTGTTTATTGGTTTACTTACATAACTTTTACAATATTTAGCACATCTAACTATTTACACTAAGTACTAAATCAAATGACTAACTGACTAATTATACAAATAAATTCAAAAACAAAAGGACACTCAGACATCGAAGTACTCGTCCGTATCGTTGTCATCCGGAAACGTGCCGAAAAGACTGGCAGTATTGCCACGTTGAATGGCAATGCTAATTCTTTGGCAAAAGAACGACCCATCCCTCTGGTCACGTGAAGTGTCGACCAGTCGGCGATTATTTATTGAGAAAGATTAAACACTACCAGACATTTAATAGCCCAAGCTAAGTCGAGGTCAATTGCTATTCATAATAAAAGTTCAGACTAAAGTACGGAGTCGGCTACGTCTACCTACAATGATCAATCATATAGTATGTATCGCACACCACCTATTTACCCGCCCAGGGCTGTAATTATGACAACTACCCGTACAATTTACCATTATCGTAGAATATGGTTGAATAATAACTACACTTAGCTGAATTACGTATAAGAATCATTGAACTGGCCAATTAGTGATCAAAAATAAATGCTTGAGCCACGCAAAGTAGAAGAGTAACTTTATAATTAGGTACTCTTGTTTTACTTATGGAAATAAGTGCTAAATACAGTAGGATTGTTCAATTATTTCAGGGGAACGCCGGGACGGGACACTCTAGAATGTCACATGGTCCCCCCCGGTGGGTTCCCGCATTGTCGAGGCGGGGGGCTCAGTAGCCGTGGCTTGGACTTGGACAACCACGGTGAAGCTAAGAGGAACCCGACGAGGGGCCGCTCGTCAGGGCTTTGCCAGTAAGCCGACGACGTAGCGGCCAACAAGTAGGATGCGGTGCCGCTTGGGCGACATCGCAAATGAGGCGGGCCGTGATGTGATATGGGAGGCATCACGGCTGAGGGTTGGAGTGCCGGTAGTGCGGTGCGCCGCTCTCCCTACTCTCCGCGGCCTTGACGGGGTCGCCACCGTATGATGGCGGACGCGGTGAGGCCGCAGGGGAAGAAGAGTGTTGGTATGACGTTGGCCGCTCTCCCTATCCTCTGCGGCCGAAAAAATTGGCAGGCGGTGGGGCCAATGACCTGACCCGTCGCAGGGGGACCAAGGGTGCCCAGACACGGGGTCGTCTGGCGCCCATGTGCTGGTTTGGTCCCTGGGGTGGTCACGGCGTGCCGTGTGTTCTTATGCGCCGGTGATGGGGAGTAATCCCCAGAGGAGGGTCCGGTGACGGACGGCCGCGGCGGGTTCACGGATGAGTGCTAAGGCGTGCCCGTGTTCCTGCCGTAAGTGGCAGAGGAGGACACCGTAGAGTTTTAGTGGGTTAGAGTCCCACATAACTGCACTATCTCCCCGTGGTAGTGCAGAATGCATGACCATTTCTCCAAGTTAAAAAAAAAAAAAGAAGGGTGTCGCATGGTGACCTTATTGGTAACTAGCTGCGCCCCGCGGTTTCTCCCGCATAAGTATCGACCCCGTAGGAATATCGGGATAAAAAGTATCCTATATGGTAATCCTGGTTATAAACCATGTGTGTGGCAAATTTTATCCTAATCCGTTCAATAGTTTTTGCGTGAAAGAGTAACAAACATCCATCCATCGATACAAACTTTCACATTTATAATATTACTAGCTGCGCCCGCGGTTTCACCCGCATACGTTTCGCTCGCGTGGGAATATCGGGACAAAAAGTACTCTATGTGTTATTTCCGGTTATAAACTATCTTTGTGCCAAATTTCATCCAAATCCGTTCAATAGTTTTTGCGTGAAAGAGTAACAAACATCCATCGATCCATCCATACAAACTTTCATGTTTATAATATTATAATATGCTACTACTATCCGAAGTAGGATAGTAGAATGTTCTTCAGAAAGGTTAGGTACGTAGCACCTACTCGCAACCTGCGTGCGTGTATGACCAGCATGAATACCCATGTATGAAAGTAAACGAGGAAAAAGGAGTATATTATAATCGTATCGTCGGATCGTAGCAGATGGCGTTTATAGCTTCCACCCACGGGAAGATGGTGTGAGTTTATGTATGTAATAAGACGTACATTAATTAATAGCAACACTTATATTTCACTAACTACACAAAAACATACTTTACAGACAACAAGAAGCGAGAATTTTATGGACAGCAGAACATTCGGATGGGCCGAAATTATCCCATAAAATTTTATCATGCCCCGACGAATGGCCGTCCATTATCGTCAAAAATCATCTTCTAACCAAAAACCCCCGAAATGGCGGATATAATCCGCCATTTTGGGGGAAAACACTGGACCAATAAAAGTTTGAGTCAATAAAGGGCAGCGCCATCTACCGATGGTTTGTGGTTTTCTTGTAGCCCTGTTTTTAATAGCTTGAAAATAAATTAGGTAAATGAAGAGTTTATGTTTAAGAGCTCTGGGAGATTTCAATAATGTATTGAATCTAATAACATCATCATCTGCCTAGCCTTTTCCCAACTATGTTGGGATCGGCTTCCAGTCTAACCGGATGCAGCTGAATACCAGTATTTTACATGGAGCGACTGCCTATCTGACCTCCACAACCCAGTTACTGGGTAATATGATATCCCTTGGTAAGACTGTTGTCAGACTTTCGGGCTACTGACGACCCGTAACGACTGTCATAGATCCACGAATGACCGCCGGGACCAACGGCTTAACGTGCTTTCCGAAGCACGAAGGGGCAAGAACCCTATGTGAAGATGGTTACCCATCCACGGACCAACCGCGGCAAGCGTAGCTTAACCTGATCGATCGACCCGTGCGGTGGTTATTAGTTAGCCACAAGCCCCTCGAATCTAATAACAACGTTAACATTAAATAGTATCATATGTAGGTCATCATTTGCCTAACCTTTTCCCAACTATTTTTGATCGGCTTCCAGTCTAACCGGATGCAGCAGAACCTCCACAACCCAAAGTAAGACTGGTTGTCTAACTTTCGGGTTTCTGACGACCCGTAACGACTGAAATAGTGTCATCTGTAGGTACACTTTGTGGTACACTTGACTTAGTGCTAGTTAATCAAACAGTTAAGTGATGCATCCAGCACCCTTACTAAGTTATGAAATAACTTGCATTAAGAGCAGTGGTCGCCCATACCTACATACCACAGTTAGACAAAAAATAATTGCAGGCAGTACAAGTATTTATAAACCCTTCGTAACATGGATCCACGCGAGACACAATTACTTTTTCATTATTTCTGTAATTACGGCATTCAACCGCTTAAATTAATGTTAGCATAAAACAAATAATTGCAGAATTATTATTTTCGTCTGGCGGATTAAATGAATGTTTTATTTTATTTGCAAATATTTTACATATACCTATATTATTATCTATTTTATTATTTTATTTAACTGCCTCTGACATCACAGCGGGCGCTATCGGAATACCAACACTGCGACATTATTTTTTAAAAGTCACGAAAGATTTGGCCACCCGACGGATTTTAGTACAAACTGACGGCTAAGTAAGTACGAGTATTGATTAAAACTATATTCTTTATATAGGTAATTAATAAAATCTGTTGAGCCGAAATTAAATACTTTTAATTAACTTTTGCCTTTCATTCGGCACCTTTCACTCGAAGTGTCTGAGCACAAAACTGGAAAATGAATTCATCTCAGTACCCAGCCAAAAGAAAATCCGACTACCCTCAAAATCGTGTAAACCTATAATGAAAACAGTTGGAACATTATCTCCGTGCCTAAACAATGGAAGTCAACAGCCAAATGAGCTACCTTGAATTTTAATTATCTCATTACCGTCATACAAGCCTCCTTGCTGTTTTCCCTACAAATAACGTCGTCAGCGAGATTATCTGCGGACAAAACGCGCAGAATTTAAACTCATGTAAACCACTAATGGAGTATGCAGATACCAAATTACAAACGTAGGTCTATTTTTTCATTTTGTAAAAGGACTATGCCCGTAGCTCGTACAATTGCCTGTAGCGTGAGTGCGTTTGTCATTATATATCTGACATTAAAACACACAATATGATCTGTGGTCTTCAATCAGAAGATACTCCAGTTTAGCTACAATTTATTGAGAAATCCCTACATATTATCATAAATTAAATTCGCTTTTTGACCTATTCGTGTATGTCTGTATACCATATTGTTCTTCTAAACTACTCAACGGATTTTGATGCGGTTTTAATTGCCATTTAGGGAATTTATTCCGGAAAATACGTTTTATACATAAATATGAATCAACATCAAAAAGCGTCTATCTGTTTCGGTCCAAACGCGCATCCTCAAATACTTCGGACATATCTCCCGGCGTGAAGGAGACTCTATAGAGCGCCTTGTCGTGCAGGGTAGAGTGGAGGGAACTAGACCACGCGGACGCTCACCCATGAGATAGACTGACCAAATCAATCTGCAATGGGTGATCCCTTGTATCCCTTGTATGAGTGCACAAAAATACCAGAAATCGGAGTCAGTGGCGAATCACATCAGCAGACCAATCGTGAGGCGAATCACATCAGCTCCTAGACAAGAAACTGAATGAGGATCACGACCGCTCTGACAAGAGTGCTACGAAGAAGAAGAAGACAAATATAAAACTTAAATACTTACGTATAATAAAAAAATCTTGATGTTTTGTCAAGTCGCACAAACCGCGAAGGAGGGGCGGGTCGCTAATTTATTTATTTAAACTTTTCGCACAAAAATAGGTACAAAAGGCGGACTTAATGCTTTAGGCATTGTCTACCAGTCAACCAAGGGTGGTGAAGAGATTAGATGGCAGGTGCATTGGTTGAGAGGGACAATGATAAAAAAAACACTTAAAACTAGGTAAACAAATACATAAATAGGTTATACATATACACATACATACTATTACTATAATACATACTTATAATATATGTCGCATCAAGAGTGGCCGGAATGCGAAACATCGGGTCTTCTTCACGATCCGACATAGTTAAACTTAGCTATGGGCACTGTCGTGGGTACTCGAACAGAAGATATTTTTAAATCAAAGTAATTTTATTAATTCTCACAATTTTACAATAAACCGAAACAAACACGTGCGTTGGTACTGAGTGTCTGCCAAGACAGTCGAAACTCAACTGACCGAACACTCGGTCGGTCCCTTCCCTGTCCTCGCTGCATCCCCTCTACCGACGATCGTGTCCAAGCAATATGGCGCCACGCCACGCTTGCGTTTCCGGTGACGATTATTATTAGGTTTACAAAATAAATTGTTAGATGGCGCTGCGTATTGACCATGGCGCCATCAATCCACGACACGGCCATCCCTGACTAGCACCCGTCCTCGGGTGTAATACCTGTGGACAAAAATTAACTCAGACAGTAATCTAGCTCGGCTATCCTGCCAGTGAAGCAAAGATTAATTCTCTATGGTACTTTATTTCATCTAAATCTAAGTGAAATAATCAGCTGTACTAAGGCTTCATACAAGAAGCTTCCGTAGAACACACATTGGAAAAGATCCGATCAACAAGTTACACAATAATGCTTACAAAATTGTCTACCATAATTCATCAGCAATGTACAACCAACTCATGAAACTTTCACAATACACTGTGCACCAACACAGATCATAATCGCACCAACGATTATCAGACCCATCGCCACATGTTTCTCATGAGGTGCGGTCTCAAGTTTAGAGTATGGGTGTACAAGCCTGCTAATCAGATGTGGTCTCACTACCACTGTCACTGACTATGACATCTAATTCTCGAGGAACTTGATGATCGGGGATCTTCCTCACACGATCATGGGGGTCAGATTACCACACAAGTTACTACCACGCAGGCTATTGCCATACTATATTGCCTAAACTTTCTTTGACAAGAAAGCACTGGGATCAAAATCACCGGAATCAAAACAAAATGAAAACTTCTCACCGGATTCAATTGCTAGGTGATCAGTGGCTGGCTTCACAGTGCAGGCATTCACCCGGTGCTCTACGTTGCCGCTGCTAGTCTTGGTGTCCTTTTTCGGGCAGCGAGTGGCGATATGACCTGGTTCGTTGCAGTAGTACCGCGTAGGCGATGATGTTTTGTTTGGTACACTGCTCGGAATGCCGACATAGCAAACTTAAACGCGCGGCTCGCTACTTGCCGCTGCTGCAGGTGCTGGCCTGGAATGAAACATGACCGCAAAGTATCACATAGCTCGGTTACTCCTGACCACATTTGGTACAGGCAAAGACACAATGAAAATTCGAACAAACTAAAAATAGCAGAGTTCAGAGTGTTACCCACTATTTGATTCCCAAATCTCAAGGTTACAATAAAAATAATCAACCAAGATGAATGTGTCTCATACTATCTAGTAACCTCCAGTTACTTAACTCGTCAAATTAATTTGCGCATGGGCCCCCTCGGATCGCCAAATCACTCTTGGACTTTTTGGTTTCTCACGAAACCCCACACAACACACACAACTTAATCTCTACTCTGTTTCAGCAACAAAACTATTACTTGACTTTCCTCAAATTCGTTAGTAATACTCTGATCAAAACTACCATCGATAACACGAGGTTCCTCTAAGCCTTAGTAAGAATTGGTCAGAAACTGTATCAATTTACTCGCAGATTAAATACAACGCTCATGGCCCGGCTGCCGCAGCAGCTAGTGACACTCGTGCCACCCATATCGTCATCACCTCAAGTGATACGATCTACACACATCACTTCACATAGAGTCTACGACTCCCAGGTCATTACAAGACCAACACAACAATCGTCTCCTTTGAGACCCGGGTTCCCGCTGCACCACCATCGCTGGCCATCGCCCCCTGAACAACTCACAAGTGAGTTGCAGTTACGACTACAGACAAGTACGTACAGTGCGACCTAATAGCCATGGTATGTGCTCTACTACTCGGTGTAGGAACTTTCCTCACCGTCTTCTATGTTTAACCCGTTAGGAACTCCACGTAGAGGCATCTTTTGTATGTGATCGTGAGTGTTGATTCAACCAGAGTAATAGTAAACAAACTTTGATTATCTAAACATAGCGTAAATCATCAACCAGAGCCATGTACCATTGTTATCCACATTAACAATCATTTTTATCACTAAGAGCCTTAGACACCTGGAAACCCACACACGAGTAAACCACTCTAACGCCACGGCTCTCCAGCCAACCAGCAATTGCATTGCTCTCACACATCCAACGCATGGATCCGTGTGCATCACCCTGTGACACCACACTACTACGGCCGATAGAGAACCCCTACTCCCGTGCTTCCCATAATGTAGGCTTGCTCATCACCACTGTGATTACTATCTACTTCGACTGGTACATGACATCTCTGACATGACATGATCTGACATCTGGCATCTTTCTTTACCTATGCTACCTTAAACGGACCTCTGAACTTCCGATCTAACTTAATCTTTTAATCTAATTTCACTCTTCGTTTTCTAATAACACGAAATCGTCAACCGAACATTATAGCTGCCTTTGTTTTATCAAATATAGCTTTCTGTTGTTGACCGTTTAAAACTGAATTTTTTACAAGAGACAACAAAAACTCTGTGTGTGACATGTTAATCGAAAAGCCTAGGTGTCAATATTTCACGTAGGTAATATCATAATATTACTTTGCAAGTAAATGTCGGGTAGAAAATAGCAATAAAATCTCAAGCTGTTGCTCGTTAATCGCAACACTACATGTGATATGTTCTGTGCTGACTAAACATGTTTGACCAATACTAGTCAATGCAACAACGTTATTAAATCGTTTGTCACTTAATTTGGCTGCAAAACTCGCTTTTAATAAACGAGCATTCAGCACCAGAATCGTAAACAAAACAATACAGCTCACCTTTATTTTCTAACGTGTCTGAGGGTAGTTGTACAACGTCCACTCGCCGTACACGACTTCTAGCACGTTTTCCACCATCTGCTTAGCTGCCACTACTCGTGCACAGGAATGCGATATATCCTGGTTTCCCTCACTTGCAGCACACGAAAGGCTTCGCTGACGGCTGCGGGGCTGCTGTTCCATCAGACGCATCCATTTTTGACACTAGCATCTTCATTTTGAACACGTGGGTCGTTGTGGATTTATTCCGCTTCTGATGTCGCATCAAGAGTGGCCGGAATGCGAAACATCGGGTCTTCTTCACGATCCGACATAGTTAAACTTAGCTATGGGCACTGTCGTGGGCACTCGAACAAAAGATATTTTTTTAAATCAAAGTAATTTTATTAATTCTCACAATTTTACAATAAACCGAAACAAACACGTGCGTTGGTACTGAGTGTCCGCCAAGACAGTCGAAACTCCACTGACCGAACACTCGGTCGGTCCCTTCCCTGTCCTCGCTGCATCCCCTCTACCGACGATCGTGTCCAAGCAATATGGCGCCACGCCACGCTTGCGTTTCCGGTGACGATTATTATTAGGTTTACAAAATAAATTGTTAGATGGCGCTGCGTATTGACCATGGCGCCATCAATCCACGACATATATATATATTTATATATTTACAAAATCAAGGGAGAGAGATATCGAGATGACTCTACGCTATTTGTTTTGAAAATAACTCTGCAATTTCCGCTAATTAGGTTACAAAACACTATGAGACAAAAACGCTTAGGAATGTGTAAGAATATATTCATTTATCTGCAAAATTAGATACATTAAACCCAGCAATGCAAAAGCAATAAGCGACAGCATGTGTCGGTATTTGTACCGTGTACTGGTGAACGTTTTCCAATCGCCAATATTCGCAGAGTTCCAATATTCATTCGGAATCAATTCGTTTTGTATGCGGCCGCACCATATTCGTGTCTGTTGTCAGTTTAGCTTACCGACGTATGTAAGCTTTTATGGCTTAAAGGCTGCTTTACCTGACGGACGGAATTTTTGTGAGGTACATATTTTATTTTTAAAAATCTCTCAATTCTTACAAATTACTACGATTAAGTTTTTTCGAGTTTTGAGTGTGAATGAAAAATATGGATTACTAGCCCCGCGGTTTCACCCGCATAAGTTTCGATCCCGTGGGAATATCGGGATAAAAAGTATCCTGTATTTTAATCCTGGTTATAAACCGCCTGTGTGCCAAATTTCATCCAAATCCGTTTAGTAGTTTTGGCGTGAAAGAGTAACAAACATACATCCATACAAAGTTTCGCATTTATAATATTATTACTAGTAGGAGCAGGATTAGTAGGATAGTAGGATACTAGCCTCAGCCCACGGCTTCGTCCGCGTAAAATTGTCCTCTGCCAGCACTATTACTTTGTTTTCGCTTAGCGTTCTTTCTGAGTTTTTTTTTTCTTTTTGATCGGCTCCTAAGGGTAGCGTAATGATAAATAGCTTATAACCTTCCTCAAAAAATGGACTATCAAATACAAAATTAAATTTTTCAATCCGATTGGTAGCTCCTGAGATTATTGCATTCAAGCAAACAAACTCTTCAGCTTTATTATTAGTCCACATATAGATGTAGAAGTCATTCAAAAGATAATAATGTTATTCTAACTTCACTTCACAATATACCCACGACGATCTAGTCACGAGTTTCCAGTAATCCAATAGAATGTATAATATTACGGACGCGCCCTACACGACATGAAGCGGTTCTCTCCGGAGCATACGTCGGAAGGTATTCGAGAGCCGCTGCTAAGAGGTTAGGTCGCAGTTGCACAACGGAGGTTCTAAGCAATCAGATGGAAACCAAGAGCAGATAAATCGGCATTTGTTACAGGTGTAGCGGCATTTACACCACCACATGCGAACTGCGCATCACACTGACGTCACGCGAAATCCTGCATCGCGCAAGCAAAGTTTTCCGTGCAACAATCATATACATATACAACGTCCCGACATCAACCGTCAAGCAGTTGCTTACAGACACGATACCCGTCTGGTCGGAGGATCCTCCCTTTTCTATTAGTGATCATTACACTCTGATCCTCTTGCCGTACAGCTGTGTTGCGTATTTCCTGTATAGAGATTCAGGAAACAGGCAACACAGCTGTATGAAAGAGGACACTCATGAAAAACGTAGAACCGTGGAGAATGGAAGGAAGCAAAGGCCCATAATCAGCAATAGGGGATTCCGGGCTGGATTGATGATGAAGATGAAGGCGGCATCCGATATGATTGGCAACTGCTTGGAAAAATACAAGCTCTGCTACAACATATACATATGTATAGTCGATAACAGGTGGGTCTTCATGAACGCGCAGAGTAAACGCAACGGAAATTCAAACGAATTTAAAATTCAAAATACTTGTTTCGCACAAAATATTAAAAGTTTTTAGAGTTTATTTATGAGTGATACTTATTGCGACTCAAAAATTGTGCGACCTTAAAACGACTTAGCGTGCTTTCCTAGGCAAATACCCCCTTGCCTAGGAAAGCACGCTAAGTCGTTTTCACCGCCAACTTCCAAAGTCCAGGCTGTTACTGACAAATTCCTAATAGAAATACCCAATAATACTTTTTGTCCGACCTGGGAATCGAACCCAGGACTCACCCACCTACGCTCAGATGTCGATTGCTTGCGACCACGAATCCAACGGGGCAGTAATACAACACAAAACAATAATACAACAATTCATTGTCCAAAATTGGACTCGCTAATTGTATCACCCCGCTCACACTGTCACCTAACAGCATTCCCGCTACTCGGGGACGACTGCATAAACTCCATTCCATGCATAACATTATTCGGCAACGGGGGGGAGGGCGAGGTGTACACGTGCGTGGATCGGAAATCCGTTTTGTAAATGTTTTTCACCTTGCAGACTGAATAGCATGGGCGCTATTTTATTACTGCAAGAGAAGTCACAGAAGGTCAAATTAAAATCCGGGTATTTTTCTTTATCAACATCATCATTCATAAGTACGACCGACGTCTACCACGGCTGGAAATGGGTGTTGTCCTTTCAAAACATCCAACGGACCCTGGTTTTTTTCTTCGTATTTTTAACAATGTCAAAAACAAATAAGTAATAATTAATAATAACCAGTAATTAACTGTTTTTGGCATTGCCATTTCACTTGGAATTTCTAAAATTATGCACATGTAAAAGTTTTTTTTTTATTTTATGGTTGTTCCTCTCAACCAAAGCACCTGCCATCTAATCTCTTCACCACCGTTGGTTGACTGGTAAAGAATGCCTAAGGCATGAAGTCCACCTTTGTACTTTTTTATGTGCGAAAATTTTAAATCAATTCATTCATTAATTCATTTTTATCGTGACTGTGGCTAATTCTTGCAAGCTGTCCCTCGGCATTTGTTTGAGCTTATAATCATCTCTTGATCATCGCCAACTCCATCCTGCTGGCGATAATCGCCAACAGACTGGATTGCCCTTATATCCGGCAACGCTGCTGCAGCAGACATATAGCTACCTTGTGAATGTTCGTTTTTGTCTGTGCTTGTAATCCTGTCTGTATCCTTTTATGTATCTGTTTGTTTAATAGTCCTGTTACTTGAATTAACCTAATTGTATTTATTTTTTATCATCTTTTTCTAAGTGATACTACGGTACCAATGTGTCTGTACTGTTGTTTGATGTTTTATTTTAATGTGGGAGTTGCGTGATGCCCTAACCCTTCCAAATGTGTCAAGTTTATTTTTGTTAGCGCCCCTTTAATTTGGGGTTAGAACCGTACCGCAGTACCGGTTTGTACCGTCTTGAAATATTTGTACAAATCTCGGTACAAACATAACTAGCTTTTGAAGCAGTTATTAATTTCTGCATTTGCAATGAAACTACTCGTCTCTCGAGTATAGCTATCCAAATACCGTAATATCCATAGTATAATATCTAAAGATACATAGATAAGTAGTAGACCACTGCTGTCATTGCATCCACGTCATTTATTAACCGACTTCAAAAAAGGAGGAGGTTCTCAATTCGACGGTGTTTTTTTTTTGTGTGTGTGTGTTTGTGACGCGATTACTCCGCCAATTGTGGACCGATTTTCAAAATTATTTTTATGTTCGAAAGGAGATACTTCTGAAGTGGTCCCATAGTCACCAAGACAGGATCTGTTGATTGGATCCTGGAGAAATCGAGGGCAACCCTCAAATTTTATGGGCCCACACATCGTTTTTTTAAACCAAAATTACTGGTGAAAATTACAACTTAAAAGTGAAAACAAAAACTTTTTTGCAAAAAAAGGTCTTTTTTGGAAGTCGGCTTTTTTTTTATTTCTATATCAACCTTACAACTATCATAACAGGCCTAACCTAATGCGATAGTGTAGTTATCCACTGAAAATTAACTTATTTAACCTTACATACCTAACAACAAATAATATAATTTTTTACCTCACATAACTAACTATATTTAATAAAACTCTTGCGAATTCATTCAAAGAACACGAAAAAATATCCAGTCTCTCATGGACTTCGTTCACCACACGGATTGTTCGGGTGAGGGGTGCTTTCGCCAGTAGATTGGTTCTGGCCACGGGCACGTTTAGCGTTAGTTGCGGGCGTCTCCGCCTCCACACGTACTGGTCTGGCACTCTAAGTTCCAGTTGACGCAGCACTCCCGGGTTATGTGCTACGCCACGCAGTAGCTTCACTAAATACGCAGCAAGAACCCTGAGTTCATTATACCATGTATGATGTAAGTACTTATACTATTCATTCATACATGCTAATATTAAATACCGTATGTGAAAGGAGCCTAGTAGCCTGTGTTTAGTTTAGTTTATGATTCTATACGAGTCACAACAAATACTTTTTCTTCCTTTCTTTCTATATATCAGTTAACTTTTTCACGCCTTAACGAACAGATTTGGAAGAAATTTGGCACACGGATTGACCAAGACCTGGGTTAGGACGTTGGATAAAACTTTTAGTGCCGGAATTACGATCCCGTGGGACAATATCCGACCTCCACGCGGGTAAAGTGACGGGCAAAAGCTCGTTTCAAATAAAGAAAAAAACAAATCCACCTATACAGATATAATAACCATTCCTCATTTTAACATCTACAAAACAAGTGACGCGCGATAAATATTTTCTCCTTTTCCTTGACCATTACAGCAAAAGGTACCTCCGTATACACGAATAAGAAAAAGGAGAGTTTAAAGAGATATATTTCGCTGGACTATCGTATGTAGGGCGTAACAAACCGCTGTTTAGCACGGGAAAGGCGATACATCATCGGAATTGGCTACACGGACCATGAGTTATAGAGTATGGAGATAAAATATGTCAAGATTTTTTTGCTGTTATAGGTAGCAAGAAGCACCAGATATTAACGGGTCAGTTGCCGCCTATACACGTGTTTAAAGACTTGCACAAAAATTAAACCCGTCATCCAAAAGTAACGTCGACATAAGTTTTTCTTGTCTCTGCTACTAGATACTTACCTATTTATTTATTTAACACTTCCAGCACACAAATGTACACGGGCGGACTTAATGAAATAGGCATTCTCTAGCAGCCAACCTTTGGGTGATGCAGACAGGCTGACAAACAGTGGTAGGTGCAATCTTGAAAATTAAGGAATAAATATTTTAAATATAAAGATAAACCTATTAAAACTATAAATATTATATATACCTAATTACATATAAATATAAGCACAAATAAATATTACACATGAATATACTAAAAAGAAAAATGACAAACAATGTGAAAATATTTCCTGCCGTTGCTTGTGATGATGGGTACTGTCAGCTCCTTGCGAATATGCTCGCGATCTTTAACTTTAAAGTATAATCGGTTGCTACCTATTAATACATAGTTTTGCTTCGACCAATAGTTTTTTCTACAACATAGATAGATTTCCGTTTATTTGTAAAGCAATTTTCAAAGTAGTTTTTTTTTTGTTAAAATCAACACTCGAAAGTTCTAAAATCTTCCTAAAACTGAGGCAAAATAAAATGGTACTGGTACGCCAAGTAGAGTAATTATGTGCGCTAAAACAAGTATTGGCAATAACAACCATATAACAATCTGCAACTATCAAATATCACAATCCACTGTGTTCCAGTCTGTACTTCAATACAAAATTACTCAACGTAAGTGGCGCCACCGCGGCATTTTTAAGAACTAAAGTTCGCCGCAGAGTTGTCTTTTTTCTAACTAGATGGCGTTGGGATCGAGTTAGATCTCGCTATGGTTTCGTTACCGCGGTTTGGTTGGGTCGGCCGGGCGAAATATGAAATTTAACTTTGCGCAGAGGCAATATCGTAACCAATGAGGTTAATCCGAGGTGCGATTATTGCTAGTTGAAAACTTTACCAATACCCCGCCGTGTGGACGTGAAATACCGTCCGCGATGGCAATTTTTGAATGGCCGTAGTTGGCCTAAGAATTCAACAATGACTAATAAAATAGGATAGAAATATTCTATTTAAAAAAAATATATGCATCACGAATATTAACAAATAAAGTGATGGTGACGCTCTGTTTGTCAAGGGAAGACGTGTGATCCAGTATATTTATTGATAGTTCGCTATTCAAGATAATAATTATTATTATGAACCGTGTTTTTTATTTTGCGGTTTAAAGTAAAGTTGTAAATCATATAGCAATTTATTTTATTTCTTTCTTGTATGACAATATGTCCTACTAATATTATAAACGCGAAAGTTTGTATGGATGGATGGATGAATGTTTGTTTGTTACTCTTTCACGTAAAAACTAATACACGGATTTGGATGAAATTTGGCACACAGATAGAAATTTAATTGTGTTTCCTTCTGTAGGTACTAAGTGTAATTTTAGATAAGTACCTACTTGATTGATATTTGTTAATATTTGTACGGCGTCAACGGCAAACATGTGATCTATATTTTTAATTACAATACGTTTTTACACCCATTAAATATTTCGACTAACTGACAATTTTTGCCTCATGAACCATTGTATAAAGAATGTCCCAGAAAAGGGACATACGATGGTTGTCACCCGCTCAAGCTACAGAGCACCGGCTGAGATTTATCATGACATGTCCTAACGTGGCGCCGAATACATATCCCTCACAACTTATTTCATACACAAGGCCCTTGTTTTTATATATATAAGAAAAACAAATGCTCCCGTTATTATTCTTACCGTTTTTCGTTTCTTTATTGTACGAGTATTTAGGTATATCTGTCATATCTTGCAAGTCTAATCTAATAATAAATAAATAATAAATAAAAATTAATTCATTTTCTCCCACAAGATACATACGTTTCTTAAATTTAAATAAACAATGCTAATACTTGGAAGGGAGACAGGAGCCCATACTAAGTAAAGAACTTGTGTCATGGGTCTCCTGGCCTCCTTATCTCGGACAGGTATACATACGTGCCAGAATCTAACTAATTAAGAGTTGCGTGATTGGGAATGAGCTAAATGAGTGGTTTGTTGAAGAGCTAAATGGCCTCACCATTTAGCTCTTCAAGGTCAATTTGGAAAAAAATCGTACAAAACACAAATCTGTTTAATGAACCGTGTAGGTCTTCACGGGGCGTCTGCCCCTAATTAGGGACGATGCGATTTTATAGAGCAAAAAGTTAAGGGTTATGTCCCTCATGATTAGTAGGTACTTGGATTTAACTAATTAGAGTTAGACATTTGTTGGTCGCCGAGATGACACTGCGACTAGATTTTGAACGTTTTAAATTACGAGAATTGGCCTTCAGTGTAAAAAAACCTTTTTTTTTGTGTAAACAAAAAAAAACAGTTTTCAACAATATTCAAGTAACTACACGACCAACTGTATGTCAGAGTGTTGGCTGTCTTATATAATTTAGGGCTAATTTTACCAACGCCAGATAGTTTTATCCGAGGAATATAGACGTCAATTTTATTCCACGAATAAAAAATATCTGTCTATTGAAAAATTAGACGTTCATTGTTTGAAAGAAAAGTCACACATTTCACAGCAAGTTAAATAGTAATGATACAACACCACATATTTCCTATATTCCCCGAAGGGTCAGGCAGGTGTGTACTATATCACACCAACATTTAGCCATGTTTGATGTAACAGGGGACGAGCTTATTGCCATCAACCGGGCACAAATTCAAGTTCCGGGCTGCTACTGAGTAACTCCAGATGGAAAAATCTAATGAGACTATCAATGTCCGACCCGGTAATCGAACCCAGGACGACCACCATGCATAGGAGCACAGAACAGGAGTAACGCTTGACCAAAGAGGCAGTCAGGTACGAAACCGTTTTTTTTTTTTTCAAATCTTTTTACAAGCTTTTCCCCTTTTTCGTCCAACAACTGGAATACAGAGGACCAAATTAAGGCAATTCTTTTCCAGATTTTTATCTTAAAAAATGAGTAACGTTTCGTTTCAGCTAAAGAATTTTGTACAAAAATAAAGAAAAAATCACGTAGCAGAGAGTAATTTCTTTTTTTTCGTTATACTTTTTATTCTGTTTTTTTTTTTAATGTTTTTTTTTCTTCATTCGTTAAAGTCAAAGATCACGTCCCCCGACCGTCGACCGTCTGTCGACCTACCAATGTATAGCACGTGATATTTTCTTTATTGTTTCTCAAGTAATCTTGAGAAACACGTGCCGTGTTCTATAAGTAGAACCTTTAAACAATATCTGAGGGGCAAGTCTCGTAATTTTAAGAACGTTCACAGTCTGATCTCAGTCTCAATCTGTCAAAAATACCTCTAATTTCCCTACATTTTGACAAGTTTTTGACGTTCGTTTGTCACCGAGATGAGACTGCGACTAGATTTTGAACGTTTCAAATTACTAGAATTGGCCTTCTCTTGTGTCGTATCTGTCTGCGTGAGTGAGTTTTTATTTTATTCAAGAGGAACAGCAAACAGCTACAACATATAGTATAAAAAAAGAAATACACATAATATTTCAACAATGTCGTAGCCCACAACACTGTTCTCAGATTAACAGTGGAATATGTTAAACAATTAATTAATTAAACGCTAGGATAAAATAATACATAATAATTTTAAAAACTAAACTTACATAACCATCACGCTTATCTGTACCTTTACACATCAATCAAGAGAGATCCTTGAGTGTAAGGACATTTGAACTTACTGGGAGAACATGCGAAAATGTCAATATGTTCAAAAGTCATGTTGTAGGCATCTATAATTCTGCGAACAGTGAGTTGTTCTTATAAACTTTGTTTGATACAGTTTTCAGAGTAATTTAAAGAATTTATTCTAGAAGATTTATTTATAAGTTAGGTTTACGTAGGCAGTCGCGCTCCATGTAAAATACTGATATTCAGCTGCATTTGGTTAGACTGGAAGCCGACCACAACTTAGTTGGGAAAAGGCTAGGCAGATGATGATGATGATGATTAAATTTAAATGTTATAAAGAAATCTCAATGTTTTGTCAACTTGTCAAACTATGCGACGCATGTGCGGGTCGCTATCTAAGTAGTGATTTATAAATATAACTAGCTGCGCCCCGCGGTTTCACCCGGATAAGTTTCGATCCCGTGGGAATATCGGGATAAAAAGTATCCTATGTGTTAATCCTGGTTATAAACCATCTGTGTACCAAATTTCATCCAAATCTATTGTGTAGTTTTTGCGTGAAAGAATAACAAACATCCATCCATCGATCCATCCATACAAACTTTCACGTTTATAATATTAGTAGGAAGTAGGTTAGTAGAACAGTAGGAAGAAGGATAGGAAGTAGGATTTATCTGAAATTAAGTTGTTAAGCCCAACCGAGTTAGGTACGTTACTGCTCATCTCAGTCATGCTCACACGTCCATGAACGGGCGGTAATGGACATATCAACTCACACACTGATATCTAAATGCCTACTTCTAAATATGAACTTCTGCCATTCACAATCGTGTGGGAAGATAGCTTTTAATATCACGCTTGCTAACAGATTCCAGCATAGCAGTGGCATTTACTGATCTCATGTTATACCCGAGTCGCTTTGTGAAAACACAAAAAAAAAATTCAAAACTTGTCAAATATGTACGGAAATTAGAGGTATTTTTGACACATTGAGACTGAGATCAGAATGTGAACGTCCTTAAAATTACGAGAATTACCCCTCTGGTATCTTCTGAAAATAAAATTACTACTTTTATATGTTATATTTATCTTATTCAATATTACAGATGTAAAATGAATTGGTCCGCCATCTTTGGGAGTGGATTTAGAATGATGTCACTTAGCTAACCCCGCATTGTCATACAAACCAAACTCGCATGCAAAATCTCAGCTCAATCGGTTGGGAATAACTGTCATAAAATCAGTTGCAAGATTTGAGTTACTAACTAACAAAGAAAGTTAAATACAAGCTTGTAAAGGGAAGTGTTGAGACCGCTCGCGCTTCACTCAACATCGCCGCGCGCTGGCGGCAGTGAACGAGGGGTGCGGGGACAGCGGGAAATCAGCTGGCCAACGGCCGAGCGCGAACCCCCGCGCCGCACCGCCGAGTCAGTCAGCTGTGGTTCTCCATGATACACGGCTGCGCCAGCGCGTCTTAATTTCTCTCTTAAAATCTTGTACTTATGTTCAACCGACCGTTGTAATTTTATATCTTTTTACATCATTATACTTGTTATACAGTCCACTATAATTTCATTTTGCTCCACCACGACCTATCGTCGCGATCAGGAAGGAATACCATAGATGATGATATAATTTTGACTCGTCTGATAGTTAAGTCCATGCCAGCCACCGAATCCAACATAAAACTTTAATAATTAACCAAACTGATTACGTATGCAACAGATTATAGGCATATTTGTCAAAAGGTATTACAGATTTTGCCTAAACAGTGCCAGCTTATTTGCCCCCGCCCTCTCACCACAATACCTCGTCAATGTTGATGTTTGGAAAGCCAAATATTCCTGGAATAATGTTCGATCACAATATGCCACATGCTTACAGTATAGAATAATCAGTCTATAACTTTCCCACTACTGGGCTACAGGCCTCCTCTCTGTGAGAGGGAGTGGGCCGTAATCTATCATGCGGGCCCAGTGCGGGTTGGCAGATAACACATGTCTTCGAATATTTGGTCTAGGGCAGCCGGTTCCCTCACGATGTTTTCTTTAACCGTTTTGAGAGCAGTGGTGATGGAATTAAATACACAAAGTAAAGTGCCTGTCTGGGTTCGAACTCACGACCTACAAACTCGTAAGTTGGGGCCGATACCACTGGCCTACCACACACCTCTGCATTACCCGTCGTGGAAAAGGCGTGATGTTCTATGTTTTTACAAAATCCACCAGAACGATAATTGGTCCTTTGGCTTTCTCTAAGTCTAAGGACAATAAATTAACAAATTGTGACTTCCTAACACAGTACCTTTTGTTTAAAAACACGTTAATCTTTTTATTTTTTTGTACTCTTTGTTCCGTTCCCACAGACAAACCGTGAAAACGGTTTTGTGGGGCATAGTTTATAAGCAAGATTTTTGTAAATTTATCTTTAATAAAGAAATAAAATATATTTAGCCTTTATGGGGCAGAAACGAAATTCGTGCAGCGTCTGTAACCACCCGACTAAGTCTACCTAATGGGGGATTTACACTAAGTCGATTGTCGCCTTGCGGGTTGGTCGCTTTCAAAATCGCCTCACAAACCGAATCACCAAAACACACAGGTCGATAAAAATCGCCACCTGCGATTTTTATTAGGCGATTTTGCATCAAAATATCAACATGTATGCGCCTGGCGATCGCCTGGGACTGAGCATTTTCACGGTTGATTTTTGTTACCCGCCGCATGCGTCCTGTCGCCGCACGACAATAGTCGAAACCTACTCTGCTTTTGAACTCGTGTTTTTAGTCACCTCTGGCCTAGCCGAATTGCCGTTGAGACAATCGATTTTCGCTCAGTGGCGAAAGTCGTTCGGCTATGGTCACCTGTATAAAGCCCGCATTAAAGTTCAAATTTTGATTGATAAAATTGACCTTAAAGTTAAACTAGTTAGACTAGTAAACTACCAATTTCGTTTTTGCCCTAAAAAGGTTAATAGAATTATATAGTCAATTTACGTAACATTTGGTTTCGACTAGACCAATTATATCTATTTGAAAATTATGTTTATACAATATACACCCTAAGGGTTGTTTTAGTTACACAAACAACTATATTTACTTACGTACTGAAACATTAGGTACCTCTCATAAATTAAATAAAGCTGAAATTCCATTACAGTGGATACAGTAAATAATATACGAAAACATACGGAATCCTGATGAGGACAGCATATTCACAGCGAAGCGCCTACGTGCTCATATTTACATATACAATACAATATTTTCAGTCGACGAGACGTCAAGACTAGTCAGAGGTATTGTAGACTAGCTTTTGTCAGCGGCTTCGCCCGCGTGGATGTCGGAAATTATCCCACAGAAATGTACAGACGCCAGCACATCAAGCTACTACAATCTGTCACATTTCTTTAATAGATTTTCAACTTTATCGATGAAGATTTAAGGTTCAAGGTAGATTGCGAAAATTTGACAGTTTGGGGTAGCTTGACCTGCTGGCGTCTGTACTACCGGGATAAAAGGTGTGTGTCTTATGCGTCAATCCAGCCAGTTAATGTGTTAATCCTATGTTAACAAATAGGATTCAGGATCTGAGAAGCTGGATCATGTCATACACTATCAGCAGCAATGGCTATCATTTTGACAGTTCAACAACATTCATTGCGGTATTTACGTTGTTGAGCAGACAAATATTTCGAACATATGAAGCAATGGATTAGCAATATCCTTCAAAATGATTCAGATTCTGATTAATAGTGTGTTACGCAATTAGGGTGCTGGTTATAAACTATCAGAAGGCTAATTCTCGTAATTTAAAACGTTCAAAATCTAGTCGCAATCTCATCTCGGCGACAAACAAATGTCAAATACTTGTCAAAATGTAGGGAAACTAAAGGTATTTTTGACAGATTGAGACTGAGATCAGACTGTGAACGTTCTTAAAATTACGAGAGTTGCCTCTCTGGTTGCAATAGGTACAGCAAGTCCAATTTTGAACTACATGGTCTGAATTCGCTAACCTCAAGCCTGCCTTACATATTTTCCTTTGGTCAGGCCTATGGTACTTACCAGGTTCAAATACGGAAAAATCAAAGTAAATCAACAAACCCAAATCAACTCGCAAATCCCGACTCAAACCAACGCAAATATTATTACAATCGATTCATAATAATCGTTTACCCTTCTCGATTATTATTCGGAATACGTTTCTCGCACGACTCGATTGGCCTCAATAGTTCATTACTCATGTCGATTGGTGATCGGTAATGGTCGGGTATGTTCGGCTCTCTTCGGGAATTTCGAATATTCCACACACGTCGTGACGTGGATGTCGGGAAGCCGATTTAATATAGGACCCATATATTAAGAGTTTGGCAAACGTAAAGGGCTTTTGAGGAAGTTTGTGAGAAGTGCTTTCTTCTGATGTGGTTTTTTTTTATTTGATGGTTTCAGTTGGCTAGTAGACCGCACCAGATTGCAGATTACAGGCAGCCAATTTACAAGAACCTCTTTGGTTTAGGTTCTCATAGAATATAAAAATTGGTAGATACACACTTTGATTTCTTCTAGTCAATTAGAAGTCGTGAGGAAACCGGCATGTCCTAGGACCAAAATTTCAAAGACGTGACATCTACCCGCACTGGGCTCGCTTAGTGGATAATGGCCATCTCCCACAGAGGAGGCCAGTGTCCCAAGAGTGGGAACATTATAGGCTGATTATGTTGTAATTATAAGTAATACGCTTGAAGCAGTGTTACCATTTTTATTTTTATGAACATTTTTGTTTTTTTTTTTTGTCCAAATAAATGCCTTAAAAATATTGTTTTTTTTTATAGATTACATCACTACACTACAAGTCCTGTTAACTATATTATACTCTCGTGTTGGTACCCTAACACAGATAGTTTGTCTGTCTCAAGTTTTGTTGCTAAGACAGGGTCCAGCGATAACTAAGAAGCATGAAGACTCATGAAACTGAACAAATATTAAATATGGAATTAAATCTGAAATGTGACAAAAGAACAGCATCATACAAAAAGACTGACTACCCACCTGCCTATTTGTATGAAACAGCTGGTTTTTTTTCAATGATATCAGGGGGTCTCCTACGAAGTGCAAAGTGCGAATGATCGGATCGAACCGACACATGGCCGAACCGAATATTATTGAAAAATGCGAAAAAAGTTCGGATCGGCTCAGTTGGGTCGGGACCATAGTCAATATTCGAAAGAGTGTAGGAGTGTAGGATCGGGACCGACCGAACCAAATAGTAACTTCGTAGCAAGAAACGGCCGAACATTCGGCCGACACCACTTCGGAGTAGACCTCCGATTTGATTCCATTTAGTAAAATGTTTTCAGTTTTATAAGTCATATGCTCCTTATTTTTTGCTAGACCATATTATTATTATTATTAGCCGTTAATGTCCCACTGCTTGGCAAAGGCCTCCCTACTCTCTTTCCACCTCTCTCTGTCCAGAGCTGCCGAGGACCAATCTTTATGAAAGGAGTCCAGCTCATCCCGCCATCTCCGATCTCCGTCTAGGCCTGCCACGATGTTTGCCATTAAGCTGAACCAACCGGGTCGTAAGTTAAGCCAATTGATCGTCTGACATGCGGCAGATGTGTCCAGTTCAATTCCATTCAAGCGTGGCAGCTTTCCGAGTGACATCAGTTATTTTAGTGATGGAACGGATTGTTGTACTCCTAACCCGGTCCACAAGTTTTATACCCAGAATACTCCGTTCCATAGCTCTCTGGCAAACCTCGAACGTAGGTCAGCAACAAAAAAATAAGAGAGATACTAATTATCTTTGTTAGGGTAGCAAAGAGACTTTGTTAGTACAACAAAGTGACAGTTAACTACGAAACTACTTTGCTGGGGAAGCAGAATACTGGTACTTAATAAGTTTGCTGCAGGAGTAAACCGAGAGTAGCCTGAGCAAAGCTTTAGCACTGCGGGGTAATTCCGTAACACACTAACAGTAGCAATGGCTTTCATTTTGACAGTTCAACATCATTCATTGCGTTATTTACATTGTTGAGCGGATATTTTTTTCGAATATGAAGCAATGGATTAGCTATATCCTTCAAAATTATTTAGCAATTATATCCCTGACTGTACTTTCCGTCTGACTTATATGATTTTTGTATGTTATATAAGTAATTTCTCAGAAAATCGATCAACGTCAAGACGACGTCACGTTTTCAATCCGAATCCAACATTTTGTAACTTTCTTGATTGACAGAAAGTTGTGTTACTGAATTTCTGTATATTTTTATGTAACTTTTATTACAATAAATTGAATGAACAAAAAAATTTTTTTTATTTTCTTAGGATATCGGGATTTCTTAGGATTTCGGGATAAATCCCGATTATTTTCCAAAGAAAATTCACGTTGTTTTCCTTCACCGTTTTGAGAACAGTGATGATGAAATAATTTACACAAAGTAAAGCGCCGGTCTGGGTTCGAACCTACAACTTGTAAGTCGCGCCCGTTACCACGGGGCCAAAAGTTATATAACCTGCTACAATTCCTTCAAAAAGAAATACGCAACTCTATATTCTCATAACTTACGCCGTATACGTCAAAAAAACGATATTATTCCATACGCAATACGCACTCAGAAAATCTTCTAACAAGGAGAAAAAGTCACCCCCAGCAAAGGATACACCCGTATTTTGTCTCGAACCGCATCACGTACAGAATATTCGCCATAAGCAAAATTGAAAACGCAAATAGGCTAACCCTAATTATTATTTCAGGCACACCGCTTCGATTTTCGGTGACTGACGGTAGCGGAAACATTTTTTGTCAAAGCCTTCTTGTACACTCCTTGTAACTTGTAAGTGAATTTTCGGGTTGTTTTTTGTGCCCTCGCTTGTGGCGTTTGAGTCAACGAGCAAAAATAATAAACCTCTTAACTATTCTTATCTGATGCGTGTGTATCAAATAGCTTGGAGATATCTAATATGTCCAATCGATTCTTGAAGCATATCCATTTCTTTGTTTTAAGTAATTACTATACGTAGGGCTGATTTTTCAATCATCTGATAACATTATTCGAGGAATAATTTTGAAATTTTGACAGTTATTTCATCCAAGGGCTGATTTTCTCATCGAGATGTAAATTTTATTCGTGAAATAAAATTGACTTTTGACAGTTTCTCATCGACATGTAAATTTTACATGTCGATGAGAAAATCAGCCCTTGGATACATAGGCCCTCCACTAATAAAGGAGGTACATTTTTATGGCAACCATGTCAGTCAGACAAATGAATTTTTAAGCAAATTGACACCCTACCTCAATTCTCAAACTCAAACTCAAGTTGGTATTCAATTTTCCTAGCAATTATTTTCCCTGACTTTACTTAAATTAATAAGTACAGGTCCCATAAAAACTGCTCATCAATCTTTGGAACAATAATCCGTTAAAAAAGCTGTGACTTAACAAATCGTCGAATCAATTGGAGAGTCGATAAATCCCGATTCAATTAGTGTCGATATTTCTCAGGAGAACGGGAATTTAGTATAATCTAAACCCTCGTCGCCATTTTCATTGCATCTTCTTAGGTTGCTTACGAACTTAGGTCACGTAGGGGATCGAAGGACTGTATCCAATGGATTAACGACAGCTGGGCGAAAGGACCTAAAAAAGCAAAAATAAAGAAACGCTTGGGGTGGTCATAACTCTTCTGTTGTTTAGATTCAGTAGATTATTATAGGCATAACTGTTTAGGAGTTCAAAAACAAGTACAAAATTATTTATTATAGAGTGGCCAATTCGGATGTACATACCTATAACAGCTTTTTTAGCCGCTATTCTGCTTTGAAATCAAATGTTCAGTTGTATGATGCCTATTAGTAATCTTATCCTGAAGCTCTAAGCCCAGGTGCACGACCGCGTTTTTCTCGCGGCGATTTTATTTCGCGCACTGGATTTTCAACGCACTGCTTAGCGCCGAGAGTTGAAAATCCAACAGTGTATTATTTTGACGCCTTGGGATGCGCTCTGTTGGATCCTCAATGCTCCACTCAACACCGAGAGTTGAAAATCCACTGCACAATATTTTTGCGTTCGTGCGAACGAATATAAAAACGCCATTTTGATCACTGAGGATTTCGGGATACGTCCTGACTTTTATTCTATCATGATTATTTCTTATGTCATCTCGGTAGTCACCCTCGTTCCAGCCATTTCATCTTTCACTTTCTAATAGTACCTAATATTTCGACATTTTTAATGACAAAAAGCACTCACTGTAAGTCTTCTGTGTGACGCACATAATATGATAGTCCTCCGTACCATTGCTCCGTCTAAGAAATCCAGACGGTATTAAAATAGTCACTAATTCGCTCTAAATTGATATATATAATTGATTAGATTTTTGTTGATTTATATTTTGTTACTTTCGATATTATTTCTTATTGTTTTGTTATATAATTGATGTCACACTGTTAATTTTATTTTGCTTAGTATGATCTCATGATGATGGCAATGCATATTATAAGTTCTTTTATTTTATTTTATTTTAATTAATTTTAGTTTAATTAATATTTAGTTTTTGTTCTCCTATCTTGCAATAATCACTATGAACCACACTTTGAAAATGTCGCAACTCTGACTCCCAAGATACAGGCAAATGCCTAGTTTGGGGGTCGCCGTCTATTCTATTCTTGTACAAATTGTGATTAAAAAATAAATAAATAAATAATCGCAATATTACCCACTAAATTCATCACTACCTTACGCCTACAAATTATTATCTTCAAAAACCAGACAATGGCTTTTAAAATTTGACTCCTATTTAAAGGTTATTCTCGACACATCTCAGGGCGATAATATACCAATCCTACCTACTTTATATTCCCAAAGGATTCGGGTCAAAATTAAGCGGATTTCAATATAATCGGGAATCGATTCGAGTATCATTTATCACTCGTCGACCTCGACTTTGCTTGGAATTTGGGACTATTAACTCGAGTATCTAACAGTTTGGCTCTACTGATATTATGTTTCTCAGCAAAGCTTTATTTAAGAGTGAAATTACGACTATTTTAAGAGATCATAACCCTGGTTATTAGCTAATAAGTGCTTTTTTATTTGTTCTGTTATCAGCTAGCTATTCTATATAGTAATCTGTGGATAACGTCTTGAGTAGTGTATTTAGTACTTTTATTATAAGTTTTTATATTCTGTGCCTCTATGTAATATACTGCTGTTTGTTATTCCTATCAAATAAAATAAAATAAAATAAAAATAAAATAAAAATAAAATAAAAATAAAATAAAAATAAAATAAAATAAAATAAAATAAAAATAAAATAAAATAAAAATAAAATAAAAATAAAAATAAAATAAAAATAAAAATAAAAATAAAATAAAATAAAATAAAAATAAAATAAAAATAAAATAAAAATAAAATAAAAATAAAATAAAAATAAAATAAAAATAAAATAAAATAAAAATAAAATAAATTCTCGTAATTTGGTTTAGTCCTTGTTATATTTGGTTTTGGGGTAATTTGTAGTTATTATATTTACAGTTAGGATAGACAATTACTACGTTTATAAAGTTTAAACGTTATTACGGCTAAAGGATAATTGACCACAGACTACCTACAGTATTGGTCTCTCCTTCCCCTTTTTAATCCATCCACAGATTGCTTGTGTTGTGTTGTGTTGTGTTGTGTCTTTAAAATATCGCTCTTAGCGATAACACCGCCCACTGTATCACCCTTTGTAAAATTTATATATTTACATGGTGTACATAATAAAGAGCATTCTATTCTATAATTGGGCTCGTAAGCAGCATTTCCTGTGTTCCCAGTAAAAAATCAGGCAATATGCGATAAATTAGGGCCTCCTTCCTTTCATAGAGAAGAGGCTTGTGTCCCAGCTGTGGGAACATTATAGGTTCAAGGAAAAGAAAGAAAGAAAATATGAATAACAAAACGCCAAAAATTACATTATATTATTGATATTCATCGGAAACTTTTTTACACGTCATATTGACAAAATAAATAAGCTAGATGGAGTTGACATTTCCCATCGACTACCCCTGAGAAGCAATGGCGAAACAAGCTTTAGAGGAAAGAACCACACAGATTTGAGTGGATCCAGTCAGTGCAAGCATTTGTCAGTGCGTAATCATGTAGTTCAACTTAGAACTTAAGGAGTTCAACGAGTCGACGAACAATACCGAGGAAAAGACATTTGGGTAGGCCGCATAAAGTACTAATTCTGCCAGACCATCATTAAAACTAACTGAGAAAAAAAAGAAAAACCCACACAGGCCTTTTTTTTTTTTTCGGATGGGAAATCATCAAATGACCCCTCCCGCTCTGGGTGGAGCGGAAGGGAGTGTCAGACTCTTACTGGCTAAAACCCACCCATGTTCCTTCCTTTGCCCTTTATGTTCCGGGGTAGCGGTAACCCTTTCGGACAATCCCGCTGACCCGGCAGGCTTCGGCCCTAAGGGGCCCCTCAAATTATGCTGACAACTCTTTGAGGCGCGCGTGGAACACTTACGCGCCGTCCGGCACGGGCCTGGTCCTGATCGGGCGGTGAGCTACCCATTGCTCTTCGCCCGCAGGCCCGCGCCTACGGTGGCCGGGAGTCGTCACGCGGCTCCCGACGCCCGGAGCGTCTCCCGCGGCGGCTGGGACGGAAGGCTCTCTCCCTCATCCGTCCCGCCACCTCCTTCGCTATGATGACTGCTTCCCCCACATAGGCCTCACATTCACAATAAAAATAATAAATTTAAATACATCATTTTGTAAACCTGCTGGAGGAGAAGATCCAATTTTATATCAACACTAACTTCTGCCCGCGACTTCGTCCGCATAAAATTTCTTGTTCTTCGTCCCACCCCGTCCGGCCTGCCCACATTATTAATTCCAGACTTGTTTTTTACTCCGTTCCAAGGATCCTAGCGTGATATTACATAGCCTATAGCTTTTCTCAAGAATTGGACTATCAAAAATGCAAAAATATTTTTTTTCAAATCCGACAGTTCCAGAGATTAGCGCATTCAAACAAACAAACTTTTTATTTATTATTAGTACACATTTATTTTGATTTTTGAACATCCAGAAGTTTATATTTTAATTTTATAATACTTAACAAAGTAAATATTCATGTAATTTGGTATAAAACCCCACAGTCTCACCCTTCCGCGATTACGAAGCTAACTTATTAGGTATCAATTTCCAATCGATAGTCCTCCAATTCCCATCGCACTGTGAACGAGGTTGGTAATTTGATTGGGACTCTGACTAGCTGTGGCGTCGTCCCTAATGCTCTCATAATATTAACATACGTTGGAATTACTCGGAATGTACTGCGTGTGGATGTCTACGATCATTTTGGGTAGATGTAGTTATGTATGGGTATGTCATTCATTCTTTCTTTCTTTCTTTCTTTTTTTTTTAAAACGTTGCCCCACACTAGGAATTTCTCCTGTATCGTGGGTGGGTGACCCAGGCAGGCGCTTTACTTTGTGTAATTCATTTCATTACCACTGCTCTCAAAACGGTGAAGGAAAACATCGTGAGTAAACCTGTCCTAGAACGGAAAATTCGAAGACATGTGACCAACCAACCCGCATTGTGCCCGCATGGTAGATTACAGCCTCCCTCTCGAAGAAAGCAGGCCTGTGTCCCAGCAGTGGGAACATTATCGGCTGATAATGATTGGTATATCAGTAAGTTTACTTTAAGCTCATTTTTTTTTTTTTTTATCAAATGGGAAATCATCAAATGACCCCTCCCGCTCTGGGTGGAGCGGAATGGAGTGTCAGACTCTTACTGATTAAAACCCACCCATGTTCCTTCCTTTGCCCTTTATGTTCCGGGGTAGCGATAACCCTTTCGGACAATCCCGCTGACCCGGCAGGCTTCGGCCCTAAGGGGCCCCTCAAATTATGCTGACAACTAACTCTTTGAGGCGCGCGTGGAACACTTACGCGCCGTCCGGCACGGGCCTGGTCCTGATCGGGCGGTGAGCTACCCATTGCTCTCCGCCCGCAGGCCCGCGCTTACGGTGGCCGGGAGTGGTCACGCGGCTCCCGACGCCCGGAGCGTCCCCCGCGGCGGCTGGGATGGGAGGCTCTCTCCCTCATCTGTCCCGCTACCTCCTTCGCTATGCGCATGACTGCTTCGCAGAAGGAGGCGACTGCCTCCCCTCTACAAGGACACGGCGGTGCTCCGCCCAAGCGGGGCAGACCTCCACCGTGTGCAGGAACCTCCCGGAACTTCCGTGTCCGGTGAGGACCTGCGTCAGGCGGTAGGTGAGGGCGCCGTGGCGCCTCTCTAGCCACTACTCAAAGAGGGGTCTTATCGCCGCTATCGCGGCGTGCCCTGCGCTGGGTTGCGACAGTCGCTCTTTCCATGTCGCCATGAGACTTTAAGCTCACTTCACCTGAGTATTCACGTTGAGATTTTAACAGAATAGATCGGCTGGTATATTCGTGTGTGTCTTTGGTTTATGATGCGCCGCTAAACATCGCACAGCAGTTCATACTTTTTCTACGAAATCCTTATCAAATCCATGTATTCGACAAAACTGGAATCCAACATAACCATTAAAAGTAAATTATGGTGCACACTCAAAGCAATTTTGCCCAAAATCTTCGTCAAATTGACCAAATATGTACGTATTTGATTTCACACCGGTCGATAGGTACTCTCCGTGGCAGATATCCCAAGCTTGTGTACGTAGGAATGTCAACAAGTTTGCGGGACTGCTAATACAATTAGCAACTATGTATATATAATGCGGATAACATGTGGCTTAGCCAAAGTTACATGTCTGAACTTTGGTCAACATGCTTAGAAGATATTTGTGTAGTCCTGACAGTTTTGTGTAGGTATATTTAATATTTTAGTTTTAGACTTCACACATTCATATTTTTCTCTTCTTGTTCTCACACACTATTGTCTACATTTCTTTTTACTTCTCCTTTCGCAGGTCTGCTGGAAGAAATTTCTTAAGAAATAAGCAGTACCTTTGCACTCATATTATAACTAGGTATGTCATATCCCTATGTATTTCACTGTGTGTGTATAAATAATATAATAAATAGTTCTACATAAGGAGCATTAGACACTCTTAGGTTGGTTGAGCCAATATTTCGTGTTGAAATATACAGGGTCAAAGTAAGTTAGCTAGCGAAACTCCGCAGACCAGATAGTGAAAATTTCAACTGTCTATCTATTACGGTTCATTAAATATAGCCCGCTGACAGACAGGCGGATGGACAGCGGAGGCTTAGAAATAGAGAGCTCCGTTGACACCCTTTGGGTACAGAACCTTATAAATGATGCGGATGAAACAGGAAATAAAAACACCTGAACAATGTTCGTATAAAATATAGAAATTATAAGATAAGATAAGATATTCATTTATTTGCTCAAACATGAGTACAATACATACAACACAAATTGTCAGCATGCAAGAGATGTTAAAAGTAGGGTAAAACAGATCATCACGTTTGCGTTAAAAATTGGCATGCAAATATTTATAAAATATAAGTATAGTATAGTAGTAGTCACTCAAAATAAATGTCATGTTAATATGGGAACATTAAAAATATTATAGATAATTAACTTAGTATACATGGTCAAATCTCTCATCGAAAAATTAATTTAAATTATAATATGCTTTATGTGCTAGGAAATTTCTAACTGTCTTTTTGAACGCTACGTCAGTTAACTGCTTCCAAATTTTAGGTAGTTTATTATATATTTTTGGAGCCATGCAAAAGACACTTTTCCGCATAAGTGCCGTTCTATATTGATGTAGGCAAATTTGACTGTTGTCACGGCTATTACGAGGAAATTGATCTGTCATGCGAGAAAAGAGGTGAGGGTTGGATCTTAAGAATATTGTATTTTCTGTTATATAAAGTGAAATTAATGTCAATATTTTGTATTTTTTTAAATGAGGCTTGTAACTCTGAGTTGTTTCAACTTTGAACATCGATCTAATGCAACGTTTTTGAGTTTTGAATATAAGTTGCCGGTCAGTTGAGTTGCCCCAAAAGATAATACCGTATCTTAAAATGGACTCCACCAGGCCGTAGTAAGCGGTGAGCAAAGCATCTACACCAATTACTGCTGTCAGTTTGTACAGAGCATATACTGAGGTACTTATTTTCTTACTGATAGTCTCAATGTGTGCCTTCCAATTTAATTTATTGTCAATAGTAAGTCCTAAAAATTTTTTTGTATCAACTTCGTCAATATTGTTATTAGTATAGTTTATGTCTAGACTGTTATTTAATGTCAAGGAGTGTTGACTGAAGTGTATGATTTTAGTCTTATTAAAATTAATAAGACTAAAATTAAACAAACTATACAAAGTTAAACGAACTTCATAAGAAATCGTAGTTACGAGTATAACAATAAAAAAGAAGACAAATTTGTATTTGAACGAGACCGATTGTAGCGTTTAATTAAATACCGTATCGCTTTGTAATAGTTACGAGTAGTAGAAGAAACTAGAGAATTAAACTGAACAACAGATAGAGTTCTGAAGAACAGAATAAGTCATTATATAAGTTTACGAATCTTTTAAGACGTCTGGCAGGCCGGGAGGTTCAGGGATCTATCTAGTTTTGAAGCACAAAATAGTGGGTTTAAACCAGGCAAGTGAAGTTTTCAATTGGTGATCTGTTCCATACGGTATATATCTACAGGATGAAATTGAATAGGTGCGACAAATAAAAATATCTAATTCAGCGAACTATAAAGTAAATTTAAAGCATGTTATGAAGGAAAGGGACGTCGTCGTGCGCTCTTATTTTTGTAGGAACGGTGTAAATTAGGTAAATACCGCTAGTTCACGTTGCTAACTTGTTTTGGTTTGAACTTAGCGATGAATGGACTGCTTATCGGGCACGCGTTAAAATTGATCGTTTAAATTTCTTATTTGTTAAAAAAAAACTGAAACGGCGATAATTCGTGTCTACTTGAAAGCAATAACTTAGTTTGCACTATCTAAGACGATAATTACACGATTTTTTTCAAGAATATAGATTTGGGAAATTACATATTATTATGATTATGTAACAGTTCCTGCACCTCCTATTTTGATTTGTCACAAGTTTTCAATTTCATCCTGTATAAATATCTATATAGGTAAACTTCATACAGAAATATTTTCATGCTTTATATGCTAGGACGAATACGAATCAGTAGGTACAGGCAATTAATTACTGAACAAAATAAAATAAGAGATCGAAATAACTAATTAGACGAGATTTTTATGCGTCGGGTGAGACTTTAGGAGAAGCGGATTATACAGAATTAAAAAAAGAAAATCGCTAACTATCGCAGTCAAAATTTACTCATCACACACATGTGAAAGAAAATGCGTTTATTTGCGGCAAACATGACGCATAGAAAAAAAAATGGGGAAAACATGCATCACATCCACGCAAAACGGCCATCGCTCAGCATAATGTTAAAACCCATGTGGCCAGTGTGGTCATTAAATTGGCCAAATAACTGGAAAACATTTAACTGATCCTCAAAAACCTTATTGATCTTCTAATGATGCACACTTTCTTGCCTTGTCTCACAGTAATGAACCCCTACCAAACGGGTTAGGGTTTTATTTTTTTTTGTAATAATTTTATTCGCTTTTTTGTTATTCCTTTTGGTTTGTGATTATATTAGTTTAGCTTTGTTTTCATCTTCGACAGTATCTGAGATTTGATACAGATACTGTCTAATTGCATTTTTATACTCTTGATGGTGAATTATACATTTAGTGAGAAATATAAACTATAGTTAGCATCAGGAGGTATAGATAGATATATAATAGATATAGGAGGGGCCCGAGGCTAAATAATAACAGCCGCACAGGTCGATCGATCAGGTTAAGCTACGCTTGCCGCGGTTGGCCTATGGATGGGTGACCATCTTTACATACCGAGACCCCTCCGTGCCTCGGAAAACACGTTAAGCCGTTGGTCCCGGCTGTCATTCGTAGATCTTTGACAGTCGTTACGGGTAGTCAAAAGCCCGAAAGTCTGACAACCAGTCTTGCCAAGGGGTATCGTATTACCCAGTAACTGGGTTGTGGAGGTCAGATAGGCAGTCGCTCCATGTAAATACTGGTATTCAGCTGAATCCGGTTAGACTGGAAGCCGACCCAACATAGTTGGGAAAAGGCTAGGCAAATGATGATGATGAGTTAGCATCAATAAATACATGTAATGGGTTAGGTTAGGTCAGAACTGTGACTAAACACGCGCCAGCCGAATTGGTCGCGGTAACTAAGCTAGGGCACCCCGACCATTTTGGATTAGGTTAGGTTAGAACTGTGACCAACAGCGCTACATCTAAGATGGTAGCAGTTACTTGGCTATTTAGTATTTTACGACCACAAAATAGGCCTTATTTGAGATTCACAAAAAGACGCGCAATCATTATATTAGAGGTTCAATAACCCTTTTACGAACACAAAATAGGAATTATTTGAGGTTTGATTAAATACATATACATGCTAAATAACTTTACCTCCGTCCTCCAACTAAATCTGACCTTGAAAAAAGGGTCCATGACATCAGATGTCAGCCAAGACGGCCTCTTCAAATAATGAGGCAGAGCTTAACACTTCACCACTCTTAAAGACAAATCAAGTGGGTCCACAAACCCCTCGATCGCTCCGCCCTAAAAGAGACGCACCCTTATTTTTAGTCTCAAGATGCTTTATTAAGACAAGTCCAAGATTAATTAGAGTCTGCAAATATTTGAAAAGATAGGTACCTCAAAAGGTTTATTTTAGGGAGGAATTGTGAGACCGGGATGAATGCGTTGGATTTGTGAAAAAAGTTGCCAAAGACACGGCAGGTGGTGGACAAAGGGAAAAGATTGAGGATTAATGATTTTTTTGCAATATTTTAGTAGCAAAGGTCCTTTTTAATTTCTCAAGACGAACAACGGTAGGTAGGGTAGTAGTACCTATTTACACTTTTCAGTTCAGACGTTCTTTTGTTTTCAGGAAAATGTCGTGAGGAAAGTTTGTAGTATGAATGTCGATGGCTATAACCAAAGAAACGATGGAGGGACCGTTTCAATGATATGGTAAGAAAGGGGGTGAGTACCGAGATGACGACTAATAGAGAAGTATAGAAAAAAAAGACATGTTGCGCCGATCACACATAAATTGGGATAAAGGCAGGAGAATGATAACTTTCTTTTGTTTTTGTGGTTTTTTAAGACATTGGTCCCAGCTGTCATTCGTAGATCTTTGACAGTCGGTACGGGTTGTCAGAAGTCCAAAAGTCTGAGAACCAGTCTTACCAAGGGGTATTGTGTTACCCAGTTGTGGGTTGAGGAGGTCAGATAGACAGCCGCTCCATGTAAAATACTGATACTCAGCTGCATTCAGTTAGACTGGAAGCCCACCCCAAAAAAATTTTGGGAATGTGGAAAATGCATTTACTTTTGTTTGGTCTTAAATCACTAGCTACTTTCCATTACGTTGAACTTCTAACCGCTTAAGCTAAGGTTTTCTAAAAGAGCGCTGGCCAACTACGTCCGTAATGACCAAATACACAGCGTTTTTTGACATCTTAATGTCAAATACTGGTGAAAATGGCAGATTTTCATGACGTCTGTTATAAACATGATGGAGAAACCTCTTCTAGGAAACCGCAACTTAAGCTTCACTTTTTAATGGCGGGTCTTAATAACCGTAGTCAAACTCAACTAATAGTTAACAAACAAAAAAACAAAATCAAAATTGGTTCATCCGTTCGGGAGCTACGATGCCATGCCACAGACATACACACACACACACACACACACAAACACACACACACACACACAGACACAGACACAGAGAGAGACACGTCAAACTTATAACACCCCGTTGTTTTTGCGTCGGGGGTTAAAAATAAAAATTAATGGTTTTTTTTTTTTAAATGTGTGTTTTGATCAATTTTTAGTTTATCTAATGATATAATATCATTGCTTATGGTCAAATAACTAATTATTAGTTAAAAAAAATAACCATTGGATAAACTAACAATTGATCAAAAAACACATTTTGCAAAAATTTAACCATTAGTTACTATTTTTAACAATTGCTTGAGTTAATTACGGATCAAAAAACCGGCCGTGGTAATGAAAAAGATAGTATAGTTTTGCAAGCAGCCGAAACTTTTCTAAACGAAACCAGCATGTCTAGAACACGTTTAGAAATAAAAATATCTACTCATCCCCAAAATATTTAATCAAAACTTTGCAAACAACATTATTTATTCAAGTAAGTGCCTCGATTAAAACAAAATGCATTAACTAACTCCATAAAAATATAGAAGTTCTATCTAATACACCATTAGTGTATTAAATACTCGGTATAATTAGTTCTTTGGTACATTTGCTGCATCCAATTACATGATGCTTATTGTTCATACATTTTAGATGAGACTCGCCGAGTTTATTGCACTTTTAACTTTCAATATTATTTTTACAAGTTGAGATAGTAAATTAGAATTTCAGAAGCAGATGGTGCTTCAGTTGTGTGGGCGATTGTTTATTTTGTTGAAAACTTAGAATTTAGACGTATTTTATGATGCAAAGTTTTTAATGATCAGTATAGTGCAGTCTCAAAATCAAGGTACCTTAATTATACAGATAGTCCCTACAGAGGCCCATTCATCTCCATAAAGAAAATATCTTTTGGAAGGAGCAACTAGAACCGATTCTATTTTCTTGTTTTTGTCGTTCAAAAGTGCCTTTTGTGTGCCTATTTGAAATAAATTATTTGACTTTGACTTTGAGGACTAAGATATAATAATAAATATATAAGATTCTTACATTCAAGATTTTTCTCTATCAAAAATTTCTGATAAATGACTCACTTCAATGTCATCATCTGCCTAGCCTTTTCCCAACTATGATAGGATCTACTTCCAGTCTAACCGGATGCAGCTAAATACCAGTATTTTACATGGAGCGACTGCCTATATGACCTTCACAACCCAGTTACTGGGAAATACGATACCCCTTGGTAAGACTGGTTGTCAGACTTTCGGGCTTCTGACGACCCGTAAGGACTGTCAAAGATCCACGAATGATAGCCGGGACCAACGGCTTAACATGTTTTCCGAGGCACGGAGGGATTTTGGTATGTAAAGATGGTCACCCATCCACGGACCAACCTTAGCAAGCGAAGCTTAACTTGATCGGTAGACCCGTGCGGCTGTTATTACTTAGCCACAAGCCCCTCAAATGACTCAGTTCAATGTCACAGCTCAAAATAGAAATTAATTTAAACGCTGCATCTTTCTGATCCTTATACATATATGAATAGAGGCTACTCATATTGTTCATTGCAATATTCTTCAAGACTTTCTTTGTCAAGTTCACAAGAGTTCCAAAGATGAAAGTCCAGATATTACTTGCCAATATATTGTCAGAACTATGTTGATTCGTGCACTGATCCCCAGAAAGAATCTTAATATCAGAAATATAACTTTATGACCTGTTTACCCAGTTGGGTAAATCGTAACCGTACCGGGGCCGTAGTCACGGCAAAGCCAAAGGAAGGTCATGATTTTGATAGGCTATTTATGTATGTATGTAGGTAAGTTCATCTGTTCCCTCAGATCTCCTAAACTACTAGTCGTATTTTGATAAACGAGGTTGATCGTTGGAAGCGTTGTGTTGTTCCGTAGCGTGACGACATCAAATCCAACATGGATGTAAAATGCTAAAGATTAAAAAAAACAAACATTGCATATCTACGAGTATTTGCTACATACAAATATGCAATGTTTTTGATTGGAATCTCCTATCGTGAATTGAATCGGTACACAACAGCCATACACAAGGAAATTTCTCACACAATACGGGTGCGAATATCGAATCTATAGTGGAAATAACCACCGAACGTGCCTAGAGTGGCATTGCCACAAGCCGGTCGTGAATTGTGTGGTACACCGACTCGTAGCCAAAGGGCACGTCCTCTTTAATATATTGTCAATTATCGTTTTACTGAAGTGAATATTTTAGACTTAGGGCTAATTTTTCCAAAGCCAGATAACTTTATCGGAGGAATAATTTTGAATTTTGACAGTTCTTCAATACAAAATCAGTCAGACGTCAATTTTATTCCATGAATAAAAATTATCAGTCAATTGAAAAATCAGCCCTTAGAGTATCATGTGTAAGCTATCGTTATTATTTTATTCAGTTATGTAAAGTAATGTTCTAAATATCTATACTAATAATAAAGCTGAAGAGCTTTGGAACTAGCAGTTGGATTTGAAAAAATATTTCTGCATTTTATAGCCCAATTTTTGAGGAAGCCCTCAAGAATTGGGCTATGAAATGCAGAAGGATGTTTCGTGATGTTTTAAAGTGATGTTAAATAGCCTGCCTAATAGGTTATTTAACACATGTTTGGGCCCTTTTTTTTTTTTTTTTTTTTTTTTTGGGATGGGAAATCATCAAATGACTCCTCCCGCTCTGGGTGGAGCGGAAGGGAGTGTCAGACTCTTACTGACTAAAACCCACCCATGTTCCTTCCTTCGCCCTTTATGTTCCGGGGCAGCGGTAACCCTTTCGGACAATCCCGCTGCCCCGGCAGGCTTCGGCCCTGAGGGGCCCCTCGTTATGCTGACATCTCTTTGAGGCGCGCGTGGAACACTTACGCGCCGTCCGGCACGGGCCTGGTCCTGATCGGGCGGTGAGCTACCCATTGCTCTCCGCCCGCAGGCCCGCGCCTACGGTGGCCGGTAGTCGTCTCTCGACTCCCGACGCCCGGGGCGTCTCCCGCGGCGGCTTGGACGGGAGGCTCTCTCCCTCATCCGTCCCGCCACCTCCTTCGCTAGCATGACTGCTTCGCAGAAGGAGGCGACTGCCTCCCACTCCCTCTCGCTCCGGACCATGGCTTGCACCAGGTCCGGGCGCGAGAGGCCGCCGCCGCTGCCGATCGCCTCCACGAGGACACGGCGGTGCTCCGCCCAAGCGGGGCAGACCTCCACCGTGTGCTCCACCGTATGTTTGGGCCCTTAGGAGAAGAGCAAAAAGAAGAAAGTCAAAATGAACGCTAAGCGAAAACGTAGATAAAGTGCGGTTTTTGCAGTTTTAATATTTTATTTTGTAAAAAGTTGTAACCATGTACATTATCAGCCTATAATGTTCCCACTGCTGGGACACAGGCCTCCTCTCTGTGAGAGTGAGTGGGACTTAATCTACCACGCGGGCCCAGTGCGGGTTGGTAGGTGTCACATGTCTTCGATTTTTTTGGTTCTGGGACATGCCGGTTTCCTCGCGATGTTTTCCTTCACCGTTTAGAGAGCAGTAGTGATGAAATAATGTTACAGAAAGTAAAGCGCCTGTCTGGGTTCGAACCTACGAGCTACAAACACGTAAGTCGCGGTTGTTACCACTGGGCCACCACTGCTCAATGTAACTATGTGCTCGAGTGAAATTAAATTAATTATTATTAGTTGTTAAACTGACTTTTGTCGGTTGACAGCAACTAGCTGTCAAACGGTAGCCACAAACTCAAAATCTCTTAGAAATCGATATCCATCGCATCTGCGGAATTTAGCGAATCAATTTAAATAAACCCTATGTAAAATAGTTTTAAAAGTTAAATTACTAGTGTCTTTAAATTACTGATGTTTCATCTCCAACCGAAGAAAACAAACATTTTCAATTAGGTATATTAGTTGTGACATCTCAAAACAGTTTTATCTTCAAGAAAATTGTTTGAAATGCCACTCAGATACACAATATAAAGTTTCAATTTCACTTAGAGCTAATAGATTTGTTTAAATTATTTTTTTTTGTAAACGCTTTGAATAAGAAAATAACGTTATTTTTTAATACGTAACTTTCAACACATTTTAATGCATTTGTTCTGTTCAACAAAATGTGTGATGGAAATGAAAGCTTTTAAAAAATTCATATGCATGAACGTCATGTATAAGAATTTTTTAAAAGTTCGTGTGTATGTACGCCAGCACATCAAGCTACTACAATCTGTCAAATTTCTTTAATAGATTTTCAACTTTATCGCTTAAGAATTAAAGTTCAAGGTTGATTGGGAAAATTTGACAGTTTCGGGTAGCTTGACCTGCTGGCGTCTGTACACTTATCTTGGTTCTCCTAGCACATCTCTTCATTTCTGATTCGATCACGTAGGGAAACTCCCAGTATAGCCCTCCCCATTGCCCTTTGGGTGACTAATAAGGCTCATCATGAACGACCAGGTCACAGTGCCATAGGTAATCACTGGCAACACGCACTGGTCAAAGACTTTCGTCTCGAGACACTGCGATATAAGGGACGAGAAGATACATATTAGGTACAGAATGGTAGAACATAATAAGCATATTAATTCCCATATTAATTACCTACGCCACAGTTAAATAAAATCCTAAATATATACAGAAAGAAATAAAATATGATTAATAAAATGTTGCCAACATCCGTCAGCAATAATTCTGCTGAGACGTTTTTCTAAATTAAATTCGGTGAAGCAAACTGAATTTTAAAAGGAAAATGAGGAACATTTTATAAATTCACTAGCGCTAAGAATTTTTACATTTCATACGTTTTTAGTTTAGCTTCATCCGGTTTTATTCGTTATATTTTGGCGCGAAAATTGTAGTTTTTGGTTAGCTTTTGTAAGGTCACGTACGTCCGAATGAAAAAACTGTATGCGGTAAAGGGCCTCTTATTGAAGAGGCGAAGCCCAAATCCGGGCAAGGACCAATGTGATTCTTTGTGTCACAAAGAATCACAATGTTTTTCAATGTGATTCATAATTTCTTCCAGTGTTTAATCTTGGACATTATTGAAAGTCCCGTGAAGGAAAAACGTTTGTGAGGAAACCTGCGGGGTAGTTGCGTAACACACCACTACCAGTAGCAATGGGTTTAATTTTGACAGTTCAACAACATTCATTGCGTTATTTACGTTATTGAGTAGACACATTTTTCGAACATATGAAGCAATGGATTAGCAATATCCTTCAAAATGATTCAGATTGATATTGAAAGTGTGTTACCCGATTAGGGTGGTGGACTTGTAGTTTTTTAATGTTTTTTTTTTTTATTAGAAACGTTGCCCCACTCTAGGAATTACTCCTGTATCGTGGGTGCGTTTACAAACATTTAAACTCACATACACAAACAGCCAGACCCGGAACAACTACCTGTAGGCAATACAAATATTTGTTCCGTGCTGGAATCGAACCCGCGACACGCAGCGCAGCAGTCGATCGCTCAGCCACTGCGCCAACAGTGTCGTCAAAGTTGTTGACTTAAGTTGATTTAAGTCTGAAAACGCCAACCCGACTGGAGCAAGCGTGGTGATCAATGGTCGTGCCTTCTCTGTGTGAGACGAGGCCTTTGCAGTGCAGACAGTGCAGTGCAGGGGCAGTGCGACAAAAATGCTGGGTATCATAATACCTAAAAACAGCCAAATAGTATTAAATCGATAGAAACGTAACCTGGCCACTTTTTTTATGACCCTAGAATGTGACATTTCAAAAGGCAAAAAACGCCGAATAAAACACGTTTCTTCTTCTTGCATGGAGATCCCCTTTTATTTTTACTAACTTTATTTTATTTTTATCGTTTTTTATTATATCGACAATAGAAATACACCCTCTATGTAAAAAAATGTCTACCTATTACGGTTCATGAGATACAGCCCGCTGACAGACGGACGGACGGACAGCGGTTCCGTTAACAGCCTTTGGGTACGGAACCCTAAATTCAAGTGATTCTGTAAAACGAGTAAAATGTGAACTCGACAACGTCTCGTATTATTATCAGTTTACCGAAACACCGAAGGTTCGAGAGCTTCAACATCTAACTTTATACGTTAAGTTTGAAGCTCGTTAACCAGAGTTTAATACGGCAAAGTTTACGTCTTCATAACTTAATTTGTTGATTAATGATATAGAATGAAGGCTGTAATTAAAAGGAAAAACACAATTTGGTAGCTATACAGGCTTTCCTATATGTATAAATAAATAAATAAATAAATAAATAAATCCCTGGACATTTCACACAGCACCATTTGTCCCAAGCTAAGCAACCTAATGCTTGTGTTATGGTAACAAGATGGCTGATAAACTACTTATATACAATTTTTTTTTTTGTAAATACATACATATTATAGATAGAAAAACACCCAGACTCGGAACAAATACATGTAGGTCATACAAATATTTGTTCCGTGCGGGAATCGAACCCGCGACACGCAGCGCAGCAGTCAATCGCTTAACCACTGCGCCAACCGTGCCGTCATTATTCATTCGTCATTAATCAGCGCCTGACGTAAATTGACGTATTTTTAGTAGCCATGTTTTTAATCACGTCTAAACTGTCTATGGAGTATCTTAATTTGACAGGACTAAACTAATATTTATCTTCTGTCCTTTTCTTAATGACATAGAAAGAAAAAGATGCACTGAACTTAAATTTAGTTTAGTTTGTGAACATGGGAATCGGCGCCTTTTACGAATTAACCACTAAACAGAAAATAATATTAACATCTATATATCCTTCTGAGAGATCTTGGTTTTTTTTTTATTAGCCGTTAATGTCCCACTGCTGGGCAAAGGCCTCCCTACTCTCTTTCCACCTCTCTCTGTCCAGAGCTGCCAAGGACCAATCTTTATGAAAGGAGTCCAGCTCATCCCGCCATCTCCGTCTGGGCCTGCCGCGATGTCGTTTGCCATTAAGCAGGACCCACTGGGATCTTGGATCTAACAATAAAAAAATTCTAGACCTTTATGATTAAACTAGCTTTTGCCGGCGACTTCGTCTGCGATCCAGGATGATTAGTAGCCTGTCCTTCTACAAGCCATGGTTTACCCATGTACCAAATTTTATCCAAATCCGTTCGGCCGTTTTATCGTGAAAGCGTAACAAACATACAAAAAATCAAATCTATTCTCTTTACAATATTAGAGATAAACACAATTTGCGTTGTCTTTTAAATATTAAAAGTTCTCTTAATAATCTTGAATATCAATAAATTAACATATTTTTCTATGTAAATAATATTTTAAGTATCTTTGACATTTGATACACCTATTACTTTTGACGATATCTATGATAAAAGAGACTAAATTAAAAATAAAAACACGACAACTTTTTCTAAAAAAATATACATTAATAGGTAGGTACTAAGTAAATTTAATTAAAAACTCTTAAAAGTTTCTCTGAAACCTCTTCACAGACAAACAGATTTGAATAAAGGTTCCTGCAGACAGGCACGACGCGGCGGTGCGACGCGATTGTGCTAGAACAATTTCCATGGAGTTTTCATAGCCAATTGATCTACTAGACCACTGCTCTCAAAAACTGTGAAGGAAAACATCGTGAGGAAACCGGAATGTCCTAGAACTAAAAATTCGAAGACATGTGGCATCTACCAGCCCGCACGCGTAGTGGATTACGTTCCGTCTCACAGAGGGGGGGGGGTCTGTGTCCAAAGAGTGGGGACGTCACAGGCTGATTATGTTCTACTAGAGTCGCGTTGCAAAAGCGTTGCACTGTCGCGTAACGCTGTCAAGTCGCGGTGTCGCGCGTTAAATTGTTTTTTGTTAATGGTTTGTTCAGGAAGAATTATAAATAAGGCTTGAATTTGTATCGCTTTCAACAATTAGAGTTCATCATGCATAAGCAGCCTATAATGTGCCCACTGCTGGGACACGGGCCCCTTCTCTGTGAGAGGGAGTGGGCCGTAATCCACCACGCGGGCGGTTGGTAGATATAATATATCTTCGAATGTTTGGTTCTAGGACATGCCGGTTTTCTCACGTTGTTTTCCTTCACTGTTTTGAGAGCATTGGTGATGAAATTATTTACACAAAGTAAAGCCCTGCCTGGGTTGGAAACACGACCTCCAACTCGTAATTCGCGGCCGCTACCACTGAGCCACCACTGCTATATACGCATACCAGCGACTAATCGCTCGTCGCTCACTCGCTACTCTTTGCTTGACAACTAGTTTCTAGTTGCTATCTCTACTCGCTTCTCGTTAATCACCAGCGCCAGCGGTAGGACAGGTGCCTTAACATTGAGTCAATTTCACCATTGCTCCTCGCTCTGCTGCTGATAAATATGATGTTTAATAATTAGGATTAAAAAAACTAAATTGTAATTCGACTTTCCTTGCTCACTGTACCTGTAAAACGGGCGCGCTAGGATAACTTAAAACACAAAACTATGACATTACTTACATACAATCCATATACTCGAGAACCAAGGGTTATACCTCTCCCTTACTTAAGTACAGTAAGCCGCACCAGTTGTATAGCAAGGATACCTGTGTTGGTGGCCGGCGGCCGATCCCATTAACGTAATTAATTGTTCGATGCATCAAACAGCGGTGTCTTGTTAGATGAGCGTAGGTTAGTGGACCTGTAGGTGCTTACTATGAAATTGAATCAATTTTATGGCACCTGTCCTACCGCTGCTGACTAACGAGAAGCGAGTAGAGCTAGCAACTAGAAACTAGTTGTCAAGCAACGAGTAGCTAGTGAGCGATGAGCGATTATTCGCTGGTATAAATATATAGCAGTGGTGGCCCTGTGGTAACAGCCGCGAATGACGAGATGGAGGTCATGTTTCCAACCCAGGCAGGGGCTTTACTTTGTGTAAATAATTTCATCACCACTGCTCTCAAAACAGTGGAGGAAAACATCGTGAGGAAACCGGCATGTCCTAGAACCAAAAATTCGAAGACATGTGACATCTACCAACGCGTAGTGGGCCTGCGTGGTAGATTACAGCCCACTCCCTCCCGTACAGAGGATGCCTGTGTCCCAGCAGTGGGAACATTACAGGCTAATTATAAGACGGTTGTAGTAAATACATAGAATCTCCACAGGTGAGGATCCCAGGATCTCCAAGGATGATGGAGGTTTATGGATAACTCGGATCTCCACTGTGTATGCGGCGTCTGCGTCTCTCCGCAGACAACCTTCCATCTTACGCCGCGTTCACCTATGCACTAGAAGACTGATTTTGCGAATATATCAATCGTGTGTCTCTTAAGCGAGCGTTCTGCCTAACGTCAAACTAGTGTCGCTGAGCGAGTACTCTCTTTGATAAGTCTTGTCACTGCGACAAACGAGTACTCGCCGGCGCTGTGAACAGTCAGCGATCAACTATTGATAAATGTAACTTTTTGACTTATGCCTCTTATGCTTTTTGATTTACACTTACAACTTTTACTACGTTTTTTGAGTGAGAAAATCGATAGCTAAATCAAATCATTCATTCGTTTGCAAACATGGGTAATTAGTATACATATACATGTTATATTTTTAAAATAGTACTCCATGTTCTACCGTCACATGGGCATGCAAATCGTATTATAATTTTAAGTAACAATGGAGAAATTATGATAATACAAAATACAAATTAATGTCAAATCGTCTGAACTATAGTAAAAGTGTCATATTAATTCAGAAATGTGAAATCGAATTTCAATAAATGTCAAATCCTTTGAAATACACAAATATATATATATATAAATACAAAAAATGGCAAATCACTTAAATTACAGTAACAATGTGCTAGTCGCTTCCTCTTCTGCGGTGGAACAGGTGCCTCATGTCGATCCAATCTGCCAGCCGATTACGAACATCGATACACATTATTATGAAATAGCATATAGCATATATATAGCAATAGAATTCCAAAAAATCTGTGACGCTTAATGTACTTATTTATTACTATTGGTCTTAAGACCAACTGTGTTTTTTTAATGAGTTAGTTTTATGTTATAATTCCGAAGACGATCGCAGACCGCAAACCGCAACGGCAATGCCGTGCCGCAACCGCAACGACAAACCGCAGCGACATAAGTGTCACCCGCGATCAGTAGTGTCGCCCGCTGCCAGCTGAGTTATATTATTATTTATATGCTTTTTTTAACACATCCATCCAAAGTTGTCTTAGCTGTACCTATTTTACTGTGTGTACATAAATAATAAAATAAATAAGAAAAAAAAACAATAAGGTTTTCTAATTTGGTGCTACCGTTAAGCCACCCTAAAAATTAAAAATAATTTGAGCAAATCAGGAATCAAACTTAGAACGCTACTCAACTTTGAAGCCCCTGCACTAATGAGATTGTTATTAAATAGATTAACAGAATCGTACCTAATTGGCTGACAATACGATGGTGACCACAGATCGTCGGTGAGCCGTAATAACACTGCAATATACCGCTAATTAGACGCAGTTGCAAACGTGTGGTCGCTCCCTAATGGCAGGAATTTAATTTGTGTTGGCTTACGTGGTGTACCGCATTAACGCGAGTCTAGCATAGCACGGCCGTAAATATGTCAGTGTACATACTTCAATACACTAGCTGGTGACTCAACATCTGCCTAGCCTTTTCCCGACTATGTTGGAGTCGGCTTCCAGTCTAACCGAATGCAGCTGAATGCCAGTATTTTATATGGAGCGACTGCCTATCTCACCTCCACAACCCAGGTATTGGATGATATGATACCCCTTGGTAAGACTGGGGGTCTAGTCCGAAGTGGTAAATGTATCGTATCGGCCGAATGTTCGGCCGTTTCCTGCTACGAAGTTACTATTTGGTTCGGTCGGTTTCGATCCTACACTCCTACACTGTTTCGAATATTGACTATGGTCCCGACCCAACTGAGCCGATCCGAACTTTTTTCGCATTTTTCAATAATATTCGGTTCGGCCATGTGTCGGTCCGATCCGATTATTCGAATGTGTCACTTCGGAGTAGACCTCCTGGTTGTCAGATTTTCGGGCTTCTGACTACCCGTAACGACTGTCAAAGATCCACGAATGACAGCCGGAATACTAGCCGGTGACTATCCCACAGCAAAATGCTACTATAGCAAGCTTTGGGACACCAGCACTTTGCCATTTCTTTGTAATTTTCCTACTAATGCTTTCACTAAAGTTTCCTCGAAGAGAAGTGGCCGCCCTGTAACGGCTGCAGTCAGAGGGCTGTCATGAAAATAATGGTAGGCGAGGTTAGAGTTTACGATGTCACAAAGGCTCTCTAGGAAAACACATGAACTTACTTTCATAAACAATGTTTCAGTGACGTCATTCGGCGGTAAATTGCGGACAGTATGCGGCGCCCACTCTTCCAGGAATCCGTAGCTTCAGTAAGTTCCTTTTACGATGAAGGTGTGACGTATGTGTGGGATATTTTCTTCACCGTCAGTCTGTGATGTCTTGGATTAGGTATTTTTTTTTTAGCATGTCCCACTGCTGGTCCTATACCTCCCCTTTTTCCTTCCAAACCTCCCTGTCTTTTGCGATCTCTGGCCATGTTGGCCATCTGATCGTCACACCACCTCCACCGACGTCTACCTGTTCTCCCTCAGGCGTCCAGTGAGTGACGATCTTGAATTGTAAATTTAAAATTAAACATTGATTCACTTGCCCAGTTTGAAGCTGCAAGCTTGTGCTTGATGATAAGGTAACGATAAAATGATAGCAGTAGTTATGTCATAACATGATACTATTCAACTTTTAGGGATGACCATCAGATAGACCACCAGCTTATGGCGACATCGCCATATGTCCTGCATCGCGCAAGCAAAGTTTACCGCACAACTAGCCTAAATACAACGTCCCGACATCAATGGTCTGGCAGTAGCCCACTAGACATAACACCCATCTGGTCGGAGGTCCCTCCCTTTTCTATGGAGGATGAGTGAACTTTACATTCCTCAAGCATATGCAACTGGAACACAGCTGCAATGCAACATGGACGTTTGTAGTAATCTTGGTAAATGACAGGCTCCAATACTACATGCCAAATTCTGCCTAGCCACCATCAATGTTTACCCTCGCTACCTCGTTAATTTGGCTCGTAATTCGGGTCTACTGGTAGTGGTCACATCACTCCGTATACAAACGATTATACCGAAACCTCTGATCTGACAAACAATGAAGATGTGCGAAACTGCTGCGATATGCTTCAATTGTGTACACTGAGCTTGGATTTTATGTTGCTGTTAGTTATAATAATATTTAATTTAAAGCTTAGAGAAAATTTATTAGAACATCAACGATATTATGTGACTCAAAGAGCATTTACTTCTTCGAATTGTGATAGAAATACCTTAGAAAATAATGACAATAAGTAATTACTTAGTAAACTGTTTGATGATGTTCTTCAGAAAGGTCAGGTACATACTCGTAGTACTTACAACCGACGTACGTGTATTACCAGAGGGGCAATTCTCGTAATTTTAAGAACATTCACAGTCTGATCTCAATTTCAATCCGTCAAAAATAGCTCTAATTTCCCTACATTTGATTATTATAGTGTGACTGTCTGTCACTTGTTCCTATTTAATAACAAAATGTTTTATTTTAAATTCTTATTTTAACATTCTTCCATGATATGGGCCCTCTTAGAAACGCATTAAATCTCAATTTTATGGCCTGACAGTTTGACACGTCACCCTAATAAAGAATAAAATATCCTGTTTCTTTAAAATTGTAAAACAACATTGAAACCCTCATAAACCCATTTCATTTATATTTTATGGGAAACAGACCGGCAATTATGGCGAGTCATCAATAGAAAGCGATACTTTAAGATGCAATATTTTGTACGAATTCTAAGAACATTGAGACCCTTTATGCAACGGTATACGAGCCCCCACATCTGTTTAGGATAAAATGCGTCCAGAGGCGTGAGAAAGGACCCAGACAAAAAAAGGTGATACGAGGGGCTGAACGTCGGAGCGTGGGATATTGGAGAGATGGGTGAACGAAGCGGACGAAGCTGGGGCACTCGATTTAGAACCACGAGATAGGACGGACTTCCTAGTCCAGGCTAGTTAAGTTAGGAGATTTAGGGAATATCAGGAGGCTATGTCCGAGTGGGTTGTCGCGAAATAGCGAATACGATTACTAAGTTAAATATAGCTGGGTGGGCGCCCAGATTAGGCTAATCTAGTATTTAAGTGGTGTGAGTGTGTGTTTGTTGGTGTGATTGGGTGAGTCCTTATTTATAATAATTATCCTAGGCTGATATTGGTACTAAAGTTCCTCTAACTCAACATGCTGATACGTGTTGCTGGAGAGTTTATTACGCCCATTCTTCTCCTCAGCTAAACACTAGGAAGTAGTGAAGGGCGATATAGCTGAGAAGGTATTAGTGATGATTTATTTGGAAAATAAATCATCTAAATTATTGTAATAGTAATTGATTGTAATCCATGCTATGTGTCCATCTCCTAATCCCTGCCTCGACAGATGTTTGTCAATTTCGTTTGGCTGTAGGGATACGGAGAAGGCCTTCCGCCAAACCTGACAATGAGCTTTGATGCTCCTGACTTTTGACGACTGTTGACGACTCCATAATATGGAAGGCAGAACCGTAAAAACTCACAGATCTCTTGGATCAAACTAGGCTACAAAGCCAACCTATAACTAAATGATTGACCAAACGTTATTGATGACTTCTGCTTCCAAAAAGGTCTCGCCACAGAACACTTGCGTGAGGCTTGTTGCATGCACATTTCTGGGAGAGGTGTAGGCTTCACAAAGTACCCCAAACTTGTTTGGTAGTCGTTTTAAGAACGCTAGGGACCGTGTCTCGATAAAACCCACACAAGGCTGTTAGTAGGCCAATTACTGAATCGACACTATTTATCGAAACACGTTATTGGGATGCAATGCATCCTTCTAAATGGGGAAGATTAATGAAATGTGAAGTGACGAAATTCCACTTCGGTGTGCACCAAGTACGATCGCAATGAGTTTTGCTAGAGGCTGAGTCTACGGTGCGCTTGTGCTAGTTTGTGTATCTTAGAAAAGGGATAGGTTGCCGTAAGGGTGTCTTTCATATTAATACGCGTTAAAAGCTATTCAAAACTTGTCTCCCTCAACAACAGTTGGACTTCGCAGTACTCTGTCATAGGGTTGAGTAAGACATGTATTTAGTGCTTAGGGAGCGTGTTCTGTTAGAGTCGTACTAGTGTCCTCAGAGGTTCTATGCGTTAGGTCTAACAGAACACGTATAATGAGGCATACGTTTTAAAACGGTTCCCAGTCTCACTGTAGTGGGTAAATTGTTAAATTAACGTAGTTATAATTTATTCATTTAAGCGCAAGCGTAACGATCCCGTTATTTACTCCGTCTAATCATCAAGACTATTGCAGATATCAGTGACGACCTGCGAGCAACATTTATAATACTAAACCCTATTATATTATATTATATACTTTTGCATATCCTCTTGTCTTCTTAGCTTCATATAATATTGATAATTGTAATACTTATGTTTCCTAACTGTGAATTCCCATTATTAACTTCACCTTGCATCCCATCCTTGTCCCCAAGCTTTCTAAGTCGGGACGAGGCACATTAGGTCATGGGAATTCATTTCTTATAACGGTGGGAGGGTGCCCAAGTCTGGTGTCGAGCCCTACAGGAGCACGCGGTGGATTGGGGGCGTGCTCCCTTTCCCACAGGGAGAGCCGTTCTTAACTGTGGTATTTCACACAACTAGGAAAAACGAAAATTTTATCAGCCTAGGGTAATTTAGGAACAGTCACATGTGGTGCCGTGACCAGGATTCTCGTCATTAAATGTACTGATTCACTTCAGTGCAACGAGAAAGAACAAAATATGGGTTACTATGAAAATAACACAACGAATTTAAACAAAAACAACACGACGTAATTTTATGGTTCTATCCATTGTTAGCAACGCGGCGACCGACGGCAAGCTTTACAACGGTTATAATACTTAGGTGTAAGTTACGGTTTGATAATGGTGGTTGAATTCTTCAATTACTGTTAGCGGGTTCAATCCCCGCATGATTTAATTGTTGATGTGCTTAGATTCCATTGTCATGGATCTTGGGTTCGATTCCCGCCTGATGTTATTGGTTGAGACAATAACTTATAACACAACGAATTTAAACAAAAATAACACAACGTAATTTTATGGTTCTATCCATTGTTAGCGACGGCAAGCGTTATAACAGTTACAATACTTATGTGTAAGTTACGGTTCGATAATGTGGTTCAATTCTTCAACTACTGGTAGCGGGTTAAATCCCCGCATGATTTAATTGCTGCTGTGCTTAGATTCCATTGTCATGGATCTTGGATTCGATTCCCGCCTGATGTTATTGGTTGATACAATAACTTATGTTTAATTAAGTTACGTTTTGATAATGATGATTGAATTCTGTAAGTACTCGTGGTGGGCTCGATTCCCACCTGATGTTCCTTGTCTGTAAGCGTTTGATTTCCATTACCATGGATATTGGGTTCGATTCCCGTTAGGTGTATTGTTTTATGATTTTTTGGAATTCCTGTGTCACGGCTTGTGGGTTCAATTCCCGCGTAGGTAATGGTACGATGTTGCTTGGGTGTCTGTGCTACTGTAATAATAGATTCGACTCTCTGCAAACGAGAGTTTAGTATCTGATAGTATGTGAATGTGAAAATGTGGTTGTGCGTTTGTGATTTATATTTGTGTGTATGTGGAATGAGGTTAGGTATAAGACACGCCCTTATTACGGGTAGATCTAATATTATTAGCGAGTAAGACCTACGAAGCGTGAAGCTTATAAAATAACAATTAATTTAGCAAGAAGGTACATTAACTATCGTCATAAGAAGTAAACCTAAATCTTTCCATCTCTACGGTCGGCGACGTGTGTCGTATAATTGAATAGATACTCGTTTGGCCTTATTTCAAATTCCAGGATATTTAAGTCTTCACTCGGCTGCCACTACGCTATGTCTGAACCTTTGGTTTGTGAGTTGCGCTTGGTTTAAAGTTCCTTCAAAATCAGCTGACATCAGCTGACTCCAACAGCAGTAGCTATGGCGTGGCTCCTTTTGCGAAGCTAAGTTTCACTTTTATTACACACTACAGTTACCCGTAGTTACGCGGTATGATGTTTGTTATCTCATGAAATATTATAGATTTATGTTTAGGGGCAAAGGTACTGTACGATAGTTATCAGTTCAAATATACCAGAGAATGTTCATGTCAACACCTTTATAATTTGAAGGGATAGTTAACAGCATTGTGTGCTAGCCAATAATTGGCTACACAATCTAAGATTCCTATGTTTTCTAAGCAGTATAAATTCCCAACTCTTAATAGAACTCAAAACTGTTCTAACCTCTTAGAATCAGAGGGGGGCGTCTAATTGGAATCAAACCTAATATGTTTATGTGCGGACTATTTCAGCTACTCCTGGAATATGACTGCGGGCAGCTGATTAAGCTGGCTCAGCATTGAGGTGCACAAGGAGAGGTCTCTGTCCAGCGGCAGCCGCGACAGGCTGAGTTTAGAACGAGGGAGCAGCGTAGGTAGCGTGGCTCTATAACATAAATACTCTTAAAAGAGTCCCTGGTATGTAAAACTAAATAATAAGCATGCACGGGTTTACAGAGCTTAGCTGAGGCGCGGTAATTTTATTTAAATTATAATGGAGAGAGTATTTGCAAGAACCGTTCAAATATTAAAGAGATAAACATATCGATTGAAGATGCTTCTGCGATACAGTGATACATTATAGCAGACATTGCATCTTATTGGGATCTTGTAGGATTTAAACTAGAATACTTACAATATTCTAGTAAGTATCTGATTAGATAAATACAACAAATAAGCATAGGTCTATATTCTGTGACACTTTCGAGGAGAGGCATAGTTCATCCTATTGTGAAAGCTCATACGCTGTACTGCGTCACGCGTCTGATTTTCAGAGGGGGGAATGTGACTGTCTGTCACTTGTTCCTATTTAATAACAAAATGTTTTATTTTAAATTCTTATTTTAACATTCTTCCATGATATGGGCCCTCTTAGAAACGCATTAAATCTCAATTTTATGGCCTGACAGTTTGACACGTCACCCTAATAAAGAATAAAATATCCTGTTTCTTTAAAATTGTAAAACAACATTGAAACCCTCATAAACCCATTTCATTTATATTTTATGGGAAACAGACCGGCAATTATGGCGAGTCATCAATAGAAAGCGATACTTTAAGATGCAATATTTTGTACGAATTCTAAGAACATTGAGACCCTTTATGCAACGGTATACGAGCCCCCACATCTGTTTAGGATAAAATGCGTCCAGAGGCGTGAGAAAGGACCCAGACAAAAAAAGGTGATACGAGGGGCTGAACGTCGGAGCGTGGGATATTGGAGAGATGGGTGAACGAAGCGGACGAAGCTGGGGCACTCGATTTAGAACCACGAGATAGGACGGACTTCCTAGTCCAGGCTAGTTAAGTTAGGAGATTTAGGGAATATCAGGAGGCTATGTCCGAGTGGGTTGTCGCGAAATAGCGAATACGATTACTAAGTTAAATATAGCTGGGTGGGCGCCCAGATTAGGCTAATCTAGTATTTAAGTGGTGTGAGTGTGTGTTTGTTGGTGTGATTGGGTGAGTCCTTATTTATAATAATTATCCTAGGCTGATATTGGTACTAAAGTTCCTCTAACTCAACATGCTGATACGTGTTGCTGGAGAGTTTATTACGCCCATTCTTCTCCTCAGCTAAACACTAGGAAGTAGTGAAGGGCGATATAGCTGAGAAGGTATTAGTGATGATTTATTTGGAAAATAAATCATCTAAATTATTGTAATAGTAATTGATTGTAATCCATGCTATGTGTCCATCTCCTAATCCCTGCCTCGACAGATGTTTGTCAATTTCGTTTGGCTGTAGGGATACGGAGAAGGCCTTCCGCCAAACCTGACAATGAGCTTTGATGCTCCTGACTTTTGACGACTGTTGACGACTCCATAATATGGAAGGCAGAACCGTAAAAACTCACAGATCTCTTGGATCAAACTAGGCTACAAAGCCAACCTATAACTAAATGATTGACCAAACGTTATTGATGACTTCTGCTTCCAAAAAGGTCTCGCCACAGAACACTTGCGTGAGGCTTGTTGCATGCACATTTCTGGGAGAGGTGTAGGCTTCACAAAGTACCCCAAACTTGTTTGGTAGTCGTTTTAAGAACGCTAGGGACCGTGTCTCGATAAAACCCACACAAGGCTGTTAGTAGGCCAATTACTGAATCGACACTATTTATCGAAACACGTTATTGGGATGCAATGCATCCTTCTAAATGGGGAAGATTAATGAAATGTGAAGTGACGAAATTCCACTTCGGTGTGCACCAAGTACGATCGCAATGAGTTTTGCTAGTTGCTTTGTCTACGGTGCGCTTGTGCTAGTTTGTGTATCTTAGAAAAGGGATAGGTTGCCGTAAGGGTGTCTTTCATATTAATACGCGTTAAAAGCTATTCAAAACTTGTCTCCCTCAACAACAGTTGGACTTCGCAGTACTCTGTCATAGGGTTGAGTAAGACATGTATTTAGTGCTTAGGGAGCGTGTTCTGTTAGAGTCGTACTAGTGTCCTCAGAGGTTCTATGCGTTAGGTCTAACAGAACACGTATAATGAGGCATACGTTTTAAAACGGTTCCCAGTCTCACTGTAGTGGGTAAATTGTTAAATTAACGTAGTTATAATTTATTCATTTAAGCGCAAGCGTAACGATCCCGTTATTTACTCCGTCTAATCATCAAGACTATTGCAGATATCAGTGACGACCTGCGAGCAACATTTATAATACTAAACCCTATTATATTATATTATATACTTTTGCATATCCTCTTGTCTTCTTAGCTTCATATAATATTGATAATTGTAATACTTATGTTTCCTAACTGTGAATTCCCATTATTAACTTCACCTTGCATCCCATCCTTGTCCCCAAGCTTTCTAAGTCGGGACGAGGCACATTAGGTCATGGGAATTCATTTCTTATAACGGTGGGAGGGTGCCCAAGTCTGGTGTCGAGCCCTACAGGAGCACGCGGTGGATTGGGGGCGTGCTCCCTTTCCCACAGGGAGAGCCGTTCTTAACTGTGGTATTTCACACAACTAGGAAAAACGAAAATTTTATCAGCCTAGGGTAATTTAGGAACAGTCACAATAGCTGAGATGAGATTGCGGCTAGATTTCGAACGTTTTTAATAACGGAGATTGGCCGACAGATGTTTGAACGTAAACAAACCAAAAAAAAGTTTTAAGGGTCGTAGCGAGTGTTGTCTGTAGTTTCTGCCTATCCCATGGAAAGAAGGCGTGAGTTTATGTACAGACGCCAGCACATCAAGCTACTACAATCTGTCAAATTTATTTAATAGATTTTCAACTTTATCGCTAAAGCATTAAGGTTCAAGGTTGATTGGGCAATTTTGACAGTTTCGGGTAGCTTGACCTGCTGGCGTCTGTACGTATGTATGTGTAAACTTTTCGATTCGTTAACGAGTCACAGAAAATCGAGTACTGAACGTGTCAACCTTGTTTCCTTGATCGGTAATCGATACGATAATTGATCGCTTAATTAGTTCAGCCCGCAAATGTGTGGTAAACGCAAACGGCACCGGTGACATTTGCACTAAATGCATACAGTTGTTTTTATGCTTACTGTAAGACTCTCATGGAGCTATTTGTTTGTACATCTCTCATTTTAACGTCTACTAAACACTTCATAGGAAGTATACCACTCAAAGGACTTGTTTTCGTTGGCACTTAACCAAACGGCACATAAGTTGTTCTAGTAACCGAAGTGATTTCTTTTTTCCATAAGTTTGAAATATTATTATCAATCTTTTTTAAACCTTTTATGGTAGAAATTCATATTCAGATGACGCTCCCCAAACTAAGTCTGTTTTCACACAGGCACTATGGTGTGATATTATGTAAATACAATATACATACTACTACTTTTCCACTACATCAGCTTTTTTGCCGGTGGTAGACACTTCCCTTTTCCTTACCTCATCTTTTAATAGTGCTACATTCCAAGTCTCATACATATTTATCTAGTTTTTGTTTAATTTGTATTCGACGCAAAAGTAAACACAAATAAAACAATGGTGGCTTGTAGACGGTGAACAGTGCTGCCACCTATGGCGAGTTTTCGTCCTCATTGCTATACATTGTATACTATTGGATATGGATATAGCGGTATTTATGAACATGTGAACATTTTACTGATGTACAGAAGTAAATTACGTTGTACGCTGGCTTACAAAATGCAATTCGAGACAGCGATCCCATTGCCATCTTTATCACTAAGTCAAATGAAAAGAGCAAAAAGCAGTACAATGAACAAGCTCTCTAATTAACCATTTCTAGAAGGTATTTCAATGCAAATCGAAATAATTAAGCTACAAAGAAACTCGTCCGTTTTCCGCTGTGTCCGACTCTGATTCACTATTGTGCAGCAGACGGCAGCGAATCGACTTAAACGGGCTCTGAAGACTCATTAGAGCGATGGGTGTAGTTATGCTCTTGTTTCGTGCCAGTGTCGGGTGGAGTGGATAAGCGCGTTTTATTTTTCATTTCGGAATTATATACCTCATTGTTCTGAGGGGCTTGTGGCTAAGTAATAACAGCCACACGGGTCGCTCAATAAGGCTAAGCTACGCTTGCCGCGGTTGGTCCGTGGCTGGTGACCATCCTTACATACCAAGCTCTGTTCCTCGGAACGTTGGTCCCGGCTGTCATTCATGAGTCTTTGACAGTCGTTACGGGTCCTCAGAAGCCCGAAAGTCTGATAACCAGTCTTACCAAGGGGTATCGTATTACCTAGTAACTGCGTTGTGGAGGTCAAATAGGCAGTCATTCCATGTAAAATACTGGTATTCAGCTGCATCCGGTTAGAATGGAAGCCGACCCCAACATACATAGTTGGGAAAAGGCTAGGCAGATGATGATTATTCTAGCCTACTTCATTTTGCTTTTACTGCCCAACTTTACGGTAAGTTTCCGAGAAATCTAATGTATGTCTAATCTCATGTTTTGTCTATTAGCAGTTTACAACAATAAAATCCAAGTTACAAACTCTTCTATACAAGCTATTGAGAAATTAGACACTACTAGGATGATCTACCTACTCAATAACAGAGCAATGGGGGCCCAGTGGTAACGGCCACGACTTACGAGTTGTAAGTCGTGGGTTCGTACCCATGCATCAGACATTTCACACCCGCCAACCCGCACTGGGCCCGCGTGGTGGATAACGGCCCACTCCCTCTCACAGACAGTAAATAGTCAATGCTATTTCTGCATCTTCAAGAAAATAGATCTGCTGTAAACTGTAACTTATGTTTTGAATTGTTTCTTCATTTTATTTTTTTATTTTGTTCTCACATATAGAAGCAACAAGAATAATATACCTATCCAGGATTTTGTAATATCTTGATTTAAAAGAGTGTCTGAGATCTTCGTTTTGGAATGGGCAACTAGCTTCAACTTTCTGACTAACTGACCGACTCTTTGAAAGAAAAGATAGAACATAAGTTTACAACACACAATATTCACAAAACAAATTATTTCAAAATTGGACAATTCAAAAGTGCCTGTTCCAAAGTAAATAGTTTAATTAAAATAAATGTTTTGAGTTTGAGTTTGATTAACCACACCTCTATTTGTTTATACACCAAATTTTCCCTGTGGTTTTTTGATGTACAAAATGCATCTCCACATATTTTGTAGTCGTGTTAAGGTGCCCTGTTCTCACAGAGCGCCAACACTGCGGCTCACTGCCCTCAGTAACGAGACTCGATACACAATTTCAAGCTGCACTACAAACTACAAACTAGAAATAAGCTTTGAGTAATAAAGAACAGACTATCTCATTTTCCTGAGAGAGAAGTAAGAATTGACGAATTTTAAAGACATTTTGAAGCAATCTTGACCAGTTTCACTATCAAAATCAAAAGTCATTTATTCAAATTAGGCGGAGAATCAGCTCTTTTCGAATGTGAAAATTACAAAAGACAGTTCCCCAAAATGCCCGCTCTTCACCACTTCTTATTGCTTTTGTTTGGAAGAAGAAATGGCGCAACAAACTCCCCAGCAGCACAGCTGTCTGTTCAGTTAGAAAATATGTATTTGATTGTATACAATACTAGTTATGTAAAGTAATTAACATTACAAGACACAGAACATTAAATTCAATTATTTGCCATATGTCAGATAGCCACGCTCTATCCGCTCCAATATACAGTTTGTGGATCACTTCGTTGTCCGTCCGTCCGTCGGTCAAATCCCTCTTTTTAGGGAACACGTAGTGGTTGTCAAGTAGAAATTAATATCTAATACGTAGGTCTACGGTCCCTTGGCGCTTTAAAAAAAGAAGCTTCTACGCAATTAAAAAATACGGCGATTTATGCGACATATTCTGAAACTCGCAAATAAGTCGAAACATAATAAGGTACTTCCCGTTGATCCAGAATCATGAAATTTGGTAAGAAGCAAGTTCTCACAGCAAAAGTAGGTAACGAAAATGGCAAAAAAAAACAAAATGTGCTAAATAAACATATTTTCTTTCTTTAAAAAATCGTTAATTAAAAATTATAAAAACATTGACGCTTGTGAGCCGTGAATACGTCAGTATAATTGATCGTTTGAGTGCAAGGGGTGATTCAACATTATAGCACAATGCTATTGTAGATGTAGAACGCGCCTTACATAGATATCTTAAGTGCCTGCATCTAAACCTATATCTACCCTGCAAACTGGAACACAGTAATATGCTGCTCACACTGTAAATAAGCCTGGACAAACTCCTTCACAAAGAGTTACAAACCTACTCGTTGATTGTGCATGAAAATATCGAAATGAAAAGTCATTTATTCAAAATAGGCTGAGAATCAGCACTTTTTGAACTTCAATTAATAATAATAATAATATAATAATAATAATTTAATTTATTCTTCAAAAAGTACAAAAGCGTTACAAGAAACAAGTTTTTCATCTATTTTAGCGAGGTGAAAGTACAGAGGCAATTTAAATTAAGACTACGACTCCCAAACTGAGACATGCTCGTATCTTGGGTAGTCGGCGGTCAGCCGTTTTAGATGTCGTATACATATCTTATACATATCACCGGCTTATTTTGTGCTAAAATTTTACACATAACAATTTAACATAATTAGCATTTTTACAAAAAATAAATAAAACTGTGCATGTTTCGTGTTAAATTATTATTTAAAAATTCAAATACAAATTCAAATACTGAGTATCATTCAACTATTTCAATAAGTTTCTCAGTCTCATCATAACTTAACAACTTTAACCAATTAGTTAGTTTCTCTTTGAAATTGTGCTTATTTAATTTGTAAAGTGAGATCCTTTTGTTTATTTTATTGTAAAGCCTGGAACTCAATGCGTTGTATTGTCGCTGTGCGAAAGCTGTTCTACACCACACAGAGGGGCAAACAAGTGCACCACTTCGTTTATTTAAACCTTCCTTATTTAGGGGAAGTAGTGAATGTCGCCGGAGCATCGTGCGGAGAATAAAAAGCTGTCGCACCGTCAACATCTTGCTATCCCTGTATAGTTCTTTGGTAGAATAATAGCGCGGCTTTCCATGTATGACCTTGAGAACGGACCTTTGTGCCCTCTCTAATTTCAAAAACAAAGTTTTGTAAGTTCCTCCCCACGCAGGAACACAATAACCCAATATTGATTGTCCTAATGCAAGATAGACCGCACTCAATAACGTACGGTCTGCAGAGTGACGAAGATTCTTAAACACGTAGAGTAGTTTTCTGACACGTCCGGTGAGGGTCTCCACTTGTGGACGCCAGTCCAATCGTTCATCAACTATAACACCAAGATACTTTATACAGGCAACATTCAATAACGGTGAACAAGAACAAGTTATTGTTGATCTGTCGCAATTGTGGGCAGTAAGTGTTATAGTTTCCACTGATGGCGCTGAGGTGTTGGGGAGATAAAAACGAATATATTTCGATTTATCCACATTCAACGTAAGTAGATTAGAAGATAACCACAGCATGACCTCTCTCAGATTACTCTCGGCCAGTGTCTTTGCCTCCACCCAGTTTTTCCCACACACTAAGAGCGCTGTATCATCCGCATAAGTAAAAACATCACAGTTCTTTAGTTTTATCTTGCACAAATCGTTGATGTAAATTATAAACAATGTGGGTCCAAGAATACTCCCTTGTGGGACTCCATATTTGATTTCTTCGTCCTCACTCACCACAGTGTCAATTTTGACTGCCTGGCTACGATTGGTCAGATAGTCTTTAAATATATTTAAAGCCAAACCACGAACTCCAATGTGCTCCAGTTTTGATATAAGGATTGGGACAGAGACCGTATCAAAAGCTTTTGATATATCCAGAAATATACCGTAGCACTTGTAGCTCTTGTCCAGTTTATTGGCCACCATGGCACTGAAATTGGTTACAGCATCTTCAGTCGATACACCGGACCTAAATCCATACTGGTTTTCTGATATTATGTTAAATTTGGTGAGATAATTAGTCAAGCAGTTATTAAGTATTTTTTCTAGTATCTTCGATAATGTACTCAGTACAGAAATAGGTCTATAGTTCGTAAGTCGCTCTCTGTCCCCACCCTTATATACAGGAGTCACTATAGCTTTTTTCAGGCTGTTAGGAAATACGCCAGTGGCAATAGAGATGTTGCAAATGTGCGTGATAGGTGGTACCAAAACTTCCTGTGAGAGCTTAATTACCAAGGCTGAGATATTATCCCAACCCGTTGCACAGTTATTACGGAGTGAACCAATGATCGCTGCCACTTTATCATGGCTCACCGGCAGTATCCCGAGAGAGCCCTGCTGTGATATATTTTCCTTGGCGTGGCGAGGTACTGGCGAATTATCCGGTGGAACCAGCTTCGCAGCCAGGTCCTTCCCAATGTTGACAAAATATTTGTTGATACAGTTCGTTGACAATTTGGCATCAGCTGATAATTTTAATAGTTCCCTTGCTGGCTGTGACTGGCATTTCCTACCTGAGATTCGGTTTACAACATCCCATATTGCTTTCGGACTGTTTTGAGCTTTAGTAAACTGATCTTTTTCATACTCGGATTTTAGCTTTTTGAACAGCGCATCGCAAAAGTTACGGTACCTTTTATATGTCGTTTGAAGGATTGTGTTTTCAAGATTTTTCCTTAGATTAAGGTGCATTCTATCGCGGTTCCATATACAACGAAGCAATCCTTTAGTGATCCACGGTTTCAGAATACGGGTTCGCCTACTAACTTTTTTCTGAGTTGTGTGCTTCATTACTACGCTACTAATAACCGAGATCAAATTATCAGTGGCAATATTCGCGTCAGTTTCATTCAAAACCAAATTAAAATCACTTTGGTCAATGTCTGCTTTAATAGAGGAATAGTCTAGGCGCGTTATGGTCCTATTGGTATCCAGGTATAATTTTTTGGTCTCTTTTATGCATAAAATGACGGGAAGATGGTCAGTTATATGGGTGTCTAATATGATAACTTCTGCCGAACCATTGGATTTTACTAATATATGATCAAGGCAATTTCCGAGCCTTGTAGGATACACGTGTGCCGGCAGTAGGCCTAACGAAGCTGTAAGTAGTAAATAGTCGCTCGAGTTACGATCGATATTATTGCTCTCTTTTATATCGACATTAAGATCTCCTATCACAGCTATATTTTTGAATGATTTCAGATTAGACATTTGTGCTTCTAGGCTCTGATAAAATTTGGTTAGGTCTGAACGAGATGGTGATCGGTAAAGCCCGATTATAGCAGTATTCTTTAAACAGCAAATTAAACAATTAGCATCTGAAAACGATGGTTCAGATATGGTACATCCTAGTCCGTTCCTAAAGTACATCACAACACCATCGTTTTGTGTCAGATTGTTGGTTGTAGCATGAGATGTGTAATTGTCAAGATAAGGTGGTGGGCCTGATCCTTTTAGCCAGCACTCGGAAAGTATGATTAGGTCGAACTCAAATTTGATCATGGACAGCATGGATGAAAATTGGTCAAAATTTTTATTTATACTTCTGATATTAATATGTATGATTTTAAGATAGGTGTTAGGATCCGCAATAAGTCCCGTACATTGGTCCGGTGCACAAATATGGGAGTTAGCAACTATAAACTTATCGATCGCATTGGCAGCATTATTTGTGTTATCCGTCATTTTTAAACAATTTTCTAACGTATAAATTCAACGTGACCGATGTAGTGCAATAATAACGAATTATAATATTTTTTAAGCTGATCATTACTCTTACCGGCTGACGTTGCAGTTGCATTAAAAAGGAAATTTCAGCCACAGTGTAGATCTCACTATTACTATACACAGGTATATTTATTACTGATGAGAAGTTTGATTGGGTAAAGTTAAGTTGAACTTCAAATAGACATGATTCTGTTTTATCATTATTCAGTTTACAGTAAGACATAAAAAGTATATTAAGATAATTAAGCAAAGTGTTAAAAGATATACAGTACCAAAATAAGTGACAGGAAGATAGTCACTTTATTGATTCTAAATCTAACAAACACTGTTCGGTTTTTACCATGTGAGATTCCTTTGTATCAGGGTTTTTGCGTAAAAGGATTTTTCCGTCAGAAATCCAGCAGAATGTATATGCATTTCGTTTAGCAAAGTCACGGGCAAGGTAGTACAGCCTTTTAAATGTTGGGGTCAGGTGTTCTTCAACATAGATTGGTTTTCGTTCTCCCGCAATGCCCAGGTTCTCCGTATTTAATTTCTCCTCGACACATCTTCCTTTGTTATAGTTACGTACAGCTGTTAGAAAATTATTTTTGTAATAAACAGTAGAAAATTCAATAAATATGGATCTTGTTTGGCCAGGTTTCCCAGGCAGTCGGTAAATATCGCGAATGTTGGAGTGGGATATTTCTATCTGAGCTACTTGCCCCAATCGCATAGCAAACCGCAGAAGGTCATCTATTTTCTCATTTGACTTCGCTGGTACGTTCCTTATTTCAATTGCTGAAGGGCGACACTTCCGTTGAAGTTCCTGAACTTGTTTTTCAAGTTTATTGATACAGTCATTGTTCTCATGTTGCGATTTTTCTAGCAGAGATACCTTGGCCAAGACTTCCTCATAATCCTTGTTCAAAGATACAACCGACTTGTTTAGCTCAGCGTTAGATTGTTGTATGTTGGAACATTGCACTTTTAGTTGAGCGACGTCTGTAACCAATTGAGACAAGGTTTGTTTTTGTTCCGACTTCCAGTCTTCGAGCATAGCAAGCAAATCATTTTTAAAACTAGTTAAAAAAGCCTTCGAGGCGTCATGTTCATCCGTGGGAGAACCAGAGATGCGTGGGCGTTTCTGTCGGGAAGTTATGTTTTGACTCGGCTCAATTATTTCCTCCACCGCTGTTGTTAAGTCCGGGTCCGATTTCGTTTGAGCATACTTTAGTCTACTTTTCTGAGACGACGGAGGCGTGCATTTGGCGTTTGGCATCCTGTGATTTATGTTAGCGGGCTTACTACTTAATATTGCGGCACGCAGCAAGTAACCGGGTGGGCGCGATGACACGGAGCGGCACAGACCCCGATCCTTTCCAGCAATCAAACACTGTGTAGCACAGTGCGGGAAGGCACGGAGTGTGTCGCCGACGATGCGTTGAACACTGCGACTACCGGCGAGAAGAAGGTCGTAAGCGCCGTGTATACGCAGGCGCTTACGCGTTTCGCCGAGACACTTTCAAATGTTCTTGAATTGACGGTTATACGATAATGAATTGGAATTGGAATACTTGGTTTTGATCTAGAGATCAATATTATAAAAATTTCGCAGCACTGGTCACAACCACAAGTCCCACTACGTTCTCAAGGCGGTGATGTGCCGGGCTCACCGGTACAAATCACTGAATGGTCACAATACTACACTTTTACGATTTTATTTAGTGGCGCACTTAGGCAACAATGCTCTCGGAACGGCGGTAGCGGCTAACTCCATTACATAAGACAGTCCCCCAAACCGCCCGTTCTTCACCACTTCCTATGATGCTTTTGCTGGGATTCTTCCCAGCAAAAGCACCAAAGATAGTGGTGGTGGAATGGCGCAACAAACTCCCCAGCAGCACAGCTGCTGTCTATTCAATCAGAAAAACTCGATTCTATGCAAAAGTATGAAAAAAAAAACACTCAAGAACACAACATACTTACGGCACCTTTGTTAGAAACCTAGCACTTAGGATAAGGACACAAATTACCAAACAACATTAGTCTAAGACAGACTTCTGCGAACAAAGCCAACCTGTTCGGAATACTTACTGTCAACGTCTTCTGAACTAACTTCGGTTTCCGAAGTTACATTAATGTTTGTTAAAGGAACTCCTGGAAATGAAGGTTTTGTGGTGCAACTTGGGAGAGGTATGGGCAGCTGTTGAATGCGGTGGAACAATTTGATTGAACGTAACATATAATAAAGGGTGTAAGGGACATGGTCGCGCAAAAAAAAAAGAAAAAAAAAATTGTTACCAAGGATTAAGTATATACATGATTCTATACTAACCAGCGTTGAAATTTTTTGTCGGTTATTTGAAAAAAAACATCTGATTCATACATGTTGACGGTCTATACCGTGAAATGAAAATGTATGAATCAGAAGGTTTTTTCAGATATATATTTTTTTTAATGTTCGTCGGTTATTACATTTTTGAAATGGAGATCCAGAAGCATCTCCTGAATTTTGCCCTCTATTTAAGCTAAGCGAAAACCTTTCGAACGCCAGTATTTACATCAAATATGCAATATTTTTAATTTTATAAAGGTTTTTACGATTCATGTAAATGCTTTTGTGTTGTCTACTTTCAAATTACAGATTTTCATTAAATCGTTTATTACAAAAAAATGCCTTGTATTTTTGCTTAACATGGACAATGGCACTGTGTAGAGTTGTTGCCAGTAGTACAAGTTACAATTTACAGGTACAAAATCTCCGCTCATTTATAGCAAGATTGACAGACGGCTCTTTGCCTTGCTAAGTAAAGTGAGTCATGCGAATATGTTATGCAAATAATATTCATATTTGTTTAAACAAATGTAAGCAAGCTTATTAGACGAATATGCTATGATACAGCCTTGTGGAATCGGAGGTGCCGTCCTACAGGTATGTGCCCGACCCAGTTCTCGAAAATGGAAATATCACATTGTACTGGGATCGATCCATCATCACTGACAGGACTATTGTTGCCAATAAGCCTGATATAGTGGTGGTGGATTGATCAGAGCGGCGCGCAATGATTGTTGACATAACCGTTCCGCATGATGAAAACCTCGTAAAAGCCGAGAAAGATAAAGAAATCAAGTATCTGGATTTGGCTCGCGAGGTTGTCGACATGTGGGATGTGGACTCAGCGATCATTGTGGCGATAGTCGTGACAGCCAATGGGTTAATAGCCAAGAGCCTCGACCAACACCTGAGGAGGCTCTCGTTGGGAAGCTGGATCAAGAGCTTGATTCAGAAAGTATTATATACTTCTGGACACGGCTCGTATTGTCGGGAGGTTCCTCTCTCTGGAGCCCTGACCGCCGGTAGCTTGGACCCTGTTTCCGATACCGGTGGGCTACTATTATAGTGGCATATATATATAGCATTTAAATTTTAAGAATAAAGTTCATATTCGTATGAGACTCTTACAAAAAAAAAAAACCCGCCCGCAAAGTGAATTCAAAGAGCGGTCTATAAATCTTGCCCTTCGATTAGAGCTTCTGTAAAAAGCTTCCTCTCACAGAGAGGACCGTGTTCCATCAGGCCGAGTATGTGAGCGCAGTTGTAGCCCAGTGGAAATGGCCACGACTTACGAGTTGTAGGACGTAGTTTCAAACTTAAACGGGCGCTTCACTTTATGTAAATTATTTCATCACCACTGCTCGGTGAGAAAAACCTCGTGATGGAACCGGCATGTCCAAGAACCAAAGATTCGAAGACAAGTGACATCTACTAATCAGCACTGGGCCCGCTTGGTGGACTATACTCCATTCCCTCGTACTGAGAGGAGGCGGTCCCAGTAGTTCGAACTTTTTACGAACAAAATCAATATAATTATATTATTACACATAAACCTACATGGATACTTATGAACCGTCAGAAGCTAGGTGCACGATTCCAATTGGTCTTTTCATGGAAAAGAGCCAGCGAGAAACACCACGGTTACGCTTTTAAAAATAATTGGCTTTTACAATGTTTTCAAATTACAGTGTTAATAGGTATGGGAGGACAGCGTAGGCCTGTAAACAAGTATCAGGTACTTAATAAAATAGAAGACTGATCCAACTTGCACTACTGTGTACTCCACCACACTGCTCCACCTCGTTGTGTTCAATACAATTTTATCGCCAGTCCCCACAGGGTGCCGACAGAACAACATTGATAACGCACGTTACGGTAATTGGATTCCGCCATTTGTAATTTAAATTGTAATTTTTATTCCAAAACGTTTATTTCCCTGAGCTGGGAATAACAGGTGTAAATAATTTTCATAGCAATTTGTGAATCAGTGGAACGTTAGACGTGTATTTGTTCAAAGATTTTAGTGATTAAGTATTTCAATATTAATTAATTTGCTTAGCATTTTCTCAACTATGTTACGGTTGGATTTCAGTCTAACCGGATGCAGCTGAACTACAGTTTTTTACATGAACCCTATGCGCGCTCTGCTCGGAGTTTCTTTGAAGGGTTAAATCTGAAACGAAGTTATCCGGAAAATAAACTTAGTCACCAATATAACTTGCAGAGTAAGCAAACTGAAGTGGCAGTGGGCTGGCCATGTTTGTCAAAGGACCGATAGCCGTTGGAGCAGACGAGTCCTGGAGTGGAGTCCACCTAGCGGCAAGTGTACTGTGAGATGCCCAGATAGACCGACGACTTCAAAAAGATGGCTGGGCTGTCACAGCCTCTGCATCCAGTCTGTACTGGATGCGGAAGGCGGAGAACAGAGTGTTCTGGCGCAGCATGGGAGAGGCCAATATACGGCAGCGGACTGCGGTAGGCTGAGTTGATTGACGGCCTATCTGACCTCCACAGTCCAGTTACTGAAAGTTGTTAAAAATATTTAATAAGATAAGGTTAGGGAGATTAATTGTGAAGTAAATTGACACCCTACACCAATTTTACTTGTTTACATTTCGGCGTAGCGGCTGGATGAGAGTTGCCGAAAATCGAGTTGAATGGCGTGCAATAGGAGAGGCCTATGTCCAGCAGTGGACTGCTGTAGGCTGATGATGATGCAACTGTCCAAGTTATTTGAGTACAATTTAAGTCGGTAGTCAAATTGTTTAACAATTAATTTCCCTGAATTCTTCTCTTTACTGATCATCATAAGATCTTCCGGAGTCATAGTCTTAATTGTCAAATTTCTATAATATTATTTATAGCTCTGTGTGACCAAAACCGACACTTAAGTCACGCTTTTCTTTGACTTAAGTAGTCCATTTTTACACAAAATTTCGTGACTTAAGTGTGGGTTTAGGTCACACAAGCTATAAAATAGTACACGATACGTGTGACTTACGAAGACTACTTGAGCTGTAGTATTGTATACTATTTTAATGTACGGCATTTAGCAACTTTCACGCCGTGCAAGAATGGATTACTTAAGTCACACGTAAGTAAAGGACTATTTTCCTTAAGAAAATAATGCCTGAGTCTTTTTAGATCAAAACACAGTCTACCCAATCCTGAAACCCACAAGTACAAAATAAAACGTATTTACCGAGCTCAGATAAAAGTGTCGGATTTAAATTGATAATCCGCCACGCCACTCTCGGACGGACGCTCCCCGTGGCGGATGCTCAGCAATTATAAAATGTTCACAACAGCCCGCTATGCCGGGAGCGTGGAACAAAAAGAGCGCACGGGAACTTAGCGGACGATTTGTTTTTTTTTTATTTGCAACGCTCTGCCGGCGATATTTTTTTTTTATCTTTTTGTAAAGTTTGAAACGATTCTAAAGTGCTTTTTTTAATCATTTTCTGTTCTTGTTAGTGTAGTGTTAATTTGCATTTATCTGTCGATGACTTTATGTAGTTGAACGTCCGTAATCACCTTCTAGGAACTATAATAGGAACCAGCAGCTACAATGAGGCAACCAGAATAATATTGATAAATTATTTCATTACATAATAAAATAATTTATCATTATCATTTATCATTTCACATTGCGTGAAGCCAGCGGCATCTATGGCACAGGAGGTCTACAACCTAAGCACGGAATCCGTTATATCGGCCGAAGTTACAGGTGATCCCTACACGGTATCACCTACGGACATGAGATTAGTTTGAGGCCAATTATACCACGATTTAACAGTTATCCCTACTGCTTCTGTGTGTTTTCCCGTCCCAAACGGCTAGTTAATCGTTGTAGGATTCACTTTGAAGCTTCTAACTAATTTCCTAGGTCCCCTGAAACGAGTTCACTCACAATGGGCCTTTTGGAAGGCTGAACGTCACCCAAAAGGCAAAGGCTATGCTTGGAGTTTACCTACCTGATTTAATCAGTAATGGAGAGATTCAAGGTAACCGACATAGCCCGAAGAATAGCCAAACGGCAGCAGACAGGGTTGCTCGCAGAACAGATGGCCAATGGGACCGAAAGGTTCTAGAGTGGCGACCGCGTACCGGAAGACGTAGCGTTGGAAAGCCTCCCACAAGGTGGACTAACGACCTTATGACGGCCGCATGAATCCGCTAGATGCGGGAACCAAAGAACTGAGGGGCAATTCTCGTAATTTTAAGAACGTTCACAGTCTGATCTCAGTTTCAATCTGTCAAAAAATACTTCTAATTTCCCTACATTTTGACAAGTTTTTGACATTTGTTTGTCGCCGAAATGAGACTGCGACTAGATTTTGAACGTTTTAAATTACGAGAATTGGCCTTCTGGTCGAAATGGCGATGCTTAGGCGGAGCCTATGTCCAGCAGTGGACGTCTTGCTGCTGAAATGATGATGATAATCAAATGATTTCATTTTAAACAGAGTATTTCTGTATAATTTACTTATCTTTAAGTAATTTTCTTTCATTGAAATACAATCATACCTTTACACGGCTCCCGGTTTATTGGATGTTGGTAAAAAAACAAATGAAAACTAAACAATACAAAGAAAATGTGTGCATCGCGTGATTAGAACAAAACCATAGACTAGAGCGATACTCTTTTATTTCAACACGATATCTACGTATTCCCACCACCGTATATAGGTACAGTTCATTTAATTATATCGAATAATGATAACAAATAGACCAAATGTGGTGTGTATACAATATTTCCCGGAATTAACGCACACCACCAAACACCCCAATTAGAATATAAAGTAAAACAATGGCGCCAATTCCCTTGTTCACAAACTAAACTAAAATTAAGTGCAGTGCATATTTTTCTTCCTATTTCATTAAGAAAAGGAGAGAAGATAAATATTAGTTTAGTCCTGTCAAATTAGTCAGCGCCTGACGTAAATTGATACATTTTTAGTAGCCATGTTTTTATTCACGTCTAATTTGTCTATGGAGTATCTTAATTTGACAGGACTAAACTAATATTTATCTTCTGTCCTTTTCTTAATGAAACAGAAAGAAAAGGATGCACTGAACTTAAATTTAGTTTAGTTTGTGAACAAGAGAATCGGCGCCACTGTTTATTTATTAAATTAGTTCAGATTATTACGAGGGAAAAGTTACGGTCAGATTAAAATCTACGCACGCACACAGTCGCACACTTATAAGTGTCTAGCGTAGTAGGTACTTCGTCCATAATTCCGATCCAGCCTGTCCCTTGCTGCCCTCTCCTAGCGACGACCTAAGCCGAGGTCGGTACCCCACAGGGGGTGCCCTTAGCGTGAAGTCGCTTAGTTTTTAAGCCCTGGCTGGAATCAGAATCATTATCCGAACTTTATTTGCTTCGAATGTAGGTACAGGTATAAGATATTGTTGTTGATGTTGTTGTGTGTGTTGTTGACATAAATTAATGAGATCGGCTACAATCTACCTTACGGCGTGCAAATCTAAATATATTTAACTCAAAAGTGACTGACTGACATAGTGATCTATCAACGCACGCCCAAACCACCGAACGGATCGGGCTGAAATTTGGCATGCAGGTAGATGTTATGACGTAGGCATCCGCTAAGAAAGGATTTTGATTAATTCTACCCCCAAGGGGATAAAATAGGGGATGAAAGTTTGTATGAAACTTTGTCAATTTTAAACCGATCGGGCTGAGACTTTGCATGCATAAAGCTACTATGACGTAGGCATCCCCTAAGAAAGGATTTTGATAAATACCACCGCTAAGGGGATAAAATAGGGGATGAAAGTTTATATAAATCTTCTTAGATTTTCGACTGATTGAACTGAAATTTTTTACACTCGCAAAAACTTTACCTAATTAATAATAATACTGCTTAACGCGAGCAAAGCCGCGGGCAAATGCTAGTTAGTACATAAATTAAAATATTAATACTCGTACAAACAAAAATAATGTCAACAAAACAAAACAGAAATTACAGTGAAGTCAATGAATAAGGCCTTAATTTATTGAGACATCCACAGGCAAGTCCGGTTAAGCAGACGACAACCTTATAGGTTGAACTGTGAGATGCCATTTATAAAATAAAAAAGTACTTCGTCCATTTTGGTTTGTTGTGACTGTACAGCCGAAGTGTCACTATAATTTACGTTGTTTTAATTATTTCTGGGATAAAAATTACCTATACCTGATAAAAAATTACAGAAATCGATTCAGTAAACAACTCTGGACACACTACTTTCATAATATGCATTACATATATTCATTACATGTTGTATAACTAAGAAATAATAACATTAGTCTGTATTCGATCCCGTGGGAATATCGGGATAAAAAGTATCATATATGTTAATCCTAGTTATAAACCATCTTTGTGCCAAATTTCATCCAAATTCGTTCAGTAGTTTTTGCTTGAAAGAGTAACAAACATCCATCCATCCATACAAACTTTCACGTATAAAATATTAGTAGGAAGTAGGCTAGTAGGATAGGATAGGATAGCCGTCCTACGTAACCTAACATACCCACATTTAGTTATATTTAAGGTCCACGTAAAAGGGCATAATGGCACAAACCGAGCACAAATCCGCCGGCTGCTACTGAGAAATTCCAGATGGAATACCGTCCTATTGAGCACTAAACTACGGCACTAATTCAAAACGGCAATTGTAGTTTTGGTAAATTAAAATATTACAATAATATGCATGTTTATTAACAAGTTCGGAGGAAAAAACTGAGCAAAGTAAACTAAAAAAAATGAGTCATAGAAAATATTTAAATGGGTAATTAAATAAATATTTAGGAGCAAAATGGCTCGGAATTAGTCGGTAAGAAATCTAACCTCGAAGTAGCGCTCACCGGCCGCTCGGCACCGATCGCTTCGCTCGCTCTGTTCGCACGCGGTTGGTCAAAGTTCTAACCTAACCCATTTAGTCATGGTTTTTTTCATTGGTCGCATTAACTAAGGCAGGGCTAGTTAATGCGACCAATTCGGCTCTCACGCGGTTGATCACAGTTCCAACCTTACTTATGAACTGCTAAAGTATTTAACTAACTGCCCATTCCATCATTTTTACTGGTCACTGATTTATTATACCACTTGAGTATTTTCGTACTGAGTTTGTAGGATGTAATAACCGACCAATTTTCTTCTTATTACTGTTACGCTAATGTACCAAGCGCCGAAAAATAAAATGTCTGCACGTTATTTTTCTCCTCCTATATAGCCTCCCTTGTAAAATCATCATCTGCCAAGCCTTTTTGTGGGGTCGGCTTCCAGTCTAACCGGATGCAGCTGAGTACCAGTATTTTACATGGAGTGACTGCCTATCTGACCTCCACAACCCAATTACTGGGTAATACGAAACCCCTTGGTAAGACTGGTTGTCAGACTTTCGGGCTTCTGACGACCTGTAACGACTGTCAAGGATCCACTAATGACAGCCGGGACCAACGGCTTAACGTGCTTTCTGAGAGACAGAGGGGTCTTTGTGTGTAAAGATGGTCACCCATCCACGAACCAAGATCCAAGTGTAGCTTCACCTGATCGATCGACCCGTGCGGCTGTTATTACTTAGCCACAAGCCCCTCCCTCCCTTGTAAAATGATTACCCCTAAACTGCTAGTTAGCAAACCGATACGTCTCTAATATGAGAACCAGCGGTTGGCGACGTTTAATACAACAAAAAAAAATCTTCACTATATCGTAATTCTATTCACAAAAAAATACCTACTCAAATGAAATCCTAAGAAGCCCCAAAAACTTTTATTTCTGATATTCTTCTGTAAAAGATTTTTCCACAATATCGTATTATTTATTTAGGACCGGATATAGAGGATTCCGTCCTTTATCCCAGGCCGAAATATGGGTTGGCTTACGGTGTATTGTCATTTTTTGTCTAAATAAAAATATTTATTCGACGGCAATCCAATAGATGGAATTTATGAATAATTATGTTTATTGCAGTATCCAACATTTTGTTATTATTTTGAGTAAAGTTGTGGCTGGCACGGTCGTAAAGCGCAGGTCACACTGGGAACGAAGCTAAGTTCGTTTAGCTTCGCTCATGTACAGACGCCAGCACATCAAGCTACTACAATCTGTCAAATTTCTTTAATAGATTTTCAACTTTATCGCTAAAGAATTAAGGTTCAAGGTTGATTGGAAAAATTTGACAGTTTCGGGTAGCTTGACCTGCTGGCGTCTATACCTACCGTACGTTTATGAGCGGCACCCTAATTGCGCAATACACTATCAATCTCAATCTGAATCATTTTAAAGGATATCGCTAATCCATTGCTTCATATGTTTGAAAAATTTGTCAGCTCAACAACGTAAATAACGCAATAAATGTTGTTGAACTGTCAAAATGAAAGCGATTACTACTGATGGTGAAGTATGAAAAAACACGATAGCTACACGAGCGAAGCTAAACGATCTTAGCTCTATAAGTCTAGCATAAAATGCATGCTATGCTATACTTCTAATCTATCTTATTAAAATAACTGGGTTCTTATAAAAAATAAATACCCATCATCCGGGAATTCACCCGCTATTTACCCAAATTTGAATTTACCCGGGAATTTACTGTGTAGAATCCCATCCCGTTTCCAGAAATATAACTATGTTTTCCTGTTATCGAAATACGTGGAATGGTCATAGATCGAAGCAGGTTAGCTCCAATAGTTTAATCTGGCAAATAAATTATCAATTCAAATCCGCTTTAGATAAAAGCGGATTTTAGAGTATTGTGAATTAATAATGAGGCATGCTAATGTAATCAACGTTTGGAACAATACATTATTTAGTGACAGTTGTCTATGCATTCACGTTGATAAGGGCTACTGACAGATGAGGATCTAATTGGTAGAATGATGAGAGCAATGCAGTATGCGGTTCTATTTATTATACGAAAATTAGTGCTGTGTCATGGCGATTTTCAACAGTTTTTTAAACTGAAAATTCTTTATATGACATTGCCATACAAAAGGATTAACCAAAATCACAAATGGGATAAACATAACATAACAATAAGACTGTATTTCCCGAAGGATTCACCAAGGGTGTATAATATGACCCAAAATTTGCCAGTTATCTTTATGTCCGTAGGTAATAGGGGGCGAGCCTATTATGCTTTAGACAACCGGGCAGATGAATAAAAACCTAATGGAAACACCAAATAACGTTTGTCCCCAACTAGGAATCGAACCAAGGACACCTCGCTCAGCAGTAACGCTTGCAACCACTTTACAAACCAGGCAGACAAAGTAAATATTGCCAAAAAAAAACACGAGCCTATTATTGTCCTACTGCAAGGTATATGGCTCTTATCATACAGAGAAGGCACGAGCCGAGCACAGCGGGTCACCACGCTTTCTCAAGACGGGTTGACCATTTCAGAATTACATAATATGCGATAACCACATAATACCGATGCCAGTGAAGTCCAAGATTCTATACATCATCATCTGCCTAGCCTTTTCCCAACTATGTTGGGATCGACTTCCAGTCTAACTGGATGCAGCTGAATACCAGTATTTTACATGGAGCGACGACCTATGTGACCTCCACAACCCAGTTACTGGGTAACCGATACCCCTTGGTAAGACTGGTTGTCAGACTTTCGGGCTACTGACGACCCGTAACAACTGTCAAATAATATATTCTATATATATTATATATATATATATAATAAAATAGTAATGAAGTCAAAACAGTGCTAATAGGTGAGGGAACGAGTCTGATGCCGAAATTATAATTTAAATAGAATTTTTGTCCGTTTGTCTGATATTCTGGATGTATATTCCGGATTGGCGCAAAAACGGCTGAACGGATTTGAATGAAATTTGGCACACAGATGTTTATAACCTGGAATAACACATAGGGTATTTTTAATCCCGGTAGCGCTTTCCCGTGGAATATTTTCGTGAAAATGGAATCATCTGCCAAGCCTTTTCCCAACTATGTTGGGGTTGGCTTCGTGAAAATGGAATATAGACAATAAATGTTTCAGATACTGCAATATTTTATTAATTTTGTAAAATGCTTTTTGCTTGCGTTGAATGCAAAACTTTCACCAACTACGAGGTACATAAATTGAAATAAATCACTTATGAGCGAAACTTTAGCCATTCCATTTGTTTTCCATTTGAATTTTATTGCTTTTAAAGTAATATACGGTAAGTTGGCTCGCTAACAATTCAGGGGGTCTACTCCGAAGTGGTATCGGCCGAATGTTCGGCCGTGTCCCGCTACGAAGTTATTATTTGGTTCGGTCGGTCCCGATCCTACACTTCTACACTCTTTCTAATATTGACTATGGTCCCAACCCAACTGAGCTGATCCGAACTTTTTTCGCATTTTTCAGTAATATTCGGTTCGGCCATGTGTCGGTCCGATCCGATCATTCGCACTTTGCACTTCGTAGTAGACCCCCAGGTTTTTAGAGCTGAAACTTCACATTGAATCAATAAATAGGTACTTACCAAAGAAGGAAGAGCTACTGGTCCAAGAAAGAGCTTATGAAAGGAAATCTGCCTTTGTCACTCTAGCGAAAAATTATGGACATGTGCATCCTTCCCCTTCTGACCTATGGATCCCAGACTTGGTCTTTAAAAAACATTCAAAAGTCCAAACTCAAGGTTTGCCAACGTGCATTGGAGCACAGAATTCTAGGCGTCAAATTGACCGACCATATTCGCAACACCACACTGCGCTCCAAAGCACAGATTACTGACGTTGCTCAAAAAGCCGCTAAACTGAAGTGGCACTGGGCTGACCACGTCTGCCGTATGCCTAATAAGCTATGTGCCAAAATAACCACCACGTGGAGCCCTGACACAGCTAGAAAGCGTCGCGGCAGATCCCGTAGAAGATGGCGGGACGAGCTGGACAAAACAAACAACCAGTGGTCTACTTTAGGCCTGGATCGAAAGAGCTGGAAGTCATGGGGAGAGGCCTTTGCTCAACAGTAGGATGATGCAGGCTAACAGTAACAGTAACCAAATAAGATTTTAAAAGTACGTTTGCTGGTACAGACGCCAGCACATCAAGCTACTAAATACAATCTGTCAAATTTCTTTAATAGATTTTCCATTTTATCGCTAAAGCATTAAGATTCAAGGTTAATTGGGAAAATTTGACAGTTTCGGGTAGCTTGACCTGCTGGCGTCCGTACCTACGGCTACCTACCTATCGGCTTCTTCTTGTTAGCGTGTCGATGGAAATCTATATACAGTCAGCCAAGAATTTGGCTTCGAGCTTGGTACAGACGCCAGCACATCAAGCTACTACAATCTGTCAAATCTCTTTAATAGGTTATCAACTTTATCGCTAAAGCATTAAGGTTCAAGGTTGATTGGGAAAATTTGACAGTTTCGGGTAGCTTGACCTGCTGGCGTCCGTACCTTCAGTAGCGTCCATCAACTCCTGTAGCATGAAGACACGCTGGACACGATATTAAATACTTCATTGCTAAAAATTCCTCGTAAAAAGTTTCGTGTGTGTCCGACTCACACTTGGCTGGTTTTTCTTACAACTTATACGAAAAAAGCTCATGAAGATAAGCCAGGCACCGGAGATGAGACGCACTTACGGATCGAAAGGCTCACAGTTTTATCATACAAAAAAGAAACATTTTTAATCTTTTCAGCATACATTATTGGTAGGGTTGATCAAAAAAGTTCTGCTGTGTGTAGTTCAACAAACTGCAGTGCAACAATGAGAACTTTATGGAGGTGTTGTACGCTTTATGCAAAGTCGTACAGGCGTACGTACTCAGCATCAATTTGAATGCAAAGCAGTATCCTTTAGTACAGACGCCAGGACATCAAGCTACTACAATCTGTCAAATTTCTTCAGTAGATTTTCAACTTTATCGCTAAAGCATTAAGGTTCAAGGTTCATTGGGGAAATTTGACAGTTTCGGGTAGCTTGACCTGCTGGCGTCTGTACTAAAGTTGTACAATTTTGCGAAATATGACTAAATAAGCTATATAAGTGAAAAGTTACTTGGATCACCAAATGGCTGAAAATAACATAAGACCACGCCTGTATTCCCCGAGGGTTGGGCAAAGATGTTCAGACACCAAAGGAGATAAGTAACCAGGGTCGTCGAATGAAATTTAATTTGATAAACGAACTGTTTCTTTTCTATTAATTAAATTAAATTTTATTCGAAAACATCCATCGATTTCTTACTAAACATCAATTATATCCGGCGACCATGGATGGTTACTTATCTCCTTTGGTGGCTGTACCTATATAGTACACCCTCATTTCGCTAGTTATGTTTAAGTCACACGCAATAGGAGGCAAACCTATTACTATCAACCGGGCATAACTCCAGACTCCGAGCTGCTACTGAGTTTCAGAAGGAAACACTATAGACCCCTGGGTTCGATGGGTTCGATACTCAGGTCGGGCCATATGCTCCTCAGTATCGCTGCGACCACCAGACCAATGAGACACTTTGGCAATTCTGTAAAATATTGACTGCAAAACAATGCAATACTTGCTCAAATGGCGGGGCCCGTGGCTAAGTAGCGTCACGAGTCGATCGAGCAAGGTTGAGCTTGCCACGGTCGGTCCATGGATGAGTGACTATCCATTTCATATCGAGACCCCTCCGTGAATCCTTGTCAGTAAACCACGGATTGCAAAACCCAATAACACTTTGCCCGACCCGGGAGTTAAACCCATGACCTCGTGCTCAGCAGTAGCGCTTGCGATCACTAGACCAATGAAGCAGTCGGAGTAATATAAACTTCTTTGAAGTGTTAAAAGTGAACTTTACAGGACAGTACTAGTCCAACAAATTATGATAATGGTGACCGCGATATTTGCACTAAACATTAAAATAATTTCGCTGTTCAAACACAAAGCTAAGCATTAGCAATTCAATTGTCCCGGTATCAGAACGAGCCTCGAGCTAAACGATTTAAGGCTGGCACACACTGGATACAGCTGCAGGATATGTGTGATTGTCTCCGTGTTGGTGCAATCAAAGTCAACGTCAATGCGTTTATTTCAAACAAGCTGATGCCCGCGAATTCGTCTGCGATTCAGAATAAAGAGTAGCCTATGTCCTTCTCCAGGGCAACTCCAGGACTCATGTGTCAAATTTCATCCAAAATCGTTCAGCCGTTTTAGCGTGAAAGCGTAACAAACAAACTTACGTTCGCTTTTATAATATTAAGTTAGGAGAGGCACATACGTAAGTAACTTTTGAACGTCAACATTTACATTAAAATAGAATTGACTAGCTACGCCCCGCGGTTTCACCCGCATAAGTTTCGATCCCGTAGGAATATCAGGATGATATGTTAATCCTGGTTATAAACCATCTGTGTACCAAATTCCATCCAAATCCGTTCAGTAGTTTTTGCGTGAAAGAGCAACAAACCTCCATCCATCCATCCATCCATCCATCCATCCATCCATCCATCCATACAAACGTTCACGTTTATAATATTAGTAGGATTCTAGTCACCCCTTCCAAAAGGTAGTTTCGTATGGAGAAGAATGGGCGAGAAAAGTTTTACAGTATTTTAAATACATAAATTTGCAGGCATTTATTATATAATCAAAGGATCAACTTAGCATACTCAGCTATAATGTTCCCCCCAATGCTGGGACAGACCACCTCTCTTCAAGAGGAAGTGGGCTATAATCTACCACGAGGGCCCAGTGCGGATTCCTGTCAGATGTCAAAAGTCCTTCTCTTTTTTTTTTCTATGTTATGTCGGTTTCCTCACGATGTTTTCTTCGCCGTTTTGAGAGCAGTATTAACTTGATTTGTGTAGATTCATTGCTAGACGCAGTCGTACCTATGAATTAGCGGAGTGGCTTGCTACCACCTAAAATACAGGCTATATGCGGGTCAATGTACCTACTATTATTCATGTTCAAGTTACAGTATACCCCCTTATTCATAAAATTAAGTATTGATTAAAAAGAAAGAAAGAAAAATTATTTAATCTGCACAAACAAAACGCTTATTACAAATAAAATAAAGATATAAATATACACATACAGCGTAATCAAAAGCCTCGTACTCAAGCTTATAAAAAGTTTTCAATTTTGTCCACTGCTTGATTGGCCAAGGACCAAAGACAACATACATAAATTAACATTGACAATACAAATTAATCCGTGATGCACCCGCGACACTGGCAGATGACAAAACTACAACAATCTCAACAAAAACAAAATGCCAATTGCAGAGTGGAAAAAATAGCGACTGTTTAACTATAAATTACTCTTATTGACGCTTGAACGTCACTTAACTTTAATTATCGTTTATAAATAATCCCCTTAATGTCTGAACAGGATTCAAAAGGTCAAGTCCTATTAAAAACATCAACTGGAATCTGCAACTGTCAAGTTATTAAACTAGGGTCTTTTAAGACTTTTTTTTTTCTGGTGGGAAATCATCAAATGACCCTTCCCGCTCTGGGTGGAGTGGAAGGGAGTGTCAGACTCTTACGGACTAAAACCCACCCATGTTCCTTCCTTCGCCCTTTATGTTCCGGGATAGCGTTAACCCTTTCGGACAATCCCGCTGACCCGGCAGGCTTCGGCCCTAAGGGGCCCCTCGAATTATGCCGACATCTCTTTGAGGCGCGCGTGGAACACTTACGGTCTTTTAAGACTGCGGTAGCCGCCACATAGCATCCACAATTTACGGTCGAATGACATCACTGTAGAGTTACGGATGAAAGTAAGTTGGTGTGTTAAAGTTAAATCTTAAAGAGCGGTTCTAGGCAACGTAAAGTCAAAACCCGCTCATATTCATGACAGCCACACTGCGACCGTTATGTGGCGGCCATGTAGGAAGCCAAAGCTTTAGTAACATTTGTACTTCAAAATCAAATTAAATAGTTACCATGGAAAAGAGAACTGTGCAAATTAAAATACTTACATACTCAGCCTATAACGTTCCCACTGCTGGGACACAGGCCTCCTCTCTGTGAGAGGGAGTGAGCCGTAATCCAAATTAAAATGTTGCCGCAAAATTGCAGCAACACAAACGCATTCCGTGTGCCCCAGCCGTTAGTCCTGCACCCAACGCTCGCAAATTATACCGTTAGATTGCTAATGCGTGTATTAAAATAGTATGAGCGTACAAAGTGCTCTAATTGTGCAATTTGAAATACTACACGCTTGTATAATGCGGGTTTAGCTGAGGTTATTTACTGGTTTGCTGGGCTTGGAGCTGTTTAGAACATTGTTTTATAACTTCACTAGCAGTGCTCCGCGGTTTTACCCGCATAAGTCTCGATTCCTGTAGAATATCGAATACCTAGGTCATGGTCTACCCATGTGCCAGATTTCATCCAAATCCGTTCAGCCGTTTTAGCGTGAAAACGTAAGAAACAAACTTATTTTCGCATTTATAATATTAGTTAGGATACAGTTAAGGATTAGCTCCTGCCCGCGGCTTTGTCCGCATGAAATTTCTTGTTTTAACATTAAATATATCCTATGCAACTCAGCAATATTGTAGTTTCCAATAAGTGAAAGAATTTCGGAAAAGGATCAGTAGTTCCGAAGATTACCCCCTACACAAAAACTCACAAATACCCCTTTATAATATTAAGGTTCGTGGTATGCAAAAATTAAGAGACTTCATTCAGAAATAAGCAGAGACCTCAATGAGGTTTCTGCTCATCTCATCGGCACCCGTAAAGACAATTATAATGTACATAGGTAGAGATACCCCAAGGACGGGGACCCTGTCTGCCCACTGAGCAACCCCAAGGAAGATAGCAGACAGTGGTCTGCATTGCACATTTGCACATTTAGATTTTGGGGAAACCCCCTTTACAGTCTCCCCAAAGATGTGCCCCAACAGGAGTTGCAAGAGAATATACCCAAAACCCGGGAGCATTTTAATGGTTTCCCCCGAATACCAAAAAGGTACGCAAAGGACGAGTTTCACGGCACTTCTAAGCCGTGTTCAAGAGCGGTCAGTGTCATCGTTGTTGCGAAATAATGACACTGACAACACTTGAACGCGGTTTCGATATTGTGCTGATATCATTATATTTCATTGGTAGAATTCCCCCTAAGCCTTAAGTTCTTCTCTTGAGTCGTAAGGACAAGTCGTGTCAGTACGTACGTATCGTACGTATGGATCTGGTGTATTGTGTGTCTTTTAGTTTGTGCCAAATAAATGCATTTTCTTTCTTTTCTTTTCTTTACGTAAATCAGAATACATTTTCAATAAATACATGAATTGGCTTGCAAATCTTTTTAGATTCACCCTTTGACTCTTAAAAGATTGCAAGCCAACTTGGTTACCGCAACTTATCTGTCTCCAAAGACCGGCTCGCAGTTTCATCCAATATCATATCATAGGGTTGGCCGGTAGGAGTGAAGCGGCAGAACTGCTTCTTATTTTTATCTTTGCAGTAGCGCATGAAGGTTAACTAAAGAAACCGAGATAAAAACCATTTGAAATAGATCGGCCAAAGAGTTATTGGGTTTTTCCTTCAGGAAATTCTCATTAGCAGCTCGGAGTTTGGAATTGTGCCCGGCTGATGGCAATGGGTTTAATACTGGTACGCAGCTACATCCAATTAGACTGGAGGCCGACAGCAACATAGTAGGGAAAAAGCTGGGTAGACGATGTGGATGGGAATTGGTTCGCCTCCTATTACATAGGACTTAAATATAAGTGGCGAAATTTGGATGTACTACACGTACACCTATGCCCAACCCTTCGACATAACAAGGCGTGATTTAAGTTATTTGAAATAGATAGCTAGGATTGGGCTAAGGTATTGCACCTGAGCTTTCCGCATACTTCAAATTCATGGCAGTGTACTGTTTGTAAATTTAAAATGATGTCTTTCGGCTGACATGATGATGATATAGTTAAGGACTTACCTACACTACTTATAAGCTATTTGCGGTCTTCAGTGTGGGTTATATTTTGTTATAGTAGGACCACAATTATTATTTTGAATGGGAAATATGTGACTGAGATCCTCTAAAAACTTTTTGCGCTCCTAATGATGGACACTCTTTTAATTAATGAACTTCTAAAAACAGCAGCTAGCTAACGGCTAATGGCTAGCGCTACATCCAATCGCAATAACTTGGCTAAGAAGTATTTTTAGAACCCCAAAATAGGTATCATTTGAGGTCCACAAAAAGAGGCGCAATCATTATAATAGAGTGTTCAATAATATTTTTAGGAGCGCATAATGGGAATTATAAGAGGAATCATTGAATATATGCCATTTAGGATTATCAGCTGCACCAGGTTAGACTGGAAGCTGACCCCAACAAAGATGGGAAAAGGCTAGGCAGATGATGATGATTTAGGATTACTCTTTTTGTAGAAATTGTTTTGTTTTGTTTTTTTATTATTATTGTTTTGGTTTGTTCAATTTTATTCTTTTTTTAATCGCTTTTAGTCAGCCCTAGAGCACAATGAACGCAGCATCCGGAACTAACGGGAAGTAGTTTCAAACTCCGAGAACCACTTTTGAAAATTTTTCAAAGAAATGAATTCAAAAGATTGGACGCTAAAATGGAATTTTTCCATTTCAGCGTTGACAAAGCATTGCTTGGTAAGTTTCGCGCCTGGGGATAAAAAGAGCTACGTCTTTATTTCATAAATTACATAACGGCATGGCTTTAAAATGGCCCGTATTTTATATTAAAAAAGAAAATAAAAAACTAAAACCCAGCTACGATAAAAACTATTTTATCTCTTAGCTAGAAGCCTAGTCTAACCTGATGCAGCTGAGTACCAGAATTGTACATGGAGCGACTGCCCATTTGACCTGCACAACCCAGTTACTGGGTAAGTGTGCTTACATAAAGAAGCGGGTTGTCGGGCTCGAATCCCGGTGCAGGTCTCTTCAGGTTGATCTTCGGAAGGAAACGGTTACATGTTTTACCAGTTCCTTTATGTGTGAGCGCATAAGTTAATGTGGGACTATCTTACCCGCACTGATCGGTACCGACTTGCCTTTACCGGGAACCCGCTTCTTTCTACAAGCACCCTAATACGATACCCCGCAAGACTGGTTGTCAAACTTTCGGGCTTCTGACGACCCGTAACAACTTTCATAAATCCACGAATGACAGCCGGGACCACCGGCTTAACGTGCTTTCGGAGGCAAGGAGGGGTCTTGGTGTCACTCATCCACGAACCAACCGCGGCAAGCCTACCATAACCTGATTGATCAACCCCTGCGGCTGTTATTACTTAGACGCAAGCCTCTCGCCAACTAAAAACTAAAGACGGAAATAACATCTGTTTTCGTATAGCCGGAGTCAAACGTCAAAATTAAATAGGTATGTGATATATCGCACGGATTGCATGCGACTCCGGTTATTAAAATACCGATGTTATTTTGTTTCAATGTTTTGTTTATACCTTTTTATTTGGCTTTTTTGTCGTAGTTGATAAACATTTAATCATTTGGTCCTTGGCAGTTCAGAACAGAGAGGTGGAAGGAGAGTAGGGAGGCTTTTGCCCAACAGTGGGACAGTAATGGCTAATAAAAATAAAAACATTTAATCAATCGTTTCAAACCCAGACAAGTGCTTTACTTTGTGTACTTTATTTCATCACCACTACTCTCAAAACCATGAAGGAAATCATCGTGAGGAAACCTAGAACCAACATGCATGTCCTAGAACCATAGGTTGGAAGACATTTGTGGCATCTACAACCCGCACTGGGCTCGCGTGTTGGATTACGACCCACTCCCGCTCACAAAGAGGAGTCCTGTGTCCCAGCAGTGGGAACGTTATAGGCTGATTATGTTATTATACTTATGCAATCAAATTAAGGGGTTAAAATAACACCATATCTACTAAATCAGGGAAAATTAATTTCCTAACAAAACTTAAAAATTCTTCCAAAAGACGCATTGTCGCAGTGAATTACCAAATGGCATTGAAAACAAACTAACTTCGTCACCTTGTCTCGACTTTCAAGAACTTAATTCACACATTCGCTAATGTAAAGTAGAATTAGTTGAGATTCAATTAAGCCAACAGTACTAGCTTCAACTAAAGTAAGACTTGAGCGGTGTAAGTAAGTAGAGTAGTTGGTCGCCGAATAGAAACTTTGGGGCGCTAAGTCATTACCGCAATGCGATGTGACTACCCTACATAATAACGTGGACCTATATCTGAGGGAAATTAAATCCGCAGTGGGCGATCCCTGTATGAGTGCACAAAAAATAGCAGAAATCGGAGTAGGTGGCGAGAAATCGTGATGCGAATCACGTCGGCCCCTAGACAAGTGGAGTGAAGGGCGGGCGTTTTTGGGGGACTATCTTTTGTAATTTTGACGTTCGAAAAGAGCTGATTCTCCGCCTAATTTGAATAAATGACTTTTGATTTTGACAAGAAACTACATGAGAACCACCACCGCTCTGACAAGAGTGCTACGACCAAGAAGAAGAATATCTGAGGGGCAATTCTCGTAATTTTAAGAACGTTCACAGTCCAATCTCAGTCTCAATCTGCCAAATCTACATTTTCGTCATTTGTTCGTCGCTGAGATGAGACTGCGACTAGGTGTTGAACGTTTTATATTACGAGAATTAGCCTTCTGTAAAGTTGAGCATTTTTTTAACTATTAAACAAAGAGATTAGAATAGGATCAGCATAGCTACCCACTACCATTAGAGAAAAGTAATATTTAGTGACGAATTCTGGGAAATTTTCAAAAATACATAAAAATTTTCGTCTAGTGTTTAAGTGGTGCTTATTCAAATTACAAGTCATCCTGTATATTGTGTATGTTCAAAGTCGTGTAGGCGACGTCGCACTCATGACATCTCATCAATAGCGGGATGCGTCCCGCTATGAAGAAGAATGAGATTTACATAACGCCATTTTGTTTAAGCTGTCAAACTACCTAGTACTTTCCAAGTGGTGTCATTCCACTAAAATTACTCAAGTCTGCCCAGCAGCAGACTTGCACAAATAGTATTGAATATTATGAACAAAATAATATCAATCAACTCGATGTTCGTTTTTTAAACCCAGATACTAAGTAGTTGTAGGTAATAAAAAAAACTGTCAGGTGTAATGTCAAATTTCTATAATAAAAAACGCAAACACAAAAGACTTAAATGTATCTGGGATTAAAAAACGAACTTTTGGCCTTTTACAGTCCACTGCTGGACATAGGGCGCTCCCAGGCGCACCATACTCCGCTTGCCGATTGGTCTCCACACCAGCACTTTTCTGCTTCACGTGCCATCGGTCCTTCAACAAACATGACTGGCCCACTGCCACTTCAGCTTACAACAGGACAAAATAAAAACTAAAATCCAACAAAAGGCATCCATTGCCCTTGACTCTCACCCCATAACTGGGACTATAATCAAAATGTTACTTTAGCTATGAACGACTATGAACCCAGACACCCGTTAATTTTACACTTTACGATCTAATGTATCAAAATCCTAATATTGTGTTACGTTTTATGTTGGTTTAACAGCTGAATTTTATAGTACTGAGCGCGAAAATCGTTCACGTTACTTCCAATTACCGACCGACAGTGGTACCCGAGATGGCAACAGACACGACTTAGTATAATTTATGTAGAATAGAATAAATGGTTTATTTTCTGTAACTAGGTTTGCACAAACACTTTTACACGTCAATCATATTTTTTAAACTAGATGAATTCGGCGTTTCCTATCTGACTACTCTGAGAAGAAAGGCCGAAACAAACCCAAAGGTCACAGAATCTTTTAAGTCCAGACATAATCTCTCTCTCTCGATCTAATAGATTATATACACCGAATAAATAATAGTTCAAAACACCACTAGAAACCCAGATTTAATCACCAGTTTCTCTGAAACGCTGCCTGAAAACATCGTGAGGAAACTGAAATAATCTCCTGCACACAATCCTACTAATATTATAAATGTGAAAGTTTGTGTGGATCTGGATGGATGGATTTTACGCAAAAACTACTGAACGGATTTGGATGTTTGGCACACAGATGGTTTGTAACCAGGATTAACATATAGGATACTTTTTATCCCTATATACCCACGGGATCGAAACTTATGCGGGTGAAACTGCGGGGCGCAGCTAGTATTAGATAATTTACATGCATTGAAACATAATCACCTAAGTAGGTATCTAAGTTTGCCTGGAAGAGATTGCAGAAAGCGATAAGGCTTAAAAAGGTCCTAAATAAACTGTTAACGTTGAACTTGCGTTTTGCAAATTTGAAGTTTGTATTTCCAAAACTTAATAATTAATAAAAGTACGAAAATATGGGTGGCTGTGTGACATCACCAAATCTTACTTCGTGCCTTGAGTATGTTAATAGTGCTGCCATCTAATATGAAACGCAAGCACATGTTGCGAAACAAATGAGAGCACTGCGTTCGACTTCCAATATAATTTGCATAGATGTCGCTTAGTTAAAAAAATACTGGGTTTGATTACATATTTTTTATTGTGTAGAAGATTATAGGTACCTACATTATTTACACTTTACTCTTTTTTGGTTTACATACATATAATTTTTATGAATGTCTTACATTCTTGGATATATAAACATTTTCATCATCGCTCCTACGTATTTCTTGATAATGCAGTCAGCTATCCGAGGATCCCAGCCAAGTTCAAATCAGCTAATAACTCGTTTCCAACCTCCATCACGGTGTCACTCAAAAATTTGGTAATTTCGTCCTGAAAATAGAAAGAGAAAAATAGAGGTATAAGTTGGCGTGTCTTCAATAACTGTGGGGTTAGTCAATGTTAATAGCCAAGTCATCATTATTAGCCAAAAAATTGCCACCCCTGGACATGAAAGCAAGCAACACCACAACTACCTACTGGACCTCTCAGTCTCTCAATTTACTCAGCCTATCCGAAAGAAGAAAATACGTTTAGATACTTGCGGTAAATTATGAGGCGAAGAAAAAATACAAAAAAGGACAAGGTTGGGGGAATATGCGTCACATCCACGTAAAACGGCCATCGCTCAGCATAATGTTGTGACTCTATGCGAGACAGAGCCAGAGCGCTGGTTTTCAACGACAGCCCGTGTTGACGTCATGTCGTCAACCGGTGCAGCATAAAATGTGCTACAAAATAAATAGTACATTACGATACGTGTGACTTAAGTATTCCATTATTTCACGGCGTGAAATTACTAAACACCGTACATTTTACTACTTAAGTCACACGTATCGTTTACTATTTTATAGCACGTGCGACTTATGTCACGCTTTTATGTGTAAAATGGACTACTTATGTCACAGATAAGCGTGACTTAAATGCGGGTTTAGGTCACAGAGGGCTATAAATTAAAATAAATACACGCTACAAGTTCTAAATCTCACAGACCAGGACATTAGGCTCACAAGCTGTGCCATAAAACCATACCGGCTTAAAAACACGAAAAAGAGAATCATAATCATAGTGATTTTTTTTTTGTGTTTTTACTGTAACCTTACCTCATGGAGTTCCAGTAACTCGGGCACGAAATGCGTCAAGAATGTGTTTATGAACGTTGACATGGCGGGGTCATTCATCAGGCCATTGATTTGAGGCTGTAAAGTAGAAAGGGATATTATTTTAAGAATATGGTAGTTATATAGCACTATTTGGGAAAGCCCTTGGAGAAAGATTTAAAAAATAGTTTTGAATCACTGTAAATGCCACCCTGTATAACTCAGGTTAAGACTTATTTTATTTATTTTAATTTTTGTCTTGTGATCTTTAGCTTACGGACGCTTTAACATGCATGTCTTTCTAAAACCCGTAAGAGTTAACTTGAGACCCGAGCGGCCCCTCCCGACCCCCGCGCTGGTACCACTCTCGCCATCGATGCGTCAGCACCACACTCTTGTCTTCCGAGCGAAGTTTCAAGTTAACTTTTGCGGGTTGTACATCGTTCTCACATTTATAATTTCAACATGAACGATGTAACCAATATTTGGACTTAAACGAGTGTCCGTGGAGCCTGCCCGATCTTCTCTATAGAAACCTTTGGAATGGGCAACTAGCTTCATCTTCCTGACTGACCAACTCTTAAACAATTAAAATAAACCCTTAAACAAAAGTTCCTGTAAATGGTTTAGTGCAAATAAATGTTTTCATTTTGAGTTTAAGTGAGCTTGAAAAACACCCCAGCTCTTGCTTACGTCATGGTCCAAGCATGACACTGCAAGAATTGGTTCTATCTAAGAATTTGTTCTATGGGTGACAGTCGTCTCGAGGGTACCCGCCAAGCTGGGCTAATTTGGGGTTCATTCAGATGTAAGTAATTTACCCGTAAGCTAAACTGGTAACGTGAACAATTAAGACAGTAGAGTCTATCAAAGACATTTCTGGATGAACAACTATCCACAGTCCTAATTAATTAAAGAAAGCCAAACTTTTCTTACCTCAAAACCTTTCAAAGATACTTGAACATAGCTGCTCGTGATTTGTAGAAAAATTCCAGATGTAATAGTTATCCTTGGACCCACCACTATGGAACCCTTCACTCTTGGTTCGATTAAATCGATTCTGGAAAATAATAAAGGCAAGGTTTAGAGCAGACAGCTGTTACAACGTTGATGTGAAGTAAAGTTATTCTAAAGACCATTGAACAAAAGTAAAAAGTAAAAACAAATAAACGTATTTTCTTTTTTTTCTTTTTTTCTTTCTTTTCTTTTTTTCCTTCTTTTCTGTCTTTTCATTATTTTCCTTCTTTTTTCAAAAAATCTTTAAAATAAGCAATGAGATAGCCAGAATGTCACAGAACTAGTATTTCAAGGGCAGTCCGTACGAGACGCAACCAATCACAAACGCGTTAGTAAAGCCCCATTTACTCGATGCAAGTTTCTGAAACGTTCACGAGCAGTAATCGCACACCATAAAGCACGTTCAATTATTGCCATTCAAGAACTGCATGCATGTGTACAAATTCCATAAAATGGCGTACAATAATTGAATGCAAGTTTTATCATTCGTTAAATTCATGCGCTTCTGTTTACACCAAGGCAAGTTCTTTCAATTTTATGGTCTGCTACACAGGCAACTTGCACCGTGTAAATTTTTCGGCTGAAATGATGACGCGTTGACAGCTGCAGTTGCCTCTACCGTTGAAGCGTGTCGCTCGTGTGTATGAGCACCTAAGTCACGTCGTGTTACATTATGGCCATGGCTACTCTTTTTTTATTTGAATTTGTAACACTTATCAGTTAGAGTTACTAAGGGTTTAGATAAAACTCATTACCAGAATGAGACTTACTTGGCATCTCCGTTTCCGAAAATATTGGTATCCATTGCATAAGCTAAGAGATCGTAGTTCGCTGGAACAAAAATTGAGCACTTATTGAATACATCAAAATTCTAACTAATATTATAAATGCGAAAGAAAGTTTGTTTGTTACCTTTTCACCCCTAAGCCATTGAACCGATCATTATAAAAATTTGCATATGCGTTGTTAGGGGTACAGAAAAGGACATACATAAAACACATCCAGAAAAAAAATACTGTTCCCGAGGAAAGAACAATAACTTTCGACGGTCACAATTACTTTAGGACGCTAGAAGGCGCTACGTGTCTTTCGAATCATGATTGAAATATGACCAGAAGGCCAATTCTCGTAATTTAAAACGTTTAAAATCTAGTCGCAGTGTCATCTCGGCGACAAACAAATGTCAAAAACTTGTCAAAATGTAGGGAAATTAGAGGTATTTTTGACAGATAGACTGAGATCAGACTGTGATCGTTCTTAAATTATTTCCCCTCTGACTTTCTGAGCAGTATTCTTACAAAAAGTACTAGGCTAGGCATGAATTCACGATAGTATTTTAGTCATTATTTAGTATTATGCTTTTAAAAAGATTTGGATGGAATTTGGCACACAGATAGTTTAATAACCAGGAAGAACACATAAAATACTTTTTATCCCTGTAATGCGTTTCCGTAGGATCATTTCCGACATCCACGCGGGTGAAACCGCGGGCAAAAGCTAGTAAGTAATAATATAATTTCATATAATAACATACTAAAGTGTATACTAATGAAGTGGAACTTGGACGCTCTGAAATATTTATTTACTAGCTTTTACCCACGGCTTCGATCGCGTTGACATTGGAAATTATCCCAGAGGAACGTACTACCGAGATATAAGTATCCTATGTGTAAATCCAGGTTATAAACTATCTGTGTAATTTCATTCAAATCCGTTAAGCCGTTTTTTGCGTGATTGATAATAAACATCCAAACATCTAAACACACAAACTTTTAAATATAAAATATTAGTAGGATTTTTCTGTTTGTGTACATATACATTTTCTTTCCTTCTTTTTTCTTATCTTTTGCTATCTTTCTTTCCTACCATTTACATCAGCGGGGCAATTGCATACCTAACACAGTATCAGTAGCAATGGCTTTCATTTTGACAGTTCAACAACATTCATTGCGTTATTTACGTTGTTGAACAAACACATTTTACGACCAAATGAAGCAATGGATTAGCAATATCCATCAAAAAGATTCATATGGGGAGTAATAGTATGCAGAATTATACTAACCAGCTTCACCCTCCAGGACAGGAATGTGGGCGTCGAACTCAATGCGATACCTGACAGGGAATATTGATTGAGTGTTGACGGTCAGTTTGTCCACCACGAAAGTGCTTAGTTTGGTGACCTTCAGGTCTTTGATATCCAAATGGGAACTGGAAGAAAAGGTGATCACAATTAGACAAGACCACTTTATTGTATGACCAATGGACATGGGACTTTCGGGCATGAATTTATGCCCGTTTTCAATCTTCTTCTTCGTCGTATCGATGATTTCAGTTAAACATCGCCTAAATGAATGTCCAAATGTAAATAAAAACGCGCTGTTGGATTTTAAATGCTCGACTCAGTACCGAAAATTGAAAATTCAACAGTGCGCTTTTACTTGGGCATTAACTCAAGCGCCTGGTGTCTGAAAGCGGGTATCTCTTGTCATAAGGTGTTTGGGTATTCCTGACCCATGGATTAATGTTCCGACTTCTGGAACACAGGCCTCCTCTCGGTGAGAGGGAGTGAGCCGTAATGTACCACGCGGGCTCAGTGCACGTTGAAAGATGTCATAGTTTTCGATTTTTTTGGTTCTAGGACATGCCGGTTTCCTGACAATGTTTTCCTTCACCGTTTCGAGAACCGTTTTACGCCTGTCTGAATTCACAGCTAAATATAGGAAAAACAGTCAATGATGCTCGAAAATAGTACTTTAATTTCATTTTAGAAGGCAGCCTAGGATTACCTTAGAACATTAAGAATGTGTTTCACAAAGAGTAACAGACAGTATAGAAACTGTAAGGCTCCATACTTAGCCTTATGGTTTATTATACATACATTATAGGTACACTTGGCTTTATTCAAAAGCGATTAACTCCTATATTTTTTAATAAAATTTTATGTTGCTACGAACATAGTATTTTCAACCCCAAGGGTTTTTGCAATGTGTCTATTTCATTGGTGTTTTCGTTATTTCACGCAAAAATCGCTATTGAAAGTTTCCAAGTGTTGACATATTAGTGCTCGTGACTGTACACACTGACAGGTGGCTTGCTTGGCGCCTGGAGCCTAATGACATAACATCCTTCATTTCACTTCGCTGTTCACAAGGCTCTAAGCGCTTAGTAAGGCACCTGTCAGTGCGTACATAGCCTAACTACTCTCTTACCCGGGTAGTTGCAGAATTTCTTCATTCAGATGCACTTCTTCAACTTCCAGGGGGTCCAAAACTGGTACATCATCAGAACCCGTCAGCATAGTATCCCTTAAATCTTCCAGCAGACCGAGGATCACATTCTCAAGATTACTGTTCCTTCCCAATAAACCTGTAATACATTTAATTATTATTGCTTAGTTAAGGAATGAAACAAATATAGAACTGGATGTAGCGACATAGCTTGCAGAGTAAGCCAGGTTCGTCAGTGGGCTGGCCACGTTTGTCGAAGGACCGATGGTCGATGGAGCAGACGAGTTCTGGAGTGGAGGCCGCGTATCGGCAAGCGTAGTGTGGGACGCCCCCCAGCTAGATGGACGGACGACCTTAGGAAGGTGGCTGGGACTGACTGGATGCGGAAGGCGGAGGACAGGATGTGGTAGCGCAGCATGGGAGAGGCCTAAGCTCAGCAATGGACTGTGATAGGCTGAGTTAATTGATTGACGGAATGAAAAGTAATCTGGGTCGCTGTTGCCGAATACGTTGAAGACGGCTATACTATACATGTGGTTTTTCTGGCAAGAGATTCTTAGTAACACGCTAAAGTTTGGAACTGTGCCTGTAAATAGCAATAGGCTCGTCAACAATATTTAACCTATGCAAACCCCATCGGAATGCAGGAAGATTTTTTTGTTATGGAAACAATAACATTAGAAACAGCGAGGTGAATAGAGTAGAAGAGACTTTACAAAAGGTGACGTTGTCTAAAACGACGAAAGACGAAATGTGGTAATAGTAAATTCGAACGATTTTAAAATTGAAAATACTCGTTTACTTAGTTTTAAGACTTTATTCATAAACTAGCTTCTGCCCACAACTTGATTCGCGTGAAATTTCTTGTACCCCCGACCCACCCCTTCGTTTTCGCTTAGCAATGTTTCTGACTATTATTCTTTTCGCTCAGCTCCTAGGGGTCAAAGCATGATGTTGAAAAGCTTATAGCCTTCCTCAAGAATTGGACTATCAAATGCAAAAAGAACTTAAGTTTTAGATATTAGCGCGTTCAAACAAACAAACTCTTCAGTTTTATTATTAATATATAGATAAAGTACGGGAGTTATTAATGTGATTCCGCAAAAAAAAAAACTATAGGGTAGTTGTATTTTTTATTCAAAACTCTTTCGAATTTTCGTTACATTGACGTCGGCCTCTGCGCTCAGTACTGGGGAAACTTGACTTAGTAAAGTTACAGGATCTGATAATATAAATAGGTATACCTGGCCTCGAGAAGGCTTCATTGATTTTGATGAAGTCCTGCGGAGTAAAAGCCACCGCTAGGCCGAGGATTGACAGCAATAGGAAATGTAACTGCATTTTATGGCCTGAAATCAACTCGAAAATATTATGTATTCAAACAGTCACCATTTTAGAAATGGATCTGATAGTAGCTTTACTTAAATACAAGCTGTTGTTTTGCATCCTCGTCAAATTTCAGGAGGCTGTTATGAAAGACATAAATAATCAAATTAAATTACGATCCCTGGCAAATATTTTTTTTTTTTTAATGTTGCCCCACACTATGAATTACTCCTGTATCGTGGGTGCGTTTACAAACATTTAAACTCACATACACAAACAGCCAGACCCGGAACAACTACCTGTAGGCAATACAAATATTTGTTCCATGCGGGAATCGCACCCGCGACACGAAGCGCAGCAGTCGATCGCTCAGCCACTGCGCCAACCGTGTCGTCAAATGAATGAATACATACTTGTTTTTTTAGTTATTTAAGTTTGACAGTATTTCAGAATACACCACTTTCAAAGAACAGAATCGCATTATGGTGGAAAAATAGAAAAAAATACCTACTTATTTTATTACGAGTCAATATCTAAACATCATAAAACAAAGTGATGATAATTTATTTTGGTAGTATCATGAATATTAGTTGAGATTTTTTTTTTTTAATCTTTAATTACGTGTTTCCTATACACGGCTGTGATGCTCGCATTGATTCGTGTCGAGAATCAGTAGCATAGTTACCTCCTTGAATTTGACGAGGATGCCAAACGACACCTTGTATATTGAAATGTTGTGCCCCGGCAAGCCCGTTAAGCCGTTGGTCCCGGGTGTCATATTTGACAGTTGTTACGTGTACTCAGAAACCGAGAAGTCTGACTACCAGTCTTACCAAGGGGTGTCGTGTTACCCAGAAACAGGGTTGTACAGGTCAGATAGGTAGTCGTTCCATGTAAAATATTGATATTCAGCTGCATCCGGTTAGACGGTAAGCCGATCCCACATCGTTGGGAAAGGCTTGACAGATTGATTGAATTATCAATGAGTCAGTTAGTTAGTCACTAAGTTGAAAGAAATGTTTCAAAACGTAGATTCTTATGGAGACTGCCCATTTAAATGGAGTTTATGGCCTACGGAAAAGACAGACAATACAGATGGCAATCCTACTAATATTATAAACGCGAAAGTTTGTGAGGATGGATGGATGTTTGTTACTCTTTCACGCAAAAACTACTGACCGGATTTGTATGAAATTTGGCAATCAGATGGTTTATATAACCAGCAGCCTAATTGCGTAACCATTTTTGGCAAATGATCGAGATTAATTGGTTTCGTTTTGATCGCTTTTTGTTTCATTTTACGGTTTTCTTAAGCACATATCGTTCACTCTTTAGCGTTTCAAACCAACAGCTGTTGCTATTACATGATAGTGGAGTTACGCAATACGAAAATCGTAAAATGAAACAAAAAGCGATCGAAACGAAACCAATTAGTCCCAATCATTTGCCGAAAATGTGTTACGCAATTAGGCTGCAAGACTAGCTGCGCCCCGCGGTTTCACCCGCATAAGTTTCGATACCGGGGGAATATCGGGATAAAAGTATCCTATATATTAATGCTGGTTATAAACCATCTGTGTGCCAAATTTAATTCAAATCCGTTCAGTAATTTTTGCGTGAAAGAGTAACAAACATCCATTCATCTATCTATCCTCACAACCTTTAGCGTTTATAATATTAGTAGGATTAACACATAGGATACATTTATCCCAATATTCCCACGGAATCGAAACTTATGCGGGTGAAACCGCAGGGTGCAGCTAGTAATAATATATGACGTTATAACCAATGATGGTATTGTTAATTATTATCATAATAATTAAATGACTAATAAACATACCTGTTTCCCACGTTTTGTTCACTAAAGTGCTGATGAAAATGCGTTATATATAGATAATATACTAAATCTAGTAGGTATTGACTTAAACGATAATGATATTTAATCTGAAGAAAAATAGATTACAGCAGATTGCAGTGTTTGTTTCGTCATTGACAGTGATTTGTGTCCTTTATTTCATTTAAATACCTACAAATTACATTTTTAAATATTTTTATAAACAAAAAGTTAAAAAAACATTTAAAAATATAAAAAATTGTAGCCCACCGGTATCGGGAACAGGGTCCAAGCTACCGGCGGTCAGGCTCCAGAGAGAGGAACCTCCTGATAATGCGAGCCGTGTCCAGAAGTACCGCTTTCTGAATCAAGCTCTTGATCCAGCTGCCCAACGAGAGCCTCCTCAGGTGTTGGTCGAGGCTCTTGGCTTTTTTTTTTAGCTTTAACTAATTTTATTAGTTTTATTAATTAAGCCATTGGCTGTCACGACTATCGCCACAATGATCGCTGAGTCCACATCCCACATGTCGACAACTTCGCGAGCCAAGTCAAGACACTTGATTTGTTTATCTTTCTCGGCTTTCACGAGGTTCTCATCATGCGGGACGGTTATGTCAACAATCATTGCGCGCCGCTCTGATCGATCCACCACCACTATATCAGGCTTATTGGCAATAATAGTCCTGTCAGTGATGATGGATCGATCCCAGTACAATGTGATACTTCCATTTTCGAGAACTGGGTCGGGCACATACCTGTAGTACGGCACCTCAGATTCGACAAGGCTGTATTCGCGAGTGAGTAGGACGACACACTTTGAAAAACTGTTTCGGCTTTTCAGCTTTTGTGGCACAAGGATGTGGTCGTGCAAAGGGTAAATCGGCAAATAATATATTGTAACCTAGCTGTAGGTAGTACTTTAAGCTTCTGTCGCCTCGACTAGTAATTAACCTGTGAACTGCTTTTTTTTATTTCTTTGTTCTATTCCTTCTATTTGTATAAACACATCTACTCGTTTACTTATGCTGTATGAGAACTTATCGTTAGTCAAGTATGTAATCTTAAATAGGATGGTCAATGGGATCGCAAATAAGAGACACAATGAAACGATGTCCTTAATATACAAGTGGATGAAATGAGAACATAACAATATTATTATGATTATCTTTGGAATCATTTTCCTCTAGTGTGACTGCTTGAATGGTATAATCGTCGACTGCTGTACGTGCTTGTCCTGACTTGATTTGAACCCAACTTTGGGCAGTGATATTGTTTTTTATAACACTGCCCAACTCCAGGTAGCTACCATATTTTTAACTAGAATATTTATTGACGACAGTCCATTGTTTCTTGTATCATTGTACTATCAGCCCGCACTGGGCCCGCGTGGTGCATTACGGCCCACACCCTCTCACAGAGAGGAGGCCTGTGACCCAGCAGTGGGAACATTATATGCTGATTATGGTCCTGCATTGTTTCTTGTGCAGCCATTCCATTTTTAACCCCCGACGCAAAAACGATGGGGTGTTATAAGTTTAACGTGTGTGTGAGGGTGTGGGTGTGTGTGTATGTGTGTGTCTGCCTGTGGCATCGTAGCTCCCGAACGGATGAACCGATTTTGATTTTGTTTTTTTGTTTGCCATGTTTGTCGGGGGTTTTTAAAATTTTATTTATATTTTCTTCTTTTACTTATTATCACTAATTACAATTATCTATTTATCTTTTTAAACAAATACCTACTCGTATGTAATCGATTTTATTGTTAGTTGCTACACATATTTATCTACTGATCATAATATTTTAATTCTTCGCACGTGCCGAGATTCAGCATTGAATCTCGGCACGTGCGACATAAAATATAAAACTGTTTTACCTGGTTGTTGGTACCATAAAAATATAAAACTGTTTTACCTGGTTTACTGTTGTTATTTCCCATATCATACACAATATTATAGTGTAAGATATGGGAAGTAACAAAATTGTCCTGGTAGGTAATTTAGCATCGAAAGATTTAAACATATGGTAGGTACCCAGGTATGGTAGGTACATTCTTAACCAAGCTGTATTTAAGTATTAACACACACATACACTATTAATCTGAATTACATCCGCATACATTTTGAAAACCAGCGTCAGGCACTAGTTGTCTAGCATTTATGCTGAATTGTGCCTATTGAAGAAGGAAGACGCAGCTTTGGAAGGCCACCCACATGGTGGACCGATGACCTTGTGAAGACCGCAGGAATCCGCTGGATTGGGGAAGCACAGCACCAGTAGAAGTGGCGGTGCTTGGGGGAGGCCTATGTCCAGCTGTGGACGTCTGTCGGCTGAAATGATGATGATGAAGTGCCTATTTGGCGCAGCTGTGAGGCACACAATATATTATAATTAACTTTGGTTTTTTCTGATTTTTTGTGCGTATATTGTGTGGCTTAACCTGTGTCAAATAAATTCTTTTCTCTCTTCCAGTAATATTTTTTTTAGTAGCAGCCCTATTCTGTATTTTTACCCGGTTAATAGCAATATAGGCCGCCTCTGTACATTTATTTTACTTTACCATTTAAGTACACACATGTATAAACAGACAAGAAAAACAGAACAGAAAATATAGGTACAGAGGTGATGCTTATTTCACAAGAAATCTCTTCCAGCACACCCGAGACAGGACAATATTATTTCACAAGAAATCTCTTCCAGCACACCCGAGACAGGACTACAGATACAGAGATGTAGACAGCGTGTGAAATAGTAAAGGAGACAAAAAAAATAATACATACAACCAAAACACAAAAATACAAAAAAAAAAAAAACGAGAATACACTAACATACACACAAATAAATATACATACATTCATAGTTCTAAAATAAATATCACTACAATGATAATAATTATACCATACTCAAAATAATAAATACATACACAACTATGATGAAGTGGACAGATAGTGTTCTTTTACTCTTCTTTTAAAAACTGTAACAGTAATATTTATGTGCTTGACAAATATTTTTTTTTTTTTAGTTGGCCTATTATATGGGCTTGTAACTGACGAAACAGCCCCAGCTGTCAAATGAATAATTATATGTCCTCGACAGTCGCTGCCAGTCGAATTTTGGGTATCATTGGTCAATTTATAGTTAATACTAAAACTTTCATTAAAACAAAGTCGTAGTTAATTAAGGATCTTTATTTACATTAAAATTAGCTAAGATAATAATATTAATGTAGGTCACATTAGTAGGTACACACACATACACACACATTTGGTAGGAGACATTATTTCAACGAAAACCTATACAAAAATTAGCTAACAAATTGTCATTAATTAACTACTGTGATTGTTTGACTTAATTCTCAACAGCTAATGAGATTACTTGACGATTTTAAATTTGACTTGACGTTGATTTTCGTTCTAGAAGCCGGCTGTCATTCATTTACCATTTCAGCTAAATTTTACTACTAACGTATTCGTATTCTGTGAGCCTAGCACTAACGCGCGGAGCAAACATAAAATAAATTCGAACTATTTTATTCAAATGAAAACACTATTTTCTCCGTCCACACATATTTCATGTATCGTCCTTTTGAGACCTACCTTGCATGTACAACATGTTCCGTAATTAGCGCACATCAAAAACACCTCAATTAGAACATTATGTTGTAATCATACTCTATACACCTTTTTTTACTATTATGAATAAAATATTGTTTATTTATTAAATTAGTTTTACTGATTGGAGGAGAAAATTGTGGTCACATTACAAATCTACGTTCGCACACAGTCGCACACGTATAAAGCTGATATCACACTGGCGATTTGCGAGCGAAGCGAGTGCATAACGAACTCGCAGCGAGTTCGCAACGAACGCGTCGAATACGCCACGAAGACGCGGCGGGCGATTGATCCCGTATAACGGGACGATTTTGAATTTCAATTATAAATAACTCTGTATCCATTGTATCACGTTTGAACCCCTCAACAATGTTACGTGGAGCGGGCTGTTGAACATGAGTGCACAAAGTGGCGTCGCGTCGACAGGGCTACTCGCGGCGAGCTCGCTCCGCGCCCGCGGTGAATTCGCCGGGCGCTCGCGGTGAGGCCGCTGCGCACTCGCCTCGCTTGCAAATCGCCAGTGTAATAAGGCCCTAAGGGTCTAGCGTAGTTAGTACTTCGTCTAAGTGTAACTGTAATTAATGTAGTTTTGATTATTTATGGGATAAAAATTACCCTTATTAAAAATGACAGAAATCGATTCAGTAAACGATTTTGAACAATCACTGTATAATTCTACTTATTTAACTATCTTTAGTCTATATAATTTTATCTTAACTTTAATTTGACCAAGATAAACTTTGCTAAAGAGTGTATTTATAAATTCAAGTCGCCGTAGAATTGAAAATCGTTTTTCTAATACGGTCTTAGAATTCAAAATCTTTGAATTTTAAAATCCATTTAATATAAAATAAATCTTAAATATGTCCATGATAAATGCTACTAAAGCATATTAGACTTTCTGAACACAGGTTTATTAAGGAAATGCTTAGTATATAATTGAGTTATGAGGTCGATTTAAACCTATATTAAGACAAATCACTTAATAATTCGTTCCTAACTCTGACTAACTAATACCATACACTCGTACTTAGTTCAGATAATATAAATTTAACGCCATTTTGAGCTATGTTAAAATATCAACATATTAGTAGTTAGGGTTTTAAGCATTTTAGGCTCTATTTTTGTTTAGCACAATTTTAGAACGTATCACGAAATGTAACATAAAAAATATTGACTGCGATTTAAAAAAAAAAAAGCATTTTTTTACTAATATTAAATAATTACTTTGTAGTTTCTGAAGACCTTTGTAGTTTCTGGAGGGGCCCGTGGCTAAATAATAACAGCCGCACAGGTCGATCGATCAGGTTAAGCTACGCCTGCCGCGGTTGGTCTGTGGATGGGTAACCATCTTTACATACCGAGACGCCCCCGTGCCTCGGAAAGCACGTTAAGCCGTTGGTCCCGGCTGTCATTCGTAGATCTTTGACAGTCGTTATGGGTAGTCAGAAGCCCGAAAATCTGACAACCAGTCTTACCAAGGGGTATCGTATTACCCAGTAACTGGGTTGTGGAGGTCAGATAGGCAGTCGCTCCATGTAAAATACTGGTATTCAGCTGAATCCGGTTAGACTGGAAGCCGACCCCAACAAAGTTGGGAAAAGGCTAGGCAGATGATGTAGTTTCTGAAGCCCATCGGTTTTATAAAAACATCTGTTCATTTGACACGATAAACTATTGTGCGTTTGAATTTAATGTGTAAGATTAGACAAAACAACATTGGCGCCGATTCCCTTATTCACAGACTAAACTAAATTTAAGTTCAGTGCATCTTTTTCTTTCTCTTTCATTTAGAAAAGGACAGAAGATAAAATATTAGTTTAGTCCTGTCAAAATTAACATACTCCATAGATAGTTTAGACGTGATTAAAAACATGGCGACTAAAAATACGTCAATTTACGTCAGGCGCTAACTAATTTGACGCCACTTTCTTTAATAGGTATTAATATGTTGATTGCTGATTTGGTTTTAACCAAGACAATGGCCAAGAATTTATTTTATTGTCTCGAAGACATCTACAATACTTTTTTATGACATGGCAGTGCTACTTGGGAGAATATTCATAATACAAATAGGTACACTGATACACACTACATACACTGATACACTACACACACAGATTTTTTAGAATAATATTCAAACATTATTATTTATTAAATTAATTATACTGATTGTGGGAAAAATCACTTACGAAAATAAGATTAGTTTCCGACCCGAACTAATAATTAATGACTACTACACGATTTGACAGCTGTTGTCCCTACTCCCGAAGTGTATGTAAGTGTCCGAACGAAAAAAATAATATGGCACTTGTTTTGACGGACTATGTTCGGACGGGCCCGTATCTTCGTTCAAGGACATGTAGACTAGACAACCAGGTTCCGGGGCAGTAACCGAGACACAATAGATTTTTTATTGTTATGACGGCCGGAATATACCACTACAGGGCTATAATGCCCTGTAGTGGTATTTTTACAATCGTTATATTTGAGGCCATGTTGTGTTAAACAGGCTATAAACCGTATTGACTGGCCACTTCTTTAATATTTCGGTTCAAACCTTCTTTTAAATCGTCTTTTAAAATCAAAAAAACGGCATTCTGAAACAAAAAAAGCAGGTAAGTACCTATTCAAAATCTTCGAACGAAAAGTCAAAATAATTATGAAAACGTGTTGGTATGCGAAAACAAGGAGTCTTCATAAATTTGGTAGTCAGGTCTTAGGTTAGGTCAGTCCTCAAAAGAGGTAAGTAGCTAGCACCCTAGTTACGTAACACACTATTATATATATATTCACAATCAATCTTTTTGAAGGGATATTGCTAATCCATCGCATCGCATGTTCGAAAAATTTGTTTGGCCAACAACGTAAATAACGCAATGAATATTGTTGAACTGTCAAAATGAAAGCTATGCCTACTGATAGGGTGTTACGCAATTACCCCGCAGGGTTGTCGAATATAGTTGAAGTTTAGTAAGAAACCGATAGATGTTTTTTATTGAAATTTATTTTGAAAAAAAAAACTGTTTCTTTTCTATTAATTAAATTAAGTTTTATTCTAAAATATCCATCGGATTCTTACTAAACTTCAACTAAGTATATCCGACGTCCCTGTGGGCTAATTGCGTCTCACACTATCAGTAGCAATGGGTTTCTTTTGACAGTTCAACAACATTCATTGCATTTGATTTACGCCGTTGGGCAGACTTTTCGAACATATGAGGCAATGGATTAGCAATATCCTTCAAAATGATTCAGATTGAGATTGATAGTGTGTTACGCAATTAGGGTGCTGGACACTTGTCTTCTTTGGTGACCATACCTACACTACCTACTATCTTTTACTAAGGGCGGGTTGTTTCACGTCCACTCAAAAATGGCGCTAACTATCGTCAAACTAAAAAAAAAGCGTTTCTCAAACTACAATTACAAAATTATGACCTTGCCGTACGTCAAATAATAACGAGTAAGTAATCGTTATTATTTAACGTACGTATGTTACGTTAACCAACCGTTTGAAACAACCAGCCTTAAAGAATGAAACAAAATAGAGTCTGAAAAGTTAGAGATATTAATATAGTTTATTTCGATGCTTACCAGCATGTTACTGGCTGCTAGTGGGTTGTCAATAGACAGGAGAGTATTTGCCAAATGTGAATGGTCGGTGCCGTTGATGCCTAATCGAATGTGAGTCTGAAACAACAAAACATATATACTTATATCTATAGAGGTATGAGGAACAGGATGTAAAGTTCACTTATACTCCATAGAAAAGGGAGGATCCTCCGACCAGATGGGTGTTATGTCTGGCGGGCTACTGCCCGAGGATTCATGTCGGGCCGTTGTTTATATGCTAGTTGCGTGGTTAACTCTGCTTGCGAGATGCAGGATTTTGCGTGACGTCAGTATGACGCGTAGTTCGTATGCGTCGTTGTAGATACCGCTACATGTCTGTACATATCATAAATTAAAGTCGATTTTCGTGTCTGCGTGTGTGACCGCTTTGATCTTCTAAACTACGCAACGGATTTTGATGCTGTTTTTACCATCACTTAGTCCAGGTTCGCCAGGGCGTTTTCCCACGCCGATATTTTTCGCACACTGGATTTTCAATGCACTGCTTAGTGCCGAGAGTTGAAAATTCAACAGTATGTTTTTTTGACACGCAGGGATACGCTCCGTTTAATTCTTAACGCTCGGCTTAACACCGAGAGTTGAAAATCCAGTGCGCGATAAAATCCCGCGCGATATTTTTAAGCTCTTGCGAACGTGGGCTTAGAGAATTTATTCCGGAAGGTTTTTGAATATTTCTATGAGTCTAGTAGTATTAAATAAATATATTTACGTTGTATATGATCTCGCTATTACCCTATAGTTACGGGGCGTATGATACCTAAAACCTGTTACGAAAGCCCTGGATACGGATATAAGTTGAATGTATCAGGCCGCGTCCTAACCAGTGCGCTCATTGCTCGATCACGCGACTGTCACTTTCATTTTGTTTGGCTAACATCAACGCGTGGTCACGCCTTCCACTTTTCCGAACAAATGAGTGACATATGAACGCGACAGTTGCGTTATCGCGCGACCAATCGCGTTTATTAGGACGAAGGCCATACGGTCCAACCACATTTAAAAAAATCGAGTTTTTACTGATTATAGGTAATTAAGAAGGTATTGTGCTATGGCAACTAGCGGAAAGAATAATTCACAAACGTCACAAACAATGTAAAATCAATCATAGTTCTAACATGCTTAATATTCCTTTGTGTAAATATGTCTTATGCAGTAACGCCAATACGTATTGTATTCGCCTTCAGTTGAGCAATAGCACCAATAGATATTTCATTCGCATTAAGATAACCAGCTATAGGCCAACCGCTTAACTGAGACATTGCTTGAGATAGCAGCGCGGTCACCGTAGGCGTGGGCTTGCGGGCGGCGAGCAATGGGCAGCTCGCCGCCCGGCAAGGACCAGGCCCGGGTCGACGGCGCGTTGTGTTCCACGCGCACCTCAAAGAGATGTCAGCACGAACTGACGGGGTCCGCTAGGGCCGATGCCTGCCAGGGCCGTGGGTTGTTCGAAAGAGATACCGTGGAACCTGGCATAGGCCACTGAAGGAACACGGGTGGGTTTTAGTCAGTAAAAGTCAGACACGCCCTCCCGCTCCGCCCAGAGCGGGAGAAGTCATATGATGATTTCCCAACCAGAAAAAAAAAGGTAGCAGCGCGGTGCGAGAGGGGTGTGGTGACGTGATGCGACAGGTCAGTGATTCGTCAACTTGTGACAACTATCACCCCTCCCGCACCGCGCAGCTACCTCAGGCAACGTCTCAATTAAGCGGTCGGCCTATAACATTATACATTCACAGACTGACAAATGTGACTGGACAAGTCCACATAAATATGTGTGGTTGTTTCCTCAAAAGACCATCTTTGACATTAATCTGCATGGTCCTCATACAAAAAGAAACTGTGATCTTTGAATACTTTGTTTCAGTGTTTCTTCTCAGAGTAGGAAACACCGACCCCAACTAGTCTTAAAATATATTATTTGTTTTTTATTGGGGCGAGTCCTTTGTCTCGGCACAGTCTGGCGCTGTGTGCCGAGACACAGGACATAAATAATGCATACGAGTATTAGGCCAAAAAGATGAATATAAATGGATGATCTAAAACAGGAAAAACTGAAACAATACAAGAATGAGTGTGTGTACATATGCATGTGTCTGTGCGCGTGATTTCGTGTAAGCACTACCCTACGGTAGTGTAAGATGGTTTTGGTATGACGTATTTACACTACCCAACACCCTCCGTGTTGGGGGTAGTTTAAATACGTCATACCGAAATAAAATAAAATTGTATATTTTTTTTTTTGTGAATGCAGAATAGCTATGGCTTCAACCTAAGACGTAATTTACCTTCATTTTCTTCACTGTAATGTCTGCATTAATATCTGCCACTCTGATGCCACGTTCATACGTAATATCAAATGAAGCTTTGACAAGGACGTCAATAAATGTAAATCTAAAAAATAAGACCATAACACTTATTTTCGTATCTCGTTAGTTTATAAAGATAGATAAAGTTGTCAAAAAATAAAAGGCCCGTTTTAACTTTGACAGTTCTAGTAGTTAATAAAGATCAAATTCGCAAAACACGTATTCGTTTGTATGAAACTGACAGGTGTCAAGAACGCATTCCCAAATGTCAAAACGGGCCTTTCATTTTTTGACAACTTTAATAGCAAATTATGTACAGACGCCAGCTGCATCAAGCTACTACAATCTGTCAAATTTCTTTAATAGATTTTCAACTTTATCGCTAAAGTATTAAGGTTCAAGGTTGATTGGGAAAATTTGACAGTTTCGGGTAGCTTGACCTGCTGGCGTCTGTACAAAATAATATTTATACAGGGTGGCAAGGATATCTAGGCGCAAACTGAAACCATATTCAGCAGATGATTCTGAACCCCCGAGCGTAGAAATTTTTCGTCGGTTATCAAAAAATAATCAGCTGTTTCATAGAAAAGTGCAATACGCAGTCAGAATGTACCAGGTTCAGAATGATGTACTGAATCCATGGTAACAGGTTGCTTGTCCCTGCCACTCTGTATACAATACTTTATTCGTTTAATCATTTTATACAGATAAGGTCACTATTACGGAAGAAATGTATAAAGACGACTGGGCAACACTAGAAAGTTAAAATGTTTTTTTTTTTTCGCGAAAAACTGATTTATACCGTATTTCAAAAATCAATTGAGAACTTACTTTCCCTTGATAAGAATATTATAACCAAGATCATCGCATCTCAAGATTAGTTTTCCTGAAAACGAAAATTATTCAATGAATATACACATATATACCTAGTCTTGCTATAAATATAAAACAATTTAAAATATAAAAAGCTTATTCGAAGTGGACTCCATTGGCTGCAATACAGTCCTTTAAACGTTGAGGCCAGTTATCAATAGAAGCACTCTTTCCATGGGAAAATTCGTCACTGCCAATCGTATGGATTGTTTTAGGGACTCCAAATTATCATGGCGTTTAGAGCAAGCCGTACTCTCTAAAACTGACCATAAATCATAATCCAGCGGATTAAGATCGGGACTAGACGACGGCCAGTCTTGAGCTCTGATGAAGTCCGAAACGTTCACTTCCAACCAAGACTGCGTGGACCGAGCTTTATGACCCGGCGCCGGCGCCGAGTCTTGTTGGAAGGACCATACTTGGTTATTGAACATGGTGTTGTTAAGGGGCTTAACTACCTTCTCAAGAATGGTATCTTGATACTCTTGTGCCGTGATGTTTTGATACCTTTTTCACAAAAATATGGCTCAGTCACTCCTTCATAGCTAACACCCCACCAAACCATCACCGAAGTCGGATAATGCCCACGTTGCACTCTGTCGACTAATTGGGAAGCTTCCTTAGAGCTTTGAGCATAAATACGGTCATTTTGTTTGTTAAAATGTTGCTCAATTCTAAAGATTTTCTCATCCGTAAACATTTTTTTTCTGTTACCTCCCTTTGCGTACTGCTTCTGTAGTTGTTTCGATTTTACCACCCTATTCTTTTTTAAATTATCAGTTAAAAAATGACCAGTGCGTCTCTTATAGGCTGCAAGTCCTAAGTCATCTTTTAAAATACGCGACATGGTTCTGGGTGCTATCTTCATCTCCCGAGATAAAATCTTTTGCTTTCGGACAGGAATCGAATTCGAATTCTTTCCCTTACTGCTTTGACCACCTTTTTCGTACGAACACTACATGGACGGCCAGATCTTTTTCTGTCACAAACAGAGGAGGTCTCATTGTACCTATTAATAGCCTGGTACACAAACATTTGACTAATACCAAACGTATGAACAGTTTTAAAAGTTGCATTTGGCTCCATACCAACTTTGTGTAATGCAATCACAGCGATTCGGTCCTCTTTATCACCCCAGTCCATTTTAATATCGCAAAATATTGTACAATGTATTGGCGCCAAAATTAGAAAACTCAATGAACAATCGTATAAAAATGACAGATTCCAAATTCAAATGTAATATCTTTCTTAGTTTTAATTGTAACAGTATTTATGGCCAGACTGTGTATAAAATAGTTGGGACATATTTCCACCAAAGGCTCGGCAGATGATGATGATGACCCGAATTGAAACACATAAAATGATACATACCAATTTTAATACTAATCTTAGATGATTTCATTCGAAGAGGTTGACCGTCAAACTGCAAGTCCCGGCAATGTATGGTACTGTTTGCAATAAAAAAGTGGCATGTTGGAGCATTCTCGCGTCTGCAATTGTAAGCAAATACATTATTGGATTTCAAAATACAGGTTTTATTTTGTTTTATCTAATTATTCTGCAAGGTACCCGCTTATTAATAAACCCGAAGTAACTTTTTTTTTTATCGTGGGGTGATCCTCGTGGATGCCCTCCGTCTGGGAAATACTGAGGGTTATGTCGGACTCCTACCAACTAAAACTCCACTGCTCCTTCCAGTACCATGAGTCGGGGGCCCGGGCGATACTTGTACATTCGCCGCACCCCCGACTGGTATCAGCCCGCCTTGCCTAACGGGCCCCATCACCGACTGCGGCCGATCCCACGACCGCACGTCCTTCCATTAAGGCGCGGATACTGCGTGCTACCTTGAGCCTGACTGCTCGACCGACGACACGGCCCCATTTTCGCCGTCTGCAGGCCGCTTCTTATCGTGGCTGGAAATCGTTAAGCGCCCTTCGACGCCCGACTGCTCTTCTGGTGCAGAAGGAATGAGACGTATGCTCTCTCTCATTCTCCGCCGTCTCCTTTGCATGCACACATCTTTGCAAAAAGAGGCCACAGCATTCCACGCGTCTTCGCTTCCGACCATGGATTGAACCACAGCTGGAAGCGAGAGATCACCCGCACCAAGTGTCGCGACGAGGGCACTGCGCTGCTGGGCCCAAGCTGAGCATATGCCGAACTTAGGCTGCGGTCTGTCTGACTACACGCTGACCACGACCGATGTACATGTACACACGTGACTCTAACAGTAGCAATAGCCTTCATTTTTACAGTTCAACAACATTCATTGCGTTATTTACTATGTTGAGCAGATTTTTTTTTCGAACATATGAAGCAATGAATTAGCAATATCCTTCAAAATGATTCAGATTGAGATTGATAGTGTGTTACGCAATTAGGGTGCTGGACTCTCCAAGAAACCATGTTTTGTGAAAATTGAGCTAAAACCGCGCCATAATGCGTATTGAGCATATTGTATGTAAAACTATTAAAAGCAATAGCGATACACGCCATTGTAATGTGTATTTGACTAGGTCCTGTTGATATATGAAGTTAACACTGTTATAACTTAATCAATACTCGAAAATCAAACTCGTTTTAATATTTCCAAGCACAGTTGAAACTATGAATATCGTAGGAATCCGCGGTACCAGATCGCAAGAATCCACTGGATGCGGGAAGCGCAAGACTGGTCTTTATGGCGAATATAGGAGGTTGATTTTTGTCTAGCAGTGCCAGTAGATCCTGGTGTCTTTCAGCTTAATCATGGTGAAGGTGATTGTTCACCATACGCAATAAAATTCGTACCTTTCCGTCATAAAACTATGGATGATTTCCATCAAACGGCTCGCATCGCATCACGTTCTAAACGGATTTTACAATCTTTACACGATACTAAATCGTGTACACAGTATTTAAAGTATATTATCAAGCCGCGCACAGCAGCTTGACCACGGGCGTCTTCCACGACACGCGATCGTAGCCGAAGGTATGCTGCGACGCGCGACCGGCTCCGTTCGCCTGTCGTCGTATCCGATCGAATCCTTTCGGCAGGTCACACGTCACGTCAACACGGTAGGAACGAAACTATTTGACTAGGCGCAGAAACGGATACGTTCGCAAGCGACGGTACGGAGCCGATCGTATGCGTAGACATCCTGCCGGACGCGATCGGCTGTCGCCGCATGCGTTCGTATAATTTCCGATCCGATGCGATGCCAGCCGTTTGGCGGAAATCATCCTTTAAAGTCCAATTTCCTTCTACAAGTCACTAATACAATGGTGGACAAAGTCGTATCATTGACGTTTCTTACTTACCCAAGAAATGAACTTAAAGGGATCTCCCCTTCAAATTCGTTAACTTTGTACTGGGCTTTTCCGTCTTTTTGGAGTGACCTCAAGTGCTGTAACACCCACAAATTAACTGGTTTACAGAACAAATGCCCCATTTCTCAGTCCTGAAAAATGTTATTGCATGACTTTAATCGTTAATGTTGGCCCTGAAAGACAAAATTACATTACGAAATAAGTGACGTGAAATGACATGCAATTTGACGACACGATTGGCGCAGTCTGAGCGATCGACTGCTGCGCTGCGTGTCGTGGGTTCGATTCCCGCACGGAACAAATATTTGTATTGCCTACAGGTAGTTGTTCCGGGTCAGGCTGTTTGTGTATGTGAGTTTAAATGTTTGTAAACGCACGCACTATACAGGAGTAATTCCTAGTGTAAAGCAACGTTCAAAAAAAAAAAACTATTTACGGCGAGGGAGGCAGTGGTGGCCCTGACTTACAAGTTGTAGGACGTGAGTTCGAACCCTCAACCCAGGCAGGCACTTTTTATATTTAATTTCATCACCACTGCTCTCAAAACTGTTAAGGAGAACATCGTGAACAAATCGGCATGTCCTAGAACCAACAAATCGAAGACATGTGACATCCTACAAGTATTGACCATGACCTACAAGTAGTTGTTCCGGGTCTGGCTGTTTGTGTATGTGACTTTAATGTTTGTAAACGCAGTGTGGTGACGCAGTGCTTCCTAGTGTGGGGCAAAGTTTTTCCAAAAAAAAAAAAAAAAAAAAAAAAAAAAAAAAAAAAAAAAAAAAAAAAAAAAAAAAAAAAAAAAAAAAAAAAAAAAAAAAAAAAAAAAAAAAAAAACACCAACCTGATGGATTATGGCCCACTCCCTCTCACAGAGAGGAGGGCTGTGTTCCAGCAGTGGGAATAGTATAGGCTGATTATGCTATGCTTATGCTTTAAGGCGACTTTTTTGTTGGTGACAGTCCCATTGTTCACGGCAACTGACGCTCCCGCTAGGCGGTCCTGCCGCACGCACGCTTGTACGAAAAAATCGCTCTATAATTTTATGTCACTTTTTTCGTAATATAATGTTGGCTTTAAATCAATACCTGCTAATGAGACACACTTGGCGCACTTCAATCCACAAACCAACCGATTGGTTTGAAACAAATCGTCTTAAATACATAGGCAAGAAGCGCCAAACACGTAAAAGTCGCCAATAGCCGTTAACACTAAATTAGTAGCAATGGCTTTCATTTTGACAGTTCAACAACATTATTTACTTTGTTGAGCAGACACATTTTTCGATACAACAATTTATCAATTGATACGAACATTCCTGGATTTCGCTCCTTGAATAACATACAATACAATATACAACACAGCAATGCTATATTTTAGCGAAGATCACAACACGGTAATGCACGTTCGCTTATGTAATTAAATTATCTGTACTAAAAGAGCTTTTGCCTTGCAGTGGGACAATAATTGGCTAGGATTATACTTATAGTACTCTGTAAATCAGTTTTGAAACTGTTGAAAGTATCTGCGTCTTCAGAAAATTTATTTCCTCGGCTGCGCCCACGAAACTTAAGCCAAGAACAATAAGTCACAAGTCATATTAGTAGATTAATAGTTCTCGAGTTAAAAGGGCACTAACGGAGATACAATCAGAGACGTTACATCAATCTATCTAACCTTTTCCCAACTATGTTAGAATTAGCGTCCAGTCAAACCCGATGCAGCTGAATACTAATATATAATATTTTAAATGGAGCGACTGCCTATCCGACCTCCACAACCCAGTTGGTAACATGGTAGGACTGATTGTCAGACTTTCGGGCTTCTGACTACCCGTAACGACTGTGAAAGATCTACGAATGACAGCCGGAACCAACGGCTTAACATACTTACCGAGGCACGGAGGGGTGGATATGTAATGGATGGTCAGCCATCCACAAACTGACTGCGGCAAGCGAGGCTTACACTTCGATTGACCCGTGCGACTGATATTTTATAGCCACGAAAGAGGCTCGTCGATCTCCATGATTACGAAATGAAATTATTTACTCTGGAAATCTATACTAATATAGTTTGTTGGTTTGAACGAGCTAATCTCTGGAACTTCTGATTTTGATAGCCCAGTTCTTTAGGAAGGTTATACGAGTATGTAGGCTTATTTAGGAGGTTGGTTGGCTTTGGTTGTCATAGATTTAATACCTGTTAATATTTTGTCTTTGCAATTTACCTATACAATTTTTAGTTTTTATTATTTTGACATTTTTATAACATTTTATGATTTGACAAGTTAATATTTGACATTCTATTTTTAAATTATTCTGATTTTTATATTTATTTTATTTTTTGACAATTTTAATTATTTATTTTATTTATCTTTTTATGTGTTGATTGATAAATATTTTAATTTAATTAATCACAATTTAATTTTGGGTTTTTATCTGTTTACAATTTTTAAACAGTTTGTAAGTAATTTAATTGTATGAGTTTATACTATGGACTAGAGACTAGTGTTAATTCTGAAATAAAAAAAATATTATTATTATTAAACTTAAGTGTGTATATGTAGGTAAAATTACTGTCTGTCATCATCATCACCTTTTCTTTTTTCCAATATTTTCTTTTTTTGTATTTACTATCACGCTACGACCCTTAGGAGCCGAGCAAAAAGAAAAATAACAGAAAGAACGCTCATGCGCCACGCGTCACACGGACGAAGCAGGCAGAAGCTAGTAAAATATAATATAGAATTATCTTTATGAGAAGAGGCCTTTTCCCAGCAGTGGGACAATAATAACCTGGCATTATTATAATAATACACTGTAAATAACCTGGCATTATTATAATAATACACTGTAAATAACCTGGCATTATTATAATGATTCACTGTAAATAAGCTTTGAAACTGTTGTATCTGCTCTTTATGCTCTTTTTGCCTTTTTATGAACTCTAAGTAGCTGTTCCCTCGGCTGCGTCCGGCTAACCCGAACACATATTGCATTGAATTTAAAAAGCATTCCCGTAAATATCTAAGTAGTTGTAGAGTTATAATCTAACTGACGGACATACGGAGAGACGTTACGTGACAATTAGTAATTATAATTTATAATGATTAATCCTTGCATTACTTAGTAAGTAGGTACCTGTATATAATATGTAGCATTGTAACCATTGTAAGAATGAACTCGAAACCAATGAAGACTCATAGTCTATTATCTTACATACACTACACACCACCATAAAAACTCTGTCATTTAGTCTATTCTTCCGTCGATCAAACCCGATCGCCGGAAGAATAGAGGTATTCTACTTAGAGCACTGATTTCAACATCACTTGCCCGCACCTAAGCACTTCCACTAACCGCACTGAAACAAAATTTTCTAATGTGCTGTTCGGAGGAATGGTTTATCATTATTGTTTTCAGACTGCGAGTTGATGACAGATTGTAGAACGATTTTTACCATCCTAATCATGGCGATGAGGAGAAGAAATGTTTATGTTCTTCAGTCCACACAATGACAAGCATGACGACCAATTTTCTACTTTTGACACTTAAGGGTAGAAACATTTCTTCTCAACAAGTGTCAAATAGTCATCATTTTTATCCTTTTTTCCATATTTTAAAAATAACAGCCGCACGGATAGGTTGAAAGTTAAGCTACGCTTGCCGCGGTCGGTTCGTGGATGGGTACATATCGAGACCCTGCCTGCCTCGGATACCACGTTAAGCTGTTGCTCCCGGTGTCATTCGTAGATCTTCCACAGTCGTTACGTTCAGCTGCATCCGATGAGACTGGAAGCCGACCTCAACATTTGGGAAAGGGCTGGGCAGATGGATTAGCCTAATTAAGTAACGACATAATACGAACACCTACAAAACCTCCTGCGAAAGTTAAGCTACGCTTTCCGCGGTCGGTTCGTGGATGGGTGACCATCCATAACATATCGAGACCCCTCCCTGCCTCGGAAAGCACGCTAAGCTGTTGCTCCCGGTGTTATTCGTAGATTGTTGACGGTTAGACTGGAAGCCGACCCCAACATAGTTGGGAAAAGGGCTAGGCAGATTAATTAGCCTAATTAAGTAACGAAATAATAAGAACACATATAAAACCTGCTATAAAACTAATTGTATTTTTGTTTTTATGAAACTTTCTTTAAAAAATTATTATTTAATATGAACCTAAATAGTTTTTAGTTTTACAACGCAGAGGCTAATTATATTTTTATTCTTTCACGCACTTACCTTTATTAATTACGAACGTCTCAGAATGCAATAGCTAAGCTCCGTTCACAATTAAATACTCATTACAAATGCTATCTAAATATAAACTGGTACACGGACACTCACTGAAGGTACACTACATAAACATTTCATTCAATAAACGGATTTAAATACTACGAGTAGGTATTGTACAAGGGAGTACCACAAATCTATCTCCCCGTCATTGATCGCTAGCGATGACAGAGTATGCAAACGTTTCAATAACGCAGTGCAAATAACGTTTCGTTACCTTACGCAGATAAACAATGCGAGCAAAATGGTAAACTTTACTTTAGTTTAGTGCTCTAGTCTAACCAAAGAAGCCCGTGTCAAATATTGAAAAAACTGAACGTTCAAATGTTATTGAATCACAATAACAATCAAGTTATTATTCAATTATATAAGATTTATAGTAGCGTGAGGAACGGAGCGTAAAGTTCCTCATCCTCTATAGAAAGGGGAGGATCCTCGGACCAGATGGGTGTGGCGTCTGGTGCGCTACTGCCGGGCGATTGACGTTGGGCGTTGTATATATGCTAGTCGCGCGGTAAACTCTGCTTGCGCGATGCAGGATTTGTGTGACGTCAGTGTGATGTGTTCGCATGTCGCTTTGTAGATGTCGCCACAGACTTTTTAATAAAGTTTTTGTAGAACAAATTCACATTGGCTTTTAAACTTGTCTCTTTACTATAACTTTTAAAAATATAAGAAACGATACAATTTACCTTTTCAATAATACAATACTTCCATTATTGACTTTTCACATTATAAACCGGGGAAGTCACGCCGAATAATTAGACTTACTTTTCATTAATTTAAAACGATTTTTTTTCTGTAGGGGGACAACAGGAGAGTGTGTTAATAAATTCATACGTTTTTTTTTTAAATATAACGTCTAATTTAAATTGTATTTACGTAAATTCACGCCTACTTCCCACCTTAAATACATTTTTTGCCTCATTTAAGGTCATACAAGCAGATACACTTTTTCATTAAATATAGAGATAGCACTAGGAAGGCCGAACGTTTTTGGGGGACTGGCTTTTGTAATTTTAACGTTCGAAAAGTGATGATTCTCAGCCTAATTTGAATAAATGACTTTTGATTTTGATTTTGAATTTTAAATGGTAGAAAAACAGACATGGTTGTATGGAGCATTTGTCGAAAAGAAGGTATTACAAATAGGTCAGTAAATCAGTAAATTAACTATTTTCGTCAAAAATAAAATTAATTACGAATTTCTCAAATTGTACATACTTCAAGCAAAAATATTAATAGCTATTTTATTACATTAAATAACCTAATTTAATATTGTAATACACTATCCAATAAAAAGTTTACATATTGTTCGCCATTTATGTTTCAATCAATCAACTCAGCCTATCGCAGTCCACTGCTGGACATAGGCCTCTCCCAGGCCGCGCCACAACACCCTGTCCTCCACCTTCCGCACCCAGTCGGTGTAAGGGGGAGCTCACAACAACCGGACTCCCCAAACGTCAACCTCACCTGCGCCCCACCGCTGCCTGCACCCTGCCACTGACAGACGAGGCACTGGCGACCACCCGATGGCGGTACAACCATCTCACAAGACAACCTTAAAATTCTCCAGAACAATGACGGGCAGCAGCGTCATCGTTGCGAAAGGATTGACTCTGCGATCACCAACCCGCATGCCCAGCGTGGTGACTACGCTCATTAAACCTCCCAGTTATGTTTAAGTCCCAAGTATTGGGGCACGAGCCTATTGCCATCAACCGGACACAAATCCAGAGTCCAGACTGCTACAGAGAAATTAAAAAAAGACCTTTTCCAGATAAATTACCCGACCTGGGAATCGAACCCAGGACTTCATGCTCAGCAGTAGCACTTGCGATCACTAGAACAACGAGGCAGATGACTATAAAATAAAAAAACCGGTCAAATGTGAGTCCGACTCGCGCACCGAGGGCACCGTACAAATGTATAGGTATGTAGATAGTTTTTTTTTTTTTTGTATTGTAACTATTTTACGGTTTTCCGATGTTTTCCTTTACTTGTGCTACATGACATTGCTTCTTGCCAAATTTCATGATTCTAGGTCAACGGGAAGTACCCTATAGGTTTTGATTTCAGAACATAATTATACGCTCGTATCTTTTGATTGCATTGACTTAGTGCGAGTCCACACGGCGCGTTGCGTCAGCGTTGCGTCGACGCAGCGCTGCCGTTGCGTTTTTTTACATACAAAAAACCAAGGTGTTCACACGGCGCGCTGCGTCGTCGCAACGCACACATGACGGACAGCAGCCCCCGAGACGAAGCGGGAGGGGGTGTACTCATTGCGGCGACGGAGAGGCAGCGCTCAGTTGCTTGTGCGTTGATAGGGAGGATACACGCAAGCTCATTTCATTTTTTACCTACGTACTTTTGTATTCAGTTTTATTTGCAGGGTAAAATGAGTACCATTGAAGAAATTGATATGGATTACTTCATTACATTGATTCAGGAAAGGGAAATTATATGGGACAAGTCACACATAGATTTTAAAAATAAAAATTTAAAAACTAAAGCTTGGGAACAGATATCAAAGGTTTTATTTCCTGATTACGAGAATTTCACACCTGAACGAAAAAAAAAGTTGGTGAGCTTACAGTTTATATTTATTGTTTTTTTTTTTATTAAATACTATTATACTTTATTTAGCTGCCAAGGCAGAGTTCCTCTAGTCATAAAATAGGTCGCAAAATGCTGTCTTATGACATTCGGTGCTGTCTGTTCTTCATCTGCGGGTTGTATTGGGAGAAATTCATCAACACTTATAGCAAATTTATCTCTTTGTCTTAAACCATCTCGATCAGCGACAAAATTGTGTAGCACACAACATGCTTTTATTATGTCAGTAGCGAAGTTATAGGACAAGTCTATCGGTCTGTGAAAAATGCGCCATTTGTTTGCCATAATCCCAAAAGCGCATTCGACATATCTTCTGGCCCTGCTTTGACGATAATTGAAAACCTTTTGTTGTAAATCGAGATAGACTGACTGCGATGTTTTTACAAAAATGCTTGCCGCAACTGTGCGTCACCGCTGCGTCGACCGAACGTTAAGACTGCGTCGTAGTAACGCTGCGACGACGCAGCGCCTGTGTGGCCGGCTATGCGTCAAAATATTTGCGTTGCGACGACGCAACGCGCCGTGTGGACGTTCGCTTAGAAGTTTTATTTTTTCACTGCTTCAAGGGATTGCAGCCCTGAGTATTTGATAATAATTTCAAATTGATAATTCCTCGCGTTCCTGAGAAAAAGGTTCTTGACTGACGGGCAGACAAACGGACAACGATGTGATCTTTCAAGGGTTCCGTTTTTTCTTTTAAGGTACGGAACCCTAAAAAGTAATATTAAAATAGTGGTAGACAAAAAATACAACATTAATAAGTTTTCCATTATTTAATAAAGTTTTGTTTAAGAAATAAATATCCTAGACGAGTACATTGTATAAGCAAAAATCACAGTAATCAAAAATCGATGTTTTCGTTGATGACATCCAAAAGAATAATTTCGATGAGTTCGTTGACCTCATCCTGAAAAAAATAGATTGATTTTAATTACATATAATTTATAGGTAGATATTTCATGAGCAGAGTAGCTCAGTGGGAAACGCCCCGACTTACGAGTTTGGTTCGAACCATAGAAACGTATAAAACAGTATATCTATGGTTCGAACTTCGAACCCAGACAGGCGCTTTACTTTGTGTAAATAATTTTATCACCACTGCTCTCAAAATAGTGAAGTACAACATCGTAAGGAAACTGGCATGTCCTAGAACTAAAAATTCGAAGACATGTGACATCTACCAACCCGCACTGGGCCCGAGTGGTAGATTACAGCCCACTCCCTCTCGAAGAGAGGAGGCCTGTGTCCCAGTAGTGGGAACAATAAAGGCTGATTATGGAGATATTTCATGGACAACCTCAACAAAGAAATGGGAAATATTCTCTTCTAAAACTTATTGACCTAAATACGTTGTTTGTAGGTCCTAGTAAGTTTAGTCCTCTCAAATTAGTCAGCGCTTGACGTAAATTGAGGTATTTTTAGTAGCCATATTTTTAATCACGTCTAAACTTGTCTATTTTCTGTCCTTTTCTTAATAAAATAGAAAGAAAAAGATGTACTGAACTTAAATTTAGTTTAGTTTGTGAACAAGGAATCAGCACCATTGATTAGGTACGTAAACTAATTTTATTTCAAACAATAACTTACGCTGTACTCGCGGAGGGTAGCTGGGATCGTTTGGCTGATGAAATCGTTTATATCTTGAGAGTAGTTGATACCCTGGATGGCTAGCCTGATGTTGGACTGTAAAAAAAAACAATACAAATTAATCTAGCGTAGAACAGTACTGTAGAGATTTTGGGTCGTTGCCATTGATAACTGACCTCCACGAATATGTTTTATGTAAAATATTATTATTTTACTTTTTATAAAATGCAAATAGTAAGAACATTGCCCACAGGCAGTACAGGCAAGTTTACCTCACCAAAAACTGACTTGACTTTGGAAATAAATCTAAGGACTGACAGAGAAATTAACAGTTAAGGAAATTGACCCACTGCGCCAATTTACCGTGTCATCGCCATTTTATACAACTGTCAAAGAATGCCAGTTGTGATTTGAATATACGGACAATTTAAGTTGGCAGTCTCAAATTGCTAAACAATGAATTCCCTTGACTTTACTGCTCAGAAACTTACGGAAATGTGCCCAAGATTGAAGTCAATGGTGACGTCTCTGATTGAGATGCCAGAGATGATCCCGACGTTAACGCGGACCACGCCCAGGACGATCGTGCGACGGACATCCACTCTGGAAGGAAAGTAAGACATTAATAAGCATAATCAGTCAATAATGTTCCCACTGCTGGGACACAGGCCTCCACTTTGTGGGTGAGAGCGTAGGGCAGGGCCAGCATGTCCACCACGCCACCACGCGAGACGTGAACTACGGAACCCTAAAAAATGCGCCAACTTATAGCATGCTATATTTTAATTAAGAATTTGAGATAATTTTCAAGATATGAAACATCAAACTGAATGTCATACTTGACAAAGTTCAAACTCTTTTGCAACCAAAAACGTATTACGAGCTTTTGTTACAAATGGTCACTCATAAATCAACTTAGAATACATTTAACTAAAGTAGTTGATTAATTGGCGATGAAATGTAAATTATCTGAGATTATTAACACTGCTATCTGTTCTACAAGGATAATTTAACGCTATAGAGGCATGGTCGGGAAGTTTTATGTATGCTCATTGTGCGGTAAACTCTGCTTGCGAGATGCAGGATTTGCGTGACGTCAGTATGACGCGTTGTTCGCATGTGGCGTTGTAGATACCGCTAGAATGCTTACATGACATTGACAGGGCATTGGTGAAATTGTAGGTATTGAAAAATAAAGATGGCGGTGTTAGTTCCGATTATTGCCACGCGTCAAAAGATCCCTGTAGAGTTGTAGGTAAATACCTATACGTATGTTGTTATTTATGTGTCGTCTTGAAAATCATTATCAATGATCACAGTGAATTCCCACATAATCTAATCTAATGAATGTGTTAAACAAGTAATTAGTACACTGAGATTATGTGTTGAAAAAATGTTAAGAAAGATAAGCGAAACGAGTCATTGTAGTTATTCAAATAAATATAAATTCTATAGTCAGCTTGCGTGGCGCAAAGCCGAACACACCGGTGTACATCTCCTGCCTGCACTACACCACTAAGGCGGAGGACATCGTGGAGCACGTGCGCCAGAAGACGAGGTACACGCCGAGGGTGCAGTTACTGGAGTCGCACCGCAACGTCAACTTCAAAGCGTTCGTGGTGCGCGTACCGAATCGCTATCTAGCCGTCGTCATGGAAGAAGACTTCTGGCCGCAGGACGTGGTGTTAAAAAGTCTATTCAAAGTAGGCTGAGAGTCCGCACTTTTCGAACGTCAAAATTAGATAAAACAAAACGCCCGCCCTTCACCACTTCATAGTGCTTTGACTGGGAAGATGAAGACCACTGTACTTCCGCGGTACAGTCACAACAAAACAAAATGGACGAAGTACCTACTACGCCAGACCGTTATACGTGTGCGACTGTTTGCGTGCGTAGATATTTTGTAATGTAACCACAATTTTCTCCCACAACTTGCATCGTGTATACTTTCTTTTGTTTTTTCGAAACAGTTCACAGATTAGTACTAATAAATTAACATCTAGATTATAAAAAAACCTTGAGGCTTATAAGTGTCCGTTACGAAAACAAATATTTTCAGTACTTTTACCTCGAAATGGAGTTATCTGGTCCGATATTATAATCAGTTGTTAATCGCATATTTTATTGAAACGACACAAATTAAGTTTCGTAATTAGGAGAAAGAGGTTTTATGTGACAACACAAACTACTCTATGTTGACAGCACCCTTTTGAATGTGCAAATCATCCAAGGTTCAGACAGGCCCGACGCGTAGAGCAATTTCCATTAAGTTTTCATAGAAATTGTTCTACTAGAGTTGTGTCGCACTTGTCTGCGGGAGCCTTCATTCATACAGGGTGGCTGGGACATCAACGCACCAATCTGTTACCGCCATTGATTCAGTAGATGATTCTGGAAATTTATCGTCGGTTATGAAAAAACAATCTGTTGTTTCCTACAAAACTGCAATACCTACGCGGTTAAAATGTATGGAATACCTATTTTTTTTTTTTTAATAACCTACGAAAAATTTCAACGCAGGGGGTTCCAGAATAATGTACTGAATTTATAGTAACAGGTTGCGCGACGATGTCTCTGCCACCCTGTATAATTTTAGGTACAGTAGCTACCCTCTAAATTATATTAAAAGAAATAAAACTTTGTGTCCGTGATTATTCACCTAAATTCCTAAACTAAGGGCTGATTTTTCTAACGCCAGATAATTTTATGCGAGGAATAGTTTTCAATTTTTGACATTTCTTCCATACAAAAACTGTCTGACGTGAATTTTATTGCACAGTTAAAAGTTATCTGTCGATTGAAAATCAGCCCTAAGTTGATTTTAGAATGTTCTACTATCAAAAAATGTCATAAAATTTGTCACTTTCTGAAGCTCGATGTGTTGTTTACGCCCTGCAGCTGTTTATTGTAGTTGTCTTCGATATCTTACCTGCCATCAGCTTCAACAGTAAGTCTATCCCCGAAGAGGGTAACTTCTCCGTTAGCAACACCTGAAACATTATAATACAAAAGTCAGTTACGACCAAGACCTAGATTCTTAAACTATCATTAAACAAGTCAAAACAAGTCTCAGATGCAGGTGGTCGCGGACAATTGGAAGAAAACTGGTAGAAATGGTGCGCTGCGTGCTGTAACTCGGCACGCATCGTACCCTTTCTAACCATATTTACTTTTAAGTACTTTTTTTATATGCAAAGAAATATGAAGAGGAGGGAGGACATCGCCGTCGAGGTAGACCACCGCGAAGGTGGTGTGACGATCTAACGGACGTTTGCAGGGCCAACATGGCTAGAGATCGCTCAAGACAGAAAGGTTTGGACGGCTTTTTCCGTCCAAACCTTTCTGTCTTGAGCGATCTCTGTGGTGGCCGTTTCCCAGCAGTGAGACACTACAAATATAGGCTAAAGAAAAAAAAAATAAGAAATATGTCGATATAAAAAATACTGGTAATAAAACCAGCATAACAATTAAAGCCACACACAATTACTAATCGGACTTCAAGTATGTGTAGTTGATCATAAATCAGATAACAATTTTTGTGTTTGTCCGTTCTTGTGATGCTTTTAAGGGATGCTGTTAATTTACTACGTAACGTTTGGGGGGTGGGGGGTCCGAACAAGTCTTATTTTTTCTTACGTGGTACCCCCACGTATTTAGGTGGGGAGTACGATTAGGTGGGGAGGGGTCTAGATTGTTCTTACGTAAGATCACAAAACGAGCAAAAATTATAAGTTTTTATTTTTTTTACACTTTTTCTTAGCAATTTTGGTAGATACTGATCTTACGTAAGATAGAAGGGGGGGGGGGAGGGGCTCCAACCGGTTCTTATTTTTTCTTACGTAGGGGGAGGAGGGGTCAGGAAGTGGTAAAATTGTCTTTAAAAATGAACAGCCCCTAAGGCCATGTACCCAAACGGTGAAAGAAAACATCGTGAGGAAACCGGCATGTCTTAGAAACAAAAATTCGAAGAAATGTGACATCTATCAACGCGCACTGGGCCCGCGTGGTGGATTACGGCCCGCTCCCTCTCACCGAGAGGAGGCCTGTGTCCCAGCAGTGGGAACATTATAGGTTGATTATGTATGATAAACTTACGGGTAGAAAAATGGATGTTAGGCAGTTCGATCTCGAAGGTTAGACGGGACAAGAACAGGCTGTAGTTCATATAGTTGACCACGATGTCGCTCAAACCAGTACTGAGCACCTTCTCCAGCAGAGCAGCTGCGTTGAAAAGCCTGGGAATGATGGAGAAAAGTATTAAAAGACTAGACCATAGATAGGCAGAAATAAAGAAAGAAATTCACAGAAAGGGAGAAATAAATTGTATTTTTTTTAAACTCTCATAGGAAATTAATAACAAAGCAGAGAGAACAAAATAACTTGTAAGTACCTACAGTATTTTACGCCTCGAAGTGACACGTGCTTTACTTGTGGTTACCAAGTGTACAAATACGCTGTGAATGTGTGTGTGAGCTTTCGGTATCGTCCGAGACAATGGCAAAGTCAGAAGTGTGTCTGGGAGTGCTGACGCTACTTGTCTTCACATACACATTCACAGCGTGTATGTACACTTGGTTACCACAAATAATGCGCGCGTCACTTCGTTAGATAAAAAAACTATACGTAGCTAAAATGGTCCTGTATCTCTCTATATAGGTACAAACGCCAGCAGGTCAAGCTACCCGAAACTGTCAAATTTTCCCAATCAACCTTGAACCTTAATGCTTTAGCGATAAAGTTGAAAATCTATTAAAGAAATTTGACAGATTGTAGTAACTTGATATGCTGGCATCCGTACATATGTAGTGGAACTTACAACATAACACCTCTACAACATTATGGAATGCAAATAAATATATGAATATGAACTTCTTACTGCCCGTGTAACGGAAGACGAGTCTATTACCGATATTCAACAACAAAAGATTTGGAAGAATAAGAATTCCCTGAAGGAAAAACCAAAGTGATGACACTCGCTGTTGCCCGCGAATTCGTCTGGGTGTATTTTATATTTTATAATATTTTATACAAATATCCAGGATAACACGTTGCTATTGTTTTCTACATCCCAAGCTACTTTTCTGTTAAACCTAACGATCGGTACAGACAGACAAACACAGCTTCGCATCTATAAAATCATATATATAAAAATGAATCACCGAAATGTATGTACGCGCATAACTTCCGATCGACTGCATCAAATTGAATAATTTTTTTTTTGTGTTTGTATTTGTCAGGACAAGTTCTGTATACACAATTGGACCCGGTAGGTGGCGCTGCTTTTTCGGGCAGAACGACGTCTGCCGGGTCCGCTAGTTTATAATATTAATATAGATTGACGTTTATAATAATATATTTTTGACGTTTATATATTTTTGACGTTTTATATAGATCGACGTACGAAAAATTACTTACACAGGTACAGGCAGCTCGTAGGCAAAACGCTCCTTCTCTATGTAGAAGGGATCTAATCCCTCATCTCTGATTGCTTGGCTGATGTCCTCAATACCTTCTATGATCTGATTCTCGATCGGTCCGGTAATAAATCTGGAGTCCCGGGTCGCTACTGTATCTGAACATTTGATTTAATGGTTTGTAAAGAAGACATCATACAGGCTAGGTATTTAGCCATAATTGTAGGTTATTTCCATACTGAACAACTTTCAATGTGGTACCCAAATTTAATTCATGATAAAAAAAAATTGTTCAGTTTTTCATACATGTGGTCTGTCTACTTTTTATGAGAATTTGTTTTTTTTTTACTGAAATGGGATTAAATTTTCAAAAGAAAAGTCGATAGTATGATGACTAAAATTACCCCTTTAACTATTTATATTGCAGATGTGAGATTCTGTAACCATCTCACCGTGAAAACTTAGGTGAAGTGAGCGTGGAGTGAGCTGTCGTTCAAAATAATGCTAGAGATTGACACTACTGACAACTCACATCAAGCTCACTTCACTTGAGTTTTCACTTTGAGATTTTTACAAAATCGACCGGCTGATGACTGAATAAGCAGTCAATATTTCTTTTTCCATGCATCCCATAAAATTACTGATATAAAAAAAAATCTCTTTTTCTTGAATTACAAAAACGAATACAGCCTTATTACAAAACAAGGTTTTTCGTGGTTTATTCCATCATGGAGCATATGGAATAAGAACGTAACTTTGATTGAAATGCAATTCTATAAGCAAAACTACGTACAAAACTGACACCTTATGGTCAGCGCAATTCAGCGGGATTGTCCGAAAGGGTTACCGCTACCCCGGAACATAAAGGGCGAAGGAAGGAACATGGGTGGGTTTTAGTCAGTAAGAGTCCGACACTCCCTTCCGCTCCACCCAGAGCGGGAGCGGTCATTTGATGATTTCCCAACAGAAAAAAAAAAAAAAAGGGTCAGCGCAATTACCCACTGGCCATAATTACTGGTGGCTGTCGCCGCTTGCTGCGGTGTTGAGTACTGCTGTAGCGGATGGCCGCCACCGGTCACAAGTGTGCGACGAATCCAAAGCATATAAACTGCTTGTCGTTGGGCTACCGGTGGCTGTGGCCGGTGGCTCGTTTGCGCCTAGTCTTAGAGTAAGCGCACACGAGCGACCGGCCACAACTACCGCTGGCTGTCGCCTCTTGCTGTGGTGTTGAACACTACTGTAGTGGGTGGCCAACAACAACAGATACGTGTGCGATGAATCCATACAAAACGTATGAAAACGCACGTGAACTGCTTGTAGCTGGGCCACCGGCGGCTCTTTTGCGCATAGATTTAGCCCGGTATTACGTTGTCAGTTTTGTATTACGAACTTTACCGTATCTCGAATAAAAATTTAAATTCAATAATGGCTCGTATGTTTAAATCTGGCTCTGAAGATAAACCTTGTTTTGTAATAAAACGTTTAAAGACTACTGCTACTAAATGCGACGGCACGGTTGGCGCAGTGGTTAAGCGATTGACTGCTGCGCTGCGTGTCGCGGGTTCGATTCCCGCACGGAACAAATATTTGTATGACCTACATGTATTTGTTCCGAGTCTGGGTGTTTTTCTATCTATAATATGTATGTATTTACAAAAAAAAAAATTGTATATAAGTAGTTTATCAGCCATCTTGTTACCATAACACAAGCATTAGGTTGCTTAGCTTGGGACAAATGGTGCTGTGTGAAATGTCCAGGGATTTATTTATTTATTTATATAAAGCGACGCTGTCAAGGCGCACAAACTTGCGGTTTGACTGTCAAAAATTCAAGTTCAAAGCATGACTTACTTGGTTCGGACGGTTCGGGTACTACGGAAGCACAGATGCCCGCAACGAGCAGAGTGACACCAAGTACGATTCTCATTTTAATTTATTTGCTGGAAAGGAAAAATATGTAACTGTGAAAAATTGTTGATGCAAAGCTCACATAATCACCCTAAAATGTTCTCGGTGAGAGGGAGTGGGCCGTAATCGTTAATGCGCATAATAAGCCTGTAATGTTCCCACTGCTGAATCACAGGCGTCCTCTCTTCGGGAGGAAGCGGGCTGTAATCTACCACGCGGGCCCGTGGTAGATTACAGCCCGCTTCCGCTTCCCGCTTTATTAGACCGTGTTGCTAGATGTCAAATGTCTTCGAATGTTTGGTTTGAGAATATGCCGGTTTCCTCACGATGTTTTCCTTCACCGTTTTGAGAGTAGTAGTGATGAAATTATTTACAAAAAGAAAAGCGCCTGCCTGGGTTCGAACCCACGACCTACAACTCGCAAGTCGCGGCCGTTGCCACTGGGCCACCACTGCTCCCTGCATTAAGTTTAATAAATAAATATGGCACAGACATGATACTTGCATCGTGTAAATGGTGCTTAACGAAAACACGAAAAAATATGAAGCCTTGTAAAAGCCTTGAGCACACTTAATTTTTTAACCGACTCCAAAAAAGGAGGAGGTTCTCTATTTGGTTATAGAAAAACGATCTCGTAATAAAACTGGCTTACCTTTCAGTCGATCAAATAACACTGTTACAAAAACTATCCATTCAAACGAATGATATTTAATATAATAATAATTTTATAAGTACTTACGATAAACGTTTAGATATAGAATAGATAGTCAAATAAATAGTTAATCCTTAGTAAGTAATCAATTTAAATTGCGAGCATACTGATTAGAAAGGATCGATTAATTAATCTCTAAATTGTTTACATTTTTCTTCAATTATCACAATTTAAACGATTACGCAGGTGTCTGGTTTGGTCTGGGGGATTGACAAATATTGAAGGTTATTAGGGACTAACTGCGACCCGCGGTTTTACTCGCATAAGTCAGGATCCCGTGGGAATATCGGGATATAAAGTATCTTAAGTTCTAATCCCTGTCATGGTCTACCCATGTGCCAAATTTCATTCTAATCCTTTTACCGTGAAAGCGTAACAAAAACCAAGAAAAAAACAATATCTTGACTTGGCTCACGAGGTTCTCGATATGTGAGATGTCGGACTCAGCGATCATTGTGCCGATAGTCGTGACAGCCAAAACCAACACCTGAGGAGGCTCTCGTTAGGCAGCTGGATCAAGGGCTTGATTCAGAAAGCGGTACTTCTGGACACAGCTCGCATTGTCAGGAGGTTCCTCTCTGGCGCCCTGACCACCAGTAGCTTGGACCCGTTCCCGATACCGGTGGGCTACTATTTTTCATATTTTTAAATGTTATTTTATGTTTTTGTTTATAAAAATATTTAAAAATGTAATTTATAAGTATTTAAATGAAATAAAGGAAATAATAATAAACTAATATTATTAGTACTAGTGGTATGTTTGTAGTGGTTATTGTTATAGTATAATATTACTTTAGGATCATAGCTAAGAAATTGAATTATAATAATATATTGCAATAGGTATTGGTCTTAAAGTCAGTAATTAAGTTTCCTAATACAATATCAGCATTTGACATGTAAAACTTTACAATAAATGTTTAATCCTAGATAAGGGAAATAGAAACGATATCAGAGAAAGAATAACGATCAAACAAACGAGCATTATATTTATTATTTGTACCACAATTTATTCGATAACAGCTGAATTCCACAATATTTTGATATGAATTTTAACAATCTAATTCTGCTTCAAATACTTATTCAAATAGTCTTTTAGTATGATTCCCAAGAGCTCGTTGAATTCAGACTGAAAAAGAAAATGGAAGTTTAACTATTGAAAATATATAATTTTTCAAGTTACCACCAACGATTAACCATTTGGATTTTCTGGATCAATTGAATTAATTCGGGGTTCGGAATCAGCAGCCTATGCTGACTGCTATCAATAGGTATCATTCTCTAGCCCTTGTGCCAATTTATTTGGTCTTGGTGCAACAAATCTTTTCTTCCACACTTCTCTATTAGTCGTCATCTCGGTGGTCACCCCCTTTCCATCCATATCATATTTCACACAGTCCACCATCGTTTCTTTGACCTTTCCCTGTTCTTATAGCCATTCACATTCAGACTCAAACCTTTCCTCATTTCTCCGCATGACATGTCTATGCTGACTGCTAATAAAAACAAAATTTGGAGGGTTGAGATTTTCATTAAGAGTCCTCACGTGATGCATGGAGAATACCATCATTAGACGCATACATTACAAGTAGATGACAATGTTAACTTACGCTGTACTCCTTAAAAGTAGCTGGCACTGTTGAACTAAGGAAGTCGTTCAATTTGTCAGAATAGTCCTTACCCTGGACGACCAGCTTCACGTCAGACTGAAAACAAGAAGTAGGAGAATAAATTATATTAATTGTCCATGACTTTGTCCAAAACAAACTAGAACTTAGAAGTTTGCAATTGGCGCAACCTATACCCAGCAGTAGTTGATCTAGTCTGATGCTGAATTTAGTCATATCGAAGAGAAGGGACAACTATGCAAGGGTTACCTTCCAGTCAATCAACGTGCAACTGAAAATAAATTCCATTTCTCAATAGATGCCCTTTTGGTATCTTAGCCCATATTTAAAAAAATAGCTGAGACATACTGTAGGTGCACGAGCGAAAAACTAGCCGATCTATTTTGTAAGAAATCTTACCGTGAAAACTTAAGTGAAGTCAGTTTGAAGTCAGCTATCATTTGACATGCTAGGGATTGACACTATTGACAGCTCACTTTATGAGAGGGTCTGATTTTTACAGAATATATTGGCAGGTGTTGTGGAACAATATGGGGAACTTATGAGAAGCCGTGGAATATAATAAACTTTATTGATTGATTGTTTGAACCGATACGAGAGTTGGAAAGTATGTAATATGAATATATGAAAACTTACTTGAATTCCTCCCATAGTAAAAGTGACCTTTGTACTCCTGACTGTGATTCCAGTGATGCGGCTGATATTGATGCGGATCTGTCCCACGAAGCGCATGCGTTGGATCTCGACCCTGGACAGAAGAAGACTTCCTTTAACATTCGTGTAGCACTACTACGCACCACACTGACGTCACGCAAAATCCTGCATCGCGCAAGAAAAGTTTACCGCGCAACTATCATAATAAATACAATATCCCGACTTCAATCGTGGGGCAGTTGCCCACCAGACACGACACCCGTCTGGTCGGAAATTTCTCCCTTTTCTATAGAGTATGAGTGAACTTTACACCCTGTTCCTCATACTTCTATATTCTGTTTTTTTTTTACATTGACTATAGAAGTTTAAGACAAATGGTCTTACTTTCCAGAGGAATTCATTTTGAAAGTTTTTCCAAACACAGTAGTCTCCATTGAAGTGGCACCTGCAAGTTAAAACAAAATTACATTTAGTTTTTATAAACCTTTTGGCAATATAACACGATTCAACCAAATAGATTAACTTTGGTCGAAAGCCGCAGAAATAAAATATGGCATGGTCAATATGAATGATTCATTTTAATGTTTTAACGATTCCATTTGGTCGCTTCCTCTAAATTGAAAGGCGTTAGTGAACCGATTAATATTGCGTTTAACATTTGAAAGAATATTTAGGATTGCAATAACATTCATGTATGACTTGACTGGACTTGTTGCACTTTCAAATTACCATTAACAATTATCAACTCTAAATCATTTAGAAGACAACTAAATTTAGCTTAACAAAATATCTACTCTAAACCATTTCGAATACAACTCAATTTCACTTACCAACACTGCCATCAATTAGAGGTAGTTCAATGTCAAAGTTCAGACGGGATGAGATGATGCTGTAATTGGCGCTGTTCACCACAATGTTGCTCATGCCATTGCTCAACAACTCTTCAACGAAGTAGGCGCTGTTGAAGATCCTGAAAAAGGAAAAGGTAGGCATTATTAAGAGCTTACATAACATACATAGTCAGCCTATAATGTTCCCACTACTGGGACACAGGCCTCCTCTCTGTGAGAGGGAGCGGGCCGTAATCCACAACGCGGGCCCAGTGCGGGTTGGTAGATGCCACATGTCTTCGAATTTTTGCTTCTAGGACATGCCGATTTCCTCACGATGTTTTCCTTCAGCGTTTTGAGAGCAGTGGTGATGAAATAAGAGCTTGCAATGTTCAAATAGGCAATACACTATTTAGTATATATGATAAATGATTTTATTTCTGAACTACAAGTACTTTTACAAGTTAATCAATTTTTTAAACCAGTTGAGGCTGGCGTTTCGTTCGTTGACTACTCAGCGGTCACAGTCTTATATGATATGGCATGCATATAGCATTTCTATCTGTACAATATATGCTTCTTAGCAGGATTGCGGTGGTAGTGGTTCACCCTTTTAACAAACCTGCTTAGTTTAACTTTTTCAACTTATACTCACACAGGTACAGGCAGTGTGTAATTGCGTTCTTTTTTCTCAATATACAGGGGATCCATACCAGCTTCCTTGATAGACTGGCTCACATTCTGCAAAATGATTTTCATGTAGCTGCTCACCGAACGTTCATTTTTGAAGTCAACTGAAGACAAATAACTTACAGTGCGTCAGAATATTATGCATTCTAAATTTGGCACTTCTGATGTTTCAAAATGCAGTGGTAAATTGTAGTAGCTTGATGTGCTGGCGTCTGTTCATAAAACTGGTCACATAACATACATTTACTCCCCTGCCAACCCGTTCGAGGAGTACAGGCGTGATGTTATAATGTTGATGATGACATTGATTATTCGGTTTTGTCTATACTATACTAAAAATAATCAAATCGATGAACTTACTTTCACTCGCATTAAACTGGCGCAGAGCATTAACGCTAATGGCGAAAAAGGCGATGGCAATGATGAATTTCATTTTGAACTTGGTATTCTGCAAAGAGATAGAAAATAGTACAAAACTTCCAATTCGGAACCCGCTTGCTAAAAGATACGATTTAAATCAATCAGGAAAGCTATTTCTATTATAACAGTTACAGACCAAGTTTAAATTCCAAGAGAAAGAATATGAAAATGGATATACAGGATGGCAGGGACATCGGTGCACAAACTGTAACCATGAATTCAGCACATGATTCTAGACCCCTAGCGCAGATATTGGTCATCATAAAAAAAACAGCAGTTTAATAAAAAAACTGTAATACCTACGCGGTTAAAATGTATATGCACAGTAAATATTTTTTTTAAATAACCAATGAAAAATTTCAACACATGGGGGCTCAGAATCATGTACTGGATCCATGTAGTAACTGCGATATATGCGATAACTTACCTAATATAGCTCTAACGTTGCAATGAACTGCTGATCTAATACGCCTAGTTTATATATCGATCTGAATTAATTAGTGGCTAATTAATGTTTAATGTTGACACATGGTGGTAGCAACCATTGACATACATAGGTATCTAAATTGAGGATTTTTGAGTAACAAATCAATGTACTTGTTGGTAGAACATTTAAAATCAATGAACCCATTCAGGAAAAGTTCATTATTATCTGTCATATCATTAGTCTGGGCCAGTTTTCCTACATTTGAAAGCGTTTGAATTTTTTGCCATACGCTAAGAAGTTTTCCTGCAAATCAAAGGGGAGATATTCCAACTCTTGCAAGTTGTATTACTAGCGAATCACGGCCCCATGATTGTTTTGAACCGGCAGCCTATGTGCGTAACACATTTTCGGCAAATGATTGAGATTAATTGGTTTCGTTTCGATCGCTTTTTGTTTCTTTTTACGATTTTTGTATTGCGTAACTCCACTATCATGTAACACATAACACACACACACAACAGCTGTCGGTTTGAAACGCTAAAGAGTGAACGATATATGCTCAAGAAAATCGTAAAATGAAACAAAAAGCGATCGAAACGAAACCAATTAATCTCAATCATTTGCCGAAAATGTGTTACACAATTAGGCTGCAGGATGCCTTGATGCAATATGACGTCGAAGATAGGCCCTACTTGACCAATAAGGACGTTATTGGTCAAGTAGGGCTATCTTAAGTCATCTTCATCTATCTGCCTAGCCTTTTTCCAAATATGTTGGGGACGGCTTCCAGTCTTACCAGATGCAGCTGAATACCAGTATTTTACATAGAGCGATCGTAGAGAGGTCTTGGTATGTAAAGATGATCACCAAGCCCGGCAAGCATAGCTTAACCTGATCGACCGATCAGTGCGGCTGTTATTAATTAGTCACAAGCCCCTCAGGAATATCTTAGGTATAGTAGAAATATTGAGACTCGACGAAGTTATTGGCAGCTACATGTACATATGTATATTGTAAGCTTCTAATAGTTTGATATGACTCTATATATACGAGTATATATATCTCAGTTCAGATACTTTTGGGTGAAATGGGTTTTTTTTTGTCTAACTTCTACCTATCTATTTCGTTTTTTTAAAGGTACACTGTTCATCCACATTTACTAAGGGCTTGTAACAAAATGAGTACACATATCAAAAACATAATTTACGATACAAAAAATGTTTAATCACTAAAAACCTAGATCTAGTCTTCTTATCTATTATTATTTAACACTATGAGTAAAATTATCCTTTACCCTAATTAACTGTTAAAAACATTATAAATTAGCCTCGATGAGGTCCAGTAGAACGATCTCCAGAAGCTCGTTAATTTCTTTCTGTAATGGAGAAAATATACAAATTAGAATATCTTCTAGACACACACACACACAGCACCCTAATTGCTTAACACAGTATCAATCAGAATCTGTCATTTTGAAGAATTGCTTCATGTGTTCGAAAATGTGTCTGGTCAATAACGTAAATAACGCAATGAATATTGTTGAACTGTTAAAATGAAACCCATTACTATTGATAATATAGTGTGTTATGCAATTACCCTGAAGTTCCGGTACCTACTATCTGACTGGGACGCAAAACTAACACTAAACATCGAAAAAAGAATTTAAAACTCAAGAGAACTTACGAAGTGTATATGAAAACAATTTCGCCGGCTACAATTGAATATGTATATTACATCTGGTCGAATTCCATAGTATATTTGTATTGTTTAAATCACTGGATAATTCTTAGGTTTCAAGGATAACTTCTATAAAGCTAGTTTTATTAAAACGAAATACCGTCAATGCCTAAATTAAAGACAAATCATATGTACTTACGTTATGAGCCTTGATAGTGTCAGGAACGAATATTCCGACGAACTCGTTGAATTCATCGGAGTAGTCCTGGCCCATGACAACCAAATTGACATCAGACTGAAAGAAAAGGTAATATAATTATCTAATCATCTGCCTACTTAAATGTAACTGGTAAAATATGGGTACACCTCTGCCAAACCCTTCGGGGATTACAGGCGTGATGTTATTTTATGTGTACATAACTACTTGTAACATTCATGAAGACCAATCTTCCACCCGAGAGACGAACAAGGGAATGAAAAGATTAACTGTGAGAATAAACCTTACCTCAATATCTCCCAGCCTCAAGTCGATAGAGATACTGCGGATAGAAATGCCGGAGATGATACCGATGTTTATGCGGATCACGCCAGTCACGTGGATACTCACGATGTCGATTCTGGAAAGAAGAAACAAAATCATTATTTATTTGGCTGACAATGTAAGAAATGAAATATGTCTTGTACTAGTGATGCTCGCATCTTCGTCTGAGCATACGTAGCAAGTAGCATAGCATGTGCTTCTTTCTTCTTCTCAAATTTGACAGATAGGGAGCTTAAGACCTGGCCCAGGCTCTCTGCCAAATTTCATAACGGTCTGTTCAGCGGCTTAGACGTGAAAGGTAACAGCCGGTCAATTCTGTAAAAATCTCACCTTATAAAGGTAGGTGAAGTAAGCTTCAAGTGAACTATCACGCTGACCTGACGCTAGAGAATCTAGCGATTGACAGCTCACTTCACGGTGAGATTTCTACAGAATAGCACTACTGATAGACAGACCGATAGAGTTACTTTCGAATTTATAATATTTACTTCAACCCACTGTCTAAATAATCTTGATCATTCTTGTGTTGTTACTTACCTTCCAGAGGCATCAAAGTCGAGTTTGTTGCTGAAGAGTTCTCCATCGGCTTTAGCGGAGCCTGAAATAGTTAAATACCTTATGAGATACAAGCAAAACGGTGACCTTTTATAAAATTTGTGGTACCCTTTCTAGACTACCAAAAAAGGGCCTTAAAGGAAAAAACTATTATTTCAATTGGTTTTCAGAAAAATAGAAAATTTTAAACTACATATATTGGTTTTAGGTAACATTATAATGGTTTTAGGTAGTAATAAAATTAGCTTACCAACAGAAAAGTGAATAAGAGGCATCTCAATGTCAAAGTGAAGGCGGTTAGTGATAACGCTATAGTTAATTCTGTGAACCTTGATATTGCTGAGCCCAGTGCTCAGCATGTCCTCAATTATGGCTTCATAGTTAAAGAGACTGGAAATAAAATGTGAAATTAAGTTACCGCTGAATGAAACATGAATGCAGTTTGAATTTATATTTCATTAAATAAAAGATTTTTTTAATGGTTATTACCAAATATAAATGTATGAACGTTATAAAGTAAGAAAAGAATTTCATAATTTCTCAAAACTATATCATGGTCCTATATTAATGTTGAGCCATATTTGTTTAAGTAGCAAAACCAAACTACCTGTTTTTATCATTGATGATATTTCTAGTTAGGAAATTAATATGGTATACATGGATGATTTTCTATTTACTTACACTGGCACTGGTAGTTCGTAGCTGGAGCTTTCATGCTTGATCTCGAAGGGATCCAGTCCAGCTTCCTTGATGGCTTGGCTTGCATCTTCAATGGCGCTTTCTATTTGTCCGCTGATTAAGCGCTCGTTCGTAAAATCAACTGTAATTATTAAATTATAATTCATGTGTTTCTAGCCTGTATTGTGCCCACAGAATCCCCCACAAGCCAAAAAAATCGTCAGCTAATTCTTGTGTGTAAAATATTGTTTGTATTGTTTTTTTGGCTTGTGGTGAGAAATGAACACTCCTTTTTGCTATACTATTATTATTATATTGTGCCACTGTAGCTCAAAGTCTACCTCTCCACTCCAACAACTTTTGTTTTGCTGATATTTTCTATGTTATGGGCTAGTTTTTACAAATGTTTAAAATAGACTATAGGATTGCTAATCTTCAGCTTCAAGGGTGTTTAAAAAAAACAATATTTTAAAATTTCTTCTCAGTTTGGATTGAATTGAACGTAAAAGAAGTAGATTGTTTTGAAAATTAACTTATACTTATACTTACATCTCATTTCCCTCTGTGGTATGGTTATGGTGCTGATGCCAGCGATGAGGAAAGTGAAAGCAAGGGTGACTTTCATTTTGATTTTGATTTATTTTCTTCTGGAAAAAATATTTGATTTGATTAACTGCATAATATTGATCGTTGAATTAGACTTTAAATTGGAAGTTTTCAGCTTACAAGCTTAGGGACTTAGGGAAATATTTGGCCTTTTTACCAATAAAAACTAAAAATCCTGAACATTCAATCCTGAATTTTATGAAATAAAATTAAACGAAAAAAAAAATTAATAATCTTCTTCAGTTAAATGTCTTACCTTGTGATACTTCTAAAGTTGAATAATATACAATGATAAAACTTGTCGTATTTATACGATTCTGAAGCAATTGATCTATAATAGGTGGCTTATCAAACTGTCTCATCTTGATAATATCTTTTAATTGTTTATTTGAGACGTATCTATATTTACAATATATGAAACTCGTGCATTTCAGAGACAGATAAAAACACCCATAGGCACTGATCCAGGGTGGAAATATTAATATAAACTATGGTAGGTAATTTAGTACACTATTAAACTAGTAAACTATGGTAACAGTATTCTAGGCGTCAAATTAACAGACCATATTATACGCAACACCACACTGCGCTCCAAAACACAGATTACTGACGTTGCTCAAAAAGCCGCTAACTCAAACTTAAACTCAAACTATTTATTTCAACTAAACTAATTACATGTACTTTTGAACTGTCAAGGGTCGGTCAGTCAAAAAGATGAAGCTAGTTGCCCATTCCAAAGCGTAGTAGGTACCTATGGAGAAGACCGGGCAAGAAACTCCACGGAAACTCCTTTAAATCACAATCAAATCACGCTAAGCTGAAGTGAGACTGGGCTGGCCACGTCTGCCGTATGCCCAATAAGCTGTGGGCCAAAATAACCAACATGTGGAGCCCTGACACAGCTAGAAGGCGTCGCGACAGACCCCGTAGAAGATGGCCGGACGAGCTGGACAAAACAAAAGACCAGCGGTCTACTTTAGCCCTGGATCGAAAGAGCTGGAAGTCATGGGGAGAAGCCTTTGCCCAACAGTGGGATGATGCAGGCTAACAGTAACAGTAACAGTAACAGTATGGTAACTTATGATTGCCACTCACATTATCATCTTCCTACCTATATCCTTGTGTAACCTTCCGTGGTCCACCTGGAAGTCCCTGAACCGCCTCCGGACACAAGTGGGAAGATGTAAGTCCAACCTGGTAAAGTGGGGCTACCTTGACGGAACGGCAGTAGGGTGTGATTGTGGAGCTATGTCGCAAACCATGCTCCACCTCTATCCTGCCCTCTGTGTCCCAAAACATGCAGTCAAAGTGACCTCTGCCCTGCCACTGTCGACGCCGTGGAAGTGGCAAAGTTTTGGGCCAACAAGATATGAAATTCAGTCGTGCCAGCGACACGAAGAAGAAGACCTATATCCCAATTTATTTGGGGTCAACGCACCTGATCTTCTTCTATAGGGATATCTCTTTTAACCGTCGTCTCTGTATCCTTTGGTTCAAAATCTGCCTATAATGTTCCCACTGCTGGGACACAGGCTTCGTCTCTATAAGAGGGAGTGGACTACAGTCCACTTTTGCAAGAAGCAATGTCTTGTAGCACAAGTAAAAGAAATAATTCTAGAACCGTAAATTTGTAGTTACGTATCTACAAATTTGTACGGAACCCACGCACTGAGCTGAGTCGCTTGAGTCTGACTCGCACTTAGCTGTTTTTTTTTTATTCTATGCCACAGGTAAGGAACTTAGCATAATCAGCCTATAACGTTCCCACTGCTGGGACAAAGGCCTGGTCTCTGTGAGAAGGAGTGGGCTGTTACCCACCACACGGGCCCAGTGCGGGTTGGTAGATGTCACATGTCTTCGAATTTTTGGTACTAGGACACAATATCAATATTAATATATTAATTATCAATATTATTATATTATATCAATATTTTGGTATCCTCACGATGTTTTCCATCGCCGTATTATTGTCACTTCCAAATTCATTCCATAGATAACTCAAGGTTTTGCTGTGAAAATTTATTTTTTTTACTGCCACGTCTATTTCTGCAGCCATACATCAATTTCCGGTTTGAAGGTGAAATTAAAGTCTCATAATTATATTACAATAGCTGCGCCCCGCGGTTTCACCCGTATAAGTTTCGATCCCGTGGGAATATCCGGATAAAAAGTATCCTATGTGTTAATCCTGGTTTTAAACTGTCTGTGTGCCAAATTTCATCCAAATCCGTTCAGCAGTTTTGGCGTGAAAGAGTAACAAACATCCATCGACTCGACTGTCGTCGTCTTCGACTTTCTGTTTCATTTTTCTTTGTTACATTTTTTATATAATTTGTTTTTTTATTTTTAACTGTGTTTAGTTTAGTTTATGATCTTCCTATACGAGTCGCAATAACTTTTTTTTCTTTGATTCTTAGTTCCATCCATCCATACAAACTTTCGCGTTTATAATATTAGTAGGATTTTTTGCAGTCCCATAAAAATTTCAGCAAATTGTATGCACCATTCTAATTTTCTTTAAATCTTTTTTAATTAAACCGGTTATCAAGAAACAATTAGAAGTGATACAAATCTTATCACTTTACATACCGTAGGGATATTATAGCTATATTTAGAAGACCTACTTTTAACTTAATGATAAACTAGTTCGTAACGCCATTATTGTCTGTGACAAAGAAAATGCGTTTAACACATGTTACTAAACGAGATTAGCTAAGTAGGGATGTTTGTTCATTATAAGCTCTAGCTACTGCCCGCGACTTCGTCCGCGCAAAGCAACTTTCTTATTTATTTTTTCCGTAAGAACCTTCTAAAAGTATTAGAAAACTTTAAAAAAAAATGGATGAAATCGGTAACGTCGTTCTCAAGTTATGGTGTGACCAAGGGAAATAGGGATTCATTTTATATACAGGGCGTCCCACGGATATGCCACATGGAGGGAAAGTACCTTGAATATTGTAGATGGAACATTTTACTGAAAGAATACATTATTTGAATTTAAAAAACTAGATATTTAAATAATTACATGGTTGAAACGGGAATCGAACCCGTTACATGAGAAAAATAATCACCTGTAGCTTTATCATACCGATCGAAAGGCTTCATCATAAGGATTATTTTTTGCTAAATAACATAGGGTCAAAAATAAAAGGAAGACCATCCCTCGTCGGCGTCGCTGTCCCTGCCATCCTGTATATACAGCTTGTATCAGAAAGGTGTGGTCATATTTAAGGGGGTGGTACAAACCATCAAACTGAACGACTTTCTCCATGGGACCAACATTATAATCGCGAACAAAATAACGAGGCTGTCAAAGAATTAGTTACTTCATACACGCTGTATTTATAAGGGATAAAAAAGTATGGAAGATATTTAAAGCACGTCTATAGCTGGCTCTTCGTCCGTTTAAAACCCTCTTATTAGTTCTTCTTGTAACAACAAACACAAAAAGGACTATTTTATCTTCAGGATCTCAAACCAATGGCAATTGATATATATATATATATATATATATATATATATATATAATAAATACCATTCTAATGAATTCACTCGTCATTCTCCTGCCCTTATCCCAATTTATTTGGGGTCGGCGGAACATGGCTTTTTCTTCCATACTTCTCTACTTTTTTTATCAAAATTGGCTGAGAATCATTTATTCAAAATAGGCTGAGAATCAGCACTTTTCGAACGTCAAAATTACAAAAGACAGTCCCCCAAAAACGCCCGCCCTTTACCACTTCCTAGTGCTTCCTAGTGTTATTAGTTGTCACCTCGGTAGTCGCCCCCTTTCTACCCATATCACCATTCACACAGTCCATCATACGTTTCTTTGGTCTTCCCCTTATAGCCATCGACATTAATACTCAAACTATCCTCACGACATTTTCCTCATTTCTCCATAACCGATTTCCACACAACTTTTCAGTTACCGGTGCCACTTTCAGATTTCCTCTCAAACACTGATAATTAGATAAACAAATTCTCAGAAATCTCTGTCAATTAACTTTTATTTTATGAGTATCTTATTATATCTCAATCTTATTGATTTGTTCTTTGCGCTTGCACCTGCATCGACCACCACTGACCACTGGTAACACAAATTGGCGTGTACCTACTAAACTAAATTGATATAGTGGCATACCACCAAAAGGATAAGAAGAAGAACAACTAGCTCTTTGTTGTCAGGCAAATACAATGCTAATCCTGTATCATAAAATAATATAGAAGATCGGCTCAAGAAAAACGAGCGAAAAGGTATGTACGCACGGCTACACATCAAGCTATACAAAACCAGTATAAGCTGCCTTCTGATTGTACGAAAAACCTATACAATGCGAGGTCAGCTAAAACTGGAAATGCATAGCTTGAAGTGTAGCCGTGTGTACACATAGGTACGCTTCACGTACAGCGACTGCACGTGCACTCACGACTGGCATTCGGTTCCCCGTACGTCAGCGTCTATGTGTGCGTGCACCGATTCCGTAGGGCACTTCAAGGATCCAGCAGAATATCATCGTCAGGTATATTTACCTGACACATAGCTGGACTTCCATTTGTTGTGCATGTCATAGACATAGTGTCACTTCATTACTTTAAAATTATTATTTTTTATATAGTCACCTTGTTTTATCTTAATATACTGTACAAACTTAGTTATTATTTCATTGAACTTTTGTGTAGTGTGTTGTGCTACTTCTTTTGCGTGCACTTGAATAAATGATTTATACATATATATATATATATATATATATATTTACTCTATTTTCAGTCGTTTTATTTAGCCGACCTTCTTTATTATTCTTTACCAGTCTGAGATGATTGATTTTCTTTTCGTCTTAGGTTCCAGTAGGTCAATAAGTAAACGAAATTATTGTAGTTGACCTGACAGATGAGCGCTTTATTAGCAGTTCTATTGAAAAGAGCATCGAAGGCGTGAGCCAGTCCATCAAAGATGCTGGACTAGATCCACTGTACATTAATAAAAGACATGTCGCAAAAACTCTTCCCGTTCCAGTGTAAGTCATCATTAATGTAACTATTTTTGACCATGTTTACTAATATTGCGTGAGACGTGTGATCCCACACAAGGTACAAGGTAGTATTATTAGTAAACACACCTTCCAATATATAAATAAAATGATGATAAACGTATTTAGAAATCCTTATAACGACCTTTCCTTCGGTGTTCCTCCATTAACCCTAACAGATCTTACTTGTTTTAATAGTGTAAATGGATCTCTAAAGATATTTGAATCTTTTTTCAAAGAAAACTAAACAAAGACTCTTTTAAAATGCACGCGTAGCATGTCAACTTCTGACTCTACTCTAAGTTTTCTCTTTATTTTATTTTCTTAATTTTTAGTGGCGAAGAATTATTTCTACAATTACTCATTTTGTCTTTCGTTTCTTTAGTTTTCCTGTGGTCATGCAACTCGTGCTGAATAGTTAACTTGAAAACATTTTGATGACTATCCGCAAACTCTTCAACTGCGATGTTTTTGCCGAAGACTTCTTAAGCTCTAGCCTGAGCAACATTGAGATACACAAAATCAGTTACAGCCTCGTCACTTCCCGTTTCAGCTTTGACATTGAACTACCCGTCATCGACCTCGCTGTGGAGTTGGTGAGAAAATAATCAGTGGACTGATATTCACTGCTGAACATAGGATTTCTCTTATGAGTTCAGTGTATTGATATGTTATCATATCAACACCACCAAAAATGAGCATTTAGAGATAGATAACGTCTCTGTATTCAATTTTTTTTTTTGTGGCAAGCACGGTTTTTGATTCCAATCAGTTCGTTGCATAAATCGTATGTGAGGTAAAGACGGAAAATAAAAAAAATATTTATATACAAGCATTTATTTTTATAATTAAACACAAACGTTGCAAACATTCAATAATGCAATCATAGCACTAATGTTATTTAACTTACTTGAATCGCTATTAGAATTGAAAAAAGATAACTTTTGAATGTAAAATAACAATACGGAAAATTCTCGTAGGCCTGAAAGTCGTACCTTCTACAGTTTTAGGCCATTCGTAATACATTGATTATTTTATTTTACATTTAACATTATAGCCAAGCGGAGTCCCAAGCGAAGTATCGGTTTATGAAGAGCAACGGAATATTTTACATTTATTTTTGAATTTTACAAAACACGAAGGAAGGCATGAACTTCAAAAAAAATTATTGAAAATAATCTTACATAAGAGATTATTGAATATGTTTTAGTTAATAAAAAAAGATAATTATAAAAGATAAAGAAATAGAGAAGATAATAACTTGATATTTATGACAAGACTTACAAGAAAAGAGGATAGAGAAAGTATAAAAAGCTACAACGATGAAGCTTTGTTCTAAGATAAATTACTAAAATTGTAGATATTTTAACGAACACATTAACTTACAAAGAGAGTTATTGAATTCTAATCCGCTTGTGTTTTGTAAAATTCACTGCATATATTAAGGATAATCTAAGATCAGTTAGGAAAAGGATTAGAATATTACAAATTTTATCGTAAAAAATAAGTTTGCGTAAAGTATTTTATTGTCATAGCAATATTGTGTAGTGTCTTCAAAAATATTGTGGAATTTTGGAGTTATATTGTGAGAAACAATACGACTTTTCATAAACTTTAACGTTGACTTTAACTCTTTTCCATGATGTCAGATTTTTATTACATTTGCTACAAGCAAGTACCATTGTTTGAATCAGGCGAGTGCAGTGGCAAGCAATCTTCACAACAAGTGTCATACATCTGTGATGCAGTATGTTCATTATCTGCAAACACTGACAAACCAAGTCAACAGTCGTTATAGTTCCTATTCACAGTACAACCCCAAAATAACACCCGCCAAATTAAAAAGCATTAATTTTGAACAAACCATAATCATTATTATCATTCGTAACGAATGTTTGAAATATACATTTCTTATGTCAAAAGCATATTTATATCTGTGTCGCAAAATTCAAACCTATATACCCTTTTCAGGTTTCTCAATCTCATTTGGCACTACGCGTCTGTCTTGAACAAGTAATATAAAAACAAAGAAACAGTGCATCGAGAAATAACGCGAACTACATCTACCAGTATCACCTATGTATCAATATATATAAAAGTGAATAAGAGGCACTCTATAGGTTTATATACGCAGATCTAAAATAAGCGTAATCCGTGAAACATCGAACGTGGAACTAGAACGTGAATTGTTACTATACATTAACTAACGTAGCGAATAAAGACACCGTCCATCCAAATTTACGATCACGTAGCCTATGAACATAATACAACAGAAGCTCAGAATACTACGTAAAAATTACATTTAGCTTCTATATCTCATAGGTATCGTCCTTCACAACAGGTTAATATTTTTTCGATATATACGAAATAGGCACCCGTTTGATCTGCCCTTTAAAAAAAGAACTAAGGGCGTCACGAGTTCCTACATAATACTAACACTCATTTATTTACATCAATGAAGTATTCGGTTGTCTAGTCGGCTGTCGCGAGAAAACTTACAGTATTGTACTAGTAATATTTGTTATCTTAAATCTCGAATTGTAAAGATTCATCTATCGTCCACCAATATTTGAAAGCTGAACCGCTGGCACTACGATCTCTAAACTAGATGTATCGACCCTAAACGTAATGTACTAAGTTTTGTATTCTCTAATACATTCAGTATACTACTTTCTGTACATCTTCCACTCCTTTGGATTTCGTCACGTGTCTTTTACTTTGGCTTCCATTAGTTTATAATATTGTAACATTATTATGAATTTTAGTCTTATTCAATTTTGTATCTATAGTTTCATTGGTTTTGTCATAAATATCATAATTGTTGCGTTGATTCGTTTTAAATCATTCTGTTTGACGATCCTCTTTATTCCCACCGATTGATTTACATCGAACCATTATAACACGTACAACTTTCTAATATTGGTCCGCTACAGAGTTGTGAAATGATCTAGCTTATATTAAACTTACTACCTAAGGCTATAATGAACTTAAATTTTTCTATGCCTTGCGTGATATGTATTGCGTTAGAGGCGATTTAAAGCTAACATTTTTAATCATTTTTCTCATATCTACGCCTTCTTAGAACTCCGAAACACACCGCAGACTCAATTTAAATAACTTGCCCCTTAGCATTATGAAGACAAAGTTGACGATGACGTCACACCACATGGCAGAAGTTCTTTAACCTACAGAAGATATGTAGATAGGTACTTATACTATGACGAAATTACGACTACCAGTAATCTATAATTTGTTATTAACAAGTGATATGTAGTTGGAGAAATCACTCCTTTTAAAATATAACATTAAAATTTAAACAATACGTTACATCGCTTACATTAACTATTGAACTTAACAGATATCTAGACGAATATTAATGGACTCAGCAATTCAACACTCGAGGTGGCTTACAACTAAAATACTCTACATTATAAAAATAAGTTGATAAGAAAATATTCCAGAGATTCTTTGGCGGCAACACATAATATTATACACGAATTAAATGCTTCTTCACAAATAAGATTCTGATTACTAAAGATGGGCGAACGAAACTTCCGCAATAATCATGAAGGGCTCCAAGTCACTTGAAGCCAATTGAATCAAATATCTGAACAGTAAATCTACTGACAAATCACATATAAGCAATAGTAAATAGCCGACCGAAACATCAATTAACAATAACTAAAATTGAAATAAGATTTCATATAACTTTCCAACTTTAGATATTATCTTTCCACATTCTTTTTCGTTTAATGTCCATAATATCCATAGCATTGAAATATTTGACCGGTACGATCAAAATGTAACAACAATCCCATATTCAAGCATTTAGAATCTTCTTAGTAAAGAAGTTATAGACGAAGCAAATAAATTGAAGAGGCTCGGAGACCACACAACAAACTCATATGATGTACTTGAAGAACGAGGTCTTAGCCAGGCCAGTGGCAATGACCACGCTGACTCCGAAGATTTCGTACGATACCTTCACGGGTGCTGCGCTGTTCGTGCAGTTCTTTGGGGGTTCTGGCTTAGCTGTAATCACAAAAGCAGGTTCGTTAAAAGAAATAATCATCAGCTTCCTGCCCTTGTCCCAAGTTAGGGTGTATTCATTTAGAAAGCTGGTAACCGTCGGTTTGTCGGTGCTGACAAGTGCTGGTTGTTAACTCTGGTTGGCGCCGGCAGTTTTCATACTTTTTGCCAAATCGTCGACAATATCGAATATCGTCAATATCGTTTGAATTAGGGCTGATTTTTCAATCGACAGATATATTTTATTCGTGGAATAAAATTGACATCTGGCCGTTTTTGTTAGAAGAACTGTCAAAAATTCAAAATTATTCCTCAGATAAAGTTTTCTGGTGTTGGAAAAATCAGTCTTTAGTCGGCGCCGTCGGTTTGTAATGGTTCGCGCTGATTTTCCAAAAAGTATGACAAGCAACGCTTGTCAGGGCCGACAAGCGCTGCCATGTCGGCACTGGTTACCAGCTTTCTACGTGAAGACACCCTTACTTGGGGTCGGCGCAACACGTTTCGGTTCGTTAAAAGAAATAATAATAATAGAAAAACACCTACTAACTTACTAAATAACACTTTTAATCCAGGTTTAAATTCTAACAATACTCGTAAAATCAATGTTATTTATATGCAATATAGAAGTGGGAATCAGCGGGATTGTCCGAAAGGGTTACCGCTACCCCGGAACATAAAGGGCAAAGGAAGGAACATGGGTGGGTTTTAGTCAGTAAGAGTCTGACACTCCCTTCCGCTCCACCCAGAGCGGGAAATCATCAAATGACTCCTCATTTGATGATTTCCCATACGGAAAAAAAAATATGTAAAGAAGTAGGAAATGAAAATAGACGACAGTTGAATGGTGAAGGGAGAATTATTAATAATATTATCATTGATAAAACGCAACAAGCTTTCAAAGAAACAATATAAATGAAACGTCTGTGGATAAAGATTACCATAGAGACGTAAACGAGGACGTTGTACTGATGGATGTGAATTGGTTCCAATTATCTTTATAGTGTAATATTAATAAAGCCAATGTGTCTGATTGTTACACTATCGAGATTATTATAATAGGCTTACTGTGCTATCAAGATTGTACGAATTGACTCTAATTAACGTTCCCAAAAAGAAACAAATACATCTTCTATAGAATTTCAAAACGTAATAATAGAAATATAAACTGAAAATTCACATATAGAAGATGATATCGCTCTCTGCTCTACTAATAGATATAATCATAAAACTTTATTTAAATCAGCATCATATTACAGGCACTGATTATTATAATGCACAATATTAAATAGAGAAAGGTATCTGTGATAGAACAGTATATAAATATATATAGGAGGGAATATAAACCCTGAGGACTGGACTACAGTGGACCCCTCAATAAGCCAAGCCTTCTCTGTCAGTAGGCGATATAGAGGATGTTTATACTTGGAGACATCAGTAATATCCGTATGAATATGTCAAATATGACATAAAATCGATAAATATAGCGACTCCTAGTTTGTTGCTATACTCCATGACAAATAATGAGCATAATCAGCCTATAATTTTCCTACTGCTGGGACACAGCGGCCTCCCGAGAGAGAGAGAGTCTACCACGCAAGCCCAGTGCGGGTTGGACACGTCGGTTTCTTCATAATGTTTCCTTTCGCCGTTTTGAGAGCAGCGGTGATGAAATTATTCTATATCCTTATATCCTTGGCAGCTCTGGACAGAAAGAGGTGGAAGAAGAGTGTGAAGGCCTTTGCCCCGCGGTGGGAAATTAACGGCTAATAAAAAAGTCGGGGCCATTACACGAATTTTATATGAAGACATTCAAGAAAATCATACTTACTGGTAGCAGCCATCAACTGTGGCAAGTACTTTTGCCAGAATGCGCACTCCTTGACGCGCAGCCCACGACCAATGGAACTAGAGTTCACTGCTAGGGACAAGTACTCTCTCCCATTCGCTGAATGGACCGGCCAGTGGATCTTCGTCGATTCCCCACCCGGATTTATAGATGGGTTTCTGGAATTAGATAAATGCGTATTCTTAAATGTTGTCATCATAAGTCTTATGCTATTTCATAACAAAATGCATTGTGTTGAAAATATTACAGTGATGATAAATAAAACATTTAGATGGGGGTAATATTTAGGTGCATTGTGTTTTCAATTACTGATGGAATTTTAAATAATATGATTGTTTTGAAAAAAATATATAATGTATGTAAGCCGTCAGACATCAAGCCTTATCAATGACATAGATTGAATAACAATAAAAAAAACAATCCCTTACCCGCTTCTCGCGAAATTCGCCCAATATCTCATCAGACGTTTGCTAAACTCCACCTCTTCCGGAGAATAATTCTTTCCTGGATTCAAGGGCTCTCCAAATACATAGTTGATTTCATCTGCGTGCATCACTCCTGTCCAAGACGGCCACGGGTTGTTCTTACTACGGTGCTTGTAATAATATGTGAAGACATTGTTTCCAGTTTCTGCATAACGATGCGCAAATTCATTCACTCCACACGTAAAGTGATAATCTCCTACCATTTTGTCCAAAGCATTCCGGTTTCTTATAGGATCTTCTGGGTTTAGCCAGTCAGTGTACTCGAACACAATAGCTTGGCGTCCAGCGTCATTTACATAGGGGTTCAACTCTCTTACTGCCTGCAAATACTGCTCCCTACTTATCCCAACATTCTCCTCCTTAGGGAACAATTCAGTCAGGTAGTAAAGTATAAAGTAGTAACCTTCCTCTGTATTCGATCCCATCAAAAGGTTGGTCTTTTTAAAGTTCTGGTGAACTAACGATCGAACAGGTAGCTCGTCTAGGAAGGAACCATCTATGATCGGGACGAAAGGGAATTCACAAATGCCGAGAGTACCCCACTCGTTATTGACTAGTTCGTCCGGGCTCTTCTTCCTGAGGCATTCGATCATTGGCCCCATATCCGTTCTAGAGTGTGGACAGTGGACAGCTTCTGCTAAACGAATGCCTCTCAAAATGCTTTCTTCTCTTGATATTATTGCCCAAGGAGCGGTCGCTGCTCCTGACTGCATTATCGCTTGGGAGAACAAGTTTCTCGACAAAGGGGACAGTAAATGTAAAGACACCGATACAGCCCCAGCTGATTCTCCAAATAAAGTTATATTATGAGGATTTCCTCCGAAGTAAGCTATGTTGTCTTTCACCCATTGTAATGCCATGAGCTGATCAAAAAGACCAGCATTGCCTGGGACGTCGGGAGTATCGAAGAATAGAAAACCGAGGGATGCGACTCTATACTGCATGGAAACATAAACAACTTTCTCTTCCGAGACAAGTATTTTTGGATCATAAACATCTAGAGTAGCGGTTCCTGAGTAAAACCCGCCACCAAAGACCCACAGCATGACGGCTGCGTTTTTGGGTCGAGGTCTTGGCGTCACTATATTTATAAAGAGACAGTCTTCCTGCATGTCTGTGTTAGGATTCCACATCATCGCTCCGGGAAAATCACCGAACACAGTATCTATAATTTGGACGCATGAGTGTGGCAGTGTCGTAGTATTCAGTATTTCGTCACCCCAGCTCTCCGCCGGTCTGGGGTGTCTGAACCTCAAGTCACCTACTGGTTTTTGGGCGTAAGGAATGCCGAACCACGCGTCGACCTTCTTGCCCGTTGCGGCAGTCAGCGTGATGCCCCGAACTCTTCCCTTTCTGGTGCGGACGACGAGCGGGTCCTCGTCCTCTGGCCCGAGCTGTGGCTCGTCGGCCATCATTTCCTCATCGGCCCGCTCATGGTTTGAGTATAACCTCTCATCATACTTTGCTCTCTTGGAAGAGGTCTCCGCGTCTTCAAACTTGGCGCGTTTGGAGGAAGTCTCGTGATCTTCAAGTCGGGGTAGAATGGTGTCTAGTTCGGGGTTGTATCGGACGGCCTCGCCGTGTCCGCGATATGGCTGCGGCGGGGCCGGCGCGGGGAAGTGCGGGGCATGGTCGGGCGCGTGGTGGCGCGCGCGGTGCTCGTGCGGCCCGGCGAGCGCGCGCGCTGCCAGCGCCGTTAGCGCAGCCAACACCACGCGCATACCGCCGCTGCTCCCGCACCCACTGACACCACCTGCAACCCAAGTAGGCGAATATTAGCAAACGGAAGAGTTTAAATAAAACTGAACCAATGTTCAAAGACCATATGACACCTGACATAATATTATCTAGATTATCACAATAAGTACTTCTTGGGAGCAATGTTTGATTATTTATTTTAGTATTTGATGGTTCGTGAGAATTTAATAATGAATTCAATGCCAATCTCGAAACATATTTCACAAATCCCATTCACTGTCCCTACCGTCAAATACCGAAGAAAACATTCAGTATTGTAGACAGCATCAAAGGATTTCGGGACCGACAACCTATGACAAATTAGTTCCCGCACAATATCTCGACATTGTAGGTGAAGGTACTTATAGATACAAAACAAACCCGTCATTCATCAAACGTATACAAAAGGACAACCTTTAGAGTTTTGAACGAGAAAATGTTTTAGGTTTGAAAACGGGACAAATTGAAATTTTTATGTGGCGTTGTTGTGCTGTTGATCTCGGTTGTAGACAAACACAGATTTTTGCTAGAAAGTGACAAAAATAAGCTATAACGGTTGTAAAAAGACACTTGACAAAGCCGAGAGTCACAAGCATGATCTTTCCGTCATTACCATCAATGTTTTGTACTGGACCTGACGTGGCAACCTTCCGGTTACGAAGATATTGAGGGTCAAAGTTATTTTTTTATCAATGCAATTAAGTTTGTAATGTCACGACTCTTGTACTCACAGTTACTTGCAAGCGTTACATTGCATTTTTAAGTGTACAGAATATGAGAGAACTGTTTATAATATGACGACTCCTTTTACAACCTTTTAAAAGTAAAAACACACAGAAACAAACAACACAAGCACAAACAAATAGAAAAAGGTAAAAAAATAATAGGACAAAATAGGATAATAGGGGCAATAGTGTGTACAAATAGCGTGTATTCTATCTATCCATTCCTTCTGTTCAGTATAGAAATCGAATTCATCTATTGCAATATGAACTGAAATAGCAAAATCGATTGATGTAACGTTCTAATATAGCCTGCGTCTACACCAATGTGGAGTGCTGAAAATAACCGAATTTCATGCTTACTATTCATAGAGCTTTTCCGTGATTTCTCTTCTTTAATACAGATCACGTGAACCGGTAACTCAGCACCACGCATAAATAGTAAAAGAGGAATTTATAGAAAGACTATGATGTAACCAATATTTTTGTAATAATATTTTGATTTAAAACGGAACAGAATGGACAAGAAACTTTATGGACACATCCATGGAGTTTCTTGTCCGTTGTTCTCTATAGGAACCTACCCGTATTACGCTTTGGAATGAACAACTAGCTTCAGTAGTGCTATTCGTGAAGTGAGCTTGAAGTGAGCTGACAATAGTGTCAAACCCTACCATCAGGTGAAATGACAGCTCACTGCAAGCTCACTTCACCTAAGTTTTCACGGTCAAATGTTTACAGAATAGATCGGCAGTTTTCTGACTGATCGACTGCTTGACAATTCAAAAGTGTAATTGATTTCATTTAAATAAATGCATTGCGTTTGAGATCGCCTGCAACCAATGTGTCCTGTGCGTTATAACATACGGTGCCGAAACGTAGAGACACTGACAGTCGGTCTGGTCCACAAATGTAAGGTCGCTCGGCGCGCTATGGAGCGGGCTATGCTGGGAGTTTCTTTGAAGGATACAATCAGAAACGAAGTTAGTCGGCAAAGAACTGGAGTTACAAACATAGCTTTCAGGGTAAGCAAGCTGAAGTCGCAGTGAGCTGGTTATGTTTGTCGAAGGACCGATGACCAGAGGAGCAGACGAGACCTATGTAGAGTGGAGACCGTGTATCGGCAAGCAAAGCGTGGGACACCCCCCAGCTAATTGGACTGACGACGTTAAGAATGTGGCTGGGACAGACTGGATGCGGTAGGCGGTGGACAGGGTATTGTGCGCAGCATGGGAGAGGCCTATATCCAGCAGTGGACTGCGGTAGGCTAAGTTGATTGATTGGTTGACAATCCTGTTTTACGTGGCAAAAAGGATATGATAGCTGAAAAGAACAGATACTACACTTTGATCTTAGCCAAAAGGCCGAGAAGCGATATAAGCTTCTGGAGGGAGGTGGGCTGGTTGGAATAACCACCGACGGCCGCCATGGCCCACGTACAATGGTCCACCTGAAGGACTAAGTGCGGAAACTAATCCCATAACATAGAACATAGGACATGATAGCGACTTCCTTGTAATCTATAGCTTATCAACTTATTTCCATTACTAATCCTACTAATATTATAAACGCGAAAGTTTGTATGGATGGAGGAATGTTTGTTATTCTTTCACCCAAAAACTACTGAACAGATTTCGATGAAATTTGGCACATAAATAGTTTATAACCAGTATTAACACATAGGATACTTTTTATTCCGATATTCCCACGGTTTCGAAACTTGTGCGGGTAAAACCGCGGGGCGCAGCTAGTCTCTTATATAATCATGGCCATACTGGCAATTTATTTGAAGATAAACATCATCTCTCTTTGTGCAATCACAATACTTAATAAACATATTTTTTGCGTCATGATTGATTGCTCATTGAGATAAATATCACGTCACATGTCAGATAAACCATTTTTAATCAAGATGAAAACATTAAATGTTTGTTTTTCACTTGACAAAGAAAACTGGACAGAATGCTAATTGATAAGCAATACGATGAAGATAAAAGATTATAGTTAGTTACTATACGTGTTGGAATATCTTATTCTAGATTAGATACTGTGGGGTTCCCGGCGAGAAGGTTTTCCCTTGGTAGTTACCCTCAGTAGAAGTTGACCTCACTTCTTCATTAGTAATTTTTTTTCTATAGTGATGTTATCCTTAACTCTTCGTATGAACGTGGATCCACGCGAGGCACAATGGGTTTTTAATTGTTTCGTTAATACGGTATTCAACCGGTTAAAAAGGATTGAAATTCTGAAACTTGATTTGATTGATTTTCAAAGATCTTATTAACAGAAAAATAAACACAAGTTAACAAAAAGATCTTCTTCTAAATGTAAACCAGCATAATCCAAGCAATGTTAAAAGACACATGTATAAGTACTACTACTACTCATTATATAATTGATACCTAATAGAATACCTGTTTGGTTATATAGGGTTTGCAGACCCACATTTTTAAACTAAGTTACCCAGGCCCCCTTTATTAAATCATCTTTAAAAATTATATAAGTTGACAACGTCGCAATTAGATATCGAATATGTATTTCGCTGTTTAGATTTTTTCACACTTCTTCTTCTTGTAGCCAAAAATAGCCAATATGTGTAGCCCTGACACAGACAGAAGGCGACGCGGCAGATCCATGGCGCGACGAGCTAGAGAAAAGAAACTACCAGAAGTCCCCATAAGTCCTGGATCGAAAGAGCTGGAAGTCATGGGGAGAGGGCTTTGCCAGCAGTGGGGTGTCCCAGGATTAATTAATCAATAACCTACTTTTTTTTACTATGAAATATCACTCTGCGGATATACATAAAATTAAACTAGGTACAAGAACTTAAGTACAAGTAATTTTATTTATTTCCCAAAATAATAAAAATCTGAATTAATTAATTTCCTCACAACAAAACAATTGTCAATAGCATCCCAACATTCAAAATAAATACCAAAATTCTGCCTCAACTTTGAAATTAAAATACTCCATCAAATTTTAGCGAAGTGCAAATATTTGTGTGTCGGCTACAGAGCAATAATCCCGGAGTATTTGTACTGTTCGGTCAATACAAACAATCGAACATCCGCTGGCTGGCCGGGGAACCATTGGGGGATATGGGGGTCAATATTGGGGTAAACGTAGAGGTAGGGGTATTAGAGCTCACTGGATTAGTATCACGAGTACCTAGCTATGTTTTTTTTTTTAAGTTCTTTAGGGGCCGATTTTTTAAATCAATTATGTATATGTATTTCGGATTCAAAAACTATACAACACAGACACAGAGAGACACACATGAGACACATATGAGTACAGATTATTCATATGGATAGGTAATTAATCGTCAGATAACTTTCATTTGAAGAATAAGGGCTGATTTTTCAATCGACAGATAATTTTGATTCGTGAAATATAATTGACGTCTGACAGATTTTGTATGGAAGAACTGTCAAAAATTCAAAATTATTCCTCGGATAAAATTATTCGGCATTGGAAAAATCAGCCATAAATATGAAAATTTTTCTATACAAAAGCTGTCAAACTAAAAGTTATTTGAAGATAGAAAAATCGATTGATTATTTTCCTCGTCTCTTGATTTTTGGTTTCCATCATCCAACTAGCCTTTTAAGTCAGAAAATAGATCATCAAACGCTGCATCTAAACCTTCACGAGTAAAACTACCCATAAAAGAAAGAAAAATAATTTATTTGGGACACACACTGCAAATACAAATATTAAAAAAGAAGCATTTAAAACTAATCGAATTACATTACAAACAACAAAAAAAAAAGGAAATGACTAAAAAAAAGACCTGTGCGAGGCCGAAAAGGCTTCTATCTCAGCATAATGCTGCGATATTTGGTAATTCATCTATCCACCAAACGTAGCTTATCTTTCCTCCAAGAGCAGAAATATGTTTATTCAATGTTTCTACGATAAAACCGTAAAAACCTATTTCTTCTGCGAGAATTGCAGAATGTATCATTTGCTTACAATACAAGACAAATATGCTGTAAATTGTAACTCCGGCCAATCGGCTACAAGTTTCCGTAGTATTTGTTTTTAACAATGGACTCCCGGAACCCCTTTTCCTGGCAGCAAGCGCGTAACACAGGGCTGAGACAATAAATAGAGTTTCAGACTGGGTATATTTTCTGTTGAACACCTTGAGGGTTAAAGAAACGACATAGTTTGAAGTCGTTAGTCGTAGTTATAGCTCGTGGGTTCGAACCCAGGCAGGCGCTTTACTTTCTGTGATTTATTTTATCACCACTGCTCTCAAAACGGTGAAGGAAAACATCGTGTGGAAACCGGCATGTCCTAGAACCAAAACTTCGAAGACCTGTGACATCCACCAACCCGCACTGGGCCTGCGTGGTGGAATACAGCCCACTCCCTCTCGAAGAGAGGAGGCCTGTGTCCCAGCAGTGGGACCATTATAGACTGATTATGTTGCATAAAGTTAAGTAATGACAAACGTCTGCATAACAACATATATTTTGAAGTTTAGACGTCTCTTAACTTTACGTTACGTTTATAAACAAAAGGGCTTAATTTCATCATCATCTGTCTAGCCTTCTCCCAACCATGTTAGGTTCAGCTTCCAGTCTAACCAGATACAGTCAGATATTTTATATGGAGCGACTGCCTATCTTACCTGCACAACCCAGTTACTGGGTAACACGATACCCATTGGTGAGACTGGTTGTCAGACTTTTGGGCTTCTGACTACCCGTAACGACTGTCAAAGATCCATGAATGACAGCCGGGACCAACGGCTCAACGTGATTTCCGAGGCATGGAGGGATATGTAAGGATGGTCACCCATCCACAGATCAACCGCGGCAAGGGTAGCTTAACCTGGTCGGTTGACCTGTGGGTCTGTTAGGGCCTCTCAAACAAAAGGGCTTAATGTATATTACGTTATAATCAATAGCAGACACTGACACTGTAATCACGGCACAATTACTGCACCCAAAAATTCTTTTGGATAATCTACATAAAAATCTAGGTCATACATGAAAGCCATCTAGATATTGCGATAAAAAAATGATACCAACAAACAATTTGGTCTGAATGGCACACTGTTGTAGTGTCCCTCGAGAGTAATCCATCCTAATCCCGAAGATCAACCAACCTATCGCAGTCCACTACAGGACATAGGCCTCTCCTAGACTGTGCCACAACACCCTGCTCTTCACCTTCCGCATCCAGTCTACCCCAGTCACCTTACGTGCCCCCGATACGCGGTCTGTACTACAGAACTCGTCTGCTCCACCGGTCATCGGTCCTTCGACAAACATGGCCAGCCCACGGCCACTTAAGTTTGCTTACTCTGCAGGCTATGTTGGTAACTACGGTTCTTTTCCGGATAATTTAATTTCTGATTTTATCCTTCAGACAGACAGTCATGGCCAGCCCACTGCTACATCAGTCCAATCCAGAAGATATTAGTTTATTAGCTAAACATTTTTCCCTGAAAGATTTTCGCACTATTATAGTTTTCAGATTGAGTTTAGAGAGGCTGAGTTTTAGTAGGCGGTGTTCGGTTTGTTTTTACGTTTTTGGACGTCTCTCCTTTCACTTCCTTTCCTTCTCCTCATTCTTGTCTCTATTCTCCTTCTCTCTTTCTCTTCTTTTTCTTCCTCGTAGAAGATAGCGGGACAAGCGGGAGAAAACCTAATGACCAGTGGTCCACGTTAAACGTAGATTGAAAGAGCTGGAAGTCGTGGGGAGAGACCTTTGCCCAGCAGTAGGATGCTGCAGGCTGACAGTAATAGTGTAATAGTAGTACTTTTGTACTTCTCTCATAACTGCTATTCCCTGCCTTTTAACACTGTAATATGAAAATATTGTAAAAGCTAATTATTTTTAAAAGAGTTATCGTGGAGTTTATTTACCATAGTAAACGACCAATTGGAACTGTATGCCTGGTTTCTGAGGACTGACTATTTTACATCATCATAATCAGCCTATAGCAGTCTACTGCTGAAAATAGACCTCTCCTATTGCACGCCATTTAACTCGATTTTCGGCAACTCTCATCCAGCTGATACCAGCCATCCTGCGAAGATCGTCGCTCGACTTAGCCTGAGGGCGTCCCTCTTTACGTTTACCGATTCGCGGTAACTATTTTACGTTTACGTAAAATAAAATATTTTTTATTTGAATTTAAGAATCAAAAGTTTGAACGACTTGTCTCATAATTCATCCGTCATTTATTTATTATCATTTATTTATTTAAATTACACCTTCACAGACTTGTTCAAGGCGATGTTATTAATCACGATGTCTAAGTACACGAATTTATAAAAAGTAAAATGACAGATAAGCAAAATTACAAAGAATTATATACCTACTTACTAATATAGCAATTATTATAAAAATTTACGTTTTGTAATCGAATACCTCTCTCAATTATAACTCATATATTTGGTCTCCCCCTTCACTAATAGCCATCCACATGCATCCATAGTTATATACTTATTTAATACTATTTATGCGAAAGTAACCTGTCTGCCGGTTACCTTTCACGGATGCCACATGGATAGACGGGGGTTGCGGAAGGATCATACGTTCCGGAAACACTGGGACTGGAACACTGGAACACTGGGGTGGTTTTTAGTCAGTAAGAGTCTGACAGACCCCGCCGGCCCCCCAGGGCGGAGAACAACATCCATGACGATTGCCAACCCCGGAAAAAAAAAGAGAAGGTTAGTAGAGTTAGACATAGGATACGTTTTATCCCGGTAGTACGCGACCACGAGACCAACGGGGGCATTCCATACAATGACGACAGCAGATGTCCACACATCCTCTTGGTGACAGCACCACGAATTCTATTTTAAATAAATAAACGGGGTTTTGCAGCCACAGAGATCCCTATTTAAAGTCCACACGGTACTAAAATAACGGCAGTATCCACGTCTATGTCCGGCCCGAACCGAGCCGCTTATGCAAACGGCACAGAATTAATTATTTATGCTGTTTTTCTTCAGTAATTGTATTAACATAATACTCAGGTGATGATTTCATTCAATTTACACGTTTCGTTTTACGCTTGTGCTTGTTATTACAATACAACATTACACGCTTGGTTTACATGATTATATCTATTTTATTATATATTTATTACTGTGATTGCCCGTGTCATCACACCGGGCCCTATCAGAATACCAGCCCGATATATTACTTTACTCTATGATACCAGCGCTGCGACATTTATTTTTTAAATGTCGAAGCATCATGTTGAAATAGGAGCCTTTTGGCCTCGTATAGGACTTTCTGTTTCATTTTTCCTTTTGGTACTGTTTTTTAATATAATTTTTTTTTATTTTTAACTGTGTTTAGTTTAGTTTAGTAGAGTACAGTAGTTATAATCCTGTACGAGTCGCAATAAATACTTTTTCTTTCTTTTTTAATTGTTTTGCCGGGTTCCTATATTTTACTAGCAGCGCCCCGCGGTTTCCCACCACACCACCCACATAAGTGTCGATCCCGTGGGAATATCGGGATAAAAGGAATCCTATGTGGTAATCCTGGTTATAAACTATCTGTGTGCCAAACATCCATCAAACGATTTTGCGTGAAAGAGTGACAAACATCCATCCATCCATCCATCCATCCTCACAAACTTTCGCGTTTATGATATTATTAGTAGGATTAACGAACAGTTGGCAACTTCGAAAATATCTAAAACTACTTTATAGCTCACTAATAAGACCTTTCATGTTTTGAAAACGTTAAAGCAATTCTGATTATGTTGTTCCAACTTCATTTTCAATTTATATTAGTCACCGATGCGAAATTTTGTTTTATTGTAGGTAAATAATTACGTTTAGCTACCACCTGACCTGAGCGGCAATTCTCGTAGTTTTAAGAACGTTCACAGTCTGAACTCAGTCTCAATCTGTCAAAAATACCTCTAATTCCCCTACTTTTTGACGAGTTGTTGACACTGATTGTCGCTGAGATGAGATTGCGACTAGATTTTAAATGTTTTTACTCACGTGAACTGGTCGTCTGGTGTTAGCCTATTGATTCGTCACTCTAAGGCAAAGGTGTTATCATTGTAAACACTGACGCAGGCAAAGATTTCCACATCTAGACCGTTAAATAATAATTATCCAAACGAAACACACTTGCAATCATACTACGAAAACAATGACAAAACAGAGTCAGTAAATTGTGGTTTAAAAAAAAATCCTACCACTTTAAAGAAATGCCAAAGCGACATCCAATCAGAGCGGGCTATGCTCGAAGTTTCTTTAAAGAACAAAATCAGAAATGACATTATCCGGAAACGAACACGAGTTACCAAAATAGCTTGCAGAGTAAGCAAACTGAAGTAGGCTGGCCATGTTTGTCGAAGGACCGACGGCCGGTGGAGCAGAGGAGTCCTGGAGTGGTGACCGCGTATCGGCAAGCGTAGTGTGGGATGCCCCCCAGCTAGATGACGACGTTAAGAAAGTGGCTGGGACAGAATGGACGGAGGACAGGGTGATGTGGCGCAGTCCAGCACTTGACTGCGATAGACTCAGTTGACATCCAATCACAACTAGCTTCATCTTTCTAACTCACCGACTCCTGGATAGTTCAAAAGTAACTGTAAATGGTTTAATTGAAATAAATGCTTTTAATTTGAGACTGAAAAAGCAGTGTCAACAAAGTGTGGTTTGAATAAAGAATCCTACCACCTGAAAGTAGTGCCAAGGCGACACCCAAATACTACTTCATATTTTTATCTGACCGACGCCTTGAGAATTCAGAAGTAACTGCAAATGGTTTAAATAAAAAAAAATGCTTTGAGTTTGAAAAAACCGGCAAAGTGCGAGTCGCACGAAGGGTTCCATACCACAAGGTACAAAACACCGAAAATATCACGTTTCTTGTATGGAGAACCCCTTTAATTTCTAACTTTATTATTATTATTTTTGCTATAGCAGCAATTATAGACATACACATTCTGTTAAAATTTCAAAGGTCTACCTATTACGGCTCATGAGATACAACCCGCTGACAGAGACGGATGGACGGACGAACGGACGAAAGGTCGGACGGACGGACATTGGAGGCTTAGTAACAGGGTCCCGTTGGCACCCGAGTGGCCCGGTAGCAGAGTCAGCAAAGCGTGCTTTAAAACAAGAATCCTACCACCATAAAAAAGTGCCAATGCGACACCCAATCACAATTACGGCACCAATTAAACCTCGCCAAGGCCATAGACGAAAGCGACTGATAGCAAGACCTGTCGCATAGCCACCACTCACCTTCTACTTTTGAATTGCAAATCGTCTGTATCTGCACTGCCGACCTTCAGTCACGCGAGCGCGCGATATCGCCAGTCTCGCTGTAATTTTGAAGAGAACTTCAGTATTTTTTACCTTTTTTTCTTGTAAGACGTGCTGGGCTATTGCTGTGCTTTGTTGACACCTAATTTGGATGTAGGTGGAGATTAAAACGCCTTGTGTCAGACCAGGATCAGTTCGATACCGAAAAAAATATTTTGGATTATCTCTGATTGAAATCTCTATATTATCCTTAATGAACGACCAGGCCCTGGACGGTTTTGACGATTTGACAAAACATTTGATTTACTTATTATATCTAAGTTATAATATATTAGAAAGTACTATACTACGTCTGTAGTTTTGGTCTCACCAGCCAAAATCACCGAGAGGAGGCCTGTGTCGCGGTAGTGGGAACATTATAGGCCGATTATGTTATGCAACTAAAATAAAAGGAGAGTCGGCACTGGTGACGCGAGAATAAGCGACGCACAGTTGTCCGTGTGAAAAGTAGCTCGTCCTAAGGAGGACACCCGCAGCCTTCAGTAGTAATTTCCGATTGCTTGCGAAGTTTTTCGTTTTTATGAACGCCTGCGTTCCTGCTTATACTATCTAAAGACACAACACTGATACACTGACTGATGCATTCTTAAGAGTGACTTGCAACGTTTGTTTGTAATGTATCGAGTATTTGTATTACAGTAGTCAGTGCAGTGAGCCGAGCTGCCCGATGCGGGCGCCGGATCCTCCTCTCGACTGTCGGCTTCTTCGTGAATCCTTTTGAAACACGTTACAGTAGTCAGTGCAGCGAGTCGAGCCGCTCGATGAGAGCATTGCGAGCGCATATTTACAAACAAGTCAGTGCACGTTGACAATAACTAGCTCGAAGTGAGCATTCATGACATTTAGTGTATCGCCGTTTCGTAACAAGAAATGGATTGCGCTTGAGCCATGTGCTCGAAGCGAGCATTCGCCGCGTCTTGTGTATCGCGGGCTTGTGACCAAGCTCGCCTCGAATGATACATTACAAACAAACGTTGCAAGTTAGTCTCCGCCTTTGCAGATTATTCCTGACGAACAACTCTGCTATCGCTGAAATAATTTCCAATATTGTTTATCTAAAGTAGACCATAAGATCCAAGACTCATCAATCACTGGCGCCGATTCCCTTGTTCACAAACTAAACTAAATTTAAGTTCAGTTCATGTTTTTCTTTCTATTTCATTAAGAAAAGGACAGAAGATAAATATTAGTTTAGTCCTGTCTAATTTATGATACTCCATAGTAAGTTTAGGCGTGATTAAAACCATGGCTACTAAAAATACGTCAATTTACGTCAGGCACTGACTAATTTCTATATTTCAGTCATTATTTATCACCTGTCAAATCAACTTACAGAATACCCTCGCAAGTACATGCTCAATTTGATTACGACACTCGTCTCATTTGAGCAGTATATTGTGAGAATATAGGGGAAAATTCGACGCGTTATACCACCGATATCGTCGTCTTCAACAGCGAGAAGCTCAAAACGAAATTTATAGGCGATTTTATACCCCAAGGGAGCCTATTACACGGCAACCGGCCAGTGTAACAAGAACTCTTGAAGTGGGATCTCCATGTATTTGGGTCAGCCGGAGGATAAATTTAAATGTTGGTTTTTCATTTTAATATTTGAGTTCAGCTGTTGGAATTGTAGATTTTGAGAGAGCGATAATGTTTCAGTTTAGTAAGTAAAAGGTAGTGCTGTGCTAAGAGTAGAAGTTATAGGTATGTGTGGTTTTGTTAAAGATTGAATGTAATCATTGTTTTCTCGGTTTCTAACTGTAACGGTGTATTAATACTAAAGGCAAGGAGGTTGATGACACAATCATACTGAAACAAGTTCAAGCTTTAATATTGTGAGACGATAAAACTTTCTTTATCGAGTAGACAGTGTTTAAAACCGTGCATACACAGCAAATTTTTTCAGCGATTATTCCCGGAGTTCTAGCCAACGATAGTCTGCTTAGCTAGCAGCCTATAAAGTTCCCACTACTGGGACGCAGGCCTCTGTCTGTGAGAGGGAGTGGGCCATAATCCAACACGCGAGCTTTTTGGTTCTAAGACATGCCGGTTTCCTCAAGATTTTTTCCTTCACTGTTTTGAGAGCAGTAATGATGACATTATTTACACAAATTCAAGCGCCTGCCTGGATTCGACACGACTTACAACTCGTAAGTTGGGGCCTAATGGCCCCGACTGCCGACAGTCCAGTGGGGGCCTAATGGCCCCACTGGGCCGCCACTGCTCTACCACCAGTACTAGTCTGCTTAAATGTTTTGAACTTTATAAGTTTTCAAATATATTGTTTATCTGAAGACGAATAAAGAAATGAAAGAGGAATGAAGCTTCGAACACCATGCTCGTTATCTGCATATTGCAATTTCAGACCTCATAAAATTTTCCTTCACCATGACAGACTTCACGATATTTTCCGACAATGATACAATTAACTTAGAAAGTAAAAATTTGGGCTGATTTTTCCAACGACAGATTCAAAAATTCAAAATTATTCGAGGAATAATTTTGACGGTTCTTCCGGTTCTTTGACGTCAATTTTATTCCACGAATTCAAAATATCTGTAGCTTGAAAAATCAGTCCCCTTAAACATATGAATATGACCATATAACGGATGTAAGAAGACACTTAACGAAGCCGAGTCACTTTACCCGTCAGTGTGATATTTTTTTTGTACTGGATCATAACTGGTTATAGGTTGGTGATATTGAAGGTCGAAATTCCAACTTTTACTGACGTTTTTTTACGAAAACATGTTTTTAATGTTATAACACAACTATAAATACCCCCCGTACCGTTGCATGCATCCATAAGCACAATGTTTTGCCTGTGTTTCATTGCGCACTATCGCAAATCACACCAAAAATAAAAGTCATTTCCCAATAATTATTTTTGTGCAATGTTACTTAGTTTGATGTCAAGAATGCGTAGTTGATGGTTATGATGTGTATTTTTACACTCTATATAAATGTCACCCTACAGTCCGCTCGGTATCTTCGCAGAGAATCCCGCCAAAGGCTAGGAACTTGTCGTATATTTTCTGAGGACGAAATTACTGGCAGGTGATGAGAGGCAGTCGGTGGCTTCATAAATTTATAAAATGGCACCTTCACGGAAACCGCGAATTACGGCCGCGGAATATTTACGGCCGATCACATAGTTTAACGACGGTTAACTTCAAGTTTAAACGATTGAAGTTGGTAGGGTTAGAAAATGTTCCTAGACACACTTCTAGGAACAAAAAATATTTATATTAATTGAGAAAAGCTAATAGGCACATGGCTAAGAGAAATCACGTTAAGCCTTTGGTACTGGCTGTCATTCGTGGATCTTTGACAGTCGTAACAGGCCGTCTAAAGCCCGAACGGGTGAAAACCAGTGTTACCAAGGGATATCGTATTACCCAGTGACTGGGTTGTGAGGGTCAGTTAAGCAGTCGCTCCATGTAAAATACTGGTATTCAGCTGCATCTCGTTGTGCTACTACCGGAAGCCGACCCCAACCTAGTTGGGAAAGGCAAGGCAGATGACTGTCTGTCGGACCATCATAATATATGACCAAAATGACCGACGCCGAGTAATAATAGAGATCTTAATATGAAAAAAATAGTTAGGAATACTACTGATGTCTTAGAATCTGATAAGCACAGAAAGTATTACCGACTCAAAATTATACAAATAGTACAATAGGTACTAAAAACAAATTGCTATTGTAAAAATGGCACGTGTAACTAACAATAATTGTTAGAAAATGATTTGTTAGATATATTATAAGGATCATCAATCATCATAATTATTCTGCGTCAGAGCTCTTAAGGCCAATAGGCTAGTTGACTCTTTTTTAAACTAGGTCCTAAATAGTTCATATTTGTTCTACTAAGGTAAAAAAAATATTACTACATTTTTTCAACACCTATGAAACTACAAAACTGTAATTTAAAAACAAACTCTTCATGTGGGTGCGAAAACGCTGTCCGCCATTTTAGTCCATAGATTATCTGTGCTCTGACATCATACGTATTGTAAACAAACATTTGACACACACATTTAACCGTAGACAATTTTCCAGTTTACTTTACTTTAAAAACATGATTTCAACTAATTTACATGAAAAATACAGTAATTATCGTCCGAGAATGCAAAAACACATCGATAAAGACCCCAGGAAAGTTGTGGATTAGAGTGCCTAGTGAAACAAATATTCGCAAAACATGGCTAAGACTTGCTCAAAGGGATCCTGAATCATTATCAACTGTAACACAAATTTATTTTTGCGAAGATCAGTAAGTACCTACCAAAGTACAGAAACTTTTAGTTACTTTTGAAATACTTTTTTAGGTTATTTAAATCATTCAAGGCAAAGAAATTACCAACCATTAATGTATCAATTTTTGGCAAATTTGTGCTGTCTGCTTTTGTGAAACCAACGTCCATAATGAATTTATTATTGTTTTTCAATAAAGCAAATAAATTAAGAACGTGTTAAGGAGTTTTTATCGAAATATTTATACTTGTAATAACACCACGTCAAATAACGAGTACCTACTCGTTTTGTTTACAATTTGTATGACGTCACATCACGACGACAGCGTTTTCGGCGATTCAAATTAAAAAAAAAAACACATTTTTTCAATTGAATTTATAAATTAATCTTACGCTTTTTGTTATTAAAATCGATATATTTCGTTTTCGTAAGCTAAATACTGTAAGAAATACTCATTTGTTGTATGAAATTAGATAAGTGTCAAGTAGCCTATTCTCGTAATTAAAAACGTTCAAAATCTAGTCGCAATCTCATCTCAGCGACAATCAATGTCAAAAATGTAGGGAAATTAGAGGTATTTTTGACAGATAAGACTGAGTGAACGTTCTTAAAATTACGAGAATTGCCACTCATGTATTGTGTGCTTGTCTAACCCATCCGACTGGCCGTGGATCATGGCTGGGTTGTTCTTTGGCTAAAGTATTAGTATTGCCATTCAACGTGGCAATGCTGCCAGTCTTCTGGTCACATTTCCGGATGACAGATGACGAATAAATCGACGTGTTAAGTGTCCTTTTGTTTTTGTATTTATTTGTGAAGTTAGTTAGTCATTTAATTTAGTACCTAGTGTAAATAGTTAGTTGTATTATCTATTGTATATTATATAAGCATTTATTTATTAATATGTAAATAAATTTGCTTGATATTTTTTTTTAAATCTGACTGTTATCACAATATGGTTTTCCCCATTCACGAAGGACATCACGATTAAAAAAAGATAAGTTATCTAAATTCATGTTAAAAGAAATGTCATTAAAACATACTGTCAACTTTCATAAACGGAGGCTTTTATTATCCTACATGTCCTGTCAGCGACACGTTACAGTAACTGATGGACGCTAGTGTTGGCGCCAACACGTAGCCGAATTCTAGGCGGAGTCCATTTAGCAATCTATATGGAATGTGTGTGTGATGGCAATCTATCGAAGCTAAGAAGAGAAGAACTGTCATAAATATTTTAATATAAAACAGTGTCCATGGAGTTTCCTGCCAATTTTTCTCCACAGGAACATACTAGGAATGGGAAACTAGCTTCATCTTCCTAACTGATCGACTCCTTGACAATTCAAAAGTGCCCGTAATTTTTTAAATTGAACTAAATGCTTTAAATTTGTTGTCAACTATCATAACTAAGAGGATTATCATATCAAGAAAATAGGTTAAACTCAGTTTAAAGTCCCAGTTAATGGAGCGTGGTGTAATCCGCCTCTAATAACCGCACTAATGAGTTTTCATTCTTTCCTCATTTCCGCGGTTGAGAGTATTTCCGAGTCCCCGAGTATCTAGGATAAACTGTAGAAATTGCTCTACGGGTGAAAGAGATGGGAATATTCTTGGGTACAGTTTGCATAAGGAGTAAGTGAGATAGCAGAGGGGTGCCGGATGGTTGAGATTCCTCAAATTCGAATGTCTTTTCCTAGAATGTGCGGTCTCCGAGTGTTTGTTAAATGGAATATTTCATGTCGTTCATTCTTAATGTAGTTTCTTGATCGTGTTTGGACTCGCTTCTTAAGCACGAAGTTGTAGTTTAAAACTTTCATGTGCCCTTTAAAATGAACATCGAATTTTGTACATAACGTGTAGATACAGTACGTTACTTTTTAAGTTAACTTGTTGCACTTGTTGTTGTAATATTGATGTTGTAAATATTATTTTAATGGCATAGGCATTAGAGCAGTGGTGGCGTAGTGGTAACGGCCGCGGCTTACGAGTTGTAGGTCGTAGGTTCGAACCAAAAATTCGAAGACATGTGACATCTGCCAACCCGCACTGGGCCTAGCGTGGTGGATTACGGCCTACTCCCTCTCACTGAGAGGAAGCCTGTGTCCCAGCAGTGGGAACATTATAGGCTGATTATGTATGGGCATTTGCTATCAGTCAACCTTTGGGTGATGCAGTGACAAATAGTGGTAGATGCAATTATGAAAATGAGTTACACATAGTAATCATAAAATCAGTTTAAATTATATCATAGGTTATTATTATCAAGTTATATCCTATGATGTTATATGGCCGATCCTATGATGGGTCATAGGATCGGCCATATAACTTAACAATAATAACAATAATAAGCAATAATAATACTTTAGGAAGTAGGTATAAAAATTAAATCGTTTATTCTCGACCTTCTTAAAAAGTCAATCTGTCACATTTCCCCACAGTGACAAACATTGCTAATATTCCTAATGTTCCAAGACCGGAGATATTTCGTCACGAGTTTCCGTGACAAAATATAAGGACACAGCAGCAAAGCTGTTTACTATATTATTAATTCACATATAATAAATTCGTAATTTCACGGTAAAATAATAATAATTCGTAATTTCACGATAAAATAATTCGTAAAACCTTTTGTCAACATTATTTTGAGCCACCCTGAACTTATTCTCAACCTTCTCAACAAGAAAAATCATGAGATCACATTTCATTTCCCAACAATGACAAACGTTGCCAATATTCCTAATGTTCCAAGACCGGAGATATTTCGTCACGAGTTTCCGTGACAAAATATAAGACATAGCAGCAAAGTTGTTATTAAAAACTTAGCCAGCGCTTTTTAAACATGAGACATGCCAAGCTGAGATAACGTAGCGTGAGCAAGAGCATCATGACTAGTGTTGGGAAAAAGTATCGATGTTTAAAAGTATAGAAGTTTTTTTTTAAAGGCTCTGGTTGAATTTATTTTTCATTGAACACTTACACTTCTTTTTGGAGCGATCTGTTGGATGCTATGGCACTGTTCAGGTTGTGTTTTACCCGTTTTCTAGGCTTTCATGATGTGATTTTGCTATTATTTGCGTTAGTAATTTGTAGTAGGTTTACTCAGGATTAACGAATAAATTTTAATCGGCACTGTATCCATCTAACTGTAAAAGGAAAGCCAATTAGCCGTTAAGGTAAAAAAACAAAAAAAAAATTTTTCTTCGATCTTTTTTCTTTCAGTATCCTATAAACCTCCTCTTGTATAACAAAAAAAACGGTTGTGGGATTACGATACTCCCTCTTCAAAGTCTAAAGTCGCATGGAGGGCGCATAGCGCTTTTTCGTTACGTGACGACTCCTACCGTAAGCTGCTTTAAAGAACTTCGTTCTAAAAATATCGACATCATGTCACGTCACTACGGTGAACTCCATAAAGTCCCAGCGCGCTTGCCTCCGTGCCGGCACATACGAACGACTTAATTATATTTTTCTCTGCCCATCCCGCGACAAACACCGTGCTTACCCAAATATATTATAAAAGTTATCTACAAAATATAATACCGCATTGCCTTGGTATCATAATTTTCGGGATTTTTTCTGATCCCGATATTTTTCCGATACATATCGGTTCTTAGAAGACTAGTGATGTCATTCTTTGTGTCGCGATGGGATTATGCAATAAATATCCCAACGTTGTGAAATGACTGCCGAAAATTTTATTACGCTACGGAAATTCCGCGTACATTGATTTCAATGAAAATTATGCTAGGTAATGTTTCTTCGTTGTGCCACTGATAAACTAAAGATCATTGCAGGCGTAAACAACCCCTGCGGAGTAATTGCGCAACACACTCACAGTAGCAATGGCTCTCATTTTGACAGTTCAACAACATTCATTGCGTTATTTACATTGTTGAACAGATACATTTTTTGAACATATGTAGCAATGGATTAGCAATATCCATAGTGTCTTCCGCAATTAGGGTGCTGATTTTCCTATGCTTAATTTCGACAGATCTGTAAACATGACGCCACCACATCAGTTTCCCAAGGATCAGTAGCAGCATTTTACTGCTTGGCTTAAGTTTTAATGATGCATAGATACTTCGTACAAGAATAAGTCACCTGGCACTATCTCCGGGTCGCCATGTCCGCTCCTAGCGGCGCGTGTGCAGTGTGCTGAACACCACTTCACATCCTATTCGTCACCACCTGGAACAAGCATGAACACATTTTTAATGTTGGGAAAAATATTTTGCAAATAACTAAACCAAGTAGGTATAATAATAATACTTTTTAGGTTCGATACCTCTTTTAAAATTACGACACTGGCTGGTACGAGTACCTAGCTGGAAAAATAAAACGACTGGCATCGGGGGACTCTCGTCTGGAACGAAGTTCAAAATGAAAATCCAAGGTGGCGGCTGTGAAAATTATAAAATGACGAAAAATTTAAAAATGTTTGCATCCACCATCTTTGATTTTCATGTTAACCTCACTATCGACTTCAGCAATCTCGAAAACCATAAAAACTATCTCTCCGTTTCTATTATTTATAAGAAAAAGTCGCATAATGCTTTTTCTTTACGTGGCGATTTCTACCAGTTTACTCCTACCGGAAACTGCGTTAAAGAACTCCGTTCCAATACTATGGTCAACGTTTCGTATCGCCATCAACCAATCTTGTAGAGACATGAACAGGATAAATTAACTTGACAAATGTATGGAAATAAGCAGCACGATTTTTATTTTACTATCCAATTTTTCTAAGACTGCTTGAGATTTCCCCCCATTATGCCCCGTGGAACATTTCATTTTGCACAAAGGTTAATTCATAATATCGTAAATCATAAACAATATACACTTCAACAAAACTAGAACAAAATGACCTACAAAAACGGACACATCCAGTGCCAAATCACGACATACCTGATTACCTAACCCTACCTACCTCTGGGAATACTATAGAAACCGGTTACTATACTTCATTTGTTCCGGCTCGCCCCGTACTCCATATTCCATAGTAACAAGTACCTACTGGCCTCAATCTTGAAGCACTTAACTGATTGCTTGCTGGACGCGACTGTACCTGTCCCGAACAAATGTATGCTCGCTGTGTATCATTGTACTTTTTGATTTATTTTCTTGGCTGTATGTAGCTCTTGTTTTGTTTTTATGTGATTAGGATGGCGGGTTTCATTCGATTGCTTTCGTTGTTTGATTAGTCTTCTTCTTCTTAGCTTGTCGATAGCAATCTAAATGGACTCTGCCCAGAATTCGGCCACTTGTTTGGCGCCATCACCAGCTTACATCAGTTCCTGTAACGTGCAGATGATAGGACACGCAGGACACGATATTAAGTGTCCCATCGTTTGGGGAACAGCACCACATGTACACTCTAAGGCGGAGTCGTCTATGAATTTCTACCTGAACAGATTTTCCTTGCTTCGGCCAACCTGGGTCCGGAGTCTATTTAAAGACTTCCAGGTTATCCAAGGCAACTCATGTCCAGGTAGGAGGTCTTCAGCGGGTGGGATGAAGGATTTGGGTAAGGAAGCACAGTCTCGCCACAGCTTCAGTCTTTCTTGCGATTGTTCGCCAGTGAGTGGGACGACACACTTTAAAATACTGTTTCGACTTGTAAGCCTTTGTGGCACAAGGATGTTGTCGTGCAAAAGGTGTCGTGTGTCGGAAACCATTTTGACTCTTTCGCTGGAGCTTGCCACCGCTCTACGAATTACTAGTGGCACTATTCCTGCCAGTGGATACAGCGTGTGTACCGGGGTCGGTTTTAGGCAATCAGTGATGATCCAGGCAAGTTTCATTCAAAGCCGTATCCACTAACTTTGCATGGGCGGAACGACTCCACACGGGGCACGCGAATTCTCCCGCAGAAAAAGACAACAGCAGTCCGCATAACGTCAGGCGAAGCACCCCACTTCGATGAGACTAGTCAACGGAGAAGACTGTTTCGAGTGTGCACCTTCTGCTTGATATTCTTGCAGTTTTTGCCGAATGTTAAAGACCTGTCCAGGGTAACACCAAGATATTTAGGGCAGTTGCTGTGCTCGATGGACACCCCATCGAAAACAACCTCAATGGGTTGAACAAGTATGAGGGTCTCGTTGCAGCAAGACTTGATGGGTCTGAAACCAGCTTGCTCCGGGATTAACTTCGGGTCAATAGCACTCGTTAGTCGGTTATGCAGCAGTCTCTCAAACAGTTTGTATGTATGGCAGAGCAGAGATATTGGACGAAAGTTTTTTGGGTCGTCTATTGCTTTACCTAGCTTCGAAATTTTCTTTTCGACCTTTGATTTTCTCCAGAGACGGGGTATTGAAGCTGATTCCAGGCTGTTGTTGTATAGTTGCAGCAACCACGACACAGCAACTGGGCCAAGCTGTTTGATTTGCTCAACTGAGATATCGTCCACTCCAGAGGCTTTATCGCCGCGACGACATCAGAAAGGTTGCACACTTTGCTAATATCGTCGCAAGCGCCATCGGTTTTTTTGTGGCTTAGGGACTTTACTGGAACGGTGTGTTTGTTTACCGTTTGATTAGTAGAATGTTTATTAAACCAAACATTTTCTTAGATCATCTCCTGAACACAGGGTAAAAGCAAATTAGCTAGCGAAACTCCGCAGACGTGATGGATATCGATATCTAAACATGGCAAACCAAAAAACTAAATTAATTTTATGAGTTTTTTTTTTTGGGTTATTAACCGCAGGTACTGCGGTCAATTGAAATATCAGATTATTTTTTTTTTGTGTTAATTTCGCACTTCACAGCCCTGATGGGTCTCGATATCTAAACACGATAGTTTTATCGTATTTAGAAGAAAAAACAGATTTTCTCAACTCATGGTTCAAGTAACATTACCCAAAAAAAAAATCATCAAATCTTTTTTATTTTACAGTATGATTATTTTTTCGCGATTACGATGTTGGTCCCTTGAAGAAAGTTGTTCAGTTTGATGGTCTGTACCAAGCTACACTCTTAAATCAGACCACCCACACCTTTCTGATCCCTGCTGTGGTAAAAGAAGTCAAGAATAGCCGATTTTTTCATTTTCTATTTGATGAATGCTACATCAAATGGTAACTTTAATTACAAAAGGTCCTGGATCAACAATCATAAACATTAAGTAAAAGAGAAGAGATAAAACAACGGAAACCGACCCAAACACCCATAAAACTAATTACTTACCTACCACCAAAATTATCATAATCTCCTTGACACACTAATTAATACAAAACAACTCCATCTATCGCGCCACCGTAGAATTAACATGATCAAAATCCATTATCCAAAATTCAAACTTAAAATGGAACGGAAATAAATTCCTTATCTCAAACTCGATTGACAAACTAATTACGACAGTACAACGCCATCTATCGTATCACCGCAAAATTAACATAAACAAAATTCAAAACATTATCCAAAATTCAAACTTATACCTTGTCCATTGGATGAACCGTTTTTTGACAGGGATCTTCGAACGTACTATTCCAGTACGTGAGGGTTAACTTTAAACTGCGTAATAAAATAAATAGGTATATAAACTGCCTTAACTTATTGAATTATCTTATTTATGGCTTCTTATAGACATTATAATACCGTACGAGTATCAATCAATGTATTGTGTGTTGCTGCAATGACTAGTTCCATCTGTCAAAAAACGGTTTACCATTAGGTAAACCGTTTTTAGGACAGGGTATAAAATGGAACGGAAATAAATTCGTCATTTCAGACTCGACATCGATTGTACAAACTCCATGCTCTTTGAACACTTAAACGCTGAAAGCATTGTAAAGAGCTCTCTTCTGAAGTGCCACTTGACTCTAAAACGCCAGAAAAGCTTTTAAACAAGAAAACCCAGAACTGTACTAGCGATGGTGATGATGACGTCATCGGCTTCGTCATCAGAACGCTCAGTAAAAATTGGAAAATGGAAAAAAATCAGCTTATGTATTAAAAACTGATTCTTAATTCAGCTGTGTCAAATGACGAACACCAAGTTTAGAGGGTCAAATTAAATTAGCTAACAAAACTCCGCAGACGGTATGAGTGTGGTTACTTGAAGTATGGGTTAAAAAAAATAAGTTGCTTTTATTTTGTCACTACCCATTCACGTCTGTGAAGTTTACAAAAAAAAAAAACGGGTATTTCAAGTAACTACACTAACAGCTGTCGATGATCACAAAATTTAAATTCATCAAATTCATTATTTTTTTTTTTGTTTTATTATGCTTAGATATTTGACCCTATATTTTGGAAAGCATGACAATATGGAACTAGACGTGGATCGTTCCATACTAAATACTGGCAATCAATGCGAAAGCTTATGTACATACATACCACATACCCCAATAAAAAAGTATTATTTTTTAAAAGACTCTTAATTTTTCCAGACTCTTAAAAATCCATATTTGCCTAAAATCAACTCGTAAGTTTAATTCGCAGAAACATACAACACACATAAACAATTTAATAAAGGGTCTATCCCAGCATTCCGTTACGTTACACTATAAAAAAAACTACATGCAACGTCTATTATTCCCCAAATAAATAAAGTAAATAAAAAAAACACGTCTGAATTTCCGGCGAAGAGGGAAATATAACACTTAAACCCGTGGAGAGTCAGCATAGCATTTGAAATTTAGACGGACGAATGCGGAAAATGGGGCTTACTGTAAAAACATACGGGGAGGTATCACGAGCGGGCCTGTGGGTTTGAAACAAAAAAAGTTGATGATGGCTGCAAATTATGTTGCAAGTCGTTTAAGTAATTATTTATCCCTTTATTTATAAATGTTGCTTAAAGTTAAATACTATTTAGCAACTTGTTAACCATACATTTTTGACGTTTAAACGTCTCATAACTTTAAGCAACGTTTATAAATAAACCCCTTAGTCTCGTCAAAGCTGAGGAATTGATGGCTAAATAATAACAGCCACACAGGTCGATCGAAGTTTAAGCGACGCTTACCATGGTCGGTAGTGGATGGGTGACCATCCATTACTTAATGAGACTCCTCCGTGCCTTGGAAAGCACGTTAAGCCTTTGATCCCGGCTGCAATTCGAAGATGAGAGACGGATACTCAAAATTCCAAATGTCCGACAGCCAGTCTTACCAAGGGGCATCATGCTTCTTTCCTATATCTAAGGTATCGTATTACACAGCAATTGGTTATTGTGGAGGTCCCGATAGGCAGTTGCTCCATATAAATTTCTGTTATTCAGCTGCATCAGATTGGACTCAGTAGCCGTGGCTTGGACAACCACGGTGAAGCTAAGAGGAAACTGAGGAGGGGCCGCTCGTCAGGGCTTTGCCAGTAAGCCGACAACTGAGGCGGGCCGTGATGTGGTATGGGAGGCATCACGGCTGAGGGTTGGAGGCCGCGGCGGGGGAGGAGTGCCGGTATTGCGGTGCGCCGCTCTCCCTACCTTCCGCGGCCTTCACGGGTTCGCCACCGTCTGATAGCGGACGCGGTGGGGCCGCAGGGGAAGAGGAGTTTTGGTATGACGTTGGCCGCTCTCCCTATCCTCTGCGGGCGAAAATTGGCAGGCGGCGGGGCCAATGACCTGACACGCCGCAGGAGAACCAAGGGTGCCCATACACGGGGTCGTCTGGCGCCCATGTGCTGGTTTGGTCCCTGGGGTGCTCACGGCGTGCCATGTGATCTGGTGCGCCGGTGATGGGGAGTACTCCCCAGAGGAGGGTCCGGTGACGGACGGTAGCGGCGGGTTCACGGATGAGTGCTAAGGCGTGCCCGTGTTACCGCCGCCAGCGGCAGAGGAGGACACCGTGGAGTTTTAGTGGGTTAGAGTCCCTCATAACTGCACTATCTCCCCGTGGTAGTGCAGAATGCAAGTGCATTTCTCCACGATAAAAAAAAAAAAGAAGCTGACCCCAACATGTTGGAAAAAGGCTAGGCAGGTTTGTGACTCTCGGCATAGCAACTGTTCAAAACAAAAGCCAGGGCCTTGCCAACTGGCTCCGAAACCCTACAACATTATTTTGAATAAACAACTCAGATAAAATGGATTACTTGCAAAATCCTTTCTACAATATCTTTCTCACGAAAGAAAACAAAAATCCCATCAGAATAATTTGTAAAAGTAATACAATTTCAAATAAATACAACGTAGCGGAATTGAATCTCGTGTAGTGAAAGTATCGTATCTACCTATACGATCAGCAAACAGAATGCCAATTACAGTAAAAAAAAAAGGTTCAAAATCTAGTTGCTACCTCATCTCAGCGACAATTAATGTCAAAAACTTGTCAAAAATGTAGGGAAATATAAAGGTATTTTAAACAGATTAAGAAAACTAACTGAAAACAGACAGACAACAACACTCAGGCATCCAGCCCATCCATCATCCATCTGTCCATTCATCTTTCATCCGTCCATCTTGTCTTTTTTAAACTGGAATATTATCGACATCTGAGTGGCAATTCTCGTTCACAGTCTGATCTGTCTCAATCTGTCATAAATACTTCTAATTTCCCTACATTTTTGACATTTGTTTGTCGCCGAGATGAGACGACTAGATTTTGAACGTTTTAAATTACGAGAATTGGCCTTCTGGCGTCTTTCGATTTTATTTATTAGGCTCCGAATTGGACCCAACGAAAAAAACAGACCGTGTCGTCTCCGCCCCAATTTTCAGCCCGAGGGTCTTTAGCCACTAGAGTGCAATTTGTCCAAGCCAGCCGGTCGAGTACCCTCGCTGTTGAAACTAAACTGAACTTGTAGTTCTGTGAACGAACCGACTCCGGGTTTTTTTTGCCAACTTTTTTTTAACTAGCTTGAAAGTACTCGGGTGATGAAAATATTCAGCCGCCTTTTTACAGTGGTAGAAATGGGCGCTGGATTTTTTATAAAAATATGAAAGTATTTTTAGTACGAAAATGTTTTTAGATTTTTTCGTTTGCTTCTTACTAACAAGCAATATTTTTCAATATATTTTCATAGGTATTTCTAAAGATTTTAGCTTCCTGCTTACCGTGTCAAAAAGCATCAGTGCTACATGAAGACTAAGGAAATTACCACTATTACAAAAACTCTCAGAATTTGTTCACATTTTTCAGGATGAAACGAAAAACAAACGGTAAGTAATAATTTTGAGCGGTTCGAGGTGGCGCGGGAAAAGAGTTCCTGTAAGAACTTGGGGAAACCTTTCCCCAGTAGTGAGACAGAATAGGCTAATCAAAAAAATATTGAGCTGTCAAATCGGAAAAAAAAACATTTCACCCATAATGCGGTCAAATCAAACCTATTGATTTCGGTTAAACTGTACAATAAAATGTACACAAATTTTAAATAATATTTGTTCTCTTTGTTTTACGTGGTATACAATGGAGGTTAAACAGTCGCTTATCATTACTTATCTTTCAAATCAAATCAAAATATTTATTTGCTAGAATATGGTACATGTTACAGTAAATTTGTCCAAATGTGTTCAAAATGTGCGTGCAAATGTGTTCACACTCAGCGATGTCAATTAATCTAACTTACATATTCTATTGATTTGTCTTCTAGATAGTCCTTAATGGTATAATATCTTTTAAATATTAATAGTTTGAAAAGTATTTTTTTTAACTTGGTCAGCGGTAAGTCTTGAAACCTATTTGGTATATTCATCATCGCAGAATCGTTTACAAATAAAGTGGAAAGTGTTTAGTAAATAAATAAAAAGAATTATCTCTCACAACACTCGCAAATCTTCCTCAACATAATTCTACCTCAACAAAACATTTGCTGCCTCGCACCACGAAGTTCGCAGCCTTGGACTCGTTCAAGGACCAACCGGGCCTCGCTCAAGGACGCGCTTTGTTCGTGACCACACACTATCGCGAATGTTTGCGTTCTTCGAATGTGTACGCAGTCTGGTCAATAGTTTATAGCGGGCTCGTAGGCACTTTCGTGTGGCTGTTGTTTTTAATGGCCGATTCCTATAATTTGTGGACCGTTATTGGTTAACGTTTAGGCTCTTGTTTCTTTACTAATAATGAAGGAGAGACCTCATAGCTTTGCTTAGTAGACCCTCCCATGTAGAAAGTAGTTATCACAGGAAAAATTAGCTTACGAATATATTTATAAGCCGAGATTGGCAATAAAAAATGCTACCAATTTAGTAAGTAAAACGAATCGTTTATGTTTATAGGAGCCGAGCATAAGTCAACAGTTTTTGCCAACTGTTGTAGCGTGATAACTAGTTATAATTGAATTTAAGCATCATGTTTCTAGGTTCTCTAAATCGGTTCTGTACTTTAAAGAAGAAAATTTTTGAAGAAAAACCCGTTGCATTTTTTTTTTGGGCTGAAAATTGGATCCGATGTTTTTTGCCTCGAGCAAGAAGTTGTTCTTAAAGTCCCTCATAATCAACCTATATAATGTTCCCACTGCTGGGACACAGGCTTCCTCTGTGAGAGAAAGTGGGATGTCACATGTTCGAATTTTTGCTTCTAGGACATGCCGGTTTCCCCACAATCTTAAAGTTACTACAACGAAACAATTTTATACTTTTACATCATCTTTTTACAATGATGACGTATCACAGTCACACCCTCTATATTGTATTCTTCTACTTTGCGAGTCAATGACAAACGTAGTCTATTTTGTACCTATAATATCAGGTCATATCCACCCTATACCGGGTGGTAGGGACATCGACGCGCAACCCGTTACCATGGATTCAGATCATGACACTGAAATTCCGTTGAAATTTTGTGTCGTTCTTTTTTTTAAATTGCTGTTCCATACAGTTTGACCGCGTAGGTTGTATTGCACGTTTCTATGAAACAGCAGAACGTTTTTTTTTTATAACCAACTACCCGGGTTGTAGAATCCTTGAATCCTGAATCTGGTTTCAGTTTTCACGTCAATGTCCCTGCCAGCTTGTATATCACTTGACTCATTACACTTTATAACATAATAATTCGCGTTACATCCTGTATAACACGCCATGTAAGGTGTAACAACATGTGTAACACAACTTATTACATCCTAAAACATAAGTGCGATCACTTGTCAGCTATTGATTTTGGGCCGCGCCTCCCGGACGGAACAAATACGGAGTTTTTACTTAACTGCGTAACTCAGGTGCGGATGTTGACTGTAACCTTCGCGTAAATCTACGTGATCTACATACCTACCTATACCTATATATGTCTCTTAGAAATGTTACGTCACGTTTACCCGGGCCGATCTTTGTGAAATTAAGTTTGAAGTAATCTGTTAAACGTTTAGACGATTAATACTTCATCTGCCTAGCCTTTTCCCAACTATGATGGGGTCAGCTTCCAGTCTAACCGGATGCAGCTGAATACGAGTATTTGACATGAAGTGACTGCATATCTGACCTTCACAACCCAGTTACTATACAAACTGCTTTGTAGTTTGGCAGAGGTAATATTTTTCGGGTTAAAATTATTAATTTATTTACGATAACCCTTGGTAAGACTGGTTGTCAGACTTTCGGGCTTCTGACGACCCGTGACGACTGCCAGAGATCCACGATTGACAGCCGGGACCAACGGCTTAACGTGCTTTCCGAAGCACGGAGGGTATGGAGGGTATGGGTATGGAAAGATGGTCACCCATCCACGTACCGATTACTACTTATTACCCATGTTGTCCTTTATTTTATGTATCATGTATTGTGTACGTCTTTTGTTGGAGATCCTAAATAAATAAATTACTATAAGATTAAAGCAGTGGTCGCCCAGCGGTGTCGGCCCGACTTACGATCTGTAGATCGTGAGTTCGAACCCAGGTCGGCACTTTAGTTTGTGTATTCATTTCATCACAACTGCTCTCCACATCCAACAACCCACACTGGGCCCGCGTTGTGAATAATGGCCCACCCCCTCTCACAGAGAGGAGGCCTGTGTCCCAGCAGTGGGAACATTATAGGCTGATTATGCTTATATGATTCTTATAATGTACAGACGCCAGCAGGTCAAGCTACCCGAAACTGTCAAATTTTCCCAATCAACCTTGAACCTTAATGCTTTAGCGATAAAGTTGAAACCCTATTAAAAAGATTTGACAGATTGTAGTAGCTTGATGTGCTGGCGTCTGTACAAGCCATCCAAAGGGATTTTCCGTCGACAAAAGTGACGAATTTCCGTCTTTCATACTATAGGTATATTACATACGCCGACCTCATCTAGTTTTAAAATATGATTGACGTGTAAAAGTGTTTGTACAACCCTACTTACAAAATAAAATCAATTATCATTTATTAAAACTTTGTAGGGGACAAATTTCCAATAATACTTTCTTTAGAACTCATCTACGTTATAAAAGGAAGTCTTGTGCAAAGTTTCTAGACCCAGCTGTTGAGGCTGTGGTTTGTCTGTCAGTGAGTTTAAGATTTGTAGGTATTAAATAGAAATAACTCAATTTTTTCCTCTTTTTTTTTTTAAACGTTGTCCCACAATAGGAATTTCTCCTGTATCGTGGGTGCGTTTACAAACATTTAAACTCACATACACAAACAGCCAGATCCGGAACAACTACTTGTAGGTCATACAAATATTTGTTCCGTGTGGGAATCGAACCCGCGACACGCAGCGCAGCAGCCTATCGCTTAACCACTGCGCCAACCATGCAGTCAAATTATTTTTCACTAGCTTCTGCCCGCGACTTCGTCTGCATAAAATTTCATGTTCCCCCGCCCCACCCCGTCGCATCGCATCGCCTGTCCGCGCTATTACTTCGTTTTCACATAGCGTCCTTTCTGGTTTTTGCTCGGCTCCTGAGGGTCCTAGCGATATATTAAACAGCCTATAGCCTTCCTCAAGAATTGGACTATCAAATGCAGAAATACTTTTTTAAATCCGACTGGTAGTTCCACAGATTATTTATTATTAGTACGGATAGTTAGTTATACAATCCGTTTTTAGAGAAAAAAATTAAAATACTTGCGAGTAATTTAGCTTAATTAGTAATATTAGAATTAGAAAACCTTCGTCTGGACTTTAAAAAAAAATCGATGAAAACGTAAAATAAAAAGAAAACTATTTGTCACAATCCACCCAAACGGGGCGCGAGTCTTAAATAGCCATCCTCTATCAGGTATCCAGCTCAATGAACACTTTATCCCCCATTCTATCCCTCTTAGGACCAAAACTTACCGTTGCATATCCAGTAACACGGGCAGAAACCCTGAGGACTTGCAGTTCAACTTTCTCACTCATATAGAGAAATTGGAAAATCTTTGGAAACTTCGTTGTGGTATTCGGTTTTTTTTTATGAAATAAGATATTTTTTTAAACCTACTTTTTTTCTGAGGACCGACAAAGTTTTCAGCAAATTGGTACAGTTTTCAAGCAATTTTGTTCTACAAATTGTGTTTGTGATCATTAGTAGCCTTCCCTCACCTACCGCCTGACGCAGGTCCTCACCGGACACGGAAGTTTCGGGAGGTTCCTGCACATCATTAGGCGGGAGGAAACGCCCGGGTGTCACCATTGCCAGGATCGCCCAGAGGACACGGTGGAGCACACGGTGGAGGTCTGCCCCGCTTGGGCGGAGCACCGCCGTGTCCTCATAGAGGCGATCGACAGCGGCGGCGGCCTCTCGCGCCCGACCCTGGTGCAAGCCATGGTCCGGGGCGAGAGGGAGTGGGAGGCAATCGCCTCCTTCTGCGAAGCAGTCATGCTAGCGAAGGAGGTAGCGGGACGTATGAGGGAGTGAGCCTCCCGTCCCAGCCGCCGCGGGAGACGCTCCTGGCGTCGGGAGCCGCGTGACGACTCACGGCCGCCGTAGGCGCGGGCCTGCGGGCGGAGAGCAATGGGTAGCCCACCGTCCGATCAGGACCAGGCCCATGCCGGACGGCGCGTAAGTGTTCCACGCGCGCCTCAAACAGTTGTCAGCATAATTTGAGGGGCCCCTTAGGGCCGAAGCCTGCCGGGTCAGCGGCATTGTCCGAAAGGGTTACCGCTACCCCGGAACATAAAGGGCAAAGGAAGGAACATGGGTGGGTTTTAGTCAGTAAGAGTCTGACACTCCCTTCCGCTCCACTCAGAGCGGGAGGGGTCATTTGATGATTTCCCATCCGGAAAAAAAAATCATTAATAGCCTTACTCTAACCACAGCTGATTATAGGCATCCTTCATTTTGTGCCATGTTTCCCACAATCCTACAAAGTATAATACCAGTAGCAGCACCCCGCGATTTCACCCGCATACGTTTCGGTCCCGTGGGAATATCGGGATGAAAAGTGTTAAAATCCTATGTGTTAATCCTGGTTATAAACTATCTGTGTGCCAAATTTCATCCAAATCCGCTCAGTAGTGTTTGCGTGAAAGGATGGACCAGGATTAACACATAGAATACCTTTTATCCCGATATTCCCACAGAATCGAAACGTATGCGGGTGAAACCGCGGGACCCTGCTAGTACCCACATAAAAACAATAACCAACAATTCCTCATTTAATATTCATTCGAGCATGTTACTCCACACGCTTGCTACAGAATTATGTCACTGACATAAATCCATATTTCCCTCAGAAAACAATAGTTCATCAATTATTACTGTCATTTAGTGTCCACATGTGATTGATGGCAGGTTTAATGATCCTAACTATTGGTATTATATAATAGGTGTTCCACTGTTAATGGAACACCTATTATATAATATTACTACTACTATTTACACGCAGTGTGAAGCAGGCTGTTTTTTTACTTGATTTTTTTGTAACAAAATCACGTCATAATTCTCCTGCCCTTATCCCAATTTATTTGGGGTCGGCGCAACATGTCTTTTTCTTCCATACTTCTCTATTAGTCGTCATCTCGGTAGTCACCCCCTTTCTAACCATATCATCATTCACACATTCCATCCATCGTTTCTTTGGTCTTCCCCTACTCTTATACCCATCGACATTCATACTCAAAACTCTTCTCACGACATTTTCCTCATTTCTCCATAACACATGCCCACGTAACATCTATACTTATAATAAATCTGTAGAAATGAAAATTCTGTACATTGAAAATATCAAAAAAATAAATGGCACGGTCTTACTAGACCGACACAGAACCCAAAAATGTGATTAAAAAAAATTTTGTCTGTCTGTCTGTTTGTTCAGGCATCACGCAAAAACTACCGGTTCGATTACGATGAAAGTTGGTATAATTATTCTTTAATATCCTGGGCACCACACTGGGTACTTTTTATCCCGGAAAAGTATATACAATAAAAAACAAACTTAATTTTGCGGTTCGATCCCTAGATCCAATTACTGTACCAATCGCAAATAATAAGTTTGTCGTAGGTTACGTCACCCGCAGTGGAGTTCACTAAGGGGCGCTGCACACGGCTAAGATACTATAATATTTTATCTTAAGATACAATATCACTCGCCATACGATTTAATGGACTGTCACACACGACGAAGATAATAAATAATATTTCATATTTTCGTATCTTAAGATGAATTTGTATGGCGAGCGATATTGTATCATAAGATAAAATATTATAGTATCTTACCCGTGTGCAGCGCCCCTAAGTTATGCTGTAAATGTAGTGCTGAAGGTTGAATTTGGCTTGCACCATTCGCAGCACAGGCGTGGCGCGCGGCCGCCACGGATCGCTACCGAATATAAGGACGGAGTCTGAGCGCGCGCATCATACATTTTTTGAACTTTGATTTGAACGGACGTGTCGAGTGGCGAGCGTTCGTTCTTATTAGCATTCTATAAATTGTATGTTTTAACTGCTACTTGCAATTATAACCGTGCTTTTCAGTGCGACTACTAAGTACAGTTTAAGGTAGAGTTATTTAGGTTTATTTTTATAAGTCGTAGGTATAGATTTTAATTTTAAAGTATAGGTAGTATATTTGATAGTGTACGTAGTGACTGTAGGTTATTTTATAATACTGTTAGGTAGGATTAGTCATTCGTATAGATATTAGTTTTTAGGGATTTTGCTTATTTATTGAGTTTATATTAGTTATCATCAGAAATAGGTTTATTAAGGTAGGTAGGTATTTTATTTTCTGTTATTGAGTTTATTTTTTTGTAATTAGGTAGGTACTTAGGTTTACTTTTATAAGGCGTAGACGTAAATAATAAATAATGATTAAGATCTCATAATTCATTCATTTCTGAATGAATTATGAGATCTTAATCATTATTTTCAAAGACACCTTTTGAAGAGTGAAGCTAGTATTTAAATAAAATGTCTTTTTAGGTAATAATTTCATAATCAGCCTCACTTCTGGGACACAGGCCTTCCCTGTGAGAGGGCGTGGGCTGTAATCCACCACGCGGGCCCAGTGCGGGTTGGTGGATGTCACAGGTCTTCGAAGTTTTGGTTCTAGGACATGCCGGTTTCCTCACTTTGTTTTCCTTCACCGTTTTGAGTGCAGTGGTGATGAAAATACACAGCGTAAAGTGCCTAAATGCGTAAGTAGCCCAGTGGCATCGACCCTGACTTACGAGTTATAGGTCGTGAGTTCAAATCCAGACAGGTAATAATATAATGTATAATTGTAGGTCTAGTTGAAGCTTTGTGTTTAGTTCGTATTGTAATGTAACAGCAAGCCTGTAATCCGCGAAGGTGTTGGCAGAGGTGAACAGTTCACCTACTTTCCGCCAGTAAATTTTAAAATCCAAATAATAGGAGGCGGGCGAACCCGTTGCCATGAACCGTCCAGACTCCTGGCTGGTACCAAGAAACTCCACATATAATTCAAGTCAAATAATTGATTTCAATTAGACCATTAAAAAGCACTTTTGAACATCAAAAACAAAGAAAAAGAATAATTGAATCTACTTAAAGCAATGTTCATAATATCAGATAATTTACATTCCATCGCCACTTAATCAGTTCTCAACTTTAGTGGAACGTATTCTAAGTTGATTTTTGAGTGACCATTTGTAACGAAAAGGTCCTAATAAGTTTTTCGTTGCAATGAAATCTGCACTTTTTTAAGTATGACATTCAGTTTATGCTCTATAACTTTAAAATTCTCTCAATCTCCCTGGCTCTAATATAGTCGCAAACAACAGAAGTTAAACTAAAAATAAGTACAGTCACGAGCATCAATATGTCAACACTTGGCAACTTTCAATTGCGATTTTTTCGTGAAACAACGAATACAACATTGAAATACGACACATTACATAAACCTATGGGTTCGAAAACGCTATGTTCGTAACAACATAAAATTTCATTCTAAAATGAAGGAGTAAATCGCTTTTGAATAAAGCCGAGTGTGAGTGTACTTTTGCTCCTGGCTGTACATACCTAATGATAGTCCAATACCTCTTATCTGTATGCGTATGAGAAGAGGCTTTTGCCCTGCAGTGCGACAATTACAGCCCAGTGTTGTAGTCCAATAGCTAAATTGATTGGTGGTCGAGAATAATGACGGCTGGATTCTCGCAATATGATTGGCTAATTGGCTAATTGGCTACGGGTTATGAGATTCTTGCACGGGGTAGAGTATGTTCTGAATGATAATGGACAGATAAATCGCTGAAAAACAAATTTTCGAACTGTAAAAAAGCCTTCGGATGACTGTATTTTCATGTCTAAATCAGCTGATTTGAAGATCGTTCAGTGGCGAGATGGGCAGACGATTTCAATAGTTCATACAAAATTCTCATACAAAACGGAACGCTTAGTTTATCCCGAATTTGAACGTTTTCCGGGAAAGTTTTCCAATTTTTCTTATCATTAAAACCTTATTTTGACTATTAAGAACATTTCAAAACAAAAAATTGCCAAATCAGTCCAGCCGTTCTTAAGTGAGGCGCTTACTAACGAACAGCATTTCATTTATTTTATTTATATTTTAAAAACTAGATGAGGTTGGCGTTTCCTCTCTGACTCTCTCTTACTACTTTCTACTTTAGAAGAAATGTCGAAACAAACACAGTCTCTTTTAAAGTCCAGGCATAATTTTGTTCATATAATTTGAAGACCATGTAGATTGTTGTCTAAAATATGACGAAAAAAACCACACAGAATGAATGGACCCGTCCAGCCGATCGATTCTGTAAAAATCTCACCGTGAAAAGTTAGGTGAAGTGAGCTTAGAGTGAGCTGTCAATAGTGTCAATCCCTAGCATTAGTTGTAATGACAGGTCACTCCACGCTCACTTCACCTAACTTTTCACGGTGAGATGGTTACAGAATCACAGTGCAGTTAGTGCACGTATCTGTCAGTAATCATGCAGCTCAACTCAGAACTTAAGGAGCTCAACGATTCCACGAACAATACCACAAAAAGGACATTTGGGTAGGTCACGTAAGGTACTCAAACTGCCAGACCATGATAAAAAAGCGACTTCATAGCATGCTATGAAGTCGCTTTTTTTTCTCAGTTAGTTGTCGTAGTTAGTTAGTATATGTAAGTTGTAATACATAAAATCATGGCATCTACCAGATTTATTAAAAAGAATAAAGCAAAACCTAAGAACAACCTTTCACCCTAAGAAAAACAGCATCTAGTCCTTCACGAAGCCCCGTATTTTCCTCCAAGCTCCAAGCTAACGAGAAGAAATATGAAAAATAAAACAAGACTTATTACACAGGAAATTAAGGTACCAACGTCGTTGGCTCTAGGCGATTTCTTAGTTATTTACTGGCTAACACAGCTTACTGGAGTGTTTACATAAGTTTCCTGATCGAACGAGGTTGCTTTAGTTAGGGGCAGCAAAGAGGTTTTTCATTTGTTCTTTTTTTTTTGTTTGTATTCGTTTTAAATTGCGGCCAGGTCGCGGTTAGGAAAATAGTGGTGGGTTGTAAATTGTACTTATTTGTGGAACTCTTTTTTAAGCTAGGGGTAGGTTTTTTTTCCAGTGGGTGATTATTGACATTTCGGTAATCTTTTGTAGCTCTTGCAGTAAACGTATTTACTTCATTTGCTCATTTTAATTTCTGAATTGTTCTTTTTGTTTTCATCTTTTTTTTTTTTTACGGACTCTTTTATCGTGCACATCTTTCCACGTCGTTCTCACGTGTATAATTTCAACATGAATAATGTAACCAATATTTTTAACAATTTTATGATTTAAATAAAAGAGTGCCCGAGGAGTTTCTTGCATGTTCTTCTCCATAGGTACCTACTATACTTTGGAATAGGCAACTTCCAAATCAATCCAATCTTTCTGACTGACTGACCCCTTGATAATTCAAAAGTGCCTGTTATTGGTTTGTTTGAAATAAATGCTTTTAGTTTGAGTACAACCGTTTTAGAGCTTATGTTAATAAAATCTTGGTTCAATACTGAAAAAATCGTCTATCTAAAGGAGATATTACTGACCTCTGAAACCGCAACCGCACATTTCATTATCACATTAATTCCCCCTATATTTTTCTCGCTGTCCACCAAAACAAACAATAACTCGAGCACACTCATATCTACCAAGAAAAACAGTCGAGCAATACCCTATTTCCCTAACCCAGACAAATACGAAAGTATACACATGAATATTATTTACCTACAAACCCAATTTTTTGCCGTCCGACGGCAAACTGTGCCGCTTCGTTACGTCATCGCAAACCTCGCACACTTCATCGGTCGGCAAAAAACAAAAGATAAAGCCTTAAGCCTTAATATATTCAGTGGAATACCACCCATGGTCTGCACGCGACCTATTGGGGGCGAAGCGAGGTTTTAGGAGAGCTGAGCGGGGTTTTGGAGGCATTAAGCGAGGTTTTGGCCACTGGCAAAGATGTGTGAAAATGTATGGCAAGTTTGGCCCAACAATAACAACGATAATGACATTGCATCTGTATTAATATTAAAGCATCTTTATTTTTATTTGTCTTTAATATGTTAATTTTATAATGTGATACATATTTTTGTTCAGAATAATAAAACACTAAGAATTAGCCCGTATTACCCCACTGCAGGGCAAAAGGCCTTTTTTTTTCTGGTGGGAAATCATCAAATGACCCCTCCCGCTCTGGGTGGAGCGGAAGGGAGTGTCAGACTCTTACTGACTAAAACCCACCCATGTTCCTTCCTTCGCCCTTTATGTTCCGGGGTAGCGGTAACCCTTTCGGACAATCCCGCTGAGGGCAAAAGGCCTGCCTTTCCTTTTTTCACTTGACTCGATCCTGAGCCAGTGTGGAATAATGTTTTTTTCGTTTTTTAGGTTTGAAATGGATGACAGAGTTTGTCTCTGTTAAATAACATGATTTTAAGAAAGCTATTGTCAATAGCATCAATAATACCTAAGCTAAACATATTGACGTTCACAAAAACAAAAAGAGACTTGTGTTCACCAGTTTACAGGAGAAGTGAGATGATGATAAATAATTACTAGAAAACAACGTTACGAGGCTACAATGAAGGAGAGTTCTGGCCCCGAACATCGTGTGTTCAAGAGGCATAACAAATAATATGGCTAGAGAGATATTTGCTCGACCCCGAATGTTTGAGCTACTGAACCATCTGAATAATATATACTATCAACGTCACAGGGAATGCTAAAGGAAAACCCGTATATTTGTAGGTTTCTAATAATCTTTATTTTGCACGAATAATACGGGTAGCCAGAAGCCCAAAAGTCTGACGACCAGTCTTACCAAGGGGTATCGTATTACACAGTAACTGGGTTGTGAAGGTCAAATAGGTTTTTTTTAAATGTCGCAGCATCATGCTGAGATAGGAGTCTTTTGGCCTCGTATAGGACTTTCTGTTTCTTTTTTATTTTTGTTACTTTTTTTTTATCATATAACTTGATTTTTTGTTGGGTTTAGTTTAGTTTGTGATATTCCTGTACGAGTCTCAGTAAATACTTTTTTCTTTTCTATAGGCAGTCGCTCCATGTAAAATACTGGTATTCAGTTGCATCCGGTGAGACTGGAAGCCGACCCCAACATAGTTGGGAAAAGGCTAGGCAGATTGATTAAATACGGGTAGACTGAAAATGTAGCAGTGAAATTAGCTATTGTGGTATCGACAGGCGTGGGTGGTGATTGAGAGGTTGTGAGTTCGAATCATTGGACTATTCTGGGAAATAAAGGGGCAAGGTTTCGTGTATTTCTAGCCTAACAAGATATTTAGACCAGCACATATACATATATAGCTGTAACTGTAACCATGAATTCAACACATGAGTCTAGAACTCCTAGCGTACAAATCATTCGTCGGCTATCAAAAAAAAAACAGACTTTACATAGAAAAGCGAAATGTACTGAACAGCTATTTTTTTTTTTTTAATCCGTTGAAAATTTTAACCGCATGTGTTTCAGAATCATGTACATCATCCATGGTAACAGCAAATGCGTCAATGTTCCTCCCATCCTGTATATGATAGCATTAATTAGATATCTCTTACACATAACGTACAAACAGATACCTACCAGCCGTTAGCAAAGGTTATAACCAATAAATGCAGACGACCGCAGGTACTAATCACTTTCAAATACCTATCTTAAAATAAAATATCTGCTAAAAGTATTCGCAGCGGAGCAAGCGAAACTAAGCTAGAAATGAGTTGAAGCCGGCCACACCCCTCGGCGGCAATCGGAAAGTTTTTATAGCGGCAACCGTAGAAAAACATCTTATCAACACGCCCTGAGGTTCTCAGTACTGGCGGTCACACAAGTGTTCAATCAGAGCTACCAAATCAATTGAGTGAAAATCTTCTACATTCTATTGGCATTACTTGTATACCATAATAAACTATGTAGGTATGGTGACTTGAATAAAAGACAATGCCCATGGATGTATGGAATCCCGTACCATGCTTCATCAAACTCAAACTTTGATTTTTATAGACTACTCTTACGAGTATCATATTAACTCCTACAAAAGTTTTTTTTTGTAAACAAAACCCAGGTTTCGGAGATTTTTAAAAAAAAATCGAAATAACCTGAAAACTAGGTACTTTATTTTGTTTGACATGTCATACACGAACGGCCATTATTCCTCTAAAAAAATGATAATTCTTTAAATAAAAATTATATTCTATTGTATTCTAGTTATTTTTAACTAATGTAGAATCGCAAGGTATAATTTTTGTACGTGTTTTTTGAAAGACGTGATCATGAAACTCAAAATTCAAGGTTATATTAATCATCTCTTTTGAAACGGAACGTCATGTAAAAGGAATACAACAAAATCAAAACTTTTTTTACTTTAAATTAAATTCCCTGTTTAAAAAACAAATCCCCGTAATGTCGTAAAAAATTATGAGTATAATTACTATGATATTTTGATCTTGATGCATGAGACTTTTTGGTACGACTTTTGGTCATTGTCCTTTACATATTCGAATTCTAAAAAGTCTTTCGTACTAATAAAATGGCAAAGGTCTGTAAATTATGACCAAAGATTAACCACTACCCAGCCAAGATGATAGAACCATCTGTAATGCCAATCAATTAAATTGTTCGTAACATTGCTGTACCTAACACGATTTGAAAGGGCTTTTCAACTTAACCTTCCCGTGAGATTCCCGTATCATCAACAAATCAGCAGATATATAGATAAAATATTCTTCTTCTTTCTTTTTTTTCCGTAGTACCCACATCAGCTATTGCAGGTGTCTGATATACATAGTTGAACCCCGTTCGAACAAGTGCGCCATAGGGGCTTGTTTGATGACATAAACAACCAAATCTGACCATATCCTTTCGGGGAAAACAGGCGATATGATATATGTTACATCCAGATCCATCCTCATCCCATCCGGGAGTTTTACCGATATTCACAATAAAACTTAAAGCGGCGCAGGATAACCTTTAACTGTAGTGGCCATCGTTTTAATGGTGCACATCAACTCTGTCATCAGAAGACAGCCACCACGCAACCATCGACGCGACGCTCTGTTAGAGTGACTCTCACCAGCCAATGTCACTCTTATCCAACCTTTTCAGAAGTTCCAGTAACTTCGTAACAAAACTATAGTTCGTTTTTTAATCCCAGGTGTAATATCAACCTTCTATACTAAAAAAACGCAAACATAAAAGACTTAAATTTCAGATTAGTATCTGGGATTAAAAAACGAACTATAGACGGCGCCACTTGCTGCGTCAAACTTATTCGAAACCGGAATGATTTTTGTCGCCGCCTCTACTGCCTAATAAAGTACTCGAGTCATTCCGAGGCGGCGGTAGTCAGGCGGGGCCACCTCGTCCAACTAAATGTTACACTGACCTGATAACTTGCCACACTTAGCTTAAGTTTTTGTGTGGTTCTGTTAGAATACCAAACTTTATGGTGTAGGTGGTGTAACTTATATAGGGCAACTGAAAAACTAGCAGGTGACAGAGAACTTACTGATTGACAGAATGGACTTAATTGTAATGAAACGAAATGAAATTGTTTAATGACGTGTAAACGTTTACTTAACGTTTACACGTCATTAAAAAAAAATATGTAAGCTAGATGAGGTCGGCGAAACAAACCCAAAGGAAAAGTCTTTTAAAGTCCAGACATAGTCTTGGTCAGATCGTAAGACCACCATGTAGATTGATGTCTGAAATGGTCTTTTGAGGACAGTACTACACAGATTTGAGTGGACCTGTCCAGTCAGTGCAAGCATTTGTCAGTAATCGTGTAGATCAACTCAGAACTTGTGAAGTCGTGCCTCTTCTTCTCCTTTCGGCGTCGTCAATGGTTCAATTTAATTTTTTTTTGAGTAAAATGTTGACCCTCAGTCCATTCCCAAATCCCTGTTGAAACTGTATGGTGCCTGTCTTCCAGTGATAAAGTCTCATGAGCCAATAGTTGGACAGGTTAATTACAAGGAGAAAAAGTAATGACGACAATACAAGCTGAGGAAAACTTACTTCTACCTCCTTTGCCCGTGACATCACAGCGGGTACTATTAGAATACCAGCGTACCGCGACTTTAAATGTCGCAGCATCATGCTGAGATAGGAGCCTTTTGGCCTCGTACAGGACTTTCTGTTTTTTTAACTTTCTTTTCATTTAATTTTGTTTAGTTTGTGATCTTCTTGTGCGAGTCACAATAAATACTTTTTCTTTCTTTGGGATTATACCTATACTCTGTCCATAAGGTAAACCGTTTTTTGACAACACAAAATACATTAATTGATAGGTACAGACGCCAGCAGGTCAAGCTACCCCAAACTGTCAAATTTTTCCAATCAACCTTGAACCTTAATGATTTAGTAATAAAGTTGAACATCTATTAAAGAAATTTGACAGATTGTAGTAGCTTGATGTGCTGCCGTCTGTACACGTACGGTATTATAATGTCATAAATAAGATAATTCAATAAGATAAGGCAGCATATATATTTATTTTATTACGCATTTTAAAGTTAACTTTTACGTAATCTGGAATATGTGTGTTCCAAGACAGCTGTCAAAAAACGGAATGGACAGGGTATATATCATGTCCAGAAAAGTGAAAAGAAAATACAAGGTCCCGAAATATAGACTTAGTTTATACCTACTCGTACACCTGAAAATCTCTGCAGATGGTCAATGCAGCATTTAGTGATGTCAATTCAGTTCCTCGGATCGCATGTGGCGAATCAAATAACTTTTTGAATGCTATAATCATATTTTTACGAGCAATAGCTTCCGCATTGCAATATGAATGTCTAAATTATACGACAGACAGTCTCCTAAATTGTTTGCCAGCTTTATTTTATTAGAATTTTCGATATGAAGTAAACAATCCTATAAGGGCGACAATCTGTGGCATTGTTTTTTAGAATATGTTCGGATTTGTATTTACGTTTACCAATATCGGGGTGATTTTGGCGCGAGGCCATAATCGGAACTAACGCCACCGTCTTGCATTTTGAATACATTTCAAATAATTAGTATAATTGAATTACTGAGACAATTTTCAAGTTATGAAACAACAAACTGAAAGTCGTTCTTAATAAAGTTCAAATTTCATTGCAACCAAAAACTTTGATCTTTTTGTTGCAAAATAGTAAACGAACTTGGAATACATTTCACTAAAGTACATGATTAAGTGGCGATGTAATGTAAATTATCTGAGATTATGAACACTGCTGACAGGACTAAACTAATATTAATATCTTTTAAATATTAGTTTAGTCCTGTCAAATTAGTCAGCACCTGACGTAAAATGGCGTATTTTTAGTAGCCAATTTTTTAATCACGTCTAAACTTGTCTGTTCTTGTCTTGTGTATCTTCATTTGACAGGACTAAACTAATATTTATCTTCTGAAGAAAAAGATGCACTGAACTTAAATTTAGTTTAGTTTGTGAACAAGGGAATCGGTGCCATTGCCTCATTCCTTGTTAAAACATTAGCCCAACCGCAGCGAGCATTAAACTCTTTAAAATTGGACGTGAATAGTGCCAAGCTATAAAGATTTGAACCTCGTTCCAAAATTTTACAATGTGATTAATAAAAATCAAATTAGAAAGGCCGAAGTGGGTCAGTTTCAGTTCTGAAAACACGTGGCGATTTGATTAAACACGAAACTAACTACGTTAACATTCTCTTAAGAATGGAGTTGAATATGATTGTAGGGGAACTAGGGGACTAGTTGTTAGATATTATTTTTATATTAACGTACACTTCGATTTTTATTTTCAAACAAGATTTACATAATATAAGCTAACAGCCTTAAAATAATATTAATAATATGTAGTGTAATATTTTCGAACCGTTTGGGGTTGAAACACTAGGGCCATGGGGTCCGAGTGCCCACTTGGTTTTTCGAGATACGAGTATCGCCAAGCGGTTGGTCGACTGTTCACGTGATCAGAGAGCTGGCCTATTTTTTGGCCAAAGAATCAGTATTGCATTTTTCGGCATAACCTGGAGGAAAAATCGTAGTTCTTAAGTTTCGGTTAGCCTTTGCCTTGTTTGGTTAATCCTTCCAGTTTTAAGGGGGATGCGTTGAGGTAACCAGCTAAATGCAAATTGTCCTAAGTATTTTTGCAATTTGCAGGTGCAGTGTCAGGTTTTAGGTATGTTGAATTTTGCGGACTACCTTGGCGCTTAAGAGCTTTTCTCCCCAAAACCACACAAATCAATTTTCAAGCTATCATCAATCGTCCACTCAATTCCAAATTCAAAACCAATCAAACAGCCAACCTAACAATCCATCATTGACAAATGGCAACAGGGATACCAACATTCCAAGTTTAAACAGTAAACTTAGTTCAAGACAATGGCGCTAGTTGCAATAGATACGTCGGACCGTGTCGGCCTCCGGAAATTGGCCCCGCAGAGCCTTGCCTTTGCCTCGGTCGCTGCAAAGAGCATGTGTGGCTTGACTTTTGACCCATTGAACTTAAGAGTGTGAGTGTTTAAAAGGCAAAATGTAAAGTTACTTTGCGTATTTTTAGATTCGAGCTATTCTAGGCGCCTGCAGTCTTTTATGCGCTTTTTCAGTCGAGGTTTGTAAAGTTGCGGCAATTTTTACACTAGGCGCTTGGGAATTTTCATTACATACTTTTGGGAACTGCGGGGTAATTGCGTAACACACTATCAGTAGCAATGGCTTTCATCTTGAGTGTTAAACAGCATTCATTGCGTTATTTACGTTGTCGAGCAGACAAATTTTTCGAACATTTATAGCAGTGGATTAGCAATATCCTTCAAAATGATTCAGATTGTGATGGATAGTGTGTTACGCAAATAGGGTGCTGTTCTAATACCTACTTTAGGTACTTCCTCTAGACACTGAGTTGTATGAGCTAAATTCCTGCTTCAATGCATAATTACTCTGTACCTACAATGTAGGTATAAAAAAGCCAATACATGTCAAGAAAAACAATATCGTCGGTACTGTAGGCCGACCGCTTAACTGAGACGTTGCCTGAGGTAGCTGCGCGGTGCGGGAGGGGTGATAGTTGTCACAAGTTGACGAATCACTGAGCTCTCGCATCACGTCCCCAAACCCCTCTTAACTATTTATTGTGTGAAACAAACACGAAACAAAAGAAAAACGTATTAAAAGAGCAATCATCGGACATAAAGAAAAGAAAACAAAACAATACCTGTCAAAAGTCATTAATAACATACGAACTATTAATTATCAAAGTAATTTCGTAGCAATAAAAAAGCTGTGAATTACTCATATAACATGAAAATGTTCATAATTTATAAATCGCAGCTATCGCAGCTCGCGTGACCTTTCATTTGGACACAAATACCAATTTGGTAATACCAATTCACATTTCGATCCACAAACTAATATACAACCTTAGGAAACCAGCAATAAATTTCAAAATCGATTGGCTGTAACCGCAGACAGTGTAAAAATAATGTTGTATCAGTAAAACACTGTTTTCAGAAGTTTATTGTTTTGTTTCAGTGTTACTCATCGAAAGTTGTAAATGATTGTAAACCCTTGCATGTTATGAGAGTATGAATTTTAATTTTCAAACTATCTTTATTAAGTTGTAGTAGGTACTTAGGGAGCGGGTGAAAGTTTCGTGCTGAGCGAGTTGCGCTTCGGTAGTTTGAGCATGTCTTGCAAGTATTAAAGGAATTTATGGGCAGATGAGTTAATCTAGTTTGGTGAAGTAATGTTTTAATCACTGGCTGGCTATAATAGTTTACGATTTTTAATTAAGTATTTGGGATCAGGCACCGTCTAAAAGTATGTTTAGACAAAACAAATCAGATTGATCTGATTGTATGTTTGTTTTGTCTAAAGGTAGGTTCTTGAGAACCTACCTTTTCATGATGTTTTTGCCATTTCTTTCTAAAACAAATGAAAAAAACATCAAGAAATTATCTGAAGAAAAAGAAATGTCACACAGGTTTACACAAAAAGGATTTGGTGGAGTTGGGATAAAATGTGCATTCGCTCATTTTCGTCGACGCGTTTCGCTCGTGTGCACACTTTAGGTCAATTTAGACACTAAAAAGTTTGCAAATGCTTTGCCAACCAAGGAGAAAAAGTTTAAGGTCAAAATGTCCATGTCATTTGCAGCTACACGTTATAAACGCTTATCATAATCATTTCCACTGCAAGCAAAGACAGCGTATTTTCCAACACTAATCTAGCGATGATAAATGATAAATGATTTTATTTCAGTAAGCAGGTTTGTACAAACCATTTTACACGTCAATCATGTTATTTTAAAAAAAATATGAGGTCGGCGTTTCCTATCTGACTACTCTGACAAGAAAAGACGAAAGAAACTCAGAGGTCACAGTATCTTTTAAAGTCCAGGCATAATCGTGGTCAAATCATGGAAAGACCTTGTAGATGAAATGAAAAATACTCCCAAAGGAAAATGAAAAAGTAAATATCACAGTAGCACTCTATCTACCCAGCAAACCAGTCATTACTTCCCAAAAAAAAAACTTAAAAAGATAAAAGAACATGAAAAGTAATCAAAACATCTCCTAACATCTTATACTTGGGAAAAGTTAGTCAATTTAATATTAATATTCGTGCCGCGTAGTTGGACTTCCACCTTAATTGCTGAGCAGTCCGTTGTGGGCTTAGCGCGATGATTTGTGGCTTAGAGCTGCCGAAACGAATACCCTGGTAATGAAACACAGTAAATTGTGTTAGGATGTGGATCTGGACATCGTTTCTGAGGACTAGGTGACCTTGAGAACCAATAAGTTGGCATTTTTTATGTTCTGACAACATGTACTATCGCCAAATCCCTATATCGGACCATTTTGAAAACAAAACCCCGTGCACATAATGACCACAGCTGCGTCCGTAAGTAAAACAAAAGAGGATCCTTTTTAGGTCGACTAATATATCCGATGCAAGCAGGAATAATCCTTCCGGTGATATCATAATGGAAGATTGGTCCATCAAAATCAAAAGTCATTTAGTCAAATTAGGCTGAGAATTACCTGTTTTCAAACGTCAAAATTACATAGATAGTCCCCCAAAACGCCCGCCCTTTACTACTTCCTAGTGCTTTCGCTGGGAAGAAGAAGTGGCGCAACAAACTCGCCAGCAAAGAAATTTGTGATGAAGAAATCATACATTATTTTCAAAATCAATCTCAAATCATTTATATCAATTAAACCAAGTACAGGCACTTTTGTCAAGGAGTTGGTTAGTCAGAAATATGAAGCTAGTTGTTAATTTCAAAGCGTAATAGGTATCTATGGAGAAGAAAGAACCTCCAAGCTGAGCATCGCCAGGCTGGGCAATTTTTTTTTACCTAAATTAGTTGGACTTTTTATGGAAGGCAATATTTTCCGTTAATTCAATGGGGTAAGGAAACAGGCAGCTGCTGGCCGGACTATACAAGAGGCTAGTAGACTACTAACCATCTTAGTTTGAGCCTTTATGAGAGAAAAATAAAATCAGCAGTAGGTACCAACAAAAAAAAAAACAAATGAAAATCAACACACCTTGACGATCCTCCCCCAGTGCATAACACTGCAGTAGATCAATTCTGTTTGCAAACTATTACGTCAAATGCAACGAGAAGTAATCGGGTCAGTGATTCGCGCTGGCAACACGCCACAGCACCATGCAGTATGTTAACATGTGTGTGTGAACATGTTACAGATGTTTCGGAATTCTGATAAAGTATCTTGGCAAGGGGTTACAGTATTTTTGTAAGAGAAGCCAGTAAAATTGCTAGAATTCTTACTCCTGCAATTGCCATAGGTATTCAGGGAACTAAAAGAAATCGTGATAACAACTACATTCCTTTCACAGTAATTTTACCTCTAGCAGCAATAGCAACCTTATTTTCACGAAAATAAAGATCGCTGTGATTTTGACAGACTTTTCAATGGCAGCAACCCAACAGCCACCTAATTGCAACGGCAATAAAGATCACAATGATGTTGCAAAACTCACCGAAGAAGTCGGATAAGAGTGACACTGGCTAATTACTGTCACTCTAGCAGAGCGTCCCATCGATGGCGGCTGTCTTCTGATGACAGAGATGATATTTACAAATGTCATATTTATCTTAATACATATAATCCTTCTGTACGTGTGTTTGTCACCTAACTCCTCCTAAACGGCTAGACCGATTTGGATGAAATTTTGTGTGTATATTTCAATGGGTTCCTGAATGGTTTGAAAACATAATTGGAACCGGTAGGTGGCGCTGCTTTTCCAGGCAGGACGACGTCTGCCGGGTCCGCTAGTACAAATATATATTTATAAGTATCATTTACAAATATTGTAAAAGTAAATGATTTTTCTAGAATGTGTGTCCAAGTGTATGAGTTACAGTTGTCACAGAACGTAAAAATCAATGTCTTAAAAAGAAAAACAATATACAATTTAATTAGCAACGAGTTTGTTTTTGTCTAGACTCTTGATTGTCCTATGGAGCAGGACCAGCATGTTTCCAAGCATTCTTATCTTGGATATAATCCTCTAATTTGTAATATCGTTGTTTACAAATGTGTTAAATTAATGTCGACATTATAGCGGCACGTTGTATACATATACATGATGATGTCTAAAACACTATTATGGTCGACCTCGACTTTTAAGTTAAAAATGGCGGTTCAAATTGAACTTTACTGAATAGCACTGCTGCAAGCAGTGAAGCGATCACATAATGTGACCTCAGACGAGGTCGTTGTAAAACGTCAAAGTTCATACAAGATCCTCCATCAACTTCAAGATTATAATCACTGCAGACCTATGACCTACTCATTACCATTAGGTTTAATTTATTATTATAAAAAGTATGCATTATCCTAGCCCAGGCAATGATCTACCTGTGTGCCAGATTTTATTAAAATCCTTTAAGCCGAAAGACGTGAAAGAGAGACAGACAGTCAGGGTGACTTTTGCATTTATAATATTAATTTAAATAGAGTATGGAAGTATGAATTTTAAAATTGTATGAACCCGCATACTGACCGAGTACGTAAAGTGTGCCTGGGCATATACTTACGTACTTAGGGGTCATAGATAGTTGCTGGTATTGGTATAGGTCTGCCACCACTGCTCTCTAGAAACGTTGAAGGAAAACATCGTGAGGCAACCGGCATATCCTAGAACCAAAATTTCGAAGACATGTGACATGTACCAATCCTCAATGGGCCCGCGTGGTAGCTTATAGCCCACTCCGTCTCGAAGAGAGGAGCCCTGTGGCCCTGCAGTGCGATATGCTGATTATGCTATACCAGAAACAACATCGCATCGTCAATCAAAACTTCCTTTATATCTTTTACAAAGTTCCACAATACTTTTAGTATCCAATGCATCACTGTGACTCCCTGACCTTACATTTCAAAGTCGGCACGCCAGCCGCGACTGCAGATAAGCCGGTAAGCCCGAATTCATAGTCTACTGCATTATAAGGGGCTAATAAAGTTTAGCTTGTACGTTTGACCTCGTAAACTAGGTTATTTTCAGTTTTCAGGCATAGATTTTGGGTGCAAGGTTAAGTATGAATTATTTTAAGTAGTTTTAATTGTTTGGACGTTGCAGTGTGTCTGCGGGCTTATGGATTTGTGTTTTGTTTTTAATGTGATTTGTCTTGTTTTGATAACGAAGATGAAGATAAGTTAGTGAGTATTTATAATACAAAAATATATAAACGTATATATATATATATATATATACGTTTATATATTTTTGTATTATGTATTTATTTAAGTATACTTATGTATTTTTTTTTGCATTATATGTGTAGGTATATTTATATTTTAGTTTTAGACTTCACACACTCATATTTTTCTCTTCTTGTTCTCACACACTATTGTCTACATTTATCTTTTACTTCTTCTTTCGCAGGTCTGCTGGAAGAAATTTCTTAAGAAATAAGGAGTACCTTTGTACTCATATTTTAAATGTCATATCCTTATGTATTGTACTGTGTGTACATAAATAATAAAATAAATAAATAAGTTTATTGTTTGTTTGTTTTTTAATTATATGGGTAAGTGTCCTGTTTTTTCGCTATAGTAGTAGTTGACTTTTCTCAGGTATCATTTCTTATTAATGTTCAGTGTATTACAGGTGGGACTCATGGCTAAGTAATAACAGCCGCACGGATCGATCGATCAGATCAAACTACGCTTGCCGCGGTCGTTCCGTGGATGGCTTGACATACCGAGACCCCTCTGTGCCTCGGAGAGCACGTTGAGCTATTGGTCTCGGCTGTCATTCGTGGATATTTGACAGTCGTTACCAGTCGTCAGAAGCCCGAAAGTCTGACAACCAGTCTTACCAAGGGGGATACCCCATGGTAAGACTGGTTGTCAGTCTTTCGGGGTTGCAACTCAGTAATACGATAGTATAATAATAATTATACTACATTAATAATAATGAAAAATGTTTAAGCGAGTAAAATACATAGGTACCTAATAGGATATAAAATAATTCTAACTTAATAATAAAGAAAATGAATAAAATCGCTTCCTCTTTCTACTTATTTAAAAATTTGCTGTGCCCGACAGGGTCCATAATTGTTTCTATTATTTTTCTTTTATTTACCACCTGTAATTGTACATTATGGATTGCAATAAACGATTTGAGATTGATTACCGAGTAATACGACAACTTAGTAATACGACAGTATTACTGGTAGGTACCACGTTGGTACAGGCAGGTCGAACAAGTGCCACAGTAAGACAATAAAACTATAAAAATAATTTGCTTTAATAGCTTATATAGAGGTATAAAGAACAGGGTCTAAAGTTCACTCATCCTCCATAGAAAAGGGAGGATCCTCCGACCAGACGGGTTAGTGCCCGATGTTGGGATATTGTATATATGCTAGTCGCGCAGTAAACTTTACTTGCGCGATTCAGGATTTTGCGTGACGTCAGTGAGATGCGTTGTTCGCATGTGGCGATGTGGAAGCCACCACACATTTCCTTGAAACACACGATATACATAGTTCAAGATGAGCATACTTAGCAGCAGCGATACCATCATATTCTCTTCTTATGGCAAGCATCGTTTCTGCGTCATGGTTTGAAGATATTAAGAACTTTTTAACGCCGTTTCTAATGTTTGGCTATGTATCCTTTACCCCTAATACATAAATCAATCATCCGGGAGTCTATCTGCATGTTTACCAACCTAAACAAAATGAAAATTCTTCAAGAAAATGTAACAACCCAAATAATATTTGTAAAAGTTATTTTCTAGAAGGCAAACATATTGGCAGATGTTTGCGGTATGCATGTACTGTGGCGTGTTGCCAACGAGAATCACTGACCCGATTACTTCTCGTTGCAATTCAGGTAATAACGGGAAAACAGAATTGATCTACTGCAGTCTTGTTTACTATGGAGGGGCCCGTGGCTAAATAATAACAGCCGCACAGGTTGATCGATCAGGTTAAGCTATGGTTGCCATGGTTGGTCTGTGGATGGGTGACCATCTTTACATACCGATACCCCTCGGTGCCTCGGAAATCACGTTAAGCGGCTGGTCCCGGCTGTCATTCGCGGATCTTTGACAGTCGTTACGGGAAGCCCGAAAGTCTGACTACCAGTCTTACCAAGAGGTATCGTATTACCTAGTAACTGGGTTGTGAAGGTCAGATAGGTAGACACTCTATGTAAAATACTTGTATTCAGCTGCATTCGGTTAGACTGGAAGCCGACCCCAACATAGTTGGGAAAAGGCTAGGCAGATGAGTGTTGTTTACTGTGGACTTCGTGTTATTTGTGGGAAGGTAAATGGAGGGTATGTAAGAGAGTCCTGTAGTTTTAGTAGAAGGAGCTTGATCAGCCCTAACCAAAGAAGCCCTAACGTTAGCGCTTATTTCGTTAACGTAAGCCTTTTGCATGAACGAAAATCTCCAATAAAAAATGCCTTCACACACGATTTTAATAGCAGTGGTGGTCCAGTGGTACCGGCCGCAACTCACGAGTTGTAGGTCGTGAGTTCGAACCCAAGCTGGCACTTGTACTTTGTGTAACTTATTTAATCACCACTTCTCTCTAAACGGCCAAGGAAAACTTCATGAGGAAGCCGGTATGTTCTAGAACCAAAAATTCAAAGACATGTGACATCCACCAACCCGCACTGATTCCGCGTGGTGGATTATGCCCCACTCCCTCGAGATCAGGCGTGTCCCAGTAGTGAGTGTTATAGGCAGATTATGCTATCCTGGTAAGCTGCATTGCTGTGTTTTGTTTTGCTATACACAGAATCAAAAAAATCAATATCAAAAGTCATTTATTCAAATTAGGCTGAGAATCAGCACTTTTAGAACGTCAAAATTACAAAAGACGGTCCCCCAAAATGCCCCTTCACCAGTTCGTAGTGCTTTCGCTGGGAAGAAGTGGGAGACAGGATAATAACCTCAAACGTTGGTAAAGCAGACTTCCAAGGGTGTCAGTGACCACTTCAAATGACTTGAGGTCAGTATTGATCATATTACATTATGCAAGACCATACCGGAAGACCGTCTGCAGTGGCAATGATTCAATATGGCAGACGGAGACGCTTTCACAGAGCAATTTAGGTAATAAAGATGTTATCATACTGCGTACGCGTTTCCTTATGTTATTGACACAGGATATGACATAAACTGGTTTCAATTGAATGTAATATCATTACGTTGCTTTAGATGATGGATTGTAACACTCAAGACCACGTCTTCCGAGTTAGTGAAATCAATCTGCCTAGCCTTTTCCCAACAATGTTGAGGTCGGCTTCCAGTCTCACCGGATGCAGCTGGATACTTTACTGAGTATTTAACCTGGAGCGACTGCCTATCGGACCTCCACAACCCAGTTACTGGATAATACGATACCTCTTGGTTAGACTGGTTGTCACACTTTCGAGGTTCCGTAACGACTGTCAAACATCCACAAATGACAGCTGACTTAACGTGCTTTCTGAGGCATGGAGGGGTCTCTCGGTATGTAAAGATGGTCACCCATCCACAAACAAACCGCGGCAAGCGTAGCTTAACCTAATCGATCGACCCATGCGGCTGTTTTTACTTAGCCACAAACCTCCTTCTGAATTAGTGAAATGTACCCATGATGCCCCCCTGTTGATGAACATGACCCCATGTTTTAAAGTACAAAGAGTCTGCAACATTAGCTATAGTAAATCGCATGAAACCAGAACAAAAATTGCCCGCCTATGGCCCCTTGAAGTCGTTAAAAATAAAGAACGATAATTTTCGCCAAATTATTCCTTCAAACACTTCCCTACAGGAAAACAATCACCTGTTCCAAAACCGAGAAGCAGATATAACCGGTAAAAAGCAGTTGTAACCAGTTCACAATATAATTTAAGTTGCACGAGTGTTCGGGAGAATTGACATAGCAATCATAGCCCCAACTCGCTGACATCCGTTTACAATTGACATCTTTATGACTGTACATGTTACTGTCGAGTGTGACTGTACCAAATGTACCGGAGATATGCCGACTCAAATATGTTTTGACGAATTGTTGCAATGATGTGGAATCGGAAGTATTTGATGATTTGAAAACAATAATACAGGGTGGCAGGGACATCGAAGCGCCAACTGGAACTATGAATTCAGCACATGATTCCAGACTAGTGAGGAAATTTGCCGTCGATTAACAAAAAAAAAACTACTGTGTCATAGAAAATTGCAATACGCGGTCAAAATGAACAGCAATTATTTACCGACGGAAAATTTCAACGCAGTTGTTTGAAAGAAGAATAGAAAGAAAATACGCTTATTTGCGGTGAACGTGACACAAAAAAGAACAATAAGAAATGGTTGACATGCGTCACATCCACACAAAACGGCTATCGCTCGCGGTTTCAGAATCATATACTGAATCCATGGTAACAGGTTGCGCATAGACGTCGATGAGCTACCAGTATTTAACAGGATTCAATAAAAAATAATTGACGATTTAAAAGTCAATGGTCTTAGAAACGTGCATAATGATTCCCGCTTGCTAACGCAAAGCATTTCTCAACAAAGCATTGGCAACCAAAACATACATGACCAAAGTCCTCTTGCACAAAGTGACGTTACTCCTATTAGATACTTGCCCGTGTTCGTTAATACCCAGTCTGATTGTCAAATCTTGTATACAATATCGTCTTTCATTGAGCACCGAAAGCAATTACTTTGTCTTTGATTAGCACCAATAGATTTAGGGACAGATACAAATGTCCGTTGGCGTAGAACAGCTTGGCTCTACATTGTACTGTCTGTGTGTTGTTGTGTGTCATGTTGTCATTGTGTGGTTTGTGTTGTGTGCATCTTATGAGAATCACATACACTATAGTAACCGTGAGAACAATAAGGTTATCGCAATGACCAAAGCCTTGATGACCAAAGCATTGATGACCAAAGCATTGATGAGCAAAGTCCTCTCGCACAAGGTGACATTTCTATATTCACTTGCAGTACGTATGCTGATGGTCAAAGCTGAATACAATATCGTCTTTCACTACTGAGCACTAAATGCAATTATTTTGTCTTTGATTGGCACCAATGCATTTAGAGACAGATACAGACTTATCTGTCTGTCCAATTCAGAGCTATTCAAAGCTGGACGTTTGTCCAGCGTTGCTCTGAATTGAACTATCTTGTGAGAATTATCTATCTATGTATACTAATAATAAAGTTGAAGAGTACACAGGTATTGGACAGGTATTTCGAGAGATTAGCGCGTTCAAACAATATGAAGGCGCTAATCTCTCGAAATACCTGTCGGAAATTGATTTGAAAAAAACATTTTTGTTTGTGATAGCCTAATTCTTGAAGAAGGCTATATGCTACATAACATTATGCTAGAACTATTAAGGGCCAAGTAAAAAAAAAAATAAGAAAAAACGTTAAGCAAAAACGAAGTAATAGCGCGCGCAGGCGATGCGATACGACCGACGGAGTGGGTCAGGGGAACAAGAAATATCACGCGGACGAAGTTTCGGGCAGAAACTAGTACCATAATAAACGTGAGGACAGTCAGACTATGGAGATATGATCACGGTAAGGGCATTGCAATGGCTTTCGCAAGCTGTGGTTATGTATCAGCGTTAACACAGCTATAGGACGTTTCTACCACCAATTCAATTGACACAGACCCTTTTTTTTTTTTTTTTTTTGGGATGGGAAATCATCAAATGACTCCTCCCGCTCTGGGTGGAGCGGAAGGGAGTGTCAGACTCTTACTGACTAAAACCCACCCATGTTCCTTCCTTCGCCCTTTATGTTCCGGGGTAGCGGTAACCCTTTCGAACAATCCCGCTGACCCGGCAGGCTTCAGCCCTAAGGGGCCCCTCAAATTGTTGACACAGTCCCTTAGTTCTCCTTCAAGACACCTTGCTCAATCCATTGAGATATAATATGGCTTCATATAATTTGAGATAAAATGCGGATAGGACCAGCAGTTTTGGTAGATGTTTGGCAGTAACTATTAAGGCGTTCCTAAACGGAGTGTACTGCCAAAAGTATCTGCAATATTATCGAGTATGGTCCGCCAATAGCAACAACATATTAATGTAGAAAATGTATTTCCCGGCAATATTTCCCCAACAGTTTAGACTGTAGTATTTGCGTTTACATGGACAACAATGGCTGATGAAATAAATTAAAAAGTGTGGCATCAATAATTGCCGGAGTGGCTGGACCACCCTGAAAATATTGCTAAGTATTAGAGTTTTTCTTCTCAAAAGAGAGGAGGCGTGTGTCCCAGCAGTGGGAACATTATAGGTTGATTATGTTTTTTTTTTAATGTTTATTGAGTTTAAAGTATGGCCGACAGGGATCATTGCTGGGAAATTATTGACCGTTTAGGAGCACCTATAGATGTTGCATTAGGAACTATTTTTGTATACTTAGCAGGCAAAAAAACAAACCGAAATTAACAGAAACAATCCCCCTATACTTCCTAATGACCGAATAATCCTCGTGTCGAATTTCGACTACTCTCAAATTTTGCCCAGTCCCCGTTTCCCGTAGGAGCGTGCTTCTTTCAAATTGGACTCATTAGTTACTTGTACGTCACACATCCATCACGTTCATATGTACCTACCTATACACGACGGTGGCCATATTTTATAATTTCTTCTAGATTAATAATAGTATTAAAAGAGGTAAAACTGTTGCTTGTTTGTGTAATCTCTGGAAGTACTGATCCAAAAATATTCCTCTGTTTTTTTTTTTTCAAATATAGCAGCATCATGCTGAGATAGGAGCCTTTTTGGCCCCGCACAGGTCTTCCTTTTTTGTGGTTTTCACTATTGTGTTAGTTATAATCTTTATAAGATAATTATAATCTTTATGAGATAATTATAAATATACTTATTAGATAAACTTAAAAGTTTCAATGTTTTTTTTTTATTGTCTTTGTGATTTTGTGTATGTTCTATTTTATTGTTTGGATTTCCTGTGCGTGTCCCAAATAAAATATTTTTATTTCCTTCTTTCTGTGATAAAAGGCTACTCTACCAGTGTCATAGGAAGTATTTTATGGTATAGACGTATTAAACGTTGGCGAAGTCACGGACAGAATCTAGTATTGTAAATATATAGTACCTATTACAAAAACAAAAGCGAGTCAGGCTGTCTCTTCACCAAACTGGTGCCGTATTAAGACGGTTTAATGCCATCAAGATTCCGATGTCAGAGAGAGAAGGAGCTATACATGACCGAGAGCACCATCTCTTTTTCGGACAATCATGATGGCATTCATACTTCGTACGCCTGATATGGTTTTTTTTTGGCTGCAAATACTTAGGTACTTGTTTGTTTAAAAAAACGAGAAACGTCGTATTAAAACTCATGTTAGCACACCTACGATTTTCCTGTGCAAGTATTATTTTTCCAGAAAAAATCTTCCATGAGAAAATATAAAATGCATATTTTCGCCAAAAATTAACTTAATTAAATCAAGTCTACAGCCACCGCTTGCAGACTTTTATTATGATAAAAAATACGAAGTTTTCACTACCGTGCACATAGGTAGGAACATCGTACATCTATCTATACATGCATAATATCTAGACACTACAGGAAAACGTTGACCGCTGGGCTTATTAGTCGACTCGCACGAAGTTACTCGCCCGAAATGGGCGAATCGTCACTTTTAAATAATATCATTTTTTCTATAGGCGACTCGCACGAATTTGCAAATTTTGAATTTTATGCGATGAAATTAGGAAAAAAGTACACGTTTTATAATATTTAACTCTTATCACTTCTGTGCGCTAGAGTCCTAAATACCTTAGGGCTAATTTTTCAATCGACCGATAATTGTTATTCGTGGAATAAAATTGACATCTGACAGTTTTGTATGGAAGAACTGTCTAACATTCAAAGTTATTCCTCCGATTAAATATATTGAATAAAATTCATCATCATCATTTCAGCCGAAAGAAGTCCACAGCTGGACATAGGCCCCCTAACACCTCCACTTCGAGCGGTTCCGAATAAAATTCAAAATGTCCCAATTCGCGCGAGTCGCCTATAGCAAAAATATATTAATTTAAAATGTCGATTCGCCCGTTTCGGGCGAGTAAATTCGTGCGAATCAACTAATAAGCCGGAACATCATACTTCTATCCATACATGCGTAGATACTACGAGAAAACGTTGACCGCTGAAACGGACGAAAAGAATTCCAACTTGGATATATTTCAGTAGAGAGAAGGGAATACGTGGCTGAATATTTTATCTTCATGCTGATTCTATCTGAATACTATGAAAGAGAAATAGTCTTGTATTAGGATACCGGTGTTTCACTCGATGGGTTACAGGGATCTTCGTAAAAGGTTGATATGCAGCCTCATTGGTTAGGCTAGTTCACTAGAAAAGGCAAGTACTGGGAAGAAAAGTGTGATATTGAAGATAGATAAAACGTTTATTCAGTGCAACAAAAGTGTGTCTTTTGTTACAAGTATTAAAAAAAAACTAAAAAAAGGTAAAGCAAAAAAAAACAAAGATTAAAAAGATAAATTGACCCATAGACACCTCGTATAAGTAAATCTATAACGGTCGATCACCACTGGGCGGTATGTGTCTCATGGTTGCACCAAATGGGAGTCCAGCTCAGCATATGCCAGGAAGATAGTTTTTGAGCACAAAAAGTGTCAGCTATTTTTTTTATTAAAATTAATTATGATGCATAAGGATACGCATAATCAGCCTATAATGTTCCCACTGCTGGGACACAGGCCACCTCTCTGTGGGTGGGAATGGGCCGACACTGCACTCCAACACGCGGGCCCAGTGCAGGAGGTCTACTACGAAGTGCAAAGTGTTAATGATCGGATCGGACCGACACATGGCCGAACCGAATATTATTGAAAATTGCGAAAAAAGTTCGGATCGGCTCAGTTGGGTCGGGAACATAGTCAATATTCGAAAGAGTGTAGGACCGGGACCGACCGAACCAAATAGTAACTTCGTAGCAGGAAACGGCCGAACATTCGGCCGATACCACTTCGGAGTAGACCCCCTGGTTGGTAGATGCCACATGTCTTCGAGTGTTTGGTTCTAATAATCATTTTGTTGAAATTATGATGACTGCATTCAAATATCAATTACAAATGATACGCAAGAATGACATTTTATTTCAACGAAATTGCAAGGCATAGGAATGAAAAATAAAACCCTAATGTCCATTCATAGACCTAATCAGCACTTTGAATTTTAAAAAAAACACCAGTATCCTGAAGGGTTCGTATATTTTGTCAAAATATACATAGTTGCATGGGCAGCAACGTATCCTACACAGATGTACACACAACCCCAAAACTTTTCAAATCAAACTTTTAGCTTGGAATGTTTACTGACAGTCCTATATGCTGCATTTCTCTCACCCGCACACACACACAGACACACACTCATAAGCCAACATAGTTTTAGTCTGTTCAAAAACTATCTGATGAAAATGTAAGAATTAGAAAACCTACCTGTGAACGCCAATTTGTATTGTCACTTACATATTGAGTGCTTTGATTTGATTACATATTTTGAATCCATAAACCCGAAATTCTAATTTTAAGTCACCTGAAAGAGGTTTTTCATTTGATAATTAAGGTCAATTTTATAACCTCAATTTTAATTATTATTCAATTACAATTTTAAAATTTAATTCAAACTATAGTCTGGTAATGGTTTTGTTTATAAAAATATTTCTAAATGTAATTTATAAGGAATTTGTAGGATTTTTTTGGGATTTTTGTTTTTTTTTATTAGGAATAGATACGCAACCCTGCAGCCTAATTGCGTAACCATTTTCGGCAAATGATTGAGATTAAATGGTTTCGTTTCGATCGCTTTTGTTTCATTTTACGAATTTTTATTAATCACACCTTTTTAATTTCTCTCTGGACCCAATTCTGAATTTCACACAGACGAAGTCACGGGCAGAAGCTAGTATTAAAATATGTGAAGTAGACACATGCCGCCATGAAAAACTGAAGTTTTCAGGGAAGTTTTCCTTAAAACTCGAACGTGAGACGGTCAGATTCCTATAAAAACTTACAAAAGTTGTCTTTAGAAAGAATATAAAAGCGTAATGAAATAGTCACGAGTCAAACTAATCAATACTTTGTTACAAGTGACATAAGAAACTTTGTTGAGTATCATAGTTTGCAACAATCATGTACTTCGTTTCAGCATTATTTCGGAAATTTTTATTTTTTCGTGTTGTTTTTTTTTCTGCATCTTTGGTCTAGTGGTCGCAAGCGCTACTGCTGAGCGTGAGGCCTTGGGTTCGATTTCCGGGTCGGGCAAAATGTTTGATGTTGTTTCATAGCATTAGTGGTATACGAATTAGTGACTTTTTTCCAAAAAAAGTCGGTTGTTTTTTTTTTGTAAAAAGTTACATTACTTCATATGTCCGCTATCGTAGTGTTGTGAAACCCAAATTCAGAGAGTCCTTGTAAAAAAAATTCGTTTTCAAAAGGATAACTTTTATAAAACCAAGGACTGTTTAATCTAACAACGTGACTGCTAGTTCTCCATTACAGATAAACATACGGCAGTATATTCGGACCGCGCCCTTCCGTTTGCCGAAGCAAAAAGCGGCTTCCGATTATTTATATTGGCGAAAAATGGAATATGCGTATCTAGTGACTGGGTAAAGACAGAACTATGTTTACATAGAAATAAACAAGATCAAAGAAGCAGGGCAAAGGCCTCTTTTCACACAGAGAAGGAACGTGCATTAAACGCCGCGTCTCGTCACTGTGTCTTTATAATTTCTGACCAGCAGGGTAATTGCTAAGTGGAGCGATGACCTTCGCAGGATGGCTGGTAGCAACTGGGTGAGAGTTGCCGAAAATCGAGTTGAATGGCGTGCAATAGGAGAGACCTATGTCCCATGTGTGTGTGGCCTATGTGTATGTGTGTGGAGAGTGTGTGTGTATGTGTGGACTGCTATAGGCTAATGATGATGATGATGATTATGGGGTAATTACATAACACAATATCATTCTCAATCTGAATCATTTTGAAGCATATTGAAAGAAAGAAAGAAAATGCATTTATTTGGCACAAACTAAAAGACACACAATACACCAGATACATACTCGTACATCAGATAAAAACACACAATAAAATAAAATAAAATAAAAGATTAAATAAAAAGTGTGAAGTCCGATGTAAGCAATTAGCAGGAAAAGTGTGCCTCACGGCTGCGCCAAAAAGGCCTAGTTCAGGAAAAAAAAATTGCTAATCCATTACTTCATGTGTTCGAATTTGTCCATTCAACAACGTAAATAACGCAATGAATGTTGTTGAACTGTCAAAATGAAACCCATTGCTACTGATAGTGTGTTACCCAATTACCTCGCCGTTTAACTTCAGTTTTATAAACACGATGTTTTCTCGTTTCATGTCAACTAAGATTAAGCTTCAATAGTAAAATTATCATATAATTGGAAAGTCACTATGGTCAAAACCTAGTTGGAGCCTGCAGTCTCATTTAAAGTTTCTCTCAAAGGACAGCATCGCATTTGTCTGTGAACTCCTTAGTCTCCATGGGCATCACGACCTGTCCCGTAGGTCTCGTGGTTCTGGTATCGATTTCCAGCAATAAGGTGGGTATTCCGTTGGGAATTTCTTAGTACAGCCCGGAGTTTGGAAGTTGGCGATGTGATACCTCCATGTGTTGGAAAGCACGTTAAGCCGTTGGCCCTGCACCTGATCTCTTTTCGGTCGTGTCGGATTGCCGTCCCATCGGACAATAAGAGTGAGGGAAGAGAGAGTGAACCTGTGTCTAAGCACACACTTATGCACTATATAATCACTCCCGCGCCGATGACTAGTCTCTGCTTGATATTGGTCTACATGGCCGAAATTCGTTCTGGAGGACTTTATTCATTTATATTTATTTATCCATGGGCAATTGAGGGGCTCGTGGCTAAGTAATAACAGCCGCACGGGTCGATCGATCAGGTTAAACTATGCTTGCCGCGGTTGGTCCATGGATAGATGACCATCTTTACATACCAAGACCCCTCCGTGCCTCGGAAAGCACGTTAAGCCGTTGGTCCCGGCTGTCATTCGTGGATCTTTAACAGTCATTACGGGTCGTCAGTACCCCAAAGTTTAACAACCAGTCTTACCAAGGGGTATCGTGTTACCCAGTTAGTGGGTTGTGGAGGTCAGATAGGCAGTCGCTCCATGTAAAATACTGGTATTCAGCTGCATCCCGTTAGACTGGAAGCCGACCCCAACATAGTTGGGAAAAGGCTAGGCAGATGATGATCCATGGGCAACTGTGACGTTGCCTTGATTTCCAATTTATAACATGAACTAGCAGCGCCCCGAGGTTTCACCCGCACAAGTTTCGATCCCGTGGGAATACCGGGATAAAAAGTATCCTATGTATTTTTGCGTGAAAGAGTAACAAACATCCATCCATCCATCCATACAAACTTTCACGTTTATAATATTAGTAGGATAAATAAATAAATTATAAATAAATAAATATAAATATAAAACTATAAAATATTAATATAAAATAAAAAATAAATATTTATATAAACTTTCCCGTTTATAATATTAGTAGGACAAAAAACTTCGTATAAATATAGTAAAAGCTCTATAATTAACATCCCTCTCAACCTAAAATAAACAAAAATAACCGAAATGCTTTTAAAACGAGCTTGTTATTAATAACCTTTTAACACGGAAAACTGTTATTAAACCAAAAGAAAACGTTACATCGATAATTTGTCGCCATGATAGCGAAGCTTTATGAGTTAATTAAGTTAAAAATACTAGTTTTTTTAATGGGAATTAGCCTTTATGCACTGTGGTTTGAAATGACTTGTAAAGAGGTCGTTAACCTGCAGTGGGACAAATAGCTTAGTGGTCGGTTTCGGCCAAAAAGCAGGTTTCGGCCAAAAAGCAGGTTTCGGCCGCAGTTTCGGTTTCGACTAAAAACTGGCCGAACCTTTGGCCAATTAATTTTTCAATCTTCTTTTTGAACAGTTTTACAAACAAAATCTGGCAAAACATTTTTTTTTATTTGGATAAAAATCTTATTTTGCAATTACCAATTGCAAAATCCGCTCTTAATCAAATTATTCGTAACAAGTTTACGAAAAACGACAAGTCTCAGAAAATAATGTCATTTAATTAACTAACTTTTTCTTAACTTCATAAGTTTCGGTTTCGGTTTCGGCCGAAACTAGAAGAGGAGCCGAAGCTTCGGTAACGGTTTCCGTTTCGGCTAACAGTCGTGTTACGGTCGGAAACTAAGACAGTTACCCCATTGTTAATAAACTCGAAGTAAAGTAATACTCACCAGTACGTTTTTCAGGGTTTAAGTTTGGTGTAACTTACTCCGAGTTTATTAATAACGGGTAACAATTTTGAATAAAACGAAGATACAGGAGCCACCCATAAGTGAAATTTATAGAACCTTCTTAAAGTGTCGTGCCAAAATGAACAAAATTGAAGGCATGGATTATATTTGATGTCCATCTGCCTGTCTCAGGCGATTTTCTCTACAATTATTAGCAGTAGTCGCAGTCGCGAGGCACACACTATTGTAGTGTAAGGCTTTTATTTTATAATTTGTATTTTGTTTTTCACGAACTGTGTCCAAATAAACATTATTCTTTTTTTTTTCTTCTTTAACAAAGTCACGGGATAAACTAGTTCAGCTTTTAAATAAAACATTATCACACTGAATTTTAATATGGTATACCTGCCATGTTTGAAGTAATTAAGACAGTAACAGTATAAAGGTGAGGATCCTGGCTAATAAAGTTTAATTAACAATTTAAGCTCAAATACACGAAGTAATAACCATTAGGTCTAATTTCAAAATCGTCTTATTATGTTTATACTGGGCAATAAAGAGGTAATAGAAATTATACTAACCCACATCTTTAAAAATAGAGAAGGGTCTTCTAGAGAGTGTACTTCGGAGAGTATGCGCAGGAGCCACGACCTGAAGGCCAATTCTCGTAATTTAAACCATTCAAAATCTAGTCGCAGTCTCAACACGTGTCAAAAACTTGTCAAAAATGTCGGGAAATTAGAGGTATTCTTGACACATTGAGACTGAGATCAGACTGTGAACGTTCTTTTAAAATTACGAGAATTGCCTCAGTCTTTTTTTGATCTCAGTCGCGAGATGAGACTGCGACAAGATTTTGAACGTTTTAAATTACGAGTAATGACCTTCTGACTGTGTCCCACCATCGCCCTTTAACCCCCGGACTAGTATTTAATTGTAGTCCGGTATTAAAAGGGTACCATTCACACTGGGTTGATATCCCGACCAGTCGCACTCAACGCTTCTCCTCTACATTTATCATGCGCACAGCCAAAGTGCGGAACTCTCTGCCTTTAAAAAATACAGGGATTGCCTAAGGTTTTGGACCAACACAAAGTCAAAGCAAAGAAAAAAGGCACTTTTGAATGTCAAAATTTACAACAAAATAGAATTGATTCTAATTACTCCTTTTTAAAGGTAGTTTCGTATGGAGAAGAATGGGCAAGAAACTTCACCAAACTGTTAATTAATAATAATAATAATATTTATTTCCAGTAAAGTGTTCAAAAAGGTTACAAGTACAGTAATATGGTACAACATAAAGTGTATTGAGTATTATCTCCTGGCATCCAAACTAGCTTTACAGCCTGTGACTTGGGGACCAGGGATTCCATAAGGGTAGATAGATGATCAAAATGTTTTAGTAAAACTGTTTTCACAAATAACATGGTTAACATAACAATATTATTATTAATTCTGTGTGTTTGTTATTTTTGTGTGTGTGTGTGTGTGTGTTATTGTTTCTGTGTGTGTTTTTAGAAGAAAAAGTAAAAATAATTAATAATAAAACTGTTTGTGAGTGTTTGAGTTAGAGTGATTTAATTGTAAAAATTAAATTTAAAAAAATTACTGCCATTTCTTTCTAACAGCATAAGTGGCCGTGCTTACCCGCAAGAGATGTTATATGACGTCCCATTGTCATTTTTCGTCTAGCGTGATTCCATCCTAAAAGTTTATCATGTAAATTCATGAGTTTAACAGCACAGTTACAAATTGCATATCAAAGTTCACATACGTCTTTGAATGTGCAGAGGAACTTGAACAAGTGTCAATTAGGGCACTAAATGCTCGTCTGGAAACTACGACGTACCGTCAATTCAAGCCTAGAGTACAGTCTACAGACACAAGCAGCTAATTTGGATTCGTGTTGTGCGTGTGCCGAGTAAATGGGTAGTCAAGTTTTTAACACTGCTCTTCTAACTTTTATGGAAAAAGGTGGTGGTAAAGAAATCGTTATAGAATGGAAAAATTGTATTTTTGCAGTACGCTTCAGGTGCCTAACTCTTTTGTTGGCTGTATTGGTAAAGTCGTAAGACTCGTAACCATGTATATCTGAAGGCCAATTCTCAAAATTACGAGAACTGCCCCTCTGAACTCATTTGTTGGCTTTAGTACTCATAAGGTAATGGCTTCTAATAAACAGCTGTTCGTAAACAGTGGATCCTTCTATTATGCATGTGCGAACGATTTTCCATAGTGCTGACCTTCTTTTCGTGGGCTAATAATGTGGGTATCTTCTACTTTACGGTTTTCTTACACACTACGCTGTCTTTAGTACTGGCTGCACGTGTATAAAAGTCGTATTCTATCGCCAATCCAAAAATAAAGAGAAAACTGTCACATTCAAATTTCAAATTCAAAAAACAAAACACACGTGACACGTCAAGCATCCATTATTTAATATCGCGCGCAAAATTGTGAAAAACAAAAAGTATCACGTCACTTATTAAATCTAAATTAAAAATTATAAATCCCTTCGGTGTGTCGGGAACGGTCCCGTTTCGTCCAAGGTCGCTGGATCAGTGTGTCAGGGAATAACGTATAGCTCTTAATGTAATAAAACCTTTTTTAAATCGATATCTGGCAGAGTGATGCTGCAAATTTTTTGTACCTATGTTATGTTTTGACACTATGTAGGTTATGTTCGGATGTGCAATGTCATGGAATTAGTATGTACTATATAGTAGACGCGGAAAATAGTAGGATACGGAAGACGGTGGACATGGTGCTGTGGTGCAGCCTGGGAGATTCCTATATCCAGCAGTGGACTGCGACTGGCTGAGTTGATTGATTGATTGATATAGTAGGTCAATATATGTAGTCTGTGACAAGCATCGTTTTTAATTATGTTCAAAGTTTTTCGGTTTATACGGCAACAAATGTTCTGTATTTTAAATCATGCAAATTACGTGCAGGGTTGCTATGCGATCGTCATTAATTTTATTTAAAAAAAAGCGATAAAAATAATGATTTAAAGAATAGACTTGCACTTTCCGTTTCTCAAGTAGGTATTTAATGTTTGTTTATTAAAAATTCTACCCAAAATTCCTAGACATATCACTGCTCTTTTCAAAACATTATTTTCAAGCTACATTTCGCCACAAAATAGCATAGTAAAAAAATGTTCCAAAATATATATCTTAGCTTGATATTCCTTTGGCTCGGGTTGTCCGGACAGAACGGCCCGTGTGTACCGCAGTGCGGCGTTGCTGCGGCACTGAGCTGCGGGCGACACAACCCTAGCGAATCAACTGGTTATTTTGGTCATATTTACATTGTTACAGAAGATACACTGATATTCGGCCGTATCTTTAAGCTTAGACACCTGTTTTGGAGACCACGAGACGTGGGAAACGTGCTGGGGAAATCTCGAAATGCGAGTACGAAATCGTCGCTTAGTTAACAACACCGCGTTAGTCGAAAATAGGCCATGTGACATTTTATAACTTCCTTGGCTGATGTTGTCGGTGATGTCAAAAAAATTCAAAATTATCCTATTGCAGCGCGTTATTCGAATAGGTCTGGCACCGCGCTGATCACTTGTTGTGTCACTAAGTCGTCAGTCCGCCATACTATCTCGTGTTTATGAGTGACCGCGCAGCAGACTTATGCTGTTCCGAAAACAGTTCTAAAAGTAAGGTAGATCTCGGTGACAAACACTGTACAAGAAACTCGTTGACCGTAATCAAAATCGGTGGCTTTTGAGCGATCCTAGTATTCGAACGAGCGTTTTTACCTATTCTATCACATAGTATAGGTATGGTAGTTGATGCTGGTGTGGGTCCTACTTGGTCCAATCATGCACTAAGTACTGGAAAAAGTGTTATCTGATTTCTACGATTGTAATTTATTCAAGGTGTTCGGATTTTGTCCGTGAATTTAGTGAGGTCATCGGTTCATGTAACTGGGGGTCCCACAATATGCTTGCCGTTACGCGGTCTCCACGCAGTCTGGGAGCGGCCTATGTTCAGAAGTGGACCGCGACAGGTTATGTTGATCGAATTAGCGAGGGTCTCGCTTCCAGAGCATGTGGTTTAAAGCCGTTACAAGAAAAATACTGAGGGGCAGTATTCGTAATTTTAAAAACGTTCACAGTCAATCTGTCAAAAATATCTCTAATTTTCCTTAATTTTTTGACAAGTTTTTGACATTGATTCTCACTGAGATGAGATTATTTTTTTTAATTACATGAATTGGCCTGTTAATTTATAAGTTAGGACTGTACGTTACTGTTTGATATTTCTTCATTCCCTTCTAAAAGTTGTATAAACACATTTATTTCCAAGTCGATTGTCCTCGAGTAGGTAAGACCATGAGCGATAAAACCCTGAAACGTTTCAAAGAAGGAGATAATGATAGGTCAGTGATCAATATTACCATGCAATGTCACGTTCACCTGTTTTATTTTTTATTTCTAACATATTCTGACATTGACACATCAAGCGTCCAGTCTAACTATTAACTGGCCAGAAATTGCACCGTTTCTAACATCTTTTTTTTTTAAATAATAGTGATGTGAATACTATAATTATCTTAAATGTCGATATTTTTTACTGTGTTACTATTAACATGTCAGTTTAATCAATATTGTGATGTGCAGTATCATATATCATGGTCTACGGAAGTTCTTGTGACACGACCTTCAGAAACGAAGTACGCGGCCAAGAAGAAGACGGAAGTTCTTGATCAAAATCTAAAGCATACGAGAATGCATGAGCGAGCTAAGGGATCTCGAGAATTAGACCCCGACGCGTGCCTTGGTAGACTGAAATAACCATCATGCAATGAGCATGCTTACTATCTGAGTTCATCTTGGACATTAATGACATCGGTGAAGGAAAACATCGTGAGAAAACCTGGACAATCGTGGTGATCAATGCTCGTGCCTTCTCAGTATGAGAAGCAGCGTTTGCCCTGCAGTGGGACAATAATAGGCTGGTATAGAGGTATGAGGGACAGGGTGTAAAGTTCACTCATCCTCCATAGAAAAGGGAGACTCCTTCCACCAGACGGGTGTTGTGTCTGGTGGGCAACTGCATGAGGATTGATGTCGGGACGTTGTATATATGCTAGATTCGCGGTAAACTTTGCTTGCGCGATATAGGATTTTGTGTGACGTCAGTGTGATGCGTAGTTCAAATGTGGCGATGTAAATGCTGCCACACTGGTATTATTAGTGAGCACGCGTGGTCATTATGTTCTTTTTTCTCTCGGCTATAAGTTAAGGCTTGTGGCTTTGGTAATCTTGCACGTTAATATTATTTTCTGTCAAAACAAACAGAAGGCCGATTCTCGCAATTTAAAACGTTCAAAGTCTAATCGCAGTCTCATCTCGGCGACAAAAAAATGTCAAAAACTTGTCAAAATGTAGGGAAATTAGAGGTATTTTTGACAGATTTGAGACTGAGATCAGACTGTGAACATTATTAAAATTACAAAAATTGCCCCTCTGATGACTGCTGTTTTCATATTTTTCCTGCCAAGATTTTTTCTCAGTCCAAACTGATGATGGGTTTATTCCGATCCTTGTAATAGAAAAAGGTGATATTCTGCAAATGAAACGTGATGTTTGGTGATATTACAGTCTTAAGGGTAAGCCTATTGTCGGTTACGTAGTGAGAATAGGTTGCCCTATCTAGCTGAATGAGTATCGTTACAGGAGATTAAGGGATCGTATCTGGCGAACGGGCGATGTCGATGGGAACCCGGTATTACACTGCAAAAATCTGTCTTAATATAGGGTATATACCCGTGTTTTCTTAAGTTTTCTGGGCCATGAGGGGCAAAAGCAGTGGCGGCCCAGTAGTATCGGCTGAATGGGCGAGCCTAGCGCCACCACGCGGGCCTAGTGCGAGCTGGTGGAAGTCACATGTCTTTGAATTTTTGGTTCTAGGACATGCCGGCTTCCTTACAATGTTTTCCTTCACCGTTTTGAGAGCAGTGGTGATGAAATTATTTACACAAAGTATAGCACCTGTCTGGGTTCGAACCCATGACTTACGACTCTTAAGTCCGTTACCACTAGGCCACCACTGCTCTCAGGATAGAATATGATAAAATATAATTCCAAAAACCCTAAAGTACGACTCAATTTCAAATTTCAAATAGCCTTTATTAGCAATCTTACAAACTAGTTTAACAATATATTTAAATTAAGAGTTTAGATACCACAAATCTCCAGATTGCTTTGCTCTTTGGCAAAGGCCTCCCCCAGGCTTCTCCATAGCTCACGATTGTGAGTTTTGCTCCTCCATGTACGACTACTTTTACTTAAATTCAGTTTCCGAACACCCAAACAACATTAAAACAGACCTCGACATAGTTCAGATACGGCAAGAAAGAAAGAAAAGAAACATAACAAATGTTGGCAGGACTATCTAGCCGCCAACAGATGATATATCGTCGCCACTCACGGCATTGGAAGGTCAAGTATAGTTGAGCAAAGAGTGGCTCATGATATGAGCTATAATGGAAGTGGCTTTGTGAATCTGAAGACTTCTTGTAATTCTCATTAGGTCTAATTTCATAATCATCTTATTATGTTTACTAGCCGTGCCCCGCTGTTTCACCCGCATAAGTTTCGATCCCGTGGGAATATCGGGATAAAAAGTGTTAAAATCCTATGTGTTAATCCTAGTTATAAACTATCTGTGTGCCATATTTCATCCAAATCCGTTGAGTAGTGTTGGCGTGAAAGAGTAACAAACATCCATACATCCATCCATCCATACAAACTTTCGCGTTTATAATATTATAGTAGAAGTAATTTCATAATCATCTTTTGAGAGAAGGGTCTTCTACAGACGAAGGCCAATTTTCGTCATTACAAACGTACAAAATCTAATCGCAATCTCATCTCAGCGACTATCAATGTCAGAAACTTGTCAAAAATGTATGGAAATTAGAGGTATTTTTGACAGTTTGAGACTGAGATTAGACTGTGAAATTGCCCCTCCGACTTTTGGCCTGTGTTCGGAAAATATAAACAGGTGTTATTGGCGCAGAACAAAAGTTAAAAGAGAAAAACTTTTGTATAGAAAAAAAGGAAAGTATTCTATTTAGTACACACACGTGAAATACAAACAGTAAAAAAGGAGCACTTGAAACTAGAAGCTTTTACTAAGCGAAGGGGTTTGTGTACATTCTAAAAAAATTAGAGTGTTCGACCGGTGCACCTAGACCTTTTTTTTTAAGTATCTACTTTTTACTAGAACTTATTGATTTATATCTTTCTCTTCGAATACATTTGCATTCCCATAATGTATCATTCCAGTTCCGAATAAAATTAAATAATTTTCTTTCGCTCAACTATAACACGCTTACTCCTCAAAGCACAGCCCAATGACCTTGCGAAGCCACTTCCATAAACTTTACCTCGGCGTCACGTTAGTCGGCAATCAGACGAGTTTTCGTAGAACAATGTTGAACTCCTTCAATGCCAGACTATGGTTACAGCATAGAGTTAAGTGCCGATACTTAACAATACAATATTAGGAAATGAAGGTCGATTTCTGCTAAGTGTGGCAGTTCTTGATACAAAAAATGATTGAGGAAATGTGGAAATGTTACAATTCTGGTACCGTATTATGAAGTTTTATACTCTGTGTACTAGGTTAACTGTTTTTTGACAGCTGCCTTATAACGAACTATTCCAGATTACGTAAAAGTTAACTTTAAAATGCGTAATAAAATAAATATATCCCCCCTAATCTTATTGAATTATCTTATTTATGACTTCTTATAAACATTATAATACCGTACGTGTATCAGTTTTTACAAAAAACATATAATTGTTCACCAGTTCGATCTGTCAAAAAACGGTTAATCTACTGGACAGGGTATAATGACATTAAGACGCTAGTGCGACAGAGAGACGGAGCTATGAATGACGTATAGCACCATCCTGTTTTTGGTCTGGAACCATGATGGCATTAATCTATATCTATAATGTACTAATAATAAAGCTAAACAGTTTGTTTGTATGAACGCGTCAATGTCTGAAACTACCAGTCGGATTTGAAAAATTATATTTGCATATTATAGACTAATTCTTGAGGAAGGCTATGGGCAATTTAATTTCACGTTATGATCCATAGGAGCCCAGCAAAAATAAAAAAAAGTCAGACAGAACGACAAGTGAAAACAAAGTGATAGCGCGGGCATGTGATGCGATGCGACGGGGTGGGAGGGGGGAACAAGAAATTTCACGCGGACGAAGTCGCGGGCAGAAGCTAGTAGTAGCTTCATAATACAGCCCCTGTCTTTAGTTGTGCGCGGCATTGGTTTTGTAGATCTTTTCAAGAAAAAAATCTGTCTGTTTAGCCTTTTCTCTACGATGTTGAGCTCAGCTTGCAGTAAATTATTTGTACTACTAGTGCTATTGTTATGCTTTATAGATTAATACAAGTTTTTTTGATAAAATATTACTATATTATACTTGAAATCCTACTGTTTATATCTCGAGTTTCTATTTTAGCCCTTATATAACTTCTCAAAACTCTTTAACCAATATTATGGCCGAACAAACGTTGGTTCTCATACCGAAAATTGAGCAAAAGCCCATTAAAAATGAACATCTAAAGGCTCCATTTCATTCTAAACCTTATTTACAAAAGGAAATCTATACAAACGTAAACAAATACGTTTTCATTAGGATGTTCTCAGTTTTCCGTCAGCTCGCTCCCTAATTGGTGTATCAGTTTCAGGCAGATGCGGTGATTGGTCGACGTCGGTTTAATTAGCGAACTACCCGCCGTATGGGGATAAAAAACTGTAACCTGACTACGAGTTATTTTCTCCGTATTACGTTGAGGGTTTTTACGCAGTATTTGTATACATTCAACGTATCTTTTGTAATAAACAATTTCTATTTGTATTTTCGTTTGGAAGGGTAAAAATTGATCAATGCGACGATGCTTTGGGTCGGCCGGCAGGCAGTGGACATATTTCGGCTGAAATGAGATTCGATAGAAGCTAAAAAAATTCTTTAAATCATCAAGGGGCTACTCCCTTTTTTTAAATTACCACATGATTGTTTTTAAAGAGATCTAAGGGATCGCCTTCATCAATAAAAAATCTAGGTATCCAGAAAAGTAACCGATTTCAATCTACTGATAAATCTCACTTTCACGGTTTTTTTATTAGCAGTTTATGTCCCACTGTTGGACAAAGGCCTCCCTACTCTCTTTCCACCTCTCTCTGACCACAGCTGCCAAGGAGCAATCTTTATTATAGAAATCCAGCTCATCCGTCCACTTCCACGATCGGTTGTTGATATTTCGGTAGACCAATTACAACAGTTTTAAGATTTAAAGTCAGCCAGATACCCCAAAACTGGTTGTGAAACTACAAAACTCCTAATCATAACACGCCATAGTACGAGACCACTAGAAAAGTAGGTCAAGCGAATAATAAAGTTTATTATCACGTAACAATCAGCTGGCGATGTGTGGGCGTCCACCAAAATACAGCCAGAACGTGGGCGGCACGGGTTCAAGGTTCGTCTGCTTGCAAATGTGGGCGAATTACTCCTTGTGGATAATAGGAAGACTTCCTTTTCGCAGCCAAGACCCTCTTCTTTCAAGCAAAAAATGAATACAAGCCTCCAGGCATAAAGGGCTTACATATTTATGCAATGCTGGGTTATTTTCACATAGCTGTCACTCGAAGTTACAAATGAAAACAGTTAATTACTAATAACAATAAAAAAACTGTGTTCAGCAAGATGACCAGTCACCACAAACACCCGTTCACGAGCTTAACGCAAAGATCAGCCATCACTTTGATTCCGGTCGTGACTTCAATTATATGCGGGGAAAAGTAAAGCGATCCCAGGACGTATACCTATGTAGGGGCAGTCCGGAAGGGTTGAATCCCCTACTTAAAACTTGACAGCTCAAGAACGTATACATTGCTCTGATTGGTAAATACCATTTTTAAAGTCGAAGTTACTGCTAATGAGTATAATTTTGAAACAAACATAGCCTCCAACAAAATGGCCTCCATAGCCGGCCGGCTACGCGCCACCACCGTTCTCCTGAGCGTGTTCTCAGATCGGTGGGACTCCCCTCTGCTGCGCGACTGGGTAAGAATCCATACCAGCTGATATTTGAACTACATATTATCTATTATTAGTAACACTAGCTATTAAGTTATTTTGTTGATACTATGGACTCGTGTCTTAAATAAAGAATTTGCAATGAATTGAAAATATCATGCTTTGACAGAATTTTTTTACTACGTCTCTAAAATAGTGGGTAATAAACAATGTTTTTGCTTTGGAACTCACAAAAATATACTAAGTAAAGACCGTTGTGTTTATGAGAGAGACGGATTTCAGAGGCTTGCAACTGAAGAAGTCAGTTGTGGACTTCTGTTCTTTCAGACCTTTTTCTTTTTGCTCGGCTCCTTAGGGTCGTGACGTTAAATAGCCTACCCTTCCTCAAGATTTGGGCTATCAAATCCAAAAAAAAATTCATTCGACTGGTACTATCGCCAAAATCTATATCTGACCATGTAGAAAACAAAATCCCGTGCACCACAGCTGCGTCCGTAAGTAAAACAAAAGAGGATCCTTTTCAGGTCGACTAATAATATGTGCTGCAAGCAGGAATACTCCTTACAGTGGTGAGATATAGATTTTGGCGATAGTTCTTCCAGAGATTAGCGCGTTCAGACAAACAAAGTCTTCAGCTTTATTATTAGTAAAGATATACAGATTATTGAAACAACGAGACAACCATTCTCCGCGTCTGTTTGGTAACACTTTTCGCTCCGTCACCCTGGAAAATAGAGTGCACGTCCCACATTGAGGGCGTCCTTCAAGAAGGTCAAACATACTACATATAGACTACTGCGCGCTAGTACCAAAGAATGCATGAATGTGGACGAAGAATAGTGTGATGTTAGGATCGGAGCACGTTGTGCGTCGTTAGTTCTACATGTCATGTAAGAATGGCGAATAAAAAGTCCTATAACATGGGCGAGTTTAGGGTCTGGTTTCTTAATATTCAAAAGGTACAATTCTTTGTTTAGGTACTAAGGAGTTTGCGAAGAAGGAATTAGTATAATGAGCATTATATATAGGGTGCAGTACTAGTTTGTGTCTTTAGTCTTCCCAACTTCGTAACACATAGAGCGCATTTCTCAAGTGGCGACAATGAAAGTTCGGTGCACCCTGAGTAGTCAGTCCTGCTAGCACCTAACTGACCGGCTTATACAGGGTGGCTGGGACATCGACGCGCAACCTGTTATCATGGGTTCAGTACATGATCTTAAACCTCCCTGTGTTGAATTTTTTCGCCGGTTATTAAAAACAAAATTAGCTGTTCCATACATTTTGACCGCGTGAATATTGAACTGTTAACCATAAAAAAAAATCTGCTGTAGGAAACATCAGATTTTTTTTTATGGGATAATCGGTCAAAATTCTGTACACTATTGTATCAAATCAAATCAAATCAAATTTATTTCTGAACCAAAAAGTTTTACATTAGTTGGTGATTGGAGCCTCCTGTTAAGCAAGTAATGCCTGTGTTAGGAGACTCCGCTCTTCCACAGCAGAATACAATTTTTATTTTATTTTTAGTACCTTAGATCTAAACAGTATGTAAATAAGTGAGTGTGTGTGTGTGTGTGTGTTGGGGGGTGTGTGTGTGTGCGTGTGTGTGTGTGTGTGTGCGTGTGTGTGTGTGTGTGTGTGCGTGTGTGTGTGAGGGGGTGTGTATTGTATAGGGTCTAGAATCGTAGTTACAGTTTGCTCTTCGATGTCCCTGCCACCCTATATTTATACCACAGCATGAACAGCAAGCGAAAAGAAGACTCATCTCTAACAAATACCCATACTTTAGCATGGCCACAAGTCCTGCCTTTACTGATAAACAAAAAAATTAAACATAACTCCAGCCAACAACACAGTAATGGCGGTTCATTGCAAATATTTGGACGGGAGCAGCGTCGTTAAACAAATGTCATGGCAAGCGGTAATGAGCCGACGTAGGGACAAAATAACGACTATTATGGTGTTTACGTGCAATGTTGCAAGGCCAACTCCTGGCTTAGCATGGAATTATGGATGATTTTAAGTGAAAGCTGTGGAGCATTTAACGAGATGTAGATGACGGTAATTGAGAAGAAACGGGATCGTGGCTTAATGGCTGCTGTGTGGATAAATGTGGGGGGGTTAAGAAATGGTGGGCAATGTGTTTATCCCTCGTTTGCTGACAAGGGTCAGCTGCGCGAGCCAGTCATTGACTTGCTAGCATTTGACCGAGGGAGCGTGACGAATTGAGCAAGTCTTCCAGTGCTCCGGTAGTTGAAATGTGCGGTGTGGTTTTAGTCAGCAAGAGTCTGACTGACACTTTGAAAGAAACGAAAGAAAGAAATGAAATATGTTTATTTGCGGTAAACATGACGCGTAAAAAAATACAAACAAAAAAAAAATAAGTTCGAGAAAAACATGCGTCACATCCACGTTAAACTTTCACCCGCCTCAAGGTGGAGGACATCAGCGAGGATTTCCACACGCAAAAAAAGCTAGCATTACTGATTGATTCCTATACCTTTTTTGACAAGTTTCTTCTTATGGAGAATCATATGAAGCAAGCATGGGGGACCACCAGTAAAACACAAGCTTCAAATTACACAATATCATATAGCATATTTTTTGTCAAATTATTTAATCCAATAAAGGCTGGTTTACATCGACATATCCAGCGGAATAAGCAAGCAGAAGTGGCAACAAGATGGTCAATCCTCAAACAAGCAGGCATAAGAGCAGACGAATCCTTGAATGGCGACCGTGAACCGACAAACACAGCGTGGGACGCACCCCAGACAGAACGACCAACTGAACTATGTATAATAGGTACGTAATATATACACGAGATACGGAATCGGGCAAAATGGAGAATTTGGAGAGTCCTATGTTCGGACACCAGAATGAGTTGAGTTGATTGATGTGTGATTATGTAAGGTTACAAAGTAAGAATAAAAACAAAAAAGGTTTTATAGTTAAAACGAACAGTTCCTACCAGCTTGTTTTCGTCCCACTCTAGACCAAAGATCTTTTTCAAATATGAAGAAAGGACAAGCATTGAACCTCGCTTGCCGCGGTCGGTTCATGGATGGGTAACCATGCACTACATATCGAGACCCCTTCGTGCCTCGGGAAGCTCGTTAAGTTGCCAACTTGGGTTTCTGATTAAGCCCAAATCTGACCACCAGTCTTACCAAGAAGTATCATGTTACCCAGTAACTGGGTTGTGGAGGTCAGATACGCAGTCGCTCCATGTAAAATACAATACTCCATGTTTTTAGCTACATCCGGTTAGACCGGAAGCCGACCCTAACAAAGTTGGAAAAAGGCTAGGCAGATGACGATTTCTTTCACAATAAGTTGTAGTTATTATTTCATCATCTGAGGGTCTGTTAACTTAATAATTACAGTATCGAATAAAAAACACACATGAAGTAGTAGTCAAGTTTTTAACCCGTAACCTGCAGTCCACTTCCCGTAATTTAAAACGTTCAAAACCTAGTCGCAGTCTCATGTCGGCGACAAGAAAATGTCAAAAACTTGTCAAAAATGTAGGGAAATTAGAGGTTTTTTTGACAGATTGACACTGAGATCAGACTGTGAACGTTCTTAAAATTACGAGAATTGCCTCTCTGGTGCTTCTGTTCTGTAACTTTAAAACCTCTGTGCCGAGAGGTCGATAGTCAATCACGAAGTATATTTTAAACAATCACCCAGAGTGCTGTTCGACCAGCCGCTTCACGCAGGTGTAGCAATAACGTTAATCAATCAAAAATATTACTCGCGATGATTGATTGGCAATCAATCAAAAATCAATTTCACTTCTATGTGTTCAGACACTATTATTTTTTGTTTATTTACTATACGGTCCTATTAATAGTGACAGGTTCGAAAAGCTTGAACAATTGCCAATAACTACTCATGGACAATTACAACGGATTATGAATTATCCAAATTAATGCCAGTTATGCATTATGACGTATCGGAGACGTAACTTTAACGAATCGTGTGAATTTTAAAACGGAACGGAGCATACACCACGAGACATGCGCCTATATTGCTTTGACATACATGCTACAGGCTCAACGAATCACAGCATCGCCAAAGGACATAAAGGCCACCTACTGGACCCAAGTAATTTGACAAGACGTACCATCAATTCTATCTAGCTAGACCGATCTAACTAGAAGAGAAGATCTGTGACCGAATAGTGGCCAAGTTTAGGCCAAAGAAACCAGGGCCGTCCAAAAGCGCGTAGGGTTGACGATATCGTCAAAGTCGCGGGAAACACTTGGATGATGGACGCACAAAACCGGGAAGTAGGCAGAAGAAAGGGGATTCCTATAGTCAGCAGTGGGTGATTCCGGGCTGAAATGATGTGATTATCATCGATACGAAAAAAGAAGAAGAAGCCAAACAAATTCCTCACAGCGACGGATGCTCACAGTGAGCACCACGTCTATACAACCAGCCGGTCTATTCTGTAACAACCTCATCGTGAAAACTTAGATGAAGTGAGCTTTTAGTGCACTGTCAATAGTGGCATTCCCTAGCATTAGGTGGAAAAACAGCTCAGTTTAAGCTCACTTCACCTATGTTTTCACGGTGAGATTTTTACAGAATACACGGGCTGACGCTGTGCAAGCAAGAGTCTTGTCATTGATGACTGTGCCATTAACCTCTCCAAAAACTGCGAAGATTTCTAACACTATCCCTAGTATCTTAAATGTCAATTAAAACTAAGACTACAAAACAACAGGACCATCTCCAACCAATACAATAAACACTACATTAACTTAAGAACCCGGAAAATCCTAAACAAGTATTCCGTGCCTCTATTCCAAATACCGGCCGTATTTCGGTCACGTACCGGACAAGCAACCCGCGAACGGAGTCTTAGTTCGCTGAGCCTTTTAATGCAAACGGAATTTTGCAAAAAATCTACCGGAGAATAACAGAAAAACACTGGCTAGATTTTGTTGTAGAATATTGAGGCTGGTTTCGGTTTTGCGAAAAGAATTGTAGGTAATGTACAGTCATTTTACCCCTGATTTTGTACCACTGTCAACGTCACTGTGATCTTTATTCTCATTTTCATAAGGTTGCTGTTGGGTCGCTGCCCGACAGCTCACAGGTCTGTTAAAATCGCAGTGATCTTTATTATCGTTAGAATAAGGTTGCTGATGTCAGTGGTGAAATAACTGTGAACAGACTTTTCAAAGATCTTTTGGCGCTCGAGTGACGTCGACAGGGGGGCGCTGTTGGTATACATTTATGCAATTGTATTGTTAAAGGTATTGAAAAAACAAGATGGCGGCGTTAGTTCCTATTTTAACCACGCGCCAAAACCTTGAAGCTCTATAAACTATCAGCATCATAGCAGCATCAAGCTTCTATTCTAACCATAGTCGGTTAGAATAGAAGCTTGTCAATAAAAGGGATGTAAAAATAAGTGTTAGGGTGAAAGGATACGTGTTACAAGGGGAACATTGCCGGTTCAAAACCCACCCGATTGTTCCAAGCGAACGGTTTCCAGATCAAATACCACGTTTGAACCCGTTTCAGCCAAGCTTACTTGGGGTAGAAGAATATCGGTATGAGAGTCAATTGCTTATAAGTTAATAGTTTAAATAGGCACGTGAAAACTGTGTGTGATAGACTTCTCATCAACCCTGGTAAAATAATTGGCAATTCTAGACTTTAAATTATACTGTAGCTGAGAATTGGTTAGGAAAGCGACCTTATCTAGTTTTAAACTAATAGCTTTTCTTTTTGACGTTTATAGATGTCTTTGAAAACCAATTTTTAGAAATAAAATATCATTTAGAGCTGATTTTTCAAAGTCAGAACTTATATCCGAAGAATAAATATGACAGTTTGACATCATTTCTATACAAAAGCTGTCCAACCACAATATTTATTCCTCGGATAAAATTATCTGGCGTTGAAAAAATCAGCCCTTGTTTCCAAAAAAACTATCGGATATCTGCTGATTTGCTCACATAATCATTATGCAAAGTCACCTACCTCCCGTGGCGGTTTTTTTTTGGTCTAGGGCCGATAACAGCAATCTTCTCTTTCAAAAACCGATTGGTAATGATTTGTTTGTGTTCATTAAACCCACTCCAGCATCTTATACAAGGTTTCCATGTCTAACGGTTGCCAAACACATTGTGTCGTCAATTCAGAAACGCGTCGACGCGTTGCGACATCCTGCTATGAGAAAATGTATGACTCAATAGTTTTATCGCAACTATTAGAATACTTCATCCCAGTCGTTACGGGTAGTCAGATGCCCGAAAGTCTGACAAACAGTCTTACCAAAAGGTATCCTGTGTATAAGCAGTCGCTCCATGTAAAATACTGGTATTCAGCTGCATCCGGTTAGACTGGAAGCCGAACCAACGTAGTTGGGAAAACTCTAAGCGGACTATGATTATTTGATGCCCTCTTGATTCTGTATGTAACCTAGAGAAAGCCTACACCTATATCTCTGTTAGTTTCTATAATTTACATACACATATTTCTCTACCAATCGTTCGGAAGACTGATGTGTCTATAGCTAATAAATGTTTAGTGCATTTTATCAAGAAAGCTGTCACGCCGCATATCAAGTTGCAAATAAATAACGTTATTTATTATTAACAAAGTTATCGCTTTTAATACAGTTGTTCAGTAGCTCATTTGTCAAATAAGCAAATGAACAATTGCCTTTATCATCTTAGACATTGTCTTTTAGATGGCAAACAAGCAGGCATGCCGCCTGACGGTAAGCAGTCACCGTCATATAAACGTCTGCAATACCAGAGGCATCGCAGGTCACATGGAGCTGTTTTTTTCACCCATACCCTTCAAACTGGACCACAGTCACGCTGCTTGGCTGCAGGAATATAGACACCGCTCCGCAGCAGCCAACGGCCAAGCTACGCATGTGTACTTAGCTTCGCTTTGTATAAAAATGTACGCGCAATCGTTCACTGCGATCACGCTACGAACGGCCACGGTACGCACGGCCACGCTACGCACGGCTACGCTACGCACGGCAACGCTACGTACGGCCACGGTACGTACGGCTACGGTACACACGTCTACGGTACGCACGGTCACGCAACGTGAGCGTCATGCTTCGCACGACCACGGTACGTACGGCGTACGGCTACGGTACGCACAAAAAAGTGGATGGCAAACAAATGAACCACGCAGAAACGTGGCGAACCTCTCCGTGCACATTCTATTTAGCAATGGACGTCCGACTTCAGTAAGATGGTAATACTTCCCCGGACGAGCTCCTTCACAAGCAGCTCTAACACTAACTACTTACTATCTGATATTACCTTTCATGTTTCTATCTAAAGGTATATTCATACAAACATACATAAAATCACGCCTTCTTCCCGTGGAGGTAAGCAGAAATTACAGAACGCCAGCTCCGATCCTTACATACAAGGAGTTTGCTTCTTTAACGTTAATACATCTAGTAATACATTTATGTCTATATATTTCTAGAACCATTGTTTGAATGTCGGCTCAAGGCCACATATCCTTGGGAAGCCGATATTTCAATAACCTGACCGCTGACAGCGCAGTGACTGATTGAAAGGTAACTTGGCTCATATTTATGGTGCGGGTAACGTGAAAATTTATATACTTTTTGCTTTTACTCTTATTTATGATATTGTGGAGAGTACCTACTAGATCTGTATTAAATGTTATTCATTATGAAGTAGTAAGTTTTTGATTGCAGCTTTTTTATATTAAACTAGCCTCTGCCCGTGACATCGCGTGTTTTTTTTCCCCCAACCTACCCTGTCGCATCGCATCGCCTGACCGCACTATTACTTCGTTTTTTTTTAACTTTCTTTCTGCTTTTTTATCTTTTTGGCCGGTTCCTTATGGTCCTAGCGCGATGTTAAAAAGCCTATAGCCTTCCTCAAGAAGTGGGCTATCAAGATTTTCCAAATCCGACTGGTAGTTTCAGAGATTAGCGCGTCTAAACAAACAAACTCCTCAGTTTTATTATTAGTGTACGAGTATAGATAAAAAATTGATTGATTGATGATCAAATAATCATTTGAAACCTTATTTCAAAAGATTATTTACAAAAAATATGAAAATAAATTATATAACGAATCAATCATTATTATTTCATATATTATTGTTTTTTTATTAGTATACCATTGACATCACGCTTTATTTCTTTTGAGACCGGCCAGCAATCTTTAGAAAAATTAAAACTGTAGTCACCACGTAGATCACGCCTGGGAACTATGATTTAGTTCAAATAAACAGTTGTAGCTTGTTTGCCAAACGGTTGGTTAACTGCTACATTGGTAACCCTTCCCCTTCTGCCACTATTACGACTGTGACGATTGAAAATCAGCTGATATTAATCCTAATTGATTTCTTCCAGTTTAGTACCGAAATTCGGTTTTAATTAATCGTTATTAATATAACTCTCAGCGACCCTCTACTATTCATAATAGTAAGAACTAAATATGATAAGAACAAAATTCTGACCTAATAAAAGATAACTTTTATCTACAAAAGACTCTGTTTCTCTTTATATACAAAACAAAAAATATACAGAACAGAAACAAGAAACGAAATCTACGCAATATAAAAACAGTCTGCGGAAACAAAGAACTCATGGTGCGCTCACGGAACAAGGTCGAGGCTTTCAGGACAATTATGGCAAAATGACAGCACTCGCACAAACCCCCGGCCGTGGGATAACCGCGCATTGTGACACCCATTTGATTCCATACAACATACAACGACAAAGTCCTTGGCTTGACCGTGAAAAAATAAATATATCCAACAACGATACACGCAGTGAAAGCTACCATTTCTCTCGCAACAATACCACTTCCGCGAAATTAAACTCTGTAGCAAATTCGCAGGATCCCAAACGCATTGTTTTCTACGCCAGTGCTACGCGCTACGGGAACGTGTAGCCGCGTAGCGACTAATTACAAATTTTTCGACAGTTACCGCGATTCACCTCGAATGGGATGCCGATACGATCTCGAAGGTAATTAGTTAATATTATATAACTTTCATCTCGATATCACTAGAGGTCGGTGAAAAATCCGGAAAAAATCCGGAACGGATCCTTTTTGAAAAAAGACCTTACCTGATATAGATGTCTCGTTCCCACGGATTGAAGGTCGGAGTGTCAGTGTTTGTAGTGTAAGGGTATGATGCACTCGCGGGCGCGTGCGGCTGCTGCGAGCGCTGGCAACTCACTGACTGGGCCCGGCCGGGAGCCCCGCCGCCCGCACCCCGCGCCGCACCCCCGCGCCCTAGCGGATAAACAACGTGCATTGTGGGCCCGATCTGTGGGCCTACCCTGCTTCACACACACATGCACAGCTCTCGCGAGATACTCTCCTAGTGACCTATCCATTGCGCGTCTTCCGAACCATACACTCACATCCCGCCTATACAAAGAAGCAATGTATAATACATACGGAACTAAGCGATGCTATCAAACCGAAGCATAATGGTTATCAAATAAATTTTCCGCCCAGATAGTAAGTCTAGCGTTATAGATTTTGGATTTAAGTTCCATGATTGCACAGATCGGGAACAATGATAGGTACATGTACGGTATTGGGGCTTTATTGGGGACACCTGAGGGTTTTATGTCTTCAGAATGGACAATGGGTTCTGACGACGTAGGTACAGTATTGGTAATCAATTAAAATGCATGATAGTGCAGAATGTACGGTTCGTACTATAGGTTTGTACAAAGAGGGTGTGTCTCAGTATGGAGATACGCATTTGTGGACGATAAGGCTGGTACACTACTATAAGCGAAAGCGGATACTACATCAATATTATCGCTTGTAACTATTGGATGCTGCACACATTTAAGAGTTTATCATGCCAGTAGTGATTAGCGACTGTTTCACCGTACAATTTTGAAAATTAAACATCTTTTTTACTTTATGTCTAATCATCGTTTATAAATAAATCCCATTATGGGCTGATGTTTCCATTGCCAGATAATTTTTATTCGAGATATAAAATAGACGTTTGACAGTTTTTGTATGAAGTAACTGCCAAAATTTCAAAATTATTCCTCGAATAAATCAGTCCTAAGTTATATAATCATTTATCGTGTTTTGAACCGTTAATGTCCCTCAAACAAGGATGCATCTATGCCATATATTTTTTTCAGAACCTAAATATAATAATTTGGCCATTTAATTGTAAATATTCGTATGCCGCTAGTAACGGAGGATATGTCGAACTTATCCATATGTACCACAGAACAGATAAAAGTAGTTAGAAGGGCCTTGTGGGCGGGGCAGGCGCGCCGCACTTTTGAGCAGACGCTCAAAAGTCAACCGAAATTTGAATCACCGGTCAACAATCGCGCTCTTGTTGTGACAGCGTTCGGAGCTCCGCGGAAAAAAAGAATTATGCCGTCTTGCGCTATTATAACGTGTCGGAAAAGAAGTCAGGAGTGTAATGTGGCCTGAGGAGGGATTTCTTTTCACCGGTTAGTCCAAAAACCTTAAAATACGAGTGATATTTGTAATTATTTCAAAAGTATTATGTAGTTTCTAGACAAAAACGATAAAATCGCATTCAGATGCAAAATTATACATTGCTTGCAATACATGGGTACGATCTTGTACGACATGAGCGGTCGCGCAATGTATTGCGTTCACTGCGAACGTCGCGTGCGTCGAGCCAAAATGCGCGTCGATAGTGTTGTACCAAATTGTAAACAATGTCGATATTAAGTAAGTGTATACGAATAATTATGTTCAGAAATTTGTATTACAATTAAAATAACTTTGTTTTTATTAACACCAATTATTGTGTAATGTGAATTATTAATTTAATTTCTTAGTTGGTTTTTCGTCTAAAATTTGGTTTGAGGTTAGTAATTTACGATGAAAAATTTTTTTTTTTAGTTTTCCAAGAGATAAGAAGAGACAAGAAAACTGTGGATTGAGGCAACTGGTAGAATTGAATGGATACCTACTAAATGTAGCACAATTTGTTCGCAACATTTTTCAGAAAATGATTATGTAATTAAAAAGTTGAAATTGAGTCTAAATTATTGTTGAATATAAAAATATTCTTGTATTTTTACTTGTGTCATTTATTTGCTTATGTACTTACTTTAGCCCATGTCTTTGTACGCTTGAATGACGTTAATCACGGACACAGACAGCCCAGAAGGCCAATTCTTGTAATTAAAAAAATTCAAAATCTAGTCGCAGTTTCATCTCAGCGACAAAAAAAAAATGTCCCAAACTGGTCAGAAATGTAGGGAAATTAAAGGTGTTTTTGACAGATTGAGACTGAGTTAAGACTGTGAACGTTCTTAAAATAAAGAGAATTGCCCCTCTTAATTAATCCTTACCAAATAAATACGTTACTCATCACAAGTATTTCATTTTGAACAATATTGCCCTTGACGTCATTGGATTTCAATGAATATCTTAGGAGATGTCATGGTTTTAAAATAACTCCGCAAGGCGGCCGGTCATTAGCTTCCTATAGTAATGTACTAACTAAGTGATAATCGTAAGTAATACTAATATATGTATTATTTTAGTAGGATTTTTCCTAAAATTAACGCGAGTGAAACCGGCAGGCATAGCTATTATTCATAAATTAACATGATGAAGTTAATAAATACACTTTTCACAGAGTAATTCACAATAAATTAATTAGATTATATTATGTTAATTTGACTTTGCATTCGATATGGCCGTGAAATTTAAAATTTATTTTTAGTTTTTTTGCAAATTGTAGCTTTGTTTTACATTTTATGTTATTCAAAATGTTATTTTTCTTTCTTTCTATTATTATGACGTAAAACAGAGCTGCAACTAGCATAAAACGAAAGAAAATTTAAATTTCGCGGCAGTATTGAATGTTCCCCCTTAATTTCACTTCGATTTAATTTTATTTATATGTAATTAGGATGTCCACATTATTCGTACCGTACCCGCAACTTAAAAAATTGCAAAACTTTAATTAACAAAATACAGTAATTTTATCGATATGATTAATCGACCTTTTGGTCGCCGTAAAATATTTGAGAAACAAAATTTCTTTTACACGTGTGTGAGTGTACGTCCAGAGCAGAATTTGCGTTAGTGTGACAACCAATAGCAAACACGCGATCTAAGTGCATGTGGTTTATTTGTGTGCGTAATGCGCGTACGTATTGATCTCTTGCTTGTAGTGGAGAGTGAGAGTGGGAGACATGCGGCGACAGGCGTTCTAATACAAATCAGGAACTATTTCCTTTCTATCCTCTTTTATCTGTTCTGTGATATGTACCAACCATCTTTGTACCTACCATATCCGACGAATAAATGTCTTTGTCTTTGTCTTAAAATTGTTTCTAAAACAGACAAATTCGGATAACCTCCCGTTAATCTACAAGAAACGGGTCTTGCGTTATGAATAAACTTATCACAAGTTCCCTTCATGCATCAAATTCACAACTTGAAGGATTCCAGCTCAGAGCGATATAACTAGTACACGGGTGGACTGGTCCATATATGTATTTACTTAACGGTAAGTTTGCAGTCTCTTAAAAACTCAGAACATAAGAAATACATAATACTTGCTTGGTTTTAAAGATTCGTATGAAGTACAATCTCTTAACCTCTGATACTGATACTGTCGTATATGAGGGGGCTCCACTCTTAACTCTATATATAAAGTCGAAATAACAAAAATTCAAATTCAATCATTTACATTTCAATCATTTTTCAATCATTTTATGACTTAAATATTAGTACCAGTGAAACCGTCGCTTATATTGTGTTTTTCTTCTTCTTTTAACCATATTTTGATTTAAAAGAGTTTCCATGGAGTTTCTTGCCCGTTCTTCTCCATAGGTACCTACTACGCTTTGGAATGGGCAACTAGCTTCATTTTTCTGACTGACCGACCCCTTGACAATTCAAAAGTGCCTGTAATTGGTTTAATTGAAATAAATACTTTGAGTTTAAGTTTGAGCGAAATAAATTGTCTTTAACCGTACCGTACAGAAAATATTGTTAAAGGCAAGAGGAATAAATGCTCTATTCGAACAAATACTGACATGATACGATGTAACAATACAATCTTTGGTTCAAGATATTATCAATATGGTTGACATTTACAAGTATATCTCGTGCCTAAACAAGATAAGGCGCAAAATTGCAGATACTATTGTATCAAGCAAGAAAGATGCAGAAAAAATAACGTTTATTGACTACATTATATCAAAGATGGAATCGTCATAAAAACCCCTGATTTGACCTATTTCCAAGCAGACTTTTATAGAACAAGTCCAATACAACCAAGGACATCTCATTTAAAACAGCGGCCAAGTGCGAGTTGGACTCGCACACGAAGTGTATCACCGTACAATATTTAACCACCATGAAACAAATACATTAGTATAAAAAACCGCCTTCCAAAAAAACACTACAAAGTGAGAAATAACTTTAATTTCGGAAGTCGGTGTCTTTGGTTTTGTATTTTCGTTTTTTGCGACCGACTTCCGAAATTATTATTCAATTATTTTTCAATTTCCAGTGTTTTTGGAAGTCGGTTGTTTAAGTTATATGTAGCTCTTTCAATTATATAGCCCTTTCAAACAAATCAAAAAAAAATATCCAAGTTTTGAGATACTCCGCCTTTTTTTTGAAGTAGTTAAAAAAACAGATTTCTTGTTTGGTTCGGGAAACATGTTAATGGTACTTTAAACTTGTTACAATTAATTTTCTTATGAACTTTATTTTATTTTTATTATTTGTTGTTAAAGCGGCCATAGCAGTACACGGTGTGAATTACAAATGCCCACCTATGACGGTTCAAAAGATACAGCCCTGTGACAGACAGACGGACGGACTGGTTGACAGCGGAGCCTTAGTAATAGGGTCCCATTGGCACCTGTTGCGAACTTTATATATATTATATTTATGGATTTTTACTCTTTATTTATTTATATATAAAGTATATAAAAACAAAAAAAATATCGAACACTAAAAATATACAATGGGCGGCCTTATCGCTTTCTGCGATCTCTTCCAGGCAACCTTGGAATGGATTTTACATGTTGTCAAAATGAAAGTCAGTTGTGTCAGCGATTCGTAATTTTATTGAACTCAAAAAATACAGTCCAGCTTTTTCCTAGAGCACCCTTGGGTGCAGAACCCTAAAAACATGGCCACGCATAAATTAGTTAAATATATAAAGGTAGCCTTATCTGTGCCGATATTTATTCGGGCATTAAGGTAGAAGGTAAAAAAAGACACGCGAAGGGAGATGGGAGATCACGGTAGACCCCGGGCTACGGCGGTCTGTACACGGGGTCGTGGGACACAATGGGGAATTGGTTTTGTACACAATGAGGGATGATGGTCCTTCATTGCTACAGGTTGGTCATATTTTGATTCATGTGACAGAGTATTTAATAATTTTGTAACGTATTTTGTTGTTAGCGTGTTGTGTTTTTTGGCCATGTCACGTTGTACTGGGATCGGTCTATCATTACTGACAGGACTATTGTCGCCAATAGGCCAGATATAGTGGTGATAGATTAATGGACATAGGACACAGGACGTTCTGTTTTTTTTTTTTTTTTCTTTAGATATAATTTTGTTTTTATTTATTTTTTATATTAGCTATGTTTAGTTTAGTTTTATGATCTTCCTGTACAAATCACAGTAAATACTTTTACCGCTGAACACCAGCGCTGAGCGATGGCGTTTTGCGTGGATGTGACGCATGTTTATCCCCAACTTGTTATTTTTTTTTTGTGTGTTTATGTTCTTTTTTATGCGTCATATTTTCCGCAAATAAATGTATTTTCTTTCTTCCTTTTTGTGCAAGTGGATAAAAGAGAGCGAGCTGTAGTTGCATAAACGGATGTTTCTGTGCAACATTTTCAACCCATTCCTATCTTAATATCTTGCAATCTTCCTTCTCCGTTGCATTGCTCAAATGGGTATCGCACTATTATTAAAAACGTTCATTACGGGACAAAGCCATTCCCAAACAGCAAGCGCAGCATAATGTATATAGTGAAGAGCTGTTTGTTTGTTTGAACGCGCTAATCTCTGGAACTACCAGTCGCGTTTGAAAAATCCTTTTTGCATTTGATAGCCTCATCCTTGAGGAAGGCTATAAGCATAACATTACGCGAGGACTCTGAGGAGTCGAGCAAAAAGTAGGAAAGAACGCTAAGCGACAACGAAGTGATAGCGCGGGTAGGTCATGCGATGCGTGAGCAATAAATTTCACGCGAACGAAGTCGGGGGCAGAAGCTAGTTAGATATTACTAGCACTAGTGCCCCGAGGTTTCGCCCGCATAAGTGTCGATCCCGTGGGAATATCGGGATAAGAAGTATCATATATGTTAATCCTGGTTATAAACTATCTGTGTGCCAAATTTCATCCAAATCCGTTCAGTAGTTTTTGCGTCAAAGAGTAACAAACATCCATCCATCCATTCACCCTCGCTAACTTCCGCATTTATAATATTAGTAGGGTTCACACTCAAAACCCCTGAACCTCAAATGACTTGCTCATAATCACTGACACAACACCTGAATTAGACACAAGGCGTAATTTGAAGCTCAATCACGTTTCAATTGGGCGGTCAGGTAATGTGGCACATGCATAATTTGCCGACGCTGGGGGCTAGCCGCATCATAATGAGATGGCTGGCGAGATGAGACTATGTTCTATGTGCTTGTGTGACGATATTGTAGGCAATATAAAGAAGTAGGCGAAGAAGTAGTAAATGCGTTGTGAATTCGCCACAAGGTGTGTTAAGAAGCTCAATTACGCATCACAATAACATGGCTGGAGGGGCTTGTGGCTAAGTAATAACAGCCACACGGATCGATCTATCAGGGGAAGCCTAGCGGGGTCTTGGTATGTACAGACGCCAGCACATCAAGCTACTACAATCTGTCAAATTTCTTTAATAGATTTCCAATTTTATCGATAAAGCATTAAGGTTCAAGGTTGATTGGGAAAAATTGACAGTTTCGGGTAGCTTGACCTGCTGGCGTCTGTACCAAGACCCCTCGTGATGATATTGAAGTGAAGATTAGTAGTAAATACTTTGTGAATAAGACAGAAGGCGTAATATGAAGCTCAATTACATTTCAATTGGTCGCTCAGGTAATCAGGCCTATGCATAATTTTCCAACGCTTAGTACGAGTACAGACGTCAGAACATCAAGCTACCCGAAACTGTAAAATTTTGCCAATCAATTTTGAACCTAATGAAATAATAAAAGAAATTTGACAGATTGTAGTAGCTTGGTGTGCTAGCGTCTGTAGTAACATAGTCTAGGCAGGAAGCAACAAAGTCTACAATATACAAAACACACAAGCACAATTATAATACACAAGCACGCACAAACTACATATGCTAGTGTCACGGTATTGTAGACTACGTTGAAGTCAAGAGTGAATACTTTGTGAATCGTTACAATGTTTTGCAAAAAAAAATAACAATAACTTTATATTACTTAATAACTTTTTTTCTCATAAGTACAAAATAACAACACAAACGCACACGTGTTTGATTAATTACAGAAAACTTAATTACATGCTATCATTACATGGCAGAATGTGTCTTTGCACCACAATTTTATATTTAGTATCCATTGTACAGACGCCAGCAGGTCAAGCTACCCGAAACTGTCAAATTTTCCCAATCAACCTTGAACCTTAATGCTTTAACGATAAAGTTGAAAATCTATTAAAGAAATTTGACAGATTGTAGTAACTTGATGTGCTGGCGTCCGTACCTACCACATTTTATGCTATAAACGATTTTAATATTTTCAAATTAAAGAAGTCTTACGCATTAACTATTTTAACTTGGTTATCGTTGTATATTAACTAGAGGTAGCGGATAACCTCGACCCGCGGCGTAAGTATAATAACCTTACCTATTGGTAATTATATTTTCGAGCCGTTTGGGGTTGAAACCCTCGGGCCGTGGGGTCTCATGGTTTCTTTAAGGAAATCTTGAAACGGCTGGTTGACACTTCCCATGACCCAAAGGCTGGCTTATACCTTGGCCAGAGACTAAGCCTTGCCATACAACGTGGTAATGCCGCCAGTTTCTTGGGTACATTACCAGTCGACAGCGATGCGGATGAATACTTTCGACGCTATATTTTAGTTTGTAAATAATTTGATAGTAAAGTTAGGATATAAATTTGTTATTTTTATTAGTTATTTAGGTATCAGTTGTTATTTACGTACATATTGTTTTAATTCTGAATAAATATATTAGTGGCATATGTCCTTAGTAGGACAAACAAACGTGAAAAATGAAAAAATGAGTACGAATGAAATATTATGATTCTAATTTACCAATCAAAGTGACAGTCACACTAAAATCATGATTACTAAATCTGAGATACTCTCACTATACCTACAAATACACAAGTCATCAAACACACATAATATACACACTTCCCTATGTGTTTGTTATTCTAGCGAATGGCAGTCGTAGGTTGCAGCTGAAAATCAGCGTCAGGTGGTACAGACGCAAGCAGGTCAAGCTACCCGAAACTGTCAATTTTTCCCAATCAACTTTGAACCTTAATGATTTAGCGATAAAGTTGAAAATCTATTAAAGAAATTTAACAGATTGTAGTAACTCGATGTGCTGGCGTCCGTACATATGGTTACCATCATACTTTATGCTGAGCTGAGGTCCTTTTGGCATTATAATCTTTCTTTTCTGTTTTTTTTTTTTATAGTTTTACGGTGTTTTTTTTTTTTGCTGTAATAGCATTTTTCTTTCTTTATTTCAAACAAAAGATCAACACAAACCAATACTTTAGCATCCATAAGACACAGCGGAGACAACTGCCTCGCCCCGGCAGTACATCCAGCACTTACGAACAGAAATGTTAGCTCAATGTGCCAGCTGATAAATATATAATTCTTAGAACTAGTGGCAGGGACACGGTGTTGCTGTGTACATGTGTGGAGGAACTTTTGTTTTTTTGTGAGTATCAAACATAATATAAATGGTTGACCTATACTTAATGTTATAAAGAGATTGTTGGAGATTGATTTATTTGTTTGTATGTAGGGGTTAATCTCCGGAACTACTTGTCGGATATAAAACATTCCTTTTGCATTGGATAGCCCAATTCTTGAGGAAGGCTATAGGCTATTTAACATTACGCTAAGACCCTTAGGGGCCGAGCAAAGAGAAAAAAAAGTTGGAAAGAAGACTAAGCAAAAACAAGTAATTATGCGGGCAGGTGATGCGACGCGACATCGCACACCCTTCCCCCCCCCCCCCCTATGACGTCGCTTCGCAACTTATTCTGCGTGAACGCAAGCTTCACACAGAATAAGTTGCGTACAGAAGCTAGTTCTGGCACAGTGTGGGTGATTCATGTATCGTTTTAATTTTCATTATTTAGATACTCCTATTCATTCCACAGTCCATTTCATTTCAAACCTCACCACCAAAAAGGCATAATACTAAAACACCGTTGCCCGAATCGTGTGCCGTATAAAAGGAAAGCGGTCAGCGGTTTTCATGGAATGTATTTTTCAGTGGAGCACTAGTGGCTTCAAGTTTACCTTCCCTGAAATGGTAAGAGAAGGATTATTGTAGTTTATTAGTAGTTTGAAGAAATATCGTTTAAATTGATCGATAGACAACAATTATTTCTGTGTAGTTTGCATATTATGTGTGTTGGTTGAAACATAAAGTGGATTATGATTCATAATCAGCCCACAATGTTCCCACTGCTGGGACACAGGCCCTTCTCTGTAAGAGGGAGTGGGCCGTAAAAGGCACTTTACTTTGTGTACATTATTTCATCACAACTGCTCTCAAAACGGTGAAGGAAACCATCGGGAGGAAACCAGCATGTCCTAGAACCAAAAATTCAAAAACTTGGGACATCTACCAACCTGCAACTTTGCCCACGTGGTAGATTATGGCCCACTCTCTCTCACAGAGAGTAGGCCTGTGTCCCAGCAGTGGGAACATTATAGGCTTGATTATGCTTATGCTTTTTAATTAATGCTACACACACCATCATCATCTGCCTAGCCTTTTCCCAACTATGTTGGGGTCGGCTTCCAGTCTAACCGGATTCAGCTGAATACCAGTATTTTACATGGAGCGACTGCCTATCTGACCTTTACAACCCAGATAATGAGTAATACGATACCCCTTGGTAAGACTGGTTGTCGAACTTTCGGGCTTCTGACTACCCGTAACGACTGTCAAAGATCTACGAATGACAGCCGGGACCAACGGCTTAACGCTAAACACGCTATTTTAATTAATTAATGCTAATTAATTACAATTTTAATTAAAATAAAGTTAAGAGAGAATAGAGAATAGAGTTAAGCATCACCTCTGTACCTATTTTTTCTGTTCTGTTTTTCTTGTATATTTATATATGTGTGTACATAAATGGTAAATAAATAAATAAATAAAATAAGAATTTTTATCACATTTATTGGCAAGTCTGAGTGTGCTATCTACATCTACAGTAGCCTAATAAGTATTCAAGCATACGTCATCATAAATTCTGGGAGAAAAAAGCACTTTTCATTACTAAAACATTTTCCCTCCCAAGGATAATTACCGAAAAATTTATCATCGCGCATATTCACCACCACAACCCAGTTAATGTTACCCACATGATAGTCCTTGGTAAGACTTGTTGTCAGACTTTCGGGCTTCTGACGACCCGTAACAACTTCAAAGATCTATGAATGACAGACGGGACCAACGGCTTAACGTGCTTTACGAAGTACGGAGGAATCTTCTTATGTAATGGATGGTCACCCATCCACAAACCGACCGCGGAAAGTGCAGCTTAACCATCCCGTACGGCAGTTATCATTTAGCTACAAGCCCCTCGTATCTACATACTTAAAAGGGTACACAAACCAAACCAAACCATTACTAGTCTTTGGAAATAGGTTATGACGCAAACAACTACTTCGGATTCACACACACATTGGAGCCAATTTTTTCTACGTCATTGCCAAAAAAGCACACAGATACCATAGACTACGTTCAATAGCGTAACGTGAACGTCACGTGAACACAACGTGAACGTCACGTGGGCCTAACGTTGCACGTGAAAGTTTAACGGACTGCAGTGCGCCGCAACACGGTGAATTAACAAGGATAGCTTCAAACTTTGTGTGTATGAGGTGAGTAGGGCAATTGAGGAGATACATACTGTTCAACGTTCATATAACTGTACAAGGATATACAGAGTGGGGAGGTTAATTCGACAGTAAATTAAACTTTGTGTATCTCACTAATGATGTTCCCAGTGTACAATATTTTATTATTATTGACATTTCTCGGGACCCTGGCGTCCCTGTAGAAGGCTTACAAGGAGCCGAAGTCAACTCGCAGAGGCCCGTTATACGTTTCTAATGAAATGAAGGACTAACCGACGATTATCCCTATTCGCACTATGCAAGTGCACCCAAGGACAACCCCCTGTTGATGTAAGACTGTTGCAGGATATGGAAACCAAGATGTTGGATTATGGGTTTGGGTGGCTAAGTGAACTGGTTATCTAGAACTATGGAAATACTATGGCCCCTGCCTGACCAATGTTTTTGTATAAAATACACAGATAAATGGCAGGGTATATAATTGTTATTATTTTTATTAGCCCTCCCTCCTTCCACTTTTATTTATTTTATTTGTTTATTTAATCTTTTTGCACAAAAAAAAGGTACAAAGGCGGACTTAATGCCTTAGGCATTCTCTACCAGTCAACCAAGGGTGGTGAAGAGATTAGATGGCAGGTGCTTTGGTTGAGAGGGACAATGATAAAAAAAAACTCTTAGAACTAGGTAAACAAATACATAAATAGGTTATATACATACACATACATACTATTACTACTTTTCCCGGTCTACTGCGATTATAGGCCAATCTACAAACAAAAATTAAATCAAATACATAATATTCAATTAGTCGGCTCACTGCTTTTAAATAGACAGATGTTTTTATTATTTTATTTCTATGTTTTGATTTGGGTATTTGATGGTATCAAAACACTCCTATTCACTAGTTTGCCAGTGTTTTCATTTATTGCCGCACATGGTACAGGGGTAATCCCTATAATTCATAAACATCATCAATTTATTATAGAAAAACTTTTCCCCGCAACTTCGTTCGCATACAAACTTCAACCCCCTTTTGATTTGTTCAGCGGAGGAATTTAAAATAAATGATTGAACGGGATGTATGTGGTAAGCCTTTTTTGTCAGTATTATTTATACTCGAAATACTTTGCTGCTACATATAGAAGCAAAGTATTTCGAGTATATAACTTTCCGGTTTCATCATAATGAAACCGGAAAGTTACTAGCATAGTAAATCCCTAAAGGTTGCATATTAAATCAATAAAATCCTTCAGTATTGTATACCGTTTGCGGCTTTTATCGCAGAACTCTTCATCCATATTAACCACTGGACATAAAGGGACCACCGCGGTGATATTTCACAAACAAATTACTAACGAAACTACGAGAAATTCATTTTAATATGTTCAAAATAGCGGCATTTAATAACATTTCACATAAAAATCTGGGTAATAAAGTTTATGGCTGCATTATGCTACGTCGTAGCTCGTAGCGCCCGCTACGGCGTAGTATATACGTAGCACTCTGCTACGACAGACGGTTCAACTGTTTTTATGAGAGTGTTACGTTTTGTCTACAAATTGTGTTTTGTGTAAATATATGGAAATAATGGTGTTGTGTTGGGAAGAGGCCCATGTTCTTTTGTTTTGTATTTGTTAAGGTTATTAAAACATGGGATATTAGGGTTATGAATAGATTATCGAACTAAAGATTATTTGGAGAAATTAAGAAATAATGTTTTCCTGTATTGTCTTTTACACACTGTGTCTACGTCTCTCATCCAACTCTCCGATCGCAGGTCTGCTTGAAGAAATTTATAATGAAATAATAATAATATGCTATACTAGCATAATCAGCCTATAATGTTCCCACTGCTGGGACACAGGCCTTCTCTCGGTGAGAGGGAGCGGGCGATAATCTACTGCTTCGAATTTTTGGTTCTAGGACATGCTGGTTTCCTGACAATGTTTTCCTTCACCGCTTTGAGAGTAGTGGTGATAAAATTATTTACACAAATTGTATTGTATTGTTATGCTATTCTATGTCTATATATATTTCTCTATTAAGTGTTTTGTGCGTACATAAATAAATAAATAACATCATCATCATTTCAGCCGAAAGACGTCCACAGCTGGACATAGGCCTCCTCCAAGTACCTCCACTTCGACCTGTTCTGTACTCCAACAGGTTCCTTCTATAAAAGAAAGAAAAAGTATTTATTGCGACGCGTACAGGAAGATCATAAAACTAAACTAAACTAAACACAATCAAAAATAAAAAATAACCAAATTATATTTTAAAAAAAGTAACAAAATGAAAAATGAAACAGAATGTCCTATACGAGGCCAAAAGGCTCCACCACACACAAACACACACAAACAAACACAATAAACACTTAAACATTATTTTGTAGTATGCAATATATTAGTTTACAAACACACATAGCTGAATCCCTCTAAATCAAACAGGACAGTGCCATAACAACGAGAACCCATGACAATATCCGTCTGCATTCCACCTGAACTATTCCTTTGTCCCCGAACTCTCACAGAGCAATGAAATTAATTAATAAACATGATATTTCTGAGCTGCACAAATGCGCATAATAATAGGAATTCAATGAAAACCAGCACAAAAGGCACAAAGCGACGGTGAACATAAATAGCATCCAATCTGCTTCCCACCAGATTCAAAAGGTTCTAGTGATGGGGTCGTCATGGTAATTGGTATCGGTATCCGATCTGCAAAGTGTTGGTTTAAGAACCATATTATTGTATCAGTAACGTAGTTATATGTTTATATTGGTACAACACTATATGAGTCTCATAGTTACTCGAAATAAAGAATTTATTATCATAATGAGTGTTGATTCAGATAGATCACTAGAAACCAAGGGATAAAAAGTCAAGTAAAGTTAAGTGTTTTCGGTAGATCCAGAATGATCAGATCTACTTCATGCTACATCATTGTTGTATTACCAACGACGACACGACACGACACGACTTTAATTCCCGAGTTTATATAGAAAATTTTCGTACAGGATATTAATTAGGTATGACCTAGAAACCACAAACAAGTTACAAAAGAAAGTAAGAAACAAAAGTTTTTATTGGGACTCGCACAGGAAGATAATTACACAAACTACATAGTATGACACAAATATAGAAAAAAATAAACGGGAGGTATCGTGGGACACCCGGTACGAAGTTCTTTTCACTTGTAGCGGTATCTACAACGCCACATGCGAACAATGCGTCATACTCCGTCACGCAAATCCTGCATCTCGCAAGCAGAGTTTACCGCGCAATTAGCATAGATACAATTTCGCAACATCAATGGTTGGGCAATTGCCCGCCAGACACAACACCCGTCTGCTCGGAGGATCCTCCTTTTTCTATGGAGGATGAGTGAACTTTACACCATGTTCCTCGTACCTTCTAAACTGGTGACCCCGAGCATGAACGTCAGCGCAGCCTTCGTGCAAATACTTCAGCGTGACGTCATCATCATCACTCCCGCAAGCTTTAGCGGCGAGTCTCCCAGCCAGCCAGCATCCACGGCTTCAACGGGTATCCTGACCACCAGCATGCAGCGTCCGCGCATACCTGGTCATCACCCTCAGCCTCATCAGCAACCTCGGCACAGCACACTGCACTTTCGGCCGGTCAACAAGAAGAGCTTCCTCTCCTGGTCGACACAGCAGCCAGCCTCAACCCCGCGCTGTACGACATCCGACGCACTGGAGTATAACGCAGCGCCACCCCGACTCACTGGGGACATCTTCGCAGACAGTTCCGACTCACCGCGAACTATGCGCCACCCCGACTCACTGGGGCATCTCCGCAAACAGTTCCGACTCACCGTGAACTATGCGGCAACCGGTTCCGACTCACTGGAACCTCAGCTGGCCTGGCAAGCATCGCAAGATACAAGACTCAACCCACTATCGACCTCCGGTCTCCGGAGGGGAGTGATGTAGCGGTATCTACAACGCCACATGCGAACAATGCGTCATACTGACGTCACGCAAATCCTGCATCTCGCAAGCAGAGTTTACCGCGCAATTAGCATAGATACAATTTCCCAACATCAATGGTTGGGCAATTGCCCAGACACAACACCCGTCTGGTCGGAGGATCCTCCCTTTTCTATGAAGGATGAGTGAACTTTACACCATGTTCCTTCTAAACACTTTTATAAATTATAATAGCCTCCACCCGCGTGGTATGTTGACTTCCTTCCCCAGGGTTCAAAGTCTCCCCATACCAAATTTCATGAAAATTGGTTTAGCCGTTTCGAAACTTAGCCGGAACAAAGAGACAGACAAAAAAAATGAGTACCTTATATTTTGTTATAAGTACCGTATATATTTCCATATGCATATAGTAAAAAGTTGTTATTTTGACATTACAAATAGACACTTTAATTTTATAGATTAATTACTTCATTTCAGACCATGATCCATTGATGTTAGTAAAAACACAATAATTATAAGCTATGTTAGTCGCAAATGTAATAAATACATCATTTCTGTTCATATATCTGCTGCACCGGGGTATCGTATTACCCAGAAACTGGGTTGTGGAGGTCAGATAGGCAGTCGCTCCATGTAAAATACTGGTGTTGAGCTGCATCCGAAGCCGACCTCAACATAGTTGGAAAAAGGCTAGACAGATGATGAGGTACTAAGTCGTGGTTTCGGACCTTGGCATTCCTGCGTGACAGACTAATGAACGAATCTGAGATGCTAATGTTACATTGCATCGGAAAATATGGTGTCGGGATTTATTGGTGTAAAATCCTTAACAAGTAGTGAATATGCGAGGTGATCGATGATGATAATGGCGTTACAAGGCTTATAAACGGCATTCCAAAGGTCATCCACCGTTGACCTTTGGAATGCCATTGACGCTCGCTCTAAAGAGTCATGATGGTCAAAATTTTACGCTTTTATCAATCTAGCCTCTCATTCACTAAATGCGCAGAATATAAGAAACAGCGATAAGGAACTTCGTTCCAAAAAAACAAAACACGACCATAAGCTAAATATTTGCGAGAAGCTAAATCTAAAGTACCGTTAAAAAGATTCTTTTAAAACCGAAAAGTAACAAAAGTTCAAAGTAACTAGAACTAAGTTACCAAATTTAATTAAACTGCGATCTTTAGGGTATAGAGTTTAAACATCTGCAACGAAGCCGTTGTTACATCCGCAATGCCTAAATAAACTTGTGACTAACTTTAAACCTTCATAAATACAAATAAGTTATTCTGTGTACAACATAAACAATATTTTGTTTCCTTTTTCCTTTCTATGGCTGTATAATAACAGCCGCACGGATCGATGGAAGGTCTATCTATATATATATATAATCTACGCTTGCTGCGGTTGGTTCGTGGATGGGTGACCGTCCATGACAAATTCGGGCCCCTGCCATGCCTCGGAAAACACGTTAAGCCGTTGGTCTCGGCTGTCATTCGTAGATCTTTGACAATCATTACAGATAGTCAGAAGCCCGAAAGTCTGATAACCAGTCTTAGGAACGGGTACGCAGTCGCTCCATGTAAAATACGGTATTCAGCTGCATCCGATTAACCCGGAAGCCGATGCTAAAATAGTTGGGAGAAGGCTAGGCAGATGGATTGATTGAATGATTGGGTCAGTTGCAAAGGTACCAGTGACAGATAGTGGTGCCGATTCCCTTATTCACAAACTAAACTAAGTTTAAGTTCAGTGCATCAAAGTGCGTCAAATTAGTCAGTGCCTGACGTAAATTGACGTATATTTAGTAGCCATATTTTTACGTCTAATTTGTCTATGGAATATCTTAATTTGACAGGACTAAACTAATATTTATCTTCTGTCCTTTTCTTAATTAAATAGAAAGAAAAAGATGGACTGAAATTAAATTTAGTTTAGTTTGTGAACAAGGGAATCGGCGCCACTGTAGAATTATGTCAAAATAATCGTTTTTCTGCCTACTAAATCTATTGATCCGTCAACCAAGTCTGATTCTGGTTTTCAACTATGATGTTGTCTTCATCACCAAAAGTCTTATGTTTATCATTGGAAGTTCATCGACGGATACATAAAATCTGATGCTTTTTTTAATGTCAATCTTACTAGACTTTTCCTATGTTGGAGTCGGCTTCCAGTCTACAGGATACATTTTTAACCAGTGCGCAAACTGAAACCAGGAATTCAGTACATGATTCTGAACCGACCTGCGTTGAAATTATTCGTCAGTTATTAAAAAAAAAAAATTGCTCTGCCACACATTTTGACCGCGTCGGTATATTGCACTTTTCTATGAAACAATTGATTTTTTTTTTTTGATAACCGACGAAATATTTCTACACTAGATGGTCTAGAACCATGTGCTGAATTCATGGTTACAATTTGCGCACTGGTTAAAAATTCATTCTGTATACTGATATTCAGATGCATCCCTATCCGACCTCCTCTGGGTAGCACGATACCCTTTGCTAAGACTGGTTGTCACTCGTAACGACTGTCAAAGATCTACAAATGACAGCCGGCTTAACTTGCTTTCAGAGGCACGGAGAAGACTGTTATCATTTAGCCACGAGCCCCTTACGTTACAATTCACAGTGTACACTATTACTAATTGAAATGTCACCCTTGCCTTCCCTGCACAATGCTGATAACGATACATTAGGTAGAGATAATTAATTAGTGTACCTTGTCTTAATTTATTGGAAGTGATTAACACTGCAAGATGAGCGATGAACGATGTCAATTACTAAATGTTAACGAACTGTTCTAATTTTGTGAGACGAAACGTTTTGTAAATAGTATTTCTGACAAGAAATGAATTGCTTTGTTTTCTATGTTGATTTTTGGTACACAGGTTTTGTCTACGACAGATAACTGAAGGCAAATTCCCGTAATTAAAACAGTTCAAAATCTAGTCGCAATCTCATTTCAGCGACAATCAATGTCAAAAATGTAGGGAAATTAGAGGTATTTTTGACAAATTTAGATTGAGATCAGACTGTGAACATTCTTAAAATTACGAGAATTGCCCCCTCAGGAAAAAAAGGTATAAGGATTTAATGAAAAGAAATGAGTTTTAAAAATAGATATTTTATTTTATGCTTGAGTTTAGATATCAATGTTTTCTCAAACACTATGAAGAGGTGACAAGTCTTTTCATAACATTATTAGCTCAAAATGTGCCGATTCTAAGCCTAATTTGAATAAATAATATTTTTGAAATAAAAATAGAAGAAAGAAAATACGTTTATTTGCGGCAAATCTGACACAGAGAAAAAAACACAAAAAAAGAGCAAGTTTGGGGAAAATATGGGTTAAATCCACATAAAAAGGCCATCGCTCAGCATAATGTTACATGTTTCATTTTTATTTTTAACTAATCATCACTTTTAAAACTACTTTTAATCGATAATCAAGAAGTAATCATTGAAATCCCTTACAATTAATTGCGCGGTATACATCGACAACATTACCACATCACTAGGACGTTTAATTAAAAATACTCCATGCAAAACTATACGGGGGAGCGAAATGAAAATATTTAATATTCTTTACTCCCGACGAGTTCCCCGAGAGCAATTCATTATCTCTTTCATTTCAATTACACTACACCTCTGCTTTTGTATGGGATTGTATCATACAGATATGTACTGCATTATGTACATAGTTGTATGACCATCGCTGAGAGAGCAGTAGTGATCCAGTAAGAGCGATGCGATGCGTTGCCAATGCGTTGCGTCGTCGCAGCAGTGATTTCGACGCAATGCCCACACAAGCGCTGCGATGACTTCACCGGTCAGACGTTGCAGCGCCGACGCAACGCATTGACAACGCCCGTGTAGCATCGCCCTAACGGCCACGAATTGTAAGACGTAGGTTCGAACTCCGATAGCTGCTTCACTTTGTATAAATTATTTAATCACCACTGCTCTCAAAACGGTACAACATCTTGAGGAAATCGACATATCCTAGAACCAAAGAAATCGAGGACATGTGACATCTATCAACCCACATGTTGGATTACGGCCCACTCCCTCTCATGGGAGAGGACGTCTTTGTCCCCAGTGGGAACATTGTAGGTTAATTATGCTGCGCAAAAATGTTATTTCTCATAACTTTCAAGGTAGTCTATTACCCTCACAGGTTTGCTTATCTATGTTGTACCATGAACGACACATAGCCTTAAATACAGCAAGTATTTAACATAACGGAAACTGCATTTAAGCCACCCTCTTACCCAACAACAATAGGGCAAATAAATATTCCATATAATTAGAGATATGCATTTATCGACTAACGAGAATGAAACAATTCTATTTCAAAATCAAATTGAATCGCAACCGTTTTCCACGTGAATGGGTCGTCCACTTTACTCTGAGCTCAGCTATTTCATTAGGTACGCTGTCGGGCTTTCAATTTGCGCTTTGTGCGGGGGATGGTGGGGCTCAGCTTAAGTTGGACGCTCACTGAATCAGCCCCAGGCTATTGGTGAGGTTTCTTCCACTTTTTATTCAACGCAGTCAGCGTTTTAGTTAAAATAATGATGATTTATATTATGATACAGGGGAAATGTAGGGGATGGAAATTGTATTTCCTTGTGGTCATGACGCTGCCGCGTCGTGCAGCATTTTATCTAGTGGTCCTGATAATATCTTTATAACAAGACTATAGCATTCTTCAAATAAACTGAGAAAGTCACAACCCAATTATAGCTTTCTTGCTGTTTTGATTCTTCGTTTTTTTATCCAATCATTACAGAATTCTTCAAGCTTTCAGACACCTAGGTTCATTTCTTGATTTATTTAATATTACTTATTACTAGCAGCGCCCCGCGATTTCACCCGCATGAGTTTCGATCCCGTGGGAATATAGGGATAAAAATCCTGTTTATAAACTATCTGTGTGCCAAATTTCATCCAAATCTGTTCAGTAGTTTTCCTGACAAACTTTCGCTTAATAATGTCCCACTGCTGGACAAAGGCTTCCCTACTCTTTTTCCACCTTTCTCTGTCCAGGGCTGCCAAGTACCAATCGTTATTAAAGAAGTCCAGCTCATCCCACCATCTCCGTTTGGGCCTGCCATAATGTCGTTTGCCAAGCGGGACTGGGTCGTGAGTTTGGCCTATTGATCGTCATACGGCAAATGTGTCCAGTCAAATTCCATTTAAGCGTTTCTAGATAAATATACAAAAATGATAGTATGGTATTTGTTGAATAGAAAGGCTGTGTTGCATTATTCAATTTTCCGTTTGACCTAATGAATCATCTGCTTAGCCTTTTCCCAACTATGTTGGGGTTGGCTTCCAGTCTAACCAGATGCAGCTAGATACCAGTATTTTACATGAAGCCTATATGGCCTCCACAACCCAGTTACTGGGTAATACGATACCCCTTGGTAAGACTGGTTGTCAGACTGTCAGGCTTGTGACAACCCGTAACGACTTTCAAAGATCCACGAATGGCAGCCGGGACCAACGGCTTAACGTGCTTTCCGAGGCACGAAGGAGTCTTGGTATATGAAGATGGTCACCCATCCACGGACCTACCGCGGCAAGCGTGGCTTAACCTGATCGATCGACCCGTGCGGCTGTTATTACTTTAATGAATGTTAATAGAAAATTAAATGACACCCCTGAACAGCACAGCTTCAGCCCAAACCAACTGGCTGCGAGCGTTGACCGCACGGCTGTCAACTAGTGCTTTCGCCACAACCGTAATTGATTGATTTGCGCCTAAATTATAGCGACAGACCGCATCAAACGCGGTCGTAACTGCCTATCAATCAGGCTAGCCACTGCCTGATGTATATTATATACAACTGTCCGTCAGTTACGGTCGGCTGCATATGGTCTGTACCAAAAGTATCTGAAGAAAATGTAAACAAACGGATCAGAAAACGTATCTGTGGATGCCAATTTGTAGTGCCACTTACAAATTGAGTGCTTTGATTTGACAATATAAACACTTAAACCCGCAATTTTAATTTCAAATGACGATTTCTTACGACAGTGGCGCCGATTCCCTCGTTCACAAACTAAAGTAAATTTGAGTTCAGTGCATCTTTTTCTTTCTATTTCATTAAGAAAAGGACAGAAGATAAATATTAGTTTAGTCCTGTCAAATTATGATATTCCATAGACAGCTTAGATGTGATTAAAAACATGGCTACTGAAAATACGTCAATTTACATCAGACGCTGACTAATTTGACAGGACTAAACTAATATTTATCTTCTGTCCTTTTCTTAATGACATAGAAAGAAAAAGATGCACTGAACTTAAATTTAGTTTAGTTTGTGACAAAGACTACTATAGTATACTGGCTAGTTTGTGAACAAGGGAATCGGCGCCAATGGTCAATTTTGTAACCTAATTTTTCGTTGATGATATTTCAATTACAATTTAACCAGGTTATTCATACAATATTTGTTACAAAAAGTGCTAAGATGTAAAGTTGAAACCACCTTCTATGTAAATACAGACAAATGTGTTACTAATTCTTTTTAGTGAGCGTAAGAATTTATCGTGAACAGGGTTTGTTTACGTTCTAATCACATACTTTAGCAACAGACTATACACTCTTCGTGATACATAGTGTACAATAAGGGAAGCTAAGCCAAAGTCTTGATAAACCGGAGAAAGAAAGACTTGTTGGATTATCAGAAAGGTTTTAATGCTCACAAAATCATGACCGTATTCTTGGGACTATATTCTTACCAACTAAGAATATCACGACCCTCTTTTGAAGTTTTAAAAGACAACAAAAAAATCATATATTCGAAAGATTGGCAGTAGCATCTTTTTGCCTAACACAAACTTTCTGCGATCACTGCAAATATGCAAATAACTACTCTGACCTTTCACCGTAATAGGAATGGTAACCTTTAAAAAAGATAAAGTCGAAGAGAAGAAAGATATTACAGACGCTTAGGGATGGAACGAACGATACCTTCTAGGTATCGATACTTTTACTAGATCAGACTGTGAACGTTCTTAAAATTATGAGAATTGCCGCTCTGATCTCAGTCTCAATCTGTCAAAAAATACTTCTAATTTCCCTACATTTTGACAAGTTTTTGACATTTTTTTGTCGCCGAGATGAGACTGCCACTAGATTTTGAACGTTTTTAATTACGAGAATTGGCCTTCAGCTCTTCTAGCAGGGCAGTAGTTGAACTGCACTGCTTTTTTGTTCTATGACTAAGTAAAAAAGCAGTGCAGTTCAACTTCTGCCCTGCTACAAGAGCTGGTAGTAAGCCCCCAGTTCTAAAATATCGATGCTAAAAGTATCGAGTAAGTACTTGTATTTACTCGTATCGTTTCATCCCTACAGACGCTGGCAACACCGGCGCGGCCTACAGATTAAATATTAATTACAGACATATCCTGACATTTAAGACCCTCCTACTTGAGCCTCAAGATCTACTTAGCCTTTAAAAGAGAGCGGGGATTAAACTTTTTCCGACCACTGTCAGAGTCTTAAACGGTAATCCGATTTATTCCGCTTGACATTTCAAATAATAGAGCGAAATGAAATTGATTCTGATCAGTTCGTGATATTTCTTAATCCCATTAAAAGTAAATCGCACTGCAGTATTAATCGATTTTGTTTTAGCAGGTATGAAAACTTATCATCAGCGTCACAGTCTCTTTTCTAGTGCCAATCACCACGTTCCTGTGCCAGCCTCACCCAAGTTGTGCTCGCGATGGGACCAATGTGGGCAGTGGTGATGAAATAATTTACACAAAGTAAAGCGCCTGTCTGGGTTCGCACCTACGACTTTCAACTTGTAAATTGCGGCCGTTACCACAGGGCTACCACTGTTCGAACAAAATTATAAATAGCATAAGCATAAACAGCCTATAATGTTCCCACTGCTGGGACACAAGCCTTCTCTCTTGTTAAATTATAAATATATAATTATATTTCTAACACATTAGGGGGCAGTATATAAACGATAAACGGAGCGCATCAGCCGATCGATTCTGTAAAAAATCTCACCGTGAAAAGTTAAGTGAAGTGAGCTTAGAGTGAGCTGTCAATAGTGTCAACTCCTAGCATTAGTTGGAATGACAGCTCACTCCACGCTCACTTCACCTAAGTTTTCACGGTAACAATCTTATTGTTAAAAAGAATCGCACTGCTGTTCATTATCATCTCTTGCCGATCGTTCGTCTATTGTTTTCACTATGTAGGGAAGGTATTTTTAGTTGAAACTGAACAAACTTTTAGGGGTTTAATTATTAAGGATTATTATAGTTAAGTGACGTTCAAACGTCAAAAATGTATGGTTAAACGGTCGGTAATCACCACTTAACTTTTTAGCAACGTTTATGAATAAAGGGGTTTATATTTACGTTTAGTAGGAATATGTAGGTAGGAAATTCCTGTATACTTATTTTAGCAAGGTAATCAATTCAGTCCAATGTCAAAATCTTTTGAAAAACGTAAAACATTTTATTTCGTAATGGAATTATTTTGTTTTGACAACATAACATAACAGCACCCTAATTGCGTAACACACTATCAATCACAATCTGAATCATTATGAAAAATATTGCTAATCCATTGCTTCAAATGTTCGAAAAATGTGTCTGCTCAAAACATTAACAACGCAACGAATGTTGTGGAACTGTCAAAATGAAGCGTCTCCCTTGTGTCATCAAAAAACATTGACAAATTATCACTTCCCAAACAATTTTCCGCATAATTTCATTTGCCAAATTATTATTTAGCAAGTAAACTCTTCACAAATAATTGTAACGCAAACCTAATGTTTGGCAAGTGAACGTTTAATTAAACAATAACTTACTTACCAACTAGTACAACTTTTACCAATTTTAATGTAGTCAAATGTTTCAGTTGGTATAACATATTATACGCAAAATAAAATAAGCCAAATATTTAGTATCGTCAGTTGCACAAAATATACAAATTAAATTACAATGCGTTTTGTTGGTTTGGTTTTACATTATAAAACATGTTTCTGGCTGGCGTTGTGTGGTCACAGTTCTAACCTAACCTGATCTAGCTGTTTCGATTTAAAAAGATATATGTGTGTTACGTTGCAAATTTCACTAAAGTCTAAGAAAATTATAAACTATACATTGTCAATTCATATTATATACATAATATTAAAATGGATTCTAACCTTACCTACAGTTCTGGTACTAGTTCGTTTTTCATTCGTCTTTCGTAAACATATGTAGATATAGGCATAAATTTGACTTGATTCAGAAAAAATCAAGCACATAAACCTCCAAAGAAATACGCAAATGACATCAATAATTATATAATTCGCATAAAATCTTATTTTTGTCTTTGTGTTTTGTTTCATAACAAATCATTTGACTAAATGTTTATTGTCTAAAGATGGTTTGCTCATTTGATTAAAGACCAAATGCCTTAATGACATTACCCTTGGTAATATTCTGCCGAGTAAAAATTTGACCATATGAAAATGTGCGTACTAAAATCATTCCAAATATTGCATTGGTATAAAAAAAGTTGCTAAAAGTTTGGATAATGAAATTTTGTCAAAATAATTTTGGCAAAACGGCAGCCGCCCCAAAATGAAACCCATTGCTACTGCATAGCATGTTACGCAAATACCCCGCAGGTCTATAAGTTAACCTGAGAGAGCGTCTTCTAAGAATTTTGTCTGCAAGCTTTTTTATCGATTTTTGTCAATCTTTTTCAAAAGTTTCCACTGTTATGTACCAAAAGTCATACTTTGCCCATCTTCCATATACATATATCAACTTGCCCTCCCCCCCTAGGCCATCGGCTGGCGACGCCCTTAAATCCGACTGGTAGTACCAGAGATTAGCGCGTTGAAACCAACTCTTCGGCTTTTTAAAAGTATAGATAGATAGATTACAACGTACAAAAATGACAAGCAGCAAATATTTCAAAAAAAGTTTCAATCTAAAACTAATCACGCGTCTATATAAAATGTGGAGCGTCGAATCTCATCGACAATGAACCGATAGAGTACGGACCCATGGGATTACAAGCAGGTACCTTCTCTCATTTCTCCATAAAATTGATCTAGTCGAAGCGAATTTATAGCTTCAAATATTTGCGCCTTCTTTGTATTAATAAATGGATGCCTTTTGTTTTTAAGAATGAAGTACAGACGCCAGCAGGTCAAGCTACCCGAAACTGTCAAATTTTCCCAATCAACCTTGAACCTTAAAATGCTTTAGCGATAACGTTGAAAATGTATTAAAGAAATTTGACAGATTGTAGTAGCTTGATGTGCTGGCGTCTGTACCTAATGTATACTATGGCAGTGACCATAGACACAAAAACCGCGTTAAGTCGCAAATAAATGCACTGTACTTATTTTTCACAACACCTCAAATAATCCATAGGTACTTTACGTTTTAAAGTGTCTTAGGGCTAATTTTCAATCATTGATAACTGTATTCAAGGAAAAATTTTGAAATTTTGACATATATTTCAAACAAAAACAGCCAACGTCAATTTTATTCCTCGATTAAAAGTTATCTGGCGATGGAAAAATCAGCCCTTAAAAGATCAACGTCATTTCATCATTTCATTTCAAAGATAATGTAGCGGTATCAACAACGCCACATGCGAACAACGCGTCATACTGACGTCACGTTATCCTACATCTCGCAAGCAGAGTTTACCGCGCAATTAGCATATGTACAGACTTCCCAACATCAACGTTGGGCAGTTGCCCGCCAGACACAACACCCGTCTGATTGGAGGATCCTCCCTTTTCTATAGAGGATGAGTGGACTTTACACCCTGTTCCTCATACCTCTATAATAACAGTATTTTCTTCACACCGAGCACCACAATCGGCCATCCAGAAAATATTCCTGATAACCCGATGACAGTGATGTTTTTAGACGATAATACCATACCATGTCACAACATACCATTCCATACCACACCATACCATACCATACCATCCTATAAACAATTTGGTTTATTTGTACTCGAGATCCACTGAACATGACGATGTTTGCGAATTTGGGAATCGCTTCCGGTAAAAAGTATTAGTCTATTTTAGAATCCATGTATGTATGACTATGTATTTACGACCCCATATCTGAATAAAAATCTCTTCATACGTATTATAAATACCAGGGCAGCAGGCAGCGACGGTAGTGTAGCCTGCTGTGATCTGCATAATGTTCAGGAGTGCCGCAATGCTAATCGAATTGCATTCACCACCGCGCGTATTATAACTGATTTCGATATGCTAATGGGTTTAGGCTATAAACGATACTATGCGGGGTTTTCTTTAGTATTTCAGTTTTCAATAATAGAGAAGTGACTCAGAGACCCATGACCAGACATTTGCGCCGATTCCCTTGTTCACAAACTAAACTAAATTTAAATACAGTGCATCTTTTTCTTTCTATTTCATTACGAAAAGGACAGAAAATAAATATTAATTTAGTCCTGTCAAATTAAGAAATTAGACAAGTTTAGACATAATTAAAAAATTGGCTACTAAAAATACGTCAATTTACGTCAGGCGCTGACTAATTTATCTTCTGTTCTTTTCTTAATGAAATAGAAAGAAAAAGATGCACTGAACTTAAATTTAGTTTAGTTTGTGAACAAGGGAGTGTAATTAAAATGATAAATCTATCAAATGCTCCTGATAAAGAGGCATGCATATAGGTGATTTACGTCAAAGTATTTAATTTGTATGAAAATTAAAAAAAATAAGAATTCATTAATGCGTCTCCATATTGAAAAATGCTTATTTCCATGGTCTGGACATTCTGGTCAAAGTTTATGTATATCGTCCGGAACACGGTGTACAATACTCTTTATATATTTCCGTTCACCATTCCTTACGCAAGAAAAGCAATACAAATCGAAATAAAAAAGAAGCCAAATGCAACCATAAACAGAATGGAACATAAACCAGCCACCTGATCCATTAGGAGGCGACGCCATGGCCATTAAAAATGGATTTGTTCTTATATCTGTCGTTTGGGCGCGAAATCGGAACGTTTTCAATTACCAATAAATCGAACGGGTCTCTCTCTCTCCATTGGGCCAAATTCTGCGGTCGTCCGACAATTATTTCAATTAAGTGAACTCGTATTGCGGTTGTGAATTTAAAGAGGTTATTTATTAATTAATTACTGTTATTGTTCTCCGTTTGTGGTCTAATAAAGCCTGCTGACCTGACCTGGTTAAGTAAAGAGCAGCTCCTCATCTTTTTTCATAATACCTACATGATACCATTCAGCTTAACGTATAAATCTAGGTATCCTAACTTCCTAACTAATATTATAAATGCGAAAGTATGTTTGTTTGTTTGTTACGCTTTCACGCTAAAACGGCTCAACCGATTTGGATAAAATTTGGTACATGGTTAGCCCATGACCTGGGATAGGACATGGAATACTTTTTATTCCGATATTCCCACTGGATCAAGACGTATGCGGATAAAACCACGGGGCGCAGCTAGTAAAGTCATAAAGTTAGTATATTTTAATGCTTTTTAAAGGAAATATAGCGATCGACATGTGTGTGTGTGATATATGAGGTCTAGTGGGTCTAATGCAGAGCTGAATATTTTAGCAAAACTTTTAATACAACAAGACAGTAGGTAGGTCAACAAACGTACAGAAGTAAATAATAATGGTAGTGTTTACTAGGGCAATTGCGATACTGGGTATATTCCGTTGCATGACAGTTTGTACCAAAGCCAGAGGCATTTATATATTGGCAGCATTATTGATTAGACGTCATTGTATCTCCCGCCGCCCCTTTCGCTTTTGCTATATATAAATGCCACTGCGTTTGGTAGAAATTATCATCCAACGGAATACACACTATCGTAATTGCCCCAGTAAACCCTACATAGATATTCGTTGCCCTACTCCTACAATCACTCGACAATTACAAAACCTTTACCTACCTGTATTCAGGACAGCTTTTTAATAATAGGTACCTACCCCTCAGCCTACCCCAGTCTTTTATCTCGAACATCTTTATGGGGGAAATTTTCGTGAGAATTCTAATTAAATTTCTTGAAAGCAAGCCCCTGAGAATGGGACCCAAGGTACCCAAGCTGCGGTACCAATGTCTTAAGGTAAGAGCGGGAGAGGTATTACAAGGTTCAAATGCATGTTAATTACGAGATAAAAGGAAATTAGAAATAAATTGAGGTTTTAACATTTTTTATATGGTCGTTTCCGTTTCTGATAAAAGTTGAATGCCATAGCTAATAATTTATTGTAATAGAAGATTGGCTTGATGCATAAATGGCACTGTAATAGAATATCGACATGACTGTCCTGAATTAGCGGTTTTACAAAGTACATGTCGATTTTATAAATTAAATTAAAATCAAAGTCAAATCATTTATTTCAAATAGGTACGGACGCCAGCACATCGAGCTACTACAATCTGTCAAATTTCTTTGATAGATTTTCAACTTTATCGCTAAAGCATTAAGGTTCAAGGTTGATTGGGAAAATTTGACAGTTTCGGGTAGCTTGACCTGCTGGCGTCTGTACATAAAAGGCACTTTTTAACGTCAAAATGTACAAAAAAATAGAATTCATTCTAGTCACCCCTTCCAAAAAGTAGATTCGTATGGAGAAGAATGGGTAAGAAACTCCACAGTTAGAACTCTTTTAAAAATGTTTTACAATATTTTGTATACATTAATTATACACATAATTATAGATATTATTATGTGAAGACGACGAACCTAGAATAAAATAACTAAACATATAGGTAAAAAGAATTAAAAATAAAGCAATAAGAGGTAAATTAATTACTTATGTGATATACGCTCACATAAATAACGTAAAATTAAGCTAACACTACTGCCAAATATGGCTTCCCGTAATATTTAATTTTAGGATATCTGTGGAACTCATGTTAGTGTTAATATAATGTCGGTCAGCAATAAAAGTTTCAAGCCTAACATATTGCTGTATTTCCGCTGCCAGCGGGTTAATTGCGTAAGGGTACGTACGCACTGACAGGTGGCTTGTTTAGCGCCTAGAGCCTATTGACTTAACATCCTTCTATACACGCTAGGCGACTAGTGAAGGCGCCATCGATATAGGAATACATTTCTATGAAAGGCGCTAAGCGCGCAGTGCGCTGGTTGCGAAAATTCTACAGCGTTCGCTTCGCTTCGCTACTCGGTGGCTCGCTAGGCTCTAGGCGCTAAGCAAGCCACCTGTCAGTGCGTACGTAAAATGACAATTGATCGCATTTTCTTTCATTTTGACAGTTCATTCACGCTCATTACGTTATTTAGGTTGTTGAGCAGACGAATTTATTACACCTATGAAAACTCTCGAATTGTGATTGAAACTCTAATAAGGTAAAGCAATAAACTGCAAACACTCTACCGTTTATAACTTGGGGTGCCAGCGTAGTGTCCAATTTGTTGAGCGTACGATTTACGGAAGTCCACCTGCGAGGTCGTGGTCCACTTAAATGTCGGACAATAATATTCATTTCTAAGAACTCGGTCGTATGTAGGACGGGTAGGACGACTTTTGCTAACAAATCTGGTATGCAGTTCGTGATAAGCTTTTATTTTTATAAGTATTGCGGCATAATCGTTTGTTTCTTTGATGGGCGAATAATTTCAGGGTGTTTTTCATAGTTTTTAGGGTTACGTACCTCAAAAGGAAAAAATGGAACTCTTATAGGTTCACTTCGTTGTCCGTCCTCGTTTCTCAGTCTGTGTGTCTGTCTATCAAGAACCATTTTCTCAGGAACGCTAGGAGGTATCGAGTTGAAATTAATATCAAATACGTAAGTCTACGGCATCTTGGAGCTTTAAAAAAATCAAGCTTCTAACTCAACGCAATAAAAAATACGGTCATTTATGCGACATACATAGAATAAAATAGAATACTCTTTATTGTGTACACCATATTATAAATTACAGATATCATCATCTGCTTAGCCTTTTCCCAACTATGTTGGGGTCGGCTTCCAGTGTAACCGGATGCAGCTGAATACCAGTATTTTACATGGAGCGACTGCCTATCTGACCTCCACAACCCAGTGACTGAGTAATACGATACCCCTTGTTGTTAGACTTTCGGGCTTCTGACCACCCGTAACGACTATCACAGATCCACGAATGACAGCCGGCACCAACGCCTTAACGAGCTTACCTGGGCACGGAGGGGTTTTGGTGTGGTCACCCAGCTACAGACCAATCGCGGCAAGTGTAGCTTAACCTGATCGATCGACCTGTGCGGCTGTTATTATTTAGCCACGGGCCCCTCATAAAAATATATTAAAGGTAAAAGTAAAAAAAAAAAAAGTTAAAGGTTAAAAGTATAAAAATTACACATATAAATATAGAAATTTTACAAAGATTGATACAATGGGCGGTCTTAGAGCGCGATCTTTTAAAGACAACCTTTGGAAGGAATAAAAATGGGAAGACATACAGACATATTTTGAATTGGAGAATTGACCGTGACGTAGGTATAGGTATCGGGAAACATTTTTTCAACAACAAAATTAAGTTTGTTCTTGGGATAAATTCATCCCAACTACGGAACCCTTCATTGTGCGTGGTCCAACACGCATTTGGCCGGTTTTTCTTTATGTAGGTTGGCAAATAGGCTGGTATTAGTTGATAACCCAGATAAGATGGTAAGAGTTAACAACCGTTTGAATAGCACTAAGGGGTTTGGCAATTCACTGTTCAAAGAGTATGATTTGTGTGTGTAATAACTTTTAGGTAGCCCTTAAGAATATGATCGATATAACTGATTAGTGATAGAACAAGAACAAACCATAGAACTTTCTTATAAATCTATGGAACAAACCATAAACCAGAAGGGTTATTACGTAACACACTAACAGTAGGAATGGCTTTCATTTTGACAGTTCAACAACAATCATTGCGTTATTTACGTTGTTGAGTAGACAAATTTTTCGAACATATAAAGCTATGGTTTAGCAATATCCTTCAAAATGATTCAGATTGTGATTGATAATGTGTTACGAAATTAGGGTGCTGACTGCTGATGCTGATTGATAGTGTATTACGCAATAAGGGCGTAGAAACTTAAAAAAAAAACTTTTTGAAAATTCTAATCAGGTATAGTTTACGCTTCATTGCCCTATAGAAAACGAGTAGACTAACTTCTGAGGTGGTGGCTAGTTTTGACCGTATCTTAATGGCTGACCTAAAAACTGGATAAAATGCTGAGGGAGAGGGCTAAAAGGAGTAAAGTACACACAGAGGTAATATCTAATCATTTCTAAATTCACCTCTAGCAACCCTGAGAACCGCTAATGCACCGGCGGGCAGTTACTATAAAAGCAGTAATTACCGCTCGACCTTTCCCGCGCTGCCGATGACAGTAAACTTTTACTGCCACTTAAAATAATGGCCGGCCAAGTGAATCGATAGCTGTGTACTGCAAGACTGATCTTTTTCTACAAATCTTTAACAGCTTTGGGCAAATTATTTCTCCTCATTATGGTCACATAGGTCGTAAGTGCATGTTATCTAATAATATACTGAGTCCCGATTTTTAAATCGGCAGTTATGTTTTATGTGAAGAATAAAAAATGTCGTTTTGACAGCTTTTGTATCAGGAACGTAGCTACCGCCGTACGAGCCGTATCAATGAAAACCCCCTGGCTACAGGGGCCGGCCCACCGAACAAAAATTCGTAAAATGTTTTCTGGATTTAATGAATACCCAATGAATATATGAAAATTGACGTTTGGTATTTATTTATGGCTTTCAAAGAATTCAAGCTACAGGCACGATCTAATTCTCAGGTGCTCCAATTTTCGAAATCGTTTCGCTCGTTCCTGCATTCCCTTAGTAAAATCACAACACCAGCTTACCTCTTATCCGAGTCATACTCTTAGGTCTTGCATACTCTTAGTAGAATCACAATAAAAACTTAATATATCCAGTCAGTCCAGCACATTAATTGCGTAACATACTATCAATCTCTATCTGAATCATTATGAAGCATATTGCTAATCCATTGCTTCATATGTTCAAAAAACGTGTCTGCTCAGCAACGTAAATAACGCAATGAATGTTGTTGAACTGTCAAAATGAAACCCATTGCTACTGATAGTGTGTTACGCAATTATCCCACCAGAATGCTCCAATTTTCAAGCTCGCTTCGCTCTCTGTTTGATGAAACCGGATCCGAGTGAGGATGCTCCAGTTTTCCAACTCACTGCGCTCGTTCTTGCATTCTCTTAGTAAAATCACAATTACAGCTTTACCTTTCAAGTCAGTATGCAATTTTATTTATTTTGTTAACACAATACCTTCCTTTGAAGCTTCGTCGCAGTCAGGTAAAAAGAACCCCCAACAAATTCTCAAACAGGGCCCCTTTAAGACTTGCTACGCCACTGTTATTCTTCAGATAAAAGGACCGATCTTCAATCATCATAATAATTGATTGAAAAATCGGCCCTAAATCAATCAAACGTTTTGTTTTTCTAACCGGAGTTAATATTGTTGATGAAGGTAAAGGATAAGTACCGTAGTTAGATTCCTTTAGTTTTAAATACTATGGGATTTCTACGCAATAGCACTGAAACTGGTACAAGTCAAGACGACATCTTGCCAAAATCGAACCCTGGCCCGCAGTATCTATGCCAATGCTTAATGGTTATTGCCCCTGTTCCTAGCATCATTTGAAAACATCGGCACAAAAATATTGTATTAGAAAAGCAAATAGCTTTCTCCGGAGAAGTTCATTCGTAGTGATTCCATTGGCTCGGATAAATAAGTTTCTCCGCTGAAACTTGATTTAGTGTGGCGGAGCAAGCAGACTCCGACAGTCGCTCCACAGTTAACTCGATTCCGTTTTATTGCACATTTACTGCTGCCTCGGTTACTTGTAGCTTTTATAATGTTAGAGCAATCATCTTGGAGCTTATTCGAGTTATATTTGAAGTAGTTTAGGTACTGTTGTTTGTTTGTGTTTGATTATAGAACTGTTGAAAAGAAGAGATTTACTGAAAGTCCGGTGACATTACTTACATCGGTTTATCATAAACCTAACGGTTATTAATTTATAGTAAGGGTCAATTTCTCTCTCTCTCTCTCTCTCTCGCTTTCTCTCTCTCTCGCGCTCTCTCTCTCTCTCTCCGTACGTGTAGTCAAAGGCAACTACTGGCTGTCAAGAAAATGGCCAGTAGCATTTTTCTTTGTGCTATTAAAAAATACAGCGCGATTAATAACTAGGTCTAGAACTTTTACAAATTAATGTACGCACACGCAAATAATATGTCAGAAATTCGATTGAAAATTGAAACGAAAAATGATTAATCATCATCTTAATTGAGGCTGTGTACAGCTTGGCAAGAAAGTCCTGAAACGGAACTAAAATATTTAATCATTGGCAACACTCGCTCTGCCTCGTCGAGTAAGGTACATATTCTGTCATTTCTTGTAATCTGTGACTGTTTCTCGTGTTATTATTTATTTATTTGCTTTATCGTGATGATACTGGTGACCCATTGTGTTCATAATGAACAGATCTGTTATTCGCAGCTCCGCAAGAGCAATAATTTATAAAGTGTACGTGAGATATTTGGCGGAACTCGAGGCCGGACAAATCTTAACCGAAATCAACGATGTGTATGAAAGAACCGCTGAAATGACAGGTAAAATTATATTTTATACATGTAATCAGATCTAATGTGTGTATTTCAAGGTGCAATATCTATTATAAACCTTTCATACAATTATTGAAATGTACATTCACGAATTTGAGGTTATGTTTACAAAACACATTCGGAATGCAGCGCGTTCGTATAATTTTGATACTTTTTGTTAATATTGCATAAAATAAATCACTGAACAAAAATAACTATAGTATTTTTTAGGTAAATCCATCAGTACTATAAGGCTATATTTTTAATTCATTACAATAAGTAATTGCAAATGTTTAGTTGTTTTTATTTTATTGTTCTAGGCAGTGGCTGAACAAGCGTTTCAGAGCATATCAGTTGACGACTGGAAAAATTCAGGTCATCATGTCATGAAAATAGAAAAAGGTTATTTTCGAAGGGGGCAAACTGTGTATAGTGACATTGAAAAAAATATCATAAACCTACAAGATGAAAGCAGCAACAGTGACACATCTGAACATAGCCAGCACAGAGTTTTGGTGAAAGCTCACACCAAGACATGGATGAAGAGTTTTCGGGCGTGGAATACTTAGAGGAAAACATTTTTTATTCTGATTAAAATTTTTGATTCTGATTAAAAAAGTTTATTCTGATTATTTTTTTAGTTTTTGATTAGAACACCAACTATGGAACATTTTGCTTGTGGTTAGAGGAGAACTTGGATTTGTGGGACACAGTGACACAGTAGTAAAGCTTCCAACTTGTCACTGGGATCTAAACCCTATTGAATTGATCTGGGGTCTTGTGAAACATAAAATTGTCTCACATAATGTGGGATTAGTTGACATTAAAGTATTTTGAAATACCTAATAATTTTATTTTTAATTCATTAAATTAAATAACTGCAAATGTTATCGTTCTAGGCAGTGGCTGAACAAGCGTTTCAGAGCTTTTCTTGTTTTTATAAAACCCGCTTAATTTAAAAAAAAACTAATATCAAAACCGTTTTAGTCGTACTATTTAGGGTTACAACATGCACGATAGTGGCGCCACCATTATTTTCACGACTTTTTTGCCAAGCTTGTAATAATCCTCGTTTTGACAATCGTTAAAGAGAGGAATTAAAGAGGAATAAAAAGAAAGGTAAATTAAGGTGTTTTCCGTAAAGTGCGAATATAAGTACTCGCTTTTCCATAAATGTTCTCTTTGAGATTTGAAATCGAGGCAGACAGAATTTCATTAGAACATCAAGAACTTTGTAATCAGTTGGAGAAAAATATAACTGAAAAGCCTAATATTCAGATTACAAAAACAAAATATCAATCACCTGATATGACAGTTAGCAACGTCAAGAACGTCATTGCGACACCTCACGTAAAAGGGGAAACTATAATAATTTGTGTAAAACAGTTGTTTAAACTCCTACAAAATACTGCCATAAAAACCACCAAAAATGGCTTCAATACCGCTAATGTACGCTCAGGAAGATTGTGAGTTAGGTGGAAAGGAATCTATCGAGGTAAATTGTCAATTTTTGTACTTTAATAGCGAACAGTGAATGTTGTCCTCAATGTTTGTCCTTCAACGTATTGTGCTTAAAACATAAAACTGGCTTCTACAAACATGTCTGCTTCTAGAATGTATTCATATGCTAATTCCCTATTCGTTTTGAGACATAAACAAGTTTTATTTTTCTATGGTGGCGTAAATAATCTCTGATTGTTTCATGTCCACATGATTATGTACAATGTTAAGGCCGTTGATAAGATAAAGCCTCATTTTACAAAATATATGTGTTTTCCTGCTTATTCTCATTTCTTTATAGTTTTGATATAATTTCATTAAAATGCTGAAAAGGCTACTTGATAATGAAACACATCACCACATTTAAGGACCAATCCACAAACTCTCTTCCATGCAAAACATTACTGTTGAAATGATCCTCCATTTTGTATAATAAGCAGCTGTTTACATTACAGAAATGATGAATATTTACTCTGGGCTTATCATTTTACAATTAATTTCTTTAAACTCAATTCTAATGTACTTAAAACTTTACACCTTGTTGTATGTGTTAAATTAAATGTAGATAGTAGTGAGTTTTTCATATTTAATAAAAAACAAAAGAATTGGGGCTTTCCTCAACCATAGTGCAATTATATTGTCTTATCTTATTTATTTTTAAACTAAACCATTAAGTTTAAAAATAAACCATTCAACCAACCATCCAACCATCATCAACAACCATCATTCATTTCATCGTTCATTCAACCATTTTTTATTTTATTAAGTACATAGTTAAGCAACTACTGTGTACTTATAAAATAAAAAATGGTCTACAGATCTAAAGTCTACAAGCCCTACAAAGTCCTCACATTTACAAAATATAAAAGAGTCATAGTCATAGAAAATATAAAATATAAAAACCTATTTAAACCAAATGCCATTATAACTACTAAAATAGTATGTGTGAAATGATTGAATATTAATCCAGTACATACTATATGTATGCCTCATTTCATCCAGTTCAATTTTATGGATGATCATGAATGGATGATGAACATGTTTGCAAACTTTCAGATTCCAAATGAGTAGATAATAACAATTTGAATGCAGTATGCGAACAATGAATCAATCTATGTGAATATATGTCTGGAATAACAGCTGCACAGATCCATCGATCAGGTTATGCTATGTTTGCCACGGTTGATCCGTGGATGGGTGACCATCTTCACATACCAAGACCCCTCCGTTCCTCAGAAAGCATATTAAGCCGTTGGTCCCAGCTGTCATTCGTGGATCTTTGACAGTCATTACGGGTTGTCAGAAACCCCAAAGTCAGACAATCAGTCTTACCCAGGGGTATTGTATTACCCAGTAACTGGGTTGTGGAGGTCAGATAGGCAGTCATTCTATGTAATATACTGGTATTCAGCTGCATCCAGTTAGACTGGAAACCGACCCTAACATAGTTGGGAAAAGCCTAGGCAGGTGATGATGATATGTCTGGAATGGACGTCTTTCAGCTGAAATGAAGATGGTGATATCAATAAAATATAAAACACAGTTTTCAGCTACATAATTAGAATAATATTATAAAATTTATTTACAGGACGATTTCTCCTACCGCAACAATGTGGCCAATGCCGACAAAGAGATCCGTCTGGGTTTCGTGCGCAAAGTCTATGGTCTACTCTCGGTGCAACTCCTGGCTACCGTTGCGATCGCTGCGACATTCCATCTTGTTGAGCCTGTGAAGCTCTTCATACATCAGAAGTAAGTAGATTCCTATTTTTTTTTTTATTACTTCACCCTAGCCAAGAGGGGCCAGATAATAACAGTCGCACAGGTCGATCGATCAGGTTAAGCTACGCTTGCCGCGGTTGGTCTGTGGATGGGGACCATGTTTACATACCCAGACCCCTCCGTGCCTCGAAAAGCACGTTAAGCCGTTGTTCCCGGCTGTCATTCATGGATCTTTGGCAGTTGTTACGGGTAGTCAGAAGCCCGGAAGTCTGACAACCAGTCTTACCAAGGGGTATCGTATTACCCAGTAACTGGATTGTGGAGGTCAGATAGGCAGTCGCTCTAACTACTGGTTTTCAGCAGCATCCGATTAGACTGGAAGCTGACCCCAACATAGTTGGGAAAAGGCTAGACAGATGATGACCCTAGCCAAGGAATAGAACTTACTATTTAAGTTATTAAAATGGATGACTAAGTGGAAAAAACATTTTAAACAATATTTGAATTGAACATTCAATCAGTTTTCCTCATGTCCATGTGTTTTTGGATCTTTTTCCTTGTCTTATTTTTCTTACCTGCTTAACTAGACAATCTTGCTATGCATAATCCATATACGATAGAACGGTTGGACTGATTTTTATGACCTTTGATTTGTTGGATTTGTCTCCGCCCCGAATAGCAGAAAAACATGGAAAAATTCACGAAAAACATAATAATAACGAAAGAAAGAAAGAAAGAAAGAAAATACGTTTATTTGCGGCAAACATGACGCATAAAAAAAAGAACATAAACACAAAAAAAAGTAACAAGTTGGGGGTGAGCATGCGTCACATTCACGCAAAACGGCCATCGCTCAGCATAATGCTAAGACTCTATACGAGACAGAGCCCCAGCGCGGGTTTTCAGCGGCAGCCGGCGTTAACGTGATGACGTCAACCAGTGTAGCATGCAATTATACACAAATAAATAAAAACAACAATCAAGACAAGAAATAAAATAAACCATTGCAATATAGGAAACACGATTCGAGACAAACAACAATCAAAACATGAAATCAAATAAAGTAAACATAAATTAAAAAAAAGATGCTGAGACGACTTTTTTGATGAATAAATTAATACAACATTTATTAATTCTGAGGCGGTACAAAGTTCGCTTGGTCACCTAGTCAGCCTATATTGTTCCCACCACAGATATAGATACACAGGTCTATCTATATCTGTGGTTCCCACTACTGGGCACAGGCCATAAATAAAAAATAATAATAATAAATAACCTCAAAAAAAAAAAATGACCTCTTGGGACTGTTGCAAAAGGGAACTGAACATTTCAAGAGCATAAATGCACCTTCTTTCCGCTAATCTACAACTTGTTAGCCTAACGTGATTGTTATGAGGTCATCATAATCACGTTTAATCGTTATAGACTGATTATGATGAGGTCATAATCAGCCTATAACGTTCCCACTGCTGGGACACAGGCCTCTTCTCTGTGAGAGGGAGTGGGCCGTAATCGACCACGCGGGCCCAGTGCGGGTTGGTAGATGTCGCATGTCTTCGATTTTTTTTATTGTAGGGCACGCCCGTTTCCACACAATGTTTATCTTCACCGTTTTGAGCACCACTGCTCTCAGAATCTGATACATTACACAACACAAATAGATGTATTCATTCTTATTTTTTATTTATTTTTTCTGGGTGGGAAATCATCATATGACTTCTCCCGCTCTGGGCGGAGCAGGAGGGCGTGTCAGACTTTTACTGACTAAAACCCACCCGTGTTCCTTCAGTTGCCTATGCCAGGGACCACGGTATCTCTTTCGAACAACCCGCGGCCCTGGCAGGCATCGGCCCTAGCGGACCCCGTCAATGTATTCATTCTTGACATTTCTATTACAGTGATTGGATGGTGATAATAGCGTTTATACTCAGCATGATAGTGCTGTTCGCACTCATCGCTAAGAGGAAGGACTCTCCCGCCAACCTGTACCTGCTGGCTGCTTTTGTAAGTACAAGACCAAAATATTTGGACAAGTTAACGAGCTCCAATGAGAGTTTCGAAGCAACAAATAGAAGTAAATGCGGATGTGAGTTGAGCTCAGTGGCTCAGCAACACAATCTGCGGGGTAATTACGTAACACACTATCAGTAGCAATGGGTTTCATTTTGACAGTTCAACTGCAGACAAATTGTTCGAACATATAAAGCAATGGATTAGCAATATCCTTCAAAATGATTCAAATTGTGTTTGATACTATAGTCTGTTGTGAAAAGCTTCCTGTATTCAATTAATTTGAATATGGATAAGTATATCTTAATTCTATTAATTTTGGAACATTGCAACTGCACGAAAACTTCCCTTGGTTTTATCGCAAAGTGTGACACTGCGGTAATCAATTTTTCGCTTTATGTTTATACGTCGATCGCGTTCGACTAACTACGCGATCGACGTTTAAACATAACGCCTGCAATTCCCGATGAGTTATACAGAGGTGTTGCTGTAGTGCACCCAAATTTCGCCAGTTATATTTAAGTCCCATGTAATAGGGGGCGAGCCTATTGCCATCTACCGGACACAAATCCTGCTACTGACAAATTCCGGTTGGATATACCCAATAACACTGACCTGACCTGGGAATCGGACCCCGGGGATCGAGTTTTATGAGCATTAATGTCACGTAGATCCTGTGGCTGTGCAATAAGAGCCAATGCTGAATTTGGTGGCCCATTGGTAACAGCCGCGACGAGCCACGAGTTCTATGTTACGGGTTTGGTTTCCGCACTTAGTCCTTCAGGTGGACCGTTGTACGTGACGAGCCACGAGTTGTAGGTCGGTAAAAATTATTTCATCACCACTACTCTCAAAACGGGGAAGGAAAACATCGTGAGGAAACCGGCATGTCCTAGAACCAAAAATTCGATGACATGTGATATCTACTAACCCGTACTGGACCCGCGTGGTGAATTACGGCCCACTCTCACGAGAAGAGGCCTGTGTCCCAGCAGTGGGAACATTATAGGCTGATCATGCTGAATTTCATACTTTGCATTTCAGACGGTGGTACAAGCGTACTCAGTGGGCGTGGTGGTGTCGTACTACAACACTGCCGTGGTCCTGCAAGCGCTGACGCTTACTTTCGCTGTGGTCTTCTCTCTCACCGTCTTCACGCTTAATACCAAGACTGACTTCTCCTTCGTTGGATATGGGTGAGTTTCTGAACGATAGTTTACCACATAGATTAAAAAATCGTTGACTAAATAATTTTCGAGTTGACATACACGATTTCTGACACGTGCGTGCACCGACTGGACAGGTCCACTCATTTATGCGTGGTTCTTTCCTCAAAACACCATTTCCGACAAATCTACATGGTGCTCACTGATCTGAACATCTAAAATTGCATTAACTTCATATGAATTGTCAAACTCGGACATCTATTGATATCAAAGCAACAAAATGGAAGTCAATCCTACTCTAGTAATCAACGAAGATTCATCATCATCATCTCCAATTGCACGCCATTTAGCTCGATTATCGGCAACTTTCATCTAACTGCTACCAGCCACCCTGCGAAGACTTTCGCTCCAATAAGCCTGAGGGCGTCCTACCTTACGTTTGCCGATTCACCTCAACGGTCATCGGTTCTACGGCTAATATGGCCGGCCCATTGCCACTTCAGCTTGCTTATTCTGTAAGCGACAACGAAGATTACTTGGTGAAAATTGTTCGAGTTTCTTACAAAAAAAAAGACATCCGATCACATTTTCGGTCGACTTTTTATCAGCAGACAGATAAAAAACTAACAACTTCTTTAAAATCTGTTTCAGTATGTTCGCTGGCCTCAGCGTGCTCATCATTGGAGGTCTACTCCAAATCTTCATCCAGAGCTCGGTGTTCGAAGTCGCCCTGTCTTTCGTCGGCGCCATTTTGTTCAGTCTGTTCCTAATATTTGACACACAAATGATGATGACCACCTTATCCCCTGAGGAGTACATCCTGGCCACCATCAACTTGTACCTTGATATCATAAACCTGTTTTTGTACATACTCCGAATCCTCAATGAGTTGAACAGGAATTAAATTCCAGTATTTATTTAGCATTTTTTTGTGTGTTTAGAGCATTTTATTGCACGTTATATTCCGAATGCGAACGGCTGTGAATATGAAATTTATATATTTTTAATTGCGACTTAATTTGCAGTATTGTTGAATTACGTTTTTTGAGGTTAATTTTACGGCCAGGGGCAGTCTTATCACGCGATAAAAATACACATCATCGTCGGAAATATTTGATTGAGGCGTGGACACATGTTAATGACTAATTAACACGATTACTTCCAAGTGTGTTCCTGGGTTATGCCCTTTGCTTTTGCAACTTAAATCGGGTCGGATGGATTAAATGTGTCACGAAGAAATCTTTACATAAATATTTTGTATTACGTTTCTTTACTGTTGGGTGCAATATGTATAAAGTGTATACCTAGAGCATAAATAAACTAATTTCGATTAATTAAGACTTGATAAACAGCCGAGTTTATATTTCTTTTTGACAGGTTAAATTAAAATAAATGTTTAATTTCTCATTATTGCATTGTAAATGTTATATTCAATAAAGCAGGAGTATTATGGGTGTTTTATGATGTGTCTATTATTTTTTGTAAAATAATTGTGATAATAACACCTTACGGCGCGTTCCCACTATGTCGTTACGATTGACCTATCGTTGGACGAATGTCGTCTCTAACCTGTTCCTATTATATCGACTGTTTATCGTCACAGTAAAAAAGTCGTGGAAGACAGTTAATCGTAACATCCTATATGTGAACACCTCCATTAATACACAAGCCACGACGCTTTAAACGACCCGATAATCTGTCGTCACGACATAGTGGGGACGGGGCCTCACGTTGTCGGCACTGTATTTTGACATTATCTGCATAACTGTGGTGCACGACTGTTGAAGCATAAATTATATAATTATAAATTGTTTGAATATTTATCTTGTTTATTTTATTTCTACAGCATTCCATAGGTTTTCCACCAAACCATGTCCCATATGTTGGAGTGTCCAGTGTCCATAATACCTGCACTTCTGAGGACCTAAAAACGCCATTGATGCCGCGATTGAAGTCCAACTCATGATCAGCCTATAATGTTCCCACTGCTGGGACACAGGCCTCCTCTCTGCGAGGAGTGGGCCGTATTCCACCACGCCGGCCCTGTGCGGGTTGGTAGACGTCACGTCTTCGAATTTTTGGTTCTAGGACATGGCCGGTTTTCTCGCGATGTTTTCCTTTACCGTTTTGAGAGCAACGGTGGGGAAATTATTTACACTAGGTAAAGCGCTTGCCTGGGTTTGAACCCTCGACCTACAACTCTTAAGTCAGTGCCGTTAGGTACCACTAAGTCACAACATGCCCAACTCATAACGTAATCCATTTATTTACCATCGACTCGGAAAAGAACATCCACAGGAATCGCCAGGTTTAAAAAGGGCGTCATGGCGATTTTTCAAATATGCGGGGTTTTGAAATGAAAATTAAAGTACGTTTGCGAAATGCAACAGTATATTTTACAGGGAACCATTATTTCATACATAACAATAATAATCATAACCTAAAAGTTTCACAAAATATTTACAATATGATAATATACTACAGATGATATGAACAACGATGATACAGTTAAATGTATAGCTAAAACGAGAAACAGTGTAAAAGTACCAATAATTTTAGAACAAATTAACTCATTTCCAGTTTGAAGGTAAAAGCTGAATCAATTTAGAGGACGTTTAAAAATGATGTTATCAGAAGACCAATTCCCGTCATTAAAAAACGTTCAAAATCTAGTCGCAATTTCATCTCAGTATTTTCTAACTGAACAGACAGCTGTGCTGCTGGGGAGTTTGTTGCGCCACTTCTTCCCAGCGAAAGCATTAGAAAGTGGTGAAGGGCGGGCGTTTTGGGGGGACTGTCTTTCGTAATTTTGACGTTCGAAAAGTGCTGATTCTCAGCCTAATTGGAATAAATGACTTGATTTTGATTGATCTCAACGACAATCAAAGTCAAAAATGTAGGGAAATTAGAGGTGTTTTTGACAGATTGAGAAAGGTCAAGAGGTCAACTCTCATACTTAATTAAAAAAATGCTCAAATTCTAGTGGCAATCTCATCTCGGCGACAATGTCAAAAATGCTGGAAAATTATAAATTAAAACAGATCAGACAACATTTTTAAAATTACGAGAATTACGCCATTTATTGAGTATACTTATATAGTATACTCTCAGGCTTTTGTCGCACTCTTGTGGCGGTTATACACGTAGCGTCTCTCGCCACGTATCGACGAGTCGAGAAACTCTCCATGCAAATGAACCATTAGGCCGTTTGATTTGAAAATAACCGAGTTTTGTTAGATATTTTATAAAAATATTTTTAACAATCAATCACACACCGCTTACAGTTTCAAGCATACAAATGTTTCGTATTGCAACAAAAATGATGCAGTAATAAAAATTAAATGTTGTTCATATAAAATAACCATTACATAACCCAACCTTAAATATACAACCATACTCTATGATACGACGCGATACAGTTATGCCGCCTAAATACACTTTAATTTGTAATCACATCAACCGTTGAGGTAAAAATGTACATTAATTTAGTCCTGAATTATTAATTTAATACAAAAAAAAACCTATACCGCCTTGTCGTTAAATCATTATAGCACAGAGCACTTTATAATACGGGTCATTATAGCTTCCGTTTCAAATTTCGTGTTGGCGATAGACCGAAATGTATGTCATGTCGAGGTGACATTAGCAAGGCAGGAAGATTGCTCCAGACCGGTTTCATCACACATGGGTGCTCTTGTATAACCAATATACACAGTCTGGCCATAAATACTGTTACAATTAAAAATAAGAAAGATATTACATTTGAATTTGGAATCTGTCATTTTTATACGATTTTTCATTGAGTTTTCTAATTTTGGCGCCAATACATTGTACAATATTTTGCGATATTAAAATGGAGTGGGGTGATAAAGAGAATCGAATCGCTGTGATTGCATTACACAAAGTTGGTATGGAGCCAAATGCAATTTTTAAAACTCTCCATACGCTTGGTATTAGTCAAATGTTTGTGTACCGGGCTATTAATAGGTACAATGAGACCTCCTCTGTTTGTGACAGAAAAAGATCTGGCCGTCCACGTAGTGTTCGTACGAAAAAGGTGGTCAAAGCAGTAAGGGAAAAAATTCGAAGATATCCTGTCCGAAAGCAAAAGATTTTATCTCGGGAGATGAAGATAGCACCCAGAACCATGTCGCGTGTTTTAAAAGGTGACTTAGGACTTGCAGCCTATAAGAGACGCACTGGTCATTTTTTAACTGATAATTTAAAAAAGAATAGGGTGGTAAAATCGATACAACTACTGAAGCGGTACGCAAAGGGAGGTCACAGAAAATTTTTGTTTACGGATGAGAAAACATTTTAACAAACAAAATGACCGTATTTATGCTCAAAGCTCTAAGAAAGCTTCCCAATTAGTCGACAGAGTGCTACGTGGGCATTATCCGACTTCAGTGATGGTTTGGTGGGGTGTTAGCTATGAAGGAGTGACTGAGCCATATTTTTGTGAAAAAGGTATCAAAACATTGGCACAAGTGTATTAAGATACCATTCTTGAGAAGGTAGTTAAGCCCCTTAACAACACCACGTTCAATAACCAAGTATGGTCCTTTCAACAAGACTCGGCGCTGGGTCATAAAGCTCGGTCCACGCAGTCTTGGTTGGAAGTGAACGTTTCGGACTTCATCAGTGCTGAAGACTGGCCGTCGTCAAGTCCCGATCTTAATCCGCTGGATTATGATTTATGGTCAGTTTTAGAGAGTACGGCTTGCTCTAAACGGCATGATAATTTGGAGTCCCTAAAATAATCCATACGATTGGCAGTGAAGAATTTTCCCATGGAAAGAGTGCGTGTTTCTATTGATAACTGGCCTCAACGCTTAAAGGACTGTATTGCAGCCAATGGAGACCACTTCGAATAAGCTTTTTATATGTTAAATTGTTTTATATTTATGTATTAAACTAACACACTGTAAAAGTAATAAATATTATTAGCAATAAAAAAAATGTTTTTTTCTTCGTGACAATATTTATGGCAAGACTAGGTATGTCGGAGAGATGTTGTTATTCTTACTTGAATTGTCCACAAAGACATCAAAATCGCTACGCTTAGCTTTGTTTCTTGTGTTGATTTTCACACTCTTAACCTTCAAGCGGGCGCGCGTATCGACCGCGCTTAGTACATTTTCGTTCATATTATTATTATTACCCATCACATGTATTTCTCATTTCTAGTAGCCTGTCGCTATGCCATTGGGAGTAAAATAAAGAAAATACCGTCGCTCGGGGCGCCAAATCAGATGGCAATTAAAAAAAAATTTTTTTTTTCATAATTTTTTTTTTTTTTTGACAAATTAGACTTTAAAGACAATGCTAATATATCTGAGTACAAATAAATAAATGATTATTGAATAATTAGTGCTTTATTTCTCTTATTCATCCCATAGGTCTTTTCGATTACGCGCGCCTGCTCCCGTTACAAATGACCGCGCGCCCGCTTGAAAGTTAATCTTACAGAACTTTTTGGCAGCTCGTAAGTATATTATGACAATTTACCCCTTAACAGGGGTTGTGTTGTGATATCAGAGTTTATTTCCTAAGTACCATCATTACCAAGTGTTTCTACATGCATATCAGCATCGCTTAACGTGGGTTCAGTCTTGTTTTGTGTTGAATGTATTTCTAGATTAAGTTTCATATTGCTGTCTTCTTCGATTTCTTTATTTTCACTCTCTGTTTTCTTCTCCTCAGCTACTAATTCTTCTTTTTCACTTTCTGCTGTTGCTACACTATGTTCTTCTTCAATTAGGCTTTCTAACTTGTTGACTTCAGCTTCCACTACACTTTCTAGGTTCTTATCATTGTCGACTTCAGCCACTACAGTTTCTAAATCCTTATCATTGTCACCTTCTTCTATTACACTGGGTAACTGTTTATCGTCGCTAAGTTCTTCTATTACACTTTCTGCCTCCATTAATGTTATGGCGTCAGAAATTGTGATAGAAGAAGTTCTATGTTCATCTTCTTGTCCTTGTATTATACTTTCTGACTCCATAACATTATCTACTTCTGGTTCTTGTATTATACTTCCTAACTGCTTAACATTTTTTATTTCTTCATTTACACTTTCCGGTTTCTTATCATTTTCTACTTTGCCATCTTCTTGATTTTCTTCACTGTTTCCTTCTTTCTGTCCGCTGTCTAACTCTTTCATTTCAACATCTACATCTTTTATAGTTTCCGATTCTTTCATTTCAGTGTCTTCTGCGACTTTACTTGTAGTTTCTATTTTTTCTTCTGGTAGTGGCCTGAAAATCATTTCTCCTGTTATTTGTTAGTCAATGCTGAGTAATAAAATCTACTTGTACTCTTAAATTATATTGCGTTTACCATAATTATGTTGTTTATAGAAATGTTAACTTCCGCAATAAAAATCATTGATGACACTTAGATATCTCACCTCTTAACATCCTCCAAAGTCTTGAGCTTCTGCACAGAGTTCCCGATGCTTGCTTTACACCGCTTTCGATGGCGAGACAGCTGCTCGAACGAATCGAACTTCTCCGTACAGCCGTAGCACGAGTGTTTGTTGTGACATGTCTCGTGCACCATTAGGTCTGTCGATGTTTGGAAACCTGAGGAGTGGAGATGGGTATTTTAGTTAACTGCTTACAGAATGATCTATAACTCAATAACGCCGTATCACCTTCAGCAAGTCGAGCTATTTTCTTTGGTATTGTTCGTCTAGTCGTTGAACTCCTCAAGTTCTGAGTTGAGCTACACGATTATTGACAAATGCTTGCACTGACTGGAGTGGTCCACTCAAATTGTGTGGTACTTTCTTCACAAGACTATTTCAGACATCAATCTACATTGTCTTCACATGATCTGACCCAGATTATGTGAAGACCATGAAGACCATATGACTTTAAAAAAGACTGACCTCTCGAGTTTGTTTCGGCCTTTCTTCTCAGAGTAGTCAGATAGGACACGCCAACCTCATCTAGCTTATTTTTTTTATAATATGATGTATAAAAGTGATTTAGATATCCTATTTACAGATTTTTTTTTTTCGGAAAAACCTTTGTGTGCGTTGGAATAAAATATCACTTACTTCGTTTACAAATCGCGCACCGGTGTTTGTCGCAGCGTTTCTTCTCCGGCGACACGCTGCCGTCTGCCTTTCTTTTGACAGTCTTGTAGGAATGTTGGGCTATCACGTGAGCCTATATAAACACAATGTTTCAAATTAATAATTATCAGAGAAGTTTTAGAATAGTATATTACGATACGGATGGCTGGTTGCAGCTGGATGAGAGTTGCCGAAAATCGAGTTGAATGGCGTGCAATAGGAGAGGCCTATGTCCAGCAGTGGACTGCTGATGATGATACTACGATACGTGTGACACGGGTGCTCTAGACATAGACTACTAAGATATAGATTACTAAGTCACACATATCATATACTATTTTATAGCTCGTGTGACCTAAACCCATACTTAAGTCACGCTTTTCGGTGTAAAAATGGACTACTTAAGTCACAGAAAAGCATGACTTAAGTGCTGGGTTCATGTCACACAGTGCTATAAAGACATATTATAGGATTTACAACTGCATTAGACTAGACCCGAAAGGTGTGATTGCAATTGCTACTTGATTGGACCTCAGCTACTATTTTCTGCAGATTCTATTCTATCAGTTCAGAATGGTAGATTCCCAATCAATAAGTAGTGACAGCATGTGATTTCACAGCATATTTACATTTGAATGCTTCTAAAATCACTTATTTCTGGGTACTAAATTACTAATCAACTCAGTCTATAACAGGGAATAGGGCTCTTCAATGGAAATGGATGCTCTTTTAACAGATCATTGCCACTTCACAATTGATTTAAAAAAAAAAACAAGTCGCTGGCAAAAGCTAGTCCATGTTCAAATATGTACCTTAAGTCCAGTAACGCTGTTGAAGGACTTGGTGCACAGTAAACATTCAAGTGACAGATCAGGAGTCTGCTCAATTTCTTGCTCTCCTTCACTTGTGGGTTCCTGTTTCACCTCCATTTCTATGAACTAGAAAGAAATATCATCTTGATTAGTTTATAATAATAAATTTATTTATTTCACTAACTAATAACTATACGACCTAATTCTTTGTCCTTAATACAACCATTTAAACTCACATACACAAACAGCCAGACCCGTAACAACTACTTGTAGGTCATACAAATATTTGTTCCGTGCGGGAATCCAACCCGCGACACGCAGCGCAGGCAATCGCTTAACCACTGCGCCAACCGTGACGTCGAATTATTAGTTACAAAGGTCTTAAAACTATGTTAGTATTACATATGTAATTCATAACATTAAAATTTACGTTTATACTTAAATTAAGTATGAATTTAACATTAAAATTTAAGTTTATACTTAAATTATTACAGAACCTCACTCAAGACTCAAGGTTTATTTAAAACTAGTTTCAACCAATCAAATGGCTCTAAACTAGTTTTAAGTAATGCTTGAATTTTGAGTGAGGTTCTGTAATACAAGTCTGCGAGGAATCGTTTGTATCTTAATAATAAATATTCTGGGGGTAGTATAGCACAAATAATAATGAATTTCCAATAACAAAAGGTATTGTTCCATGCATTGCATGCATGCAGACAGATTACTTCTATATAAAAGTCCTTACTTGTGTTTCCTGCTCTACTTCAGTTCCATTTTTCACATCTTTGTTCTCAGAGTTTAATGGATCCAATGATATTGTACCTGCAAAAGAAAAAAAGGTTTATCAAATTTTGAAGTTACCTATTTAGTAGTCAGTAAACTTATAATTGTTGACTTATAATTTAATACAGGGTGGCCGGGACATCAGACGCACAAACTGTTACCATGAATTGACCCCGAAGAGAGACCTTGAGAGAAGACATATTTCAACAGTTATCCAAAAATAAACAGCTGTTCCATAGAAAAGTGCAATACCTACACGGTCAAAATGAATGTAACAGCATATTTTGATTTTTTAATAACTGATGGAAAATTTCAACCCAGGTTTAGAATCATATACCAAATTCATGGTAAGAGGTTGCGTTTTTCTGATGTCCTTGCCACTCTTTATAAGTTTTAAATTGCCTATCCACCAACTACCACAAAGTGCAGCGTTCAACAGCTCATCTTGCTGTGCTGCTGTCACTAGATGACGCTGGCGGAATAGTCGACATCGGCTCAGTTGCCAAAAAGATGGTAGTCCATTATTGCAAGGCATGAAATTAGCGCCCAAGTGTAGCGAGGTTTCTACATTCTTTGCATTGATAGACTACTTAAGTCTTGTATACTATTTTATAGTTTGTGACCTAATTCTGTTAGCCCTAGTCACACTTTCCTGTGTAAAAATGGACTACTTAAGTCACAGAAAAGTGTAAGTGCAGGTTTAGGTTTCACAGTGCTATGAACATATTTTACCTTACTATAGCATAAAATGACTCACCATTTATAGTAATATTCATAGGTGGAGGCTCCACTAATTCTTCTGGTTCTATCTTTATATCCAAATTGGCTAGTTCAGTCTCAACATACGAGTTATCGGTACCGTTAACAAGATATTCCTCATCCGAAAGCACTTCCTGTTTGATTTCTATGTCCATTGAGTTATTGAAAACGGAACCGTTGATGTTTTTGTCCACTTGTATCGGTTTAGGCCAGACTTTTTCCATGTCTATTTCAGCAGTGAACCTCATTCTTAGAAGTAGATCACAATTCCGCACTTTTGAGGCAAATGTTGCTGCGTCCAGTAGCCTTTGGTAGCAAGGTGCACATAAGACTTTAGAATGTCTATCTGTTACTGATATCTGTACAGAGTTAGTAATTATGAAGATGGATACGTAATGTAACATGGATACTTAAGAAAGCCAAAGATAAATTAATATTTAACTTTATTTGATCATTCGGTTTAAGAGGTATTTTTGTACCGGTTTTTATTATTTCCATAAAAAAAAATATAACTAAACAAGGTTATATATTTAGATACCCAAGTACAAACTCATGGTTTGTTCTTAGGTATCTAAATCTATAATTATAATCTATAGTTTTGTCATTATGTTTGCACAACTGTAACAATCCCTGAGGTGATATAACCTCATCACTAACAAAACTATTACCTTCCTTTACATAATACAAATACAAAGAAGTCTGCTACTTCTGTTGATTATCACGTTTCTATTTACAATCCACAAGGTACAAGTGGAAGGGAAGTTAAAAAGTAACCTTTTTATTTTTAATTACAAAATATGATGGTTATTCCTTTACTAACCTCAACATTGGCTAATTTAGCCAAATCCTCGGCTATGGTGGCTTCCATACCATCCCAGGGAGGGGCCCAGGGTTGAAAAACATTACAACAGCTCTTCTTATCGTCTAACTTTTTAAGACAAGCACGACATTCACGAGCCACTTCCTCTTGAATAGCCTCCGTTGCTTCACCAACAGTATCGGTCATCTTCTGCTGCCTAACACATCACAGAAAACACATGAATATAGATATAAAAGTAAATAAAACATTTAAAAATATTTAGATCGCGTGAGATTTGTCAATTTTTAATGACATTTTTGACGTATAGTTTTTGCAATAGAATAGACAAAATTACACACAAAATGAGAATTTTACCGATTGAATTATTGTTCGTAATTATGCAATAAATATTGTTATTAGTAAAATAATTACAATTTCACATATTTTCGATATGTTTTGACACTTTGTTTGTCTGGATGACTTGTTAAAATATATTTTTTCTCTTACATTACGCGTGTGAATGTAAAGATTGCACTCGACTTTTCTCTCCACGAAAGAGGACTCATTCACTCGTCTACATTTAATTTAGTCTCTGGTCACCAATACTGGCAATTATTTTGAGCCCCGTACACAATGGTCGATGCTGGTTTATCAGTGTTGCAAGATTAAAGAAACGAAATTAAAAATATCATCACTAAAAAATAAGTTGTTTTTTTTGTTCATGGTGAAGTGTTACTTTCCTGTGTACTGTATCAAATAAAAGGCACTAACCTCTCAAAAGCTTTTTCTTTCCTCAAAAGTTTATTTTTTACTGGCCCCACCACTTTTTTACGAGTTGGTAGATAGCGGGACGGCACTGCACTGTGCTTCAGTACTCGCTCTGAATTTTCTATTAAGAAAATTAACAAATAAGTCAATCACATTACTTCGTTAAAATTTTTAGTGTTAGAAGATTAATATCTATTATAAATATAGTTATGTTTTGTTCAAATAGTCCAAAGCTATCAAATTAATTGTTCCATAAGCCAGTTATCTCAAATTCATATGAATACATACTTGACTGAATAAAATCTAGCTTCGTAAAATGTAGGCTGCAGGCAACCATGTTCTTAACATATTGATAGCTGACCCTGAGAGCTTCAGCCCATTCAGTTCTAACTGCTGCGTTATTGGGACATGGATGTAGAGAAATTTCATTGCTGGGTCTTGTGTTGCAATGTGGTACTGAACATCTACGATTTAACCTGCAAAAAAATACCAGTATTACATAAAAAATTTGTTAACTCATAGTCAGTCATAACTTTGTAATATTAGCTAATCAGTAATAAGAGAAAATTTCGACTGAGGGAGCATTTCGACCATTTTTATTCATAAATAGGTGACCCAACAGACTACATCCTGTCCAGATTTCAATCATTCTTACAAAAATCCCATACAAAAAGGATGTCCAGTTTTTCCCGAATTTGAATAATCCGGGAATCCACATTTCGATAAAAACTGAATTCCGACTACTACGAAAATTAAAAAAAAAAACAAGAAATAGCCTAACCGACGAACAGCATTAAATATGTATATAGATTAGAGAGATAGATACCAGTTCTCAATAATTACTATAAATGAAGTCTTAATTACTCTAAATCAATACTTACAAGTAAGCTTTTCTGTTCTTCAATCTCATCGATCTATTTCTGAGCACGCTATTTATTTCTGAAGGATTACTTTCTTCACTTTTTGGTGCTTTTTGAGGTGAAACTGCATTACTTTTCAAATCATTGTTCTTCATTGGACCTGAAAAAAGAATACAAATTATAAATAACATAGATATTTTATAGCAGATTGCAGTAGGTAATCGGCAGAAATAAATCAATCATTGAGAGTGTTCAAATTGTACTATTTATTTGTCGAAAGTTTTTGAATCCATAGTTTTTTTTTAAACCTGAAATAGCAAAACGAAATTTGACACAATTAAAATCTAAACATTTCAAGTTTACAGTTTGTAAGAGTCAACATTTTAATGGACTGAAAGCTCATTATAGGTGGCAGCACTGTTGAGTGTTCATTGACCATCATTGTGTATGTGTTCACTTTTGTTGTTATTAAAAAGCAATATAAAAATGTATGCAATTTGGAGTGGAGAGTGCACTTAAAGCATCTACTGCTGGAAAAAAACCAGCTTTAGTATAAAGGGAAATAAATAATGATGGTTGTTTTGTGTTTGTTTACTTATGTTCTTTTTTTGTTGAAAACTGGATGCATATGACACGGAAACCCTGCTTGGAGGTGAAAACCTAGAGGGTACAGCTGTCTTCTTCAGGATTTTATTCGTATTTGGACTGCCTAAAACAGATAGAAAAGATTATTGGCAAAAATTAATAATAATTACAATATGGACTGCAGGATATATGAGTTACTTAGCTCAAATTTAGATACACATAATATTATATAAACTTACACAAGTGTCTATAATAAGAACACACTTAGTTCCCTGTTTCATGAAAAGGATACTCACCTGTATACGCATTAAACTGACGATAATCTTCAGGTTTAAAATGGTTGGCACATAATCTCGCCCACGATTCAGGTATCCAATTTTTTCTTTGGACAGCTTTCCGCCACATTTCTCGTCTTTTAGCATCTTTTGGAAAAGGATGGGTCCCTTGATTTTTACAGCCAACAGCTGCGCAACGGGCCATATTATTTAATTATTCAAAGAGGTGTGTTTACAAAAAAAACCTAGAGTGAGCAAGAGATAATTTTTATCCAATAAGATACTGTCAACAGTGTATCAGTGGTAACCAGTAGTTTGTTCAGTTCATGAAAAACATTGATGTATCAGTCAAACAGATAATTCATAAATTCACAATAAATTAATAATTAATTCATTGATTGGCTAATTTAGAATTTTCATATTCATTCAAATTTTCACTGGTAAAGCGTGTCTTCTTTATTAATGTCAGTTTTATAATGACTCCAAACCAGTATTCTATTTCTACTGTATACAACTGGTACAGTTTTTATGTGCTAAACATAAAAACTGAGATTACTTTTGTTTTACTTTTGAGTTGGTTGTTGTGGACTAATTATTATATTATTATCACTTTTTTTTCGTGTTACAACTTCTTCTATCTTCTATATAACCGACACTGTGATGTAACATTCAAGCATTAGTTAGGTCCTTGCTCACAATTTGTTTTTAAGTGTGGAAAGGTTATTTTCCTTCTTTCTACTTCAGCATATTATTTTCCTCTTCTTTCCTTATGTTTAAAATGTTCCGTTTTGGACCAGGTAAACACTGAAGGCACCACACCTTTCCTTATAACGCGCCTGGTATTTTTTAACCCTGAGAGCAAAATAATATTTTAGGTTATGTTTTATGTTTTTCGTACGAAATTAAACAATATTTACCGAATGTATTCAACATTTTCAAGAGACTAACCTGAGTATGTTCCAATTTCACAAAAATCTTCAGATTTAAAGTGGACTGCACATATTTTTGAGTGTTTTTTTACTCGACACTGAGTTGCTGCTTCCCACAATTTAATAGTTTTCTCATCACGAGGAAACAAATGTTTTGCCTTATTTGAACATCCGAAAACGCAACCGTAATGCATTAGTGTACGGATTTCAATACACTCACGACTTTGAAAAGTGGAAAGTTATTAATTAAAATCGTGTTTGACGGTTTCGACCAGTTTCGACACAATGTTTGTTTACTACTTTCAGTGTTGCCAACTAGGGGAGGTGTCACGCAGGTTTTACCGGTTTACGGGACAGCAAAGGTAGGGTTCTTTTTTTTTTAGTACTTAATCAAGTTTTCTGGCTACATAGAATTCAAAAAGGGGTTAGATAAAAAAAAAATAGGGTTAAAATGCTAAATGGTAATAAAATATGGTTGGTTTTTTTATAGCTAAACCTTTGGTTAGATTGGTATTATAAAATTGCTATTTATTACAAGCAGCAGCAAATAAAAAATGCCAGTGCATTTGCTTGCATTGACTATTTCGGTATACAAAATAATGCAACTAAGTATGTACTGCGTGCGGGGAAACCAAAGTGCGGCCTAGCACCTAAATTATCGTGTCGAAATAGAGATTAAAAGCATTTTACAATATCCGTCAAATATTTTCTATTATATTAGAGTACTCACACAATATTACCTACATAAATTATATTAGACCAAAATTACAGCTGCGATCAACCTTTTTTGTCATGTTCACAAAGAAAGTCGATCATAGCGGTAATTTTCGTCTAGCAAATTAAAAATAAGAGTTTAGGTGTTTTTTTCGCCAGGTCCAGGCCCCATACAAAACTGAAACGACTCCTTGAGAGATGGTGAATGAAATAAGTAATCTTTCGATAGAAGGAAACCAAATAGATAGGACTCCAACCCAGAGTAAAACGTCCTATCTTGATTATCCTTGAAACAACCAATAAAGCCACAAATATGTTTAAAATTTATTTGGGTACATTTGTAACCTTTTGATGTGCTGACAGACATTTTCACGTTCACATTTGTTTGCGCAATTGCTTCTGGTACCACAACTTCATAGGTTAGGTCGTCGGAAGCACCGACATGGTAAGAAGGAGGAACAAGATAAGTTTGATTACTTTCTCTTGTTAAAACACTTTTAGTTTGATGTCTCAGCTGCGTCTTTGGTTTTGGGGCCTCGTGGTTTGAAAATATAAACAATGTTGGTACTGCTCCTTTTTTCAGATTCTTGCGGTTGTGTTGTACTCCTAAAATCAATAAGAAAAAAAATAGTATAACAGATTTTTTCCATTATTTTAAAATAATATTATGTTACGTTTATGGTTAAATTATATCAAAACCATGGCACTTACCAGTATATCTGCTTTCATCATAAAAATCATTAGGTTTAAAATGTTTACTACATAACCTAGCAGACGAGCTGGGTTTCCAATTTTTTTGGTGTAAGGCTTTGATCCATTGATTTCTTCTTTTCTCTTCGGCAGGAAATCGGTGTGTTCCATTATTTTTGCATTGAAAAACACTACATTGAGGCATGTTATAACTTATTAGAGCACAATATATCGTTTATTTTAGTAAAAAGTATGGTGTTTGTGTCAATTTTGACAGTTGAACCAGCACCAGCGATTAACACGCTACCTACCGGAATAAAAAGTTAGCGTGACTTGTCGACAAAAAAAACCATCACAAAGTAGATAGGTAACGCTGGCAGAATAGTCGACATCGGCTCAGTTGCCATAGAAGAAAAAAAATAGGTAGGTATGTCAAAAACAGAGAGCTACATCCAGATATGAGATTATCAATATTATCGAGCCCAAGTGGCTGAGAAGCAGGACCAGTAATTCGCGGTATCCGCCTGTAATGCGGCTGAAACATTCGAGACTCGCTCGATGACAAAACTATTTGTAATAAAATCATCAATGCCCTAGCTAAAAAAGGCGCGTGCGCGCGAAATATTATCGTACGCACACCCGCAAAGGTACCGGTAACGAAGTCGCGGGCAGCAGCTAGAAATAAATAAAATTAAAGACCGTCCACTTTAAATTGAGGTTGTCCTAAGTCCTAACTACAAGCTACGAGTTTCTAAGGTGTGGATAGTGTCGCGGTATCAGTTCTAAAGCATCTCACACTGGCTCAATAAATGGTCGTTTTAATAAATCTCGAATATATTACTTGAAGCTTTCTGTTGTTGTGTAGCATCCGATGCCGTTGCAGACTTTTTAGTCCACGGAAATATAGTCGGTACGACATCTTTCTTTAAATGTCGACTTATTTGTTGACGACCTGAAAATCGCAAATATGTTTTCATCTCATCATTCATTTTTATGATAAATTATACTGACTAAAATATTCAAAGCGTTGATCTTACCCGTATACGCAGAAACACCCACATAATCAGATTCTATGAAATGTGCTCGGCATAATCTGATTGTGTCGGTCACAGATTTTTTTCTTCGCATGGCTTGGACCCATTTTTTTCGTAACTTTGCGTCTTTCGGAAATAAGTGCACACCACCGTTATTACAGCCAGGAAGAGCGCAACTAGGCATACCGCATATTCATTTTGTTTTCCAATAAACAAATACGAAACGCTGTAATTTATGAGTTACTGACAGATAATGGCCGTGTCGCAAAAACGACACCTAGCGGTAGAACCACAACAGGAATAATAATTTTGATAATAAACATCGACTTCTTTATAATAGTCATTATCATTTTTTTTTCTTTACAAACGACTTTAATTATGACGATGGATTGTCTATTTTTGTAGTTTTTTTAAAAGGAGCCAGCCACTCAGGAAAGATGTCATTCGGTAGTTTTTGTAATATTTTGACGTCAAAACATTACAAAAACTTTTTAAATTATTGTATTACATATACCGTACATATTCACCAGAACTAGCACCTATGCAAATAACAATATTGCATTTTGTTTACTACCGTCTGAGATGTTTGAATTTTTTCACTTACTAACATTTGTTTACTTGACCGGCATCGCAATGTTGCTGTCATTTTATTACTTTGATATTTAATGATGGCAATATTTGCAAATCAACCTGTTTGTACGACTTAGAAACACAAAATACAACAAAATGTATTGGAAGATGTCAAATATCTGTCGATTCCAGTACGTTTCATGATTCCATATTTCAACAATTTCATAAGGGTTTTTTTAAGCTGTAGAATTTAATTTATTTTTTATTTTATTGCTACATTTTAAAAAATATAAATAAGAAACCGTAACCGCAAATTGACGGCGAAAGGAAAAAATAACGGAATTCAGTCGGCAAATCCCAACGTAACGCGTTAACGGAATCTCAAAATTCTTGTTGGCAACTTGGCAACACTGCTCTCAAAGCAACAACTTGAGTTTTCTGCTGCGCGTCAGAGAAACGAGTAAAAAAAACGTTATCCTGGCTAAATATGTATCCTCAAAATATTAGTCGGGATAACGTTTTTTTTTAGGGATGAATGTTGATGGATGATTTTCTTCATCATTCGTTATATTGTGAACTGGCACAGTATGTACAGACGCCAGCACATCAAGCTACTACAATCTGTCAAATTTCTTTAATAGATTTTCAACTTTATCGGTAACAGTTTTGTGTAGCTTGACCTGCTGGCGTCTGTATAGACGCCAGCAGGTCAAGCTACCCGAAACTGTCAAATTTTCCCAATCAACCTTGAACCTTAATGCTTTAGCGATAAAGTTGAAAATCTATTAATGAAATTTGACAGATGGCAGTAACTTGATGTGCTGGCCCTGGCGTCCGTGCATTCTCATTTTACCACCAAGCCCTTTTTCTACTTTACCACGAAATTAAGGACAACGGAATAAAAAAATATCTTATCCACTTTACGACATAGTTCACTCACAGTAGTTCTTCGACTGGGTTCGACGTTCGACGGTTCGACCCATGGATGGACCATAGTGTATATGCAAATTGTGTATAGAACTGTATCAAATGATAAACCTTGAACGTGTTTGGGACAAAGAACTTGAAGGTCGGAGCTCTAATGACGACGGTGTCGATATTAAAGCACTTCTTATAGTCTTAAGAAACAGAAAGAGTCACCGTAGGCTAAATCGGCATGAGATGTATTATTATTAGGGGCTGTAACAACGACGGGGCCCCGCCCGCCCGGGGGTCATTGAAAGTTTCTATTACATCTGCACCAGTATTCGTTCTAACTGAACTGAACATGAAACAATTTAACTTACTTGTAGTTTTCGCCTCGATTACACTAGCCCCACTTGTGGATTGTTGAATTTTACTGCGAAAAATCGATGGAACAGCTGTTTTCTTCAAATATCTATGAAATGGAGAAATCCCTAAAATGAGACAATTGATTTAAAAAAAAATTAGCAGATTATGGTTGCGTCGGATATCATTAAAAAAATATGTTTATAAAAAATAAAGAAAAAAGAATACTAAATTTGTCCATACCTGTGGATAAGCACACATCAACATAATCGTTTGGCGTAAAATGATCATAACATAACCTCGAATGCTTAGATGCCTTAAAATTCTCTTTGTTCGTCGCTTTCTCCCACAATGATCGCCAGTAGGGGTCTTTGGGGAACGTGTGTGACCCCATATTGCGGCAACTTGCAGCTGAACATCTTGGCATTGTAAATAAACAAGTATTTTTTCGGGAATTTTATGAATTTTGACACTTACTACGGTCTCAAGCGTTTACAACGCTACCAAGCGGCGAAATGAAATAGTTTGTGACTTTGTGCTTGAAAAGTAGGTGGAGATCATTTAAAAATGATTGCCATACGTATTAACTAGTGACATAAAAACGAATATAATGAGTGGAAACAACCCAAACGACAGAAAACCCGGTAAACCTTGAAGAGCAGAACTCAAAGACCTAAATTATAAATCAATGAAACCACAGCAAAACGCCTTCTCTATAATTCACGAAAAACAATTTTTCTATTGAAACAACATTTAGCCCACTGACAAGATCATGTCAACCAAGAAAACAAACTGTCAATGTCAAATGTGCACATTGTTTTTGTGCAGTACATGTGATAATTGTGGTCTTAGAAATATATTTTAACTTAAACTTATTGTAAATCTGTAATTACCATGGACGAAACGGCGCCGACAGTTAGTTTAATATCATGTATGCACTTTGTACGTCGTGGCGTGGCTAAAGCAGTGCCGGAAAAGGTATTTACAACGACTTTCAGGCAACTTTCCCACTTGATACATCGTAGCTAGAGAATTAAGTGTTTTATTTGTTTGATTACAGATAGAATTAACAGAAAAGGAGTTGGAGAAAATTATTAAACAAACAGCTGATGATTTACGGTAGGTTCTTGTTATTAATTGTTACATTACTATTGTGAAATCATTTGTAATACACGATGTTTGCGACTTGATTAAGTTCTATTTCGGTATTATTATATTATATCAGCCCGTAAATGTCTACTGCTGCACTTAGACCTGCTATAACCCGCCAGAATCATACATACTTGAAAATCTGATGAACCATCTTTAAGCTACACACAGTTTTTATAAACAAATTAAGTAACCTAATCTTACAGAATAACTGAGGCTGGTGAAGATGAAAGCGATGAAGAAGGTGAAGCTAGTGCAGCTCCAAGAGACGCTCCGGCCGATCCTAACGATGAGTTCAACTTCGAGAAGTATGATGACGAGGATAATAGTAAGTTTTTGCTTTACTTTAAATAGTAAAAACTTGGATTTGTACTTAACATCAACATTGGTAGCAGAGGGGCTTGTGGCTAAGCAATAACAGCCGCACGGGTCGATCAATCAGTTTAAGCTATGCTTGCCTCGGTTGGTCCGTGGATGGGTGACCATCTTAATATACCAAGACCCCTCCGTGCCTCGGAAAGCACGTTAAGCTGTTGTCATTTGTGGACCTTTGACAGTCGTTATAGGTCATCAAAAGCCTGAAAATCTGACAACCAGTCTTACCAAGGGGTATCGTATTACCCAGTAATTGGGTTGGGTTGGCAGTCGCTCCATGTAAAATACTGGTATTCAGCTGCATCCGGTTACACTGGAAGCCGATTCCAACATAGTTGGGAAAAGGCTAGGTATATGATGATCAACATTGGTAGCAGAAGCAGTCTTAAAACGTACAAGATGATACCAGACTCAATATAAAGTACAGTAGAGTCTGATTAATTTTGGCATAAATACCATCTCAAGATTCCAATAATCCAACTCCCCCTGAGTTGGATTATTGGAATCTTGAGACTACTGTGTCTAGAATTCTCGTATCCTGCTTACACATTTATACCCACAACTGCCCTGCAAATGTTTTTAGTGTTTTATACTGTAACATTATGGTAGAATTTTTATTGCTAGTTACGGAGATATGTTATCAATTTTAATGATAGAATGTGTTAATTATTTACTTAAACTTGATAACTGTGTCACATAGGGGTAAACTGCTATCATCATTACATATAGGTAGGGGACCCCAGGGGGTTTTAGCAAGCAGCAGCAGCAGGGTGGAAAGTTGATAGTTGACTAGATATCCCTCTGGGCTCCCCTACCAGATACTCATTTTGCCACTATTCATTAATAAAATGTGATTATAATACCAAATATCTTTTGTTTACAGTTAACCCTGTTGGTATCGGTACTGTGGCAACCCTGCCAAACTTAGGTGATCTAAGTGAAAATATTCAGATAAGGGTAAGCCATAATTATAATAAAAATTTGTACGAAGAAAAGTAGAACTAACATTATTTGTAGCCATTTTTAAAAGTAATCTAACTTTAACAAGGATTTAAAAAAGAATTCCGAGTAGTTAAGAAGTAATTTCTTCTCAGACCGAGGGGCCAGATAGTGATGAAGAAGATGACATCATCAAACCTAATGACAACCTTCTGTTAGTGGGGCATGTAGAGAGTGATGCCAGCATCTTAGAAGTATATAGTAAGTATGACTAAACTGTTAATACATCTGATAGACCATGATCTGGATTAGGACTGCGGACATAGGATGCGGACATGTTTTTCCCGTTAGAGCATTCCCATGGGATAATTTCCACATCCATACGAGCGAAGCCGCACGTACTACACTACACTTACATTATTTGATAAATAAGTTTCTGTACTGTGCAGTCAATAATTTTCATTGCTTTCCAGTTTACAACAAAGAAGAGGATTCCTTCTATGTGCACCACGACATCATCCTGCCATGGTTCCCGTTGTGTATTGAATGGCTCAGTCATGACCCTTCCGACCCAAACCCTGGTAAGCTAAATAAGTGTAGAATACGAAAAGTAATTATAAAAAAAAAAAAAATATGTATGTATGCAATGAAAATAGGACAGTAAACGGAACTCCTTTTCACCTTCTCAATAGTAGAATTTTATGCTAAAATCGTAATCATAGTAATTACAACTCTAATTCCGTGCCAAATAGCATTTTTATACGTTTGGCTCATTCGTACATACATACATTCGAGAAACGCAACACTTTTCATAGACATATAGATCTTGTGACCCTGGCGACAGCGGAACTAGATCTATGAAAAAGTCTAAAGCCATTAGAATAAAACTCGCAGACTTTACTGTAAATAAATGGTTTATTTTCAGGTAACTTATGCGCTCTCGGGGGTATGGACCCAGTGATCCAAGTATGGGACTTAGACATTGAGAACTGTCTGGAGCCCGCATTCAAACTGGGCAAAAAACCTAATAAAAAGAAGAAAACTAAACGAGTTGGACACAAGGATGCTGTCCTCGATATGTCGTGGAACAGGAATTTTACGTAAGTAATCAAAATCAAAAGTCATTTATTCAGATTAGGCTGAGAATCAGCACTTTTCGAACGTCAAAATTACAAAAGATCCCCAAAAACGCCCGCCCTTCACCACTTCCTAGTGCTATCGCTGGGAAGAAGAAGTGGCGCAACAAACTCCGCAGCAGCACAGCTGTCTGTTCAGTTAGATAATTGACTGTATACAATACTAGGTACCTATGTTAAGTAATTAACATTACAAGACACAGAACATAAAATTAAATTATTTGCCATATATCAGCTAGCCACGCCAATATACCAACAAATATAATAAAAAACTATACATACTCAAGCTGAAAAATAATTCATTAAAATTAAAATGTAAATAAAAACTTACTACCTAAATAAAAGCCTCCAGTCATAAAGGGCGTGACAGCTTACATATTTATGCATTGCTGGGTTCTGTTCACATAGCTGTCACTTGAAGTCACAAATGATAAACTAGGACCATTGAAATAAAATAAATAAATAAGTTAATACTAATAACAATAACCTGTCAGTAAGCTAATTCTGGAGAAAGAACAAACATTGTCTTGCGTTAACTAAGGCAACCAACTATTCTTATCGTGTAAGTTAAAAGGTTGGATTTTACTTGAGCTTTAAACACATTAAAAGGCATGTCTAGCAAAGAAGAGGGTATCTTGTTATAAAAGCTTATATCAAGCCCAACAAATGAGGTTATGAACCTTATGAAGCCGGTGAAAGGGGGCACGTAGTTTACTAGTTTAACCTTTTGAGCGCCAGAGTATAAACGTATCGCCGTACCCCTGACGCCAGGCCACTTTTTCTGTCAAATGACCTTCATAAAAAATAGGGATTCCAAAACTTATATCGATATACAACTGAGTTTTTATTTTCGTCTTTAAAATCTATATAAATAATAGATAATAATATACGTAAGTACTTATTTGTCATGCGAAATATTATGGACATGTGCATTCTTCCCTTTTTGACTTATGGATCCCATACTTGGTCTTTGACTAACATTCAAAAGTCCAAAGTCAAAGTTTGCCAAAATGCGATAAAGCCCGGTATAGCTAGGTAATACGGGCTGGTATCCGCAATTCCACGTCAATGCGCGTATTTGTGTAGGCAAAAAAACCGTTTGTCGACAATATCTTATAAAACTTTGTACTTTTCAGACACGTGTTAGCGAGTGGATCAGCAGACAACACAGTTCTGTTATGGGACTTGGATCAAGGCACGCCGCACACCAAAATAGACTGCTTCGAAGATAAGGTGGGTACTTTTTGATAGATGTTATACCAAAAGTATGTTTCATTTGTCTACTTCATCATCATCTGCCTAGCCTTTTCCCAACTATGTTGTGGTCGGCTTCCAGTCTAACCGGATGCAGCTGAATACCAGCATTTTACACACACACAGTTGGTTTATAACCAGGATTAACACATACTTTTTATCCCGATATTTTATGCGGGTGTAATAGCGGGGCGCAGCTAGTCTCAGATAATTTACATTCCATCGCCATTTAATCAGTTATCTACGTTAGCAAAATGTATTCCAAGTTCATTTTTGAGTGACCATTTGTAACAGAAAGGTCCTAATAAGTTTTTGGTTGCAATGGAATTTGAACTTTGTTAAGTATGACATTCAGTTTGTTGTTCCATAACCTGAAAATTGTCTCAATTTCTTAATTCAAGTATACCTCCCACAGGTCCAATCCCTAGCCTTCCACCCCTTAGAAGCCCAGACGCTAGTGAGCGGGTCGTGTGACGGCAAGGCGCGCGTGTCGGACTGCCGCACGCCCGAGGCGCACCGCGCATGGAGCCTGGCGCCTGAGATCGAGCGCGTGGTGTGGGCCGCACAGAACCCCTTCTGCTTCGCCGTGAGTAAAATATTTTAGTATAACCTATATCAATATAGCACATATCTTAATGAGCCTTATTTTAGAGTGCCCCTTATCTTGTCACTTTAATAAAAAAACAAGCAAAAATTGAGCTGGACTCCTTTGATAAAGATTGGTCCCTGGCAACTCTGGACAAAGAGAGGTGACATTAACGGCTAAAAAAAAAAAGAAAAATGTAGGTATTTCACTTGGTATCTTCTTGTTATTGGAGAATTAAAAAGCCATTGTATCTCGCGTGGATCCACGTTCGATACGAAGATATGAAGGCTTGAAACTCCTATTATATTTCAACAATATTAGAAAACCAAGTTTGCTGCGTCTCCATACTTTTTTTTTTTTTTTGGGATGGGATATCATCAAATGACCCTTCCCGCTCTGGGTGGAGCGGAAGGGAGTGTCAGACTCTTACTGACTAAAACCCACCCATGTTCCTTCCTTCGCCCTTTATGTTCCGGGGTAGCGGTAACCCTTTCGGACAATCCCGCTGCCCCGGCAGGCTTCGGCCCTGAGGGGCCCCTCGTTATGCTGACATCTCTTTGAGGCGCGCGTGGAACACTTACGCGCCGTCCGGCACGGGCCTGGTCCTGATCGGGCGGTGAGCTACCCATTGCTCTCCGCCCGCAGGCCCGCGCCTACGGTGGCCGGTAGTCGTCGCTCGACTCCCGACGCCCGGGGCGTCTCCCGCGGCGGCTGGGACAGGAGGCTCTCTCCCTCATCCGTCCCGCCACCTCCTTCGCTAGCATGACTGCTTCGCAGAAGGAGGCGACTGCCTCCCACTCCCTCTCGCTCCGGACCATGGCTTGCACCAGGTCCGGGCGCGAGAGGCCGCCGCCGCTGCCGATCGCCTCCACGAGGACACGGCGGTGCTCCGCCCAAGCGGGGCAGACCTCCACCGTGTGCTCCACCGTGTCCTCTGGGCGATCCTGGCAATGGTGACACCCGGTGCGTCTCCATACTTAAGGCCTATTCAAATTTATGTTTCCATTTGATGTTATTTCAAGTTAAACAAATATCAACTTTATTCTAGTTGAAATTCAGTTGATTTCAGAGTGACTAGCACAATTGAAAAAGTTATAAAAATGTTTGAAGTTGTGGCATAAACTGAACTTTATTGTGTATGGATTAAAGTTGTTTTTTCAAAAACTGATATTTGTTTACATGTTTAGCAACTAAATCGCGAACGCAGATTACATGTGCTACTTCAGTGCGACGTTTATCCATCGACGAGTTGCCTGACGGTAGTAATCTTACCGCTTCATACCTTTCAGATGAGTAACAACACCGGTAAAGTTGCCTACGTGGACTGCCGGCAAGACGAACCTCTATGGATACTAGACGCGCACGACAAGGAGGTCACCGGGCTCATACTGAGCGACCGAGTGCCCGGCTTGATGATCACTGTCAGTACGGACGAGAAACTGAAGACCTGGGATATCTCTGGGTAAGGATTATTCATCATTTCAGCCCGGAATTACCCACCGCTGGGTATAGTCCTCCACTTTCGTCTGCCATACTTCCCGGTTCTGTGCGTCTCTCATCCAGGTATTTCCCGCGACTTTGACGATCTCGCTAACCCAAGGATTATTAAATAAGCATACATCTATACTAACAATAAAGCTGAAGACTTTATTTGTTTGTTTGAACGCGCTAATCTCTGGAACGACCAGTCGGATTTGATGCGATGCGACGCGGTGGGTCGGGAGAGCAAGAAATTTCACGCGGACGAAGTCGCGGGCAGAAGCTAGTCAGTTAGATTTCTAGTCATCTAGGGGCTTTATGATGAACAAGCTTCTGTCCGAGACTTTGTTCTTGTGGCAGTCGTAAGATACTTCGTTTTGTTTTCTTCCCATCAACATTATTTTTTTATTTGGCATCGCGTGTAGACCTTGAGAGGTCGTGACTACTTAACCAGACCATCCTGTGGTTGCCTTAAGTAAACTCAAAACCTCCAGCCAGGGAAAATATCTAATAAACTAAGCGACTGCACGCTAAGGGCACCCCCTGTGGAGTACGAATCTCGGCTTAGGGCGTCGCTGGGGAGAAGACAGCAAGATGGGACAGGCTGGATCAAATTTTTATTATTTAAAACTTGATGAGATCGGGGTTTCCTATCTTACTACTCTGAGAAGAAAGGCCGAAACAAACTCAGAGGTCACAGTCGGGCATTTAAAGCTACAGCGCGGGCTGGCACTTCATCGAGCAATTCACCAATAAAACGTCATCCATTCCTGGAGCCGACGCTTCTACTCACCTTCTTGTTCACACAATAACCTCCCCCCCCCAGCGCCGCCCCGGTGCAGGTGTCGGAGCGCGCGTGTCGCGTGGGGCAGGCGCTGTGCGCGGCGGCGTGCCCCGAGGCGCCCTTCAACGTCGCGGTGGGCGGTGACAACAAGCAGAATTACATCGAGCTGGTCGACTTGAATGTTAGCGAGCAGTGTGAGTGTTTGTTATAACTATCCGTATCTATGGTGTTACCTGTATCTTTTATTTTTTGCACTTTGGGTTGATTTTTCAATCATCTGAGAACTTAATTCGAGGAATAATTTTGAAATTTTGACAGTTATTTCATACAAAAACTGTCAAACGTCAATTTTATTCCTCGAATAAAAGTTATCTGGCGATGGAAAATCAGCCCTTAGTAGTAATATCTAGAAGTTTAGCTACTATGTAGAAGAAATGCCACCGTACTATTCCGGTTTTACCATTATACCAGGTGGGCCGTCGGTTTGTCTACTAAAGAAAACCAACCAGGAGCTCCGAAACACGTTCTCGACGTCCGGTTTAAATGATCTCTATCAATGTTTAGAGTAGTGTGAGCTCTTTATCAAAAAAATATTCAATTCAATTTATTTATTTGTGTACATAGGTTACAAAGTTGTAAGAGTCAAATATATTACGATCTCTATGTCCTACCAGTTAATGGTGTACAAACAATAATAAAATAATGGTACAAATTAAGAATGTCAGTTAAAAAAGGTGTACAAATAATGATATAAATTAATGTTCACGAACTAAACTGAATTTAAGTTCAATGCTTCTATTTCGTTAAGAAAAGGACAGAAGATATAAGTCTTGAATAGAATAATATGCCTTCTCGGTCAGGAATAGTAACAACCTCTTTTTAAATACATATACCTATTAATGTTGTCTGCTGATTTGATGGATTCAGGCACTTTATTATACAATTTCGGGGCCATTGCGAATATGCTTTTCTGAAATAATGCAGTCTTGTTTGGAACCGAATGTAGCTTATCAGCTCTATGCAGGCTGCTAACTTGCGAAAACTTAGACAGGATGCGCCTAACGAAATTAAATTATTCTATTCATCAAATGCGGCCGTGGCTATGACCTATGTAAGGTTGTAATGTTTCTTTAGCACATTCCTGATTGTCTAATGGAATTCGTTTATTTGTTTCAGTTACGAATCGGTTCTCGTCTCGGCCGCTGATAGCGCTCCCTACACCAAGCGAGGATGCTATGGAGTCATAGAATTGTTTATATTTAAGTATAATAATAAACCATTAAATGTTATTTTATGTTTATTTTTAACCTGCACCATAATAACGTAACACACTATTAATCACAATCTGAACCATGTTGAAGGATATTGCTAATCCATTGCTCCATATGTTCCAAAAATGTGTCTGCTCAACAACGTAAATAACGCAATGAATGTTGGTGAACTGTCAAAAGGAGACCCATTGCTATAAGAGAGTTGGTCCATATAAATATTCGGAGATTGCGATAGTGTTAGAATTTACTCGACAGTACGATCTCGCTCAGATTATTTATTATGTCGTTTACAAAAATTATAGGATGAAAAACAAGATGTGTTTGAAAAACTTCCTCTTTTTCAAAGTCGAAGATTGGCTACTGACCCATCTTTAGTCCAGGGGATTGTTTGTGGAAGCGTCAGCACGCGTAGCATGGCCACCAAACGGGTTTTGTCGACGGAAGATTGGACAAAGTGACAGGTTGTAGACAGGACTTCCAAAGAAATCTGTAATTTTGTCTATCCTATCTGTCATTTTGTCTATCCTATCTGTCATTTTGTCTATCCTATCTGTCATTTTGTCTATTCTATCTATCTGTCATTTTGTCTATTCTTAAACCTGTTTCTATGGTGGTCATGCTACGCGTGCTGGACATTTACAGAAGTATTAATGTTTATGATAGTTATTTCCATAACCAGCCCACCAGAAACATAAAAGAAACAACAAAATAGTACCGGTCTGTGTTGCTATCAATGGTATTTTATTTGTCATTTATATCATACATAATAAATGGACATTTTCGATCGAGCCCATCACCGATAGTACCAACACATACCGTTCTGGCGGACCCCGCGACTGTCCACCATAGGTTTCTCCTCTACAATTTTGAGCGAGCGTCGCTGCAAAAGAAATCACCATTTTACTATAAAAAAGTGGGGGTTTGCAAATAAAACAACATTTTTATAACAATTGAGATTATGTATTAGCAACATATCTTAGAATAATCCTAGATAAAAATCATAAAAGCAATGAAAATGTATAAACTGCTCGATAATTCCGAACTAAAAGCATTTTTAATACTGCAATTCTGGTTTTGATACAATAAAATATTAAAAATAAGCTGTTTGCGACCCAAACTTGGTCATATATTTGAACACGATTTGAACATCAGCAGTGTATATTTATAAAAATGTTTAACAGTTTTTTTTTTATCAATTTCAAAATTGGATCACAGCCAAATAAACTGGTAAATGATATTTTAGACAAATATGTCTTATAAAAATATTTTGTGTGGGCAACACACGTTTTTTAAATATTATTGCTCTGTGTTTTCAATACTATCCGAGGTTCGCAGTGAAGAGTTGCCAGATTAAATATTAAGCTCGGTATAAAAAGCTAAATATAGCTGTTTAAATCTAGCAACCCTGGTATTGAGCAATAATGTGGTGTCTTATGGTAACTATTAACAAGAAAACGTGCAATCGACTTAATACAACAGAGAATTTGATAACTTGACGTCTATAGAACTAAATAAGTTAAGAGGTCGCCACTTTCGCATATCCCTTATTACAATAAAGTTTTGGTCAAAAATGCAATGTTAATCTTATAATTTTCCACAAAGTATCCAATATTGAAATGCAAAGTTATAATTACGGAAGAATACTATGACCAAGCCTAATTTTCACCAATAATTGTGTAAAAAAGTTATATTTCGTAAAAATTTGTTCGAGTCTATGATTCGCACTAATGATTTTGACATGAATCTATGCCTATTCGTTGTACGAACTAAAATAAAATCTAGAAGCAGCAGTGACCACAATAACATTCCTTGATATTTCGCTAGGTTGTGATCAAACGCGGCCAGAGCACGAACTAATAATAAAATAGTCTACAGTTTTGTAGAAACGCTTAAACAGAGCTTGCTACATGATAAAAACACGTTAGCTCAAAACTATTTGCGGTATTAACTTTAACTGACAATGCGACATAGTTGTCAAAAAAATGACAAAATTGACACATTTCCACGAAAGGTGCAGAAAATGTACGAAAGCAACTTGTCAAATTGTCGCATTTCAGTTATATTAAAAACGTCTCAGGGGGCTTACCACCAGCTCTTATAGCAGGACAGAAGTTGAACTGCATTGCTTTTTTGTACTTAGTCATAGAACAAAAAAGCAGTGCGGTTCAATGTCTGCCCTGCTATAAGAGCTGGCGGTAACCCTCCAGATTGTTCGAAACTTCAAATCTGTCTGCCAGTAAGAGTTCGTCAAGCATCTTGTTCAGTTATAAAAGCTGCATTTATCAGACACTTCTCGAAAAAAAATCCGGTATCTTGAAATTTATTTCATGCACAATGTAATCTGTAAATATATTTAATTATTTTTAATAAACTTCATTGTTATTCTGTATATTATAAAAATAATATTCTTATTGGAATAGTATTGTAGTTATTAGATAAATATATATTTTACGAAGTAAGTTCGATTGTGTTCGTTTTATATCGACTTATAATGCGATCTAAAGTAATGAAATATACTTCGTTCATCTCTATCGTGAATGAGGGTACTAGATTATATCAGCGATACTCTTTTGAGCTCGAATTTAGGCTCGAAACCAACTCTCTATTTTTTTTAAATTTCGTCATGTTTTCTTCATAAGTTACAGCCGATAATTGCATATTTTCTATCGCAAATAATATCACATTGCCACAAAGTATCGCTGAAATGAACTCGATATAGTATATTTACTCTATGTAAACGGAACTACTTAATATATGTACCACGAGCATAGCAAATGTAAGATTTACATGGAATTTTAATTTGAAAGTTTCACCAATTTTTTTATAGGGTGTGGTACACAGACGGAACGTCGCTTCGATCCGTCAAAATCACGCCTTAATGCACAGATTCTGACAGATCGAAAGGTTAGTTTACACTATGTTTTGTTTCTGTATGTTTTACAAGGTTTCTTCGACATTTTCCAACCTTCGAAAACTTTTCTAAGCTCACGGTACTTATATTTAATTATACTTGGTAATCAGATTTACTTAGCGTCTGGTATGTTTATGAATAAAATAAATAAGTTATTCAATGCGAGATACTCTTAGTGTGAACTATTATACTCTACAGTTGTGCAATTGGCTAATTAAATTACCTTTCCATTACCAACATTAATCTGTTTGTGATAAGGTTGGAGGTCGTGTGAGCGGAGTTTGTATTGGTATAAATTGTTTTAGAAATGCTTGCAGGAGTGGCGATGACTTAAATGTACTGCAGTCAGCCCCAATACCATCCTTCTGAATGGATAATATATTTACTAGGCTTTTTTTATAAAAATATCGCCGCGCTTATGTATCCAAAATGTGGTTCTGAGGTCCAAACCCAAGTTTGGATGTTTGAAAACCACATACCAACGCTCAAAAAACCCTCAACCTTTACGCATGGTGGTCACTTACAAGTATGCCTGTGCAATTTGACATACAAGATACATATTCTGACACTTTTAAAACCCCTTACTAATAAGGGCGAATTTCGCCAATGAAACCGAACGCGATCAGCACATCTATACCGCATTCAAGAGCTGTCAGTGTCAATATTCCACAACAATGACGATGCATCAGTGAAATGCGACCTAAGCCAGTTCGTATATCAAATTGCACTATTATATTCGCTAAAGACCACAATGCACAAAAAGCAAACAAAACATTTACTCTTCAGCGGGGAACTTGATGACGGCATCATTCATAGCTCTCGCCACGTAGTCCACGTTGGAAGGGTTCAGTCCGCACACGTTGATGCGGCCTGAGTTCAGCAGGTAGATGTGGTACTCTTGGACCAGGTGCTCGGCCTGACGTCGCGTCAGGCCAGTGTAGGAGAACAGGCCGATTTGTTTGACTATGTGGTCCCAGTTGCCGGGGGTGCCTAGGCTGAAAGTTTGGAAAAATGTTTTATGAAAAACTTACTAATAACTGTTGGAAAGTTTTCAGACATCATTTTTCAGCCCTCAAAGTCCGAATCGGTAGGTACGGTAACTGTTCTAGTATTTGCGCATGTGAGATTCTGAAGCCCACTTGCACCAATCAAAACAACACATTTAAAACATAATTCTGTCAACATATTTAGCCCAAAGAATCAGCATTGCCATCCAACGTGGTAATGCTGCCAGCCTTTTGGGCATCCCATTGACAGTGATGCGGAAGAATTTTTTGATGCCCAATGAGCTCCTGCCTTTTTCTATATTTTTTCGTATTATGTATATATATTCTGTCTCGGTCATCTTCTAACGATTGACAGAAACAAAGACTTTTTTTAAATAACGGGTGTAAAAAGGCACTTGACGAAGCCGAGAGTCACTTGAACACTTGTACTCCTCGTCATTGTGATAATTATTACCTGTTACTGGACTAGGTATACCTGGGAACCTTCTGGTTACGGGGATATTGAAGGTCAAAGTTCCAACTTTTACTGAGGTTTTTTTTTTTTACGAAAACAAGTTTTTAATCATATACTTCAACGATCCCTGTACCGTTGCATGCACCCATAAGTACAATGTTTAGCGTGCGTTACATTGCGCACTACTGCAAACAGGAAATTTTATGACACCAAAAATAAAAGTCGTTTCCCAGCAACTATTTTCTTAGTTTTATGTACAGGTCAGAATGCGTAGTTGACGGCTATGTAACGTGTCTTTTTACATCCTGAATGTTTAGTGCTAAACGCATTCAGATTTGCGATGCAAAGGACCTTAGTTTTAAGTGATACAATTATTTATTCAGACTGTTCGTAATAAGTACCGTTGCTTGAAAACCAATCAATTCAGTCACTGCGTTAAATCAATCAATATTGAGTATTAAGGTACAAGTCTGTAGCCGACTGCAGACGACAGCAGCAGGCGACATGTCGCCACGACACTACTGGTTTCTATGTATTTCAACTAAATACATGGCAGACGACGTGTCGCTAGGTACGGAAGGTATTTACCTTTATATCGTATAATTATAAATAACCGGTCAGACATGGTTCTTATTATTTTCAAATATTAATCACATAACACATTCGCACACCCATTCGCAACTCCTCATGCACACTCCTACTCTGTACGTTTGTTTCTGCTGCATATAATGTATAGCTATTAAATTGTAAATCCGTAATTGGCTGTAATACTATTTTATATATTTTAAGACAAAATTTCAAAGAGCTGTGGATTTTGTGAATAATAAATAAATAAAATAAAAGTCAACTTCATTTAACTTACTTGATAAGCTCAGCCCTCAATGCTTCTCTCATCTGTATGACTCTAGTGGACATTAGCTTGATGTGTTCCTTCCTGCACAAATCAAACAAAATAATTAAAAAAAAAAATCAAAAGTAATTTATTTAAATTGGACAGAATCAGCACTTTTCGAACGTCAAAATTACAAAAGACAGTCCCCCAAAAACGCCCGCCCTTCACCACTTCCTAGTGCTATCGCTGGGAAGAAGAAGTGGCGCAACAAACTCCCCAGCAGCACAGCTGTCTGTTCAGTTAGAAAATTGATTGTATAAAACATAGCCACTGTATTGTATTAGACTTGTCCTGAAATTAAACTATATATCGACGCCGATTCCCTTGTTCACAAACTAAACTTAATTTACGTTCAGTGCATCTTTTTCTTTCTATTTCATTAAGAAAACGACAGAAGATAAATATTAATTTGATACTCCATAGACAAATTAGACGAGATTAAAAACATGGCGACTAAAAATGTGTCTATTTACGCCAGGCGCTGTCTAATTTGACAGGACTAAACTAATATTTATCTTCTGTCCTTTTCTTAATGAAATCGAAAGAAAAAGATGCACTGAACTTTAGTTTAGTTTGTGAACAAGGGAATCGGCGCCAATGCATATTTTGTTATGGCTGTGGCGGGAAGCGAGAAAAGTAATATAAATAGACAATTCTTTTCGACACGAGATTGAGTATGTAATTGTCGCGTGTATCATGTGAACCCTGCTTCAGTAGACTGCATTAGGGTAATTACATGCCGAAGATAACATACTGCGATCGCCGTTCAGCTCGCTACTTCGATGTCCTCTCCATGTAAAACAAATGCATGTTAATAAACACGCACGCACATGCCGAAGGATACTGCGATACATCGCGGGCTGGTTGGGGGTTTACCTCGATGCATGTTTAGAGTATATTTATTGTGGGTTTTTTTATAGTACGGACGCCTGCTGGTCAAGCTACCCGAAACTGTCAAATTTTCCCAATCAACCTTGAACCTTAATGCATTAGCGATAAAGTTGAAAATCTATTAAAGAAATTTGACAGATTGTAGTAGCTTGATGTGCTGGCGTCTGTACACAGTGAGGCATTTTCGGCATGTAATTACCCTGAGGATGAGTTGATTGAATGGCCACTCACCACTCATCGAACAGCTGCTTGTTGGACAGCACGTTGGTGACAATGCGCGCGCCGTGCGCGGGCGGGTTGGAGTACATGCCGCGCACGATCCACGTGAGCTGCGACTTCATGGCCGGCACCAGCGACGCGTCGTTGATGACGATGGCGAGGTTGCCCACGCGCTCGTCTGGGAACGAACATTATTTATTATAGTAAGGAGAGAAACTATACGTATTAGATTTTACTCAGGATAGATCTGCACGTGTAGCATGACCGCAATAGAAACGGGTTTTGTCGACGGAAGAATAGACAAAATGACTGTAGTAATGGAAGAACTTGGATGTTAGAAGACCTGCGACAAAACAATAATTTGTATTTTCACTGAAATAAAGTTCCAATTAAAGTTTTAAGGATTTAACGTTAAACTTACTGTATAACCCGAAGTTCTTAGCGTAGGACTGAGCGCAAACGAGCTCGAAGCCTCTTTTCACAAAGTAACGCACTGCCCACGCGTCCTGGTCCAGGTCGCCTGACGCGAAGCCCTGGTACGCGCTGTCGAAGAACGGGAATAACTTGCGCTCCTAGAAAGATATATTATGAGATTGTAGTTAGCTCCGTCCGATTAGGCTGAAAGCCGTGGGTCCAGGGGCGACGGACTTGGGGACGTCCATCGCCCCCCACACATCAGGCCCCGAAGTGGCGGCGCGTAGTGTTCCACGCGCGCCCCTCGCCGACGTCGCGGGGGGAGTCAAACACCTCTCTCCCCCCCTGACCCGAGGGGGAGGCACCACGAGGGGGTTGCGGAAGGATCGTACGTTCCCGCGACCCCCGACGTAGGTGTGAGATGGAACACTGGGGTGGTTTTTAGTCAGTAAGAGTCTGACAGACCCCGCCGCCGGCCCCAGGGCGGCGGACATCCATAAGAATATTCCACACCGGAAAAAAAAAAAAAGGCTGAAAGCCGACCCCAACGGCTTTCAGCCTTTTTTTTTGGATATTTGGGAAAAGGCTAGGCAGTTGATAATGATGAGTTCCCTAAAATAGTAATTAAAGGATTTGATTGATTCCCTATAAATACTATAGATACCCTTGGGGAGTTTTTAAACCACAGAAAGTATGAGATCTATTAGCATTTGAATTTTGATTACGTAGTTTATAATGTAAACAAAACAGTGGAATTTTAAGATTCCCTTCAACTATGTTGAGGAGTTTACCCTTACCATTCAAAACCTTTACCGGTAAGTTTGCACGCCACGAGTCATGCCTGTCGTGGTTATGTGTACGCCAGCACATCAAGCTACTACAATCTGTCAAATTTCTTTAGTAGATTTTTAACTTTATAGCTAAAGCATTAAGGTTCAATGTTGATTGGGAAAAGTTGACAGTTTCGGGTAGCTTGACCTGCTGGCGTCTGTACTCCAGTCGAGACCAAGCGTAGTCGAGAAAATCCACGTTCCCAATAAATTAAAATAGTAAATCCGGCTATTACCGAACCATTGAAAATGTTTATAACAGACGAAAAAAGGAGAAGGTTCTCAAATTGGCGTATATTTTTTTATACAGCGTGGCGCTTTAATGGCGACAATAATTTAACACACGTATACGGTTTCGCGTCTTAGTTGTATGAATATATTTTAATTCAACTAAACATTAATATTTATTTATTTACTAACAATTTTCTAAAATAGCATCTTAGAGCAACCTGACTTAAAGAACTGTAGCGCAGGGGTCATTTGTCGGGGTCACGGATCATAACATCGCATCAATGTAATTAAAACAAATAACGTGCAAATAAAAGTCGAATTGAAGAAAAGAGAGAGAGCCCTATGGCGGCGAGCGGCGCAGGTGGAAGTTTTCAAGTTAGGTTTTTTTTAATGTTGTTATAACTTTTATGATTACCGACCACTAGCCCTTTTTTTTTCTGGTGGGAAATCATCAAATGACCCCTCCCGCTCTGGGTGGAGCGGAAGGGAGTGTCAGACTGTTACTGACTAAAACCCACCCATGTTCCTTCCTTCGCCCTTTATGTTCCGGGGTAGCGGTAACCCTTTCGGACAATCCCGCTGAGACCACTAGCCCTACCCGTGTGTTAAATTAATGTCGCCATTGTAACGGCACGTTGTATATGGCCATGTGCAAGTTTATTAAAAAAAATATTACGTACCTCCATGATATCAGCGATTTTCTCCCACTGCTCCTGAGTGGGATCAATACCAGTGGGGTTATGTGCGCAAGCGTGCAACAAGACCACAGAGTTCTCGGGCGCACTGCTCAGGTCCTCTACGAAGCCTTCGAAGTCTATGGCGCGTTCCTTCGCGTTCCAGTAGCGGTACGTGCGGGCCTTCGCGAAACCAGCCTCCAGGAACACTAAGCGATGGTTATCTGATGACGTTGAAATAATAATAAATTAAACGTGGCCATATTTACGACCCAGTGAATCCAGCTTAATGGCAAACGGCATCGTGGCAGGCCCAGACATAGATGGCGGGATGAGTTGGACTCCTTTAATAACTGCCGTGCTAGCTCTTACACATGTACACAACGTACGCATGGTCGCCCGGCGGCGCGGCGGCGAGACCGGGGCGCACATTGGGGACAGAATGTTCAAAACCACCTAGAGACCTCAAATATTAACCAAATTAAACCATTATTGCACAGAAATGTTTGAAATTAAATTCCAAAGACACTCACGAAGCCCGATTTGCGAAATTAGGTTGTAATTTTTTTTATAAAAAATGCATATGAATTGAATATAAAAAAATATTTTTTCGGCGACGAAAAATACATTCGTTTTCAGCGACGAAAAATACATCGGAAGCGTATATTTGCACTTCCACACAAGTGCTAGTTGAAATGCGTGACTGAAAGGGTTAAAGAACAGGGTAAAACTCGCTTTACCTTGGTTTTAGTGGGTTATGAAGTTTTAGATTTAAGGAATATTAGAAATCCGGCTTCGTCAGTCTCTTTAGAATTTAATTATAAACATTTCTGTCCAAAAATTGTCTCATTTGGTTTATTTTTGCGATCTCTAGGTGGTTTTGAACAAAAAATTGGCTCTATCCTCAATGTGGGGCGGCCGCAGTATTATCGAGATACTAGACTAAACCGTGACGAAACCGTGTTTATAGTGGATAAGCACGGGCGACACACGGTCACGGCACGATCGCCGTGCCTTGTGAAAGCTGTCTATGTAGCTCATACAGTTCTACTTTACACGGCACGGTAACCGTGCCGTGACCGTATGCATGTGAAAAGGCACTTACGGGGGTCAGTGACAGCTATGCGGAAAGAAGACCAAAGGATGACCTTCATAACCACATGATCATCCACAATAATCCACCAATTAATATAACAATCGATATCTTAAGCCTAGCACACACTTATCGAGTTATCTAACGCATTTTAAAGATATCTAAAGATAGTCATACAACTCGTGCAAGTCAAGCACTCTCCAATGGAGTATTTTTATACTGATTGTGACATAATTTATGTTGTTGTTACTATTTGATGTGCTCTGGGCTTATGTAGATTGACCTAAATAAACACTCTACAAGGGGCGATAGTTAAGAGCGCATTTATTTTGCGCATTATACGGGCTGACTTTTTTATCGTCTGGACAAAACAGGGTATAGAACGGTGTAGAAGCCTATGGTAAAGATATTATTTTTATTTTTACAAAAAATAAAATAAAATATATTTTTCTTTTACATTCAATCCTTTAATTGAAGCCGGCCGATGGCTTCAATCAAAGGATTCAAAGTGGGCGGTGGACAAAATAAGGTTGAGAACCTAAGGTCTAACTAAACCAAGGAGTTTTAAAACTTTTCAGCTGGAACTTGTTTCAAGTTTAACTACTTACTTCAAGCGATGACCTACAGATTAGGGCTATTTTTCTTATTCTACAATGGGCTGTAAAGTCAATACATACCCCATGTAGGTACGGAGAAATAGAAGTTGGTGTAGCCCAGGTGTTTGTTGAGCAGCTCAGCTCCCACGCGGAGACTGCCTGTTCCAGACAGGGTCTGTACTCCGAACGCCTGGAATTAAGACGTGCTAAAGATTATTATGGTGTTACCTTACCGTTTAGAGAACTTTTTAAAGAAGGTGACCTAAAAACGCCGTCAATAAAAAAAAAAAAAAATGTGATCCCTCCGGAATTTTTATGCTTTTCCATCTGGGTCTTTGTACGTTACTCTTTCCTACTCTAGTTCGCTACACTACATTTCTCGAATAATAGCCTTGGTCCTAGTTATCGCAAGCGACTGCTAAGAAGCTTCGGTCATTGGTAGATCCCCGGGTCAGGCAAAATGTTTTTTTTTCAATAGGAAATTCTTAGCAGGAACCCGGGGCTGCTTGTAGGCCGTTTAAGTCAATGGAAGTAGGTCAGCTCCCTACTTATTAGGTACAGACGCCAGCACATCAAGCTACAACAATCTGTATCAATGTTTGTGTTCTTTCTCCAGAATTAGCATACTGACAGGTTATTGTTATTAGTATTAACTTTGTTTATTTATTTTACTTCGATGGCCATAGTTTATCATTTGTGACTTCAAGTGACAGCTATGTGAACAGAACCCAGTAATGCATAAATATGTAAGCTGTCACGCCCTTTATGCCTGGAGGCTTTTATTTACATTTTTATTTTTTAGCTTGAGTACGTATAGTTTTTTATTATATTTGTTGGTATATTGGCGTGGCTAGCTGACATATGGCAAATAATTTAATTTTATGTTCTGTGTCCTGTAATGTTAATTACTTAACATACATAGGTACCTAGTATTGTATACAGTCAATTTTCTAACTGAACAGACAGCTGTGCTGCTGGGGAGTTTGTTGCGCCACTTCTTCTTCCCAGCGATAGCACTAGGAAGTGGTGAAGGGCGGTCGTTTTTGGGGGACTGTCTTTTGTAATTTTGACGTTCGAAAAGTGCTGATTCTCAGCCTAATTTGAATAAATGACTTTTGATTTTGATTTTGTCAAATTTCTTTAATAAATTTTCAACTTTGTCGCTAAAGCATTAGATTCAAGGTTGATTGGGAAAATTTGACAGGTTCGGGTAGCTTGACCTGCTGGCGTCTGTACTGTAGAAATCGTACAACGTTATATTTTCTAAATTTATTTCAAGCGAACGTCTTTACATCACCCCGGCTATTTTGTCACTCTTTCTTTCAAACAAAAACCTAATAAATCAATTTGAAGCCTCACTCGCTAGACTGTTCGAATGCAACCAGAGTTATTTTATTCCCAGCCTGCACTACATAAGGTCGACTTTAGTAGACAACCTTTACAGTATCTAGTGGCTAGAACTGTTGTTACTATTCGAGGACCTTTGTGTCTCAACAACTCAACGTTAGCGTACAGTATAACACAGTTTACAATGAAACAGTAGATTTGACTACATACCAACACAACTTTAGACCGTTATTAATTTAATTAATAACGGTATGTGAGACGGCGGGTATGACGTACACATACCTATGATTGCATAATATACGTATTCAAAATGGCGCGATCATAGTGCAACAATTTGAGTACCTAATTGAATGCGCGGACACGACGCGCCGGATGCTTTCATTTATCGTTAGTAAACTATAAAATGAAAGTGACATACATATTGTTGTATTGGAAAGAATTATTAATGTGTTATGTATTTCTGTATATTTATTTGTGCTTTTATTTATATGTAATTAGGTATACAGGGTGAAGTTTTCAAGTGAGCGTGATGACCAAATCCGAAATTATGAGGAATAGCGTAAAGTACTCAAAGGAGTCTCGGGCTCGATTTTGATGAAAACTAAAACGGTATCATTGGATTTTTGAAAAATCAATATTTCTAGCCAGAAATCGAACCCGTTGATTTTGAAAAAAAAAACACTGTAGGTACCTATTATTACACCATTTGATAGCGTCGCTAATAAGGATCGAATTGTGGGAAGTAATGACATACGGCAAACTTTGAGACTCCTTTGAGTACTTTTCGCTATTCCTCATAGTTTCGGAACAGCAGCCTAATTGCGTAACACATTTTCGGCAAATGATTGAGATTAATTGGTTTCGATTCGATCGGTTTTTGTTTCATTTTACGACTTTCGTATTGCGTAACTCCACTATCATGTAATAGCAACAGCTGTTGGTTTGAAACGCTAAAGAGTGAACGATATGTGCTTAAGAAAATCGTAAAATGAAACAAAAAGCGATCGAAACGAAACCAGTTAATCTCAATCATTTGCCGAAAATGGTTACGCAATTAGGCTGCTAGCCATCCACGCCCACTTGAAAAATTCAACCTGTATATTATATTTATAGTTTTAATAGGTTTATGCGTATCTTTATATTTATAAAATATTTATTCCTCAATTTTTATGATTGCACCTACCACTGTTTGTGTCTGCATCACCCAAAGGTTGACTGGTAGAAAATGCCTATGGCATTAAGTCCGCCTCTGTACATTTATGTGCTTGAAGTATTAAATAAATAAATATTAAATACCCGAATAAGGACTAATCCGTTTTATCATAATTTCGTAAATAAGTACCTATCAAACCGAGCCGAAAGAAATCTGGCATCCCAGAATAACCCAGATAAAGGTCACAATAGATTAGATTATAACATACTAACACAACAACCGAAGGGTTAGGCAGAGGTGTACCTATTGTACACCCACATTTCGCCAGTTATGGTTTAGTCCCATGTAATAGGGGACGAGCCTATTGCCATCAACCGGGCACAAATCCAGACTGCGGGCTGTTGCTGAGAAATACCAGATGAAAAATACAATAACATTTTGCTCGACTTGGGAATCGAACCAAGGACCTTATGCTCAGCAGTAGCGTTTGCGACCACTAGACCAATGAAGCAGTATCAATCAAATGTTATTATGTTTGTAAAAAAATAACTTACACGTCCAGCAGCGATGGCGGGGCTGTCTTCTCCAAGCAGCATGGCGGTGGAAGCTGCACAGAACTGTTCGATACCTGCAATTGGAATTATTTTGTTCTTAGATCTAATAGCATAGACACAGTTTTACAATTTCAAAACTCCGGCATAGATATAGTACAATTATTGTAGCCTACGTAACACGATAAGCCGCTGGTCCCGGCTGTCATTATTGGATCTTTGACAGTCTTTACGGGTCGTCAGATGCCCGAAAGTCTGACAACCAGTCTTACCAAGGGGTATCATCGTGTTATCCAATAACTGGGTTGTGGAGGTCACCTAGGCAGTCGCTCCATGTAAAATACTGGTATTAATCTGCATTCGGTTAAACTGGAAGCCGACCCCAACACAGTTGGGAAAAGACTAGGCAGATCGATTTGTAGCCTACGTAAAATAGGAAACCAATTGCATTTAAAATTAAAACGTACCTAGGTACTGAATTATTCGATTGTTCTCTAATCGATTAGTCACGACACTGCCCTACCTACTCGTATAAAGCTAAAGTCCGTTTCACAAAAGAAGTCTCGTAGACGCGGCGCCACTGTCGTAGGACGGAATCATAAATATTGATCTCGACATCATATACGAGTAGCAGGCTTGGTTATTGGTTAATAAAATGCACATTCTTAAATAGAGAAAGGTGTCTGGGGTAGGAGAGGTGTTGTAGGAATGTTGCTAACTATATAATAATAATTAGTTCCACTTATTGCCGCGGGACTTCTTTCGGGAAACGGACTCTACAGTTACAGAGTAGGTAGGTTACCTGCTTCTATAGCATTGTATTGATTTTGCCAATCTGTAGAGGCATTTTTTCAGACATCTACAAGGTAAAATAAATTAGTTAGCGAAACTCCGCATACGTGATAGGTATCAATATGTTCTGCGGTCTTTGAACCCCAATTTTTTTTTGTGTTATCTTGTTCAGATCGATACCCATCACGTCTGCGGAATTTTGCTAGCTAAGTTATTTTGACCCAGTAAGTATTTACAGGTGTATCAGACTAATTGATGATGTATTGCCGACAAAGGCTGATTTTTCCATCGCCAGATAACTTTTATTTGAGGAATATAATTGAGGTTTGACAGTTTTTGTATGAAATAACTGTCAAAATTTCAAAATTATTCCTCGAATAAAGTTAACAGATGATTGAAAAATCAGCCCTAATTCGACCAATAGATTAGTTGACTGATATTGGGCACGTGATACGGAGGAATGAGGAAAATGTCGTGAGGAGAGTTTTAAGTATGAATGTCGATGGCTATAAGAGTAGGGAAAAACCAAAGAAATGATGGATGGACTATGTGAACGATGATATGGTTAGAAAGGGGGTGACTACCGAGATGACGACTAATAGAGAAGTATGGAAGAGACATGTTGCGCCGACCCCAAATAAATTGGAATAGGGGCAGGAGAATGAGGATTAGTTGATTGATTCCCTGCTGTGTGAGATGATAAAACTAGTTTTTCATAATTTCCGCACACGCAAGGAAAATACGAAATGACAACATAAACAATGTAATATACTTATATTGTTTCTCTATATGGAAACTTTTTTCCGTAATTATCTGACGTCATTCCGATGATTATAATGTGTTTATATCTTACAGTTATGAAAACATACATACCTACCATACTACCGTAATACAGCATGAAAATATGTTGTTCTCTTATATTCAATAATTAATATTATTTATTTATAGCATATCTGAGTTATCTGCCTAATAAACCATGGGCAGTTAATGCTTGTCTTATCATTCATTATTATTTTAAAGTAAAGCTATATCCACACAGTGGCGAACAATCGCTTCACTCAGTAGCTGCGAGCATTCATAATAAATGAGGTCACACAGGGTCACACACTTTTTTTTTGGATTGGCATCTCGCAGTTCAACCTAGGAGGTTGTCGTCTGCATAACCGGACTTCCCTGTGGGTGCCTCAATAAATTAAGACCGGCAGCCAGGCCTTAAAACTAAGCGACTACACGCTATGGGCACCCCCTGTGGGGTACGGACCTCGGTTTAGGGCGCGCTGGGAGAGTGCAGCAAGGGACATGCTGGATCGGATTATGGTTCAACATTTAAAACGCCACCCAATTTCTTTTCCTGGGTGCCGCAGGAGGGAATTAATTAATTAATGGAGAGTTGCTGCAGTAAGTTCAAACTAAGCACGTCTAAGGAATAAGTATATTGCAAACCACTTAAGTCAGTTTATTCTGACTTACCAAGTGCATTTGGATACAATAACTAATGCACCAGTGATGTTATATACACCCACAATTCTTTCCAAAGCATTTGCGTGAGATCGTGTTATGAGTTTGGTGATGATGCACAACACACGACTACTAAAAAACTTGCTTTCCCGATTGTCTAAATCTATTTATATGTTTGGGCAAAACTCCAAAACAGATATTTGTTTGTTACTATTTGGAATGCACTTCCAGTCCAGCCGGTTTGAGCGTCGAGTCAAGACAGCCGCACGGGTCGATTGAACAGGTTAAGCTACGCTTGCCGCAGTTGGTCCGTGGACGGGTGACCACCTTTACATATCCAAGACCCCTCCTTGCTTCGAAAAGCACGTTAAGTCTTTGATTCAGCTGTCATTCGTGGATCTTTGACAGTCGTTACGGGTCTTCAGTAGCCCAGCCCAGTATTACCCAGCAACTAGGTTGTGGAAGTCAGGCAGTCGCTCCATGTAAAATATTGCTATTCTGCTGCATCCGGTTAGACTGGAAACTGACCCCAATGCAGTTGGAGAAGGGCTAAGCAGATGATGATGAAGGAACTAAATAAAAATTGGACAAGGAAGACCGCCCGCTCGCCGATATGTAGTACCGACATAATAACAAAGATAAAAATAATTCATCTGATATCAATATTACATCATTAAAGTTTTGCACACAGTAGATACGATAATAGAAAGACTGCGCACGGTAACGTCGGGTATCTGTAATGTCGCTGTTTTAGAAACGATAAAATGAATAAATAGAGCATTATCGGTTACATGTTCGTTATTTCCAGTTTTATGATAAACAGAGTACGATACAGGATAAGCTGTTTTTGATGGTATTAAGTCAAAAAGCTATGGCATCATCATCATCCACAGCCCGACTTCACCCACTGAATGAAGGGCACAAGCCTCTCTTTTCTATTTTTTTTTTTTTCTAGAAACAATTGTGCATCTGGCGCAAGAGAGGCTTGTGGTTAAGTAATAACAGCCGCACGGGTCAATCGATCAGGTTACGCTACGCTTGCCGAGGCTGGTCCGTGGATGGGTGACCATCTTTACATGCCCCGACGTGCCTCGGAGAGCATGTAAAGTCGTTGGTCCCGGCTGTCATTCGTGGATCTTTGACAGTCGTCACGGGTCGTAAGAAGCCTGAAAGTCTGACAAACAGTCTTACCAAGGGGTTCGTATTACCCAGTAACTGGATTGCGGAGGTCAGATATGCAGTCGCTCCATGTAAAATACTGGTACTCAGCTGCATCCGGTTAGACTGGAAGCCGACCCTAACGTAGTTGGGAAAAGGCTAGGCAGATGTCTATCTGTCAGACTAGCTTTTCTATAAGCAAATACCTTTATCTTTAATGAAAAGTTAACCGTGCAAATTGCTTTCAACATTAGCACTATTTTCCTACACAAAATGGCATGACGGCTGTAAGAAATTGATTAATACTATTTAAGAGACACAATACTTTTTGTTTTATGTCTTATCAGAGTAATTGTGTTTGTGATAACTTATATAATTCTCTTTTAAAAGCATTACTGAGATAGATAAGACTTAAAAAATAATTTGTTTCTGGCATTACAATGTTGTTTTTTTTATTAGAATAGAATTGAATAGAATACTCTTTATTGTACACCATACAAATACACACACTAATACACACATACTAATACAACAAACACAACATGCATGCATGTATTAACATACTAATTTTTGCTCCCGGCTTCGCCCACGTGTATGTCGGAAAATATCTCACGGAAACGTACTACCGGGATTAAAAGTATCCTACGTGTTTACTATTTGTGTGCCAATTTCATCCAAATCGGTTCAGTCGTTTTTGAGTAAATGAGTAACAAACATCCAAACTAAACCTTTTTTATTATATTATTATGATTTAAATGATTTATTTAATTTACGATTTTTATTAGTATGATTGCACATATTGCAGAATACATTGGCAAAAGACACAGACAGTTATGTCAGATAAGTGTGTTTCATAAGCAGTGCTAAGTTATTCAGATTCAATTCCAATATGTATATTTTTTTCAATACCTCTCGAGGTCAGATTTGTTTCGAATCCAGAGGTAGACTGATTCAATATCATCTGATCAAACATTTTCCCAACTATGTTGGCTTCTAGGATGCAGCTAAATAAATACCAGTATTTTACATGGAGCAACTGCCTATCTGACCTCCACAATACTAATTCAATTTTGCATGCAAAAACAGACAAACTCCAGGGAAATATTGTTAGGTAGAAAAGTAACCTTATAAAATAAATAATTTCACATTTTCTTACATTAAGAGTTCATAAGACAGAATATATTTTTCTATTGTTACTCAACTTAATAAGCTTGCCTAACAGACGAGGGGTTATATGAGTAATTATACTGCCTAAACCGTTTTTTGCACACAGAATCACCTAAGTTACTATCTAATTGGAATAGCTATTGTTTTTCAGATAACAATATTGTTAACCAAAACATTATCTATGTATGTGAAAGGCAAAATTGTTAGTCCTATAAAATATTAATGTAATGAGAAAACAGAGAAATTATGAAAAGTACAGATAAATAATAGAAATTCCTCATCCATTAATCTATAATAATAAATCAGAAGAGTTTGTTTGTTTGTTTGAACGCGCTAATCTCCGGGACTACCAGTCAGATTTGGAAGATTATTTTTTCATTTGATAGCCAAATCTTAAGGAAGGCTATGAGCTACTTATCATCACTCTAGGACCCTAAGGAGCCGAGGAAAAATAAAAAAGTCAGAAACAATGCTGCGCAAAAACAAAGTAATAGATCAAACAGGGGGTGCAATGTGGTGGGGTTGGTAGAGGGAGCAAGAAATTTCACAGCTAGTGAAAAATAAAGTTAATTAACATTATTTAAGTTAATAGAATTACTTACCAAGAACTGGCAGGTACTCATGCAGGAGTGTATCATCGTTGGCCATCTGCTTCTCCATCTTTCTGACGACAGGCAGCACCCATGGTTTGCCATTTTCATCTCTGTATGCTGCAATAAATATTAATTTAATAACATTTACAAAATAACAAAATAAAAGCCTGCATTAGGAACCCGTCATTTATAGACTTTGTTTAATTTAAAAAAGTAACTGCAGTAAGTATAATAATAGATTAATTGAATTAAGACCAATTAAACATTTCGGTACTAACACTTTAACATATATTTATTTTACATTGCAATAGTTTAGCGGCAAACAAACAAGATTACTCAACCTCAATGTAAATTACATGCACCAATAACTACAACCTTCTGATTACGTAGTTAATTACGCGTATGCTGCCGTACATCATAACAAATAATAATATGATAAACATTACATAATAAAATTAAGAAGGTGAGGAACTTTCGCAGTACTAAAACTACCAGCACTGTAAACTTAAAATTAAAATTTATTATAAAAGTCAACTTACCGCCAATACTTAAATTAACTTTAGATGGGTTCGGGTCCTCCAAAAACATACGATTTAATTGGAAAACCTCGATAGGAGGCCCCTGTTGTACTACTTGAAAGCGGGAACCCATTATGTCCTATTTATCTTGTTCCCGCGACCGGTCAGACAGAAGCTAAGGGAGCGAGTGCGCGGTTTATAGAGTTTATAAAATATAATTCTATCAGCTTTACAGATACGCTAAGTTACGAACGGGGGCCGGTGTATTTTATCATTGACCTTTATCAATGACAGTAATGTCATTACGTCAGTAAGCGTCAGTTTTGTGATGATCGGACGAATGACGTTTGCCACGTTTAGTTACTTTCACTATTCATTCTGAGCACGCGCCGACCACACATAAATTGGGATTTGGAGGTATGAGGAACAGGGTGTAAAGTTCACTCATCCTCCATAGAAAAGGGAGGATCCTCCGACCAGACGGGTGTTGTGTCTGGCGGGCAATTGCCCAACGTTTGATGTTGGGAAATTGTATCTATTCTAATTGCGCGGTAAACTCTGCTTGCGAGATGCAGGATTTGCGTGACGTCAGTATGACGCGTTGTTCGCATGTGGCGTTGTAGATACCGCTACAGGGATAAGGGCAAGAGAATGATTGACTTTTTACAAATTACCCATTGTTATTTCTTATTTACTAATTATTAAAATGCTTTACTTTGCTAATCCACCAACTTGCACTGGGTACGCGTGGTTGATTCTGGCCCACTCCCTCTCACAGTGTGGAGGCCTCTGTCTCAGTCAGCAGTGAAACTGTGGGAGCGTTAAAGCTGATTATGTTAATTGAATGTGCTACTGCTGCTTAGCCTTAAATTCTTAGGTACTTCATCATTATTCATCAATACAAAATTGATCAGACTGCGTTTTTTCTTGGCAGTCGATTTCGACCAAATGATCGAGTTAAATAATTAATTACTCTTATTCTATAGCAGTCCAAAAAACTAACTGCCACCAAAGACGTGGCCATAAGTCACGCGTATACTCTACGGATTTGTCTTTTTAGGGTTTTTATAAAGTGTCCGCCGCTTTGCCTGTCGTCTACGCGGTAAATATGCAGATTGCTGTAATAGTAAGTACATACTTATTGAAAAGGTAATCATTGTTTGAATGTGTAAAAGAAAATCAAAACAATCTCAATCTAAAATTCTTTATTCTATAATCAGAATGCAATATTGCAGTATTCAAAACGTTCCAATATTCACATCAGAGTTAACATATATATTCAGAGAAAGATGGATTTTTCAGTACACAAGCTCGAGGGTCACCCTTTCTTACTATGTAATACACAGCTTTGTACTCTCGATTTTCACCCCCATTTTTTGTGTAATTATATATACCAATCGCAGCCATTCCCACTCCCAGCAGTGCCATAAAAGATGCACTCATCACTTCTGGTATGTCCCACCATCCTTGCTTAAATAATCCGACCAAACCCTTTCCAAATTTCACTGGGTGGCCAATTACTGACGCCGGTGGAGTCATTTCCGATAAAAAGTATTTTCAACGTAAATTGCGTAATATTTTGATAAAACAAAGCGCAAAGTAAAACACCTTTTCACAACTTATGGCGTTTCAGTGTCAGGCATGTCAATGAATGCCATGGGTATGAAAAAAGATACATTATTAGGCATTGAGGTTGTATAGGTACAGACGCCAGCACATCAAGCTACTATAATCTGTCAAATTTCTTTAATACATTTTCAACGTTATTGCTAAAACATTACGGTTCAAGGTTAATTGGGAAAATTTGACAGTTTCGGGTAGCTTGACCTGCTGGCTTCTTACTTCCTTAGTCATGGAAATCAAGTTACGACTTCTTTGGTCTGGTGAACTCTGGTGTTCACAACTCAGATCAAGGTTAAATGGTCAAAGCTTCTCCGAAAAATCTCGACCGGTGAATGTGGGTTCGTGCAACAGGAAATAAAGTCTATTGCTACACGCTATAGGACAAGACTTGAGAATCATCCAAACCCGCTAGTAGTTGCACTAATGCAAATAAAAAGGGTTCCTAATGAAGTAATTACTCTGCAAAACCCTACTTACTCCACATCTGCTGCTCATAAGACGTCATAGTACAAAAAAGTAGTTCAGTTTAACTCTCCCTAGAGTAAATATGTTCCTTGGTTTAACTTGCCCTGCTTTAAGAGCTCATGGTAAGGCCTCTGATAGCAGAACAAAATAGAGAAAAAAAAAAACTTTGCTTGGGTAGCTTTTGAGTAAGGTTCAATACGTATCTAACCCACTTTGTGTAAATGATGATGATTTTCGTGTTACTGATATTTACAGCTGCAACAAGTGCTGCATTTTCGTGTTACTGATATTTACAGCTCCAACAGCTTCTATGTATAATATATCTTAAGTACAGACGCCAGCACATCAAGCTACTACAATCTGTCAAATTTCTTTAATAGATTTTCAACTTTATCGTTAAAGCATTAAGGTTCAAGGTTGATTGGGAAAATTTGACAGTTTCGGGTAGCTTGACCTGCTGGCGTCTGTACAAAAAAGCAGTTTAGTTTAACTTCTACCCTGCTATAATAGCTCATGGTACCACCAGCTGTGCGATTCTGTAACCACCCCCCGTGAAAACTTAAGTGAAGGGAGCGTGGAGTGAGCTGTCATTCCAACTAATGCTAGGGATTGACATTATTGACAGCTCACTCTAAGCTCACTTCACCTAACTTTTCACGGTGAGATTTTACATAATCGATCGGCTGCTCTTATAGCAGGGCAGAAGTTGAACTGCACTGCTTTTTTGTTCCATGACTTAGTACAAAAAAGCAATGCAGTTCAACTTCTGCCCTGCTATAAGAGCTCGTGGTAGAGTCCGTTTCCCGAAAGAAGTCCCGCGGCAATAAGTGGAACTAATTATTATTATATAGTTAGCAACATTCCTACAACAACTCTCCTACTCCAGACACCTTTCTCTATTTAAGAATGTGCATTTTATTAACCAATAACCAAGCCTGCTACTCGTATATGATGTCGAGATAAATCAATATTTATGATTCCGTCCTACGACAGTGGCGCCGCGTCTACGGGACTTTTGTGAAACGGACTTTAAGTCCCCTGTTTTCGCGTCGATATCCCTTCTCAATTGCTAGCTGTCAGATATCATAAGGTGTACGCCTGTCACTGTCAGATATACTGTCACTGTCACTCACTGGGAAGACCAAAACCACCGACCGAATCAGGAAGGATTTTTAATTAAGCCTGTGTGACTATTTGATCCGTAAATTAATAAATTTACGTGAATTACAATGGCTGCTACTGCAACGAGACGCACTCTTGGTCAACTACTCCAACAAGGATGGGCTGAAATCCCTGAAGTTTTTGCAACAACGGGCCTTGCACTCGTAGGCATTGGTATGGCTACAATAGGATGTTACAATTACGTGCAGATGGATGGAGACAACAGGCGATACAAGAGTACCTACGTAGTATTGAGACCAGACGACCCAAAAGCTAAACTAATTCGCAAAAATTAATTCTAGTTCGTGTAAATCAATATATCCAGTTGTAAAATATTAGCTTTATTATGTAATAAAGATCAGTGTCAGTGTTATCAAGTTGTTGTTTATTTTCTTTCATTTTAAACTTATAGCGCAGTTGACTTTACGATAATCGCATAGTATCAAACTTGTGAGTTAATTAAATTATATGAACATTATTTTGACAACAGTATTTAATTTTGTGTGTGTTAACTGTAAAATCTTAAATGCTTCTCTCTCTATGAGGACATTCATAGAGAGAGAAGAACCTTGTATATGTTAAAAAATCAACTAAACTCAGATTTTTAATTTGCCAGACTAAAATGACATAAAAATCAGAGTATAGCATTTTTTATAAACAGACTAGCTAATGCCTTTGCTTTGCAATACCTTTTCTTTTTTGTGTTGTGTTAGGAACCTTCTCTCGCGCAACTTCCTAAAGATTCATCACCATTGGTCGAGCTATTTTAGAGTTTTTGCAAGTAACAAACGACAATTACTTTTTTTTATATAAGAAGATAAATTTAACCAGTTGAATGCCGTAATTACAGACACAATTAAAAAGCTGTTGTGTCTCACATGGATCTACGTTCCAGCATAAGGGTTTTTTTTTTTTTTTTTTTGGGATGGGAAATCATCAAATGACTCCTCCCGCTCTGGGTGGAGCGGAAGGGAGTGTCAGACTCTTACTGACTAAAACCCACCCATGTTCCTTCCTTCGCCCTTTATGTTCCGGGGTAGCGGTAACCCTTTCGGACAATCCCGCTGCCCCGGCAGGCTTCGGCCCTGAGGGGCCCCTCGTTATGCTGACATCTCTTTGAGGCGCGCGTGGAACACTTACGCGCCGTCCGGCACGGGCCTGGTCCTGATCGGGCGGTGAGCTACCCATTGCTCTCCGCCCGCAGGCCCGCGCCTACGGTGGCCGGTAGTCTCCAGTGGACTCCCGACGCCCGGGGCGTCTCCCGCGGAGCATAAGGGTTAATGCAACTTTAAGTGAAATTCTTAAGGATAACCTGCATCTGAGAAGAATAGAGGGTTATTTTGTGCACACCAAGGTTTAATAAGCAAAGTAAGCCTCTCAGGAGTCAATGGCTAAGAAAAGCTATGACAGTTCTAAATGAAAAGCAATTTAAAAATAGTTAATTAACTTTATTCAACATTATTTCCACAAACATTCAACAAAATTGTTCAGACACGAGACCTGTAGACATTGTGCCTTATAATAATAAGATTGATCGTCATCAGGGACACTCGACTCACTCTTTTCCAAATATTATGATCCTGAAACCTTAACTAAATCTGTAATTCAACATTTAGCTTTAAGAAAATCACACTACAGTTCCTCATAATGATTGATAAAAAGGTTGAGTAACCATGCTATTCAGAGTGAAGCTAAGTGTCTAGTTAGTAATTTTACATTCGTCAAGAACTTTAGAAGTAACATTCATCAAAAATCACACGTCCAGAAAGTCTATAATATATCAAACATCGATTTGTGATTAGAGTAGTTATATTATTCTATTCTTATTAAAAAATGGTGGGTTACAGTGAGACTTATATTTATTTTGACTGCATCAAAAATATTTTTTTTAATTTGCTAGACCATAGGTTCTCAATGTGGGCTATAATCCCTCATAGGCAATTGAGACTTTCTGGGGGGCAGTAAAAGACTCAGAGAAAATTATATATTCTATCTTTCTACTATATAATATTACACATTCACACACAATGGTCCACTTGAATGACTAATTGTGGGAACCAAAACCTATATCATAGAACATATTACACGTTTGTAGCAATAGCTCTTTCAGATTCGCGACAGAGGGTAAGTAAAAAAATAATTGACAGCTGGGATCAACCTTTATTTATCACAAAAAGAGGTTGATTGCAGCTGTCATTTTGATCTAGCAAATTAAAAATCAGAATATACATAATTTGAAGAGACAAAAGTCTTATTTTAATAAGTTTTAAGGGAGTAGATGACTCAAAGACTACTGGAATCCTTTGGTAAAATGTCTTATAATAATATAGGAATGCAAAACACAATAATTATTGTTTTTAACAGGCCGATTGACATCAGCTCAAATACTAGATAAGTTACTACTAGCTTTAGTTGACATTTTAAGTAAAAAATAAAGGGTATTGAAGATTTGACCTGTCCGTCATTTTTTTTTTTTTTTCTAAATGTCGGCCACGCGTGGGACTTTTAAAAATCGTTAGCTGACATTAATGCAAACAGAAAATTTATTAGGACCAAAAGCGCGGGGACGCTTAAAGAGTTACGTTTCCGAGGTTAACGTTCAAAGTTGATGACGTGACATCCATATTTTTTTGAACTTGAGAGCCTCTTGTTGCATAGATGTTTAATTATTTCGATCGATGGATTTATTTATATAGGATCAAATAAAGATATAGATCATAAAAAAAAATGGCAGACAAATTATTGTAATGGTTTAAAATTATGTGATAATTAACTAATAACAGTAGTAAGACAGAAATAGAGCATCAAGTTTCTTAAAATATAAAAAGGTTATATTTTAAAGTATGTAGTTTAAGTTGTCATTGCGTATGCTTGAGATGTGTCTTTAACACCGAAAGAATTGGAAATTAGCATTTGCTTATTAATGCCTGACGCAACCTATCTACTGCAAATACTTGTACAGACGCCAGCACATCAAGCTACTACAATCTGTCAAATTTCTTTAATAGATTTTCAACTTTATCGCTAAAGCATTAAGGTTCAAGGTTGATTGGGAAAATTTGACAGTTTCGGGTAGCTTGACCTGCTGGCGTCTGTACATAATTGAATGCACATTACACGGTAACGCGAGCTCGTAGTGTGGACACCTTATATCACAAGTCCATGACGTTTTAATATTACACTACTTACTCAAATTATTTATTCACTTGGCCAAACCTAGTATCACTTTATCTCGTATCACACATAGTTTTGTATTCCACTTCCAGTCTCACTAGACGCGGCTGAATTTCGTGATGATTAAATTCACTGTTTGATCGATTTCTTGTAGATCTAACAGTGTATGTTTACTTCAAAGTGACGTCACATTTTATATACAGCACGTGACAGCGCAGGAATGCGGTTTCAAAGAATTATAGTAGTTATCTTAGCGTAAGATTCATAGATCGCTGAGACCAAGTGAGATTGAGGTCACGTTTTTCTTCGTCAACCAAAACGAAAGAAAAACGTACACAGAAGATGCTTCTTCACTCTTGTTATCTTAAGCTCGCAATATACATGCCTGTAACTTGTACAAAAGTATGAAAGCAGCTTGCATGCCATTATAGTATTCAACAATCAGAAGTTGTTATGGCTCGTGGCATGCAAGCTACTGGCATACTTTAGTTCAAGTTACAGGCTACTCCGGGCTTTGCTTTAAGTTGTCTTGTCAAAGCGTTATTATTTCTACTCTGTCACACACTGCATTCCTATTGTTCATTTCACAATACTATTATTATCACAAAGCACTGCACATACTCAGTGGAGGTCCGATGGTCCATCAAGTACCATTATCTGAACAAGAAGGCCATCACGGAACGCCGATGCTATTTCTCTTTTTTCTTTTTACCGGTTGCCGCTTTGGATGTGGACTGGCCCTTGCTGGTTGTTGGTTTCTCTGTGTCGGTCTTGCTTTTCTTTTTCTGGATAAAAGAAAATGGGTTTAATTAAACAAAAATAGTCTTTTTAAGTTGCTAATAAAATGTATGAAAACTAGGAAAGTTATACAGGTGCTGATTGATGAGAGTTGCCGAAAATCGAGTTGAATGGCGTGCAATAGGAGAGGCCTATGTCCAGCAGTGGACTGCTATTGGCTGATGATGATGATATGTTGATGGTGTATAAATACTGAGATACAAATAGATGTATAGAAGAAAACATGTTATGCCAACCCCTAATAAATTGAAATAAGTGATGATGTAGGATGATGATTCCACTTGTATCAGCGAAATTATTGGCCAGAATGGGGTAGTGTTGCTGTGCAAACAACATAAGATTATACCAACAATGCGATTTTTGAATTTGCATAAAAAATGCAGTTTCTCTGTCATAAGTTTGCCCTGCGCGAACATAAAAATCTCAAAAAAAAAAAGTAACTCCAAAGTGAAAAATAATTTCAGTCGCGGAAGTGCAATGGCTTTGTTTTTTTGTATATAGCCAAATAGCCTCCTCCTTTTTTTGAAGTCGTTTAAAAACTGCATGGATTAAAAAGGTTTACCTTAATAAGCGCGTCATTCTCAGGATCACTGTCAGCTTCCTCCTCTTCTTGGTCGTCGTCGCCCTCGCCCATCTCGTCGTCCTCCTTGTTAGCCTTCACTTTCTTTACAGCGCCCGGCGCATACGGCAGTGCTGTGGCTTTCTTGTTGTATGTGCGGGTCATGGCCGCTTTTACCTGAGAATTGTGGGATTTTAGCAAATCAACAGACAGATTTGTGTTACTGGGACAGCTTGATGCGTCAGTTTTTCCCAATTTAAACACTAGAAAGCAGGGTGTTGACCTTTAACCGGTTGAATTTGAAATGTAGTGCATAATGATCCACGTTCCGGAGGCATACAAAGGGTTAATGATGAACCGTTTTATTTAAAAGATATGCTTATTCTTAGCCAAAAAGTATTTGTTTTGTTTTAAATGTAGCATTTCGTAAAATCAGTTCAGAAAAGATAAGATTAAAATATATTATGAACTCGTCTCGGAGATTCTTAGCTCGGGAAACATGTGTAGCGCGATATTCAATACGAATAAATATCGCTATAAAGGATGAGTAATGGATGATATAACAGAAAAAAAAACAAAGATTGTGATAGTGATTTAAAAAAAATTGTAGTTGCTTTTAAAAAAAAAAATATTTGTGCAAGAGAAATGTGGCTGATGTCTTACCTTAGAGTCCACCAAAATAGTAGGATTCCTCTGTCCCGGCCAGACGGAGAGTTCCACTAACGAGTCCAGGTCTTCTCTCAGCAGGTGATAAGACTCCAGCACCTCTAGAGACTTCTCTATGCCGTCAGATTTGTCCTTGATCAGCGGATTGACGATAGCGTCACGAAGGTACATACTGTAGTCCAGGAAAATTGAGGACTTTGAACCTGATGTGCTGTGGAATAAGGTTGGTTTTTCAGTAAGATTATTTATCGCAGTAGATTCAACCAGAACGTCAGCTCTGTATTAAACGAAGTACTATCTAATAACCTTTTTTTTCGGATGGGAAATCATCAAATGACCCCTCCCGCTCTGGGTGGAGCGGAAGGGAGTGTCAGACTCTTACCGACTAAAACCCACCCATGTTCCTTCCTTTGCCCTTTATGTTCCGGGGTGCGGTAACCCTTTCGGACAAACCCGCTGACGGCAGGCTTCGGCCCTAAGGGGCCCCTCAAATTATGCTAACTCTTTGAGGCGATCTAATAACCTATGCTATGAGCGATGCCACACGGGCGCTGCGATGAAGTCACCGCTCACCCGTTGCGGCGCCTACGCACCGGCCCGCCGCTAGCTACTTAGTAGCCCGCGTGCAATACCGATTATGCCGCCCTACGACTACTTATGCTGAGTTTTGTCAAAAAAGGCTATTTAATGTTTTCTCAATTAAATAAGTTATTGCTAAAAAAGCCAAATACATCGGTAAATGTTTTAACTCGTCGAATCTATCCTTTAAATTGTTATTGTCTGATCTAGGACTCTAAAATAAAACTCTACTCTATATTTGGTTTTGGGGTCTACTAAAACTTCCATCACTGTGTTCATATTGAAATTGTGTTGGTTTTCTTCTTGGACGAATTGTATTTATTGGTGGGAAATCTGTTTCTACATTGAGCCTGTGAGCCACTTTGGAAGCTTCTGCTAACACCATTTCAAAGTGTTCATCCGTACGATATTCTGTAAACTTACCAATTAACTTATTTAACAAATTTATGCAGATTTGATTATTCATTGTGGGGCTCTGCATCATTTTGCTCAGAGCATAAATTTCGTTTAAAATATCGAACCAAATTACTACCGAGCAAATAAATCTATAATTTTGAATGTTCAGAGCAAGTGCAAGCAATGAGCTTTGTGAGATGTAGTACAATCCCATTCCAAGGAATCACCAGATATTTCCAGCAAAGCATCAAATATTTTTTCGAGGTGATACCGTAATGGTTTAACCGCATCAATTTTGTTAGACCATCGCGTGGCGCTTAAAGCTTTTAATTTTAAATTTGGTAAATGTTTGCAAATTATCGACCACCTTTTTGTAGATGATGAAAAGAAAACGTAAATATCTTAAATTATATTAAAGAAATTCAAAGTTTCGTGCGTAATATTTGCTGCATCATTCACTATCAAATTAAGACTATGAGCCGAGCATGGGACGTAAATACGCGGTTATTGATTTCCCTATTTTTTTTTTTTGTAATCCATTGTGTTTTCCACGCATATTAGAATCATTATCATAACCTTGACCACGTACCTACGTTTTGAATGTTAAGATTTAATTGTGAAAATAAATCTAAAACAAAATTTAATAGACTTTTACCTGTGGAGCTGGTGATCGGACAGAAACCAATGAAATTTTCACAAATCGCAACATTTTTGGTTTCATTATTTAAAACATTACAACTGTAATTTGTTCTGTGTGACTTACATCTGGTGTGCTATCTAATATAATGGAGAAATATTTCGATTCTCTGACTTTGTTCAATATATAATTTTTTTGTTTGTGCCGAGCAAATCAATTATTTCATTTTGAATTTGATCTCCTAAATAGTGAGTCATATGACTTGAATTCGAATCGTACCAGGAAACGGCAGAACATTCGGCCGATACCACTTCGGAGTTACTATTTGGTTCGGTCGGTCCCGATCCTACACTACTACACTCTTTCGAATATTGCCTATGGTCCCGACCCAACTGCGAACTTTTTTCGCATTTTTCAATAATATTCGGTTCGGCTATGTGTCGGTCCGATCCGATCATTCGCACTTTGCACTTCGTAGTAGACCCCCTGGTTCTTAGTAGTACCTTCTCTTGTTTTACTGGACTCTCCTTCTGAAGAGCATACATCTTTTTCTTCAGACAACTCCACTGCTTCTTGATTTAAGGCTGTGCTTGTTAAAGATAATTCATCATTTTCTTGACATTCCGGTTCCTTATTTTCTGGTTTGTTTAAAAATTTCATTGTTTTTTTCCATGCTGCATTACATTTCTTATTCTGTAGGTGGGGTGGGTATTATGACAATGATTTTGAATATTACGTGATGAGTCGCTCGATTTGCCGCCCCCCTGGACGTGCCGCCCGCGTGCGGTGAACGCCTTGCACGCCCGCTTACGGCGGCCCTGCCTACGCAACACATTGGCAACGTCCCTGAAAACGATATAACCTTTGAATAAGAAACTAAAAAGTAGCGGAAGTTTGCCCAGCCAGGATTTATTAAGGCGAATAACTGTTAGTTTTAGTTTCAGCGTAGCTATTCACAACCATCCGACAGGCTATGTATCGAAAATAATACATTTCGATAACTTGATTTGCCGTGCCCCCGACCGAGACTTTAAGAGAACTCCCACGATAACATTAATTGATGTTCGATACGGTACGTAAGCGTATCGGGTGGTTGTGAATGACTAATTGACTACGCAGAACGTTTATGGCGGAAATCGCATTCCCTTTTGTGCTACTGATAATAATCCGTGCGTGGATCGATCATGAATCTGTAAAAGCGTTAGAAGATTGCTGTGTAAGACATTTCTTGTATGAAATGAAACCGTTTACTTCATTCCATTTCCTCGAGAGAGCCCAAAGATCACTGTTAAAAGTAATGACCTTCCAACCGTACCGGTTCCCTACAAGAACCCTGTATGAAAGTTGTCAAGTACATTACAGTGAGGCAACTATACCTTCTCAATCTCATAATGAAACAGCAAGAATTCACACCGGTAAATCACGCAACCAAACATAAGAGAACCATCACTAATGTATGTCGCGCAGTCAAATATAAGACCGCATCCGCTCGACGACAACGCATATACCTAGCTACTTATATTTATAATAAAGTAAACAAAATTCTAAACATCAAAACACTAACACAAAATAAAACTAAGATGAAACTAAACACTGGATTACCCACAGACTGAAAACTTACTTAAAGAACTATGATCGTGATAATCAAATAGTAATGCAGGCAAACAAACTCAAATATTACCCAAAGTCCAGCCATCAAGCACAAACTCTCACACACACACACACATACACACAAAACACAGCAAACACACATACACATACATGAACACAAACCACTCAAGAGCTGTATGCACTAATTTCATTTAATTTTTACGTTATTTTAATACAATAGCATACATAGTTAATTTCCGTAAACGAGTGAAGACACTGACTCCTGTAACACAGGTACCACCTAGCACAGGAGTCAGGGCTTCAAATTAAAATGTACCACCTTTATTTATGTCAATAAAACTTTATTATTATTATTTTATTATTTCAGATTTTTATCCAACAAACATACATACCGATAATATCATAAACATACCTGAGTCTAGTATGAGCGTGTATCTCCTGACAGAGGCGGTGCATCTTGGTGGCGCGCGAGTTCTTGCCCAGCCAGCCCGGGAACTGGATCTGACCCGTCATGTGGCCTGACATATAGTGGCCTGGGATCACTGAGCTGTACATGGCCTGTAAAGCATTTAGAAGCAATTTAAAAAAAAAAAACATAAATACGTTACGTTTTTAAAAACGAAAGAGAAAAAAAAGAAAGAAATAAAAAAAAAGAAAGAAAAGAAAGAAAGAAAAAAAGAAAGAAAGAAATATAGTAAACCTTCCCGTCCTTATTACAAAACATGGTTCATCTTGAGACACCAAAGAGCCAATTTTGACCTTTATTCCGGCAATGTTAAAGTTCTTATTACAAACTGACGTTAAACTCGAATCTAAATTGTTGATTTCGTATTAAGAACTTTACATGTGTCGGAATAAAGTTCAAAATAAAATAACTAGCTCGAAGGTTAGGGCTTGAACTAAAGTTCCTCGTTTTGTAATAAAACTGTGGATTATTTTGCTTAAATGTATTTACCGCATCAAGAGACGAAGAATAGAAGAAGATATAAGAAGAGATATCGCAAACAGTTTCTTTTAGCGAGACGCTGAGAGCAATATGTGTGTACAGTCACCAAAAGAGATAAGTAACAAAGCGTCGGATATAGTTGAAGTTTAGTAAGAAACCGATGTTTTTAAATGAAATTTAATTTGATAAATAAAGTGTTTGTTTTCTATTAATTAAATTAAATTCCATTCGAAAAAATCCATCGGTTTCTTACTAAGCTTCAACTATATCCGACGACCCTGGTTACTTATCTCCTTTGGTGGCAGTACATTAAAATAAACTTTTTTCCTTAAACATCTCACCTGCGTTGGTAGTAAACTCCATGCTTGTTGGCGACGTATTCTAGCGTCTACTAGGTCACCCAAGCTTATGCTGTCAGCAGCGTCGCTTATCCTCTGAAGAACTTCGTGTCTGAAGCAAACACATAACCACGTTTTTATATCGGCACTAAATCGTTAGAATCGTAGGCGATTGGATATTTTGCAGTTTACCAGGGGGTCTACTCCGAAGTAGTATCGGCCGAATGTTCGACCGTTTCTTGCTACGTAGTCACTATTTGGTTCGGTCGGTCCCGATCCTACACTCCTACACTCTTTCGAATATTGACTATGGTCCCGACCCAATTGAGCCGAATCGAACTTTTTTCGCATTTTTCAATAATATTCGTTTCGGCCATGTGTCGGTCCGATCCGATTATTCGCACTTTGCACTTCGTAGTAGACCCCCTGTTTTCAATGCTAATACTAATAATATCAGGAGTCTGTAAAATGTGAAGTTACAGGCAATGGTATCATAACGACATCTAGGGTTAAGAGCCTTGGGCATCCGACCTCATATAGTTTTAAAACATCATTTAGCGTTGACGTGAAAAGTGTATATTATTAATGAATATGAATATGAATATGATGAATATGAATTGCACCGATCCCAGCGTGGTTAAACCAGACTCGATTAATCGAATGAACCCCAAGATTCGCACTAGCTCCTGTAGCCTCATGTTCATGGTGCTACAGCGACCATTGCATATCAAGAAGTAGACCGGGGGGCGCGGTAATGGTAAGGAAGAAGTGCCCTTAGGATGGGATAGGATTTAAGAGCCTACCGGATATGCATCCTAAAGTAAGCATTGGACCATAGTATAAAGAGAAGGGAAGTAGGTTATCTCCGGCCCAATCCGCGATACAATTGCCTACTGTCTTAGGGTTGTCACTTTTAGATAAATTTTAATTTATATTATTGTATTGTCCGGGTACAGAGTTTGTGAGGCCGATTTTATCTAAACGATGAAAGAAACAGCGACGGGCCAGCAACAGGCGGCGCGGGGCGGTGATGAGCACGAGTAAACGGTAGCTTACTTATCAGTAACCTTTTTTACTATCGTACTATCACCAATTCAATATAAATAATAACACACATATCTCTGTATAACTAATTCAGTGAGCATTAGTCAATAAAGTTCAACAATGGTTTTCCTAACAAATAGAGAAATGTATTTAAGATTCAGGGCAGCATTATTTATCAAAAAAAAAGGATAAAATAAACCGGCCGGCGCGGCGGGGTGGTTTGGGCGCGGCTGTCCGCGCTTCGCTCGCAACGCAACCGCATAAACAGCGCCAACGTCGAGTCGCGGTCCCGACTTTTTATGGCGCCACTAGATGGCACAGGCGGTAACATAGACTAAGAGCTTGTGTTTAAATTATTTGCTTAATAGTTTATACATATACTAATATATATTTTTTTTTTAATAGGCATAATGTAATATTTTTACACATAAAGGACCATATTTAGTTTTAATTAATACAAACATATCTATAGAATCACACATTTATTACAAAATTACAAATTAGCTACAGAAAAATACTTTCTTCAGACATTTTGGTTTTATTTAGCGGTGCCGAAAAGCCGCGACGCGCGAACCTCGTGCAGTGTTAGCCCCGACTGGCGCACTGAGAAACGGGTCGAGATTTTGTTAAAGTGTGCGTGCGTCGATGCATAGATACTATGGCGCACACATACAAGCCGCGCGCGGTGCGTTTGTATGAAGATAACCTACTTCCCTCCTCTTTATACTATGATTGGACTAGTGGAGAGATGGGTGATATTTGTCTATGGATGGGCATCTTTTAACGACGTTGCGGCCAGGTGCAGTTCAGGTCGAGTTTCACCTGTGAATCTTTTGGCGGTGTTTCAACTGCTTTCTTGGCTCTTTTCTGTATCCTTGCTCTGTTAAATGTTGCTGTTTTAATGTCTTCGTCGGGGGTCTTGCTACTGTCAGCGTTTTACTGCCAGTGTTTTTGTAAATCTCACTAGCAGGTTTCTTGATCCTATTTCTGTGTTCCGCCGTATCCCTCCAAAAATTGATTCCCTTGTCGAAGTATTTCATGTCCTATTTTGAGTTGTCGTTCCATGTGTAAATAGGTTGGCCGATTTTCTTGGATTTGGCCTTGTACTGCATTGCTGTATGCAGCAGGTGTAGTTCGCGGCGCCTATGAACATGTGCGAGTTAGCACAACCTGTCTGTCTTGATGCGTTTGGTAATAGTTTTTGTACCTGAGATTTCATGCATTTCCTTTTGTCTTGATTTATTCCTAGCGTGGTTGTCTCTCATGATTACTCGCTCATATGGCGAGTACATAGATTCTTTTACTTGCAAGCCGTTCTTCATCTAAGACCCTTTTAAGCGTAAATATGTGGTCGTCTGTTGATCTATTATTTAAAAAGGCAGCTTGATAGTTGCCCAACTCCGTTATTCATTCGTATCTTTAGGGTTATTGTTTTTCGGAATTGGTACCTGCTCCAGCCACATGTTGGGCGTTGAGTTTGTTTTGTTGTTCATACTGTGTTAATGAGCTAGCCAATTGGGGTCTGTTTGTTTGAGACTGGGGTTTCATGGATTGTCCTTGCTCTTCACGTGTGTTGTACTGGTTAACTAAAGGCTTAATATGTTGTGGTGTTTTGACGTTGGTTGTTTCGGTCTTGGATTAGAACTATCGGGTTGCTGTTGGAATGTTTGTCGTCGGTCATGACTCAGCTATCATAATGCTGATCCTTTTACTGGATGTGTATGTTGCCAGGTTCTGGTTCGTCAGTAGGAGAATACACCAGTGTGATGCTGGTATGACGCGGTGATTAGGATTAGATTATCCTCTCCTCCCCAGAACGTCATGTTAAACTGCGTGGTTATGTATTTTGTTATCCTTTGTTCCTGGAAGAGATTGCTGTTACGGAGAAATTCTTGTATGTTATTTAGAAGTGTTAATATGAAGCGAGGTCTTCACAGACATTCACGTGGTCGAAAGTTAAACCCATATTTATTTGGTGGGCTACCGGTTCGCCCGGAACAAAGAATTCCCATTTTTGTCATCGGCACAATTATGCCAATACATTGCAATAGCTTTTGTTTTTATGGTGTTACAAGAGCTTCTCGACACATGTGCTCGGAACTATGAAATTTATGAGCTTCGCTCTTTTTTTTATCTTTAGAAATACATCTTGTTATGCAAACTTAAGACTTCGGGGTAGTTTTTTGCTGCAGAGCGACGTTTTTTGTTTTGTTGCAGCGGTCTTGGGTATAGAAACTTGACTCACAAGTAAGAAAATAGATAACTTGTTCAAGGCAGTTTTGGTAATTTAGTACAATGTTACAATAAGAAAAGCGTGAAGTACGAAATCTAGAACGATACTGCAAGAATAGAATGTATTAGTTTTATGCCGCCCTACTAAATATCATATGAAAACATTGTCCTAAAGCTTAGCTATAGCTTAAAATGATGTTAATTCGCGCGTGGCTTCAAAAGTCCCAACAAACTAAAACCCAACCGGATACAGCTTCCAATGGAGATCCCTGAAATAAACGGAAAGATCTCACCAGATTGGCCCGCAAAGAGCCCTCAGAGTCACTCGACTCGACGTCACCAGGATCCTCGGCCGGAAAGCGTAGGCCTCTGGCTGTAGATCAGGAACGCACGTATGTCACTTTTCCACCGTTTTAAGGTGTTTTAATTTGCACCCACGAAAACAACACGCGAAACACCATTCAAATTTCAAATTCGAGTTTCAAACTCACAGTCAACCAACCACATGTGGTGCAAGTGAAATCACGACGGGACACGTCTGTGCTCTTCGACGGTCAGTATTCGAATCACGTGAAAAGTGTATATTATTAAATAAATAAATCATTTACAAACATGGATTTGTAAGTTCGACTTGGACGAAGAAGGGAGTTTATTTTTCAGTGATTCATGGCATTGTTACGGGTGGTCAGAAGCCCGAAATTCTAATAACCAGTCTTTCCAAGGGGTTTCGTATTATCCAGTCATTGGGTTGTGGAGGTCATACAGGCAGTTGCTCCAGGTAAATACTGGTATTCAGCTGCATCCGGTTAGACTGGAAGCCGATCCCAACATAGTTGGAAACAGGCTAGGCAGATGATGATGACATAGCATTGAACGAAATTTCTTTACCAAGGGGCTAATATACTGGATTTCTTCGATAAAAACCTAAATTTTTATCCACAAATAAAATAATTATAATAAAAATATGATAACTTAATTATTCCACAACATACTTGGGACAGTGCGGTGCGACTTGCAGATAGTTCTCTTGCACAAAGAGCGGAGCCAGGCTGTAGTCGTGGAAGAACAGGTCGCTTTTGTCGTTAATACTCATGGTCTTGTGGTCTTCCGCTGAGAACACCTTGCGGATCGCGTCCCATGGACCCTGGGAAAACGAAGAATAGAATAGAATACTCTTTATTATGTACAGTGTACGTAACAAAGAGTATATTTATGTCTGTAATTTATATGGTGTACATTGTACACCATATAAATTACAGACATAAATATAGAAATTATACAAAGGGTGACACAATGGGCGGTCTTATTGCTAAGAGCGATCTTTTAAAGACAACCTTTGGATGGATTAAAAAGAGGAAGGAGAGACAAATACAGTAGGTAGTCTGTGGTGTACCATTTACATAATACAATAAATACAAACATAAAGTATATTATACTAACCTAAATAAATATATAATATAATAATAAACATGAAACAGGAACAGGAGCAAAGAAAATACATATAATGATGATGTTTAAGGAGTATAATCAGTAATAATGGAATAGTATAATGGTTGAATGGCTAGCTTATAGCTAAACAATTGGTGACATTGGGTTTTGTTTTAAAGAGATCACAGACATTTATCGTAAAAATGGTAACACGTGTAGCAATGATTTTATGTAATAACTATCTTTTCACGTACCATATTTTCCGCGATATTGTTTGGATAAATAAGTTGACGTCCGGAGGCAACTTGTACTGAGGAAACACAAGCTATAGTAAGTATGTCAAACAGTCAATTTGCGTAATAGTCATATGTGGCAAATCAAATAGATGTCCAGCAGTTGTACTCAGTACCAGCCTGGTACAATGTATTATACTTACCAACTTGGCATCCTTCTTGATAGTCTGGGAATCCTTCTGGAGGCTGTCTGCGTCAGCGATGCTGGGGTCTATGGCTCATATGGATGGTTGGTTCAGGGTCTATCATAATTATATCCTAATTGTAACAATATTACTTACCAATTTGACATCCTTCTCGATAGTTTGGTCATTCTTCCGCAGCCTGTCTGTGTCAGCGAGGCTATGGTCTATCGCCCGCATGGACGGTTGGTTCAGGGTCTATCATATATCCTAATTGTAACAATATTACTTACCAATTTGACATCCTTCTTGATAGTTTGGGCATCCTTCCGCAGCCTGTCTGTGTCAGTGAGGCTAGGGTCTATCGCCCACATGGACAGTAGGTTCAGGGTCTGTCGCACGTCCTGATTGGCTGACGTGATCAGCTGGGATAGTACGTCGGGGGGAATTTTGATGCCTTCTTTGAAGCATATTGAAAGCATTGCTGACTGAAATAAGAAGGAAATAATTAATATGGGAAACAAGAAAAGTGTAGTGTCATGTTTTGGTACATTTGTGAATGTATCATTTTACAATTTACTCCATTTGAGAACTGCCCATTTTGAAATTTAGTCTTCTTAAGAAAAAGTTATTCTACAATGCGGTTTTTAATCTAAAGAAAATTGTAATTCCGTGTACTTAGCAAAATCAGTCTATAATGTTCCCACTGCTGGGACACGGGCCTCCTCTCTTCGGGAGGTAGTGAGCAGTAATCTGTGGTAGATTACTGGCAGGGCCAGTGTGAGTTGGTAGATGTCACATGTCTTCGAATTTTTGGTTCAGTTCAGGGGAATTTTTGGTAGTGATGAAATTATTTACACAACACATAGACGCCTGCCTGGGTTCGAACCACGGAATAGAAAAAACAGTGGAAGTGCCACACTGCTATCGCGCGTGTGTCACAATTATGCGGAGCTCCGCAACACCGGCTCAGTCGGGATTAGCTACTTGCTGTGATATGACGTCTGGAACGTAACGAAAAATATTACAAATATGCCTTATTGTGCAATTTTTACATGCAAAAACGATAACAGGACAAAAAATGTATCTTGTGGAGGTGTATCGTATCACCGGTTATTATAAAACTATGATATATTTCAATATAATCGTTTTTATTGACAAAACCATATTTATTACTTTGTTGCGAACTAAAAACCACCTTATGTCCATTGTTCAAAGTCTAAATCAACTTGCTCGCTGTCTTGAATATCATCGTATACATTCTAGAAACTTCGACGCTACTCGATTAGGGATGGGACACATTCAAATAGTTCGGTATCGATAAAATAATAAAATGTGTATTTATACACGACTAATTTTTAATTAGTACAAAAAAAAATGGGGCTCTATCCGTACCCTTTACTGATCATATTTCTGTATTCAAAAGTCAAAAAAACGAAATCCCAAAATTGTCTACGAAAATTCAACATAATTGGCAAACTCATATTTGAATCAATCATTCATAACAATTACTACTAGAAAATACTACGCATAGTATTTTTCCATTTCGGTCGCAAGTTCGCAATTCATAAGTTCCGGCAAACTCCCGTCTAAGCTCAAGCCACGCCCCCTTCTGCGCCGGCGCTACCGCCACGCGCCAGCTGGCCAGCGATTCATTTTTGAGCAAGCGAGTCCATCAGTGCAAATTTGTTAGCGGAAGTGTGCGCGTGTGCGTTAATTTTAATATTAGCCAGCACTGTGCATGGAGGATTATTAGTTCGTCTGGATTTCACCCATACCATTACAGAAAGGGTCAAGAATTGACCACTGTGGATACTGAACCAAGGATGGCGTTCTGCAGGTGGGTACTGAACAACACAGAAGCAAATGTGTTATACTCCGATGAGTGTATGTTTACTCGTATCGGATTGTTTAACCAGCACAATGAACACTGGTGGTCATTACGAAATCCAATGATAACAAAGGAGAACTCCTTTCAACACAGGTTTTCTGTAAATGTCTGGGCAGGAATCCTAAACGACACTATCGTTGGCCCTTATTTTATTGAAGGGCGTCTTAATGGCGAAAGTTATTTAACTTTGCTTCGGACAATGGTGTCTTCAATGTTAGATGACATTCCATTAGCCAACTTACGAGGCCTCTGGTTCCAGCAAGACGGCGCGCCTCCGCACTACCATAGCGCAGTGCGTGAGTACCTGACGGAGGAGTTCGGGAGTCAGTGGATTGGTCGAGGCGGCCCCGTGGCATGGCCTCCACGCTCACCTGATCTCACACCCTTGGACTTTTTTTTGTGGAGTGAAATTAAACGGCGAGTGTACGTTAGTGAGCCAACAAGTGCCGAACAATTAAAACAGCGCATATTGGACGCATTTGACCAAGTGAAAAGTGAGCGAAACATACTCTTATCATTAAAAAACAATTTAATTAAACGTGCCCGTCTTTGCATCGATAATGGTGGTGGACATTTTGAAGGACAATTAAAATACCTGTAAGTTTTTTTTGAGTTTTGTAAATACGTTAATTATTGTAAATATCAGCTGATTCAACCTTTTTAAATACGCCAAAATTACATTTTAAACAAGTTCTAAAGCTTTAATTTAATTTCTTTTTACTTTCGTTACATGATTGTTTTAATTGTAAAAAATTGGTAATTTTGTTGGTCCTAAGCCCAATTAAAGTATGAAGGAAAAGTTTGAATTGATTATGTGCCTATTATTTATCGTGGACCTTTTATTTTACATTTTCTTAGTTTTCAATCGTAAAGCTTAAGATGCGTTTATGTTACCTACAATACAATAACAGCTGTTGGAGGCGGGGCAAGTTTGAGCGAGATACGCGGACGCGAGAGCGAGACAATATGAATAATGAATACTATTATGAATGACCTGTACAATATCTCCATAAATTGACTGAGATTTTGGGATATAAATAAACTGTAATAACTTTGCTGTTTATGAATATTATTTATTGAGACTTTACATATAAAATAACAAGACCTTCTCCAATAAGTCATTTAAGTATTTGTACTAATTAAAAATTAGCGGTGTATAGTGAAACTTACACGTTACCATGACATATTATATGCTCGTTGTCGTTCTTCTCGATTAATTGAAATAAATGGTCGGAGTTTGAGTACTCATATTCTGACAAATAAACCAATCATTCATTCATAGCTGGACGTAGGCCTCAAAAGTAACTAATACTAATAAAGTAGGTATGTAAATATTTCAGTTTTCCCTAAGATCCTTTTACCAAGGAGAAATGGATAGAAGCTACGGGAAGACAGAACTGGATGCCGTCAAAATCAAGTACATAGAATCTGTTCAGAGCATTTTTATGAAAACAATTTACAAACTTCAAAAAAAGGCTACATATTTTTAAAAAAGATAACGCAATTCAAAAATACAATAAACGCAAAAGTACAATAAATAGTTTAAATTCACTATTTATCGTTTCATTTAACCATTTTACCTTTTATACTAATCGGACTTTGGTCCGTTACATAAGATAAAAGATTTTAAATATTACATTGTACAAACATCGATATTAAATTATCGATATCTTGTCCTCATCTCTAGCTGAGTAGAAAAATAGATAACAAGTGCATACGAATATGACATCTATTTCAATGACGTCAGGGTGCTAAATAGAGTAAATTGGTTACAGCGCCCTCTAGCGTTGAGTAGCTGAACTCGTTGTGGATTGCTCGAATTTGATTGTTACATGGAAAAATGGACTTCATTGATTTTGAGATGTAAAATAAAAACAACACTCAGGGAGTTGTAATAAGATTTAATTTTGAACAACAATAAATAAAGTTTTCGCCAAAGTTGCATTTATAATTAGTAGCCAATTATATCATCGTTTTATGTGTATTGAAATGTTCATTTTAATTTGCAAGTGTGTGAGTTTGGCGACACTGGTTCCCGTACTAAGGAAGTCTAAGGGCACTTCCACTGTTTTTTCTATTCCGTGGTTCGAACCCACGGCCTACAACTCACCTACAAGTCGGGGTAACAAATGCGCGCACCGACATCCTCTTAAAAATATCCATTAGTGTGTTATATACCTTAATCTAGCCCACGCACAATGTTCCACCTGAAGGACTAAGTGCGGAAACCAAACCCGTAACAAAGAACATACCTTAATCTGGTCGACCCTGGGTCTGTTGAATCTCAGGTCGTAACAGTAGTTGACGAGGGACCTCATCTTCTGGCTATTACGGTCGTTGCACATACATATTATTGGCACCGATGACGATTTGATTAGAGCGATTAACTCTTGGAGACCACCTGGAAATCAAATAATCAGCATAAATTCACAGCGTAGACAAACTTAGGAAAAGTTTTTGCATACAAGTTTTTTTATCAGCAGGAACATACGCACTCTCTCTGCGCTCGGGACTTTCTTCGACGCTAAAATTGACTGTGATGTATTCGCGGACGAATGGAAGATGTATGTCAGTATGCCTGGAGTTCTTTGAGGCGATTGTATGAATTTTGTCTGATATAAATTTAACAGTTCTATGTTGTAGTATAATAAATAAATAAACGGGAGTAAAAAATAAAATGATGTTAAAAATATACCAGGGGGCCAATTCTCGTAATTTTAAGAACATTCACAGTCTGATCTCAGTCTCAATCTGTCAAAAATACCTCAAATTTCCCCACATTTTGACATTTGTTTGTCGCCGAGATGAGACTGCGACTAGATTTTGAACGTTTTAAATTACGAGAATTGACCTTCAGGGTTTGATGTTGTAAGCGTCCATTGTGCGTTTAAGTTAGTGCAGACCATAATCGGACATTTAATTCGTTGCGCCAATTTCTGTCGTATGTCAATGTAAATAAGCTTGACTTTCGCTTCACAACTATGCTGGTTAGATGGCCTATAACAAACTAAACATACCTCTGTCCTCATTGCCTGCCATCCCGTCAACTTCATCCATGACCAGCACGTGTTTCTTTGAGACCGCTTGTTTGCCAGTCTCACCTACAAACACAAAACGAATAACAACATTATGCACATTGAAATAAAGTCGAAAATGAGTAAACCAAACCGCCCCCTTTGGCTATGCCATTTTATACAACTGAACAAAAAAGAATAGGTCTTTGAAAGGATTACCTCTAGCATAACCAGACAATGAGTTAGTTGTGAGCAGTTCTCCTATCTGCTCCTTGATAAGCGTCTTGTTTCGCGTGTCTGAAGCGTTGAACTCCACCATGTCGAAACCCATCTCCTTGCAGACTAGCCCCACTGTTGTTGTTTTACCTGAATTGTAGGAAACATGGAATTAAATTCGGCAGAAGTTGGAACAAGGCTATTCAAAAGTAGTTTAAAACTAGCTGAAAGCAATATAAAAGCGATTGATTTACTGAAGTGAAGGCTGCTCACGTAAAATCCAATTCAATTCAATAATTTATTTCGGAAAACATCCATTTATTGTATTAGTAGTTATTAGAACTTACAAAACTATGTTAGTAACATTAAAATCAGAATTACAATCAAAACCAAAAATATAAATTTAAATCAAAATCAAAATTACAATAAAAAACAAAATCAAAACAAAATTAAAATCCAAATTTAATAAAAAAATAAAAAGTTAAAGTTGGTTCGATTCCTGCAAAGAACATAATATTTCTATGGCCCTTATTAATTAAGTGTTAAAGCGACTATTGTTTGGTTGCGAAAAAGATACGATGCTATCCATACTGTACACCTTGATCTCTCTTTTACACTGGAACAATAATTATGGCCTCAGATTTCCATTTTTTCTGTCATGTTACAATTTTCTGTTTCAAACAGGATATGAGAATATAAGTACCAGGCAGTGATGATGAGTGATGCCTGATGGAATAAAAAGGGCTATGCGAGCCTTGATTGACCAAGGATCACAAATTTCGCTGATCACCGAAAACGCAGCTCAGCAGCTAGGACTACCACGACAACAATGCAAGGGAGTTATCACTGGGGTCGGCATGAATAACAATACATGTAAAGGAATGTTGAGTATCAACTGTACGTCATTTGACGACCATTATGAATTTAGCACGCTAGCATAAGCATTTTATATCATTTAAATCCACATAGCAATTAATATTGTTGAGTACACTTTCGACCGTTTTATTGTAAACACCTGTGTTACAATTAATAAATAACTTATCAAGAAGTCAGCAAGAAAAGTTTTTCTTCCATCTCAACCATCACACGTACCAGCAAGCAAGTGCTCGTACATATGGTCCTTCGAGCTATCTGTTGGTGATTTGGTTTCGCTCGTGCAATTGCGAAACGGCTCCGTTGGCCTCCCAGAAGTGGGTCTCAGTGACGGGATTGAGAAGGCGCATAAGATTGCACGGCAGGATATCAGACCACTTACACGGAACCAGTGACAGTGAACAAGCAGTCCAAGATTACAAGAAGCATCAAGGCTACAAACAAGACAAGCACTTCAGCATCAAGGCTTCATACAAGACAAGACACCAAGCAAAAGCTAGCTAGCAACCCAAAACAGATCGATCTTCAGCAAGTTCAAGCAAGTTGACGGCGATAGTACTCCGCAAGTCAGCAAGGATAATCAAGAAATTTATTTGATTATCCTATTTATCAAGTATCAAGATGGAAGAATTATTATACAAGCAGCAAGCTGCCATCAATGGCATGCGACAACTTTGGTCAAACTTCAAGAAAGATGGTCAAGATCGCAAAACTTCAGAATATATCAAGAAAAAGATTGAAACTCTGAATAGTTATTGGAACGAGTTTCAGAAAAATCATGAAAGACTGTGTATGTACGAAGATAAGAACCAGGAATATTTTACCGGAAATTATTATGAGGAGAATAAAGCGTTTTACATCGAGGCCAGAGACTCGATCCAGGGGGCAAGTTTGATAAAGCCTACTCAGTTTGGGCGGCAGCAGCCAGGTGCGTCGTCCGCAGAGGGCAGAAAAACCCCGGTGAGTCCAATGCTAACCCAGGAGTTCACTACTCGGGGAACTGAGAGCAAGTTCGATGAAAAGTTGCGTAAACAGGGCAGCAACTTTAAAGCCTTTGCCCGCTTCGTATCCAGCGTAGATTTATCAGCCGTAGAAGAAAAATGGGAGTTTGAAGACATTTTGAAAACTCTAGAAACCCGTTGGAAAGCTGTTGATGGTCTCCATTGGAAAATAGACAGCGAATTCGATGAGGTAGACGAAACTTACGAAACTTCATATACGCACCATGAGCAGATGTATTACAATATCAAGAAACAAATTAACCGTAAATTATTTTCTGTATCACATCGAGAAAAATCTACGCCGCAACTTGATATTCCTGTATTCGCCGGGAATTATCAGAATTGGGTATCATTCAAGGACCTGTTTACAGAGGCAATACACGGCAACCCGTATTTGTCTGCAGCACAGAAGATGCAATTCCTGAAGAGCAAGATTAAAGGTGAACCAGAACGCTTAATACAGCATCTTGCGATCAGCTCAGATAATTACATTGCTAGCTGGGACATATTGAACCACCGTTACAACAACAAGAAACTCATTTTCTCCACTCACATAAACACCTTCGTGAATATTCCAGTCATGCAACAAGCAACATCAAAACACATCAAACGCATTCACGACGTAGCAACAGAGTGCATTAATGGAATCAAGAATTTAGGCGTCAACACTGACACCTGGGATCCAATGATAGTACACCTGCTAACTCTGAAAATGGATTCCGAAACTCTCAATGAATATTTCAGCTCACTCAAACAGCCAAGGGAACTGCCGTCTTTAAAGGAATTTTTAGAGTTTCTGGAAAACAAGTTCACCACAATGGAGTCGTCACGTCGTAAACAAGATGCGACACAAAAAGCTGAAAGTCCTTCAAATTCGGAGAACTCAAGATCAAGTCAGGGAAAAAAATATTTCGTCAGTAACAAGGCTACATCCCAGAAGACTCGATCCCTCTCCTGCCCCGTCTGCAAGGATCATCATGGCATATATTACTGCAAGGAATTCAAAGAAATGGCACCCGCTCTGAAGAGAAAAACAATTAGCCAACTTAATTTCTGTACAAATTGCTTGTACAGTCACAATGGAAAAAGTTGCACGTCAAGCAATCGTTGCCGAAAATGCAAAGGTCAACATAATACAGTGCTACACGATGCCTATACCAATGAGGACACGACGTCACACACCATTTCCGGCCTCGTGCCCCCTGAGCAAGAGTCACGCCACGCGAATCATGTTGCACAGCAAAAAATAGCTTCGACAGTCCTGTTAGCAACTGCGATCATCAAGGTGACAGGAGCTGATGGAATAAAAAGGGCTATGCGAGCCTTGATTGACCAAGGATCACAAATTTCGCTGATCACCGAAAACGCAGCTCAGCAGCTAGGACTACCACGACAACAATGCAAGGGAGTTATCACTGGGGTCGGCATGAATAACAATACATGTAAAGGAATGTTGAGTATCAACTGTACATCATTTGACGACCATTATGAATTTAGCACCAATGTTCTCATAATGAATAACCTAACAAGAAACCTACCAAACTCAACATTTTCAAAACCATCATGGGCATTTTTGGATCAGGTTCAATTGGCTGACCCACATTTCTATATCAGCAACCCAATTGACATATTATTGGGCGCGGATATATACGCCAGGATTATCATGAATGAGATTCACCGAGACGATGCAAGCAACTACATTGCACAGGAAACACGCATTGGGTGGATTTTGTTTGGCGAGATCCAAAGTCTTCAGTGCAACCTAGTCCTAAACAACATACAAGACATTCAACAATTTTGGGAGATAGAAGATATTCCTGAAGATGATAAAAACTCATACGAAGAAGATGAATGCATCAAATTTTACAAGTCGACCACAACAAGGCTGGCAGACGGGAGATATCAAGTGAGATTGCCACTGAAGTCCAATTTCAACACGGATATTGGGGAATCGAAACATAAGGCAGTCGCTCAGCTGTATCAGATAGAACGGAAACTCACAAAAAACGACTCTATTGCCAAACAATATAAGGCGTTTATTGATGAATACTTATCGCTTGGTCACATGAAACCTGCGCATAGTAACAAGAAACCAGAATATTTCCTGCCGCATCACTGCGTACTACGTAATGAGTCAACAACTACGTCACTCCGAGTAGTATTCAATGCTTCATCAAAAACTTCCACTGGGGCTAGTCTGAACGACTGCATGCATCCAGGACCCAACCTCCAAAAGGATCTTATGACACTTATATTGAAGTGGAGACAACATCGCATAGCTTTCATCGCAGATATTGAGAAAATGTTTCGGCAAATATGGGCACATGAAGACGACCAAAATTTACAAAAAATCGTTTGGCGAGATACTTCTAAGCAACAAGTAGAAGAGTATCAACTTACTACAGTCACCTATGGCACCAAGGCCGCTCCGTTCTTAGCAATGATGACTCTAAAGCAGTTGGCTAACGACGAGAGATCAAGATATCCACATGCAGCTCAAGTGATCGAGGAATGCTTTTATATGGACGATCTGTTACACGGTTCCGACTCTGTAGCATCAGCAAAACAACTACAGGAAGACTTGCAAGCGACCCTCAAGGCAGGTGGTTTCAATTTACGAAAATGGAGGTCCAATTATCAAGAATTGCTTGACAGCACCAGCAAGGGCTGCGATCAAGAACGTTACGACTTCAAACAAGCTGAGTCAACGAAAGCATTGGGACTTCACTGGAATCCTCAACAAGACATCTTCACATTTCAATCAAGGATTGAGACCAGCCCCGATACAACACATCTAACGAAGCGGAAGTTACTGTCGGAGTTATCCAAGTTATTTGATCCCCTCGGTTGGCTCACTCCACTTTCCACACGAATGAAAGTATTGTTCCAAGACATCTGGAAAGAAAAGGACCTAAAATGGGATGACAAGATTCCTGAGCAAATCAACCGAGAATGGAACAAAATCAAACAAGACATAGAAAACATAAATCAATGCCAAATACCTCGATGGATAGGTACAGACACGACCGGAAACAATATTGAATTACACGGTTTTTGCGATGCATCGCAAAAGGCGTACGCGTGTGTCATATACTGCAAAATTACAAATCGAGGTCAAACAAACATAACGCTAATGGTTGCGAAATCAAGACTCGTACCTTACAACAAAAATATTTCTTTGCCCAAATTGGAATTAAGCGGTGCTCATCTGCTTTCTAAACTAATGGTCAAAGTGAAAACAAGCTTGGACGGCCACGACATCAAGGTTTACGGCTGGACCGATTCAATGGCGGCACTGGGTTGGATACAAGGCGATCCCAATCGCTGGAGAGTGTTTGTTGCCAACAGGGTGCGACAAATAACAAAGGAGATGCCTTCTGAATCCTGGCGATATGTGAAGTCAGCAGAGAATCCAGCAGATTGCGCTAGCAGAGGTTTGACAAGTCTGAAGCTAAAGGAACACAATCTGTGGTGGAATGGACCTACTTGGCTACATCACTTCAAGCCTGAAATCGAAGCATGTCGCGGAACTTACTCCACTGAGGAAGAAGCTCTTAACAAGCAAGTTCATAGTGCGATACAAAATGCGTCACAGGACAACAGCGTCATCAAGAAACTGCTTAGCAAATTGAGCTCGTTTACAATGGTTGTACACGTATTAGCACGTTTAAGGCGCTTGGTAACCCGAAAATCAGAAAACGTCACGAAGCTCTACGTTACCTTAACCGAGCAACGCAAAGCAAAAGCCTTAATAATACAAGAAGTTCAGGGTGTGGAATTTGAAGAAAAACAACAGAGTATCCAGGACTAGCAAGATCTTGAATTTGAGCCCGTTTTTAGACGAAGAGGGAATATTACGTGTAGGTGGAAGACTGCATCATGCTGTTATCCATTCAGAACTCAAACATCCCATAATATTGCCTCATCAACATCGTTTGACGGAACTAATAATAGATCACGCACACAAACTCACGTTTCACGGCGGAGCTCGAGTTACATTAGCATGTATCAGGCAAAAATATTGGATAATCGGGGGCAACAATGCAACGAAAAAACAAATACGTCAATGTGTTACCTGTAGAAAACAAAACCCTACTAAACAACAACCCCTGATGGGAGACTTACCTGCAGCAAGGGTCAATCCATCCCGTCCCTTTATGCACACCGGCGTTGATTTTACTGGCCATGTCTATATCAAAACCAACAAGGGTCGTGGTGTCAAGACCACCAAAGGATACGTGTCAGTATTTGTCTGCATGGTGACGAAGGCCGTGCATTTGGAACTGGTTTCCGACCTCACAACATCATCTTTTATCGCTGCCTTACGCAGAATGGCAGCAAGAAGAGGCACACCTTCTCACTTGTATAGTGACAACGGCCGTAACTTCGTAGGGGCAAGTAAGGTTCTACAAAACGAATATGAAGAAATCCAGGGTATTATCGATGACAACCTATTGGCTGAGATAGCGGATATGGAGATCACATGGCATTTCAACGCTCCTTCATGGCCATCAGCAGGAGGCCTATGGGAAGCCGCAGTGAAAAGTTTTAAGCTGCACCTCAAGAAAGTGATCGGTGAACAAAAATTAACATACGAAGAGTTCACTACACTCTTAACCCAAATCGAAGCCTGTCTTAACTCAAGACCACTGTGTTCAATCTCAGAAGACCCTGAAGACCTAGATTTCTTGACACCGTCTCACTTTATAACTGGTGGTCCAACGTTAACGTTAGTTGAGACAGAAAGAGATCTGCGAACACGCTGGCAGCTAACACAAAGGATATTACAAGATCTGTGGAAGAGATGGCGCACAGAGTATCTTGCCCAATTGACTGTGCGAAGCAAATGGAGGCAACCTCAACCCAATGTCAAGCTGGACGACGTAGTTCTCATCCACGATGACAACCTTCCACCCGGCAAGTGGGCTATGGGAAGAGTCGTAGACTTACATCCGGGCAAGGACGGCCACGTACGTGTCGTGACCTTAAAAACAAAGAACGGCATTATGAAGCGTCCCGTCATAAAGGTATCCGTACTTTTAGAACACAAAGAAGTTGCCCCACAGTGCGACGTGGCACCAGACAAGCATCAAGATCTGGACCACCAGCAAGCTAATAGATCCTCAACAAGGAGGTCAACGAAAAAGAAGTTTCACTTAACAACAATGGTTACTGCCTTAATGCTACTCTTCACGTTTATTACAAGTTCAGAATGCAATATGAAGATAACCCAATTTGAAACAAGTCAAAGATTATATTTTGACAAAGTGTCTAACATGATGCTTATCAGAGATGATTGGAACCTTGTTGTTTACTACAGCATGAATACGTATTGGCAATCAATTGCAACGTTCAACAAGTATATTCAATCGCTCAAACAAACATGTGATACCATCCAAGATCAAGTTCACTGTGACGTAATCGTACTACAGCTACGTCACGCGTTCTCAGAACTTGAGCACTACAACCAAGTTTTGCAAAGTCAGCATTCCAGCACGCGACACCAAATGCGTCAGCGCCGTGGCCTTATCAACGGCGTGGGGTACATCGCTAATAGCTTATTTGGCGTGCTCGATGAAAGTTTCGCTGAAAAATATCGGAAGGACATTTCTCTCGTCCGGGAAAACGAGAAGTATCTCGTTTCTTTGTGGAAAAATCAGACTTCACTCATGGAAGCAGAGAACAATCTTCTGAAGCGCACAGAGCAAGATATGAATCAACAGCTTAAAATGATAAATCGTCACATGAACAAGCTAGACGCAGCAGTTGATAAATTGAAAAACAACATCGAAACAAACAGCGTCATTAATGACTTCAACATGGGAGCTATAATAGCAAGTAATATGATGTACAATTTGAAGAGCATACAGAATACCTTACTAGACACCGTCACAGATATCTACAATGGTCGTTTCAACTTACACTTAATTACACCCGAACAACTCATGGATGAATTAAGTACGATTTCTAGCAAGCTCTCCAAGGACGTCTCACTTCCAATTGACGACATACACTCGGACCTTCGGAAGATATATGACCTTCTGGAAATAAAAACAAGACTTCTGGAGGACATTATCATCTTTGAAATCAAATTACCGCTGATCAGTCGAGATTCGTACGAAATCTTCAAGACGATTCCGATTCCCAAGACAACAGGGCCAAGTGAAATGATCAGCATAATCTCAGTATCCGAGTACATATCTATCAACATGAAGAAGGATACCTACATCGACATGTCCGAAGAAGACTTGAGATCATGTCGAACCATTTCAGGTGTTTATTACTGCCACGTCTTACGACCTATTTACCAGATTAAAGGAGACAAGAACCTTTGTGAAACAGAAAATTCGGAATGCAAAACCATCTCAAGACTCTGTAAAGACAATTTACAAGAAACGTACACTTTGAACAGTTATTTTTACTTTTGCTGCGATAGGTGTCACGTTCGAACAATATGCGGCGATCAAATAACCGCACATCAGCTGACCCAAGCCGGACTATTGAGCATAGGTCATGGATGCATAATCAAAACAAACAACTTTACCTTATATTCACACAAGGCTTATTTAAGTGAAATAAGGACGGACTCTGATATTTATGCACCAGTGATTGCCCCTATTAACCACATCATCAATATCAGCATCCCTAAACTGAGTTTAGAGAATAAAACTCAAGATTTAGAGCAAGAAATCAACGAAGTAGACAAAAGGATACAGTCCATGAAACAAGCGGATGTGATGTTACCTGATGATCTATCTTATCACGATATTCATCACTACGTTATGATCTACGTTTTAGTTGGAATAGTGGGCATTGCTGTCATCATCGTGATAGCCCGCCGTTTCAAATGCCAATGGCGAGTTCCGTCATCACCGCCACCATCAGTTGCCGAGGGATCAAGACCATTGCCAGCCGTACCTCACCGCAGCAGCGATACAAGTGAAGCTACCGGACACCTCGACTGCGTGCGCGTCCACGTTCCTCGCAATCCTCGCGTTAATATAGGAACTAGCCCATAACTAAGTTTATATAATTACTTAATGGTTTTTACATTTACTCTGTTTTTGTAATTATTTACGTTAATTTTATTTATTTTGTAAATCAAGTTACTCTGCATCCTTCCTAACTCGTCCGGGAATATGTACGATTACATCGCACATTATTTAGCACGCTAGCATAAGCATTTTATATCATTTAAATCCACATAGCAATTAATATTGTTGAGTACACTTTCGACCGTTTTATTGTAAACACCTGTGTTACAATTAATAAATAACTTATCAAGAAGTCAGCAAGAAAAGTTTTTCTTCCATCTCAACCATCACACGTACCAGCAAGCAAGTGCTCGTACAGTATCAATTTAGTAACACTTACCAACGCCAGGAGCTCCCGAAAGTAAAGCTGCCTTGAAGTACCCTCCATCGTCGTTCTTAGCCCATGGACTGGGTTTAGGCAACTTAGCCTTTCTGTTCACATACCATTTTGTGAGCCAGTTCATTAATCTGTAAAAAGGAATAACGTAAACCATCATGATCCCTTGAGGTTTGCACGCTTGGCAGGCAGGTTGGCGGTCGCAGTATGGTGGTAAACTGCATAGAGAACGCTGCTGCCCATTCTCAGGTACCGGTAAAACGGGGTGAATAGGGATGCAGGGGTGAATCGGGACGAAACTTTAAAATGGATTTGTACTTTAAAATAATATAGTTTGCTGCTAACAAGAACCCTTAATCTTTAAGTAAAAAACAGTAATCACATTACAGTATTTTCTGGCAACAAACTATATATAATTTCAAAGTTAAAATCCATTTTAAAGTTTCGTCCCGATTCACCCCGTTTTACGGTACGTCCCTTAGTCGCCTTTTCCGGCACCCACTGAAAGTAGGGACAACAAAGTAAGGACAACTACATTAAAACACTCATAAACAATAATACGTACTTTTTAACATTGCTCGCATCGCCATGTTGCCCAATGATTTGTTTGATGTTCTGTGGTTTGTACTTCTCCACCCACATATTCATATTAGCTGGTATTGCTGCGACTTCTCTTTTTTCACCTGCAATGGTAAATACTAACTTAAAACCATAACATTACGCCTGAGGAGTTAGCACGAACGCGCACGCACAACGTAAATTCGAACGATTATAATATCGATTAATCGAAAATACAACCATCTATTAGCATGTTGGTTTAAATTTTTGCTACAAGCATAATAAGTAAATATTATTGGCGCCGATTCCCTTGTTCACAAACTAAACTAAATTTAAGTTCAGTGCATCTTTTTTTTTCTATTTCATTAAGAAAAGGAAAGAAGATAAATATTAGTTTAGTCCTGTCAAATTAAGATACTCCATAGACAGTTTAGACGTGATTAAAAACATGGCGACTAAAAATACGTCAATTTACGTCAGGCGCTGACTAATTTGACAGGACAAAACTAATATTTATCTTCATTACTTTTCATAATGAAATAGAAAAAAAAGATTCACTGAAATTTAGTTTAGTTTGTGAACAAGGATATCGGGCCCATAATGTGCGAAACGTGCATTTTCCATTTTAAAATCGTTCAAATTTGCTTTCCGTTTACTCCGCGCTAGGCTCAAGAGTCGCCTATTTTGCAGAGATGAAGCTATAATACCCAGATTTTTGCTAGGCTTAAACATGGGTGTTCCCGTTTTTAACTTGGCACTTTAAGCTGTTGGTCCCGGCTATCATTCGTGGAACTTTGACAGTCGTTACGCGTCGTCAAAAGCCCGAAAGTCTGACAACCAGTCTTACCAAGGGGTATCGTATTACCCAGTACCTGGGTTGTGGAGGTCACATAGGCAGCCGCTCCATGTAAAATACTGGTATTCAGCTGAATCCGGTTAGATTGGAAGCCGACCCCAACATAGTTGGGAAAGGCTAGGCAGATGATGACTTATCTAACTTACCATTGACTTGATTTGTAGATGATGTGCTTGATTTGGTACTAGAAATTGAACTTGATTTTGATTCCAATTTCGCTTCAGTTTTGGGTTCAACTTTTTCCTCCTTAATCTTCCTAGGACTTTTAGATTTTTCACGATTTTTTACTTCATGAACTTCCATTTTACTTTTTGAACTACTTTCCTTTGATTTCGATTCTGTCTTAACTTTCTCAGCCGGACTCTTCTTAGATTTGCTGTCAACATGATTATCTTTTTTATCTTTGTCCAATTTTTCTTTTGGGCTTTTGTCTTTGGATTTTGATTTGTTAGGAGTTTTTTCTGTCTTGATTTCTTTCTTTATTTCAGTTTTGGCCGAGGGTTTACTTTGTGATCTTTCTGTGATCATTTTTAGGAACTCATCTTCGTTTATAATTGGAATGCCTAGTTCTTGTGCTTTGGCAGTTTTAGCTGGGCCTGCGTCTTCACCAGCTAGGACGTGAGTTACCTACGAAAAATAGATTTAGGTTGCATTCATAATGTACTGACCCTAAAACTATAGCATGCCAAGAGGTTCTTTTTTTAATAGATTTTCAATAGATTATTTTGTGTATGAATTTAACTTAAATGCTGTCCTTTTATACTTTCAATATTCTATGACTGTCCCTTCGCGTCAATAAAACCCTTTTTAAACGTACTATCTATTGAAACAGACTGTAACCAAAGACTTATTTAAAGTAATTAAGTTAATGTTACCTTTTTAGAAACCCCACTCTTGACACACCCTCCATACTTGTTAATGGCAGCTACTATTTCATCTTTCTCAAACGAGTCAAGAACTCCAGTCAATAAAAACGCACAATCTTTCAAACAATCTGGTTTTCCCTGAAATTACAGTCAGTATGTAGTACTCAGTAAGTATAATGAAATTTTAGTACAATTTAAACTTTATAAGTACATACAGAAGGCATTATAAAACAACAATACACAAATAAGGTAGACAAACCTCCGGAATCTCTTTCGCTCCTAAATGCTTTGGTCCAGATCTGTTCAAATAAGTTTTATATAAAGCGGCCGAATGGATTCTCCTTTCATGTCTTTCTTCATCTGTTAAAACTGAAATTAAGATACAATATTGTTTTAATTAAATTGAAGTCTTCAACATAAATATGAGAGAGGACTCAGGAGAATGCAACACTGTTACTAAGATGCAACAAATTGTATTAGTGCATAATTAGACTATAATGTTCCCACTGCTGGGACAAAGGCCCTTTTGTAGGTGGGAATGTGTTGTAATCCACCACATAGACCAAGTGGGGCTAGTATCAGTGCCTGAAATTTAATATAGGGCCTGTTTCACAACCTTCAAATAAGGGCCTTATCACACTAGCGATTTGCAACCGAGTCCAAAGCGAGGCGAGTGCGCAGCGAGCTCACCGCGAGCACGCTGCAAACTCGCCGCGAAGACGCCTCGGGCGCGCAGCGAACTCGCCGCGAATGGTGCCGTCGACGCCAATTTGTACACTCATGTTCTACCCCACTTCAGTTGTATCAAAGACACGAGTGTGAGCGGACGTAGCATTGTTGAGAGTTTCAAACGTGAAACAATGGATACAGAGTTATTTATAACTGAAATTCAAAATCGTCCCGTTATATGGGATCAATCGCCCACCACGTCTTCGTGGCGTGTTCGGCGCGTTCGTTGCGCACTCGCCTCGCTTTGAACTCGCTCGCATCGCCAGTGTGATATCAACTTAAGTAAGTATAGGCTAGACTTTATGCAATTCTAGTTAGATTTTTTCATTTATCTGATGCCCAGCATGCAACTTTTATTATCATGCATAGCAATAGGTACTGTCATCTCTAAAAAATAAGTTAGCCTGTGTTCCTTGTCCCACTGCAGCACACGGATTGTGTTGAGTGGAAAAAGGAAAGGGAGCATTCCATGGCCACCATCTCTTATGGCTCGGTTAAAAGTACAGACGCCAGCAGGTCAAGCTACCCGATAACTGTCAAATTTTCCAAATCAACCTTGAACCTTGATGCTTTACCAATAAAGTTGAAAATCTATTAAAGAAATTTGACAGATTGTAGTAGCTTAATGTGCTGGTGTCTAAAATAAACAAAAATAGCATTTAGTTTAGAAAAACCTTGCTGATAATATCAGAACAACTCCCCTACAACGAACTACAACTTTTTATATGGTACACAAATGGTGGGTGTACCGTACCCACCTCATCTCTCGTCCTAGAACATACCGACGATGACGAAATCATTTCAACTATATACTTCCTACGGACCAATGCTGCTACTGGATGGTATGGAATATGAGGTATATCGCCCTATATCCTAAAAAAGTACTCCACCCTACTGGCACCCACCCTATGCCATATATTTAATCTTTGTTTCGACACTGCTGTCTTCCCTACTTCTTTTAAAAAGGCAATTATTCATCCAATTTTCAAGGGAGGGGACGGGACTTTACCTAATAAATACCGACCCGTAGCAGTCCTAAGTGCGTTATCTAAGGTGCTCGAACGTTTAATTAATAAGAGATTAGTTTATTACTTGGAACACTATAAGCTAATTTCATCCCACCAATTCGGCTTTCGCAGAAACTTATCAACATGTGACGCAGTCCACGAATTAGCTAATCACGTGGTACAAAGTATTAATAATAATAAAAAAGTCCTAACCATATTCTTAGACCTCGCAAAACTGTTCGACACGGTCCCCGTCTCTACTCTCTTATCAAAACTTGAAGGAGTGGGTGTCAAAGGTGTCCAATTGGATATGTTCAAGAGCTACCTAATGGACCGATCACAATCCATCAGTATAAATAATAACAGTAGTAATAAACTTCCTATTTATTACGGTGTGCCGCAGGGAAATATACTAGGGCCGACCCTTTATCTTCATCAATGAGCTATGCGACCTTAATATCCAGAAGGGTAACATAGTATCATTCGCGGATGATACTGCGATAACTGTTGTGGCTGAAACGTGGTCTCAACTAGAAACTAGAGCGCAACTCGCATTCAACACAGCACTAAACAATCAACTCAATGATCACACCCTTACACTCACCACTTCCAAAAGCAACTTCCTTACATATTCAATCAGTGCAGCCTCTCAACCACGCATCCCAATAACCTTAATAGCTCACTCTTGCAATAATCAATCCCAAACTCCTTGCAACTGTCCATCACTAACCTCCGTAGACCAAATAATAATGGCCCTTCTTTGTATAATAAAATAAATAAACAATGTCCAGTATACGGCTTAACACACTATAACTGTAGGAAAATGGTCTACTCATTTCTTCTAGACTACACATATGAAGAAACAGAAAAAATGCTTAAATGGAGCATAGCACACTCAACATAATGTGTAACACAACAAGCATACATACATACACTTGTACACACACACGCTTGCTCACACACACTCATCCACCACACACACATGAAATAGTTTTTTACTTTTAGTTATACCATATTTTTATAGCAGTTAAATACATATGTAAACAGTAAAAATACAAATCATTGTAATCCAAGGGGGATTGGAACTGTCACTCCTTCATACAGGTTATACTGTAACCTAGTAAGGAGATCAGAACTGCACCCACTACAATTGTAGCAAATCTGTAGTTTTACCATGTATAAATTATATACCCATTTACTGCAATAGTTGAAAATGATCAATAAAGATTATTATTTTCTTACCAGACTCATTCAAGCTTTTGTTTATTTTCTTTTTTTTATTAGTCTCCTTATCATCGTCCATAACAGATGAATCACAATCATTATCAATTTGACTTCCCGTTCCATGTTCATCCAACTTTTTCTTCTTACGTCCATGATCATGACCAGAATCATCTATAAATTCAGAAAACTTTCTTTTACTGTGTTCCGTTTTAGATTTTTTTGCTTCACCATCTTTAGAATCAAAGGTAACTGATTGATTATGTTTTTTATCTGTTTTTGATGGTTTGTCATTGTCAAGTTTCTTGGTTTTTGTGTCATCAGCTTTTTTTGATGATTTGTGTTCATCAGTTTTCTTTGAATGTTTACTTTCGTCATTTTTCTTTGGGTCTTTAATTGATTCTGAATTAGAGCTGGTCTTATGTTTCTTTTCATGTGATGTTTCATTGTTAGGTACTTTGGTTGAAGGCTCCGTTTTATCTTTTGATGATGATGGAGTATCCTTGTCAGTAGAGGATTTCTCATTGCTGGCAACTTTTGAATCATCTAATTTCCCTTCTAGCTCTGCATTGTCAATTTCTAACAGGCTCTTTTCAAATTCGTCATCGGAATGGATGCCTAATTCAGTGTTTTTCTTTTTCTTAACTAATGGTTCTGTTCTTTTAATAGGACCATTACCAAAAATGTCTATTAGTTTAACCTCCTTGAGTGCAGGTTTAGGAGATTTGTTTTTACTGGATGTCTGGGCTTCATTGCTATTTTTCTTCTTTTTAGATGAGAATATCTCTTCGTCAGAATCATCATTTAATACACGCCTCTTCTTTACATCCTTTTTCTATAAAACAATAAAAAAATATAGAAGACTGCACAAAAACCAATTTCTGGCCAATGCTGGTTTTTACTCATAATATATCATACATAGAAAATTCCATAGATTGTCAGAAACTTACTTTATTTTTAATAATTTGAACATCTGGAGACTCTGGAATAACATCATCATCATCTCCAACGTTAGTAGAGGGCTTTAGTGGCTTTTTCAGTTGAAAAAATGATCTAATATCCTGAAAAAAATGCATTATCAATACAAATCATATCACACCGACTGACCGACCCGCCTGTTATTGCTATGCAAGTAATTGATAACAATAGGGTGTTTTCGTTTAGTTGCAAGTTTTTTTTTAAACTAATAGTGATAGTACTTAATTAAATCTTTATAAATACAATAAAAATACGACAACACCTATTCAAATATCATCTAAAATATTTTCCGCTGTGCAAAGGGACAAAGAGTTAAAAATAATAAATAAACTATGTAATCCACCTATGGTTTACCTACCGACAGAGTAATTTAAAAGTACTTACTTTCGACATATTGAAGATAAACCAAAAGGATTTACAAAACAATAACAAAAATCATGATTTTATAAATACTAATTTCAGGCTGATTTAGCTCGAGATTCAGGGATTTGCGAAATATAACGAACACTTCCTTCGCCGCCAATTAAACTCTTTTGACCATTTTTGACAGATTTGTCATTGCGCCTTTGCGGTTAACTGACATTAGCTTCCTGTGTTGCCTGCAGCCATAAATCTATAAAGCCTGGAACTGAGTTTAGCACCTGACCAGGCATGTATAACTGCCTTATTTTTGATGAGCCATAGTATCATTTTACACCATTCATCATATGATTTGATGATACAGCAGACTGTATACCTACACAAATATCGTGAGATCATCATCATCATCATTTCATTCGAAAGACGTCCACTGCTGGATATAGGCCTCCCCGAAGCCCCGCCACTTCGTTCGATGTACAGACGCCAGCAGGTCAAGCTACCCGAAACTGTCAAATTTTCCCAATCTACCTTGCTAGTTAATTTAGCTTGACCTGCTGGCGTCTGTACAATATTACAGGCTAAATAAAACAACATTATCATGTGGCAATATATATTCTTAATAAAACCTGCAATACATCTTAAATATCCAACAGTCTTATATAATAATACTAACTAAACGTCCTACAAATAAATACCTATGAACGTAAACGATAAATAACAATAATCGTTACTGGCGTGAGGTCGGTGTGATGAAAGAGGTAGCGTTCAACTCGGTCCCAGTGGGGCCTGTGTTAGACTGCATCAGACCTCTTCGGGAGTGGCTGGATAACACGTGCCGGGCCCACGCCAAGTCGCGAGAACTTCTAGACCTACCGCTGCGGGACTTAGAACTGGTGGAACTAAGTGTCTTGCCTGATGTACTGGTACTGGTAGCCGACCAGCACGTGTCGCTCATCAGTTTATCTGGACAATAAGTCATATCTGACCGAGTTAGAGTACTAGTCGAGTACATTGGTACTGAAGTCTTCTTCTCCGATGGCTGCACCTTTTCAATTGTTAACTGCGCCACGGATGTTTCTATTTGTGGCGCACTCGGCCTGATATGTTTAGCCACATCAGCTATAGCAAGACGCTTATCACTATAATCCTCGTCGCTATCGATTTTCGATTGCGATGATCCTCCATCAGTGCCTTCATTGTCACTCATTATTACAGCCATAAGCTTTTCTGTGTTCTCATTCAAATCGTAAACTTTATGTGCCCGAATAGATCCTAAAGATGACGTTTTACTTCGGGAAGGGGTACGCTTGTGAGTACGATTCTTTTCGCTGTAATATATCGCACTTTGATGAGGCAATACGGCTGGGAAAGTACTGTCTACCTTCGTATACGCGACTTCTTGCGTAAAAGACGATTTTGCCGATTTGCCTTTACAAGCACATGGGTTCGCATTTCCAAGCGTATAATTATAACACATCTGCAGAAGGCATATTATCGCTGCAGTCATAAAGACTAAACAGATATACACTGTTGGACTCCAGTCAGTGTTTACATAAAGATAAGATTGACTAAGCGCTTTCCATGGATTCCATGAAGATATACCAGCATCTTGGTATTCAAATAGATTGCGCCTTGACAAACCTTTTCCATAGGTTTGTACCGCAGCTGCTATTCTTAGGACGCCACCATATGCTGTAAATAATTTCTCGTCAACTAGATGTGGAGCAACATCACGTTTCATCCAGTGCCATAGTTCGTTATTCAAATTAACGAAATCTGCGTGACGACACTTAGCTGGAGAACTGTGCAATATACACCTCGTCGCGGTCGTGTAATACTTCAAGAGAATACTCTCTGAGGTCGGTGCCGTTAAACTCACAAGTCCTTGTGATCTGAAGGGCAGGGCGATAGCTGCCGGTGTGAGATCATCATCTAATTTAGGAGCCGGCAAATGAATGCAGTTATCCGAATCGCGTCTTAATATTAAAGCAATGCAAGGATCTAACAACTTCCCGGCACCAATTTGTATTTTAGCTACAGTCAGGTTTGACCACTGAGGGATTCGAGCGGGCTGCCGCCATCCTAAGCCTTGAGTATTCATATTCACCTTGAGGTGTTCATAAAAATCGTGGAGTTCCCTTGCATTTCTGTAAGGAACATAACCTGCGTAGTAAGCAAATCTAACGGTAGGCAGAATGCTACTCTTGAGGTGTGCTCCAATAGTGTCCGATAGCGCTTCTTTGAGTATGAGTGCAGTTTTGTGGTCGACGACTTTTTTATTAACATTCCGCAGTGCACTTTTGAAATACCTCAGAATCTGCTTCGTGTATCGACTGTTGATTCTCTCGGGGCTTACTTCTGGTGGGATCAACGCCTCGAAATGTTTCCGAGCCTTCAATTTGGCGATTTCGTCTTCGGTCCAACAGTTACTTTTAATTCTTCTAGCATCAAATAATGTAGTACCTGCATTTTTATTACAAACGAAACCTATGTTACAAAATATTATAACAATCATAAGAAATAACATTGAATAATGTGATAAAAACGTTCATGTTCATGAATGTACAAAATTCATGATAGTTTTACTTGTCAACTATGACAAAGCCATAGAAAGCAGTTTTTACTTTTTCTATGATTCACTCTTGTGTGAAATGAAACCTGAGCTGAAATCTCTTTTCTTTCAATGGTACACAACTAAAATACGAGTAGATAAACCTACGCAGTGTTGTGAATTACCAATTAGATTTTGTTATGTACCAAATCCCATCCCAGCTCCGCTCCGCTTATCTTCACTGGACACGGTACAAGCAGTATTACCCAGTAACTGAGTTGTGGAGGTCGGATAGGCATCCGGTTAGACTGGAAGTCGACCCCAACATCATCTGCCTAGCCTTTTCCCAACTATGTTGGGGTCGGCTTCCCGGCTTATTTATACTTTAGAAAACACGGAACACAGCACACTCTCTTGACACTTGATATAAACGTCGAGATGGCGGCAAACGATTATTTCCGATTTTGACAGCGCGCAGACGTAGTTTGCGCGGACTCTAAAGATATTTTGTGAAACTGTCACAAAAATATTAATTTAATAAAAGATCGGCGACGGCGTTAGTTCCGATGTTGGCCACGCGCCGAAAGATCCCTGCACCACCATACCATACCTGTACCTCTACCTAAGAATATTAAGCAACTGCTTGGGTGGATAGTGTGGGTACACACTACCTGCTAAACTCTTCTCCTTCCCTCTCCGCTTTGGTAAATACTGTGAGGGTAAGAAATAGCTAAACGAAAACAGTCAACAACGCAACATGAATTACTCTTCATAAACCTAAAATCACACCTGTATTCCTATTCATATTAAAGGTTGTGCAGAAGTGTAAACACTTCGTGGTTAATAATTGGGTTATTTTCCTATGTATTTACTAATGCATGATTTTATGAAGATCTTTTGGTATACGGAGAAAGTATATAAATAAACAAATAGATCTGATATAAAATATTTTAATTTTCAGAACATTATTCATATGATTAACATACCGTCATTACGCACCAACGCTTAACAATACCTACATCTTTATTTTTAATACAATTTTTATTTATAACCTTTAAATATTATAATACATATATCACATTGAACGCAATTTGTACCTTGTTTGAAAGTATATGAAGAGAAAATCCATTGAAAACGAAAGTTTTGGACCATTTTTCACATTTAAATCCACATAACAAAGCAGCTGAAGTGAGGTGAGCAGAGGTGCTAACCATAATAGACAACAAGTATACAGATCGAATTAGAAACACCACCCTGCGTTCCATAACTCAAGTAGCGGATGTTGGAGAAAAAACAGCTAGGCTGAACTGGGGGTGGGCCAGACACGTCTCACAAATGCACCCGGAGATATTGGCAAAGATCGTCACTCACTGGACCCCTGAGGGAGAACATCGCCATCGAGGTTGACCACGGCGAAGGTGGTGTGACGATCTGGTAACGCTTGCAGGGCCAACATGGCCAGAGATCGTACGAAAAAAAAGGGAGGCCTTTGCCCAGCTGTGGGACACAAAAAAAAAAAGAATAGTTAGGGCCTGTAACTGCCAAATGAAGGACTTTATGACTTTTGAATATTTCAATATCACTTATCAGTGAAACGTATCGTAATAAGCCTTATTAGAATGACGAATATAATAATAATAATTCGAGCTGATTCGCAAAATCAAGCAATCTTGGTCTTTTTTCTTGAGCAATAAACAAATCCGTATCGTCACGAGCATAAGTATGTATACACTTGGCTTTATTCAAAACCGATTTACTCCTTTATTTTTTAATTAAATTTTATGTTGCTACGAACATAGTATTTTCGAACCCATAGGTTTTGCAATGTGCCGTTATTTCACGCAAAAATCGCTATTGAAAGTTTCCAAGTGTTGACATATTAGTGATCGTGACTCTAAAAGACCGTGAAAAAAAAGGTACTTAGATATCAATTTCAATATGGACGGAACATAACATAATTTCAAAAGTTTTGTAAAAATGGTCCAAAACTAGCTCGCAAACGTTTGTCAAATATTAGCTAAATATTAATAAATGAATCACAGTGTCGTTACTGAATATAACCCAGGAAATATTATAACAAAAATAAATTATAATCAAACAATAATAAAACCATAGGTTAAAAAAAAAACAACCGGCAAAAATTAACTTTGCATACAAATTGTGAAATTGACAAAAAATGTGTAATATATTTTTATACGCAATAATATTATGAACACTTCTGTCAAATCTTTTCACGAGTTATATTGCTATATTATATTGTATAGCTGTAACAGTCTGGATAAATACCTCAAAACTAGAAACAACAAATACCGGCTGACTTTTCACTGTCTGGACCAAAACAGGGTATAAAAGGTGTATGGATTAGAAGCATATGGAATAGAAATTTGTTTTTTTTTTTAATTAAAAAATTAATAAAAAGCGAATACATCGATAAATAATATAAAAATTCAACGTAAAGGCACCCACCTCTTCGCGCGAAAATTATCAATAAATTCGTAGCGACATTCAATCCTTTCATTGAGCCGTTTTTTCTTTTGTGATAAAAATAAACAAAATTTTATGCCCTAGGCTTCTACTCCGTTCACCTTTTATACCCTGTTTTGTCCAGACGGTAAAAAGAAGTCAGGCGGTATAAAACTTTATTCTAGTATTTTCAGAATTTGCTTCAGTGTCAAATATCCAATGATGTCAATAAAGGTCATTTTGTCCAGAGTGTTACAGTTGGTCTAGTAAGTTTTTATTTGTGTTTACACAGCCCTGGATTTAATTGAATCTATACTATTCTATCACAAATTAAAAACAAAATTTTGCAGTTGAAAGTTTTTCCTTCTCTTTATACCGAAATCTAATACGACCATCGGCGTGGCGACTAGTTTTCGATAACAATTGGAATTCAACTTTAGTCTTTCATACATACAGATGAAATTAGAGTAGCAAAAAAGGCACTATTGTCTCCATTTTTTTAAAACCATTTCGAAATATTCAACTGCAAAATTCAGCAAATCTGTTGTGGTCTTACATATTATCAATACATACAACGATTATACATAGACTTTACTTGTATTCTAATAACTTTTTAATAATATAATAATAACCAATACTTTCATCCTATCTATCTACACTTGTCGGTGGATATCAAAAACGGTACAGTCACCAAAACAGATAAATAAATCATCCATGAAATCAACATCTTTGTACTATGTTGGTCAAATTCATTATTATTGCATGCGTAATTACTTTTTATTTCTCAGAGGAGTAATGTTAATATTTGACAACTGAGAAAACGCACATCGTCGTCTAAAATGAGCAGTAGTTGAAACTCAAATAAAAAACCTATTATTTTAATTTAACCATTTATAGGCACTATTAACTGTCAAGGAGTCAGTCAGAAATTGCAGCAAGTTCCACGCTCGTAAGCCTTATTTTCCTATGGTGAAGAATAGAAAAAAATCACATTGTGACCTGCTTACTTTCTTTTGTTGACTGTACCATATCACCCTTATTTATACATATATTCAATGTTCCGATTACTACAACATAACGCTTATACTGTTTTTTTATGTGCTAGACTAAAAATGACATCTGCGATCGACTTTTTTATGTCAACATGACATTTAGTATTTTATTAGCTGTCATTTTGATCTAGCAAATAAAAAAATAGAGTATAGTTTAATCAGAAAGATTCGATTTAATATTAAAAATCTGTGGCTTAGATAAGACCCCATTTCCATCTCGCTATACAATACAAACTAAACGACAAGACTCATCGCAGTTACAAGTCATAAAACGCGCGAGTAGAACAGTAAATACTTGTATTCAGTGAGTAATTTCTGAGACTCGTGTCGTGTCGCTCCAGCATTTTATGACCGCAAATGCTACAAGCATTCGCGTTTTACCTATTTTTAATTCCATACATACTTTTCAAAAACCTGTCCCCTTTTTCCAGCCGGGTATACGAGGTGAGAAAGTTTTTGATATACACAAAGTCTTGCTTTATCACGGTAACAAGAGAGAATCCTCTGTAATATTAGAGTATATTCGAATTTTTCTATTACTTAACGACCGAATACTACAGAATCATTTTGCTATGATGGTTAGACCGCATGTGTGAAGGTAAAAGGGAATATTTAAGAATGTTGTGATGATATATTATACAGAAAAAAAACATTGAGGTAAAATAAATAAAAGATATAAAAGAAAAAGTAGTGCAGAGTGCATGGTTTGTGTCCGTACGCAAATAAATGTGGAAGCGAAACAATGTATATTTCATGTTTGTTTCGACACTTCGGCATTACACCCAGGCGAAGAAGAGCGTAATGCTTTTATCGATAACTTCTAGTGAAGTTTTCAGTACGTGTATAAACTTTCTATAACTATACTGGTATAAACTTTCGACCCTACAATTTTACATTAACTTTACCACATGCGGTTTAACACGATCAAACCTAACATTATAAATTAATAATCATACAATGTGCAATAAGACCTTACAATAAAAGTGAATCACATTGAAATATGGACTTAAGCTACTTACTAATAAAGATCATTTTCTAACATTTTTGTACTGGCGTTCACTCCACTTTCGGTGCATGTGTTTGACGATATATAAGGGTAGGCAGGAGACTAAGGTTATCACTATTACTTTCCACCAGAACTCCCAGTGTCGAATGAAGTCACCATCTATGGAAAAAAGACATATTTTTATTTTAACCCAGAAACACACGGTAAAATTAAGTTACTAGGTTTGTGAAGACCGGAACGGACAGCAGTACTGCTATTTTACCAATGATTTTCAGGGTAGTGCCAGGTGTCAATAGTTAGTGTCACCATGATCAGTTCTGTCAAAAACGATCACTTAACGAAATACGTAATGAATATAAACAGCGTGGTGATATTTTCAGTGGACTGACGAGTTCTGCACCAATCATTAGCCAGTGCCACGAAACGAAACGATTGTTGGTGCCACCATGATCAGTTCTGTCAAAAAATATCACTTACCGAAATACGTAGTAAATATAAGCAGCGTGGCGATATACATCAGCAGACTGACGAGTTCTGCACCAATCATCAGCCAGTGCCACGTGACGATAGTCAGTGCCACCATGATCAGTTCCGTCAAAATCAGTGCTGTGTAGCTGATCTCTACTATGTGGATTAACTGGTCCTCGAATAGTACTAGTGCGCCGTACATTATTACGCCACCTGAAAGGCAAGATAAAGTAATTAATACAGGCTGGCCTAGGGACATCGACGTAGAAACTGTAACCAGAGGGTCTACTCCGAAGTGGTATCGGCCGAATGTTCGGCCGTTTCCTGCTACGAAGTTACTATTTGGTTCGGTCGGTCCCGATCCTACACTCCTACACTCTTTCGAATATTGACTATGGTCCCGACCCAAATGAGCCGATCCGAACTTTTTTCGCATTTTTCAATAATATTCGGTTCGGTCATGTGTCGGTCCGATCCGATCATTCGCACTTTGCACTTCGTAGTAGACCCCCATGACTTCAGCACATGATTCTAGCGTAGAAAATTACGCCGGTCATGAAAAAAAAAATACTGCTGTTTCATAGAAAAGTGCAGTACCTACGCCGTCAATTTTTTTTAATAACCATCGAAATATTTCAACTCTTCAGAATCATGTACTGAATCCATGGTAGGCTGCGTGTCCCTGCAACCCTGTATAGAAAAGTGACACTGAAGTTGAAAATGGGACTGTTTGTAATGTTTTTCTATAGTTTTTCATAAAAAAAAGTGAGGAGGAGAGGAGAGTCCTTTAGCAGACGGCTGGATCTCCTTAAAAATATTTATTAAGCAAAATCTAAAAGCCTTTACGTAAGACTACCGACAGTTAACTGTAGTTAAATTGATATAAGTAACAGAAGATTAATTGTGAAAATGGTCTTTTCAAAGTTACTTTTTTAAAGTTTATTTAAGTTGGTTGGTTGGTGTTTTTATTTTTTTTTTTTTTTTTATAAATTAATTTAGTACCTTGATAAATAGATATGCCAGTCCAAATGTAGAATGATTTATAAGATAGTTGCCGTCCTTTTGAAAGTTGCTTGTACAGTTGCGGGTAGCGCAGCGCCGTAGAACTGGGTATGTCTTTATCGAGCACCTGTAAAACAGTTGATACTAAAATATACTGAAAGTTACTTTTAGAAGGAAAATGTTACCCCACTTGTTATCACAATAATATTATAAAGGCGAAAGTTTGTGAGTGTGTGTGTTTGTTACTTCTTCACGCTCAAACTACTGAACGGATTTGGATGAAATTTGGCCCAAAGATAGTTATAAACACATATGATACTTTGTCCCGATACTCTCACGGGATCGAAACTTATGCGGGTGAAACCGCGAGGCGCAGCTAGTAAGTTATAAGGCAAAGATATTGAGGGAAAGCTTATCCCTAATCTATGTATAGTCCCGAAAGTCTCTAGTTAGTCAAATCTAAATTATTTATTTCAAAGCTTTAGTTTGAAATGCATAATCAGCCTATAATGTTCCCATTGCTGGGAAGCCTCCTCTCAGTGAGAGGGAGTGGGCCGTAATCCACCACGCGGGCCCAATGCGGGTTGGTAGATGTCACGTGCCTTCGAATTTATGTTTCTAGGACATTTCGGTTTCCTCACGATGTTTTCCTTCACCGATTTTGAGAGCAGTGGTGATGTGATAGTTTACACAAAGTAAAGCGCCTGCCTGGGTTCGAACCCACGTCCTACAACTCGTAAGTCGGGGCTGTTACCACTGGACCTCCACTGCTCTCAGTTTAAATTAGGAAATTGATTTTATCTACGTCAGTATGGTTAGTTTTAGACTGCTCGTGTTTAAGTACAGACGCCAGCACATCAAGCTACTACAATCTGTCAAATTCCTTTAATAGATTTTCAACTTTACCGCTAAAGCATTAGGTTCAAAGTTAGTTGGGAAAATTTGAGTTTCGGGTAGCTTGATGTGCTCGCGTCTGTACTTGTAAAGTCATTATGACCATTTTCATGGAAAAACAAGACGCCTAGTTTGTCCTAAAATGAAGATAGTTGCAGCAGTATTGACTTACCAATGAAAACACAGGAAGCATAGTGAACACAGTTCCGTAGCCAACCATCAGGAAGCCAGGGTAAAGAGACACAGACGAGAAGTAGAACACCACGGAGAATACAGCCTATAAACAAATACAACTCCTTTTAAATTTTCGCTGTGAAATAAAAATAACTATAAATACAAATAATAATATCAAAGCTGGCAATCACAGAGCTAATCTATATTAACAATAATGCTGAAGAGTTTGTTTGTTTGAAAGCGCTAACCTCTGAAACTACCGTTGGATTTGAAAAAGTCATTTTGCATTTTAAGGTTTTTGGACTAACCGGTGAAAAGAAATCCCTCCTCGGGCCACATTACACTCCTGACTTCTTTTCCGACACGTTATACTAGCGCAAGACGGCATAATTCTTTTTTTCCGCGGAGCTTCGAACGCTGTCACAACAAGAGCGCGATTGTTGACCGGTGATTCAAATTTCGGTTGACTTTTGAGCGTCTGCTCAAAAGTGCGGCGCGCCTGTCCCGCCCACAAGGCCCTTCTAACCTCTTTTATCTGTTCTGTGGTTCTAACATTTACAATATTAGTGAGCATCCCTATTGCGAAGACGCTAACTTCTCTTGGGAAATCTGCATGTCGCTCGATTGTATCGCAAGTATCGCGCTACTGTTTACCAATACGACATCCAGTTTTTTTGGCAGCTCTCTGCTAAACTGTAACCCTACTCAACTATCACCCTATACATCATAATCCACTTTGCAACCACTCTTCCTATATTACCATACCTGCATAGTAGACACGATAAGTCCTCGATGCACGATGAACAGCGACAGTGCAGCAGACCGCATGGCCGACCTCCTTCCGTGCACCAAGAGTAGTCGAGCGAGGAACGCGAACTGACGGATGCTGACGTCACCAGCCAGGGAGGCTGCGCGACCTTCTGCACCTTCAATACCTACACCTGGGATGGAGAGAATATCTGTATTACAATATTTGTTTCATTTACGCAGTTGTAGAAGCAGAATAATGTTCTTACATTATTCTGCTACGCAACGACTGAAAAACACACCATTCTCTTGAATGGTGTGTTTTTCAGTCGTTTAACCACGTGAAAAGCGAAATTTGGTTCAGCGTGTAGCAACAAAGGCACGTAGGAAGTACGTACGGCCGGTAAAACAGATAAATATCTAGGAATCTGTTCATTGAGTCATTTCGTATAGTCGACTTCGTAATTGATTTATCACCCTAAGGCTGAATGTCACTTGCAGGTCATAAAAAGACAAGGTCTATTTGTCAATAAAACAGATAGAAGGTTTCAAGCTTAGTGACCTTTCAATGTACTGGAATTATTGTGAAAAGAGGTAAAGCAATTCCGAACTCAAATCTTTGACATCGCACTTGAGGGTGTCGTAAGTTAAAAAAGTATTTTTTTGTCAGCCTATACTGTCCCACTGTTGGGCATAGGCCTCCCCCAAATCCTTCCAAGAACTCTTTTCCCACGCCACCACGAACCAGTTCACGCTGTACGCGTTCAGGTCATCTCGGAACCTCTTTCTGAGCCGGCCTTGAAAAGTTATTAGCGCACAAAAATCATCAATATTTACAGCGTAGTGTACAATTTTTGCCTGCATAGGCTCTTCTACAACACCACATTTTTTTTTTAAACTTTGCCCCACACTAGGAATTTTTCCTGTATCGTGGGTGCGTTTACAAACATTTAAACTCACATACACAAACAGCCAGACCCGGAACAACTACTTGTAGGTCATACAAATATTTGTTCCGTGCGGGAATCGAACCCGCGACACGCAGCGCAGCAGTCAATCGCTTAACCACTGCACCAACCGTGCCGTCAAACTGGCTAACCATACCACATTATCAAATACTAGACACTTACCAATATCTGCCTCCTGTATCATAGCCACGTCATTCCCTCCGTCGCCAACAGCAGCTACAACGTGTTGGCGCGCGCGCAACAGTCGCGCCACTCTCGCCTTCTGTGTGGGCGAGCAGCGAGCAACAACCACGCCGCTACAGCGACAGAGTACCTCTACGAATTCTTCCTCGTATGATTGCAGGCATACCTAGAAGGTGGTGGAAGGACGTTGTTAATCATTCGTAAGCAAAAGGCTCTAACAGCCGTAGTGATTCCTTAAGACGTGTTTTTGAAGTGAAACTTCTTTACGCACGCTTGACTTGGGGAGTAAGCTGGCGAATGCGTGACGTAAGCGTTACGAAAAGTGTGATCAGGCGAGGCGAACGGGAGTTGAGTGGGGGATATAAGCAAGAGAAAGCAGTGCGCGCGCACATTTTTTGTCTCTCTTCCTCTCATAGCCAAATACGTTCCGTATATTTAAGCACAGTGCAGGCCTATTGTCTGTATCACAGTGTAGGAGCAAGAGAGAGCAGTGCGCGCGCACATTTTCTTTCTCTCTTTCTCTTATAGCTAGTAAGTGAAATATGTATATATCTCAGTAAGTAGTTCGTTTGCGAGTTTACTAGCGTTACGCGAACGGTGATTCTTTGGTTATTTTTCGTAATTCTATTTCGTTTTGAACAATTTAATGAATTAATATTTTGAGAAAGAAGTTTCACGTCAGTCGTGTGGTCATAAGCACACTCGGTTTTTTTTTTCGATTCACCATTGATTGTGTTTTTAAGTGATCTACATAAACTGGTCGACGTTAACAGCAATCCTAGGAACACTTTTATTAAAGAATGAGTAAGAGTTGAGAGCAGTGGCCCAGTGGTAACGGCCGCGACTTACGAGTAGTAGGTCGTAGGTTCGAACCCAGACAGACATTTTACTTTGTGTAAATTATTTCATCACCACTGTTTTCAAAACGGTTAGGGAAAACAGCGTGAGGAAACCGGCATGTCCTAGAACCAAAAATTCGAAGACATGTGACATCTACCAACCGCACTGGGCCCGCATGGTAGATTATAGCCCACTCTCTCTCTCTTGAAGAGAGGAAGCCTGTGTCCCAGTAGTGGGAATAATATAGGCTGATTATGAGTAAAGAGTTGCGTGTTGTGTCGTATGTGTGTATGTCTTTCAAATTTGGTCTTTATAACCTGGGCTCGGCTCCTCAACCAGAAACACAGTTGGAAAACGGTTGGGCTGATTGATTTGATAAGTTTTGGGAAGGTATATATCTCATGGAGCCACCTCTAGAGTCTCCCCCTCTATGATGAGGTCCATGGTCTCGTCGTGCGTGTTGAGCGCGTGCAGCAGCGCGTGCGCGTCCTGGCGCGCGCGACACTCGCGCGCCGTGTGCCACGCCGCGCCGCCGCCCAGCTGCAGCGAGCGCGCGATGCACAGCGCCGTCTCGAGCTTGTCGCCAGTTAGCATCCAGATCTGGGAAGTCGTCAACTTTTACTATAGGTTCCACCGCAGAAATTGCAACAAAATCAGCTGTTACCTACATTTTGTCGAATTATGTAAATATAATGTACGGAACAGCAGGTGTTTTCAGGTTTTCAATTATTTCTATTACACCTCGTATAAAAATTAAACAAATTCAGCATATCTCATGAATAACATACCTTGATGCCAGCAGTCCTAAGCATGGAGAGAGTCCTAGGCACGTCGTCCGCCAGCCTGTCTTCGACTCCGGTAAGAGCCAGCAATGTCATGCCTCGTTGTATCTTAGCTAGTACCGCGGTGGTATGCTCACTACGATTCGCATTCAAACGGGCTTCTTTGTACTCGCTCTGTTGTGACATAAATAAAATGATATATTAATTAAATCTATAGTAAGTTGTACTTTTTGTTGACCATTAATATAGTCGCACGCGCACACACTCGTATTATAATGGAAAGAGAGAGAGAGAACGTGTGAATTAAATATAGAGCCATCTAGTATAAGTTTTTAGAAACTGTCATAAAGTTGACGCCATCTTGAATCGCAGTAGGAGCAAGCTGGTTTAAAGAACTTCGTTCCAAAAATATTTAATTAACTCTTTCATTCGCTGATAAACAACGGACAATCTTAACTGCTGAGTCTAGAAGCATGAAATTTTGCAGAAGAGTTCCTAAGCTAGGAAGTGAGCACTAAGCAAGGATGGGGTTACATAGGGTATGAAAGTATGTAATTTTTTCTAATGAGAAATCTCATCGAGCACATGGCTTGGTAACTTAAGTGGCAGTGGGCAGGGCACATTGCTCGCAGAACAGATCGCCGATGGGGCCGAAAGGTTCTGGAGTGGCGACCGGGCACCGGAAGACGTGGCGTTGAAAGGCCTCTCACAAGGTGGACCGACGACCTTGTGAAGGCCGCAAGAACCCGTTGGATGCGAGAAGCACAGAACCAGTCGAAGTGGAGGTGCTGGGAGAGGCCTATGTCCAGCAGTGGACGTTTTTCGGCTGAAATGACGGTGATGATGACATGGCTTGTCATTGTATAAAATAAAACTAACCTCAAACTGTAAGTACTCCTCTTTGGTGAGCGTCTTCTTAGCCATGACCAGTGTCCTCAGACCATCAGCTGCCAATTTCTTGCATTCGGGACTGAGCCACTGAGAGTCCAACAGTTTGGATAGCGCCACATCCGCGCCTTTCACGTAGTATGTGATCACACCTGTATTTTCTTCCTGTTGGTATTCAAGGATGAACAGTTACGTTAAGAAGTTATCGAAATCTAACATCCGGTTTCGAAAAACCTGATCAAACCTGAGGGGTAATTCTCGTAATATAAAGATCGTTCACAGTCTGATCTCAGTCTCAATCTGTCAAAAATATCCCTAATTTCCCTACATTTTGACATTTGTTTGTTGCCGAGATGAGACTACGACTAGATTTTGAACGTTTTAAATTACGAGAATTGGCCTTCTGATATCTGTTAACAACATTCAAAAAAATGGGCGGGTATTTCTTGATTTTTTTCTAATACAATGAATTGTCTAAATAAAACGAAATATTAACTTTTTTTTTATTCGAGACTAGAAAATTATTATTAAAAATAATGATTCTCACTGCAAAACATTTTCGAACCAAGATAACTATGCGACTACAAGCTACTATAGAATGTCTAAAATCTTTGAAAATTCTATGAAAAATTACTACTATAATAATATAATATGTACTAGTAAGAAAAACTAAACTATATTAGAGCCAGGAATTAGAGATAATTTTCAAGTTATATGTCATACTTAAAAGTAAACTGAATGTCATACTTAAAGTTCAAATTCCATTGCAACCAAAAACTCAATAGGACCTTTTTGTTACAAATGGTCACTCAAAACTTAACTTAGAATTAAAGTAGCCTGTGATCACAAACTTTCAAAACACCGTTCAGGTATTTAAACAGTTGTTTAAGTCAAATGTCCTAAAGAAATTTGAAAATAGAACTGTTTAAATATTTAATCACTTGATTTAAATGTTCGTGAACTCAAGGCTAAGTGGCGATGGAATGTAAATGATCTGAGATATCAGAGGCCCTTTTGGCATAATAATCTTAGTTTTCTGTTTTTATAGTTTTAAGGTGTATTCATTTTGTGTAATGTCAATAAACGCATCTTTCTTTCTTTCTTTCTAGGTACATACCTGTACAATGATGCCCATCATCTTACTCTCGCTGGTGAACGGAAATATCTGCAGTATGGCGTAGTTTATTATTTCGTTGGCAGCGCGCAGTTTTAGCGAAATGTTGTGCAAATCACGCCGGTATAGGGAAACGCCCATCTGTAATAAATAAACTTTTTAGTGTAAACTATATTATAAAGAGAATAGAGATGATTTTTTGTATGTTTGTTTGTTACGCTTTCACGCTTAAATGACTGAACGGATTTGGTTGAAATTTGGCACATAGGTGGACAATGAGGTGGATCAGGACATAGCGTACTTTTTATCCCGATACTCCCACGGGATCAAGACTTATGCGGATAAAACCGCGGGGCACAGCTATCTGTATTTTGGCTTCATTACTCTCAAGTTCAAAGTTAATTTCATCATCCTCATCAGCCTATAGCAGTCCACTGCTGGACATAGGCCTCTCCTATTGCACGCCATTCAACTCGATTTTCGGCAACTCAAGTTCATTCATATTGATTTCAAATAAAACTAAAATACTTTCTTTATTTTTTGGAAAAGCTTCTAGTAAAGGCAGAAATTGAGCCTGTTGTTTTTGCAAATGTTGAAACATACTGTATAATAAAGCAGGAGGAGGGGCAGCTCGGGACTAAGTAATACAAACGGCGCGGGTCGATCGATCAGGTTAAGCTTGCCGCAGTCGGTCAGTAGATGCGTGACCATCTATATCTATAGTTCTATATCTCATCTATATCTATGGTTGTCACGGAGGGGTCTTGGTATCTACCAAGACCCCTCCGTGCCTCGGAAATCACGCTATTCCTGGATCTTTGATAGTCGTTACCGGTCGTCAGAAACCTGAAAGTCTGACAAACAGTCCTACCAAGGGGTATGGTGTTACCAGTCGCTCCATATAAAATACTCGATTCAGCTGCATCCGGAAGACTGGAAACCGACCCCAACATAAAGGAAAAGGCTAGGCAGATTGATTGACCCAGTATAATAAATTCACTTTTTACCAGAAAAATCCTTATTGTAATGTCCACGCTAATGATTGCCTAGACATGAAATGAATCCATCTGACGATTAAGTACACACTCAAGCACTACTCACCATATCAGTCCACTTGACCAAGGCCACTTCATCCGGACTGGACGCCTGGTATTCACACAGCTGCTGCTGAGGCACCGCACCACCACAACTTTCTGACATTACTGAGCTGCCCATATCTGTAGTATATGTTCAACGTTGTTAGATTGTGTAATATTATCAATTCTATGTAGGAACAAATTATTTTAAAAGTGACAGTTGTGAACTGTCACTTTGTAAAATAATTTGATCATATTTATTGATTACGCACCATACGAAGCTTATGCCTTTATGGTTTCGGCCCTAGAACTGTTAAGGTTTTGACATGTAGAATAAAATTATTTTACTATTTTATTATTCCTGTGCCGCCATATATAAATTAAATTGTAATAATAATTATTGGTAGCTTGGACCCTGTTCCCGATACCGGTGGGTTACTATTTTTTATATTTTTAAATGTTTTTATATTCTAATATTTTAAAATATAATTCATATGTATTTAGTATAATAAAGTGTAACTGTGTTACCGCGCGTCCTATTTAAAGCGATTGTCGCGTTCATACGTCATCTTTTGTTCGGAAAACCGGAAGGCACCCTCTGTCAGTACGAACACGCGTTCTGGTTCACCGAACAAAAAGTGACATATGAACCCGACGATCGAGTATTCGCGCGACGATCGCCTTTGAATATGACGCATCCTTAGTGTTCATAGGGAAGCATGGAAGAAGAAGATATGCTGGGCCGACCCCAAATAAATTGGAATAAGTGTTACGTAAGTGCACGTGTTACTCACGCTCATTGCGGACTTAAGTTGTCTGATAAATAAATATATACTTAAATTAAAACTGCACTGCAGGGGGGGCAATTCTCGTAGTTTTTAGAAAGTTCACAGTCTGATCTGTCTCATTCTGTCAAAAATACCTTTAAAATCCCTACATTTTATAAAAGTTTTTGTCATTGATTGTCGCCGAGATGAGATTGCGACTAGATTTTGAACGTTTTTAATTAGGGGAATTGGCTTTCTAGTAATTTCCAAATGTTGCTACGTAATAAAGTAACCAGCATACCTGACTGCGCCTCATCCGCTTGCTGCTCATTACTAGTAACATCGTAAACGGGCGTCACATTATGACACAGTGCTATACAAAGCACTGTCTGCCACACTTGACGAGGAGATGCCGCGAAACCTTCGCTGGCTGAAGTATTGGGGGAGGTCGGAAGAGACGGCGCGTCGTTGGTTACGTATTGAGTTAGGAGGGCTTCGACCTGCAAAAAAGAATGAGCGATATTAGGGACTAACCCCACTTATGTGCACTTGAATGCGTACGCATCCGTAAAGCTGAACGGATGCGTACGCACTCTATACAAAATCGTTGTGTTCTATGGATAAAAGCTGAACAGAGCTGAATAAGTGTGGTTAGATCCTTAGGCAGTGACCTCTGAGCTTGGTCCAGTGTTTCTTATCAGTGTAGCTGGTTAGGAAACTTCGATCTCATCTAGTTTTGAAATATAGCGTTATCATAAATACCTTTACACTTTTCTATAGTATTCAATGTCCTTAGAGTTATCGGGAAGTAACTACAAAATTATGAAAAAAAAAAATCTTTATCACAAATCGTTTTTGTTATTGATTCAGAGAAAAAAATATTTTACTATTTCTTTTGAATCGTAACAGTGTTCTACACCCAATTTACTGAAATAATCCCAAGGCATTAGGTCCGCCTTTGTACCTTTTTTGTGTGTGAAAAGTTTAAATAAACAAATAATTTTGTACCCCAGAAAAAGTAATAATACTTTGTATAAACGCGGAACTGTTTTTATACGCCCAAAGCTAATAGCGTGGTTTCAGGTGCAGTTCTTAAGACATTTTTTACACGCAATCGCAACTAGCGCTACTTTTTCAAGGCAAAAAACGTGCCCGCAACGCGCGTATGAGAAACGTATCACAATCACAAGGTCCCGAAATGCGAAGTGTAATAAAGTATTTTAAACGAGTTCGGAAATTTCGCTTCGAGCAGGAGTTTCGCTTCTTAACGACATAAGTATTATTTCTTTTTTCTCTCAAAGAAGATCCATTTAAACTGTCACTATCACGTGTCATGCAAACCCAATTCATCATCTGCCTAGCCTTTTCCCAACTATGTTGGGGTCGGCTTCCAGTCTAACCGGATGCAGCTGAATACCAGTATTTTACATGGAGCGACTGCCTATCTGACTTCCACAACCCAGATACTGTGTAACACCATACCCCTTGGTAAGACTGGTTGTCAGACTTTCGGGCTACTGACGACCCGTAACGACTGTCAAAGATCGGCGAATGACAGCCGGGACCAACGGCTTAACATGCTTTCCGAGGCACGAAGGGGCCTTGGTATGTGAAGATGGACGGGCCAACCACGGCAAACGTAGCTGAACCTGATCGTTCGACCCGTGCGGCTGTTATTACTAAGCCATCCAAGTAATAACAAAAAAATAACTAACCTCATAAAAATTATTCTTATCAAAAAGCGCATTGCCCAGATGTAGCTTCTGGAAGACCATTTCATTCTTGGTTAACGTTCCAGTCTTATCCGCTAAGACGTACTGGATCCTGCCCAACTCTTCAGGGATGGTGGTGGAACGCATGACTGTGCCTTCGATCTTCTTGTCGCGTTGGATGGTCCAGGAGTAGAAGGCTTTGCCCATGTCCAGGTTTACTCTTAAACTGAGGGAAAAGATGTTTTATGAGATACATGGTCTTGAGCACTATGGAGGGTGTAATGTAATTGAAATCATTGGTATCCACAATTACTTAGGCTACGTGCACTTGACAGGCATTAAGTGCGCGATGTGCTAACGTTTCCACATAACATAATGAGCCTATTAATAGTCCTACTGCTGGGACACAGGCCTCCTCTCTTCGAGAGAGGGAGTGAGCTATAATCTCCCACGCTTCTTAATCTTCAACCATTTTTGTTCTAGGATATGCCGGTTTCTTCACGATGTTTTTCTTCATCGTTTTGAGAGCAGTGGTAATGAAAATATTTACACAAAAGCGCCTGCCTGGGTCCGAACCCACAACCTACATCTCAGATATGTCTTAACTGAAGAGTCAATATTGTCGTTTGACAGCTTCTGTATATGCATATGTCAAACTGTCATATTTATTCTTCAGATAAAAGTAATGAAAAATAGCCTTTATTTATATTAAACTTTAACCTAATAAAAGCGGACAGCTACCAAATCACTGACACCATCAATGACAAGGTGAACCCGGACCCTCATACATTTTATGGTGCAAGGCGTTATTCTGAATTCGGTCAGATTCAACCGTCATTACTTACATTTAGTTTTTTTTTTTCTTAGAACATAATAAAGCCATATAAATAAAGAAAACCTCCAACTTACCTAATAGGAATAATATAAGAGAACAGCAACACGAATCTGAAGAGGAACCCATACCAGGGTCCCCCGAAACCCTTCAAAGTGATGAGTAGCATCGATGTGAAGATAGTGGCGACGAACAGCAGCTTGGTGAGGTCGTTGACCTGCAGGTCGAGGCGGCCCACTTTCGAGCGAGGGGCCGCGTTGTTCATCACGCTGCGGGTTTCACTACCTGGTGGATGACACATAAACACCTAAGCTGCGTTTGCGATTTATTTGCCAAACATGTAAACAAATGTCAGTTATTGGAAAAATAACTTTAATAATTACACAATAAAGTTCAGTTTACGCTATAACTTCAAACATTTTTATAACTTTTTGAATAGTACTAGTCACTCTGAAATCAACTTAATTTTCTCTAAAATAAAGATGATATTTGTTTGACTTGAAATTACAACAATTGGAAACGTGAATTTAAATAGACGGTACATAAACTCGTGCTTTTTTCACATGAGGATGGGCAAAAACTACAGAACCGCCACCTGCTACGATCCTTACATACTCCTTCTGCTTCGTTTACGTTCAAACATCAGAAGGCCAATTCTCGTAATTTAAAACGTTCAAAATCTAGTCGCAGTATCATCTCGGCGACAAACATGTCAAAAATGTAGGGAAATTTGAGGTATTCTTGACAGATTGAGACTGAGAACAGACTGTGAACGTTTTTAAAATTACGAGAATTGCCCCTCTGGTCTTACACGCACGTCGGATGCGGTTGTTGTGGATGACGTCATCATAAAATAGGCAATCAGGCCAAAGTGGCCTCGATAATGGTCCCGGGAGATACTACCGCATCGTCCGCATATCGTTTGTTTTTGGTTGGATGCTTTGGAATCTGACCAAAATTTAACGTTATAGTGTTGGGGTACTAGACCATAGATGTCAATATTGCTACAACGTATTTCAGTAAAGGAATTTAAGAACAATCGCTAAAGGTCACTCAATATGCTCTAAAATCTGATTACCTGTTTTTATTAGTTGGCAAACATACCGAATATTCTATTATAGAAATTGACACATGATTTGTCACTTGATTTTAATTAATTACACAGCCGGAAATGTGAAGAGCAACTTCCGTAATTTTAATCACAGTCGTATTCTCTCTCCATCTGACAAAAATACCTCCAGTCCTAACTAATAATATAAATGCGAAAGTAAGTTTGTTTGCTTGTTACCTTTTCACGCCTAAATCATGAAATTTTGCATATACGTTGGCAGGGGTACAGAAAAGGACATAGAGAACCTTTCATCCAGAACAAAATACTGTTCCCAAGGGAAAGAACAATAACATTCGACGGTCACAATTGCTTTAGGACGCTAGATGGCGCTACGTCTTTCGAATCATGATTGAATGATATTATCGATCAACAACCTGAATTGATTGTCCAAATCTAAATTAACGCAAGCGAAGCCGCGGGCAAAAACTAGTTGTATATATGTGTGTGTTGTTGTTTGTGTTTGTTGTATTGTTGTTGTGTATTGTATTGTGTGTTCTCGTTGTATCGTGTTGTTGTAATTTTATGGTGTACTTAATAAAGAATGTTGTATCTATCTAATTTAATATCTAATTTCTCTAAAGTTTTTGACATTGATTGTCGCCGAAATGAGATTACGACTAGATTTCGATCGTTACTAAAAACGAGAATTGTACAGACGCCAGCAGGTCAAGCTACCCGAAACTGTCAAATTTTCCCAATCAACTTTGAACCTTAATGGTTTAGTAATAAAGTTGAAAATCTATTAAAGAAATTTGACACATTGTAGTAGCTTGATCTGCTGGCGTCTGTACTTCCGTAGCTTAACACGGTCGCAGTTGCAAATCCCTTACCAGTATAAATAACAAGTCCGGTAGCCTGTCCGGACGCGACCACACAGCCGCTCCACAGTGTGTTCTCAATGTGCAACGAGTCGCTCTCTTCCTCATCCAGCCTCGTGCAAGTCCCGATGAACGCGTGAATGTCCTTCTCCGGCTTCTCCACCCAGAGCTGAGCGTTAATGTCTAGGAGATGCGCGTCTGTTGGCAGCTTTTGTGTTGATGGTAGGGGTATTCTGAAAGAGATTTGTATAACCTTAAGCCTCATATTAATTGCTACATTGGTTACTGCAACATCATGTGTTGCTGGCATCAATTTAAATGAAGTCCTCCAGACCGTATTTCTGCACTGAGATATTGTAGTGCACACGTGTGTGCAGACATAGGTGCACTCTCTATTCTCTCACTCCTATTCTCCGATGGGACGGTAATCCGACACGACCGGACAGAGATCAAGCGCAGGACCAGCGGCTTAACATGCTTTCCAAGGCCCATGCCTTTGACTTTGGACATGACTTGGAAGTTGGCGGTGTGTTACACCTATGTGTATCACCGCCAACTTCCAAAGTACGGGCTGTTACTAAGAAATTCCCAATAGAAAAATCTCAATAATACTTTTGCCCGACTCGGGATTCGAACCCAGGACACCACGTTTAACAGTCGCACTTGCGTCCACGAGACCAATGGGGCAGTCGAACCATTAGTATGTTGCCCGCAACATTAAACATATCATGTTGCCAGCAGCATGTTACCCGCAACACAAAAACATGTTGCGACAACTTTTCCCAATCAATACGCGACTTTACGAAACTATTATGTCTATTTTTTTAAGGAAAATCCGACAATAGGCCTTATTCATTCATTGAATAAGAGTGAATTTACGATGATAACCCAAATAAAATAAAATAAGGTGGGACATAGCATGTCCCTTGACCTGCTAGACCCAAAAGATAATCGCATATATTATCGGCCTCTCTGAGATGACTCATCCTACGTAAATAAAGGTCTATTACGCCTTTCGATCTTAAACGAAAATGTCTTAGGGGTTTATTCATAAAAGTTGCTTAAAATTAAGAGACGTTTAAACGTCAAAAATGTATGTAAGTAACGTTTACTACTACTTAAATAAAGGGGTTAATGCCTATCTTGTGTTCACCGAATCAGACGTTAAATGAATGATAATGTAATGCTCTATCTACAAGTTCAATTCACAATTCATAGTATTTATCTCCGGTAATGTTTGTCAACATTTTTATCATTCGTTCGTAGAGTGAGGAAGCCAGCACGAGTAGGTATTAATGAGTAATGCCAATACAAACAAGTACGTTTTTGTTATAGGAAGAAACAAAGTCTGTTATAGTTTTTAATATTAGCTGCCTAGCTGGTGTATTTTTCTAACTGAAGTGGTTAATGTGATGTTTGTTTTTCAGATAAGAATCGAAAAAGTGCTTTGTGTAAAGTATTTCATCACCACTGCCCTCAAAACGGTGAAGGAAAACATCGTGAGGAAACCGGCATGTCTTAGAACCAGAAAATTCGAAGACAAGTGACATCTACCAACCCGCTCTGGGCCCGCGTGGTAGGTTACATCCCACGCCCTCTCGAAGAGGCCTGTGTCCCAGCAGTGGGAACATTATAGGCTGATTATGATGATTTCGAGTCCATGAATACATGTATAATTGAGGAATGTTCCTCAAATACGACATTTTATCAAAACATCACCTTCCTAGCCTTTTCCCAACTAGGTTGGGGTTGACTTCCAATTTAACCGGATGCAGCTGAATACCAGTATTTGACATGGATTGGCCGACTATCTCACCTCCATAACCTAGTTACTGGGTAATACGATACCTCTTGATAAGACTGATTGTCAAACTACCCGTTGTTTCGGGCTTTTCATTACCCAAAGTCAAAGCATTTATTTGAAACAAAGCACATAAAAGGCACTTTTGAACGTCAAAAATTGCAGTAAAATACAATTGATACTAGTCACCTGTAACGACGGTCAAAGATCTACAAATGGCAGCGGCTTCGGGTGTCGCATATCGACACCTCTCCGTGCCTCGGAAATCACGTTAAGCCACTATCGTCATCAATCCGCGGACAGACTTCGGCAAGCGTAGCCTAATCTCCGATTGACCCGTGCGGGTGTCATTTCTTAGTCACGAGGGATCTCTTTATCAAAACCTTTTTAAACAGGTCCCTTGCATGCATTTGTTTATGTTAGGTCTGTGATTATGCATCTATAATCAGTACAGTACTTATGATAGTAGATATAATATATAAAGATGAGATAACAAGTAGTTTAATATGTTTTGTATGTCTACTAAATACCTGATAATAAGCAGATAATGGCGTCGATTCCCTTGTTCACAAACTAAACTAAATTTAAGTTCAGTGCATCTTTTTCTTTCTATTTCATTAAGAAAAGGACAGAAGATAAATATTAGTTTAGTCCTGTCAAATTAGTCAGCGCCTGACGTAAATTGACGCATTTTTAGTCGCCATGTTTTTAATCTCGTCTAATTTGTCTATGGAGTATCAAACTAATATTTATCTTCTGTCCTTTTCTTAATGAAATAGAAAGAAAAAGATGCACTGAACTCAAATTTAGTTTAGTTTGTGAACAAGGGAATCGGCGCCATTGATTAATTGCTATAAAAATAAAGGTCTAACCTCTAACCTGCCATACATTAATAATAATATTTTATGTTAGTTTAGTTTCCAAGACGACGTTTTTTATTTGAGTAGATAAGGAACTGATAGGTTTGTTTTATGATTCTTCACGGAATTATTTTTATGGTTACCGATTTTATGAATAGGGTAATTCCCGATAGTTATTTGACATTGAGCAATGTGGTATTGTCAAGAGCAGTGGTAACCCAGTGGTAACGGCCGCGACTAACGAGTGTAGGTCGTGGGTTCGAACCCAGGCACTTTACTTTGTGCAGATAATTTCATCACCACTGCTCTCAAAACGGTGAAGGAAAACATCGTAAGGACACCGGCATAACTAAGGACCAAAAAATTTCAGACATGTGACATCTACAAACCCACACTGGGCTTGCGTGGTGGATTACGGCCCATTCCCGCTCACAGAGAGGAGGCTTGTGTCCGAGCAGTGGGAACATTATAGGCTGATCATGATGATGAATTGGAAATACACCTTTAAACAAATAAATTTAATATTTGATTGATTGAATATGACAATGCGGATAGAAAAGGATTCTAACCACCAATAAATTGAACTCTTAATAAACTCAGGATTATCTCAATCTCACCTCAATTTCCAGTCAATCTCTCCATCCAACTGGTCGGTTCTTATGAACACGGTGCCCATCGTCTCATTGGTCCTCAGCAGTATCATGTCAGCGGGCACCCTCTGTCCTTTGTGTAACATCACAATGTCACCCACACGGAGCTCGGAGGACGCGACCTGTTCTGTCAGGAATGGGCGGTAGTCGGCTGCTGCAGAGTCTAGGACAATTCGCTCGTAGCGTTGACGATTTACTTCACGATCTCGGCTGGAAAAACGGAAATAATTTCATAATTTACATATTCAAATCCTAGTTTCCAATTTGATGTTATTTCCATTTAAACAAATATCAACTTTATGAGAGTGAAAATGAAGTTGATTTCAGAATGACTACTACTAATGATACAGTTATAAAAAATGTTTAAAGTTGTAGAGCAAACTGAACTTTATTTGTGGGTGTTAAAAGTTATTTTACCAAAAACACATATTTGTTTAAATGTTTGAAAATTAAATTGCGGAAGCAGGACACACATATCTTTGCTGTTAGGCTATGTGGAAATTTAAAGAAGAAACCGCACCATCTCCTCAAAATACTAAAAGCGAGGAGATCTGGAATCTCCAGTGGACCGGGTAAAACTCGTTTTCTTTGTTCAAAAACACAAGTCACCAAACGAAGGACGTTGGAGATTCAGCTCTTTATATGATCATAATACATCGAGATTACTAAAACTCTTAATTAACAGCCATTTGCATAAATTAAGCGAATTGTTCATACCTACGAGTTGAATTAAACGAGACACCTTTTCTATATACACTTTGACATTAATGAATTTTATATAATGACATTTGCCTACTTTGTAAAGTATTATATTTAATCATCGTGAATGTGAGGACTATGTGAGTCGTTTTATGATCTTCCTGTACCTACGAGTCGCAATAAATACTTTTTCTTTATTTCTTTAATTTTTTTTTTTGTTTTTTCTCTGTCAGTTAGTTTTTGTCATGGTCTGGCAAGTTGAGTATTATGCGGTGTACCCATAATAATATGTCCTTTCTTTGGTATTGTTCGTCGAATCGTAAAGCTCCTAAGTTTTAAGTTGTGCTGCACGATTACTGACAAATGCGTGCACTGACTGGGCAGGTCCACTCAATCTGTGTGGTTCTTTTCTCAAAAGACAATTTCAGACATCAATCTACATGGTTTTCACATGATCTGGATCACCACTCCCCATATTAAATATACTTAGCTAGTAAATATGGCCATTTTCCCACATAATAACGAACAGTAGGTCCTCTATGTTTGATACATAGATAGGGGATCTCCGGAAATTAACACAAACAACAAATGAAATTGAACATTCCATGATACTGATAATATTCAGTCAATAAACATCTGACAACACACGTTCCGCGCGTGTGTTATTCGCGGCAAGGATATTGAATTTCATGGAGCAGCTTAAGGCGAGTATAGACTAGAACATTTACTTGTAACAGAAAATCGAGCATTTGCCGTTTTATAATTTAACAAATTTTAAGTTTTTAATAAGAACACGACACTCCATGTTTTGTTACAACCTGATTTCAAAAACCAACGAGCGTATTGGTAAAAATTTTATCAAGCAAAGGCACGAGCGATTGAGAACGCACAATCATCAAAAATGAACGCAAGGTAGAAAGATTACAGGTAAATGCTCACTCGCCGTGAGCATTATGTCGAACGCAGCGTCGAGCATTCGTAAGAACGTTACTTATATGGAAATGCTCGGGAAAATGCTCTAGTGTATACTCACCTTTACATGTAGCCTGTCTAATTAGATTTAATCTGACATTGGGAAAACCCCTTACCTACTGATTTTACAAATGTAACCGAGTACCTACTTGACTCCACGATTAATGATATAATTGCAAGTTTGGCGCACCATGAGCAGTCAGCCCATCACGCTATGAGCTGTTATCACATAACAGGACACGAGAATTCTTGTCCTTTTGTGTCTTTATGAGAATATTAGTTACAGAATTATGTAGGTAAATCAGCAAGTTGATATCGCGGCTGACTGTCTAAGGTGCGATCATGCGATGGACGAACGCTTATTAGTGCCATGTAAAGACGCCAGCACATCAAGCTACTACAATCTGTCAAATCTCTTTAATAGATTTTCAACTTTATCGGTAAAGCATTAAGGTTCAAGGTTGATTGGGAAAATTTGACAGTTTCGGGTAGCTTGACCTGCTGTCGTCCGTACATAAAACTTGAATTCAAAGAATTTATTCTAATTCAATCATTCACAGGCACATTTGTTATATATAGTTAGGTACGGTCACCAAAGGAGATAAGTAACCAAGGTCATCGGATATAATTGAAGTTTTGAAAAAAGAACTTCACTTACCGATATCGTCTAAAATCATCAACAGCCTCTCTGAACAGCGTCACTGCGAGTACAAAGCACAGTGGTCCCCAATACGTGTAGAGGTATCCGATGCGAATGCTCGGGATGAACTGACTGACAGCCATCACCAAGAAGTACAGGTTCAGGAAGAAACGGAACTGCTCGAACAGCACCAGCGGTAGGAATGTGAGGATGTTGTATTTCTGGAAATAAAATTGACAGTCAACTTAACGATCATACCAACCCGCACTGGGTTCGCGTGGTGGATTACGGGTCACTCTCAAATAGAGGAGGCCTGTATCCCAGCAGTGGGAACATTATGGCTGATTATGCAAATTGATCATAGAAAGAAAGATGATTCAATGGCATGCCATTTAGTGGTAGGTAAATTGAAAAGTGGTAATCGCCGCCTGAATCGGCGACACAGTGGAGTTTGCACATTATGTGTTGCTCCGCAATTTCATCGTCTTTTAAAGGACGATGCTGCTTATTCGCATAATTATATTCGTTTACATATATTATACATGCGATACATTGCATATATTATAATAGGTCCTCTTGTAAGAGCCAGGTAACAAAAATAAACTAGATTTTTGGGCTTATACACTTACCGTCTTATTACAAAACGAGTTCTAACTTCAGACCGAGTCTAAACGACGACGTAAAGCTCTTAATGCAAAATTGACAACTTAGACTCGGGTTTAACGTTAGATTTTGTAAGAAGAACTTTAACTTTTTCGGAATAAAGTTCAGAATACAGTAACTGGGTCGAAGATTTAGGATAGGTCTAAAGTTAGAACTTGTTTACTACTAGCTCTAGTTCGAAATTAAAAAATGGATCGATGGTTTCAACCTGGGGGTCTACTACGAAAAGCAAAGTGCGAATGATCGGATCGGACCGACACATGGCCGAACCGAATATTATTGAAAAATGCGAAAAAACTTCGGATCGGCTCAGTTGGGTCGGGACCATAGTCAATATTCGAAAGAGTGTAGGAGTGTAGGATCGGGACCGACCGAACCAAATAGTAACTTCGTAGCAGGAAACGGCCGAAAATTCGGCCGATACGATACATTTACCACTTCGGAGTAGACCCCCGGGAACCGAGCGATAAGATTATCTATATGTCATGCTTACAAACACAAGAATACAATGATAGGAATACATCGCAATCGCAACAACAATGACGCGCGCTTGTGATTGGCTAACGACAGAATACAATGAACAGTCATTGTTGCAAGGGCGATACGGGCAAGCGTTGGCGAATTACTTCTTGTTATAAAATGAGGAGAGTTAGCACTAGATTACCATTTTGAGATCTGTCTGAACAATAGGGTGTTACTACTCAAATTTATTCATGTTTGGCTGAGAATCAGCACTTTTCGAACGTCATAGTTTCAAAAGACAGTCCCCCCAAAACGCCCGCCTTTCATCACTTCCTACTAATGAAAAGGTATAAAAATGTAGGAGATGGTGCAAACTGGAAGAAGGACGCGAGGGCTCGCGATATATTTAGATATCGATACCCATCCCGTGTGCTGAGTTTCGCTAGCTAATTTAATTTGACCCTGTATCATCATCATCATCTGCCTAGCCTTTTCCTATGTTGGGGTCGGCTTCCTTCCAGTCTAACCGGTTGCAGCTGAATACAGCGACTGCCTACCTGACCTCCACAACCGAGTTACTGGGTAATACGATACTCCTTGGTAAGACTGGTTGTCAGACTTTCGGGCTTCTGACGACCCGTAACGACTGCTTTGACAGTGCACGAATGATAGCCGGGACCAACAGCTTAACGTGCTTTCCGAGGCACGGAGGGTCTTGGTATGTAAAGATAGTCACCCATCCACGGACTAACCGCGGTAAGCGTAGCTTAGCCTGATCGATCGACCCGTGCGGCTGTTATTACTTAGTCACAAGCCCCTGTATATGACAAGGAAAATGTAGAACAACAGATCTATATGAAAGTTTTTGGAAGGGGAATTCCCCGTAATTGTCGCGCAAAACGGTTTTAAGTAAGCATTCTGATAGATACTGTGCCTGTGTGGTGCAGGAAATAAATGGAAGAATTCTTCCCCGTTCATAGGTGTCATAAAAAGCGAAATAAGGAGTAAGAGAGGAGCTGAAACGTCCTCCTACCGAACAAATTGTGATCACTGATAAAATTGTGCATTTCGCCTTGACCACCAATTGCAATAGTCATTGGGAGTGCCAGTGTCTGTCTAGTAGTGATGTAATAGTCTCTGAAAGTTTTTATCGAAAAAAATTGTATCGAGCTTAGCAACGAGTATATCGTCAATTCACAAAGTTACATTGGAGGAATCAGCTGCATCCGGTTAGACTGGAAGCCAACCCCAACATAGTTGGGAAAAGCCTAGGCAGATGATGATATTGGAGGAATGATGTGTTAAGGCAACGGTGATAAAAATTGAAAAGAATATGCTGAGATGGTTTGGTCTTATTGAGAGGATGAGTGATAGCCGACGACGGGAAGGACATATAATGACCTTATTGATAGTGTTCTTTATTGATAGTGTTCTTTATTGATAGTGTTCTTTATTGATAGTGTTCTTTATTGATAGTGTTCTTTATTGACAGTGTTCTTTATTGGTAGTGTTCTTTATTGATAGTGTTCTTTATTGATAGTGTTCTTTATTGATAGTGTTCTTTATTGACAGTGTTCTTTATTGATAGTGTTCTTTATTGACAGTGTTCTTTATTGATAGTGTTCTTTATTGATAGTGTTCTTTATTGATAGTGTTCTTTATTGTTAGTGTTCTTTATTGATAGTGTTCTTTATTGGCAGTGTTCTTTATTGATAGTGTTCTTTATTGCGGTAACATATATATATTGCGTATTGAGTACTTAGTTGTGAATAGCTATGCAGATGTATGAACGTAAACTAAGCAAAAGGAGTATACGAAAGGATCGTAGCAGGTGGCGTTCTGTAATCCCTGTCTACCTCCGTAGGAAGAAGGCGTGCGTTTAAGATGTATGTTGCTACCCGATTACAACCGTAAATAAATAATAATAATAATCCCCTGACCGATTTCGGTCACGGTGGCCCATCTCAACGGAAATTAACCAGGTTCGCAGGAGATATTATATTATAGTGCACAAGTGTGTGCGCAAACACAGGTGCACTCTCTGTTCCTTTACTCTCATAGTCCGATGGGACGGCAATCCGACACGACCGGGGAGAGATCAAGCGCAGGACCAACGGTTTTACGTGCTTTCCGAGGCACGGGTGTATCACACCATCAACTTCCAAACTCCGGGCAGCTACTGAGAAACGAGACCAACGGGGCAGGGAGCAAATAACCGTTATACCAATACCAGTATCAATGACTTTTATGTTCTAATTCCATCTGTACATATACCAGGAACGTTTTGATATTTCACTATGTAGATTCGTAATATTTTTATCTAATAGTACCTACATATGCCACGCTATTTAATATTTGCGTGGGATGTTATAATATGCCTGGTGACTCAACTGAGGAAAAGTAAATTTTTACGCCTGTAAGTAGACTTAGGTTATTCCAGTTTTCATGAATACTAGGAAATATCGGATAATATATACACATATATTGCAGTCATTGTTTGATTTTCAACTCTCGCCGCTGAGCCGAGCGTTGGAAATTCAGTGTACTTTTATTTAGGCATTAATTCAGTTGTAATCTAGTGTTATTTAAAACGGGCATTAGTCTGTTCACTGTTGATCTAATAAAGGATTTTTCAATAGGGACGCTAGAACTTTGACAGCGTATAGCGGCCACCTTGGTAAAGGGATAGATGTAAAATTTGGCGGGAATACAGATTTTTGTCGTGACATTTCACCATGAAACGCTACACGCTTCAACAACGCTTGAAATTGTTAAAATTTACCATCAAAATCAGTGCTCTGTTCGCCTAACGTTTCGTGCATTGCGTCCAATTTATGGCATTCATGGCCGTCCTACAGAGTCCACAATCCGTCGTTTAATGAATAAATTTGAGACAACCGGGTCGGTGATCGATGAAGCAGTGCCTGTACGTCAAAGAAACGCAAGATCGTTGGAGAATATTGTTGCCGTTGGGGATAGTGTGCGAGAAAACCCCAGGCAGTCCATTCCGCGTCGTGCGCTAGAGCTGAGTCTTTCTGCGACATCAACTTGGTGGATTTTGCGTCCTGACTTGGGTTTTCATCCATACAAAGTTCAATTAATTCAAGAGCTAAAACCCAACGACCACAGACAGCGCCGTGTATTCGCTGATTGGGCTTTACAGCACTTGGCGGCTGACCCTGCTTTCGGAAAAAAAAATCATCTTTAGTGATGAGGCTCATTTCTGGTTGAGTGACTTTGTTAACAAACAAAATTGCTGGAGTTAGAGCGACGAAAATGGTGTCTCTACACTCCGAAAAATTCACTGTTTGGTATGAATTTTGGTTCGGCGGAATCATCGGCCCTTATTTTTCCGAAGATGCGCAAGGAGCCGCGCTCACTCAATGGCGACCGATACCGGACGATGATAACAATTTTTTTGTTGCCTAGGATAGATGGTATGGATCTCACAAACATATGGCTCCAACAGGACGGCGCCACTTGCCATACTGCACGGGAAACATTAAATTTATTGGATGAGAAGTTCGAGGGCTTCGCATCTCGCGTGGTGGCGACATTAACTGGCCACCGAGATCGTGTGACTTAACACCGCTCGACTACTTTCTGTGGGGCTACGTAAAATATCTGGTCTATGTAGACAAACCACAGACAATTGCCGGCCTGAAGGCCAACATAACTCGCGTTCTTCGTGAAACTGAGCTCCATTTATGCGAAGATGTCGTCCAAAATTGGTCCTCCAGAATACACCACCTACAGCGGAGTCGCGGCGGCCATTTGAATGAAATTATATTCCATAAATAATGTCATCGAATTTCCTTTAAAATAAAACCAACACTGGCAATATCACTTAAACAGGTTGTTTTATTTCATTTCAAAGTTCGAGCGCTCTTAATGAAAAACCCTGTAGTATAGAAACAATCCTCCTGAGAAAACACTACAGCTAATAGCTGTTTTAAAGGAGCTCACTTCGAAAACATATATGCGTGTCACGCATGCGGGTACAGAAACATATACGAAACGGTGAGGTAAACCAATTTAAGGAACTTTGTACATAGGAATTTCAAGTTTTAGCTTTATTATTTTAAGTAACACATCCATTTGACATTTTAAGCTTTCGGTATTTTGAATATAATTGAAACAATCATTAGGAATTTAGATTTTAGGGATTTTGAACGTAGGTTATTTTACGTTAGTTCTTTTAATTTTAGATATTGAAATACGTACCCATCGATTTATATAGGACCCGTGTGAACGCCATTTTGAAAAAAAAAAAAAAATGGCGCGACAGTAGGTAGGTATGTTAGTATGTATGTATATAGAGAGTAATTGGAAATATACCCTTAAACAAAGAAAATAAAAATCTTCAATCCACTGATTAAAGATTTTTATATGGAGCTACATAAAAATCTTCAATGCACTTTCTTTGTTTTAAGGGTCTATTTCCAATTACTCTCTTTTTTTGTATACAATTTTTTGTTGTTGTAAATTTGCTTGATATCTGTTCTCGCCGGGATGGTACATTTATTCCAGAAAATAAAAATGTTACAAGCGAGTGGTGTCGGTATAGCCAGTTAAATAATAAAATGATTACAACATAACTTTTACTTTGTGACCTCCTTGTTAACATTCACTGGTCTGTGCAGCAGACTTTCTAATAGGAAGACATTTCTTATTGCAGATTATAACAATCTTACAGTAGCAGACGATGAAGAGATAACTAAATGATTCAGTTAGTTTAGTTATAGTTTTTTTTTTATGACAAAAATTTCCTTTTTCTAGATGTGTCAGAGTCTAGTGGATTGGCATCAGAAAATAAAACATTTTAAAATATATATTTATTTTACAATAAAAGGTTAAAAATTAAAATGCTATTATGCAAATTATATCAACTTTTGGGTAAACTCACAAGAACAAGCAAAGTAGATATACTTAAAAAAAAAAAAGAAGTAAAACACACAAACAAGGATAAATAATAAACAGTGTTTTTATTAAAAACAATGTTGTTTATCCTTGTTTGTATTTTTACTTCAGTTTTTTTTAAAAATAATTATCTCAAAAAGGTCATAACTGGGTTTTTTTAATTCACATAAACAATTCATGAATGGAGAAATATAACAAAGGAAGTCTAGATAGGAAAATCAAAACAAAACTGCTCACTGATGCTCAATAAGCCATTATTGAGGGCATTCAAAAAAGGTTCATAAGGTATCTATGTTATCATCAAAAAATACCGTATCATTCGGAAAACTATCATAACCTATGTAAAAAATTTCATATATTACCTTTACTCAACCGCCGTGAGATTTCGGACTGTGTGTGTTTGCTGAAAATCTTTAACAATACTATTAATTGTTCCGATATTCTGACTAAATTTAATTTCAACACTCCCATGAAGTGTAAGCGTTACAATCCACCTTTGCGCGTACCAACTGCGTCAACCAATTATAGGCAGAATTCGTACATTGTGCGTGCAAGCAGAAATTTAAATAAGCTTTGTAAACAGTACGATATAGATCCGTTCCTAACTACTGTGTCGTCAGCCAGAAAGTGCTTAAGCCGTGACTTTTTCATATAGTTCATTTTGTTATGACGGTTGTTACGCAGTGTGAGCAACATAGTAACTATGCTGTAGTATATGCTATGAATTTCCTTAGAATTTACTTTTTTTTTTTTTCTCTGTATTTTATAAGTGGAGACCTGTAATTGGCTTTCAGACTAATGTACTGTTCTTGATCTGTCTATTTTAGCTGTAAGTCTCCCATGTTATTTAAATAAATAAAATAAATAAAATAAATTATTGAGCATCAGTGAGCAGTTTTGTTTTGATTCATTTCTCTTTGACCTCTCTTCTCTTTTTTTATGCTGTGAAAAACCATGGTTTTTTCGCCATGTGTAGGCACGGTCGTCAGTGCTGTATGGATCACTATGGAAGTTTGTGGATGATACGGCGGCACTGCGGCACGTCGTCACCGTATACCATAGAACAGGTGGTTTGCCGTGTCATATACTAGCTCACACGAATATTCATCAGTACGTCTAGCGCACAGTACTGCAGAGAAACCGTGCCGTGTACAATGGGCCTTATAGTGTTAAAGAACAGGTTTGAAAATGTCTGGCCTTGGCAAGCAGAATTTACCGGTAAACAATTTCTGATGCACCTTTATACATAATTTTGCATGAGTAATTTTTCTCTGTTCCCAAAATTGAGCATATTTTTGAGTTGTCCTGCGATGCCATCACAAAAAGAAGAAAATGGTTTATTTTATACAGCATTATCATGCCCCATCCAAAATAAATCCAGATGAGAGGCTGAACATTATTATTTTATTTTTATTTTTGTATGAAATGTTACGAGACATTAATGGATTAACACTATGAATATTTACATGTTTTGTGAAAGACTCAACCTTTTTGCTGGTTGCAATGTCTGGCTCATAAGACATAGTAACCAGCAATCTTATAAATAATACTTGACTATTATATTATTAATAACTAGTTGTGCCTGCTACTTCATTCACATAGAAGTTGGAAAACAATAATGATCCACACCACTACCACCACCACCATGACACCATTGATCCTACTACTACTTTTATATTACTCTTAACAGCAGCAGCTATCTGCCAGTGGAAGTCCCGTCAAAATCGGTCCGGACATTTTGGAGATTAGCCGGAAAAATTGGACAGACAAAATTAAAACAATTTTTTTTTTGTTATAATTATCCCTAAGTATACAGTTTCATTTGCATTTAGTAAAAAGCTAGTAGTTATTTTGACTAAACAAACAGACACTTCAATTATATTTATTTGTATAGATGACATAAGACTATCTACCCGGTTAGACTGGAAGACGACCCCAACATAGTTGGTAAAAGGCTAGACAGATGATGATGATGATGTATAGATGACCTAAATTCTGTGTTAAGTATAACAATAATAATCTCTTATCAAATTCTCACATGGATGTCAACACATCTGTTTGCATACTCCTTGCAAGACTAAATGCATTAGGAATTATGTTTTGGTAAATTAATCCAATCTAATCTAACTAGCCCGTATTGTCCCACTGCGGGGCAAAGTCCTCCCTCTCCCTTTGTAATACTGCAAACATTACAATCTTAATTGCTTTTGTCATAAATCAATCAAAAAATGGAAATAATGATAATAGCTAGTATTCATTAGTAGGATGTAATTACTGTAGTGATCTTGGTACTAGAATAATTCAAATGAGAATTATTAATTCGAATGAAAATGTATCTTCTTAGTGGGTCTATATAACATTAATTATGGCCTAATTACAGTAAATTATATTGATAAACTTTACTGACATGTTAGGTTTTAATGCATTACTCACAAGTACACAAAATGCGTAGCTCATTATTGAATATTAGAGGCCTCTATGGCGTTTTATGGTGTCGAACAGTTGAGAAATTGTCACTGACCTGATTACAGACATAGTTAGGCGGAAAGTCTTCGTCAGGCAGCTGTCCCAGATATATAGCTCGAGAACTCAACTTCTTCTTACGGAACCTCCAAAATTGTAACCTAGAAACAATCGATTATAACATAATGCATGCGTAATTATTACACCAAACAAAGAAATATTATAAAAAAAAACGTTTACCTTGACCATAAGTATTTCTTTTTGGGTCTCGTCAGCAACGGAGTAGTCTCCATTTTTACAACACAATATGTATTACGTTGTTTTTAAACTGTTCACATGATATTAATCTAATATGAATAAATTAAACTGTTTTTATCAATAAAAATAAACGCAGCTTGAACAAGTATACAAACACAAACCCTCACAATGACAGCGAGGCGTAAACTGTCACTCATGTCAATGTCATGTATGCCATAGATCAGAGAGGTCGATAGAGATGACCCAAATCCAGAATTACGGTTTTTTTTAAGCCAGAAGTGAGTGACGACTCCGGACAATAATTCAAAAGACGGACGGATGGACGTTGTTTCATATGCCTCAAAAATAGATATAAAGGATGAAACAAAATAGATATCTGAAAGGCATCTTTTAGATTTTTAGCTAGGTAATTATTTTCTCTGAATTATAATTTTTTGCCAGTGGGACTTTTGGAAGAGAGTGGTCACATTTAGTAGGTAAATAAATATGGCCGTGTAGTAGTGTCAGGGCGTGTTTAAAGGCTTTAGCCAGAGTTTATGCATTAGTTAAGGTTGAATTGACATAAAAATTAATTTAAAAATAGTTCTAGTGTTCTATCAGTGTTTTTATGTGAGAAATAATGAGTGTGTAAGTAATGACCAATTAGATCAATGACTTGGGAGTGTGTACGGTGGTTGACATGTAGGGGGAGTCGGGGAGTTGGGGCTTCGCTGCGTCGCGGTCGGTTCTCTCTCTCATCTGCGCTTGTTAGAAAGTAAGACAAGATGTGTTTATAGTAATGTTTATTTGTACGTAGTTAGTAAAATTGCGAGCTACCGTTAATTATTCCACAATTCTTGCCGTCTAGTGCGAAGTTTTGTAATACACAGTATAAAGTAATTAAGTTTGCAAAGTTTCTTATTAGATTCTGATGCGCCGCGACCGTCGGAGGCAGTGCGTCTGTTGTCTCTGTCGCGGCGGCCGGGCACACCTCCGTTGACCTATTTTCTGGTTATTGCATTCATCTAACTATTTATGTCTTGGGGTGTAAAGTGGGCCGCCGGTTTTGCATCGCGTATGCAATAATTCCTTTTGCTCCTTGTCAGCCACTGTCACAGCATGTGAACCTGAGTTAATTGGTCATAAATAATGTAGTTCTTATTAAAAGTGTAGAAAGTGATCTGACATTATCCTTTTAATTGATAAGTGTTATGCAAATGGGGAATAATTGAGATGTTCTATTGTCACAGATATTGAACAAGAGGACAGTGTTTAGTGCTAAGTGCAGTGTAGTTAAGATGGCATGGTATGTGCCGGCCAGGGGTTTGGGTTTGACAGACAGGGACAAGACTGCAATATGATGGACTCGGACCTGCCGCCTGGTAGTTGCAACTCTACTGGACATCTGTCCACAATCGGATACCATACATTGCCGGGTAAGTGACAAATCCTTAACTTTTTCTTTTTATTCTTAGTCAAGATGTAGAATAAATACTTCTAGCATATAATTATTCTATCTACTGTATTCATCATCAATTAGAATTAATTATATTTTAATCCTTGTGTCCAGCTACCACAGGATAATTTTCCTTCCCATGTAATTTAGCTAATTACTTAGCCCTAATGCCCTAATATTTTCCCTTTATAACATTATAAGTACTTATAATTAATTATTGTGTGAAGCATTATAAAAAAATGGGATAAAAAAAATATGTCCTGTATTCCTATGCACAGTTCATCATCATTCTCCTGCCCTTATCCCAATTTATTTGGGGTAGGCGCAACATGTCTTTTTCTTCCATACTTCTCTATTCCTATGCACAGTTATCGTTTTTTATTATTTAAGTACATAATTGAACAGCAATTTCCTCTAAAAACCTCATTCAGTAAACAATGACCATTCACAATATTAGTCCAACATATTAGCAAGTTAAATTTTTCCAGTACTCTGTATGATATCAGAATGTAAACATGAAGACAGGCACTTTTTACATTAACAGTTTACTTGTGATAAGAGTGCTGATAAGACATTGCATCTTAAGTGATGTGATTTTCTGTTCACTATGATAATTTAATAAACTTTGTGATAATTATATAGACACAGATTTTATGTTATATCTAATATTTTGAATGAAATATAAATAATTAAAATTATATTAATTTAACTTTTTGTTTACTTATTATTTTAATAAACGGTCATTATTAATGACTTTATTCCAAGACCAAATGAGATAAACAATTTATATTTTATTTTCTTCAAGATGACAGTTTTAATCTCTACTTTGGGCAAGATGGGCCATAAATTATATGCTCACAGATAGAGATAAAGCTTGAAGTCATGCTGTTATCTTTATTGGACCATTTCATAACTTTTGTAAGAACACACTTCCAAAATACTTTTGGAACTCAACAAGTATTTTTAAATCAACATAAGTTTTGTTTACATAAATTGCCTATAATGACTAATATTAGGCAATTTATGTAAACAAAACTTATGTACTTAATGCTGAATTTCTAATTAGATTTGTGTTCACTGAAAAACTTTCAAATTAATAATTAATATATTTTGATTATCACATGCAATCAAATACTAATCAAGCTAATACATCAATAAACAATATAAACTTTTAATTGAAAATAATTAATTCTTATCAGATACGATTATGATATCATAATCATATCAGATAAGGATTAATTATTTTCAATTGGTAATTTGGTATGGTAACACAGCAAAATAATATTACATATGAAATAGGTCTATTTAAACAATATAAAATTACTTTATAATTTCAGACATAGTCACATTTATGTATTTACCTAGATTAGAAGCCACAAAACTAAAATAAAATACTCTATGATGAATGCACTTTATGTACTGACATCTATTTTAGTAGTGATGGTTTTGCATTGATAAATGTTGTAAATTTGAATTGAAATAAATAGCTTTTGATACTGGATATTTACACAGAGCCATTTACCATCATTCCAATTTATTAGGGGTTGATGCAACGTGTCTTTTTCCTCCATACTTCTGTATTAGTCGTCATATTTGTAGTCACCCCGTTTCTAACCATATCATCATTCACACAGTCCATCCATCATTCTTTGGTCTTCCCAACAAATGTGTGAGACATAGTTACATTCATATCTTACAATGTTTGAGTTTCGGGTATTTACCTACATAAAAAACCACAAAGCTAATAGGTATCTATTAAAATGTATGATGAATGAACTTTACCTTTATGTACTGAGGTCTATTTGAGTAGTGATTGTTTAATGACATCACCTAGGTACTGACGTCAGCACATCAAGTTACTACAATCTGTCAAATTTCTTTAATAGATTTTCAACTTTATCGCTAAAGCATTAAGGTTCAAGGTTGATTGAGAAAATTTGATAGTTTCGGGTAGCTTGACCTGCTGGCGTCTGTACATAGATTAGTCAACAAAGTGCTAACTTCAAAGTAATACTGCTTTGAAATTAACTATTAATACTGCTATGAAATTAACTATAGTATGCAATTTGAAGTGACGATAGAGCCTACTACTGTTTGAAACAAAATATAAAGTGTGTTTCATTATATTTTAACATGAAATTAAATTAAAACATTGTTATTTTGTATTGTTTGCTGTATTTTTTTTATACACTGTATTTTTGTGGTGTACAGTGAAGTACATGTAAATAAATAAGTAAATATGAGTCACATAACAATGTTTTAATTTCATAGAGCGTGTTTAGATGATTTTTAATTTATTAATAGTTTATCTCTTGGAAATAAACTGTGGCAGAAATATTCTCAGCAGTCAGAATAGGTCAGTTTTACATACATTTACATAATTAATTGAACATTTTGTTTACCGCTTTTAAATTGAATGTAAACAACAAAGATAAGCATCTTTATCAAGTAAAACCACTATTTTATTAAGTGTCAATTAACTAGATACTCAATGCTGTTTCCACCGCGATACATGGGTGCAAAAATAATAAGTTGTATTAAATGACCAGTACAATGTGGCTGGTGTGGTTGGGCAAGTTGTCGACATAGCTCACGGAACAAGCAAGCTGAAGTGGCGTTAGGCCGGCCATATTAGCCGTAGAACCGATGACCGTTGGGGTAGACGTCTTGAGTGGAGACCGCGAATCGGTAAACGTAAGGTGGAACACCCTCAGGCTAGGTGGAGCTACGATCTTCGCAGGATGGCTGGTAGCAGCTGGGTGAGAGTTGCCGAAAATCGAGTTGAATGACGTGGAATAGGAGAGGCCTATGTCCAGCAGTGGATTGCTATAAGCTGATGATGATGACAATGTGGGTGTACTACAGCAGGTACACTTCTGTCCAACCCTTCGACCACACAGGCGTGACCGCGCGCGATTTCGAGTGCGCTATGTCATGTTATGTGTAAATGGCCAGGTTTTAAAAGTAAAATAGAACTTTTACAATCCAATACGAAAACCTTTTCTAAATACGAGCTTTACTACCCCTTTAACCGAGTCTTTCGGCACGTTCAAATAAACGTGGAATTAATTTCCGAGTCAAAGGTCGCGAAGTAGAATCGTGAGGTTTTAAAACTAGGGCCATTTTCGTATTCGGTTCTGCATGAGCCGGCCCCCGGTTAGAATGTAGCCCGGCCCCCGAATGCAGATCCGGGAGTTCAGGTCGATCGCACTGTAACCCCTCCTAACTTGACCTGCGCTGATAACTGCACGCAGTAACTTCGCTTCGTACAATTAGAATAATCTCATTCTATCTCTCTTTACCAATCTGTATGTTCTCGTATCGAAAATGTTGAAATGTGGTCAAAATAAGATTAAATCTAGCCTTCACCTATCCGAATAAATATTATATTAAATCTTATCCATTGAAGTCACGTCAGAAAACAACGAACGATCAATCTTGTTTCCTAAGATCACGTAATAAATTCCATTGTTAATTTAATCTAAAGTTATAATAATGCATAAATAATATCAATTTGCCAGCTTGTTGTTGTTAGCTAAGATCAGCGTCATAAACTCGAGTATTATAAGGCAAATAAAATAGTATCACGGCCGATCTGAAGGCGTGATTCGTGTTTTAGCGAGCATTTATCGCTTAACGGTGCTGGCTTATCAACTAGGATTTTATGAATAAAATATACTGTTGTCCTTAGGCAGGAAAGTTTCTAAACACCCTGTCCCTAAAATTCTGGTCAACACAAAATGTAAATAATAATACGATGTCAAATCAAATGTACAGCTCTTTTACAGTTATTTTACTGGTGATAGCAGCAACCTTACTGTAAGGAGAATAAAGATCACTATTTAGACAGTGATGCAAAATCAGTGGTAAAATAAGTGTGAAAGGACTGTATCTGCTGCGATGATTGGCCAAACTACAGCCAAACAGGACGTGGGATTTGACAAACCGAGCGATTTGACAAAACATTCAGAAAACGACGGTTAAGCCTTATTTACATGGTGCGATTTAATTGCCTGTGGCATACCATAAGTTGAAGCAATAATAAAAGTTGCACCGTCTAAACACTGTTTTATAGTATAGGCAAGAAACTTGCATCGTTTAAATGGAGTTTTAGTCTGATAAGCCCGCCTTCGATCCCTAATCCCTATCTCATCTGAAGGGCAATTCTCGTAATTTTAAGAACGTTCACAGTCCTGATCTCAGTCTCAATCTGTCAAAAAAACCTCTAAATGCGCTATTTTTTTGACAAGTTTTTGTCATTGTTTGTCGCCTAGATGAGATTGAGATTAGATTTTGAACGTTCTGACACATTGACATTCTGATGGTAAACGATGATGCGGCAAACGATATTACACACTTGCCTAGAAGGAACCTAATCGAGAATGAATATTCCCAGATATGTCTGAAATTCCCGCAACTTCGCTCTCTGACTGTGGTAAATCCAAATCCTACGAAAATCGACGAACCGTTCCATTTCCGGGCAAAGTTCACTACCCGTACAGTACGTAACTTAAATCATCTTGTTCGCCGTTCTAAACACGGTCCAGTGGCTTTCGATCTTTAGGTGTTCCCGTTGAATGAATAGTAGAAAGGAGTCAGGACATTTGATACGTAGCGTGTGTTTCTGGTTAGGTGCTGGCAGCTAGTGTGTTTATTTATGCAATAAGTACGTCAACAGCACAGTATACATTTAACACTAGCTTCTGTTCGCGACTTCGTCCGCGTGAATTTTCTTGCTCCCCCGACCCACCCCCTCGCATCGCATCGCATCGCATCGCCTGCCCGCGCTATTACTTAGTTTTCGCTCAGCGTTCTTTCTGATTTTTTTTCTTTTTTTGCTGGGCTCCTAAGGGTCGGAGCGAGATGTTAAATGGTCTATAGCCTACCTTAAGAATTAGGCTATATGCAAAAAGAATCTTCAAATCCGACTTTCCGTTCCTGAGGTTAGCGCGTTCAAACAACCAAACTCTTCAGCTTTATTATAAGTACAAATATAGAAGGATAGATTAGCTTAAAACAGAATTTAGGTATTACACAAATAATAGGCAAAAAGCCGATTTTTTTTTTTTTTTTTTTTTTTTTTTTTTTTTTTCTGTTGGGATCATCATCATCATCAAATGACTCCTCCCGCTCTGGGTGGAGCGGAAGGGAGTGTCAGACTCTTACTGACTAAAACCCACCCATGTTCCTTCCTTCGCCCTTTCGTGGCTAAGGCATTAAGTCCGCCTTTGTACCTTTTTGTGTGAGAAAATATTAAATAAATCCCAACCAATACTGGCACATGGTTTGACCATGACCTGGAGAAGGACATAGGCTCCTTTTCATCCCGGATTGCAGACGAAGTCGCGGGAAACAGCTAATAAATAATAAATAAATAGGCATACGTTACGTAGTGTTGTACTGTCTCGTAGGTATTTGTCAAGCATTTACAAAGGGCACTCAATAAATGTCACGTACTGTAACTAATCTCCTCACATTCACGAAGATTGAACTTACAAAGTAATTCGAGTAACAATAGAATTCATATCTAATCTATGTGTACCGAGGTACACCACGCGCTTGCTTGTCTAATTGAATTTCTAAATACCGTGTCATGCTATTTCTGTAATTCACAAGTAGACAAAAGAGTGCTTCTTCGTCTGTTAACATACATAAGTGCGTTACTATAGCATGTTTCTGCTAACTGTATGATTCCAAATCTTTCGTTGGTTAGTTTCACAGGGTTAAGCAAATTTTCTATCCAATTAAGTAAATATTACAACAGTCAGACGGTTTTAAAGCAAAGCATTTGTGTGTGTCTTTCTTTAACTAGCTTCAGCCCGCGACTTCGTCCGCGTGAAATTTCTTGTTCCCCCAACCCCAACTATTTGTACATTTTCGCTAAGCGTTCTTTTTTACCTTTTTCATTTCGCTCGATCCCTTACGAGTCCCAGCTTGATGATAAATAGCCTATAGCCTTCCACAAGAATTGGGCTATCAAATGCTAAAAGAATTTTTCAAATCCGACTGGTAGTTCCAGAGATCAACGCGTTCAAACAAACAAACTCTTCAGTTTTATTATTAGTATGTCGTTTTTTGAAGCAGTGGTCTTGAATCTAAACGGACGATTCGTGTCTACATCTGTCCTTTACGACCCTTTCGCTATAACGTCTTATTTCCTTCTGTACTAATAACTGTTCTTCTTCAGGACGTATGCACCACTCCGCCAGCACACCGGCGGGGGTGGATGGCGCCGGCGGCGGCTCCCGTACGCCTCCCGCGACCCCCAAAAAGGGCGGCAAGATGCTCGCCGTCAGGGTCCAGATGCTGGACGAGTCCATATCCATGTTCCAGATACAGGTGAGTCGAGGATCTGATCTAGATGTAAGAGTAAGCAGATTCTAACAAACTCAGCTTTAAGCTGGACCAAGCTTGGAATTAACTCAGACAAGCGGAAAATATCAGAAAGCCAATTCTCATAATTTAAAACGTTCAAAATCCAGTCGCAGTCTCATCTCGGCGACAAACATATGTCAAAAATGTAGGGAAATTTGAGGTATTCTTGACAGATTGAGACTGAGAACAGACTGTGAACGTTTTTAAAATTACGGAATTTCCTTCTCAGTTCACGTAACCACCAACTTTGTCGACCATTCTAAACGAAATCGAATTCTAAATTGGAAGCTTCGGTTATTCGAATTCCGTATTGGATATATCAATGTTTTACGGAAATAATGGTAAAAAATAAATCGCATAGCAAAGCAATTAACCGGTCACTGCGTACAACCATAAAGCGTTTTTATGAAGATATTATTGAAACTCGTTAGACTCTAATAGAACCTTTTAATCCGGTGTTGATTCAAAGTTCAATCTTATAAAGATATTGACATTTCAGATCTCGTTATTATGTAGCAAGAAAATGGCTGTCCCTATCTACATATTATAAATTAAAGTCGGTTTTCGTGTCTCTCTGTGTGACTGCGTTGTTTTTCTAAACTATACAACCGATTTTGATGCGGTTTCCACTATCATTTAGAGAATTTATCCCGGAAGGTTTATAAGCAACTAGCTTCAGCCCGCGACTTCGTCCGCGTGAAATTTCTTGTTTCCCCGACCTACCTCGTCGCATCGCATCGCATCGCCTGCCCTTGCTATTACTTCGTTTTCGCGTTCTTTCTGACTTTTTTTCTTTTTGCTTGGCTCCTTAGGATCTTAGCGTGATGTTAAATAGCCTTCCTAAGGAATTAAGCTGTCAAATGCAAAAGATGTTTTCAAATCCGACTCCCGACAATTCCCGAGATTAGCGCGTTCAAACAAAGTCTTCAGCTTTACTACTAGTATAATTAGTATATCGATATTAATAAAGTGTAGCAATAGTGATGTTTTGTGAAGTCGAAACCGTGCGAAGCAGGAGGTCTACTACGAAGTGCAAAGTGCGAATGATCGGATCGGACCGACACATGGCCGAACCGAATAGTATTGAAAAATGCGAAAAAAGTTCGGATCGGCTCAGTTGGGTCGGAACCATAGTCAATATTCCAAAGAGTGTAGGAGTGTAGGATCGGGACCGACCGAACCAAATAGTAACTTTGTAGCAGGAAACGGCCGAACATTCGGCCGATACCACTTCGGAGTAGGCCCCCAGGTTCGGGTCGCTAGTTCTTGAATAAAAGCTTCCTATCCTGCGTTATTAGCTACGGTGGTATTTAATACTTGCGCCATGTCAGCGCTTTTGAACGTATGCACTCCTTTCTCGCCTTTGCAAAACCGTACTGAAAACCCGAGCGGAAAATAGCTGCAAAATGAATATAGAAAACTGCTATGTTACCTATCTAGAAAACATTTATCGATCTTTCTAGGTATCCTGAAATAAGTTCGGAAAGTAGTTTTGTATACATGTTTCCTTGAAGTAGGTAGTTGCAGAAGTTGCATGTCCATAAATTCCTGATTGCCTGAATTTATGGGAATAGTAATAAAAGTTTAGTGAAAGCTTAAACTACTGCCATCTTCCACGAATTAATCGCTCGCTTGGAGATGCTTGTTTGAAAATTCTGATGAAAAACTAGAAACTATGAACCTATATCCATTTTCCAGGGAAATGTGCTTGTTGAAAATTCAGACGAAAACCTACAAACTATAAAACTACTATCTTCATTAATTTACAGTGTTTTGTTTCACTGACTTGGGTTATATAGGCGAAAAGCGTTCTAATTTAATTTCTCTTAGGGCTGATTTTTCAATAGTCAGATAAATACCTGAAGAATAATTATGACAGTTTGACATATTTACTATACAAAAACTGTCAAACCGCAATATTTGGATGTGTGAATAAATATGTGGCTTAGAAGGGTATGACTACCGAGATGACGACTAATAGAGTAGTATTGAAGAAAAAGACATGTTGCGTCGACCCCAAAGAAATTGGTATATTATGTATATATTGGGCAGGAATACAATGATTACCTCAAAACCCTTAAAATGTCATAGAAAACGCACGACCCACATATTTAAGCTCCTCCAAATTACAGACACAGTAACTTCTAAAAAATAAGGATATTATATTAAATACCCTTTTTTTTTTTTTTTTTTTTGGGATGGGAAATCATCAAATGACTCCTCCCGCTCTGGGTGGAGCGGAAGGGAGTGTCAGACTCTTACTGACTAAAACCCACCCATGTTCCTTCCTTCGCCCTTTATGTTCCGGGGTAGCGGTGACCCTTTCGGACAATCCCGCTGCCCCGGCAGGCTTCGGCCCTGAGGGGCCCCTCGTTATGCTGACATCTCTTTGAGGCGCGCGTGGAACACTTACGCGCCGTCCGGCACGGGCCTGGTCCTGATCGGGCGGTGAGCTACCCATTGCTCTCCGCCCGCAGGCCCGCGCCTACGGTGGCCGGTAGTCGTCTCTCGACTCCCGACGCCCGGGGCGTCTCCCGCGGCGGCTGGGACGGGAGGCTCTCTCCCTCATCCGTCCCGCCACCTCCTTCGCTAGCATGACTGCTTCGCAGAAGGAGGCGACTGCCTCCCACTCCCTCTCGCTCCGGACCATGGCTTGCACCAGGTCCGGGCGCGAGAGGCCGCCGCCGCTGCCGATCGCCTCCACGAGGACACGGCGGTGCTCCGCCCAAGCGGGGCAGACCTCCACCGTGTGCTCCACCGTGTCCTCTGGGCGATCCTGGCAATGGTGACACCCGGGCGTTTCCTCCCGCCTGATCATGTGCAGGAACCTCCCGAAACTTCCGTGTCCGGTGAGGACCTGCGTCAGGCGGTAGGTGAGGGCGCCGTGGCGCCTCTCTAGCCACTCCTCAAAGAGGGGTCTTATCGCCGCTATCGCGGCGTGCCCTGCGCTGGGTTGCGACAGTCGCTCTTTCCATGTCGCCATGAGATCGAGCCGGAGGTCCGTCCGCTCCGCAGCAATTTGCCGCGGGAGCGGACTTTCCCCCCGGCGTAGTGCCTCCGCGCGCCACTCATACAGGCGCGCGAGGACTATCGCCTCCAGATCCCATGGCGGCAGTCCGGCAAGGAGGCTTGCCGCCTCGCGCGAGATCGTGCGGTAGCCCCGGATTAGCCTTACGGCTACCACCTTCTGGGGCGCGTTCAGGTAGTGGGCGGCTCGCCGCCGCAGTGAACGCGCCCACACCGGGGCCCCGTATATGGCCATGGACCGCACGACCCCCGCGTAAAGCCTCCGGCAGGAGGCGTTTGGCCCCCCCAGGTTGGGCAAGAGCCGCTTGAAGGCGGCCCCAGCCCGTTCCAGTTTGGGGGCCAAACGTCGGAAGTGCTCGACGAAGTTCCACCGGCTGTCGAGGACGAGACCCAGGTATTTCATCGTCGTCTCGATGCCGATGTGAACCCCTCCTGCCGTTAGTTGGGATCCCGGTGGTGGCGCGTTCCGGGGCCCATGAAACGTCATGGCCTCGGACTTGTGCAATGCCACCTCGAGACCCAACTGCCGGATCCTCTCCACGACTATCGCAACCCCGCGTGTCATCGCGTCGGCCGCCGCCTGATGCGACCTCCCCTGCGCCAGGACCAGCGTGTCGTCAGCGTAGCAAACCACGCTGACGCCATCAGGGAGGTCGGCCCGCAGCACCCAGTCGTAGCCGATGTCCCACAGGAACGGCCCCACAACCGATCCCTGCGGGACACCGCACGACATCTCTCGCCGGTTCCACTCCCCATCGCGACCGGGGTAGCTGACGGCTCTGTCCGTCAGATACGCCTCGACTATTCGACGGAGGTAGGGCGGCACTCGGTGATACCGGAGTGCCTCCACAATGCAGCTCCAGGGCAGGGTGTTGAACGCGTTGGCGATGTCGAGTGACACCGCCACGACGACCCCACCCCGGGACACCGCGTCCCCCGTCGTGAGGGCTCTCACGCGCATGATGGCGTCCACCGTCGAGCGCCCCTTGCGGAAGCCAAACTGGCTGTCCGCAAGATCCGGCCCCGTCCTCACCAAGTGCCCGACGAGGCGGTTTACAATTACTCTCTCAAAGAGCTTGCCCACCTCGTCGAGCAGCACGATGGGCCGGTATGCGGACGGAGAGTCCGCTGGGCGCCCTGGCTTCCGAATGAGGACCAGCTTCCCCGTCTTCCAACGAAGCGGGAACTGGCCTCTCTCCAAACATGCGCTTAAGAGCGCCTCCAGTCGAGGCCCGAGAGCCCTCGAGGCCAGGACCCAGGCTTTACCTGGCAAGCCGTCGGGTCCTGGGGCGGTATTTTTGGCCTTCAGCCTTCCTACCGCCACTCTCAGTTCTACCCCGGTCACTTCAGGGATGTCGTCGTCGTCCGCGTGGTCCGCTTCGGGCACCGCAGTTGGCGGAGCCATGGGCGGGGGTGTGTGCACCCCCCGTGAGGGGAACAGAGCGCTCACCACCTCCTCCACCAGCTGGGGGCGGAGACTCTGCGTCAGCGGGGGGGCCCAGGTGCGGAGTTTATTCCGCACCATTTTATAAGGGCGCCCCCACGGATCTCTGTTCAGAGTCTCCACCATCTCCTCGCGGGCCATATCCTTGGCCCGCCGGACAGCCTCTCGGAGGGCGGTCTTCGCCGCTCTGTACCCCTCGTACAGCTCCGCCTCCGTGGCTTCCGCATCCGGAGGGCGGATGCGGAGCCTGCGGTGCCTGGTGTACCGGTGTCGCGCGTCGACGCACGCCTTGCGTAGCGACCCTAACTCGTGCGACCACCAGTACACCCGACGCCGGGCGCGTCCCGGCCGGACTCGGGGCATTGCCACGTCGCAAATGTCGGACATGGCCTCCCGGAACCACTCCGCCTCATCGTCGATATCGGCAGGCCTGTCCGGTGATGACACCCAGGCCTGCACGATCGAGGCTTCCAGGAGGAGCTCCCGGTCCAGCTGCTTCAGCGCCCACCGCGGACCACTCGGGGCCTGTCGGACCAGCGCGCTAGAGGTCTGGGTGGAGACGTCGAACCGGATATACCGGTGATCGGAGTAGGTCTCCACCTCCTCCATGACGCGCCAGTCAATGACACGCTGTGACAGAGCGGGGCTGGCGAACGAGATGTCCACCACCGACTCCCCCCGCATCCGCACACACGTGGGAACAGAGCCCCGATTTAGGACGACCAGGCCTGTTTCCAGAGCCCAGTCCTCCACCATCCTGCCCCGCACATCCGTGCAACGGGAACCCCAGGCCAAATTCTTGGCGTTGAAGTCCCCGAGCACTAGAACGGGGAAGGGATGGCTTCCGGCGACGACGACACTCAACTCTATTAAAGAGTTGTGGAACTCGGCGAGAGTTCGGCTCGGAGAGAAGTACACTCCCACTACTACAATCTCTCCGAACCGTGCTGCTACGCACCCCTGTCCCTTCGTGACGCATTCGAGGGACGGGGTGCCGGCGGCGGCCGACGAAATTATGGCCACTGAGCCGCTCAGGTCCTCCACCCAGTCATCCCTGGGCGGGACAAAGTACGGCTCAGCGACCACGGCGATGTTAATCGACCACTGCGCCACGCTCTGGAGCAACAGGTCCTGAGCGCAGGCGCAGTGGTTGATGTTCGCCTGGAGGAGGCGTAATGGAGGAGCCATTACTCCTCCATTTCAGCCCCCTCCCGGGCCCCCTGTGAGGGCCCCTCGCCAGAGATGGCAGCGGCGGCGGCGGCGGCGGCGGCGGCGACGGTGGCGGTGGCGACGGCGGCAGAGGGCCTGCCCTTCCACTTCGCTCCGGTGGGCGGAGCGCAGGGTTTGCTCCCCGCCCGGTGATCGGCCGGCTTGCCAGCTGCCGCACATGCGATGCAGTGCGGCGCGGCGTCACACGAGCCGGCCTTGTGTCCGGGCTGACCGCAGCGGAAGCACAGTGTGCTGCGGTCTACCTCCGAGGTGCACTGGACGCCAACGTGGTGCCCCACATGGCATCGGTAGCACCTCAGAGGCTTGGGTTCCAGCAGTTTTACCTGCGCTGAAACCCAGCCCACCAGGAGCCTTCGGCCCTCCACAATCGTTTTGGCCGCCGTCACGGGGCAGCTTACCACTAGGGTACGCATGCCCGTGGAGTCTGGCCGTATGGTGCCGGCCTTCACCTGCTCGGCCAGACACCCGCCCGTCCTGACGACGGCGGCCACCACCTCTCCCTCCGTTACGGAGTCATCCAGGCCCGAGATGCGCATGTCTGCGCACTTGACGGGCCTGGACACCCGAGCCTCCTCCGCATCAAGGGACGCCCTTAGCTTGTCAGCTAGGGCGTCAGCGGTGGGGCCGCTAGCAGCCCCGGGGATCTCCAGCATGCGGGCGCCAGTGGCGGTCACCCTGTGCCGGAGGCCCCCGGTGATCCCCAGCTCCCGGAGGTCCACCGTCGCCCTCGCCTTCGTGAGCACGTCACCGTAGGTCACGCCCCTCTTAACCGCGTCCGGCTGTAGTGTTATCACTACAGCCGCGGTCTTCGGGGCGCGAAGCCTGGCCGCTACGGCTCGCTCCTTGCGCCGCTGCCTTTGCGCCTTCTTTCTGGCCGCTTTGGCCGCCTTTTTCTTCTCCCCGACCACCTGCCATTCGGCGTCGGTCGCGGGAGAAGTGGGAGGGTTTTGCGGGCGGGACGTTGGCTGTGGGGCCTTCGCCTCCCGCGCCGTTTTTCCCCTCCTCTGGGCCTGTGCCTGTGCCGGGGCTCCACCTGCCGCCGCCGGTCTGGCCGGCGCCGGTTTGCCTGACGCCGGTTTGGCCGACGCCTGGGCCCGAGACGGCCCGGGTTTAGGGGCGGCAACTGCCGCAGCGGCCGCATACGTGGCCGCCTTCGGCCCCGGGGCCTTTCTCCCCGCCAGGGTGGGGCGCAGCACTATGCCCTCCAGGACGGTAAACCGCGCCTGGAAGGCCGCCAGCTCCCGCCGAACCAGGCTGAGGACCTGGTTCTCCTCCGGGTCGGGCTGGCTCAGCGGTTTTGCCTGCGCGCCCCCGGCGACCCGCAGGCCGGCCAGGTCTGCCCGGAGCCTCTCGTTCTCCTTATGGAGAAGCTCCGTGGCGTTTGTCAGGCGGGCCACCTGCGCCCGTAATTCGGCCACTTCGCCGGCCGAAGGGCCGGTGTAGTTGGCCGCCTCCGCTGCCGCCATAATGGAGGCCGTCGCCGAGACTATGGCCCTGTTTTTGGAAGCCTGCAGCTTCTTCAGGGCCACGTCCCGTATCGCGGCCTCCACGACCGCCGCAAACCGAGGTTTGCTTCGGTCCTCCTCGGGGTTGGGGGCGCCAACCGCATCCGCCTCGTCGCCCGAGGGCCCCGAAGCATACTCCTCCGAGAATTCGGCTGCCTCGCGAGCCGTGAGCCCCCTCCCCTTGCCTCGCTCTCGGACTCCACCCCGCCTACTGGTGGGGATCTTCCGAGCCGAGGCCAGCTCTTCGTCGGAGGACGGCCCCTGGCTGTCCCCTGACCTTGGCCGCTTGCTCTTCTTCGCAGCGGCCACCTCCTTGGCACGACAGGGGCTCCCTGAGCCTCCCGTGCTCGCGCCTCCAGATGCGGCGTCGGACTCCGACCCCGCATCACTCCCCATCTCTTCTGAAAGTTTTATTTTAGTATTTGCCATATTGTTCCCACGAGTATTTTCATGTTTTACTTGCTCAAAGAATAATGGTCCGCACTAGCGACTAAATCAAGCTACCCATTAGCCAAGCTTACAACCTCCCTCACGGTGCGCCGCCGCTTGGAGGTTTGGGGAATTTTTTATAGAGGTTAATCTTCCTCGCGGTCCGGGCGGTTAAGCCAAGACCCTCGACCCCCTTCAACAGCCAGAGACATGACCTTAACTGTCTCCGGGGCTACGAGATTGGCAGCAGTGGCAGAAGGGTTGCCCCTCCTGCCTGCCCGGCGGCAGGGTAAGTGCACACCGGGCCCGCTCTGACCCCCCACAGTTGTTGCTCTGCTACTCAGAGCGACCTGTGTGGGGCGATCCTCTTGGCAGAACATTAGCATGCGGACAGCGAAATCCCACTGGGAAATAATCCCAATGGGAAATCGCTGCCCGCACCCCAGGATGTACCGGCCCGAACACTGGTCTTCCCCTAGACGTATCCAGAAAGGAACCCCAGTACCCGGGCACACGTGGAGGTTTTCTGCCCTGACATCCCATATTAAATACCCTTACGCCCCAAAAATACGGACAAAAATTAGACCCTTTTTATTCGCAGTTTTATTTTTAGATGACGAGATAGGCTGTTACAACGTCCCGCTGGTAATAAAATTTTTATCAGACGGCCTGTAGGTGATTAAGCGGAACTTCCTCTTGCCTTGATAACTTGCCCCGGCGGTGATGGAGGTGGGTTATTAATACTCCTTGAAGAGATGAATATTGAATGTGATATCAAAGCCGGCAACGTCGTAACATGTAGCGAGATTAATCGTTTAGTGCTGAGGCTTATCTTGAGAGTCTTAAACATACGCTGCGTTGTAAAACTAAGTTCTGGATCGTGTTTCTCTCCAATTTTGGACTAATTTACAAAGTCTAAATCCATTCACCCAGATTCTAAATCCATCTTAAGGATTTAGAATCTTAAACGTTATTGTTACGCTGACTATTTGGTGTTATATAACAATAAGCACACAATATATGCCATTCTCATAATGCTCATGCCGGAAACAAGACACAAATAAAAAGAAAAGCCCATTTTTGGCATGTTCATAAACTCTGGACTGCGATATGCTTAGTAAACAGATATAATTTTTCTCCGGTTTGGCATACATTCACTCTTGAACCCGATATTGCATCTGCAAAATCTTACAAAACAACAGCAGAAATTGACGTTCGATTTGATTGACTAAGTCGGAACAAACAAACGCCCGTCCCCCCGAGGTCGAAAACGTTACTTACGTCTTTCCATATACAACAGTCCGTTTACTTATACAGCCCTTCGATTCCGCCCTTCATCCCTTCTGTGTACTAATGGATGGCTCCCTTGAGGGCCAGTTAAGTTGCACCTCGTGAATTGGAACAACTAGGTCAAATATCTATCATACATATAAACTGTTAAAGAAAAGGCTGTAGAAATCAGTGACCATATTGGGTCCCGATATCAACCGGCTGAAGCCTTTCAGGACAGTTCTACGCCATAAATGTTAAAGAAAAACGAATAACACTTTACAAAAACATCAATTGCAACGCTTATTAGAAGCTCATTAGAGTACTAACAAGTGTATATTACTCCTAATGATGTCAGCCCATTAAATTATGTTCATGGAAGTCATTAGGCAAGCCATTAACGTATTAAATATATTTTCATATGACTGAACGCGGGACTGCTAAAGCTGTAAATTCAGCTAATAACCAGAACATTTGGTTAATGAGCTGTGCGAAATTAGGATGCATGAAGCACCCAGCCGTAAATATGGAACATCAATTTATGGTTATAAGAAGGGGAAGTCCAGAGAAACGATAGACTGCGTGAAAGATGCTATGAATAGAAAGGGGGTGACTGTACTGAGAACAGAGACATATTTACTCAAGTCTTCTTCCCATAGGGTAGGTAGAAACTGCAGAACGCCACCTGAGCTAATAGAAATGTATGGTGGAAGAAGACTCCGAATACACTGAGATAAGGGCGGGAGGATGATACTGATGATTTATAGAAAAAGTAGGCCTATAGAGCGTCATTTCCGTCACTCGTATGTCGGCGGCAGCCGTCGACGCGTAGCGCACCCCGTCGACAACGTGCCGCTCGTGTATTTGAGTAAAATACACGTGCCGCTCGTGTATTTGAGTAAAATACACGTGCTGCATTTTCGGTTTAAAGAAATTTATTTCTCATAAGAACATACAGTCCGCTTATAATGAGATACAAAGTAATAAACATAAATACAGTGACAATACAAATTTCCTCCAGAGTATTAGCAGTTATAATGCACTTAAATGTTTCTTCAGCTTATATTTAAACATATTTACGTTATCACACTCTTTAATGTCGTCCGGTAATGCATTGAACAGATGTACTCCTTCAAATAATATAGTCTTTCTACCGTAATTAGTGCGAACGCTGATGACTTCAAGTTTGTTTTTATATCTATTTCTCAGGTTATGTGACATTGTTTTTTTCTTTAGTTGTATGTTAGTTTGTATTGAGTTAGAAGTTATGTTTTTAATAAGAATGCAGGTGTAATAAATGTATAGCTGTCTAATATTTAATAATTTAGTTTTTTCGTATACGGTCTTTGTTGGAGTAAGATAATTATAATGGAACAAGGTTTTAATTATTTTATTCTGAACTCTTTGAAGTGAATTTAAATTAGTGACTGCTGCGGAACCCCATATCTCAACTAAATATTCTAAATGCGATTTGACTAACGAGTTATAAATTAAAGTGCGTACTTTACTTGGAATGCAGTTTGCTATTTTCCGTAACGCTCCCAATAATGATGTTAATTTACTTCTGAGATGGTCAATGTGTAATTTCCAGGTTAGTTTATCGTCTACCCTCAATCCAAGATATTTTTCGTTAGTTGATCGTTTTATTATTTCATTATTTATTTTAAGAGGCGAGAAGTCTGGTATACGTTTATTTTTAGTGGTAAAAATCATGAATGAGGTTTTTGATGTGTTAATTGTAAGAAGGTTGTACTTTAACCATTCGTTTAATAAATCAAGGTCATGTTGAGCATCTTTTATAATGTTATGAATTGATTTGTCAAAGTAAAAGAGACAGGTGTCGTCTGCATATAGTGTTAGGTGTCCTATTAACCCTATTTTATTAATATTGTTTATATAAATTAGAAAAAGTAATGGACTGATTATTGAACCTTGACCATTTTGTCGACAGCAGCCGCCGACTCGTTGACGGCTGCAGTTGCTTCTGCCGTTGTACGCGTGTGTATGAGCACTTACCTGAGCGACAGTCCTTTTTACAAATGGTCACTCAAATATCAACTTAGAATACAATATACTAAAGTAGATAACTGATTAAATGGCGCTGGAATGTAAATTATCTGAGATTATGAAAACTGCTATAGGCACCTTGTGGTTTCCTGATTATTCGTTCGCGTGCTCAGATGTGTTGGTGCATAATAAAGGTGCTTAGTGTAGGCTCCTGTTAATTTTGGTTGGCAACTATTTTGAATTTGAAATGAGTCTTCCGTGTATGGTGTGGCCGTGCATAATGTAACCGCAACCCGCAAGCCCTGCCTTACCCGTTATCTCCCAAAGGACATGCGACACAGAATTTATAGTTTGAAGTTATTTATGTTTGTTATTCTGTAACTTAGCTATCTTTGTTAATGTTAGGTAGCTCTGAAGTTGTACCAAAAATGACTAAAGACAAAGACTTTTATTCGTCGGGTATAGTAGGTATATGGATAAATTCAGGACACATCCGCCGCTAAAAGCGGCATACAAATGCTTCCTACTAATCCTACTAAATAATATTAATATTATAAACCTGAAAGTTTGTATGGATGGATGGATTTTTGTTACTCTTTCACGCAAAAACTACTGAACGGATTTGGATGAAATTTGGCACACAGATGGTTTATAACCAGGATTAACACATAGGATACTTTTTATCCCGATATTCCTACGGGGTGAAACCGCGGGGCGCAGCTAGCATTTACAATATTAGGTACACGTGGGTATAAAACTTAACTTATATAACTTATATACTACTTATACTCTAATGAACAATACAAAACACTTATACTATGGACAAGTCTCAATTCTTTTCTTTGTATCATGTCATATTTTGTCTCAAAATTAGCTAAACGGTAGTACTGTAGTAGGCTTAAGTAGCAGTAGCTGCTGACCTTTATGTTATAAGAACATTTTGATATTGCTAAACGCTCTATTATCTTCCCGGGTATCCTAACCGGCTTTCGATTTTAGAGTTCTGATTTTTTTTTCTCTAAATTCTCGAACCGAAACACGATTTTCAGCCGAAGCCAAACCGTAACTCATGAAATAATTTGACTAAATGCTGATTTTGCAGTCATCAGAATCCTATCAAAAACAATATTTTTGTCAGATTTTGTGCGAAATACTGTCGGCCGAAACCAAAACTGCGGCCGAAACCTTATTTTTTGGCAGAAACTGGCCGAATCCGTAACCGAATCTCGGTCGGACACTAGTCTGATATGCAAAAGAACATTATTGTCGAAGCAATTTAGTCGCAAAACTCAATGAGCGTGTCATCATTAGAATGCAGTTGACATTTTGACGCGATTTTAAAATAACCTGAATATTCCGGTGTGACCGCTGCTCATCATCATCATCATCTACCTAGCCTTTCCCAACTATGTTGGGGTCGGCTTCCAGTCTAACCGGATGCAGCTGAATACCAGTATTTTACATGGATCGACTGCCTATCTGACCTCCACAACCCAGTTACTGGGTAATACGATACCCATTGGTAAGACTGGTTGTCAGACTTTCGGACTACTGACGACCCGTAACGACTGCCAAAGATCCACGAATGACAGCCGGGACCAACAGCTTAACGTGCTTTCCGAGGCACGGAGGGGTCTTGATATGTGAAGATGGTCACCCATCCACGGACCAACCGCGACAAGCGTAGCTTAACCTGATCGATCGATCCGTGCGGCGGTTATTAGTTAGCCACAAGCCCCCCATGACCCTGCTAACGACGTTTATTTCCCGCAATCAGCGTGTGGCCGACATATTGTCACGAGTAATTTGCCATAACAACATATGAAACAGCTATTCATCATGTATATTGGTCTCCCCACAGACAGATAACGAATCGCGCTGGTAAACTGGCACAGGGTAAAAAAATCACAATTAAAATTGAAACCATTTTCTGCTTCGATTGTTGTGGTCTGGTTCTAGTTAAACAAATGGGTGTAAGGTTATTTCAATAATTGTCTAGAATGATTCACTTATTATCTTAGAAGCTATAATTTCTTTTTACAAATTAATTAAGGGCTTGTGGCTAAGTAATAACAGCCGCACGGGTCGATCGATCGGGTTAAGCTACGCTTGCCTTGCCGCGGTTGGTCCGTCGATGGGTGACCATCTTTACACACCAAAACCCCTCCGTGCCTCAGAAAGCACGTTAAGCCGTTGGTCCCGGCTGTCATTTGTGGATCTTTAAAAAATCGTTACGGGTCGTCAGAATCCCGAAAATCTGACAACCAGTCCTACCAAGGAGTATCATATTACCCAGTAACTGGGTTGTGGAGGTCAGAATAGAGAGGTCAGATATGCAGTCGATCCATGTAAACTACTCAGCTGCATCCAGTTAGACTAGAAGTCGGCTTCTAGTCTGACTGGATGCAGCTGAGTAGTTTGAGTGGTTGCATAGCCGTTTCCCAACTAGATTGGGGCCGAACCCAACATAGTACAAGAACAGATGCAGACAGATGTAGGCAGATGATGAAATGAATTAGACATCTGTAGCAAAACTAGGCGCAAGCCTGTATTACGGTTATAAGCGCCACGACCCTCAAATAATAAACACTTAAAAATACCTATCAAGTAGAGATGTTGACATATTGTAGATTAAAAAAAAAGTAATGATAAATAACATAATAATTCAACAGTTTAATTTCTATTATGAATCCGCCACTATTTTCGTCATCAGTTCTCAAACTTTAATCCTCATCTCACCTTTTCTGTCCCCTCGCCTGTGTCATTTCCGAGCACTCATTGGCTGTCTATCTACCTGATGTAATTAATCCCTTAGTCATCTATTACGACACTTTCTATCCACCTGACATTATCTCTTAATTGCCAATTACCAAGACCCATGAGACGCTACGAGGTTCATTTATTTACACGAAATATTAATTTCGCGGTAAGCTTGGTATGTTGGTTTTTGCTAAATTATTGCTAAAGATCTTAATCAGTAAAAGAAAAACTTTTAACTTATTCGGCAACAAATTTTGCTTCGCCCATCGAATTCATACGCTCAAATAACTATTGGCTGTTGATAAACATAAGAGCTCAACTGTTATTAGATGAGACACAATTACTTTTATATTGTACCAGCCTATAGGAGGCTTCTCAAAAGCCGAGGGGATAGCAGATATCTCGATTTTCCTCTGTTTCCCGTCCGATGCAGCAATTTTTGGCAGTCGGGAGCTCCCAGTGGGGACATTCGGGGGTTACACAAGCTAGGATTACGCTCAGTCCGGAATGGTATTTACTGAGGGCATGCCTAATTCCCTGTGTATACGTATCTGAGTTAGGTTAAATCCATCTACTCTATTATGATTATGCGTCAGGAGTTACGTTTGCGCGTTGAATGAACAAAGAGTAATAATAGGTAATTTGCACTAACAGTCAGGCAGGACGATAATCATGCATCAGTGTTGCAATTTCGAAAATAATAGACACAAATTACGCGTGTCGAATGGAATATTTCTCATTATTTCGTAATATTAGCACCACATAATTCCCGAAGCTGAGAGGAACCAACATTATGGCCAATGGCCGATGGATTCAGAGTAAATTACTGATGCTGAATTCTCAGTACACGGATAGTTTTCAGAATTTGAATATTTCGACACCGCCGGATAAACTGAAATAAGTTTCCATTCGGATGAATATCCGATGAATACTTCCGGATGTTTCAGCTTAAAATAATAATATGGGCACCTAGCATCTACAAAATACAATGTTTTTTGTTGGCCGGATGATATTCCACATTTTGTATTAGCTACATTAAGTTTGATAATTTTATCATTGTATTTTTTGTCGGCTTTGGAGTTGATGATATATTTTTATATTTATACAGATGCCTATTATTTCAGTCGGACTTTGAGCTTGAATCATAAGCTCAAGTAATTAAAACGACATCAAAATCGGTTGTTTTTCTTGTATTTTTATAACGACGAGTTATCTCCGAACCTTGCGCCATGGATTCACAGAATTGAAGACCCTGTACTACCTACCTATATTTTTGTAATGTGTAAAAATGCGGTAATGGAGAAAGTCCCATTGTAATCAGCCTATAATGGTCCCACTGCTGGGACACATGCCCCTTCTCTTCGAGAGGGATTGGGTCGTAATCTATCCACGAGCCCAGTGCGGCTGGATGTCACATGTCTTCGAATTTTTGGTCCTAGGATATGTCGGTTTCCTCACAATGTTTTCCTTCAGCGCAGCACTGACTTCAGAGCAGTGGTGGTAACCATTGCTCTCAAAACTACGAAAGTAAAAGCCCTTTAAAAAAAATAGAATTATCACGAAACAATGGCTACATCCCTACATAGATGTTAGCCTCTTCATCAAACCAGCTATTCATACGATTCAGTTCTGAAACAATGAAGGCGGACGCGACCCGATGCCATTTTTCAATTATCTAGCGTAGGCCACTCCAACTTTGCCTCAGGCCAGTCGATCGTTATTCCGCCATTCTACAAACTTTGTCGACTCTTATCCTTCTCGCATTTTTAGAGGCGTTGGAAAATGTGGCTGCCTGTGACGTAACTTCTCTTAAATTAACGATATTGGAAAGGTGAGTATAAACTACAGCATTTACTTGTAACAGAACATCGAGCATTCGCCGTTTATAAATTTTATTAAACCGCACTTCGAACACGACGCTCGATGATTTGTTACAACCTGATTTTAAAAACCAAATAGCGTATTCGTGTAACATTTTATCGAGCAAAGGTACGAGCGGTACGTGTAGGTCCGACATTTCAACAATGGACGCAAGGCAGAAATAAATGTTACAGGTAAATGCTTGAGCATTACGTTGAAAGCAGCGTCGAGCATTCACAGAAACGTTACATTGCATGGAAATGCTCGAGAAAATGCTCTAGTGTGTACTACCCTAAAGATTTTTCAGTTATTGTAAATATATCCCTTCTGCAGTACCGTTACAGAAGAAGCTTTTGTTGTACCCATATCTTTCAGATTGTCTGTCAAATCTTGGCCGCAGAAAGTTTATTCGCCGAGGAACCAAGCCAAGGACCTTGCTTTGTACAAGTAAATGTTTCTGTGCATCCCTCAGCCAATCTCGATTACGGACCATTGCCTTTTTCTATTTATTTTTTAAGAAATGCAAGCTATTTAGTTTTTCTCTCAAGATATCTCACGAGGTACAACTTAACAGCGTACAAAGTTTATTCAAGTATAAAGTTGAATGTACTTTATTTATTTAAAGTCTCCAAGCCCAGCAGACTGAGAAAAAACAATTTCGAGAGAGACTGCACTTTGATAAAAATGGATCGTATAAGAAGCGGTGATTAGCCCTTCAAAAGGTTATTGATTTGTGCTATCTGATACTCGGCGAATTGAAATGTTTGGAGGTCAGCTCGCGAGTAAATATTACGATAATAATGTGAAGCTTTCAAAGAATTTGTAAGAGGAGTGAAAAATATGAACTCGCAGCAAAAAAAAAAGATGAAACGGTGAAATCTTACTTTTAGCTTTTACCTAATTATCTCCACACTTGCAATGGTCCCTTTTTAACCCAAGATCTCTCCAGGTCTCTAGAGAGCCAGTCCTCAAGATTAACTAGGCTTACGTTGAGTCCAACATCCGTTTTGCTTTCTTGAAATTTACTAAATGAAACTTCTGAGTACACCCTTGTCGAAATTCGATACTTAATTAAACATATTTTTCGTCTTGTCGTTAATTAATTGGATGAAGGCTGTGGGTGAAAATCGCTTGCTGGGACGTCTCAAATCCGCTTTACATTTCGCATTTCCTTTCCAATCAGACTAGACTTAATGCATGATTGCGTTTCAGCTAATTCAATTAACGTTTGCAAAACTAATTAGTTATTTCTTGAATCATAACACGAAGTCCATTAGTAACTGACAATTATATCGTGTAGTCACGAAAATGCGTTAAAAACGATTGGGCTTTCAATACTGTTCCGCTTTTTACACTTGTTTCTGCAATAACTATTAGGTATTGGGCTTTGGAGTTTCTTTTCTGTCAGTTTGTTGCAGTTCACTGCTGAACATATACTTATTTTTCGTCGTCTGCTCTGTCTTTGCAGCCTTCTGCAGGTTATCAAGACTAATTGAGATCACCCGTTTTGAAATTAACATGTTTAATCTGGGTAGGATTAGCCCTTTATAACATGCCCACTATGACATGGGAATTTAAACCGTCATTAGCAAACTGTATAGTACGACATAAACACATTAATTACCATGAATGCCGAGCTGTTCTGACATCACTTTCAGATGCAAAACAAACCGCTCCTAACGACAGCACAATAATTAACGAGAGCGCATTAATGATGCCACGTCTTCTAAAGGTCACAGTTTAAATAGTTGGAAAGGCGCTAAATTATCGGAAAAGGGCTAATTATCACTCAGACCAGTAAACAACACTCCCGGTGACCTGTCACACTGCGTTAGATTAGCATTCACAATACATTAGGCGCGGTCTAACTAATTCTGCGCGCTGTCAGTCATGCATAGACTTGTGCTGCGAAACGGGCAATGCTTATGTCCCAAACTGCCTTATGTTGTTAGGGATATGTCATTCATGGTTGGTGGGTTTGGTATGCAGTTCCGACTGTTTATCGTTTGACGATCCTGGGAATATTTGTAATACTTCGTCAATATTAACGGTGATGTAAGTTTTTATGCGTTAAGAAGTTACATGATATATCGCAGGCATTCTCTGCTATGTTTCTTAAACACCTGGCTGTTTTGAGTGAGGACTCGGGGCATATCTCTTTTAGCATTAGCATCTTTTGCTGAGATAATTGATGTCGAGGGCAGCTACCTCTGGGTTTAGGGGATAACTTTTGAAGGTTTTATTAAGGTATGATGGATGAATGATTAGTTTTGTTATGTTTAAAAAAGGCATAGTCTTGAGATTTTTTTTGTTGTTGTTATGCTTTACTTATAGAGCAATAGATTCGGTAATTAAGATTTAGCTACCTACTTTTAAGCAGTATGAATATCAAATTGTAACTGAATTGAATAAATATCATTCTACTTTTTATCCATTTGTATGTCGAAACTATAATCATTTCTAATTTGAAATTCTATAGGAATTGAAAGTGGTGTTCGTTTATTGTTTTCCTTTCATAAAAAACATTGCACGAATTGAATCTAAACCCTCCATATGCCTTTTCACACACAAATCCAAATTTCATTCAAGAATTACCGCTTGTAAGCAAGTTAAATAGACATAAATGCGAGTAGAATTTACGCAGCACTTCGATGCGACATTCACTGGCTAGGATAATGGTTTAACGACGCTTTCATTGTCACATGACATCCTTTGTGCGTCAGTAAACGCTGTTAGCCTGTCCAGACTAACGTATGGCGCGTAGTATACGTATACGTAACGTAGTGCGTATTGTTAGTGTATGTCAGTGCACTGGTGCACACACTCATCTGTAGGATCTGGGGATGGTGATTTGGGGATGGTGCGGGCACAAATTAATGTAAGGCCATAGGCCATCCATTTTCAGTGGTGGCCCAATGATAACGACCGCGACTTACGAGTTGAAATTCGTAGATTCGAACCCAGACACGCGCTTTATTTTGTGTAATTTACACATTTCTTTACCACTGCTTTCAAAGCGGTGAAGGAAAACATCGTGAGGAAGAAGTCTTAGCATCAAAAATTCTCAGACATGTGACATCTACCAACCCGCATTGGGCCCGCGTGGTGAATTCCCGCCTATTCCCTCTTACAGAAAGGAGGCCTGTGTCCGAGCAGTGGAAACATTATAGGCTGATTATGCATCTATGTTATAAATAAATAATAATCAATATGTTCTATAGTCTGTTCATTTTATGTTGGTTGTAGAGACATGCTATGCCAAAAGAAAAAAAGAACTTTCCTGTTACAGTCGATGCGTCCGGAAAGCTAGAGTCCGTTTCCCGAAAGAAGTCCCGCGGCAATAAATGGAACTAATTATTATTATATAGTTAGCAACATTCCTACAACAACTCTCCTACCCCAGACACCTTTCTCTATTTAAGAATGTGCATTTTATTAACCAATAACCAAGCCTGCTACTCGTATATGATGTCGAGATAAATAAATAAATCTTCCGTCCTACGACAGTGGCGCCGCGTCTACGAGACTTCTTTTGTGAAACGGACTTTAGGCTGGATTCCCTTTCGAAAAGTCAACCATGGCTAGAAAGATTACATGAACGTAAGTGCCCCCGCAAGTTATAGCTTGTCATCAGACCTTACTTAAAGAACTGATAATGCAATATGACTAACATTATGATTCTGACGAGTAGTTTTCACGAAGTTTAATTATCGTCTGACCTCTAAAACCTCATAGTGTAGTAAAAACTAGCATGTCTAGTTAAATACTTGTTACTACGCAACCACAAGAGAATATTCCTTCATCTGCTAGACTATAATATTTAGATGAGCGGTTTATTGTGTCACAGGACAACGACCCTTACAGACCGCTAAGCTAATAAAGTCTTGGGTGGCCTATTTGTGATATGAGTATGCACAAGGCTTATTGCAAAATAAGCGAGTTGCGGCAACACTGGGCAACACTCAAGTGATTTTAATCGCCCGGAAAATTCTGGCTTATTGCCATCACGAGGAGTGGCAACGAATTTTAAACAGTTATCACGTTTTGCCGGATTTGTAAGGCTATATTTTTTTAACTTAGCATAAGCATTAAGCTCTTTCCCGGAGGATTACTATAGCTTTGTTTGAAATGATTGGTTTGGCATACATGCTGAAATTTGTTCCACCAATTTGCCAAGAACTAACAATCACTCGTAGTAGTTAAACTTTTTTACATTTTAAATAAATTGCATGGATTTAAAGTGTCGTAATGCAGTTGTTTTTCATAATTATAATCCTCCTGCCCTTATCCCAATTTAGTTGGGGTCAGCGCAACATCTTTTTGTCTTCAATACTTCTCTGTCACGGTGTCTCTGTAGTCTCTCTTTCTAGCTCTATCATCTGTCACACTTTCCTACCATCGTTTCTTTGGTCTTCCCCTACTGTTATAGCCGTCCAGGTTCATACAGAGATTTATTTATCATGTCAAATGTAAACTCTGTGTTGATAGACCCAAGAACTATCCAAAATAAAAGCTCATATCGTTGCTAAGCATTAGAGGGCTTTGAAGGTCCGTGGCATCCCCGCTGTCGCCATTTTGATAAAAAGTCAAAAGGGTGGACACGCATGAAACCTATACAGCTATAACTCGACGTATTCCTTGAAAGGGGTTATACTAGGGGTCATTAGCAACTAATTTAGTCCAGTTAACTAGGGGTCAAAACTTGATGGTTACCGAGCTGTGTCGGTTCTTCGATTTTTTTGAAAATTTTGGACTTGTTAGGGGCTGTTCATTTATTACCTAAGACAATTTTGACCACTTTCTGACCCCCCTCCCCCTACGTAAGAAAAAGTAAGACTTGGATGAACCCCCTCCGCCCCCTTTCAATCTTACGTAAGATCAGTATCTACTGAAATTACAAAGAAAAGTGGCAAAAAAAAATTAAAACCTATAATTGAAGTGAAAACTTCTTTAGCGGTGTTGAACACTTTTTTTGTAATGGGTAAAAAATGTTAAACTCGCGTCAGGACACGTGACCTGATTGAAAATTCGTAAGACGGTTGAAGTGAAAACTTCTTTAGCGGCGCGGCGTTGAACACTTTTTTTGTAATGGGTAAAAAATGTTAAACTCGCGTCAGGACATGTGACCTGATCGAAAATTCGTAAGACGGTTGAAGTGAAAACTTCTTTAGCGGCGTTGAACACTTTTTTTGTAATGGGTAAAAAATGTTAAACTCGCGTCAGGACACGTGACCTGATCGAAAATTCGTAAGACGGTAAGTTTTCACTTCTGCCGGCACTCCCGGAGTGCAACCCGTCGTTTTTTGTTGCTTACATTTGTGTTCTTACGTAAGAATAATCTGCACCCCTCCCACCCCCACGTAAGAGAAAATAAGACTTGTTAGGACCCCCTCCCCCCTCAAATCGTCTTACGTAATAAATGAACAGCCTCTTAAACAGTTAATTATGAGGAAAAACAACTCTAATTCAAACATTTAAAAAATTAAAAATTGATCAAAAAACACATTTTGCAAAAATTTAACCATTAGTTACTATTATTAACAATTGGTTGAGTTTAACTACGGATAAAAAAATCGGCCCCAAGCCCTATTATCTTTACTGCGCAGTAAGTACTGTTTACAACTACAACGCCCGAAATATAAATAAATAAGGGACGCTAACATCCGAACTATTCAGCCATCTAATTTATGTTAGCACTAAGGAATAAGGACCCGTCCGATACATGGCATTTTTATTCATGGCGACTAAATGTGTCTCACGATGGTTGATAAATATGTATGAGATTGTTTGCGAAGGCGTACTAAAGATACTTACGTGGACTGAAGATTTCATTGAGACGGAATACTGAACTTGACTGCCTAGTTGGTCTAACGGTCGCAAGCGCTCGGCTAAGAAAAAGTATTTATTGTGACACGTACAGGAACAGCCCGGCAGCCCGGAGTCTGGATTTGTGGCCGGTTGATGGCAATAGCCTCACCCCCTATTACATGTGACTTAAATATAACTGGTGAAATGTGGATGTACAGACGCCAGCAGGTCAAGCTATCCGAAACTGTCAAATTTTCCCAATCAACCTTGAACCTTAATGCGTTAGCGATAAAGTTGAAAATCTATTAAAGAAATTTAACAGATTGTAGTAGCTTGATGTACTGGCGTCTGTACTATAGGTACCCATCTACCTAACCCTTCGAGAAATACAGCCGTGATGTTATGTTAGAACACTGAACTTTTTTATTAGTTTTTAGGACCGGTCCTTGGTCCTTTCGTCAAAGGTAAGGTAAGGTAAGGTAATTGGTTGTCGACTAAAGAATGTTCATTAGTTCTGTCCTTACAACATTGAACTAAACTGTGGGGTAATTGCGCAACACACTAACAGTAGCAATGGCTTTCAATTTGACAGTTCAACAACATTAATTGCGTTATTTACGTTGTTGAGCACACAAATTTTTCGAACATATGAAGCAATGGATTAGTAATATCCTTCAAAATTATTCAGATTGTGACTGAAAGTGTTACGCTGGTTGCTAAGGACCGAATATCGTTTGCTTCTTGAAATGTCGAGTGTAACAAATGGACGATCTAAGAGAATATGTTCAGTATTCGAAACAGAATACAATTATGTATTTGGCCGTAACACATCGCTCATCGTAACAGCAAACATTTGTGTGACATCACAGATTCTTCATGTGTAGGTGCTGACAAGTATTTATTTCTACTTACATAACCGTTTAGATACAATGGAGTATTTGCTTACAGTATCTTCTCTGATGACATCAGACTCCTTATTTGAACTCTCAGAAGCAATTCGAATTCTAAAATGGGTGGAATTGCCAACGGTAAATATGTTCGCTTTTATTTAAACGATGTGTCTCCCATATTTCCATAACGGTGTGGCAATGGAATGAAAACACTGAATGTATCAGCTGTTTATTTTCCCGCGCAAGTCGTAACCGTTGAATGGGGATAACGATGGGATGCTCGTTGAAACGACTGCAGCTTAGGGTTGGAATATGGCAACACGTATGCAGGAAAGTGGTTTTGAATGGCTAAAGTTGGCTATGAGCAGCTTGGATGGAAATGGCAACAAAAATACATAACAACATTGTAAGCTTTTCAAAAAACCCCAAAATAGAGTGAACAGATATCTTCAGGGTAAGCTCGTTCCATCACAGACTTCATCTATCGCTTTCCACCAGTCGTGATCGAGGGCAAAAGCAAGCCCAGTCAGCATTAAAAAATAAAATTAAAAAATCAGTAAATAAAGTCTTCTAATTGATATCTAATAGAAAGTTCAATTGTGGTTTTTGAATTATCGGTATTACTATGTGTTCGAAAATTTCCCAGAACATTGAATTTATTTGTGAGAAAACTACATGGTCAATAATACCTGTAATCGCATTTACATTGAGGCAACATCGACCATCGCGTGCAGCGATACAATACAACCGACATACGCGAGCAATTTGTGCCAGTACACAAGTACTTTCTACAAGTCTATTACAATAATAATATCCTGTTTGCACTACTAAGGGCTAGTACTCACAGAAACCACGTTTTTGATGCACGCGACGAGCTAGCAAGCCTTGCAAGAGAACGACGCGGAATTTTAATGCGAGATTTATTCGCTGCATCTCTTGCGTTAGCTGCATTTTGCAGATCCTCAAAACGTGTCCCGAATCTTTCAAACCAGATGCAGATCCTTGTATGTTTAAACAGCGACCTAAATCGCTGAAGTAGCTATACTGCCTTCTGTGGCTTTTGATGCTAAACATATTCTAAAGCAAATTTTCCCCCAACTTGTTCTTTTTTGTCTCTGTATTCTATCTCTGCGTCATGTTTGGCACAAATAAAAGTTTTTTCTTTCTTTTAAAGGGAAATATTTAACCGATTCTCTAAAAACTTATTGACCTTCGAATGATTTACGCTTTTTAAAATTAATCAACCGCTTAAAACGTCCGCCGTTGAGCGCTATATGCAAGTTGGTTGTTACTTGGCTATTTAGTATTTTAGGACCGCAAAATAGGAATTATTTGAGGTTCACAAAAACAGTCCAATCATTATTATGTTCAATAATATTTTTAGGAAAGCAAAATTTAAATTATTTGAGTTAAGATTAAATGTAAAACATGTCTTTTCTAAATTACTAAGACTTGAACATTTGAATGATCCAGTTCAAGTCTACACACTCTAACTAAAATCCCCTTTCCCTTGATGGAATCGTACCCTTAAAGACCTATCAGAATTCAAGTCAAGTCCCGGATCGTTGTAACAGACAGCGCGCCATTGCGACGTTTATACAATAAGTACAATTTTGCATGCCATGCCCCGTTTGTTGAGGCTGCACGAATTGTATTATGTAGACAGGTCGTCGCCGGGGCGTGTGCATCGTTCACGATTCTCATCCTTTTGAAGCACGATGAAAAATGTACGAGGAAGACGCTTGAAATGAGACAGACAATGTTGTTTGGGATAACTCAATTGTATATTTTGTTTATCTCTTTCTTCGTTCTTTTCTATCTGATTACTCTCACTGCAAATGCTTCTTCCCATACAAACGAGCCCCCACGATGTTTCCATTTGTGCAAAAATCTGGCGCAATATGTTCGCCGTCTAGTCGTTCAGAATTGAGGCACTTCCGATTCTAAACTGCCGTTTTGTCGCTGACAACCAAACACTGAACGATCGTCAGGCGTGCTCTTGGCTGTGGCTTTGTAGATAAGTGGTTATCTCTCCCCTTTATGGGCGCGTTATACCTACACGATACAATATTCATTCACCAGACAAAAACACCCTGCAACAATAGGTACTTGTATAGAATTTCTTGGTCCTAAGAACTGATGTAAAATCTAGGATCGATTTTGAAATAAGATTGTAAATGTAATTTAATTGAAAAGGTTCGATCAATCATTCTATCCATCTAAAGGTCTAATTCAATCTATGAGCTTCTTCAATCTTCCGTAACTGATAAGGTTTGTGTCCCAAATGTACTAAATAAATGAACAGAAGAAATATCCATTGCTACATATCTGTTTTCGGCAGCAAAACTTGTAATATCGCATTCTTTTGTTCCATCTCTCAAGATATTGTTTTCTGGGTACACAATTTCGGTTACATGTTCTAGACTTGACGTTTTATGTTCTAGTACGTTGGGAAATTGATATCTCTGTATGTACGTTTGCTGACAGGACTTTTAGTTCTTTTGTAAATTCTGCCTCCAGACTTTGTTCTAGCGAGAGAGCAATTCTTCATTCTTCTGCAACTTTATTTTTCAGAAAAGTAACAACCATCGTTTGTAAATATAAGGCTTATTTCATATCAGGTTATTTGCGTTCGTTGTGATGCAGTATGAGCTCAATTTCAAACTAGGCATTGAAAAATGTACAGACAGGATTTCTTCCACAAACTTGTTTGAAAATGAACACCGAACTTTTGCAAACACGGATGAAATATTACAAAAGTATTTCAGTTCGAGTAAAAATTGATAGAATACTTTGGACAGCTGTTTGGTAAGGCTCGCGCCAACTTTCATATATTCGTGACATTTCAAAACTCTCATTGGAATTGGCTGGTTTAGAGAGACATGACACATGGCTATAAGAGTAGGGGGAGACCAAAGAAACGATGGATGAACTGTGTGAATGATGATATGGTTGGAAAGGGGGTGACTACCAAGATGATGACTAATAGGGAAGTATGGAAGAAAAATACATGTTGCGCCGACCCCAAATAAATTGGGATAAGGGCAGGAGAAGATGAGACACATCAAGTCATCAGTTTGGTACGTTTTTATTAAAATTTATTGTCCTTTCATAATGCAAGTAATTTATAAAATATGATCCTTGGGCGTACTGGGCGGCCTTATCATTGGTTAAGGAACCCTTGCTTTACCCCCATTATTATGTCATATCTTGACCCCGCAGCATGCAACAACAAAACTATTAATCTTCTCGTCATGATTGTTCGGATAAAAAATCGTGCAGCAGCCCCGTCGTGTTTAATCTGTGTTTGTGTCAACCCTTATCTGTGAACCGGCTGGCGTAACGCCAGAAATTTATCGTGGAACCCCTGAGCCAGGCAGTTTTGATTGCCTCAATGAGTCTATTGTTCTCTTGCCGTTTCCCGCTCCAGGCAATTTAGTGCAGCATTAGGAAGGGAATTTATGGTAATTTCTTGAATGGTAACTGTAGATACAATTTGTTTTACCTCAGCTTTGTTTATGTTATGGTCGTTGAAATTGAATTCCTTTTCCCAACTATTTTGGGATCGGCTTCCAGTATAACCGGATGCAGTTGATTACCGGTGTTTAACATTGAGCGACTGCCTGTTTGACCTCCATAACCCACACCATACCCCTTGGTAAGACTGGTTGTCAGACTTTCGGGCTTCTGACGATCCGTAACGACTGTCAAAGATCCACGAATGACATCAGAAGCACGGAGGGGTCTCGGAATGTAAAGATGGTCACCCGTCCACGGACCAACCGCGGCAAGCGTAGCTTAACCTGATCGATCGACCCGTTCGGCAGTTATTTTCTAGCCGCAAGCCTCCGTCCGATTTTGCAAATCATTATGAGCACAAAGTACCCTGAGGCTTGTAATAATATTTTCGGGGGCGGGGAATGTTACAGTGACCTAAATGCGAGAGGTGTTGTCGGCGCTATTGCTTCGGTAATAATCGACGCCATGGCTGCTAGTGATTAATTGTTACGCCAATTAGCGCTCCACTACGCTGTTTTGGCTAATGAGGCTTTACACTGGCAGCGACGAACGTCAATGGTGCACGAATATTTTAAAATACTGAAATGACTAAGCAGCTTACTCTATATATTCTTTCGTCTATTCCAGAAAAAATATTGGAATTATTCAATATTAGTTCTTTTGTAATTAGCTAAAGTAATTGAGGAATTGAAATCAGTCGCCAACTTTTAAAAGGCTATTCTGAATAGAGTTTGAATTGTAAGTTTTTACTGTTTTTATATAACTTAATTTTATCTTAATTATTATATTTTCCTCATAGGAGTGTATAATTGAATTCCATTTGAGCGAAAAAAAATGTCTTAAACCGTATTTAAATGCGAGAAAAGTTACAGACACAGGAAACATATGTACTTTCCACCTTTTGAGGAAATTCAAACAAACTTGAACCGCCTTTCAGTGGACAATAAAGTATCTTTAATAAAAATAAAAACTGCTAAAAATATCACTTCGGTCCCACAAAAGATGAGATGTTTTTCATGTAATATTCTGGAACGTGGTCGTGAAAGTGTCGCACCTTGACACGGGTCCCGGGTTTCTTTACACACTTGATATGCTGCTCATGCTACGTTCTTCTGACTGACTTAAATATTTATTTTATTATTTTCTTTCTCACCTGATTTTGCGGAGCCATCTAAGGTCACTTCCGTGGGTTCTGCTCCAATTTGGAAAGTTATATTGCGGATGGTAGGACCGAGTGTTGTTTCGAAACTTGGGTGAAGATTTTCAATGCAGTAGGTTATGTAAGGTTGATTCGGGTTGGAAATTGGAATTGTAGATGATGAATAAGTTTGGAAACCCGGACGTATGAAGATATAAAATAATTGTTTGAAAATGTTATGTAGTGAATTGTGAAAATGAACTTTACAAAAGACCTAGTTAAGACATGCATCTATTTATAAAACCATATGCGTTGTGTAAAATAATAAAATAATTTTCTTCTCTACCTATGCTTTTAATACTTGAGCTGTATATGTCAAGGAATAGGGTATAAAATCCACCAGCACCCTTTGACGTCACAACAAGAGCCTTACGAGTCCGTAAATAAACAGGAACGAAAATAACACGGGTTGCCCTAATTGTTTACTTTAAGAATAGGGCGCGCTTTTATGGTCATGAGTTACCGAGAACTGCAACGTGATCGTTTTTTTAATCGAACGGGTTTTTGGTCCGATGCGGATACTTTGCTTCAGCGGGCCAGTTACAAACAAAACGTGGGGTTCACGGAACCGGACTTCAGTAACTAAAAGGATAAAGATAAGATAAAGATATAAAGGATAACGATGTGATGAACTAGCAGGAACCACGTATTGTGAAATGCTACTCGGCATTTCTGGATAGTCTGCGACTCTGCAGGGTAATTGCGTAACACTCTAGCAGTAGCAATGGCTTTCATTTTGAGAGTTTAATACCATTCATTGCGTTTGTTACGTTGTCGAACAGACACATTTTTCAAACATATAAAGCAATGTATTAATAGTATTCTTTAGTAGTTGGATAGTGTATTACGCAATTAGGGTACAGCATATATTCACAACCATCCGAGAGGCTATCGTATCGAAAATGGCACATTTCGATAACCTGATTTGGCTTGCCCCCAACAGCAAACATCTGTCAAAAGAATAGCGGTCGTCTATTTGATTTAAACTGACAAAATTTTCGGGTTTTGGACTTGTGAACAGCGTTTAGAGGAATCCTACGACATCATTGATTGATGTACGATACGGTACGGAAGCGTATCGAGTGGTTGTGAATAGCTAAGCTGGTCCAATAGTCTCTCCAAAGGTTATTCAGGACGGGCCCAGGATTAAGCAATGATTGCTATAGAATGCCCAAGCTAACCTCTTTTTTGTGAAAATCTTATTACGAATTTTATGTGAAAAGTTGATACGAGAACTAGCGATCAGATAGTGAAATATTGGCATAACGTGGTCACTTCATGTGCCAAGTATTAACCATGATCCATGACTTACAATCAGTTTAGATTGGGTTAGCGGTTAGCCAAACAGTTAATCATTGATGACTACGACGTCTAGAGAGATGATAAGCCAAGAGATCTCAAGTAAACTTTGGGCTTCACATATTCAGGCATTTTGGCAGGGTTTTCCGACATAACTCTGAATAGAAGATCTCGTCATTCTCCTGCCCTTATGCGGATTTATTTGGGGTCTGCGCAACACGTTTTTGTCTTCCATGCTTCTATAGGAGTCGTCATCTCGGTAGCCACCCCCTTTTTAGCCATATCATCTATCAAACAGTCCATCCATCGTTTCTTTGGTCTTCCCCTACTCGTATATTCATATACTCGTACATTAATTTTCCTGACATTTCCGCATTCCTCCGCATCACATGCCTATGCCATGACAACCGTTTTCACATAACTTTTCAGTCACCGGTATCACTTTCCGACTTCCTTTTATATGCACATTTCTTATTACACCACACATCCGTCTCAGCATTATCATCTCAACAGCATTCATCCCTTTAGGGCAGCCCCATATTCTGATCCATACAAGACAGCATGTCAAAAAAAAAGGTCAGCAGGTCAGGGAAAATGTACAGAAACCATAAAACGATGCCGAATTTTCTTTTTCCAATCCATTACTCTATTTTTATGATGCCGTGAAACTATATCGAAAGGTAGCAGGGCTCGTATACTTTCTTTTTATAAGTTTATTGCGGAATTGAGTACTCCCAGAAATTTCCAGAAAGTTTCCAGTTATTAATCGGGAGCTTAATTTGATATTTTTGTTTGTATTTCACTATTCAGATCTTTGTCCAGTCCGTGATATATTTTGAAATATGTTTGGAAGTCTTTATTTTAACACTAGGAATATAAATTCAAGCTGGTTTACCAGCCAAAACAAGGCTTTACACTGAGTAGAAAATCCTTGTCTATTACGGTCGGGCTAGCTCCATATAGCTAAATAAAATACGACTTGCAGTATCTGCCTGTGAAATAGATCGTAGATTCTGGTCATATTTTGGGACATAAAAGTTTCAATTCTTCGGTAGGCACGTCTCTGACCCCTTAGGAAATAGAATTCGAGGTAGAAAAACATCCTCTGAGTTTTTTGCAGTAATATTAGGTAACGTGCGTGAGGTTTTTTCTGAGATCCTTGTGGATCCTTCCCCCTTTTAATATTGTAGTGGAGTATACCATAGATATAGGATAGAAGGAGATATGCCCTGTAGTTGAAAATGTATCAGAATTCCATTTCGTTAAGACGATCCCATTACCGCGCCACTACTACACATGTAGTTCAGTAAAAGCAATAGATACAAAGTCGCGCACATACTTGCAATTCATAAATCAGAACGTACTACTCAATTATAAACAAATACTCATATTAATACTCATCAAACATAGCGTGCATTTACCATGCACCGTACAACTTACACAAAAACATCTGTCGCTATCGTTGTGCTGTGCAAAAGCCATTTATTTGACATATGACATATACGCTAGTGATTGACTAAATCAGAAAGTTATCGATTCTCCCATTTATTATTGTCCCATTTATTATTGTAGAAAAAAAAAATTTGGGGTTCTGAAAATAAAGTAAATAAAAAACGATATGTCCAGAAAATATTATATTATAAATCAATAAAAAATAGCAAAAAAAATTTAAGTAAATAATTTTTTTTTCTGACGCCTTCGAGTTAGACCACGGCGAAGGTGTTGTGACGATCTGGTAACGTTCGCAGCGCCAACATGGCCAGAGATCGCACAAGACTGGGAGGTTTGAAAGGAAAAAGGGGAAGCCTTTGCCCAGCAGTGGGACACAATGTAGGCTAACAAAAAAAAAAATTGTAACATTATTTTACATCTTCTCAAGGGTCTTCCAACCGGATTTAAACGTCATTTAGGTCTTCTAACTGGGTTAAAACGGTTGACAAATTGTAAAATTAACTATATATTCTTTCTTTTTTTTTTCAAACGTTGCCCCACACTGGGAATTTCTCCTGTATCGTGGGTGGTTTACAAACATTTAATAAACTCACATACTCAAACAGCCAGACCCGGAACAACTACTTGTAGGTCATACAAATATTTGTTCCGTGTGAGAATCGAACCCGCGACAGTCAGCGCAGCAGTCAATCGCTTAACCACTGCGCCAACCGTGCCGTATTCGTTGGGTAATCGACATTGTTGTCGATAGCCTACGTTAGTGGATCTGCACAGCAACATAACTAACTGGCCGCAACCAGCAGCGGCCGTACCATGCGATGCACCGCATAAATAAAGTATCGTTTTTGATATGCTTAGGCAGTGGTTAAGGAGCAATGTATTTACTGCGAAAATAGTACAGTCGTTGCGATATTTGAGAACAAAATTAACGTAGTAAAAGCAAGAAATATTTTACAATTACTTGTTTTTCATGATTTTAAAGACAAATATAGTAAAATACTTATATTTATATATGGTAAGTGATTCCATGATTTACAATATTTTGGTTTTGGCTTCGGTTTTTACAAGAAACCACTGAACACTTATATTTTTTCACGATCACGGTCGAAAGCGCACTAGTTCGCGGAGACGGCCTTTTGCCTAATGCATGGTAATTTCGGGCATGCCGCGATGACACAGACACGCCTCCTAGCCACTTCTCCTGTTTTTTACATTTCTATGGAGTAGACTTATAAAATAGCACAGAGCAGGGAGCAAAAAATCAGTAAACACAGAAATCCTTTATAGTCTCATGGTTTCAACAGCTAATAGTAAGCAATTGAGTTTAAAATGCTTGCCTACAACTGGGTGTGTGCAATAATTCTCAGCTATTATATTTGAACTTTTCATAAGGGACAGCTCATTCTGCAATCTACACGTTATTCGAGACAAAGACATTCTCGCTTCATATACCATATAAATACTCGAGCAAATTACTATGAAATATCCAGTGAATTTATTTTCCTTGTATTGCAAAACAAACCAAGTTTTTCATCTGAGTGCCGTTCCAAAACTGACGTAATTCCACTACGGACTAATGATCATCTCCACTTATGGTCAACCTAACAACAGAATGGTGACGTAGTCTTAATTTGTAGTTCGCGATTCCATTAGTCATGCTTGTAAGCAAACTTGACCAAAATTGGTCGCTGTATAGTACCCAGTGTTTTGCTTACAACCTACGCTATTAAAAACGTTTGGTCGAACCAATAATGGACTACGCTTGATGACTTTGTTGAACGTTAGTCTGTGCCTATTTTTAGTCACATTGTCCATTTGAAGGTAAAGGTTAATAGGTGATCCAGTAGATACTGGGTCATGCTCCTAATATATCTATATTAGGATTATCTATATTATTATTATTAATTATCTATATTCGCTTCGCTCCGCAGTTAAAATCCTTTGCCTTCTATTTATTTTATTTTTTTCAATTTATTTAGCCTACACTGTCCCACTACTGAGCAAAGGCCTCCCCCAAATCCTTCTATGCATCCTTTTCTAGCACCACTTTGATCTAACCCTTGCGGTACGCGTCTAGGTCGTCTCGCCACATCTTCCTGGGCCGGCCTTATTTTGGACAAAAATATTTTGACACCCAACTTTTGCTCCTCTTCTTCTTTTGGTTTTCTTGTCAATGATGGTATTTTTTACCCTCACCATAGCCAGAAATCATACATTCGTGACAGAGACAAACTGTCACGAATAGTTCCGATTTTACGACTTTCCCATTGCTCTCTTTTACGAGTAGTAGGAGGACACGTGCACATCTTCCGGCAATAATTTTATGCATTGCATCTCTTTGAGGGATCGGATATATAGATTTATTTTTCAGGAGCGTCATGTTTTATGACATGTCCGGATTTGTGTTGAAAAATCAGAATTCAAAGCATGCGTTCTTTGCACAACGCTAAGCCATTCGATTTTATCCAGTTGTCACCTCTTGCAACATCCAAATAGGGTGGACTATTTTTAACCGAAGACCAAACGACAGGTCTTGAATGTCATGATAATGCATACTAAATTGTCTAGTACTTTAAATGAGTACTACCGCTATGGGGTTGCTCACGGCCGTAACTTCCTTCCGCACAACTAAATAAGATTATACCATACCCATAGTGATATATTAGGCTGAACAGCCATTGTTATGCCAAGCTCGTAGCTTCTAACTAATGTTATATTGGCACATTATTGGAGTAAACGGTAGGAAGTTTTAGCAAAATGTTTCCGAAAGTTAATAGGCCATTTGTTTGGTTGCAGCGATTGGATTACATAAACGGTTGATGGAATTCCTTCGTATTGGAATTGTTAATTTGCAACACTTTGCAGATGTGTATTTTACGATAAAACTGCCTCTACGTATCCTTTATGTTTCGGATCTGGTTATTTGTTTTTTCTTCTGTGACTTCGTCAGCGAAAAATTTCTGGTTCCTCGACCCACCCTGTCGCTTCGCATTTCCTGTCCGCGCTATTAGTTCGTACCTATTCGCGTTCTTTCTAACTTTTCTTTTTCTTTTGTGCGGCTCCTAAGAGTCCTGGCTTGATGTTAAATAGCCTATAAGCCTTCATCAAGAATTGGGCTCTCAAATTCAAAAATAATTTTTCGTCCTGCATACAAAAAAAAAAAATACCTCTTGATAATATTATTAGTATTAGTTTAGATTTATGTGCTTCACTGTCTATTTTGACTTCCTAAAAAACATTTTCCACATTGAGCACATACATGTCGGGGCAACGCATTACCCCGTGACCTTATGATTCTGCTATAATATTCATCTCCCTGTTTCATTGTCACTCTGTGTGTGTAACTTATACCTAGCTTTCCTTCTCAACTATCCTTACTCAACTATCTTCCACCTAAAATTCTGTTACAGAATGTACGGAAGGTTCCATTACCTCGATCTTGAGGATTCTTGAGTAATTAAGGCGTGGCATGAGTTTTGAGGAAAACGAAGGCGTTTTTTGTAGGAGTGTATGTCGATCTTATTTGAGTTCAGTAGGTCAAGCAGTAAATAGGTTAGGTGCCTATTTATACTGTTTTAATCGATCTTACTAGGTAATTGTCCTTTCTCAATGTAATACTTTACTCTTTAATAAATTCAACAACAACTTTTTGGGAATACTTTACTCTTTAATAAATTCAAAAACAACTTCGAATAGATGAATGATATCAAAATGTCTTTGTCGTTAGTTCCATGACAAAAAGTTTAAATATTTTTTGGCCTAAAATTCAATTACGCAAACTCAGCTCACCAACACAGTCATAAGGTTGCACAGGTGCGACGCGAGATGGAAGGTGGTTAACTTTTAGTATTGAAAATTAGAAGATCTTGCAGTTATGACTCTGCTTTTGTTCCATTTAACGTTCATTGGTTATGAGCAGCATCTATTCATGTTATAGGGTGATACTGATCTAACCAATGTCAACCGAATAACCAATAACTATTAATAATGTGGCCAGCGTTAGTCCCCCTCCCCTCGCACACGGTCCGACGCACCGACACCGTCTCGTTTACGGAGTGGTGCCCGAGGTCACCAGTTTGATACCAAGGGGAGAGTATGGATACTGTGGTGATATTGATATAATTTTGAAATGATAATATCGTAATTTAAAATGAATTTGAGCAGCGGTGGCCAAGTGGTAACGGCCCCGACTTACGAGTTGTAGGTCGTGGGTTCGAAACCAGACAGGCTTTACTTTGTGTAAATAATTTCATCACCACTGCTCTAACAACTGTGAAGGAAAACATCGTGAGGAAACCGGCAAACAAACACCTAAAATTCGAAGACATGTGACATCTACCAAACCACAGTGGGCCCGCGCGCGCGGTATAATATAGCCTACTCCCTCTTTAAGACAGGAGGCCTGTGTTTCACCACTGGGACACAGGCCACAACACACCACTGGAACATTACCGGCTGATTAAGCTAACAAACATGAACGGTATGCCTAACAAACCGTACCTTTTCTATGGCAGTAGTAGTAGGTAGAGTCTGTAGATTTTATTACATAAACTTGGGGTCGCCTACGCGTCTCTTAACCTCGCAAGTTCAGTCAACATTTGTATTAGGAATGCTAGTACGTTTTATTAGGGGTTGCCCTTGAGTAAAAGATGCCGTTATTATTTATGGGCAGCATGACCTTGTCTGCCAGAGTTATAGGCATGGCTAGAATTTATCTAGACGTAGGTATCAGGTTAGGTAAGGCGCTAAGCAGACGATGGACGAATTGTCCATCGTCTTAGGATCAAAGTTATATTAAATTAACTGGCGAAACATAGACGCGTTGGGGGTACCGAACTATCGATTTCAAAACTTATTCACTTGTTTGCATTTTGATCATGATAAAAAGTGCCTATCCCTTTCCCAGGGTTCAAAGTACAGACAGGCAAACACAATAATAATTGTTTTTGTGTTGTAAGTACTGACAATTGCATATGTATTTAGTAAAAAGCTATTATTTTGACATTACAGACAGAGACTTTTATTTTATTTATTTGTCTACTCTATAGTATATAGATAATACTGGACAAAATAAACAGCACTCATTCAGCAACTCGGCCATCTTGCGATGGAACACTCAGCTCCCATTTACGAAACGTCAAAGTAGTAACAAAGACGTCTTGATTATTTTAGCTAGTTTATTGTTTAACTTAGCCACGGCTGTTTGTCATCACAGGGTAACTTTATATTCCAAGTTTCAGTTACGGGTGGAGCAATGCGAAACGCGATAGGCATATTACGTTACGATATTGATTTACCCGTTTATGGTGAAGTAAGTCGTGTTATAACTCTGAACCGGCAAGGAGCTTGAGTACTGGAAGGAATGCCTACGCTGGAGATAGGAATGTTTACGAGTCTCAGGGAATATTGTAGCCTGTCTGCTATAGATAGGTACAGTAGCTATAAATTTTGAGGATTGTAGCAGAAGGACTAGATATGGCTAGGCACGCTCTTTGTATGTACAGACTAGGGTTGCTAACTTTTCTTATATCAAATATAGTATTTCCGAAGCCATTGCTTGTAAAAATAAGAGATGGCAAAAAATACAGTACGTATGTTGGTTTGTCTTTGTATTTTTTGAGTGTTTGTTGACAGGTTTTTTTTTCATGTCTCATAACTATTGTCGAACTCTAAATTAAAGTTACTAAATACAATTAATTTTAATTCCGCTTTAATTGGAGTATTTAGCACCCAAATTGCGTAACACACGATCAATCTGAATCTGAATCATTTTAAAGGTTTGGAAAAATTTGTCAGTTCAACAACGTAAATAATGCAATGAATGTTGTTGAACTGTCAAAATGAAACCCATTGCTACTGTTGGCATGTTACGCCTCTGATCCTATTGAGCTAATTTCGCCATTTTGTATTCATCACTGATAATATGCGCTCAGTAATAACTGAAGCTGCTGGTATAAAAGGAAAAAAAATCTAGTATTTTTTAAATATTAGAAGATGTCAGAATCACGAAGCAACACTTGATGCCTTATTTCAGCAGTAGATTTAGGAACTTTGGTCAGAAAGAGCAACATTTTATTTAACTAGTAAAATATTGTACTTTCGTGTTTACTATATTTTTAATAAAAAAAATGTAGTATTTGGGCCTCTAATATAGGAGGATACTATAGGATACTTAACTAGGGTTGGCAATCCTAGTACAGACAGACAGCGTTCTATGTAATAGTTTAAGACAGAGCAGAGTCAGACATGTTTACTCATATTCCTTTGATTTCACTCAAAAGGCGAAAATGACAATATCTGTGAGGGATTTGTTTATTTATGTATAACAATACAACTGTTACGGACACGGTTTCTGTATTTTTCTTTCACTTCCTGTATTTGTTTACTGAGCTTTGATGGTCCAGGATGTATGTTTGTTCAATAGATTCAGATAGGGGTTTGTAAGTAAATTACCTTCTTGATTTGCTAACTGTATTTGAATCAGCATTCATACTGGTATTCAGCTGTATTCGGTTAGACTGGAAGCCGACTCCAACATAATTGGGAAAAAGCTAGGCAGATGATGATGATTCGAATTAGCATTCATCTTTTCGTCTCTCTTGACAAGATATGGATGCTTGGCAAGCATTTCATTCGTTTAAGGGTGAGTTGATCACCCAATACATCTTACGGAATCCACAATAAAAGCCCTATAATTCTGCCTGGAGCTCCCACCAATATTTTACGCTCGAAGTCTCGATGTCTCAAAGGGCTCTTAAAATGGCTCGCCGAAACTTGAAATAAGTTGCAAGGAAAAGGGGTATTTCCTTGGCATTGATGACGCAAAAAAGCCTTAAAGCCATTTTCCCCAGTTTATTTTCGGATATGTTCCGTGGCAAACCGAACAAACGGGAAAGGCAGCCGCAATAAAAAAGGACGGAATTTCTGAATACTTTAAATGACTCGGAAGTTCGGTATGTTATAGCAGTGTTTTTTCAGGGATTCTATGTGCAAAGTTTTTAGTGAAACCTTTTATTTTGCGAATTCATGATACTCGTTTCCCGAAGAGATTTTTTTTTGTTTTAATGAATACCTCTGCGTGTTATACGTGAGCGCTGATTTCGTTCGTAATGACCGAATAAAAAAAAAAATTATATGTATGTGGACGCCTGATGGAGGACATTGCCATCGAGGTACACCACGGCGAAGGTGATGTGACGATCTGATAACGTTTGCAGGGCTAATATGGCCAGAGATCGCTCAAGACAGGGGGCTTGAAAAGAAAAAGGGGACGCTTTTGGTCAGCAGTTTGACACAATAAAAATAAATGAAAATAAAGTATGTGTATATTCACTAGCAGTCTGATGTGGTGAGATTATGTAGTATTATGTCGAATCCATCTCTACACCTCTTTCTCGTTTTTATACACGGCTGCGAGGATATAATGTTCACATGTATATCTGTAAGTCCTTTTATATGTTGGAGCTTCAAAGCTTGACAGGTTCAAGTGATTGATGTCCTTCCGATCATTATCATCATCCTCGAAATTGGGTCGGTTCCATTACATCGATATGCGGAAGCAGTATAACCTACTTCCGATGTATTTCTTCCGATGTATTAGATGATTTTGTCTATACGACATTAAAGACACAATCTGCGTTCGTAATTCGCTTTCCGAACATGGAAAAAAATGTTTTATGAAAAATAACTTTAAAGCCTAAACATAAAGTTCAGTTTATGCTTTTCCAATAGTAGTGGGTCAGTTAGTCATTCTGAAATCAAGTTACTGGAATAAAGTTGATGTTCGTTTGAGTGGAAATAACATCAATTGGAAACAAGGATTTGGATCTTTACTGCTAATGTAATACGGGCTGAATATATTATTACTACAAACCCTAACTTTGTTTCCGCGGTATACGATATTTCATCAATTTTTTTTTCCTTTTTCAGTTAATGTAAACTTGTACTCATGTTATGTTTCTGTTTGTTTCAGTCGAAGGCGTTAGGCAGAGTGCTATTCGACCAGGTATGTCGGCAGCTACACCTTCTGGAAGCGGACTACTTCGGCTTGGAGTACTTGGACGCCAACGGTACGAAAGTATGGGTACGTTATCTACATTTATTTATTAGATTAGATATAGTAATACATCTGTAGTTATAGATCTTGGAAGTTCTTGGACTTTTGCCAAAATTCTGCCATGTCAAAGTGCAGCTGGTTGCGACCGCACAATATCCCTTATTTATCGTGTTACTGAACTGAGGGCCTACTGTCTAAGTCCGTCAAAGAATATACGGGCCCGTCCGAAAGTATTTGTTCCGTCAAATTAAATTGTTCAGACGGGCCAAAATACATCGGTGGTCGGGACAACTGCCAAATCGTGTTGTTTTTCATTGTTAGTTTGGAAACCGAACTAATCTTAAGTCCATAAGTGATGCGGAGTAGGAAACGCCAGTAACTACGGACTTCGTGCTTAAGGAGTAGACCCCCTGCCCCTAACATCCCAGAACGTATGAGTTTCCTGCAGATTTATCAAACTTATTAGCATAATCAGCGTATAATGTTCCCACTGCTGGTGCACAGGCACAGGCACTGGAAGACGGAGTGGTCGTAATCCACCACGCGGGCCCAGTGCGGGTTGGTAGATGTCACGTGTCTTAGAATTTTTGGTTCTAGGACATGCCGGTTTCCTCACGACGATGATCAAACTTATTATTCTGTCGTTATTATACTTGTTCCGCTTTGTTATTATTCCGTCAACACCCACGAGAAAATTAAAGTATTTATTCGTACGGAAACAGCCTAGTAGCTATAGAATAACAGACTGATCGCTGAGAGAACCTAGGACCTACTAAGCGATCAGTCTGTTATTCTATAGTTACGAGGCTGTTTCCGTACGAATAAATAATTTCATTCCCGAGCCGAGTTGATTGATTGAATTAAGCAGGCTGCTGCATACATTACCGACCATTCCTTTGAGGATTGTTTCGCAGACGTCACATAAGTATGAACGTGATAGTGAGAGCACTTGTTTTCAATTGATCTCTGACTCCAACGCCCTGATACATTAAACTTGACATTGAGTGACAAAGGGTACTCCAGTCTGAACTCTGAGAAACTCAAATTACATAAACAATGAAGTTTAACCAAGTACAGTACCCACTACCCGGGCGTTTTTATGATATTGAGCACACGTTGAATCAAATTCGCCTAGTTGAAGTGTTACATTTCATGTTGCATTGCATATATGTATTTCGTACCCTGTACCCGGGCGTTAGTATGATATTGAGCACACGTTCAATCAAATTCGCCTAGTTGAAGTGTTACATTTCATATATTTCGATGGCATGTTCGTTTCAGCGTTTGTTACATTCCATGTTACGTTTTACTTATGTAGGGCTTGTGGCTAAGTAATAACAGCCGCATGGGTCGATCAGGGTAAACTACGCTTGCCGCGGTTGGTCCGTGGATGGGTGACCATCTTCACATACCAAGACCCCTCCGTGCCTCGGAAAGCACGTTAAGCCATTGGTCCCAGCTGTCATTCGTGGATCTATGACAGTCGTTTTGGGTCGTCAGTAGCCGAAAGTCTGACAACCAGTCTTGCCAAATGGTATCGTATTACCCGGTGACTGGGTTGTGGAGGTCATAGGCAGTCGCTCCATGTAAAATACTGGTATTCAGCGGCATCCGGATAGACTGGAAGCCGACCCCAACTTAGTTGGGAAAAGGCTAGGCAGCTGATGATGATTTTTCACTTACGTGTACCCACCAGTAGAAAGGTACATGAAACGTGAGAGAGATATGAGAGCTTATGAGTAACAGAGATGACGCTCTATAAAGACGAACTTTACAAAAAAAAAAAAAACTCATTGTACCATTTTTACGGTGGGGTACTGTAGCTACCATACTGCTTTTAAAAGTAATGCAAGGCAACGAGTAATTTGTTAGGGTTTATGGAGCGTATGAGAGTGCAAGCGACGTCCCAGAGGGACAAACACTGACCTTCTTGACGTCCTTTGTAAAGGTCAAGTGTCCTCTGTACTGCGCATTTGAAAAATGCATAGCTATGTAGTGAAACAAAGGGACTTAGAAAGATCGCAGGGCAATCTTTTTAAAGCGAGATTTTTTTCTGAGTACAATGAAAAGTCCTGTGGTACCCCAACTTATTTTTTAATTATAATTTTATTAATAACCAACTTACTCGTATATTTACACATTGCACCACACGTACAAGTTATAGGCCAATACTAGTAATTACACATACAATCTTAAAATTAGGTTAAGGGCTGATTTTTCAATTATCTGGTACCAGAAACTTTATTCGAGAAATAATTTTGAAATTTTGACAGTTGTTTCATGCAAAAACTGTCAAACGTCAATTTTATTCCTCGAATAAAAGTTATTTGGCGATGGTAAAATTAGCCCTAAATTACATAAAGCTAGAAAAAAATGTAATGAAATTAAATGAGTTTAAACGAAATTAGACAAAATTTGATAAAAGTAGATAAAATAAGACAGAATTGAGATAACATTGGAATAAAATTATAAATGACAAGATAAAATTTAATTTATTTACTCCAAGGAGTTGCAATTGTGCTGGTAGTGGCAATGGACTCCAGGTTAGACTCCAGTTACTCAGGATTTAACTTTTAGGTAGCTTTTGGGTAGCGTACTGGGCCCAAACAGTATGAGCGACATCGATATACCGTCGAAAGGAAAAGAAGAAGCTAACCTTTACCCAATACAGCCGAGGGGCAATTCTCGTAATTTTAAGAGCGTTCAGTCTGATCTCAGTTTCAATCTGTCAAAAATACCGCTAATTTCCCTACATTTTTGACAAATTTTTGACATTGATTGTCGCTGAGATGAGATTGCGACTAGATTTTGAACGTTTTTAATTACGGGAATTGACCTTCTGAACATCAGTCGATGTTCTCTGTATAGTTTCCAGTTATGTAAAACATTACTTAAGTGCAGTCAAGCGTTGCTCTGGAAACCTTACATAGTCGTATGACAATTGAGTGCAACGTTAATTGGATAACGCACATTCTAATTATGGCTTTGTGTTCGAGAGGAAAAATAAGCAGGGCTTGGGCTCAAAGCCCATCACAAACGTAGCTATAACATATATTAATTTAAATCATAGCTAAGGCATATTACGATTTTACGCGGGGGTCGTGCGGTCCATGGCCCTATACGGGGCCCCGGTGTGGGCGCGTTCACTGCGGCGGCGAGCCGCCCACTACCTGAACGCGCCCCAGAAGGTGGTAGCCGTAAAGCTCATCCGGGGCTACCGCACGATCTCGGGCGAGGCGGCAAGCCTCCTTGCCGGACTGCCGCCATGGGATCTGGAGGCGATGGTCTTCGCGCGCCTGAATGAGTGGCGCGCGGAGGCACTACGCCGGGGGGAAAGTCCGCTCCCGCGGCAAATTGCGGCGGAGCAGACTGATCTCCGGCTCGATCTCATGGCGACATGGAAAGAGCGACTGTCGCAACCCAGCGCAGGGCACGCCGCGATAGTGGCGATAAGACCCCTCTTTGAGGAGTGGCTAGAGAGGCGCCACGGCGCCCTCACCTACCGCCTGACGCAGGTCCTCACCGGACACGGAATTTTCGGGAGGTTCCTGCACATCATTAGGCGGGACGAAACGCCCGGGTGTCACCATTGCCAGGATCGCCCAGAGGACACGGTGGTCTGCCCCGCTTGGGCGAAGCACCGCCGTGTCCTCGTAGAGGTGATCGGCAGCGGCGGCGGCCTCTCGCGCCCGGCCCTGGTGCAAGGCATTGTCCGGGGCGAGAGGGAGTGGGAGGCAGTCGCCTCCTTCTGCGAAGCAGTCATGCTAGCGAAGGAGGTGGCGGGACGGATGAGGGAGAGAGCCTCCCGTCCCAGCCGCCGCGGGAGACGCTCCGGGCGTCGGGAGCCGCGTGACGACTCCCGGCCACCGTAGGCGCGGGCCTGCGGGCGGAGAGCAATGGGTAGCTCACCGCCCGATCAGGACCAGGCCCGTGCCGGACGGCGCGTAAGTGTTCCACGCGCGCCTCAAAGAGTTGTCAGCATAATTTGAGGGGCCCCTTAGGGCCGAAGTCTGCCGGGTCAGCGGGATTGTCCGAAAGGGTTACCGCTACCCTGGAACATAAAGGGCAAAGAAAGGAACATGTGTGGGTTTTAGTCAGTAAGAGTCTGACACTCCCTTCCGCTCCACCCAGAGCGGGAGGGGTCAATTGATGATTTCCCATCCGGAAAAAAAAGGCATATTACGATATATTTTCAATACTATGTTTAAGTAATCGCATATATAGCTATAATCCTACTAATATTATAAACGCGAAAGTTTGTGAGCTTGGATGGATGTATATATATATTACTCTTTCACACAAAAAATACTGCACGGATTTGGATGAAATTGCCACACAGATAGTTTATAACCAGGATTAACGAGGCAACATAAGATACTTTTTATCCCGATATTCCTACAAAATCGTAATATAATAGTATATATATTGTTATTATAAATAGTAATATATATTTTTATAATTTCAAAGAAATGCAAGGCAAAATAAATATTATATCATCGAATCCGTGTGTGGTAGCTTGCTATAATATATATATATATGTATGCTACGTCAGTGATGGATTTTAAATTGGCGAATCTATAGAATTTTCCTACTTGTACAGAATGATGACAAAAAGACTTTTCTTGTCTTCTCATGACTGAGCAACTTTAATGACTTCCTGCGTACAATTCCAACAATGGTAATTGTACAAGATCCCTTCCAAATTGTTCCGCCTGCAAGCATTGTAGGGTTAAGGGGGGGATGCGCTAGGTAGACCGCGAAATTAAATTTTTTAATTGCTATTTCATGAAATAGTCATTCAATGGGATTATATGAACTGAGGGTTGTATTGATGATTTCAATGATTATAATTCTGTAAAGGCATATTTGTTACGCTCGCGAATCATTATTTAATCAACATTCAACATGACACTCACCTGCATCCTTATTGCGTAACACACTAACAGCAGCAATGGCTTTCATTTTGACAATTCAACAACATTAATTGAGTTATTTACGTTGTTGAACAGACCAATTTCCGAACATATGAAGCAATGGATTAGCAATATCCTGCAAAATTATTCAGATTGTGATATATGTGTTTTACACTATTAGGGTGGTGCAAATAGCGCATCCCCCTTAAGGATCTCTTTTACAATTATTCAAATTTATCTGACAACGATACTTGCATGAAAGTATTAGGAGGAAGCAAGCAATAAAACTCGAACAGCAGTTTGTAGTCACCTAATTTTAAAACGAAGTAGTGTGCTGTGAACTAACTTATGATTAAATTGCTGCTTTACTTTAAGATTTAGTACTTTAGTGCACCGGTATACGAAGAAGGAAGTATGATCACTCGTAAATACTGAGTATTACAGGCTAGAATACAGAACTGTAAAAGATACTGAGTTGCCTTTCATATCGCCCGTTGTTGTGCGAGCACAATGCATTATAACTCATATTATATAATGCAGTATGAAAAATATTATAATGTACTTTCATCATCATCATCATTTCAGCCGATAGACGTCCACTGCTGGACATAGGCCTCCCCCAAGTGTCGCCACATTGACATTAATGTACTTTAAGTCGTGTAAAAATAACATTGTAGTTTCCTTGTTAGGATGTGACTAGATTAACCTTTTTAGGTTTCCGTATCTAAAGGGTGCCAATGGAATCCTATTACTAAGCCTCCGCTGTCCGTCCCTACGTCTGTCTGTCAGCGGGCTGTATTTCATGAACCGTAATAGGTAGACAGTTGAAATTTTCAGTGTGTGTTTCTATTGGCGCGATAACAACAAATAATAAAATGTGTAGTATGACACCCAGCAATCAACAAAAGTATTAAAAAAAAAAAGTGCTAAATATTGTACAGACGTCAGCACATCAAGCTACTACAATCTGTCAAATTTCTTTAATAGGTTTTCAACTTTATCGCTAAAGCATTAAGATTCAAGATTGATTGGGAAAATTTGACAGTTTCGGGTAGCTTGACCTGCTGGCGTCTGTACGTTGGTACGGAACCCTTGTTGTGGTGCCGGTTTTTCAATGTTGACGTATGGGAAAACCCCCTGGCGACAAATTAATAGTAACAAAGCCACAAAGGTCTTTCAATTGATAACGAGAATTATGAATACACAGCTAAGAACGACAAGAAAACACAGGGAGCGAAAATCAACGTCGCAACTATGATTTACACTCATGTACACTTTATTTGAGCTATGTTCAGATCAAAACATTATTTTAGGTCAAGTGCAGGGGTCGCCCAGTGGTATCGGCCCCGGCTTACGAGAAGTGGCTGCCGAGTTGTAGTTCGCGAGTTAGAGCCCATCGAACTGGCGAGCTACAACTCGGGAGGCACTTTACTTTGTATATTTAATTTCATCACCACTGCTCTCAAAACGGTGAAGGGAAACATTGTGTGGAAATATCCACTAACCCGCACTGGGCCCTCGTGGTGGATTATGACCCACTCCCTCTCAAAGAGAGGAGGCCTGTGTCCCAGCTGTGGGAACATTATAGTCTGACTATGCTTATGCAGGTCCTAAAATATGGGATATTGACATTAGGCTGGATCGATAATTTGAATATTTCATAAATGAACCAATATATCCTTTTCTTCCACCAGTACTGGCTAGACTCCGAGAAGCCGATGTGCCGTCAAGTGGGCCTGTCCATGCTGGAGCCGACCCTGCGCTTCTGCGTCAAGTTCTACACATCAGACCCTGCACGGTTGGAGGAGGAGTTCACTCGGTACCTGTTCTGTCTGCAAGTGAAGAAGGACCTGGCGACGGGATGCATACAGTGCAATGAGAATACTGCTGCGCTTATGGCTAGCTATATAGTGCAAGGTAAGGAATAGACTTGAGATTTGTAGTGACATTGTGCTATCGTGTCGTGTTTTATGCGGTAAAATCGTGTAGTAAATCTTTAAATATTTTGTATGCATATTTTACATACGTCTTCATCGATGATCAACGATTTTTCTCATTTGTTGCGATTTTTCTATAAAGGCTCCCGCAGTCAGGCGCGGCGGGAAATTGTTCTACCAGAATCGCGTCGCACTGTCGCGTCACGCCTGTCTGCGGAAGCCTTAACCCGTAGTAGATAATGTAGGTATCATCGAAAGGTTATACGAAAGCGATAAAATGTACCTAGATTTAGGTACCTACGTTTTTCAAGTTACTGCATAGTTACTCAAATGTACTAGCTGTAAGGTTTATTAAAATGAATAAATAATGAAGACTCTAAAATTGACGGCTTTGATAGCTGTACAAGCAAAATATGTAAATTTCGCCAATTTTCTTTTCAATATAGTCGCGTTGACACACCTGACATCACACGCGTGTCTCAGACACGATCCATTTAAGATTATTTAAGTTTATAAGCCATCATGCGGTCGTACCAGCAGTCCTCTCTCAGCCGACGTACGCAAGGCCGTAAAAATATCGCCGCGTAATTTTTTTCGCGCACTGGATTTTCAACGCACTGCTCAGCGCCGAGAGTTGAAAATACAACAGTGTAGTTTTTTGACGCGCTGGGATGCGCTCTGTTGGATTCTCAATGCTTGGCTCAACACCGAGAGTTGAAAATGCAGTGCACAAAAAAAATCCCGCCGCGATATTTTTACGTACAGACACCAGCACATCAAGCTACTACAATCTGTCAAATTTCTTATCTTATAAATTAGATTTTCAACTTTATCGCTAACGCATTAAGGTTTAAGGTTGATTGGGAAAATTTGACATGCGAACGACGACTTATAAAAACCTGGATACAAAATTCACGAGTTAGCAAACAACGTGTGACCCTAAAACTTGTATTAAGCTCACAAACTTTGCTCGCCACCCGACGCAACTTTAATTACGTAGTGTGACCTAAATCATCAACAATTCCATATTAATAACGGAACGGGCATGTCGACTAGTTGAGGATTAATGTCCAGTTAGTATTCGTAGCTCCCTATATACATGCAGCCTGTATGTAACTATGTATATTGAAATACTGATGGAAGGTCGTTTATTGTAGTTAGTAGGTTACTTGCGGTACCAAGCGACCCCAGGGGAGGCCGCTTTACAGTCTCCCCAGGGATGTGCCTTACAGGCGTTGCGCAGGGGTGGTTCCGGAATTGGTCTTTTAAGAGGAACCGGGACCACCCCTATGTGCGGATGGTGATGGTCGGGGAGTGTGGGATTTTTACCTCACTAAAACCACCCCGTTTTAGTGAGGTAAAAATCCCACACTCCCCGACCTCACTCCCCGGAGGTCGGGTGCCCTTTGAAGGTTTCCACCCGAAAAAAGAAAAGAAAATGTATATTGCGGTGTCCACAAGCTCTATCAGAAAGGTGTAATCAAAATTAAGGGTGTGACTGATTTTTTTTTTTCGCGATTACTATATTGGTCTCATGGAGAGTTTGATGGTCTGCACTCCCTTAATTTTGATTTTGACCGCACCTTTCTGATACACCCTGTATAGAAATACAATGGTGAACTCATTGTTGGGTACCTATATCATTACTAAAGCTTGATTGCCAGAATAATATTATACTGTCACTAGAGGGCAGTCAGTGGCTAGTAGCAACTGGATAAGAGTAGCCGTTGTTCGATTTAAACGGTGTACTAGTATCAGCTGATGATGAGTTTATCTGATAAAAGCTTTCTTGGAAAGCACAACTTAGGTTTGTGAAATTGCGCCATCGACATTTAGGCCCACTTGCACCACAAATCACTTAATCCATTGAGCGCTAAACATATTTAAAACATCATCTTCAAATGATTGACGGATTGATAAGTGGTTTGTGGTGCAAGTGGGTCTTAGTTACCATGATTATGTATCTGCTCAATTCAGAATTCAAAAATCACAAATGAGCATTCTTTAAGAAATAAGGCTGTCATTTTCACCGTCTTTTCTCTTATTCTTTCTTAGCGGAATGCGGGGACTTCGTGCCAGAAGACTACCCGGACCACACGTACCTCAGCGGCTACAAGTTCTTCCCCGGACAGGACTCGGAGTCCGAGAGACGGATCATGGAGAACCATAAGAAGCATCTGTAAGTCTTAAAACACAACACCATGAACGCTTGTCAGTGTGTTTTTACGTATGGGCGGCTAAGTTTGGGTCAGTTCACACCGAGACGCGACGCGACGCGACGCTGCGCGCACACTTTAAAAGAGTGACTCAAAATATACTTTATTTTCTACACGAAAAGGTACACATTGCATTGTGAGAGTTTAGAATACGTTGCGCGGTGCAGTAGGTCGTTTTAAAGTGTGCGCGCAGCGTCGCGTCGCGTCGCGTCTCGGTGTGAACTGACTCTTACTGAAACAGTTTTGAGGCAAGGAAACGAAATTCTGAAAAAAATACACTGTTTAATAAGCGGGTTAATTATTATTTAGTGTAAAAGGTGAAGACGACTAATAGAGGAGAAGTATGGAAGAAAAAGACATGTTGCGCCGACCTCAAATAAATTGGGATAAGGGCAGGAGAATGATGATGATACAAGGTGAAGACGACAATGAATTAAACTACGTGTATCGAATGACGTTCCCAGTCTGCATTCAAAATGTCCCAACTTACAGTCACTATTACTAGTCGGCTGATCGGCAAAACTCAACCCATCACTACTATTTAGTTTATTTGTAAATTTAAAAATACTTCTATGCATTAGTATTGCCTTTGTTTTCATTTATTGTCGTCTCCACATTGTTGATATGTAATATTTGAGTTTATTTTTCTTATTGCAATTATAAATAGTAAAGTTGGGTAAAAAACTTTAATAAAGTTATCTGATAAATTGGCCACACACTGTGCCAGTGTAGGTAGGTACTAGTCTGTTGTATAATGTTGCAATTTATAAAAACAAAGCAGGAAAAACATTACTTTAAATTAATTAACTATCTAACGACGCATAATTCCTGACTTTAACTTAGCTTCCAGAAGTTTTCAGCATCAACATTATTTCGTCCGAACTCATTAACGATTCCCGCAATCAATAATCCGCGTAATACTAAAACCAAAGTTCTTACATCAACAAGAGCCAGACAACAAGTCTCAGACTTACGGAAACAAGATAAAGCACTATAATCCGAGTAATTGGACCAATCAGGGGAGTTGTAGTGATTGTTTTCTTTTCTTTTGTGTTGCAGAGGCCAGAGTCCCGCGGAGGCTGACTTAAACTTATTAGAAACGGCGCGAAGATGTGAATTATACGGTGAGTGGAGAGTTTTATGATTGTTCTATTTTTATAAAAAAATGTGTTTTGTTTTGCCGATTTTCCATTATTTTATTATGGATATAATAGTGTTAGAAAATAGAGTATCGCAAACGCTTACAGGCGTGATTTCGCCCTCTTTGGAAGTTAATAAAATTCTTCTTACACCATAAAAAATACGTGATTATAAAATACTACTACTTCTTAAAATACTTTTACACTTGGTATTATAAGTATAAGCTCAAGATCAAGTCGAGTGGAAAAGGGAAAGAATCTTCTTTGCGAAGCAACGGAATAAAAACTAAACATACATTTTATTTTAATATTGTAGCGGTATCTACAACGCCACATGCGAATAACGCGTCATACTGACGTCACTCAAATCCTGCATCTCGCAAGCAGAGTTTACCGCGCAATTAGCATAGATACAATTACCCAACATCAATCGTTGGGCAATTGCCCGCCAGACACAACACCCGTCTGGTCGGAGGATCCTCCCTTTTCTATGGAGGATGAGTGAAATGCCTCTAAAATATGTCCGAATAAAGCATTATCAATATTTTGTTCCAGGTATAAAAATGCATCCAGCGAAAGACCACGAAGGTGTCCCACTTAACCTCGCAGTAGCACACCTGGGTATAATAGTATTCCAAAACAATACCAAGATCAACACTTTCAGTTGGGCGAAGATACGAAAAATATCGTTCAAGAGGAAAAAGTTCCTCATCAAGCTGCACCCTGAGGGTTACGTTAGTGTAAGTGCCATTTTATTTTTACGAGCGACCCGCCTTTGTTTCGCACGGTGCAATGGCGAAATGTCAAAACATCGAGATTCTTGGGCTATATCCAAGTTAAATATGTATTAAAGTTTCACACTCATTAGTTTTGCACCCGGAATAAATGCTCTAAGGGTCAGTTCACACCGAGACGCGACGCGACGCGACGCTGCGCGTACACTTTAAAAGAGTGACTCAAATTATACTTTATTTTCTACACGAAAAGGTACACATTGCCTTGTGAGAGTTCAGAATACGTTGCGCGGTGCAGTAGGTCGTTTTAAAGTGTGCGCGCAGCGTCGCGTCGCGTCGCGTCTCGGTGTGAACTGACCCTAAATGATGGTGAAAACCACATCAAAATCTATTGCTTTATTCGAAGAATAATTTTGAAATTTTGACAGTTATTTCATACAAAAACTGTCAAAAGTCAACAACGGATACAAACAGACACGAAAATCGACTTTTTTATAAATACTATAAAACGAAGTCGATTTTCAATACTGCATTGATTGACCTTTTATTTCAGGCCGTTAAAATAGGGATTCCGAGTTTCCACGAGAGGCCATTACAAATGACCCGATCTCTCTGGAGAGTCTTCAATCGCGTAGGCCAATTTTATTAGCGAACGACAGCAATGCTACCTAATTTTATAAGCCTCACATAAAAGATCTTACCCATTTAGATTCACTAAATCTTACCTCTGTTAACTAAAGCTTAAAAAAAAAAACGTCCAAAGTTGTCGAAGTTTTTCATTTCATAAAACTTTTATGTAGTTTTATCTAGTCAAATTATATAGTAGTGGTGAATTAAGAATTCTTGATAATAATGTTTCCCTTTCTTTCTGCAGGGTTACTACCGCGACGTAGTAGAATTCTTCTTCGACGGTCGCAACGAATGCAAGAACTTTTGGAAGAAATGCGTGGAGAACCACGGGTTCTTCCGTTGTTCGAGTGTCGCACGACAGCCGAGACAGAAGACTAGGGTTATATCCAGAGGATCCTCGTTTAGGTGAGATATTACAAGATCAGGCGTGTGCCCAACTGCCGAATACCTGTATTAAATAAAATGATAATGTTATGTTTTTAAATATTTCCACTACTTACGATATTTAAAAACCGCATACTTTGAAATATAGAAAAAAACTAATAAAAGGAAAAACGTCAACCCTACACAACAATCTATTGTTTCCTTCCTTTTTGATTACCGTTACCGGTACTTCGAAGGGTTAAAGCCATTATTCTGCCTTTGCAAAATGGGATGGTTCTATACGTCTTGTTTAGCTGGACATATTTATTTCTCTCAAGACGTCAGAACAGGCTCGAAAACGCAATCGAAGTTGATTCTCGTCACGTTTTTAACCCCCTCTCTCTTGTCAGCAAAAGTAAGCAAAGCTCTTACCCTTTCGTCCAGAATTTTATAGACTTCTAGCGGACCCGGCAAACATCGTCCTGCCCGGAAAGCAGCGCCATCTACCGGGTTCAATCGCGTTTTCAAACCATCTAGGAACCTATTGAAATATACACACAAAATTTCACCCAAAACGGTCCAGCCGTTTAGGAGGAGTTAGGTGACAAACACACGTACAGAAGAATTATATATATTAAGATTAAAGGAATTGAATGCCCATTTAATATTTATTCAAGCTAATTATTAACATCGTATTTAAAAATAATATGCTTGGCATATTATAAACGATATAATATTTTATTTCTAAATATTTTTGACGTAATCACCATCCAGGCCCTCCTCGTCCTCCATGTCATCAAAAATAAGCAAAGCAAAGACCCCCTCCCTTTGTTTCTTACGTAATACTCGAATGCCCCCCCTAATTGCCGTGAAACGAGCTTAACTAAACGTAATTTTTCAACTCATTTCCTTTTTGTTTATGTTCGACTGTAATATTCAGCGCTTCCCATCTATATAAAACTTTAAACGATGCAAATGACGAACAAGGTTATCCGATATCTTCAATTAAACAATAAATACTTTGACTTTAATACTTCTCATAATTGCTTGATATAAATCATCCTATTCTCTTTATAGGTATAGCGGTAAAACCCAGAAACAAATCGTTGAGTACGTACGAGACAATTACGTGAAGAGACAAACATTCCAGAGGTACGTTCACACTAAATACATTACTATACATAAGCTTAGCTATTATGGCAGATACGTACTAAAGTAGAATTAAAATTGACGCGAGGTAGAAGCGACAAAGAGTGGAAGAAGTCAATTTTATCTTGCGTCAAACTCAATACTGCATGTATAATAAAATATAATCAGCTTAAGCCGCTATAGTAAAAAATAAATAGCTTTCTGACTGTAACTTCTCTTTAATTACTGCTAGGAGTAGCTAGACAGCGCTTATAGATGTAATACAGGGTTAATTTTCAAAGACCAGCCAAATTTAAGGGTGTGGTACAGACCATCAAACTGAACAATTTTCTCCATGGGACCAAGATCGTAATCTTGATCGTAATCTAATGGTCTTTGAAAATTAACCCTGTATAGTGTTACAAACAAACCGAGGTATGGTAGGATGTACGGGATTCCTAACATAAGTTAATACTAGCCTAAGTGTATCCTAAAGGTGAGTGGTTAGCATGGGCTGGGAGACACTAGCTTTTGGTTTTGTCTTGTGGGCGTTTGTGTGACAAGAAAAGCGACTCGTAACGAACAGATGCATGATGTACGACAGTCCCTCGAACTATAACGATTGGTTAGCGTGAGGCTTCGATAGTTTTGTATTAATCGATGGTGATTACACCCTGTTCACGAAAGAAGGAGTTGCACGACACTTTGCACCAAGTGTGCAAAATTAAATTTATTAATTTGTTTTTGATGGGAAAACTTACTTGGATATTTTACCACATGATTTTAAAATCTTTATCATTACATTTTAAAATAATATTTATCTGAATTCACATAAAATGAAAATAGGCGTCGTGGAAATTTTGCACGATGTTACTGATTTTTATTCTAATGATACGAAAAGTATTGGCAATTATTAATGTTATAAAAATATCTTCCCCTTAGCCCAAATAAGTTTTCCTACATAAAACGCATTTGCACACTTATTAAATCTAATTTTGGACACTTCGTGCAATCTGTCGTGTGACCCGTTATATCGTTAGCAGAGAATAGCATATACTCGAGCATGCGCTGTATCCGTTGAAATTTCCGCTTCTTCTAAACGAGTGCGGTGTAGTGGCGAGTGCGTTGCGTTGCGACGGCACTGACAATCGGTCGGAGGATGGTGTTGTCGTATCACGTCGGGTTTGTCTATGATGGGTCTGCGCTCTGATTGGTTCATTTAACGTCGCGTGAAACCTCTTTTTTTTCTTTCCAAAATAAGAATCAGTAAAGTTAAAATAAATGTTCTTTCGTACGGTTTCACTAGTTAGCCGGACACTAGAACTTAGTTGGTCACGCTTGCTTGACGCACGAGGACCGCAGGCCCGTCGCGGCGCGACGCGTATCGTAAGGGCACAGATTACATACTGTACAGATGCTCGACTTCCTACATTCTACGACGCACGCACACATGCGCAACGCACATTTTCACGGGGTATAATGGTTCGTGTTTGATGAAATCGTCAAATGCTAACGTGCCCTGGCCATTATAAACGTGGTACCGGCAATTGCTCATTGGATCTACACCATAAATAAATCGCCTGTCATAATTTTCCCCCCCGCACCTTACACCTTGAGCGGAATTGACAATAGTGAGACACTCTTCCGTGCACCTAATGACGAATATAGGAAGTCGAGTATGTGTTGAGAAAATATCTGTGGGCTTATCTTAGACGCGCCAGAAAATCAATTAGTACAATTTATGTGGACGAAGTACAGTTAGGGGGTAAACCTCAGTGTACAGATATTTCTTACGCGTATGTGATCTGTGATAAGGGCGGCCACACACTCGGGTACAGTGCGAAACCAAAAGCTGGTGTCAGTCGTCACCATCCTCTGCCCGACTGTCGGCAGGTCGGGATCGTTCCGCGCGTCGCGCTCCGTGTGCGGCTCGCGCGGCAACGTGGCGCCCCCTCCCGCGCCGCTCAACCAGAGCCTCTCCGCACACCCGCTGCTGCCGCTGCCGCCCGGCTCCGACGGTACGTACGAACTTACACGAACATGCTCGAACGTAACGGTACCATTGGAGCGTATAGCGCTACAAGATCTTTTGGGGCGTGGACAGAACTAACGCCGCCATCTTGTTTTTTCGAAAAAATTGCAGAAATTTCTACCAACAGCGCCCCCTGTCAACGTCATTCGAGCGCCAAAAGATCCTTGTAGCCGTGTAAGGGTAACGATGTGTTTGATTGATGTTTTGTGTTTTATATTATGTGAAATTGGTCCCTATTTTGGTTTAAACCTGTTTCCAATTAAGATTTGTAATTCAGTTTCGACCATTTTTGTGCTAAACTTTTTAGTTTTTCTTCTTCAATCGATGTATTCCCCACCCTTCCAAATCGTTCGTCGCTGTGTTCTTTCCCTCACACATGTCACGTCACTAAGTAGTGGTGTGTATTGCAGCGATTTCCCTGGAGTGGGACAAGCAACCTCACTACCTGGAGGCTTCTCTGATGATGAAGGGCTACAGTGCGGAGGAGGCGCGCGCGGCGGCGGCGCGGGCGCGGCGTCCTCAGGCCGCGACTCGCCCGCCGCTCGTAGCTACCGCTTATGCCACCACGAGAGACAAGGTACTGATATATCAGAGGGGCAATTCTCGTAATTATAAGAACGTTCACAGTCTGATCTCAGTCTCAATTTGTCAAGAATACCTCAAATTTTCCTACATTTTGACAAATTTTTGACATTTGTTTGTCACCGAGATGACACTGCGACTAGATTTTGAACGTTTTAAATTACGAGAATTGGCCTTCAGATACTAAGGCCCGCTTGCATTATAAATCACTAAAAGCGTACCGCTAAACGTATTTAAAACATTGTCATGTCTGTGTTCTTCTTAGAAACAGAACGATGTTTTATATACGATTATAGACTAAACGTATTTCGTGATTTGTGGTGCAAGCGTACCTAAGTAGCCGCTTCTTGACCGACAAACCAGACTCGGTAAGGCCGCCTTGGGAACGCTCGGTCAGTGTGCCTTTGTTGGAGGCAAGCTATGGCTGCAACATACGCCAGCGCCTGCTTTCGGCATATCTTGGACACGTAAAGTTTGCGCTTAACCCTTAGCATTTTGGGCCGGGGCCATGGTCAAGAAACGCGAGGCGTTTTCTCAGCCGGATCCAAACAACACCGACCAAATGCTCTTTGCGAGACCGGTCTGCGACCCGGCTTGTACACAACCGGTAGATGGAAAAACTTCACACCATATAATTCTTTTTCTATATGAGAATTATGGAAACAATATTATTATGCTTTTGCGCTTTCTAGATATATTTTAACACCAGAATAAGCCTGGAATTATATAGTCAATAACAAGACTTATTTTAAGACTTAATCGTAGAAACAAGGCTTAAAAGCAATCTTCTCTAATTGCCGACGCTTATATTTCAACTTCACATAGATTTGTATTTGTTTCTTTCAGCTTTCGAAACTGTACAGCAATCAAATCGTAAGGGCCCAATACAAATTGGCTTGTTATTATTTTAAAATGTTTCTAAAATGTTTGATGGATCATCGCTAACCTTCTCTGTTATCATGAATTAATGTTATCATCTTGTCTATTTTGGTTACATACAGAATTTTGAAATGGAACCTCCGACTTCCCAAATATTCTTGAACGTAATGTCGATACCTCTAAAATATCGACTTTTGATTCATGTTGCGTCACAGCTCTAAAGCAAGGTTTTGTCACATGTGTTTGATTTTTGCACTAGTGTCGTACAGCCCGTCAGGTAGAGTATTGATTCAAAAATCTACTCTACGTAAATACAAGGTAAACAAAAAAAGATTTTGTGTAACCGAACTGGACAAACCAGGCATGGTTCAGGAGTCATGGTTCTTCTTACTTTCTACTCACACATATTTGGCTGACCATATTTATACGCTCTGAATCATATTTTACTTATACTTCTTCTTTATCAAAATGTTGCTATAGTGGATCGAGAGAGCATACATTTTATTTGATGATGCCTTGCCTTTTTCCATCATAATAAAGCTTACTCGACCTCACTATACAATTAAAGCATTATTCTTACAATTATTTTAATACCAAAGGAACCTTAACATTACGTCTTTTTAAACATCGTCATTTCTTCTCTTTCTGGGTGAAGGGTCTCAAATGCAAATTTTAATGCACACATTCGGTCATTTTGCACTTTACGTTAACGCACTTACGTCACGGGGATCCATTTGTTTGTAACCCGTCAACTTGTACGGGGAGGCTCATAAATAATAGTGTATCGTCCCGCAGGCTCCAGAGCTAGTGACCCATGCCGAGGTCAATCATCATCCTACGGAGGATTCGCCTCTGCCTCATCGGACGACGACACCATTGGTTTGTATATTCTCAAATGACCGTAATTTCTGTTCCCATGTGAAGTCAAAATGTAACGTTTGCTATGTTTCGGTCAGGTTTCTCCGGAGAGTACATGGAGCCAGGCGAGTTTGCCGCGTGCTCGTGGGCTCGGCCGCGCGCCCACTCCGCCGCCGCGTGCGCGCCCAGGTCAGAGCCCCCCCGCCTCGCCCCCCTCGCCCCCCTCCCCGCGCAGCGCGCCGCGTGCGCAGCCCCCCGGCGCCGAGCCCCCCTCTAGCGGTTACCCGGACTTCGTGCTGGCGAAACATACCTCGAGCTTTAAGAAGTCGTCCGAGCGGCTCGAGTACGAGATGTCGCAGAGCAACATCTACTCGGCGTGCCCGTCCTCGCGCTCGAGCCGCTCGGGCGGGTCGCTGCGCATCGAGGAGGACGCCGACGCGTCGCCCGAGCGCGCCGGCCGCGCGCGCATCACGTGGCGGCGCAGCGCGTCGTGCCGCAACCTGCGCGACTACAGCTTCGACGAGGCGGGCCGCGCCAAGCGCCGCCGCGACGTGCGCTCGCTGCTGGCCGACCTGGACACGCTGGCGCGCCTGGACTCGCCCGTCACGCGCTATGACGAGGCGCGTACGCGCGCTTTCGTGTTCGGCGAGCGCGGCTCCGTGGAGTCCGCCGGCATGTTGTTGGGCCGCGCCTATTCCTCTTCGTTTCCAGGTGCCATCGGCGAGACGCGCCTCGACCTGCCGACGTTCGCGCGCACCGGCTCGCAGGACGACCTGTCGCACGATAGTTATGAGGTTATCGAGCGCTCCGACGACGAGTCGGAGACGCGCCGCTACGCGCGCATCCAGCCGCGCCGCCGCAGCACCGCGCACACGCGCTCGTGCTCGCTGGACTCGGGTAACGACCTGCCGTCCGACGACGACCGCTCGCTGTCGCACCTGTCCGAGAGCGACGACCACGAGGACGCGCCCGACGAGCTGGTGTGCCACTACCGCAGCAACAACGACATCCAACTAGACCCCTTCCTCGTCGACGACCCGCGAGTCCTACCCCGTGAGAAACTCTCAGTGCGCTCTGATGGCAATTTCTATAAGGAAATCAAACGGGCACTCGGCTCGCGAACGTCTAGCCAAGAGTCGAAGAGTGACATTTATGACTCTAAAATATCCAAGAGTAGCGCCGAATCCAGCAAAAAGTCGCGGGATAGCGTTTACCATACAGACAGTAAGAAATCCCGTGAGACTCTCAAGAGCAAAAGCTCGGATAGGTCCGGCTCGCGAACTTCCAGTCAGGACTCAAAATCTGATTATTACGATTGCAAAAAGAATTTGTATGAGCCTGATGAAATTAGCATGAGGCGACGTAGTATTACTAGTATCCAGAACGCTTACATAGACCCGTTTGAACCCATTTCACCCTCGTCTAGTCCCGACTCGACCAAAGATTTCTTCGATACTCAAGCCACTTTTATTAGTATGGAAAAGCCAGAATACCGGGAGAAATCGCTGTTCGACAAGTCGCATGAAGATTTGATCGCTAATTTGGCGAATTCTCCCAATTATTATCTGTCTACTCCGTACTCGACTTTTCCTAGCAATAGCAAGCATGTCAAGGAACCTAGTCCATTGCATTCCGCCAGCCTGCAGAATGTGGAATTGGATCAATTTTCCGGTCAGTTCGAATCAGATTCGAGTCCTCCGAAGAAATCAGACGAGTTATCGACCGAGGAGGAGGATATCCACCCGACCATCACACACATTTGGCCGGAAAAGATAGTCGGTCTCGATACCGAAATTGATGGAACCAGAGCTGCGAAAATACATAGCTACCAACGCCGTCGCTCTTCAGATACTGTATTCAGTTTCGATAAAGAGAAAATAGAATCGTTAACGCGATCGATCAGCAAAGAGAACACCTCATCGCATCTTGTAAAAGAGTCGTCGAATGAGTCTGATGTGAACGTGAGAGTACTGCCTGCAATGGACAGCATTGAGTATACCAAGAACAAAGCTAAGCAAGCTGCTATCCAGTCTGGTACAGCTTCTATTCTCCAATCAGAATTTGACAAGCGCGGAAAGGTTCATACTCACATTGTTAGAAAAGAGAATTTGAAAGAGGAATTAATGGCAAAGACTCACTTTGACGAGTACAATCCTAAGCTGATCCTTGAGACTAGTTCAAGCAGTCGTTTGGCTGACACGACAGTTCCTTACACTCATCCGACTGTCGAACGAACTAAGAGTGATCCAAACAGTTTGGCCAATAGACCTCGCTTCAGCAGTGTTAACTCTCGCAGACATGTGTTAATGCACCAGAAATCTATTGATTTAACGCCAGCAGAATCCAGTGATGAAGATTATATCTTCCGTCAGATACCCAGTGCTCCGCCAATCGCGACTAAGCGTTCTCATTTCGAACTGCCATCAAGGCTGCCCGATCATATACGACCTCAATTCGACTTGCCTAAGAACTATTTCAAAGAGTTCGACGCGTTCAAAGCAGGTTTCAAGGATAATAAGAAAGTTGTCGATGATGGTTATGATATTCCTTATGTATTACATAAGCGACATGTCATGAATGGAACCGCCCCATCTCCTCATGATGATCAAAGACAGCCTCCAGATATCGTGATGCTACCGCCACAGAATGGCCGCCATGTGGTTAGTGCTCATCCTAGATGCAAGTACCATGATCATCCTAAGTCGCCACGTTCGCCCAAGTCGCCGAAATCGCCGAAATCACCGAAGTCGCCGAAATCACCTAAGTCACCCAAGTCACCGAAATCACCTAAGTCGCCTAAATCACCACGGAACAGTATTCAGGTAGAACACACTTCAAAGTTCCTTGAAGTGGAAAATCGAGATTTCTTGTTCACACAAAATATCGATCTGTCTAAAGTGGACCCCGTAACTCTTGAAGTTGATAAAAGTGGTCAATTACAACATTTACCGAGTCCCAAGAGGGATATAACTAAAAACTTAGATCCTGTTCTACTCGAAACACTCAATAACAAACTGAGTCAGATTGAGAGTGATTCTGCGACAAGCTCTAAAACTGATAGTATCAGACAGGAACCTATGTACCCATGCGATATAAAGTTTACCATCAACGGTAGAAATGTGCAACAGCCGCCTATTTGCAAAGAACCCAAGCCTCTGACGGCTGCAGAAAAATTACGAGCCGACATCAAATCTAAGTCAGAAAAGTTGCCACCAAAGAGGGGCCAAAAAGGTAGAGGTACCGGTAAAAAGGGCCCAGGAACTAAAATAAAAGGGAAAAGTAATAACAAGATACGGATTACATCATTCTCGTCTGATGACGAAAGTGTTGATTCTGACGATGTTTTCGGTACCACAGAAGCTGCTCCGAAACTTGAGTTTTCACCACCGCAATCACGGAAGGATTTGGAACCTATTCTGCAGTTGGAATATGATAAAATTACATCTGGGGCTTGGCATAGAGGCCAGACTATGAGTTCGACAGAAATCGAAGGCTCTCCACCACAGTGTAGAAAATTAGCCGAGCTAGAAGCTAAATACAACCCTCAAGTCCTCGACAGCATGAGTGGTAATGCTACAGAACTACGTAGAATTTCGGAACGTTCTATTTCAATCCCGAGTTCAGAAGACGACGTCGCGATAAAATTTGCAGAGACAAAACAATCCAGTAAGGAGAGTTCGCCTTGGGAGTACAATGAAAACATTCCCTCGCCGATATTAGAAAGTACTGAGTTCCTCAAATCTGAAGACGAACACTTAGCCGATATGGAAATACAGAAAGTGACAGGTGTTCCGTCTGAAGATAAAGTTGATGCTAAAGATGAGAAAAAGGAAACTGTAACACTCGGTGTGAAGAAAAGCCTAAGAGATGAGTTGATATCGCCATTGCGTAAACCTGGTGGTACTCCGATACTGTTTGCTCATGCTAGATTAAACCTTTCCGAAGGATCAGTATTCTCTCTCCAACGTCAGAAAGCGACAGACTCACCAACAGCCAGCCGCAGAGCTAAAAGTCTGGACACGCCAGTTATTCAGCTACATAGGCTTCCACCTATGAATGCCTTCTCTTCGAAAGACGATACAGTTGAAGATATTAACGAAGAAGGCGAAATACTGGAAGAGAAACCTTTGATTGAAGAAAAAGGGAAAGCAACAGCAGCAGCAGTTCCAAAGAAAGACGCTATTGATAAAATTGATGAAGTCGAGGAAGATCATCCAGATCACGAGGATCTAAAATCCGTTGTTATAGATAACGAAGAGTTGCAGTTGTTAAATGACTTGGTTGAGCAACGTCGGCCACGATCCTTCAAGCGCAGATATGACCTGACTAAGCTAAAGTCTCAAGCGGCTCGCTCACCACTAAGCAGATCGCCGCTATCTCGCTCACCAATTTCAAAGTCACCATCACGGTCACCTACTTCTTCATTGAACTCGCCTAGAGGTAGTATCCGAAAGTTGTCAGACCTGAGCGAAGACCAGATAGTGCCGGATATTGAGAGAATCAAACGCAAGGAGAAGAAGAAACTCACTCTCAAACCTAAACCGGATGAGAAACAAAAGCTAAGTAGCAAACTCAATAAAGGCGGTTCTCTAGACACGAATGCTACTAAAATAAAAGCGCTGCAAACTCAGAAATCCTTGCCGTCGTCTCTGAAAGAGCGTCCAGACTTCTTAACAGTACCTCCACTTGACATGGCTAGAGCTAAGAGTCAGGAACTTGAACAAACAGCAAAGAAAATTGCTAAAGAAAAGTCTAAATCGTTGGAGAGAATGGATGTGAAACGCGGTAGTAGTAAAGAAAGAACTAAATCTCAAGAAGATAGCGATACAGAAATCGCTAAACGTAAAGAAAAGCAACAGATGTTGTTTGAAGCTGCTTTGAAGCAAACTAAGACTCTAATTAGTCCAGTTAAAGACACTATGCCGCCATTCCCACCACCAGAAGACAAAATCGTTGTCAAGACTGAAGGAGACAAGATAATCATTGATACTAAGATTAATAGCAAAGCTGAGGACCACGTCTTCATTGCTAAATCTCCAAAGAAACTCGATAACAAATTGACAGGGAAAATCAGTAGGAGCTTTGAGGACCAAAAGACACCAAAAACGCCAAACAAAATGAATAAGAGCATGGATGACAAATCGAATCCATCATTAGAAGACAAGTTCGATGATCTGGCTGCTTTACAGAAATCACCCAAGACTTTGTCTAAAAAACAAGAGATAAAACAACTGATTGAAGGTAAAGTTGTTTACCAAAAAATAAGTCCTGGGGCCAAATCCAAGAGTTTAGACAGAAAGGCGGAAATCCATTTGGATTCGAAAGCTAAATCGAAGAGCTTAGATCGAAACTACGTGACACCCGCGTCAATGCTGCCAGAGAATGAAAAGCATTTCAAACAAGAAGTTGTCAAAGTAGACGTTCACCCAACTGTTGTTGAAGAAGAACCAGAAATATTATCAAAGGACGAAGTAAAAGAAACAAAGGAGACATCACCTTCAAATAGTTATAAAGACAAAACTGAAGATGATTCTTCAATGGAATGGATGACTAGCTCTCAACACACAATCATTGAAAATGACACACAAACAGTTATTATGGAACGTCGTAAAATGGACATCTACAACAAGCAAAGACAGTTTGAGCTTCAAGAAAGTAAGAGTAATCAGGACATTCACTCATTAGTGACTTCTGAACGAAAAGCTGAAGTGGCTCGTTTGACCAGCGAAGAAGAATCTTTGACTGAAGTTAGCGACTTGAAAGTGTCGGACGAAAGTAACATGCTTGGTTTATCCTTGCCATATATTGATGCTGACAGTTCATCAGACCAAGAACAGAAGAAACCTAAAATCCCTCGCGGTATAAGCGACGATTCTGGGTCATGGGTCACTGTCGATTACGAAGAGACTACATTAGATACTGAGCTACCTCTTTCTGACGCTAGCAGCAAAACTCGCGGAAGAAGAACCTTGGACGCTCAAGGAACATTCGACGAATCATCGGCAAGCTTGATGGAGTTCCTAAAACAAGAATCCATATCGCAAATCATGTCAGATAGTGATACTGAACTTTGTTCAAAGATTTCTCGAGAACCTCCCAAAACTATAGACTTGTCCATGAAATGGAAAAATAAGAATAAAATTATTGTGACGCCCCCTCAAGAAAACAGTCCCACGATTGAGAGTATACCATTTATTGACTCCAGTACGTCAAAGTCTAATAAATCTGAAGGTGAACACACTGGTAGTTCTGGCAGTGATAAATCTCCTACTGAACAGAAACCGGATCAAAGAACATTATTGACTGCTAAGTCAAGACGTAGTGAACTGTTGAAGTTGAGTGCGGAACGTTCTCGAAGCTCCGAATCGACGTCTTGGACCAGCATTGAGAAAGATGCCAGTCCATCAAGTCACATCAAAGGCAGCTCCATTGACGACGAGTCTAGCGTTAGTTGTTCAATCGCTAGGCCTCTGGGGATTTCGCAAGATATCGAAAAGCTTAATAAGAAGGATCGGGAATGTTTGGAAGAACTGAAACAGGCGATGGAATATGGAGAAGAACATTTACTGTCTCAATATACATTATCAAGTGACCACTCAAAATCTAATTCCAAATCGCCTTCACCCATACCAGAAATTACTCGTATCGAAAGTCCTAGGAGTCCCTCAAAGTTCGGTACAAGAAAGTCGCCTACTCCGACTTTGGAAAAGCAGGGTCAAGTGGATTCTCAGAAAGCTCCCACTGATTCTGATTCCAGCTCAGAAAGCATTGATAGAACTGTTGAACAGCTGTCACGGCCAAGTGTTAAAAAGAGCGGTCTTGAAAAAATAGGTAAAGCCGTCATTGAAGAATCTGAATCCAGTCAATCAGCTGCCTCCAAAGCTTCCGATGCAGCAAAAGAACTGAAAAATACTGTTAAAAAGACTAAAATAGCTATAACTATATCTCAGGAAGACCAAAACACGACTATTGATTTCGATGACGACGGTAATGTCATTACATCTTCATTTGAAAGAGGAGATATCATGAAAAAGAGGGCTCTCAAAGATCATGACCAAAAGAGTTCGTCTAAATCAAGTGTCGACACTACGACCACAACTACTCCTTCTAAAGGTTCCCTCAGTGTTGATGACTCCTCGTCTAGAAGAAAGGGACGTCTTCTTGATGACCAGAAAAGTTCATCCAAATCTAGTATCGATTCTCGGGGTTCCCTTAGCGTTGAATCTCGAGGTTCATTTGAAACAACAGAATCGACGTCTGGGTCTCTTGGTGAAGCATATCGTCGCGGTGAAGAGTTAAAACCAACATGGCGACCGTTCTTTGGTGCGTCGGGCAGCGAAAATAGCACAAGCATTGAAGAAGCTTGGATACCACAAGACCATGAGGGATACGAAAACTTGGCCATAAACAAGGAAGGTTTTGAGTACAACAACCAAAGGTTGTTAGACGACTTCCAAACGTTTTCGAAAAATCCTCCTCTGTCTGCCAACACGTCTAAAGATTCGACTGATGCAGACTTTACAGACGATCTGAACGATTTTCCGGTCAATTTCTTATATCCAGCTACGTCATCTAGTGGTGGTGGTGGTGGCACAGCGGATGTCGTTATAGGCTACGGCCAAACATTCGGCCGTACTTTATCACGCATATCAGAACGTAGTACTGCGTCCGAAAAGACCAGCGCTGATGAAGATTCTACTAAGGCTTGTTCTCGATCAGAAAGTATTAATGAGGAGTCTCTCAACTCTAGTGATCATCAAGCTAGTCTTAGCTCAGATCCGCCTAGCGCTAACGTCGCTTACATATCGGACGCCGATAGACGCACTTCGGCAGAGATGCCCGACATACCAATAGATCAAACTAAAATAAGTGAGATGTATGAATCTAAACGAGATGTTGAGAAAGCTAGCAGAGCTTTTGATGCATTAGATCATAAGAGGAATGGTAGTCCCGGGAAGCCAAGAGCTCTTGCACCTATGGCAGCGTCGAAGCAATCTTCCGCTAGTGAGAGCCAAGAGTCGGATGATTGGCCATTGCCGGAGCTGCCACCACAAGCAGTGAGCAGACCAGCAAATTTAGATGAGATTGGTAGAAAGGAGTCGAGTGATTTTGACCAATGGCCGTCACTCCCGTCAAGCTTATTAGAGACACCGATCATAGAAAAAGTTCACATATACTACATGAGCAACGAACCAGAAATACCCACTAAAGTGACGTTACAATCGGAGAGCTCAAAAGACCATTTAGGGGGATCAGATGATGACAGTGACACATTGAACAACGACGATGATTTGGAAAAAGATGTACCGGAGTCGAAATCAGACTCGAAGTCTGCTGAACTAAGCGAAGATACTTCTCCGAAAAATGCTAAATTGATTCCTTATGATCAATCAGGGTACATGGTGGAACCCTTGGAGAAAAAAGATGAATATAATTGTCATAAAAGCGTGGTACCTAATTACGATAAGTCGTGCCTCAGTGGAACGATTAGTAAGGCAACTTGTCTTATGGGTGATGTAGGGTCCTGTTGTTCACGTTCAGAACATAAGTCGTTTAACATCAAAAGCAATTTGGAAGATAAAGTTATAATAAATCAGCCCCAAAAGTCTCCTACCAACCACAGTCCGATATACGAGGATGATCACTTGTATGTTGATGATGTTTTCGGTGGTGATAGTAAGTCTCAATCACCAGATTTCGACAAAGGTTTTTCGCAGTTAGGCACGCAGAAGTATTCGTTCGGTTCAAACAATTCTGATACGTCTATCGATGATCTTCTGTCACAGACGAATGCCGAAGATACTGTTCGGGCAGTAACTAAGTTAAGTACAGGAAGTGCTGGTACTTGTAAGAGGTGCAGTCACAGTAGCCATTCGGAGGAAGAAACCAGTTCTTTTGGAACTGATTTGGACGGTACAGTCAAAATTGGACTGCCTCAAAAGAAATGCACACACAGCTCGCATTCGGAGGACACGTCCATTTGCCTCAGCATTTCTGAATGGTCCACTGGCACGAATACTGTTCGCCAATACGCTAATCTATCGGCTTCTGAAAGCGTTTCTGTGCCTAAGAGTGACAAGTCTGATAAAGCCTCGAAGGTGTATTCATCTTCGCATGGGAGTAAGAAAAGTGAACAGAAAATTAAACTCGGTTCTCAAGCAGAAATGAGCTCTAAAAGCAGCAGTCTCGATAAAAGCTCGGAAAATATAAAGTACGATAAATTGTGTAGTTCTGATACAACTATTTCGAGGAAAGGTATGGACAGTAGTTCTGGTACTAAGAGCGATAGTACCTTAACTCTGGCGCAGTCAATATCAGACTGGTCTGCGAGTACTAGCCATACCCTCGTGGCCACGGCTCGAGATGAAGCAGATGCGGATAATACAAAATCCGATGACACAATAGTTAAAGATACCAATGTCGATGAAAGACCCGATACCGAAATTATTATTACTAGAGTAATGTCTCCTACAAAGGAAATTGAGGAGGCCAAGGAACCTGTTTTGAGATTGACTGCGTCATACACTGGCAAGACAGATAAATCGTCATCTATAAGTTACAGCGATAAATCCGACAAGTCTAGCTCCAGCTCACTGAGTAGCTTACAGAAGCATGCAAATGGAGTACTGAGATTTGACAACAGACAAGGATTCCCCCCACAAGATGAAACCCACGAACGCTACCCAAAGGTGCCGCCGAAGAGTTTAAGCTACGAAGAACAAACACAGAGATACTCAAAACAAACCATGCGGTGCCAGAGTGAAGATAGCGGCTTCAAGCCTTACTTTGCAAGCGAACAGCCAGAGCTAGATATAGACATGCCATCCCAACTCTACAGTCAAGAAGAAAAACACAGTGAGCGCTATCAGAGCCAAGAATTTTCCAACATTATGCGTGAGGAAGGGCCTGGTAGCAGTAAATTCATACGGTCCGACTATAAGCCTTTGGCTAAACACGCGAGTTACGATGATAAGACATTGTCAAAGAATCAGATAAAGGAGTATAAAACGAATCAGCAGTATCGCAGCAAGCCCAAAAGCTGGTCTTTCCACGAGCATTATCTCGCTTCCTCCGATTTACCTATCATCGCAGTCCCTGAAATACCGTCAGTGCACAGGGAGCTTTCGGAAAAGAGGTCAGCTGAGAGGTCAGGAAAGACTCCTTTATCTCGATGTTCGCCTTATTACTCTAGCAGCCTGAGCTCGGAGTCTCCTCCGATACAACCATTAAAGGCGCCCGTAAAGAAGTCGCTACTCGTTCGTAATATTTCTCTGAAGAGTCCCCCAAGTGGCAATGATACTGATAGCTCATTGGATGTTATACGTGATCCACGAGAGCGCATGAAGACGTTCAGGCGCAAAAAACAAGTGACAAGTGCACGTAAGAGGCAGGAGAGAATACAAGATGTGTTAGAGGAAGATTCTACAAAAAGCCAGTACTCGTCAGAAAGTGACATGCTTGGCGGCAAATATCTGGCCGTAGAAGAATCTCTACGTCGTATGGAAAGTTCGGAATGCTCCGATAGCTATGTCCCTGAAGTAGAATCTGGTTCCTCAGAAATGTCGAAAGGTGATTCTAAGCACTACGATATTCAGGAAGCTAGTTATTCCGAGGACGAAGGACAAGATGAATACGCCAAGTATAAAAGTGCCAATTATGAAGCACAACAATTCCCAATCAATATAGCTCCAATGCAGTTCCAAGGATTCGGTTCTTCCGCTGATGAGGATGAAATGGGTTTCCCGCGGTTTGATAGACTTGGTCGTTTGCGCCATCCTTATCTCGATTCTCAGGAGCCTCCTTACGTTTCAGAGGACAGTCCTCCAAGGACTTCGTACTCAAATAAGAGTAGTCGCCAGTCTTCTCTGAAGAAATCGAAGTCTACTACAGTATACCGTCAGGCTGACGACCCGTCTCTAGGTGAGCCGTCTGGTCAGCACCAACAAGTGTTCTATGATGAACAAAGCGACAGAGACGATTCTGATGACTACGCTTACCCGATTGACACTATCAAACGGGCTCCTAAAATACCCAAGTCAGGTAGCTACTTGTTTGAGCGCGGAGAGTCTGTAGCTTACTCTGATACGGAGTTGCCACAAGATAAAGATGAATACGAGGAGTATAGAGGCAGCCCCTATCCAGAACATTACGAAGAAGTGGTAATGTTCCAAACGCAGGAATGTTACCCTCAATACGATCTCGAAGAGAATAGGGATGTTAATCAAGAACATTACGCTCGAGATCTTGATCAACGTTTCAGTCTGAATAATGTAGAGAGGTTCTATTCTAGTCACTATGTCGACTCACAAGCTTCTAGCGACAGCCCTGAGCAAAAGTTTGACGTGTCCACGTTGCCCCCGCCTCTCTGCTCCGACGACGAGAATGACTAAGAACATGCAGTTGCAGTGCAATTTCATTATTATATTTAGTTTGGTCGTTGTCACCCCTCGCCTCGTCGGCTGAACGTTCACTATTCGGTTTGCGAGCGTGAAGGCCGATTAGCATTTTGAAATTTAAATTCCAATTAATGCAATTATTGTTATTGATATTAGGGTACTCATTATATTGAATATTTACATTGTCACTTTAAATATTTAGCAAAATAATGAATTAAAAAGATATCTAGTGCCAATTCCCGGATAGCGCGACCCTTTTGACTATCGTGTGAACGCGAACTCATACCTATAGCTTGTTAAGTATTTAGGTGTAGTTATATGTGTATTGATCTAAATTATACATTTTCAGACGTCTTACGAAATACTGTCAATATAACGATGACTTGAATATAAAACTGTCCTTATACTCGTTACTTTATAGTTTGTTTAGACCCTAGAGCTAAAGCTTCGAGGAAATGCAATACAGGTATAATAAAAACGTAGTGCCAAATTCTTCTAGTCGTATATTTTAGTGTTTCCGACCTTTATAAAAGTTATATTCGTTGATAAAAAAATATCCTGAAAATAGTATTATTGTAAAGGCTGTGATTTACTTTGTGTGGTGATGAGATCCAAGATCTGAGTTGTTCTGTTTAGGCGTTTTGCTCAAACGATCAATGTATTGTTTACGCACTTAGCACGTTTATTAATCTTAGTTTTATAGTCTAAAGTTACTTTACGTTTGTCCATGACACTACATTAGCTATTACAACATGGGATCTGCATTCGTGCCAAATCTGCTCAATTTTTTCCAACACTTTATTATGATAATTTATTGTAACGTTTTTTAATAATCAATTTTTGGGAATCTCAAATATGTTATAGTTGAAATAGATATGAGGTTACGAGATTCGTGTCGTGTGTGTGGTAGACCTCTGTTAAATTATCTGGCATCGAAGTTAATGACTGCGATGCATACTAAATTTCTTACGTAGAAAATTACTTTTGGCTAAAGTTAGAATGATTTAAACGCAACAAGATGCACAACAATACCCACATAACATACATATTCGCTTCATCATAAATTATTCGTTTTAATTTTATGTTGTAGCGAACTATGCAGTAGCTGTTTCGTTCAAAGATGTTGTACGACGCGAGTATATTTTGAAATTAAATTCTATTGTAACATACCAATGGATTTATTGATGGAAATGAAGGAAATATATTTAATCTTCGAATTCCTAAGACTCCCTTATAGAATGTAGTACTCAAGCATCATAAAACGAATGTTAATAAGTGAAACTAAAATAAGACCTTGTAAAAAAATGATACTTCTTTAATACGTAGCGCCGAAGTTCTATTACGTTTGAATTTAGAGAAACATGCAACTTATAGTATACGCTTCGACATTATTTTTGCTAATCATCCCCACACTAACAATCCTGCACTTAAATAACTATTAAGTACCGTTTCGGCTATCTAGCTGCGGAACCAAAAACTACAATCTCAAAACGTTTGACTGCTTCCTAATTTAAATACTACAGAACAATCATTTGCGAAAAAATAATAAAAGGACATTCACACATTCCCACCCGCAGTTGATTTATATTTAGATAGGAATAAATTATCGAAAAAATAGACGAATTGTGTGTCGGTGTAGATGTGAGAAGTTTCTTTCGAGAACTTAGAGATAGTTAAGTCAGTCGTGTAGTGAGTGGGGTATATTGAAAATTAAATATAACAATAACTCACTTATGTCTGATTTGTTGAAGTATTGAATGTTCTAGAGATTATATTGTTTGCATGACGTGATATTGGTTTTATACAGGTTGTGTGAAAACAAGTTGACCTGAATAAGGTGAAGGAATTGAAAAAAATTAAAACATCTAAAATATCGCATTAATACGGACTGACATCTGACATCTATCACTGGGCCCGCGTGGGGGATTACGGCCCACTCCCTCCCACCGAGAGGAGGCCTGTCTTCCATCAGTGGAACGTTCTAGGCTAATTGTGTTGTGTGTAAGGGCCCAGCCGTTATTGTCAATAATGATGATCAAAGTACTTGCAAAAGCTCGATACTCAAACAGCACTCAAACTTTTAACAAATTCCCAAATTAAAACTTCGCTAAGGTCGAAGCTATGTATCTAGATGTCACATGGGTCTTGAGAGCAAAAATAGACCGTGTCGTTTTATGACGTGCGAGTGACATTCAACTTTAGGGTGGTAAAGCAATTTTATGATCGATACGACAACATGATATAATTATGATGATATACAAAAAAATCCTCAATGTGGTTTATATTTATTAAGGATTAATGAGAATCCACATAAATCACAAGCACCTTATTCAGACAGACTAGTGTTCAACGCCTTCTATAGTAATAATTTGTTTTTTCGTAGTAAAATATTTTATTATACAAATATTGCTGATGTTTTAAACAAAATATATCTTATGTTATACCTGCATTGGGTAAGCCAATGTCTTATAGAAAGTGTTATATTATTTGCAAATAGTTACTCCTAAACTTATGAAATTTTAGCTATATCGAACCCTTTACAGTGTTTATAATGTTTTTCAACACTCCTCTGATGTGCAAGTAAGTATAAAGTTAATGTTTTAGGGAGTAACGTTCGACTTATCTTAATTTTATTGACTGTTTTTATTTTATTTAACAATGACTGAAATTACAACTAAAGACGCGAATTGTAGAGAAACGTAGCTTACAATTTTAATACTTGCATATCAGGGAAGTGTTTATATTCAAATATTATCCTATAAACCCTGTGCTAAATAGTGTTCAATTATAATTGAATTAAAAGATTAAATGTTCGTGTGTGCACGAAGCAATTCTAGTCTACTAGCGTATAAGAGGTCGACAGACTTCCCTAGTTAGCGCAATAACTGTACGGTACGATATTAAAATCTTAGTACTTAAGTATTTCGACTTTTCGATTGAGAGTGTACAATCCGAATAGACTGTAATGTTACAATTTCATTGAATTGTTTAAGTTTGAGCGCCCGCTTCGGACGTGTGCTGAGGACAATTGAAACTGGGATATCGAGGGGAAGTTGACTGTGGTTGACTGTGTGTTGTGTGTGTGTGATCAATCATCTAAGGTTTTCGAACCAGTATTATTTTTCATTACTTTAAGATCGACTCTACAGAGTGTAAAAGGACCCATCACATAGCCGTCAACTACGCATTCTGTACATCAAACTAAGTAACATTGAATAAATATAAAAAAAAAAAAAATAATATCGGGGAGTACAAGTAACTCTCGGCTTCGTTGAGTGTCTTTACATCAGTTATAGTCGGTCTTAAAGTAACAATTACATCAAATCAATGGACCAATATACCCCAATGTAGGAAATAAAAACTGGTTATATTATCAAAAACATTATCTACAAAGAAACTATAAAACGATCCACTTGTGTAAGAAAAATGTGTTAAAAATGCTTACTAAAATTTGCTTTAATTAGTTCACCTATATCTAATGCTAAAAGAATTGAAGAGTGTTAAACAAGGGTATGATAAAAAGCAATAATATTGAATTAAATGCCCAGCTCGGTAGTAAGCTGCAAATCAATCGATCCATGTATCGTTCATTCAAATTTTAAACATCGATCAAACGTATCGTTCATTAAAATTTGAAACATCGATCATACGTTTCGTTCATTCAAATTTGAAACATCGATCATACGTTTCGTTAATTCAAATTTTAAACATCGATCAAACGTATCGTTCATTCGTTCACAGTCACATTCGAAGCGGACGCATTAAGTCATGTAATTTAAATATTGTTTCGATTATTGAAACGTTACTTCCTTTTTGAATTTATATGTGAGTGTTAGTGTACTGTGTCCCGCAATACACGGCACTGCCCCGCCTCGCCGGGGATAGTTAAACAATAAATAAATAAAAATAACTGGCGTTTTTACTGTTATGTTTGTTCGTTTTGGTTATCTGTACCTTTGTTTATAAGCTGCCAGGATTTTTCATGTAAGTTGGTGACGTAATATTTAAATGTAATGTTAGTTATTGGGCTTTGACCAAGATATTTGGGCACAAAGATGGCATGTCACTAGTCATTAAAGCTTTTTCGTTCTTTTGAAGCATCAAAAACTTATTCGTTCATTCATTCATAATTATTTGCGGTATTTGAAGTTTCTGCCTAAGCTCAATAAAGTACCTAGTAAACCCTAGATTTTGTTTCGGTTCATTAAAGTTATTTATAATTTAATTTTCCTTTTTTTGCACAGGTTCATGGTCACTTAAGTTTTTATGCTTTTTATATATTTTTTCAGGATTTTCTTATGTTCACAGATTTGCTTTTCCCCTGCATGTTTTACTCTTTTATTTTATAAGTTTTTTTTTTATTATTACCTTTTTATATATTATTGAATTTCTTATGTTGCGAACTCGGTGTATCATTGGTTATTCTCGCGGTTTTTTAAATTTTGTATCCATCATAATATGTTGAAAATTCTTTCTTTTTTAATGACCCATGACGTTCTGACGTTCAAATTGTATTCTCATTATTTTAATACAATTTAAATTAGGTTGTGGTGTGGCCCTGACTTGAGATATAATAATTTTACTATAATATTGATTCAAAAACATTAATTCTTGATTTTATAAATATCAAGAATTAATTACGTCTCTCAAGTCAACCTCCCTTTATTGTCTCACAATTTCACCAAAGTTTTGCTCAACAGACGAAACATCTCCCGAGGAAGAAGATAACACAATCTCCTCTGCAAGCCTCTGCATGTCTCCCTCGGTCACCGACAACAGTATCGCCGGGGTGCCTATATTCGCGTCGACACCTCTTGTCTCGCGGCCGCTTACTAACGGGCACGACGTCGTGGATAACAAGAGAAATAGCGAGAATAATAATGATACTGTTGGTACGGTTAATGGGAATGTTAATGGTGAGTTTCTTTTATTAATATTACTAGCAATTTGCTCGCGACTTTGGACCTACTTCCGCAGGTTTTAAGCGTCAAAAGATCTATGTTCAAATTTCGGCATTCAGCTTACAAATGTTGAAATCAAAAAGAAAGTTAGCGTGTCAAGTTTTTTTTCTCCGTTATCGTAACTATATATGATTTAGTGTTGTAGTCACTGTGATCGACAAAGTTTCGAAAATAGAAACAAAAAATAGATACAGACATCCCAAGAAAAGTATGCACTTCGGGAATCATTGTCCATCTATCGTCGAAAATACGAACACGCGATAATGAGATCTAATAAATATAGAGTTGTTACAACTATGGAAGTACTTGCCTATTTTGTATTACCATGTTTACAAAATTATATATAAACAACTATGTAGTTGCATAAAGTTGTTTATATATAATTTTTCAATAATTTTGAGTGACAGATGACGATCTGCGACTGGACTTGATAACCCTATAGAGAGAAAACTTCATACAAACCCGCAATGATAGGTGCACTACTACAAAGCGCGGTAGTACAGCACTTAAAAGCTTTGACTCTGTGTCTTGACGTTCGTGCTAATTCGGAAAACGAAGATGAACGAAGACCGAAGCGCTCGGGTTGGAACCCACAACCACCACTGCTCTCTACATAGATATAATATTATGATTAGAGATAGATAGAAGTTTGTTTCTATCGGGATGACCATGATACTTGAGTCATCAACATATAAATGATAGAGGCTATCTGTAATCAGCACAGCTATCTTAATTCAGTAGATTACTTCATTGATAAAACATACTTGTTTATTTCCTGCAGTAACGATAGTATCTGAATCAGTGAACAGTATGGATGTGCTGAGTGGTGGGGAGAGTGATGCCGGTGATACACTCTCGAGGCGGAATAATAATAGGTAAGTTTATTTATTAATAAAAAAAGAATGATCAAATAAACGCATTGTAAAATCTCAAAAAAAATATTCACTATTCTGCAGTTTTTTTTTGTAAAAAAAATTACATTGAAACTCTTATAAAATCTTGGTTACACAAGATGGTATAATAGATTCAAGGGAACCTTTTTACATCTTATACAAGGTGTCGATTTGCATCCTCGTCAAATTCAAGAAGGTAACTATACTACTGATTCTCGACACGAATCAATAATAAAATAAGTAGGTATTTATTTTTCTAGTTTTCGGAAATCGGCATGTGTGGGAAACGCATTTTAAAACGCGGCCTGTGTGAGACCCCACTGTAACTGCCCTTTTACACACACATAAAAACGCGGCCGCTTATACGATACCATAACGCGATTCTGTTCTTTGAAAGTGGTGTATTCTCAAATACTGTCAAACTTAAATAACTTAATTATTCATTATTTACCAGGGATCGTAATTTTATTTGATTATTTATGTCTTTCATAACAGCCTCTTGAAATTTGACAAGGATGCAAAACAGCAGCTTGTATAAATAAAACAAAGGCGGATTAGTTACACCATTTTTAACTCAAGAACGGTTGGACCAATTTCTCATATGTACATTCGTTCTTATTGATTCAGAGCTAGTACTAAGCCGGTTCCGGGTCAGCTAGTTCTTTATTTTTATATATTATTTTTTGACGCTGTTCTTTTCTTTTTTGACAATAAGTGAGTTGTGTCAAAAGCTGAAAATTCAGTCTACTAGATTTTCCATTACACTTTGGTCCTTATTTATGGAACGCAAACAATTTTTTTAACGCAATGCATTCGGTTGATGTTACATCCCAGAATCTGAAGTTTGGGTTCCTTTACTTATAAAAGTCTAACGGGCCTCTGCGAGTTAGCTTCGGCCCCTCTTATGCGTACTAAAGGTCCAAGGCCCTATGATCCTGATATGTGCGAAAAGTTTAAAAATATAATTATTTATTTATCTTCACTTCAAGACAAACATCAGTGTAGCCCTGGCTATTGTACTGGCCGTATTACAGAACCTTACTCAAGACTCAAGTATTACTGAAAACTAGTTTCAACCGATCAAATGGCTTGAAACGAGTTTTAAGTAATGCTTGAGTTTTGCGGTTTCATTTTGACAGTTCATCAACATTCATTGCGTTATTTACGTCGTTGAGCAGACACATTCTTGGAACATATGGAGCAATGGATTAGCAATATCCTTCAAAATGATTCAGATTGAGATTTATAGTGTGTTACGCAGTTAGGGTGCTGTATCTCAAGAGCCAGGTGCTAGTAATGTTCTTCGTTCTGAGTCCACAACACAATATAAAACAGTCTAGTCGTTGTTATAAAATTATAAAATCCACTCACGTGGATGGCTCCACACATGCTAATTGCTCTGTCAGTTTTAAACGAGATAAATGAGTAAGTATTATTGTCGTAATTACATTTGCAGTATATCGTCCGGTCTGTTGGGCACCTTACGAGAAGTCAGCGACGTTCCTAAGAAAAGAAATATGGATATTACGTATTTCGTGGCTAAGGAGCTGCTGATGACGGAGAGAACTTACAAGAGGGACTTGGAACTTGTTACTGTTGTGAGTTCTCATATTATTATTTTTTTTTTGGGTGTTTTTTTTTGTTGTTGTGTGATATGTAATTTAATTTAGTTTTTGTAATTTATTAACGCAAAAATTACACTCGCATAAATTACGAATTATTATTAACATATTTACACTTGTTTAAAATATCAATCGGTATATATGGTTGGTTGGTATTTTCGGTTTTTTCAAAATCTTATTTTTATTGTCTTTGGTGTTTAATGGCCGATTCGTATAATTTACCGATCGTTATTGGTTAAAATTAAAAACTTGAATCTTTACCAATAATTAAGCAATGAGCTTTGCATAGTAAACCCTTCCTTATGGAAGTAGCTATCACAGGTATTTGCTTACGAATCTATTTATATACCCAGTTTTGCAATAAAAAATGCTACCATTGTTAAGCAAAACGATTTGTTTTTGCTTATAGGAACCGAACCAATAACTAGCTAGTTTGGCGACGTTATACAGCCAAACATTCCCTACTCTGCATTTCAATAAAATATGGCAATAGTCTCCGTTTAATTAGTTTAAAAGGTACAATTACACGTAATGATTGTTCACGTGTATTGTACAGAAATGGAGCAGTAGTGTTTCCGAACTGGCAGCGGGAGGCGTGGAGGCGGGCGCGGCACTAGCGCGCGCGTGCCTAGCGCTGGAACCTCTCGCGCTCAGCAACGGCAAGCTGATCGCCCGCCTCGATAGGCTACTTGCTAACACGCCTAAACCTGAAGGTAACTATTTAATGCCATTGTTTATGTTGTCCTTGGCTTTTACTTACATATTGAGAACTTCTACCCTGATTATACATCGTGGCGCTTTAATGGCGACATTAATTTAACCCACGTATACGGTTTCGCGTCTTAGTTGTATGAATATATTTTAATTCAATTAAACATTAATATTTATTTATTTACTAACAATTTTCTAAAATAGCATCTTAGAGCAACCTGACTGAACTTACTGTAGCGCAGGGGTCATTTGCCGGGGTCACGGATCATAACATCGCATCAATGTAATTAAAACAAATAACGTGCAAATAGAAGGCGAATTGAAGGAAAGAGAGAGAGCCCTATGGCGGCGAGCGGCGCAGGTGGAAGTTTTCACGTTAGGTTTTTTTTAATGTTGTTATAACTTTTATGATTACATTAATGTCGCCATTGTAGCGGCACGTTGTATATCAGGGTATAATAAGTTCTCAATTATCCCTATCCATTCTGTAAAAAATCTCAACTTAGATGAGGTGAGCTTAAAGTGAGCTAGTCAATAGTGTCAATCCCCACCATCAGGTGGAATGACAGCTCACGTCACCTAAGATTTCACGGTGAGATTTTTACCGAATAGACCGACTGGTCGTGTTGTGCTTTGTTTTATACTAACCAAACTAAAGCGAATCTCGCGCGGGACGTGGGATGAAATTTGCACCCACCGATTGTGTCTACTATCTTGTATGGAGGTGTTCCAACTGGTATAAATAATCGTGTGATTTTCTAATCATTCAATCATCAAGACTCGCCTGAGTATGGTTAGAGCTTTATTATTCGTATCTTTTGCTTTTTGAAATCATTCTTTTAACCAGCCCTATTAGAGTTTGGCGATGTTTACATGTGATCTTTTTTCACAGATTCAGATGAACCTGAGTACAAGAAAATAGCTGAAGTTCTTTATGAACATTTATTGAGTACAATCGACGTGAGTAAATTGCCAATTTTCGTTTCCAACATCTTAGCGACTCGCGCGAAGACGATTTGCTCAGGCATCATGGCAAGTCGTCTGCTCAAACTAATATAACGCTAAGCTATTTCAAAGCAGCTTTACTGTTTTGAATGCATAAATGTGTTATAAATAATAAAAATGAAATAAAAAGGTGTGAATTATAGAGTGAAGACTGACAGGGGAATGGAAGAAAAAAAAAAAAAAAAACGTTTGCTCCCGAGTAACATGGGAAAGCGCATGAAGATGGTGATGATAAAACGTTTTACACCTAGAAATAAAAAGAAAAAAAGAAAAAGAAATAAAGAAAATAAGTTTATTTGACCCAGGTCAAGTAAGGTAACAATAACACAATAAACAATATTTACATAAAAACAAAAAAAAAACTTAAAACAGTATTGTGTGTGCCTCACGGCTGCGCCAAATAGGCCCAGCTAAACTTGCCTTACAATCTATCACATGATAAACATTCAAGCTTCTATGACATTAATCAAGTTTAATTTTGTTCTGCAGGCCTACCTGTGGTACAGTTCCCACGCCGGCTCTTTAGTAGGTGTGGTGGAAAGTGTGCGACGCCGCGGTCTAGAGGCCGGGCGTGCGGCCGCTAAGTTCGACGCGAAGGCTCCCTTACCGCTAGCTGCCTTATTGCTGAGGCCGCTGCACAGGGCGCTGCATTATAAAAGACTAGCTAATGGTATGTATTTATACTTTCAAACCCTGTTTACTTACGTTTTTCGTACTAAACTTACTGTTTTTGTAGATGTATTCAATTTAGTCTGTTGAAAAAGCTCAGCCGTGTACCTGATGGGATTCCATCGGCAAAGATGACGAGCTTTCATCTCCTATTTAAACCCATTTCGGTGATACATTTTCAAAAATCCTTGAACGAATGAATTTAAGATTTTTATAAAGTAGATGTATGTTTCCACAGAACTATTCAACACGACTCAAAGCGAAAGCTCAGCCGCGGCACTGGAACTGGCCGAGCATGTCGCGTCTGAGGCGCGCGAGCAGCTGCAGCATGGAGAGAACCATGCAGCGCTGTGTCAGCTACAAAGGGACATAGCAGGTTTGTAGCCTTCCTTAATGTCGTATCGGCATAAATTATATGAGGATAGTATTAGGCAGTCACGGTGGAAGAGTGGCTGTGTACCCAGGTTGTGGTGGTTCGTCTTAGAGACTGTTTAAATCGTAGCCAGTTTTAATTTCAGTATAAGGCCGAGAACACATAGGCAGGTTAGGTTCTTTCGAAAGAAACTCTAAAGTCGGGTGTTGATTGTCCTTACGGTGTTATAATATTGTTCGTCGGAAATCATTGTAGTGGCACATACAAGTCTTAAACATTCTAAAGTCGGGTGTCGATTGATTGTCCTTGTGGTGTTACAATATTGTTCATTAGAAATCATTGTAGTGCCACATACAAGTCTAAAAGAAAATAAACTGCTTTCAGGTTACGATAAACTCCTGGTAGCGGAGCGAGAGTTCATAAGAATGGGCTGCGTCTACAAGCACTCGTCGAGAGGATTACAGCAGAGAATGTTGTTCTTGGTATGTCATCTATTATGTAACGACAAGTACATTAGATATTGACCACATTGGTATTATTATTTGTACTATTTTCTCCTTTATTTCAATGTAAACATAAATTATATTTTTAAATATTAGAATATAAAAGATATAAAAAAATTGAAAAATATAAAAAATAGTAGCCCACCGGTATCGGGAACAGGGTCCAAGCTACCGGCGGTCAGGGCTCCAGAGAGAGAAACCTCCTGACAATGCGAGCCGTGTCCAGAAGTACCGCTTTCTGAATCAAGCCAGCTGCCCAACGAGAGCCTCCTCAGGTGTTGGTCGAGGCTCTTGGCTATTAAGCCATTGGCTGTCACGACTATCGGCACAATGATCGCTGCGTCCACATATTATTTGTATTCTTATTACAGTTTAGTGACGTGTTAGTGGTGACGTCGAAAGCCGGCTCCGTGCAGTTCCGAGCGCACTCTGCGTTACCACTCCATGCGCTGGAGTTAAAGCCTTCCGAGTTACCGCATTCCTTCACACTTACTGGTAAATATGACAAATGTATTATTTAAACTGTAATGCTTACAAATGAGATACAAAAGTATTATATTGTTTCAACAACATGTTTTTGTGTTGCGGGAAACATGTTGCTGGCCACAGTTCATAAAGTTTGAATGAGAAACTTGTTGCTGCAACAATGTTAATGGCTATACATGTTGATGTTACATACACTCTCAATAAAAAATCTTGAGACTAGACTTTACTTCTATACTTGGATTCACTAAAATAACATTCCCCTTTTATACGCAGGCGAAGACATAAACCTGCTTCTAAGCGCGACCAACGACTGCGAGTACTTGGGCTGGTACAACGCGCTGCAGACGACGATAGAGAACGCGCGCGACAAGTACACCGACGTGGATGTAGAACTGACGCCTTATGAACAAGAGACCGGTATGTATTGCTAAGAATAGCTGTACAAAGACCTAGAGGCGTGTGGTCAAAATCGGAACTAACTTTTACCAACAGCGCCCTCTGTCAACATCATTCGTGCGTATAGCTAAACCAATCAAACGACCGCTGCGCCTTTCGCCTTGCTAATGGGAAAGAAAACTATCACTATCACTATCTTTTATTATTATTTTTTATTATTGTTATTTTTTGTTTTTTGCTTTGATGGCGCTAAGTATTTGTAACGTTCATTCAGCCGATAAAGTTCCTGGTTAAAAGCTTGCCTTCGAGATGGCGCAAAATATTTAAGCCCTGGCTGGAGGCCTTAATTTATTGAGGCATGGCAGGCAAGCTCGGTTAAGCAGACGACAATCTCATAGGTTGAATTGCGAGATGCCATTCCCAAAAAAAATGGCGCTTTGTTTTGTCTTGTCGTCAATTGGTCGCTTTTCATTCAATATCAGTTTGACAAGTGACTAACACTCAGCGCTCTCATGTGGCGAAGCTTCCAGAAAACAACGCTATTGCGCCGCCATTCACGTGATCGTGTTAAACTAGAACGTTTCACAGGACGAGCCCGTGTGTAATATGAGGTGTGTTTCCGCACAGAGTCCGCGCCGGCGGGCGCGTGCGGCGCGGGCGGCGGGCTGGCGCACGTGTGCTGGCACCGCTTCACGTCGCTCGACACGCAGCATCTGCATCTCGCCATGAGGGTATGTATCTAATAATACCACTACTACAGGCCGCAACTTACTTAAGGGCCCCAAATGAACATAGTACAGTCACAGCCTCACTTCTTCACTTCGTTCGTTCGTTCTTCGTTTTTCGTTTTTCGTTCTTCACTTTTAGGGCTATATTTGTCAGCTCATTGCACGGTATGATCTGCTTTACTTTCCAATACAAAATACAACCTAAAGAAGCTTTAAAGAAGCTTGAAAAAGACAACTGTGAATTACGGGATGCGGTCGCTGGTTTCAAAGAGTAGCTTTCTTCCCATAACAAAAAGTACGAAGAGATGAAGGCTATGCTGGAAGATAAATCTGATACGATCCAGAAGTTTGAAAAAGAGAACTGTGAATTACGGGATGTAATTGAACAACTTAGTCAGCGTCTGAACTTGGTGGAACAAAATTTGAGCTCCGCCAACGTTGAGCTTCAGTGCGTACAAGAAAACGAAGCAAATAATCAGGTTACCACCGTGCTGCAACCGGATAAGGTGATTAGTTGTGATATTAAAGACTTCGACATACTATAGTATAGTAAAAATGTCTAGAATGACTCACTAGACTCACGTGTACTCAAATGATATATGTATTTACATTTATGTTTAGGTCAAATGTACGAGAAATCAGATTTTTGAACTTATATAGCCGCTACAATTATGGTTCCACAGTTTTGGTGCCATAGTACCAAATGCTTAAAATGATGTCTCAGACAGATTAAAAACTTTTTTTTTTACTTTCGGTTTTGGGCCCAATATGAATGGTCTCCTTTATATTTCATAAAATGGCTAGGCCATTAAAAAGGTTGATGTCAACTCGACATTGCCACAGAATAATTAATAGTACTGGTCATAAATGTGTTTAATATATTTATTTACTTGATAACTTTTACTGTAAGCCTGCATCGTCCCACTTCTGGACAAAGGCCTCTCCACAAGTCTTCCAGCTCTTTCGATTCGGGGCTGAATTAGACCACTGGTCGTTTGTTTTCTCCAGCGTCCCGCCACCTACTTGATAACTAATATAAAAATATTATTTTGATGTATAAATAATTATAGTTTTCCATGCATTTTGCATGTCTGCTCAGTTCAGTAGCTTCAAAAGTCCGTGTCCTGACTCGATTAAGGAAAGAATTTGAAAAAAAAAAGAAACATTAAATACTGTTCAAAAAAGTTTTGCTTTGCTTAGCGTATTTGCCAATAGTCGCGCAATTTGGGCGATACAAAATACACCCTATATCTGTTGAAATAAAGTTAATTTTGTATTAGTGAAATATTTCGATAATTTTAATCAAATCTATTATTATATTTATTTATCAATTGTGCTGATATAATCATGATTCATCGCACGAATTCAACAAAGAAACAAGTCTTACCGGTCGCTCCGCTTATAATTTGTTTCTTTCTAGTCTAAAGTGTAATTATTAACTTTATTTTTCGTGTTTTACGTAATTAAACAATAAATAAGTGCAGTTATTAAGTTTTTATAGTGAAATAACTCAGTTAAATAACATAAATCATTATTTTGAAATTAGCAGTTACAAATCTATCAGTGCTGTTTTGATTTTGACTAAAACGCCTAAGTGACGCCTATTCCGCGGCGCTTACGACCTTTCGGTCGCGAGATTTCAAGTGAGCCACGCCCCAACGGCGTGCACCGCTTAAATTTACCATCGCTTTATTCTATTCGGCACCTCTAGTCGCCGCATGGTGTGTCATTCGCTGAAAGCGATTTATTATCATAACCGACATTTTTAATTGTACTGACAATGTTGTCAAATATGATCAAAAGCTGCGCTTCTTGTTACGATGGTGTTCACATCAAAAAATGCTTGCAATGCTCTATTTGCCGCGAATGGACAGAGTTTTTGTGTGCTAATATTCACCCAACAGTGTTTGAAAATATGAGTATCAAACAAAAATCAACCTGGAAGTGTTCTAGCTGCAAACGTAAACAACTTATGGACGATAGTACAAATATACCTGCAAATCTGACGAAACTTGTGAGCCCCACTTCGGGGCGCTCCCCCCGGTCGCTACCACCCGCGGGCACCTCTGTCACTGTCTGCGCTACGCCACAAAGCCAAACACCAGCTCAAGTCAATGATAACACCTTAATTCAGATGTCAAGAGTCGCATTGCGGGAAATGATTAAGCAAGAAATACAGAGTGCGCTTAAAGACTCAGAAACCAACCAGCTCAAGTTGGTCGCAGGTTTCAAGGAGTCACTTTCTTCTTATAATAAAAAGCAAGAAGAGATGAAGACTATGCTGAAAGATAAATCTGATAGAATACAGAATCTTGAAAAAGAGAACTGTGAATTACGGGATGCGGTCATTGGTTTCAAAGACTCACTTTCTTCCTATAATAAAAAGCAAGAAGATATGAAGGCTATGCTGGAAGATAAATCTGATACGATACAGAAGCTTGAAAAAGATAACTGTGAATTACGGGATGTAATTGAACAACTTAGTCAGCGTCTAAACTTGGTTGAACAATATTTGAGCTCCGCCAACGTTGAGCTTCAAAGCGTACCAGAAAACGATGCAGAAAACCAGGTTACCACCTTGCTGCAACGGGATAAGGTGATCAGTTGTGATATTAAAGACCCTGACATACTACACTGCACAAGAATAGCTAAGAAAGACACACAAAGCACCAGGCCCCGTTCTATTCTCATCAAATTTAGGAGTCCAGTCTAAAAAAAAACTGTCACGTAGAACGGTATGACAGTATTTTTTGCCGTTTCAATTAAATATAATAGAAACAACAACCAAGAGATACTGAACACAGGTCACCTGGGTCGATACCCAGGTGACCGGCAGAGAAATTCCAACCAATTTACGTCACGGAACGTATAATTAATATTTAAACTTTGATAACTTAGTTGTTAACTTTATTGTGTATGCCGTTGTCCGCTGTAAGTGAAGCTGTGAAAGAGTACACCTACAGTGGCCTCCAAAAGTTAGTTGACATTTTTCCTCTTCAGCTGTGATGCCACATTATGATTTTAAAAAAAAAATAATCAGATACTCCTAAGGGATTTTTTTTTTTTTTTTAAAACGCTGCCCCACACTAGGATTTTCTCCTGTATCGTGGGTGCGTTTACAAACATTTAAACTCACATACACAAACAGCCAGACCCGGAACAACTACTTGTAGGTCATACAAATATGTGTTCCGTGCGGGAATCGAACCCGCGACACGCAGCGCAGCAGTCAATCGCTTAACCACTGCGCCAACCGTGCCGTCAAACGGATTACTTGATTCTTTTTTATAATAAGTCGAAAGTTGTATTAATCAATAACAACGATATAGCAGTTCAAACATGTGGATCACTACAGTTTTAAATCATAATGTGGTGTCACAGCTGAGGTGGAAAAATGTCAGCTAACTTATGGAGGCCACTGTACATACTTAATACCTGAGGGACGATTCTTGTAATTTTAAGAGCGTTCACAGTCTGATCTCAGTCTCAATCTGTCAAAAATACTTCTAATTTCCCTATATTTTGACAAGTTTTGGACATTAGTTTGTCGCCGAGATGAGACTGCGACTAGATTTTGAACATTTTAAATTACGAGAATTGGCCTTCAGATATTGCCCTTTATTTATGTGTCATGTATTGTGTTGTTGGAGATTCTAAATAAATGTATATTTCTATGAGTATGGATTTGTGCCCGCTTGATGGTAATAGGCTCGACCCCTATTACATGGGACTTAAATATAACAGGCGAAATATGGGTGTACTATAGATGCACCTCTGCCTAACCCTTCGGGGAATACACGCGTGATGTTATTATATGTCAATCTATTTCCAGACACAGTTATCCGGCTACTTACTGCGCAAGTTCAAGAAGTCTCCGGGCTGGCAGAAGCTGTGGGTCGTGTTCGCGGTGTCAACGTTGTTCTTCTATAAGAGTTGGCAGGACGAAACGCCTCTGGCATCTCTTCCTTTATTAGGGTAAGCTGAATTGTCATATTACTAGCGACTTGCTTGCTTCGCATGGGTGCAATGGTGACATATTAAAATATCGAGATTTATGTGCTTTATCTAAGTAAAGAAAGTGCCCTGGAAGTTAGGCAGACCTTTGGTGTGGAATGTGTCGACACCCTTGCGCCATCCCATCCCATCTTCCTAGCACGGTGGGCTGTGCTGGAGCGGCTGCTGCTGGCGCAGGAAACCTCAAACGGCGAAAATATTCCATCCTGATTAGGAGTTATATGTTCGAGTCGTTTGGAATTGAAAAGTTTTGAGTTTGAGTTTGAGTTTGAGGGATGCGGACGAATTTTTTGATGCCCTATGTTTCTTTTGCTTATTTTTTCACATGTACATATTATTATTTTAAATGTTAGCTTATATAATGCTTATTAATTATGCTGTTTGTGTATGTGAGTTTAAATGTTTGTAAACGCACCCACGATACAGGAAAAATTACAAGTGTGGGGCAACGTTTAAAAAGAAAAATATAACATATATGTACTTTATCTAAGTTAATATTAATTTACCATACACGTAAACATTCCGGAGTAAATTCTATAAAAGATGATGAAAATAGCATCAAAATCCATCGTGTATGTAAGAAGATACGAAAAGCGACTTTGTTTAATACCACGTATAGATTGATTTTTACAAGCGATGTCGTTACCTACGTTATTTTAGTTGACTTTACATATATGGCTAAGGGTCAGTTCACACCGAGACGCGACGCGACGCGACGCTGCGCGCACACTTTAAAAGAGTGACTCAAAATATACTTTATTTTCTACACGAAAAGGTACACATTGCATTGTGAGAGTTCAGAATACGTTGCGCGGTGCAGTAGGTCGTTTTAAAGTGTGCGCGCAGCGTCGCGTCGCGTCGCGTCTCGGTGTGAACTGACCCTTAGCCGTAGTATTACAAATCACTAAACACGTAGAGCTAAACGAATTTAAAACATCGTTTCTGTCAATGGTTTGAAAATATCGTAGTAGTTTCTAATCTAATTTAATTTAATCTATGTTATTTATTTCATTGTAATCAATTTAGCTTTAATAGTTTATTTTATATTTTATTTTATCAAACTGTCTTTTACGATTAATTGTTTTATTTAAATAATTGTAATTGCTATTCTCTGAGCATAATGTAGTGCATGCTGTGCTTTTCTGTAAGTGATGAGGCGCTTAGACTTAAGTTTGCAATGTACAAATTATAAAGAAATGTGTACTCATTTTTGAAAAGCCTAATAAATATATAAATAAATAAATACATAAATAAATGACAGAGACAGAATGACGTTTCAAATATGTTTAACGCTAAACGTATTAACTGACTTTTGGTGAAAGCGGGCCTAAATATCTGTGATTATTAAGCGGACTTTTTGGCAATATAAATGTTTCTTTGTTCACAGTTACAGCGTGGGTGCGCCCACATCGGAAGACAAAATCGACAAAGACTTCGTGTTTAAACTTCAGTTCAAGAATCACGTGTACTTCTTCAGAGCAGACAGCCAGTATACATTCAATAGGTATGTTTTGTTTGTACATTGCCCGTACGCAAAATACGCGCATTGACGTGGAGTTGCGGACACCAGCCCGTATTACCTACCTAACCTATTGTACATTTGTCTACTACCCCCCCCCCCCCCAATGCAAGGTTTGTTTTGTTTCACTTATAAAATGGAAGACAGGACCAGGGATTCCGCTGGTCCGTATTGGCGAAGTTTTGCCTGCATACAGGTGATAGCTAAACTTAACTATAATATAGTAATTATACTTAGTCGTCTTAGTACTGGCTTATCAATGAATTCAAGATTGGTAGGTATATTAAAAAAAAATATATATTACTACAACAAAAAAAAAATGTGTTTTTTAAAAAATACACATAATGATTAACTTTGTTTCTGAAGTCGGTGGCGGATTTAGATGAAATTTGACACACAGAAGGTTTATAACCAGGATTAACATATAGGATACTTTTTATCCCGATATTACCATGGGATCGAAACTTATGCGGGTGAAACAGCGGGGCGCAGCTAGTAATAAATAAAACGAAAAAAAACCTGTGCGAGGCCAAAAAAGCTCCTATCTCAGCATAGGAGCCTTTTTAGACTCTAATTTTTTGGTTATTTTAGTATAACTTTGTTAGTTTTAAATGCTCCTTTTTGTTTGTATTTCCTGTGTGTGTCAGAAATAAAATATTTTTCTTTATTTTATCTTTCAAAAGGACAAATCATGGTATTTGTTTACAGATGGACGGAAGTTCTACGGACAGCGACAATGCGGCCTGAACACGATTGAACATAAAGACATCTAACTAGATAATTAGAAAATTATATACTAAAGTATACAAAACACGAATACGATACAACATTGGTGCCATAGAATCATGGCCAGATATATTTTTGTACGAACTTTACGAAGTGAATCTTGCCTGTATTTATTGTGTGAATAGATCGCTTTAGTATTAGATCAAGACTGACGGATGTCAAAGACGTTGATGCTTAGTCATAATATTATGTGGCTATTGTAAAATATAACGTAACTGGGGAAATGTGGGTGTCAGAGACCTCTCTGCCTACCCCTTGGGGCAATACTGACGTGATGTTACGTTTATGTGAACATACAGCTTTCTATGTATAAAGGTTTTAATGTGGACACGGCTTGTTATTTTGTTGGTCTATAAGTAAAATGTCGGTGTTTCATTGACGTTAGAAAAAGATGGCACACTGTTTTGAAAATTTGACATTCAGACGCCTTGGTTTTAATTTGAAGAAAAATCTGCATAAATAGAAGTGTTCACCGGTTTCAAGTTGGTGGTAACCAACCAGCTACAGCATACAGCTGTATGTGAAATGGCGAAAATCTGAGGAAAGGGAATAGGGAAAAACGAGCCTTACTAGATGCGTCTTTTTTGTTTGCAAAATATAATCTATTTATTTTATTTTATTTATTAGGTCTACCAACAATTGTTCACACTAATCTACAAACAAAAATAAAACATGCGTTTAAACTCTACACAGTGCAACAATTACTTAAAGTTAAACAACAAAAAAAAAAACAATAATAAGTAATTATGCTAGTTGGAAGCTACATATTGTATAGCCTATAATGTTCCCACTGCTGGGATACAGGCCTCCTCTTTCTGTGAGAAGGAGTGGGCCATAATCTAACACGCGGGCTCGGTGTCCGTGCCCCGTTGATCACATGTCTTCGATATTTCCTAGGACATGTCGGTTTCCTCACGGTGTTTCCCTTCACAGTTTTGAGCCTATATTGTTTAGTAAGGCTTATTTTTCTTTACACTTTTTCGCACATGCGTCTCTTTTGTTTACGGCGGCAGTGTTACCGTCCACTTTTCACTACTTTGGCTATGTTGGCGAGTAATGATCTCTGCATCATTTGTAGGTTATTTTTGTGCCTATAACTAATTATATTTTAACTTCCGTACGCGTATTAGCGTCTTGTCAGTTAGAACGTGTCCACGTTTAATATCTTAACTTTGAATTGAAACTAAAAATCTATTGTCAATTTTCCTTGTTATCACTAAAAATGTTAGCAATATTATGTCAACAACCCTGAATGTTATTACAAAAGTATGTTTTCATTGAGACCTTAATTTTTTCATATTTGTGAATGACCCTATCGATTGGTGCCATACGAAAACAGGTGTTATTTTTTCGCATCTGAGTTGGTTCGACTCCCGGTTCTGGCAAGCGACTTTTCTAAAACAGTTTTAATATCTTAAAAATAAATCGAATGTTTTCTTTGTGCAATAATTGATGGCATCAATATTTCGGGTACTTCCCTTCCAGGGCCCGCTTCAACTTTCCAACCTGTATGATATATTTATCTAAGATTTGTGATACGTACATCGGTTTAAATATGAACGTCACACATTAGTTCGTAGGTAAAGTAGTGACCGTAAGTATAGCACATTGCGTTTTAGAAACGGTTCGGCTTTGTAGAGCGCCCTCTCTTTCTAAAGCTCGATGTGTTATATTAGCGCCCGAGTACAATACGGCCGCTCCGAACATAGACACTTCGAACTTTCGCGCACTTCACTTTCTCACCTCACTCGCCCTCGCTTCTTGTCACTATTTGGTTCCTAATTTTTTTTATTACGCAGCCTCTTAAGTGCAAAGTTCGGACCACCCGTATTGTACACTGTCTATAGTTTCACTTTATGAAAGGAAACTGTCTGCTTGATATTTATAGAATGATATTAACACTACAGTAGCCTTCTTAGAGAAAAGGCTTAAGTAAGCCTACTTATATGTTATTGAAGGATATTAGAAGATAATTGGATGAATGGTAAGCAACAATTATTTGTACATAGGTCACGATGGATGAATGAATTTGACTCTGATACGGTTTATTGCCATCGTGATTCCAGTGTAAGAGAGACGGAGCTATACATGGCCGATAGCACCATCCCTTTTTCGAACTGCAATAATGTTGGCATTAATACTTCGTAATACGGCCCCTGATTTTTGTAATGTTTGGAACGAAAAACTCGCTAAATTAAGGCATTGGTTGTGTGCTTCCGAAAGATCGAGGATCGATTCGGGCTCTGCTTTTACCTTAAAAAAATTAGTCCTTCGGGTCTCGACTTCCCTAAAATATTGGTCTTTTAGTTGTTAAAGTCCTGATTGCGGTGTGGTAAAGAATAATAAGAGTACAGTTTATTAATAAGTAAGTAGACGATGATGGCGCCGATTCTCTTGTTCACAAACTAAACTAAATTTAAGTTCAATGCATCTTTTTCTGTCTATTTCATGACAGGACTGAACTAATATTTATCTTCTGTCCTTTTCTTAATGAAATAGAAAGAAAAAGATGCACAGAACTTAAATGTAGTTTAGTTTGTGAACAAGGGAATCGGCGCCAATGAGCTCCCATGTTAAAACGAACAGCCTTTTCATTATTTCATTTATTTAATAGTAAAAGAATTTGGTAGTGGTCATTCGTTGAACCTTTGACGATAGTGGTGGGTTTAAAAAGTTGGATTTTGTTGATAAAAATGTTAAGTCGCGACTACAGTAGACTGCTTTAAAAAAAATAAAATCATTTCTAAAATGTTTGTCGGCTGTGTAGAGACTTTGATAAGCTATTAACAAATTCACATAAATACGGCCAGTGGTTGACTATAAGCAATAAAGCATCACAGGTAAATAATATAGTTAATGTTAGAATTATGAACATACTTTATAAAGTAAATAAATAAGCGCGGTTGATGCCCCATCAAACGTTGAAATGGTACAAACGATACAATGGAAGTGAATGAACTGTACGACTGAACGAATGATAACCGACTGAACGATTTAGACAAACAATGAATGAAGCGCGAACGATACAAATCTGTATTGAAATCTCAAGGTTTCCCATTTTCATTGCAAAACATATTTTAGTTAATACGTATTTTAGAATTCCAAAAGTTTTGCTGTATTTTAAAATAATATTCAAGATGTTAAATTAATGAATTCATATTTCGAGTGCTATGTGTGAATATTCCCAAAGCTTTTATTTATAGATTTATTTATTAACCCTTCATATCGAACATAGATCCACGCCAGACACGATGGCGTTTTAATTGTGTCTGTAGTTACGGCATTCAACGGGTTAAGCAACAGTTTATGAGTTTTATATAAGAATGGAGGAACATTTAAAAATTTAATTCACGTTTTAGTAATACAACAAGAAATCATGTTAGAAAAAAATATCAAAATATTTTCTGTATTCGTTTTTAATGTTTGTGAAATCAAAGTTTATGTAAAATATACAACATCTATTCAAAATTATAATTGAAATAAAAACATTTCAAGTTCATTCGACGTTTTATTTCATAGATTCCATTTTTAATATTTGTTCGAAATTACTTACATTTAATTTGGCTTTGGCAACACCGAAGTTTCTAGACAATAAAATAATCTACAGATATAAATATGTAGAATGTCAGATCTTAAACATTAAATACATTATATAAATGTCTACTTAGTATACAGCATGGCAGGGACATCGCAACCTGTTACCATGGATTCAGGAACATAACTCAGAACCATCTGCGATGAAATTTTCCATTGGTTTAAAAAAAGTGGCCCTTTCATACATTCTGACCGCGTAGGTATTGCACTTTGCTATGCAACAGCTGTTTTAACCACTGGTTGAAGACCTTGGTCTTCAAACACTGTTGGATAGGCGACGAGAAGACTTGACGGAGTTTTCCAAATTTCTACTCTAGGGGTGTCTACAATCATGTGCTGAATCCATGGTAACAAGTTAAGCGTCGAAGTCCCTGCCACCTCGTATGTGTTACTAAAAATGCTTTTTGAGATCATACAGAATCTTTGGCATTGTCTGTTCTACTGTAAGGTGGCACATTCAATTCCCTACCGTTATTCGAATTAAAGTAAAATGCTGTCTGATTACTTAACAACTACTAGTATCCCTAAAATATAGCAATCAGCCAGAACTGTTGGGCTCTAGCGCCTCACAGAGAAACACGGTCAATAAAATCTATGAGCCTATAATGAAGCATATTACATTAGACGCCTCCATTTCATAAAATGGTCAGGTATAGCACACTGATAAATTCTACGATCATGCCACGAAAGCTTTAGAACATGAACTTTGACCAAACTACACTTATAAGTTCGTGATTCGTCTGTAAAGCGACTGCATCCCTTATTGTACTCTATGCCTGTACAACACTTGAGTCTCCGTTTGGTCCCACACCCGGAGTCCAAAAGTTTTGTCTGATTATACAAAAATATCTTACAATATTTACATCTTCAAACGTTTAGCACTCTTGAATAAATAAGATTCCATAATAAAATACATTTTGTGCTTCCGTAATAAATAAAATCGATAATTATATCGGATGTACTAAGTTTAAATTGTCATAGACTAAAATAAATTATGTCATAGTAATATTTAGTAAAAATAAATAACTTCTAAAAGATTCTTTATGTACAAAATACATTGATTAGGTCAATTTCATGTTATTCATATAATATAAATATATGATAGAATTCACAAGATTTTTTACACAATTTGCGCATTATGTGACAGCCTCTACTTAGCTTTTAAAATATACACAATTATAAACTTAATTAGCTGCACATCACAGTCATGTAAAGGTGCAAATTAAAAATTAAAATATTTATTTCACATACCATATTCGCCTAATATAGCACGGGAAGACAACCCGATACGACCTTTAAGGAACCACGGGAAAATTACACAATAACCAAGGTTATAGAAAAGTAGGTATGGCAACATTAACATGGCCTAACTGTAGCAACATCAATAGGACAGGCTTATTATCTCAAGACCATCATTTTTCCAATGATGAATGATCAGAATGTTGGGCCACAAAAGGGATGAATGATGAAAGGGATAAATTATATTTTTCTCATTCCATTAACACGGCATGTGTTACGGAGGAATGAGAAAAATGTCGTGAGGAAAGTTTTGAGTATGAATGTCGATGGCTATAAGAGTAGGGGAAGATCTAAGAAAAGATGGATGGGCTATGTGAATGATGATATGGTTACAAAGGGTGGTGACTGTCGAGATGGCGGCTTATAGAGGAGTATGGAAGAGAAAGACATGTTGCGCCGACCCCTAATAAATTGGGATAAGGGCAGGAGAATGATGACTTTCTTTTGGGCAAGTCACGTCATGGTCTGGCACACTTCTCTCTTTTACCTTTTCCGGTAAGTAACAATTGAAGCAAGAAATGTCCTAAAAAATATAAAAGAACCATCACATTTCACTTCACATCCTAGTCGAGACTGCATCTCCATTGTCTTTGCTCTCTGCATCCAACTGTTCTTTGCTGCGTTTTTCTTTATTCCTGCTTTTGAATATAGAAGCGTTGGTTATGGACCGGATGCGGAAGGAGCCGGGTGTGCCGTTGCCTATGGAGTTGCCCGACCCTTCGTGTTGTTGGTGCCGTATGTTCGGCGACCGGTCCCTAGGTCGTGTTCTTGATGAGAAACTTGCTGCTTTTAGGCGTGCTCCTGTAATGGAAATTGGATGTTGTGAGTATAGGTTAGATTATCAAGGAGCAAGGTACAGGTGTGTGTATCTTTACCTAAATAAATGTAGGAATAATGTAGACGGCGGTTTAGGAATAAAGAACTCGTTTGCATATGGTGTTATTTCTGGCAAGTTGCGGAATACGAACAAGCATAACTACCTATTCACAAACATTCGATACGCTTCCGTGCCCGATCGCACGTCAATCAATGTTATCGAGGGAGTCTAAACGTTCTCACAAATCAGAAACCCGATTTTTCAGTTTAAACCAAATGGTCGACAGATATTCTTCAAATAGCTATTCTCTTTTCTTTCTTGCTTTAGGCGAATCAGAGTACCTAAAATGTGTCTTTTTCGATTAGGAATAGTTGTGAATAGCTATGCACGTCATCAATATCGTAGAATTGGTGGCCATTTTGATTCTGCTGTCATTTTTTAAACGAACTACCGTAATTGCATTTTATTCAAGTAGCAACTTCCGATTCAGCCCTAAAGTATCTTATAATCAGGCTGACTGCCGATTGCTATTTCGGGCTGAACTTTGAAAGTTTCTCGCATCGTAGCACTTATTTGTATACCATATTATTATTACTTGTTCTTATAATAACATACCTAGCCCCAGCTTGGGCTGCTTATCCTTAGGTGGCAGACACTCGTGCGGCGCGAGGTGCGGGTGTCCGCCCGTGGGCGTGTGCGGCGCCGACAGCGAGGAGGGCGGCGCCGACGTGATGTCCGCGCGCCGCACCACCAGGCTGCTCGAGTGCGGCCGGATCGCGCCCAGTTCTAGCTCGTTGCCAACAGTTCTGTAGAAGATGGAAAATCAGAAGACCAATTTCCGCAATTAAAAACATTGAAAATTCGCAATCTCATCTCAGCGACGATCAATGTCAAAAGTGTAAGGAAATTAGAGGTATTTTTGACAGATTGAGACTGAGATCAGACTGTGAACGTTCTTAATATCCGTCTTATAAAGAACGTAAATACTCCCCAGATATTGGTATGGTGAGAAATATTTAAATAAAGTTCCGAAGAACGTGTGCCGAGTTGAATAAAGACAGCAACAACTGCTTGAGCATTTTTTTTGAAGTTTTGAGTGAAAATATGAGCGAGCGTGTTCGAGCACACGCCACAGGGAATTATCTCTTGCATGCTATTTTGATCTATATTTTAGTTGCAGATAGTATAGTTCCCATCCTAGTCGAGAGTTCGAGACTGCATCACCATTATTTTTCTCATTACTATAGTAATTAGGAAATATGAAAATTTTGTCGAAAAATGAAAACGAAAATACAAAAACAAACACGCACACAGAAAGGTTAACACAAGATAACAAAAAGATCTTATTCTAAATGTAAACTTCTCTCTTGTTAACATAATGTTAAACATGTTGTTGTTGTGTATCTAGGACGGTTTGGTTTTTGTAGGTTTGCAGACCCACATTTTTATTTTAAGGAATTAATTGATAGATATCGTTACTTACGCCCTCACATGCCGTGTCCGTGCTCGGCGCAATTCAGTCCGTCGTTGTGAACCACTTGGCGCAGTCTCCGCTCGAATCGTCCGCACGCTGCCACCGCGTTTAGCTACAATATAACAACACAATATTATGTAACAATACAGTTTCGTAATCGATACATTTGTAGGTATCTGATATGTTCTACCAACACGAAACACCAGAAAGTGTACATTTTGGTCCTTCGAGCTGAATTTAGCATTATGCTGAGCGATGGCCGTTTTGCGTGGATGTGACGCATGTTTACCTCCAACTTCTTTTTTTTTTTTGTGTTTGTGTTCTTTTTTATGTGTCATGTTTGCCGCAAATAAATTAATTTTCTTTATATTCAATAACAGCGTCTTAATAATCCGTCATCTTTTGTACTTACGCACAGCCGGAGTATCGACTGGTGTGTAGATGCGCTTGCGTGCTTGCAGCATGGTGTACACGAGCGCGGCCAGCGAGCGCGGCGGCGCGGGCGCGGAGGGCCGCGCGGGCGCCGGCGGGGCCACCCCGCGCGCGCGCACCACCCACCACGTCTCCATGCGACCCTTGCCTTTTACTTCCACGTTGCCGCGACGGTCGAGAGCGTAGCCGCGGAGTTCTAATAGCTGTATGGTAAGATTTCCTGTTATTATGTAATTAAATAATTTTTTAAACGGACCAGATTTTTTGTGTCTGTAGCACCATAGGGTCTAAAGCCACGCTGCTGGTCTGCCACTGCTGACTAGCTAATCTTAGCACAACGGCATGAGGTATGTACAAAAGTCGATCGCAAACAAAAGAGGTTAAAAGCTAACCTGCTTAGTATACTTGGTGACTTGTATCTTGTCCATGTCACCGGTGGTTTCCATGCGGGATGCCTCGTTGACAGTGTTGCCCCAGATATCGTACACCGGCTTGCGAGCGCCGATCACACCGCCCACGAGCGGACCGCAACTTATCCCTATTAAAAAAACAACACATAAATAAGAAATAACGTCTTTCCTAACCAGTACGACTGTACGACTAAACTGAAATCGTTAAACGGCTAAATTACCCGAAAATAAGTTCAAATAACAAATTAGGATAAGATTTGCAGAAGAAGCAAACAAATTCCTTTGGGTAAAATGGTCTTCTAATCCTTCTATAACCGATCACCATCTGCCTAGCCTTTTGCCAACTATGTTGGGGTCGGCTTACAGTCTAACCGGATGTAGCTAAATGTCAGATTTTTACACGGAGCGACTGACTATCTGACCTTCACAACCCAGTAACTGGGTAATTCGATACCCCTTAATCCTTCTTTATATTCCGATGAATAAACATAAAGACAAAGACATATTCGTCGGATATGGTAGGTACAAAGATGGTTGGTACTGGTATTTATCCATATGATAAATTCGACACATCCGCCGCTACTAGCGGCATACGAATATCTACAATGTGAACCGAATGTACACGTGGGTATAAAACCTAACTTATATACTACTTATACTCTAGTAAACAATACAAAACACTTATACTATGGACATTTGTACTCTAATATACAACATAAAATAAAATAAAAACACAACGATAACAACATTTCTATTACACAACTAAATAAATCTACTTTATTATAAAAAAAAACCTTATTTAACCCTTATACTTAATCAAAAAAATATTTTAATGTGTAAAATATCTCTCACCTACTCTTAGCCGGAATTTGTAAAAGCTATGCTTGCTGATGTCTTCTAGCGCTTCCCTCAGAGCGAAGGCGTAGTCTACCAGCGCGCACAAGTGTTCACAGTTGTCCTCTCCAGTCTACAGAAAGAAACGAAGATGATATTATTCGAGGATGATGACAGAAGTGATTTTCCACTTGTTGGACCATCTTGCAGTCATAAGGTTACGATTTTTTTTTAAATTAGCCTACCCGGTCCCCCACTCCAGGGCAAAGAAAACCCTCCACTCCTTCCATATCTTGCGAGCTCACGCGTCCAGCTTCCAGATTTGATGGAACCTATCCAGCTCGTCCCGCCATCTCCTACGTGGTCTGCCGCGACCCCGCCTCACTGTCACAGGGCACCAGTTCGGGGCTATTAGGGCCCACAGTTTGTCCAGCACAGGTTGAGGTTACCACGCCCAAAATACAGACATTGGTACCAGACATGTATTGACCAAACCTTGGGAATTGTCACCAGGAGGAGTTTCTTTTAAAAAAACTGGCTCTCGTTTTTTTTAAGAAAAATATTTGAGCCCATAGTTAAGAAAAACTTACTTTGTTGTGGTTTGGATTAAGTCCTGAAGCAGCCATGTAGGTCGCGGCGATAGTCTTGATCTTCTCAATGCTTTTGAATCGCTGCTGCATCAGCAACTTGTCAAAATCAACTGTAAACAATAATACAAATTAAGATTTTCTAATTAGGGACTACAGAAACATTTTTCATGCAGTGTCGAGAACCAAGTTGACAAGGAATTTAGTTGACTTTCTTCAAAAAATCAATCCATAGTCCAAAATTATTCATCGATTATGAACCATTTTAGATGAAAGCAGACACGCTTGCCAGAAGCGATAGATAGAATATTATTATTAAGAATATCAAGAATATTATTACTGGATAAAGAGGTGGAAACAAAATTAACTAAAGAAGCTAGTAGATTATCAAAGATGTAGATAATTATGGCAGTTGATGCGTGATTTATATGCTAGAAAGTTACTGATTCTATTCTGGGAGAATCCAGGAAAATTAAGCAGGATTATAGATGTGTTCGGTTGGTACATTACAAATGATCTCGTTGAGCACGCGCATGCACTCGACCGCCTTCTCCTCCGAGTAGAACTCGTCGAAGTTCGGGATACCCGCAAACATCACGCCGACCTCGTCGCGCCATTGAGAGTACAGCTCCTGGAAATTATAGAAGTATTCGAATTTTTGTTGAAATTGAATCAGAATTACAGCCTAAGGTCGAGAAGAGATAGCAGTGAATCAATGGAAGCCCACATAACTGCATATATTAACTGCAGTAATCAATCAATCATGTTGACTTGAGATTTTAAAACAGATTCATTTGAATCTTCTTTCAGAAAGTATATTCGGGGTCCTTAGATCTATATATATATATCCACATACACGATCAAACAGAAGGCAGTGCCATCATCATCATCATCATTTCAGCCGATAGACGTCCACTGCTGGACATAGGCCTCCCCCAAGTGTCGCCACATTGACCGGTCCCGTGCGACTCGCATCCAGCGGATTCCCGCAACCGGAAGTGGCAGTGCCATAATCATTAAAAATTAATATCAAAAAGACTAAATTAGTTTTATTTTTTTTACTTACATCAGGACACCAATCTTTACTAAGAAAATGTATTACGACGTGGTCCGGCAGTATATGTTTTAACAGATGTCTGTTCGTCTTTTGCGTATCCTCCATCTCGTCCAGGTCTGTCTCCGCCTGCAGCTTCCAGATGAAGTCCAGGCGTGACGTCACTTCCACCAGCCGCCCGTGGTATATCACAACTACCAGAAATACAGCCATTAGGATCAGCATTTGCACGTAGGCTGGGAGTGTGCTGGAAAACGAGTTTATTTTCAGAAATGTATGTATTCCAAATAAGCTAAAATAAAAATACAGCGTCCATTTAAATTAACTAGCGAAACTCCGCAATCGTGTGATGGATCAATATTTACAAAAGATAAAACAAAAAAAAAAATGTTTTGATGGTACATTTTTGGCGAATGCGGGCAGTGTAGTATCTTGAAATATCAGTTTAATTTTGTTATTTATTGTGTAGAGTTCACAGACAAAACAAAGCTGAGCCAGAACGCTAAAATGAACAATGAGATAACAATATGCATAATACTCACGTGTTCGTACTTGTGTTATAGTTCTTATAGTTATAGTAAACTAGCAGTAGGATACAGTACATCATGACGTTCACGGTCGCCAACAGCGTCTTGATCAGATAGTACAACTTGAGCACCGAGGTGAGCGCGACCAAGCATAGCACCCACGTGAACACCACGTATTCTGGGCGATAGCATTCACCTGGGAAAGAAAGAAAAATGGAATATGGCACTAAAAGCTAAAATTACTCGGGAAAGGATACATCCAAGTATGCTTATTTTGAAATAATACTGAAGAAGAAATAAGAAAAGTAGTTTTGAAAAACATGTTGCTAAAGTGAACACTATTTTTGTGAAACGGTAGAAGTAAACACTGGATATTTATTCGAACTAACCTAGATCAGGCTGTTCTTCGCTAATGACGGCTTCCGTGGTGTTGCATGTTATATTTGAGGCATTCGCGACTTGCAGAGATTTAGGAATAGACGGCGGACACACGTAGAGTTTTATCGTGCTGCAAAGAAACATATACTTTAACGTTAAGTTTGCTCGCCAATTTTTTACAGTATGATAAGGCATATTATCTCAAGAATATGTATTGGTTAGGTAACAATCACTGGCATTATTAAGTCATGGTGGTATGGTAAGTAGGTAAATTTATTTCTCAAAAAACTTAAAATATTTTACAGAATTTTTAATTTATTCGGTAACCCGTCTTGAGCAAGTGTGGTGATCAATGCTCTTGCCTTCTCTGTATAAGAAGAGGCACTTGCCCTGCAGTAGGTTGGTAATAGTAGGTTGGTGTTTTTATTATTCTTATGTAAGGCTTTTCACTGTTTAGAACTATACTGCAAGTATCTACATTTTTGTTTTGATTTTGTAAACGTGATAATCATTTACTACAGCCTAAGTCATATAATATTCATTCTACATATATCTTTGAGCCGTCTCTTGAACGATACCTTACCTGGATAAAGACATGGCAGTAATAAAGCAGCAGATGTGTATATTCCTGATCGTTCTCGTCGAGCTGAGGTAGGCAGATATCTTGGAGAGGCGCGGCAGGATCCCGGGGAACTCCTCCAGCATCACCAGAACGAAGGAGAGCGTGAACGGTATCGTCATCGACATCAGGATTACCACGAGATAGGGGCAACTGTGGAGGGAAAAAGTTACATGTAGAACAACAAATAGTGGTGCTTATCAATAATAGATTTGATAAATCCCATGAATTTTCGCCTAGGCTTTCCCGGGTTTAATTAATTGTTGCAAACGGGTCACAGTTTCATGTCTTGGAAAGAATATGAAAAATTACATGTCACCCTGTATGATTGAAGTGATCAAAGATTCAAAAGATTTTACAGCCCGAACTCTTAATATTTTGATCCTCTCAGTTTCTCGATTATTGAGGATAACATTCGGTAAAAAGTATAATAGCTTGATTCTTAAATGGCTCTCTTTAGATTTCGATAAAGGCCCATGCTTCAAAATGACGACTGGAGTGAGAAATGGAGTCAGATTTGTCTCAACTAAAAGTAAAATAAATGTAAAGGCTTGTTAACCTTAAGAATGATCTTACTTGTAATGCACCAAAGACTGCACAGCGACTATGAACAGCCACAACACCAGGCAGCACATGACGTTCGACTTGAAGGTCCTCTCATCGAGCTCGCAGAACCTCTCCTCCAGTGAGGGTCGACGGAACCGCAGCGACCAGCCATGCATGTTGCTGACTCGCATGCGACGGTTAGACTTGACTTCGATCGAGTTGTTTATTATGTCGTAGTCCTGCAAAGAAGCCATTGAAGTTGTTTTGTGTCCAGATAGTGACGGAGATCATGTTCCACTTGCTGGAGTGTCCTAAGTGCCTGTTCAGCTGCACCTTGGATGACTTAAAGAATGCCACTGATGCCGCAATTAACGTGACCACCTACTGGGTTCAAAAGATATAAAATATCGAAGAATAGGACCATCGAAACGAAAAGAAGAAGATGCGACGGAGGCTGCAATGAAGAGTCCTTTTAAGGAGTACATTCACGATAATACATAATATAAATTAGAATGAGGTCATGAGTTTCATACAACTCTCGGAAATCATTCTAATATACAATATTCTATACTTTATAACAATGATATAATGGATTACATTGCAATGACTTTACGTAAAAAAAATATACAGTCAGCTTTAAAACGATGGTATACTTTCACGATAAATTTTATCATCTAGAAATTGTTCCATAACACTGTATAATTAAAATGAAATAGTTTTTTTTTATGACGCAATACATCTTCTTGAGGCTAATTGTACATATGTCTGTCAGTCTCAAGATTGGTGACTTAAACCATTGGACTTGTAAATCATTAATTTATTCGCTCTATAGAAAATCTCAAACTAATTTCCTTTCTTAAATCAAAAGAAATGGGGTCATCTTTTATAAAATCGCTAGTAGGCGTTGCTTAGTTTATATTCCGTTTATATCTCACCTCAACATCGGAGAGTGGCGGCACGTCGTCAATTTCCGGATCCTGCTTAGGATCCTCGAGGTTTGTGCGACACGCGCGCTTAAGACTGGTTGTATCGCTTGAGTAATACTGAAAGAAATGTTAGAACTATTTTATATTTCCACTGGTTTCATCATTTTTCTGGTTAGACGTTAAAGTTTTTTACATCATCATTTGTAATCGATACCAACTTTGCGAAATGTCTACAATTAATTTACTTGGACCTTATACATAGTTGAGATGGTTAATGAATAGTTACTTGTACATAGATCTTTTTCTTTTTGTTTCTTGAACAACCACCACCTATATAGTTGTCTCATCTTACATACTTGTCTTACATTTTGGAAGGGCATCTCAGGCGTCCAGTCGGCCGTCATCTCGTCTTCGATGGTGCTACTGGGGCGACGTGGTGTCGCCTCCCAGTTTGTTTGTGGTGCTAGTGGTACACTGTTGGCATACGAAATATTATGTAAGTGTAACATTAACGGATGCTCCGCCAAACCTGAGCTGTTGAGAGAGATCTAGAGGTTCTATGGACAAATACACACGTCAACATGTAACCCCGTTACGAATCTGGCAAACGACCCAAGAGCTAGATTGATCCGTCACTATACCGAAGACATTTCGGACGTCAGCTTGTAAGAGATTAGGATGGCTCTGCGCAGCTCAAAAACAACAAGGCGCCGCAAGACAAGGGTCATGTCCATGTAACACCAACTCTCTTGCAGATCGGAGACGTTGCATTCGAAGTTGTGGGCGAGTATGTTTACACGCGGTTGGAACTAGTGTCTAATTTTTTTTTATGGAAAAAGTTCTAAAGTTTTTATTTAACAGGCTTATTCTTAACCACTTGTAAGGGATGCGGTCGACGATAATGCATTTCTCAAGAAGTAACAAGTTAGTCATCAATATATATCATATCTAGCTCACCTGGTCCTAGACCTGTGTCTCGTCCGCCGCGGCTGCTCGGTGCTCTTGATAAGGTATGTGATAGGGTTATGTTCCCGAAGGTACGGGTCACGGGTTCCGCCATCTCCAGGCTCCACTTCAAACGCACCGTTTAAGCACTCCAGCGTGGAAGACGATATGTGTACGCGACTGGAAAAGTTAATTCGATAGTACAATGAACCTTTAAAAATCTGGTATGATTGGGAAGCAATGGCTCGGTTGAAAAGAAAATCTTAAGAATCTCGCTACTGTTGATAAATGATATTTGTTTTTTTTTTCTGTAAATAGGTTTGTACAAACACTTTTACGCGTCAATCATAGTCATAATATACTATATTGAGGACAAAAAGGCTTTCTGGCATAATTTTCGCTTTATATAAGATTTGAATTTAGTATGGCTTGGTTCTTGAATGTGGTTTGGAAGTTTATTATAAAATGTATACAATGGCATCTAAACGAGCCACCTATTTTCTGAAGCCTGGTTGTAGGAACAACAAATTTGTGTTTATTGTGACTGGTAAACGAGATCAATGAACCTTATTTCTGCAGTATGCTACTAAATAGGAAAAAAAAGAAGGAAAAATAGGTTTATTTGTCACAGAAACACGTGCATAGGTACAAAAAGATAATTAACTCAAGAAAAATAAAAACAAAATAGATCTATAGGAAATCACGAGCACAAAACAGAAATACATAGTCGACAGCTGCAAATTATGACTGTGACAAGAAGGATTCCACTCAGCAAAATGCTCATAATAAATAAACAAAAAAACAGTAGTAACGTTAATTCGATTCATATTGCATTTTGTTAAATAACATTGGTTTATTGTTGTACACGGTTTTCGCTGATATTAATGTTACTTTTTTAAATATTTACCCTGGCAATCCACCACTCTCCATGTGATTGGCGAGGGTAACATCGTGTGACCACAGGTCAAATTGCCACTTTAGTAGACCCAGTACTCCGCAAAGGACCTTTCCGCTGTGGATACCGATGCGCATGTCCAGATCCACCTGAACACAGAACAAGAGGAGGTTTTAGGTTAGCATTATTTTTGATATAGTAATAAAATCGTATCGTTGTGATTACTTGTGACTCGAAAGACCAAAATCAGCCGAACTAGTTTCGGGGTTCCGTTTAAAATAATTATTTCACAACAATATTTTTGTTTAAAGAACAATCAATATTTATTTATTTTTTTGAAGAGAGACCGTAAGAACATAGGCTAGGCATATGTGTACCTGCGCATTGTACCGAACATCGCGGATGGCTCGTATCATGTGTAGCCCCATGTTGACGCAGCAATGCGCGTGATCTTCGCGCCGCTCAGGCAGACCACTCACGCAGAAGTAGCAGTCGCCCAGTAACTTGATGCGAAGGCAATGATTCTCCTATGGAATAATTGGGACAGATTAGTTTTGCATGTGATCCATTTGAAAAAAAGGAAGCAAGAGATGTTGCTATCGCCCTTCTATAGTTCCGTCTCTCTCGCACACTGGAAAAATGGTGGCATTAATACGTCATAATACGACCTCAGGTTGAGTTGTATAATCGAGGAGAGGATCTAAGAGGCGGTTATACAAAAATTATGTAATTAAAACGACTAGAAACAAGTCTCACCGATGCCAACCTGTCGAAGCGCGCAAACAGTTCATTCAGCAGTTTCACCAACGCTTGCGCACTGCATTTGCTTGATAGTTCTGAAAATAAGGTCATTTCTTGTCAAATATATCGGAGTACCAAGACCTTTTACAGAAGATCTCAATGAAAATAAACCTCTATAAAAGTATCAGTAAAGTCTCTGTTGGCTTACCAGTGAACCCTTTGATGTCAGCATACAATATCGACACGTCATGATGCTGCTGTATGTACAGGTTGTTGAACTGCTGCTCTTGGAACTCTCCCTTCACTTTGTTCACGTGACTGTAGATCTCTTTCGCGAGAAAGTCTGGTATCACTATGTATTACGAAAAGATATATTAGTCAACCCTCCTCTTTGCTACAGAATATACCGTCTGGACAAAAACAAGGTATAAAAGGTGAACAGAGCAGAAGCCACATGGCATAGAAGTTTCTTTATTTATTCACAAAAAAAACGAATTCATTGATAATTTCCGCGCGTAGAGAAAAAAAATAAACGAATAATTCCACATGTAATATAAAAATTCAAGCAAAGGGCGCCTCTCTCTCTCAAAGGCAATCCTTTAACTTGCATTTTGATATTATTTGTCGATTTATTCGTTTATTTTTTTTTCTCTACGCGTGGAAATTATCAATGAATTCGTAGTGACATTCAATCCGTTGATTGAAGACATCGGCCGGCTTCAATCAAAGGGTTGAACGAAAGAAAAACAGATTTTTTAAAGTAAAAAAAAAAAGAGACTTGATTTAATTTTTTGTGAAAATAAAATAAAAAGAAATTTCTGTGTGTGTCCCTAACTGTGACTGCTACTATGATGCGCAGAGTGCGTGGGACCGGCAATGACATTCTGAAGGTCATTAGTGATAAGCCGTACTGCACCATTATGGCGCATTGGGTACGTGTACATGTACATATACCCGGTGCGTCTGGTGAGTGCAGCAGATATATGAATTAAATCTTGTTACTAACATAGCTTATATGTAAGTAGTGTGTATTACTAACATCATATGGATCAAGGTCTAAAATAAAGTTATATTTTTTTCAAGAGATTTTTAGTAATTTCAATTACACCTTGTAGAAGATAGAAATCTAGATTGGAAAAGGTTTATTGATTTTCATTATAGTTGAATATGTTTGATAGATCTAGCCTTTTCGGACACCATCTCCTTATTTTATTTTGGCTTAACAATTACGTTTTTTTTTGTAAACATCTCAAGCACTCAGTCTCGGTATGGTTTTATGTATAACGCATTTAATAATCCCTCACCACTCTGAAACAGTTTCCACTGCCGCGCACACTCCCTGGTGGTCCTTTCTCTTGTGACCATCGATCTTCTCGTCTCCAGGAACGCCTTCCTCTGTCCCCAGTCAGCCAAGGACTTGGCATACATTCCGGCAAAGTTAACCGCTACGTAGAGAAACGCGTTACCGATTAGGAGACGAAGACTGCATGTGTAGGACTGAAAGAAATTGTTTATTAGCTTGCCTTCTTAGTAAACAAAATGTTGTACGGACGCCAGCACATCAAGCTACTACAATCTGTCAAATTTCTTTAATAGATTTTCAACTTTATCGCTAAAGCATTAAGGTTCAAGATTGATTGGGAAAAATTGACAGTTTCGGGTAGCTTGTTCTGCTGGCGTCTGTACAAAAATCTAAGGCAGAAAGAATGAAATTTTGGCCTTGTTTTAGTAATTTTTAGACGAGTACCAAGATGAAAGGGTGTCAGTGTATTGAAGAGCAAAAAGTGTTCATAGTAAGCGTTTTAATACAAAATTTAATAGCTCACTTCTACAGTAAGGTAGAAAACTAATTATTTATAAAAATAAAAGCTATGCAGCAGCAGTAAAACAAAACTAGATTAAAACTGAATAAACATTAAAATAGCCTAAGATTGATAAACATTTATTAAACTGTACAACTCACACACATATCAGAAAACTGCAATAACGAAATAATCATTAATATTGTTATATTTCCTTTATATACAAATACATTTATATATCTGTTTACGTTGGTCACAATTCAACGTTCTTGTATATTTTTAATTCTAAATATTAGATAAATTTCGTTTCTTCAGAAATGAGAAATGAAATGTGTCCACCGAATAAGGTACCATTTCATAAAGATGCTGACCTAAGAATGAACTCTTAATCACTTAGGAACCGATTTTATTACAAGGGCAATACAAAATACTTATTAAGTAACAATTAATTATTAACTCAGATGTAAACTTACATTAATATTACAGTTAACAGCTTTCTTGGCTTCCTCCATGCGTTCCCTAATGACCCAAGCTGTGGCCAGCACATGTGCCAGGAAGGACAGCAGCCCGATGACGATGCACCAGATCAGGGAGAGGGGCAACATCGCGTATGGCACAAACACTATGAACAGCATGTACCATACTTGGTTCTCGGAGTCTTGGAAGCCGATACCTTGGCCACTTAGACCTAAGAAAAAAAAAAAAGGTAAAAGGCATTGCAACGCATGCTGGTAATTAGCCAGTTTGGATAAAATCAAAATCTTTAATGACTGAAATTAAATCAGACAAAGAAACTTTTTCAAAAAATATTTACAATGCTACCAAATTTTTGGTCTTATCAGCCCTGTATCAAAAGGGAACCTAAACTTGAAGCCGGTAATGTATTTTGATTTTTTGTTACCATACCTTGAGCGATGAGGAGTATCCACGTGGCAGCTGCCGCCCAGTGCAGATAGTTGTTGGCGAAACATCGCCACCAGCCCAGGAGGCACACTCCTATGTTCAGCCAGGAGAAAGCTACTGTCCACGCGATCTGGTATGGACTCGGTGATGCTACTGGAGAACATACGTAGACATGAGCGTATTTGTTTATTTTTATAAATGACATGTCGCAGGTTAACCTCAGTCGAGAGTTGCGAGGACCGTACGTTCCCGCGACCCCCGATGTAGGTGTGACCGCTTCCCCCCCCAGGGCGGAGGACATCCACGAGGATTTTCCACCCCGGAACAAAAAATACAAAAAGGAGATTGTCGGCTGCTTAACCGGGTTTGCCTGTGGGTGCCTCAATAAATTAAGGCCTCCATCCAGGGCTTAAAACTAAGCGATTACATGCTAAGGGCCTAAGGGTGCTAAGGGCACCCTGTGAGGTACGGACCTCGGCTTAGGACATAAATGACATGTCGCAGGTTAACCTCAGTCGGGAGTTGCGAGGACCGTACATTCCCGCGACCCCCGACGTAGGTGTGACCGCTTACCCCCCCGGGGCGGAGGACATCCACGAGGATTTTCCACCCCGGAACAAAAAGGAGATTGTCGGCCGCTTAACCGGGCTTGCTTGTGGGTGCCTCAATAAATTAAGGCCTGGATGGATCCAGGGCTTAAAACTAAGCGATTACACGCTAAGGGCCTAAGGGTGCTAAGGGCACCCTGTGGGGTACGGATCTCGGCTTAGGGCGTCGCTGGGGGAGGGCAGCAAGGGACAGACTGGATTGGATTAAGCTTATGTGATAATACTCTTAAGTTTTAAATACTTTATATTGAATCAGTAAATTCAGGTTGACAGTGGTGATAGGTGTTACGTCCACGACAGCAAAATTACATTTGTGAGTTCAGGCTAACGGACTTCTGATTATGATCAATGTTCATTATCTCAAGTCAGAATGAGTTAGGAATGAGTATGCAAGCATAATCAGCCTATAATACTCCCACTGCTGGGACACAGGCATCCTCTCGGAGAGAGGGAGTGGGCCATCTACCACGCGGGCCCAGTGTCGCATTGGTGGATGTCACATATCTTCGAATATTTGGTTCTAAGCCATGCAAGTTTCCTCACGATGTTTTCCTTGACCGTTTTGAGAGCAGTGCTGATTAAATAGTTTACACAAAGTAAAGCGCCTGTCGGGGTTCCAACCTACGTCCTACAACTCGTCAGTCGCGGCCGTTACCACTGGGACTCCACTGCTCTCCACTGGGTCACCACTACTCTACTTCTCTAATAGTCGTTATCTCGATATACATATAGAGCCCAAAAATTATTAAATTTACTTACCTCCTCGGTTTGTGACTGTATAAATTATTGCTAGACATATCTGTAATAAGGAAAAGAAAAGACGTTTTAGAATAACAGTTTAGTTACAAAATTACGACTTACACAACTTATATAGGTAGGTAGAGATAAACCATTATAAAACTGCACTCCCCTCCACTAAAATTTCTATACGAGTACAAACATTTGGAATGTGTATGCAACAAGCAGTGAAGGGGCGTTCATTTTTAAAATCGTGTATTTCTACTCGTTTAGACAAAGTTTCTATGGCATGTCATGCATTTTTTTTTCACATCTACTTCATTGCATTTTCGTTTTATGTTCTATCAAAGGACCATGGGTTCCTTTTAAGAATAAGGCTACTGTTTTTTAAGATGTTCTAAACCTCAAAAGTCAACCTAGCCTTTTTCCAACTATGTTGGGGTTGGCTTCCAGTTTAATCGAATGTAGCTGAATACCAGTATTTTATATGGAGCGACTGCCTATCTGACCTCCACAACCCAATGTCTGGGTAGTCTAGTTGTCAGAATTGCGGGCTTCTGACGACCCGTAACGACTGTCAAAGATCTACGATTGAGAGCCGAAATCAACGGCTTATTATAACGTGCTTTCCGAGGCACGGGGGGGTCTCGGTATGTAAAGGTGGTCACCCATCCATGGACCGCTCGCGGCAAGCGTAGCTTAACCTGATCGGTCGATCAGTGTGGCTGTTATTACTTAGCCACGAGCCCTTTCAAGGTAAGATATTCTAGACCTACTATTACTAATTAGAAAGTTAAGAACTCACCTTAAGTGCTAAATCAACTACGTTGACCATGATGAGTGACTTCTGTCGCTGCCTCCGCGAATATCTTTGGTATGATAACTCTACTGCTTTATTCTGCAACAAAAACAAAACGTTCAGTTTAATAGAAATATCATCACTCTCCTGCCCTTATCCCAATTTATAGGGGGTTGGCGCAACATGTGTTTTTCTTCCATACTTATCTATTTGTTTTTGTTTTTTTTTTTGTCTTAAAAAAACGTTGCCCCACACTAGGACTTTCTCCTGTATCGTGGGTGCGTTTACAAACATTTAAACTCACATACACAAACAGCCAGACCCGGAACAACTTGTAGGTCATACAAATATTTGTACCGTGCGGGAATCGAACCCGTGACACGCAGCGCAGTAGTCAATCGCTTAACCACTGCGCCAACCGTGCCGTCAAATTATAATTTATTAGACATCATCTCGGTAGTAGGTACTTTTCTAACTATATCATCATTCACACAGTCCATCCATCATTTCTTTGGACTTCCTCTACTCTTATAGCCATCGACATTCATACTCAAAACTTTCCTCACGACATTTTCCTCATTCCTCCGTAACAGATACCATGACAACCGACTTCCATACAACTTTTAAGTTACCGATGCCATTTTAAGACTTCCTCTTATGTATTCATTTCATCCATTCGTGTAACACAATTACACCCCGTTTCTGTAACGAATACCAACATAACAATTTTAATTAGCTAATAAATTGTTAAGCATACTCGTATGTCAATTGCTTTTGGTAATTGACTGAATTGTCAACAGCCAATCACTTCCCTTGCCATGAGTTTAATTTGACACACCGTTGATTTTCGTCCAAAAAGCCGGGTATAAAAGACTTTCCTTGTGAAGTTAAAAAGAAAGTCGGTAACGTTTTCTGGCCGATTTACGAAATATTCCCGAAAGGAAATATATTCTGGGACATTTTGTAAATATGTGGACGGTATGTGACCTACATAAGTCCGTCTCTGAAAGGTGTCCATCTGTTTATTTTTTATACTTCACGGAGAATTTTCTACAGAAAACTTGTTTGTAGTCTGCATTCGCGATTTATTTGCAAAAATTGTAAACAAATATGAGTTTATGGAAAAATAACTTTAATACCTACACAATTAAGTTCAGCTTACGCTACAACTTCAAATATTTTTAAAAGTTTTTCAATAGTGCTATTCACTCTGAAATCAACCTAATTACCATTAAAATAAAGTTGATATTTATTTAACTTGAAATAACATCAATTGAAAACATTAGTTTGAATAGACTTTAGGAGTAAGTATAGTAAATATATTTGTTTACTCACCTTAAAACTATTTGTGATGGATGGACAGTATATCCCTCTGAAGTATCGAGGTTTCCTGAGCATGCCTTCTGTTTCCACTGCAACATAAAATATCACGACTCATTCAAAGTTGGGGCATAATTTGGTAATCTCCTTGTTGAACCATTTACTTAAAAAAAATCTTAAATTCACGCACAGCCTACACCACTAGGTCTAGAAGCATGCAATTGTGCACAAGAGTCCCTTAAATAACAACGGTGAGCACTAAGGAAGGAGTTTCAGAAATTCATCCCCTAAAAGGGTTAAATGAGAGTTTGTATAGAAGTTCGTAATTTTTGCCGAAGGAAAACCAATCCGGCACATGGTTCGTTATAAAAAAAATATCTTTTTTTTAAATGATATAAACTAGTATTATAAGTATTATAAGTATGAGGGGCCGCTAGCGTGCAGCCGCATCCACCTCATCAACTAGTGCTTGACTGCGATCCCGTCTGATGGAAAGCAGTGATGCAATCGTTGATGGTAGGTAAAGCGCACTAATTTATTATGAGTCTATTCACTCTAGCCTTGAAGACACTTAAATTATAATCGGACGGGAAAACCGCTGCAGGCAAATTGTTCCAGTCCTTCGATGCTCGCGGTATAAACGGCGAGGTGAAACGCTTCGTCCGGATCGTGGATCGTTTCAACAACGTAAGGGTGGAAACTCGCCGTGCGACGGGTTGTCCGATGATGGAACGGTGATGGCGGAGTCATGTAATTCCCGCGCACACGCTCCAGAATTCATCCTATAGAATACCGAAAGGCTGGCTACCCTACGCCAGGCTTAGTAGATTGATCTTAACCAAATCTGGATCACCAATTAGCCTCTTCGCACGCCTCGCTGATACTGTCCCGGTGTGAAGTACCGCCGGACCTTTGCAAGAACGCCAAGTTTCCTAGCAGCCATTTTGGCTTTGGACTCAATGAACCGCCCAAAGTTTAGGTTTGAAGAAATTTCAACTCCCAAGAGCTGAAGGCGGTCGGTGCTTTCCAAGGATACATTCTGAAAAGCAGGAGCCAGGGTGAACGGGCTCCTTTTGGCGGTGAACAGACACGCTTGTATTTTGGCGGCGTTGAATCCCACAATCATAAGACTATTAAGAGTAGACTAGACTATTAAGTAATAAAGAGCCCAGCAGCTATCATTTTATATTCAAAACGATATCTAAGATAAGTAATATAAGTATTTAAACAAATTATCATTGAAAAATTAACGAATCGCCTATGTGGTCTGCAAAGTTCGTAGCAGTGCTACGGCGTAGCAGCATCGTAGCGTGTAGATCGCTACAGATAACAATGTATGGTGTTGTAGCGGTATCTACAACGCCACATGCGAACAACGCGTCATACTGACGTCACGTAAATTCTGCATCTCGCAAGCAGAGTTTACCGCGCAATTAGCATAGATACAATTTCCCAACATCAATCGTTGGGCAATTGCCCGCCAGACACAACACCCGTCTGGTCGGAGAATCCTCCCTTTTCTATGGAGGATGAGTGAACTTTACCCCCTGTTCCTCATACCTCTAAAGTGTAGTAGAGGCACAATCAGTTTTGTCCACAGTTCGAATTCGATTAGTTTCAAAAAATTGTGGGAACGGTTCGAGTAAAGTTTAATATCACAATTATTATGAACTTGGGAACTTCGGGAGTTAGCTCCTGTGGTTGTTATAGGTCTACTTACCCTATTAAAGTTTTTGAAAACTGGTGTACCTAAACTTAGATCCAATTCAGATTTAAATACGGTGAAGCAGGCTTTTTAAATATTCAACTAATCTTAATTAAGAGTGACGCGCTAAGGTGTCCCGCAAAAAAAATGCGATTTGTTGGTCAGTTGATTCAAATATTATTCGCGACGGCAAAAATATGACTACAGAATTATAATAATTAAAATCATCAATACAACTCTCTAAGTTCATATAATTGAATGACTATTTCACGATTAACACATAGGATACTTTTTATCCAGATATTCTCACGGGATCGAAACTTATGCGGGTGAAACCGTGGGGCGCTGCTAGTTCTTAATATGATTGTTTAATTAAACTCACCTGGATCCTCTTGAAATGGATTGATACTGTGTTGGGAAACTCTGTCATCGCTGATGCGGCGCTGTTGAAAATATTGATTTAATTAGTACTAATTAGCATATATACAATTTCTCAACATCAATCGTGGGGCAATTGCCCGCCAGACACAACACCCGTCTGGTCGGAGGATCCTCCCTTTTCTAGGATGAATGGACTTTACACCCTGTTTCTCACACCTTTATAAGGCAGTAAAACGAAAACCCAATAACCCAATTTATATAATACTTATGTACTAAGTACTAACTAATATTTGGGTCCCTCCTTCATTATACAATATAATTGACTGACATCATTTGTCAAGGTAATTAATACTTTACCCATTAACACGCTTGCGGTCAGTGCCTGGCAAAGTAAGTACTTTGCCAGGCACTGACCGGCAGTTCGGGAGATGCCAATTAAGTAATTGGCATCTCCCGAACTCATACATACATCGATCCTACTATAATATGGTAGGTAAAGTCGTGGAATTTCATTGTTTATCAAATTGACTTTCAACTTAAATTGTATATACAACATGTCCCGGAACACCCTAATTAGAATATTATGTTTATTTATTTATTTGAAAGTAGGAGAACCAACAGCTGAACCAAATTAATAACAATTGTATTGTATACAAATGTAATTGAACGAGTAGAAACGGATAAGGTAGTAGAAATCTTAGGATCACTAAGTAGCAAGCACGATAAAAATAACAATAAAAGGAATTAAAATAAGCAATAAGCATTCAAATAAGGAATTAAAATAAGCAAGTCAGCCGAGTGCGTGCAGAATGGGCTTTGGTGGTTTTTGACCCTTTTGGGTCAAAAGAGAACTCTTTACTTAGAATATTATAGTCCTTGCTCGCTCGCACCATGTATGAGTTTTGCCTATAATTGGATAAGGAAAAAGGAATGGAGATAGGTGGATTAAATGTAACTGATCTCTGGGGTACATTGAAATGCAATTTGTGCAGGAGATCAATTCAAAAGGACAGTCAATTTCGTTATTTAAGATTTTTAAAAGAAAAGTGCAATCTGCAAGTCGGCGACGATCTAAAAGTGGCTGTAAATGGAACTTATTGCAGAGATTTAAGTAATTATCAGAATGATATGGTACACGCAGCCGAAAACAAAGAAAACAAATAAATCTTTTTTGGATACTCTCAATACGGTTTATATATTTGCCATAACACGGGTTCCTTTGTGACGCATATTCAAGATGACTTCTGACAAAGGAGCAATAGAGAATCTTAAGGGTTTTGACTTTCTTAGCGAGCTTCCCAGCGAGTCTCATGACAAAACCCAGTGACTTCGAAGCTTTTGCTACTATTTGCTCAATGTGCTCAATGTGATATTAATCATAATATGTACATACACTGAATTTTTACTATTATGTATACGAGTAAAACATTGCTTATTCATTAAATTAGTTATTGTGGATACAACTGAAGTGTGACAGTAATTTACGTAATTTTAATTAATTTTTCAGATAAAAATTACCTACATATATTAAAAGTGTCAAAAATCGATTTTGAACAAACTACTTTCTTCAATAATTCCGTTAGACATTGTCTAAATATTTAAATCACAACTGCCATTCTTTGACAGTTGTATAATACGGCAGCAGACGGCAAATTGTTGTAGTGTATTAATTTGATAAATAATTAATTTCCTTCTCTGAACCAATATCTAGTACGTACGTTGGTACCCGACTGAGCGATGAGCGTGAATAAATAGGCTTTCAGCGGCTAATAGGATGACATTAATTATGTATTATGAAATGATGAATGAAATGGCAGCGCTCTGAAATAGTAAGAGTAGGTATTCGAAACCAATTTCAATTAAAATTCTTTATACATAAATAAATAATAGGAAGGTAGGGGGCCGGGGGGGTAGGTAATTAATTTAAATTTTCATGTCTTTATAGGTTTGTATGTAGGTGGAAGATCAGGGCGTGAAGTTCCTCGGCTGAGATGAGAAGATTCTTTAACAAGGCCCCGAGGGTGGCTACCTGACGGCAAATTAAATTAGCTAGCGAAACTCCATAGACGTGTATCGATATCTAAACATCATAAAACCAAAAAATAACAATTTGATACCACATTTTTTTGTGGTCAACGGCCGTTGTTAGTGTAGTTATATCGTGTTTAGATATCGATACCTATCACGTCTGTGGAGTTTTACTAACTAATTTAATTTAACCCTGTATACGCAGATCTCGCTGTAAAATCCTCTTACACTATGCAGGATTGTCTAAATGCAGTAGTATTAGCATCTGCCACTAGGAGTATGCTAGCTGTATACGTATTTCTCATGTTGCGGTATAAGGGTAATTACATGCCGCGACCGCGAGGTATCGCAGTGAGGCATCTGCGATACCTCGCGATCGAGGTTTAGCTCGCTAGCTTGATGTCACCTCCATGATAGATACGCACGCTCGTGCTAGGCATCGAGGTAAACCCCCAAGCAGCCCGCGATGTATCACAGTGAGGTATCCTTTGGCATGTGCGTGCGTGTCTATTAGCGATATCGAGGTAGCGAGCTGAACCGCGGCCGAGAGGTATCGCAGTGAGACATGTTCGGTATAAACAGGCAGAACACTCTCTGAGTGATAATGATAAGGAAAAATAAGAAGTGTTTACCTGGTCATCAGGTGCAGAGCAGCTGGCGCCATCCCCCGGCACTCTCTCCCCCTCAGGGGCCTGGGTTTGAGCCACGTCGCCAGGTCGCACATGGTCCACGCAACTGAGACACTGAAACAACAGGAAAAAAATAATTATAAACTTATCTATATGAAAGTTGGTCTGATGAATCTCTCCATTATCTTTCGTAGTTAATAAGATATCGCAGTTCATAAAAATCTGTTTTTTTTTAAACAAGCTTTTAATCTAAAGCTAAAAAGTACTAAATAAAACTTACGTAAACCTAGAACTTTAATATTTTCGTAAAAGCTTGAGAAGTAGGACGTTCACGCCTCGAGCTTTTAAGAAAATATTACAGTTCTATGTTTACGTAACTTTCAGGAGCTAAATATAAAAAAAAGCTTGTAAAAAAGACAAAGAGTTAAATAAAAAAACCGTAATTCCTTTGTCCATTCGTATGAAAAAACGAAAGAAAAACATTTATTTGGCACAGTACCGTAAACAAGGAACTCATTTGAACAAATAAACCAACACGAAATTAAAATATAGCAACATGTGCGCCTCACAGCCGCGCCAAAAAGGTTCACTTCAGCAATAATGCCAGACAGATGCTGTCCGACGCTGAGTTTCAAATGGTTCAAACCTTTACGGACGAGCGACGGCTGCGTAAAAGTTTCAAACCTTGTACATAATTTTATACAATGTATGTCTATGTAGCACAAATTGCTTTGTTTTGTAGTGTTTAGGTCTGCTAGACACACTTTGTTTTTTTCTTTGTTTTTAATATTCATATGTCACTGTCATGCACACCAGAAAAATGTCAAAAATGTAGGGAAATTAGAGGTATTTTTGACAGATTGAGACTGACATCTGAGGGGCAATTCTCGTAATTTTAAGAACATTCACAGTCTGATCCCAGTCTCAATTTGTCAAAACTACGTCTATTTTCCCTACATTTTTGACAAATTTTTGACATTGATTGTCCCTGCGATGAGATTGCGACTAGATTTTGAACGTTTTTAATTACGGGAATTGTCTTTCAGACTGTGAACGTTACTGAAATGCCAATTTTAGATGTTAGTTAATTTGAATTGTAAATGATAAATTGTTGGTGTGCTTATTCTAAATAAATAAATACTTAATTCTAATAAAAGAGTACCTAAAGAGTAAAGTAGGCAACCATTGTTGATATACACGTAAATGAGACGAGTAAAATCTAGTAAATAAATCTGTTTCACATGACAGCGTGGGGGAAATAAATGAAAATAAAAATTCCGCAGAATTGCAGACTCAGCTGAAATCGAAGAAAAGGAAATTGGGGGAAACGGGTAACAGCTGTTACTGAGCAGTGTTCCGTGTTACAAAATCCAGTTCAGTATCAAGACGAATTGCAAAAAGATGATATTTTGTTTGACTAAAAGAAACACAATAAGAATTTGCTTCAGAGAGATGAAAGAGGTGGCAGCGAGAATACCTACTGCAGCCGTTAAGCATGATTGTTATATACCTACCTATATTCTTTTATTTTCCGAAGCCTAGTCGGTAATGGAAAGTTACATCTACGCATGTAAAACAAAAGACTACTGCGTAAGTGAAAAATGATTTTAGATAAAGCTTCAGCATGTTCGGTGCGAGAGTCCAGCCATCACAATAATGTGGCAACGGCCTCAAAGGATGGCGCTAATGGCATCAATATGTAAACGCATTAGCGTTGTCGAAGGCTTATCTCTCCCAACTGACACTGTTATCATTTTATCAACGTTCCTGCGTACTGGGATTTTTATGGCTTTTGGTCCCCACCAAATGAAATGTGCTACGGAATTTTTACGAGTCATATTTTTTCGAGGTATGACGCCTGCGAAGATGATGGTGTCACGGTATGTAATATGTGAGAATAACTCCTCAGTTCCGTGTCGTAAGCGAGATATTATGTAAGGATGAACATCGTTGTAATAAATTGTTTTGGGGTTTGATATCGATATATTAAAATAGAGGAACTAGGACGTAAGGTAACGTTTCGTGCGATTTTCCTTACAACCGCAGACATCACTGTTTTAAAAGTGTACTTATAGCGCTACATGGTTCTTTTGGCACGTGGTCAAAATCGGAACTAACGCCGCCATCTGGTTTTTTCAACCATCCTCAGCCTATAGCAGTCCACTGCTGGACATAGGCCTCTCCTATTGCACGCCATTCAACTCGATTTTCGGCAACTCTCATCCAGCTGCTACCAGCCATCCTGCGAAGATCGTCGCTCCAACGTACGTTGTTTTTTTAAATAAATTCCAAAAAACAATTGAAAAACACAAATGTTTACCACCAGCGCTCTGTCAACGTCATTCGAGTGCCAAAATAGCAGTAACAGTGTACGTTATTAAACATACTGCACGTTATGAGAATGGACAACAGCGTCGTCCGGTCCGACAAAACAGCAAAACTTAACTCAAAACTCAAATAATTTATTTCAACTAAACCAATTACAGACACAATTGAATTGTCAAAGGTTCGGTCAGTCAGAAAGATGAAACGAGTTGCCCATTGCAAAAAATGCTATACGAACATTTTAGTCCATCACTCTAAAGATCAAATGTTTTGAAACGAAGGACATTTTCTTCCTTTTCCAGTTCCAGTAAAGCAGCGAATTCAAAGACTCATCAGTAAGCTGACCTGGGTAGCGTGACCTGAATAGTTATTTCCAATCCTCCGAGATTGGTTTTGCTCATATTTGTTGAGTAGGTAGTCAGCGCCACCGGCTACAAATTACGTGGATTTCTTTAACGTAAAATACACAAACGCCTTATTGAAAATAAACAGGATGAATGCTGTTCAAAGTTGTGTAAACACGAATTAAAATCATTGTGATATAATTTCTTGATCCCTTCCTCCGTTCCGAAGGACTGAACTGTCACTCGCATCGCAATTATAATCTGAATTTGTCAATCAAATATGTAAAGGAGGTCTCGACATCGAGTTTCATAATAAACACTACTCATACGCAGAACTGTGTTAATTAGTTTTTACTTGTGGTTTGTTTCAAAGTAATTTGGAACTCATTCAGATTCGTTTCATTCGTTGTTAATGTCACAGTCAAAACTGTTCATCGAACAAAAATACTTTTGACTGCAAAAATCTGTCAAAACTACTTTTGAATGGTTAAAACTATTTTAACAATTGAATCAATTAACTCAGGCTGAGTTGATTAATTGAATCACAGTCCACTGCCGGACATAGGCCTCTCCCAGGCTGCGCCACAACACCCTATCCTCCGCCTTCCACATCCAGTTTGTCCCAGCCTCCTTCTTTAGGTCGTCGGCCATCTAACTGGTCCCACACTACGCTTGCCGATACGCGGTCTCCACTCCAGGACCCGTGTGCTCCACCGGTCATCGGTCCTTTGACAAACATGACCAGCCCAATGTCACTTCAGTTTGATTACACTGCAAGCTATGTCACAATGACTAAAATTTACTTAGAAACTATTCGGTTGGTAGGTTTTTGTGTGCCCCATTTAGATTTTTTTTGTAGTGTGGATACATCTATCTAAAGCGTGCCGTAAAACCGCGTTTGAACTTAATAAACCGGTCAAAACCAGTCATGGCCGATTAACAGTTATGACTGTAACATTAACACTGAACATAAGGTATTTCGGAAACTTGTTTCTGAAATCTTACAACAAAGAACAATCAAGCATTCGGAAAACGTGTCGTAGGGCCAAACTTTTCGAGAGTAAAATCGTTATTTTTATAAATGATTAAGAATAGAATGCTTGGTTGCGTAACTCCTTTCTGTTAAAAGTTCGAAGTGGTTTTGAAATTCTTTTCTCTTTTTTTGCACGTGCAACACATTATTATAAATAAATGTGAAAGTTTGGATGTTTGTTACTCAATCATGCAAAAACGGCTGAACGGCTTTGTATGAAAGGCATAAAGATAGTTTTGTCCCAGTAAATAACGGGATCTCTCTCTTTTCGCATAATGTTCTTTTTCCTAATATAGGTACTCTTAGTCTTTTTTTTTTTTTTCTGGTGGGAAATCATCAAATGACCCCTCCCGCTCTGGGTGGAGCGGAAGGGAGTGTCAGGCTCATACTGACTAAAACCCACCCATGTTCCTTCCTTCGCCCTTTATGTTCCGGGGTAGCGGTAACCCTTTCGGACAATCCCGCTGACCCGGCAGGCTTCGGCCCTAAGGGGCCCCTCGAATTATGCTGAAATCTCTTTGAGGCGCGCGTGGAACACTTACGCGCCGTCCGGCACGGGCCTGGTCCTGATCGGGCGGTGAGCTACCCATTGCTCTCCGCCCGCAGGCCCGCGCCTACGGTGGCCGGTAGTCATCACGCGACTCCCGACGCCCGGAGCGTCTCCCGCGGTGGCTGGGACGGGAGGCTCTCTCCCTCATCCGTCCCGCCACCTCCTTCGCTAGCATGACTGCTTCGCAGAAGGAGGCGACTGCCTCCCACTCCCTCTCGCTCCGGACCATGGCTTGCACCAGGGCCGGGCGCGAGAGGCCGCCGCCGCTGCCGATCGCCTCTACGAGGACACGGCGGTGCTCCGCCCAAGCGGGGCAGACCTCCACCGTGTCCTCTGGGCGATAGGTACTCGTAGTCTGGCATAACTATTTTAGTATAATTTTTTTTGGTATAATAATACTTTGGCATAATTGTTTTTGGCTTACCTACAGTTTATGTTGACATAATTATCTTGTTGGCTAATTTGTTTTGGCATAATTTTAATTCGTATAATGTTACTAGGCGTTATGACTATTAGGTTTAATAACATAAAAATTAATAGGAATAACGGAAAGGAATAATGGCACTGAAACGCAGGCTCATGGACATGTGTATTCTTCCCGTCTTAACCTGTGGTGCACAAACTTGGTCTTTGACTTACATCCAGAAGTCCAAACTCAAGGTCTGCCAACGAACAATGGAGCGCAGTATACTAGGCGTTAAGTTAACGGATCGTGTTCGAAATACAATACTGCGCTCCAAAACAAAGATAGCTGACGTGGCTCAAAAGGCTGCCCAACTTAAATTGGACTGGGCAGGACATGCATGCCGGGCAAACTGTAGGCCGAAATAGCACAGAATTGGTGCCCTGAGACAGCGAGGCGAGGTCGCGGCAGACCACGTAGGAGATGGCGGGACGAGCTGGATAGGTTCCGTCAAAACTGGAAAGAGGACGCGCGGGCTCGCGGAAGATGGAAGGAGTGGAGGGAGGCCCCCCCCTATAGGCCATAGCCAATAGGGGGGGGGGTCGGCCCACCCCTATTCCGCCAATATGTTTTACATACATACGAGTTATAACAAATTTACAAAACTTACCTTTTCTTTAGGTGCATTTCGTTCATGATTGTGAGTTTGCATATGTTTTGATAATATTTCATGTTGTTGATCGTCGTTAAGATTTGTAATAACTCGAGAGCTGCATTTGTAATTGTTATTCCGTTGAAATTCACACACCCAATAATATTTAATGTCATTTTCTCGATTTTTCTCATATATGAAACCATTCACATTTAATTTGATTCCGCCTGTTTTAGTTATAAAAGTATGCACAGTATTTTCCATTTGTAACTATAATTCACTTTATTTAAAGGATTGAATTGCAACTTTTCAATGATACATGATGCCATCCATTGTCCACTTAAAAAAATAAAAAATAATTTTTGATCTACCTGCAATATAAAGTGCCTACAAATTTCAGTAGAGCAATATTGTATAAAAATGTGTAGTGTCTAACATTTTAGGAGTTAATAATTATTATGTATGTTTGTTATGCCTACGAAAAATATGTTTTAATATCATTATGTGTTAATAAATTAATGCTTTAGAATGTTATGCTTAAACATTATTATGATTAGAGAAATTATGATAAAAAAAAAATTATGCGTAAGCTGATATGGGTAAATATAATTAGGCGTAAATAACATGGATAACCGACCGTTATCAATTTATCCGACATCCACGCGGGCGAAGCCGCTGACACAAGCTAGTACCTACCTAATATTTATCTAATATTTTATATCTAGGCCACCTGGCAAGGCACAGTGATGACAGGTGGAGTAAGGCTGTGATAGAGTGGCGTCCAAGAACTGGAAGATGAGATGTCGGTCGTCTGGCGGCGAGATGGGGAGACGGCATTGTTGCCATCGCGGGCAAAACCTGGATGAGGCTGGCACAGGAGCGTGGGGATTGGCACTAGAAAAGAGAGCCCTAAGCCCAGGAGTGGGTGATGTCGGGCTGTGGATGATGATGATGATGATGATCTAATATTTTGTGGAATTTTATCTTAAAATAACTTAATAACAGTTACATATTTATCATCATACCTATAATTGAAGCGAAAGTTCTGGCGTGTTACATACATTTATTTATTTATTGGTCTACCAACGATTATTTACACTAGTTATGGGCATAAAAAAACATGCAAAAACAGATAAACAATAGTGTACAATCACTTATAGGTAAACTCAGCATGCAAAACGAAAGTTGTACGTACGATAGAGAAAAGAAAAATTAAAAGAAAACTACCCTAATTTATATCAACCAATAGTACACAAATTGTTACATGTAATTTAGATCCTAAAACAGAGAACGAAGAAGAGAAAAAAAAACAAAAAGGGTAAATTAATCCTTATCTAGGTTTTTCACAGTCTTCGCTTTTAAACTGTATAGTGAGTCAAAGTGCAAGTCGATTAGTACCATTCATTAATTACACACACACACACGCACACACACACAAACACACACACACAACACACACACACGCACACACACACACACACACACATTCATTAATTATCTTGCTTAAACTCGCGACAGGGGAACTAGCGCCCGAGACTGTTCGTCGGAGCGGTGGACAAAGTGGCGTAATTGCCTTACGAGGAATCCTTGAAGGCACACGAAATTTAAAAGAATTTAGTATATGTGGGAAGTCAATTTTATTGGCCATCATTTTGCACACAAACATTACGTCAATAGGGCGACGGCGCTTATCCAGCGAAATCATTTTGAAGTATTTCCACCGCTTGGTATATGAACGCATTTTTTTGCTATTCCGCTGGTAAACGCCAGGTGCCATACATACATACATCATCAGCCTATAATGTTCCCACTGCTGGGACACAGGCCTCCTCTCTGTGAGAGGGATTGGGCCGTAATCCACCGCACGGGCCCGGTGCGGGTTTGTGGATGTCACATGTCTTCGAGTTTTCGGTTCTAGGACATGGCGGTTTCCTCACGATGTTTTCCTTCACCGTTTTGAGAGCAGTGGTGATGAAATAATTTACACAAATTAAAGCGCTTGTCCGGGTTCGAACCGTATGACCTACAACTAGTAGGTCGTAGCCACTGGGCCACTACTGCTCGGCGTATTACATAAATAACATATACTACTACATTTATCTTAATACGCAAATAGAAATAGAAGAACAACAACGTTGTTCATACATTAGGTTCCATGTTGGAACCTTCCTAGCTTGTAGGGCACAGATTACTAAAGCGATAACAGAAGTTTGAGAAATGATAACAATAAATAACACTTTGTTAGATTACTAAGCAAATCTATACTTAATATTACTTCTTATATTACTAGCTTCTGCCCGCAACTTTGTCCGCGTAAAATTTCTTGTTCCCTCGCCCCGCCTCGTCGCATCGCACCGCCCGTCCGCGCTTTTATTAAATTTTCGCTATTTTCGCTGTTTTTGCTAGGCTCCTAACGTGATGTTCAATAGCCTTACTCATGAATTGGGCTATGAAATACAAATATTTTTTTTCAAATCCGACTGGTAGTTCCAGAGATCGCGCGTTCAAACAAACAATTAAAATATACAAGGACACGAAACTCTTGAACATAAACAATTTCATGCATACTGCACCTGCATACTCATTAAAAAAATACTTAATAAAACCATACATATACAAATTTCATTCACCAAAACACGTCAATTGCATAACCGTAGCAGTCGTAGAAAAGATCACATAGTATTTCCTCAAGTGCGAACCACTCAAGGTAAAAGGTCACTTGGTTAAGAGGGAGTGCAACTTTACAATAAATTACCAGATGGGTGCGATATCAATATGAATTAACCCTAAACGATTAATGCTACCAACTTAACATAAAACCAATACGAAAAAAAAAAAAAATAGCAGCTGTAAACAAAAGTTGTATTACTGACTGATGTATCTGCATTGTGGCAGCGGGACCGCACTCTTTATCTCAAGGCGGGGTAGTTACGTATAGTGGCACAGTGTTGAATTTTTGGGAGTACCCACGAAGCTAAATAATTTGTAATACTAATGTTACTATAATTTTGTTTTGATGTTAATATATAGTCAAATACGTCAAGTTAGTTGTGAGTCCGAGTGTCGAAGGAGAATGATTAGTTTTGTATGTTTAAATTTGTTCTCATGTAAGTGAAATGTAAATTTCTTTATGAGAAATAAATGTCTTTAACCAGAAAAAAAATCTCTTCAGCTTTATTATTAGAGAGAGTAAGTATAGATAAAGTGGCAAAATTTGGCAACTACACGTTGTCTTATAGAATCTTATTTCACTATTTATTTATTTAATTTTAATCCGTGTTGTCCCACTGTCAAAGGCCTCCCTTTCTTTATTAAATACAATGTGTAACTGAATTAATGCACATTATGAAAGTAGTTTGTTCAGAATCGTTTACTGAATCGATTTCTGTAATTTTTAATATAGGTAATATTTTATCCCAAAAATAATTAAAACTACGTAAATTACTGTCACACTTCCGCTGTACAGTCAAAACAAACCAAAATGGATGAAGTACCTACTGCGCTAGACCCTTAAACGAGTGCGACTGTTTGCATGCGTAGATTTGTAATGTGACCACAATTTTCTCCCACAATCAGTGTAACTAATTTATGAGAAAAACAATGTTTATTACATAATAATAAAAATTCAGTGTATGTATTATGATTATAACATAACATTCTAATTGGGGTGTCTGGTGGTGTGCGTTAATTCCGGGACAAGTTGTATATTTTGAAAGGGAGACAAAATGGCCAACAGGCAGGTATGCCAGGCTCCGTATAAAAATCTTCAAGCCCCTTTTAATTTAATTGTAACTTTTTACCGGTGGAACAAATTTTTCAATATTAGCGCTTATTAAGAAAGAAAATACATTTATTTACTAAAAGACACAATACACCAGATACATACCACACGTTAATAAGGGCTGATTTTTCAAAAGTCAGATAATTTTATCCGAGGAATAATTTTAAATTTTTGACATTAAGTTCTTCTATACAAAGTCTGTCTGACGTCAATATTATTTCACGAATAAAAATTATCTGTCAGACAGACAGATAGCAGACAGATAGCTTTTATTTGAGGAATAAAATTGACGTTTTACAGTTTTTGTATGAAATAACTGTCAAAATTTCAAAATTAATCCTCGAATATCAGAGGGGCAATTCTCGTAATTTTAAGAACGTCCACAGTCTGATCTCAGTCTCAATCTGTCAAAAATACTTCTAATTTCCCTATACTTTAACAAGTTTTTGACATATGTTTGTCGCCGAGATGAGACTGCGACTAGATTTTGAACGTTTTAAACTACGAGAATTGGCCTTCAGATATCAGATGATTGTAAAATCAGTCCTAAGTGAGTTAGCTTATTTCTTTGATTCATTGTTTTATGTATGTGATGTTTACCTATAAGTAACTGATGCACTGTTATTTTAACCTAATAAACTAAAAAAAAAAATATTGAAGGAAAAATGTAGATGTATACTTCTAATAATTATTGAAAAAAAAATGTGTTATTTACCCGATAATCCCTATGTTGATCGGAGCGAGCCGATCTCACTCACTCGGCTTAGTTCGCGGAAGATGCTACAGATCAATATGCGTTTGATCTGGGGAAGTAGGCACTGATCCTTCTATTAATGGGGGAACACGCCTCGTGATTTACAACAGGATTAAAATATGTATGAATTAATTCTACTTTTGATGAATCCACATCAAAATCTGTTGCGTAGTTTAAGAACCACACGGTCACACAGACTCAGAATGCGGCTTCATTCATTTATAGACTAAACTTATTTTTTTTATAGATTCTGATCGTGTTTGTACTAACGTGCCCGTGGCTAAATAATAACATTCGTACCGTACCGTAGCTGGCCTTGCCGTACGTCAAATAATAACAACTACATAATCGTTATTATGTATGTTACGATAACCAACCGTTTGAAACAGCCGGCCGTAAAACACGGCATCATGACGTAAGTTATCAATTTTCTACTCAATCAGGACTATATTCAATATAGCCATAAACGCCTTATTCCGATTTCACCAAGGTCTACATAAAAATATTAGCTACAATTTGCGATGACGGAGTATTATAAGAGCAAAAGTCTTTTTTACTTTCATCGCAAAAGAAACTCAAACAAAATTACGTAGTAGGTACTTTTTCTGGTCTTTCGAGAAATTAGTTTTAGTTGTAGTTGTGTAATGTTATTTTGCAAAGTAATAGAGGGGCTCGTGGCTAAGTAATAACAGCCATACGGGTCGATCGATCAGGTTAAGTTACGCTTGCCACGTTGGTCCGTTGGACCATCATTACATATCAAGACCGCTCCATGCCTCGGAAAGCACGTTTAGCCGTTAATTCCCGCTGTCATTCGTTGATATTTGTCAGTCGTTACGGGTCGTCAGATGCCCGAAAGTCTGAGAACCAGTCTTACCAAGGGGTATTGTATTATCCAGTAACTGGGTTGTGGAGGTCAGATAGGCAGTCGCTTCATGTAAAATACTGGTATTCGGCTGCATCCAGTTAGACTGGAAGCCGACCCCAAAATAGTTGGGAAAAGGTTAGGCAGATGATGATTTTGCAAAGTAGTGATGGTGTACGTAGGTATTACAACTTATTGTATGTTTAGAAATTAGTGGTGGCCCAAGAGCAACGGCCGCGACTTACAAGTTCGTCACTCGTGGGTTCGAACCCAGGCAAACGCGCTTTACTTTGCCTAAAAAATTACATCACTACTGTTCTCAAAACGGCGAAGGAAGATATCAAGAGGAAACCAGCATGAAAAACCTAGAACAAATAAATCAAAGACATGTGAAATCAACCAATCCGCAATGGGCCCGTATGGTAGATTACGGCCCACTCCCTCTCGAAGAGAGGGGGCCTGTGTCCCAGCTGTGGGAACATTATAGGCTGAGTATATTGTATGTTTAGAGGCAACGAGGTATAATATTTTCTGAGTGTGGTTGATTTTAATCTATTAGAAGTTAATACTGAGGAATGATGCTATAAGGCAACGACGCGGTTTAAAAGAAGATGTAATAGAGAGAAAAAAAAAACAAATGAAAAATAAAAATGTAATAGAGTATATTGCTTATTAGATGGTTTGGTCATGTTGAGAGGATGAAAGAAAGGCGACTAACAAAAGGCAGATGTGAGTGGAAACGCCGGGAGGGACGAACTAGGAGGACATACATAACATACATAATCAGCCTATAATGTTCCCACTGCTGGGACACAGGCTTCCTCTAGGTGAAAGGGAGCGGGCCGTAATCCATCACGCGGGCAAAGTGCGGGTTGGCAGATGTCACATGTCTTCGACTTTTTGGTTCTAGGACATGCCGGTTTCCTCACGACGTTTTCCTTCACCGTTTTGATAGCAGTGGTGATGAAATAATTTACACAAAGTAAAAGCGCCTGTGTAAGGTTAGGAGGACATAATAGTGATCTTTTGGGGATGTCCCTCAGAAATGTCAGCGTAGTAATCGCAACCGACGTGCGTGTATGACCAGCGGGATAACAGCTTAATACACTAACAGTAGCAATTGCTGTCATTTTGACAGTTCAACAACATTCATTGCGTTACTTACGTTGTTGAGCTGACAAATTTTTCGATTATACGAAGCAATGGATTAGCAATATAATCCTTCAAAATGATTCAGATTGTGATTGATGATGTGTTACGCAATTAGGGTGTACTCGTAATGAACGTTAACGAAGAGAAAGGAGTATGTAAAAACATGGTAAATGGCTTTCTGTAGTTTCTGCCGATCCCCATGGGAAGACACGAGAGTTTATGTATGTATATAAAATATAAATAACTTTTGCTAATGAACATGTATAAGAGTTAGTAAACCCTTTTAAGCTTAGCAATGTGGGTACTCCGTAATTACTGCCAGAATAAAGTTTTCTATAGCTCCAAACGTAGAAGTTGTGTGAATAAATATTTGATATCCTTTTAACAAAAAAACAGAGTTGTATTCATTTGAAATATTTTGTTTGAGAGCCACGAGGGGCCTTTTCATCTGTTTTGAACGTCTATATTATTTTTGGTACCGTATTATTTCGTGAAAAATCTGACCCCACGGCCCTCCGATATTGAGTTTATGGAATTGATTGGATTGGAGCGTAAAGTTATAAAATTTACTCTAAATTTAACTCACTTGTTCTGCTCTTTTTTGGGATGTACTCTCTTCTGATTTATGATTTATTTATTTATTTATGATTTATGATTTATTTATTTATTTATGATTTATGATTCTACAATACAGGAGGTAAGCGAAATCGACGTGGAAACTGTTACTATGAATGCGGTACATCTGTTTAGTAGTCCTGGGTTCGATTCCCAGGTCGGGCAAAGTGTTATTGAGGTTTTCCATCAGGAATTTCTCAGAAGCCTGGATTTGTGCCCGGTTGACGGCAATGGGCTCGCCCCCTATTACATGGGACTTAAACATAACTGGCGAAATTTGAGTGTACTATAGAAATAGATGTGCTTCTGGCTAACCCTTCAGGTAAAACAGGCGTGATGATATGATATTATTTTACTTTATACGAGTGTGACTCTAGGTAGGTATATTTGTAGAACTAACTTTGAATATAATATGTAGTTGAACAAACAAAGAAAGTCTTAGGTGCTTATAACCGCAAAAGTGAAACCCATATATGATGAAAACCACATAAGTAACTATTAATAAACAAAACAAACAAAACTGCACTGTGTGTGGGTAAAATCCCACTTTATAATCCTTATACGTAAATGTTATGTAGTAAAATATTCCCTACAAAATACAGCGCTTATCAGAAATGTGTCGTCAATAGCGATTTTTGCGTGAAATGACGAAAAAACAATGAAATACGACACATTGTAAAAACCTATGGGTTCGAAAATACTATGTTCGTAGCAACATAAAATTTCATTTAAAAACAAAGGAGTAAATCGCTTTTGAATAAAGCCAAGTGTATACATACTTATGTTCGTGACTGTACAGACTATCAAAGTGAACAGTTTTCTCTATGGGATCAACATCATAAACGCGAAAAAATAATCAGTAGTCCCATACATTTGGGTCGAGTAGGTAATAAAGTTTTGTACCTACTTATTTATTTATTTAATTAAAACGGTTTAAAACCAATTACAGTAATTAAAGATACAATTTGTATATACACGAACACAAGATAAAAGTACACAAAATATAAAATCATCAAGTAAAACAACACTTTCATAAATCCCTCTCACCGTACTTCTGACATGCCGACAAAATCTTCGTCCATTCGTCCGCAAACAGATCGTTTGTTGGATCAGAGTCCAAGAGATCATTAAGTGCGGCCAGAGTACGTGGTACTGGGGACTTGGCACGCGCAACTGTGCGACATGGAGGCACAGTACACAGCCTGTGCTTTCTGCTGCGGCAGTAGTTGTCTGGCACAAAGAAGCAAGCCAGCATAGCATGTAGATCAGGCGCGTCTATAGTGCCACGGGGCATCCTACAGGCTGTGGTGAGCTGGTCTTTTGCTTCCCTTACCTCTAACGAGTCAGCTGGTTTTTTTATAGGTACAGCTACTAGAATAGAATAACGTTTATGGTCTCTAGTATTACAGCTAGTAGTAGTTAGTACCTACACAAAACTAAAATACCGTAAACAAAAGGTTTAAGCGTCAGCATTGTGCTTGGCGGGTTGTTAAGTGTTAGTTTTCAGCGTAAACGCTTAACTCCTGTTTACAAAAAAAGAGACACGTTTAGTAACAAAGGATTAGGACTGATTTTACCAAAATAGGTAAGATAAATTTCATCAGTGGAATAAAATTGACGTCTGACAGTTTTAGTATGGAAAATCTGTCAAAAATTCAAAATTTATTCTCAGGATAAAACTTATTCTAGGTATTAAAGTTTGGTGGAATTCATCCTGTAATTGGCTCTGTGTCGCTTATACAATTGTTATTAATTTGGTTCAGCTGTTGATTCTCCTACTTACAAATAAATAAATAAATAAACTAAATCATAATTATTTGATGATCACACATTAATATTATTGAATAAAAAAAGCTAGTTCTAGTATTTCATTGATTTCTACTGCAGATGGAAATATGGGGAAAGCCGCCATTGTTATTGCCTATACATAAGTAGGTACGAGTGTTTTACCTCGTGCAGGAATTCAATCGTCAGACAGGAAATCCCTTTCCAGTTCATTCGAGTTCAACATAAGAACAATTATGTTTTACGTAAGCTAGACCTTTACCAGGAATCCGCAGTTTTCTTAATATTTAAACAAATTTACAAAGTGTGTGCAAAACTTTTTTCAATAATTCACAATTTGTGTAGGAAAAGAAAACCATATAGGGTACCTACATACAAGAAACTACAAACATAACGGATACATACGATCTTGAACACTGTAAAATTGTTTCAGGAAACAAATAAAAAACAATAATGGAATATTACTTTTGATGTAAACAGAATTGGATTGAATGGAAACCGCCAACTACATAGTTTATTTATAGAACCGTAACTGGTTTAGGTTAGTTTAAGCCCAGGTTCGTATAGGTGATTTTTTCCTGTGCCGGTTTTTTTTCGCGCATTGGGTTTTCAATGCTCTGCGTAGCGCCGAGAGTTGAAAATCCAACAATGTGATTTTTTGTTGCGCTGAGATGTGCTCTGTTCGATTCTCAACGCTTGACTCAACACCGAGAGTTGAAAATCCAGTGCGCGATATTTTTACGTACTACGTGCAAACGCTTACACCTGGTTTCCAAAAGGCCGATTAAGTCTCTAAATAGTTAATCCAATACCGAAACTCTAGTTAACTGTTGTAAATGCTTTGTGTAAATAACAATAGCTAATCAATACACTTAGCCCAGCACCCTAATCACGTAACACACTTTCAAGCACAATCCGAGAGTTTTGAACAATCTGAGAGTTTTTTTTTTTTTTTGTTAAACGTGCTGTTTTTCGGCCTGATTTGAATGAATGACTATTGATTTTGAAGGATATTGCTAATCCATTGCTTCATAGGTTTGAAAAATTCGTCTTCTCAACAACTTAAATAACGCAATGAATGTAGCTGAACTGTCGAAAAAAAAACTGTTGCGATCAATTATCATTTGACGTCTGATGCGCTGGGATGCTCTGTTGGATTCTCAATGAAACTCTCGGTGAGTTTCTAGTCCAGTGTGTTTTTTTTATCTTTAGTTTATAAAAATATTTAAAAATGTAATTTATAAGGGGATTTTGAATTTTGGACATGTCTTCCATACAAAATCTGTCAGACGTAAATTTTTATTCCACAAATAAAAAAATATCTGTCAATTGAAAAATTAACCCCTAATGAAATAAAGGAAATATCTAAACTAATATTATAGAGATAAAGAGAGCGAATTTTGTGAGTTTGTGTAGATATGTGAACCAAAGCTCCTATTTGAAAAATTATTTCACCATTTAAAAGGTGAAATAATTTTTCAATACGTTCAATAAGTTGTTGCATGAAGGAGGGACCTACAAGAATGGTCCAATAGTTCACTAGTGCTCATCTTCAAGAATAAAGCTGATGTACAGGACTGCAACGACTATCGAGGGATAAATCTCATGTCACATAGTATGAAGGTATTGCGAGAGGACAGTGAGATTACCCGAAACCAGTTTGGGTTTATGCCAGGTCGAGGAACAATGGACGCCACTTTTGCACTCCGCCAAGTGTGCGAGAAGTACAGACGTGCACATAAGAATTTGCACACGGTGTTCATTGATCTGGAGAAAGACCCCAAATAAATTGGGATAAGGGCAGGAGAATGAATGATTTCACCATTTAAAAGATACATTATTCCAAATGGGCGGCCTAAGCTATATATTATGTAAATATATACAAAAAAAGTACTTAATAATATATGATTATACAATGAACTATATATGATTTGACAATTGAATGAAATGACAAGACGTTCTGGGGCCATTATTATTTTTGCTGTATATAAATGATCTACCCCGTCACATCCCATACCCTTGTGTGTTGTTTGCGGATGATAGTACGATCCTAATAGACTGCCTCAACAAAGAGCTTTATGAAGATGAAATAAATAATTCTCTAAAATTAATAATAAACTGGCTCAAAGACAATAATCTTATTATAAATCTCATTAAAACAAATATAATGCATTTCTATCAAAAAATTCTTCCTTTAAACCTAAAAATTAACTATAAAGGACAAACTATTGATAGCGTTAACGTGGCCAAATTCTTGGGTATATTGATTGACAGTCAGCTAACTTGGAAACCGCAGGCTGAAGAAGTTTGCAAAAGATTAAGCATGTCTGCGTATGCTCTCTTCAATCTGTCCAAGAAAGTTAACATTGTTACATTAATGGTTGCTTATCACGGTTTGGTGGTCTCTGTTCTAAGGTTTGGTGTAGTATTCTGGGGTAATTGTTCCGAAAGGGAGTCTATATTTAAAGCCCAAAAACGGTGTATAAGATCCATATTCAATCTCAAGGTTACAGATAGTTGCATTCCTTTTTTCAAAAAACACAAAATATTAACTTTTCCTAGTATATACATTCTTGAAGTAGCTATATTCGTTAAAACTAACAAGCATCTATTTCCTGCATTAAATGATACGAGGATGCGATCTACTGCCATGAGATCAAAATATCAGAGTCTATTGTGTACTGGTAGATATAACACTGCTTTGCTTAAAAAAAACATTATTGGTATGGCACCTATTATATATAACAAATTGCCAAATTGTATCAAGGATCAGCCCTTAATAAAATTCAAGAAAGTCTTGTCGACGTTGCTGATAGAGAAATGTTATTACTCTGTTACCGATTTTATAAATGATGAACTGTAATATTTGCTTCGCTTTATCTCATTTATTATGTAAATAATTTTAGACTTAGCTGTACCATGATCTCATTTTGCATCTAAGTACCTAGTTTCTAAATTAAACCTAACCACTTAAAATAAAATAGTAAATAAATTTAACCACTATATTTTTGTATGCCAACAGGCAGAATGTACTGGGAATATATCTAAAACGAACACCATTATTGTAACACCTGCATTCTATACAAATAAAGAAATTATTATTATTATTATTATTACAATGAAATACTATGTTGAATTCATGCAACCTAGTACTTTTGTTAGATTACTGCTCAGAACTTGTGAACAATGTGTCGTGAACAGAATACCGTCTTTACATGTAAATTGCGTCCGTGCGAAGACTGGGAGGAGCTACATAGTAATATAAGAGGTGAAATTTAGAGTTTTTATGTAATCTTCGGAACTACTGATGCGATTCCGAAAATTCTTTCACTAATAGGAAGTTACAGTAGTGCCGATTGTAGGATCATCATCATCATCTGCCTAGCCTTTTCCCAACTATGTTGGGGTCGGCTTCCAGTCTAACCGGGTTCAGCTGAATACCAGAATTTTACATGGAGCGACTGCCTATCTGACCTCCACAACCCAGTGAATAGGTAATACGATACCCCTTGGTAAGACTGCCGATTTTAGGATTATATAATTATTTTATGTTCATAGCATAATCAGCCTATAATGTTCGCAGTGCTGGGACACAGGCCTCCTCTCTTCGATAGGGAGTGGGCTCTACGACGACTACTACTAGGATCTACGACGCGGGCCCGATGCGGGTTGGTAGATGTCGCATGTCTTCGAATTTGTGGTTCTATGACATGCCGTTTTCCTCACGATGTTTTCCTTCACCGGTTTGAGAGCAGTGGTGATAAAATTATTTACCCAAAATAAAGCGCCTGCCTGGGTTCGAAGCCACGACCCAAACGCTTACGCGACACACATTCATGACGAATGGACTCGTAAGTCGGGGTCATTGCCACTGGGCCACTACTGCTCTCTTATTTTATGTTAAAACAAGAAATTTCACGCGGACGAAGATGCGAGCAGTAAAGTCATAAACACATTTCAAATACTTGTTAAGCACAGCCTCTGTCCCAACTAAGTTATCAAAACAAGCGGCATTAAAATATCGTTCACGTAAAGCGTCCCTTTTGAGAAACGTTCATAACATTTCCTCAAGTTTAAATAAGTTTGTAACGACTCTCTAAATTCACGGAACACTCCGTCTTACAACAATTTAAATTGAGTTTTTCGGAACTGTTTTCTATGTATGTGTTGCAACTGTTGCGTGAAAACAATCCACAATGTGCGTTGACGTGTGTTGCCACAGTGAATTCATGATTATGATTGTTAAGAAGAACTTTATATAATTATCAATCAACTCGGCCTATTGCAGTCCACTGCTGGAGGCCTCTCCCAGGTTGCGCCACAACACCATGTCCTTCGCCTTCCGCATCCAGTCGTCCCAGCCACCTTCTTTAGGTCGTCCATCCATCTAGGTCTCGGGGGCGTCCCACACTACGCATGCTGACGAGTATATATTTATACGTTATTTATTTCTTAGTTCTTATTATTAGTTAGTTATTTTTGTCATTCGTTATTGTACACCACAAAAATACATAGCAAAAATAAATCAGACAAGACATGATAAACAATGGGCGACCTTATCGCTTTCTGCGATCTCTTCCAGGCAACCTTGGAATGGACAGTGTTTTTCCTGGACATAAAATGGGGCTGCCGATTGTGCAAATATTATGTATACATACAATACACTAAAATAAATACACAGGTATATAAATATCGTAAATAATATATATATAAATACATACATACTAAATATATAACAAACGAAAATAAATGAAAACTACGTAGATAATTGATAAAAATAAAGAAAAAGTATTTATTGCGACTCGTACAGGAAGATCACAAACTAAACTAAACACAGTCAACAATGAAAAACCAAATTATATTAAAAAAAAGTAACAAAAATAAAAATGAAACAGAAAGTTCTATACGAGGCCTAAAACCAAAGCCAATCAAAGCAAATCTTTTGGCTTTATAGGGCCAAAGGGGTAATTGCAGTTAAGAGAACAAGATCACAAGTCATAACTACAAGTAATGTTCCTTTACGAGTCTTCTAACCACATGTAACGGCTGCACACTTGATTAGAAATAAGTTAGTCGCTGGAGCCTTTTTGACCTCGTACAGGGCTATTTTTTTTTGGTTGTTTTTAATGTAACTTTGTTAATTTATGTATTGTTAAATGCTCTTTTTACTATTTGTACTTATTTCCTATGTGTGTCCCTAATAAAATATTTCTTTCTTTCTTATCTGAAAAGAAAGAAAATCAACCCCTAGTTTTATTACATAGAGTGCCCAAGTTTAACGAATAAAGTCACGGGCAACAGTTAGTTGAATTAACTTAACCTTGAGTCGAGAGGTCGCAGTTAACAGGCGACTTGGCAGACGAGCCAAGTGGGGTGGATTCAGGCCAGTATCCGCAGAACTACGGCTATGTGCAAGCGCGTTCATTTAGAAGTAATTTTGTTCGAGAACATTTTTTTCCTCAACTTTACTGCTATGGGCAAACTTCGGACCCATTATAAAAGTTTGACCGTCTGTTAAAGGAATTTTTCGCTGTCGCTTGATTATTATGCAACATTGTTAGTAGTTTTAATTGCAGATTTTTAATAGAGAAACTTTAAACAATAGTGTTGATTTTGAACTATGCTTTAGAGTTCCTACTTGGACGGATTACTCGTAGGTATACATTTCTATATTCACTTTTGAATGGAGCCAAATAAGTGGGTTAATCTTAAGAGTTGTAGACACTAGAGTTTTTACCAGTTTTTTTTAGATTGCTTAAGGCGAAAGCTTGCGAATTTTTTTTTTTTTTTTCGTTAGCTTTGCCGCATTAATGCGTAAGCGTTGCGCCTCCATGCTTGAACGGCTGCGATCCAGTACCAATAGCATTCTGTGTGTATTAGCTGACCGATGGGACTCCCCGCTGCTCGAGAGATGGGTGCAACTACATGTTGGCAAATAATGTCGTGCATGCTGAGTTTGCGGTGCGTCACATCGGACAGCATAATAGTAATATATTTGTTAAAAAAAAATGTTTACTAACACTAGTTTCTTAAGTTTTGTCTTGTACTAACCAAAATATGGATACTTACTGGTCCGAATTAAAAGTTTTATTATTATTATTATTATTTCATATGCGTCTTGAAGCATTGTCAACCTATAATGTTCCAACAGCTGGAATACTGGCCTCCTCTCTGTGAGAGGGAGTGAGCCGTAATCCACCACGCGGGCCCAGTGCGAATTGGTGGATGTCTCATGTCTGCACATGGGCGTCTTTGAAGGATTCAGCATTGCTAAGGTATAGTTGACAAGGTGGACAAGGTTGAGTTGAATTTCTCAATTATAAAATCGGGTGACAGTGGACGGGCGCAAAATTGTAAGTAGCCTGTAACCACTGACCTATAGTAAAAAAGTACGCTGGACTTCATACTATCGATGACAAAATGAAGACATTTGATTTTTGCCATTTTGGCGCTGACAGCAACGTGAGCGTCCGTGGTCCGTGGTTCGTCGTTTGAAACGCCTGCCCGGGTACGAAGCCACGACCTACAACTCGTAAGTCCCGGCCGTTACCACTGGGCCACCACTGCTCTCTCTCTCTGATTATTTTAGATTAACCTTAATAAGTATTCCTACTTAATCAAAATGGCGGCATTTGTTGTTGATGCCTTTTTTTTTCCGGATGGGACATCATCAAATGACCCCTCCCGCTCTGGGTGGAGCGGAAGGGAGTGTCAGACTCTTACTGACTAAAACCCACCCATGTTCCTTCCTTCGCCCTTTATGTTCTGGGGTAGCGGTAACCCTTTCGGACAATCCCGCTGAATCATATGTTTAACTTATGTAGGTACAGGAAAATCAAGTTCTTAAAAGTCAGCACTAAAAATATAAAAATGAACAAGAAAAGAAAAACATGTAATGTACAGACGCCAGCACATCAAGATATTGCAATCTGTCAAATTTCTTTAATAGATTTTCAACTTTATCGATAAAGCTTTAAGGTTCAAGGTTGATTGGGAAAATTTACAGTTTCGGGTAGCTTGACCTGCTGGCGTCTGTACAAACTGTAATAAATATGAAGTATATTTTGCTAGGTGGAGTTGTTTGATATTCTGCTAGAGAAAATATTTGATTTTTTGATTTTTTTGATTTGGATGAAATAAATTGGCCATAGGATACTTATATCCCGATATTCCCACGGGATCGAGACTTATACGGGTGAAACCGCGGGGCGCAGCTAGTAAGCAATATTAACAATTATATTTATATTGTATATATCTACTTTATTGTACACCACAAAAATACATAAAATAAAAAAATAATGATTAAAAATAAAAATAAAATAATAATATAATTGGGAATTAAAAATTCTACGAACGATTAATAACATTTTTCAGTAAATTAATGATATCATTCGTTTTTTTAACCTGCTACATATTTAAATATTTTATTCCATTCTCCTTAGACTAGTGGAAATGATTCAATCAATACTGACTTGACTTTTCCACGTGTGAGTCAATTTGAGGAATTTAAGACCACGCCACGTTTTTTATCCAGCTGACACACTTAAGCAGTGGTTGACTCTGCCAACAGGAAAAGCTGATATTCTGCTGTTTTCCCTTTTATTTTACGTGCTCCGAAGTATGCATTGTTTATTTGAAAATTGAGAACTATTTGAACTATTGCCAAGAGCATGCACTGGTAATCGAACCTTCTTTTTAGAAAAACCAATAGGTAAGGTATGGAATGCGGTTTCTTCAAAATGTTTGCCTCCACCGTTTTGAGAGCAGTGGTGATGACAATATTTACGCAAAGTAAAGCACCTGCCTGGGTTTGCACCCACGTACCTACAACGCGTAAGTCGTGACCACTAGGCCACCACTGGTCCCTATGTGCTGGGTAGCATGCGTTGCATCATTATATAACCGAATTATCATATAACCGAATCTTCGACATGTGCATATTTTTGCAGGTGGGAAGGTTGTTAAAACTTTTAAATAACATTTTACAGTAAAACTAATAACAAGATAACTTTTAACACTTTATCCTTGATTTCTTTTGGAAACTTTACTACAAAAAATGTAGTCCTATAAAAAATTTGTGGATTGAATTTTATCCCGTGTTTTCCGTGACCAAAAGCCTCAATTTGTGTGTAACCCTTATGGGACTGTGTACCGGGTAAATAAATTCAGTTTACTGGACCATTTAACCGAGGTCAGTAAAGGTCTTCCCCACCGGATGACGTCAGATGGTTCAACGGAAATGTGACGGGTCCATGTGGTTTAAATGGAATGAAACAGTGTTTTTGGTCGTAGAGAATCTAAAAAGATTTTGTAGTAAATATACCTATGATGAATACACTAGCCTGCTGTTGCCTGCAAACTTTGTCTGCGGGCATTTTGGTATTTCGTTGTTGCGGTATCTACAATGCCACATGTGAATCACGCATCATACTGACGTGACGCAAAATCCTGCATCGCGCAAGCAGTGCAGTTGAGGCATGATTTTTTAATACAAATATATCCTTCATGAAAGGCAGCCTACTAGCTTCTGTCCGCGAATCCGTCTGCGTGGAAGCGAACCATACCATAAAATATATCCTATGGCACTTGGCGATAGTGTAGCTTTCTATCAGTGTAATAATTTATGAAATCTGATGAATAATATCGGAGATTACCTGCTACATTCATCCTGCTAATTTCATCCAAATACGTTAAGCCGTTTTAGCGCGAAAACGTAACAAGCAAACAAACTTTCGCAATTATAATATTAGTTACGATTAGGATTAATAGTTACGATTATGGGTACATCGATCACCAATGTCAGCTAAGCGTTGCGAAGTTTTTGTCCGGTTAGTAATTATTATAGAACCTTGTTGGTCTTGTTCGTTGGTGGCTCGTCGCTACTGCTGAGCATGACGTCTTGGGTTCAGTTCCCATCCCGTGGTTTTCCATCTCGCAGGCTCGATTTGTACGCGGTTGATGGCAATATAGGCTCGCCCTCTATTACATGAGACTTAAACATAACTGGCGACATGTGAATGTACCAAGGTACACCTCTGCCTAACCCTGAATACAGGCGTGAAGTTACGTTACTTAGCACCTTAGCATTAGATGATGAATATTTCATTGCAACGTTTCTATTTCCGTACTCGTTGGCTGTGGTGACACTGCATTATGGCCTGATGATTAATTAATGCATTGAATGAGGCCATGTAGGTACGTCAGCGGCAAAGGATCGGGTTATATATTATGCCGAAACTAGATATTTCCCGCGGCTTCGCCCGCGTGGTGTTCGGAAATTATCCCACGGGAACGTACTAAAAGGATAAAAGTATCCTATGTCCTAAACCCTATCCATTTGCCTTTCATCCAAATCCGTTAAGACGTGAAAGCGTAATATAGGTTACACAATGTACGAGTACAAGGGGAGACAGTTTCGCATTTACAATATGACTAGTGGGTGACCATCTTCACATACCAAGGCCCCTCCGTGCCTCGGAAAGCACGTTAAGCCGTTGGTCCCGGCTGTCATTCGTGGATCTTTGACAGTCGTAACGGGTCGTCAGTAGCCCGAAAGTCTGACAACCAGTCTTACCAAGGGGTATCGTATTACCCAGTAACTGGGTTGTGGAGGTCAGATAGGCAGTCGCTCCATGTAAAATACTGGTATTCAGCTGCATCCGGTTAGACTGGAAGCCGACCCCAACATAGTTGGGAAAAGGCTAGGCAGATGATGATGAGCGCCCCGCGATTTCACCCGCATAAGTGTCGATCCCGTCGAAGTATCAGAATAAAAAGTATCCTATGTGTTATTCTGATGTATAAGCTATAATACAGTAAGGTTTCACCAAAATCCGTTCAATAGTTTTTGTTTGAAAGAGTAACAAACATCAAGTAATAATATAATAGTAGGATTAGTATCGATGCGAGGCTTAGGGGAGGCCCCTTTAGAGTCTCCCCGGGGTGTGGCTTACAGGCGTTGCGCAGGGGGGGTTCCGGAATTGGTCTTTTAAGAGGAACCGGGACCGGGTCCTATGTGCTGATGGTGATCACCGGGGTGGTTTTAGTGAGGTAAATATAGTATATTGTTTAAGAAACCGTTAACACAATGAGTATCCTTAAGTGACGTAGGCAGCTGAGAAAGCTCTTTAGAAATCCACCCCAACAGCCAAACGGGGAGTTATAAATAAAGAATTTGTCGTAATTTCTTTTCATTGTTACAGTGTTGGATAACTCCGTTACATCTACCTACAGACTACCATACAATGCGAACCTCATTTTCGTGAATAAATATTATTTCAATGTATTCTAGACACGTGTATCTATCTGCCTAGCCTTTTCTCAACTATGTTACGACAGCTTGTCTGACCTTCACAACCCAGTTACTGGGTAACACGATACGCCTTTGTCTACCCGTAACGACTGTCAATGTTCTACGGATGACAGCCGGGGCCAAAGGCTTAACATGCTTTCTGAGACACGGAGGGGTATTGATATGTAATGCTATACATAAACCTATCCACGAACTGACTGTGCCAAGCGTAGCTTAACCTTCGGTCGACCCATGTGGCAGTAATCATTTAGCTACGAGCACGTGTAGGTAAATAGGTTTATTATACAAAATATGACGGGTAAATATGTCTCTCACTTTTACTAAAACGACAGCTCACGGACATGTGTATTCTTCCCAACCTTTTTTTTTTTTTTTTTTTGTTCCGGGGTGCAAAATCCTCATGGATGTCCGCCGCCCTGGGGCGGGCGACGGGGTCTGTCAGACTCTTACTGACTAAAAACCACCCCAGTGTTCCATCTCTCACCTACGCCGGGGGTCGCGGGAACGTAAGATCCTTCCGCAACCCCCGACTGGTGCCGGCCCGCCACCGCGGGCCTCCTCGGGTCAGGGGGGGGAGTGAGGTGTTTGACTCCCCCCGCGACGTCTAAGAGAGGCGCGCGTGGAACACTACGCGCCGCCATCTCGGGTCCTGATGTGTGGGGAGCGACGGACGTCCCCAAGTCCGTCGCCCCTGGACCCATTTAGGGGGGCTGGAAGAGGGCGTTATCCGCCCTCCGCCGACGCCCGGTGCGCCTGCTGCGGGCCGGGTGAGAGGACGAGATCTCCCTCTCCCTTTCCGCAGCCTCCTTCTGCGAGACGACCGTTTCGCAGAAGGATACCACCGCGTCCCAGGACTCTTCGCTGCCGACCATCGACTCGACCACGGCCGGCAGCGACAGGTCACTGCCTACTTCTGAGATGAGGGCACGGCGTGGCTCCTCCCAAGCGGCACACTCTGCCAGCGTATGCCACGCCGTGTCCTCCCGGCAGTCGACGCAGTGATGACACCGGGCGTCCGGCTCCCTGTTTATGCGACACAGGTACTTCCCGAAGCAACCATGCCCCGAGAGCATCTGCGTCACCCGAAACGACAGGGAGCCGTGCCTCCTACCGAGCCAGCGCTCGAGCACCGGCCGGACCGCCTCGATGGTGACGAGGCCGGCGGTAGGGCGTGTGAGCCTGTCCCGCCATTCCGCCACCAGGACCTCGCGAAGCTGAGACCGACGCAGCTCCATATGTCGCTGCATCGGTCGCTCGCCCCGCGCCTTCGCTTCCTCGCGCCACCGATACAGTGACGCGAGTACTTTCGCCTCGAGGTCCCAGGGCGGGGATCCGGCCAGTACGCAGGCCGCCTCGTAGGAGATCGTGCGATATCCTCTGACGACTCTGACGGCCATCGCTCTCTGCGGTTTCCGCAGTACCGCGATACTGCCGGCCGTCAGGTCAGAGGCCCACACCGGAGCCCATTCTTCCCACCCTCACCTAACTACGGAGCTCAATCATGGTCTCTAACAAAGCGTCAAACGTCCGCACTTGGAGTCTGCCAACGGGCTATGGAACGAAGTATACTAGGTGTCAAACTCACAGACTGCATTAAGAACTCTATATGTACTTCGTTCCAAAACACAAATAGCGGACCCTGGCCGCACAGCTGCTGGACTAAAATGGAACTTAGCTAGCCATATCTATCGCATATCGGAGCAGCAATACGCAAAAGCCACCACTCAGTGGATCCCCATTGACAGGAAACGACTGCGCGACAGGCCTAGAAAGAGATGGCGGGATGAGCTGGACTCCTTCTTAAAGGATTGGCCTACAATCGCAGTAGACAAAAAAAAAAAGAAGAAAGATAGAAAAGAAAAAGACCGGGAAAAGTGGAAAGAAGGAAAGGAGTCCTTTGTCCCGCAGTGGGACAACACAGGCTCATAGTAATAACAAATAAATGATTACGAATAAGTGTATATGTACGCCTATAGGCAGGGTTAGTCCATGATGGCACAGGATCGAGTTGAGTGGAAAAAGGAAATGGAGGCCTTTGCCCGGCTGTAGGACAATACAGGCTAACTTATTTTATTTATTTAAGGCCTGATTTTTCAATCGACAGATAATTTTTATTCGTGGAATAAAGTTGATGTCCGACAATTTATGTATGGAAGAATTATCAAAATTTCAAAATTATTCCTCCGCTAAAATTATCTGGCGTTGGAAAAACCAGCCCTAATTCTAAAGTTAGGTACCTAAGTTTGTAAGAGAATTTTGTAGTAGTTCAATCGAAATTCTTTTTATATAAAAACTCACTCAGTTCATTTAGTTACAAGTTTTTAATATTATTACAGAAAATCCAAATCTCTCAGAATTTAACGCACACAAAATAACTTGGATTTTATGAAACTTACGAAAAAGCTTCTAAGTTGCAAGTTGTTTGAAATTCTCAATCCTTGCCGAACCGAAAACTTATAACAACTTTGCTCATACTTAGAATAGTTTTGATGCCAATTTATATTTACATAAAAATATTTTTCTTTTTCCATTGACCAACCATGTTGACATTGGTGTGTGACCTATGAAAACTATTTGATGTCTAAAGCCATCTTTCTGAGAACCTAATTTTTCTTTTGGGGCACATCAGATCCCCTCGGTGGTATTTTGGATATAGGTTTATGTTAATCATCATCTGCCTAGCCTTTTCCCAACATGTTGGGGTCAGCTTCCAGTATAACCGGATGCAGCTGAATACCAGTATTTTACATTGAGCAACTGCCTATCTGATCTTCACATCCCAGTTACTGGGTAATCCGATACCCCTTGGTAAGACTGGTTGTCAGACTTTCGGGCTACTGACGACTCGTAACGACTGTCAAAGAATGACAGCCGGGACCAACGGCTTAACGTACTTTCCGAGGCACGGAGGGGTCTTGGAATGTGAAGATGGTCACCCATCTACAATGCGGCAATCGTAGCGCGCCTGATCGATCGACCCGTGCAGCTGTTATTACTTAGCCACAAGCCCCTCACCAGTTACTTGATCCTCTACCATCACTAAATCAATGACAAATACAAAATATGGCATATTTTTTGTTGTAAAAACAATATCAATAAAACACATCAGCTACAGCTCTACCAAGGTTAAATCCCCATGAACGTTCCCCCTCGTACAAACAATTCGTATTCGGAACGAAAGCAATGTGTTATTATTAGTCCTGTTAAGATACGAGTAGGTACGTACGTATTAGGGCTGTTACGAAGCCCAGCGGAGGCGTGGGCAGAGTTTGAAAAAAAGAGAAAGAATCAAATCGACCTAATCTCTGGTTCGTCCGGCGGCGAGATGGGAAGACGACATTGTTGCCATCGCGGGCACAACCTGGATGAGGCTGGCACAGGAGCGTGGGGATTGGCACTAGAAAAGAGAGGACTAAGCCCAGCTGTGGATGATGATGATGAATCTTTGGTTTCGTTTGTTTTCTCCAACTCGTCCCGCCATCTTCTACGAGGTCTACCGCGAAGCCTTTTCTTTATTTTTTTTTGATATTAGACTTCCATTAAAACTCAGTTAAAGACATTGGAGGCGGAGGTACGATTTATTGCGCAAGTTTAATTCACAGCCCTAGCACGCATGGGGGACAAGGGGGAAAGTCACAAACAAACAGAAACGACGCACAAACATACTGCCATTATTTAAAAAATACCAACTATTCATATTACGTCCCCCAGCAAAGAAAACATCATTATTTTTTATGATAATTTCGCCTTTTTCGAAGTGTATTAAATCGAATCTAGAATCGAGGCTGTGATTAAAATGCGGAGTCTACTCGACACAGCGTAAAATATCGGTCAAAGATTATATAATCATTTTTATCGAATGCTTTGATATTTAGATTTCTGATGGTCAGATGGCGACCTAGCTAAATGTAATATCTAACAGCTATCTATCTATTAGTTATCGACATAGCTCACAGAATAAGCAAGCTGAAGTGGCAATGGGCCGGCCATATTAGCCGTAGTACCGATGACCGTTGGGGTAGACGTGTTCTTGAACGGAGACCGCGAACAACCTGATTTAAAAAAATAATTAAGTAACAAAATCTAGAAAAAATAGTAATTGAGGGAAGTATTAAATAGTTCTTGAGTGGAGACCGCGAGTCAGTAAACGTAAGGTGGGACGCCCTCAGGCTAGGTGGAGCGACAATCTTTGCGGGATGGTTGGTAGCAGCTGGATGAGAGTTGCCGAAAATCGAGTGAATAGCGTGCAATAGGAGAGGCCTATGTCCAGCAGTGGACTGCTATAGGCTGAAGATGATGATGATGATGATCTAGCCATTGAGATAAACTTATGTCTAGCCTGTAAAATTGGTATAATTTTGGCTAGATATACAACTTGTCCCGGAATTAACGCACACCACCAGACACCCCAATTAGAATGTTATGTTATAATCATAATACATACACTGATTTTTTATTATTATGTAATAAACATTGTTTTTCTCATAAATTAGTTACACTGATTGTGGGAGAAAATTGTGGTCACATTACAAATCTACGCATGCAAACAGTCGCACTCGTTTAGGGGTCTAGCGCAGTAGGTACTTCATCTATTTTGGTTTGTTTTGACTGTACAGCGGAAGTGTGACAGTAATTTACGTAGTTTTAATTATTTTTGGGATAAAATATTACCTATATTAAAAATTACAGAAATCGATTCAGTAAACGATTCTGAACAAACTACTTTCATAATGTGCATTAATTCAGTTACACATTGTATAAGTAAGTACCTATAATATTAATAGTCCTCCACACTGCATTTTGGCCATGGCGGTCGATCTCAAAGGAGACTAGCCTTCGGTTACTGGTGCACTCTCTTTTCCCTCACTTTCATAGTCCGATGGAACGGCATGTAATCCGACTCTGCCGGAGAAAAATCAGGTGTAGGACCAATGGCTTAACGTGCTTTCCGAAGCACAGGGGGGGTATCACACAGGGCACGCCGCGATAGCGGCGATAAGACCCCTCTTTGAGGAGTGGCTAGAGAGGCGCCACGGCGCCCTCACCTACCGCCTGACGCAGGTCCTCACCGGACACGGAAGTTTCGGGAGGTTCCTGCACATCATCAGGCGGGAGGAAACGCCCGGGTGTCACCATTGCTAGGATCGCCCAGAGGACACGGTGAAGCACACGGTGGAGGTCTGCCCCGCTTGGGCGGAGCACCGCCGTGTCCTCGTAGAGGCGATCGGCAGCGGCGGCGGCCTCTCGCGCCCGGCCCTGGTGCAAGCCATGGTCCGGAGCGAGAGGGAGTGGGAGGCAGTCGCCTCCTTCTGCGAAGCAGTCATGCTAGCGAAGGAGGTGGCGGGACGGATGAGGGAGAGAGCCTCCCGTCCCAGCCGCCGCGGGAGACGCCCCGGGCGTCGGGAGTCGAGTGAAGACTACCGGCCACCGTAGGCGCGGGCCTGCGGGCGGAGAGCAATAGGTAGCTCACCGCCCGATCAGGACCAGGCCCATGCCGGACGGCGCGTAAGTGTTCCACGCGCGCCTCAAAGAGATGTCAGCATAACGAGGGGCCCCTTAGGGCCGAAGCCTGCCGGGTCAGCGGGATTGTCCGAAAGGGTTACCGCTACCCCGGAACATAAAGGGCGAAGGAAGGAACATGGGTGGGTTTTAGTCAGTAAGAGTCTGACACTCCCTTCCGCTCCACCCAGAGCGGGAGGGGTCATTTGATGATTTCCCATCCGGAAAAAAAAGGGGGTGTATCACACCGCTAATTTCCAAATTCCGGGCGGTTACTAAGAAAAAAACCCATTAACACTTTAACCGACCTGGGAATCAAATCCAGACCCCACACTAAGCATTGCGGTTGCGACCAAGAGACTAACGGGGCAGTACCTATAGTTTATTTGTGGACGATTTTGTCACTATACACGAAACAAAGAGTAAATACATTGTTTTAATCATCACGCGTGGTACGTATATATTAAGTAGATCGATTAGTGATCTTGCAGGCTTTCATTTTGACATTCCAACAACATTCATTGCGTTATTTACGTTGTTGAGCAGACAAATTTTTCGAACATATGAACCAATGAATTAACAAAGTATCCTTCAAAATGGTTCAGATTGAGATCTAACAATCTCAATCTGAACCAATTGCATTACGCAATTAGGGTGCAGGACGACTCTACAGCACATTCTTATGACTTAATCCTCCGTAATCGTTTTCTACGATACTCAAGAACAGACAAGAGTCGTTATATTAACGAAGTGGTTAATAAACCAATCTTGCTTTCTTATATTCTTGCCGCCAAGTTATCCTGCAAAACTATGCTCTTGTAATAATACTTAAAGTATTTTTATCGCACCATCCAACGCGCGCTTTACTTGTGGCAACCAAGTGTACAAACACGCTGTGGTGTGTGCGTGAAGACGAGTAGCGTCAGCACATAACACCCACACGCATACACACACTTCCGACTTCGCCAGTACCTCGGACAGTACCGAGAGCTCCTGCGGTTACACACACGCATTCACATCGTGTTTATACACTTAGTAAGCACAAGAGCGATAAAAATACTGTATAATACTTTCTGCCAAACTTAAGGGCCTTCGAGGCCGAATCAAAAATAAGAAATAAATACGACGAAGCTAGATTTGTAACAGAAGAGCTAGACAAACTGAATCTGTAACCAAGTGTCGATATATTGACTTATACTCTCGTAGCTATTACTCTTGAGGGTTTTTTTTTTTCTTTTTTTTTATCTTGAAAAGATACAGAATGATTAATACATTCGGTAATGATGAAGACTTTCGGGTCATATTCGGAGTGTAACGGCCTTCTTTTTTTTTTTTTTTTTTTTTTTCCCCGTTTGGAAATCATCAAATGACCCCTCCCGCTCTGGGTGGAGCGGAAGGGAGTGTCAGACTCTTACTGACTAAAACCCACTCATGTTCCTTCCTTCGCCCTTTATGTTCCGGGGTAGCGGTAATCCTTTCGGACAATCCCGCTGACCCGGCAGGCTTCGGTCCTAAGGGGCCCCTCAAACCTAGGGGGCCCTCTTGAGGGGCTTGTGGCTAAGTAATAACAGCCGCACGGATCGATCTATCAATTTAAGCTATTGCCGCGGTTGTTCCACCTGCCTCGGAAAGCACGTTAATCCGTTGGTCCCGGCTGTCATTAGTGGATCTTTGACAGTCGTTACGGGTCGTCAGTAGCCCGAAAGTCTGACAACCACTCTTACCAAGGGGTATTGTATTACCTAGTAACTGGGTTGTGGAGGTCAGATAGGCAGTCGTTTCATGTAAAATACTGGTAGTCAGCTGCATCCGGTTAGACTGCAAGCCGACCCCACCATAGTTGGGAAAGGTTAGGCAGATGATGATTTTGCAAAGTAGTGATGGTGTAGGTTTACAACTTATTGTATGTTTAGAGATCAGTGGCGGCCCAATGGTGACGACCGCGACTTACGAGTTCGTCACTCGTGGGTTCGAACCCAGGCAAACGCGCTTTACTTTGTGTAAAAAATTTGAAAAGTTGTGAAAAGGCTAGGCAGATGACTTAGCTATTACTCTTAAGAGTTAGCCACAGATTTGAACGTCTGTCGCAAAGTTACGAAAATCGAGGACTATTTTATTTGACGCCTACAGCCATCACTTAAGATTCCGTCTCACGTAGCAAGTCCCGCAGACGCGGCGCTAAAGGCTTGCGACGGAGTCATAAATCTTTATTAATTTATGTTATGCCTATTTAAGAAATATTTCTTAAAATAGTCATTCAATAGGATTATATGAACTTAGAGCGTTGTATTGATGATTTTAATGATTATAATTTTGTAAATACATTCTTGTTGAGGTCGCGAATCATATTTTGTTCAACATACAACATGACACTGACCTGGAAATAGCAAAAATAAAACGTAAGAAAATTTGAATTTCGCGGGCTTCTGTGACGCTTTTCCCTTAGGGCACAACGCCATTAAATTGATATAAATACAAGGCTTAAGTTATAAATAATGTCTGTCCATTCCTTTTTATTCTCTGCAGTCGTAGAAGTGTTTCACAGGAACATTTATCACTACGGGTGCTCTGATTGATGGCACTTTCAGACGATTAGGTTTAGGTTTCAACACGACGCTTCTTCACCGCTCTAGATAATTGAACCTATACTAATATTAAAAAGAGGTAAAAGATCACTGGGCACCATTGTATGGAAACTATACCCACGCTATAAACAAATAAAATAGGGTGGACGTGGAATAGACTCATTTAATGTCTCAAGTTTACGATATTATGGGTTGCATTAGTGTGGGTACGGGGTAAGGCTGTTTGGCCAAAACAATTGAAGTGTATTTTTCCAACTGTATTGTCTATATATATTTTTAAACACCAATTAACTTCTTAATCAGGCATTATTATTAACTTTTAATTATTTTGCGCCATTATTTATTAGTATAGAATTGAACAGTTTGGTATAAGTACTTCTCTCTCTGTCTCTGTCTGTCATGTTGTCTGTGTGTCTGTCTCTGTCTGTGTCTCTCTCTCTCTACTCTCTCTGTCTATTACTGTTAACTAAACATTTTTGTATTGGAAAAAATTAAAATAAACTTTTTTTTTAATACGGCAATGGTCCAAGCTTCTGACAGAGTTTGCTCGTCTGTGCGTTACGGCCGCTGTATATCCCGTACCAGACTTTCCTGATGTGCGTTACGGCCGGTACAAACATAGATTTTTTATTGACCTGTTTGTTTTTACTCCCATAGTTAAACAAAAAAAAGTACATGAAATTAAAAGTGGGGTATAACTTAACAAGTAAAAATCTTGCAAAACAAACGAAAACTTGCATACAAAAACCAAACTAGTTTTTGTACGCAAGTTTTCACAAACCGGGTCACGTTACGCCCAATAATCTTTGTTTGTTTGTTTGTATGTAGGGGGTAATCTCCGGAAAAACCAGTCTGATTAGAAAAATTATTGATGCATTTGATACCCCAATTCTTGAGGAAGGCTATAAGTCATATAACATCACGCTAAGACCCTAAGGAGCCGAGCAAAAAGAAAAAAGTCAAAAAGAACGCTAAGCGAAAACAAAGTACTAGCGCGGGCAGGCGATGTGATGCGACATTGATCGAAGGTCGGGGTACAACAAATTTCACGCGGACGAAGTTGCGGGCAGAAGCTAGTTAGCTATAATTTTTGTTTGTTATAAGATAAGATATATTTATTTGCCCAAACATGTGTACACATAAAACTTGCATACAGGATAACATGAAATCAAAGAAACAGTTCAGAGACATGTTTGCCACATAATATGGCGTGCAAATATTATGTTTGTTAAAAATTAATAACACATGAACATAAAAACATGATACTTAGTTACAAAATATGCTCATGGTACAAAAAAAAAATGAAAATAAAATAATGTCAAAAATATTAATAAAAAAATATTAGATTTCATAATTACAATAAAATATAAATGTCAAAATTAGGGCTTACACGATTACGGGTAATAAAATAATACAAACATGAAAAAACGCACAAAGTACCTGCTTAAAACATTTTAGGTTATATATGTTTTTTAAGGCTTGCCAACTGAATACATAGGGTAACCCAAAATCTTTGTCACAATCATACAGGGTGGCAGGGAACTCGACGCGTAACCTGTTACCATGGATTTAGTACATGATTCTGAACCTGGACTGAAATTTTAAGTGGACTGTCTTTTGTAATTTTGACGTTCGAAAAGTGCTGATTCTCAGCCAAATTTGAATAAATGACTTTTGATTTGATTTAGTTGGTTATTAAATAAAAAATTGGCTGTTACATACATTTTGACCCCGTAGGTATACACTTTTCTATGAAACAGCAGGCTTTTTTTTTACTTCAGTTAGCGCGGCGACGTCTCTGCCACCCTATAGATCTCTCATGTATCTAAATTATACGAAAGTACGACAATATGGAGAACAAAAAAAAACCCGATAACCATCCATTTATATGATAAACCTTGAGCTTTACAAGCGAATTAGTGAACCTTCGGTACACCCAAATCGATACTTTAGGACCAAACCCAACACACCTATAATCTTCACCTATACATGCTAATTTCTAAGCGGACCGATACACTTGACCTACTTCGTATCCCACGTCGTTGTCAACAACCTTCCGAGAGCCTTCCAATCAGAATTAGAAGACTTAATCCCCAGTTGTTTTGGCAAAACAGCCAATTATAATTGATGCTCAGTGACTCTCAGATAAGTAAGGAGTTCTGACGTGGTCTGATTATGTCAGTAATCCTCTCTTGTTTGCCAAAGAAAAGAGATTTGTTGCCGTGAATCTCGAACTGCTCCTAATAGTCAGCGATTTCGTTAATGCGAGTAAACTTTGTTGATTATTTAGAAGAAGTTTTCGTAACAATTCACTGAACATTTTTTATGAGTTTTATTTGGGTGATTCGGGTGTAAATGATAGAGTTTGTTTATTGAATTTGTAATCTTAGATGTAAACTTTTCAGAAATGGTGTCAGTGCGATTCTGTAACCATCTCATCGCGAAAACTTAGGTGAAGTGAGCGTGGAGTGAGTTGTCATTCCAACTAATGCTAGGGATTGACACCATTGACAGCTCACTCTAAGCTCACTTCACCTAACTTTTCACGGTGAGATTTTTACAGAATCGATCGGCTGTATTGTGTAGCTCGAGCAAAGAGTTCTCACTTCATAGGTTTTAGTTGCCGTCGGCGAACAAAATAATGAAATAACGCAATTTAATAGAGCTCTTGTGTATATTATATTATGTTTATAAAATAGATAAAACAAAAATAATTACAACAATAAAAAGGATAAAAGAATTGGTAGGGCTGACAACTAGTCTTACCAAGGGGTTGTGGAGGTCAGAGGGGTAATTCTCGTAATTTTAAGATCGTTCACAGTCTGATCTCAGTCTCAATCTGACTAAAATACCTCTATTTTCCCTACATTTTGACAAGTTTTTGACATTGATTGTCGCTGAGATGAGATTGCGACTAGATTTTAAACATTTTAAATTACGAGAATTGGCTTTCTGATATGCAGTCGCTCCATGGAAAATACTGGTATTCAGCTGCATCCGGTTACACTGGAAGCCGACCCCAACATAGTTGGGAAAAGGCTAGGGAGATGATGATGATGAAAAACTATTGTAGAATATCGTCATATTTTGATAATTGGTTCTTTGGTAAAGCACACATTTTAACAGACACTTTGATGTAAATAAGAACATTCGTTTAGTAGCCATAGTATACGTTCTAATGCCAGTCAGGTGTCAGTAACAAGCCATGCATGAAAAATGACGTTGTGTTGTGACTGGCTAATTGCTCGAAAAGAGGGCTAATACTAAACTAGCTTTTGCTCGCGGCTTTGCCCGCGTGGATGTCGGAAAATATCCCACGGGAACGTACTACCGGGATTAAAGTAGTCTATGTACTTAGGTTATAAACTATGTGTTGCAAATTTTATACAAATTCGTTCAGCCGTTTTTGCATCAATTCGAAACATACACCCAGACAAAAGGACAAAAATTATAAAAACTATATTTACGCCATCAGACTCATTCCTACACCTCGAAGCAATCACTTAAAAAAATGTTCAATGTACAGTTTAGATTTCGTTACTATATTATTATATGTACCTATGTATTCTGCATTCGCGACATATTCGCTAAAAATGTAAACAAATATGAGTTTATGGAAAAATAACTTTAATTCCTACACAATAAAGTTCAGTTTACGCTACAACTTCAAAGATTTTTATAACTTTTTCAATAGTGCTAGTCACTCTGAAATCCACTTAATTACCACTAAAATAAAGTTGATATTTGTTTAACTTGAAATAACGTCAATTTGAAACATAAATAAAATTTGAATATAGGGTAGTGTGGATGACCGAAATAAATAATCTTCACTTCTTGAAAACTTCTTTTATTATTTTTTTAAAACTTCCTGACATAGAAAAGGTCTTATTTATCTTATAGTTCGCTCGCCATTTCCTTTACTTTCCTCTCCTTCCCACGCATACTCTCTCATTCACTCATCGCTGCATTCATACTTCTATATTTCTTAAAATCATGATGCATTCTACATGGTATAGATAAAGTGGTATTGCTAAAGAAGCAGAAGTTGCTGATATGTTGAATGTTCTCAGAGGGTAACCTTTTTCCCTTAATATTTAAAACTTCATCTTAAAATAAATGGCTGATAAAAACTTGAGTACCTACTTACCTATCTTTGCTACAATGGACTTGTGCCTCTTGTTACGCTTGAAGAGGGCTCATCCATTTCTCCTTTATTAAGAGAACAGAGAATCTTAACAAACTCATTTTTGGTCTTATCATGTTTTAACTACATAAAAGATTTTCTGTTTGCCTTTTATGATTATAATTTATTAAGATTCGTTCTTTTAAACTTTAGTTATGATTATTATTAGTCTTTTTTCATGGTTATATATAATAATAAATTGTAATAAAAACCATTATTGCAGACCACATGAGCCATAAAAAAAAATATAATTTAATGAAACAAATAAGATACTACACAAAACTGGCATATACACACAAATATAAAAACACGCCTCTCTTCTCCTGAACAGAGAGGCGGAGGAGGAGGAGGAAGCATTTACTAGGAAGCCGCTTGCAGCCGATCGATTCTGTAAAAATCTCAAGTTAGGTGAAGTGAGCTTAGAGTGAGCTGTCAATAATGTAAATACCTTGCATTAGTTGGAATGACATCTCACTCCACGCTCACTTCACCTAAGTTTTCACGGTGAGATGGTTACAGAATCGCACTGCAGGTCTTGGTAGCATACATCCTATTAGCAAAGTCCTTGACTATACTGTTTTTACACGTACCGACAACCCTGGACAATCAACCCTGGATCTGCTGCTGTAAATTATCATCAATGATCTTTAACAGTCGTTACGGATAGTCAGAAGCCTGAAAGTCTGACAACCAGTCTTAAGAGGGTATCGTGTTACACAGTAACTGGCTTCTTGACATCACATAGGCAGTCGCTCCATGTAAAATACTGGTATTCAGCTGCATCCGGTTAGACTGGAAGCTGAGCCCAAGATAATTGAGAAAAGGCTAGGCAGATGATGATACGCTGCTGCAATATATGGGTCAAGTTATAATTTTCAAGCACGTGACCCATTTTCGTACAAAAAGTGTTATTTTCCGGTTTACTGAGTGGCACAATGAACATGCCTACCATAATGTTTCAGGTATACAGGGTGGCAGGGACATCTACGCACAAAACCATGGATACAGTACATGATTCACGATGAAAATTTTCGTCGGCTCTTTAAAAAAGAAAAAAATAGCTGTTCAGTACATTTTCACCGTGTAGGTATTGATAGCATTTCTATGAAACAGCCGATTTTTTATAGCCTATTTAAAGTTTTATACGCTAGGGTCTAGATTCATGTGCTGAATTCATGGTTGCAGTTTTCGCGTCGATTTCCTGCTACCCTGTATGAAAAAGTCAATAAAATAAAACCCCTTTTCTTTGAGTGTCATGAAAGATGTTTCACGTGTCAAGTGGATTGATGCGCTACGACCATTATTTTTGGGAACTTTATAATTTTAGCTACTTCGTCGCACAGCCGACCATACTAGCGCTGACCAGTTGTGTAACTAAATATTTAGAGCCACAAGATACAAGCGATGCTTAGTTTGTGGCTCACCGAATCCGTCACATTGTATTTTTACTTTTTTGATGAATAAAATTTTTTTTTTTTTTTTTCGAATTAACAATGGCCGAAATTCATCTGGAGGACTACTAACTATTAACATTATTGTACTTATTGATAGTCGTTAGTTTGGAACAGTCTATTTAACCTCAGAATATTTAGAGCTATCAAATATGTATATAATCGAAACCTTTGTATCTCTAAAACGGTTCTATTATACGTCCTCCCCCTAAACCTTTCCCGACATATCTCGAAGTAATACACTAGCAAGTAAACAAATGTGTATAAAAAATGTCGATCATCAGTTTGGACGATCCCTTATGAAGTCGAACGGCAAATAGGACGCCCCTCGGTCTGTTGACCATTTGCTTTAACAAACCAGGCCAGACCGCGGACAATAGGGCTGGCAGACTATCGGCGTGGATCACTATGAACTAGGGGAGTACTTAGAAAGTTTGATTACTCTGCTGGCCCTATAGTGATAGTTCATCTACGTATCACGTTTAGTTTCCTGTTAATCCATTAAAATAAGTACTTTGTTTTATACAACGGGCCAAAAAATCTATACAAATAAATAATATTGAAGTGTCTGTTTGTGATGTTAAACTAACAGATTTTTACTAAATACGCATGAAAAGTATAAACGCATACCTAAGGCAAAAAAAAAAAAAATATTTTTGTCTGTTTGTTTGTTTCGGGTAATCTCCGAAACAGTTGGACCGCTTTTGCAGGTCTCTCACTGGCAGATAGCTGACATCATAAGGAGTAACTAAGGCTATTATTATAAGGCTTTTATTTGAGAAAAAGAATTACGGTTCCGCGAAAAAAAACCCGTGAAATCCAATATGTTTTCCGGCATACCTACGCACGTTATAAAATTCGCGGGCACAGCTAGTTCAATATAAAGGATGAAATGAAAGCTTTTTGATTTAAGTACTAATTTAAGTTTGTAGTCAAAGGTGGTTTGAAAATTAAACGCCATGATTGCCACTCACGTCTGGACCATAGAGACGCCAATCATAGGGTTTGCGTTCGATTTTCACACCAGGCATTAGGAATAGAAATGGGGAATGGGGGTAGGAAATATTTCATACACACTTTGGAAAAAAAAATCTAGTTTTGCAAAAGAGCGATCAGCAAACAAACTGTATGTTCTTGTTACAGCTTTACACCTTTTCTCGGCCCGTTCACTTTTTTTTTTTTACTTTTTTCTTGGTGGGAAGTCATCATATGACTTCTCCCGCTATGGGCGGAGCGGGAGGACGGGAGACTTTTATTGACTAAAACCCACCCGTGTTCCTTCAGTTGCCTATGACAGGGGCAACGGTAATTCTTTCGAACAACCCTGCGGCCCTGGCAGGCATCGGCCCTAGTGGACCCCGTCAGTTCGTGCTGACATCTCTTTGAGGCGCGCATGGAACACAACGCGCCGTCGACCCGGGCTTGGTCCTTGCCGGGCGGCGAGCTGACCATTGCTCGCCGCCCGCAAGCCCGCGCCTACGGTGGTGGTGGAGTCGGCTGGTGAAGTGAAGTTGAAAATCTATTAAAGAAATTTGACAGATTGTAGTAGCTTGATGAGCTGGCGTCTGTACAAAACGCGAGTGGACCCAGTTACCAGCCACAACCTCCTGATGCTGGGGATTGACACTATTCTCACTTCAAGCTCATTTCACACATATTTCCACGGCAAGGTTATTCCAGAATAGGTCGCCTGTACAGTGTGCATCTAGGCAAGTTAACGAAGTGTTATTATTAAATTTCCAACAGCAATGCTGCACAAGGAAAGGACAACTTAAATAGATTGAAACTATAAGCATTTCCCCGGCTGTCCGTAAATAAATGGCGCCGACGAGTCTCGACGCTCATCTGTCTCATGGCGTTTGTGTACAAAGTTTTGTTTAAATACATTTAAAAGCACGACTTTGCTATAGCTTCGTCTGCGATATTTATTTATACTAAAAGCAGTATAGTGTTGTTCTATTAACAGTTTTAGTATCGGTCAATTTGAACGGGCGAGGGAAACTTCATAAAATGGATGCTTTGTTTAGATAAACGATGAGTTTGTGAATGTTCATTTATAGTATGTTTTAATGGTTAAGATAATAATAAAGAACCTATTGTTGTGCTAGATAAAATAGCAGAAATTAATAAATTGTTTTTTTTTTAAAGGTAATATTATATTTTATTTGTTTAAGATAATATTTACAAACTTCTAAATAAGCTACAAATTATTAAAATAAAAATATAATGTCCTAAACTAAGTAAAACTATTAAAAAAACTAAAACATTAGGTACGTCGAAATATTCCTCCGCATCATAAATTGATTGATTATTGATTGATATTTGTTTATTGATTGATTTTAGGTATAGTTTCAAATGAAGCAGTTTTTTTCATTAAAGTTAAGTAGAAAAATGTATTATCAGTGGATTTGTTGCGTAGAAAAGTATATTTACCATTAGTTTAAGAAAGACCTTTCTGAAACAGATGGAGGAATAAATCATCGTTAGGACTTCGTAAGAAAAATGATGCTTATAATGGTCTGAAATCGCCAACCCGCACTGAGCCAGCCGTGGTGATTAATGCACATACCTTTTCTGCATGAAACGAGACATAATTATGCTCCTCAGTGGGACAGATAGCCCAGCACCCTAATTGCGTAACACACTATTAATCTCAATCTGAATCATTTTGAAGGATATTGCTAATCCATTGCTCCATATGTTTGAAAAATTTGTTTGCTCAACAACGTAAATAACGCAATGAATGTTGTTGAATTGTCAAAATGAAAGCCATTGCTACTGATAGTGTGTTACGCAATTACCCCGCAGGTTGGCACGGGCGCGTTTTTTTCCCGCGGCGATTATTTTCAACAAACTCCTTAGCGCCGACAGTTGAAAATACAACAGTGTGTTTTTTGACGCGCAGGGATGCGCTCTGTTGGATTCTCAATGCTCAGCTCAACACCGAGAGTTGAAAATCCAGTGCGCGATAAAACTCCGCCGCGATATTTTTACGTCCGCGACAATCTATTGAAAAATCAGCCCTTACTCAATTGAGTAAGGGCCGATTTTTCAATCGACAAATATTTTTTATTCGTAGAACAAAATTGACGTCTGACAGATTTTGTATGGAGGAACTGTCAAAAATTCAAAATTATTCCTCCAATAAAGTTATCTGGCCTTGGAACCATCAGCTCTACGAAAAACAAAGTATTATATCTATATTAACATCTTACGAGAACACTTTAACAATCAAATTAAACAAGAAAAGTTATGAAACTATGTAATAAAACAAATGAAGGACGTTGTCAGCCCTGCGACAAGTGTCGGTTCTGAATATGTACAAATAAAGTGTCAGGGATATGTGTACCGAATGAAGGAAACTGGAAGTAAACTGTATGTACCAGCTTACGTCCAGTTTACTTTATTCGGCCCTGCCCTTGGATTGTTCCCCGCAAATTTACGTAAACAAATAAATTGAACGTTTCTAGGAATATAAAATGATAAATCTCTTTCTATTTCTCTCTCTAACCCACGTTATTGGTAGAGGGAGATAGAGAGAGTTTCATGGCTAAGAACTTTTGAGTGGGCTAGACATTACTTTCAGTCTAAAAATAATGAATAGTCAGTGTTAAAATAAATCATAACGACACTTGCAAAAGCTGCCGAAGTACCTATAAACAAAATTAACTTTGCAATATATTCTGCATATTTAGCTATACTCTGTCCATTAAGTTTACAGTTTTTTGACAGCTGTCATAGAACGTACATATTTCAGATTATGTAAAAGTTAACTATAAAATGCGTAGTAAAATAAATATATAAACTGCCTTATCTTATTGAATTATCTTATTTATGGCTTCTTACAGACATTATAATACCGTACTTGAATCAATCAATATATTGTGTGTTGCTGCAACCACTAGTTCCATCTGTCAAAAAACGGTTTACCGATTGAATGATTAAAATAATAACTTGATAGGTAGATGCTTAATGAAGCATGACTATTATCGTAAATCGTACACAGCTGGCGAAAAAAAGAGCCACTAAGCAAAAGCACAGGCAACGCATCTGGCAACCTTATATGGAATGAAATGCCAGCTAGGCTATCAGACTAAAAGCGTGTCCCAGCTCTATTTAACGGCCGAGCGACCACTTTGTAACAGTGTGGCCGTAAATCCTAAGTTATGAGCGTTTTGGCCGTAAGTGAACTTTACGTCCGATACAGAGAATGAGCATTGATCTTCACGCTTGCTTCCTGAGGGCGATTCCAGACTTTATGGTCGGTTTAATTGGGATATTTTCGTTCACCCGATAATCAGTGGGCTCGCGGTTATGGTACATACTCGTACAAGTGTATTAGAAAAACTTTGTTGTTTGGTACCACTTTCCATGACAATCAATTCCGTTAAATATTTGTGGATTACCGGAGTCAAATTAAAAGAATCTCAACTTTTATTTGCAATGCTGAAATACAATATATATTAATAATTTAGCTGAAAAGTTTGTTTGTTTGAACGCGCTAATCTCTGGAATTTCCGGTCGAATTTGAAAAAATCTTTATGCATTAGATACCTTTATTGTTGAGGAAGGCTATACGCTTTTTATCATTACGCTAAGACTCTTAGGAGTCGAGCAAAAAGAAAAAACCCAGAAAGAACGCTAAGCGAAAACGAAATAATACCGCGGGCAGGCAATGCGATACAACGGGGTGGGGCGGGGGAGCAGGAAATTTCACACGGACGAAGTTAGTAATTCATAATTTTGTGTCGATTTTGACGATGTGTAAAACTTATTTGCTGACCGCACCACTTCTCATAATGTTCAATTCCGTCAGATATTTGCAGATTACGCCATCAGTAACCGTTGTGGGCTATTTTGGCGATTAGTATGAAGAAAAACCCGACCGCATTTCCTAAACTATGTAACATGTATGTATCTTACTAAGGGCTGATTTGACCAAAGTCAGATATCTTTTATCCGGGGAATAAAATTGATGTTTGACAGTTCTAGTATGAAAAAAAAAACTGTCAAAACTTCAAAATTTATTCTCGGGATAAATCTATTAACTATATGTCGTGGATTGATGGCGCCATGGTCAATACGCAGCGCCATCTAACAATTTATTTTGTAAACCTAATAATAATCGTCACCGGAAACGCAAGCGTGGCGTGGCGCCATATTGCTTGGACACGATCGTCGGTAGAGGGGATGCAGCGAGGACAGGGAAGGGACCGACCGAGTGTTCGGTCAGTGGAGTTTCGACTGTCTTGGCAGACACTCAGTACCAACGCACGTGTTTGTTTCGGTTTATTGTAAAATTGTGAGAATTAATAAAATTACTTTGATTTAAAAATATCTTCTGTTCGAGTACCCACGACAGTGCCCATAGCTAAGTTTAACTATGTCGGATCGTGAAGAAGACCCGATGTTTCGCATTCCGGCCACTCTTGATGCGACATCAGAAGCGGAATAAATCCACAACGACCCACGTGTTCAAAATGAAGATGCTAGTGTCAAAAATGGATGCCTCTGATGGAACAGCAGCCCCGCAGCCGTCAGCGAAGCCTTTCGTGTGCTGCAAGTGAGGGAAACCAGGACATATCGCAGCCCTGTGCACGAGTAGTGGCAGCTAAGCAGATGGTGGACAACGTGCTGTAAGTCGTGTACGGCGAGTGGTCGTCGTACAACTACCCTCAGACACGGTAGAAAATAAAGGTGAGCTGTATTGTTTTGTTTGCGATTCTGATGCTGAATGCTCGTTTATTAAAAGCGGGTTGTGCAGCCAAATTAAGTGGCAAACGAGTTAATAACATTGCTGCATTGACTAGTATTGGTCAAACATGTTTAGTCAGCACAGAACAAATCATATGTAGTGTTGCAATTAGCGAGCAACAGCTTGAGATTTTATTACTATTTTCTACCCGGAATTTACTTACAAAGTAATATTATGATAGTATCTGAAATATTGAACCTAGGCTTTTCGATTAACATGTCTGCGACAAAGTTTTTATTGGATAAAGCTCTTGTAAATTCAGTTTTAAACGGTCAACAACAGAAAGCTAGATTTGAAAGAACAAAGGCAGGTATAACAAAATGTTCTGACTGACCGACCCCTTAACAGTTCAAAAGTGAAAAAATACTTTGAGTTCGGTTGACGATTTCATGTTATTAGAAAAGTTAGATCGGAAGTTCAGAGGTCCGTTTATGGTAGCATAGGTAAAGAAAGATGCCAGTAGGTTATGTGCCAGTCGAAGTAGATAGTGATCACAGTGGTGATGAGCAAGCCTACATTATGGGAAGCACGCGAGTAGGGGTTCTCTATCGGCCGTAGTAAAGTTGTGTGGTGTCACAGGGTGATGCACACGGATCCATGCGTTGGATGTGTGAGAGCAATGCGATTGCTGGTTGGCTGGAGAGCCGTGGCGTTAGAGTGGTTTACTCGTGTGTGGGTTTCCAGGTGTCTAAGGCAGGTGATAAAAATGATTGTTAATGTGGATAACAATGGTACATGGCTCTGGTTGATGATTTACGCTATGTTTAGATAATCAAAGTTTGTTTACCATTACTCTGGTTGAATCAACACTCACGATCACATACAAAAGATGCCTCTACGTGGAGTTCCTAACGGGTTAAACGTAGAAGACGGTGAGGAAAGTTCCTACACCGAGTAGTAGAGCACATACCATGGCTATTAGGTCGCACTGTACGTACTTGTCTGTAGTCGTAACTGCAACTCACTTGTGAGTTGTTCAGGGGGCGATGGCCAGCGATGATGGTGCAGCGGGAACCTGGGTCTCAAAGGAGACGATTGTTGTGTTGGTCTTGTAATGACCTGGGAGTCGTAAACTCTATGTGAAGTGATGTGTGTAGATCGTATCACTTGAGGTGATGACGATATGGGTGGCATGAGTGTCACTAGCTGCTGCGGCAGCCAGGCCATGAGCGTTGTACGAGTATGTAATCTACGAGTAAATTGATACAGTTTCTGACCAATTCTTACTAAGGCTTAGAGGAACCTCGTGTTATCGATGATAGTTTTGATCAGAGTATTACTAACGAATTTGAGGAAAGTCAAGTAATAGTTTTGTTGCTGAAACAGAGTAGAGATTAAGTTGTGTGTGTTGTGTGGGGTTTCGTGAGAAACCATAAAGTCCAAGAGTGATTTGGCGATCCGAGGGGGCCCATGCGCAAATTAATTTGACGAGTTAAGTAACTGGAGGTTACTAGATAGTATGAGACACATTCATCTTGGTTGATTATTTTTATTGTAACCTTGAGATTTGGGAATCAAATAGTGGGTAACACTCTGAACTCTGCTATTTTTAGTTTGTTCGAATTTTAATTGTGTTTTTGCCTGTACCAAATGTGGTCAGGAGTGACCGAGCTATGTGATACTTTGCGGTAATGTTTCATTCCAGGCCAGCACCTGCAGCAGCGGCAAGTAGCGAGCCGCGCGTTTAAGTTTGCTATGTCGGCATTCCGAGCAGTGTACCAAACAAAACATCGTCGCCTACGCGCTACTACTGCAACGAACCAGGTCATATCGCCACTCGCTGCCCGAAAAAGGACACCAAGACTAGCAGCGGCAACGTAGAGCACCGGGTGAATGCCTGCACTGTGAAGCCAGCCACTGATCACCTAGCAATTGAATCCGGTGAGAAGTTTTCATTTTGTTTTGATTCCGGTGATTTTGATCCCAGTGCTTTCTTGTCAAAGAAAGTTTAGGCAATATAGTATGGCAATAGCCTGCGTGGTAGTAACTTGTGTGGTAATCTGACCCCCATGATCGTGTGAGGAAGATCCCCGATCATCAAGTTCCTCGAGAATTAGATGTCATAGTCACTGACAGTGGTAGTGAGACCACATCTGATTAGCAGGCTTGTACACCCATACTCTAAACTTGAGACCGCACCTCATGAGAAACATGTGGCGATGGGTCTACAAAGAATCGTTGGTGCGATTCTGATTTGTGTTGGTGCACAAATTGTTATGAACATTTCACGAGACCGCACCTCATGAGCAACATGTGGCGATGGGTCTGATAATCGTTGGTGCGATTATGATCTGTGTTGGTGCACAGTGTATTGTGAAAGTTTCATGAGTTGGTTGTACATTGCTGATGAATTATGGTGGACAATTTTGTAAGCATTATTGTGTAACTTGTTGATCGGATCTTTTCCAATGTGTGTTCTACGGAAGCTTCTTGTATGAAGCCTTAGTACAGCTGATTATTTCACTTAGATAAAATAAAGTACCATAGAGAATTAATCTTTGCTTCACTGGCAGGATAGCCGAGCTAGATTACTGTCTGAGTTAATTTTTGTCCACAGGTACCACACCCGAGGACGGGTGCTAGTCAGGGATGGCCGTGTCGTGGATTGATGGCGCCATGGTCAATACGCAGCGCCATCTAACAATTTATTTTGTAAACCTAATAATAATCGTCACCGGAAACGCAAGCGTGGCGTGGCGCCATATTGCTTGGACACGATCGTCGGTAGAGGGGATGCAGCGAGGACAGGGAAGGGACCGACCGAGTGTTCGGTCAGTGGAGTTTCGACTGTCTTGGCAGACACTCAGTACCAACGCACGTGTTTGTTTCGGTTTATTGTAAAATTGTGAGAATTAATAAAATTACTTTGATTTAAAAATATCTTCTGTTCGAGTACCCACGACAGTGCCCATAGCTAAGTTTAACTATGTCGGATCGTGAAGAAGACCCGATGTTTCGCATTCCGGCCACTCTTGATGCGACATATATATAAAAGTTTGGTGGAATTCACCCTAAGAAGTTAAAATATTTTGTTAACATTATTCAGCGTCTCATTATCCATTCTAGGTTATAACAATATGCTACGTCAACCCGTTTCCATCGTAGTTTATGATTTCATGAAGGTCTTAGTGATATTACTACAAAGTATGTGAAAATCTGCTTGAACGGGTTGCCTGAACAAGTTGTTATCATAATGTAAGCTTACGATACTTACTTGGGTACACAGACCGAGATAAACTTGGTCAAATGATCGTAGCTGTACAACGAACATTAAGTAATTACAAAAGTCTAGTTGACCAATTTTAAGAATCCGATTTATCATGTTTCTCATGGTCTAGCAAAATCAGCCTATAATGTTCTCACTGCTGGGACACAGACCTCCTCTCTGTGAGGAGTGGGCCGTAATCCAGAACGCGGGCCCAGTGCGGGTTGGTAGATGTCACATGTCTTCGAATTTTGGGTTCTAGGACATGCCGGTTTCCTTACGATGTTTTCCTTCACCGTTGTGGTCTATTTCACTGAAAATACACATAATATATAACACAAAAAAATGATTTTTTCATTTTTATAACCATCTACTTTACTTTATTTCTTACTGTCAATTAGACTATTGGAGAAGAACTGTGGACCTCAGATGACAGCTTAAGACCCCTCTCTCGAAGAGTCCTCTTGTATGATACTGTTAGTAAGTCTTTAGTCGTGTTTTACGATAGCCACGAGCGTCAATAATAATGAAATGTTGCGTTGAAAGCCGGTCTTTAAACATCCGTTATGTAATTACCTAATTAAACAAGATAAATCGGTGAAATTATAGCGTCACTTACATTGCCTGTGGTCCATGTATGGTGGTGCTCCTCCTCCTCGCCGACGCCCGAAGGTAGCTCCACCATTGTCTCCAACCAGTTGTGACCTGCAATCGAATAGCAACCTTTAATTATAAATTCGTGGATATTGCAAAGATAGCAGGCAGAACATGGAGCAGAATCGCCAGAGACAGAACAGCTTGGAAACCGCTGGAGGAGGCTTTTACTGCTATCGATAGTGGCCCTTGTAACACATAGTAATAAAGACTGTTTTATATGTATGTTTGTTTATTTGTATGTAAGTAAGTATAAATTCTTTTTTATTTTATTAAGTCAAATGTTTTTGATTTTATGTAGGTTTTTTATTTTCTCTTTGAACTTTTATACACGCTGCCTACATCTCTTTATCTACTTTCCTATCGCAGGTATGCTTGAAGAGATTTCTATAGAAATAAGCATCACATTTGTACCTATTTTTCTGTTCTTTTTTTTCTTGTGTTTATATTATGTGCATGGCAAAATATACAATAAATAATATATTTTTTGTGAATAATGTCAATACTGTTACTAGTAATAGTGTAATTGTTAATAGTGTTATTTTATTTTTATTTATTACAAAATAAGGAATAAAGTGTGTAAAGAAAATAAAGCTATTATAAAAAAAACAAGCTCATTTAGCGAGAGTTTAGTTTAGTTCTCCAAGGTAAACACAAAAAATTGCTGTTTCATTGAAAAGTGCAATACCTAGTGCAGTCAAAATGTATGGAATTTTTTTTACGCTACGAAAACTTACTAGAATCGTGTGCTGAGTTCATGGTTACAGTTTGCGTACTAGCTAAAATTTTATCCTGTATATGTGCAAGGCACGTCTTTCGTACTGACCTTCTTCAATCATTAAAAATTCATTGAAATATCGGAAGGAAATCCATTCCTCAACGTTATAAATATGCGGTTCCAGACACTCCCTTCTGATTTACTGGGGCAACTAAGTGTAACGCCAAGGCTAACTGGGTTATGTACAGTTAGAGAAGCAAATCGACACCCTTCGTCAACATTTCGTGATATAGTCATTTTCTACAATTGTCAGAGAATGACAGTTGTGATTTGGGTATAGAGTGCACGCAAGCTAAATCTGCGCGCGTCTTTGAACTTCAAGACTATATCCCTGCCAGCACTTGTAATCACATTCGGCATAATGATGGCGAATATTTACTATGGAAAACACGGAAAACAGCACACTCTTGACATTTGATATAAAAGTCGAGATGGGGACAAACGATTATTTCCGATTTAGACAGCGCGCAGACTTAGTTTGCGCGGACTCTACGAACAATTTAAGTAAAGGTACAGAATGGTCGACATTGTCTTTGCTTGCCATAGTCAAAAATAGAATAGAATTCAAGTAACAACATGACATTAACCTGCAAATTGCAAAAACCGTAATTATATTTTAATTTCGCGGTCCTTTTACCGCATTCCCCTTAAAAATAACATTTTTGCTTTTGAAGCATTTTCTATTTTTCAATTTTGTACATAATCAGCCTCTCGGTGAGAGGGAGCGGGCCGTAATACACCACGCGGGCCCAGTGCGGGTTGGTAGATGTCACATGTCTTCGAATTTTTGCTTCTAGGACATGCCGGTTTCCGCACGATGTTTTCCTTCACCGTTTTGAGAGCATTGGTGATGAAATAATTTACACAAAGTAAAGCGCCTGCCTGGGTTCGAACCTACGACCTACAACTCATAAGTCGCGGCCGACACCACTGGGCCACCACTGCTCTTCTTCAATTTTGTAATATTTGTTAATTAGCCAATATAAAATTGGAGTCTGACTTATCGAATTTAATTACGGTAGGTGGCAATTTTTCTTCAACCATTTTAAAATGAAAGCGAACGACCAGTTAATTAATCAATTATCTTCGTTCATTGCAATGTCTAAGTATAAAGAGGCTACCTAAACATTTAGATAAAACTAAATTATAAATTCTACTTGATGAAAAGTTTTGAACGAATCGTCGTGGTAAAAGCTCCACTACGAACTTTTACATTCACGAGCATAAAAATTATACGGTATCGCAAAAATAAAAAGTGTTTTTCTTGTGAAATAAAATTGCACACTTGAAAAAAGACCAATTTTATAATACCTAGTACGGTTTCGATAATATGTAGGTGGTCGTAACATCGACATAGCTTGCCTAATAAGCAAGCTGAATAGGCCATGCTTGTCGGACCGATGGCCGCTGCAGCAACCGAGTCCTGGAGTGTGGGACGCCCCCAGCTAGATGGACCAACGACTTTAAAAAGGTGGCTGGGGTCAGTCCCAGTCACCTTTTTGTGCGTTTTTGGATGCGGAAGGCGGATGACAGGGTGTTGTGGTGCAAACTGCGCGTGACCTATGTCCAGCAATGGACTGCGATACGTTAGGTTGACTTTGCTCGTAACGCCATAAAATATCTATTAACCCTTCATATAACTTACGAACGTAGATCCACGCGAGACACAATGGCTTTTTAATTGTGTCTGTAATTACGGCATTCAACGGGTTAAGAGTAAATCGCTTTTGAATCCTGCTTAAGTGTAAGGTATTTATGCCCGTGACTGTACCTAATATTATTTCACTAGAGACTCGTCATGCTCAAGCACCACCCTCCAGTAAATTAGTACCAATCAATTAAGTCAATCGATTCCACTATAGCCATTGTTTAGTTTCTTACCTATGTACATAAGTAGTTGTAGTGTTTATGTACATTGTACGTACAAGTTAAACAGCGCCTCTGTTTAATTTGTACGCACGTGTGACGTATACGTAACGCAAACTCGAACGATATTTGAATCGAAAATAAAACTGTGCCTTAGCGTTATGGTGTATTTTTTTTTTGCGTCAAGTACAATTACTATGACCTTATCAGTCTGCCTAACCTTTTCTGCGTCGCCTTAGCCTTTGTTGGAGCCGGCTTCCAGTCTAACCGGATGCAGCCGAATACCAGTATTTTACATGAAGCGACTGCCTCTCTGACCTCCACAACCCAGTTACTAGGTAGACGGATCACGTTACAACGAGCTACGCCACGGGGCGCAGACAACGCGCCCTCGCGTTTTTTTTTACATTCAAATGAAATAAAAATGGGAACGGGGAATTTTACCACAATAGGCTAGTTGACTCTTTTTTAAACTAGGTCCTAAATAGTTCATATTTGTTCTACTAAGGTAAAAAAAATATTACTAAATTTTTTCAACACCTATGAAACTATAAAACTGTAATTTAAAAACAAACTCTTCATGTAGGTGCGAAAACGCTGTCCGCCATTTTAGTCCATAGATTATCTGTGCTCTGACGTCATACGTATTGTAAACAAACATTTGACACACATTTAAACGTGGACAATTTTCCAGTTTACTTTACTTTAAAAACATGATTTCAACTAATTTACATGAAAAATACAGTAATTATCGTCTGAGAATGCCAAAACACATCGATAAAGACCCCAGGAAAGTTGTGGATTAGAGTGCCTAGTGAAACAAATATTCGCAAAACATGGCTAAGACTTGCTCAAAGGGATCCTGAATCATTATCAACTGTAACTCAAATTTATTTTTGCGAAGATCAGTAAGTACACTGCCAAAGTACAGAAACTTTTAGTTACTTTTGAAATACTTTTTTAGGTTATTTAAATCATTCAAGGGCAAAGAAATTACCAACCATTAATGTTTCAATTTTTGGCAAATTTGTGCTGTCTGCTTTTGTGAAACCAACGTCCATAATGAATTTATTATTGTTTTTCAATAAAGCAAATAAATTAAGAACGTGTTAAGGAGTTTTTATCGAAATATTTATACTTGTAATAACACCACGTCAAATCACGAGTACCTACTTGTTTTGTTTACAATTTGTATGACGTCACATCATGGACGACAGCGTTTTCGGCGATTCAAATTAAAAAAAAAAAAAACACATTTTTTAAATTGAATTTATAAATTAATCTTACGCTTTTTGTTATTAAAATCGATATATTTCGTTTTCGTAAGCTAAATACTGTAAGAAATACTCATTTATTGTATGAAATTAGATAAGTGTCAAGTAGCCTATTATATTTATACTGTGATTTTGCTTTGTTTCCCGCGCCCCGTCGCGTGACGTGTTTAAGTGTGTGCTCTGCCTAACACGATACCTCTTTTTAAGACTGGTTGTTAGACGTTCGGGCTTCTGACTACCCCTAACGACTGTGAAAGATTTTTTCCAGGAAAATCACTGTCCATTCCAAGGTTGCCTGGAAGAGACAGAAAGCGATAAGGCCGCCCATTGTATATTTTGTAGTGTTCGATGTATTTTTATGCTATTATGTATTTTTGTGGTGTACAATAAAGTATATATAAATAAATAAATAATAAAGATCTACGAATGACAGCTGGGACCAATGGCTTAACGTGCTCCGATATCATCTACTGATATGAATAAAGACTAATAACTCTATAAATATTATGTGAGAAAGACGTATTTTTTGTTTTAAAATCGTTCAAATTTACGTAACGTTTACGCACTCCGTGTGTTCGTGTTAGGCCCACAGAATCTGGTTGTATATTCCACAAGCTTCATCAGCAATTAGGTGCCCTGATTCTGGCACTTCGATCACTCATACATATGCAAACCAGCGCCGAAGCGTGCGACGGAGAGCTATTCTTGTTAGCTATGTCGCTCTATTCACACTTGAGCAACAATAGTGCGGGGAAAAGTATTCTGTTTCCAGGGAAGAGTTGCCCTAAATGCGAGTAATTGTGTTTAGGTCCGTGACGCGGAAAAAGCCGACCATGTAGGCAAAAGTTGGGCAGAAAATGTTTCCCCTTTTACGTGCGACATTCGGAACAGATTCGAGAAGTATGATTATTATATATCGGCCAAAAATCGGGAAGATTCGGGAGATTTCTTTAGAAAGCACGCCTTTGTTCCTTTTTTCTGTTATCTTCTTATTGTCTGTTTATACCTATATGTGTGTACATATATGTATGTATGTTTAAATAAAGCTAAAGTGTTTGTTTGAACGCGCTAACTTTTGGAACTACCAGTTGGATTTGAAAAAATATTTTTGCATTTGACAGCCCAATTTTTGAGGAATGCAGCCGAGCAAAAAGAAAAAAAGACAACTAAAGCTAGCCGGGCCTGCGGGCGGAGAGCAATGGGTAGCACCGCCCGATCAGGACCAGGCCCGTGCCGGACGGCGCGTAAGTGTTCCACGCGCGCCTCAAAGAGATGTCAGCATAATCAGAGGGGCCCCTTAGGGCCGAAGCCTGCCGGGTCAGCGGGATTGTCCGAAAGGGTTACCGCTGCCCCGGAACATAAAGGGCGAAGGAAGGAACATGGGTGGGTTTTAGTCAGTAAGAGTCTGACACTCCCTTCCGCTCCACCCAGAGCGGGAGGGGTCATTTGATGATTTCCCATCCCAAAAAAAAAAAAAAAAGCTAAGCGAAACTAAAGTCATAGTGCGGGAAGGTTATGCGATGTGACGGGGTGTGACGGGGCATAAGCTAGTCATAAATAAAAGTAATATCAAAGCGTACTAGGTTCTACACACGAATGAGATGCGAATGCATTATACCTAATACGTACTGAACACTAAATAAGAACACGAACTGTCTGTCTTGAATGATCTAATTAAAATTTTGACGACACGGTTGGCGCAGTGGCTGAGCGATCGACTGCTGCGCTGCGTGTCGCGGGTTCGATTCCCGCACGGAACAATTTGTATTGCCTACAGGTAGTTGTTCCGGGTCTGGCTGTTTGTGTATGTGAGTTTAAATGTTTGTAAACGCACCCACGATACAGGAGTAATTCCTAGTGTGGGGCAACGTTCAAAAAAAAAAAAAAAGGAATTTGTGCCTCTTGCATACAGAAAAACTTTTTCCTTTTGTTAGTTCATGGAAAATTGTGGCACTAGAAAATCATACAGAGAAACATTAAAGTTTGAATGTTCTTTTTTGTTGTTTGTATTTCCTGTGCGTGTACGTGTAGGTATCAAATAAAATATTTTTCTTTCTTTCTACTCGTATGTATTCGGTTTCACCTTCAGGATGTCCATGTAAATAAAAATAAACTATCTCCCCATTCGTATCAGAAGTGTCCTCACAACTAGCTGCAATGCTGTAAAGACGTCCGCAGAATATTTTCCACGCTTAAACGGAGCTAGTGTTGTGCAAATGGTTTAATTCCCGGGACGAGACCCGGCCCCACTTTGTAATTTACAATGCTATTGAGACGTTGAGTCCTTTAACTGCGGGATTTCACAAATACCTCAACGTGGATAGGATGACGTAAGCAGAATTAGGACGTCTTAGTAATAGCCGTAACCTAAATACGTAAATCACTTCAGGTGGAAGCCGAAACAATAGTCTCATCTGACATCGTCTCGTCAGATTTATGTCTCGACTTTGTTTATACCGGCTCTTTTTTTACCGTCTGGACTAGAACAGGGTATGACAGGTGAATGCCTAGCCTATGGCACAGAAAATTCCTTTTTTTTCACAAAATCACTTTTTAATGTTCAGTCACTGACAGATGCCGACGAATTCATTGTTAATTCGCCCCGCAGTTTCACCCGCATAAGTTTCGATCTCGTGGGAATATCGGGATAAAAAGTCTATATGTTAATCCTGGTTATAAACCATCTGTGTGCCAAATCTCATCCAAATCCGTTTAGTAGTTTTTGCGTGAAAGAGTAACAAACATCCATCCACACAAACTTTCACGATAATAATAGTAGGATAGGATTTCCGCGCGTAATTTGTCAATTTACTAGATTCTTCTTTGTGAAAAAAAAAAAATAGTTATTTGTGCAACAAGAGAGCAAAGTAGTTTTTTGCTGCGAGTGCTGATTTTGAATCCTGAGCAAGCGAAGGATTCAAAGATTGAATCACGAGCGTAGCGAGTGATTCTAATGTTGAATCCTGAGTGTGGCGAGGGATTCAAAGGCACGAGATGCAAAAAAACTTTGCTCTCGTGTAACACACATAACTTTTCACTTCAGCAGCGAGAACACTTTAGGAGATAAAATAATAAACAAGAATAGATTGAAATAACTATTTATTGTGAATCAAAATAATTAACATTGTAGCTAGATACCAATTCTATAACATGGAACATTTTAATAGTTAAAAGTAAAATTACTGCAATTCTACAAATTTTATTCCCGCTCTTTTATTTAAATTAAGGCGTGTTCGGAAATAGCACCCATGATATTTTATTATTCAAAATAATATTACGTACCTAACATTTATTGAAACTACAAATAAATATTTACAAGTTAAATGTCAGTTTTATTTGCAGTAAATACTTATTTTCGTTTAAATACAACAATAAGTTAAAAATTCAATAAATTACATTAAAAGACATAATTTTCTTTTTGCAAAATTTCTTTAGTTAGTACGAAATTCGGAACGTGTTTGTCTTTGAGGTCGAATTCAAAATCCGAACTTCGAAAGGGCTGGTCTCTGTCTCTCTCTCTTTCTAATGGAGGGAAAGAGATAGAGTGTGAATGTTTCGAATTGTATGATTAACCCAAGGCTGAATAATATATATTTGCGGCTTTCTGAAAAAAAAAATTAAAAAGTTACTTTGTCTCACTCAGTGAGCAAAATCGCATTTTGCTCACTGATTTCACGCAGCAAAACCTACATGTTTGAGCTACTGAAGTGAAAAAGATTTTTGTACCATAGGCTTCTACTCAGTTCGCCTTTTATATCCTGTGACTGCCTCGTTGGTCCAGTGATCGCAAGCGCTACTGCTAAGCATTAGGTCCTGCGTTTGATTTCCAGGTCTAAGGCTATTTTCCAGGGATAAGTGTTATTGAATTTTCCCATAGGAATTTCTCAGCAGCAGCTCGGAGTTTGGATTTGTGCTCGGTTGATTGCAATATGCTCGCTCCCTAGGCTATAACATAGGAATTAAACATAACCAGCGTAATGTAGATGTACAGACGCCAGCACATAAAGCTACTACGATCTGTCAAATATCTTTAATAGATTCTGAACTTTATCGCTAAATGATTAGGTTCAAGGTTGATTGGGAAAATTTGACAGTTTCGGGTAGCTTGACCTGCTGGCGTCTGTACTATAGATACACCTCTGGCTAACCCTTCGAGGATTACAGACGTGATGTTATGTTATCTTAACGACTATCAACATATGTAAATAAAAAATGAGCATTTTGCGTGAAAAATACAAAATATTGGAACTACAAATTGCAATCCCAACACTATTATCGATGTTACAAAGGAGCCTCAGTGATATGCACCAAGATTACAGAGATAAGATTTATGTAGTCCACGTCAACAAAATGTATATGCAAATATATTCACTCGATATTTATAATCGGATGATGTAAAACGAACTTGCAAATATTGTTGTTTTATCGTATTCGAGTGACCTTCGTTATGTCCTACATTCTTACTAAAAGCACAATATTCAACGCGTGGGAATACACGAATAGGTAGCGATCGTAAACCTGGCCTGGTTTTTGGATATTTGCGGGTAATGAACGGCAGAAATGGTTCTTATAAGATAGCAATCAATGGTCGACATCAGAGGGGCAATTCTCGTAATTTTAACAACGTGCACAGTCTGATCTCAGTCTCAATCTCTCAAAAATACCTTTAATTTCCCTACCTATATTTTTTGAAAAGTTTTTGACATTGATTGTACGTGAGATGAGATTGCAACCCTGAACGAACTTTGAACGTTTTTAATTACGGGAATCGGCCTTCAGACTGTGAACGTTCTTAAAATTACCCCTCCGCTCGGATGCAAAAAAAAAAACCTGTCTTTTTGGAACTGTCAAAACTCCCACCAAATAATTATGATGACAGATTATTCTTAATGACATTACGTCCTTTAAAAGCTGTTATAAAATGGCGACCGCGTCTTCTATTTTCAAACAATCGTCAGTCATTGTTGAACGTCAGAGACAGAACGTTTGCAATCCGAATCGGCAATTAATGAATCCCGCGTAACTTGATTTCTTTAATTATTTTTCGTATTTAGCTTGGAGTTTAGGAGACAAACAATAAAATGGCTGAAGATTACTAACTAAGGCACTTAGTGCTTACGTCTATTTTTATCTGACTAATGAAATATGGGACACATGTCTTCGAGTAGTAGAAAATTGTTTGACTAAGTAATTAGTTTTCTTAACTTAATATTACTTTTTGTTTGACAGAGCGTGTGGTTTATGTAATGGGTAAAATCTAATTTTAGATATATTCAGAAAATTAATTGTAAGATCGTAAGACGTTGGTTAGTGATCACAAGTGCTACTGCCGAGTATGAGGTCCTGGGTTCAATTGCTAGTTCGGGCAAAGTATTATTGAGTTTTTCCATCATAAATTACTCAGTAGCAGTTGGAACTAGTTGGAAGTCTGAATTTGTGCTCGGTAGATGGCAATAGGCTGTCGTCCCATGTAGTCCCATGTAATATGGGGCGCCTATTACATGGGACTTAAACATAACTGCCGAAATGTGGGTGAACTATACCTACGTCTCTGCCAAGCCCTTCTGGGGTTACGGGCGTTATGTTATGTTGGTATTTTAAGATGAACGATTGAGAAAATCTCTTCGATATTGGTTCTTTATGTTTCTTAATTCGAGATCAGGGATTTAATTTCAGGACATTTCCACGAGATCGTATTCATCAAAAAAATTCAAGATTTTTTGGGTAAATACGAACTCGTGGAAATTAAATCTTAAAGGCTTGAAATTCAATAATTTTTTTGCTACGCTTTCCCAATTCTAGATAGGTAGGTACTAATACGAGTAATCTATTTTTAATATAGTTTTGTTAACATTTTTTTTCAGAATAATAGAAAACAGTTTAGCGAACAACCTTCTAAACTTATCTTTATTTATGAGCTTGCAAGTTTCTTTGAAAGTTTTTCCTTGGGAAAATAACAGTATTTTTAGTTTGCAAACCTGCAATAGTGAATTGGTTTTAAACTTCCCAGGTATTCAATTTATTACTCTACCTACACTCTATACGCACAGCTTGCTGTCGCTGAAAACCAGCGCAGGGCCTCTGTCTCGCATAGGGTCTTGGCATTATGCTGAGCGATGGCCGTTTTGCGTAAATGTGACACATACATATTTTACCCCAACTTGTTAATTTTTTTGGGTTTGTGTTCTTTTTCTGCGTCATGCTTACCGCAAATAAACGTATTTTCTTTCTTCCTGCGAAATCTTTTTTCCAATTCTAACGCATTTAAAATACAACATAGTGTTAAGTCTTTCGCATCCTGCGTGCGTGGACCAGGGGGTAATTGCGTAACACACTGTCAGTAGCAGTGGCTTTCATTTTGACAGTTCAACATTCATTGCGTTATTTACGTTGTTTAGCAGACAAATTTTTCGAACATATCAAGCAGTGGATAAGCAATATCTTTCAAAGTTATATAGATTGAGATTGATAGTGTGTTACACAATTAGGGTGCGGGATGTCTACTCCATGACCACGGAACGAAGTTACGGGCGTTTCATACTCCGTATCACGTACGGACATAAGATTATTTCGGGGCCCAAACTAAGAATGAATGACAACACAATTTGACAGCCATCCCTACTCCCGGTGTGTTTCTTCCCGCTTGAAATGTTAATTAATCGGGAGAAGGGTTCACTCCGAATTATCGAACCACTTCCGGACTGGCCCGTACCATCGTTGACGGACTTAGGGACTAGGCCCCCAGAAGATATATGAACGTGAAGCGGTATCTACAACGCGACATGCGAACAACGCGTCATACTGACGTCACGCAAAATCCTGCATCTCGCAAGTAGAGTTTACCACGCATATATACAAACGCCCCGATATGAATCATTGGCAGTTGCGCGCCAAACACAACACCCGTCTGGTCGGAGGATCCTCCCTTTTCTATGGAGGATGCGTGAACTTTACACCCTGTTCCTCATACCTCAATACTGGTGACTCCGACGTTAGAGGAATTTGTAAGGATCGTAGGAGGTGGCGTTTTCTGTAGTTTCTGCCTTCTCTCTTCTTCTGCTCATGGGAAAAAGGCGTGAGTTCATGTCTATGTATGTCAAGTTTTTCTTGATACCTTCAAAAACAAAATTAAATGTTTAATTTAGTTTTATTGATTTATTATAATTATTACATCATAAGCTAACTAGTGTACAGTCACGAGCATAAATATATCACAATGGATGGCTAGGCTGATAAATTTTATATCTGATTTCCTGATTCATCCATTAATATCTGTCAAGATGGCGGCCACTATATCAACTATATGTGATCATGTGTGGAAGGCATATTAATATGTGACATCAGGATATAAGGTCCAATATTTATACTGTATACATTGAATATTAAAAAAAAATAATTGGGACAATGCAAAAAATCTTGTTTTTTAAATTTTTGTCCGTTTGTATTTATTTATAATTAATATATGTATTTTAGTATTAGCTAAGTAATAACAGCCGCACGGTTTGATCGATCAGGTTAAGCTACGCTTGCCGCGGTTGGTCCGTGGATGGGTGAACATCGTTACATACCAAGACCCCTAACGTGCTTTCCGAGGCACGGAGGGGTCTTGGTCGTTGGTCCCGGCTGTCATTCGTGGATCTTTGACAGTCCTTACGGGTCGTCAGAAGCCCGAAAGTCTTACAACCAGTCTTACCAAGGGGTATCGTATTACCCAGCCACTGGGTTGTGGAGGTCAGATAGGCAGTCGCCCATGTAAAATAGTGGTATTCAGCTACATCCGGTTAGACTGGAAGCCGACCCCAACATAGTAGGGAAAAGGCTAGGCAGATGATGATGATTTTAGTATTAGCTTGTGTATTGTAAACCCGGTAGTACGTTCCCGTGGGATACTATCCGACATCAAGACGAAGCCGCGGGCAAAAGCTAGTACCAGCTAAATGGCCTTTCTGTTTTAACCGTCTTTGTGTACGTAAACATACTCAAGTAATTAACAAACGACCTTCTAGAACTATCCATATACCTACTTGCTGCTATCATGTAGAAGCTCGGTGTGACACGTCAGCAAGTTCCCAACAGTGTGTGGCCATTAAACGAGCGTCGTCGCCTCTAACTTCGTTATCGGAGCGATCGTCCACTCCTATTTGTGTTGGACACAGTGTAGGGAAGGCAGAGTGCTGACTAGCAATATTTATTGTGTGAATAACAATGGTTTTTTTGTTATTTTTTTATGCTGTGGTGTTTTCGCTTTTCATCGGAGTTTTGGTGTTTTAGGGTGCCGGAAACGTGATTTGTTTTTTTTTTTGGTGATGGACATGGAATATTGTCCTATTACACTTTATGGTTTATGGTTGGGGGGCTTGTGGATAAGTAATAACAGTCGCACGGGTCGATCGATCAACTTAAGCCACACTTAACGCGGTTGGTCCGAGGATGGTCATCCGACATGGGTGACCATCTTCACATACCAAGACCCCTCCGTGCCTCGGTAAGCACGTTAAGCCGTTGGTCCCGGCTGTCATAAGTGGATCTTTGACAGTCGTTACGGGTCGTCAGTAGCCCGAAAGTCTGACAACCAGTCTTACCAAGGGGTATCGTATTACCCAGTGGCTGGGTTGTGGAGGCCAGATAGGCAGTCGCTCTATGTAAAATACTGGTATACCTAAGCTGACCCCGAGATAGTTGGGAATAGGCTAGGCAGATGATGACAATTTATGGTTTAAAGATGAGAACATCACAAGAACTTAAATGACAGTTCACTCAAAATGAGATACAAAGTGCTTACATCTAAATGATAACATCATATTTGCATCTGGGGCGTTGGCGACGTTACAACCCGTCATAGATGTTTCTTAAGTTTTGTTAACGCTTGTACAGACGCCAGCACATCAAGCTACTACAATCTGTCAAATTTCTTTAATAGATTTTCAACTTTATCGCTAAAGCATTAGGTTCAAGGTAGATTGGGAAAATTTGACAGTTTCGGGTAGCTTGATGTGCTGGCGTCTGTACAGTGTCGAATATGTTTATAGTATCACTCTTTTTTAAATCCTTCAGTAAATCATTGAATTATATGCTGCATTATGGCCATGTCAAATGGCCAACACATTATCACACATCTTGTGCAGTTTTAGAAACTCTTTCACCTTCTAGAAAACCCCTGTTTTTGAGAAACGGTCATAAATAAGTGGTTGTCAAACGTTTATTTATTTATAAATACTTTATTTTATACCAGAAAATACATAACAGCAATAAATGACATCACAAAATAAAATAGGCACATACAAATCATCTTGAAGTTTATACACGCGCGCAGACAGCTTGCGCGCACTCTAGCCGTGATTCTTCTTCGTTTTTCTTATTCCTTAACTGTTTTCTGCTTTACTTTTGTTTTTGTATATTATTTTTGTATGTTTCTATGAGTGTGTTTCGTTTAGTTTGTGATAGTCCTGTGCGAGTCCCAATAAATACTTTTTCTTTCTTTCTTTCTTACCGGTAACTTCCCCCCAGTCTGAACAAACCCTTAACTTCGCTCACCCATAAATCGGACTACCGGTACCGAAATAATATTGGCACAGTGACTATGATATAACTGTTTACGATGTTTGTCTGTTTATCCCATAAAATGCACCGGTACGCAGCGACCACGCAGCGGCAGCGTCGTAAAGAATTATAATTGGCGTAGTAAACTTTCATCATGGTAATAGGCAGTTTTTTATAATTTTTTAAACTTGTAAGTGACAACGTGGCGGAAAAATATTTCGTTTTTAATCTGTGGGGTAGGTTATTTCCTGGGAAGACATTTTAATTTGGTTTTATGGAGTATTATTAGTGTTTGATTTTGTACTTTATACCAGTAAATAGAATAATTAATATAATAATAGTAATAATAATAAATTTGTTTATTGATGGCAACTAGGCCCAAAACTAATAATAAAATAATAATAATAAAAAAATAACAAAAAAAAAATTTAAAAAATTATAAAATTAAAAAAAAAAAAAAAACACTTAACTAAACCCACACACCCGCACTCAATATAATTAATATTTATCTGTTAGTGTTTACTTATTATGTACTAGCTTCTGCCCGCGACTTCGTCCGCGAGAAATTTCCTGCTCCCCCGCCCCACCGCGTCGCATCGCATCGCCTGCCCGAGCTATTACTTCGTTTTCACTTAGCGTTCTTTCTGACTTTTTTTTCGTTTTACTCGACTCCTAAGGGCCCTAGCGTCATGTTAGTATTAGGCTTGGGCTATCAAGTGGAAAAATATTTTTTCAAATCCGACTGGTAGTTCCAGAGATCAGCGCGTTCAAACCAACAAACTTTTCAGCTTTATTATTAGTACTAGCTGCGCCCCGCGGTTTCACCCGCATAAGTTTTGATCCCGTGAGAATATCGGGATAAAACGTATCCTATGTGTTAATCCTGGTTATAAACTATATGTGTGCCAAATTTTATCCAAATCTGTTCAGTAGTTTTGGCGTGAAAGAGTAACAAACATCCATCCATCCATCTAGCCATCCATCCATACAAACTTTCGCATTTATAATATTAATATTAGTAGGATAGTAGGACAGACTCATATAAACTTTATTGTATAGACGCCAGCACATCAAGCTACCCGAAACTGTCAAATTTTCCTAATCAACCTTGAACCTAATGTTTTAGCGATAAACTTGAAAATCGATTAAAGAAATTTGACAGATTGTAGTAGCCTGATATGATGGCGGAAAACATTTTAAACATTACAGTACAAAAAAATAAAGTTGGTAGATTATTTGATTAGCCAGAGATTTCCATTACATTATGTTAAGAGGTATGCGGTCTGCACATTCCTGATATTTTTCTACATAAGATTTCGCTTAATTCATCGAAACTTTTTTATTTACCTTGAAACTAATCAAAATAATATAATTAATAAATTACGAACCAAATTGTTTATCACCAAGCAGTCAATTAACTGTAAATTGACAATAATGTATCCACAGCATGTCGTCATCAACTGAGTGGATTGAACTTGTATCATTCCAGGAAGAACTCGTGTTGTTGTTAACTGAACATTTATCCTCAATTTGATAGGTAGGCCTACGAGTATCCTTAATGATAGTTGTAGTACCTAATAGATTACGGATAGGTACTACCTATACTATAGGCACAGACGCCATTTAACCACGTTAGAATCGACATTTAACCACGATTTTTTAAATTGTATTTTACCTAACCTAACTAGTATGGATTTTTGTCACTTTGTAGTTTGTAAATTGTGCTGTACAACGCCTTGGGATTCAATTCTGTAATGTTGTGCATGAATCTTAAATAAATAAATAAAAAAAAATAAAAAAGATTTTCTTTAACTTGTTCTTCGGGTAACTACGCCACCAGCGGCCGTAAACCCCTAAAAAAACCATAATAAAATATGTTTTTCTTATTATACACGTCATAGAAATAAAACCATTCACTTGTGACTAGAAAATTCCCAGGTTATAAACTATCGGGACTAAAAAAATGGGTTGGATAAATGCTAGGCATTTCCATTAAAAAAAAAAACACATAAACCTACCTGGGCACTTATGAAACGTCAAAAGCAAGGTGCACGGTTCCAAATTGGTCGTTTCCTGTGGAGAAGAGCCAGCAAGAAACTCCACGGTTACTCTTTTAAAAATAATTGGCTTTTACAATTTTTTTTTATTCTAGGTAGTACTATCTTATTATCAGTCTAAAAGCACTCATAGTTATAATACCAAGTGTTTAAAAGGGTGTAAAGGTCAATAGCCTCCTGTGTATAATATGTGGGTATCGCAAGAATTTCAGAGGAATCGGGTGACAAATGCTATGTTTAGTACGTTAAATTATGCATTTTATCAAACCGTCATTGGTTCTTGGTTTGACGTAGGATATTTCAGGGGATTTTTTACAGAACGTGATTAATGATACAAACAAATGTTGTCGGTACATTCTAGAAAAGAGGGACATTTCTCGTAATTAATAAAAGAATAAGAACGGTCACAGTCTGATCTCAGTCTCAATCTGTCAAAAATACTTCTGATTTCCCTACATTACGAGTATTAACAAGTTTTTGACATTGATTGTCGCTGAGATGAGATTGCGACTAGATTTTGAACGTTTCGAATTACGGGAATTGGCCTTCAGGTTCATGACTAAGTTATTGATTGCTTGAAAGACAGACATCGCACAAACTAGACCATTTAAAATACAGAACCTGGAACAATTAATGGAAATAGCCATTATTTGTTATAGGTCCTATAATATTTTGGAACGAAGACGCTTAAAAATACCCCATCCAATTAGTTTTTTTTTTATGTATTTTGTTATCAATCAAAATTTATATTAAAACAATCTACATAGGTACGTGTACAGATCAAAGTCGTGTGTAAAAAGGCAGTTTCAAGCGTTTCATGTCGTTTCTAAATAGGGCTTGAAACACCGTTTTTTTGGCAACCGGTACCGTTGGCCTTGGTGTGATACTGTACCAACACCAAAACCGATAAAAAACAGATGTAGTAAGTAAAAAAGATAGTTATTGGCATTAGAAAAATAACGAGATTTCTCATACAAATAATGAAATTTGTGGTACCTAAATTTGGTACCGGTACTTGTGACGTGGAGAACCGGTACCCGTCTAGAACCAGTACCCAGGTACCGAAATGGCAAGACCCGCTAAGTATTGATACAGAACCCGCCCTTTTGGGATCGGTTCCAAGCCCTATTTCTAAGTTGCAGAAATAGAGCTAATGCAAAACGAACAACGTATGTAACTCTGCTGACTCTACCGTTTACGACTTGGACACAAAATGGTACATCTATCCTAGAACGAAGTCCTTATCGAATCAGTGTTACAGTACCCTAGCTATGCACCTAGACATGTTCGTCCATTTTCCGTTGACATTCTCAATTCCGGCTAGGGAACAAAATGTTTGTACAGCCTGGTTTGTGCCCGGCCTGCATGTTTCTGCATGAGAATGTGTTTGCAATGGCTGTACTACACATTAGCATACGAAGTAGGTGAAGCGGTAAAATCAAACGATGACCTCTGTTGTACAGACGCCAGCAGGTCAAGCTACCCGAAACTGTCAAATTTTCCCAATCAACCTTGAACCTTAATGCTTTAGCGATAAAGTTGAAAATCTATTAATGAAATTTGACAGATTGTAGTAACTTGATGTGCTGGCGTTCGTACATGCTATGCCATGTCATATGGAGACGACAATACGACAAAAAATGAAAATACTGGCAATGCTACTTAATGCATTTTGAAACTACCTATCAAATAAATCCAATTTTATTTCAAGGATAAAATATATCTGATTTTGGTAAAATCAACCCTTAATCGAATAGCAAAACATGGTGATTATTGCATTATGTTGAACACTAAAGATAAACAGATAGATTTGATTAATAATTAATGTGATATTGTAGCTTTATTACGCAAACTGAGATAAAAGCAGATTACAAAGAATGAAGTTTTAATACCTATTAATTATTCGCTGTTAATTTCGTGATGATTTGCATTTTGATTTGATGTTTAGAGCTGTGACATATCATTAAATTAAAAGTTGTCTAAGTAGAGGTATACAGCGTGCCCATTTAAAGGTGACATTAATTTAACACAAATATTATACAGTTTGTGATGAACATATTTTAATTTCATTAAACATTATTATTTATTTACAATTTTCTATAATAGCATCTTGGAGCATTCTGTACATAAAGAACTGAAGCGCAGGCGTCATTTGCCGGGTCACGGATCATAACATCGCATCAATGAAATTAAAACAAATAACGTGCAAAGAGCAGGCGAATTGAAGGAAAGAGAGAGAGCCCTACGAGAATGTCGGCGCGGCGCAGGCGGTCGTTTTTAAATTTCGAATGATTGTATGTTATTACTCGTATCTTTTTATGATTACTGGCCACTAGCCGTGTGTTAAATTAATGTCGTCGTTGTAGAGGCACGTTGTATAGGTATTTTGTTTTTGGTTAGGTTTTTCCTAAAGGCTAAATTTCAGTTACAGCTAATTTAAGAAGCGTGAAAAACGTTGTATCTGGATGTGTATTCAAATCATCAATGAAAAGTGTCGGTAGGTATCATCATCATCATCATTTTAGCCCGAAAGACGTCCACTGCTGGACATAGACCTCCCCCAAGCACGTCCACTTCGACCGGTTCTGTGCTTCTCGCATCCAATGGGTTCCTGCGGCCTTCACAAGATCGTCGGTCGTATGTAGGTATAAATTGACTTAAATAAGAGAAAGTACAAAATGAAATTTGAAGCGGAAACTGAACGATAACATTAGACGAAAATTTCTGTAATCACTCTGACATCTGAATCACTCTGGCACTCTCACATTTTTGGCGCGATTTTTTGTTTTGGGAATTCCCTCTTATCACAATCAAATAAGCGTCCACAAACATCGTCAGGTAATAAAAAGCTATACAGAAATAAAAGGCCAGATCAATAAACACATTAGCACCTTTCACAGATAACTATCATCCATTTGTCGTCTGTTGTACAAATAGCAATTAGCGCTCGTCTTTTGTCTATGCTGTCGACGCCATGTTGGATTCCCGAACGTACCTTGAATAGGCGGGACGAGACATGATTGATCTAAGGGCTATTGTGAATGGAATATAATATGCTGCCAATACTATTGTTAGAGGAACCTATTTCTGTTGATTTAAATTAGATATGAGGTCAAGACAGGTAAGTAAACTTAAGAGCTTTTTGAATTTTCGCTAAGAGATGGGATGAGACACGTTAAGCCGTTGGTCCCGGCTGTCATTCGTGGATCTTTGACAGTCGTTATGGGTCGTCAGTAGCCCGAAAGTCTGACAACCAGTCTTACCAAGGGGTATCGTATTACCCAGTAACTGGGTTGTGGAGGTCAGATAGGCAGTCGCTCCATGTAAAATACTGGTATTCAGCTGCATCCGGTTAGACTGGAAGCCGACCCCAACATAGTTGGGAAAAGGCTAGGCAGATGATGATGAGATGGGATGAGACACTTTAGACTGGTTTTTATTCTATAATTGAAAATCGAATAATAATAATAAATAATAGTCCTCCAGACCGTATTTCAGCCATGGCAGTCAATATCAACGGAGACTAGCCTTCAGTACGGGAGATATTATAGTGCAGGGGTGTGTGCGCAGACACACAGGCGCACACTGTCTTTTCCTCACTCTCTTAGTCCGATGGGACGGTACGCAACGACCGGAGAGAGGTCAGACGAAAATCGAACAAAGCTCTCCTCATCCTGTTAATCAATCTTGGGGTTTACTGACTGACATGATGACACGCTTTATCTGTTTTCCGCCCGCCAGAAACGATAGGTAAAGGCGTATAAGTATTATACTCAAATTTTTCCAGTTATGAAAATCACCGACTTGAATAAAATCAGCCTATAATGTTCCCACTGCTGGGACACAGGCCTCCTCTCTTCGAGAGGGAGTGGGCTGTAATCCACCACGCGGGCCCAGTGCGGGTAGGTAGGTGTCACATGTCTTTGAATTTTTGGTTCTTGGACATGCCGGTTTCCTCACGATGTTTTCGTTAACTGTTTGAGAGCAGTGGTGATGAAATAAATTACAATTGTAGTTTATGTTTTATCTATCTATGTTTTTTATATGTCATCTTGACTTGTAAAATAAACGTCAGTGTGCTACCAGCTATACGTCAGTTCTTTCTGTCCGCATACTTATCAATTACACAAAGTAAAGCGCCTGTCTGGGTTCGAACCTACGACCTATGTACAACTCGTAAGTCGCAGCTTCACTGACTTACTGGTTAACTAAACTGAGAAGGCTGTACATTGAATAAAATTTTATGACGTCATTCAAATACAACTTTTCAGATACCTAATCGCTTTATAAACATACAGTACTCTGTCTGTCGGTTCAACTGGGTAGTTGGAACGCAGACAGACGTTTTATTTTCTTTCCCTGTATGCTCTATCAACACAAGGCTAAAAGGAAAGTTCACAGTCCGTGAGTGTGCACTTACCTTGTTTCCGATTGTCTGGGGATGGCATGATGGGCGACGACGCCCTTTCACTTTAGATCTGAAACAATAATACCAGTGTTATTTGAAATTCACGCTTTTTAAGTATCACTTACTCCTAACAATCAATCTGCCTAGCTTTTTCCCAACTATATTGGAGTCTGCTTTCAGTCTAACCAGATTTAGCTAAATACCAGGATTTTACATGGAGCGACTGCCTCTGTCCTCCACAACCCAGTTACGGGATAATACGATACCCCTTGGTAAGACTGGTTGTCAGACTTTCGAACTTCTGAATGCTCGTCAAAGATCCAGAGCACTACTATTACTTACTACAAACATGATGGTATATTTGGATAGACCACACCTTATTGAAAAAATATTATTATTATTCATCATCAGATAACTTTTGGCGTTACGTACTCTATACCCTGTCCATTAGGTAAACCGTTTTTTGACAGCTGTGTTAGAATGTACATATTCCAGATTAACGTAAAAGTTAACTTTAAAATGCGTAGTAAAATAAATAAATACACTGTCTTATCTTATTGTATTATCTTATTTATGGCTTCTCAGGGTGTAAAGTTCACTCATACTCTATAGAAAACGGAGGATCCTCCGACCAGACGGGAGTTGTGTCTGGCAGGCAATTGCCCAACGATTGATGTTGGGAAATTGTATCTATGCTAATTGCGCGGTAAACTCTGCTTGCGAGATACAGGATTTGCGTGATGTCAGTATGACGCGTTGTTCGCATGTGGCGTTGTAGATACCGCTACACAAACATTATAATACCGTACATGAATCAATCAATGTATTGTATGTTGCTGCAATCACTAGTTCCATCTGTCAAAAAACGATTTACTTAATGGACAGGGTATAATAGAAGGCATATGTTTGCCATCATAGACAACAAGGTGGTAGGTTGCAGCCTTATTTTGTGGAAGCTCGACATTTATTCCATTATTCTGTTCACCTATGATGTTACCGAGTTGTCGACTTTTTGTCGATAGCCTTGAATCTTTGCCAACTGCTCGAATACTCTAAAATAAGTTCAAGAAAAAAAACTTTATACCTTCGTAAACCAATAAACAGGAAATAAAATACGAATACATCTCAATCGAGTGTGGGCGTTCTATAATGATTACAGCATATGACGCAGTTCTGACGTCTATGCACGTCGTTACGTCATTTAAATATATATTCCCACCAACTGAATGTGATGTCGATATGTGATGTCACAATCCGCAAAACGGAAATGTTTGCCGCAAGCCGAACTGACAGTTTTGGAACTGACAGAAATGAAATTAAGTTCTGGAGGGTAGTGGGGACATATCGAATTATTTGAGCTGTAGGTTTTGACCGTTTTGACTGTTTTGTAGTCATGCCAAGCAAAGGCAATACAATTTTGATAAAATAAATAGATAAAGTGGTGAAAAACTTGAGTAAAATCATTTAGATGACGACATTCTTGACGACAGAAGTAAGTAGGTCTAGGTAAGTCTGGTTGTAGTTCCCCGTATTAACCCATTTATAAAGTGACATCAGTCGCACTAGATGGGTAGGTACTACTTTAAGATTCACAGAATTAATGATAAAATGCAGTAGTAACTTCGACCCTTGACAAAAAACTCACTCACTATCTTGACAAGAACCTCAGATACCTATAAGTATGACAGTGCAGCAAGTGGCGCCCTCTGGTTTTGTAATTTTGTAACGACGTTACTGGACTCATCGAAAAGATCGGATGAAAGTGACACTGGCTGTTGACAGCCACTCTAGCAGAGCGTCGCAGCGATGGTTGCACGGCGGCTGTGATAGATATGATGTCATATGATAGAGATGATGTCAGGGGAAGTCACCAAGTCCACGACAAACTGCTATATTTCGGCACAATCCTGATAATATTGGAGCTACATACGATGACTACTTCTGGTAATGGCTATCCTGCGCCGTTAGATATATCCATTTCGAAACCACTAAGTACCATTAAATTGCTTACAATCGGAACCGATTAACGTAAGACCCAGAGATTCAAAGTTGTGCGTGTGAGATTAAATTTAGTCGCACAAACTCGCACAAACTCACATAAACTCGCACTGTGTGTGGTATAGTGTGGGCATGAGACACGTCACTTTAACTGTTGACAAACTTGTACTTACTTTGGTACAAACTAAACTATCTAAGTTTGCTGGGAACATGGCATGTTGAAGCGGTAATAGGCTGTGTTGAGCGTTGTTGAAAGGTCGTAAGTACCGCTTTGGGTTTACAAGGCATCGGATAGAGGACATTGGCGCGGACCCTGTTACCATGGATTCTGTACATGGTCCTGAATCCCCCTGCGTTGAAATTTTCCGTGGGATATAAAATTAAAAAAAATGCTGTTACATACATTTTGACCGAGTAGGTATTGCACTTTTCTATGAAATAGCAGATTTTTTTATTGATAACCGACAAAAAAATTCTACGTCTAGAATTATGTGCTGAATTCATGGTTACAGTTTGCACGTATTCTGTTAATTTTGTGATAATTTGATTCGAAAAAAAATCACGAGCAAACATTATCGAAGCGTCAATTTTAAACGCAAGTCAAGTGATGCAATTGGCTGTTGATAATGCATTAAAAAATACGTACTGTATTTTGTAAGTGTCCAATCAAATGATCGAAAAAAAATCACGAGCGAAAATTATCGAAGCGTCAATTTTAAACGCAATTCAAGTGATGCAACTGGCTGTTGATAATGCATTCAACCAATCACAGCAAATTGCGTGCGCTTGACAATTCGATAGGATTTTTTTTTGTTGATTTTTGTTCCAGAAATCGGGTGTTTTTTACTAATTATTTTGGATTTGTTCGAATTGGGTCTTATTCGAACAAAACCAAAATAATTAATTATACTAAAGCTGATAATCAGCCATTTGAGAGCATCAAGAGCTAAAAAAAGAAAGCCCACAGCGCATAATTTTCCGAACAAATCGGAAAAACTTTTTTTTTTGGAAACTTATCAAATACGGGTTTATCAAACCAGTTACAACTACCAATTACCTAAATTAGTTTACAAACAACGGAAACTTAGTAGAAACAATACTAACTTGAAGGACATAAACTAGTTAGTCTGCTACTACCATTTTCAAGCTCAAAGTTAACTGTACCAAATTAATATACAGTTTGCTACGGAGCCCCAGCACGAACGCGTGACGTTAACAAAACGTAAATAAGAACGATTTTTTAATCAAAAATACAAATCCTATAGCGTTGAGATTTGACAAGTACACTTACCTTCTATAAACCCATTGATTAGAATAAATCCTTCAATTAATCTGTCTAGCCTTTTCCCAACTATGTTGGGGTCCAGTCTAGGGCTTATAGTGTAACCGGATGCAGCTGAATACCAGTATTTTACATGGACCGACTGCCTATCTAAACCTCAACTCAGCCACTGGGTAACATGATACCCTTTGGTAGGACTAATTGCCGGTATTGTAGACTTCTCGTAACGACTGTCAAAGATCCACGAATGACAGCCGGGACCAACGACTTTCCGAGCCACAGACGGGTTTTGGTAAGTAAAGATGATCACCTATCCACGAAGCAACCACGGCAAGCGTCGCTTAACCTGATCGATCGACCCGTGTGGATGTTATTACTTCGCCACAAGCCCCTCTAAAAATTAGAATAAATTCCTAAAAATGAGTAAACATATTGTGTAAAACGTTTATTTTATATTTTAAAACGCGCGTTTGTGCTGTGCCCACAGAACAAGCTAAGTTAGTCACGTCAGGTTAAGTTTGGCGTCACACGCAGAGCTTGCGTCTTGTTGTCATAAATTAATTGAGTTGCATAATGTCACGAGAAATGATAACATGGTGGTATTATCGTTACTCGTATGGTTTTAGTAAGTTGTTATTGTAAGAGGGAGCTTGGAAATCATCATCATCATAACTCCAGCCGTCCACTGCCGGACATAGGCCTCCTCCTAACACTGCCACGTCGACCGGTTCTGTGCTTCCCACAGCGGATTCCTGCGGGCTTCAAAATGACATCGGTTGACCTTGCGGGAGGTCTTCCAACGCTACGTCTTCCGGTACGCGGTCGCCACTCCAGAACCTTTCAGCCTTATCGGCCATCTGTTCTGCGAGCAATGTGCCCTGCCCACTGCCACTTAAGTTTGGCTATTCGGGCTATGTCGGTTGCCTTGGTTCTCCTGCGGATCTCTTTATTTCTGATTCTATCATGTAGGATATCTCCAAGTATAGCCCTCTCCATTGCCATTTGGGTGTGATGTTGTTATAGTAACTTCCTGACACTGATATCTACATAGCAAGTAAGTTGATATGTAGATATCGGTGTTATAAAGTTATTATAACATCATTGTAAGTAGTGTTATACGATATTGTGTGGGGTAAGTACTACATACAACTACTAAGTGAAAAATAACTTTAATTTCGGAAGTCGGTGGTTCCGATTTTCGTTTTTCGCCACCTTCCGAAATTAAAGTTATTTTTAACCGACTTCAAAAAAGGAGGAGGTTCTCAATTCGACGGTATGTTTTTTTTTCTTTGTGTGTTTGTTACGCGACTACTCCGCCAATTGTGGACCGATTTTCAAAATTATTTTTTTGTTCGAAAGGAGATACTTCTAAAGTGGTCCCATAGTCACCAAGACAGGATCTGATGATTGGATCCTGGAGAAATCGAGGGCAACCCTCAAATTTTATGGGCCCACACATCGTTTTTTTAAACCACAATTACTGGTGAAAATTACAAGTAAATCGTGAAAAATAAAAACTTTTTTGCAAAATAAAAACCGACTTCCAAAAAAGACACTACAAAGTGAAAAGTAACTTTAATTTCGCATTTTCGTTGTTTGCCACCGACTTCCGAAACTAAAGTTATTTTTCACTTTGTAGTGTCTTTTTTGGAAGTCGGTTTTTATTTTGCAAAAATGTTTTTATTCACTTTGTAGTGTCTTTTTTGGAAGTCGGTTGTTATGTTTTATACTTAAATAAGTTTTTTTTTTTCTATTACTTCTGTCATCGTTAAGTGACGTGCGTGACTATCGAAAATGTTGTTCTATTTCAATAGTTTATTAAGCCATTTCTTGCAAATAACATCTTTCTTGACCAGTAAATTTGTACATACTCGTATAACCTTACGTCGTGTTATTAAAGTAAATCTTACTCGTATAGCGTTATTTATGGCGCGAACCCTTTTAGCGGCATAATTATAATGGTCACTGGCGCACTACGCTCGACCACTATCCCAGGAGATGCATTCATTATGCTTGTTATAAAAGTATCTGACCACATTCCGCTGAAAGGAAATTTAATATCGGAGACCTTTTCGATATTCCTTTCAGCTTTTTTCAGGATTTCAGATTCTATTTAGATTGCTTAAAAATCAAGCTTGTACAACTTTGATACCGATCTATTTTGATAAGTATATCTAAGGCTACGTACGCACTGACAGATGGTGCTTAGCGCCTAGAGCCTAGTGACTTCTAGAGCGTTCGTTTCACTCCGCTACTCGCCAGGTGACTCGCTAGGCGCTAAGCAAGCCACCAGTCAGTGCGTACGTAGCCCAAATAAGGTAATTATTTTATTATGTTTAGCAAACATAATGCAATTAAGCAGCAAGTTTAAGTTCCAATAGTAGGCACGCCTAAGGCATGTAAAATCGGAAAAACCGTCGATAGAATTTTCGTCTTTCTCTTAGTCTTTACAATTTTACAAATAAGACATTTCACTTAGTTAGGAATGAAAAGAAGACTCTTTAAAATACCCCGCAGAAAGCTTCACAAGAAACAAAATAAAAGCAGTTATACTTTAAAGTGTCTCTTTACAAAAATACTTCAAGACTCCGCCGTGTTCTTTCACAACTGAAAACCTAACAGTTTTCAGGCGACAGGGGGAGCTAGCATCGTTTATAATAATCCACAGCCTCTAATTATTGTAATTTACACGCCTCGTCCCCTTGTCTAGACGCCTACGAAAAATATAACTATAGTAATATATCTATAGCGGTACGGATTATTTTTAGATGTAAGAGATATTCTTGTGGTTTATTTTTGAACTATGTAGATACATCATATTGTTTCGTGCCAACTCCAATCGGCTGCTCCACGATGCGAATTCTATAAATTCCACTTGACATCATCTGCCCAGACTTTTCCCAACTATGTTGGGGTCGGCTTCCAGTGTAACCGAATGCAGTTATTTTATATAGAGCGACTGCCTATCTGACCTCCACAACCCAGATTGTCAGGCTTTTGAGCTTCTTCTCTTCTTCTACAAGTACCGACTGCCTAAGATCTACGAATGACGACGACGATACGACGACGATACGATGACGACGACGACGACGAAAGGGGACGATGTGTGTGTGTGTGTGTCGATTACGATGTGTTTATAACCTATTTATGTATTTGTTTACCTAGTTTTAAGAGTTTTTTTTTATCATTGTCCCTCTCAACCAAAGCACCTGCCATCCAATCTCTTCACCATCCTTGGTTGACTGGTAGAGAATGCCTAAGGCATTAAGTCCGCCTTTGTACCTTTTTGTGCGAAAAGATTAAATAATAAATAAATGACAGCCGGGACCAACGGCTTAACGTACAATTTGTTAAGTAGGGAATTGGTTTACCTACGAAAATGTCATTATGATACGAGACAGATGATCACATGTTAAAGGTCGTGGTTGACATTTTTTTTCTTCTTTAAAAAAACGTTGCGCCACACTAGGAATTACTCCTGTATCGTGGGTGCGTTTACAAACATTTAAACTTACACACACAAACACCCAGACCCCGAACAACTGTAGGCAATACAAATATTTGTTCCATTTTACTTTCCCTCTATGCACCTGTTCCAGTAGAACTAGCATCTACAAAAAGTTGTGAGCAACGAGCAGCGAGTGCGGGACGGCGAAGTTTACTCGTTGGTATGCGTATGAACCAAGCGTAAGTCAGCGAGTGTTCTGCCTGGTTCTGTCCGAAAAGCGAGCGTCAAAATTAAAATATTTTATTTCTCATAAACCTACATGGGGACTTATGAAACGTCAGAAGTTAGGTGCACGGTTCCAATGGTTTCCTATGGAGAAGAGCCGGCAAGAAACTCCACGGTTACTCTTTTAAAAATAATTGGCTTTTACAATGTTTTCAAATTACAGTAGGTACGGGAGGACAGCGCAGGTCTGTCGTAGGCGTCTTTGAGCGAGTACTCTTTTTGATAGCTGTTGCAGCTGCGACAAACGAGTTCTCGCTGTTGCAGCTGCGACAAACGAGTTTTCGCCAGCGGTGTGAACAGTCAGCGATTAACTATTAATAAATGTATCTAGTTTACTTGCATGGGACCTACAATCTTTGGTTCGTTCCTTGAGCGAGAAAATCGTTGAGTCGCTTACTGGTCAGCGGTGGGAGAGGTGCCATAACAACGTATAGTTCTAGCGAGTAAGTACTTTAACTTTATCACTAGCCTTGAACAATAGACATGTTTCATACAAATAATAAAACGTTTTTCCTCAACAACTTACGCACATGGTTTACGTTGTTTTTCATTCATCTGGGACACACTGGATGTGCAAATAACCACGTATGCATGGGCTATTTAAAGATAGTCAGAAATAGTGTTATTAGCTTTTGATTGCTCTATGTTGTGCTGATACGTGACCAATGCGTTGAAATTCACTGTGCTGCTTTTAACGACCCGATAGTGTACCATTTTGGTCTTAGTGAGAAACATATACAAGTATACATACAATGTGTAACTGAATTAATTCAGATTATGAAAGTAATTGGTTCAGAATCGTTTACTGAATCGATTTCTGTCAATTTTAATATATAGGTCTTTTTTTATCCCAAAAATAATTAAAACTACGATAATTATATTCACACTTCCGCTGTACAGTCAAAATAATAATAAAAATAATAAATTGTTGACATAACCGTCCCGCATGATAAGAACCTCGTGAAAGCCGAGAAAGATAAACAAATCAAGTATCTTGACTTGGCTCGCGAGGTTGTCGACATGTGGGATGTGGACTCAGCAATCATTGTGCCGATAGTCGTGTCAGCCAATGGGTTAATAGCCAAGAGCCTCGACCAACACCTGAGGAGGCTCTCGTTGGGCAGCTGGATCAAGGGCTTGATTCAGAAAGCGGTACTTCTGGACACGGCTCGCATTGTCAGGAGGTTCCTCTCTCTGGAGCCCTGACCGCCGGTAGCTTGGACCCTGTTCCCGATACCGGTGGGCTACTATTTTTTATATTTTTAAATGTTTTTTTTATCTTTTTGTTTATAAAAATATTTAAAAATATAATTTGTAAGTATGTAAATGAAATAAAGGAAAAAATAATAATAATAAATATGTTTATTTCATCAGCTCATGTAAGTCAAAACATACCAAAATGGACGTAGTTCGTCCATTTTGGTCCTTCTACGCTAAATCCTTATACGTGTGTGACTATGTCCGTGCGTAGATTTTTTATCATCATCATCATCATTTCAGCCGATAGACGTCCACTGCTGGACATAGGCCTCCCCCAAGTGTCGCCACATTGACCGGTCCCGTGCGACTCGCATCCAGCGGATTCCCGCAACCTTCACCAGGTCATCGGTCCAGATTTGTTATGTAGCTACAATTTTCTCCCACAATCAATACAACTACAACTACTTCAGACACAATGTGAAAATTGTTATTGAATAAATGAATTGAATGAATTGACTAATTTAATAAATAAACAATGTTTTATACATAATAGACAGTCGTATTTTAGTAATAACAGCCGCACGGGTCGACCTATCAGGTTAAGCTATGCTTGCCGCGGTTGGTCCGTGGATGGGTGACCATCTTAACATACCAAGACCCCTCCGTGCCTCGGAAAGCACGTTAAGGCGTTGGTCCCGGCTGTCATTCGTGGATCTTTGACAGTCGTTACGGGTCGTCAGAAGCCCGAAAATCTGACAACCAGTCTTACCAAGGGGTATCGTATTACCCAGTAATTGTGGAGGTCAGATAGGTAGTCGCTCCATGTAAAATACTGGTATTCAGCTGCATCCGGCTAGACTGGAAGCCGACCCCAACATAGAGAAAAGGCTAGGTAGATGTGTATACATAATAGAAAAAAAAAAACAGTGTATTTATTACGATTATAACATCGTATTCTAATTGGTATGTTTGGTGGTGTGCGTTAATTCCAGGACGAGTTGTATATTACGAGCTGCTTCTCACACGGACAGCTGAACGTCGCTTGCTACCGCGTTACCAATCACCCAATACGAAATAAATGATATTTTGAACAATTTATTTTATCCAAAAATTTTATCTTAATATTTTTATCCATTATGTTGTATACTTCTTGGCTTGGCAGAATCAAAAACCTCACCGAAAAATGGCTACATAGCAACATCATATCAGATTTCATGGATCGAAATAATTTTAATCAAAGTTACTTGTGTGTACACCACATACAGACCGGGGGCTGTGGACTGGGCCCAGAATGGACACAAAACTCTTTCCAGTAACCATTCGAAGCAAATCGGTGAAAATAGTTTTCCATGTGAGCGAGCGAAAAACACGCAGATGAGGCTGTGACGTCAGCAAGCATGTAGCGACAAGCGGTCATTAGCGTATTGAGTTTGGTAGGGACATTTAGGAACTACGCTCTAATTGGACATAGTCAGCCTATAATGTTCCCACTGCTGGGACTCAGGCCTCCTCTCGGTGAGAGGGAGTGTGCCGTAATCCACCACGCGGGCCCAGTGCGGGTTGGCAGATGTCACATGTCTTCGAATTTTTGGTTCTAGGACATGCCGGTTTCCTCGCGTGCAAGCCGCGGCTATCGGGCTTTGTCGTCCCCGCGTACGCTATATCACACGACGTAGCCTTATAAGGACTGAATAAATTGTGCCCTTAATATCCTTATATATTACTCCGCAATAATTTATTGATGCTCGAGATATCCTTTGGCTCCGGATAAATGAGAAAGGCAGTCTTGTGGCTCGAATAGTTCGGTCGGAAAAGATACAGTCGCAATTTCAGGCATAATTTAAGATTATTTCGGTAGAGATTGTGTGAGCTTTCAAGCTTTAGTTGGTACCCTTTTGTTCATAAATTTTATCTACATAGATATTACAATATTTGTTTATCTCAGAGTCAACAGCAATAAGTCTAAAACAGGAACATTTTAAGTGAAACGAATAGATATCTGTTTTCAAATTTACACACATAAACTTAACATCACTTCTTGTTTCCCCAAAGGGTTAGGCAGAGATGTACCTATATATTTCGACAGTTATGTTTAAGACTCATGTAAAACGAAAAATAAAAATTATTTTTCATAATATTCTTCGAGATGCAAATAATGAAGTGTAGTGTAGTCAGCACTTAAGTTAACATCTTTTTGTCACGTTTGCATAAACCAATTTTGTTGTTTGTCTGTTTCAAAAGATGCTATGTTATCTGACACTGCTGATCTGAAGGCATATCCCGGGTACAGAGTGGTGAAACGTAACATAAAATGTAACACTCATTGATACAAATTCACCTTGTTGTTGTGTTACATTGCATTGATTTGAACGGATCATTTGTATTACATTTCATGTAAAGTTTCACCAATCTGTACCCGACAATTTACGAGTATTAACTCGTAATTTAAAACATTCAAAATCTAGTCGCAGTCTCATCTCGGCGACAAAAAAACGTCAAAAACCTGTCAAAACTGTAAGGAAATTTGAGGTATTTTTGACGGACTGAGATCAGCCTGAGAACGTTCTTAAAATTATGAGAATTGCCTCTCTGAACGTTAACAAATGCAGTACTTCCCATGTTTCAAATTAGTCGACATCGATAGACATATCATAATTATCTATGATACGAGTATAATTATTACATGACATAACGTGAAAGATGATGCCACTTAGGTTCAATTACATTAATTATAGGCAATCTTCGCCCAGCAACAGTGGCGCGACATGATAGTAATTATTGCAAAAAATTGAAGGGAGTAGGCGACAATTAGTTGCCGAGTCGGCGGGAGGCGGTCGGCGGTCCATTTGACGATTAGACGCGCGACGGGGGACGCGACGCAAAGGCGGTAGGTACGAACTATACGACAAGTAGACATTCTACAAAAACAATCTTGATGGATATCATTTTTAGGCTGTTGCTCTAGCTAGGAATTGTAGCGTTGTGAGGGTCTCAACGGGAAATAGCCGACTGATGCTAAATATTTCCCAATTAGTAAGCTGCAAGTCCCATCACTAAAATCATGGTACAACACTAATTTCCTAAGAACACTCTGTCATTTTAACATCCGCTTGCTTAGCTAGCAGGAGTGATTCCCTGATCCTCGAGATACTGGTACCCCAAATCTAGGGTGAGTTCCTCATTAATTTGGTAATTATACCAGACCCTCTGCACTGGATAGCCGTTGTATCTATCTACCACTGTTGTGTCTATTTGCGCGGTTGTCAATGACAGGCCACCAGGCTGTAGGTTATCCAGTGCATGGGAGACGGAATATGTATGTATTGCTGCTGCATCCGGGCTGTGCAATGCCCCACTGTGTATTATAAGCTAAATAGCGAGCTATCTGCTAGGATTATTGTTTATCTTGTGTTTATGCTCGCGTGTTACATATATAACCTCATATTGCATCTGTCATTGTGCCACGCTGTCTTTGCAAACTCTCTGCCTGTAAACCGCTGCGATGTGTTGAGTTTCCATCTATCCTTGCTCCTTACACCGTCCTTGGTCGGGAAAGAGGGAATGAGGCTGGACACATCGCACGCGGCTTGATGCTTTCGCATCATTGTAAGATGCGCACCCTATCGCGCCTTCCAGGGGGTCTACTACGAAATGCAAAGTGCGAATGATCGGATCGGACCGACATATGACCGAACCGAATATTATTGAAAAATGCGAAAAAAGTTCGGATCGGCTCAGTTGGGTCGGGACCATAGTCAATATTCGAAAGAGTGTAGGAGTGTAGGATCGGGACCGACCGAACCAAATAGTAACTTCGTAGCAGGAAACGGCCGAACATTCAGCCGATACCTCTTCGGAGTAGACCCTCTGGGTTCTACGTCCAGGCTGAGGACAGGGCGGCTCACCTACTGCGCGCTGCATGCGTAGCTGAACTGCGTACTGCATGCGTAGCTATACCGTGTGCTGCACGCACACCTTTCCGCGCGCTACCGGCAGCCTGCTGACACGCCGCGGACTGCGGCCTACTGAGGCCTGACCGGTTTCCTGAAGTCGTACTGGCAAGCCTGTTCCCGGGCCTGAATTCCTGCATCCCGGAGACCCAAGGACGGTACCTTTCCAACCTTACAGGTGTGCTTGTGCTCAGAAAGACAGTGTGTCCTTACCCGCGACCTAGTCTTCTACAACTTCTACTATCTATGTAAACTATTAAAAGATTATACATATGGACCTTGGCTATGTGTTTCTTTTCTTAAACCTAATTTGTTAACGGCCTGCGCAGCCTACCTGCAAAGCCGTTACAGAATAAACTCTCCGACAAACACTAAACATCATCATTATCACCATTTTAACCGAAAGACGTCCACTGCTGGACATTAGGCCTCCCCCAAGCACCTCTGCTTCCACCAGTTCTGTGCTTCCCGTATCCAGCGGATTCCTGCGGCCTTTACAAGGTACACTAAACATACGTCATTTTAATGATCCCCGTTTAATCTCAAGACATTGTTTTAAATATGCAAAGACCTACCTACAAAATCGCCATGTGTGAGTATGTGTTTTGATTTAAAAGAGTGTCTGTCGAGTTTCCTGCCCGTTCTTCTCCATAGAAACCTACTACGCTTTGGAATCGGCAACTATCTTCATCTTTCTGACTGACCGACCTCTTTACAGTTCAAAAGTGCCTGTAATTGGTTTCACTTGAGTTTGAGTTTCTGTGCGTATAGTGTAGTGTGTTAGGAGTAGTCAGAAGATTGAGAATTCCGTGATTATCCAGCAATAGAGTTGTAGATGTATAAGGGCAGTCACTCCGTGCAATATATTGACATATGCATACCTAACATCATAATTATAGAGATTAGTGGACGTTGACATCAGGGGAGCAAATCTCGTAATTTTAAGAACGTTCACAGTCTACTCTCAGTCTCAATCTGTCCGAAATGCCTCTAATTTTCCTACATTTTTGACAAAATTTTGACATTGATTGTCGCTGAAATGAGATTGCGACGAGATTTTGCACTTTTTAAATTACGGGAATCGGTCTTCAGTATACGCGTAGCGTCAAAACTTCGCTCGTAGCAACAGCTTTCCAGTAGTTACCAGTGTGTACTTACCTACATTTTAACACATCGGATTGATTCATTGTGGTCTAAAAAATAATAGAAGATTATAGTTATTTTTTTGTAACAGTAACATCAGAAGCACTTTGTAACTTTTACGTCATTGTACACACGGCCACACATCAAGCTATACATTTCCAGTTTTAGCTGACCTCGCATTGTATAGGTTTTTCTTACAATCAGAAGTCAGCTTATACTGGTTATGTATAGCTTGATGTGTAGCCGTGCGTACCTTAGGGGCCCGGACTGCTTCTCCTTAACACAGGATTTAATAACCTAGCTAGGAGAGCAGTGATCACTCACACGTTTGTAGATATCGTCGCTCTAGATGTGACACCCCGTAAATACAAACCTGTCAATTTTCCAGGAGAGACAAAAAACTGTTTTGTTCATTTTATGTACATTGCATGCTTTTGTTTTTTTATTGAATATTAAATAAAAAACCGTATGTTTTCTTGTAAGTACATAAAAAATTACCTTGGCATGCTTGGTTTCTATTAAACTTACAAGGTCCCACCTTCCAAAGTGCTTCAAAGTCTTGTTACGAGATGCCACTAGAAGTCAGTTTTTAAGTGAAGTAAACCTCCTGCCGATCAATTCTGTAAAAATCTCAACGTGAAAAGTTAGGTGTAGTGAGCCAAGAGTGAGCTGTCAATAGTGTCAATCCCTAGCATTAGTTGGAATGACAGCTCATTCCACGTTCACTTTACCCAAGTTTTCACAGTGAGATGGTTCCAGAAAGATGGAAATTGCGTGATGGACAATTTCGCATCAAAATTTAAAATTGACCAATAATTGCAGTTACGAGGTTTCACACCTAGAGCGACGATATAGTACTTATTTTGTAAAACTGTATTTTTAACGTTTACCTACGTTTACTTTCTTTTGAGTAAATAAATAAATTTATATGTTTTTGCGATAGTTTGTCATTTGTAAACTGTGGAATAATGAGGAGCAGTGGTGGCCCAGCGGTTTCGACTTGGCAATGTTATTGGTCGTGGGTTCAAACCCAGGCAGGCGCTTTACTTTGTGTATATAATTTCATCACCACTGCTCTCAAAACGGTGAAAGAAAACAGCGTGAGGAAACCGGCATGACCTAGAACCAAAAATTCGATGAAATGTGATATCTACCAACCCGCACTGGGCCCGTGTGGTAGATTACAGCCCACTCCCTTTCGAAGAGAGGAGGCCTGTGTCGCAGCGGTGGGAACATTATAGGCTGATTATGCTAAACAATGAATTTTTACGTATACGTTACTATACGAGCAAGAATTGCAAATCATCGTTTTGAAATCTATTTATAAATGATTTAACCTTATTTACTGATAAACCTGGCCTACAGTGATATAAATATTCACAAAATGTTTATTGCTTACATTTGTAACCACAAGAACCAATAATCCCTTCGACTACCGTCGTGAAGGGTCTCCGGGAAATCGGATAATTTCCTTTTCTGCGATGCTTTGAGTTCAAGAAAGAATTACAAGCTTATCGCATAATATTTACGCAGTGTAAACCATAAAAATATAGACATTTAAACATTAATAATCTGAATGTAGATCATTTTTTAATTAAGGACGTCAGATTTCGATATGGGTTAAGCATAGGTGTGCCCATTTCGACGTCTGAGGTCTCTTCAGATTCAGGATTGAAAGTATTAGGTGTAAAACAAATGAACAACTGATTTTGAAAAACAAAATGTCATGCTATATTATAAAATTAATTTGAATTTGGAATTCTAAATAGAATAAAAGATATCGATCTTCACAATAGCCAGTATCAAAAATACCTACGAGTAATATATACCTTTTTATAGGCAGGACTGTCTTTAAAGGCTGCCGTTTTTATTCCTCAGAGAAGGGACAATAGGCCAGTACTTCCATGGTTGTTACAGCTCTATATTAAGTCTCGTCATCACTCATAGTCACGCCTTCGTATTTCCGAAGATATATAATAATTCCAGAAAGCAAAGTATACGTATACTTTTTTTTGGGAAACTGTAATATACAGATAATATATACGATAACACACCTACTTAAAATATAATATGTACATGTATATAAAAAAGTAGGTCAAAAAAGGAAAAACTCGTCCGCATCGCTGTCAACAGGAAAAGTGCCCAAAAGGCTGACAACATTGCCACGTTGTTTGGCGATGCTGATTCTTTGCCCAAAAAATAGGCCAGCCGTGAAGAGTCGAAGAATGTGAATGTGATCGACTAAAAAAAAACTCCTAAAAATCGGATGAATACTCGAACATCTCAATTTATGCCTTAACAGAACACAGTCAGTTTATTTATTTGCTTTCCAAGAATCAAAGTTAGCACAAACAGTTCGAGGTAGCAATAACCTAAGACTTTCTGACCCTAAAATATTTTATTCGCTTAAAATCGTATTTTATTTCTATTCGATGTCCTAATCCAGCACAGGCAATATATCAAACAGCCAACCTGCGACCTCCATATTATATCGAATAAACAAAAATAGCTGAGTTTTCAAAAACAAAAAAAATGAATAACCCTAGACATTTCTTCGGTTTTAATTTTTCACCTGTCATCCTTTTTGTTACTCATTTGTCATTAGGACACAGATGCTGGCATGTAGGACATAAATAATACCATATTTACATAAATAGCTATTTACACGATGACTGATGCTCTGTGAATTATTTTATTATGTAGATAGGTACAGTCGCCGGCACGTAACTTGGCAAGAGTTGTTAGTCGTTCCTCTCCTTTAACTCTTTTCTAAACAGACAAAAAAAAATGTACGTTTAAAAATAAATGTAATGTAATGTATCTATGTTTAAAAATAAATTATGATAATAAAAAATGTCACTTAATAAACGGTCACTTTTACTGCTTGTGAAAGAAAAGAAGAAAGAAAATACGTTTATTTGCAGTAAACGTGACGCAAAAAAGAACATAAAAAACAAAAAAAAAAACAATAAGAAAAGGTTGACATGCGTCACATCCACGCAAAACGGCTATCGCTCAGCATTATGCTGCGACCCTATGCAAGACAGAGCCCCAGCGCTGGTTTTCAGCAACAGCCGGCGCCGACGTAATAACGTCGTACGGTGCAGCAAACAATTATCCATCAACAAGTATTAAAACAATTACTTATATTTTTAAAGCAACCAGTTATTAGGACGCTGTACTGACACAGCGTACAAAAAGCAAAACAATTACATTACATTACAACAATTTAATTTAAATGTGACAGAAACAAACAGGAATATAAAAAAAAGGAAATATACATGCTACGAGAATATCATGGTCATTATTCTATAATAATGACAAGGAGTAAAAGTGACCGTTTTTTTGTTACTCGAAAAGCCAAGTTACGTGCCGGTGACTATACACTTTATTATCTAGATAGGCTAAGTGAGGGGCTTGTGGCTACGTAATAACAGTCGCACGGGTCGATCGATCAGGTTAAGCTACGTTTGCCGTGGTTGGTCCGTGGATGGGTGACGATCTTCACATATCAAGACCCCTCCGTGTCTTGGAAAGCGCGTTAAGCCGTTGGTCCCGGCTGTCAGTCGTGAATCTTTGACAGTCGTTACGGGTCGTCAGAATCCCGAGTGTCAGACAACCAGTTTTACCAAGGGGTTTCGTATTACCCAGTAATAGGGTTGTGGAGGTCAGATAGGCAGTTGTTTCATGTATAATACTGGTATTCAGCTGCATCCAGTTAGACTGGAAGTGGACCCCAACATGGTTGGGAAAAGGCTAGGCAAATAATATATAAGTTTTTAAATCATAATGTGGCATCAAAGCTGAAGAGGGAAAATGTCAACTAACTTATGGAAGCCACTGTATATGGATCTATACAAGTACAATCCCTCCGAAAATATGATAACGAGAAGTTTCTTTCATGTCCTATTTATTTTCCACACTAACTATACTATCAAAGGGCATTCCCATCGGGCGGAAAGAGCCTCGTACAGGGAGCAAACAGTCACGTGGCCTTGTATCAAGTATTTGATTTGACCCCGATATTATACCATTTTGCCGTTTTGTCTGTGACAAGGCCTGCCGTACTGTATGGATCGAAATTCTGGGCCGTGCAGAAGATGGATGACAAAGGATTATAATTTAATTTAATGTTCTGTGTTCTCGTAAGGTTAATTAATTACTTTGCATACAGATAGGAGGAGGATAGGTATATTTATGTTTTATAATTTGTATGGTGTACAATAAAGAGTATTCTATTCTATTCTATTCTATACTTTTTATCTCGATATTGCCACGGGATCGACACATATGCGGGTGAAACCGCGGGGCGCTGCTAGTGATACTCGTAGTTTTCCAACTCCGTTATAATTACATTTATATACTTCTGGCGTGATTTTTTTCATATTATATTTTTTAAAGCATTTAGATGGCAGGGAGGTAGGGGGCGAATTGACTCTAACAAAAATGAGCACTTTAAAGCTTAATATTTCGCAAACGTATCCTTGAATCGAAAAATGGTTTTCAAACACCCTCAATACTTTTGAACGGCATAACCAACGACACTGCACATCATGGGAAATACGAGAAAATAATAATACTTTACGTGTAGGGAAGGTACCCTCAATCTTTTTTTTATTCATGGTTTTTTTTACCACTTTGTCCGCGTGATTAGTAAATATATGTATACCGATGCCAAATTATAGCTTTCTAGTACTACGAGTCTCTGAGTTTAGCCGCGAACAGACAGACAGACAGACGGACATGGCGAAACTATAAGGGTTCCTTGTTGACCACGGAACCTTAAAAAGGCACAAAGGTAGACTTATTTCATAAATTGTAACATCTCATTACATACAATATGATGATGTTTATGACATACTCGTACTTAACTATTCGTCATTTCAAGAATATTGGAAACCATTTCATTATTTTACACAAGATTGATTGATTTTTTTTTGATCTTCTCATTAATTTTAACGTAGATTTTCATTAATTACCACCACATTCACCTATATCATAATAAACGTATAAATTAACTAGCAGCGCCCCGCGGATTCACGCGCATAAGTGTCGATCCCGTGGGAGTATCGGGATAAAAATATCCTATGTGTTATTCTAATGTATAAGCTATATTACTGTAAAGTTTCACTAAAATCCGTCTGTTATTTTTGCGTGAAAGAGTAACAAACGTCCATCTATCCATTCATCCTCACAAACTTTCACATTTATATTATTAGTAGGAAATTAGAAGGATTCGTTTGAATAATAGGTACTCGTAAACATATCTGGTGAAATGTGGGTATACCTAATAGGTACACCCATAGATACATATGGTACACCTCTGCCTAACATTTCGGGGAAAACAAGCGTAATGTTATGATGTTCTGTGAATATACAGGTATTAAGTAGGTACCTAGTACCAGGCAACGAGGAAAATGTAATGATTATGCACTTATTCATGGTGAATCATGTCCAATCGGTTTATTTGATGAAACTTCACTATCTGATAGCTTGTACGTGATATGATTGTGATAATAATATTATTATCAATGGCACAAGGTTCCCAGAAGTGCGTTCAGTAATTTTTGCACGGTTCATCAATTTATTTTAATACGAGCTGCGCCTCGCGATTTCACCCGCATAAGTTTCGATCCCGTGAGAATATCGGGATAAAAAGTATCCTATGTGCTAATCCTGGTTATAAAGTATCTGTGTGCCAAATTTCATCCGAATCCGTTCAGTAGTTTTTGCGTGAAAGAGTAACAAACATCCATCTGCATAACTCGCTCCATAGCGCGTTGAGCGACCTTGAATTTGTGGACCAGCCTAACCGTCAGTTTCCACGTTTCGCCATATGACATGATGGGGAGGACGCACTGATTGAAGACCTTAGTCTTCAAATACTGTGAGGTAGGCGACGAGAAGACTTGACGAAGTTTTCCAAATGCTGCCCAACCCAATTGAATCCTTCTGTCGGCTTTTTTCTCAAAGTTTTGTCTACTGAGCTGGATTATGTGCCTCAGGTAGACATAATCCTTCACAACTTCGAGAAGCAACCCTTTGATGTGGATTCGACTTGGCAAGACGTGCGAATTGTACATGACTTTCGTCTTGTCCAAATTTATGCCGAGGCCAACCCGCCGAGAGGCTCCATTACGGCCGTGCAGCATTCGGTCTAGCTGTTCCAGTGTGTCTGCCATTATGACGATGTCATCGGCAAATCGAAGATGTGAAATGTACTCGCCGTTCATGTTGATGCCCTGTCCAGTCCAGTCCAGCGTCTTGAAGACGTCTTCCAACGCATTTGTAAACAGTTTTGGGGATATTACACCTCTGAGCAGTCCAGCCCCTGTCTCACCCCCCTGAGCAGTTGGATGGGGCTGGTTTTCTGGTCCTGGATCTGGACAGTCATCTCAACACTTCGATGTAGCGCTAGTCAATTCGACATCATTGCAGAGAGGCCAGAACTGCCCATAGCCCCACCCGCTTTAAGGAGCTCTGTCGTTATTCCGGCATCTCCAGGTGCCTTGTTGTTTTATAGCTGCTGTAGGGTCGCCCCAATCTCTCACTGGTCGATATCCGGAATGTCCTCCGTGTAGTGGCGCGTTAGTTCGGCGCGATGGTCATCTGCACTATGTCCCGCTGTTGCTGTTGTTGTTGTTGTTGTCTCGCTGTTGTAGTAAACAATGTTTATTACAGCCAATCACTACCCACAGAGCTCTCTGCACAGGCAAGGCATCTGAAGTTTCCTACATAAAGTAATAATTCGATTCCTCGGATATATGAGGAATTTTTCACAAGAATTAAATTATATTATTCTCATATTCTCACTCGCGAACCGCAAATTCAAATATTGATATATTATAATCCATTTTGCATAAATTTCGCGTGCTTTGTGCGTTTCTTGAATAAACCAATTTTCGTCGATATTTGCTTTGCGATTAGAACAATGTATGTATGAGTTCAAAGCTTTGTTGACACAACCAGAAATGTGGGTTAAAATTGCTGAAAAGTTCTATAAATCGTTTTTACATAGTTCCTATGTAATTTCACGTGTTACTTTGTAGGCTACGTATAATCCTAACTAATGTTATAAATGCGAAAGTAAGTTTGTTTGTTACGCTTTCACGCTAAAACGGCTGAACGGATTTGGATGAAATTTGGCACATGGTTAGACCCTGACTTGGAGAAGGATATATAATACTTTTTATCCCGATATTCCCACGGAATCAAGACTTATGGGGGCGAAACCGCGGGGCGGTTATAGATACAACCTAATAATTAGCACAATTTTGATGCCTCAGCGCGGCAAAATCAATGATTCAGCGCGTTTGTATCGGGACATACGTGGGGCTTCATTTGTGAACGTGTGCAAGGTTAACAAACCGCGAATGTTTTCCGTTCAAACACGTGTGATTAATTAACTAGCCTCCAACCTAAGTGGCTCGAAACGGGGCAGTAGAACAACACAAGTGGAAAGAGGAATCGGAGGACTTTGCCCTGCAACAGGACTCTATCAATACATACTCGTATGTAAAAAAAACTTTGTCCGATCCGTGAGGGTGAGGAAGTAGTAAACATTTTCAGAAAAAAAATACTTCTAATTTTCTTTAATGGGGTATTTTACATGATAATAGGTACATACTACATGAAACGCGGGTGGCCGTCGCGTTGCAGGTGTCATGAATTTATGAATTGTTGACGTTTTTATTGATATGATGAAATTGGGGTAATGTTGGCACTAACAACATCAATTCTAAATAACAATTGGAAACTTTTTATATTCAATATTTTTTTTTATTTTGATTTTTTATATTTTTGGCCCGTTCTTCTCCATAGGTACCTACTACGCTTTGGAATGGGCAACTAGCTTCATCTTTCCGACTGACCGACACCTTGACAATTCAAAAGTGCCAGTAATAGGTTTGTTTGAAATAAATGCTCTGATTTTTTTTTTATTTTTTTTTTTTAGCAGGTTTTATAAAAACTTTGTCATAGTCATCTGCCTAGCCTATTCCAAACTTTGTTGGTAGGTTTGGCTTCCAGTCTAGCCGTTTTATAAACACGTCGTATAAGTCTCTAAATAATATTCATAAACGCGCGTCGTATAAAAATATCGTGTGAAAAGGTTTTAAAAGACGTTAATGCTCGCTTTACCTTCACCTTCGCACGCTTTTATCACGTTAAATGAATGTCATCTAACATCGTGTGACGCAATTTGCATATACCATGTTACGAGTATGTCAACTTTGATGTGAGCGTATAATGTATCTTGATTTTCAGCGTATTCATCTTTGATGTTTTAATTTAACTGTAGATAATTTAAGTACCTATATAGAGTTATTTTATCATTTTATGGCCTAGATCGAGCCTAGAGTTTAGAACTCAAACTCAAAGCATTTACTTATTTCCAAGGCACTTTTTAATTATGGGTCGTTGACAAAAATGAAGCTAGTTACCCATTCCAAAGCGTATTATGTAGGTTCCTATGGAGAAGAACGGGCAAGAACCTCCACGGACACTTTTTAGGGTTCCGTAGCCAAATAGCAAAAGACGGAACCCTTATGGATTCGTCATGTCTGTCTGCCTGTCCGTCCGTATGTCACAGCCACTTTTTTCCGAAACTATAAGAACTATACTGTTGAAACTAGGTAAGTAGATGTATTCTGTGAACTGCATTAAGATTTTCACACAAAAATAGAAAAAAAATCAATAAATTTTAGTTCCCCATACTTAGAACTAAAACTCAATTTTTTTTTTTTCATCAGATAGATACCCTACGCGTATGGGTTATACGTGTGGGGTATCTATGGATAGGTCTTCAAAAATTATATTGAGGTTTCTAATATAATTTTTTTCTAAACTGAATAGTTTGCGCGAGAGCCTTCCAAAGTGGTAAAATGTGTCCCCTCCCCCCTGTAACTTCTAAAATAAGAGAATGATAAAACTAAAAAAATATATGATACATTACCATGCAAACTTCCACCAAAAATTGTTTTGAACGAGATTTAGTAAGTAGTTTTTTTTAATACGTCATAAATCGTAAATCGTAATTTGCTGCTACGGAACCCTCCATGGGCGAGTCCGACTCGCAATTTGCCGCTTTTTTTAAATCAAAATATTGTTATATTTGTTATTAATGGAATTTCTAATCAGTGATCAATGGTACAGGGTTCAAATACTTAGTGTTTTTGCAACACGAAGCGATTTACCGATTCTTTGTTATTAAACTTCACCTGCCAAGCGCGATCGCTATGCATTTGTTTTAACTATACCGCCATTTTGTTCGCTATCCATATAAATGAAACGCAACGCGAGAAGACAAAAGAACAATGAACGACCAGTTCACTAGTCATAGCTCTGAACCTGTGTTTGATTGAAGCCTATCTCTCTAGGCTTCAATCACCTAGGCCTACAAAGCTAAAATATTTATAGTCTGTTTCAAAAGTTTGTATACAGGGTGAATTGTAATTTGACGTATTCCTTACAGGACGTGATTGTGTGCAACAATTAAGCACCCCATAAAGACTAGTCTAGAGAAAAGTGATATTTAGTGACGAATTCTCGGAAAACTTCAAAAATACATAAACATAATGTTTTCTCGATTCCCATCAATTTTTGCCTAGGCTTTATGGGGTGCTTAATTGTTGCAAATGGGTCACACTGTCACGTCCTGTCATACGTCAAATTACAGTAGCTTTGGTGGAATTCTTACGCAACGACTCACTAAAGGTAACTAGTAACATATTTATCTGTATTTAGAAGGTTTCATCTTTACATCTCATCACTTTTTCCAATCAAATCAAATCATTCAATATAAAAGTGGCACTATGTATTGTTATCCACAATTTCCACAGGTACGTTTTCTGTTCCATTTGTTTACATTTTCATCTGATGCTTTTGGAACAGACTATAATATGCATGCAATGTCACTAGCATATAGATGCTACTATATGTTAGTGGTATACTTATTCATAAATCCTCAAACGCAGTCTAGATCGTGAAAGTTTCAGCGTTTAGGTTTCACTATTCGAGCAAGTAAATTAAGATGAATTTACAGAATGTTTCAGCGCATAACATGCTTGCAATTTAGTTTATTAAACTGCGAAAATGAAATATTGTAAGTCAACAAGGTTTCGGTGAATGTCAAAAGAACCTGCTCAACGGAAGTGATTTTACTGAAACCTTTCCGAAGAGTTTTTATAAATTTCCTCATCTACTTGTGGATTCTGGATACTTTTTAAAGACGCCTGACTTCCCCATTGTTTATAAACGTTGCTTAAAGTTAAGAGACGCTTAAACGTCAAAAAATGTATGGTTGAGCAGACGCTTAGAGGGTAAGTTCCTTATTTTTGCTTGATTGTGATAAAAACAAACCTCCTTCGCGCAAGTACGGACGCCCGCAGGTCAAGCTACTCGAAACTGTCAAATTTTCCCAATCAACCTTGAACCTTAATTCTTTAGTGATAAAGTTGAAAATCTATTAAAGAGATTTGACAGATTGTAGTAGCTTGATGTGCTGGCGTCTGTACAAAATAAATCAATCAAACGCTTTTCCTGAAAGATGCGATAGCCATAAGCTAAACATAGACATAAGCTTCACCAAGTAATTTCCCTGCACTATAACCTCGTTATAAACCAACATACGTTGACAAACCATTTACTTCGCTCGCAGCGCCCTCTACAACGTAATACAGCCACTATGGAACCTGTTACCGCTTCAATTAAAGATAAAAGCCGCATATTGAAGGGGAATAGCCGTGACCACAGCGGCTGGAAAGGGCTTAAAAAGTCGGAAAACAAACTAGCCAATAAAGGTGAAATAATTTGTTGAAACGTTTCAATTTATTTTGATGGAAAGCTGGCATTTGAAATTTCTTGGTCCCCACACCCACCGCGTCGCATCGCATCGCCCTTCCGCGCTATTACTTCGTTTTCGCTTTGCGTGTTTTCTGACATTCGTTCTTTTTGCTCGGCTCCTTAGGGTCCTAGCGTGGTATATATCCCATCATCCATATCACAATTCTTAACAGCCCAATTCTTGAGGAAGGCTATAGTTAAGGTTAACGGAGGAACACCAAAGGAAAGGCTGTTATAAGGATTTATATAATACGTTTATTATCAACAGAGATGTGGTTATGGATGAGATTAAATTCTTAACAAATAGACCAGTGCAACCTAAGCCTGGACAGATTATGACTAGAAATAGCAATAACTCTGTTGTTTTTGCCTTCCTCAAGAATTGGACTATCAAATACAAAAATAATTCAATTCCGATCCGACTGGTAGTTCCAGAGATTAGACTTAGACTTTGTTATTACTATAGACAATATAAATTAAAGTACCTTTTCGTGTCTCTCTGTGTTTTACCGCGTTGTTCATCTAAACTATACAACGGATGTTTATGCCGTCTTCAACATCATTTAGAGAATTTATTCCGAAAGGTTTATGTCTATAATACATGAATATTAAACTTACATAATATAAAGGAATTTCGATGTTTTGTCAAGTCTACAAAACCGTGTGAAGCAGGGGCGAGTCGCTAGTTTTACCTATAAAGGTTGATCCAACTCATCCCTTGGGTCCTGTTAATAGTGATTAAGGGATTATGTAAAGAGGATAGACTGGTATCCTCCTGTGTGCTTTTCAAAACAAATGGCGATCACCAATCAGTGGGGCCATTTTGTAAAGTTCACTTAAGCCAAGCGCACATAAGAGCCGCAACGGGCCGCAGCGGAACGCAACCTAACAGTAACCTTATCGTAACGAGAATAAAGATTACAATGGTTTTGACAGACTTGTCAGTGGCAGCAACTCAACAGGAAGCAAAATTCACACAGTGAAACCTTGGCATTCAAGAATTTCAATATGGATAGGTATTTAGCTCACAACACATTCTTTAGTAAGCTAAAATATTCCGTCGCTATCGTGTATGATTTAAATTATCTGAATACCAAACTGTATTTGCAAATTCTGCTCAGCCTATCAAGCTAGTGGAGCAGTGGTGGTCCTGTGGTAACAGCCCTGACTTACAACATATAGGTCATGGGCAAACCCAGGCAGGCGCTTTACGATCGGTGGACGAAAGCATCATGAGGAAATCGGCACGTCCTAGAACCAAACATTCGAAGACATGTGACATCTACCAACCCGCACTGGGCCCGCGTTGTGGACTCGCTCTCGAAGAGAGGAGGCCTGTGTCCAAGCAGTGGGAACATTATAGGGTAATTATGCTTAAGCATCAAGCTAGACTTTTTACAGCAAAATAGCGCAATTATTAAATATTGGTAAATAGCTTCTGCTTACGATTTCATCCTCGTGGAAGTCACCTACACCATAAAACTAAGCTCTAAACTTGTCTAAACTATTATAGTTTAGACAAGCTTTGTCTAGCAATCAGAAGTATTCTGAAAATCTTTTTCGAGTTACCATTAAACATCTCTTGGTTGTCTTTAAAAGATCGCTCTTAGCGGTAAGACCGCCCATTGTGTCACCCTTTGTAAAGTTTCTATGTTTACGTCTGTAATTTATATGGTGTACATAATAAAGATTATTCTATTTTCTTGCACAAAGTACAATAGCTTCTCCGCAATTATATGAAAACGAAAGTACCGCCAATGGACTAAGTTGTAATGGTTAGTGGAAAAGTCCGGCGTAGTCACGTGGGGCGAGATCAACGACCTGGGTGGACAGTGCTCTTAAGTTTATCTAGCGGATTATGTTGCTTTAGTGTGTAATCTGTTTTATGGTATGAGGTTTGAAGGCAAAACAGTGTTTTTTTAAGTATCAAATAACATTAACTTGGCATCCGGCTTGTAATCCTCAAAGGGTTAAGCAGAAGTGGACCTATAGTACACCCATATTGTCTCAGTTATGTTTGAATCCCATGTAATGGGGGGTGAGCCTATTGCCATCCAGGCAGCTACTACTGAGAAATTCTTGGCAATAATACTTTACCTGACCTGGGAATCGAACGCTGGCCTCATGCTCAGCAGTAACGCTAAGTATCTATTAAGTCGGTGAGTACATTTCATGAATACGTTAGGTTTTTAACAAAATAATAAATATTTATTCAATAATAAAATTTGGTAACATTCTACTATCCTACTACTAATAATAATAAATGCGAAATTTTTGAGGATGGATGGATGAATGTTTGTTACTCTTTCACGCAAAAACTACTGGACGGATTTTGATGAAACTTTACAGTAATATAGATTATACATCAGAATAACGGACAGGATACTTTTTATGCCGATATTCCCACGAGATCAACACTTATGCGGGTGAAAGCACGGGACGCTGCTAGCACAGCTATGAAAAGGGATTGCGTAAAAATGTCTGCTAAGTTTGTCTCGTCAATATTTTGCTAATCGAAAAATTTTGCTAAAGCAAATATTAATCCTCTTTAGCCGAGTAGATACCTTAGTAAATTACGCTTTGAAAATTTCTCTCTGAGGAATACGGTATACCTACAATACAATATAAGGTCTACATGTGTATGTTTATTTCTCATTTTTATTTCTGTCTGGAATTTCTAAATTGTAATTACTGCTAACGGTGAGAGGGGCTTGTAGCTAAGTAAAGAGGGGCTTGTGGCTAAGTAATAATAGCCGCACAGGTCGATCGATTAGGTTAAGCTATGCTTGCCGCGGTTGGCCCGTGGATGAGTGACCATCTTAATATACTAAGACCCCTCCGTGCCTCGGAAAGCACGTTAAGCCATTGGTCCCGGCTCTCATTCGTGGATCTTTGACAGTCGTTACGGGTCGTCAGAAGACCGAAACTCTGACAACCAGTCTTACCAAGGCGGATCGTATTACCCAGTAACTGGATTGTGGAGGTTCCGATAGGCAGTCGCTCCATGTAAAATACTGGTATTCCGCTGCATCCGGTAAGACAGGAAGCCGTCCCCAACATAATCGGGAAAAGGCTCGGCAGATGATTTTCTACCAACGGCGTATTTCACCAAAGTTTTATACCTTTAAGTCTTATCCTGAGAATAAATTTTGAATTTTTGACAGCTTTTCCATACTAGAACTGTCAGACGTCAATTTTATTCCACAGATAAAATATATCTGACTTTAAGTCTGTGTACACGAGAAGCACGTGTTAGATTCTTCAGTATATACTAGAAGTATATGTACCTTTAAATTACCCAAATAACAAGCTTTGAATATCAGAATGGTTACTAGTTAGTTATTTACTGTGTATGAAGGTTATTATTGAATATGGTTTGTAGGGAAAGGGTTTTATGAAGTAAAGCACAGACAGACAAGGCTTAACATTTATTTAAATTTAGGCTTGTCAGTAATTAATCAGAAAACTAGTCGTCCATTCGCAAAACTAGGTCACCATGGAGAGAAGAACAAGACTCCATGGAAACAGTATTAAATTATTCTATGAATACATTTCTTACGTTGTCATAAATTATCGTTATCTTTAAAAACAATGAATTCTATACAACAATAATTCAAAATAATAGCAACATAATAACAATGATGCATTCCTTGTGAATTCACTCAGAGAACAACAGAATAAGTCCGTCCCACTCGCTATGAGGTTGAGCGTCCGGAGTGCGCGCGTCAGGGGGTTGGTCCGAGCGCACGGTTCCACTAGCAGTGGCGGCTGCTGTCATCGCCACACGTACCTGTCCGGAACACACAAACTCACCAGCTCTAAAATGCCGCATTATGCACCTTCCTTCTCAGTATCATGAGGTGTTGCAAGATCCTCCTAACCCTTAGCTCATTGTATCCTACCATACCTAAAATATTACTGTTTAATGTTGGCAAAAATTAATTATCTATAGACAAATATATATTATATTGATACTGTTTGATGTGTTCACTCATAAAAATCACAAGCACACTCACAATTAGACACTCCCTCTCTCACACACTCACGCGTTCTCACATTCACTCATTCACCATATCACATACATAACACAAAGAGAACAATATTTCTTTTCCTTTGTTTTGTAAAATGATTGATTTTTGAACTTTGTACTTTGAACTGATGAGATTAGAGTTCTTAAATGCTAGTTTAAGAACTCTAACTTTTGTGTATTTTTGTTTTATCATAGCACTTAAACTGTAATGTAATCTAAGTACTGTTTTTATGAAATAAAGCTTGTTATTAATATTTTAGTTGTCTTTGACATATTATTATTATTAATAGCTAGGAATATTGGCCATAATATGACTTACACAACAACATAAGCCGTAATAAGCAGTAATTAAGGTATAATATCAAATTACTTATATTACGTGACATCTTGTCGATCTATTCCACATAACAACGGCACTAGAACTAACCAACTGAACACCTACCAAGCAACTGACTTGATATCGCATCGCATCGTCATCGTCTCTTTATCTAGTCGGTATTGGGGCTCCTTTCGGCCCCTTGACCGAAGCCTGGGGATATCGGTCTCCAAAAAAATTGGGGACCCGTCGTTGGGTTTCTGCGCGCTGCATTTTGATGGCCGCGTGGTCAGCCGACAATAAAGTGGTGATGTTAACACAATATTTAATCAAATTAGGTACTTCTACGTTGGTCCCAAGCTTCGTAAATGTGACAGATGCCATTATCCAACAAACAATATTCTAATATTATAATTATAACAAAATGAAATGTCTAACACACGCGTCAACGGCAGAAGCAACTCAAAGGAGTACTCCTTTGAGAGCTCAAATGCCTCAAATACACGAGGGGCACGTTGTCGACGGCTGGAGTTGGCTCTGCCGTTGCCGCGTGCCGCTCGTGTCTATGCACTCTAAGAGGCACAAAGGTGTTTTTTTGTTAACCATTGTTATACTCTATGCTTGTAGCAAGAAAAAAACAGACCCTGCAAAAGTATCTTTGTTCTCTGTATCTACGAATTAAATTTCTAAGGTTTAGAGTAAATAAAGTAAATCACAATGGATAATTTGACACAGATCAACCAAATTTTCTTTTCTCTTTCAACTGTAAGGCAGTAGCTAATGTTATAAACTTAATTGTCTCAATACAGTATATTTGGAAGCAGTGGTGGCCCAGTGGCAACGTCCCCGACTAGTTGTAGGTCGTGGGTTCGAACCCAGGCAGGCGCTTTACTTTGTGTAAATAATTTCATCACCACTGCTCTCAAAACGGTGAAGGAAAACATCTTGAGGAAACCGGCATTTCCTAGAATCAAAAATTCGAAGACATGTGACATCTACCAACCCGCACTGGGCCCGCGTGGTGGTTATGGCCCACTCCCTCTCGAAGAGAGGAGGCCTGTTTCCCATAGGAAAATTATAGGTTGATTAAAGAATCATACTGCATGCGATCCAAAAACAATCCAAGCCCGAGAAATGAGTGTCCAAAGTGTCCTCTATCATATGATTCGATATTCATCCGTCCGTCCGTATTAAGCACAATATGTAACTCAGAAGTTGAACACGGATTGGGACCGAGTGCAGAATACAAACGCTCTAGAGTCTAGAGCGTTTATGAGTTACCTAACTCAAGAAACTCCAACAATGTCTCAACATCCATTTACAACTATGTAGTTAAGATTCCACTAATGACAACAGTCGTTACTTCAGACCATAAAACTATGTTTAAAACGTTAAGAAGCCGTCAGACGTCCGTGCCGGTGACACAAATGTGCCTCTGACGTCACTCTAATCTATCTTAATGTTGCTCCAGTGACTTATATCCTTTCTTGGAAGGTATAGGCTATTTTAAACGATAAGAAAGGTGAGCCCGGGCTTAAAAATAAAAATAATCTTCAATTACAGCTTTATACTTCCGATCTGTAATAGAAACTAGAAATAAGATGAAGAGAAGGTTTTGTGTGAAAATAAGTTTTCAGTACATTTAGACACCTTTGTCTAAGAGAAGCTGTAAAAAAATATATATCTATACATATAGACATAATATATGAGGCACAGGGTGTAAAGTTCACTCAACCTTCATAGGAAAGGGAGGATCATCCGACCGACGGGTGTTGTGTCTGGCGGGCAACTGCCCAATGATTCATGTCGGGCCATTGTATATATGCTAGCGCAACTAGCATATATACAACGGCCCGACCTGAATCATTGGGCAGTTGGTTGGGTAAACTCTGCTTGCGAGATGTAGGATTTTGCGTGACGTCAGTATGACGCGTAGTTCGACGCATGTGGCGTTGTAGATACTGCTATATCTATATACTAATAGACTGACAATGACACTGCGCCAACCGTGCCACGGTGGCGCAGTGGTTAAGCGATTGACTGCTGCGCTGCGTGTCGCGGGTTCGATTCCCGCACGGAACAAATATTTGTATGATCTACAAGTAGTTGTTCCGGGTCTGGCTGTTAGTGTATGTGAGTTTAAACGTTTGTAACCGCACCCACGATACAGGAGAAATTCCTAGTGTGGGGCAACGTTTTTTTTAAAAAAATTAAATCAAAATCACTAATTATAAAGCTGAAGAGTTTGTTTGTTTGAACGCGCTAATCTTTGGAAATAAAAGTTGGATTTAAAAAAATGCATTCTATAGCCCAATTCTCGTAGAAGGTGGCTGAAGAAGATAGGCTGCTTCACATCACGCCAGGACCCTTAGGAGCTGAGCAAACACAAAAACAGAAAAAACGCTAAGCGAATACGGAGTAAAACCGCGGGCAGACGATGCGATGCGACGGGGTAGGTTGGGGGAGCAAGAAATATTACGCGGACAAAGTTGCCAGCAGAAACTAGTAATAAATATTTGTACACCTATTAACTAAACTAACAATACTGTGAATGAATTAATGATTTATTCACTTAAAATTTCTTAACGCTAGATAAATTGGACAATTTTATGAAACCCAATAAATAATTTATTTTTATTTAATTGAATTACGGTTTAATTTAATTGTGTTCTATAATAAAAATGTGTTTAATTGTGTTAATTGAATTATGGTTTAATTTAATTGTGTTATACAATAAAATTTTGTTTAATTGTGTTAATTGAATTACGGTTTAATTTAATTGTGTGTTGGATATGGTATATGATATCCGAGCAAATAAATGTTTTTTTTTTTTTTGTATTTTTTCGTTTCGAGCTCAGGTTCCTAGTGTACCTACGCCATCTTTGTTCTTATAGAAAGATATTCTGTCTGTGCACAGCCTTAACTTTATTCGTTAATTTTTTTTTTAATTTTAAGCGTTTATCTCAATAGTTCTATAATCCCTCACCAGTCTGTGCACAGCCTTAACTTAAAGCGCCTTAGGCCTCGCCCTTTAAGCGCTTCAGGCGTTAATAAATATTTAATTAGTAACGTTTCAGGCGTTAATAAATTAATTATTTCAATAAATCCTTTATAACCGACAACAGAGGGGCAATTCTCGTAATTTTAAGAACGTTCACAGTCTGATCTCAGTTTCAAGCTGTCAAAAACACCTCTAATTTCCTTACATTTTGACAAGATTTTGACATTTATTTGTCTCCGAGATGAGACTGCGACTAGATTTTGAACGTTTTAAATTACAAGAATTGGCCTTCTGTTTGCAAGGAACATTTTTATCGTTAATCTCAATAATCCTATAATCCCTCACGAGGAGAAAACTATGTCGTCCAGTCAAGCACAAATCACTTCTACGAGTAAGACTTCTTTTCACTTAAATAATGCCCAAAAGAAAAACAAATTCCTTTAACAAATAAAAAAGAGACCAATCACTAAGGCTCAATTTACACTGCCGCGGAACGGAGTGGAAGCGAGTTTTCGTAGCGATACTATACGTAGCAAAATGAACTTTATGTCAATTGTCTAACGTACAAACTAGATAAGAGCTTATTACTGCTGGAATTCCCGAGAATGCGCGATAATTCTCCAGAAGATGCGTGACCTGTGCGTATCTGTGTATCTAATTTGTGCGTTACACTTTTGACATAAAGTTCATTATGCTTTGTACAAAATCGCTTCCACTCGGTTCTGCGGCGGTGTAAATTGAGCCTAACGCTTTCTTTTACTTACACTCCGTAGAAGTCACGTAGACCCGCTACGAAATCCGTAGCATATCACGTAGCAAGCGCTACGAATCTTTTCTTGGATGATTTTAAGCGTGGATTCACAATGGTTTGGCATAATATTGATTTATTATGCTCTGTGGAGGTTTAAGTAGAAAAGTATTTTTGTAAAGATGTACTACAAATTAGGTATCAGAGGCACGAACGCGCGACGTACACGTCGTCGTCGTCGTGAAGCTATAGAAATAAATACAATTGAAGCGAATGTTGATAATATCCGAATAATAACTTTCTACAAAAGGGATATAAAAGTATATACCGTACTAATAGCAATTTTTTTTTAAATTTTGTCTGTTTGTTCCGGCTGAGCTCCGAAACAGCTGGACCGATTTTGACGGAACTCACTGGCTGATAGCTGATGTTAAAAGGAGTAACTTAGGCTTTTGTCCCGATACCACATTCCCGTTGGACCGACCGTTTGGCGACCAGCACAATTAGTTTCACCCATAGTTATAAATAAAGTTCTGAAACTAAGTAAATATCATGTGTGAAACGAGTAATTTCAATATTAAAAGTATTCGTGCAAGGCCCACAGATTTTTCAAGATGCTACAGACGCCAGCACTTCAAGCTACCCGAAACTATCAAATTTTCCCAATCAACCTTCAACCTCAATGCTTTAGCGATAAAGTTGAAAATCTATTAAAGAAATTTGACAGATTGTAGTAGCTTGATGTGCTGGCATCTGTGCTATTCGGCTAGATTTTTAACGAGTAACGATTCTGTACGTACCTTTGTCTGACGCATCCCGGGTAGTTAGCCTTGCTACTGACCTTGCCGAGGAGCTATAATTAAGAAGATAAACTGACAAAAGGCTGGAAAGATATTGAAAAAAAAAAAACTTTCTTCTCTTTTAATACACATAAATAAAGTTTTATTTTTAGCAGTAATAACGCGTTTCATTTATTCCCACGCCATCATAAACACGATAAAAAAATATCTTGCACTTTCCTCAAGTCAATAAAACTATGAATTATAGTTGATATGAAGAGCAAAAAAATAAATAAAGAAGGTTCACCTTCTGAAGGCGTCGCGGTATGTATAATGTATACTCGTACAGTTGATAGAATAATTATTGTTTCTCTGATGAGTAAACCTAGTTTTCTTTCTTTTTTCTGAAAGCCTCGTTCGTCCAGCCGATCGATTCTGTAAAAATCTCTCACCGTGAAAAATTAGGTGAAGTGAGCTTAGAGTGAGCTGTCAATAGTGTCAATCCCTAGCATTAGTTAGAATGACAGCTCACTCCACGCTCACTTCACCTAAGTTTTCACGGTGAGATGGTTACAGAATCGCACTGCTGTTGTCATAAGTGCAATTAAGCCTGGGATCATGGTTTCGATTTCCGGGTCGAGCAAAGTGGTATTGTATTTTTACATTTGGACATTGTCAGACATTTGTGCCCAGTTATTAGCCAGTAATAAGCAAGCCCCATATTACGTGAAATTATGTCGGACTTTCGACATTACTTCTAAAATAGTAGTAGCCATAGTAGTGGTATTAGTGCGCTTTACCACCAATGATTGCATCACTGCTTTCCATCAGGCGGGATCGCAGTCAAGCACTAGTTTATACCATAAAAAAAAAACAGAACGCTTGTATTCCCCGAAGGGTAAGGCAGAGGTGAACCTATAGTACCCCCACCACAGTACCTACAACCACATTTTGGAACCCTAAATTACATAGAACTTGGGCTAAATACACCCATATTTCGTCCAAGCCCCATGTAATATAGGGGGTTCCAAGAGACTGTGACCTCCGAGTTTGTTTCGGCCTTTCTTTTCAGACTAGTTATATAGGAAACGCCAACCTCATCTAGTTTTCAAAACACGATTGACGCGTAAAAGTGTTTGTACAAACCTACTTGCAAAATAAAATCCTTTTTTTTTTTTACTCCACCTATATTGTCCATATTTTTCCACTTTTCTTTGTCCTGTGCCTTCTCCGTCCAATCAGTTAGGAACGAGTCGAAATCGTCACGCCAGTGTTTCTTAGGCCTATCTCGGTGACGACGCCCGTCTTCAGGCACCCACTGTGTGACGACTTTGGCCCAACTGTCTGGATGCATTCTATAGGTGTGACCCCCCAGTCCCACTTCAGCCTCGCAGACTTATCGCCAACATCGGTGATACCTGTCTTGGAGCGTATTGTGGTGTTGCGAATTTGGTCGGCGGGTTTAATTTTTTAGATGCTCCGCTCCATCGCTCTTTGGCAGACCTTGAGTTTGGACTTCTAAGCCTCGGTCAAAGATCAAGTCTGAGCGCCATAGGTTAGGATAGGCAGGATACACATGTCGTCGAGTTTGCGCTTTAATGAGATAGGAAGGGCGCCCTTCATTAGCGCCTTTATGGACCAGTACCTCCTCCAGGTTTATCATTTATGAGTGTTAATGTTTTCATGCATTCTACAAAGCTGACCTTCTGACTTCTTATTTTGTATAGACAATATGAAATGAAATAATGTAGACAAGCACTTTACGATATGAGACTGTGACCTTATAAGCCACAACACAACACAACTTATATGTATACTTAACGTTATCTTAGCGTGTGTTGGTTCCTATAAGTATTTTACACATAGTGAAAACCTATTTCAGTATATTGATCTATGGTAGAAGCTCATGTCCTTATGTGACATTAGTTGTTGCTATTTTAACTAATTACATACAGCCGATCGATTCTGTAAAAATCTCACCGTGAAAAGTTAGGTGAAGTGAGCTTAGAGTGAGCTGTCAATAGTGTCAATCCCTAGCATTAGTTGGAATGACAGCTCACTCCACAAAATGACGAAAAAGCGTACAACCAACAATACGTAGTAAAACAAAATTGATTTACATTTATTGGAAGACACAGAAGTGAGCGTTATGGTCGAAATTCACGACGAACCTACACTGGGTCAAATTAAATTAGCTAGCGAAACTCCGCAGATGGGGGTATCGATGTATAAATAAACAAAAATAAAACTGTATCCTAATTACGTAACACACTATTAATTTCAATCTGAATCATTTTATTAGAAATATGTACATATGTTCGAACAATTTGTGTTCTCAAACTCCTTACTAAAGCATTGAATGTTATTGAACTGTCAAAATGAAAGCCATTGCTACTGCTAGTGTGTTAAACAACGCCGCTGATTTTCTCAACTCATTCTTCAAGTTACTAGACTACCAGCGGTCATTGACCTCCGAAAATCATCCATTTTTTTTTTGTTTTATCATGTTTAAACATTGAAAACCCTGACGTCTGTCGATTTTAGCTAAATAAATTAAATTTGACCGTGTAAAGTTGATTCATCCAAATTGAAAGACTTGAGTGAACCGTGTATTATAGCCAGACAAAAGCGCGTTACATCCAACACCTTATACAAATAATTGTACCATTTAGTGACGAGAGCACTTAAGACGAATGCACACGATCGAACATTTCTAATGGCTTTCATGACGTCACGATGTACAGTCACCAAAGAAGATAAGAGTAACCAGGGTCGTCGGATATACTTTAAGTTTAGTAAGAAACCGATTGATGTTTTCGAATTAAATTAAATTTGATAAATGATCTGTCTGTTTTCTACTAATTAAATTTATTTTATTCGAAAATATCCATCGGTTTCTTACTAAACTTCAACTATTATCCGACGACCCTGGTTACTTATCTCCTTTGGTGACTGTACTTCGCTCGTGAGTACTCACATTAGGAATATTGTCTTTACTCTTTGTTGAACACTATGGTCAATATTGATGTAGTAGGTGAGCAGATTATAGGTAATGTCTTGCACCCATTATGATGTCATAGGTTACGGGGAAAAGTAGGCCACCTGTTTACACCGTGGGTGTTGTGAAAGGCGGAGAATAAATACTCCTTTGTCGATTGAAAACAAACTGTGTTCATACATTGTGTTGTATAGTTAGGTACTTAGATGGTGAGGGGCTTTTGGCTAAGTAATACACGCGGCACGGGTCGATTGATGAGGTTAAGCTACGCTTGCCGCGATTGGTCCGTGGATGGGTCCGAACATCTTTGCATAAAAAAACTCCTCCGTGCCTAGGAAAGCACGTTAAGCCGGAACAGTATAGGAACATGAAAAATATTAAGTCTTTACCATCAGTGTCCATTTACTGGTCGATATCAGAAATACATTTGGTTTTAAAACTTTTTACGGGCACTTAGTGATTTTCCGTTCCATTTACGGGGCATTTGTCATCATCAATATCTAGTAATACTTTGGTCGGAAGGCGGTTACTCACGACGCGACGTTTTGTCAATAACAGGCGAGGCATTCGACCGTAGAGCACCAAAGGAAAACATTGAGATTAGACGTAAGGTTATTTTCGAATCTTATTCTTAAAAGGTGCTCGTGGCTAAGTAATAATAACCGCATGTATCGATCAATCAGGTTAAACTACGCTTGCTGCGTTCGGTCCGTGGATGGATGACCATCTTTACAGACCCCCGCTTGTCTCGGAAAGCACGTTAATCCGTTGGTCCCGGCTGTCATTTTTGGATCTTTGACGGGTTACGGGTCGTCAGAAGCGCGAAAGTCTGACAACCAGTCTTACCAAGGGGTATCGTGTTACCCTAGTAACTGGGTTGTGGAGGTCAGATAGGCAGTCGAGACTGAAAGCCGACCCCAACATAGTTGGGTAAAGGCTGTACCTACCTAAGATATGATAATTGATTGAAAATGGTGTGTATCGGTAACTCTGAGTAAGTTCTGATAACCTAATTCGATATATATAATTTCGTACATTTTTTTTCCATACCTAACCATTTATTTCAGAATTACCGACATAGCTTGTAGAGTAAGCAAGCTGAAGTGCCAGTGGGCTGGCCATGTTTGTCGAAGGACCGATGGCCGGTGGAGCAGACGAGTCTTGGAGTGGAGACCGCGTAATGGCAAGCGTACGTGTGACGCCCCCAGCTAGATGGACAGACGAACTCAAAAAGATGGCTGCGACAGACTGTCCAGCAGTGGACTGCAATAGGCTAAGTTGATTGATTGAACCATTTATTTAGTTTTCTTCATTATTTTGCGACGTTCAATTGCCTATTAGAAAACCTTTTGCTAAACGTTTACGGCCCATAAAAGATAAAGTCCGACAAAATTAGCAGTTCTATCCGACGTTGCTCATTACTTCTTTATCTTTTGATCAACCCTTCCCTTTCCTGTCATAAAAGGCATTTAATAACGCGGCTCGAGGCATTATTTCACAAACAATTAATTATACCACTCATACATATAGACGCCGGGTTTAATTATTATTGTTCACAAAGTTTTTTGTTTAGGTTCGGTCTGGGGTGTTTGGTTAAATTCGCGTGAAATTCAGGGAGGCGTCACAAAGATTATCCTCTTTATTAAAACCGTCACTTAAGATTAAGTATGTAATGATTAGCAACGGTTTAACAATATTTTTTTGAGTTAAACTTCTCTTAATATTAAGTAACGTTTGAAAAAATAAACCCAATTCTCAATCCTTTCTTGCGTACCATAATGTACGAGTATATAGTTGGTAGGGTAATAATTGTATTAGTCACAATTTTGGACACTGTCGGGTACAGCATAGATCAAGTAGGAGAGAGGAGGAAGAACAAGAAGGCGTTTATTGTGATCAATTTTATTATTAGTTATGTAGTTAGTAAATTATACTGTTATACGGTTTTTACAATTTTAGTCTGTATTATTTTATTAATACAGACTAAAATTGTAAAAACCCCTAAAGTTTTGAATTTGGTAATCTATGTCCTGATTTATTTTTTATTATGGGGACGGTACGCAATGGTACCTACATCCATTTGTTTCTAGGAGCACGTCATTTTAATGATTACCAACTAGCTTTTGGAGCTTGCAGTTTTGATATCGTGGCGTCTAGAATAAAATTGTAAAGTGGACATAGCCAGATTTCCTGAAAAAAATAGAGTTTTGGAAGGAAAAGCTCAGTGGGGCACACATTGTGATAGCAAGCCTTTCTCATGCAAAGAACTCACTGGATTATTAACGATTTTCGGTGCGGTTTTATCGTGCTACCCAGTAACTGGGTTGTGGAGGTCAGATAGGCAGTCGCTCCATGTAAAATACTGGTACTCAGCGGCATCTGGTAAGACTGGAAGTCGACCCCAGCGAATGATGATGATGGTTTAGTCGAAATAAATGCTTTGAGTTTGAGAATTAAATAAATGATTTTATTTCTGTAAGTAGGTTTGCACTAACACCTTTACACGTCAATCATATTTTAAAAACTAGATGAGACTACTTTGAGAAGAAAGGCCGAAACAAAGTCAGAGGTCACAGTCTCTTTTAAAGTCCAGACAATCTAGGCCAGATCATGTTTGAGAGTATTGGTCAACGGTCTTTTTTTTCTTTCGGATGGAAAATCATCAAATGACCCCTCCCGCCCTGGGTGGAGCGGAAGGGAGTGTCAGACTCTTCTTCTCAAAACCCACCCGTGTTCCTTCCTTTGCCCTTTATGTTCCGGGGTAGCGGTAACCCTTTCGGACAATCCCGCTGAGTCAACGGTGTCTTAGATTTTCTTACTATACCACCTGAACCCCCTTTTCCCTACCTTAACTTAACATCGGTATCAGAGACTCAGAGAGATTAATCTAGTTTACCAGAACGCATATTAAGTAAGATTTATGGGAAGAAAAACAAGTGAAAAATGCTGTAGAGTGGGTTTGCCACATCTGTCTTTCCTAGCATGATTGATGATCGTATTAACTTTTATGTAGAAGTACATTAATCATGTTTTCACTGCGAATTATCTGGATATGTTGTATTATTATATTCTGGATGAACTAATACAATGATTAGGCAAAAACACAGATCTACCTTCTGACAATATCTGTGCTAATATTATAAAGGTAAAATTTGTTTGTTTGTTTATAAGTTTGTATGTAGTAGGGGGTAATCCCCGGAACTATCAGTCGGATTTGCAAAACTCTTTGAGAAATTGATAGCCGAATTCTTGAGGAAGACTACAGGCAATTTAACATCACGCTAGGACTAATGAATATGAGCCAAAATCAAAAAGTAAGAAAGAACGCTAAGCGAAAACGAAGCCATAGCGCGGGCAGGCAATGCGATACGACGGGGGGGTCCGGGACCAACAAATTTTACGCAAACGAAGTTGCGGGCAGAAGCTCGTCTATTGATATAAATAAAATAAGAAAGCCTTTTATTTCATGCATTGAAGAGTAAATTAACATTTTTACATGAGCGTGTATTTATACATTTAAATAATTTAAAAAGAAGTTTATACATTCGATTTTTTGTTTGTTTACATTTCATATTAGTTAATAGTTTCATAACATCTTCTATTCATATAACGGATACTAAAATAAAAAATTACTTTAATGGTGAAATTAATATCACCTTCGATAGTTAATGTTCTAAGCTCGTTATAACTTTTCTTAATAGCACAACGCGTAGTGGTTACTGATCATTACGAGGGTGACACTGAAAGTTCTTAGAAAATCAAAAACTGAACAAACTAGCAAGTTATTAGTTTTATTATATCTTTTCAAAATAGTGTCCATTTACATCAACACATCGCTGCATCCGATGGAACCACTGAGAAAAGCACTTGGCCTCAGTGGTCTCTTCGACGGCATTTTGAAACGCAGCCACTGCTTCCTCGGCGTCCATAAAACATTTTCCTAGAAGTTTTTCTTTTATTTTCGGAAATAAATAAAAATCTCAACGTGCGAGGTCGGGGCTATTGGGCGGGTGACCCAGTAATTACACGTCTGACGTCGCCAAGTAGTCGACTGATTGCTGGGCGGTGTGCGACGAGGCGTTGTTGTGGTGAAGGAGGATCCTACTGCGAGGTCGTTTCTCCCGAACTTTTTCCAAGACAAGTGGCAAACAATTGTTAGTGTACCACTCTGCAGTAACTGTTTTTCGATCCTCTAAAACAATTGTTTCGTAATGATCTGTTCTTCCGAAGAACGAGGCCACGATCTTTTTTCCCACGCTTCGACCTCTCTTCACTTTAGTCACCATTGTGTGTTAGTGCATAGTGCATTTGAGTCACCTCCGTTAAATCTTTGAACCATTTCACGACACCAATCAACACGACGGAGCTTATGGGCCTCTGACAAATTATGAGGTATCGTCCGGGCACAAAGCTTCCTTTTTTTTTTCCGGATGGGAAATCATTAAATGACCCCTCCCGCTCTGGGTACAAAGCTTCCTGACCGCTAAATGTTTATGGAGGATTTTGTGCACTTGACTCATGCCGATGGCTAAGCTTGTCCGAATCTGCTGATAACTCACTATTTTGTCAGTCTCTATCATACGCCGCAAAACACTGATGTTATCTTCAGTCGTCGCCGTAAAAGGCTGTCCCTCACGCAGATCACCGGTGAGATTAGTACGACCACGTTTAAACTCATTAAACCAGTTTAAACAATTAAAAAGGCCAATTGAAATCTATCATAACTTTCTTGTTGACTTAAATGACATCGAAAATCATAAAAAATCACTGTACGAAAATTTTCACGGCCCGGCACGGGCCGGTGGCCCAGTGGCAATGGCCTCGATTTAAGAGTTATAGGTCGTAGGTTTCAAGCTAGACAGGCGCATCACTTTGTGTAAATAATTTCATCACCAATTTTCGCAAAACTGTGAAGGAAAACATCGTGAGGAGACCGGCATGTCCTACAACCATAAATTTGAAGACATGTGACGTTTACCAACCCGCACTGGGCCCGCTTGACGCATTACAGCCCACTCACTCTCACCGGGAGGAGGCTAATTATAAGGTCGGTGCGCGCTAAAATGTTGGTACATAGGTTTGCAAAGTGTACAGCACAGTTTAAATTAACTTTGTTCAGAGCCTACTGCCAAAGCATTAACGCCAGCGCCCTATTAACCAACTAATAACTATACACAGCGGACCTACAATACTCTCAGAGTTCAGTTCAACGCCTTTAGGATTCTCGACTACCTCTATTTAGCAGTGCCTCGATCATGTTTGTTGTCGCGAGGGTGAATGAGTTTTACACGGTTTTACGCTATAATGCACAAAAATTAAGCCTCACTAAATCGCCAAATTCAAGGAAGTGGCACCGGAATCCTAAGGATGATTGCAGACGGACCAGAATCGGCAGCTATAATAATAATAAAAATCGTTTCGTTTCGTTTCGTTCGTATCGTTTGGGCGCCATCGGCCCATAGCGTGTTAGTTTTGCCAAAACTTAAAAACTATGTTAGTAGACCACTTAGGCACACACACACGAGTACAAAAACAAAAAGAAACACACAGACGCCATTTAGAGGAAGATTTATCACGTCCCAAATCTGACATGTAGCCTATCCATTGTAGGCCCTTCCAACCTTTCTGAAACAACCTTCAGCTATGGAAACCTCACCATGCTGCATGTTACTTGATGAAATATTGTATTTTCAATTAAATAATTTATTGTAATGTAACTTTTTTCTATTATTTTTTCCATATATTAGTTAATTCCATTAATTGATTGCCTCGTCTTGACAAACATACTCTTAACAAAATAGGGACAATGTGATAGTCTGAATTAAACCATTTCTCTTTACGATTTTTTTAACTTAACATAATCCTACTTATCCTACTAATATTATAAACGCGAAAGTTTGTATGGATGGATGGATGGATGTTTGTTACTCTTTCACGCAAAAAGTACTGAACGGATTTGGATTAAATTTGGCACACAGATGGTTTAACATACGAGTATAGGATACTTTTTAACCCGATATTCCCACGGGATCGAAACTTATGCGGGTGAAACCGCGGGGCGCAGCTAGTAATATTATAAACGTGAAAGTTTGTATGGATGGATGGATGGATGGATGTTTGTTACTCTTTCACGCAAAAAGTACTGAACGGATTTGGATTAAATTTGGCACACAGATGGTTTATAACCAAGATTAACATATAGGATATTTTTATCCTGATATTCCCACGGGATCGAAACTTATGCGGGTGAAACCGCGGGGCGCAGCTAGTTTTGTATATAAACCACAAACAGATGCTGCTGCCCATTAATATAAAAAGAGCTACACATACATACATAAACTCACGCCTTCCTCCCATGGGGGTAGGCAGACAACAACAGAACACCACCTGCTACGATGCATTTTTTTTTTTTTTTTTCGGGATGGGAAATCATCAAATGACCCCTCCCGCTCTGGGTGGGGCGGAAGGGAGTGTCAGACTCTTACTGACTAAAACCCACCCATGTTCCTTCCTTCGCCCTTTATGTTCCGGGGTAGCGGTAACCCTTTCGGACAATCCCGCTGACCCGGCAGGCTTTGGCCCTGAGGGGCCCCTCGTTATGCTGACATCTCTTTGAGGCGCGCGTGGAACACTGCATCTCTTTTGCTTAGTTTACGTTCATACATCAGAATGCCAATTCCCGTAATTAAAACCGTTCAAAATCTAGTCGCAATACAATTCTCTTCAATTCAATTCTCAGCGACAATCAATGTCCAAAAATTGTCAAAAATTTAGGGAAATTAGAGGTATTTTTGTTCTTAAAATTACGAGAATTGGCCTTCTGGTTTTATAAGCACGACTAGACCTATACCTACCTAATATAGGTATCTTAATATCAATGGCCATCGTGATCCCCGAATCACGGATTTTGGACCTTAACAACGAGCACATACGGACTAAGAAGTGACCCTCAAACCCAATTAGTTTCCAGTACAAAAGAGTAATAGAGTTTCGACCCTTACGTCGATATCCAATATTATTTAATCTTAGCTACATTTTTTGGGCTGAAAACGAAGAAGGTACAACATTTTTTTTTTGGGATAGAAGTGAAACGAGCCCTAATTTGTCTGGCTTTTTCGGCTTTCCCGCATAAGTCTCGTCACGTGGAAATATCGGGATAAAAAGTATCCTATATGCTAATCTAAAGACAAGAGTAAAAAATTGTAATGATCTGCGTAGCAGTTTATAGGATTTTAAATTTTATAGCTGGTGAAATATGGATGCACTATGCAGGTCGCCCTACCGTGTCAGGTAAGTACACATAGGTATTACAGTTGTGATGAAATGCATGGACTTGTGTAAGCAGTAAGCCAGTCATTCGTTCTGCTCACTCTGGGCGTATAATACAGTTTAATTAAGGCGTTAGGAATTTCCCGTAATGATAGCAGTGTTTGCTGAATCTTCTATATTTTGTAAATGTGAGGACTTTGTAGGCCTTCTAGACTTTAGATCTGTAGACCATTTTTTATTTTATCAAGTATCTGGTACTTGTTGACAGGCCTGCGCTGTCCTCCCATACCTACTGTAATTTGAAAACATTGTAAAAGCCAATTATTTTTAAAAGACTAACCGTGGAGTTTCTTGCCAGCTCTTCTCCATAGGAAACGACCAATTAGAACCGTGCACCTAGCTTCTGACGTTTCATAAGTGGCCATGTTGGTTTATGTGAAATAAAATATTTTGATTTGATTTGATTTGAATGGCCAAGTGACCGGGTTATCGTTTGTGCTGACCCGGGTAGATGATTCTAGTTTCCAAGGAAAGAAATAAAAAGTATTTATTGTGACTCGCACAGGAAGATCACAAACGAAACTTTAAACAATCATAAAACTATAAAAGCTTGCCTGTCCTCATTCATATTTTATAGTATAATAACGCCTTTCCTGCGATTCCTTTCGCAAGGATTTCGGATTTTCCTATACAAACTTCAATACCCCATTTCACCCCTTTTGGGGTCATGACATGATAACAAACATTCAGAGACATCAAACCAGCACCTTAACTGCACACTATCAATCACAATATTCATAGGTTCGAAAATTTTGTCAGCTCAACAACGTAAATAACGCAATGAATGTTGTTGAAACGTCAAAATGAAAGCCTCCTATTGGTAGTGTGTTATAGGTAATTACCCCGCGGATGCAGCTGAGTAACTAAAATTTATGTCCTTTATTTCATTTAAATACCTACAAATTACATTTTATAAATATTTTTATAAACAAAAAGATAAAAACACATTTAAAAATATAAAAAATAGTAGCCCACCGGTATCGGGAACAGGGTCCAAGCTACCGGCGGTCAGGGCTCCAGAGAGAGGAACCTCCTGACAATGCGAGCTGTGTCCAGAAGTACCGCTTTCTGAATCAAGCCCTTGATCCAGCTGCCCAACGAGAGCCTCCTCAGGTGTTGGTCGAGGCTCTTGGCTATTAAGCCATTGGCTGTCACGACTATCGGCACAATGATCGCTGAGTCCACATCCCACATATCGACAACCTCGCGAGCCAAGTCAAGATACTTGATTTGTTTATCTTTCTCGGCTTTCACGAGGTTCTCATAATGCGGGACGGTTATGTCAACAATCATTGCGCGCCGCTCTGATCGATCCACCACCACTATATCAGGCTTATTGGCAACAATAGTCCTGTCAGTGATGATGGATCGATCCCAGTACAATGTGATATTTCCAAATTTATATTATTAGTAAGGATAAAAATATCAACTAAGTAGGTATGTAGGTAAGTATATGTAGTAGTCGTCTATTGTTACCGAAATTGAACCGGCGTGGATCGATTTTCCCGCTAGATACGATATCAATTTCAAATAATAACTGACGGATTCTGATAAATCAGGAAACATAATGCGAAAAATATTTGAAATGGCACATTTTCAATAAAAACGGTGTTGGACCTTGTAGTTGAGCATGACATCATTCTTCATCTTCGGGTCGCTGGCACGACTGTATTTTAAATGTTATTTTCCCAAAACTTTGTCACTTCCACGGCGTTGTCGGTGGCAGCGCAGAGGTCACTTTGACGCATGTTTGGGGACACAGAGGACAGGACAGGAGGTGGGGCATGGAGTATGACATTTACGATTAGATATAAATGTCACTGTCACCGGTGTCAAAAACCTGGGTATAATACAGTCCTTGCAGTTCTTTTACCTCTGATTTTGCATCACTGTCCAAATCAGTGACCTTTAGTGACCAGTGAGTGTCGTGATCCTTATTCTTATTCTAATAAGGTTGCTGTTGGTTCGCTGCCCTTGACAAGTTTGTCAAAATCATTGAAGATTATGGAAAAATATTGTGGTCATATTAAAAATCTACGCACGCACACAGACACACACGTATAAGGGCCTAAGGACCTGGCGTAGTAGTAGTTACTTCGTCCATTTTTAACCGACTTCAAAAAAGGAGGAGGTTCTCAATTCGACGGTATGTTTTTTTTTGTGTAATTGTTACGCGTTTACTCCGCCAATTGTGGACCGATTTTCAAAACTCTTTTTTTGTTCGAAAGGAGATACTTCTGAAGTGGTCCCATAGTCACCAAGACAGGATCTGATGATTGGATCCTGGAGAAATCGAGGGCTACCCTCAAATTTTATGGGCCCACACATCGTTTTCACATCGTTTCGGTGTCGTTGGCTTCGCATTTTCGTTGTTTGCCACCGACTTCCGAAATTAAAGTTATTGTTTTGACTGTACAGCGGAAGTTTGACTGTAATTAACGTAGTTTTAATTATATTTGGGTTTCTTGTGACAAAACTTTCATAATAGCAATATTTCAGTTACACATTGTATATAAAGGATTGTGAAAAACAACAACACATTCCGTGAGTCCTTTAACAAGTAACTTAAACAAAACAAGAGTTCTAAAAATAATTACCTTTTCTAGAAACATTCAATGAAAACAGTGCCTCACCGCTAGTTTATAAGTAAAATAAAACGGAACGCGGCGGAGGCTGTCATCTCCGCAACTTTAAATGGGTTAAGTGAATGCAATAGTGAATAGCTTGGGCCAGTAGGTACATAGGTAGGGATGTTATTGACCCGGAAGGCAGACAGTATCTTATAATTACAAAGTACCTGTTTACTAAGAATAAACACGAATAGTTTGTTTGAACACGCTAATCTTTGGAACTACGAGTCGAATTTAAAAAAGTATTTAGGTATATTATAGACCAGACCATATTATAGACAGCTGAACGGATTTGGATGAAATTTGACACATGGGTACACCATGACCTGTATTAGAACATAGGATATACTTTTATCTCGGTACTTCTACTGGATCCAGTCGTATGCGGGTGAAACTGCGGGGCGTAACTCGAATACATCTGCCTAGCCTTTTCCTAACTATGTTGGGGTCGGCTTCCAGTCTAACCGGATACAGCTGAATACCAGTATTTTACATGGAACGACCGCCTATCTGATATCCACAACCCAGTAACTAGGTAATACAATATACCCCTTGATAAGACTTTTTGTCAGACTTTCGGACTTCTGACGACCCGTAACGACTGTCAAAAATCAACGAACGACAGCCGGGACCAACGATTAACATGCTTTCCGAGGCACGGGGAAGTCTCGGTATGTAAAGACCGCCATACATCCAATAGTTTAATTACTATAGCTAGTCAAAGATCGGCAAAACCCATAGCCGGCTCATCACTACTATCAAGGTTGTTTGAAAAAAAAAACCGGTCAAGAGCTTGTCGGACTCGCGCGCCGAGTGTTCCGTACAAATTTGTAGGTATGTAGTTGTAAAAGGAAAAAATCCGAAAACCGTAAATTTGTAACTACAAATTTATTTATATTTATAGGTTTTCGGATTTTTTCCTTTACTTGTGCTACATAACATTGCTTCATGCAAAATTTCATGATTCTAGGTCAACGTGAAGTACCCTATAGGTTTTGATTCCCTTGCGAGTGTCAAATAATGCGCATTTACTGCCGTATCTTTTGATTGCGTCGACTTAGAAGTTTGATTTTACTGCTGCAAGGGACCACAGACTTGAGTATTTGATATTAATTTCAACTTGATACCTGCACGCGTTCCTGAGATAAAGGGTCTTGACAGACGGACGGACAGACAGAAGGACAACGAAGTGATAAGGGCCTATAAGGGTTCCATTTTTGATACGGAGTACGGAACCCTAAAAAAACTTTTCATTTCGATACTTACCAAAATACTCTTAAATAAACACATTAGTATTTCCAGTGTTTTCATTTATTGTTGTATTGTTGTCTCCACATTGTATTTAAGGTGAATAGATATTTTTATTGTGTTATTAATTAACGAATCAAGTCGATTGTGATATCAATTAGTGTTACATTGTAATATCAATTAGTTAGTATCAGTGATTTTATCACTTTAAATATTATATCGTTGTAAATACAGCATAACCGGAATTAAAGAAAGTAGGGTGAAATTAACACTATTTATTTTACATTTTACATTTACATATTTATATATTCATTACATTTTTTAATCCTACTTAATATTATAAATGCATAACTCTGTATGGATGGATGGATGGATGTTTGTTACTCTTTCACGCAAAAACTACTTAACGGATTTGGATGAAATTTGGCACACAGATAGTTTATAACCAGGATTAACACATAGAATACTTTTTATCCTGATACCACCACGGGATCGAAATTTATGCGGATGAAACCGCGAGGCGCAGCTTGTATTTTTATCAAAACATTAAAAGGTATATATTTATATAAAAATAATGCCATGAAGAACAGGGTCCAGCTGCCGGTGGGCAGGGCTCTAGAGAGAGGAACCTCCTCACATTATTTATTATTATTACATTTTATAAATCAAAGTCGTTTTTTTATGTGTCTGGGTGACCGCGTTCTTAACTATAAACCGGATTTTGATGCGGTTTTCACCATCATTTAATTTCTCTATAATACATTGATATAAAACATACATACATATGCCCAAGACTTATTTAGTTACCTTGAAACTCAGCATCTGCCTAGCCTTTTCCCAACTACGTTGGGGTCGGCTTCCGGTCGAACCGGATGCAGCTGAATACCAGTATTTTACATAGAGCAACTGCCTATCTGGCCTCCACAACCCAGCTACTGGGTAATACGATACCCCTTGGTAAGACTGGTTGTCAGACTTTCGGGCTCTTGACTACCCGTAACGACTGTCAAAGATCCACGAATGACAGCCGGGACCAACGGTTTAACATAAAGCGCGTTAAGCCGTTGGTCCCGGCTGGCACGGAGGGGTCTCGATATGTAAAGATGGTGTTAAACTTACATAGAAAAAAGAAATGTCGTCGTTTTGTCTGGTCGTAAAAACCGTGCGGAGTCAGGGGTGGGTCGCCCGTACTGTCTGTATCATTAATTAACTAGAAAGATGTCTTGTTTTTCAACCCCTGGCACAAGCATTAGCATTGTTAGGGGACCTAATCGGAAATCAGGAATAATATACAAGCCATATTACTGGTAATTCAAGTAAGTACGACTGATGACTTGACGGCACGGTTGGTGCAGTGGTTAAGCGATTGACTGCTGCGCTGCGTGTCGCGAGTTCGATTCCCGCACGGAGCAAATATTCGTATGACCTACAAGTAGTTGTTCCGGGTCTGGCTGTTTGTGTATGTGAGTTTAAATGTTTGTAAACGCACCCACGATACAGGAGAAACTCCTACTGTGGGGCAACGTTTAAAAAGAAAAAAAAAGTTGTGGAATTTCTCAATAACAGCCCGGAGTCTGATTTTGTGCGCAGTTGATGGCAATAGGCCCGCCCTCTATTACATGGGAATTAAACATAGCTGGTGAAATGTGGGTGTACTATACATAAAGTCTTCCAGAACGTATTTCGGCCACGGAGGCCAATCTCAACGGAGACTAGCCTTCGGCGCGGGAGATCTTATAGTGCACAAGTGTGGACGCAGACACAGGTGCACTGCCGCTTCCCTCACTCTCATAGTCCGATGGGACGGCAAACCGACACGACCGGAGAGAGATCAGAAACCCAATTCTCGTAATTTAAAACGTTTTAAATTACGAGAATTGGGTTTCTGATCTCTCTCCGGTCCACAAAATCTAGTCGCAGTGTCATCTCGGCGACAAACAAATGTCAAAAACTAGTCAAAATGTAGGGAAATTAGAGGTATTTTTGACAGATTGAGACTGAGATCAGACTGTGAACGTTCTTAAAATTACGAGAATTGCCCCTCTGGTGTAGGACCAACGGGTACACCTCTGCCTAACCCTTCCGGGAAAACAGGCTTGATATTATGTGTTAAAAAAGGCCTCTAATCGTCATATAATACCAACAATATACCACAGTATCACTCACAAACCGGTCCCGAACTATAGCACACTTTCACCGCTACCAGGCTGTGAAAGGCACGCGTTTATCTAAAAAGCAGCTTAACCGCTGTTAATTGACCCGTTACACCAGAGTGACTGACACCCGCGTCCGGTGCGTCCTCATTAATGTCGTAAAACGCTACGTCTGTCTGTCTACGCCCTAATACCCTTTGCTGAATAAACTGTAAGTCTGCTTGTAAATGATTAAATCTACTTTAGGTAATAAAAATCTTAAATTTACTGACAGACAACGGTCAGTCTCATCGGCTGGGTCTAGAAGCATGAAATTTTGTACAAGAGGGCCAAGGAAGGACCTGGGCAGAACTTTATCTCATAATAAAGTTCCTATATTATAAAGGGTATGAGACATCCAGATCTTACACAGATGTTCTCAACGGGCCAGGAGACATAATCAACTTCTGAAGGGAGGTGGGCTGGTTGGAATAACCACCGACGGCCGCCATGGCCCACGCACAATGGTTCACTTGAAGGACTAAGTGCGGAAACCAAACCCACAACATAGAACATAGAAGGGTTTAAGAAAGGATTTACCCCTACAGGGGTTAAATAGAGAATGAAAGTATCATCATCATCACCAGCATTTCAGCCGAAAGACGTCCACTGCTGGACATAGGCCTCCCCCAAGCACCACCACTTTGACCGCATCCAGCGTATTCTTGCGGCCTTCACAAGGACATCGGTCCACGTTGTGGGAGGCCTTCCAACGCTACGTCTTCTGGTATGCAGTCGCTACTCCAGAACCGTTCGGCCCCATCGGCCATCTTTAAATGAAAGTATGGAAATTACTATTATCCTTTATTTAATTTGTGTACATTATTATTATTATTTTTAGTGATGGGAAATCCCATCGGGCGTATGGCCTGTAAGCTTATAACGTTCCGACTGCTGGGACTAGGGCTTGTACAATCATTTGCAGGTCAATGTAGGCAAAGCTAATTGAAACTTAATAGCTGTACCGCACAAGGTTAAAAATCATTTGACACTTTACATGGCACAACACTTTGTGAATCTCCGCTAGAGATTGAAGTAAAACAAAAGTGGTCTGTGCGGGTTATTGGATCAATACGAAAATACCATAAATTCCACAAAATTTACGTCATGTAATTTAGTGGAATTCATTGCATTAGTTATCCGTAATTCCTGCATAATCTTTTCCAACTACATTTGTTGGGGTCGGCTTTCAGTCTGACCGGAAGCATTTGAGTACCCGTATTATAACATGGAGCGACTGTCTATCTGACATCCTCAACCCACTTATTGGGTATCACGATATCTCTTGGTAAGGCAGGTTGTTAGACTTTTGGGATTCTAACTACCCGTAATGATTGTCAAAGATCTACGAATGACAGCCGGGACCAACGACTTAACGAACTTTCCGTTCTAGCTTAGCCTTTGATCGACCTACATGCTTCCTATTATTTAGTCATGAGTCCCTTTACCTGCATTAGTTAATTCGATTAACAATAACCCTAGATTAAGGATTAGGAGGAAAAACACATCGCTCAAGTGAACGTGACATAAACTTTAACCTTCAAACATAAAGTTTATTATCGTTTGCAATATATTTATTACGTGGATTGAAAAGTAAACGTAATTTTAAAATAAGCACAAAAATGTAATGGTAAAATAAAACATAATTTCTAAGCAATAAGGTTGAAAAAACTATGTTGCAAAATAAGACAACATTAGTATTGAGGTCTTATTTCTGGCCGTTTTTATTGCGCTCTTCGGAATTCTGAAGGTCAATTCCCGTAATTGAAAACGTTCAAAATCTAGTCGCAATCTCATCTCAGCGACAATGAATGTCAAAAACTTGTCAAAAATGTAGGGAAATTACAGACGGGCAATTCTCGTAACTTTAAGAACGTTCACAGTCTGATGTCTCAATCTGTCAAAAATATCTCTAATTTCCCTATATTTTTAACGTTGATTGTTGTTGAGATGAGATTGCGACTAGATTTTGAACATTTTTAATTTCGGGAACTGGCCTTGTGGTACTTTTGTAGTGATCGAAGATTAGTTATCCGTTATTCTGTTGATTAATGTTGACTTAGGTCTGCACTTCACCGCTCATTGGATAAGCCACGGTTTATGTGCGTACGGCTTTATGCACGTGCGACTTTTTCAATGTCAAGTAGATATACATATGTAGGTACCTACTTACCGAAGTAATCTAAGATTTCACTGATTACGGTCGAGGACCTACCTAGGTACATCGTGAGGATACGTATGGTTAACGGTGGCAGAGCAAGCTTGGTTATAGATTAGGACGAGTAGATCGTAGCTAGAACTCTTTTCCAATCTTCAAGATCCAGACATTAGGGGTTAATATGATCATCATGAGCAGTAGTGGCCCAGTGGAAACGACTTACGAGGTAAATAAAGGTCGTAGGTTCGAATGGTGACAGGCGCTTTACGTAGTGTAAATTATTTCATCACCACTTCTCACAAAACGGCGAAGGAAAACATGGTGAGGAAACCGGCACGTCCTAGAACCAAAACTTCGAAGAAGTGAGATCTATCAACCCGCACTGTGTCCGAGTGGTTGATTACGCTACGGCCCACTCCCTCTCACAGAGAGGAGGCCTGTGTCCCAGCAGTGGGAACGTTAGAGGTTGATTATGCTATCATCATCATCAATATATTACAGTGCTCTCCCAAAAGTATGATGACGCAATAGCTTACAAGCAATCACTGCGCTTAGCTTTGCAAGTACTAGCTTTATTCTCAGCCTCTCTTATTCATCCATTTTAGCCAAATGGCGATACGATGACTAAGCATTTGTAAAACCAATTTCAATCTGCATTCATAAGGTATTTATACACGAAAAGCTCATTAAATGAATTCGTCTGAAACCAAAAGCAGCCGGGCATCCCCGAATGATGATAAAACAAATGAATAAGACCGTAGAAGTCAGATGTACCTACTACAGACATAATTATGCACGTGACTCATCACTCAAGGCCGATTGTAATAAACCGTAGTAGGTAATATTACACGTTGAGGTTTGAGGAATGCATTAGTTTACAAAACATTAGATAAGTATACTGCTCTGTTGGTTTAGTGGTCGCAAGCGCTACAGGTGATGGTGAGGTCCTGGGGGTCTACTACGAAGTGCAAAGTGCGAATGATCGAATCGGACCGACACATGGCCGAACCGAATATTATTGAAAAATGCGAAAAAAGTTCGGACCGGCTCAGTTGGGTCGGGACCATAGTCAATATTCGAAAGAGTGTAGGAGTGTAGGATCGGGACCGACCGAACCAAATAGTAACTTCGTAGCAGGAAACGGCCGAACATTCGGCCGATACCACTTGAAAGAAAGAAAATGCATTTATTTGGCACAAACTAAAAGACACATAATACACCAGATACATATATCAGATAAAACACAATAAAATAAAAGATTAAATAAAAAGTGTGAAATCCGATGTAAGAAATTAGTAGGAAAAGTGTGCCTCACGGCTGCGCCAAAAAGGCAGTTCAGCAAAAAAATGCCAGACAAGTAGTGCCACTTCGGAGTAGACCCCCTGGGTTCGATTCTCAGGTCGGGTAAAATGTTGGTGGGTTTTTCCATCAAGAATTTCCTAGTAGTCCGGAGTCTGATTTGTGTCCGGTTGATAGTAATAGCTTCGCCCCCTATTACATAGGACTTGAACATACCTGGCGAGCACATTTCACAAGGTATGTTTGTTGTACTATAATATATGCACACTTCTGCCTAACCCTTTGGATACAACAGGCGTAATGCTGTGATGTTCTGTAGGAAAGTATGCAGTGCATATATGGCCGCCTGTACGATATTGATAGTCACTGAGATGAGATTGCAACTTGAATTTGATCGTTTTTTTAATACGTACCAGAATTGGCCTTGGTTTTTGATGCGATATCGAATTGACTTGCTTGAGGATTGGAATGTTGACTAAAAAATGCGTTAAGAGGATGCATAGCAGCGATCATGGATATGTCCTTAAATAAAATAAAATACATTTATTTCGAGCAACCATAACTCATTAAGTGGAGACACAAATACAGAAAACACAATAAAAAAAAACTTAAAATTAAAGTAACAATAAAAATAAAAATGAAAACAAACTAAAAGACCTAATATCTAACCGGCCCTGCTGACGGCAACATACCTAACACAACAGGTGCCGCATATATGGGCAGTCCATGCGGTCCGCGATCATCGCCATATGCACCCGTCGCCATGTCACCGCTCGTGTGTGCGGCAACTCACAGCCGTCAATACTCGTCCGCCGTAGCCGTTGACGCGCGCCGCTCGTGTATATAAGCTTTAAGATGGTCGTACTTCCCCAGATAAGCTCCCACACCACAACCGCCGCCCATTTCGTCACCCTTTGTAAAATTCATATATATTTATGTCTGTAATTTATATGGCGTACATAATAAAGAGTATTCTATTCTATTATATTCTCCTTTGCAAAGAGCTCTATTAAGTAGGTACTCCTATATCTACCTCTTCAGCTCACAGGCGCAATCATTGCGTAGTTACGTAGTTATGGTGCTTATTATCTATCATTAACGTTGTTGTTAGTCGCTAATTGACATTCTCATAAATCAGAAGAACCTGATGTGTACATACTTATCGCTAACGGGTGTTTCTATCTATTCTGAACATTTATTTTAAACTAGCTTCAGCCCGCGACTTCAACCGCGTGAAATTTCAGCCACCGACTGATCGTGTCGCTTCGCATTGCCTGACCACGCTACTTCGTTATTCCTGACTTTTTTTAGCTCGGCTCCTTAGTGTCGTAGTGTGATGTTAGCCTATAGCCTTCCTCAAGAATTAGGCTATCAATTGCAAAAAGAATTCTCTAAATCCGATTGGTTGTTCCAGAGATTCAAAAAAACAAACTCTTCAGCTTTATTATTAGTATAGATATATTATAGATTTTAAAACTGTGATAACTGCTCTAAAAAGCGGCGAAGTAAAACATCGTGAGGAAACTGGCAGGTCCTAGAACCAAACATTCAAAGACTTGTGACATTTACCAACCCGCACAGGGCCCGCGTGATGGATTACAGCCCACTCCCTCTCATTGAGAGGAGGCCTGTGTCCCAGCAGTGGGAACATTATATGCTGATTAACTTATACTTATGCTAACTGTGATAATTAGGTAGGTAAGAAATAACATTTTGTTTTTTGTGTGTCTAGATGTCAGAATGGATACATTCTGGACTCCAACAGTACCTAACGACACCCTACTGTTACAGCCCGATTCAACCTTTAAGTCCTTCACCGTTTTGAGAATAATTATTAATATGACTATAAATATTTTCATTACGTCATGCGAATTAGAGCGAACTGTGCTCTCCGACACCAAAAAACGACAAGACTGTGAGAATTAGTAAATTCCCGGAAATCGACAGTCAAGCTAGGGAATGAGGATATATTATGACATGAGTCACAAAAACAACCGAATTATGTTAAAAACTCAGTTTCTATTAACTTTAACAATAAACATAATATTTACAAACTTCTAATACTAAATAAACTACAAATTATTAAAATAAAAATATAATATCCTATACTAATTTAAACTATTAAAAAACTAAAATATTGCGTCGAAAAATTCCTCCACATCGCTGTCGACTGGTAATGTACCCAAGAGACTGGCGACATTCTCACTCACAACCCCCTTTGGAGCCGTAACCTAGCTGCAGGGGCTGAAATTTTTCCCAAACAACCTCACCATAAAAATTACAACAAATTTTGGCTGCCATACGACGGTAAGTAGTGGGCACTACTTACCGTCGTATGGCAATGGGACAAATGCCGCCATCTTTCTTACGCAGGGCGCATAAATTGGCCCCGTACAGAACGTCGATGACGGCCTCGTTCACCTTGCCGGAGAGCATAAGGTTAATCAGAGCCGTTCCGGAAGGAGCAAACGGCTGTGACCAACTCTCTGTATGGTGAGGCAGTGGTTATCAGGATCAGGGGGGTCGGGAAAAGAAAGGCCATCCGCTGCGGCAGGGTGTTTGCTCTCCAGAGCAGTGAGTGTTTCAGGAGAACACGGTGCCGGTGAACGACATGAAACAGTTACGAAGTTTTCTCATCCTCAGCGTCGCGACGATTTTTTGTTTACGTAGACTATTAATTAGACAGATATGTATATGGCCGTAGTGGAAGTGACTCGGTGCACTAAAGAGTCAACGTCATCAATCACCCTCATTGCGTAACACACTTTCAATAATAATCTGGAATCGTTTTTCATGAATTTTAATAATTCGTATTTACATCGTCGGTCGTCGTCAAAAGGTTCTACCTTTTGTACATAAATTTAATTGCATTCAAACATCTAGGACACAATTGTTGGTTGATTTATAATTTATTAACGTGAAACAGATGCAAAGTTTGCATTTATCAAGGAAGTAGGTACATTCAAGGTCATACTTGTCCACAAAATATGCATATCGGAAATTATCGATTGACCAGGAAAACATGAATGTACAAAGGTGATCGTCAAGCGACCAATCATTGAATATAACTTGTTTTGCAAATAGTAAAATCCAAGAGACGTCGCGTCAATGGAATTCTCAACAAGAGTGCAAGACAATCTGGTTTTATTGATGTATCGCATGTCGTAAATCACTTGTTAAGGTCATGTGTCTCCGGCAGTTGCATACGTACCTGCATACCTAGACTTAATTAACCGTATTTTGTATGCAGAAATTATTGTATGTATGTTAGAAATACATGCATACCTATGCATGTATTTCTAAATAGTTATTTAACTATCTAAATTGTTTTATTTCTAGTCAGTTTTAATCATGATCTGGGAGTTTGAGTAATGCGGCCTACCCAAATGTATTTTCTTTGGTATTGTTCGTCGAATCGTTGAGCTCCTTCAGTTCGAGTTGAGCTGCACGATTACTGACAAATGCGTGCACTGACTGGACAGGTCCACTCAATATGTGTGTTTCTTTCCTCAAAAGAAGATTTCAGACACCAATCTACATGGTCTTCACGTGATGTGACCAAGATTATGTCTGGACTTTGAAAGAGACTGTGAAGTCCGAGTTTATTTCGGCCTTTGTTCTCAGAGTAGTCAGATAAGAAGCGCGTCCTCATCAAGTTTTTTTATAATATTACGTGTCAAAGTGGTATCGATATAAGACCAAATAAACAATTTCATTTCATTTCCCATTTTCTTCTTTTCTTTTTCTTCTCCTCACACATCAGGTCCAGTTGAAAATCAGCGTCAAGCACTAGTTGTCTGGCATTTTTGCTGGGTACTCAATATAATGAAATAATTAATATACATAAGGCAACACACTGGCTACACTGGCGGGACAGAATTGATGGGCCTTTCATTAGGCACTGGGCAGCTAGGCATGTGCGTACTGGCGTACGTGTCGCCAATTAATTTAAGCTTTTTTTTTTTTTTGTACTAACAATAGTTTAAGATTTTACTAACACGGTAATATGGATCAATGGTCTGAAATAAATAAATTATTATTTCCTTTATTTCATTTACATACTTACAAATTATATTTTTAAATATTTTTATAAACAAAAAGATAAAAAAAACATTTAAAAATATAAAAAATAGTAGCCCACCGGTATCGGGAACAGGGTCCAAGCTACCGGCGGTCAGGGCTCCAGAGAGAGGAACCTCCTGACAATGCGAGCCGTGTCCAGAAGTACCGCTTTCTGAATCAAGCCCTTGATCCAGCTGCCCAACGAGAGCCTCCTCAGGTGTTGGTCGAGGCTCTTGGCTATTAACCCATTGGCTGACACGACTATCGGCACAATGATTGCTGAGTCCACATCCCACATGTCGACAACCTCGCGAGCCAAGTCAAGATACTTGATTTGTTTATCTTTCTCGGCTTTCACAAGGTTCTCATCATGCGGGACGGTTATGTCAACAATCATTGCGCGCCGCTCTGATCGATCCACCACCACTATATCAGGCTTATTGGCAACAATAGTCCTGTCAGTGATGATGGATCGATCCCAGTACAATGTGATATTTCCATTTTCGAGAACTGGGTCGGGCACATACCTGTAGTACGGGACCTCAGATTCCACAAGGCTGTATTTCAGAGCAAGTTGCTGATGGATTATCCTGGCTACAAGGTTGTGTCTATGCAAGTACTCTCCGTTAGCTAGACGAGAACACCCGGAGATAATATGCCTGATTGATTCTCCCGGCCGGTGGCATGCCCGACAGATGTCAACCGTGCCGTCTTTCACAATATATCTCCGGTAATTGTTCGTCATCATAACTTCGTCCATAATTGCACAGACAAAACCTTCGGTTTCTCCAAAGAGGTCACCGAAACGCAGCCAGGCTACGGACGCTAATAGATCTACATCGGGTCCATGTAGGGCCCGGTAAAAGCGTCCGTGAAGCTCCTTACTCTGCCATACTTCCATGCGATCATTAGTATCAAGCACTACTGGCTTGCGCCAGTTCTCTTTAGCCAAGGAGAGCGGGGTGAGGCCCTTGTCCACCGCGACTACATCTCGATGCATCCCCACGTCGGTTTCTAGGAAATATTCCCTGAGACTGCATATCTCGCGATTGTGGAGGGTCTTAGCGTTTAAAAAGCCTCGACCTCCACACTTTCGCGGGATATACAGCCTCATTACCGATGACCGTGGGTGATGCATTCGATTTGCAGTCAACAGCGTCCGGACCCTCCTATCCAGGGCCTCGAGTTCGGTCTGAGTCCATTTGAGTATGCCGAAAGAGTACATCAAAACCGGCATGACCCAACTATTGAAGGCGCGCACCTTGTTTCCGCCTGATAAAAGACTATTAAATACTTTTTTCAGACGGCCAAAGAAGCGCTCCTTCAACGATTGCTTCATGTCAGTAACATTGATGCCCAATGCTTCCGACATACCCAAATACTTGTAGGTTTCGGCTGCGGAGAGGGCTCTAAGGTTTGTGAAATCCGAGAGTTGGGTTCCCACGGATTCCACAATCTCCCCTCGCTTTACATGCATGACCGCACATTTGTCCACACCAAATTCCATCCTGATGGCGCTACTGAAAGTTTCAGTAATTTTCAGTAGCTTCATCAGTTGCAAATTGTTGGGGGCAAAGAGTTTTAGGTCATCCATGTAGAGGAGGTGAGATATAACCTGACCACCTCTCCTCAGCCGGTAGCCTAGACCTGAATCATCCAGCAGCGTGCTTAGAGGATTCAAGGCTAAGCAGAACCAAAGCGGACTCAAACTGTCGCCCTGGAATATGCCACGCTCGATCCTTATCGGCTCGCTATTCCTCTGGATATTTCGACATCCTGGATAGCGAAGGACCGTCCTCCATTGCCCCATACACGTCATTAGGAAGGTGCGCAGAGTTGTATCTACTTTATACAACTCCAGCACCCTCATGAGCCATGTATGTGGCACCGAGTCATAGGCCTTCTTATAATCTATCCAACATGTCGACAGATCCTTTCGGGAACGACGAACCTGTTGGCTAATGGCCATATCAATGAGGAGGAGCTCCTTAGTACCGCGGGACCCGTTCCTACATCCATTTTGAGAGACAGACATGATGGAGTTGCTGTCTATATGTTTATTAATTTTAGCTCTCAAAATGGATGTAAGAACTTTATAGATCGTTGGTAGACAAGTGATCGGTCTATAATTTTTGGGATCCGCGGTACTACCTGATTTATGGAGCAGGTGGGTTATTCCTGTCGTTATAAACTGGGGCAGCAACCCTGACTCTAAGGCTGACTGGAACTGGGCTGCCAAGGGGGCGTGCGACCTTTGGAACCACTTTATCCAAAAGTTGTGCGGCCCGTCCGGCCCTGGAGATTTCCAGTTAGGTAACGGACGGACTGCACGAGCAACATCTTGGGGGCAGATGGTAATAGCCCCCATTTCTGGTATTAGTTCGCACGCTCGCTCGATCTTCCCAGTCCAATCACCTTCGGTGTGACTGACAGGCGCCGACCAGATACTACGCCAAAAGAAACACATGGCATCATCATCCGGTAGGCACGTGTCAGCCACACTTTGGTCCGGTCGCTCCCAACCCCTATAAACCCACCTTTCATCGCTCTGGAAGGTGCGATTCTGAGTGTATCGCTCTACTCGCCGCTTATACCGACGAATACGGTTTGCCCATGCATACACTTTCTGCTTCAGGAAGTCGATACGCTCTGTGACGCGGGACAAATAATCTTGAGAACTAATATCAGTCCCCAAGAACGCCCGCCTCACAAAGCGCATCACTCTAGGGCGAGTATTGCCCTCTCTGAAGCAGATTAGTTTGCCGATGAGCGCTCTGGCCCCACCAATACGACGCTCAATTCTGCACTGCCAAGCTGGTATGGCTGGTTTCGGTCGTGTAGCTCTAGAGTCACTGTCAAATTTGACGTGAGCTACACGACATGCCGCTACAGCCGCGCAGTACAGAATTGAGTGAGTATCGGTGAGGTCTTCGCAGGCGTCAAAATGACTTGACAACTGCGCATCCAGAACCGCCACCAGCGCCCTATTTTTGTTATGCATGGGCAAACGAGGTAAGCGTGGTCTAAGTTCGGGCGACATGAACCGATATTCCCGAATCGCACCCTCCAAAGCATTCCTCAATTCCTCATTGCACTGGATACTTACATTTGTAGCCCTGTCATTACTCCCTTCGTCAGCATGGCTAGTATTAGACTGCGGTAGTACTGCAGCAGTCTGCGACTGGGGGGCGATGACATGGCTACTTTGCATTTCACTTCGCAGGCGATCAAGTACAGTGTCATCTAACATATGATTACGCTTGTCATCTAACATATGATTACGCTTGTCATCTAACATATGATTACGCTTGTCATCTAACATATGATTACGCTTGTCATCTAACATATGATTACGCTAAATTATTATTATTATTATAAGGAATTTCCTGTTGCTGAGAGCAAGCCAAGAAATACAATTTACAATTTAATCACAAGTGGATTATTTTTTTTGGAAATCGACATTTATAGTACCTACAAATTATTTGAAATCGTATTTATTTTTTTTTATTTTAAAGGAAGCTTTCAGCCTTATAATAACATATTTAAATAGCTGCGCCCCGCGGTTTCACCCGTATACGTACCGAATACCGGGATAAAGGTACCCTATGTGCTAATCCTGGTTATAAACTATCTGTGTGCCAAATTTTATCCGAATCCCTTCAGGAGTTTCTGCGTGAAACAGTATTATACATCCGTCCACTTAAACACTTTCCTGCTAATTTCTTACATCGGACTTTACACTTTCTATTTGATTTTTATTTGTTGATATCTGATGTATGTATCTGGTGTATTGTGTGTCTTAGTCTGTGCTAAATAAATGTATTTTCTTTATTTCTTTCCTTCGGGGGGATGATTGTTATCAATATCACCGGGGATTACAGGCGTGGTGTATATTACGTTATGATTGTTATCAATATCACTGAACATCTCTGCTTACCATGTTCGGAAGTGAAGCTGCGAAAAGCTAACAAACAATGAGAGGTTGTTGAGATGACTGCGTTTATGTGTTTTGTGTGTGTCATAAGCGATAAAAGTGTCTTCTTATAGATATAAATATAGCATACTGACAAGTTGTAATGTGCATGTGCACAGTACAGTTAACGCGGTCGTTAACTTATAGTGCATAATATCTATGTTGTTCTGTAAAAGTAACAGTTGGATTATATAGAGCGTCGCCTTTATATCACACTAGCTGCGCCCCGCCGTTTCACCCGCATAAGTTTCGATCCCGTGGGAATATCGGGATAAAAAGTATTTTATGTGTTATTCTAATGTATAAGCTACATTACTGTGAAGTTTCATCAAAATCCGTTACGTAGTTTTTGCGTGAAAGAGTAACAAACATCCGTCCCTCCTTACAAACTTCAACGTTTATAATATTAGTAGGACTAGCTGTGCCCGCGACTTTGTTCGCGTGCATGTCGGATAAATCAAAGATCATGAAAATCGGTTCAGCCGGTCTTGAGAATGGTTTAACGAACCCGACTTTGTTTTATTTATATAGAATATAGATATTCGTGAAACAGACAATTTTTAAAACTGGGCGTGTCATATGAATGCTGGGGTACTTTATACATTTGTCCTATACATAACGTCACACTGTAATCGCGAAAAAAAAAACAGCTGTTCCCTACATTTATATTCGTCTAACTCGTCAAAATGTAGGGAACAGCTGATTTTTTTTTTTCGAGATTTCTGGTTTGATCCCATAGTAAAAGTTGTTCATAATGATGAGTACAATGACCTCTTAAGAGATTGTTGGTGTTTTACCAATAACCCTGTATAACTTTATATAGAGCGTCGTTTTTATATTTCATATCTGTGCAGTCTATTTCTAGAACTGGTTGAACGGACGCCAGCACATCAAGTTACTACAATCTGTCAAATTTCTTTAATAGATTTTCAACTTTATCATTAAATTATTAAGGTTCAAGGTTGATTGGGAAAATTTGACAGTTTCGGGTAGCTTGACCTGCTGGCGTCTGTACCATATTAATGTGCCCGGGGCACTACATACATTTGTTCTATACACAGTGTAAATTGTAAGTATCGCATAGCTATGTATCCGAAGAGTTTATTGATCCTAGGTACATAGTGACTACGGACTTGATTTAGGGAAACCCTTGGGGGACTTCCGCGACGTTTGTATGTCATACGATTGTGTGTACGTATAATTATTATGAAGATGTATTAAAACACGGAAGACCCCGGCTGTCATTCGTAGATCTTTGACAGTCATATCATATCATTTATTCATTTGCAAACATGGGTAATTAGTATACATATAGATGTTTTATTTTTATAATAGTGCTCCATGTTCTACCGTCACGTGGGCATGCAAATCGTATTATAATTTTAAGTAACAATTAAGAAATGAATGATGAGAAGCCCAGAATTAGTCTTAGCAAAGGAGGATTGTGTTACCCAGTAACTGGGTTGTACACCTTTGACTAACCCTTCGAGGATAAGAGGCGTGATTTTATGGTACTGAATTAGATAATCATTTTCAATACTTCCATTCTTGAGTTCTAGAATAACTAATAATAAAAATGTGTAACGGGAGGTAAATGAAACCTGGAAAAGTACAAGTTTTGTTCCGAAAAACCACATTATGACATAATCCATAGTATGTTTACGCGCCTTTTCGTTTATCAAAGTGACATACATAAATCACGCCTCCTTCTTTCTTCCGTGAGGGTAGGCAGAAACTGCAGAAGGCCAGCTGCTACGATCCTTACAGACTCCTTTTGCCTCGTTTACGTTCATACATCTGAAGGCCAATTCTCGTAATTTTAAGAACGTTCACAGTCTGATCTCATTCTCAATCTGTCAAAAATACCTCTAATTTTCCTACATTAGATTTTTTTAATTTTTTTTTTTTTAGACGGCACGGTTGGCGCAGTGGTTAAGCGATTGACTGCTGCGCTGCGTGTCGCGGGTTCGATTCCCGCACGGAACAAATATTTGTATGACCTACATGTATTTGTTCCGAGTCTGGGTGTTTTTCTATCTATAATATGTATGTATTTACAAAAAAAAAAAAAATTGTATATAAGTAGTTTATCAGCCATCTTGTTACCATAACACAAGCATTAGGTTGCTTAGCTTGGGACGAATGGTGCTGTGTGAAAACCCAGGGATTTATTTATTTTATTTATTTATTTTACATTTTTGACAAGTTTTTGACATTGATTGTCGCTGAGATGAGATTGCGACTAGATTTTGAACATTTTTAATTATTGGCACATCCGGATAGACTGGAAGGCGATCCCAACAGTTGGGAAAAGGCTAGCCTGAGGATAATTGTATGTTTTCAGGTAGGTATTGGATTGGTAATAATTGATAGTCAAGAGTCTGAAGTTCAGTACAGCAGCCAGAGCAGCAAACAGAGCAGTCTGAGCAGCAGACAGTCAGCAGCAGCGGTCTGAGCAGTCTGAGTGCAGTGTTCATAACACTGCTATAATTGGGCACAGGTCTCATCCCAGATAATTTACATTCCATCCCCACTTAATAAGTTATCTACTTTAATTAATTGTATTCGAAGTTGATTTTTGAGTGACCATTTGTAACAAAAAGGTCCTAATAAGTTATTGGTTGCAATGAAAATTGAAATTTGTTAATTATGACATTACGTTTGTTGTTCCATAACTTGAATATTATCTCAAATTCTTAATTCAAATATATAGGTTCAACATACATGCACGCCGGTTGCGAATAGGTACTACGCAATCAAGTTGTTCGAAATAAATCGACTTTTCCCTGTGATCCGTAGACAATAAATAAACAATAAACTCATTGTTTTTATTTTATTTATAGTACTTGGAATAACCCTAAGTGGATTAGGAAGTGTGCAATTTCTATAATTATTGCTGGGAACCAATAATCACTATTTCTAGTCACAAAAGTTATTCTGTTTTATTCAATATTCATAAAACCTTCTATGTGTTGTATGAAAACTTGATTAATACATTTTTCCTTAACTGATAATTAGGTTGTTACCTATATTCCGATTGTTCCAACCATTGTTTTATATGTTCTGTTTCAAACACGTCCATTATATTAACACATCATATTTTTATATCGCACAAAAATGGGTTCAAAAATATTCAAACAAAAAGCATGTAATTAAACAAAAACCAATAAAAATAAAAAGCCACTTACCTAGAATCCGCATTTACAAAACATTCCCAGGACGTTTTTACTGCAATAAAATCAAATCCAAATCGATAACTCACACAGCACTATTAAAAAAACTTCAGCACTTAGCACTCAAATAAAACAAAACACACCACAAAAAATTGTTCGTAAACTTTCCGATCTGCGCGATAGGTGGCGTTGGCTCGCACGCGTGCAACTGAGCCGGCGGCCGGCGATACACTGACTGACTAGGTACTCTCCGACTTAAGGCTAAAACTTATATCCTGATAACAGGGTATTATTACAACTAAAATAAATGAATGGAGATGACCTGATGACTAAATTCGTTTCCTAGAATGCGATAACCAAGTGATTTATGCATGTGGATTATCATGTAAGGCAATTAGCCGCTACACATTGAGGAACATTGGTGCGGAAGGTAAAAGAACATGATAAGCCAGTGTTTTATAACTTTGGGGGATTTTATCATTGACTCATTGTATGTTTTAGGGACTCGTGGCCAAAAGGGTCGATCCAAGGTTAAGCTACGCTTCCCGAGGTTGATCCGTGGATGAGTGACCATCCATTACATATCGAGACCCCTCCGTGTCTCGTACAGCACGTTAATCCGTTGGTCCCGGCTGTCATTTGTAGATCTTTGACAGTTACCCTGTAACTGGGTTGTGAAGGTCAGATGTCGCTTCATGTAAAATACTGGTATTCAGCTGCATCCAGATAGAATAGAAGCCGACCCCAACATAGTTGGGAAAAGGCTAGGCAGATGATGATTGTATGTTTTAGGCAGGTATTGGATTGATAGATAATTAGTTAAAGAGTCTGAAGCTCAATTTGTGCCTAATTAGGTTTTTCCTCAGGTGAGTTTCAGGGCGTAGTCCAACGTATTTTCCACAATTTAATTTACCTAAGATGACTTTGGAGCCATTAAACATAACTAAACCCCACGCCTGTTTCCCCGAAACGGGTTAGGCAGTTGTATCTAACCTGCGTTCGCGATTTACTTGCCAAACGTGTAAACAAATATGAGTTATTGGAAAAATAACTTTAATTCCTACAAAATAAAGTTCAATTTACGATTAAACTTCAAACATTTATAAGACTTTTTAAATAATGCTAGTCCTGTGAAATCAACTTAATTACTACTGAAATAAAGTTGATATTTGTTTAACTTGAAATAACATCAATTGGAAACGTAAATTTGGATAGACCTTAACTAGTTTAGTACACTATATTACAAATATTAATTGAGAAAATAAACAAGATGACTAAGATAAGTCGCAAAAAGCACAAAATCAACAACATACTTTTTTAAAAGAAACACATTAAAATTTATCTCACGTGGCTGCAGACGGCAATCCAATAAGTATATATTTAATAAAATTGTGAGAAAAGAAACTTAAAGTGATTTTCGGACGACGACTTCATTACTTTTAAACTTGACTTCAGAGGAAAATTGAGAAAATCAAATGATTAAAGTGTCTTAGAACAAAGTTTAGAAAATACGTTACTCTACATTACAGGGTGGCACGCCGCGCAACCGTTACCATAAATTCAGTACATGATTCTGAGCTCCCATGCGTTAAAATGATTCGTGGGATTTAAAAAAAAAATGTTGTTCACTTTTCTATGAAACAGATGAGATTTTTTTTTTGTTAACCGACGAACATTTTCTACGCTAGGGGGTCTAGAATCATGTGCTGAATTCACGGTTACAGTTAGCGTGTCGATGTTCCTGCCACCCTGTATATGCAGAGTAACGTATTTTTTATCTCGAATTTATTGCTAGTTTTTGTAGTTATGTCCTTTTCCTTCGTAAACAACAAAACATGAATAACTTTTAGTAGGTAGTAGTGGACAGATACATTATATCAGTGTAGCGTAAGCTTCTATTAAACCATAACACAAAATTTTTCTCTTTGCCAAAACATCACAGTAAGGCACAGCGAATATAACAAATATGCTTGCTTTTTCCGGGAATCGAACGCTGGGTACTCAATATAATGGAATAATATACTTAACGCATTTCCTGTTGCTGAAAGCAAAGCCAAGAAATAGAATTTAACGGGTTTTTATCTTGTTGATACAATAGCCATCACAAGTGGATTATTTTTTTCGGAAACCAAAAAATTATAGCACAAATTATTTGAAATCGTACTTATTTTTTTATTTTAAAGGAAGCTTTCAGCTTAAATAGCTGCGCCACACGGTTTCACCCGCATAAGTCTCGATCCCGTGAGAATATCGGGATAAAAGTATCCTATGTGCTAATCCTGGTTATAAACTATCTGTGTGCCAAATTTTATCCGAATCCGCTCAGGAGTTTTTGCTAAAAGAGTAATAAACATCCATCCACTTAAACACTTTCCTGCTATTTTCTTATATCGGATTTTACACTTTCTATTTGATTTTTATTTGTTGCTATCTGATGTATGTATCTGGTGTATTGTGTCTTTTAGTCTGTGCTAAATAAATGTATTTTCTTTCTTTTTTTCATTCATCCTCATAAACTTTCGCGTTTATAATATTATATAGTAAGATTTACAGGCAGAGGAGATTAGCTAATTACAAGCTTCCATAATATATTTAGGTATGTAACGTAATTTAACCGATACCAATTACGTTAACCGGCTGTACACACTCATGATAAAATTAATATTTTGATATTGCACGAGTCGAAAATCCTGGCTGTCATTCGTAGATCTTTGACAATTGTTACGGGTAGTCAGAAGCCCGAATGTCTGACAGCCAATATTTCCAAGGGGCAGGGGGTATATATTACAGCTGCATCCGGTTTGACTGGAAGCTGACCTCAACATAGTTTGGAAAAGCCTTGGCATATGATGAGTCTGTTATGATGAGGTATATACTTGTTCTCCTCAAAGAATTTTCTCATGTAGGTCGGGACAGGATAAGGTAGGTACAGGCAAATTGGTTATATTGTTATGTGTATGTTTGTGTATTCTATTTCTAACCATTTCAACACATTACTGTTTGTTCACATACCACATCTCATACAATTTTGCCCATTGTCCATTGAAAAAACAAAATTCCATTATTACATTTAATATTATTTTCTGCGTTGGCGTTGTCTGTACAGATGCCAGCAGGTCAAGTTACTACAATCGGTCAAATTTCTTTAATAAATTTTCAACTTTATCGCTAAAGCATTGAGGTTCAACATTGATTGGGAAAATTTGTCAGTTTCGTGTAGCTAGATGTGCTGGCGTCTACATTCGTGAACGGTTTTTACTATTAATATATTCTCAGTGCATTCCTAATTTTACTATGAACCTTTGGTATTCCGCACAACGTTTTCCTTAATAGTCAAGGGCTATTGATAAATAAAGCACGATTGTAAAACGACTTTTGTAATAAGTTGGGGGAGACCCAGAACCAAACTAGTGATATTTTCCTTACTTGTATCTACTTAATAATATACAATACCAATAGCATCACACCTGTTTGCCTCAGGGGGTTTGGTAGAGGCACGGTAATATTATCTATACAGTATTGTAACTTGGCCGTATCTTTGAAATAAATGCCTACAGCCGCGCGGTACGTAAACATACGATAGGGCTGCCCGCCTCCAGCATTTTAATTACATTTGCCTACTTTGTGTTCCATTTAGTTTTTTGATTGTAAATATACTTTTTTTATATAAGCAAATAAAATACTTTGTGAATTGAATAGGAAGTGTTCAATAAAAATGCATGTTGTTTTTTGATTGGTAGATTTAATTTAAAAAAACATGTTTATGTTTAAATAACAAATCGGTCTTATAAATTTGCGACCGAAAAATATTTGCGCCTCGACTGAGACGTACGAAATGCTTTATTATTAAATTTTAAAGAATAAAAATCCGCATTCTAATATAAAGCTTAATTAAAAATTGTTTGACGAATTCATGCAACCAAAAACAGCACAATATGTCCTACTCGTCATATTAAATATGTACTTGAACTTATTTTTGTGAGAAAATCGCGCAGTTAAAAAAACAACACACCGTCCGTTCGTCACTGCGGCACGGTCGCGACTGGTCGCGACTGTCTGCATGTCGAGCGCATGTCGAGATCGAGGCGCGTCGGCATAACTCGCGCTTCGTCCGTTTGTATGAAGTTGGAATACTGTATAGATAATATTACCGTGATAGAGGTGTCGCTACGTATAGTAAACCCACATTTCTCCAGTTATGTTTAATTAAGTCCCATGTAATGGGGGCAAGCCTATTGCTATCAACTCGGTACAAAACTGGACTCAGGGCTGCTACTGAGAAATTCCAGATAGAAAAACCCAATAACAACATGATGTGACAAAATGATTTTACTGATTTCCCACACAAAAACAGGACCCCGTGTTCAGTAGTAGTGCTTGTGACCAACGAGGTAGTCAAACTTCTAGTAATTATTTCAATTAAAACATTTACAGGCACTTTTAAAATTCAGAATTATGAAGCTCATAATTCTGCCCATTCCAAATCGTAGTAGGTTTCTATGAAGAAGAACGTCATCGCGCATCGTGTCAACGCCTGCTGTCGTGGGAAACCAGTAGGTACTATGGCTCTGTGAAGTGCATTCTGCCATATAAAGTGTAAAGTGTGCCATGTAAAGTATAAAGTGGAGCGATGGGAGTCTTGAGCGAAAACTACTATTTCTTTCTGTTTTTTTTTTTGTTGGGTAAGTATATGTAAATTGAATTCTTTCTTTTATCCGACTACGGCAAAGCCAAAGGAGGCAATTCTGTATGATTTATGCCTTAATTACATGACATATTTAGTAAATAGGGTTGTAGGAAAACCGAAACTGCTGTTATTTTGTTACTATGTCTTGTTTATATGTTTTTTAACTTTTGTTTTGACATAGGTACATGTTTTATATTATGCGTCATTACGAGTCGTAAGTAAACATATTTCCTGTACTTTATGGTTAAATAAAAATTAATCCATACAAAATTATACTTTTAAAATCTTAATGACTTGTTATATATATATATATATATTCTTTCTTTGTTGAGCGCTGTACCGATGCGTCGGATTGGCATGCACAGCTACGATTCGTAAGTAAACATATTTCCTGTACTTTATGGTTAAATAAAAATGAATCCATACAAAATTATACTTTTAAAATCTTAATGACTTGTTATGACTTGTTGCGTATTTTCTTTATTTCTTTCTTTGTTAACCGCTGTACCGATGCGTCGGATTGGCATGCACAGCTACGTCATTTATTTGCTCCTAATAATTACAGTCGCTCTAGATAGTATACATATACAAGGTGGCAGGGACATCGACATGTAACCTGTTGTCATGGATTCAGTACATGATTGTGGACACTGTTATTTACGTCAATCCATGGTATCAAGTTACGCGTCAATGTCCCTTCCCTCGTATACAGTAGCGCGATCCACCTCACGTATGCTCAAAATGCTTGTAGAGACTAACCCTGCCGATCGATTCTGTAACCATCTCACCGTGAAAACTTAGGTGAAGTGAGCTTAGAGTGAGCTGTCAATAGTGTCAATCCCTAGCATTAGTTGGAATGGCAGCTCACTCCACGCTCACTTCACCTAAGTTTTCACGGTGAGATGGTTACAGAATCGCACTGCTGCATTGGACTTGGTTACCTACTGATGAATGGAAGACTAAAATGTTTGAATGTTTGCGGTTCTGTGAGGAGACAGACTGATAAGATTAAGAGTAGCTTAATTTAGTATTAACTAACTATAACTCATCATAATCAGTTGTAATTATACATAATGTTCCCACTGCTGGGACACAGGCCTCCTCTCTGTGAGAGGGAGTGGGCCGTAATCCACCACGCGGGCCCAGCGCGGGTTGGTAGATGTCAGATGTCTTCGAAGTTTTGGTTCTAGGACATGCCGGTTTCCTCACAATGTTTTCCTTCACCGTTTTGAGAGCTGTGGTGATGAAATAATTTTCACCAAGTACTCGTAAGTCGCGGCCGTTATTACCAGGCCACCACTGTCTCAAAACGTCTAACTAACTAATAAATAAACAATACATGAAGAAAATGTCCAGAGGAATTATAGGATAAGACTGATTATAATATGGTTCTTCGAATGGGAGTCGCCAATATCAGAAAAAAATTACGTCGAATAAGATAAACATGAATGTTGCCTTTAATTAATCTAATTGGCCAGCTGCTGGTCTAATTGAAATATGTTTCCAGTGACCATATAATCACTTACAATTTAATTTAGTTAACGGTGATTAAGGGATTATTGCGGACAACAGCATCCTTCTTAGTATTAACAATATTAATGCCTTTTACGTAAATGCATGCATCCGTGCCTCGGAAAGCACGTTAAGCCGTTGGTCCCGGCTGTTATTCGTAGATCTTTGACAGTCGTTATGGATCGTCAGAAGCCCGAAAGTCTGACAACCAGTCTTACCAAGAGGTAACCCACAACCCACTTGTTACCCAATAAGTGGGTTGTGGAGGTCAGATAGGCAGTCGCTCCATGTAAAATACTGGTATTCAGCTGCATCCGGTTAGACTGGAAGCCGACCCCAACATAGTTGGGAAAAGGCTCGGCAGATGATGATGACGTAAATGCATGCAACGGGAGGTTGGCACTTTGGTCATCATCATCCACGGCCCAACTTCACCTTCTGCTGAGCATAGGCCCCCATTTTCTTGCGCAAATTCCCAAGTTCCTGTGACAGCCTCATCTAGGGTCTACTCGCGATTGTAACAAAATCGTCTGTTAGGCACTTTACTTTGTGTAAATTATTTTCATCACCACTTCTCTTAAAACGGTGAAAGAAAACATCGTGAGGAAACCGGCATGTCCTAGAACCAAAAATTCGAAGACATGTGACATCTACCAAACCGCTCTGGACCCGCGAGGTGGATTATAGTTCAGCCTACTCCCTCCCACAGAGAGGAGACCTGTGTCCCAGCATTATAATTATGCTGGTCATGCTATGTGATCATCAATATGTAGGTCATGAGTACCACTCATGACCATCACTACCCTATTCCTAATGTATTTGTGGCGGGCGCAGCATATTTTCTTCTTTCCTACAACTCGTATAGCTGCGCGTCACCTCAGTATTCAACCCCGTTCTAACACATCTTATCTGAGTGTTTCTTGAAGACCTACAATGGTCGTATGGAATGTTTTTTGGTGAAAGACGGTCTTAAAATGCCAGAATACCTTCATTCCTTGGTTATATATTATGAATAATGAGTCATCTCGAAGTTGTATATCGCAATATTGTTCATAAAGCAACATTCACAAATAGACGCGTTTATTCTATGATTCTTGAAGGCTAATAATTATGCGAAAAACAATAAATAAACATAGGACCCGAACTGCTGTTTATTATCTAGCTACAAGCTTCCATTTAGCTTACCTATACCTGCCTACATAGAATAGAATACCCACCGTTAAGACCTTGACCGCTAGACTGGCTGTGGTCATAGGTTTATTGAAGATTAAGAGGATTTCTCGAGCTCACTCTCGGGTTGCGTGGTCGGCGCCTTTGACCTTGGCTCGCACAATAGGTTCAAGGCTCAGAATGAACGTATTACAGGATTACAAAGATGGTAGATGCCATAGATTTTTATTTATTTATTCAGGTTCCAGTACATAGTATGTAGTTTGCATTATCTACACATTTGGAATGAAGATACTACGCTAAGCGTTTTTGGCATACATTTTATCATAATAATAACAGTCGAAGGATTTTTTTAAATCTTGTAACAATACATAATGCACACACTACGATTAATTAATTTATGTAGGTAGCTACTAGCTACTTACCCTAGTTTATAATTTTTTGCCCATATTCCTTTATGGGGTAAAGTTTTTCTTCGATATCGTTAGAGCATATCCGAAACACAAATACCCGAAACAACTATCCAAATACTATGCAAATATAGTTTCATTCGCTAAAAGCTTATATTCTCCGCAAAATTTTCTCAAAAATACTACTAAATTAGCATAGACACTAGCTTTACCAATGAGCTGTAATAAAATTATAGCAATAAACGCAATGCAGTTTTCATAACGAAATATAAAAGGCAGTCTAATAGTACCTAACTTTCAAGTACAGTTCGGCATAACCCTGAATAGAGGTGCACAAGGGCCCTTGAGAATATAGATAATATCGATAAAATGCTCATTATCGACATATCTATCGCGTTCGGACACGTGACTGTAATGGGTCAAATGCTGTCGAACTGAACTTGATTATACTTAGAGGTAGTTAGCAGGTGTTAGGAGTAATTATAGGGTTAATGTGAGTTGCAAGTGGGACATACGATAGTAGAGCCCGTCCCATGAAAGAAGTACTACGGCAATAAGTGGAACTAATTATTGTTACTCGCAGAACAGATTTTATTTATTTATTTTATTTATTTATTTATTCCCAAATTTCGTAAGTAACACCTTAACAGCTATAACGCCAATGCGATGTTACTACCCAAACATTCAATTATAAAAAAAAAACATAATTACAATTAAAAATACAATCCTATTTACATTAAAACAATTAAAAATACAATCAAAATTACAATACAAAAAACATAATTAGAAATATAATTACAAATACCATTAAATCTATTAAAATACTCGTACACTTAATATCACTTCTCAACATTTTCAATGCACTTCAATGCTACTCCTGTGAACTTCATCAGGCTGCAGTGAAATATATCTACCTCAATTGAAACCAAATTTAATAATCTTATGGCGCGTGACAAAGGGGCAAACTTGTTCAGGTTGTTGAGATGGCTGATGGAGCCGTAGGGTTCTGGAGTGGCGACCGCGTACCGGAAGACGCCTCCCGCAAGGTGGACCGACGACCTTGTGAAGGCCGCAGGAACCCGTTGGATGCGAGAAGCACAGAACCGGTCGAAGTGGAGGTGCTTAGGGGGAGGCCTATGTCCAGCAGTGGACGTCTTTCGGCTGAAATGATGATGACGATGATGAATTATTATTATATAATGTTGTTCAGTAGCAGGGTTTACACAATTAAACACGAACTATAATTCACACTCAAGTCTGTATTTAGGCAGAGCAACTTCCTTATCACTATTTCACAATATCATCACCGTTAGAAAAGATTTGCCTCCCTTTTTGTACACTTTCCCGCCATATTCAAATCAACTGTCAGTTCATTACTCAATATGTTATGAATACTAAATGATTGTTATAAAAATCAAATAAGTGACTTATTATGGGAAAATAAATACAAAGAATATTATTTAGATATTATTGAGAAGATTTGAAAGTAATTTAGGAATAATTAAGCATCTACTACGTCATAACCGTCGAGTATCTATTTGGTACTTATTAACACGTTCGCGTGAGCAACCTCTTTTCTGAATACTGGTACTGAGGCGCACCTTTTTCCCATACAAAGTTAAGCAACGTCTAAAGACGTCCCGCCGTAATACGTACGTCTTAGAACTGTGTTATGTGGCGCAACGTTATTTCACGTCCGACGTCATAGGAATTTGCCCATAAAATAGACGTCCAAAGACGTTCCGTCAAAATAAATATGACAATCTAGAGGCCGTCATATGACGTTGCGCCATTTCATAATTATATCAACACGACGTTGTAAGACGTTGCTCACGCGAACATGTTAACAATAGTTACAAACCTTTCTACAACAACCCTCCTATCTCACACACCTTTCTCTATTTATGATTGTGCATTTTATTAACCAATGTTCGTAATATGAAGTTGAGATAAATAAAGATTTATGCCTCCGTCGCATGCTTGTAGCGCCGTGTCTGTGGAACTTATTTCGTGGGACGGATTCTACATAAATCCAACTAGGTAACAATAGAGTTCTTTGTGTAGAAACTAGTCTTGGAAAGTACTAATGTCTGCCAGAGGGTATTTTAGTGCCGGTGTAATTATAAGCGCGCCAACTTTTGTCCCCAACTTTGCTCGTGTCAATCAATCATCCTACTCAGCCTATCGCAGTCCACTGCTGGACATAGACCTCTCCCAGGCTGCGCCACAATACCCTGTCCTCCGCCTTCCACATCCAGTCTGCCCCAGCCACCTTCTTAAGGTCGTCGGTCCATCTAGCTGGGGAGCGTCCCACACTACGCTTGCCGATACGCGGTCTCCGCTCCAGGACTCGTTTGCTCCACGGGCCACAGTTCGCCCGCGTGGCGATATTATTTAATAATGTTTATTTATATTTAGTTGATATTTTTTTTTATTATTTAATATACATCTAATTAATATTTTATTAACATTTAATCGATATTTAATTCATATTTAATTAATATTAAATTCTTATGAGTATGAATGATACCAGCTTTGTTTCTTGGATGACAACGCTCTGTGACAGACGGACGGACTGAACGCGGAGCCTTAGTAATAAGGTCCCAATGGCATTGATGTGTACGGAACCCTAAAAAAGTATCATTGAATTGGCATTCAGCGCCAGCGCTTATTCTAACCGAAGCGCACTGTAGTTACAACTATTTTAAACATTTACGTTGAAAGCAAAAATTGTTGGCAGAGCAAAGTAATAGGCGTTTGGTAAAACTATTTCGTTTTGTCGGTATTTCCAGCTGCAACCGTTGCCAATTGTCATTCAGCGTCGTGAATTCCTATAATACAGTTTCCAACGTTTTTAACGACAGCTAGGTATACTATAGTGAATGGAAGTCAATATAGAGCCGGCTATAATACAAACGGGTGTAAAAAGACACTTAACGAAGCTGAGGGTCACTTGTACTCCCCGTCATTGTAATATTTTTTTTGTACTGGACCATACCTGGGAACCAGGAGGTGAAATATTGAAGGTCAAAATTCCAACTTTTACTGACGTTTTTTTACGAAACTAGTTTTTAATTAAAACACAACTTTTAAGTACCCTCAAGACCCATGTAGCATTGCATATGGCAATAAACGCAATGTTTTGCGTGTGTTACGTTGCGCACTACCGTACACAGCGATTTTTCACACCAAAAATGAAAGTCGTTTCCCAGCAATTATTTTTGGACAAAGTAACTTAGTTTGATGTACAGAATGTGTAGTTGACGGCTATGTACTTCTTTGGTCTAGTGATAGCAAGTGCTACTGCTAAGCATGGGGATTCAATTCTTATGTCAGGCAAAGTCTTATTGAGTTTTTCCACCAAGAATTTCTCAGAAGCAGCCCGGAGTATGATTTGTGCTCGGTTAATTACAAACCGAATAAGTTTGAGGGATATAGCTAATCCATTGCTTCATATGTTCAAAAAAATTGTCTGCTCAACAACGTAAATAACGCAATTAAAGTTGTTGAACTGTCAAAATTAAAGCCATTCCTACTGACACAATTACACCACCTGGTCCAAGTCTGGATTTGTGCCCGATGATGACAATAGGCTCGTCCTTTATTACATGGGACTTAAACACAACTGGTGAAATGTGGGTCGAGGTGGTCTACAGATATGTCTGCCTAACTAGCTAATATGTAAGCTGTCACGCCGTTTATATCTGAAGGCTTTTAACCAGCCACGGCATGTAACCATGAATTCAGCACAAGATTCTAGACCCCCTAGCGTAGAAAATTTTTGTCGGTAAACAAAAAAAAAATCTCGGCTTTTTTTTTTTTAATGTTATAAACTAGTGCTTGACTGCGATCCCGCCTGATGGAAAGCAGTGATGCAATCGTAGATGGTGAAGCGCACTAATTTATTATGAGCCTATTCACTCTAGCCTTGTATTCAAGGCTAAAGTGAATAGGCTCATAATAAATTATGATCCGGTCTTCCCATCCGATTATAATTTAAGTGTCTTCACTTAAATTATAATCAGACGGGAAGACCGCTGCAGGCAAATTGTTCCAGTCCTTCGATGTACGCGGTATAAACGACGAGGCGAAACGCTTCGTCCGGATCGTAGCGGTGTCAACAAAGTCAGGGTGGAAATTCGCCGTGCGAATCATTAATATTTCTAGTATTTTTTTATTTTTTTTTGCTTGAGCATAGTTTACATCAATTTGTTGGTATATTGGCGTGGCTAGTTGACATATGGCAAATACGCCACTTCTTCTTCCCAGCGAAAGCGGTGTGTGGTGAAGGGCGGGCGTTTTGGAGGTCTGTCTTTTGTAATTTTGACGTTCGAAAAGTGCTGATTCTCAGCCTAATTTGAATAAATGACTTTTGATTTTAACCTTTCGGGGAAAAATGGACGTGATGTGATGTTATGAAATGTTATACTTTTGTTCACAATCGATTGATAAACTCAGACAGCAGAAAATGTCTATAAAGCCTAAAATTTCTGTGTAAACACAAAGCAAAACTACAACAACCTTAATTAATGAATTTCTTTCTAGACCCAGGTATTTGCAAAGTCAAAACGCCAAATACTGGCCTCGAAACTAAAGTAAAGTCAACATGGTACGTTTAGAAGCATTTCACGTACAAAAACATTTTCAAAAGCTCGACTCAGCTATAATAACAGTGTCAACGACCTCTTTACATGAGGAGCAAATGTACAGTACATTTGGGGAAAATAATTGTCTGGCAAGGTGACACTCTACGTCAAACTGCCGTTTTATATCCATTTATACAACTGTCAAAGACTGACAGTTGTGATTTGAATTTAAGGACAATGTAGGTGCAGCGTTTATCATAAATGTGTGGTCATGTATAAGCTGAACAACTTTATCTACGAGACCAACATCGTAATTGTGAAAAAAATAGTACTCAAAATCAAAATCAAAAGTCTTTTATTCAAATTAGGCTGAGAATCAGCACTTTTCGAACGTCAAAATTACAAAAGACAGTCCCCCAAAAACGCCCGCCCTTCACCACTTTCTAGTGCTATCGCTGGGAGGAAGAAGTGGCGCAACAAACTCCCCAGCAGCACAGCTGTCTATTCAGTTAGAAAATTGACTGTATACAATACTAGGTACCTATGTTAAGTAATTAACATTACAAGACACAGAACATAAAATTAAATTATTTGCCATATGTCAGCTAGCCACGCCAATATACCAACAAATATAATAAAAAACTATACGTACTCAAGCTAAAAAATAATTAATTAAAATAAAAATGTAAATAAAAGCCTCCAGGCATAAAGGACGTGACAGCTTACATATTTATGCATTGCTGGGTTCTGGATTGAAGTCACAAATGATAAACTAGGACCATCGAAGTAAAATAAATAAATAAGTTAATACTAATAACAAAATTCTGGAGAAAGAAAACAAACATTGTCTTGCGTTAACTAAGGCAACCAACTATTCTTATCGTGTAAGTAGTCGTTGATGGAATAGTATGCTTTTGAACAAAGGTTGGATTTTACTTGAGCTTTAAACGCATTGAAAGGCAAGTCTAGCAAAGAAGAGGGTATCTTGTTATAAAAGGTTATACTAAGCCCAACAAATGAGTTATGAACCTTATGAAGCCGGTGAAAGGGGCACGTAGTTTGTCCTTATTTCTAGTGTATACTCCGCTGTCACATACATACATTTAGTTCGAGTAGGTATTGGCGTTTTGTACGGGATTCACAGCTGATTATTTTTTCGCGATTACGATGTTGGTCCCGTAGAGAAATTTGTACAATTTGATCGTATGTACAGACGCCAGCAGGTCAAGCTACCCAAAACTGTCAAATTTTCCCAAACAACCTTGAACCTTAATGCTTCAACGAGTTGAAAATCTATTAAAGAAATTTGACAGATTGTAGTAACTTGATGTGCTGGCGTCCGTACTACACACTTCCTACTTCCTACTATAATAATATTATAAACTTAAAAGCTTGTATGGATGGATGGATGGATGTTTGTTACTCTTTCACGCAAAAGCTGCTGAACGGATTTGGATAAAATTTGGCACACGGATGGTTTCTAACCAGGATTAACATATATGATACTTTTCATCCCGATGTTCTCACGGGATCGAAACTTATGCGGGTGAAACCGCGGGGCACAGCTAGTAGGTAATAAGTAACACAGGCTGGTGTCCGCAACTCCACGTCAATGCGCGTATTTTGCGCGCCCTTAAATATGACCACACATTTCTGAAACACGCTGCAAGTTGATAGCCAATTTGCTGAACAATTTATTTAGCTGACTTAACATTGCTTTAGATAACATGTAACATAATAATATAGGTATTAAATATCACCTAATTTGTTTTAGGAACCTAAGAATTTTCTATTTAATAGAAAACTCATGTATTGTGAGGTAACATAAAACAGGTAATATCCTAAATTATTACTCTTTCACGCAAAAACTACTGAATGGATTTGGATGAAATTTGGCACACAGATAGTTTATAAACAGGAATATTTATAGGATACTTTTCATCCCGATGTTCCCACGGGATCAAAACTTATGCGGGTGAAACCGCGGGGCGCAACTAGTATAACATAACAACATGCCTTTACTCCCCGAAGGGTTAGACAGAGGTGTACCTATACCTAGTAATTATACCTATAGTAGTATGAATGTCAGTTAATGGTATTGTGGTAATGCTTGTGATAGGATTTGACATCATAACCAGCCTATAACGTTCCCACTGCTGGAACCCAGGCCTCCTGTCAGTGAGAGGGAGTGGGCCCTAATCTACCACGCGGGCCCAGTGCGGGTTGGTAGATGCCACATGTCTTCGATTTTTTTGGTTCTAGGACATGCCGGTTTCCTCACGATTTTCTTTGCCGTTTTCAGAGCAGTGGTGATGAAATAATTTAAACAAAGTAAAGCGCCTGACTGGGTTCGAACCTACGACACCCATTACCACTGGGCCACCAATGCTCATAGGATTTGTACCTAAGAGAAATAATTGGTACAGTGCTACGAGGATCTTGTCGTCCTTGAATGACATTGACAGGAGGCTATTGTTGGTGAACATTAATGAGAATATATTGAAAAAACCAGATGGCAGCGGCGTTAGTTCTAATTTTGGCCACGCGCCAAAAGATCCTTCTACAGATGTAGAATTTAGCTGTCTATTTATACCAACAAACAAGTGGATTTAGGTTGATGCCGATTTAGATGACTCACACCTGATAAAGCGCGTCGGAGCGTATCGGCGCGAGCTGAAGCGCGTTTTGCACCAAAAAAATGTCAAGGACGATGGTCCTCCCACGCTCCTCTTTCTGGATTCTAACTACCTTTTTTTACCCGGCCATTGATCACAAGATAAATTAACCTACAAATTATAAAGCAGCCAATGACATTTAAAAAGTCTATCCGAAGCTCGCACGGATGACTTTCACGCTGTCATGCGTAAAAAGCGGCTCCCTTACGAGCGAGCCACCAGCGCTGCAGCGCTTGAGTAATACACGAAACAGAATCATGAAAATAATTTTTGACAGGCCGGACTGTACAATCCAAAGAAACTAAGCAGAGGTAACTATAGGTACCCGTAAAAAGCAACATAACATAACACTACGCTTGTATTTTCCCGAGGATTAGGCAGAGATGTGCTATCACGGACTGTGTTCCGGTGAATCATCCTTAAGGCTATATCGCTTGCAGCCGTAAGTTTCATGAACTAAGGATTCGCTAAAATTATTTGTGGGCGGGGCTTGACTGCTCATGCGCACGTTACGTAGTTCAATGCATTTTGACAAATAAATGGTGGTGAACCATTTATTTGTTACCCATGGTTCATCCACATTTCGCTTGTTGTGTTTGAGTCCGATTTATTAGGGGGAGAGCCTAAATAAACAATCGTTTAGGACACTAACATAGCGTATAAGCACAATCCGTTACTGTCTCACTAATAACTTATAACTGCAATGTCTCTCATAGTACCGCGGTACTTAAAGTGCAAGCGGCTTACACAACTTAGACATGTGTTCAACGTGGCGCTCAAAGGAAGTAATTTAAGCCAACTTGAATATCTTAGCATGGTCTTAACTGTACAATTTGCGCTTAGAGGTGAAGACATACGGAGGATGGTGTTTGGAAACGATGCCTTTTGTACGATTTCTTTTTCAGTCTACTTGTACCTTGGTCTGGCTCTTTCGTGACCTCTCAATTGATACTTTTATCTATCCATACTAATCTATACTATAATATTATAAAGAGGTGAAATTGGTGAGTTTGTATGTAGGAGGATTAGATAAACTTAAAAAGGACGCTACGCTGTAACACGGCAGTCATTACACCAGCAGCTTAATTGCGTAACCATTTCCGGCAAATGATTGAGATTAATTGGTTTCGTTTCGATCGCTTTTTGTTTCATTTTACGATTTTCTTAAGCATATATCGTTCACTCTTTAGCGTTTCAAACCAACAGTTGTTGCTATTACATGATAGTGGAGTTACGCAATACGAAAATCGTAAAATGAAACAAAAAGCGATCGAAACGAAACCAATTAATCTGAATCATTTGCCGAAAATGTGTTGCGCAATTAGGCTGCAGGGGTCTCTGCACATAATGTGATCATAGTTGCATACTAAAGATAGACAAGGCTAGAGAATGGACCGACACGTCATGCGAGCGCAATCGCGTTAACCGCCAAATGTTTACGATTATGAACTTTGATAATACACATCAATACATGTCACGGTTTTATTAAGGTCTGGCGTATAAACCACGGCGTAGAAAAAAGCGTCTGTCAACAAGCTTCTATAGCGATCCATACAACACTGACGACCGTGCGAAATATAACTACAGACGGCGAATAAACCGTAGTTTTTCACGGCAAGAAAAACGTGTGTACAAAAGGCCTAAAGAGCATAGCTCTTAAGTTGATTAAGAATGGGTATTTATTGTCATCCTGTAATTATAGATAGTGGTCAAAGTAAACTCTCATCATTACTAATCTTCTGTAGGCGTATTCATATACAACTTGTCCCGGAATTAACGCACACCACCAGACACCCCAATTAGAATGTTATGTTATAATCATAATACATACACTGATTTTTTATTATTATGTAATAAACATTGTTTTTCTCATAAATTAGTTACACTGATTGTGGTAGAAAATTGTGGTCACATTACAAATCTACGCATGCAAACAGTCGCACTCGTTTAGGGGTCTAGCGCAGTAGGTACTTCATCTATTTTGGTTTGTTTTGACTGTACAACGGAAGTGAGACAGTAATTTACGTAGATTTAATTATTTTTGGGATAAAATATTACCTATATTAAAAATTACAGAAATCGATTCAGTAAACGATTCTGAACAAACTACTTTCATAATGTGCATTAATTCAGTTACACATTGTATATAGTCGGTCCAAAAGTATCTGATGAAAGTGTAAACAAACCCTGTTTATGGTAAGTTCTTACGCAATCAGTCACCAAAGGGAATTAGCTACATTCATCTGTGGATATAAAGAAGGTTTTTGAAGTTTAAATCTCACCACTTTTTTTAACAAACATTTTTGTTTGATAAAAACTGAGTTTATTAAATAACCTCAATTGTCAAAATGAAAAATATCTTTAAGGTACTTAATTTTAAAATAGAAGGTCTCATTTCTGGTTATGTCCGGTTTGGTGGTACTCAATTTGTGAATGGCATTACTAATTGGCTTCCACAGGTACGTTGTATGTTCCATCTGTTTACATTTTCATGAGTTACTTTTGGAACAGACCATATATACTGCCCTTATTAATACATTAATATTTAATATATCCATCCAGTGTTTATAGCATAGAGCTGGAAGTTTTATGAATTACTAGCTGCACCCTGCGGTTTCACCCGCATAAGTTTCGATCCCGTGAGAATATTGGGATAAAAAGTATATTATGTGGTAATCCTGGTTATAAACCATCTGTGTGCCAAATTTTATACGAATCCGTTCAGTAGTTTTTGCGTGAAAGAGTAACAAACATCCATCCATCCATCCATCCATCCAATCTTTCACGTTTATAATATTATATAAAATATAAATATAATTTTAGTAGGATAATATAATAAAATAATATAATATATAATATTAGTAGGAGTAGGATAGTAGGATAGGATAGTAGGATAGGATAGTAGGATAGCAAGTAGGATAGCTGAAATCGGACTCGACTGACTGGACTTTTACAAGTATATTTCAGAACTTAATTATTACTTGGTCAGTTTACTTAAAATATAAATATAATATAAGTAGGATGGACATCATTAACATGAAATTGATTAACTCCTGCAATTGATGACCGTAATGAACGTCATAGCCCGAGGCAATTCCGCAACGATTCGCGTCACGAGTTTTGTAATTAATTTACCATTCAGTTGGGTTATTCTGTTAACATTTAATTTCAATCTTTACCATAGACCAGTAAGTTTCAGTGCAAATAACCCATTCCACGACAATGAGAAATTATCCTTTCCGAAATATGTTGATATTATCATCGTCATCAGCACGATTTCACTCATTACTGAGCATAAGCCCCTCTTTTCTTGTGCCAATTCCCACGCTCATGTGCCAGCCTCATCCAGGTTCTACCCGCGATGGTAACAATGTCGTCCGCCCGTCTCGTTGCTGGACGACCGACTCTTCATCTTCCAGTTCTTGCACGCTATTCTGTCACTGCCTTACTCCTCCTATCACCACTGCGCCTTACCAGGTGTCCTGCCCAACTCCATTAACTCAAATATGGATAAATGCAATATTTTGTTATATTAGTTTTAGTTGTGTATAGCGCCGCGTGCCTAAATATTAGATATCCGTATTGGGTAATATATAGGATGACTGGAAATTAGTGATCGATAATTAAACACACGATTGTACTCATCATAATGTAGCGGTATCTACAACGCCACAAGCGAACAACGCGTCATACAGACGTCACGCAAATCCTGCATCTTGCAAGCAGAGTTTACCGCGCAATTAGCATATATACAAACTTTCCAACATCAATCGTTGGGCAATTGCCCGCCAAACACAACACCCATCTGGTCGGAAGATGAGAAGCGGGAGGCTCTTCTATAGAGGATGAGTGGTCTTTACACCCTGTTCCTCATACCTCTATAATAACAACCAACTTTCCCTAAGAAACGATTTTTTTAATTTACCAAGCGCATGACCCTAATCAGTGGAGAACAGAAGCAGTGTTGGCCAAGTGGTAACGGCCGCGACTTACGAGTTGTAGGTCGTACTTTGTGTAAATTATTTCATCACCACAAAAATTCGAAGACAAGTGACATCTGCCAACCCGCTCTGGGCCCGCGTTGGATTACGGGCCACTCCCTCTCACCGAGAGGAGGCCTGTGTCCCAGCAGTGGGAACATTATAGGCTGATTATGTATGACCCTAATCACCCCAAAAGAACCGCGCGCGCGGTCTCTACGATTGTTATTTGTTGACAGTTGTTTGTTATGATGAGTACAACCATGTGTTTAAGTATCGGTCACTAAATAACTGTCATCCTATATATTGCTGTTAATTTATTAAGACAGATCTGTAATAACGAGTAACAAAATTTTATTGCATGCACTTAATTTTGACATTAGACAATTAGACGTGGGTATGATCGATGGAGTCAGGCCAAGGACGGGCCAAAAAAAAACTGAATACACATTGGGCTAGCAACATTATCTACGTCACGGGAAGCGCCTGGACTAGAGATATATATTGTGGTAGGGACTGGAGGCCTAATCCGTGGTCATATTCAAGGGTACCTACAACTTCCTAAACTGAAAAAATAATCAGCTGTGTCATACATTTGGTTCGAGTAGGTTTTAAGTTTTGTATGGGGCAGCTGACTATTTTTTGGGGATTCCGATGTGATTCCCGCAGTGGGACACAATACAAGCTAACAGAACCACATAAAACAAATCACCAATAACATTTCAAACTAGTTCTGACAAGCAGAAGTAACATTATAAATGATATGATAAATCTTTCCATATTCGTAGAACAAGTAAACAGTTTGATGAATGCTTAGTCTTTTAGCTATAAATAATAGTGGGAGTCCAATCTCATTTACAATCAGCTTGTTTGTTCTAACTATTTGTTCTAACTGTCAAAACAACACCTTTGTCGAGTTTAAAATTTTGCTATTTTCATGCTACTATCCGAGTTCTTACTATTACTCTATCATATATATATCAAACAGGGTGACTTTTATTTCAGCATATTTATTTATTCATTGAATACTTCAAGCACATACACGTACAGGGCGGACTTGATGCCATAGGCATTTTCTACCAGTCAACCTTTGGGTGATGCAGAGACAAGCAGTGGTAGGTGCAATCATAAAAATTGAGGAATCGGTTTTTTTTAATATAAACTTATTACAACTATAAATTTAATAGATACCTCGTTACATATAAATATATTAAAAGTCACAATAGTGGGGCGTGTGGCTAAATAATAACATCCGCACGGGGCGAACGATCAGGCTAAGCTGCGCTTGCCGCGGTTGGTCCGTGGATGGGTGACCATCTTTACATACCAAGACCCTTCCGTGCCTCGGAAAGGACGTTAAGCCGTTGGTCCCGGCTGGCATTCGTGGATCTTTGACAGCCGTTACGGGTCGTCAGAAGCTCAAAAGCCTGACAACCAGTTCAGACTGGTTGTCACCCCTTGGTACCTATCAAGTTCACCGCCCGATCAGGACCAGGCCCGTGCCGGACGGCGCGTAAGTGTTCCACGCGCGCCTCCAAGAGATGTCAGCATAGTTTGATAGGGGCCCCCCCCCCTTAGGGCCGAAGCCTGCCGGGTCAGCGGGATTGTCCGAAAGGGTTACCGCTACCCCGGAACATAAAGGGCGAAGGAACGAACATGGGTGGGTTTTAGTCACTAAGAGTCTGACACTCCCTTCCGCTCCACCCAGAGCGGGAGGGGTCATTTGATGATTTACCACAAGAAAAAAAAAAGGGTTATCATGTTACCCAGTAACTGGGTTGTGGAGGTCAGGTACACAACTCAGTTACCGGGTAATACTATACTATTACCCAGTAACTGGGTTGTGTACGTCAGCGCACCATATACAATACTGGTACTCTACTGGATCCGGGTGGACTGGAAGCCGACTCCAATATAGTTGGGGAAAGGGCATAATACCTAATCATCGTCATCAAAATTCTCCTGCCCGTATTCCAATTTATTTGGTGTCGGTGCAACATGTCTATTTCTTCCATACTTCTCTATTAGTCGTCATCTCGGTAGTCACCCCCTCATAATAATACCTAATGTGACAAAATTATGCGTTTTTACAAACCTCTTTGGTGTAGGCGCAACTACATACTTAATCACTATTACAACATACTAAGTAACACACACACACACACACACACACACTGGGAGCATTCAGCGCCTTGCGTGTTCAATACAACAACGCGTTTAGGGTGTTGCTGGGGCTACCACGATTCTGCAGTGCATCGACGATGTTCGCGGAGGCGCACACTGATGGCTTTCATGCCCTAATAAGGAAGCAATGTGCGTCGCTGCTGCGTCGTGTTAGGTCCAGCAGCAACAGTTTATTAAGCGTGTTCGCGGACAGGTGGGACTCTCCACTGCTGCGCCACTGGATGCGCTTGCACACTGCCTTGTGAGCAGTGGACATTTCCTCCTCGTCATCTCGTTGCTTCTTCTGTGTTGTCACTGCTATCTTTATTGTCTGTTATGTGTTGTGTATTTTTTGAGATTTTGTTAGTATGTGTATTTTATTGTATGATTCGTTCTATGTTTTGTAAGTGTACCTATGGACAGAAAGTCTGAAATAAACGTTTATTATTATTATTATTATTATTATTATTAAGTAGGTACAGTAGGCCCCATGTCAGTGGTAGCAAACCAGCATAAGCTGCCCTCTTATTCTGTTGAAACTCCGTAAAAATACTTACGGAGTTTCAACACGTTTAGTACATATACTACGCTGAAGGACAAGTTAACACCGGCGTACAACTTTACTTACCATTAAAAACCGCAAAAAGTTGTGTTATCATAAATAGATTATTAGTCCTTTAAAACCTTGCAGTCATCTGAAATCTGGTATACTAAATCTGCTTACTTGATCAATCCTGAACCAATTATTCACTATAATTACCTGAAACAAAAAACACGCAAATAATTAATGCTCAATAATATTATACATATTTTTCAATTGTTTTGGGACTCCCAAAACAAAATGGTAACAAAATATTATATGGGTATAAGGCACCTGTCCCACTACCGACGAGGAAACGAGGAACCTATCAACGGTTTTCTCACTCTAGAAACGTACAAAAGATTGTAGCTCTTGTGTAAGTAAAATAAATTAACGAATATTATAAATGCGAAAGTAAGTTTGTTTGTTATGTTTTCACGCTAAAACAGCTGAACGGATTTGGCTGAAATTTGTCACACAGATGGACTACGGTCTGGGTAAGGACATAGGCTATTTTTCATTCTGGGTCGCAGGTAACAGCTAGTACATAATATGAATAGTTGATCGCCGACCGGTCACGCTTCCGGCGAGTACTCGTTAGTCGCAGCTACAAGAGATATCATAGAGAGTTCTGAACGTTCGCTTGGCGGACAGAACACTCGCTGAAGGTCTCGCACTAGGCATATACGCATACCAGCGAGTAATCATATACGCATACCAGCGAGTAATCATATACGCATACCAGCGAGTAATCGCTCCTCGCCATCGGCGTCGTGCGCTCACTGCTCGTTGTTCATCATAATCAGCCTATAATGTTCCCACTGCTGGGACACAGGCCTCCTCTCTTTGAGAGGGTGTGGGCCGTAATCCACCACATGTGCACAGTCCGGGTTGGTAGATGTCACATGTCTTCAAATGTTTGGTTCTAGGACATGCCGGTTTCTTCAAGATGTTTTCCTTCGCCGTTTTGAGAGGAGTGGTGATGGAAATAAATTACACAAAGTGACGCGCCTGCTCGTTGTTCGCTATCTCGTTTTTAAGTTGCTATCTCTACTCAATCAACCCAGCCTATTGCAGTCCACTGCTGGACATAGGCCTCTCCCAGGCTGCGCCACAACACCCTGTCCTCCGCTTTCCGCATCCAGTCTTTCCCAGCCACCTTCTTTAGGTTGTCCGTCCATCTAGCTGGGAGTCCCAAACTACGCTTGCCGATACGCGGTCTCCACTCCAGGACTCGTCTGCTCCACCGACCATCGGTCTTTCGACAAACATGGCCAGTCCACTTCCACTTAAGTTTGCAACTCGCTTCTCGTTATTCGCCGGTTGTGGGAGCGGTACTCAAAGCCTTTATATTTTCACATTTTAAACCTGTGTACCTATAAAAGCGCGGGTGTGTAAACAGTGTCAGCGGTTTCATTAACTCTCTCATAAAGACAAACATACTCAGCGCACAAAGCAGAGCGTAAACTTTAATAGCTGAAAATTTGCTTTTCATTTTTGACTGTCTACAGTAAACAGTCGGTGGTTATGGTGATTGAAGATATATTGTTATAAGCATGGCTGCTACTGACGCTTTTGCGTAAGTTACGTCATTACGGTGTCCAAAACGAAGCTCTCAACGTAATAATTTCTTATTTACATAATAGGGTCCAATGTGTTAATGTTAATGGTGTGAAATCTTCCGGGCTACCAGTTCAGTTAGGTGTTCCGCAGGCTCAATACTGGGTTCATTCTTGTTCTTAGTATATATCAATGATTTACCATTCCGTTTGAAGGGCATCTGTGACGTTGTACTGTTTGCAGATGATACCTCTCTTATTTTTAAAGTAGACAGGAATAGACAAGATTTCTACGACGTAAATAGTGCACTCTCAATAGTTACAGATTGGTTTACGTCAAATAACCTTTACACATTTCGTTCTCAATGCCAAGAAAACGAAATGTGTAAAGTTCACCTTACCGAATGTTAGAAATCTAGGACCCAACATCGTCTTAGATAAAGAGGTGTTTGAAACTGTAGGCTCGGCAATTTTTCTAGGACTAACAGTAGATACTAAACTTCAGTGGATACCTCATATATCAAGTCTAGCAGGAAGGCTCAGTTCGGCTGCCTACGCCGTCAGGAAAGTAAGACAATACACTGACGTTGATACAGCTTGTTTAGTCTATTTTAGTTATTTTCACAGCGTTATGTCCTACGGTAGAAAAAAGAAAGAAAATATATGTGTCAATTTACCAGCTAGGTGCCAGAGTTGCTCTAAGAGATTTTTTTTAAGATATTGGTATTCTTACGGTTGCATCATAATTCATCTACGCCAACATCATATTAGGCAAAATTTACACTTGTACACTAAAAACAGTGATATTCACACTGTTAACACTAGAAATAAGGACAAACTACGTGCCCCCTTTCACCGGCTTCATAAGGTTCATAACTCATTTGTTGGGCTTGGTATAACCGTCTATAAAAGATACCTACCCTCTTCTTTGCTAGACTTACCTTTTAATGCGTTTAAAGCTCAAGTAAAATCCAACCTTTGTTCAAAGGCATACTATTCCATCAACGACTACTTACACGATAAGAACAGTTGGTCGCCCTAATTAACTCAAGACAATGTCTATGTTCTTTCTCCAGAAATAGCTTACTGACAAGTTATTGTTATTAGTATTAACTTATTTATTTATTTTACTTCGATGGCCCTAGTTTATCATTGTGTGTGACTTCAAGTGACAGCTATGTGAACAGTACCCAGCAATGCACAAATATTATTAGCTTGAGTATGTATAGTTTTTATTATATTTGTTGGTATATTGGCGTGGCTAGCTGACATATGGCAAATAATTTAATTTTGTGTTCTGTGTCTTGTAAGGTTAATTACTTAACCTAGTATTGTATACAATCAAATATTTTATAACTGAACAGACAGCTGTGCTGCTGGGGAGTTTGTTGCACCATTTCTTCTTCCCAGCGATAGCACTAGGAAGTGATGAAGGGCGGGCGTTTGGGGGACTGTCTTTTGTAATTTTGACGTTCGTAAAGTGCTGATTCTCAGCTTAATTTGAATAAATGACTTTTGATTTTGATTGATTTTGACTCATCCATCTTTTACCTTTTAATCGCCTTTTACGACAACTGAGTTCGTAGAAGAGAAGTTATCAGGAATTAAGGATGTCTAGGCCATAAGACATCCTTTTAATGTCCTTAGCCGAAGCACAATGCCTTTAAAAAATATGTAACAACTCTTAAATGTATGTATTAGATTTTTTACAAAAAGAAAATCGTACCTAAAGAGTGGGTAGGTGGGTACGTGTGTGTACGGTGGGTATGCGTAAATCAGTAGTGATTCAAAACCAAAATATTTTATTTCACATAAACCAACATGGGCATTATGAAACGTCAGAAGCTAGGTGCACGGTTCCAATTGGTTGTTTCCTATAGAGAAGTGCCGGCAAGAAACTCCACGGTTACTCTTTTAAAAATAATTGACTTTTACAATGTTTAAATTACAGTAGGTATGGTTCATTTGTAAAGCCACGTACACATATACCTACTACCAAAGCTCTTAGTCGTCATAATATATGAAAATCTTTTCATGACAGACTATCACTAGTTCTGATAAAGATGATACACTGCTTCCAATCCGTTTTCTCAGAAAAAGTGGTTTAAGAAAGAGTTATATTTTTCATTCGTATTCGTAACACGTTTACAAAAGAACTGCAGACACTGGTATGCAGTGCACAAGCGTTCGAGCAAATACATATACATAATGCTACATATCAGCAATATATAAAACTTTTCCAGCATTTCGATTGTATACAGTTTGCAAACGTAGTGGCTATGAAAAAGACGTATTGCAAAAGTAATAGAGAAAATGTCACGACAAAACCGCAACTGCTTTCGTGTCCATGCATTTTTCTCATATTTTTCAGTAGTTTATGTATGTACACCTACTTACTTTTATTTGAGACAGGAAAATAATTCAGAAAATTGCCAGGAGTAAACTCTGAGTTCTATGGAAATATGAGAGTCTTGTGATATAAGAGCTAATAGTTCATTTTGCAATCTTATTCTGTGCAATGCATTGTTACTAATAAAATATCTTCAGTTTCTACCAATATAATATTTATAAATATTACAGTTACATAGTTGGCAGCATGTATAAAGGAGCATCTCCCTGCAGGGTGTAACCTTCCGTGGTCCACTTGGAAGTCTCTGAACCGTCTCCGGACACAAGTGGGAATATGTAAGTCCAATATAGTAAAGTGGAGCTACCTTGAAGGTACGGCAGTAAGGTGTGATTGTGGAGCTTTGTCACAAACCGTACTCCACCTCCTATCCTGCCCTCTGTGTCCCAAAACATGCAGTCAAAGTGATCTCTGAGCTGCCACCGACGACGCCGTGGAAGTGGAAAGTTTTGGGAAAACAAGATTTAAAATACAGTCGTGCCAGTGACACGAAGAAGAAGACGGCTGATATTTTTTTCTCGATTACGTTGTTGGTCCCATGTAGAAAGTGGTTCAATTTGATGGTTTGTACCACACCCTTGAATATGACCACACATTACTGACACACGCGCTGTTCCCCCTGCCTCGCGCCTTCGAAGAAAACAAGCCTGACATCATCCTATGTTGTATTATTTTGTTCACAATGAACTGTTCTACAACGGAACGATTTATTACATTATTTATTTTCGTATAAGTGGGTACCATTCTTCTTGAAAGTAATTTATGAAGGCAGTTGTATTTTTTGGCTATTTTTCACGCGTCAGCACTTGTCTGGGTTTTGAACGAATATTGTTTTGTTTATTATGATAATATTTATTACATGAAAATAATGGACCGAGATATTTTCGCAATAAATTCTGAATTATGTTACTAAAGTCGCTCATTTTTATGAAAGTTTATGATGTCATCTTAAAGAAAAGCAATTTTTACGACATTATCTTCGATTTTTTTTAATGGACTTAAAAGTTTATTCATCAAATCATCAAAAAGTAACAATACTATGTGACATATTCGGTGAGCCACAAATTAATTGTGTATTAACAACTTCAAATCATTAGAATTAAAAATACCTACAATATATTATTTTATTTCCGTAGCTTAGCACAGACTTTTACACGTCAAAATAAAATATGTTTTCAAACTAGATGAGTTCGGTGTTTCCTATCTGGTTACTCTGAGAACAAAGACCGCAACAAATAAATTAAAAAATAAATAAATAGAAGAAATCAGTACTGCGAAGCACTTTATACTCAGCGGAACTGCTAACGTCTATACTTTGATAACATTCCTAACAGGACAGAGTTTTCTCGAGTGACTATGGAATGCACTTCAATATGGATGACTCAGATCTCGCTACAACGTTGCGCACGTAGCCAACCTTTTCACCAAAAAAAAGAGAGGAAGATTGATTGATATTCCTAAATAATCAAGTAAACCTCAGCAAGATCTACATAAAAAGACCGCAAATAGAGATTGATTACATTTCAAAAAGGAAAAAAGGAAGGTACTCAAAAATGTTCACCTTACTCGAGTTGTGGTGGTGAATAAATGATTCGAGTGATCCTTCATTCTGTATCCCAGTCGGATCACTGTTTGTAGAATTATACATGGAGTTGGTAATAAAAATGGAGTGGTAAAAATAAAGACTAATGAACACTAATGACTATACCGTGTCCATTAGGCTAACCGTTTTTTGACAGCTGTCTTAGAACGTACATATTCCAGATTACGTGAAAGTTAACTTTAAAATGCGTAATAAAATTAATATATAAACTGCCGTGTCTTATTGAATTATCTTATTTATTGCTTCTTTCAGTCATTTTAATACAGTGCGTGTATCAATCAATGTATTGTGTGTTGCTGCAATCACTAGTTCCGTCTGTCAAAAAACGGTTTACCTAATGGACAGGGTACAGTGAACATGAGACATTTTCAATACCAGTGTTTCTCGGCTTAAGCATTTGTTGGTGAAAAGATTCTTTACGGAAAAGTGATTGTTTGCATCGATTTTTAGTTTGTATTAGTCGACTGTGTAATTTATTTTATAATTTATGTTATACGTATTTTGTACCGACCGTTTTTGTTATCTTTTTTGTTTTAAGTGTTTATCAGTGGCGTTCAATTGCATATTGTTTAGGACCACTGTAACAACATATTAGGTGTATAAGTTTCCCGAACAGAATAAAATAAAGGATGAAAGCTTCCTGATTCCTCAGCCGATGACCCTGCAACACCAAAGGGTCATCCAAAGCGTTAAGCGTCGAACTCGAGATTCTTTTTAGTAAGTTTGTAAGACGAAATGCTTCAAACATCGGTCGAGGCAGAATAAACAATCATTCAGCAACCAACCTGAGGTGTTGTATAACCGCTCTCGCCGCGCGCGGTACATAAAAAAAGTGCGGGAACGCCAGCTGTGCGAAAAAAAATGGCGCGCCGCCGCGCGCCAGATGGCCAAGCTCATAAAATGTTTTTATGGTGACTCATTGTTATCACGAATCGCCTCGAGTAATGTTTTTGTTCAAGCTTATGAATGACTCTTTCAAGTGGTGTCAAGTGTTTGTTAACATTTAGTTTCTATTTTGTTATTATTAGCGGTAAACATTGACTATAGTTGAAAAAATCATTATTTGAACTTTAAAAAGATTATTTTTAAAATCTAATTGGTAATATATATATTTTATGACTTTTAATTGTGGAAGGGTTCTATCTACATACGATAAAATAAAAAAAAACATACTTCATAGAAAAAAAAAACTTATTTTCAGGCGTATTACTAGCACGAAACATTTGCTGACGGTAAATAATTTTTCACCCAAATATAATAATTTATTACAACTAAACCCTTTCACATAAACTAAAAATATTGTTACTATCCGAAAGCTAAGTTCCTATTGTCACATATGTGTAAATCTTATGTTGATAGGTTTATCTAATGCAGAAAAATATGGGATTGATTGAAGGAATCCCCACTTACGTAAAAACGCACTTAACATTTCCTAGTTTTTTTTGTTCGGTGAAGTTTGAGTAAAAAAAGTACATCATATGTAACTATTTTCTACAAGAAATGCCCTTTCCAATGATGTATCACACTTGTTATTCAATAGCCATAAAAAAAAATACAAGTAAAGAAATATCACAAATCGGGAGAATGGACAAAACACGTGTGCCATAAAGCCGGAGTTACATGTAGTGCACATCCGCACATCATCATTATTTTTATTCAGCTCGATTTTTGGCAACTATTAACCAATTGCTACCAGTAATCCTATAAAAGTAAAAAAATAATAAAAACAAATAAAAAAATAAAATAAAAAAATAAAATAAAAAAATAAATAAAAATATAAATTATGCCCCAATACAACAGCCAAAAAGCATACAATCCAACAGGGATTGGGACCTAATATTTTTTTTTTTTTTTTTTTTTAATTTGTTTTTATTATTTTCTTATAAGAAAAAAAAACGTAATAAAAATATATAAAAATAATTTAATTTCATAAATGTCGACCGACACAAAATTCCTTGTATACCAAGCTTTATCGGTGGGCGGCCATTTTTTTTTGTTTACGTATTTGTTTTGAGGACCCACTTGAAATAAAAAATCTAATCTTAACTTAAATTTAGTACCTTTTGTATATTTTTTTACTGAAAACTATTATCGAGTAAACATTCAATGCGATAGTTATGACTTTTTACACAGAACTGGTCTCACAATTTAATAAATTACGATAGCATTCTGACAAAATTCTAGTGCTGTTACAAGTGCACTGCAAACCACACAGAAATAGAAATATACTTACGCTCAGGTTAAAATCCGATTGCACACACATAAACTATATTCTAATTATCCAATAAATCAGTAATTCACTCAAAAATACACACCAACAATCGAAAATATCTAAAAACTTGCACGGAACAAAACAAAACACTACCGCATAACGCTCGAGAACCAACGACTGACTTTGACATTATTTTTTAAATCCGAATGAACCATTATAGAACTATTGTCGTATTTTTGGCATGAAGAAACTTATTTAGATTCGAGTAGAAAAGAGAAAAGGTATTAAAACATCGTGTGTTAGAAAGAAACCGATATATTATGAAGTCGTATCGTACCGGAAGTAAAAAAGGGACATTTGTCCCTTTGGGCGCTTTACGGTATAAAAAAAAAAGGGACAAAAGTCACTTTGCGCGCTTTACAGGATAAGTGTCTTTAACAAATGCTCTACACACACCGATAGCGGCTGCCAAAATGGCGTCGTGTTCGTGAACGGGCGCCATCGGATGAGACTTGTCATCTCTTAACGGCCAGGGCTTATTTTCAATATACTCGTAACATTTTTTTAAAGGTTTCTTCATTTTATTTCTATATGTCGGAGAAGTCATTAGTACGGGAGCTACGTGACAACGAGGCGGAAGCGCTGTGACGTCATCGTTTCGACGGAGTCTAGATTAAAGTTTGCGCGGGCTAAACTCGCGATGTCGAATCGCAGGGAGCGCGCCACACCACACTACTCTGCTGGCAGCCGCGCGGACAACACTAGTCTAGAAACTGTCATACGACTCGTTGTGTTCAGTGTACCTTACTTAATAAAATTATTAGTGTGATTTCAAATACTTTCTTTGTTGTTCGCTACTCGACACTTCTCCACACATTATGTCCACTGGGGAAGATTCTCACTCTGATCGGCATCCTGAACCGATATCAGAACTGGGATACGAGCAAACAAACGAACACCGCAACGAGATCACGCCACTTTGTGAAAAAAATGGCGGGAGTGTTGACAACTGGCGGGTATTATTCGAAACGCAAAATTCAAATATGAAGGCCTTGATTGAAGCGCTAAGCAAGCCGCAACGTTCTACCCAGACTGTGAACCTACCCGAATTTGACCCAGACAAAACCGATGCAGATGCACGATCATGGTGTGCTACTTCAGACCTGTGTTTCGCCGATAACCCAATGGAAGGAGGTCAGCTGATCATCACCATTAGCAAGGCCCTCAAAGGATCAGCATCAGCGTGGTTATCCTCAGTGTCCTACCCCGGTATGACATGGCCGGACTTCAAAGAACTGTTTACTGCGAGATTTGTGAGCACGGAAACACCTGCGGGAACCCTGATAAAGTTAAGTGGCGACAAACCCAAAGAAAATGAAACTTTAGCTGCATACGGTAGTCGTGTTATGTCACTGTTATACAATCGCTGGAAGAATCTCACCATCGAACAGATTGTGGTGGCAACTACAGTCGCACACATTTCTCAGTTCGATTCAAGATTGCAAAGAATGGCTTTTACATCAGAATTAAACAATCGCCAGCGACTACAACAAGAATTGCAAGCTTTTACTTATTTGAAGCGCAAGTCAAGTGCAGTACCGGATCAGAAAACATTTGAAACCAAACGTATGAAGACATCTCAAACATCATCAATCAAATGTTTCCACTGTGGGAAAATGGGACATAGACTGGCCGATTGTTTTCATAAGCAGGAAGCAAAAGGCAAACCAACGAGAACACAAAATGTGCAAGCTTCGAGAACCAACGGCAAGCCTCAGCAGCAAGCCACTACTACCAGCTCCATCGTCTGCTACAAATGTGGAAAACAAGGACACATTTCCACCCGGTGCCCTAATGGAAGCGGCGGCGCCGAGGCAACACGCAGCGAGCGACGGGTCGACGTGTGCGTCGTTGATCCCCCGGCAGGAACTTTAAACCATCAAGGTCAGTTGTTCACATTTCATTATGATTCAGGTGCTGAGTGTTCGCTTATTAAAGAAAGTGTATCATGTAAATTTAGTGGTATACGTGAACAAAATGTAGTTACCTTAAAGGGCATTAGCCAGTCAAGTGTACTCAGCACTGTTCAGATTACTTGTATCGTTGAAATTGATAACAGTTTAATCGAGATTTTATTGCATGTTTTGCCCGATGTCTATTTGAGGAGTGATATTATGTTAGGCCGTGAAATACTGTTGCAAGGATTCAGTATTAGTATGACCGCGAGACATTTTAAAATATCCAAAGTTTACGACGTAAACAATTGTAATTTACAATTACCCTCGGTTGATTCAATGAGTACCGCCCCAACTTTAAAAGCTAATGACCAGCCCTCGATAAATAATTTTACCGTTATTGATACTGACGTTTCCTTTGAACATAAACCGGCGATTGTTTCTGTGTTGACTCGTTATTCGACCTATTTTATTACCGGTATGCCACAAACACGCGTAACAACGGGCGAGCTTGATATTCGTCTAATTGACCCTTGTTTGACCGTACAAAGACGACCTTATCGTCTTAGTGCGGAAGAAAGAAAAATAATGCGTGAGCGGGTAGATGAGTTATTGCGTTCAAATATTATTCGACCGAGTAATTCCCCGTTTGCGAGTCCAGCACTTTTAGTTAAGAAGCGTGATGGCTCGGATAGAATGTGCATCGATTATCGCGAACTAAATAACAACACTATACCTGACCGGTATCCATTGCCACTTATTTCAGACCAGATATCACGTTTGCATGGTGCACGATATTTTACGAAATTAGATTGTGCGTCAGGTTTTCATTTAATTCCAATTAAAACTGAGGAATCTATACAGCGTACTGCGTTTATAACACCTGACGGTCAGTACGAATATTTAACTATGCCGTTTGGACTTCGAAACGCGATATCGGTCTTTCAACGGGCTATTGTTAAGGCTCTAGGTAGTTTAGCTAATACTTACGTCATTGTTTACGTTGACGATGTTCTAATTATTTCAGAAACTATTGAAGTAGGTATTGAGAGACTTGATGTAGTTTTAGAGACGTTGACTAAGGCCGGGTTTTCATTAAATTTGAAAAAGTGCTCGTTTTTGAAAACGCAACTGGAATTTCTAGGGTATGAAATCAAGTCGGGTCAGATTAAACCTAATCGGAGAAAAGTAGAGGCACTGTCTACTCTACCTCCACCATCCACTGTAGCTCAGTTAAGGCAATTTATTGGCTTAGCGACGTACTTCAGACAGTTTGTGCCTAACTTTTCGCGTGTTATGGGCCCTCTCTATAAATTGACGTGTAATAAGGTGCCTTTTTCTTGGCGACAGCGCCACGAGGACATTAGAAAAGAAATCGTTTCTATTCTTACAAAACAGCCGGTTTTAATGATCTATGACCCTCAATACCCGGTAGAATTGCACACAGACGCTAGCTCTGATGGGTACGGTGCTATTTTATTCCAAATCGTAGAAGGTAAACGTAGAGTAGTGGCGTATTTTAGTAAGAGGACCACACCTGCGGAGTCGCGTTATCATAGTTATGAACTTGAGACCTTAGCGGTAGTTAATGCAATCAAACAATTTCGGCAGTATTTACACGGTAGAAAATTCACAGTTGTGACTGATTGCAATTCATTAAAATCATCTCGTAAAAAGATTGACTTGACACCGCGAGTCCACAGGTGGTGGGCCTATTTACAATGCTTTGATTTTGATGTCCTTTATAACAAGGGCAAAGATATGGCACACGCAGATTTCTTGTCACGAAATCATCCCCCATTTCCTGATCCTAAAGTTAATGCAGAGTCTAAGCCCAAGGAAGAGCTAAAGAAAATTGTTAACCTGACCGAACTCTCTGGTAATTGGCTACTCGCTGAACAAAAACGCGATCCTGAAATCTCTAAGCTCGTTTCTGATATAAATAACGGACAGTTAAATGACGATTTAACAAAAACATACGAGATTCGTAAAGGTATTCTCAATCGAAAAATTCAGCGTAACGGCCGAACTAAGTGTTTACCAATACTCCCTAGAGCGATCAGATGGTCGGTAGTGAGCAATGTGCATGAGTCACTCATTCATCTCGGTTATGATAAAACCTTAGAGAAGCTTTATGACGTCTATTGGTTCGAGGGAATGTCCCGTTACGTTAAGAAGTTTATTGACAATTGTGTTACGTGTAAGGTGGCGAAATCACACTCGGGTAAAGTACAAGCTCAATTACACCCAATACCCAAAGTAGGAACGCCTTGGCATACTATACACGTTGATGCGACGGGAAAATTAAGCGGTAAGAGCGATCGGAAAGAATACGTTTTCGTCATCATCGACGCGTTCACTAAATACGTCTTATTGTTTCACACAGTTAATATCGATTCTAAAAGTAGTATTAAGGCTGTAAAAGACGGCGTAGCATTATTTGGTACACCGACTCGAATAATCGCGGATCAAGGACGTTGCTTCGCTAGTAAAGAATTTAAAGAATTCTGCGATTCTAGTAACATCAATTTGCACTTAATCGCGACAGGATCTTCACGAGCGAATGGACAGGTAGAGCGTGTAATGTCTGTGTTAAAGTCGATGTTAACAACTATAGAGACAAAAGACCGTTCGTGGCAGGATGCGCTGGGCGAAGTCCAACTTGCAATTAATTGTACGGTTAACCGAACGACAAAAGCTAGTCCATTAGAACTGTTAATTGGCAAAATTGCGCGGCCACTATCATTGATGACAGCCGATGAGGTAGAACACGAGGTTGACTTAAATACCGTAAGAGATGATGCATTATGCAATATAGAAAAGTCAGCATCTTACGAAAAACGTAGGTTCGACCAGACTAAGGCAAAGCTCAATAAATTTTCGGTAGGAGACTTTGTTTTGATTATGAACGAGGAACGTAATCAAACAAAGTTAGATCCAAAATTTAAGGGACCGTTTGAGGTCGTAGAGGTTCTTGACGGTGATCGCTATAATTTAAAAGCACTTAACTCTAACCGTACGTACAAATACGCACATGATAGGTTGCGAAAAATGCCAGAAAATCAGAGTATAACTGACGAAATCGAGGTAGAGCAAAGTAGAAGTTGTAACAATGAGGAGAGTATTTAAGTTTGCATGATGATTGGACCGTACCAGAGGTTGTCGTGTAGCCGTAGCTCGATAGAAATCGGTATCTACTACTGAAGTAGTCCGTGAGTACGCGGTAAGCAGTCAACTCTGGCGGAGGTCGGGTTTGAGTGAAAACCATAGAGTCCAGGAGAGACTTGGCGCTCCCATAGGGGTTCGCATAAAGAAAAGATGAGTAACTGGAGGTTACTGGGCTATGCGTAGCCAGAGATCACATGCAGAGCTTAAGTGTGTTGATTTATTTGGTTCGATTGTGTCTTTGTGAGATAGCGCGATAAATGCGTAGTCGGTTGTACTTTGAATTTCCTGATTTTTTTTTTTTTTTTTTTTATAAGATGTTACTTTTCTGCTAAATTGTCATTGATTGTTAGTAATAAGGTTCCCTAGTTTAGTTCAAATTAAAGAAAGACTTCTGTCAAAGTTTAACTTTATTAAATTCTGATTAATCAGACACCCACAAACTGATTTTTACGGTTTGGGTCAGGACTGACCGAGCCATGTGATACTGTGCGATGAATATTGTTTCAGAGTAACACACAGAGACGCGTGTCACGTAGGATGGCCGTGTCGGAGAAGTCATTAGTACGGGAGCTACGTGACAACGAGGCGGAAGCGCTGTGACGTCATCGTTTCGACGGAGTCTAGATTAAAGTTTGCGCGGGCTAAACTCGCGATGTCGAATCGCAGGGAGCGCGCCACACCACACTACTCTGCTGGCAGCCGCGCGGACAACACTAGTCTAGAAACTGTCATACGACTCGTTGTGTTCAGTGTACCTTACTTAATAAAATTATTAGTGTGATTTCAAATACTTTCTTTGTTGTTCGCTACTCGACACTTCTCCACACATTATGTCCACTGGGGAAGATTCTCACTCTGATCGGCATCCTGAACCGATATATACATTGTTCTCACATATACATAGAAACAACAAGAATGTTGTATCCACGATTTTGTAATGTCTTGATTCAAAAGAGTGTCCTTGGAGTTTGTTGGCCGTTATTCTACATAGAAATCTACGTTATGGAATGGGCAACTAGATTCAATTTTATGACTAACTGACCGACTCTTTGACAATTCAAAAGTGCATGTAAATGGTTTAATTGAAATAAATGCTTTGAGTTTCAAATCATGAGCCTTCCATTCCTTCTTACTCCGTGTACCATTACTAATGTAAATAGGACCGGGGTTCCAGGTAGGCCTGATCTGTTCCCCTCTTTATTCACTAGGTGTGTTTTATCTGGGCGATTTCTTTTAATTAAACTTATTTGATGATGGTTTGGAGGTAAGGCAAAGGTTGCAACGTGTTTGATTTTGTAGGTGTGTATTTGTGTCAGTGAGATAGAATTTACAATGTGTGGATATGGTTTATGGTAATCTCTGCGGAATTCAAAGGTTTTTTTTTTTATTTTGAAGTGGTCATGTTAATGACAAATGTGACAAAATTCACGATACATCCCAGCTGTAGTCCGCTCAAAGCACGTAGCATAAAAACTATCGTGAGCGCATCCAGCGTGTTAGATGTAATCGAATGAATTAAATGAGAGCACATGTTTTATTTATTTTAAATCAAAATGCCACCAGATTTACAAAATACGAGACAAACATGAAGGTAATTTTTTGCGGACAAGCAAAAGAATTAAGATGTAAAATACGTAGTATATTTTATAGGAATAATTATTGAACATACGTGATAACCCGTAGTAATTTATTCTACCCGATACCCTGAAGCTCGTAGAGAGCTTCACAGTACCCTGGTACTTACCCATCTTTTAAATATTCTATCAAGTAAGTAATGAAAGCCTTAGCAATACATAGTGGGAGCTCCATGGTTTATTTAGTACCATAAAAATAGCTGCACAAATATTTGCTCGCGCGGTGCCTCGTCGAACTACATAAAGTGATATCCAATATGAGTCAACTGTACTATGACGCACACCTTCATGTTAGAAACATTGGAAGATGGCTACCTTGGTGTCTGTACCTGAGTATATCTTTATATCTACTTTCTTTGACTACCGCTGATCTGCAGTGCGATTCTGTAACCATCTCACCGTGAAAACTTAGGTGAAGTGAGCGTGGAGTTAGCGGTCAGTCTAACTAATGCTAGGGATTGATACTATTGACAGCTCACTCTAAGCTCACTTCACCTAACTTTTCACGGTGAGATTCGATCGATCGGCTAATCTATTCTGTAAAAATCTCACCGCAAAAACTGAGAAGGTGAAGTATATAAGTTTTGACTATTGACAGCTGTCAATCCAGTCTTAGCAAGGAGTTTTGTTACCCTATAACTGGGTTGTGGAGGTCAGACCAGGCAGTCGTCCCATTCGCCTCCTTCTGCGAACACGTCATGTCCCAGACGGAGGCAGCGGAGCGCGCGCGGGAGGACGATCCTCACGCGGCGGCGCTCCGAAGGCGGAGGAGGGGTCGAAGAAGACGTCAGTTTGACAGTCATCTCCGACTCCTCCCAGGTGGAGGCCAGCAGGCAACGGGTGCGGGGGCACCCTTGCCTGTATTGCACAGGCCTCCACCAGTGTCGGACGGGAATGGCCAGGTGTTCCCGGCCATTCCCGCATGCCCCCCAGTCAGGAGGGCATGCGGGTCCCGCCAGCTAGGCGGGCATGCGCCGGGAGGGTTGTGGCAGTAAAGGCTGAGCCGGTTTCCCATGGCCCTCCCATCACGGCGATGTGGGAACACCGCTGAGTTTTAGTGGGTATACTGTCGGTGTCATTCCGACAGGATTCCCACATATACCCCGTCTCGTCCCCCGCGAGACGGGGATGCGTAATGCATTTCTCAGCGATAAAAAAAAAGTACTTGCTATAAGTAATGTACTACTGCGAATTACTCGAACCGTCTTTTAGCACATTCACAGTCACAGTTGAAAGGTGCGGCTTTCTGTTAATTTCCCTCGAGAACTGTGAATTTACCTGTGCTTATGCAAATCTTCAACATTTGCAAGCTTTCAAGGAATTACTGTTTTATGTGTCTGATTGATTTCAGACAGAAAGAAAAAAAAAGTATTTATTGCCACTCGTACAGGAAGATCACAACCTACAACTAAACACAGTCAAAAATAAAAAATTAAGTTATATAAAAAGAAGTGATAGGTTATAAGAAATATATTTTATATTATGACAACACTATCATAAAATCACGCCTGACTTCCCAGAAGAAGGATTGAATAGAGGTATAACGTACACAAGTCACGAACACTTCGCTGGTTACAACCAACGTAGGTAATACTGGGCGACCCTAGTACAAGAAATATGAATATTTTTATATAAAAAATTGGACCTATCGTCTTTGATTCTTGGCCCTAATTAACTATGACCACTTAATCATTCGTTACTTCATAACTCCGTCAATTTCCAATCATGACATTTGCTAATAACATAATTCTCTATGATAGAATGAACGAAATCGCGCAGAATGAACGCGAAGTTGGCGTGGTTTGAACTGTCAAAACGCCACGCTTGACAACCGCACGTGGTTTGCACGTGGTAAGATTATGCGGGGAATAATAATTACCAAACAGAATGGAAACCCATATCTGATGTAAAGTTGATTTTGCTGTTTCTTTAATTATATGTATACCTATAAATGTTTTGTATGTATTCCGAAAGGGCCTGTGGTTTGTGCATTTTCGGCAAATGATTGAGATTAATTCGTTTCGTTTCGATCGCTTATTGTTTCATTTTACGATTTTTTTAAGCACATAGGTATCGTTCACTCTTTAGCGTTTCAAACCAACAGCTGTTGCTATTACATGATAGTGGAGTTACGCAATACGAAAATCGTAAAATGAAACAAAAAGCGATCGAAACGAAACCAAATTAATCTCAATCATTTGCCGAAAATGTGTTACGCAATTAGGCTGCTGACTGTGTTAATTCTCATTTTACGCTCCTAAAAATATTATTGAACTATTTGATATAATGATTGCGCTTCTTTTTGTGAACTTTCCTGTTTGGGGGTCCTAAAAATACTAAATAAGTGGTAATAATAAGTCAGAACTGCGACCAACTTTGATGTAGCGCTCGCCGGCCGCTGCCGCAGCACCGCGCACTTCGCTCAGCTCACGCGCGGGTGGTCTCAGTTCTAACGTACCTAATCCTAGCCTATTTAGGAGGGGTGCCCTATATTGCTTAGTTACTGTGACTAATTCGACCAGCGCGTGGTTGGTCACAGTTCCAACCTATTTAAAAAAATGGTTCATTAATTTAAAAAGGTGTCCATCATTAGAAGGTCAATAAGTTTTTAGAGGATCACTTAAAAATTGTTCCCTTTACGAGTATAAAAGCCAGTTCTCCAAAAAATAAACATCCTACACTACACTATTTTATTATTCGTTAACACTAACAGGATCATTCATAAAGATGTTGACACTAGTTCATATAAATCACGGAGTTTGTTACTCCCGATCAATAATACAAGAATTTTATTGTTAACCTAACCTAACCGATTTAATCGGGGTACCCTAGCTTAGTTACTATGTCCAACTATCAGAAAAAGCCAGATAATGTAAAAAGAAGCTGAACTATTTAAAAAAAAGTTTGCATGATTAGAAGCGTATATCTTTTTCTTAGTATTTTCTTTAATAAAAGCCAGTTCTCCAAAGACACTATTTTATTATTCGTTAAGACTAACAGGATCATTTTATAAAGATGCTGACCTGAGACTAGTTCATATAAATCGTGGAGTTCATTACTCCCGCTCAATAAATCACGATAATTTTATTGTTTTGCTACAGACTCTTGTGATAAGTATAGTCTCGATGGCTCACTAATAGATTGGCAGATTGTCGGCTAACAAGATGTTAAAAGGCGAAACTTTGATCAAATATAATGAGCTTTTTGTTTGATAAAAAAGTAAAATATTCTATAGAATTACAGGCAGCTTATACTGGTTTTGTTACCACTGACGTCACCGCCTACTGTACTTACAGGACCAACATTTAATATTATGGCACATCGACAGAGATCGGCTTTATAACGTTGTCTCTGTCAGTAATTCCTGTGTTACAGTCCCTTTTCACAAACTCCATATATGGTGGGGGGCGGTTTATTTAGGTACTGGGATCGCCAACATAAACTGTTTCTGGGAGTCGAAGTGACTTATCGAACGTCAAAATTACATAAGACAGTCCCCCAAAACGCCCTTCACCATATTCTAGGGTAAGAAATGGCGCAATAAACTCAGCAGCACAGCTGTGCTGCTGAGTTTATTTTATAGTTAGTTTTTTTGTATATAAACCGTCAGCTGTCTGTTCTGTTAGAAAAAATTGATTCTATACAATAGTAGGTACGCAAAGTAATTAACATTACGAGACACAGAACGTTAAATTAAATTATTTGCCATATGTCAGCCAGCCACGACAATATACCGACAAATACAATGAAAACTATACTCAAGCAAAAAACTAAAAATGTAAACAAAACTTAATCCTACTATCCTACTTTCTACTAATATTATAAACGCGAAAGTTTGTATGGATAGATGGATGTTTGTTACTCTTTCTCGCAAAAACTACTGAACGGATTTCAATGAAACTTTACAGTAATATAGCGTATGTATCAGAATAACACATAGGTTACTTTTTATCCCGATATACACTTATGCGGGATAGACACTTATGCGGGTGGAACGGAGGGATGCTGCTAGTACTTAAATAAAAGCCACAAGGCATAAAAGGCATGACAGCTTACATATACTGCTGGGGAGTTTGTTGCGCCACTTCTTCTTTCCAGTGATAGCACTAGGAAGTGGTGAAGGGCGGGCGTTTTTGGGGATCTTTTGTAATTTTGACGTTCGAAAAGTGCTGATTCTCAGCCTAATTTGAATAAATGACTTGATTTTGATTGTGATACAATTCTGGATTATGTTCACATAGCTCAAAACTCAAAGTCACAAATGATAACCTAGGGCTATTACACTCCGAATATAACCCGAAAGCACGGTAATATTATCCATACAGTATTGTAACTCGGCCGTATCTTTGAAATAAATGCCTACAGCCGCGCGGTACGTAAACATGCGATAGGGCTGCGCGCCTCCAGCATTTTAATTACATTTGCCTACTTTGTGTTTCCGTTTAGTTTTGTGGTTGTAAATATACTTTTTTTACATAAACTAATAAAATACTTTGTGAATTGAATAGGAAGTAATCAATATAAATGCGTGTTGTTTTTTGATTGGTAAATTTAATTTAAAAACCATGTTTATGTTTGAATAACAAATCGGTCTTATAAATTTGCGACGGAAAAATATTTGCGCCTCGACTGAGACGTACGAAATGCTGTGTTATTAAATTTTAAAGTATAAAAAATCCGCATTCTAATATAAAGGTTAATTAAAAATTGTTTGACGAATTCATGCAACCAAAAACAGCACAATACCTATATATCCTACTCGTCATATTAAATATGTACTTGAACTTATTTTTTGTGAGAAAAATAAGTTCAATTTCGCGCGGTTATTGTTAAAAAACCAACACACCGTCTTCGTCACTGCGGCACAGTTGCGACTGTCTGCATGTCGAGCGCATGTCGAGATCGAGGAGCGTAGGCATAACTCGCGCTTCGTCTGTTTCTATGAAGTTGGAATACTGTATAGATAATAAACTTCTGGACACATCTATTGGCCCACCTTGTATTTTCAGTTTCGTTTGGTCCTAGCTAAAATTTTATATTAGGTCGAGCAAAAAGTTTTTATGCAGTTTTGAACCTGGCACATTCACAATTTCATTCAATAGTCTTTTTTTGAATTTCGAACACAGAATTTAAAGAAACAAAAGACAATTTGGAGCCTGTTTGTTGATATCAAACAATCGAATACTAAGAAAACTTGGTTTTATTGGTTTACTTGGATTTAATTCTTGAAAAAGTGATTGATATCTTTGGTTTTGCAACAAACATTACTTATTCTTAACATTAAGGTGAGGTTCTATCAATAATCTATGGATACTTCACCTGAAGTCGCCGCCCAAGCTGTGGCACTTATTCAGGCCGGACACAGCCAAAGAAACGTGAGTGCTCAACTTAATTTAAGTCGATCTGCGGTCCGAAATGTTTATTGGAGGTACCTAGAGACTGGCGGCTTTGTTCGTCGCCAAGGAAGGCCACGATCTCGGGTCACAACTGAAAGGCAGGATCGATTCATCGTGACGACCAGCTTGAGAAATCGTCACCTTACCTCCATTGAGATACAAAACCAACTTCGCGACTTCCACGGAGTATCTGTGAGCGCTCGAACTGTTCGGAGAAGGTTAAAAGAACGCGATATGGTACCACACAAGCCAGCTAATGGGCCCAAACTAATGCGAGCCCACCGAACAGCGCGCCTTCATTTCGCACGCAGTCATTTAAATTGGACACAGCAAGATTGGAGCCGTGTACTCTTTTCTGATGAGTCTAAAATTGTGTTACATGGCAATGATGGAAGGAAGAAGGTCTACCGACGTAAGGGAGAGCGTTTCGCACAATGCTGCTTTGAAGAGAGGGTTGCTTATGGCGGTGGCTCATGGACTGTCTGGGGCGGTATATCCGCGAGTGGCAAAACTCAACTTGAGGTTGTTACAGGACCACGGCTGCCAACATTAAATGCTGAAAGGTACATTCGTGAGTGCTTAGAACCTCACGTCATACCATACGCGGACTATGTGGGCCCAAATTTCCTTTTTATGCATGATAATGCAAGAGCCCATGCGGCCGGCATCGTCAGGGAATATCTTCGGGAAGTGAACATCACAGTTATGGACTGGCCAGCCAGAAGCCCAGACATGAACCCCATTGAGCACATGTGGGACGAGCTAAAAAGACGTGTTAGGGCTCGTCAGCCAGTTGCCCAGACGATGCAGGAGTTGAAAACTGCCATAGAAGAGGAATGGGAGATGATCCCTCAAAATTTCATAGAGCGGTTGATAAACTCTATGCCTAATCGTATGAGAGCTGTGGTAGATGCCCATGGAAAAACACGCGTTATTCATCATCATCATTTCAGCCGATAGACGTCCACTGCTGGACATAGGCCTCCCCCAAGTGTCGCCACATTGACCGGTCCCGTGCGACTCGCATCCAGCGGATTCCCGCAACCTTCACCAGGTCATCGGTCCACCTAGTGGGAGGCCTTCCAACGCAACGTCTTCCGGTTCGCGGTCGCCACTCCAGAACTTTTCGGCCCCATCGGCCATCCGTTCTGCGAGCAATGTGCCCTGCCCACTGCCACTTAAATTATTAAATTGCGCGTTATTAAATTAAACCTTTATTTGATAAAACATGTTTTTTATTCAAAAATCAATTGCCTTTAACAAGGCGCATATCCGACTTGTTAGGCGTAGCTCCATGTCGTATGGTATTCTGAATTCAAATTTAAAACAATACGATCGAAAAAGATGGTAAAATGTATAAGGTTTAAAACTGCATCAACAGTTTTTGTTCAATCTAGTAATCATATTTCGGTAGGGGCCATCGAAACCTAAACTCTAAGGTGGGCCAATAGATGTGTCCAGAAGTGTATTACCGTGCCGAAAGTCTTCATCATTACCGAATGTATTAATCATTCTGTATCTTTTCAAGATAACTAAACTTGCCTCTTCATACAGATTACTGACACGCTTTGACGTCACGTGAACACGTGACTACTTATTTTTTTTACGTACCCGTCTAGTAAATCCTACCTGTGATATCAGTACCATGTGCGTTCATTCAACATAGGAGAAGTGTGCTTCATGTTTCTGGAATATATTTCTATTAAAATTATTCATACGAGTCCACATACTTCCACATCATTCTCCTGCCCTTATCCCAATTTATTTGGGGTCGGTGCAACATGTAGTTTTCTTCCATACTTCTCTATTAGTCGTCTATTTATTGCACCATGCGGTTTCACCCACAAAGTCTCAATCCCGGGGGAATATCGGGATAAAAGTAGTATATAACTTAATCCAGGTTAATCCAGGTCATGGTCTGCCCATGAGGCAAATTTCATCCAAATCCGTTCAGCCGTTTTAGCGTGAAAGCGTAACAAAAAAGCATACAAAAAATCTAATCTTTTCTCTTTATAAAATTAGTTTAGAAGATGATCTGACCCAGATTATTTCTGAACTTTTAAATAGACTTTGATGGCGAGGGGTTACTTAGATAGAAAATATTGACTCCATTTATGAAGGTACATATTTTTCTTATGTAACATGTAAAAGTGATTTCGATATCTTATTTACCGAACAAACGCGATTGCGACTGCTTAACCAGACATTTTAAACGTCTTATAACTTTAAGCAATGTGTATAAATCAAGGGGAATATTATAAGCCCCAGGGGACTTATCATATTCCCCTTGATTTTGACTGATTTAGATTGATTTTGATTGCGGGGGGCGAGTCTATTACTATCATGAGGGCGACCATTTAGATTTCAGGCGCCTACTTAGAATTTCCTAATTGTAAAACTGGATAAAACATCGCAAAACGACTATTGCACTTGCCAACACTACACCCGATGAAGCAGCATCACTTTTTTGTATCCTAGACTATACAAACAAACGATTCTAACCAACTTTACCTATAGTAGTCACACGTTCATTCACAACTCCACAACGCGCAACGTTAGAAAACAGCGGACACGTCTCACGAGGAAAACAAAATAACAAACAACATGTTTTTCTTTTCTAGAATTTACATTTTAGTCATAACTATATTCTTGTCTACAGACTGACTGAAAAACAACGTAACAAATGATTGATTCATGTTTAATTTACGTCAAATGTACGAGGATGTGTCTGTACGTATTTTGTCCCGATATGTAATATGCAAAAGTATGAGGAAGTCTATTGCAGAACAGTGACTAATGAAAACTCATATTACCCATTCGCCTGAAGATGGTCACCCATCCTCGGACCAACCGCGGCAAGCGTGGCTTAACCTGATCGATCGACCCGTGCGGCTGTTATTACTTAGCCACAAGCCCCTGCTATCCTATCCTAATAGCTCAGAAGAAAAGAACTTAGAATATCACAATATGGTTTATTATTAGTAAATAAACTAGTACAAAACATAAAATAACATCTTAGTTAAAAAAATCCCTATTCATGTCTGTTCTCCGTCATTCAAAAGCCACCGTTTTAAATACCTTCCACTTCATCCCAAACATACATCTTTGGCATACGTCATCTGTCTCACTTACACCATAGCATTCAGCTCTTTCACACAATCATGCATTCGTCAACGTTCCAATCCAGCATGATTTTCTTTTCTAGAATTTACCTTAGTCCTAGACTGAAAAACAAGGTAACACAATATTGATTCATGCTATATTTACGTCAATGCTAGTTTAGTAATATGCAAAAGTATGAGGAAGTCTATTGCGGGATAGTGACTAATAAAAATTCATTTTCCTCCTGCCCTAATATGAAAGGACACTAGGGACCCGCCCCTGCTTCGCTCGTGTTTACGTATTAACAAAACATCGGGATTTGTTTACAGTACAGGGTGGCAGGGACTTCGACGCCCAACCTGTTACCATGGATTCGTTACATGAATCTGAAACTCCCTGTGTTCAAATTTTAAGTCGGTTATTTAAAAAAAGTCCTGTCCCATAGGTGATTTTTTTTTTATAACCATAATATGTTGGTCTATATCAACACCCTTAAATTTGACCACATCTTTCTGATACATGCTGTAGGTATGAATCAACTGTCGCTTAGTTTTTTGGCCTTCCCAGAGTAATCTTCATTCACACCTACTCAAAATTGTCCTATAATGTTAGTTTTTTTTTTTTGCCTATGTTGTGTCCCACTGCTGGGCAATGGCCTCCCCTATTTCCTTCCAAACCTTGTCTTGAGCGATCTCTGGCCATGTTGGCCCTGCAAACCTCGTTAGATCGTCACACCGCCTTTGCCATGGTCTACCTCGACAGCGATGTCCTCGTTCAGGCGCCCAGTGAGTGACGATCTTTGCCTATCTCTTCGGGTGCATTCGCGCGAACCCGTCAGGCTCACTCTCACTTCAGCCTGGTTGTTTTTTCTCCAACAGCCGCTACTTGAGTTATGGAGAGCAGCGTTATACTAGAGTTATAGATAGTAATCATATTTGCTTAGGTAAATACAATAAGTATGTAATATGTAAAAATAATAAGGTAAATATAAGACCATTATTATTTTAGAATTGTTTATCTTGAAGGCAGTAAAACTCGTGCATTATGAAGATCACTAAGCAAGATTGTTAATGGCCAGACTTTTAATATTTTATGTTGCTAAATACAGACGGTATTTAGCAATATTTTAAAGACTCTCTAAGATTTTCTGGTAAAATTTTTAATATCTGAATTTTGTACTAAGTATTATTTTTGACAGAGCTTTGTTCAGTTCTTTGATAAAGCTTGGAGTTTTCGCAACTGTGGCGGGGTTGGCTTTTAGTCTGATTATACCTAGATGCAGCTCAATAACAATGGTTTTATATTGAGCGACTTTCGCGATAATATATTGGCAATCCGAAATTCCTAAATTTGACAAGTGTAAGAAAGATGAAGAAGACCTCAGGGTGTGTGTTGGGTCTATTTAAATTATAGGAACGCACGTTTAACAGTAAAAGAATAGAACACAGTATAAGGGTACAAACAGGAAAAATGGGTAAATATTTAAAAAAAAACAATCAAAACTATTATAAGTAGGTCGCGAGCGTGGCGTACAGACTACCTTTTTTGTGGGGAAGCAAAGGGTATGAAGTTACACAAAGTTTAAACGAACACCTTCATGTCGCAGCCAACTGGTTAAATTAGCCGTTTAGTCAACCACCTGGCCTTTGGAAGTAGTGCTCGCCTCGCTTCGGCTCGCACGCGGTTGATCACAGTTCTAACCTACATACATAACCCATTTGGAGGAGGTGCCCTGGCTTAGTTACTGCGACCAATTCGGTTCGCACGTGATTTGTTACAGTTCCAACCTCAACTTTAGTTTATTCAATATCATTCAGGCCGTTAGTTGAACTGCCGCCCGTTTAGATAAAAGGCTAATTAAACCAGTTGGCTGCGACATATATACAGGTTGGCAGGGATATCGACCAACAACAACAACAACCTGTTACCATGAATTAAGTACTCATGATCCTGGACAACCCTGGGTTGAATACAATGTGTAACTGAATTAATGCACATTATGAAAGTAGTTTGTTCAGAATCGTTTACTGAATCGATTTCTGTAATTTTTAATATAGGTAATATTTTATCCCAAAAATAATTAAAACTACGTAAATTACTGTCACACTTCCGCTGTACAGTCAAAACAAACCAAAATAGATGAAGTACCTACTGCGCTAGACCCCTAAACGAGTGCGACTGTTTGCATGCGTAGATTTGTAATGTGACCACAATTTTCTCCCACAATCAGTGTAACTAATTTATGAGAAAAACAATGTTTATTACATAATAATAAAAAATCAGTGTATGTATTATGATTATACCATAACATTCTAATTGGGGTGTCTGGTGGTGTGCGTTAATTCCAGGACAAGTTGTATATAGATTGTTACAAAAAAAAAATTGCTGTTCCGTACATTTTGATCGCGTAGGTATTGGATTTTGTATGAAACAACTAATGTTTTTTTTTTAATAAGTGACGAAAAATTTCTACGTTATGTCTAGGATAATGTGCTGAATTCATGGTTTCAGTTTGCGCGTCAATGGATGCCACCCTATATAGCGTACACTACACCCTAAGTATAAGATGACGAGCTGGACAAAACAAACAACCGGTGGTCCACTTTAGCCCTGGATCGAATGACCTGGAAGCGTGACTTCCAGGTCTTTGAAGCCAGGAGAAGCCTTCGCCCAGCAGTGGGATGATGCAAGCTAACAGTAACAGTAACACACTAAGTACGGTCAGCGACAAAAGTCTATTAACACTGCTACTTTTACACATCATCTAAATTGACACAAAATGATACGAGACAGACTAATAATAAAGAAAATAAAGGAAGAAAATACATTTGCGGCAAACATGACGCGTAAAAAAGAATGTCAACACAAAAAAAAAAAAAAAAAAGAGTTTTTTTGTTTGAATGCGTTGATCTCTGTAACGGATTTGAAAACTTGTTTTTGTATTTGATAGCCCGATTCTTGATGAAGGCTATATAACTTTTCAACATTACGCTAGGACCCCTAGGAGCCGAGCAAAAAGAACAAGAAATTTCACGCGGACGAAGTCGCGGGCAGTAGTAGCTAAGAGGTAATTTATCTCAATAATTAAGGTTTAATTGGTTAATTGTTTTTAGTCTTCGGGCTGATTTTTCCATCACCAGATAACTTTTATTAGGGGAGTAAAATTGACAAAATTTCAAAATTATTCCTCGAATAAAGTTATCAGATGATTGAAAAATCAGCTCCTAATCGTTTTTTGCGACAGAATTCGGTATTCGGTAAAATAGACAAAAGTTGTCAAAACGACCATTGTTTTTAAGGCAATAATAGCGATATCGCTTTAATTTACATTTACCTATTATGCTAAGAAGTGCCGTTATCCTTGTAATGGTTGTGATAAGAAATGTATATTTAGAGGGGCTAGTAGCTAAGCAATAACAGCCGCACGGGTCGATCGATCAGGTTAAGCTACGCTTGCTGCGGTTGGTCCGTAGATAGGTGACCATCTTCACATACCAAGACACCTCCGTGCTTCGGAATGCACGTAAAGCCGTTGGTCCCGACTGTCATTCATGGATCTTTGACAGTCGTTGCAGATCGTCAGAAGCCTGAAAGTCTGACAACCAGTCTTACCAAGGGGTATCGTATTACCCAGTTACTGGATTGTGGAGGTCGGATAGGCAGTCGCTCAATGTAAAATACTGGTTTTGGGTCAATAAGATTTGAAATACAGTCGTGCCAGCGAGACGAAGAAGATAAGATGTAAGTTGTTATTAATATACATTTCATTTTAATCCTCAACAATCCATAAAAGTCAAAATAATAGCAATTTTACGTTTTCCTTTACCTACACATTTGAAATTTCACTACCTTCTTGACGATGTGTTATGCTTGCGATAAACATGCTGTTACATCCACTCAGTGTACCTAAATATATAAATTGGTAATCTACATATATCATATGGCAATATTCGTATCAACTACCTATTCAAGTTTTAAATTCTAAAGTATATAGAGTATCGATCGATGCTAGTTGAATTACAGCCACATTAGACTTACCCACATACATTAAAGTCATCGTCATCAACACCTGCCTAGCCTTTAACCAACTATGTTGGTGTCGGCTTCCAGTCTAATGAGATGCAGCTGAATACTAGTATTTTACATGGAGTGACTGAGTATCTGACCTCCACAACCCAGTTACTAGGTAATACCCTTGGTTAGACTGGATGTCAGACTTTCGGGTTTCTGACTACCCGTAACGACTGTCAAAGATCTGCAAATTACAGCAGAGGTCAAGGATTTAATGTGTTTTCCGAGGCACGGAGGGGTCTCAATATGTAAAGGATGGTCACCCATCTACAGACCGACTTCGACAAGCATAGCTTAACAGTCGATCGACCTGTGCGGCTTTTATTTATAATATTAAAATTCTAATGGTATAAATCGCGGCCTACGATTGGTAAAAAAAAACGATCCGTTTATTGAATATAGGAACCCAGTGTTAGAGCCGGAGCCAACAAAAGCCCAGCGGCTCTTTCTGATCCCAACAATAGTAAAACAATACACAGTTTCCAGTAACTTTTAATGAAAACTCCGTCGTTTAACTGAACGAGTTGGTCGAAACAATAACTTTTAGATTGCACGAACAACTTTGTTTGCACCACAATGGATTGATTCCATATTATACGACACTCCACAGTAAACTCGTGTGTTATTGTATTGATCTTTTATTGGCGAGAAATACTTTCTAGAACGTGTTTTGTTTTAGCTTTTAACACAGTTGCGTTCTCAAGTACGATATTATATATATTTAATAAAGAAACGTTTGTTCAATGAAATCTCTAAACGGCTGGTTGACACTTCCCGTGACCCAAGTGCTGGCTTTTACCTTGGCCAGAGGATAAGTATTGCCATACAATGCGGCAATGCCGCCAGTCTCTTGGGTAAATTACCAGTCGACAGCGATGCGGAGGAATATTTCGACGCAATATTTTAGTTTTTTTTATAGTTTTGGTTAGGTTAGGATATTATATTTTTATTTTAATAATTTGTAGTTTATTTAGTATTAGAAGTTTGTACTGTTACTTAAGTTCTTGTGGGAAATAAAATCTCTTTAAACCAAAAACAAAGAAACGTCCATTTTCTTGAAGTTCAGATCGGTAAAAATGCCATTTATAATGTCACATACACAAGTTTACATCATAAAATAATTTAAAATACCAGGTCCAGATCCCACTGCTTCTCATAGAGAATGCAGCACGAGCTGATCACCACGCTCGCTCAAGACGGGTTGGCGGTTTCAGACTTATATTAACTATCTCTCCTATTTATAAACGTTGCTTATAGTTAATTAATGATTAACGTCTGTTTAACCATACATTTTTGACGTTTAAACGTCTCTTAATTCTTCTTGTAATTTCTTCTCTTTGTAATTTCTTATTGAGAAATAAATTTCTTTAACCATTCATTTTAAGGTAAATTAATGTTTTTTTTTTCTTTTATTTTTATTTCATAGCATAAAGCTTGGTCGGTTTTCTAATTTAAATTAGGGCCGACATTTCAACCACCAAATACCTCTCTAACATTTCTTTTGTATACAAAAGCTGTCAAAACATCATACTTATTCTTCAGAGAAAAAAGAACTGACGATTGAAAAATCGACCTAAAAATCTCTAAGCCGTTCTATCTATTTTGTTTGAAGGTGCCTTATTTTACAAGAGGGGCTCGTGGCTACGTATTAACAGCCGCACGGGTCGATCGATCAGGTTAAGATACGCTTGCCGCGGTTGGTCCGTGGATGCGTGGCCATCTTTACATACCAAGACCCCTCCGTGCCTCGGAAAGCACGTTATGCCGTTGGTCCCGGCTGTCATTCGTGGATCTTTGGCAGTCGTAACGGGTCGTCAAAAGCCCGAAAGTCTGACAACCAGTCTTACCAAGGGGTTTCGAGTTACCCAGTAACTGGGTTGCATAGGTCAGATAGGCAGTCGCTGCATGTAAAATACTGGTACTCAGCTGCATCTGGTTAGACTGGAAGCCGACCCCAACATACATAGCTGGTAAAAGGCTAGTCAGATGACGATAAACCTTATTTTACACGTACGTTATCTTGTATTTTACAACACCACTACACACGGCCATAAAGTTTTTCACCTCGAAACACTAAAAGCTTTTTAAATTTGTATTAAACAAATACGAGACACACGTCATGAATTCTGTATAAAGGTATAATATAATAAACATTGTGAAAAGTTGAGAGAAAAGCGGTGAACCGAGGGAGAATAATATAAAACCAGTCATGCATGAAGAGTATAAAAGATCTTGAAAGTGATTCAATTGTTGATTTAAAACGTCGATCATAATATTTCAGCAGTAAAAGGAATGAATAGCGAATGTCAAAAAAATAAGATAACATTCTTCTTCTGCTTAGCGTGTCGATAGTAAAAATAACACGTAAAAATATATATCTATGTAGTTTTTTAAATTTGTTTGGCTCAAAATTCAGCAACGTGAATACCGTTCGCTTACGCAGCCCCTCGCAGGTCCTCACGTGTGCAGGTGACAAGATGCAGTGCAAGATGGAGCTTTCATAGCGCAAAAAAAAATGCTTGCGAGCAATAACTGGGGCGCCTCCATACGAGAGCTGTAGACCAATTTTTTAAAAGTTAAAGGATCTAACTCTATCTTCTACTTACATCTTAGAAATAGCCATATTTGTCAGGAAAAATTCATACTTCTTCTCCACAGTAGCCGAAAACAATAGATTTGCAAAAAGGGGGTCACTTTTTGCAAATCTATTGTTTAAGTACCAAGTTAAAAAACCAATTTTGTAATAGTACTCACCACTACAGAAACAGCTACCTTATGTCCATTAAAATATATAACCATATTCCAAAACAAATAAGAGTAGCTCTCTTATTTGTTTTCCATTTAATTTTTACAAAAAAAGTCTAAAAAATTGGCTTCTCCAAAATAATTTTTACACATTAAAAGTTTTTTTTTGATTATAAGGGTTAATAAGTAATGAATATATATAGTATATTTATTTATAATAATAAGGTAGATTTAATTAAATTGTATAATAGAAATGTTATTATTGTTGTGTTTTTATTTTATTTTATGTTGTATATTAGAGTACAAACGTCCATAGTATAATTGTTTTGTATTGTTTACTAGAGTATAAGTAGTATATGTTAAGTTTTATACCCACGTGTACATTAGGTTCACATTGTAAATATTCGTATTTCGCTTGTAGCGGCGGATGTGTCGAACTTATCCATAATATATGTACCAACCATCTTTGTACTTACCATATCCGACGAATAAATGTCTTTGTTTTTGTCTTTGTGGGCCATTGTCTGTGGAGTATAACTATGTAATATAACATTCTAACTGATACTTAAATTCTATACTTATATGATTATTTCAAAAAAGCCAATTACCGGTACTTTGGAATTGGCAAGGAGTCAAGTCGGTTAGAAAGATGAAGCTAGTTGCCCATTCCAAAGCGTAGGAGGTTCCTATGGAACGGGCAAGAAACTCCAGGATACTCTTTTTAATCAATATATAGGATATGTTGTTTATGTTGAAATTATACATCGTGAGAACGATGAAGAAAAACGTGCACGTTAAAAGCGTCCTTTATAAAAGAAAAAAAAACTATTCAAAAATTAAAATAAGCCGTGCTAGCTAAGACATGACTAGTCCCTACTGACGGCGCCCATTCACGAACATGACATTCCACTGAAAACTTCATGGAGAATTATAATGTTAAAGTAGGTAGGTACCTTATATCCGGTAAATAAATTAAGTAAGTATTACATTGTTATTTATGAATGAAGTGTGTAAGTGGATATTAGAGTAAATAGGTTTTTCTTAACAAAAAAACCCGCTAGCTTATGGCAACTTTATTTCTAAAGATTACTTCACAGTTCGAATCTTCTACTTATAATCCGCAACGCACAGCTGCTGAGTCCGGAAGCATGAAATTTTACTCAACAGTTCACGAAAGCGAGCACGTTCACGAAAGTTCATCCCCCAAAGGGGTGAAATACGGGACTCAAGTTTTTATGGAAATTCGTCATATAAATCGATCCCATCGGGCACACGGCTGTCACAAAATAAAAAACAAAAGCCCATCATATTCAAATTAAGCTAAAAACAAAACACGATCAAAATATCAATAACGCCACCCTTCATTGAACGCAAAAAGGTATTATTAAAAGCCACAAGGGTTTGGTGCCATCAATCATCATAGTTTACACATCGTTGCTCTGGGGGCGATGACGCGGCGAATCCGCAAGTAACACTCAAATAGAAAAACTATATGTAAATCAACCACGCCTTGACATCCGATGCTTTCAAAAAGAAAGTTAATTTGAATGTAAAAGCGTCCAGTCAACGGTTTTTTTGTTCGCCCCTTTTTATTGGCCAGACGGGACGGGCGTTGATGTAAAAACTCTAGAATTTCGCGTAAAATATTGTTTTCACTTCACGCAAGTCTGTGGAGACGAAATGTGCAAAGTTTTGCGGAGTTTAAAAACAATAAAATGTTTTGTGCTTTTATTGGTTCTAAGGTTGTGAAATGACTTTAAATCTTTCGTAAATGTATGGTTATTGAGGTTGCTTCAAGTTCGAATTTGTGTTTAAAGCGAAAAATAATATTTCCAAATAAATAAAGACTTCTAAGTGGACTACGCTTGCCAAAATCGACGTTAAGCAATTTACAATGTTTGTTTAATTCAACCATGCTAAATGATAACAACCGATCGAAGGTTAAGCGACGGTTTCCGCGGTCAGTTCGTGGATGGGTGACCATCCATATATCGAGACCCCTCCGTGCCTCGGAAAGTACGTTAAACCGTTGGTCCCGGCTATCATTCGTAGATCTTTGACAGTAGTTACGGGTAGACCAAAGCCGAAAAGTCTGTGAACCAGTATTACCAAGGGGTATCACGTTACCCAGTAACTGGGTTGTGGAGATCAGATAGGCAGTCCCTACATGTAAAATACTGGTATCCAGCTGCATCTTCACTGGAAGCCGATCCCAATTGATTCTTTAATACAACGACGCTACAGAACAATCAAGAGTAAATAAAACCCAAATTAATATCGTAGAACAAATATCTAAGCGTATTTACTAACAGCTTCATATGCGGACTCAACTAATAAAAATGCCAAGACGGAAATACGTCCATGAAAAACACCATAACACGCTTTAAGTTCCAACTATTATGTTCCCGGAAATTTATGGCGAAGTGACGCTGCCATTTTTTAATCTGATAAAGAGGAACCACTTACTAATATTACTTTGACGACATAACCTTTCTATAATCATCATAGTTTCATACTTGGAAGAAAGTAGTTTATAGATACAAATACATACATATAAATAAAACGGCAGTGTCGTTTGTAACGTCAAAATAACAGCTTCTAATATCTTGTCCTGCGTGTCTTGTCAGATGCACGTTACAGCAACTGATGGACGCTGGTGATGGCCCAAACAAGTAGCCGAATTCTGGGCCGAGTGCATTTAGATTGCTATCGACACGCTTAGAAGAAGATAACAGCTTTTTACTAAATGCATATGAAAGTATATACAGTACTTACAACACTTAATTACACACACACACATACACACACACACACACACACTACACACTTACACTACACACACACACACACACACACACTACACACTTACACTACACACACACACACACACACTACACACTTACACTACACACACACACACACACTAGACACGTACACTTAGTACTTTTAATTTGTTTGGTGTACAATAAAGAGTATTCTATTCTATTCTACAACAAAAAACAAATTTATTTTATTTTTTCTGTATGTTCGTTCCGACTTATCTCCAAAACGACTTGATCGATTTTGACGGGACTTTCACTGGCAGATAGCTGATGTTATTAGGAGGAACTTAATTTTGTTTTAGAAAAAGAATTAGAGTTCCGCGCAAAAAAATTAAAACCCTTGAAATCCAATTTATTTTCCGACACGCGAACGAAGTCGCAGGCACAGCTAGTTTTAGATATAATCGATAGGTTTGGTATACTTTTGGAACAGACTATACTTCCAATTTCCAAAACCCTGATCACTAGTTGTGATCACTAAATCTACCTTCAAATCCTATTTAAGCTGTTGTGATTGCCTGACCGAAACTACACGCAATGAAATCCAACCAACCCCATTCCAATCCGTTTTGACAATGGATTGAATAGGTTTTCCGGGGAACCGGAAAAAATCTGATAGGCCCCCTTTATTTAGGAGTAGCTAATGCCCGCGACTTCGTCCGCATGAAATTTCTTGTTAAGCATAAACTATATGCTTTGACACTCAGCAATTCTGTAGCTTCCTAGTGAAAGAATTATCGGAACCCGACCAGGAGTTATGAAGATTTGAAGATATTCTTAGGGCAGCAGGGTAATTGCGTAACACACTATCAGTAGCAATGGGTTTCATTTTGACAGTTCAACAACATTCATTGCGTTATTTACGTTGTTCAACAGATACATTTTTCGAACATATGGAGGAATGATTAGCAACATGCTCCAAAATGATACAAATTGAGAGTCACAGAGTGTTACGCAATAAGGGTGCTGATTTTACCTGTGGAATAAAATCAACGTCTGACAGTTCTAATATGCAGAAACTGTCAAAAATACATTGTCAGTATAAGACTTATTCTATATAAAAAAGTTTGGTGGAATGCGCCCCTTATTAGTATAATTTATCTTGGATGGTAGGGAGACACGGGATTAAGCTTGACATTAATTTAAGCGTACATTTCGTGTCAAAATTGCTTGAGCAAAAACGGATCATCCTTTAGAAAGACGTTAAGCTCCTCATGTGGAAATCCGTGGAAGTACTGCCACCGTAACTTATTTTTACCGTCAAGCACCTGATTGCCTTCTGGCTTGAAGGTATGCTTGAAGAGTATCGACCGATGCTAGTTGAATTATAGCCACATTAGACTTACCCACATACATACATTAAAGTAATAATATTAATATAAAACGTTTATTTTCTCTACAAAAGTTATGAACTTAATGCTAGACTTTGACTGGAGCCTGAGACAGGTTTATATAAAAACCTTTATTACCGGTCACCAGCGCCCAGCGCCAGCCGCAAAAGCCCCGTGCCTGACCTGGGAATTAAACCCAAGACCACATGCTCAGCAGTACAGTGCTTGCGCCCACTAGAACAACGAAGCAGTCATGATAGAGATGCTACTTTTTATACCTTAACATGATTCCTACTTCATCAGAATGTCATTACCAAATCCCAGTATTTTAATCCCAAGTCTATCTACAACAAATAAATGATTATTTCAAAGTCTTTTCACGTGCCAGAAACCTATATCAATTTAAACGCTCTTATAACTTATCGAGCAGCTATCCATTGACAAGGCTGTCCGATTGCCTTTTCCAGCTCACCCCGGAGTATGAGGATTCATTACAACCTATATTAAGTTTCCGATGTATTGGCCACAATATGCTAGAAAACAAAGACAAACGCTACAGGAATGAGCGGGCGAGGGATAAAGGAAATCCGTGCAATGCAATAAGTAGCGAATGGATTCCGACCTTTGTCCTCATTGTACGGACGCCAGCACATTTCAACATTATCGATAAAGCGTTAAGGTTCAAGGTTGATTGGGAAAATTTTACAGTTTCGGGTAGCTTGACCTGCTGGCGTCTGTACGTTACTATTTTTAACCGAATTCAAAATAGGATCGCAATTTAGATGTTTATATTTTTTTGTATGTAAGTGTATACATAATCAGCCTATAAATGTTCCCAATGCTGGGACACAAGCCTCCTCTCGGTGAGAGGGAGTAGGCCCACCACGCCAGCCCAGTACGGGTTGGTAAATGTCACATGATTTTGAATTACTTGGTTCTAGAACATGCCGGTTTCCTCACAATGTTTTCCTTCACCGGTTTAAGAGCAGTAGTTTTTATTTATGTTCGGGTACAACTCCGTCATATATAAACGACTTTGAAAAATTATTTTTGTAATGGATAAGGTATACTTCAGGGGTGGTCCCGTGTAAATTTTATTAACTTTACTTGGTTCGTTTTCGAGTTGGCTTCAATAATATGTATTTTTGCCATTTAGTTTATATTGTTGATTTTATAATAACTTCCTGTCACTGATATTTACATAGCAGTGAAAAAAAAATTAACTTCAGATTGACAGATTGAGACTGAGATCAGACTGTGAACGTTCTTAAAATTACGGGAATTGCCCCAAAGTGCATGTTTATTTTGACAGTAAACCCATAGATTAAAAAAGCCATTTCCGGACAGAAACGGCTACGGATGTAACAAGAATTTTTGCCTGAGAAACGATGCACTAAAAACTGTACAAAATCGTTTTTGTGCTCAAGCTCCGAGCGTGCCCTCTTTCGCTCCTTGAACTTGGCGATTAAGAATGTTTTTTTATAAAAAGAAAAACTAAGAGACCTCTTAAACAGACCCGTTTTAAGTAGAATCTTAATTTGCAGACCGTTTGCGTTATAAAAATGAAAGAACAACTTGGGAATATTCATAAAATAATTTAGAAGAGAATTTTATCTTTTTGTGAACTTAGGGACAGTAAACTGGCCAAGTAATAATGAAGTTCTGACATATACTTATAAAAGTCCAGTCAGTCGAGTCCGACTTCAGCTATCCTACTAATATTATAAACGTGAAAGTTCGTATGGATGGATGGATGGATGTTTGTTACTCTTTCACGACAAAACTCCTGAACGGATTTGGATGAAATTTGGCACACAGATAGTTTATAACCAGGAATAACACATAGGATACTTTATATCCCGATATTCCCACGGGATCGAAACTTATGCGGGTGAAACCGCGGGGCGCAACTAGTAATATTATAAACATGAAAGTTTGGATGAATGGATGTTTGTTACTCTTTCACGCAAAAACTACAAAACGGATTTGGATTAAATTTGACACACAGATGGTTTATAACCAGGATTAACATATAGAATACTTTTTATCCCGATATTCCCACGGGATCGAAACTTATGCGGGTGAAACCGCGGGGTGCAACCAAATCCGTTCAGTAGTTTTTGCGTGAAAGAGTAACAAACATCCATCCATCCATCCTCACAAACTTTCGCGTTTATAATATTAGTAGGATAATAGGGAGTAATGTAATAATATTGCACGTGGAACGTTCGCTGTTCCCGAGCGCAGTTATTATGGCAATATCCCAACTAACTATCCATTGTAGTGAACTACGACAGGCGGTTTTGTTTAACATTAAACTGTATTGAATCCACAAGCATACAGACTATGAAAAGGTTATTAACGTTAGCACCTGGTGAAGGTATTAAAGGGTGAATATTATCCGTCTCATTATAAAACAAAAACTAACTTTAGTTCTCGAAATAAATGTCTTAAACCGTGATGCTAGGGATTGCCACTGTTGACACCTCGCTTCACCTGAGTTTTCACGGTAAGATTTTAATTAGGATAATTTATTCCGGTAATACGTTCCCTGGGAATAATTTCCAACCACCACGCAAGCGAAAAACGGCGAAGGAAAACATCGTGAGGAAACCGGCATGTCCTAGAGCCAAGAATTCAAAGACATGTGACATCTGCCAACCCGCACTGGGCCCGCGTGGTGGATTACGGCCTACTCCCTCTCACTGAGAGGAGGTCTGTGTCCGGGCCGCAGGTTGTTCGAAAGAGATACCGTGGCCTCTGGCACAGGCAAATGAAGGAACACGGGTGGGTTTTAGTCAGTAAAAGTCTGACAAGCCCTTCCGCTCCGCCCAGAAAAAAAAGGAGGTCTGTGTCCCAGCAGTGAGAAAATTATAGGCTGGTTATGTATGTATGTAATGCAGGCGAACCCGAATAGTAATTTTAGAATATCCCAATGCATAGTCTACTGCTGTCAATTTATCGGGGAAGACTATAGACCAGTTAACTAAAAACGTCTCGTAATTAGCCTCCATTACTACTAACGGAACGTTTACTAATGTTAGTCCATTTTGTTTCATTGTTGCTTTGTAATTGCGGTCTGTAGCGATTCTTATCGCTTATGTAATGGACGTTTGGTGATTGTACTCAACGATCGGGGTGTAGGCTGTTCTTTTTAACTTACTGGGAATTTTAGTTTTCTTTTCTACGATTGCCACGAGAAGTTAGTTCTTATAAAAATTGTTTAAAGTTCACTCAACCTCCATAGAAAAGGGAGGATCCTCCGACCAGACGGGTGTTGTGTCTAGCGGGCAATTGCCTAACGATTGATGTTGGGAAATTGTATCTATGCTAATTACGCGGTAAACTCTGCTTGCGAGATGCAGGATTTGCGTGACGTCAGTATGACGCGTTGTTCGCTTGTGGGGCGTTGTAGATACCGCTACAATTGTATTAGAAAGATCCTAAACAAGAAATATTTTGGAGATAGTCATGAATAACTACTAAATAGTTCGGCTTATGATATCTAATGTAATGTTGTGTGGTTGCTCATATGTGATTCAAATGTTTTGATGTTGCACGACTCGACTAATTAATTTTTATTACACTTATAACCTTTTTAATTTATTTTTTATATTTGTTCTTCTCTTGGTTTGCAAATGGCTGTTAACGAACATAATCAACGCAAAGTACTTGTAACTAGATATTAAGGGTCTTTCAGTAAACGCTTCCTACATTTAACATATATTACATCATCGAAATGTTTTCTTTCTTTGTAAGGCATATCGATGCCATTATGTATGGAATATGACATTGTTCAAATGTCCGCCTCGGCTTCTCTGGGTGGCGCGCATCAGAATTGTCCGATTTTCCATAACTCTAGCGCATAAATCAGGCTGAATTTTACCGATGACATGGTTTATGTTGGCTTTGAGGGTCGCTGTGGTTTGTGGTTTATTCTCATAGACCTGCGACTTAAGATAACCTCACAAGAAAAAGTCTAACGGGGTCAAATCGCACGATCTGGGTGGCTAGTTCACATCACCTCCACGTGAGATTACCATGCCTTCAAATCACTCGTGCAAGGTCCAATATGGCATGAGCTGCGTGGCACGTAGCGCCCTCTTGTGGAAACCACATGTCGTTGGTATCCATATCATCCAATTCAGGCCAAAAAACGTTGGTAATCATAGACGTTGGCCAGGCCATCACCGTTGACGGTGATGAAAGAAATATTGACCGATGACGCCGCCAGCTTAAAATCCACACCAAACAGTGACTTTTTCGGGATGCATTGAACGCTTTTGGATCTCATGTCGATTGTTATCGTCACCAGTGGACTCAAATTTATCCACCAAACTGCGAATAGTCCTCACGGTAGGACGATTATGGCGACCGTAAAATGGGCGCAGCGCGCGGAACATTTCCCGAACAGAACACCCATTTTGATAAAACAATTTTATCATTTGCACGTGTTGTTGTCCCTTCTTTTTATTTTATTCTTCAGAAGGATCTTGACTGCTCCTCGAAATACTGCAGTGTCAATAAGCTTCACCTTAGTGTCTCTAAATGTTACAGCATTACGTTTACTAAGAAAAAACATGTGACGAATTTCCATTAATTTCTTGGAAACACTACCCTAAACAAGGTTTCATCCCTCCGTGACCTAAGAGTAAATCTTGAATCAAAGCTCCATCTTGACACCCATGTAGACAACATAGTCTGTAAAGCTTATAAAATGTTTGGTTTTGTAATGAGAGCGTCTAGAGAATTTCATCGCCCTTCTACCTACTACGGCCACAACTTGAATATGCAGTATCCATCTGGAATCCTTATTACAAAAAGTACGTTGAGATCATTGAGTTAGTTCAACGTAAGTACCTACAGTCCATGCATTACAGATGCTATAAAACCAAAATGTCATATCCGTCCATGGTGATTTGGCAAAACCGACTGAATAAATCACAGCCAATTTGACAGATGTAGCTTCAACAGTACGGCCGCTATCAACTATCAAACTTTAGAAGTCCCTATTGGAAGACCCTTTATATATGTGGAAGCTTGTAATTAGCAAATTTTCCTGTATGAAATACTATATACGGATGAAACCGCGGGGCGCAGCTAGTATTCATGTAAAATACACGCAGACGAAATAGCGTGCAACAGCAAGTGGGTGTAATACTACCCAGAAATAGAATTAAAATGGGTAAACCCGAGGGTACAGCTAGTCCTACATGAACTATCTACCCACGAGCACTTTCGGTTGTTTCACAAATGAGCAGCGCACCGTGAACCCACGTGCGCTGCTCACACACAGTATAGACTAGGTGACTAGTTTATATGCTAATTGTTAGTGCCCCGCTGGCGATGTGTTTACAATGTAGGTACGTCACCTTGTAACGAGTCGTATACACTGCTGGGTATACGAGTACATAGCATAGCATATTCAGCCTATAATGTTCCCACTGCTGGGACACAGGCTTTCTCTCTGTGAGAGAGAGTGGGCCGTAATCCACCACGCGACCCAAGTGCGTGTTGGTAGATGTCACATGCTTTCGAATTTTTGGTTCCAGGACATGCCGGTTTCTTCACGATGTTTTCCTTCACCGTTTTGGGGGCGATGAAATAATTTACACAAAATAAAGTGCCTGTCTGGGGTTGAACCTACGACCTACGACTAGTAAGTCGTGGTCGTTGCCACTGGGCCACCACTGCTCTCTATACGTGTACGGTCTGCCGAAAAGTTAGATAAATTGTCATTAAAAAACGGTGGAACAAGAAAAATGTTGTCTATTCAAAACACAAGGGCCAAACCGTTTGCGTTTACTCTTCCAAGGAAGCTAAAAAATTACTTCCAGTAAATTAGGCTCTCGTACTTTAATATTTTTTATCAAGAGGAATATGTAGAAAAAACAAAAGAAAATGCCTGTAAAAATTTGAAGTGTTCGAAGATCTGGGGCAGTGGGGATGAAAGTTATGTCTCATCACCTGAGTGCCTAACACTGACTGACCACTGGAAGACGCTGGTGAATTCTACATTCAGGTAAACTGGATAAGTAAATTCTATTAACAAAATAAATAAAGTCCTCCAGACCGAATTTCAGCCATGGCGAATAATCTCAGCGGAAACAAACCTTCGGCGCGGGAGATATTGTAGTGCACAAGTATATGCGCAGAAACATGTGCACCCTCTCTTCCCTCACTCTCATAGCCCAATGGGATGGCAATCCGACGCGACTGGACAGAGATCAGGTTAAAATAAAAAATAGTAGCCCACCGGTATCGGGAACAGGGTCCAAGCTACCGGCGGTCAGGGCTCCAGAGAGAGGAACCTCCTGACAATGCGAGCCGTGACCAGAAGTACCGCTTTCTGAATCAAGTCCTTGATCCAGCTGCCCAACGAGAGACTAATGGACGGAAAATCTATTAGATTTTCCGTCACTTTTGCCCGACCCGGCAATCGATTCCAGGACCACGCTCAGCAGTCGCGCTTGCGACCACGAGACCAACCAATCATTTATAAAAACGTTGCTTATCAAATCGTGAATCATTAACACAACGTTCATATTACGAACGTTGGTCACTAAAACGATTCATTACAGCAACTACATACTTCATTCATAAAAGTCAAGGCCCAATAAAATTCAGTGTTAACTCAATTCACGCCGGTTTGCGTGTGACGTCATCAATTGAAGTTTGGTAATTTTTATGCCCAAATGCTTTTCGCGTGGGTCATCGCCTACAATAATATTGTCTTCAATGCCAAAAATTAGGGTGGGCGTGGTGGTCCAGTGGCAACGGCCGCGATTTACCAGTTGTAAGGTCGTGGGTTCGTATCCAGGCAGGCGCTTTACTTTGTGTAAACTATTTCATCACCACTGCTCTCTAAACGGTGAAGAAAAACATCGTAAGGAAACTAGCATGTCCTAGAATCTAAAATTCGAAGACATGTGACGTCTACCAACCCGCACCGGGCCCGCGTGGTGAATTACAGCCCACTCCCTCTCACAGAGAGGAGGCCGGTGTCCCAGCAGTGGGAACATTATAGGCTGATTATGTTAAGCTAAAAAAATGACATATAAAAGCGTCTAACAAGATCTACTTAAAGTAATTAAATGAAACGATGATGAAATCGACGACGAAAAGTTGTTTCATTTCGTCATCATTTCATTTCAGAACCATTGCTTAATCATTTTAATCCCGAAACTTAGCCTGTCCTGTCTTCAGAATGACTACCCAAAATATTTACAAAAACTGCGTTTATAATTAAGGCTCCGTCAGCCCACTTGCGTCGTTTCATTTCTATAATGTTAGCTTCTTTAAATGGTACCTAAGTACCCACTATGCCGCGGGCCTGCGGGCGGAGAGCAATGGGTAGCTCACCGCCCGATCAGGACCAGGCCCGTGCCGGACGGCGCGTAAGGGTTGGACCTCATCTGGCAGCACGGAATCGCATTTGTTCCGCCTGTGCTACCACGTGCTGCAGTATGCTGCCGCATGCGAACGCGCGCTGTCGCATTCCGCAGACAAAAAAGGCGAGCTGAGCTGACGAGCGGCCGCGTGCGCCATTGTACGATAGAGTGAGACAGCATGCGATAGCAAGTGATCAGCGGTGAAAGGATGCGTTAGCATGCTATCGCGCGCTTCAGCGTTCCGGAGTCTCCCTGCCGACCATTGCATTTTGTCCGTGATGCCGATCGCCTCGAGGATTCCGCCGCGTGCTATCGCATTATGCTTTCTGTCTCGGTCTAGCAAATGGCAGTTCTAAGCGACAGAAAGAGAAAGGGCGACGGAAAAAGGCGATTCCGTGCTGCCAGATGAGGTCTAACCCTAAGTGTTCCACGCGCGCCTCAAAGAGATGTCAGCATAATCCGAGGGGCCCCTTAGGGCCGAAGCCTGCCGGGTCAGCGAGATTGTCCGAAAGGGTTACCGCTACCCCGGAACATAAAGGGCGAAGGAAGGAACATGGGTGGGTTTTAGTCAGTAAGAGTCTGACACTCCCTTCCGCTCCACCCAGAGCGGGAGGGGTCAGTTGATGATTTCCCACCAGAAAAAAAAAAAAGTACCCACTATGCCGCAAAATTTAGCAGCAAGCAGCCTGTCTGTAAAACAGTATTCTATAAAAATGTCACCTCGAAAACTTAGGTGGAGTAAGCTGCCATTCTACCTGATGCTAGGAACTGACATTATTGACAGCTCACTTCAAGCCTTTTTACCTAAGTTTTCACTGTGACATTTTTACAGAATAGGACGGCTGGTATCCTTACATTGAAGGCCAATGAGAGCAAGGAAATTATAGAATTTTCCTTAAACACAAAAGAGTCATCATCATCTGCCGAGCCTTTTCCCAACTATGTTGGGGTCGGCTTCCAGTCTAACCGGATTCACCTGAATACCAGTATTTTACATGGAGCGACTGCCTATCTGACCTCCACAACCCAGTTACTGGGTAATACGATACCTCTTGCTAAACTGGTTGTCAGACTTTCGGGCTTCTGACTACCCGTAACGACTGTCAAAGATCTACAAATGACAGCCGGGACCAACGGCTTAACGTGCTTTCCGAGGCACGGAGGGATCTCGGTATGTAAAGATGGTCACCCATCCATAGACCAATCGCGGCAAGCGTAGCTTAACCTGATCGATCGACCTGTGCGGCTGTTATTATTTAGCCACGGGCCCCTGCACACAAAAGAGTAAGAAATTTATTTATTTATTTATTATTCCCAACACAACTATCATTACAGGTTGCCCCAAATCGGTAGCGTGGTATTAAACAATATTTTTTTTCCCATTAAATACAGCTTATCATGTAAGTAATGTTTGTGAACTCATTCAGAGAACAGGTAAATAAATCCACCCTTTCCGCGATTTCGTTGAGTGTATGCAAGGCGCGCGTCAAAGGTGCTTTACCCAGGAGCTTGGGCAAATTCTTTTGGTGACCATGGCAGGACACACATTTTCATAGCTTTTTTTTTTACAAATAACGACAGAAAATAATTTTATTCTGTATCTAGTAATTTCAAAGAATGGGTATCTACTGACCTGACTTCACCAAAACGCATAAGGCTAGCGTCTTCAACAAAAAATCTATAGAACTTTGCGTCAATGTAGATAATTTATTCATGTAGAGACGTCTACACGTCTCGACATTAATAAATTAACCGATTCCCTGTAGAATGCACCCCAAGTAATTAAAGACAAAATGGCTACCTTAATGGCTGTCCACCACAGCAGGCCCCCACCAGCTTATCTAGACCTCCTTCCCATTAGAAATCTTCACAAAAAGTGTCAAAGTAAACTGGTTATTTACGGTCGCGTATCACAAGTGTAGCAAGACCTACGTTTATTTGCTTTGGTGTCAGTGACAGGGGTCAAGACTAGCTGGTAGTCGGATCCTATTTAGAAGTATCAATGTAGTCGTCGCTTTTAATCAGAGCTATAATGGGGGCTCTAGATAATATTGTTCATTTAGTTCAACAAAGCGAGGAAAATGCTATTACGAATGATGATAGAGTAGAACAAAGTAGACAATTAACTACAGAACTAAATGTGTCAGACATTTTGCCGTATCTTATAATCATAAAATTGATTTACATCCGTAAGAAGTCCTAGTAACACAGGGTCCATTTGATAACCAGCGTCAGGCATCTGACATTCATCATCATTCAGCATAACTTCTTTTTTCTGTTTTTGTGTAAATATTGTGTGCCTTACATAACCTGGACCAAATAAACTTATTTTATTTCTTTCTGTAATGGATTATAGCTGAGCTGTGGAAGCCCAGTAGTACGAGTAATAGCCGCGACTTACGAGTAGATCAGGGGTTCGAACCCTGACTGGCGCTTTACTGTGTGTAAATTATTTCATCACCACTGCTCTCAAAACGGTGAAGGACAACATCGTGAGGAAACCGGCATGTCCTAGAACCAAAAATTCGAAGACATGTGACATCTACCCAATCGCATTGGGCCTGCGTGGTGGATTACGGCCCATTCTCTCTCACAGAGAGGAGGCCTATGTCCCAGCAGTGGGAACGTTATAGGTTGATTACGTTTTGTCATGATTAAGTTAGATGCCTCGGAAAGCACATTAAGCCGTTGGTATCGCATGTCATTCCTACATATTTTTACAATAATTACAGAGCATGGGGTCGTGGGTTCGATTTCCACGTCACGCTAAGTGTTATTCGGTTTTTCTATCTGGAATTTCTCAGTAACAGCCCGGAGTTTGGCTCCGAGCCCGATTGGTGGCAATATGCTCTGCCCCTATTACATGCGACTTAAACATTACTGGCGAAATGTGGGTGTACCATACACACCTCTGCCTAACCCTTCGGGAAATCAAGGCGTGATGATATTTTATGTTCTTATATGAGGAGGGGCTTGTGGGTAAGTAATAACAGTCACACCGGTCAATCGATAAGGTTAAGCTACGCTTGCCGCGGTTAGTCCGTGGATGGGTGCCCATCTTCACATACCAAGACCCCTCCGCACGTCGGGAAGCACGTTAAGCCGATGGTCCCAGCTGTCATTCGTGGATCTTTGACAGTCGTTACGGGTAGTCAGAAGCCCGAAAGTCTGACAACCAGTCTCACCAAGGGGTATCGTAATTACCCAGTAAGTGGGTTGTGGAGGTCAGATAGACAGTCGCTCCATGTAAAATACTGGTATTCAGCTGCATCCGGCTAGAAAGGAAGCCGACCCCAACGAAGTTGGGAAATGGCTAGCATATGATGACCATGACACGAATAAAGCATTCAACATTACCAAAACTTCGTTATTGTATAAAAAGGTACCTATTATGTTCTAGCCGTAAGTTTGTGAATTCCCTTCGCGAGAAAAGTTTTTAATTTTCCGGGACAAGTGTCCTTCGTCCATTTCTTTCTTATAAATTATGCTTGAGCAAAACTTGACGATCGATTGAACGATTCAGGGCGAATTTCACCAACTAAACTGAACGCGATCAGCAGATCTGAACTACGTTCAAGAGCTGTGAATACAATGCTATGTCCACAACATTGATGACACTGACAGCTCTTCAACGTGGTTTAGATGTGGTATTGGCACTCAAGGCCGTAATCCTCAATCCCCATCAACGCGAGATTGGCGGGATTAGTTAAGGAATTGACGTGGTTTCGGTAAAGAATCGTTAAGTGGTCATAGTGAATTAGGACCCTGGGATGAAAGCTGAGATTAACAAGATGCAAACTCTAACATTTTTATAATATAGGTAAGATTATAAACCCACACATACGATTAGATTAGATACTTGTAGCGGTATCTACAACGCCATATGCGAACAAAGCGTCATACTGACGTCACGCAAATCCTGCATCTCGCAAGCAGAGTTTACCGGCGCAATTAGCATATATACAATTTCCCAACATCAATCGTTGGGCAGTTACCCGCCAGACACAACACCCGTCTGGTTGGAGGATCCTCCCTTTTCCATAGAGGATGAGTGAACTTAACACCCTGTGCCTCGTACCTCAAAATATGTACTTTTAAAAATGTGTATCCAGATTTATGTTTGATCAACATTGACATATCAAAAAAAAAAATTACGCATGCAGCATCGTTCACGTGATCGAAGTAATACTTCTTAAAAAATAAAGAATAAGTGAGAGTTTTAGAGTGAGAGACAGAGATAGAGAGTTATATATTTCTTCTCTCTCATCTAACGAAATGTGTCTAAACGTGACGCGTCCCTGAAAGGATCTAAGTAGTTTTTTTTTTTGGTTCAGCGATCAACCCCACCAAAAATTGTGGCGTCTATTAATGAAACGTGTGTTGATTTATTCCTTGTGATCTTTAGATTACATTACAGTGTTAGTAATAATTTACTTCGTCTAACAGTAATAGTAAGAAATACGATTGTAACCTAAAAATACACTCTCAAGTTTCACATCAAATATAAATCTAGACTTATAATTTTAAGTAACTAAGCGGTCATTGATCCCGTAATCAGCTGTAGTTATTTTAGGATAATCTAATCTCACGGTCGGTAAAATAATCTGAGAAAAAGAAGCCAAAAGTTTGGAAACAGACAGAAAAAGGAGTCCAAAACACTTTTAATCTATCTGACACTCTTACCGAAAAGATTTTATCTATGTACAAATGGAAAAAGTCCCGGATACTCTAAGGCACCTGCCCCACCGGCAGCGATTAACGAGAAGTGCGTAAAGCTATAGCAATTAAAAACCGGACTAGTGCGAGTTGAACTCGCGTGGAGAGGGTCCCGTATGATGCATAATACTACTATAACATTATAAACGTGAAAGTTTCTATGGATGGATGTTTTTTACTCTTTCACGCAAAAACTACTGAACGGATTTGGATGAAATTTGCCACACAGATGGTTTATAACCAGGATTAACATATAGGATACTTTTTATCCCGATATTCCCACGGAATCGAAACTTAAGCGAGTGAAACCGCGGGGCGCAGCCAGTTATGTTATATAGGTACCATGTTTTGTATCAATAACTTAATTTATCTCATGAACAAACTTTTTTTGTTGTAGAACATCCCGGTTTCCTCACGATGTTTTCCTTCACCATTTTGAGAGAAGAGGTGATGAAATAATATACACAATGTAAAACGCATGTCTGGATACGATTCTACGACCTACAACACGTAAGTCGCGGCCATTACCACTGGGTCACCACTGCTCTTCGCCAAATGTTAAATTGTCTTGTAAAATCTTAAAACATGTTTAATTTATGTAAAAAATTATTATATAACATTTCTAATAACACTAGTTATTAGGGTTTAGTATCTCTTTTAAATCTTAACAATATTATATACTTAAATTAATATAATAAAAACTCAGTATCATATCTTATTTTTATCTGTTACTTTTTATCAAAAAATTCTTTCACAGTTACCACTAAGCCATTTATGTAGTGTGGATTTAAAATGTTTTTGGAGAATTTATTTATTTTAGAATATTGCTAAAGATTTTAGTTGTTGTGTTATAGGTATTTTTATGACATAATGTGCTTTGATGTGTAGCAATGCAAAACATAGTTGGGAAAAGGCTAGGCAGATGATGACCAAACACCCCAATTAGAATATTATGCTATAATCATAGTAAATACACTGAATTTTTACTATTACGAGTATTTATAAAACATTGATTATTTATTAAATTAGTTATACTGTGGCAATAAATTGTGGTTACATTACAAATCTTCGCACGCACACAATCGCACACGTATTATATAGGTCTAGCGTAGTAGGTACTTCGTCCATTTTGGTTTGTGTGACCACAGCGGAAGTGTGACTGTATTTTTACTTATTTTGGTGTGAAAAATTATCTATATTAAAAATGACTGAAATTGAATCAGTATACGATTCTGAACAAACTACTTTCATGATGTGCATTAATTCAGTTACATATTGGCGCCGATTGCCTTGTTCACAAACTAAACTAAATTGAAGTTCAGCGCATCTTTTTCTTTCTATTTCATTAAGAAAAGGACAGAAGATAAATATTAGTTTAGTCCTGTCAAATTAGCCAGCGCCTGACGTAAATTGACGTATTTTTAGTAGCCACGTTTTTAATCACGTCTAAACTGTCTATGGAGTATCTTAATTTGACAGGACCAAACTAATATTTATCTTCTGTCCTTTTCTTAATGAAATAGAAAGAAAAAGATGCACTGAACTTAAATTTAGTTTAGTTTGTGAACAAGGGAATCGGCGCCATTGTATATGTATCTTTTTGAGTTACACGGAACAATCTTTTGTACGTCGCTTCGTCGTCTGCAGTGGGACAGATGCCTAATGTATACCAACTTCAAGGATTCTGATAAGCAAGAATCATTGCTTTCCAATCGTTTAAGATAACATTATTTCTCCTTCGGTAAAGCTAGGAACCTCATTAGGGATGACATTGATTTAGAAGTGGGCCTCCTTTTCTTTAAGTTTAATGACCCCAAACATTATCTTAGCTTTGTTGGTATTGGTCTACCAAAATATAAATAACCAATCGTACTTAATTGTCATGAGACTTGAATGGATTAGGCTTTTAGAAACCATTCAGAAGTAGTAAATGTATAGACGCCAGCAGGTCAAGCTACCCGAAACTGTCAAATTTTCGCAATCAACCTTGAACCTTAATGCTTTAGCGATAAAGTTGAAAATCTATTAAAGAAATTTGACAGATTGTAGTAGCTTGATGTGCTGGCGTCTGCACCATATATATATATTTTTTAAGTTACCCGCACTTAGGAAAGTGCGGGTAACTTAAAAAATGCCTTTGCTCAGCAGTAGGATACTGCTGAGCAAAGGCCTCCCTCAAATCCTTCTAGGCATCCTTTTCTAGAGCCACCTCGACGCGTACCGCAACGCCCAACCCTTGCGGTACGCGTCTAGGTCATCTCGCCACCTCTTCCTGGCCCGGTTTTGGCGGTACCGTCCATTGTCAGGCAAGGCACCCACCGCGTGGAGACTGTTGTCCAGCGGTCACTGTGCATGTGGTTGACTTGCCCCCCCAATCCCATTTCAGCTTGGTAGCCTTTTTACCTACGTCAAGAATCCATCGTTTGGAGCGCAGTGTGGTGTTTCAAACCCCAAGACGGAACTTTTGCAACACGGTGAGCGACTAAGTCTGAGCACCGCAGCTAAGGACGGACAGAATACACAAATATCCATCATCATCATTGCAGCCGAAAGATGTCCACTGCTGGACATAGGCTTCCCCCAAGCACCTCCACTTCGACCGGTTCTGTGCTTCTCGCATCCAACGGGTTCCTGCGGCCTTCATCTTCATATATCCATACATTTTAGAAAATTAAGACCCCCAAACCTAAACTATACAATGGATTTTATTACAGTTTTTTCCTCCATTTAGATCAGTTATTTTGGAAAATTTATGTGAAATTAATTGTATTAATCTTTAATTCATTTTGTAGTTAGGTAAAGCAAATAAATTTCGTTAAAATTGTTAATATTTAGTTAAGATCTCGAAATTAAAGAGCACTCACAATCAGCAGAAGAAAGTAAAATTAAATAAAACGAAAGTGCTTTCCGAATTTCAAAAGGTTTTAGCCATTGAGAAGTCGGAACTTATTTACTTGCAATAACACTTAATAACGAACTTCAAACAGCGATCGTTCTTTCTCGTTTAGGCGTTCCATTAAGTAAACTGTATTGTAGAAAGGATCCGAGGGAAAACTAAAACCATCTCTACAGTATTTCTCTGACCAAGCTACTTTCTTGAGATTCTGTATGTACTGAATGTCATAATAGTCGCTACGGGTAGTCATAAGCCCAAAAGTCTTCCGGTCAAACCGGATGCAGCTGAATACCTGTATTTTATATGGAGCGACTGCCTATCTGACAGTTTGTCAGACTTTTGGGCTTCTGACTACCCGTATCGATTGTCAAAAATCTACAAAAGATAGCCGGGATCAACGGCTTAACTTGTTTTCCGTGTCACGGACCCTTCCACGGCTCGGGAAGCACGTTAAGCCGTTAGTCCCGGCTTGTCTCGATATGTAACGGATGGTCACCCAAGTCGAACCCAGTAAACTTGGAAAAAGGCTAGGCCGATTAATTGAAGTTACAGCATGTAGTTATTGAATGATGTGAAGCAACAACCGTCGTATTCGCTCGTCTTGGCACGAGCAATATGCATAGCATAGTTCATACCTCTTTTATCTGTTCTCTGGTTCATGCATACTGTAGTAAAAATATTAATCCAGGGTGCGCCGGAATACAATGCCAGGCACATACGTACGTCCCATAAATGTCTGAAAGCTAGGTGCTATCTAAAAAGTATAAACCAATCTCAAAAACCGACGCGTTTTTCCACAAACAAAAAAAAACAAAATTGCAAATATTCCCCTTTCGTACCGAATTCAGGAAATTAATCCGGTAAATGAATAAAACGATAAAAGTGCCGTTCCAAGGTCTGAAGTAATCAAAACAGACGATTCTCATGTAAATGTTGCGAGCTCATAACATTTCGTTACGACGGTAGCAGAGGGAATGCTCGATTTAACTCGGCAGAACTCGGAATATAGACCGATCACTTGTTTTATGAATGGCTGAACGCAATTCAGGAGAAAAATAAGCAGGCTGTGATTTAGGGTTATATCTTCTTTCAGAATTATGCTTGATGGTCTAAAGAAGACGATAAAGCGGCGTTAATCGAAAGGTGAATAAATCGGGCGATTTTTCGCATCTAAGGACTGGACTTCTAAACTGATATGTAGATCATTGCCCAGCAGTGGGACAACATTGGTTAATAAGAAAAAAATAAAAAAGGACTGGTCAAGAGGATCCAGCCTATTGCCATAGCATGTGTGCTAAGATGGACGTACTGATTGAATCCATAATGCAAAAGTGACTAGAGTCATCAGAACAAGAGGACATGTAACAGAGGACACACATCAGAGGGGTAATTCTCGTAATTTTAAGGACGTTCACAGTCAGAGGGGCAATTCTCGTAATTTTAAGAACGTTCACAGTCTGATCAGTCTCAATCTGTCAAAAATACCTATAATTTCCCTACATTTTGAGAAGTTTTTAACGTTTCTTTGTCGCCGATATGAGACTGCGACTAGATTTTAAACGTTTTAAATTACGAGAATTGGCCTTCTGATCTCAGTCTCAATCTATCATAAATCCCTACATTTTTGACAAGTGTTTGACATTGATTGTCGCTGAGATGAGATGAGCGACTAGATTTTGATTCTTTTTCATTACGAGAATTGACCTTCAGCCGGTCGATTCTGTAAAAATCTCACCGTGAAAGCTCAAGTGAAGTGAGCTTGATGTGAGTTGTCAGTAGTGTTAATCCCTAGCATTAGTTGGAATGACAGCTCACTCCACGCTCACTTCACCTAAGTTTTCACGGTGAGTTGGTTACAGAATCGCACTGCAGCTCATAGAGTTGTGATTTTGTTAACTGTAATACTAATTCAGTAAGTTTTATGACAAAATGAGAGATTTTAGACATACCTGCAGTTTCTATATATTTTCCTAAGAATTAACCATTGACTGTATGTTAGTTCTATAACGCACCACAAAAAACTTACCCCGTTTTGTGTCGGGTGTTAAAAAATACACTTTTGTTAAATCAAAAATATGCACTTTTGTTAAATTACAGACTACCCTAGTTTTATTACGCATCACAGAGGAAGCAATTGTAGAATTGAAGCATTGATTCTTAAGTAGGTTGCAACAAAAGCCGTGGGAAATTACCGACCACACTTTAAATATTATGTACGTAACAAATTTATCACCATGGAAAGCTAGGCAATAATATCTGATTTCATGACTCATCCATTAATATGTCGTCAAGATGACGGCAACTATAGGGTGGCATGGACACCATCAGGGTGTACTGAATCCATGCTAACAGTTTGCGCGTCGATGTCTCTGTCACATGTCATTCTGTATAGAGGTATGAGGAACAGGGTGTAAAGTTCACTCATCCTCCATAGAAAAGGGAGGATCCGCCGACCAGACGGGGGTTGTGTCTGGCGAGCAATTGCCCAATGATTGATGTTGGGAAATTGTATCTATGCTAATTGCGCGGTAAACTCTGCTTGCGAGATGCAGGATTTGCGTGACGTCTGTATGACGCGTTGTTCGCATGTGGCATTGTAGATACCGCTACATACCGTATATGTCACCCTGTATATAACAGGCAGCACAAATATGTATGTTTCATCAAAGGAACACCACAACTATTATTTATTTATTTAAACTTTTCGCACAAAAAGGTACAAAGGCGGACTTAATGCCTGAGGCATTTTCTACCAGTCAACTAAGGGTGATGAAGAGATTAGATGGCAAAGTGTATGTGTCGCCATTGAGAATGCAATAGTATTCGGCATCAACATCATCTGCCCTAACCTTCTCCCAGCTATGTTGGGGTTGGCTTCCAGTCTAACCGGAGACAGCTGAACACCAGTATTTAACATGGAGCGACAGCCTATGAGCTCCACAAGGACAGACAGGGTAATACGATACCCCTTGGACTGGTTGTTAGACTATTCAAATCATCTGGTTACTAAACCCCTCCTTTGCAATTTCCAGTTCTTAGTCAGACCATGTTTTCACTGGAAAGTGCAATACGAATAATACTAGACGTCTAGCTGTATTTAATCCAATAATGCCCAGTACTATAGCACAAAAGATACGTCGAAGTATTCTCTTATTGGTTTAATTAAACCGTGTCCAGTCAGACATGAACAGATTACATTCTCTCCTACACGTGTTTTATCTTATTCCTTTATGTTTTAGTGGAACGAACGATATTGATTACGAAATAGATATAGGACATTATTTTATTAGTTTTTAGTACCGTTGAAGTTTGAATTGTACTTTACCTATTTATAGGCAGGTGAGAGCAGTGGTCCAGTGGTAACGGCTGCGACTTACGAGTTGTAGGTCGTAGGTTCCAACCCAGACCAACGCTTTACTTTGAGTAAATTATTTCATCACCACTGCTCTCGAAAACGGTGAAGGAAAACATAGTGAGGAAACCGGCATGTTCTAGAAACAAACATTCGAAGACATGTGACATCTACCAACCCGCACTGGACCCGCGTGGTGGATAACGGCCCATTCTCTCTGATTATGCAACGGCCTCCCCCATATTTTTTAAAACTTTATATATCCTGTGCCTTCTCCGTTCAATCGGTTAGGTTAGGTTAAACAATAAGTAATAGCGCAAAATATTCGAAGAAAGTTCGGATCCGATATCGATGAAGCCTAACACCAAGCGCACGTTACAGCCACAACGAGCCGCAGCGCAGCGCATTTTATACAAGAAATTGCGGTGCGGCCCGCCTATGGTGCGCGTTGGTTAATAGAAACTTTACGAAAGCGATGAAGAAGGATTGTTTCAATAAGTTGCGATGCAACACAGCCCGCTCCAATCTGTGCTCATTTCTCTTGCAAAAAGACTCTAAAAATGGCACCGATAACTGAAAAGTTGTGTTTAAATCGGTTGTCATGGTAAGGGAATGTAATACGGAGAATGAAGATGTCGTGAGGAGAGTTTTGAGTATGAATTTCGATGGCTATAAGAGTAGGGGAAGACCAAAAAAACGATGGATGGACTGTGTGAATGATGATATGGTTAGAAAGGGGGTGGCTACCGAGATGACGACTAATAGAGATGAATGGAAGAAAAAGACATGTTGCGCCGACCTAAAATAAATGGGGATAAGGGCACGAGAATGATGATGAATTTCTCTTGCCGATGATTTTATTCAAAAACTGTATTGCTACTTTATTGTCTCTATTTTTTTTTTTTGTATATTTTTAGTTTTAAACGTGAGTGCTCTGGTATCTATTAGGTACATTTGCTTGTTTAGTTACCAAGAATTCGTGATATCGAAGATTAAAAATAAACATTACAATCAACATCAGTTACTTATTTTATCTCGTTTACTTTATATGACACAATCTTTTTGAACGGAATGGATAGTTAAACTACAATATATTTATAGTGTTACCCACAGAAATCTTAATAATTATTAAGATTTCTGTGGTGTTACCTTTTCATCGTTGTTTGTCAAACAGTTTTTCTTCAACATCCCGTGCGAGCGTGGTCCTCCAGGGTGTCTACTCTGTGAGCCCGTCAAGCAAGATACGGGCCCGTCCGAAAGTAATTGATTCATCAAAGAGTGTCAAGTTTCGGACGAGCAAATACATATCAACGAGTAGGGTCAACTGTCAAATCGTGTTGTTTCATTCTTAGTTCGGGCCTCAAACTCGTCATAAATATAGCCGTAAGTGATACGGAGTTGTGATCGCCCGTAGCTTCGGCCGAAACTACGGATTTCGTGATAAGGGAGTAGACCTCCTGAACAGACTATGTATGACTATGACAACTGCTTGAGTGTCCTAAATGTCTGTTCACCTGCACCCTTGACGATCTGAATAACGCATCTGACGCCGCAATAAACATGACATACTGGGCCCAAACCGTACAAGCAACATAGGTGTACAGACGCCAGCACATCAAGCTACCCGAAACTGTCAAACTTTCCCAATCCACCTTGAACCTTAACGCTACAGGCATAAAGTGGAAAATCTATTAAAGAAATTTGACAGATGTCTGTACCGTTGAAACGAAAAGACTTTTTTTTTTTAACTTTCACAATTGGATTGTACCGTCCTAATCCAATATTTAATTACTATTAAAACTAAAATTAAACCCTTTGCCACTTATTTGAGAACGTAGAAGAGCTGTACCTGAAGTTCTTTTTTTTGTCAAATTAAATGGACGCTTGAAGACCAAGGTGAAGCTGGTGCGACGATCTGATAATGTTTGCAGGGCTAGCATGGCCAGAGATTGCACAAGCCTAGGGAGGTTTGGAAGGAAAAAGGTGAGGCTTTTGCCCAGGAATGGGACACAATTTAAGCTAAAAAAAAACTTTTTCTAAAATAAGTTTTTTTTTTAACAAATGTTGCTATTTGTCACACAGTTTTCTCATAAAACTCTGCAAAAGGAAAAGACTCCCGTCCTGATACAATTTGTAATCGTATTTTATACTGTAGCACTTCTTTCAAACCTGGCGAAGGTTTCATTAATATTAATATTAATCTTGACAGGAATAAATGTCGCCTTCGTCTGGTTCTATTTTTTAATCTACGAGTAAGTTTTTTCTTTCTTAATTATATCAAGCATAATAATACCTAAATTGGTTAGACTCAAACCCAAAGCATTCATATTTCAATTAAGCCCTACAAGCACTTATGAATTGTCAAACGAGCAGGTCATTCAGAATGATGAAGCTAGTTGCCCATTCCAAATTGTAGTAGGTTCCGATAGAGAAGAACGGGCAAGAAACTCCATGGACACTCTTTTAAAATATGTATATTGTTACGAAATATTTATTACGATGTCAGTTTAATATAATTTTATGTGAGAATAATTAAAAAAAGACGTGCATGCTCTTTGCTTAGTGAGAAGAGAAGTCTGTTATGATAGTCAGTTCCTTATGATCAACATCATCATCATAATAAAAAATAAAAAAAATTGTCTCTGCCCTGGTGGTCTGCCAGGGTAACCTAACTAACTAATTTAGAGCCAATACAAGATGGTTGTTAATATCATTTTATATTTTTTTAGAAGTCAAAATTTGTCTTTTCCTAATAATTATATAAGTAAAAAGGACTGGTAAAAATGCCTTAGCTCATTAGTAGATTATGAATGTGTGTGTGTTAGTGTGTGTGTGTGTGATTTCTTCTAAAATTAAATTATGATTTTCTATTTATGTAAATAGGGAGAGGGACTGTTGTGTATGTACGCAAATGATATCTATGTGTGCGTGGCTGCGCCCACGCGATGTGTCAAGAGTGAATACATCAGTCTGTCAATAGCTGTGTTATGTTTCACTTGTCTTTCGCACCAGGAATATAACAATAGCGACACCCCAATTGCACATTTCAACACATTTTCAAATGCAATCTAAATAATTTTGAAGGGATAATCCATTGTTTGGTATGTTTGAAAACTGTGTCCGCTCAACAACGTAAATAACGCAATGAATGTTGTTGAACTATTAAAAAGACCGCCCATTGTGTCACCCTTTGTAAAAATTTTGTATATTTATGTTTTATAATTAGTATGGTGTACAATAAAGAGTATTCTATTATATTCTATTCTAAAAAGGAAAGTTGACGAAAAAGGGAAGTTGGTTTCCTTAATAATTAACAATGTTTTTGATTAATGTTATATTCCACTACTAGCTGTGCCCGCGACTTCGTTCGCGTGGATAACGAAACTTATCAATGAGTTTTTTTGTGTAAAGTGCTATTTGTGTAGAATGTTATCTATCGAGTATACCGGTATTAATACTTCTGTCCCGGCGCGGGCCCCTACCTATACTTGAAATTAAAATCTATACGGTCTACGCCTTATAAAAGTAAACCTTAGTACCTACCTAATTTAAAAAAAAAACTCAATAACAGAAAATAAAATACCTACCTACCTAAATAAACCTATTTCTGATGATAACTAATCTAAACTCAATAAATAAGCAAAATCCCTAAAAACTAATATCTATACGAATGACTAATCCTACCTAACAGTATTATAAAATAACCTACGGTCACTACGTACACTATCAAATATACTACCTATACTTTAAAATTAAAATCTATACCTACGACTTATAAAAATAAACCTAAATAACTCTACCTTAAACTGTACTTAGTAAAAACTAAAAGGAATAAAAAGGTCGCACTGAAAAGCACGGTTTAGAATTGCAAGTAGCAGTTAAAACATACAATTTATAGAATGCTAATAAGAACGAACGCTCGCCACTCGACACGTCCGTTCAAATCAAAGTTCAAAAAATGTACGATGCGCGCGCTCAGACTCCTTCCTTATATACGGTAGCGATCCGTGGCGACCGCACGCCACGCGTGTGCTGCGAACGGTGCAAGCCAAATTCAACCTTCAGCGCTACATTTACAGCATAACTTAGGGGCGCTGCACACGGCTAAGATACTGTAATATTTTATCTTAAGATACAATACCGCTCGCCATACAAATTCATCTTAAGATACGAAAATATGAAATATTATTTATTATCTTCGTCGTGTGTGATAGTCCATTGAATTGTATGGCGAGCGATATTGTATCTTAAGATAAAATATTATAATATCTTAGCCGTGTGCAGCGGCGAACCTTAGTGAACTCCACTGCGGGTGACGTAACCTACGACAAACTTATTATTTGCGGTTGGCACTGTAATCGGGTCTAGGGATCGAACCGCAAAATTAAGTTTGTTTTTTATTGTATATACTTTTCCGGGATAAAAAGTACCCAGTGTGGTGCCCAGGATATTAAAGAATAATTATACCAAGTTTCATCGTAATCGAACCGGTAGTTTTTGCGTGATGCCTGAACAGACAGAAAGACAGACAGACAAAAATTTTTTTAATCACTTTTTTGGGTTCGGTGTCGGTCTAGTAACACCCCCTGCCATTTATTTTTTTGATATTTTCAATGTACAGAATTTTCACTTCTATAGATTTATTATAAGTATATATTAGAAGAGACTGGTGCCTGAAGTAGGTTTTTGAAGAAGCCTGTGTTACACGTCACCAGGGCCCCCCCGCAGCAAAACAATACAGTAAAAGGTTTAAAGACGATTTTATGTGAACATCAATCATGGTACCAAGAAGATCACAAAGAGACAATCAGTTTAAAGTTCAAAATAATAACAAGAAGTTAAAAAATTAAAGCAAAATTAATAATGGACAACTACTGGTTCATATGAAAGTCTAGTGTCGTGTATGTATGTATGAAATGTAAAGCAGCCACAGATAACTAAATTGTAATAAATATATCTGCTATTGACGTATTGGGAGTTCGTTATTGTATATTTGCGGACAATAGAATGAACAGTCATAGCGAAAGGAAACATGTTAGAATATACAAAATAACTGTTTGACAATATTTTCTCAGTACTACGGATGATGGCGGTACAGCAATATAAGTTTAGTTGTTCACTGTACCTGGCTGCAAGTTTATTATATTCTTATACTAAGGCGGATGTCACATTACCAGGCGGCACGCTGGGGTGCGCGGGACACGCACCCCCGGGCGTAGTTTCTGCGTATAAATTTAATAAAAAAACGCATGTCCATGCGGGGCATTTGGCTCCGTTTCCCGCGCCCCGTTGCATGGCGAGTTGTAGTGTGCCTTTATTGGCTATTTAGTATTTAAAAACAACAAAGGGAACTACGATAATAATCGTTTAAGGCTCACTAAAAGCGGTTCATTTATTAGTAGTGTCCAATCATATTTTTAGAACATCAAAATCATCATCTGCCAAGCCTTTTACCAACTATTTTGAGGTTGTCTTCCAGTCGAACCGGATGCTGCTGAATACTAGTATTTTATGTGGAGTGACTGCCTATCTGACCTGCACAACCCTGTAATTGGATAACACTATACCCTTGGTAAGACTGGTCGTCAGACTTTCTGGCCTCTGACGACCCGGGCGTAACGACTATCAAAGAATGAAAGCTTGAACTAACAGTTCACAAGTAACATTATTTCCGAACAATATTTTAGCGGATTCATATCAAGCGCAGTGCACGAGCACCCTAAACTATAAACGTACGTCACGACACAGGATGTTAGATTATTGTATATTTGGTATGACTAGTCTTTTATTTGCTACAGCCCTATAAACTTCCAATGACTAAAATACATTATTTAACCAGTGTACTTTGTTTTCCGGGATTTCAGGAAGGATCTGTCACGCCCTTTGTGCCTGGAGGCTTTTATTTACATTTTAATTTCAATTAATTATTTTTTAGCTTGAGTACGTATAGTTCTTTATTATATTGTTGGTATATTGGCGTGGCTAGCTGACATATGACAAATAATTTAATTTTATGTTCTGTCTCTTGTAATGTTAATTACTTAACACAGGTACCTAGTATTGTATACAATCAATTTTCTAACTGAACAGACAGCTGTGCTGCTGGGGAGTTTGTTGCACCACTTCTTCTTCCCAGCGATAGCATTAGGAAGTGGTGAAGGGCGGGCGTTTTTGGGGGACTGTCTTTTGTAATTTTGACGTTCGAAAAGGCCTAATTTGAATAAATGACTTTTGATTTTGATTTCGATTTTTATTTTGATTTTGATCATAGTTGGTGATATACTAATGATATTGAGTTAGGTACGAGGTTACTTCCCCGTCGCACCGCATCGCCCGCCCGCGCTTCTTCGTTTTCGCTTAGCATTCTTTCTGGCTTGTTGCGTTTTGCTCGGCTTCTAAGGATCTTAGCGTGATTTGAAATAGCCTATTCCTCAAGACATGGGCTATCAATCCTACTTCCTATCCTATCCTACTATACCCTGTCCATTAGGTAAACCGTTTTTTGACAGATGTGAACTAGTGATTGCAGCAACACACAATACATTCATTGATACACGTACGGTATTATAATGTTTGTAAGAAGCCATAAATAAGATAAGGCAGTTTATATATTTGTTTTATTACGCATTTTAAAGTTAACTTTTACGTAATCTGGAATAGTACGTTCTAAGACAGCTGTCAAAAAACTATTAACCTAATGGACAAGGTATATACATATATATAAACGCGAATGTTTGTGAGGATGGATGCATGGATGTTCGTTACTCTTTCACGCAAAAACTACTGCACGGATTTGGATGAAATTTGGCAGACATATAGTTTATAACTACGATTAACACATAGGATACTTTTTATCCCGATATCCCCCGGGATCGAACCTTATGCGGGTGAAACCGCGGGGAGCTGCTAGTGCATAAATTTTTTTTCAAATTCAATCGGTACTTTCAGAGATTGGCACGAGCAAACAAACAAAAAAACACAAATTTAATACTTTAAGCAAACAAAAGCTTTCCACAGTGGCCGTTTCCACCAATTATTTTGAAAACCATCCACAATGTAGCCCAAATTGATTGTCTGACGCAAATCGGATACATTCCAAAATATGGAACATAACAATTTGGCTTGTTGCTGTGTTCAGTAACAAAATAATATTGCTTTATCATATATCACCCGTTATCTGCACGATAGTGGAAGTCTGCTCTGAAAGCTTTGACGGGTATCTACCTCGACTCTCGCTTTTACACGTGGCTTTTACGTTTTAGTACATACGCCATAATTTTATCTACATACATACATATGTATGTACATAAAATTATGGCGTATGTACTAAAATGATTTGAGTTAGGTACTTTAACGTTACTACTTCTCTCATTGGTATTGGGACGAATAGGTTTCTCATTTTTAGCACGAGGTATTCCTCGTGCTAAAAATGAGAAACAAAAAATGGAAATAATGGAAGCCGCCTGACGGCTTTAACCATTTTAAAATTGGCAAGATCGAACTGCCGATCTATTCTGTAAAAATGTCACAGTGGAAACTTAGATTGGCCTACACTGGCGCCGATTCCCTTGTTCACAGACTAAACTAAATTTAAGTTCAGTCCATCCTTTTCTTTCTATTTCATTAAGAAAAGGACAGAAGATAAATATTAGTTTAGTCCTGTCAAATTAAGATACTACATAGACATTTTAGTCGTGATTAAAAACATGGCGACTAGAAATACGTCAATATACGTCAGGCGCTGACTGCTAATATTGGTCTTCTGTCCTTTTCTTAATGAAATAGAAAGAAAAAGTTGCACTGAACTTAAATTTAGTTTAGTTTGTGAACAAGGGAATCGGCGCCAATGTCCTCATATACCAATTAACACACACACAACCTGAAAGTCAGACTAGACTCGAGGTTCAGATTTTCAGGCTTCTCGACCCGTAACAACTGTCAAAGATCCAAGAATCACCGCCGGGACCAACGCCTTAACGTGCTTTCCAGGGCCCTCGGTATGTAAAGATGGTCACCCCTCCACGGACGAACCTATCGACCCGAGCGGCTGTTGTTACAAGCACAATGTCATTTGAAACAACTACCAACCCGCACTGGGCCCGCAAGTGGATTGGCCTCCCTCTTAAAAAAGAGCAGACCTGTGTCCCAGTAGTGGAAACGTTATAGGCTGATTATGTATGTGAATTGGGCTATTTGATGATTTTTTTTTGTGTCACTTTGTATTTTTAAATCGTGTAGTTTTATGGATTTATTACAGCCTAGGTAATCCAGTAATGAAGTCTTCACATAAGGGTATAAACTTACCTACAGCACCTAAGATTCTTGCATGAGGGAGCAAGCCGTCACCCTCGTAACAAAGTTACCTCCCACATCTAACTCGATAGGAAGCGGAACCTAGCTATTTGCCTTGTTAACTGAACGTAAGAATACCTACATTTCGCTTGGTACAAGCGACTACTTACTTTCTTTCCTTTTTCTCTTTTTATTTCTTGCTTACTTTTTCTTTTCTTTTTTTTTTCTTACTCTTTTTTGTGCTTACTTTATTCTGAGAACCGTTTTAAACTCTGTTCTTCTTTACTGGTCCTATTTTGTAGAGAAAACAAGGTGACCTCTTTTTGAATCCGATGCAGGATCATATACTTTTAACGACAAAATTACAAGACAGACCCCCAAAACGCCCGCCCTTCATCACCTAGTGCTTTGGCTGGGAAGTAGAAGTGTTACACAAACTCCTCAGCAGCACAGCTGTCTGATCAGTTAGAAAAACTCGTGCAGGTAAATGTAGCAGTATAATTTTATGACGTATCATAGAATGAGATTCCATCGTGGCCCACAATAGTCAATTCACCTTGCTTGTACAAGTATAACATTGTAAAGAAAAATATCAAACAACTTCTTGTACATTGTACTTATTAGGAGGACACAATGGGTGATTACGGATAACTGAAGGTAAACGCGAAAGTAACGAGTCGTAGGTAATGAAGGCCGATGGACAAGACATGTCCGTCTCATCTTTTACAACATCGAAGAAATATGGAACTGTTCAATTACTAACGAGACAGGCCATTAAACATTGCTTTGTAAATACTTTCTTGGTCTGGTTGGTGGTCACAATAATAGAGGTATTAGGAACATGGTGTAAAGTTCTTCATCCTTTATAGAAAAGGGAGTATGCTCCAACCAGACGTGGGTGGTGTCTGCCCTACGATTGATGTCGCGATATAGTATAAAACGTGGCGCTTTAATGGCGACATTAATTTAACACACGTATACGGTTTCGCGTCTTAGTTGTATGAATATATTTTAATTCAATTAAACATTAATATTTATTTATTTATTAACAATTTTCTAAAATAGCATCTTAGAGCAACCTGACTTAAAGAACTGTAGCGCAGGGGTCATTTGCCGGATCACGGATCATAACATCGCATCAATGTAATTAAAACAAATAACGTGTAAATAGAAGGCGAATTGAAGGAAAGAGAGAGAGCTCTATGGCGGCGAGCGGCGCAGGTGGAAGTTTTCAAGTTAGGTTTTTTTTTATGTTGTTATAACTTTTATGGTTACCGACCACTAGCCCTACCCGTGTGTAAAATTAATGTCGCCATTGTAGCGGCACGTTGTATAATATGCTAGTCGCGCGTCGAACTTTGCTTGTGCGATGCAGGATTTTGCGTGACGTCAGTGTGATATGTAGTTCGCATGTGGCATTGTAGGTGCCGCCACATGCATCCCTGGTCTGGCTGGTTTTCATAGGTGCAGTTTAAGGACCTAGCATGCACGCACAACGAAAACGTAACATAAATTCGAATAATTTTTTTTATCTAATATACAACTATCCTAAACCATTTTGGTTTAATTATTTGCGTCACACTTATTAGTATCACCCATAAAAATGAACATTTATTTATAAAATTATATAAGATAGCCCTCCAAAACGCCCGCCCTTCACCACTTCCTAGTCCTTTAGCTGGGAAGAAAAAGTGACGCAACAAACTCCCCAGTAGCATAAACAACTTAATCCATTTATCACAACTCAACCCTCATTTGGATACCATAAAAGTACCTACCTAACTTTTTTAACACCGAAGCTATCCTAAACTTTTCGAGTTGCGAGTCCCCAACACTTTGACAATCAAAAAGTTTTTATTTCGGTCCCTCCGAAAAACCTGAATCATTTATGTACATACCTAGGTATAAGTTTTTATATTTTGTCAGCACATTTTGGCCCTTTTTCATGTATTTGGCTGTTTAGAAAAGTCACTAATCACAGAAAGTTTTCACGTACTATCAACGGCCTTAAGTGCACTGCCACCGGAATGATCATTTTGGTCTGCACACCAGCAGTGCGATTCTGTAACCATCTCACCGTGAAAAATTCGGTGAAGTGAGCGTGGAGTGAGCTGTCATTCCAACTAATGCTAGGGATTGACACTATTGACAGCTCCCATCAGGCTCACTTCACTTGAGTTTTCACGGTGAGATTTTTACAGAATCGACCGGCTGATCTGCACCTATCTCTGTGTGTGTGGTGTTTTAATGCAGACAGTAACGCGCACACAATATAACTACGAAAGCGCGATGTTGGTTGGTCAGATGATTCTGTGGTCAACACTAAATAAAGATACCTACCAATACCTACTTATATATTTGTTTTTTTCTTAATAAACTTATCGACCACAGCGCCTATTTAAAAGCAATGCTAAAATTCGAAATGAAAATTATAAGCAGCGATGGCAGGTTCGCACGAGTGAGTGGCTGTTATTGTGTGTGCGTGAAGTGGAGAAGGTTCGAACATCAGTGCGCGCTTTCGATTATTTTTGTTCTTTTCGTTTTCATGTCAGAGTTCAATTATTTATTGAGTTTCGTTAATACAATGACAATATGGTATAGAGGGTAAAAATAAAGTATAATAGGTAATTTAATTTAAAAAAAACACCATTAAAAACACACCATTTTTCATAGGAACATATAAATTTAATTTAAAAAAAAAACACCTCTTTTCATAGGAACATCTTTAAAACATAAACATATTCCAAACTTTGCAATAAATAAAAAACCTAATTTGTTCGTAAATCATTTTTGGTTGCTACTAAAATGAGATATTTTTGGTTTATTGAGGTTATAGCTTAATTTATTCATTTTCTCAATGAAAACAAGATTGAAACTAAAACTCAATCTTCCAAACGTTAACTTATTACTATTATGGCCAGTGGATACACTGACCATAATAGTAAAAAAAATATAATATTAAAAATTATCAGGGGATACCCTGATAATATTTAATATTATATTTTTTTATTAATATTTATTGTGACCTCCATTATTATCAATGCAGTCAAGAAGAACGTCGACGCATGGAGGCCACAATATTACTGCAAACATCAGTGCCACGTAAACTATTCGACAACTACATGAAATGGGACTTGAGCTGTTCGAGACATCTTTCGTCTCGCGCTTCCCATCTTTGCACCATTAAACCCCATATATTTTCTATAGGGTTTAAATCAGGGGATCGCGCTGGCCACGGAATAACTTTAACATCCGAATGCTCACTAAACCACTCACGAACAACACTGGCACGATGTATCGGACAATTATCTTGAACCAAACAAAATTCATCAATTTCATCCACTGGATAAACATTGCGAACAGTAGGTAACATTATATCGCTCAAAACCTCGACGTAATTGGAACTGTTGGCCCGCGTCGGTATAAATGCCAACTCACCCGGCCTTTGAGCACTAATCCACCCCCACATATTCACACTAATTCTTCCTGACTCCGTATTGTTTATAATGTTACTACCAGAACAACGTGTATTGTCTCTGCGCCACAAATGAAGTCTTTCTTTTTGACAAGATTTGAAAGTCTTCTCGTCAGTAAATACAGTAGTCTCCCAATCAAAGTCTAAATACTCTCGAGCAAAACGCATCCGTTCCTCCTTATGCCTTTGCGTTAAAAACGGTTTTTACGCTGGTGTTCGATGGAGGCCTTCGGCATGCAGTGCATGGTGAACAGTGCGCAATGACGTATCAAATTCTTCAGCAAATCGACTTGTAGGTATGAAACCATTTGTTTCATATTCACCAACTTTTACACGGCTCTTAAAACTTCCCTCTTCCTCAAATCTCCTCACCCAACACCTCACAGTATCTCTCTAAAAAAAAAAAAACCTTATTACACATTTTGAAGCGTCACTTGTTAGAACAAATAAAATCAATAACAACAAAATAACTTACACGAAATCCGGTTTCATTGGATATTTCAGATAAATTAAACCCATTATTATGCAAAATTCAAATTTCAAATATTTTTATTTGTAGAACATAGGTAAACAAAGGGTATGTCTCAATTTATGAAAATGAACGCTATGTCTTGCCATCAACGGCGTACAAATTTCTAATTATTATTTTTAATTAATAGTAGATAAATTGAAAATAAAAAAATAAAAATAGACAAAAAAGTACTAAAATCTTCAAAATTAATAAAATGTCAATAATAAAAAAATGTCATTAAATTACAATTTTAAATGTCAAACCAATAAAATGTCATTAAATTACAATTTGTCATCCATGTACTCATTCACTGTATAGTAAGCTTTCTCGCCCAATAAATCAAGAAGAGCCCTTTTGAAATGATGTATGCTGCCAAGATCTTTTATTGCAATGGGTAACTTATTATATAACTTGGGTGCCATTCCCAAAAAGCTCCTTGAGTATAGTGCAGTCTTGTGTGGAATAGCACATATCTCTCTATTGCGTCTTTTTGATCTTAGTGTTTGAAATAAGTGCAAGTTTGATTTTGCGAATACTGCTGTCTCGTAGATGTACATACAAGGCAAAGCAAGCTATGCAAGGCTAAAATGTTCGCCCTTGCTTCAATATTTATTCTTGCTTGCATTTTCAACAAAAATCTTCAAACTCAACACCTCTATTATCAATAACAGAAACGCTCGTAACTAAGTTCACCAACCAACAACGTCATACCATTATAACTACAGTCAGAAAATTATTTTTCTTTCTAATCTAGCCTCAACTTTTATGTATATATCATCAGAAAGAGACTGCGTGCCGCAATAGGCCTATGATGATGATCATATACCGCGCTTTTACTGTTTGGTTCGTGATGAAAGAGTGCAATATACGGGTGTGTATGTGTGTGTGAAATGCCTAAATAGAAGAAGGTTTCAAGTGCGACGAGTTGCGATAGTTTTGTAATGCTGACATTGGAGTTTTGACCATGACTGTAACTACGTACTGTAGGTATTAGAAAATTATGCTCATAATTGATGTTAAGTGGAACCACATAAAGCTCGTTTATCCATTTTTAATTTTCAATTCGAGAATGAATTTCCAGTTCCATATTTCTACTAGATTATGTGGTCGTGCCTTCGTCCACGTGGAGGTCGGAAGAAACCAATTTAAAAATCTTCTCCATGAAAAAATATGTTTATCTTCCGACTTTCTTGGTGTTGGAGTTTATCAATCTCATATAATAATAACAAAATCCAATCTTCTTCTTTGTGTCGCTGGCACGCCAGTTATTGACATTTTTTTTGTTGGCTCAAAACCTCTCCAAGATCATACAAGATCCATTTTTATAATTATATCAATTTCTAATGCCGTATTGAAAATGTTCAGCCCAAAACAACAGATTTATCTTAAAAAAGTCATCTCCTGGTAAGGTCCCGGTCCTTACCAGGAGATGACTTTTTTAAAACATTTCTTTCATTTATAAAGTTCATCAACAAATTCGAACAATCAAAACGCATTGCTTATCTAACGCCAACATGAAAACAAGCGTTATTTCACCAATAACAAATCAGATAAGCCTTCGTACACAGAAAAAATCTATACAAAACTCCCGTAGGTACTCACCTTTCTATTAAATTCAATCCCACAAGCACTTTTTAACCAGAAAATCATTATTTTTTAACAAACTACACATGATCATTGCACTGTAAAAAGTTTTAAGTCAACGTATTTTGTGAGCGCGAAAATTCCATACACACGCCCGCTCGCGTCGGATATCAAACTATAACTGCAGAACTGTTGAATGTAGATGTTTTCACTGATAAGTGTATTGTTTATTAATTGACTTTCAGGAGATCGGTGTTTTCAATCGCTTTCATGGTAATTTGATATCTTCATGAGATCACTACACACAGATTATGCGATAACTTCGTCACATATGCCTGTATTCTCCGAAGGGTTAGGCAGAGGTGTACCTGTGGTGCACCTAAATTTCGCCAGCCATGTTTAAGACCCATGCAATAAAGGGCGAGCCTATTGTCATCAACCAGGCACAAATCTAGAGTCCGCGCGGGCTGCTACTGAGAATTTCCAGACGAAAAATCCAGTAACACTTTACTTGACCCGGGAAACGAACCCAAGACCGTAGTAGCGCTTGCGACCACTAAACCAACGAGGCAATTATTGAAAGGCTGGAAGGGCCTACAATCTTCCTCTAATTGGTGGCTGTGTTTTTCTTTTTGTCTTTGTACTTATGTGTGCCTAAGTGGTCTACTAACATAGTTTTTAAGTTTTGGTAAAACTAACACGCTATGGGCCGATGACGCCTGATAATAAACGATTTTTTTTTAATTATTATTATTATGCCTGTTAATAAAATTAGTGTTTTAACATCCGTATTATAATCAGCCTATAATATTCCCACTGTTGGGACATCAGCCTCTCTGTGTGGGAGGGTGCGGGCCGCAATCCAGCACGCAGGCTCAGTACGGGTTGGCAAATATCACACATATTCGAATTTATGGTTCTTGGACATCGTTTCCTCACGATTCTTCGCGATGTTTTCCTTCACCGTTTTGAGAGCAGTGGTGATGAAATTATTTTGACAAGTTGCCACCACTGGGCCACCGTTATTACAATATTAATATATTAACCTACGTAGCAATAAAAACCTTCCGGGCTGCTAAAAACCATTTCAATCCATTTTTTTATTCTGTTAGTGAAGTCAAGACTAATTTATTGTAACGAACTCTGACACAGTTCTGTTTTATGTTCTAACAAGTCCAATTAAATAAAAAAAGAAGCCAAATTAGCGGCATAGTTATTAATGTCCCTAGTTTGTGTCCTTTTTTATGTAATTGGATTTTTCCTGAAGAATTTTGGACTTTGGAAATGGTTTGTATCTTGGACATAAAAGGGAATAACAAAAATGACAGGAAAACCTGCATTCATCTTTATTAGAGTCACATATTATAAAATTAGGCATAATATTCTGTACAAAACAGTCGCTGAATTAAAGGTACCTTTTTTTGTTATCGGGGTTAAGAAGTTTATTTTGTACTCGTACCTACAGGTTAGAGAGGTATCGGTAACTCCCTATGTCATCAACATCTGCCGAGCCTTTTCCCAACTATGTTGGGGTCGGCTTCCAGTCTCACTGGATGCAGCTGAATACCAGTATTTTACATATGAAGCGACTGCCTATCTGACCTCCACAACCCAGTTATTGAGTAATACGACTCCCCTTGCTAAGACTGGTTGTCAGACTTTCGGGCTTCTGACGACCCGTAACGACTGTCAAAGATCCACAAATGACAGCCGGGACCAACGGCTTAACGTGCTTTCCGAGGCACGGAGTCGAGGGGTCTTGATATGTTACTCCCTATATATTGCAGGTGCATTCTGTTAAAATCTTTTACGATATTTCCGTACTCAACCACTTTATAAACTAACCACATTTTATCCTGATTTGTCAAAGCGAACGCATTTATACGAACTACTAACGCCATCTATTTCTATATGGACGCAACTCATACCGTTGGTCACCGTATCTTAAATAACCCTCACTAGACTGCTTCAGAGGAAAAACTCAGCTAGTTAATGTGTTACAGGATATGTGGATATAAAAACAGGATACTCGAGTAGATAAAAAAGTGTTGTGATGGAACTTTTTTCTGTCTCGCTGTCATTCGCCAAGATTGTAGAGTGTAGCGTGTGTGTGATAAGGAACTTCGTTCCAAAAACATGAGTACACAATATTGAGTAAGTCAAACAATACGACAAATCAAACACCGGAAAAATATTAACCAATCTAATAAGTTAAGTGCATATTGCTTACAAACAAATAACATCATGACGCCTTGTTTCCCTTTGTTTTTTTTTTTTTTTTTTATATAAACAGCGTTGCCCCACACTAGGAATTTCTCCTGTATCGTGGGTGCGTTAACAAACATTTAAACTCACATACACAAACAGCCAAACATTGTCAATTAATGTGGCGACCGACGCTTGGGGAGTGGCTTATGTCCAGCAGTGGCCGTTTTAATGTCATCACAACACATGATGATGACGATAATGATATGAGGTAAAACGACACAAGTTCCCGTAAGTATGCTACATCGTCGATCAAATATATCGAATTGGATATAGGTTTTAGGAGCTAAACAAGTCTTTAAAATACCCCAGAAAGCGGTTGGAAACGTAACATTGCATGGTGATCACTGCGCTATGCCTTTAGTGTAACGAAAGTGTTTATAAGTACAAAAATGATGTATTAGGTATGTTGAAACTGTTTTTACTCCCATCACTTGTAAAGGCTTATTAGAAAACCAGCGTCAGACAGCATCTGTCTGGCATTAATGCTAAAATGAACTTTTGACGCGGTCGTGAGGGACACACTATTGTTGATAAAACATTATATTCACTTTTTAATTCTGTTATTTGTATTTTGTGTTAACGAACTGTACCCAAATAAACCTTATTCATTATTTCTTTATCATTGCGTACACAATCACAATTATATGGTAAAATACATAAAAAAACGTCGTAATTTTAACCCCTTTTTCCTCTATAAAGTCAGACCTATGTTGATGTCGCAAACAGGAAAATAGTTTAATAATGTACACAAAAATAGTATTAGAACCGTTTATGTAATTTTATTGTGTAAGTCACTCATCAGGATATTCCATTGTTATATGCTTTGGTTTATATTGAGGACTAAATCAGTGTAGTTCTGGCATCCAGGCAGGATGCATGAGTTTGAAAAACCGTGCGATCTTGCTATGAAAACCTTTGGAGCTTTTCGTAATTTTTAGTTACTTTTTCGGGTTAATGCGTACGTTAACAGTATCAAGTGTTGTGTCGAAGTTCTCGAAGGCTGCAGAGAGAAGAATAGGAATTGTATTGTAGTTTTTGGATAAAATTGTAAGTACTCATCGCAATTATTAATTACTTAGTATCTATCCTAGAATTTCTTGCCCGTTCTACTTCATAGGCACCGACTACGCTTTGGAATGGGCAACTAGCTTCATCTTTCTGACTAGCCGAACCCTTTTAATTTTTTTTTTCCGGATGGGAAATCATCAAATGACCCCTCCCGCTCTGGGTGGAGCGGAAGGGAGTGTCAGACTCTTACTGACTAAAACCCACCCATGTTCCTTCCTTCGCCCTTTATGTTCCGGGGTAGCGGTAACCCTTTCGGACAATCCCGCTGACCCGGCAGGCTTCGGCCCTAAGGGGCCCCTCAAATTATGCTGACAACTCTTTGAGGCGCGCGTGGAACACTTACGCGCCGTCCGGCACGGGCCTGGTCCTGATCGGGCGGTGAGCTACCCATTGCTCTCCGCCCGCAGGCCCGCTCTAGCCGACCCCTTGACCATTTAAAAGTGTGTAATTGGTTCAATTGAAATAAATTCTTTGAGTTTGAGTACCTAGTCTATGTTTTCCAATTGCAGGGCAAAGGCGTACCTCTCCTGTTTCCACACACTTCTGACCTCTGCTTTTTTTATGTTAGCCTACCCCACTGCTACGCAAAGGTCTACACTAAATCCTTCCAAACCTCTGCTTATAATTAATTATTTATTTTTGAGAATGCTGGTTACTCTGTAATTGAATGATCTATTGTATACAAACGCTGTTGGTAAAGCTTCTATATACAGGGTTATTGGTAAAACACCAACAACCTTTTAAGGGGTCATTGTACTCATCATTATGAACAACTTTTACTATGGGACCAAACCAGAAATCGCGAAAAAAAAATCAGCTGTTCCCTACATTTTGACGAGTTAGACGAACATAAATGTAGGGAACAGCTGTTTTAGACAGTCGTTACGTGTAATCAGAAGCCCGAAAATCTGACAACCAGTCTCACCAAGGAGTATCGTAATTAGCCAATAACTGGGTTGTGGAGGTCGGATAGGCAGTCGCTCCATGTAAAATACTGCAGTGCGATTCTGTAACCATCTCACCGTGAAAACTTAGGTGAAGTGAGCGTGGAGTGAGATGTCATTCCAACTAATGCCAGGGATTGATACTACTGACAGCTCACATCAAGCTCACTTCACTTGAGTTTTCACGGTGAGATTTTTACAGAATCCACCGGCTGGTACTCAGCTGCATCTGATTGTAGCGGAAGCTGACCGCAACATAGTTGAGAAAAGGCTAGGTAGATGAAGAAGCTGACATGGAGCTTACACCGACCTAGTCACGTAGGCTCTCGTCTTGTTTGATGCCCTGTAATAGTGACATTCTAGTCTGTAGTGTTATGTGATGATGCGTCATTATTCCTGGAACAATATAATATTTAATTGTAATAATAAATTATTCAATAATTCAATTATTCAATTCTTGTTTATTCATTATTTATGAATATATAAACAAGACTTATGTCAAACGTGTTATATTAAGTTTAGTATTTATTTTAATGACCAGAGGGGTAATTCTCGTAATATATAATAATAATAATAATCTTTATTGGAACAAAAACACATTTTACAAATTCATTGCGTACGTAAATAGCTACATTAGTTACAAAACTGTGTCGCAGCTATTAAATTATTGTAATTAGTAGCAAGTAGCAGTAATTATAAGAACGTTCACAGTCTGATCTCAGTCTCAATCTGTCAAAAATCCCTGTAATTTCCCTGCATTTTGACGAGTTTTTGACATTTGTTAGTCGGCGAGATGAGACTGCGACTAGATGTTGCCGCAGGAATCTGCTGGATACGAGACGCACAGAACCGGGGACCAGGTGGCGGTGCTTGGGGGAGGCCTATGTCCAGCAGTGGACATGTTTCGGCGGAAATGATAAGGATCATGATGGATTTGATTTATATAACATAATTAACGCAAGAGCTAATACACCAATTAGAATATTGAGTTAAAAGCATAATACAATTATCGAAACTTTTTTTTAAAGCTATCGATTATGATTAAGAAAATCGTGTTGACCCTAGCAACACTTTATGCATTTAAAATTGAGTCTTATAGCCTTGAATTAAGATTTAATTTTCTTTGGTTCAATCGGCGGTCAGTTTGGCAAAATACATTTTTTTTTTTTTTTAAATACTTAGGTATATTAAAAGTTACTGATTTCGATTCAGTAGTCAATTACGAACAAACTACTTTCAGGACTTGCGCTTATTCTGTTATACCTTGTATACAAGCAGACCAAATAAAATCAAATTCCACTCGGTCAAATCATTACGGAAAACTAAATAATACACAAACCTTGCTTCAGGACGTTTGACAAGAATTGAAATAAATACTTTGACTTTGAAGCTCGAGTTCAGTAGAGGAACATTACAGATGAATATTATGAACGTGCAGCATTGATGTCCCAGTGGTATCAGGCCCAACTTACGACTTACGGTCGTGAGTTCGAACCCAGCGCGACACTAAAATCGATGTGGTGTTTTCCTCAAAAGACCATTTCAGACATCAATCTACATGGTCTTCAATGATTTAACCAAGATTATGTCTGGACTTTAAAAGAGGCCGTGACCTCTGAGTTTGTTTCGGCCTTTCTTCTCAGACTAGTCAGATAGGAAACGCCGACCTCAACCAGTTTATTTATTTTTTATAATATGACGTGTAACACTGGGGGTGGGGGGCTTGTGGCTAAGTAATAACAGCCGCACGGGTCGATCGATCAGGTTAAGCTACGCTTGCCGCGGTTGGTCCGTGGATGGGTGACCATCTTTACATACCAAGATCCCTCCGTGCCTCGGAAAGCACGTTAAGCCGTTGGTCCCGGCTGTCATTCGAGAATCTATGACAGTCGTTACGGGTCGTCAGATGCCCGAAAGTCTGACAACCAGTCTTGCCATGGGGTATCGTGTTACCCAGTAACTGGGTTGTGGAGGTCAGATAGACAGTCGCTCCATGAAAAATGCTGGTATTCAGCTGCATCCGGTTAGACTGGAAGCCGACCCCAACATAGTTGGGAAAAGGCTAGGCAGATGATGATAACGTGTAACACTGATTCCGTTATCTTATTTACAGAATACATCATACCATTTCATACTACTTTTTGTATTAAATGTCATCACCACTGCTCTCGAAACGGTGAAGGAAAACATCGCGAGAAAAAACGACATGTCCTAGAACCAAAAAATTCGAAGACATGTGACATCCACCAACCCGCACTGGGCCCGCGTGGTGGATTGTGGTCCACTCCCTCTCACAGAGAGGAGGCCTGTGTCCCAGCACTGATTATGCTTTATGCTATTATAAACGTGTTATTTTTGTGCAGGTGACCGCTGAACACACAAATGATGGAGCCCATTGAACTTGGAAATGACAATAATTCAATCAATCGAAATGTAAGTAAAGACATTTCTGTAATATGGCCGAAGAATCATGGCTGGTTCGAACTTTGCGCAGGAGGCTGCGCAGTAACATTTTTTAGGTACCAAATGATGACACTAGGATTTACTCCTGTATCGTGGGTGCGTTTACAAACATTTAAACTCAAATACACAAACAGCCAGACCCGGAACAACTACCTGTAGGCAATACAAATATTTGTTCCGTGCGGGAATCGAACCCGCGACACGCAGCGCAGCAGTCGATCGCTCAGCCACTGCGCCAACCGTGTCGTCAAACAACAATAATCACTGCGCGCCGCGGTTATGTCAACAATCATTGCGCGCCGCTCTGATCGATTACAATACACCACTATTTATTACACCACTATATCAGGCTTATTGGCAACAATAGTCCTGTCAGTAATGATGGCTCGATCCCAGTACAATGTGATATTTCCATTTTCGAGAACTGGGTCGGGCACATACCTGTAGTACGGCACCTCAGATTCCACAAGGCTGTATTTCAGAGCAAGTTGCTGATGGATTATCCTGGCTACAAGGTTGTGTCTATGTCTTTATCATTATTTTTATAGAACTATGTGATAATAATTATTTCTATTGCACCGTGTGACCTAAACCCACACTTAAGTGTTGTTGCACGGTTTTCTGTGACTTAAGTAGTCCATTTTTACGCAGAACAGCGTGACCTAAGTGCGGGATTAGGTCACACGAGCTATAAAATAGTATACGATACGTGTGACTTAAGTATACAACTGGACTATTTAAGTCACACATATCGTAATGTCCTATACAGGGTTAGTTTTCAAAGACCAGGCAAATTTGACGGTGTAGTACAGACCATCAGACTGAACAATTTTCTCCATGGGACCAACATCGTAATATCTCCAACATTTCGCAAAATTTTCGGGTCATCTGAGCCCTATTCAACCGCAAAATTAGACTGACAAATATCTAGAATTTAATAAACGAATCTAATTTAGCTTTATCTCTTGGTACTGCCAATTAGGAAAATTTTAACTTTATATACTTTAACCACTGTTTTAAGAGTAATTACATTGTTCTCATCAACCTCAACCTACCTACATTCATAGATATTCATGCTTTTCCTTCCACTAACAAAATCAAGTTCTAATTTTGGAATAATAACGAGTGATACCTATTTATTTGTATTTATTTACATAACATAACATCACGGCTGTATTCCCCGGAGGGTTAGGCAGAGGTGTACCTATATAACACCTACATTTTGCCAATTGTGTTTTAGTCCCATGTGATAGGAGGCGAGCATATTGCCATCAACCAGGCTACTACTGAGAAATTCCTGATGGAAAAACCCAACAACACTTTGCCTGACCCGGGACTCGAACCCAGGACATGAGGTCCCGGGTTCGAGTCCCGGGTCGGGCAAAGTGCGCTCCGCAGTAGCGCTTGCGACTACTAGACCAACGAGGTAGTCATCATTTATATCGACATCACTTATTGACAATCCAGAATAATTCAGATAACTTTAGGAGGAAAATCCAAATAAATCATAACAACGGTATTTGATAATAATTCACACTAGGTAGAAAACAGTGGCGTAGGTAAAGTTAGTACCTACAATAACAATAGAAATTAATATACCTAGGTATCAAAGGAAAACAATACAAAACAATGAACACGGGAATCATATTAATTAAATTGTGGTCAGTGACCATTAACACTTTCTTATGAACGTGACACATAATATGGACTTGCATACATTTTACTAACTAATTAAGTTTTAGTTACTAAACATGAGTACAGTCAGCAACAAATATCAATTATCTCTGTTACTTTTACAAATCATCTAAATCGATACAAAATGATGCGATACATTGATTTTCACTATTTCATGTTATAGCGAAGAGTTAATTATTCTTAAATATTCCATTACTGCATGTTTTTTTAAGAATATTTTGCTCAATAATTAAGATTTAAACAACTGAAGTGTTAACCGACTTTAGCGGCTGACCGTACCTATCATTATCATCTCCCTAGCCTTTTCCCAACTATGTTAGGGTCAGCTTTCAGTCAACCGGATGCAGCTGAATACCAGTATGGGTATACATGGGTACCTATATAGGGTCAAAATAAATTAGCTAGTGGAACTCCGCGGACGAGATGACCCCACAAAAAACATCAAATTAATTTATTTTATATGTAATAATAAATTATTTGTTAAATAAAAATTGTGGGGTCATTGGCCGCTGCTAGTGTATTTACTTGAACTATCAGTTTTTTTATGTAATTTTTTTTTGTAATCGGTGCTCCACACTAGGAATTTCTGTATCGTGGGTGCGTTTACAAACATTTAAACTCACATACACAAACAGCCACACCCAGAACAACTATTTGTAGGTCATACAAATATTTGTTCCGTGCGGGAATCGAACCCGCGACACGCAGCGCAGCAGTCAATCGCTTAACCACTGCGCAAACCGTGCCGTAACTTCACAAACTTCACAGATATGATTGGTATCGATGTCTAAACGCCATAAAACAGATTTCCTCAACTCCTACTACAAGTAGCACTACCAGCGATCGTCGAACCCTAAAAAAAAACATCAAATAATTTAATTTTTTATCTTATAGTGTTTAGATATCGATATTCATCACGCCTGCAGAGTTTCGCTAGCTAATTTAATTTGACCCTGTTTGATGGAAAACAATAACAAAATGTACACAATTATTATGAAATACTGAAGACAAACACGTGAGTAGGGAAGTCCCCATTATATGTTGCTGTTGACGCGCGTATAGATATATATATATAAACACTAAGGCTCGCTACATACTTTTACCGCTAAAGAAATAACCGGCCAAGTGCGAGTCGGACTCGCATACGAAGGGTTCCGTACCACAGAGCAAAAAAACGCCGAAAAAAGATACCCTTTAATTTTTACTAACTTTATTTTATTTTTATTATTTATTGTTGTAGCGGCAATAGAAATATACACTATAAATCTCATCTGTCTACCTATTCGGTTTATGAGATATAGTCTACTGACAGACAGACGGACGGACGGACGGACAACGGAAGCTTAGTAATAGGGTTTGGTTACAGAATGAAAAAACGTTTCTGTCAACAAGCTTCCATATAAATCCACGTGTGCCAATTTTCATCCAAATCCGTTCAGTAGTTTTTGCGTGAAAGAGAAATAAACATCCATCCCTCCATCCATCATAATGAATCATCATCACAAATCATCCATGAAAATGGAAACTACAAAATAGTCATGTGCTTTTCCATATAAGTATTGTTAGTTTTGTCTGTCAAAGTGTTAACCGAAAATGGGGGTAGGTTTTACCTATTTTCTAACAGTAGCAAAAAGTTTTGCCAACTTACCCTGTGGCATATCAAATGAAAGGGCTTGCTGTAAGAGTTTTTATTTTTTTGATAATTGTTAGATACACAGTCTTAAAGTTATTTAGATGAAAATTGACAATTATAGCCCCCCTAAAATTATTAAAAACATACAGAAAACAGTTCTGCATGAAGATTACAGGAAAACCAATAAGAACTCTATGGTCTAAAACCAACATGGTAAATCCCTCAATATTGCGATAAATATATGGAAGAAAATGTCTTATCATACATGTTAACTCTGTACTCTTCCAGAAAGTCTAATCATAGTTTAAATATGATAATATTAACTGTTATTCAGGTTTATGGCTTTCAGAGATGAGGTTTTTAGAAATAATAGACACTTTTCCATGTACTTACTTATTGTATTTCTCCAACACACGAAACCAAATATACTTTACAATCAACAAAAACACAACTTGGCAACAAGGTATCTTTAAAAACACAACTTGAGCTTTAGTACTCGTATCACGACGTCTTAGCCACGACCAAAGACTACTATAGTATACTGGCCACGACCGATCTCGTAGCGCTGGCACGACAACCCAAGTCGCGTTTTCCCGCCATTTTCGTTCCCGCCAAGCATCGGCGGTGCGCTGTCATTCCTTCCATAGATTATACACTATGATTCCTCCGTCGTGCCATCTACGAGCTCGGTCGGTACTCAAATTTAGTCAAAACAATACTTTTAATATTAGAACAAATTAAGTTTAACATGGCTAATTTAATAAGATACGATATAATATAATATTGATAACATACATATATGATTAATGATACGTCCATATTGCCATGCTTTGTGACTTTTGTATGCCTAAAATGACCTAATGCGATGCAAGGTAAACCTGCGGTAGTGAGCATGCATAACTCTAAGATCACGTTCACATCAAACGTACAGCCAGTCGCCGACTGTGAGCAAGTGTGACTCAATTTAGGTACCTACTGCTTTTCCATACATACCTATTTAACTTATCATTCACAACGAACCGAAATTACGCTATAAGTGAGCCTGCTCACAATCGGGGCTGACTATACGTTTGGTGTAAACGTGGCCTAAAACCACAGTGAAGAGGTGAATTATTCCTGCACCCCAAATGCGTAACACACTATCAACCTCAACCTGAATCATTTTGAAGGATGTTGCTAATCCATTGCTTCATATGTTCGAAAAATTTGTCTGCTCAACGACGTAAATAACGCAATGTAGGTTATTGAACCGTCAAAATGAAAGCTATTGTAGTGTGTTACGCAATTACGTCGCTGATTCTGACTTATTTTTCTCTTTTTTACAGCATCGCATCTTGTCGGAGAGCACAGACAGTATGCTTGAACTAGATGATGATGACTCCTGTAAGTATCTATATCTATCTATTTATACTAATTTGGAGGTATGAGGAACAGGGTGTAAAGTTCACTCATCCTCCATAGAAAAGGGAGGATCCTCCGACCAGACGGGTGTTGTGTCTGGCGGGCAATTGCCCAAAGATTGATGTTGGGAAATTGTATTTATGCTAATTACGAGGTAAACTCTTCTTGCGAGATGCAGGATTTGCGTGACGTCAGTATGACGCGTTGTTCGCATGTGGCGTTGTAGATACCGCTACATCACTCCCTTCCGGAGACCGGAGGTCGATAGTGGGCTGAGTCTTGTATCTTGCGATGCTTGCCAGGCCAGCTGAGGTTCCAGTGAGTCGGAACCGGTTGCCGCATAGTTCACGGTGAGTCGGAACTGTCTGCGGAGAAATCCCCAGTGAGTCGGGGTGGCGCTGCGTTACACTCCAGTGCGTCGGATGTCGTACAGCGCCGGGTTGAGGCTGGATGCTGCGTCGACCAGGAGAGGGTGCTCTGCTTGTTTGACCGGCCGAAAGTGCAGTGTGCTGTGCCGAGGTTGCTAATGAGGCTGAGTGAGGGTGATGACCAGGAATACGCGGACGCTGCATGCTGGTGGTCAGGATACCCGTTGAAGCCGTGGATGCTGGCTGGCTGGGCGGCTCGCCGCTAAAGCTTGCGGGAGTGATGATGATGATGTCACGCTGAATTATTTGCGCAGAGGCTGCGCTGACGTTCATACTCGGGGTTACCAGTTTGGAGGTATGAGGAACAGGGTGTAAAGTTCACTCATCCTCCATAGAAAGGGGAGGATCCTCCGACCAGACGGGTGTTGTGTCTGGCGGGCAATTGCCCAACGATTGTTGTTGGGAAATTGTATCTATGCTAATTACGCCGTAAACTCTGCTTGCGAGATGCAGGATTTGCGTGACGTCAGTATGACGCGTTGTTCGCATGTTGCGTTGTAGATACCGCTACACTAATAATAAAGCTAAAGCGTTTGTTTGTTCGTTTGAACGCGCTAATCTCTGGAACTACCAGTCGAGTTTGAAACATTATTTTTACGTTTCATAGCCCAATTCTTGAGGAAGACTATAGGTTGCAACATTCATGCAACAACTCTTAGGAGCCGAGCAAAAAGAAAAAGTAATAAAGAACGCTAAGCGAAAATGAAGTATTCGCGCGGGCAGGCGATGCGATGGGATGGGCGGGTAGGGGGAACAAGAAATTTCACGTTGACGAAGTCGCGGGAAGAAGCTAGTTATGTATAATAATAATAAATTTATTTATTTCAGGTAAATAACACCCATTCATAATACACGTATAATTAAACCAAAATAAATAATCAAAAACAATAAAATCCATATAGAAAAAAGAATTAATTAATAAATAGTCACAAAATAAAATCAATAAATAATCACAATATTAAATTAATACATAATCCCAAAATAAAATCAATAAATAATCATAAAATAAAATCAATTCATAATCACAAAATAAATAATCACAAAATAAAATCAACAAAATCAATACCCTCTTTCCGACAGTGAAGGGGCAGTCCAGCCTTCCCGCAATCATCATAAGTACGATGTTGATAATATAAATATAAATAGTACTACTCTATATAGAGTGTACAACAAAGTCGCTTTTCGTGTCTGTCAGTGTGACCGCTCATTTCTTCTAAAGTACAAAAGGGATTTTGATGCGGTTTTCACCATCATTTAGAGAATTTATTCCGGAAGGTTTATATGTATAACACATTAATATTTAACTCTAGTAAGGCAAACAGAGCAGTATAGAGCAGTAGTTGCCCAGTCGTCGAATCCAGGCAGTTGCTTTACTTTGTGTACATAATTTCATCACCACTGCTCTCAAAACGGTGAAGGAAAACATCGTGAGGAAACCGCCATGTCCTAGAACCAATAATTCGAAGACATGTGAGATCTACCAACCCGCACTGAGCCCGTGTTTTAGATTACAGCCCACTCCCTTTCGAAGAGGTAAGGGCAGGAGGTATGAGCGTGTCGCTAGTTTATACATACATTACGCGATGCTGCCACTTTGATTAAAAGGTGCACACTTAGCACACAAACTATAAAGCCTTTACTTTTGTGTTTAGATATTCTATTTGGTTAATTGAAAGGCCTTTGTGCGAGTTTTGTAATTCCGGCCTTACTTAATGCTTAATAGTGCTAGTAAGTTACAATAAAGGTAAGTATAGACTAAAAGCACTTGTACCAACGTACCGCTCTAGTGTGTCACCCTTTCTCCAACCACACAATGAGCACAACTGTCGACGCTTTGTGACAACTTGATTTTGCAAACAAACGAGCGAATTTGTGTTATATTTCATTGAGCAAAGACACGAGAGCCCGCAGATCCTACATTTCAACGAAGAGTAAACGTAAAATAGTAAGGAATGTTACAGGTGAATGCTCACTGGTCGTGAGCAAGCTTCACACCTTCTTCTACTCCAACAACGTATCGAGTATTCGCAGGAACGTTATATTACATGAGAATGCTCGAAGAAATACTCAAGTGTATACTCACCTTAAATTGACAACAACATACACTGCTATAGCAGTGTTCGTAATCTCAGATAATTCACATTCCATCGCCAAGTTGATTTTTGAGTGACCATTTGTAACAAAAAGGCCCTAATAAGATTTTGTTACAATGGAATTTGAACTTTGTTTAGTATAACATTCAGTTTGTTGTTTAATAACTTGTAAATTATCTCAAATGTACAATGATCTTTTGGCGCTAGAATGACGTTGAAACGGTGGCGCTGTTAGTAAACATTTGTGAAATTGTTTTGTAAATTATCACTTAATATATATTCAAAAAACAAGATGGCGGCGGCGTAGCGCTATAATTTGGCGTAGCAGACGATTGCCCAAAATGGTATCGCCTATCTTAAAGCCTACGAGACTGCTACGCCGTAGCCCTGCTACGTCGTAGAACAAGATACGTTCACTTATTTCTTGTGTTCATTTGCCAAATCGGACAATTAATGAATGGGTTTGTTCTTTTGTTTTTGCTGTTTTACAGAGTGCATAATTCTTATTTTCAGTGTATTCGAACGAAATGCCTAAGCCGCGCTATTACAAAGGAATATTCTGTCCCATCGTCAACAATACCTTTAGGGTGAGTTGTTTAACGTCAGCTTGAACGTATCAAAGTGTCCTTACTTTACTCAAACTAAAACTCTCTTTTCAGACCAAAGCCATAGAACTATCATACCAAAGATATTCTCGGAGACAGCGACAGAAGTCCCTCATATTGGTGAACATCGTCGATTTTGCGCTTAAAGTAAGTAACCACGATAAACAAAGGCACCGCCTTGCACGGTGGCGCTCGGTGTTGCTGTGTGCAAGCGTTCAGCAAGGGGTATCGTATTAGCCAGCAATAGGGTTGTGGAGGTCAGATAGGCAGCTGCTCCATGTAAAATATTGGTATTCAGCTGCATCCGGTCAGACTGGAAGCCGAACCGTACGTAGTTGGGAAAAGGCTAGGCAGATACTTGTTTTTTATTTTAAATATTTTATATTCTCTTCTACTCTTACACACGGTGTCTACATCTCTTTTCATCTACTCTCCTACCGCAGGCATGCTGGAAGAGATTTCTTTAAGCATCACCTTTGTATGTATTTATCCGTCCTTTTCTTCTTGTCTGTTTATACAACGTGTTTTTTTTTTAAATCCCATAACTCTAGGGTTATATTCTGTACGTAAAAATAATTTAAAAAGTCCTAGAATATGTGGTCCAAAAATGCATAGTTCCTAAGATATAAGATAATATGTGTGTATCTAAGTTTAATTGATAAATACGAGTAATTCATTTTCATACAAACTAATCATTCATATTTAAAGCTAAGAAAATGCGACGTTGTCATATTTCACGTAAGTTTTACATTAATAATCGTAACTTTGTCGAATTATTTTGTATGAAAAATGAAAAAAAAATTGTCTCATTCATATCCTAGAGTTATGGGTTGGGATAAAAAAACACCTTGTATACGTATATGTACATAAATTGTTAAATAAGGCAATACCAATAATTATCCGGTTCTATTAACAGCTGCATGATGTAATTAACACAATTTTCCGTCTAAATTGCAGGTAGGATTGGTGATAATTTATGTAATTACTTACGGAAAAGGTAAGTCCTGTTTACATTTGTTCACGTTACTGTCACATCATCCACCGCTGGGCAAATGCCTCTCCACATGACTTCCAGCTGTTTCGATCCGGGGCTAATATGGACACCCGTTTGTTATCTCCAGCTCGTCCCGCCATCTTTTACGGGATCTGTTGCCACGCCTTTTGGCTGTGTGAGGGCTCCACATAGTGGTAATTTTGGCCCAGTGCTCATTATAAGAATATCTAGTATACTTGTATAAAAAGACCGTTTATTTAAATGGTGTAAAACGTAATAGGAGATGAGACGATCTAGACCCGTACCGCAAGGTTTTGATCGATGTGGCTCTAGAAAGGATGCCTGGAAGGATTTCGGGGAGGTCTTTGCTCAGTAGTGAGACAATGTAACTAAAATTAAAAAAAAAAACATTGTATGGAGTTTTTATTGACAACTTACTGTGTCGGCAATATAAACACTAAATTATGAATAGAAAAAGTGCTATTCCTAACAAAGATTTTTCAAATTGCGATAGAAGTCAACAGTGCAGCGGGCAAGATTTGAACTCAATCCTAAACCCTTGTCAGACCATACAATATATTGCCCTTTTTTCGAACAGTAGCTAAATTTGAATCGCGACATATTCGCCAAAAATGTAAACAAATATGAATTTATGGGAAAATAACTTTAATTCACAATAAAGTTCAGTTAACGCACAACTTCAAACATTTTTATAACTTTTTCAATAGTGCTAGTCACTCTGAAATCAACTTAATTCTCATTGTAATAAAGTTGATAAGGTTTTGTTTAACTTCAAATAACGTCAATTTTATACATTAATAAATTTGAATATAGAAACACATATTTGTCAATAACTTCTCAAACATTACATAGACATGACTCAAAATTTACAAAAAAAAAAAAAAACAATTTAAGTGAACCTACTATTTGTCACTTTTTATTTTTGTAACAAAAGCAGTAAACTCTGGCTCGAATACTCTTGCAAACTAGATGACAAACATGTTATTATTTTTTAATCATAAATGTTACTAATAAGGGAAAAAAAAGGAAAAAAAAGTTCTCTTATAAAAATAAATCAAGCAATTAATTAGCAAAAACAAATAAAATTCCCGCGATATTAGGGAAAAATTAATGTCGGTTGCTACGACGACGTTTGTTTGACGCACGTTGAAAGTCCGATGGTTCTCGAGTAAAAGGGGCGCGCTATTTTATTTTTTTAATGACGTATCGCAACCTCTGTGGTTGTCGTCTGCCTAACCGGTTTTGACTGTGGATGCCTCAAAAAATTAACACCTCCAATCAAAGTTTAAACTTAAAACTAAGCGATTACACGCTAAGGGCACGCCCTATGGGGTATGGACTTCGGCCTAGGTCGTCGCTGGTGGAGGGCAGAATGGGACAGGCTGGTTCGAATTATAGGGCACGCTGTGGCACAGCGTTCCCTTATATACGGATTGGTTTCTTACATTGTTCTGATTCATAATAATACGGTGAAAGTGTACTTTACTTGAGTAAGGTCCAAGTTCACTGCTAGCTTAAGCAACCACACTAGCGTTTCATACGAAAATGAACCCCATTCATATGGATGGAAAAAGGTTCATTTTCGTATGAAATGCGCTTGAGTGCTTAAAGTCAAAATTTGCTCTAAAAACTTCAGCCTCAAAGAGTTGAGAAATGTTTTACAGGTGAATGGCCCATATCATTGCCAAATACAATATGGACGACCACGTTCGCGTGTCTGAATTTGTGTATGTGCTTGGTGATCTGGTGGCCATCCTTCGCAAACCACCACCTCCATTGGGGCGCAGCAGCCACCTGGGTGCTGTTTTTCTTTCAAGGTATGTTGCTTTATTCCCTACAAGTACTTTCACAACTATTTTACCTCTGATATTGCATCACTGTCAAAATCATAGTGATCTTTATCGTCGTTACAATAAGGTTGTTGTTGGGGTGCCGATCTATTCTGTAAAAATCTCACCGTGAAAAGTTAGGTGAAGTGAGCTTAAAGTGAGCTGTCAATGGTGTCAATCCCTAGTATTAGTCGGAATGACAGCTGAATCCACGCTCACTTTACCTAAGTTTTCACGGTGAGATTTTTACAGAATAGCACTATTCTATTCTATTCTGACAATTCTGTCAAAATCACAGTGATATTAATTTACGTTACAATAAGTTGGCTGCTGTCAGAGGTAGACATCACTTCGGACGGTGAAAATGTCGAGTTTTGAATGTGACAATTTATTTTAAAAACTAATATGAGCTCGCCAAGTGAGGTTCAAAGGAGTAGTACAACAGCTAAAGGACTAATGCATTACTGAGACACTCCTGATGTAGGTGCACGGTGCGGGAGGGGTGCGGTGTACTGGTGACGTGTCGCGAGAGCCAGGGCTTGAAATACCGATATTTTTAGTACCATTTGCCTTGATACCGGTACCAGAGTAGTACTTGTACATTTGGTACCGGTACCAGACGTACTAACTGCACTATTGGTATTACATTATTTATCATTAAAACAATTGCCTTTACCAACATTTATTTTACTCTCTACAGGTTTATGCAAACAAGGCATCGGCTATGATGAGTCTGAGAACCAAGTATGGTACATGCTGTTCATAGTGTTCGTGCCGTACGCAATGTTCCCGCTGTCTCTGTGCTGGTGCATCGCTATCGGCATCGTCTCCAGTTTGTCCCAAATTGTGGCCACTTTGCTATACATACAGTCTCGCATGCAGATGGCAACTACGCCTGTAAACTGTTTAGTTAATGTAAGTATATCTAAACCAACGGTTTCCTAGAAGAGCGGTGGCCGCCACATAACGGTCGCAGTGACGGCCGTCATGAAAATGATCAAATCAAAATCATAAGTCATTTATTCAAATTGGGCTGAGAATCAGCACTTTTCGAACGTCAAAATTACAAAACACAGTCCCCCAAAACGCCCGTCCTTCACCACTTCCTAGTGCTTGTGCTAGTGAGAAGAAGTGGCGCAACAAACTCCCCAGCAGTGTCAGATGGAAGCGTGGTTTTACTTTACACTACTTTAAAACATCTGATTACAAAAACTGACACTAAAACCCGAATCTGAGTTGTCAATTTTGCATTAAGAACTTTACCCTCGTCGGAATAAAGTTTAAAATACAGTAACTGTCTCGCAGGTCTAAAGTTAGAACTCAAGTTTAAAGTTCGGACGGCCCGAGTCTTGGAATACCCAAATCAGAAACTGTTTTTTGTTTTGTTTGATGGATTCTTTTACTTCCAGACTTACTCATGCACCCTACGTCTAATGACCAGCAATATGCTGTTATACATAGCGGTGAACTTCGCCGGAATGTATGCCAAGTCTCTTGTCGACTGGGGACAGAGGAAGGTGTTTCTGGAGACGCGCAAGTCAATGATAACCTTGGCGAAGACCAAGAAGGAGAGCGACAAACAGTGGAAACTGTTCAAGAGTGGTTAGTGTTCAAATATCCTGTCTTTTTCTAAATATCCTTTATAGTACGACGTTAAATAAACTTGTGTGCATCGCTGTGTGAGTGGTAACGGCCGCGACTTACGAGTTTTAGGTCGTAGGTTCCAATCCAGACATTATTTCATGACCATTGCTTTCAAAACGGCGAAGGAAAATATCGTGAGGAAACCGGCATGTCCGGCAAACCGGTAATCCACCACGCGCACTGAGTCCGCGCGGTGGATTACGATGCACTCCCTCTCACCGAGAAGAGACCTGTGTCCAACAGTGGGAACATTATAGGCTTATTGTGCACCACTGTGTATGAAAATGTAGGTGGTCCACAGCCACGCTACGCAAAAATAGCGTAACTGGCAAACAAATGAACCGCGCAGCTAACGTGGCAAATCTCTCGATCACACACACACACACATCGTACGCAGCAGTGGACAGTCGAACACAAGCTATGCGACGCGATCTAAGTGTGGATACACACGAGCGCTAAGCGTACAGAAACAGTAGGACACGCGTCGTCGGTTACAACAGTAACCGACGACGCGTGTCCGCGATAGCCGTCAACGCATGTCGACGGCAGCTGACCACGCGTCGGCGGCTGCGGTCGACAATGTGTCGCTTGTGTATTTGGGTACGGTGCTCAGTTACCTCTGTCGTCAATGCGTGTTGGTCATGTGTATGCACACTTAGTCGCAGCCGTAGACTCGCGACTGACTGCAGTATCTCATCAGATGCCCAGATTTCCCAGTGCATTTCAAGGATGATCGTGAATCTTTTCAGGGGTCAATAAAATATTATTGCTTCGACAATATCATTCGCTTCTGTCGATCGCGGGCGTCGTGTCCGATAATTACATAACAAATTGACGTCACTTACTATAAGAACTATCAAATCAAATCAAATCTAAATATTTTATTTCACACATACCTACATGGGCACTTATGAAACGTCAGAACTTGCACGTTTCCAATTGGTCGTTTCCTATGGAATGAAACTCCACGGTTGCTCTTTCAAAAATATTTGGCTTTTACAATGTTTTCAAATTACAGTGTTAACAGGTCTCAGTGAACAAACCTTCTGCCACAGTGAAGATGACGATGTATGACTTGACTGGTTTTAAAATTTGCAGTGATACCAGACTTCCTAGCGAAGAAGATCTCCACACACGTGTGCCAGACAGGTGGTCAGATTGAAGAGCAGCAGTTCAGCCAGCTGGTTGATGTGGTACATCAGTACCAGGACGTGTCCATACTGTTCGCTGACATCAAGGGATTTACTGGTGAGCCAAATTTGTGGCATTGTTTCTGTTCAGCTATAGCCCGATTGTTATGTCGGGATGTGTTATTTGTGCTAATCGTGCGGATTACTCTGCTTGCGCGATGCAGGAGTTTAAGTGACGTCAGCGTGAGGCATATTTTCGCATGTGGTGGCAAAGTGGACGGAAAGAGTGACGTACACGGTACAGTCAAGGAATGATAAGATTAAGCACGTTCAGATGACCGTTATGTAAAATAAATCAGAAGGTAACTTATCTTTTCATTTAAAAAAATGAATATGCGCCCACTATGTGAGAAACGATTTTCATTGAAAACTGCTTAACGTTTTCTATCCTTGGCCGTACATACGAACTTAAGAATTGAGATTATTTTATTGTACTCATTGAGTGTCAAAGATTGTTTTACAAAATATTGTACTAAAGTGGATATGGACCGACAATGCATACATACTTTATTATTAACTCAACCAGCTTCTCAGATTCCCAAATTGTGTGGCATGCTTTGCATAGACATTTTATGTGGTTTTAATTATAGTAAAATTCTATATCTTTCAGAATTATCAACCAAATACAATGCACAAGATTTGGTAATATTCCTGAATATGCTGTTCGGTGGCTGCGACAAGTTGGCGTCGGTAAGATTTTCATAATTCCCCACATAACAGACTGCATGCTGAACTCTATGGGTTTAGTGCCCATAGCGTTCAGCATGCAGACTTATTTGGTGTATTGACATCTTGTCTTATAGTTAAGACAAGATATCAGTACACCAAATAAATATGACAGGATGACTAGGGATTAATAGGAGAGGAAACCTAAGGTTTAGGATAAGAAAATCCCTTTAGTACTCATGTAACGACTTATGTGACGACACGGTTCGCGCAGTGGTTAAGCGATTGACTGCTGCGCTGCGTGTCGCGGGTTCGATTCCCGCACGGAACAAATATTTGTGTGACCTACAAGTAGTTGTTCCGGGTCTGGCTGTTTGTGTATGTGAGTTGAAATGTCTGTAACCCCACCAAACCCACGATAAAGGAGAAATTCCTAGTGTGGGGCAACATATTATTAAAAATAAAATAAATGTCGATTCTGACCTCTTCCAGAAATCAAAGATCATCACAAATCAAAATCGGTACAGCCATTCTTGAGAAATAAATGGTGTAGCTAACCCGACTTTTTTTTATTTATATAGAGATTATTATCATGAAATAAAGTAGCTTGTCTTATCTGCTGTTTGACTGCACGCTCTTCTTCTAAATTACTCAACGAATTTTGATACGGTACATCATTTAATGAATTTATTCCGGCAGGTTTATGCGTATTTAAATACATTAATATAACTTACACAGATGCTTAGTCAAGTTGTAAAAAATCATGTGAAGCAGTTTTACATAAATAAATTGATTCTTTATTGGCATGAAAAATGAGTACAAACAAAATGAAGCCCTGACTCCTGCGCTAGGTAATAACACCTGTGTCACAGGAGCTAGCCTCTTCTCCCAATCAACAGCAACATACATCGTTTAAAACGACAAGCAAAAATAATAATTAAAATAGTAGTAACAATTTATTATGATAAAAATTGATTTAGTATATTGTCGTCTACTCGTCGTTAATGGCGGCTAATGAAAGGGTGTATACCTGGGTGATGTGTGATCTTGTTGAACTATATTAAATATATAGGTACATATTTAATTAAGTGATATATTAAAATAGATCCAATCCTACTAATATTTTAAACGTGAAAGTTAGTATGGATGGATGGATGGATGGATGTTTTTTTTACTCTTTCACGCAAAAACTACTGAACGGATTTGGATGAAATTTGGCACACAGATGGTTTATAACCAGGATTAACATATAGAATACTTTTTATCCCGATATTCCCACGGGATCGAAACTTATGCGGGTGAAACCGCTGGGCGCAGCTAGTTTGACTATATTCTTGTGTGAGCCATGACTTAGTTTTAGTTTCTCTTATTGTAACAGGATTAATATCGAGAACATTGTTTGTTTTATTAAATGTCTTGACTTAAATGTTCAATTCTCCAGGACTACAACTGCGTCCGCATCAAGTTGCTGGGTGACTGCTACTACTGCGTGAGTGGACTCCCGGAGCGACGTGAGGACCACGCTCAATGCTGCGTCAGCATGGGGCTGCATATGATAAGAGCCATCCGCGCATCACGGAAGGCGATGAATGTATATCTTCATACTAATCTATAACAATTAACAATCAAGCTGAAGACTTTGTTTGTTTTTTTTTTTTTTTGTTTGAACGTGCTAATCTTTGAAACTACCGGGCGGATTTTAAATATCCTTATTGTATTTGATAGCCCAATTCTTGAGGAAGATTATAGGCTATTTAACATCACGATATAATCCGCAGGAGCCGAGCAAAAAGGAAAAAGTCAGAAAGACCGCTAAGCGAGAACGAAGTAAAAGCTGTCTTGAACATTACCTAAAACAAACTCTTTATATCTCTTTTTATCTAACGTCTTTAGTCTTTTCTTTTTCAACCTAGAGGGCGATGGGAGGCGACGCGGTTATACGGTTATAAATTCTAGCCTTCTACGACTAGAAGGCTAGAATTTCGTTTAAGACAAGGAGGAGGCCTGATCATGACCGAAGACAATTATTTGTGCCTCAAAGCAGCATGCCTGCCTATGTTTCATTTTAATGTTTTAAAGAGTAGATATGGGTTTCAGTAACAAGTCGAACTTACTGCAAAAAGTTTTATCCAACTTATGTTTTATCTGTGTTCAGGTGGATCTGGATATGCGCATCGGTATCCACAGCGGTAAGGTGCTGTGCGGGGTACTGGGACTCCTGAAGTGGCAGTTCGACCTGTGGTCTCGTGACGTCACCCTTGCCAACCACATGGAGAGTGGTGGCTTGCCTGGGTAAGCCTTTAAAGGTCCTAAAGCCCAACATTCGACGATTTTCCTTAATTTGTAGTACTAGTACTAGTTTGGGACCTGATGTTAAATCTGTCATAAAATCTTCTGCTAGTCAGAATCCATACCTTGTTACTTTAATTATGTGTTTAAGTTTAAGGGCTGATTTTTCGATTGACGTCCGTTTTTAAAAAAAATTACCACTGACAGTTTTTGTATGGTATAACTGTCAACAATTCAAAATTATTCCTCCGATAAAATTATCTGCCATCGGGCTGATTTTTCCAACGCCAGATAAATTTAAACGAGGAATAATTTTAAATTTTTGACAGTTTTTTCCATACAAAAACTGTCAAACGTCAATTTTATTCCATGAATAAAAATCATCTGTCGATTGAATAATCAGTCCATCGTCTGATAACTTTTATTCGAGGAATATAATTGACGTTTGACAGTTTTTGTATTAAATAACAGTCAATATTTCTAAATTATTTCTCGAACATAATTATGTAGTTATCAGATGATTGAAAAATCAGCCCTAACGCGTAAGCCTAGAAAACAACTTTAACATGTTCCTTCCACCTCTGCGTTGTGTCTATTGACTACCTCTAGTTTTCACCTCCTGTCACAAGACCAAAGTCAAAGACAACCACTTCTCTGTGGCAAGACATTTCTCAGTAATGTGGACCCAAAGCTCATTAGCATAAAGTTCATAACTATTGCGCTACAACTTCAAAATTTTTATGACTTCTTCAATAGTACTAGCCATTCTAAAATAAACTTAATTGACACTCACATAAAGTTCATACTTATTTAAGTGAAAATTACATCAAATTGGAAACAAGAACTTGAATAGACCAAACAAGTCCAGCCGCATCCTATTGTAACATAGTTATATTTTTCAGTCGAGTCCACATTTCATCTGCTACACTGAAATGCCTCAACGGAGAATTTGAGGTGGAAGCTGGAGACGGTGGGTCGCGGGACCCGTACCTCCGAGAACACCACCCTGAAACGTACTTCATTAAGTGTCCTGAAGAAACCGAACAGTGCAGGTAAAGCAAACTTGCATTATAAAAATAAACTTTTCAAGTCTCATGATCTAAAAGTTCGTCTTTATGTTGTGCGTAGGCGACATCAATTCGCTTTTTATGCTCTAGTAGTGCATAAAGTTTTTTTTTTCTAACACGAACATAGATAATCAGCCTATAATGTTCCCACTGCTGGGACACAGGCCTCCTCTCGGTGAGTGGAAACGGGCCGTAATCCACCACCCTGGCCCAGTGCGGATTGGTACGTGTCACATGTCTTCGAATTTTTGCTTCTAGGACATGCCGGTTTCCTCACGATGTTTTCCTTCACCGTTTTAAGAGCAGTGGTGATGACATAATTTACACAAAGTAAAGCGCCTGTCTGGGTTCGAACCTACGACCTACAACTCGTAAGTCGCGGCCGATACCACTGGGCCACCACTGCTCTCGTAACAACACACACTAAGATAATCAGGCCCAACAGCCACACGCACAATAAAACGTCGCAGATTAAAGTCGTTATTTAATTTAATTTGCTTTAGTTTATATCACTTCCGTGTTTTCTATCGTTAATCTAATAAAATAGTTGTCATTTATTATTTAAAAACGCAAAGAAACTTTTTTATGTCTTGGCAGTATGAAGTAGGTACCCAAGTCGAATGACACATGCTGAAAATTAAAAAAAAAAACTTTTAAACAGTTTCGTGGCGGGAATTAGCTATTCTCTTCTTTAATTTTGCAACATTTTTGATTAATTAAATACTGTTATATACTTTATGCCTGTTTTATTTTCTCGCAATCAAAGTGAAAAACAGAGTATATAACTCGGGCATAAACGAACCATTTTACCCCTAGACTTAACTATCCGATCCACGTCATATAAACGTCTCGGGGTAAAATGGCTTCTTTCAAGCACTAATTGTGCAATCTACCATTATTGTTCAGGAATAACATTACCGGCAAATACCTAATATACCGGCTGAATTTTACCGGCAAATACCTAATATACCGGCTGAATTTTTATACCGTTTGGACAAAAACAGGGTATAAAAGGTGAACGGAGTAGAAGCCTATGCCACAATTTTTTTTTTTCACAATAAAAAAAAATTAATATATCGACAAATAATATAAAAACTCAACTTAAAGGCAACCCTTCTCTACGCGTGGAAATTATCAATGAATTCGTAGCGAAATTCAATACTTTTTTTAAAGCCATCGGCTTCAATTAATAAATTGCATGTAGAAAAAAAAAGAGACTTTTTATTACATATTTTTGTGAAAAAAAAATCTGTGCCATAGGCTTCTACTCCGTTCACCTTTTATACCCTGTTTTTGTCCAAACGGTATTAAAATTCAGCCGGTATATTAGGTATTTGCCGGTAAAATTTGATTTTGTCGATCACTACTTGCGACCAAAACTATCTATATCTATAGTCCCGACGTAAAATTCAAAAGCAATTTTTTCAACTTTGAAAAGAGACCTATTCCATATTAGTGTGCTTTCTAAAATACTTTGTTAGAACCACCATAAAATGCCAATGAACAAACACTATGGAAGAAAATCGTTGTTGAATTTTGCGTAAAAATATTTGTGACTAAACATTTTCTTGCAATCTGAATATCGGGAATAATATAATTTGGTTCCATTTGTCCTTTATTAGTGCTTCGCAGCTGACCTGGGAGGTCAACTCTCAACGGAATAGCAGCATCGCCGAGGGATGGACCCTGAAGATGCCCTTTGCAGACGTACTGTTAATTTATTTTTTATTTATTTACATTGAAATACAAAGTTATGATAAGATCTAACGAACCTAGGCTTACAAAGTTTCTGGAACGATGTTTTCGTATATAAAACCAGTGCGAGTTGAACTCGCGTGGTGTGAGTCCCGTACGATGAATATATTATCTACGACGTGGTGCAAGTGAGCCTTATTTAATTTACACCCGTGGGGTAATTGCATAACACATAAAATGGAAATTGATCGCAATAAGTTTAATTTTGACAGTTAGATCAAAAATGACACTTCTGGGACCTCCAGGAATGTCTATGAGGTAGTTCTATGACGTGTTTAAAGTTAATTTTCCCTAAATTATAATAAATACGTATGTATTTTTTTTCAGTGTTTCGATGGCGAGTGGGCCAACTCAAAGGAAGATATGATCCAGGACGTGCCACCGATGTTACAAGTTGAGGTGAGGTACATTTTAGTTTCGTCATACTCTCATGGAAGCTTGTTTGACATAAATTATGATCTGCACCATCCTATAAAGGCCCAAAGAGAGATTTGTTAAGGAAACATTATATAATCAGCCTGTGATGTTCCCACTGCTGGAACACAGGACTCCTCTCTGTGAGAGGGAGTACCGTAGGGGGAGGGCCGTACTTCACTTTTATACATGAATGATGTAACCAATACTTTGTAACCATATTATTTTGATTTAAAAGAGTGTCCATGGAGTTTCTTGCCCGTTATTCTCCATAGGTACCTACTACGCTTTCGAATGGGCAACTAGCTTCATTTTTCTGACGGACCGACCCCTTGACAATTCAAAAGTGCCTGTACTTTTGTTAATTGAAATAAAAACTTTGAGTTTGAGTTTGAGTTTCACCAAGCGGGCCCCATATTCTGTAGTACATCGATAATAGTGGAGGCCCCGCGTATCTGACATGGTCGTGAAATGTCACTTCGTGGATCCACTATTAAATTGTTCACTTTATTAATTGTTTGCTGACCTCGAACTCAACGGGGCGTTGGTCTCGTGGTCGCAAGCGTTGGGTTCGATTCCTAGGTCGGGTAGGGTGTTATTGGGTTTTTCCATCAGGAATTTTTCAGTAACAGTTTGGAAATTGGCGGTGTGATACCCCCCGTGCCTCAGAAAGCGCGTTAAGCTGTTGGTGCTGCGCCTGATCTCTCCGGTCGTGTCGGATTGCCGTCCTATCGGACTATGAGAGAGAGAGAAGAAAGAGTGCACCTGTTTCTGTGCACACATTTGTGCACTATATTATCTCCCGCGTCAAAGTTTAGTCTCAGTTGAGAATAGCTGCTATGGCCGAAATACGGTCTGGAGGACTATAATTGTTAAAAATACTTTTTCACAGGAAAACGACCTAATAAACCACTTGATCGAGATGAAGTCAACCCGACGGAAGCTCCTGCGTTCTATGTACGGTTGGTCTCTGCGGTTCAACCGACCTACGATCGAAGCCCTGTTTGGACGAATTGATGAGGTGACCTTCAAGTCGAACATCATGTTCTGCCTGGTGTTGTGGCTGTTCGTTGTGGCTGTGCAAAGTCTTGTTCACTATAAGTGAGTATAGTATTGCCAGCCGTTGTTTCTGTTGCAGCGACTTTATCTGAGATCCAGGATGAAAAATAGCCTTTGTCCTACACGTTTGTGGCAGTCTCTTTCGAAAACTCGAATGAACTGTAAAACCGAAATACTTATATCTTCCTCTTCTTATATTTTACTCTTAGGGCTGATTTTTCCATCGCATAACTTTTATTCGAGTAACAAAATTGATGTTTGACAGTTTTTGTATGAAACAACTGTCAAAATTTCAAAATTATTCCTCGAATAAAGTTATCAGATGATGGAAAAGTCAGCCCTCAGAAGCACACATATTCCTTCTTCGTTATTTGAATATTGTTAAAATGTTAATTAGTGATTTTATGTTCCATGTGATGTGATTGAATAATATTAATGTAAATTATTTCACTAAGTAATTTTTTATTACACTTAATATTTGCAAGCCATTTCAAATGGCAAACATGTAATTCTAATTTATTATTGCATCCTACATACATAATAATAAGTTGTGTATGTACAAACATGTTTATGCAATCAAATAAATATTATTATTAAATATTATTACACTGCAATTCAAAAAAAGTTTTTAAGCCTTCTTCGCATTTTACTATAACTTGAAAGATATATTATCTCGGCCAAAATGGCAGTTTTTTTTGTTATTTGCATTACCTACGTACAATACAATCATGATCATCCTGATAAATTAGATTAGATTTCTTAATTTTTTTAAACATTGTATACATACAAAAGCATGCAAGATATTACGTCGTTTGAGTTCAGTCATGTTAAGCCGTAAGTATCGGCGTACAAATATTTCCATAACATTAAATAATTAATAATAAGCCAAAAAAAAAAAACATAAAACATTACCAATATAATTTTAAAATTCAAAATAACTCAAAAACTATAATGTCAAACAAATACAAGAATAATGTCAAAGTTACAGAATATGTCATTCAATTTTGACATTTTTGACATTTTGAGATTTATGTCAAATTTACAAGATTGATGTCAAACAAATACAAGAATAATGTCAAAGCTACAAAATATATACACTTATGTCAAAATTAAAAGATATGTGAAATTTACAAGATTGATGTCAGAATTATAAGATTAATGTCAAAATTACAAGATTTATATCAAAATTACAGGATTTATATTATAAACCAAATTCTTATAAATTTTAGTGACAGAAAAATTATTAACAATCAAAAAACTTTTTCGGCTAGAAATTCGGAGACAATATAGTAAGCTTTCTGCGAAAAAAAAAATTAATTGACGCTTAAATGCACTACCATTTAGCTCCTTCCAACGTTTAGACAGTATGTTAAATATAGCAGGAGCCATGCAGACGATACTTTTGCGCATGAGTGCCGTTTTTGCTGGATAGACGCGAAGAATGGTTATATTTATTTATTTATTTTACCATTTATGTACACACATATATAAACAGACAAGAAAAACAGAACAGAAAAAAATAGGTACAGAGGTGATGCTTATTTCACAAGAAATCTCTTCCAGCACACCCGAGACAGGACAATAGATACAGAGATGTAGACAGCGTGTGAAATAGTAAAGGAGACAAAAAATAATACATACAATCAAAAACATTTCTCTTAAAAAACTAAACAAAAATTGCTAGAATATACTAACATACATACAAATAAACGTACATACATACATACTACTAAAATAAATATCACTTGATAGTGTTCTTTTACTCTTGTAAAAGAACACTATCTGTGTTCTTATGTTCGTATCTTGTAAAAGAACATTATCTGGCGCGTCTGTTACGCGTATATCACGAAGACGTATATCACGTCTGTTACGCGGTACAGCGTCCTGTAGACGTGGAAACAGTTTGGGGTTTGTTTTAACAAACATTGCGGTTTCGAGTATAAACAAACTAGGAAGAGTTAATAAATTGTGCCTCTTAAAATATGGTTTACATGAATCAACCATTTTTAGCCCAAACATAGATCTAATGCATCTCTTTTGGGCCTTGAATGCCGTGTTAGCGTCGGTAGTTTCCCCAAAATATGATGCCGTATCTTAGGTGAGACGCAGCTAAGCCATGGTAGGCCGCAATCAGGGTTTCTACATTCACAACTGCACCTAGATAGTGCAATGCAAATGCAGAACTACAATTTTTTTTGCAAAGGTTCTCTATTTGTAATTTCCACTCAAGTCTTTTGTCAATTACTAATCCAAGGAATTTAGTAGTAATTACAATTTCAATAATTTTATTATCTATATTTATGTCCATATTTTCTATCGTCAAACGTTGACTAAAATGAATGACTTTAGTTTTGTCTAAATTAATCTTTAAATTATTATTGTTTAGCCATTTTATTATTGATGTCAAGGTATTGTGAATGTCAAGTTTATATTGGATCATGTCATTATTATTACTAGAAAGAATTCTTCATCTAAATATGAAACTGACTCTTGTGTGTCTTTAATTATTCTTCTTCCTTTACAGTTGCGAGGGCCTCATAATAGTTCTGATGGTGATGACGGTTCCTCTGACCCTCTCCTTTGTGCTGGTGATGTTGGAGGAGTTCCCCAGGGTGCATACGTACCTGTACAGGCTCTCTGCACGTTTCAACAAAATGCATGTGCTCAAGATCGTGCATATTTGCTGTTTCATCCTTATCATGAGCATTACCAGGTATGTTTTTTATCTTTCTCTGCGATCATAGTTCCTTTTTTGGCTTAAAAAAGCACTTTAAAGGTCTATTTTTGCTTGAACAGTGTAGGTAACTCACTTCATACCTCATATCTGATGTCACTTGGAAAGCTGCCACGCTATAGTGGAATTGAACTGGACACATCTGCCGCATGTCAGATGACCAATGGGCCAAACTTATGACCCAATGGGTTCCTCATATTGACATTATCTGATGTCACTTGGAAAGCTGCCACGCTATAATGGAATTGAGCTGGACACATCTGCCGCATGTCAGTTGACCAATGGGCCAAACTTATGACCCAATGGGTTCCTCATATTGACATTATCTGATGTCACTTGGAAACCTGCCACGCTATAATGGAATTGAGCTGGACATATCTACCGCATGTCAGATGACCAATGGGCCAAACTTATGACCCAATGGGTTCCTCATATTGACATTATCTGATGTCACTTGGAAAGCAGCCACGCTAAAATCGAATTGGGTTGGACATATCTACCGCATATCAGATGACCAATTGGGCAGACGGACTTACTTACTTAAGCAAGTGACATCGCGGCAGGCCCAGACGGACATAGCGGGAAGAGCTTAACTCCGTCACCAAGAACTGCTCCTTAGCATCTTTAAACAGAGAGAAGTGGAAAGAGAGTAGGGAGGCATTTACCCCGTAGTGGGACAACACAGGCTTTTAATAATAATTCATTTCAAATCGTCTAAGGGGCCTCTGCGAGTTGGCTTGGGCCCCTCGATCTTCCAAAGGTCCGGGACCCAAGGATCCCGAGATATGTCAAAGACATTTTTAAAATAATAATTTAATAGTAATAATTTTATTTAATAAAAACGTTTACAAAAGGCGTACATTTATGAAAGAGTGGCAAACCATACCATTATAGTGCCTAAAAATAAAATACAACTAATTTTTGTTTTTAATAATAATAATCTAATGTATTTTTTGTTGCAGCACTGTTAAACTTTATGTCTGCCCGAATACAACTTTACCTGATATGTTAAATGATACTAATATGCAAAATGGTACCACCATTCCTAGCATAACATGCAACCTGACGGAAACTGGGGCATACAGTACAATGGAACCAGGTTTGTAAATATAAAAAAAGAAATTAAAAAAAGAAATTAAAATATTTTATTTGCACAAACAAAACGCACAATTACAAATATATTACAATTATTAAATATACGGATTATGATGATTGTATATTTGCCTAAAAAACTTTTTTTTTACTTTCCCTACGCTGTCCCACTACCAAGGCCTCTCCCAAATCCTTCCAAGCATCCTTTTCTGGAGCCACCTTGATCGGAGCCTTGCGGTATACGTCTAGGTCATCTTGCCACCTTTTCCCGGGCCGGCCTCGACGGTACCGTCCATCCGCAGGCCCACCATGTGGAGACTGATGCCCAGCGGTCACTGAAAACTAAAAAAACATTATAATTTTTAAAACATATCAAAACGAGACTGCCTCCAGTAGGATAGTTTTAGAAGGGGACATTAATAGTAATGGGCTCTACGTAATCATCATTTATTTTTTAAATGTCGAAGCATCATGCTGAGATAGGAGCCTTTTGGCCTCGTATAGGACTTTTTGTTTCATTTTTTTTTTTACTTTTTTTTATATAATTTGTTTTTTTTTTATTGTGTTTAGTTTAGTTTAGTTTTATGATCTTTCTCATGCACGAGTCGCAATAAATACTTTTTCTTTCTAATAGGGAGACGTATTACGTAACTGCTGTTGTAACTAGTCTGAGTCTCTGAGTCTGAGAGTCTCCCGGGCGTTCATATGGCATAATATGTGTAATGACAATTCATGTATGAAAGAGACTCACAGTCTCACAGGACGTCCGCTGAGTGACCGAAAAGACGCTCGAAAGCTGAAAATTTTCGATGTAAAATATTTAAACGACAGTGTATTGTTTATTTTATAATAATCAAATCAAATCAATTCAGCCTATCGCAGTCCACTGCTGGACATAGGCCTCTCCCAGGCTGCGGCACAACACCCTGTCCTCCACCTTTCGCAGTCCGTCCCAGCAACCTTCTTAAGGTCGTCCATCCAGCTGGGGGAGGTCCCACATTATGCTTGCCGATACGCGGTCTCCACTCCAGGACTCGTCTGCTCCATCGGCCATCGGTTTATAATAATAATACCAGCCTATTATTGTCCCACTCCAGGGCAAATGCTTCTTCTCGTACAGAGAAGGCACGAGCAAAGATTATCACGCTTGCTCAAGACGGGTTGGGCAAACTTTTAATTTGAATCCATGTTTTTACGTCTTATATTCACTAATATCTTCTTCAACAGGAGAGTGCCACCACCCAGAATATGTGGTGTTCACGTGGGTGCTATGCCTGATTGCGCTCACCTCGGTGCTCAAGTTGTACTTCCTCATCAAGACACTGGTGGCGACCATCAACGTCGTGATGTACTGCATCCTGATTGTTTGCTACTATGAACATTACCAAACCAGGAAAGCGTGAGTATTTATAGAAAAACTAACTGCACCCTATGGTTTGGTACGCATGGAGATTCCCACAGGAACCGTGGATTTTTACCTTACTTTACTTTATTTATTATATTTAACATAAACGGCCAAGGTATTCGCCAAGTTACTTAAGTGTAATAATGAAAAGTATACAACTACTCAACAGTCATACGCTCATCTCACAATACTCCGGACATACTGACAATATCTTCTTCCATTCATTCGCGAATACATCGCAGTATGGGTTAGCGTCCAAGAGAGCGTTGAGCGCAGAGAGTGCGCGACGGCTCGACTCCTAGACACGGCGAACAATATATGCCTCCTGTTACGGATATAGTTTATCGGAGCAAGACATAAGACAGTTCGTCGTGCCGTTCAGGAGCATCTGTTTTGCCGTGAAGGATCTTACACATATGAATGATTTTGTAATTTTTTCTTGTAACCTTTAAATCTTCTTACATTTATATCAAAGAATTTCTCATTTTCCAGGCTACTGCCCGCACAAATGCTGGTCCTCATGATAGGATTCCTTATAGTGGTGATTATTCACGCGCGGCTGGTAGAAGTGATATCTCGACTTGACTTCCTTTGGAAGCTGCAAGCGAAAACCGACCTTGATGAGATGGAGTACACTCAGCGCCTTAACCGAAATTTGCTCAAACATATACTGCCAGACCACACAGTCAATCATTTCTTGAGCAAAGATTGGCATCCTGCTGTAAGTTTGATTTGGGATATTTTATGTTGCATAATGCCTCCTTTTTTCACCGACTTCAAAAAAAAACATTTTTAACGAAAAAAATCAACCGATTTCCGAAAAAGACACTACAAAGTGAAAAATAGCTTTAATTTCGGAAATCGGTGTTGTTGCGTTCGCATTTTCAGAAGTCGGTTGTTTTTTTTTTTTTCGTAAAATGTTTTTATTTTATTTTTATTGCCATAGGTTGCAGACGATCCTATGGCCTACCTAATGGTAAGTGTTAAGCGCCGCTCTTTGACTTTTGCAATGCCAGGGACGAAGCAGCCGAAATCAGCCGGTCTATTCTGTAAAAATCTCAACGTGAAAACTTAGGTCAAGTGAGCTTGAAGTCACACCGTCACTCCCCCTGATGATAGGGATTGAAACCGTTGACAGCTCACTTCACCTTGGGTTTCACGGTGAGATTTTTACAGAATAGGTCGGCTGTTCTCTTAAAACTTCGTTTGAAGAAGGACATATCGTGCTCGCGCTCAGGAAAAACAGCAGCAGGTAGTTATTCCAGAGTCTTACACGTACGTGGTAGAAATGAACGCTGTAAACGTAACGTGCTGGACGATCCCGTTGCTAGCAACTGTGTTGCAGCTAGCCGTACATTGCAGTAAAGTATTGCCGCTTCAAAATCACTTTTAATAGTACGTGAATTCCTGTCTCATTTTTTTTCTCCGCGCTTGTTATTTTTCTCTTGAGTACATGTGATCTGCGGTGGTAAAATAACTGTACAAGGACTGTGCAATCGGTAATTTTGTGTTTTGTTTCCACGTTGGTGGTGGTGATGATACGCTTGCTGGCCTTATATATACCAGTTTAATCTTGAGCTCTTATTTCAGAACCTGTATTCACAACTACATGAAGAAGCAGGTGTGATGTTCGCATGTATAGCTAACTTCGACGAATTCTACTCGGATCAGAATGCAGTCAAGTGTATGCGTGTGCTCAACGAAATCATATGTAATGTATCATTGTTATGGTATCTACAAAGAGTTATTCAAATAACTGTAAACCTCTTAAGCGGTCATTGTACTCAACATTATGAACAACTGTCATCCTTTATTAACTCCTTTAGGGCATGAATTTCAAAAAAAAATCCTACGTGCTTATACACACGAGCGACAGGCGGTAACGTCAGAGGCAAATGCAGCCGTCAACGTGTGTCGAGGCAGCCATCGCGCAACATGCAGCTCATTTATTTGAGCACCGTACTCACAAGCGTCAATGGCTACAGTTGCCTCCACCGTTAACGCGTGCCACTCGTGTGTATGCACACTTAGTCTTCACTTTCGAGACTAGCCAGGTACGCACGAGATACTATAGTGCACAAGTGTGTGTCCAAACACAGGTGCACTCTTATTCCTTTACTCTCATAGTCCGATGGGACGGCAATCCGACACGGCCGGAGAGAGATCAGGCGCAGTACCAACGGCTCTTGCGTGCTTTCCGAGCCACGGCGGTATACTCGCAAGAGCGCCATCATCCAAACTCCTGGCTGTTACTAGAAAATACAACAACAATAAATGTATGCAAATAGTCAATATTTTATGGTTAATTCCGATCCAGCCTGTCCCTTGCTGCCCTTTCAACAACCGGACAAACGGCTTTACATACTTTCCGAGGCACGGGGGTATCACACCACCAACTTCCAAACTCCTGCCGATCGTCGCGCGGGCATGGGTAGTCAAACTAGAGTCGTATAGCATTGTCGTATGTTACAGTTTCCTTCGACAAGTTGCTGTTGCAGCCCCGATTCAAATGTATCGAGAAGATTAAGACGATCGGCGCCACATACATGGTTGCTTCTGGGCTGAAGTCTGAGAACACGGTGACACTACCTTTGATTTTAATTTGTTTTATATATTCAAAGTTGCGTTCAAAGTTGTAAGCAGTGTTGGCCCAGAGATAACGGTCGTGACTTAAAGAGTTGTAGGGTATGAAATACTCTCTAATAAGTAGTACACCATATAAATTACAGATATAAATGTAGTTTACATAAATATGATAAATAATAATATGATCTACGTTAATATGATAAATAATATTTATAGCACTCTGTGACCTAGGTCTCGCTTATTATCTGCGACTTAAGTATTCCATTTTTACACAGAAAAGCATAACTTAAGTGCGCGTTTAGGTCACACGTGCTATAAAATAGTACACGATACGTGTGACTTATGTAGTATTAATGCACGGCGGCGTTAAGCACTCTTGTTTTGCTTGGGTGCTTATTTCACGCCGTGCAATAAGGGTTACTATTTAAGTCACACGTATCGTAATATGTTTCTTTATAATAATTACTATAATTTTGTTGTTTAGTCGAAAGAACAAGGCTACCACCACTTGTGCTCACTGGTAGACTTGGCCATTGCTCTGAGGGATGAGGTCAAAAGCATCAATGGCCACGAATTCCGGCTGAGAGTTGGTAAGACATATTTGACAATGTTCGAAAGTTACAATCTTTTGGAGCGTGGCAAAATTAGAACTAACGCCGCCATTTTGTTTCATAATGACAATCTAAGAGTTGGTAGTCAAATTGCTTTTCAATTAATTTTCCTGACTTTCTTCAGCGAGAACGACCAGCCGGTCGATTCAGTAAAAATTTAACCGTGAAAATCTAGGTGAAATGGGCTTCAAGTGCTAGGGATTAACATTATTGACAGCTCACCTCAACACCTAAGTTTTCTCGGTGAGATTTTTACAGAATACTTCGGCAGGTTGTGAGGAACGTGAAGTCTATTTTATGCGGGACTATCTGCGCCCCGCGGTTTCACCCGCATAAGTTTCGAGCCCGTGGGAATATCGGGATAAAAAGTATTCTATGTGTTAATCCTGATTATAAACTATTTGTTTGCCAAATTTCATCCCAATCCGTTCAGTAGTTTTTTCATGAAAGAGTAACAAACATCCATCCATCCATACAAACTTTCACATTTATAATACTAAGTAGGACTTTTTGAAAATTAATTGTAAAGCAATTTGACTAAAAAAATAAATAAATTAACGTGAAGTGCACCTTTACAATATTGAAATCTTGCTAACTAATATTTTTACCAAGGTATAACCTGTTCTCATATATTAAATAGTTCGTTTCTGAGACGAGCTCTGAGTACTTTCATTATGTATTTCAGGAATCAGTTGCGGTCCCCTGGTAGGTGGTGTGATCGGTGCTTGCAAGCCGGTGTACGACATCTGGGGCAACACTGTCAACGAGGCGTCTCGCATGGAGAGCACCGGAGAGATTGACCAGATCCAGATCACAAAATACACCAAGGAGGTAGTAGCTATATCCAATTCAACATCATCATTCTTTGTGAGGAAATTCATGGTAACCTTCTGTCTAGAGAAGAACAGAAGACTTTCTAGCCGGCTCGTCTCTATAGGAGACGAGGGATTAGAACCGTGCTTCTGACGCTTTTGGCGTTTCATAAGTGCCCATGAAATAAAATAAGAAACATATCCGATTTGAAATAAAAAAACAGATTATTAAACAACAGTAGATAGACTATTTCGATGCATGTATTTAAAGTTTGCTTTTACGAATATGATATGGATTTCGTAGGAATAGTTGGTCGTCATTCGTCAAGGGGGTAATTCTTTCCGTCCTACTGACGGAAAGAATTACCCCCTTGACGATCGCAGATCCCTAAATTGCCATCCTGTTTAGCTCTCCGTAAAGTCCTAGCAGCCCAAAGAGATGGAACGACACTGTGAAGGATCACAATGTCGTTCCATCTCTTTGGTGAGTTGCCGGTGCGTTTGGCCAGTGATTATCAGACTCTCTAGGACCTTTGGGTCAGGTAAATTAGCTAGCAATGTCTTAAATTAACTCCAGAATCTGCTTTCATGTCTTAAGGAAAGACCTTATTAATTATTTTGTCGTTCAGTTACTGGACGGTTTCTACGTTCTTGATAGTCGCGGCGAAGTAAATGTGAAAGGCAAGGGAATGATGGAGACATGGTGGGTGGTAAAGAAGTCGAGGAAGGACGGTAATCTGGAAAAATTCCGCCTCAAGCCCGCGGCGGACGACGAGAGACCGACGGCGCCGCCGCGTTCGCTGGCAGCGCTCGTCTATTCTATGCTACAGTCTCGAAAGCGCATCAACACGCATCCACTCGATGCTGCGTGTATGCGTGAGTATACAACATACCTGCATATTAATATTGTATTTACACGAATCAAGTTCGAATCAAATTAGTCAGCGCCTGACGTAAATTGACGTATTTTTAGTAGCCACGTTTTTAATCACATCTAATTTGTCTTTGGAGGATCTTAATTTGAAAGAACTAAACTAATATTTATCTTCTGTCCTTTTCTTAATGAAATAGAAAGAAAAAGATGCCCTGAACTTAAATTTAGTTTAGTCTGTGAACAAGGGAATCGGCGCCAATGTCAGGTTGTATGTTAAACAAAATATGATCCGCGAGCGTAACAAGTATGTATTTATAGAATTATAATAATTAAAATCGTCAACACAACCCTCGTAAGTTCGTATAATCCTATTAATTAATATTTCATGAAATAGTCATTCAATAGAATTTACGAATCATAATATTTTGTTCGACATACGAATACAACCTGACAGTTACCTGCGAATTATACAGAAACGTGAAAAAATTGAATGGCGCTTCCCCCTTAACGGACGTTTTTACATGTGTTGTATTAGTGTATGTATATTAACGGTTTAATATAAGGGTCTGTGCATTATATATATAACAGCAAACTGTATTATATAACAGCAAAACGGAATAACAGTGTCCGAAAGAACCGCGCAGGGACAGCTCCGTGCGGCTCAAACCTACCAGGTGATAACTTGTGGCTCCCGCGTCCCAGGACTGCAAAGACGTGAGTGTTTATTTTAACATCTAATTTTATATGCATATGTCACAGTGTTATTACAGTCTACAGCTTCCACACTTTTCGTGGAGAAAGAAGCCCTTCAGCAACGTGCTTGCGGAGCTGACTGCCCAGGGTGCAGACGTTCGTTTAAATTCTATTCACCATTGTGAAGACTTTATTAGCTGGAGACACTTCGAAATGTACATTATTAGCTTATACATATAAGGGCTTATATGTATAAGCTCTTATAACAAAATTACCATTTCTTGATTTTTCTATCCTGAGTTCAAAAATGCCTTTTATAGCACTCTGTGACCTAAACCCGCACTTAAGTCACGCTTTTCTGTGACTTAAGTAAATTTATTTCATCCATTTTTAAACCGAAAATCGTGACTTATGTGCGTGTTTAGGTCACAGAGTGTTATAAAAGGCATTTTCGAACTCACTCACAACCATAGATATAGGATAGAAGGAGCTATGCCCTGTAGTTGAAAATGTATCAGAACTCCATGTCGATCCCACTACCGCGCCACTACTACACATGTAGTTCAGTAAAAGCAATTTTATTGTATTTTATTTGATAGGTACACCAACGACCTATTCACTAGAAACATTAATATAATAAAAAATAACATAAGCATTGAGTTATGGTGAATTAGTCATTTACAGGCATACACAGCACTTACACAAAAAATAGCTTCTTAAATATTACGTTTTAACAAGATTTTTTACTCGTAGTGAAGATAGGAAAAATAATTAGAAACAAAAAACAATACATACAAAATCATAATCGAAATTAGAATAAAAAATATCATTAGAATCAAAATTAAAATATTAAGATTAAAATTTAAATTAAAAAATAAACAGTATCTTCAATTGATATTTAGAATTCAAAACGGTAGAACGAGATAACGAGTGCAATAAAAGAATATTCCAAAATTGTTATAGTGGCGGGTACATGTGGCTAAAAACCAAAAAAATAAATAGTAAACAACAAAAAAGTAGATACAAAGTCGCGCACACACTTGCAATTCGTAAATCAGAATGTACTACACAATCAAGTATAAACCTTAACTCATCAAACATAGCGTGCATTTACCATACACCGTTGTGCTGTGCAAAAGCCATTTAAAAATTTGGGTTTCTGTTAGTAAAATAAATAAAAAACGATATGTCCAGAAAGCATTTATAAATCAATAAAAAATAGCAAAAAAAAAAATTGTATATATTTTTTTTTTAACATTGTATTACATCTTCTCAGGGGTCTTCCAACCGGATTTAAACATCATATTTTTAGGTCTTCCAACTGGGTTAAAACAGTTAACAAATTGTAAAATTAACTATTAAATTCGTTTGGTAATCGACATTGTTGTCGATAGCCTACGTTAGTGGATCTGCACAGGCACATCCAGCAGCTGGCCGCAACCAGCAGCGGCCGTACCATGCGATGCACCGCATAAATAAACTATCATTTTGTGATTTTTACATTGCTTGTCTAGTCACTTAGTGACATACTTAGGGAGTGGTTAAGGAGCAATTCTGTGACTCCCGCATTCCCCTTAAACTTAAGGGGAAGATATATAAAACCATGATTAGACCTGCTGTCTTGTATGGATCAGAATGTTGGGCCACAAAAGGGATGAATGAAAGGCAATTGCATGCAGCTGAGATGAGAATGCTAAGAGGGATGTGTGGTGTTACACGAATGGATAGAATAAGAAATGAGTACATAAGAGGAAGTCTGAAAGTGGCACCGATAACTGAAAAGTTGTGTGGAAATCGGTTGTCATGGTATGGGCATGTGTTACGGAGAAATGAGGAAAATGTCGTGAGGAGAGTTTTGAGTATGAATGTCGATGGGTATAAGAGTAGGGGAAAACCAAAGAAACGATGGATGGAATGTGTGAATGATGATATGGTTAGAAAGGGGGTGACTACCGAGATGACGACTAATAGAGAAGTGTGGAAGAAAAAGACATGTTGCGCCGACCCCAAATAAATTGGGATAAGGGCAGGAGAATGATGATGGTTAAGGAGCAATGTATTTACTGCGAAAATAGTACAATCGTTGCGATATTTGAAAACAAAATTAACGTAGTAAAAGCAAGAAATATTTTACAATTATTTGTTTTTCATGATTTCAACGACAAATGTATTAAAATACTTATACTTATAAGTAAGGTAAGTGATTCCATGATTTACAAAGTTTTCGTGTTGGCTGCGGTTTTTACAAGAATCCACTGAACAACCCGGCCATTCTTATACTTTTCACGATCACGGTTGAAAGCGCACTAGTTCGCGGAGACGGCCATTTGCCTAGTGCATGGTCATTTCGGGCATGCCGCGACGATTCAGACACGCCTCCTTGCCACTTCTCCTGTTTTTTACATTTCTATGCTCACAACACTACGTGATCATCTTTTGACGCGGTAGGGCACGTGCGCGCGCAACTTTCGGTATGAATCTATATTTTTCGAAATCATTCTATGCTTTAGACAAATTAACAGCTGAGTATTTTGAGCCTGCATAAAAGCTTCCAGCGGGCTATCAACTACCATGGCCCACCTGGTAACCTCTTAACCAACTAAGAAGCCAGGTGGGCGCTGCAGGTACAACTTAGTCAGGGGATACTCCGAGGAGCCACATCACAAACGATGCCTCACCTCTTGTTGTGCCCTCTGTGCAAAAACACCTGCACTATGGAAGACCTTTGCTAGGCTAACGCTAACGATGTCGAAGAGATCGAATTCTGGCCGAAGATTATATAAAACTAGCTACGCCCCGCGGTCTTACCCGCATAAGTTTTGATCCCGTGGGAAGATCGGGATAAAAATATTATATGTGTTAATTCTGGTTATAAACTATCTGTGTGCCAAATTTCAACTAAATCCGTTCAGTAGTTTCTGCATGAAAGAGGAACAAACATCTATCCATCTATACAAACTTTCGCGTTTATAATCTTAGTAGGATTAATAAAAGGGAATCGTCGATACGACGAAGAAAAAGAAGGTCTGGGGTCGAAAAACCCACACTTATAAAGAAACACGAATGACTTAGACGCTGACATTATGAATATCTGTTGCAGGATCGGGAACGATGCAGAGTTAGGTGAGCATGTCTGCCTGCGGAGGCATGGCCCTGATTTCCCGAAGCCTCCAGGAAGGCCTACCGCACCAAAACCCAATACAAGCGGTGCACAAAATGAAAATATACACCCCAAGAACCAAGCCGAGAGCTCAGGTACGTTGTTTAATATAACTATACTATATAAGTTTTGCTCGAAAATTCTGGCATTTTATATGTTGTTCCTAAATTACATATGTTGAAATATATACTCGTACTTTCAAACACGCGGCCAACCGACTTTGTTTTCATATATATTTTTGAGTTTCATATTATAGAGTGTATTACCGTAAAATTAACTACTCTTTTTTTTCCGGATGGGAAATCATCAAATGACCCCTCCCGCCCTGGGTGGAGCGGAAGGGAGTTTCAGACTCTTACTGACTAAAACCCACCCATGTTCCTTCCTTTGCCCTTTATGTTCCGGGGTAGCGGTAACCCTTTCGGACAATCCCGCTGAACCGTAAAATTAACTACTTAAATGTGTTTCTCGAGAATATTATACTTGTGTAAAGATTGGTCAGTCAACCTTTACAACCAGCTTCATCTTTCTGACTAACCGACCCCTTGATAATTCAAACGTGCCTGTAATGAAAACTGAAACTCAATGCATTTATTTCAAATAAACCTTTGAAATAAATGCATTGTTTTCAGTTTTCTTGAACAAGGGTTAAAATCTGGGGGGCAATTCTCGTAATTTTAAGAACGTCCACCGTCTGATCTGTCTCAATCTGTCAAAAATACCTCTAACTTTCCTACTTTTTTGACAAGTTTTTGACATTGATTGTAGCTGAGATGAGTTTGCGACTAGACTTTGAACGTTTTTAATTACGGGAATTGACGAGTCTTCAGGGCTGCCAGTCAATTTTCAGACACATTGATTCTCAATATAACATTGGTATGTTTATCTTCCAGGAGCGAGACTAAAAGCAGCAAGTTTCTCAACTTCGTCGTCATTCAACGGTTCGGAAGGCACCCAGCGCATGCGAACCATTACGAACGCCTTCCTCCACAAAAACAAAATAAAACATAAAGTTGACAAAGAAAAATTTTGTATAGAAGAGAAAGAAAATGGAGAGGACAAGGGCGAAAGTACTAGTCAATAAATACAACGCATTGAGTTCCAGGCTTTACAATAAAATTTACAAAAGGATCTCACTATACAAATTAAATAAGCACAATTTCAAAGAGAAATTAACTAATTGGTTAAAGTTGTTAAGTTATGATGAGACTGAGAAACTTATTGAAATAGTAAAATGAAACTCAGTATTTGAATTTGTATTTGAATTTTTAAATAATAATTTAACACGAAACATGCACAGTTTTAATTTTTTTTTTTTAAATGCTAATTATGTAAAAATGTTATGTGTAAAATTTTAGCACAAAATAAGGCGGTGATATGTATATGATATGTATACGACATCTAAAACGGCTGACGGCCGACTACCCAAGATACGAGCATGTCTCAGTCTGGGAGTCGTAGTCTTTAATTTAAATTGCCTCTGTACTTTCACCTCACTAAAATAGATGAAAAACTTTGTTTCTTGTAACGCTTTTGTACTTTTTTAAGAATAAAAAATTAAATTATTATTATTATATTATTATTAAATATCTATCTCTTATTTATAGGCTGAACTAGAAAGAAATAGAAAACATTTTTTTATCAGAAGGATAATAAAGTTAGTTTTAATGTTACTTCAGCGTTTTATTTTAAAGTGATTAGTGATAAGTAGATCATTTGTCGATTAATAATAATAATAATAACCCCACCGCCGTATCTCTACGTTGACGTCGTGGTGGGGCTTGCGTGCTCCGAACGCTGGGCTTGTGCCCGTAGAGTTTACTTTACCGAAACAGGTATAGGATGAGGAGTCTGACCAAGAAAGATACAAAAACCCGCAGGGCAGCATGTGGCGAGCTGTTGGGCAGTAGCGACCCCACGGACCCTATCTCCCGGGAGTAGTCTTGTTCCTCACCTCTGGCTTTCCTTTACTGGCCGGCTTGAGTGGAAATTCGCAAGAGCAAAAGTGATCGGGGGAAGGAAGTATTCCAGTAAGTGCTCGTAGGGATTTTGACCATTTTCCGGGCTCTGGAATTGTTCTGAAAGCCGTGGAATACCTCTCTACTCCTCATAAGCACCCCAGGACATGTTGCCCCCTTGTTGATACGTCACTATGTGCTAGCGACAGTTTCCGGGGGCCCATTATTGAGTGTGCAAGTCACCCCCTGCTATTTTATCCGTGTTTTATAATTATTATAATTATAAAACATTGATCAGGCAGGGGCCATAGTTATTCCATAGTTCTCGGTTACCACTCCACTTTAGCCACCCAACCCCATAATCCATATCCTGCAATAGTCCTTCCTACACCAACCGGGGATTGTCCTTGGGTGCATTTGCATAGTACAAACAGGGCTAATTGTCGGTTGGTGCCGTATTTCATTAAAAACGTCTAACGTGCCTCTGCGAGTTGGCTTCGGCCCCTAGTACGCCTTTCAAAGGTCCGGGGCCCCAAAGTCCCGAGATATGGTAAATACAACTAAAATAATAAAAAAATAATCACTTTATTTCAGGCAACTAAGGCCCATAAATAAAATACACAAATTAATGTTATACGATAATAAACTAATACATACAGAAAATGTATTAACTAATACATACAAAAAATTTATTAACTACGTTGGGTCGGCGACGTATTGCGCTGAGTCGAGGTGTCATGTAGCCATCCGCGAAAACGACGATACACGACACCCATCTGCCAAAATTCCTCCTTCATGAAAGTCTCCGTCGGCGTCGTAGAGTGATGTAGACGGGACACGTACAGCTACGTCGATGGAATAGCGGGACGCAGCAACATGTTCGCACCAGCTAATCCGGTACCGCACTGATTGCGAAGAGTAGGCTTCTTCTTCTTTTTCTCAACACGAATGAAGCCTTCTTTATCTGCATGTCCTCGGCTTGTTACCGGCGGTAACGAGCTTCGGACTCGTTCGGAGGGCCCCTGGGCACTCGTATGTTTTGGTTGCTGCTGATGTTTTGCAGGAGTTGAAATAACGGCAGCCGAGTAAGCACACCCCGGTGTTGTCGTGCTGATATTCTGCGGCGTCCCAATAATAGGGGACGCGGGGAGGACGCAGCGCAATTGTGCATCGCTTGCTGTGTCGGCGGCCAGCGTCGAGTCGAATTTTGATGACTCGAAGCTCTGCTGCGATGTGTTGACTGCGGCGTAACGTGTGTCGACGTTGGTTGCTGGCTCGTGTGACCTACATACCGTGTTGCGCAAATCTACCTAGGTACGTAGATCACTAATGGTTGATTGCGATGCTTATCGTGTAACGACAAGAAACTAACTTTAAATTAAGAAAGTAAAGAAAGAGAAATTGAAGTTAATTAAAGTTTTATTTATAAGCCATATAAAAGATGGAGATGGACTGGTCAGTGGTGTGTTGTGTGTGGGTGAGGAAGGATGAAGATGAGTGATAGGAGGATTGAGGAGGCTGTGGTGGAGTTGCCGATGGAGCTGAAGAGGTAGACCGACGCGAGGCAGGTGCCGGTGACCGGTGCAGGTGCAGGTGAGGTCAGGTGCTGGTGCATGTGCAGCACGGAGGATACCCGTAGGCGGCCCACGCGGCAGGAGTAGGACGCAGCACGGCAGCAGGAGAGAGCAGGCGCGGCGGGGACGCAGTCAGCCCGCCAGGTGAGGCGACCCTTGGATGAGGCGCGGCCCAGTATATCCAGGAGGGTCTTCTGAGGCGGCCCTCGGATGAGGCGCAGCCCAATAGATACAGGAGGTTCAGGAGGTTCAGTACTTCACAGTTCTCCGGCGAGGCGCGCCAGCGGTCCGACTGGTACTGAGGACGGAGGACGGAGGTGTAGAGAGAGTCCGTCAGGTACCGGAGCCTTTTAAGAGAGACACGCTAAGTGTTCCCGGGATAGCTGGCTCTGAAGTATCAGGCCTATTTACTGTGTTCGCTTGCCTTGCATTGCTTGAATTTATAACGTGAACTCGTAGAATAATACCATGTGGAAAATATGAATTTGAAATATGCTGATGGCCAGTAATAGTTTTGTAGAAGTATGAATGTATTTTCAGCTAAAAAGTTACAGGCTAATAAGAATCTAAAAGAAATGGTTGTCATGGCGACGTATTAAACGTCGTTGTCAGAACTGTCATAATAAAAATATATATTAATAAAATACAATTAAATCTATAGATATTTCGTATTAAAAGTAAGTATAGTATTTATAGGAAAAATGATATCAATCAATGTGGGCGAAATTCCCAGCCCTTGAATGTCATTAAATCGTCGTAGTCTTATGTTAAAGTTTGATGACTGTGTCTGTGTACTGATTGTGGATAAAACGTGACCTGGTGTCGTGAGGAATAGTCAGATCAGCGCCTAACGGTAACGGAATGCTTGTCTGACCTGGAAGAATGAATGAAGATAACTGTGAGTATGTACATTATGTTACATGCTTCCAACTTCAACTGCATCTCGGCCAGGCTTGATCTTAGGGTTATAATGTCCCATAGCAGCCCGGTAACGTCAACGTGGTCAAAATTGACGGGGGGCAGCTTGCGCAAATTCTTCGCCACGAAAGTCGGCACGTCGTCCGGGTCGGTCTCCTTCAACACCTTGATGATGTCCTGGAGTCTTCTCTCCTTTTTCATCTCTCCTGCGGGACGGCATTCGGTCACCCATTTCCAGCAACTCGTACAGCAGTGTCTTAGACCTGTGTATCCTAAGTCCTAAGTTAGGGCAGGGATGTTGCGGATGATTTTTTGACATTGGATTTCCAAAGCTCAAATCTGCAGATCTATGCAGATGCGAATCATAAAATTTTTTTAAGAAACTTTTTATGTTCGCAGAAAATCTCACTTTATGTCTTAGGGCTGATTTTTCCATCGCCAGATAACTTTTATTCGAGGAATAAAATTGACGTCTGTATAAAATTTTAAAGTTTCTATGCATAAGTATTTTTTTTTAGATAAGATTTAGGTTCAGCAATATAGAATAGGTACTTACAAATAATTCCAGTTTGTATAATTTACTATGAATACATACATACACACACACACATACATACACACATGTACATTTTAATTTTTTAATGTGTAAGTATACAATAATAGTCAAGTTTAAGATGAACTTCTTTTGTTTACCTTTATTTATTTTATTTTTTTTTTGTGGATTATATCTGTAACATTGGAATTCCAAGGAGATACAAAAATAAACTAAGGAAATGCGTAATGTATGATTTTATTTAAAAAAATTGGAAGCTCTAATTTATCCACCATTATATAATAATAAAATAAACTTATAAACTTTACTTGTAGAGCGGGTGCGTGTGGATGTGACTTCTTGTCTGTGATATGGAGCTGAGGAGCTCGGAAAAAGGGTGCACAGGCGAAAGACGGGCCACGTCGGAAGAACATGGATAACATATACGGTGTCTATAAATAAACGCCCTCAGAGTCCACTTTTTTCTCTCACGATCCTGACTTCCCAGGAACTGAAAAACAATTTGCCAAACACCATTATATTGAAACAATACATGTTCTTATTCACACTGAGTATCTATCTCGCGGTTTGGACATCGGCAGGCAAGTCGATGCCCTCTACTTTGATTTTCGTAAGGCGTTCGACAGGGTCGATAACGATGTACTCCTGTCAAAGCTTGGGGCCATGGGATTCTCCTTTAGCTTTCTTAACTTTTTCTCAGACTACCTACGTAATCGCAAACAATTCGTCAGACATGGCTATTTCGAGTCCAAGCCTTATAATACTCGCTCTGGTGTGAGTCAGGGATCCGTTTTGGGGCCACTTCTATTCCTTATTATGATCAATGACCTTGTTAATAAGGTTAAGTTTGCAAAATGCTTGCTATATGCAGACGACCTGAAACTAGTTGCTCACATCAAAACGGATGATGAATGCAGACTCCTGCAAAGGGACATTGACGCTATCTACGAGTGGAGCATTCTAAACAAGCTGTTCTTTAACACAAATAAATGCTTCGTCATCACATTCGGTCGAGGATTACGGCCAATCCACTTTGCCTACAGCTTAGGTGGTACAAAAATTGCCCGAGTCACCAACATAAAAGACCTGGGAGTGACCTTCGACCGTTCTCTGTCTTTCAGAGATCACATTTCCACCCTTGCTAAAGAATCTTTCAGACGCCTAGGATTTGTTTTGCGAAATGCTCGTGATTTTCACAACCCGCATGTTATTAAATTACTGTACACCACCCTAGTTCGCAGTAAGCTGGAGACTAGTAGTTGTGTCTGGCACCCGTATACTACGGCTCAAACACTAATGCTCGAGAAAGTGCAGAAAACTTTTCTTCGGTATCTTTTTAAAAGAACCTACAATTTCTACCCTTACATGTACCCCACCAACTATATCCTAGGGACTTTGGGTTTCAACTCGTTGGAGGTAAGAAGAGGTCTTGACCAGCTCACGGTAGCTTGTAAGACCCTTAACGGTCGCATTGACTGCCCTGAGCTCCATGACCTTTTCTGTCGACTATTCGTACCGGACAAATACATCTGTCACCGCCAAAGCCGCCGACACAATCTGTTCGCGCAACTGCCTTGCAGAACGGTCGCCGGAGCTGAATCGCCAGTGTGTCGTACCTTGAGGATGCTCAATACTCTCCTGACGGACAACCCGGAATGTGATATGTTTGCGGATGAATGGAGTAAAATTAAGCGCGTATGCCTGATGTTCTGTGAGAGACAGTATGCAAGGGTGTCCACTGTTCCATGTTAGTATGTAGGAATAGTTGTTTATAACTAAATTTTCTGCATTGTATAGTTTTTGTTTTGTTTCTATGTTAATTAATGTAATTGGTATTATGCCGTGTTAATTAACTATAAATAAATAAATAAATAAATAAATAAATGTTCCCTTGTTCACAGGCTAAACTTAATATAGGCTAATTCCATATTCTTTCTCTCCAATAAAACAACAATTATGCCAAAACAAATTAGTCTACAAGGTAATTATGTCAACATAAACTGTATGCCAAAAACAATTATGGAAAAATATCATTATACAAAAAATATACACCAAAATAGTTATGCCAAAGTATATTAGGAAAAAAACATTATGCGAAAAGAAGGGATCCCTGTCGGACCACGAACAATAATGGGTTCCGTAGTTAGGCTGAATTTCTCCTAAGAACATTTCTACTCCAGGCACTTGTGGTATGATATTATGTTAATTATAGTAAAGGTGCGCGTGAGTTTATATTATCATATTAGATCAGTGCTAAAATTAACATCTCTGCAGTTTTTTAGTGAGGAACATTATCTTTGAGTTGGTTTTCAACTCCGATCAGGTTATTCCTGTTTTGTTATAAATAACAAAATAACCTATACATTTTAAAAAGTTCATATTTTATTTACTTTTCGACTTTCGGTGATCTTGGGTATTAGGGGTATTTGTTTTTTGTGAAAGGTATTAAAAAACCTTTCACAAAAAACAAATACCCCTTTTCATGTCATTGGAGCGCCAATAGTGTGCCGAAAAGATCCTTGTAGCAGCGTAGTCACCGTAGAGTCCGTTTCCCGAAAGAAGTCCCGCGGCAATAAGTGGAACTAATTATTATTATATAGTTAGCAACATTCCAACAACAACTCTCCTACCCCAGACACCTTTCTCTATTTAAGAATGTGCATTTTATTAACCAACTACTCGTATATGATGTGGAGATAAATAAATAAATCAATATTTATGATTCCGTCCTACGACAGTGGCGCCGCGTCTACGAGACTTCTTTTGTGAAACGGACTTTACAGGTTACCGTCCTTTTCTCAAACTGTCTCTCGGTAAGAGATGTCAATTCTCTAATTTTAGTTTAGTTTGTGAACAACGTAATCGGCGACAATACCTATATCATGGTACATATTAAGGTTGATTATAAAAGGATAGCTTGTGTAGGTATATACCTCGTCACGGCCAGTGTGGTCCTGATGATGTTGTTGTATATTGCACTCAATTTTTGTGTAAAGACAATTACGTATTACATTGCCATAGTCAATTGGCCTAAGACGCAGCCTTTCCGTCACCAACCACGTCTCCATGATTCCCTTCCCTTTCACTTCCACTTCGCCGCGATAAATTAGCTCGAACTCGTCCTTCAGCAGCTGCACGACAACACCCCCCGAAAACAAAAACATAGGTATAACACGCGCCATTAAAAAAATAATTAAAAATGGCGGCCAAACAAAGGAGTTTATCATGCCCTTTCACTCACACAGTATTCTTAGCTTGAATATGCGAGTAAGCACAGAGAAGGGTGCTAAGTGGATTAATGGAGCCAAAAATGAGCAACTGCAAGGTCTTTCTTAAATGCTTTATATGCTTTTTGCTTTATTTTAAATTGAATTGGGACAAAATATCGTTCTATAATAATGTGACAATTGTTCACCTGTCGGGTGTACTTGGTGACTTGTATCTGGCCAGTCTGTCCTGTGCTCTCCATGCGAGATGCCTCGTTGACAGTGTTGCCCCAGATGTCGTACACCGGCTTGCGAGCGCCGATCACACCACCCACGAGAGGACCGCAACTTATCCCTGATGCAAATAGTCTGGATAAGCATTAAGTTGTGGTCAGGTGTCTTGAAGTAAATATTTTAATATTTCTCACCTGCTCTTAGTCTCAAATCGTAGCCAGTAATATTTCGGAGTTCGTTCCTTAACGCGATAGCGTAGTCACACAGAGCGTGCAGGTGCCCATGAACGTCTTTTCCTAACTGCAGAATAAATGGAAGGACGATTAGATTGGATGGAAGGTTGACGGCAATGGGCTTGCTATTACGAGAAACATAACACTAAACTGAGGATATTTGGGCGCAATTATACCTCTGCAGCCTAACGCTTCTGGGAAGACAGGCGTGATACCATTTTATGTTACATTAATGAAACGAACCAATGTATCTTACCTTGTGTTTTGGATCAAGTCCTGACGCAGCCATGTAAGTTGCGTTTGTCGTTTTAATTTTCTCAATGCATTCAAATTCTGGCTGTAATAGTAATTCATCGAAGCAAACTGTAAGTTGAAACATGTTGAATTATTGATAAAGAGATCGACACAAAATGTTTAGGCGGCGGTGCCTATACAAGGTGCTATAGCTCGTATGGGTGCCAACTTTTGCTGAAATATTCATATTTTGAGGGAAACAGACCATAAGGAACATTATTAACCGGTTCCTCAATTACGGTCGACCAGCGGCTAGTTGACCGCTGAGCAGATAATTAAAATAACTCAGATCCCGAACAAGGGTGTTTATGATCAATTTTACTATGACACATTAATGTCAAAACAACTCGACAAAACGGGTTCTGAGTTGTTTTATTTACACCTTGTATATAGAAGAATGACGTGTTATGAATGTCGCATTACATATAATTTTGTTGAGCACGCGCAACCAGTAGAACGTCTGAACGCGAGCGTGTCTATTAACGTTCAAGCAGCGCGCATCCTTCTCGCTACAGACCGAGTCAAAGTTGGCGACGCATGCAAACAGCACTCCCACCTCATCATGCTGTTGAGAATACAGATTCTGAAATGAAAAACGAACCCTAATGTATTAAACTATGATTGAAAACGTGATAAACAAAGGAGCCAGTCAAAAATTAAACTTACATCAGGGCGCCAATCTCTACTCAGGAAATGATTAACTACATGCTCGGGCAGTATATGTTCGAGTAGTTGTCTGTTCATGCCTTGAGCGGTCTCCATACGTGCAAGGTCAGTCTTCACTTGCCGTTTCCAAAGGAAGTCCAGCCGTGATATGGAATCAGCCAGACGCGCGTGAGTAACCACCACTATTAGGAAACCGCATATAAGAACCAGCATTTGTGCGCGCAACAGTAACCTGGAAGACCACGGAATGTTTAAAATAAAATTTTTGTAATTGTGTGTAAACAACCTTTAAAAAAATATTGCAGTTATACACTCACAAGTTCTTTGTGTTGTAGTACATGTAGTAGTGATCAATCAGGATGCAGTACATCACGACGTTGACGGTCGCCAGTAGTGTCTTGATGAGGAAGTACAACTTGAGTACCGAGGTGAGCGCGACCAGACATAGCAACCACGTGAACACCACGTATTCCGGGTGGTGGCATTGGTCTGATTAAGGATTAAAACATGTTGTTATTTAACCACTTCAAGGATTATTTTTGTATATTAGAAGCCGCAACTTTGACCACGTTGTGGAGCTTAAAGGCATCCCTTTAGTTGCCTGAACTGGGTGTGATGACCTTATGATAAATTAATCACAACTGAACTGTAGTGCTTTAGTATCCACTATTGACGGGTGATTAAAGGAAGTTTTACATCTATTCACCTGTACCGTTGTCCCTGTTTGACATAGTGCCCGTAGAGTTAATTAATACTGAGCTCGTAGAGTTTGATATCATCTGGTGCGACGCTAGTGGACAGATATACAATTCCATAGTACTGCAACAACATAAAACGAATTTAAGAGACATCGCAAGCCATCATGGTCCATGGTTGGAGGTGCCGTAATCGCAATAGTCTATGTTAAGTTGTGGGAGTATATTTACCTGGATAGAGACATGATAAAAATGAAGAAGCAGATGTGCATGATCCTGAGGATACGAGTGTTGCTAACTTTGGCGGAGAAGTTAACGAGGTGACGCTGAAGATTGGGGAACTCTTGGAACATCACCAGCGTGAAGCAGAGGGCGAGGGGTATCGTCATCACCATCAGAACAATCATTAGATTTCCGCAGCTGTGGAAAGAAACTAGTTAGTTTCAAAGATGTGTAAACATTCTCATTACCTCACGATGTCTGGATGTTATACATTACTGAAACAGCATACATTAGCATGAAACGGTAGGATGAATCTGAGAATCTGATTAGCTAGTTGCAGGAGAAGATTTTGGTTAAGAAACCCTATTTGCGTACTAATAACACTCACTCATGGTGCGCAAGAGTCTGCACGGCTACAATAAACAGCCATTGGACCATGCAGCACATGACGTTAGACTTAAAGGTATCTCCATCGAGTTCTTCGTAGCAGGATTCGAGATCTTCTCGTTTGAACAGCAACGAAAAGGTGTGCACGTGCTCTGCGCTTGCGTTGATCAAGCGATGAATTTGATCGACCTCCTTAAAAAAGGTATGGGCATTAAAAAACCAACGCAATAGGGAAAAATAAAAGAGTCCAAGGTCTGTTCCTTACCTCGATGACAGTCTTTTCTTGCTCTTCGTGAACATCGCCATAGTAGTACTGTAACAAACGTTATAAACAAGGGTCAAATACCAAGGGTCAATCAGTTAAAGTTTATTGATTAGTTAAGTAACCTCTGTAAGTTTTAATATCTTAGTTGAACACATTAGCCGGCGCGGCCCCGGTGAAGTTTATGAAAAGGCGGAATGGAACATAATTATATTAATGCGTACGTACATTTTCAAAGGGCATCTCCGGCTTCCATTTTCTTTCGTCGACCCTTCGGTTGTGACGGCGTCGGAATTCCGATTTTGGTGATTCTGGAACCACGGAGACGTGGCACTGCTTTTCTGATCCATTTTCAACCCTGAAATAATAAAAAAAAACATAATTAATTAGTTAGACTTAGGATTTCATGAAAACCTGAGGACTTTGTGTAGATCGTGATCGGACATAATGAACAGCGTAAATTAATGATCACTGAAAAACTTTAAAAACTCGGGTCAGTTTACCTCAAGGCCGATGTACTTCCAATCCGTTGTGGCTGTTCTGTACTATCAATGAAGTAGGTGACGGGTTGATATTGTTGAAGCAACGGGTCCCGCGATCCGCCCTTCCCCGGCTCCACCTTAAATGCCCCTTTTAGGCACTCGAATGTAGAAGATGAAATGTGCACGCGACTGGAAAATATAACGAATTAGATGTATCTACCAAATGAGCAAACTTTAATCTTGGACCAAGACATAATAATAATAATAATAATAATAACGTTTATTTAGCCAAAAAAATACAGATTGACAGATTAAAAGTTCACATTCAGAGTTCATGTTGCAAATCTGTACAAAAAGGTTGATCACTATGCCTCTTAAACTAGGATATTCACCTGTATCTTAAGAGGTAGTGGTTGGTCGAGGTAATACAAGGACATGAACAACAAAAACTTAGCAAGAGGACTGTGCCCGTCTACCAGTTGACTTACAATCCAAAAAGGTAAAAACAATTCAAAATAAAAAGTAATAAAAGAAGCAGCTATATAAGATAAAAAATAAAAATAAAAAATAAAAAAGAAGGAAGGTGTGGTGTAATGTGATGTGATGTTCGTGTCATGTGTGGGGGTGTGTGTGTGTGTGTATGTATGACGGGTAGCGTGTGTTGTGTATTATTATTTAGTTAAATTATTATATAGTTAAAGATATAAATGTTAAAGTGAAGTCTTTGGGGCGAAAGCCTCAAGCAGTGTTCTATTCGTTAGAGGAGTTTTTTAGGTCCCATCATGAGGCCAAGAGCACCTTGCGTAAAACGATGTTCTATGCATAGCTCGGGTGCACCGACTTTCGACATACCCTGGTAGGCCGCTGCTTTCAATGTGGTTAGCGAGGGTGACGTCACGCGACCACAGGTCAAACTGCCACTTGAGCTGCCCCAGTACCCCGCACAACACCTTACCGCTATGGATACCGATGCGCATGTCCAGATCCACCTGAATACAGAATGTTTAATGTGTGTTTTAGTATACTGTGCTGCGACGTCTTGTCGCCTGTTTAACTAAAGCAGTATGTTGTATTTCACCGTTAGATGTTTCATTTGGCGCTGCACGTCATGGATGACGCGTATCATGTGCAGCCCCATATTGACGCAGCAGTGCGCGTGGTCTGCACGCGGCGCCAGCAGTCCACTCACGCAGAAGTAGCAGTCGCCTAGCAATTTGATGCGGAGGCAATGATTCTCCTGAGGAAAGCAGAATTACAGTATATTTTATGATGTTCAGATAGCACTTGTAAGGGGTTCTGCTAAACGCTAGGCGGGCGCCTAGCGTTTAGCAGAACGGCTGTCTCGTATGCAACTTAGTAGCATTTAGGTAAAATTAGGGTTCCTTGAAAATAAATTATCGCTTGTATTACAACAACATACTTACCAATGCCAACTTATCGAAGCGAGCGAATAGTGAATTCAACAACTCCACCAATTCTTGCGCACTGCACTTGCTGGACAAATCTGTAAGTTAGCAGAGTACGACCCATTAAAGATCACCATGCAGTCCAGTAGCATCACAACATGATTGAAATACACATAATCAGCCTATAATGTTCCCACTGCTGGGACACAGGCCTCCTCTCGGTGAGAGGGAGCGGGCCGTAATCCACCACGCGGGCCCAGTGCGGGTTGGTAGATGTCACATGTCTTCGAATTTTTGCTTCTAGGACATCGGCGTTTCCTCACGATGTTTTCCTTCACCGTTTTGAGAGTAGTGGTGATGAAATAATTTACATAAAGTAAAGCGCCTGTCTGACCTACAACTCGTAATACAGATAATTTTTATTCGTAGAATGAAATTGACGTCTGTCAGGTATTGTATCGAAGAACTGTTCAAAATTATTCCTCCGATAAAATTATCTGGTGTAGGAAAATGAACTAAAAAAGTACTAAATAAAACTTACGTAAACATAGAACTTTAATATTTTCTTAAAAGCTTGAGGCTTATCTTTAAGTGTCAAAAGGACGTTCAAGCCTCAAGCTTGTAAGAGAATATTAAAGTTCTATGTTGTGTTTTTTTTTTTTAAACGTAGCCCCACACTAGGAATTTCTCCTGTATCGTGGGTGCGTTTACAAACATTTAAACTCACATACACAAACAGCCAGACCCGGAACAACTACTTGTAGGTCATGTTTGGTGTTGAGTGACAGTGGTCATGTTTGGTCAGTTTTGTTGTGTTACTCACCGGTAAATCCCTTTATGTCGGCAAACAGTATGGATACGACATGATTATTGGATCTCATTTCATCTACCATGCCTTGAAAGTCGCCAGCATTTTTGCACCCAGAATGGAATATCTTTTTTGCCAAGAACTCTGGAATAACTGCAAGGGAATTCATATAAGAATCAGTAACATTATGTAATTTGTGATTCTTTGAATCCAATAAACTGTGATAGAATTATCAAAAAAATAATGCAAACTGTGTCTTCGTTGGTAGTTTAAATTAAGTGGATATTTATAGAATTTAGATAATTTTATGATTGTAGATATAATGCATATCGCATCGTTGCAAAAATATATAATGTTAACCTATAATCAGGTAAATATTTATCCTTATGTTGGTACCGAGCGGGTTGGTGGATGGCACATGTCTAGGTCCGCGTGGTGTATTATGGCTCACTCCCTCTCACAGAGGGTGGGCCTGTAGCGAGAACGTTATAGCCCAGTATAGTAATGTATTATACTGTGGTCATAGGCCAATTTGAGCAATGGTGCCTCAGTGGTAACGGCCGCGACTTACGAGTTGTAGGTCGTAGGTTCGAACTCAGGCGGGCGCTTTACTTGGTGTACATTATTTCATAACTGCTTGAGAGCAGTGATGAAATAATCCACACAATATTTCCTTCACAGTTTTGAGAAACTGTGAAAGAATTATCGTGAGGAAACCGGCATGTCCTAAAACCAAAAATTCGAAGACATCTGACATCTACCAATCCGCACTGGGCCCGCGTGTTGGATCACGGCCCACTCGCACTCACAGAGAGGAGGCCAGTGTCCCAGCAGTGGGAACATTATAGGCTGATTATGCTATGTACTGAGCATGTGACCCGATATCTAGTAAATTATTATTAATAAGAAAAGAGGCAGGTCAAAGAACGATCAACGGATTGTATTTGTGTCTGTCTCTCTTACTATTTCACGAATAGTAAGAGAGGACACAAATACATTCGGATAAGTACAAGATGATGATAATATTGTTACTGAGCATCTCACCGCTTTGTATTAGATTCCACTGCTTTTCGTTCGCAATCTTAGTTTTCTCGTATGCGCTCTTAGACTTCCGTGTGTCCAAGAACACCTTCCTCTGTTCGCAGTCCACAAATGATTTGGTATACAAGCCCGCGAAGTTAACTGCTACGTGAAGTAACATGTTACCTCCTAGAAGACGCCAGGCGCATGTGTAACTGTATCTCTGCAAGCATTTTAAATTGAGGCAAATAATACATAACAACTTCAATTTTCAAGATGTCCAAGCAAGTCAACGATAAAGCTAGTTCAGGATGGAAACATAGGTAGGCATAGAAAATTATTCACCAAGAGGATAAAGCAGTGTCTTATATCACGGGCGCTATTTTTTATTTCGAGCGTAACGAAGGATTCTAGCACTAACTCTCGAGAGCAAAGAGGAAGTATTCTCCTCGGGGATAAAAACAGGGGTGTTTTATTTTTAGATTTAATTTCCATATAATAGGATAAAGATGTAATAAAGATCAATTGTTGTCAATAATTTATAAACATCACTTAGGTACTTAGTTACCAACTCATAACTACTTACATGACTGTTAACAACCGACGGACCAGTATCCGTTTGTGTGTCAACTATAGTAGACACTACATGTGCTAGAAAGGACAGGACCCCCAGGGTGATGCACCAGCACAGAGACAGCGGGAACATCGCGTACGGCACGAACACTATGAACAGCATGTACCATACTTGGTTCTGAGTCTCTTGGAAGCCGATACCTTGCTTGCTCAAACCTGGTCATAACAGAGTATATTTATTATGAATAACAGTCCACTTACATAACGACTTGGATGCATTACAAGAGCCTCCGCGAATGACGTCTTATGTACGTCCAGCGCATCTTGAACTTGGACTTGTGTAGTAAGCCCTTCAACCAACCCAGAGCTCTTCTGGTATAGTCGTCGATTGGAACAATAACCAACCTACATCTCTATTCCTTTGATGTTGCAGTTGCTGAATCATTTATCACTTTTCATGAAATAGTTCATGGGGCCGTGTGCCTATATATGATAGTTATTACTAATTTTAGCACTGAAAAGAAATATACCTTGGACGATAAGCAGCACCCAGGTTCCCGCTGCGGCCCAATGCAGACGGTTTTTAGCCAATGGTCCCCACCGCTTCAGCAAGCACACACACACGTTCAGACACGCGAATGTTGCCGTCCATATTGTATGTTTGGTATTCGGTGTCTCTGCTGTAAAAAAGGAAAGAAAAATAATGAAGCAATGATTTTTTTTTTGAGAGCGAGCAAGAGAAAACTGCAAGTAACTGTTAATTCGGGCATGTGCAATTGTGGTATGGTGTCATACCGAACCGCAGACAAGTGTATTTTTTTACTTACTTTTTATTTGCCGAAGTTTGTGGCCATTGGAATTGGGTCACAAGAAACAAGTTTCCGACTTTACTCGATATTGAACATAACTTACCATCTATGTGAATGACTGTAGAAATAATCACCAGTCCCACCTGCAATGTTAAAAGCACTGTTTAAAGTGCCGTAGACAAGCTTCGCCCGAAGGTCGTAGCCTATTGAATTGCTGTTGGCAACTTGTTATAATTTTTTATAGTAATTAGATGTAGCAAAACAATGTTTCTAGCAACAAGTGTTGTTGCTGACAGCAATGTTGCGCAACTGTTTTACAACTTTTACTACTAACTAGAAAAACCCAATTCAATTGCTGTTCTACTTACTTTAATTGCTAAATCAACGAGGTTGACCGTCATGAGGGACTTCTGTCGCTGTCTCCGAGAATATCTCTGGTATGATTGTTCAACGGCTCCATCCTGGAAAGCAGATATCCAATGAGAAGTTACATAGTCTTCTTATGTTTATTTTCTACTGTATCTTACTGATCTACTGAAGTGTTTAAGGCTAGCCCTGCTTCAGTTTCGGGAGACCAATGTTTGATCAGTTCCATCAACAGTTTTGAACCGCCCCAATGATACTGTAACCCAAAGTGCAAATATTTTTCGGAATGAAATCTGGGTGAAAATATGTTCAACTTACCTTAAAACTATTTGTGACGACTGGACAGAATATCCCCTTGTAGTAGCGTGGTTCAGGCATGTCGTCAGACAATACTAATTTAAGACAAAAAAACACAATTAAGAAAAAAGTAGCTACACCTCTGCTCATCCCTTTATGGAATACAGTTGTTGTTAGATTGATGTGCGAAAGAAAACGAAATGAAGTTTTATTATTCTGTTACTTATCGTAGTGCATTACCATAGGTATTTAGAACACGATCGGAGTTTACTTTATGAGGAAAACGATAAGCTTATTATGTAATCAACCAAATTATTGTTATTGTTATAAAGTTAAGATTTATTTTGACCTATTATGTTATTTGTGCAAAGGGTCGTTACGGTTCAAAATCGTACTAAAAAGGAGATCCAAACAAATAAATAATGAGTTGTAAGGAAGAGACGCCATGGATTACGTCGGGCGCACGAGGCGTAGCTAAAAGTCTGTTTTACCACGAAATGAGCTACTTTTTTATTTAAGGTACAGCTATTGTAGTCACGAAAGGAGAAGAATAACACTGGGTTGGTTAGTTTCGTATGAACTAACAACCTCCATTGAGGTAGTTTCAGAGATTTATGCAACAAGTTCACAATAAACGAAAAACAAACATTAATAAACGTATTTTCTTTCTTTCTTTTCTGTCAATAGAGCTTAACTTTGGTTCCCTAAGAAAGCATTAACAACGCCTTTATTTCGTAGCAGTAAGGGTGATTTTCATTGTGCAAGAGTTACCACTGATGTAAAGTTGACTGTACAACTAAATATATCAAGTGAGGATAGTTGCGGTATACAACAACATAACCGTTATCATTTCGTATCAAATTATCCTTTGGTGATGATTTTCTCATAAGTTCATCATCAGTATCATTACAGTCGAAAGACGTCCACTGCAGGACAGAGGCCTGGGACCAAACGTAAAACTATACAATAAATAATTATATGTACAGACGCCAGCACACCAAGCTACTACAATCTGTCAAATTTCTTTAATAGATTTTCAACTTTATCAAAGAATTAAGGTTCAAGGTTGATTGGGAAAATTTGACAGTTTCGGGTAGCTTGACCTGCTGGCGTCTGTACCTAGGTTTTTTTTCGTAATACTTTCACATATCTAGTTATTTATATTTACATAACTTAAAAAGCTAACTGTCTTAAAATAATAATAATAATAATGTATGTACAATTACATAAAAAGGAAGAAAAATAATCAAAGTGCATCAAAAAATTCGTCCGCATCACCGACAACAAGAAAAGTGCCCAAAAGGCTGGCAGCATTGCTACGTTGTATGGCAATGTGTAGGTACAATACCTTGATCTCCTGCGTTTGCAGCTGCAGACAGACTCAGGGCGCTCTGCTCACGCAGTGCGAGTAGCGGTAACGTGTAGCCCGACCGTGCTCGCCCGACGTACGTTGAACAAAGTGAGAACATTTGAATAGGTACTTCAAGTAGGTACTTGAAGTTAGTTATTAGTTCAAAACTAACCGTCAGCGATATCTCACAGCGTTATCTTTTTGAAGCTTTATTTTCCTAGTATTTGTTACTCAATATGTTTAATAAACAAAAAAAATCTTGTAAAAAGCAAATCTTTTAAATGTATTGTCATTAAAAAATTAAAGTCATTTATTCAAATTAGGCTGAGAATCAGCACTTTTCGAACGTCAAAATTACAAAAAACAGTCCCCCAAAACGCCCGCCCTTCACCACTTCCTAGTGCTTTCGAAGAAGAAGTGGCGCAACAAACTCCCCAGCAATGAAACCTTGTATTTTAGTTCAATCGAATTTATTTCAGATTATCTAAAGTACAGACGCCAGCACATCAAGCTACTACAATCTGTCAAATTTCTTTAACAGATTTTCAACTTTATCGCTAAAGCATTAGGTTCAAGGTTGATTGGAAAAGTTTGACAGTTTCGGGTGGCTTGACCTGCTGGCGTCTGTACATACATATTTTATGGGGTACTGTGTTAAATGTTACAACAAAATACTACATGGGACTTAAAAATAACTGGCGAAATGTGGGTAGATTATTCTTACACCTCTGCTCAACCCTTCAGGGAATTCAGGCGTGATGTTGTGTTCAACAAGAAATATTAACGTTTATTCAGAATTACAATTATATAATAATTGAAAATTTATCTGTTATTGATTCACTTTTAATTCTTTGTAACTCAATAGTAACACTCAATTGAAAGACAATGTACCTAGTCAAATTACAATGATGTACATCGTCTTCACATAATTATAAATAAATGTTTCCAAAATATTTTAAAAGAGTAACTATGGAGTTTCTTGGCCATTCTTCTCCTACCTTTTGGAGGTTTCTCCTGCCTAAGGGGCAAATAGAATCAATTCTATTGTCTTGTTTATGACTTTCAAGTGCCTTTTATGTGCCTTATTGAAATAAATATGTTGACTTTGCTTACTCTAACCTGAACATAATAGAGTATTTGTATGATGTCCACTTATATGAAGAGTTGGGTGCATTACAAGAGCCTCTGCGAGTGACGTCTTATATACATACGTCCAGTGCATCATGTGCAGTAAGCTCTGCAACCAACCCAGCAGCTCTTCTCGTATAGTCATCGACTTAAAGGATAACCTAGAATGGCATGCGAAGGTACTTTAAACGAGGTGTTGTTATTCTGCTACTAAACTTATCTTAATGCGATTCTATATTTAGAACACGATTGGAGTTGGCTTAGAGGAAAACGATAAGCCTATGTGATTAACCGAATAATTATTTGTTTTTAATTAGAATTTGCTTGAATTATGTGGTCTGCGAGCAATGGTGACTACTGAGCCACGGCCCCGATTTACGAGTTGTACGTCGTGGGTTCATAGCCAGGTATGTAAAGCCATGTGCCCGCGCCCGCGCCTGGTAGGTGTGCCAGGTGTATGTCTTTGCGTAATTTATTTCAGCACTACTGCTCTCAAAACAGTGAAGGAAAACATCGTGAGAAACCGGCATGTCCTAGAAACGGAAATTCGAGGCCATGCAATCTGACATCTACCAACCTGCACTAGGCCCGCGTGGTGGATTACGGCCCACTCGCTCTCAAAAAGAGAGGAGGCCTGTGTCCCAGCAGCGGGACATCATAGGCTAATTATTACGAGTCTAAAACTAACCGTCGACAATATCCAAGAGCGTTATCAATTATATGAAGTTATTTTCCTAGTACTGGCTTCATTGGCTTTGGTTTAGTGGTCGCGATCGCGACGCCTGAGCGTACGGTTCTCCTGGGCTCGATTCCTAGGTTTGGCAAAGTGTCATTGAGTTTTTCCATAAGGAATTTCAGCAGGTGGCGCTGTTGGCCCTGCGCCTGAGTCCGTCCACTCTGTAAGTCCGTGAACGAAGTTCCCCCCGAACCACCCCATCGCATCGCTTGCCCGCGCTACCGCGTGATCAGCAGAGTGCGTCCACGTAAGGTTGCTCACGACCAGCTGCGCCGAGCACCACAACCAGGCCAGCAAGAAACCGTGTAGATGAATAACGAAGATGATCCTCAGCAAGTGGCCGTCCGGCTGGCTGAAGACTCATCGGCGAACTTGGTCGATGACACACTACAACAAACTACATCTCAGATCATCAGTACGCCGCCGTCGAAGCAGCCACAGCCGACCCTTAAACTATGTGTTAAGTTCTTCCCTTCTTACTGTTATCGTGATTCTAACTGTGAAGTTGAGTTTGAAGACAAGCAACAACAGTAAGGAGATCTGTTATTGGCCTTTGTCGTTGTTGACTGGCTGATCCATCATAAACTACAAAATAGTAAAACTGTACAATCTGTTTTCCCGCTTCCCTCCTACACTCTTTTCAGAGCCTCTGTGGACCACGGTCAAAATAATAATACCTAGGCCACAGCATTGTCCTTTCCCAAAGCCTTTAGAGCCCCTGTGGACCACGGCTTACGAGACCGCTCAGCACCACAGCATCATCCCTTTCTAAGAGAAATTAAATCATGCATGTGTGCGTGGCGCATTATATAACTAAATAAACGTGTGAGTAAGTGTGTAGCGTTACAAGCAAAGCAAGCAAAAGCATTATAGAATTGTTTGTGATGCTATACGGTATATGTAATAACGAATTTAATTGCACTGAGCTCTCGAATAGATTATGTTACATTGTACCTAGAGCTGTTATTCGGCGAGAGATGCGCGCTCCTCGACTATTCTACACTGCGCGATGTAGAACGAAGGTCGGGGTGCGAGCCCCTCTCCGCCGGTTTTTAGAAACCTATAACTCACAATTCACTGATTTTGATATTTTCGCGCTGTCGCAATCTAAATTTAAAATAATGGTTTCACAATCTCTTGCAAGTCGCCCTTAAGTCGGATGCTCTTGTCATCGTCATCCGCTTCCTTCAATTCGTCGGTATATGTATAGTGTTTTCTTTTAAATATGTTCTTTTTATTTTTTCTCTCATTTAACACGCGTTCGTTATCATACTCCGATGTCACTTCGTGGACAATAGTGTGGGTTATACGTTTTCTCGACTGTAATATAAGTACTTATTGTAAATGCTGTAATGTATAACTGTTTTTGTCCCAAATAAATAAAATAAAATAAAAATAAAATAGGCGTATCCAAAAATCAAATTTGATTATACATAACTGCTTCATCGGAGTCTCCGTTGGTTTTTTTTTCACTGTGGTATTTTTTTTTTGTATTTTGCGCACTAGGAATTACTCCTGTATCGTGGGTGCGTTTTCATACATTTAAACTCACAAACACAAACAGACCCGGAACTACTACCTGCAGGCAATACAAATATTTGTTTCGTGGGTTTTGATCGTTCAAAACACACAACCCGAGTTTTCCCAACTATGTTGGGGTCGGTTTCCAGTCTAACCGGATGCAGCTGAATACCAGTATAGTACATGGAGCGACTGCCTATCTGACCTCCACAACCCAGTTACTGGGTAATACGATACCGCTTGGTAAGACTGGTTGTCAGACTTTCGGTCTACTGACGACCCGTAACGACTGTCAAAATCCACGAATGACAGCCGGGACTAACGGCTTAACCTGCTTACCGAGACAAGGAGGGGTCTTGATATGTGAAGACCCCTCCGTACGATATAAAAATACGTGCGGTGGACTCACCCCGTTGCAGCGGGAGGCCCACTGTGAATAAACCGCATGCGATTTTTTCATCGCAATGCGCGCACTTCTATGGCATTCCATACTTTACAGATCATGTGGTAGAAAAACGCACGGCAATGCACGCTAGGCTTACTATCTAAATGTTCTCACTTTGTTTTACGACGTCGGACGAGCACGGTCGGGCTACACGTTACCGCTGCTCGCACTGCGTGAGCAGAGCGCTCTGAATCTATCTGCAGCTGGAAACGCAGGAGATCAAGGTACCTACACACAATCATTTATTGTATAGCATATTACATTTTACTTTTGCGGCAGGCCTATGTTTAGCAGTGGACATCTTTCGGAGGAAATAATGAGGATGAAATTTAGAAAAAACCATCACAAAAGGATAATTTGATACTAAAATGAAACTGTTATCGTATACCGCCATCTCTAAATGTAATATCCTCACTTGATTATTTATTTGTACAGTCAACAGCACATCAAAAAAGAATGAAAGAAAAAAAATACATTTATTTAGCACAGACTTGTTACATCATTGGTAAAACTTGCACTACGGAAATCACTCTTACTGCTACGACATATAGGCGCGGTCAATGTCACCGCTTTCTTAGGAAACCAAAGCTTTATTGTGAACTTATTGCATAAATCTTTGAATCTGCCTCCTTGGAGGTTGTTAGTTTATACGCCTTTGGCAACCCAGTGTTATTCTTCTCCTCTCGTGATTGCAATAGCTGTAGTTTAAATAAAAAAGTAGCTCATTTCGTTATAAAAGCCTAGCTACGCCTCGTGCGCCCGACGTAATCCATGGCGTCTCTTCCTTACAACTCATTATTTATTTGTTTTGATCTCCTTTTTAGTACGATTTTGAACCGTAGCGACCCTTTGCACAAACAACATAATAGGTCAAAATAAATCTTAACTTTATAACAATAAGGGCTGATTTCTCAATCGACAGATAATTTTTATTCGTGGAATAAAATTGACGTCTGACAGATTTTTTATGGAAGAACTGTCAAAAATTCAAAATGATTCCTCCGATAAAATTATCTGGCGTTGGAAAAATCAGGCCTAAGAATAATTTGGTTAATCACATAATAAGCTTATCGTTTTCCTCATAGATTAAATTCTAATCGTGTTCTAAATATCTAAATGCACTAAAATAAGTTACAGAATAATAAAATTTCATTAATATGCTATACCTACCTGGTCGCAAATTACCTTATAACTTTTTTTTTAAACGAGGCAGAACGGACGTCATTTCTGTTGTACAAAGTAGCGAGTCGAAAAGGCTTATGTAAGTAGTTGAAGATTAGGGCATCCAGATCAAAAGATCTGGATACCCTAATTTCCACTATGAAATGAGACTTATTTATTCATGTGAATAGTATCTTCTTAAACCACTCTTCAAATCACCGTATCTAATCTAGGAACGGCCAATTATCACTTTTCATCTATTCAAATAGTAAAGAAGATCTGTAAACGTAGACACGTTTACAGATCTTCTTTGACCAGATTTTTCTTTGGTTGAATAGATACGGACTAGGCAGACGCCCAGTCCGTATCTATTCAACCTCAGTTACTTTTCATCTGATTGGAACTGGAATGTATTTCAAACTGATTTAAATAAAAGGAATTTCATCTTCCGGTAGAATCTGATAGCATATAATATTTTCTGAATCAGGTATCACTAAATCATGCATTATGTTCCTCATTGATGATGACACTTTGCTGAACCCGCTTTCAATTTTGAGAATGTTAGCTCTCTGTAACCACTTTTAAAGACAAGTTCTTGAATATTTCCTGAATTTAATGCATCATGCATGTTTTGATACAATAAATAAATCTTCCTACGTTGTATCTCTGACCTGAGGCTGCACTTCACGGAAAAATATAGCCTCATCATTAGCGTTCTGAATAATAATTCTACAAATGCCTTCTGAAGTATATTTCATAGAATCTTGCATCGTCGCTATTATAATTTATATTTTAAATGATGACTCAATATTTTAATTACAATTGAAGGAATGAAATGTTCAGCGGGATTGTCCGAAAGGGTTACCGCTACCCCGGAACATAAAGGGCAAAGGAAGGAACATGGGTGGGTTTTAGTCAGTAAGAGTCTGACACTCCCTTCCGCTCCACCCAGAGCAGGAGGGGTCATTTGATGATTTCCCATCCGGAAAAAAAATAAAAAGGAATGAAATGTCGCTTATAATTTACTGCAAGTAATTTATAGTTACTTAGACTCCATTGCTAATAGCATTTAGTAGCTTATTCAGCAGACAATCAATCTATCCTCCTCCACTTTAGAATAATTTTATATTGTTAATTCATTGATTTTAAAGACGTTTTGATTTTCCAACATTATCTGTTCCTTTTACAGCATTTATACAAAAGCATTTTAAATTCATCATTCACATTAAAGATGGTATAGTTACCTATTTGAGTAACATATTCTACAGTAGTGAGTCTCATACGAGTTTAAACATAGATGCATAGTTACAGAGGCAACTTAGGTTGGAATGCATTCAGTTTCCTTAACGGGAATTATGTAAACATTAGCGCACTTAGCAACGTTCGTAAGTTTGATGTTATAAATGACAATACATTGAATAAAATATAGTCATTCATATTATATAGGTACATTATACTGAATAAATACATATGTCTGAATAGAATAGATTAGTGAAATGTAAAGTTAAATACTAGGTATTCAATTACAGGATTCTGAACATAAGTTTTGAGTAAGAGGTGTTTTGAATAGATATTTCTAGAAGATACTACCTATTCATATTAACGATTAGAAGCAATGGTAACAATAGGGTGGCAGAAGGGGCAAAATGCCACGGACCCCAGCCTGGCGGGGCCCCCGTTCCGAGAGGGCCATGAGCACAGAAGGATCCTAACATTAGTAAAGAAACGCAACCTTTTTTTGAAACTAACTGTGCAACATTTTGTACCCAAAAATTAAAGTAGCCAAAAATGTTATGAAAGGAGCCATTTCCGTTGACGACAATTTTGGGATCTTCGATGGTGTTGTGTTTTTATGACATCCATGCTCTCGTAAAAAGTGAAGGTAAAACGCCCATTTGTACCATGGATGACAAGAGGAACGTAGATGGCAATGTGACTTAGGGACCTCGGAGTTCTCATCAGAGAACTGGACACTATGTAAAGCTGCAAGAAAAAGATGTAATCAGACGATAGGCAATGCTAAACGCCGCCACATTAAAGATACTATAATTTTTTTCTCTTCTGCCGATATTTGGATATTTCATGGGACTCTTGGCATCGGCAAACCGCAACATTAAGACCTTTCTAATTCAATTGACTTGCGATCTCAGCCGTAATTTCTCCGCTTTTTCTATCATGCTAGACATATTACAACAGGAAATAATACATAAAGATCACAGGAAAACCAATAACAAGCTCTACGGTCTAAACATAACATGGTAAATACCTCAATATTGCGCATATGAACATTATACTTTCGGTTGGAATGTATGGAAGAACATGTCTCATCATCATACATACTCGTATATGATTAATAACACCTCCATATGGGCATGCTTTATGACTTATGTAGGTATACATAAAATGACCTAATGCAATGCAAGGTAAACCTGTGGGAGTGAGAATACATAACTCTAAAACCGCGGAGGTGAATTATGTATTCCAGCAAACTAATTTCGTAATACACTATCAATCTCAATATTAATCATATTAAAGGATATACTAATCCAGTGCTTCATATGTTCGAAAAATGTATCTGCTCATCAACGTAAATAACGCAATGAATTTTGTTGAACCGTCGCGTCGAATGAAAGCCATTGCTACTGATAGTGTGTTACGCAATTCGCTGATTCTGACTTATTTTTTCCCTTTTTTACAGCATCGCATCTTGTCGGAGAGCACAGACAGTATGCTTGAACTAGATGATGATGATTCCTGTAAGTATCTATATCTATCTATCTATCTACTAATAACAAAGCTGAAGAGTTTGTTTGTTCGTTCCTTTGAACGCGCTAATCTCTGGAACTACCAGTCGGATTTTAACATCATGCAACAACTCTGAGGAGCCGAGCAAAAAAAAAAGTAAGAAAGAACGCTAAGCGAAAACGAAGTAGTACCACGGGCGACGATACGATGTGGCGGGGCGGGTAGGGGAACTAGAAATTTCCCGCTAACAAAGTCACGGGCAGAAGCCAGTCAATTAAAAATATTTGTATGACCTATAAGTAGTTGTTCTGGGTCTGGCTGTTAGTGTATGTGAGTAAATGTTTGTAAACGCACCCACGATAAATGAAAAAAAAAATATATTCATATATCTATTAAATATGCATGCTCAGAAGAATATTTAATAAATATTCTTCTGAGCATGCATTTACTTGCTTTGAATGTGGTAGTGCCACATGGTGGCAGACCTACACACGCCGGGATCGGCTAGACTTATAATTCTAAATGCGTAGACCGCAGTTTATTTAGTTGTGAAAATGCATTTCTATCAATGATATTTTAAGTGGTAAGTAGGTATTTCTATATTTCTTTTTCGATCCGGGTCTGTTGTTGATAAGACATAACTTGTAGAACTTCAAACTGGAATATCTTTAATTCCTAACTTCCTATAAAAGTATAACTGAAGATAAAACTGTTCAGAAACTAAAACTGTATTTTAACATAATTTTCATCGGCGGACTCAAAAAGAAATGTCAAAAATTTATTTGGACGTTCGCCATTGTCTTTTTGTAGTAGAAAATACGAAATCTACGCGGACGAAGTCGAGCGCGAAGTGCTAGAAAAAAAAACTATAACGCTGATTAAGCTTCCTTACATTGAGGGAGGGCCCCATCCCATGAATTTGCCATGGGGCCCAAACAGTATATGTAGTTACGCCACTGATTAGAAGTCTCATTTCGTATAACGGAAATTAGGATATCCAGATCTTATTTTGCTCTGGATGCCCTAATTTTCAACTACTTATGAAAATCCATTGCTAACGTGCTGGCAATAGTGGCTAGTCTAATTAAAAACCAAGCGAAATTAAACCGGCCACATACTTTTTTTGCTGATCATTCAAACCAATTTTAATCTCCCTGGCAAAAGTATCAGATTGAGTTTTAATAATTGTAACAATTTTAATATTATAAACTTCACTTAAAAAAATGTCTTTCATTTTCCTCGTAGGTATAGTATAAAGCATTATGTAAAACTCGGAAGAAAGTGCGATTCCCAACTCGAACAACTCCTTAAACTTCACCCTCGTTAGTAATCGGTCACTTTCTCCCCCCGTTGAACAATCTACTATTGTTTTTCCTTCGCAAAGCAATCTAACAACAACAGTATTCAATAAAGAATTTGAGCAGAGGTGTAACTTCTTTTTTTCTTAAATGTGTTCTATTTTTTACTCAAATTAGTTTTCGCTGGTGACATGCCTGAGCCACGCTACTACAAGGGGATATTCTGTCCAGTCGTCACAAACAGTTTTAAGGTAAGTTGAACATACTTTCAGATTTCATTCAGAAAAATTTTTGCACTTTGGGTTGCAGTATCGTTGGGACGGTTAAACACTGTTGATGGAACTGATTACACATTAGTCTCCCGAAACTGAAGCAGGCCTAGCCTTTTACACTTCAGTAGATCAGTAAGATGTAGTAGGAAATCAACATAAGACTATGTAATTTCTGATCGGATATCTGCTTTCCAGGATGGAGCCGTTGAACAATCATACCAGAGATATTCTCGGAGACAGCGACAGAAGTCCCTCATGACGGTCAACCTCGTTGATTTAGCAATTAAAGTAAGTAGAACAGTAGTTGAATTGGGTAATGATTAATGATTTTTCTAGAGTTGAGAAACAGTTGCGCAACATTTTTGCCCGCAACATCACACATTGCTAGTAACACTGTTTTGCAACATCTGAATTCTATAAAAATTATAACAAGAGCAATTCAATAGGCGTGGGTTGTAACCCACGGGTGAAGCTTATCTACGGGACTTTAAATAGTGCTTTTAACATTGCAGGTGGGACTGGTGATTATTTCTACACTCACTCACATAGATGGCAAGTTATGTTCAATATGGAGTAATGTCGGAAACTTGTTTCTTGTAACACAATTCAAATGACCACCAACTTCGCTAAATTGAAGTCGATCAGCTAAGGCTAAGTTATAGTAGTATTAGTCCAAATCAAAATTATAATCGCTCGTATAGACGAATATATCCTAAAGATGAGCCACAACCCCCTTTCCCCCGACCTTTCATCTGACGTTATTTCAAGAAAAATAAACTTACATCAACAAACATTCCTTGACTCTATATTCAACAAACGTTTAGAATATTGCAAAAACCTCCAAGGATTGTAAAGGGTCACAAAATATCCTTTATTATACTCGGCCAAACGACAAACAAGAGTTTGCGGGAGCGCCCTACGCAAGCAAGGGTTTCTTGTTTATTGGCTACTTTTATACTCATCCACACGCGAGCAGATAATATCTTAATTAAACCACCAATTAACTTTCGAACCGTGTTAGATATACCCACAAAAAATTCAAGTTATATTTACAGCACCGATTCCGAGTACCAACCATATAATATGGACGGTAGCTTTCGCGTGTCTGAACGTGTGTGTGTGCTTGCTGAGCTGGTGGAGACCCTTCGTTAACAACCACCTGCATTGGGTCGCAGCGAGCACCTGGGTGCTGCTTATCGTTCAAGGTATGTAGGTATATCTAAAGTTCCGGCCTGCATTCGATAATATTGGTTACCGGGCAAGCGAACCATTTCACGAAAAATTATAAGTGTCTCAGCACCTGTAACAGCTAAGGAATAACTAACCTACATAGAGATGTGATGTGATTCCTTTGGTGTATTTATCTATTCGGCTTCGTCAAGTTGAAATGTCACAAGTGTCTGTAAGTTCACTGACACCGTTTCCCCATGCATCACAATTGACCGCTTCATCTCCATGACACTCAGTCCTTCCTCATCTGTCATGTTGTCTACAACTATACGAGATGAGCTGCTGGGTTGGTTGCAGGGCTTAGCCTGCACCTTAGCAGGCTTAGCTTACACATGATGCGCTGGACGTACTTGAGACAGCACTCGAGAAGACTCTTGTAATGTAACCAACTCGTCATGTAAATGTACTGTCATTCATAATACGAATACTCTATATTCAGGTTTGAGCAAACAAGGTATCGGCTTCCAAGAGTCCCAGAACCAAGTATGGTACATGCTGTTCATAGTGTTCGTGCCATACGCTATGTTCCCGCTGTCTCTGCGCTGGTGCATCATCCTGGGGCTGCTGTCCTTGCTGGCACATGTAGTTGCTACCACAGTGGACATACACACGGAGACCGACCCGACAGTTGTCAACTGTCATAGTTATGTAAGTTGTTCGTCGTTCTCCTGCCCTTATCCCAATCTATTTAGAATCGGCGCAACATGTCTTCCTCTTCCATACTTCGTTTGTCGCCATCTCGGTGGTCACCCCCTTTCTAACCATATCATCATTCACACAGTCCATCCATCGGTCCTTTGGTGTGTTTGGTGGTTTAGTCAAGTAAGTTGTTATGAGTAGTCATTTTATTTACTACCTGTTAAAAGCGATATTGGCTTTAAAAGTAATGGCGCCGATTCCGCTGTTCCCAAACTAAACTAAATTTAAGTTCAGTGCATCTTTTTCTTTCTATTTCATTAAGAAAAGGACAGAAGATAAATATTAGTTTAGTCCTATCAAATTAGTTAGCGCCTGATGTAAATTGACGTATTTTTAGTAGCCATGTTTTTAATTACGACTTATTTGTCTATGGAGTATCTTAATTTGACAGGACTAAATTAATATTTATCTTCTGTCCTTTTTTTAATGAAATAGAAAGAAAAAGATGCACTGAACTTAAATTTAGTTTAGTTTGTGAACAAGGGAATCGGCGCTAATATTTGAAATAAAGGAAATAAGATTCACTATTGAAAATTTAAATTGTAAAGATTTTGTATCAATTTAAAATGCTTGCAGAGATACAGTTACACATGCGCCTGGCGTCTTCTAGGAGGTAACATGTTACTTCACGTAGCAGTCAACTTCGCGGGCTTGTATACCAAATCATTTGTGGACTGCGAACAGAGGAAGGTGTTCTTGGACACACGAAAGTCTAAGAGCGCATACGACAAAACTCGGATTGAGAGCAACAAGCAATGGAATCTAATACAAAGCGGTGAGATGATCAGTATTCATTCCTAGATTGATTGGGAATAGATTATAGAGGTATGAGGCACAGGGTGTGAAGTTCACTCATACTGGATCTCCAGTCCAGACGGGTGTCGTTTCTAGTCAGCAACTGCCTGGCGATTGATGTCTAGGCGTTGTATATCCGCTAGTTTAACGGTAAACCTTGCTTGCGCGATGCAGGATTTTGCGTAACGTCAGTATGATTCGTAGTTCGCATGTGATATAGCTCCACAAGACCATTTAGGTATGTAATCACATAAAAGTTTTGCCAGATCAACTTGATAATGATGATGATATCAATTCTGTTGCAGTTTTACCAGACTACTTGGCAAAAATTATCTCCACGCACTTGGGTAAGGCAGCTGGTGACTTCCAAACCCTCTGGGATGTTGCAACACACCAGAGTCATGTCGTATCCTTACTGTTCGCTGACATCAAGGGATTTACCGGTGAGCGACACAACAAAACTGATCAAACTGGACCATCATCGTCCATCACACGTCGTGGCCATGTTTATTTTCTTGTAGTGAACATTAAGTGTGCACCTAATGTAACGCAGTTATACTCGTAGTACATAACTGCATTACTTTCTAAGTCATAAAGCTGTGGGACCAGAGAGACTTGGCCTGTGATGTTACCGGACTGCATGGTGATCTTTAATGGGTCGTACTCTGCTAACTTACAGATTTATCCAGCAAGTGCAGTGCGCAAGAGTTGGTGGAGTTGTTGAATTCATTATTCGCCCGCTTCGATAAGTTGGCATTGGTAATTATGTCGTTGTAATACAAGCGATCATTTATTTTCAAGGAACCCTAATTTTACCTAAATGTTACTAAATTGCATACGAGACAGCCGTTCTGCTAAACGCTAGGCGGGCTTACAAGTGCTATCTGAACAAGTCTTTTTTTTTTTTTTTTTTTTATCGTGGAGAAATGCTCATGCATTCTGCACTACCACGGGGAGATAGTGTAGATATGTGGGACTCTAACCCACTAAAACTCCACGGTGTCCTCCTCTGCCGCTTACGGCGGGAACACGGGCACGCCTTAGCACTCATCCGTGAACGTGCCGCGGCCGTCCGTCACCGGACCCTCCTCTGGGGATTACTCCCCATCACCGGCGCACCAGAACACATGGCACGCCGTGACCACCCCAGGGACCAAACCAGCACATGGGCGCCAGACGACCCCGTGTCTGGGCACCGTTGGTCCCCCTGCGACGGGTCAGGTCATTGGCCCCGCCGCCTGCCAATTTTCGGCCGCAGAGGATAGGGAGAGTGGCCAACGTCATACCAACACTCCTCTTCCCCTGCGGCCCCACCGCGTTCGCCATCAGACGGTGGCGACCCCGTCAAGGCCGCGGAAGGTAGGGAGAGCGGCGCACCGCAATACCGACACTCCTCCCCCGCCGCGGCCTCCAACCCTCAGCCGTGATGCCTCTCATACCACATCACGGCCCCCCTCAGTTGCGATGTCGCCCAAGCGGCACCGCAACCTACTTGCCCAAAAGGCAAAGCCCTGACGAGCGGCCCCTCCTCGGGTTCCTCTTAGCTTCACCGTGGTTATCTGAACAAGTCTGTGCTAAGGTCTATTCCACACATATCAGGGCCGTCAAGTGGTCAAAAAAATATCGGTGTGTACATTTTATATGAACTTTTTGACATACGTCCGTGTCTGGGCCGGCGACGGAGCTTCAGTGCCTGCCTTGTGTATGCCACGGCCTTGTCACGTCCCGGACACGGCCCTGTTATGTGTGGATAGGCCTTAAAAGATACTGTAATTCTGCTTTCCTCAGGAGAATCATTGCCTCCGCATCAAGTTGCTGGGCGACTGCTACTTCTGCGTGAGTGGACTGCTGGCGCCGCGTGCAGACCACGCGCACTGCTGCGTCAATATGGGGCTGCACATGATACGCGTCATCCGCGACGTGCGGCGCCAAATGAAACATCTAACGGTGAAATACAACATACTGCTTTAGTTAAACTGGCGACAAGACCTCGCAGGACAGCTATACTAAAACACACATTCCACATTCTGTGTTCAGGTGGATCTGGACATGCGCATCGGTATCCACAGCGGTGAGGTGCTGTACGGGGTACTGGGGAAGCTCAAGTGGCAGTTCGACCTGTGGTCGAGTGACGTCACCCTCGCTAACTGCATTGAGAGCAGCGGCCTGCCAGGGTAAGTTTTATTTACTAACGGTTAAACGTTACCTACCCGGGGGACATTTCCCGCTAAAATAAATATTTTACTTGTGTCATTTAGTTTATTTTTATATATTATTTAAATTGACAGTGACAAATTTAGTGTATTTATGGCAATGATATGCCCAAGTTCACTAAAGTCCCATTGTCGCGTCTACACTACTGATATTCACTAGACTAGAATATCAAAAATTGAGTCCAGCGCCATCTAGCGCAGAAATGTAATAACTATTTGCATAAGTATATTTTTTACGTTAAGGGTTGATTTTTCAATCGACAAATAAAGTTTATTATTAGTCTGACAGATTTTGTTTCGAAGAACTGTCAAAAATTCAAAATTATTCCACGGATAAAATGATCTGGCGTTTGAAAACTCAGCGCTTAGGTACACGTTTTTTGGTAAATATTTTAAAACTTGATAGCGCCGGTATTTCTAGCTGACTGAACCCTGAGAAAAAAATGCCGAAACAAAGTCAGAGGTACCTAATTAATGGTCTCTTTTAAAGTCGAAACTGGTCGTCTTTAAGATATTATGTGAGTCTAGCAATGCAGGGCCATGTCTGGTCAGCTTTTCAAAAGCATTTGTCCCGAAGTCGCTACTATCATCACTTTTTGCTCTGTACTCCATGATTTGAAGCACGCGTATTTGGTACAGATATCTACATACTACTTTACTATATTTTCCAGTCGCGTGCACATTTCATCTTCTACGTTTGAGTACCTAAACGGGGCATTCATGGTGGAGCCGGGGGAAGGTGGAACACGAGACCCGATCCTTGAAAAACACCACCCTGTCACCTACTTCATTGGAAATACGGAGCTACCACAACGGATTAAAAGTACACCTGCCACCAGGTAACTTGACCTAGGTATTACAGCAAGAAAATTAAGTACTGTGATATTTCTGAATTTCCAGTTCATGAGAACTGGAAATTTCTCTAAAAACCATTTTTTTTATTTTAATGTTTCAGGGTTGAAAATGGATCAGAAGAGTGTATTAAACTCACCCAACACAACGTCTCTGCCGTTCCCATACCACCTAAACCAACCAAAACAGGATTACGTCGCCAGCGCCGCCATAACCAAGCGTTCGAAGAAAGCCAGTGGAAGCCAGAGATTCCCTTCGAAAACGTACGTTTTGTGGTTATGTGTAAGAAAGCTTGATCAGTCATTGCTTAACAATAGAAGACCTCATACAGGTTAGTTGTTTTATCGATAGTGATTTCCTTACCCTTTTCTATAATGAATGTTTATTACAGTACTACCATGGCGATAATATGAAAGTCCACGACATGCAACAGAAGACTGATATTGAGGTTAGCGGCAGACCTTCATCTTTTATTTTTTCTGTTTTTACTGATTTTTTAACAACCATAACTGTTTGAAGGAGGTCGACAATATTCACAGACTAATCGAAGTGTGCGCGAAGAACATGAACACTTGGTCGTTGCAATTTAACCGAGCCGATCTCGAATCCTGCTACGAAGAGCTCGATGGAGATACCTTTAAGTCCAACGTCATGTGCTGCATGGTCCAGTGGCTATTTGTTGTAGCTGTGCAGACTCTTGCGCATTACAAGTGAGTAGTATTAGCGGGCAAGTTTTTCAATTATTTATCATCGAATGACAACATTATTTTAATCCTGTGACTAGATAATCAGATTGGGTGAGCAACTCGTTCGAAGTCGCATATTACGAATTAAATCTGGTTCAAAATATCGTTCCGTCTAATTGTATTTGTATTGTTTTTTATTGTATTTGTACTAAGTATGGTATTCCAATAAACACTTAGGCCAAAATTCACAGACCGCACTACTTAGTAAAATAACATCATAATGCGATTTGTGAATCCTGCCCTTGGATTCATCCTACCGCCGCCATCTCAAGCCAAAGCAAATACTTCGTAAACTATTCAAAATACAAACAATCGTTCGGTATGTGAAAACCTTTTTTCGGTTGAAACTAGTTCCTTTCCACAGTTGCGGAAACCTAATGATTGTGCTGATGATGATGACGATACCCCTCATACTCTGCTTCGCGCTGGTGATGGTCCAAGAGTTCCCCAATAATCAGCGTCGCCTCGTTAACTTCTCCGCCAAAGTGACCGACACTCGTATCCTCAGGGTCATGCACATCTGCTTCTTCATTTTCATCATGTCTCTATCCAGGTAAATATACTCCCAGAACTCAATTTAAACTAACGCAGTTTACGGGACCTCCTCAAATTAACTAAAGTTAACTGGACCCTAATTGCTTACGATACGATGCCTTCTAAATTAGTTTCATATTGTTGCAGTACCATGAAATTGTATATCTGTCCACTAGCTTCGCACCAGAAGATATCAAACTCTACGAGCACAGTAATGTCTAACTCTTCAGTCATCATGTCGAATAGTGAAAATGATGCAGGTGAATCTATACTAATAAATAAAGCTGAAGAGTTTGTATGTTTGAACGCTATAATCTCTGGAACATTTACATTTTTTTTTTTTTGCGTTTGATACCTCAATTCTAGAGGAAGGCTATATAGGCTTCCTCAAGAATCCGGGTACCTATATACATTTAACATCACGCTAAGATTCTTAGGAGCCGAGCAAAAAGAACAAAAAATAAGAAGGAACGCTGTAAGCGAAACCGAAATAATAGCGCGGGCAAACGATGCGTGCAACGGGGTGGGGCGGGGAACAAGAAATTTCACGCGGACGAAATCGCGGCCAGAAGCTAGTATTTGATAGAAGTAACAATATATATTTATATTTTAACATCATCCCTCAATAGTCCTCCTATTTTACCCCCTCGTGTGCCTGTTATTTTTGGGTCATAAACAAAACAGGAATATAAAATTTAAAAAAATAAAAATGTCTTCTTTTTTATAAAAAATCAGCATTTATTATGGAAAATAGCAAAATAATTATACCGTCCACAAAATCAGAGATCAACACGTTATTTTCATGAAAATATGTGACATTTTAGTTTTTATGTGTCCACCGAAAATACCAAATAATCCACAGGAAAGTCTAAAATAGAGATTTTAATCAACAAAATAAACTCTAACATTTCGTATCCTTTACTACAAAAACAATTACGTTGTACTTTACTTCTTCATATTAAAAATAAAACAAACAATCCAAAATAATCAATCAAATAAAATAAAACTTTTACGTCCACAGAAATGACGTCTTTTCCGTTAACAAAATTATTATATCGTCGGCGCCAGTGCAGGACTTGTCGAAGTTTTATTAGAGACTCAAAAATCTAATCATTTGATTTGGAAATAAAATTGACACTTATGTTATCCCTACAAGATTGTCCAGGCAGAACATAAAAAAGAACTTGATGAATTACATGTAAATTTAACAGTGTCATTTAATAATCGAATTTGACGTTTACTTTTCATTCGGGTTATCGTCTCATTTTTACCAGAAGTTAATCTACTGCGCTCATCTTGTATGTATTAAAAAATCATGCACAGCTTGTCTCATATCCTTTTTTAATACTGTTTTTTTAGAACTATCCATTTTCCCATTGTTTTCTTTTTTTTTTTCTAGCCTTCTTCTACGCATCTTGTATTTTCTTATTTGTTTGCTCATTGCTAAGACCTTCAAATTTAAAGTCTTATTACGAGCAGCAATTGCCCTTCTAACTTCAGCACGTGAAAATGACGAAGAAGGACTTGACGGTGGAGTATCTTCTTCTAATAGGGCAGCGGTGGCTTTCCGCATTTTTATTAATTCACGACGCTTTTTTGATTTCTCACGCCACATTTTCCTAATTTGACGCTGCTGTCTCGGAGCACATTGATCAATCGTCTTAATTTCACCTCTTTCTTTCTTCTTATAATACCTTTCTCTATCTTTCTTGCGTATCTCTTCAATAGCAGCATCGCTCAGTTTTGCACGCGCTCGCCGCATACTCATTTTTTTTGTTCACGTCGCCTTATCTTCTTTTCTTCATCAGTTAGATGCCTAATATTACTTGTTCTAGGCATTATTAACTGAAAGAGAAATCATAACCCACATGTACACACCAATTTGAGCAATAGCAAGCGTTAACAAAACAGATAATTTAAAAAAAAATGCATCTTAATAGACCATAATGTTTGTCGAACATAATTATAGCTTCTATTCAGCGTCAAGGCGGGAGTGCGGGCGATGCATAAGTGCTAAGCCAAAGCTAGCAACACAGGTTTTTAAATCTTACTTGTGTCATAAAAAGTATAAGTTGGAATAGGGGTCACTTTTGTGTCCACCGAAAAGTTTGTCCATGGAAAGGTTAAACAAACTAAAATTGTCTTTCAAACCACAAAATTTTGAGGTTACAATATGGCGCACCTGGTTTTTGCAAATAGCCTCCCATATTACACCAAGTTCAATCGATAATGTATTTTTTATGCCAGTACTTACCTAAATATGGATGGAACAGAAAAGTTGCAACGACCTTTTACACAAAAGTTAAATAACACTTGTTTATACAATTTTGCAAATAAATTTTCACAGAGCGTTAACTTGTATCACTTAAAGTTTTTACTCAAACTAACAGCTCGACAATATTGCCAACCAAAATAAATAAACTAGAGCTGCTTTCCATTTCACAAATATTGAATATTCAATTTAATTGGACCACGGAAGGGGTCGCGAAATCGGTAACAACATGTTTAAGTCTTATAATGCATTTGTACTGTGTATTAATTTTTCATAATAACGTAAAATAAGAACTTTAAGATGTTAGTAATAAACATATATAAAAATATATTCACAGTTTTATTTTCAAGTATTTTTTTAGTTTACGCAAACTTATGAACCTAGGTTGGGCACGGTCCACGGAAGGGGACCTGAGTCTCACTTTAGTTTTAATATTTTAAAGTTAATTAAATATTATCAGGATATTGTATCGTAAATTATTAAAATAAATAAACAGTTAATTTATTAAACAAAAATATAAATGTATGAAGTATGTAATAACATTTTTTTTTAAAAGACACATTTTTTTTGTGTGTTTTGTTTATGACCCTTTTAGAAAAATAAAAAGTCGGTGTCAAAAAACGAAAATGCGAAACCAATGACACCCACTTCCGAAATTAAAGTTATTTTTCAGTTTGTAGTGTTTTTTTTTTTGTTTTGGAACTCGATTGTTTTTTTTTTTTTTATACTATAGATTTTTGTTCATGCATTGAGCTTTTTCGTTAGCTTATCTTGTAGGGAGTTAGTGAAAAGTCCGACGGGACTGATGACGTAGTAACGACACAATTAACTTCTTCACCAGACGATTGTTACCACCCAGAATACGTGGTGTTCACGTGGGTGCTATGCCTGGTCGCACTCACCTCGGTGCTCAAGTTGTACTTCCTCATCAAGATACTGCTGGCGATCGTCAACGTCGTGATGTACTGCATCCTGATTGTTCACTACTACATGTACTACCACACCAAAAACACGTGAGTTTTACCATCAACAATAGGTAGCATAATCAGCCTTTAATGTCCCCACTGCTGGGACACAGGCCTCCTCTCTTCGAGAGGGAGTGGGCCGTAATCTACCACGCGGGCCTAGTGCGAGTTTGTATTGAGTTTGTTTGTCTTCACATGTCTTCGAATTTTCGATGTTTTCATTCACTGTTATGAGAACAGTGGTCATGAAATTATTTACACAAAGTAGCGCCTGCCTGGGTTCGAACCGAACACCGTAAGTCGGGGCCAATACCACTGTGTGCCACCACCACTGTTCTCAACGATAGGTATATGGATTAATTTATTAACGCTAACGCAAAATGTACGATAATTTTAGGTCTATTAAAATCAAATATTTTTATACGTGCTGTTGTCTTCCAGGCTGTTGCCCGCACAAATGCTGGTTCTAATTTGCGGTTTCCTAGTAGTGATGGTCACGCACGCGCGGCTGGTAGAGGTTATATCACGGCTGGATTTTCTTTGGAAACGGCAAGTGAAGACTGACCTTGCACGTATGGAGACCGCTCAAGGCATGAACAGACAACTACTCGAACATATACTGCCCGAGCATGTAGTTAATCATTTCCTGAGTAGAGATTGGCGCCCTGATGTAAGTTTAATTGTTAACTGGTGATTTCAAAATATTTATATGATAATAAAGCCTTTTATTCCGAAAGTAGACGACAAAATTTTCAATAATAGTTACAACAAAAAAAATCACAATATGTCTCGAATTTCGGTGTGCCTCATGGTACAGATTTCCTTTAACAATTTCCATTGTCGTCTATCGCGGGGTATCCTCCAGCTTGGACCTGCTGTCAGCTTTATTTCCTCCTCCCATCGGGTAAGCTGTCTTCCCCGATTTCTTTTGCCATCCCTATTCCCTTGGTCCTTACATACCTCTACTTTCCTTTAGTGTCTCGCATCATGTGGCCCCTCCACTTTTGTTTTTCTATTCTTGTTAGAATGTCGGTCAGTTTTGTTTTGGCCCGAAGATCAGTGTTTCTTATTCTATCCTGTTTCTTTGAGCCTACCATGCTTCTCTCCATGACGCTTTGACACACATACCCATATGTACGAGTATATGTATATGGGTGTGAAACAAAATATTTATAATCTAAGTCAGTTCTTTTATAAATTTCAGAATCTGTATTCTCAGCAACATGATGAGGTGGGCGTTCTGTTCGCATGCATCGCTAACTTTGACATGTTCCATACTGCTGGGAACGTATTCGCCTGCTTGCGGGTGCTCGACGAAATTATAAGTAATGTATTTTTCTTAAGATAGCTGCTCCCAAATTAAATAAGTACCTAACGCTTAATTGTCGGAAGTAAAACCTAGATGACAGAAGGCGATGACTTTTTCAAAATTATGAAACCTTGAGTAGGAAATGAAATCGCTGAAGTGCAGTGACCAAACTTAGTAAATAAATATTCTTTCCTTATTTTTGGGCTTATATGGGGAAGAAGTTCAGTAATTTCGATCCACCTTAAATAAATTATGCTGAAACTCTGCTTGCGAGATGTAGAATAATTAGTGGATCTGTGGGGCCATCTGTTGAACACTGTCAGGGGCTACCTGAGTCTGCCTTACTATGAGGCTGTTATGTTGGAGCATAGATTAGCAAGTACTGTGAGTAGAATAAATGTAGAAGCTATAGATTGGGGAGGCAGTCTTTTACATCTATATGTAAGTACATATATGTAGGCAGAAGTTACTATTATTATTCTTGTTGCACAAGTACACACATATACCTGGATATAGCCGCCCTAAAGCGGTTATCTAAATTGTGACTTTGCTCGACTTCTATAAGAGCGATTTCAGTCTGGCGCTTTTTTCTTCGCGAATAGGTGAACTTGTGAGAGAGAAACCTACGTTGTACTAACGTAGACGCACGTGTAAGTATGAGTAGCTACGATACTGACGGATCCAATGGGTTCTGCGAATATAAGTGCAGAGACAGGCGGTTGTAAGCGCGTATATAGATCTGAAACCTCAAACAATCTTAATTTAACGTTGTAACTTACAGTTTGCTTTGACAAAATACTACTACAGCCAGAATTTAAATGCATTGAAAAGATTAAGATGATCAGTGCAACATACATGGCAGCGTCAGGACTTGATCCAAAACACAGGGTAAGAAACATTATGTACCTATACCTATTGACTGGATTAATAGTTTACTAACATGCTGGATCGCTGTTATTTGGTTAGGTTACCTAAAAAGAAAGAATAAAGTTCATTTGGACACAGTTCGTGAATCACAAAATACAAAATTAACAAAATAAAAATAATGTTTCAAACAACAGTAGTGTGTGCCTCACGGGTACGCCAAAAAGGTTCCTGGAACAGACTTTGTTTACACTTTAATCGGATACTTTTGGGTTTAGATTTTTTTGATTTGCCAGGTTCTCAATACGGTGAAGGAAAATATCGTGAGGAAACCGGCATGTCCTAGAAGTAAAGAATCCGAAGACATGTGACATTCACCAACCCGCATTGGGCCCGCGTAATGGATTATGGCCCAATCCCTCTCACAGAGAGGAGGCCTGTGTCCCAGCAGTGGGAACCATTAGATATAGGCTGATTTTACTTATGCTATGCTGTTGTCTGCCAATTTTTATCCATTGCATTTGTTATTTTGGCAGTTAAGAAAGGACGACTATGGGCACCTGTACGCTCTGGTTGCCTACGCCTTCGAGCTAAGAGCGGCACTCAGAAGCAAGCCTAACCACAATTTCGACCTTAGAGCAGGTGAGAGATATTAAAATAACACACATAATGCGTTTTAGTAGCAGCCTTTTGAAACCACCATACCGATTTAGGTATCTATGGCAGACGTTCCTAAAAGACTGAGATCAGACTGTGAACGTTCCTAGAATTACGAGAAGTGCCTCTCAGACCTCAGTCTCAATCTGTCAAAAATACCTCTAATTTCCCTAAAATTTTGACATTGATTGTCGCTGAGATGAGATTGCGACTAGATTTTGAACGTTTTTAATAACGGGAATTGAACTTCTATTAACTTTGGTTTTGACAATGAAGCAAAATTGGTGTAAAATACCTAACTGTGAAAGGACTGCAGGTTCGAGTCCTGACGGACACATAAGCACCTACTTATTAGTTTTACATCAGGGATAAGTTGCGGTCCTCTCGTGGGCGGTGTGATCGGCGCTCGCAAGCCGGTGTACGACATCTGGGGCAACACTGTCAACGAGGCATCTCGCATGGAGAGCACCGGAGAGACTGGCCAAATACAAGTCACCAAGTACACACAACAGGTGAAAAGTATAATCAATTGCTTGATAAGTTTAAAAAATTCGTCAGCTCGACAACGTAACGCAATGAATATTAAATAAATGGCATTGGGGCTGTGAACTGTGTTACCCCGCGTCCTAACACAAAGCGACTACGCGACCATCGCAAGTTCGCACGAAAGTTGTTGGAACGAAATAGCGATCCAACGTACTGGAGTCGAACTGGTATCCTAACTGACATTCGCGCGAATGAAATGCTTGCCTTTTGGTTTTCCGAACAAAAAGTGGCATTATGACCGTTTTCTCCGATGGCTAAGTGAGTTAGAGATGCACACATTTCACCAGTTACAAAGGGTGTCAATCGGGATATTTTTTACTTTTAAAATAATATTGCTAAAATTACAACGTTCTAACAGGAAAAACCCACCAACATTTTTCCCGGCAACAGTTTGGCTTCTTTTTTGTTTTTATATTAAACTAATTGACCGGCGGACGTCGTACCGCCATATTTTTAAAAAGATATTTTTTTTCTTTTAATTTTCTTCTATACAAACCTTATCCTGACAATAACAAACACAAAAAAAAGAAATATCCAATTTGGTGCAGTCGATCGGAAGTTATGCGCGTACATACATTTCGGTGATTCATTTTTATTTATATAGATAGATAAGTACGCTGAGTTGATTGATTGATTGAATAATTATCTTATTGGTGTACAGCTGCTGAGGGGCACCTTCATCCTAAAGTGCCGCGGCGACGTGGAAGTAAAGGGGAAAGGAAAGATGGAGACGTGGTGGGTGACGGGAAGACAGCTAGTAGATACAGGAAGTCCGACGGTATGCAGTACCGCGAAGGTACATACCAACCCTACTTCAAAATTCAATGTGAATGGAACTTGCTATACTCTCATCACCATTGATTTTTTATTGGATCGGTTTCCAATCGGAATAGGACCCCGATTCAGAATTACTAGTACCTACCTACTGCCTGTACGTAACCATAGCGACAACCACAAAATGATAACCTAAAACTAACGCAGGCAATTTAGGCAGTCCATAATATATTATAGACAATATAAATAATCAGCCTATAATGTTCCCACTGCTGGGACACAGGCCTCCTCTCTGTGAGAGGGAGTGGGCCATAATCCACCACGCGGGCCCAAGGCGTGTTGGTGGATAGGATATAAGTTTATACAAAATGATAATAACAATAAGTAGGTGCATTCGTAAAATAATTATATGAATAACTTTAACTAAGGGCATCTGATAACTTTATTCGAGAAATATTTTTGAAATTTTGACAGTTATGTCATATGTAGACTGTCAAACGTCAATTCCTCGAATAAAAAGTTATCTGGCGATGGAAAAATCAGCCCAAGATATTATAAACCTTTGCAAATAGTTACTACATTTCTTCGCTAGATGGCGCTGGAGTCAATTTTTAATATTCTTCTGAATCTCGGACAGGGTGCAGACGCGACAATGGGACTTTAGTGAACTTGGGCATATCATTGCCATAAATACATACACTAAAATCAGTCACTGTCAATTTAGTAATATACAGCCCTAAATGTAATAATGAGACCAAGTCATAAATAAAAAATACCTCCCTATTCCTACAGCGGTAAATTAAATAAACACGCGAAATTTCACAGAACTGATGATACTGATATGTAAAGCTGATTTTCTAAACTCATAATTACAAGTGAAGCAAGTTCATCTGATAAAATGTGACGCTATTTGCAACAATCAGAACGAAAATACTTGAGAGGAAAACTGAAAATAAATGGGATTGAAGATGTTTATATGGAGCTGCCACACCTACCTGTCGCTGTCCATATTTTTTATTACAAGCTTTTATTTATGTAACTTGCAATGTTTGCCGCAGGAACCCTTTGGACACCAGAAGTACAGAACCGTTCGAAGTGGAGCTGCTTGGGTGAGACCTATGTTTATTTATTTACTCAAAACAAAGGATTATAGTACACTTTAAAAATACAGTTTTACAAAATAAGTACTATTTCTACAAACGTGTGGGTGTGAACTGCTCTCCTAGCTAGGTTGTGGAAACCTGTGTTAAGGAAAGGTCAGCAGTGAACGTCTTTCGGCTAAAATGATGATGAATGCTTGTGTGCATGTATGTTCGAGTCAAATCTTGCAAGCTGAATTAAAACCACTTCCTCTTACCCTACGGAGTTGAAGATTTACATGTTGATTATATTTGGAAGACAATGCATGACCTGATTCTACACCCAGGATGGGCTCCAGACGAAGGAACTCCATAGCACGTTGCGGGACGCACTGCATTAGCGGTAGATTTTTCGATGTTAGAAAATGACAGTTAAAAAAATAAAATTTTTAACTCTTCTGAACGGGCAATACAGTAAAATTTCATATAGAGGAACAAGGAAAACGTTTTTACTGTTGTATCACATCAGTCTCATATACAGAGCGTCCCACGGATATGCCACATGGAGGGAAAGTACCGTGAATAATGTAGATAGAACATTTTACTGAAAGAAGACATTATTTGAATTAAAAAAACAATTTAAACTGTATTAATAGATATTTAAATAATTACATGGTTGAACCGGGAATCGAACCCGTTACATGAGAAAAATAATCATCCTGTAGCTTTATCATACCGATCGAAAGGCTTCATCGTGAGGATTATTTTTTGCTAAATAACATAAGTGTCAAAAATAAAAGGAAGACCATTAATTTTAACATTTGATGTGAAATATTGTTCAGAAAAATGAAAAGCTGACATTGCCGTAAGGACATACAATACAACTGACATTATCATAAGTACCTATTACTAATAAATGTTGATGATGTTAACTTGAGAAGTACGCATCATTTCCCTATTATAATTTAAGTGCATGATAAAATGATAGAGATACGTAATAGTAGGTACCTGGTTGTATGCAACAAATCGAGTCGTATCCTGAGCCGAAAGGCGTAAGTATTATTTTGTCCAGATCCCCAGATCTAACCCCGTTAGATGTTTTTTATGGTTTTATGTAAAAAATTTAGTTTACAAGAACCAGTATGAAAGTGTCCAAGCAGAACTTAGACGTATTATTGTAAATATCCACGACAACAAGATCAAAAAATCGACGGGGAGCGAAATAACCAAAAGAGTACTTTGTATTCAAAAGGAAGGGACTCATTTTGAGCATTTGATAAATTGATTAATTTGGTATTAAAAATGTTAAAATTCATGGTCTTCCTTTTATTTTTGACACTATGTTATTTAGTGAAAAATAATCCTTATGATGACGCCTTTCGATCGGTATGATAAAGCTACAGATTGATTATTTTTCTCATGTAACGGATTCGATTCCCGGTTCAACCGTGTAATTATTTAAATATCTATGAATGCAGTTTAAATTGTTTTTTAAATTCAAATAATGTCTTCTTTCAGTAAAATGTTCCATCTACAATATTCAAGGTACTTTCCCTCCATGTGGCATATCCGTGGGACGCCCTGTATAGAGGTACATATAGAAGCATTTGAACGCACAAACACACACACCCGCACATTGAAAATATGTGTGGGTGCGTTTTCTAGGGAATCCTCGCACGCAAACTACAGTAATGCCCGTGGTCGGTCTATGAAGATTCTATGCGACGGTTCGAGTAGTGTCACGCCACACGCGGTTGGAGAACGTTGTATTCGTCGATTTTTGCGCCATTGTTTTAGCCTAGGCCTAGCCAGGACTAACCGTTAGTCCATAAAGGTATACTTACTTATCTTATTTGTAATTACAACAGTTTTTAGGCCACTTAGGGCTGATTTATCAATCGACAGATTTTTTTATTCGTGGAATAAAATTGGCGTCTGACAGATTTTGTATGGTAGAACTGTCAAAAATTAAAAATTATTCCTAGGATAAAATTATCCGGCAATGGAAAAAACAGCCCTTAGCTTAGCAACAAAGGTTGTGTAGACTGATAAATCTATTTCAAAGGCGCTTATTTGGATGTATAAATGAATGATCATTTGTTTTGTTTTAGAGGGATGCATCTTGCAGACAACTTCTGGAATTGATTTCAACGTCGAAAAGCAGTGATAATAACGAAGACCTGTACCTCGACGATGGAGGAGAGTATGGATCTGACGAAGATAATCGTTCATCTGCTGTATCAGATTTGTTCAACGATCTCACAGCACGCGACCGTTATTATTCTTCGTCTAGTAACGATAGCATTGCGCAAGTAAGTCACTCTCTGCAGTATCCAGCCCTTCAGTCAGAACAGCCCGTTGCCAAAGAAGCCAGTGATATTTTACAGCGTAACGACATGGACCTCGCCTTTCAGTCTCAGGGGGGGAGTCTCCAGGAACCGTCTGATCCACAAGCCGCCAGTGATAATTTTCACGACATGGATATTTTCGTTCAGTATGCAGAGGTGGAACGGAACAGTCTGCTCCCAAATAGCCACTGAATTAGAGCAGCTCTAAAACGATGAAGGGTGGTCAAAAACGACTATACCAATTGCTGATTTCCAGTTTGATGAGTCCTCAACAGGACTAAGCTTTGATGTAAATCGCATTTACATGCCATTACATATGTTTAAATTGTTTTTTCCGGAAAACGTAATCGATCACATAGTTGATTGTACAAATAAATATGGTGAAAAGCTAACTAGTCAAGATGGACCACGCACTACGCACAGTCGTCACTATAAATTTCGACCTGTGGATAGGGAGGAGTTTTTGGCATATGCCTTCTTCAAGGGCAATTGAAATTCCCCCGTAGACGGATTTTTTTTCGAATGATCCGCTTTATTGTCATCCATTTTTTCAATATGTACATCTGTCATAAGATGTTCTTGACAAAGTTCTTGATTTTATAAAAGCTCTGAATAATTACTTCCAGCTTATCTACGGTCCTTCGAAAGAATGTCCATAGATGAATCCCTCATTTTATTTCGTGGTAGAATCTTCTTTTGACAATAAATAAAATCTAAGAAAGCGATTGAGATATGGTATCAAATTCTACGTCCTCACAACTGCGAACGGTTATGTCCTTGATATGATTATCTACCGTGGCCAAGATAATAAATCTTCAAAGACAGGAAAGAAAACTCAAAATATCGTACTGAAATTATTGGAACCATAAGTGCTCAAAGGTCACCATGATTTCATGGATAATTTTTACAATTCAATAGAGTTGTCACAAAAATTACTTGGTTTGCACACACTCGTGTGGGACATTAAAAAAAAAACCGTAAAGTAATGATGAAGTAATGATGTGTAGTTAGTACCCTTGGGTTGCCCCAAGGGTACTAACTACACATCATTAGGAGGGAGGAAACGCCCGGGTGTCACCATTGCCAGGATCGCCCAGAGGACACGGTGGAGCACACGGTGGAGGTCTGCCCCGCTTGGGCGGAGCACCGCCGTGTCCTCGTAGAGGCGATCGGCAGCGGCGGCGGCCTCTCGCGCCCGGCCCTGGTGCAAGCCATGGTCAGGAGCGAGAGGGAGTGGTAGGCAGTCGCCTCCTTCTGCGAAGCAGTCATGCTAGCGAAGGAGGTGGCGGGACGGATGAGGGAGAGAGCCTCCCGTCCCAGCTGCCGCGGGAGACGCTCCGGGCGTCGGGAGCCGCGTGACGACTCCCGGCCACCGTAGGCGCGGGCCTGCGGGCGGAGAGCAATGGGTAGCTCACCGCCCGATCAGGACCAGGCCCGTGCCGGACGGCGCGCAAGTGTTCCACGCGCGCCTCAAAGAGATGTCAGCATAATTTGAGGGGCCCCCTAGGGCCGAAGCCTGCCGGGTCAGCGGGATTGTCCGAAAGGGTTACCGCTACCCCGGAACATAAAGGGCGAAGGAAGGAACATGGGTGGGTTTTAGTCAGTAAGAGTCTGACACTCCCTTCTGCTCCACACAGAGCGGGAGGGGTAATTTGATGATTTCCCATCCGGAAAAAAAAAGTACCCTTTTTTTTATAACTAACAAGTTAAAAAAGGGAGACCATTACTGGTATCGCAAAGGTCAAATTTATGTTTCGATTTGGAGAGATAAAAGACCGGCTTATACAATTTCTACTCGGGATCACCCAAAGCTAGGACAAGGGCGAAATCGACATGGCAAAGTAGGAACTAAACCCGCTGAAGTAGGTAGCTGCTTACAACTCTTTTATGAGGGGAGTAGATAGAGTTGATCAGATGACTTCATATTACTCATCCCCAGGCCTGAACTTCCTTCTTACACTTGAAGATAAGCCTCAAGCTTTTAAGAAAATATTAAAGTTCTATGCTATTGTAAGTTTTATTTAGTACTAGCTGCTCCCCGCTGTGTCACCCGCATAAGTTTCGATCCCGTGGGAATATCGGGATAAAAAGTATTATATGTGTTAATCCTGGTTATAAACCATCTTTGTGTCAAATTTCATCCAAATCCGTTCAGTAGTTTTTGCGTGGAAGAGTAACAAACATCCATCCATCCATCCATCCATACAAACTTTCACGATTATAATATTAGTAGGACTTTTTAGTTCACTAAAAGTTTGTTTTTAAAAAGGTTTTTTTTTTAACTTACGTCCTTGCGTTGTTTGATTATTTTGAATCATTCAGAGTGATTATATCAAACATCTATGCAAGGATGTAAGCGAGGGTAAAAAATATGGATGTCACGTGATCTTATTATGTTTGGTCTTATTGTTTTATCTGTTTGTATTGATGCCAGGTATCGATTTATATAGGTTTCATGCCTGGCCGCCATTATGAAAACAATCAAAATGGCGGAGAGGTCGGTATGCCACGGACCTTCAAAGCTCTTTATGTTTTATTTTTATATTCACCCACCTCCAATTAATTAGGTAGTTGCTCTAACTATGAGTTTAAAAAATCTTGTTTTTTTCTCGTTGTAGCTGGCGTTAAGAGAAGCGCCAAAGTTGGATTCGTGGGAACCTGAACCGAGGTGGTGGCGTCCCGAAACGCCTGTGCTGCACCCTTTTGCCTCGCTGTTGCTCTCCATGCAACAAACAAGAGAACACATCCACTCGCACCCGCTCTACACGTAAGAATACTGTTTATCTATCTTATATGAAGCAGACGGCCTGGTGCGAATTTTAACACCTAGGTACTTGTTCGATCGCGTTAACGTAAACTTCAATTTGGACTGAAACTGAAGTAGTTACATCTAGTGACAGTAATGGGAAGCACAATACTATTCCATAAAATCAACTTTAGTGAACATTAACACGATCGAATAGGTATAAAAACATGCACTAAAGGCCAAAGTTCCGAGTATGACCGACTAATTGACTGACAAAATAAATCATAAAAGTGTAAATAAGTAAAGTAAGTTATTAATAAATATCATTATTAATAACTTTTAATAATAACATTTGAAGTGGAATGCGGAGTAGCCATCTTGTCATCGCCCCCCAGTCGCAGACTGCTGTAGTACTACCGCAGTCCAACACAAGTCACGCTGACGAGGGGAGTAATGACAGGGCTACATACGTAATTACTCAGTGCCATGAGGAATTGAGGAATGCTTTGGAGGCTGCGATTCGGGAATATCGGTTCATGTCGCGCAAACTTAGGCCACGCTTACCTCGTTTGCCCATGCATAACAAAATTAGGGCGCTGGTGGCGGTTCTGGATGCGTAGTTGTCAAATCATTTTGATGCCTGCGAAGATCTCACCGATACTCATTTAATTCTGCACTGCGCGGCTGTAGCGGCATGCCGTGTAGCTAACGTCAAATTTCCCAGTGACTTAGAAATACACGACCGAAACCAGCCATACCAGCTTGGCAGTGCAGAATTGAGCGCCGTATTGGTAGGGCCAGCGCGCTCATCGGCAAACTAATCTGCTTCAGGGAGGGCAATAATCACCCTATAGTGATGCGCTTTGTGAGGCGGGCGTTCTCAGGTACTGATATCAGCCCTCAGGACTATATCTCCTGTGCCACAGAACGCATCAACTTCCTGAAGCAGAAAGCGTGTGCATGGGCGAACCGTATTCGTCGGTATAAGCGGCGAGTAGAACGATACACTCAGAATCGCACCTTCCAAAGCGATGAATGGTGTTGGGAACGACCAGACCAAGGTGTTGCTGACACGTGCCTGTCTGATGATGATGCCATGTGTTCCTTCTGGCGCAATATCTGGTCGGTGCCTGTCAGTCACACCGAAGGTGATGGGGCTCGGGAGGTCGAGCGAGCCTGCGATCCAATACCAGAAATGGGGGCTATTACCATCTGCCCCCAAGATGTAGCTCGTGCAGTCCGTCAGTTGCCTAACTGGAAGTCTCCAGGGCCGGACGGGCTGCATAACTTTTGGACCAACTGGTTCTCAAGGTCGCACGCTCGTTTGGCATCTCAGTTCCAGACTGCTTTGGAGTCTGGTTCGCTACCCCAGTTCCTAACGACAGGAGTTACCCACCTGCTCCATAAATCAGGTAGCACCGCGGAACCTAAAAATTATAGGCCGATCACGTGTTTACCGACGGTCAATAAAGTTCTTACATCCATTTTGAGAGCTAAAATTAACAAACATATAGACACAAACTCCATCATGTCTGCCTCTCAAAATGTATGTAAGAACGGGTCCCACGGTACTAATAGGAGCTACTCCTCATGGATATGGCCATTAGCCAACAGGTTCGTCGTTCCCGAAAGGATCTGTCGACATGTTGGATAAGAAGGTCTATGACTCGGTGCCACATACATGGCTAATGAGGGTGCTGGAGTTGTATAAAGTAGATGCAACTTTGCGCACCTTCCTTCCTTTGTCGTGTATGGGGCAATGGAAGACGGTCTTTCGCTATCCAGGATGTCGAAATATTCAGAGGAATAGCGAACCGATAAGGATCGAGCGAGGCATATTTCAGGGCGATAGTTTGAGTCCGCTTTGGTTCTGCTTAGCCTTGAATCCTCTAAGCACGCTGCTGGAGGATTCAGGTCTAGGCTATCGGCTGAGGAGAGGTGGTCAGGCTATATCTCACCTCCTCTACATCGATGACTTAAAACTCTTTGTCCCCAACAATTTGCAACTGATGGAGCTATTGAAAGTAACTGAAACTTTCAGTAGCGCCATAAGGATGGAATTTGGTGTGGACAACTGTGCAGTCATGCATGTAAAGCGAGGGGAGATTGTGGAATCCGTGGGAACTCCACTCTCGGATTCCACAAACCTTCGAACCCTCTCCGCATCCGAAACCTATAAGTATTTGGGTATGTCGGAAGCGTTAGGCATCAATGTTACTGACATGAAGCAATCGTTGAAGGAGCGCTTCTTTGGCCGCCTAAAAAAAGTACATAATAGTCTTCTATCAGGCGGAAAAAAGGTCGCCTTCGACGGTTGGATCATGTCGGTTTTGATGTACTCTTTCAGCATAGGTACTCAAATGGACTCAGACCGAACTCGACGATCTGGATAGGAGTACGCTGCTGCAAATCGAATGCATCACCCACGGTCATCGGTAATGAGACTCTATATTCCGCGAAAATGTGGAGGTCGGGGCTTTATAAACGCTAAGACCCTCCACAATCGCGAGTTATGCAGTCTCAGGGAATATTTCCTGGAAACTGACCTGGGGATGCATCGAGATGTGGTCGCGGTGGACAAGGGCTTCACCCCGCTTTCCTTGGCTAAAGAGAACTGACGCAAGCCAGTAGTGCTTGACACTAATGATCGCATGGAGGTATGGCAGAGTAAGGAGCTTCACGGACGCTTTTTCCGGGCCCTACATGGACCCGACGTAGATCTACTAGCGTCCGTAGCCTGACTGCGTTTCGGTGACCTCTTTGGAGAAACCGAAGGTTTTGTTTGTGCAATAAAATTATGGACGAAAAATAGAATAGAATATAGCTCTTTATTATGTACACCATACAAATTACAGAACATAAATATATAAAAATTTACAAAGTGTGAGGTTAGGGGGTGAAGTTATGATGACAAACAATTACCGGCGATTTATTGTGGAAGACTGCACGGTTGACATCTGTCGGGCATGCCACCGGCCGGAGGAATCAATATTATTTCCAGGTGTTCTCGTCTAGCTACAGAGAGTACTTGCAAGGACACAAACTTGTAGCCAGGATAATCCTAATTTATATATGTGTATAATGATAAATCAACTTGCTCTGAAATACAGCCTTGTGGAATCTGAGGTGCCGTACCACAGGTATGGGCTGGAACCAGTTCTCGACAATAGAAATATCACATTGTACTGGGATCGATCCACCATCACTGACAGGACCATTGTTGCCAATAAGTCTGATATCGTGGTGGTGGATCAATCAGATCGGGGCGCAATTATTGTTGACATAACCGTCCCGCATGATGAGAACCTCGTGAAAGCAGAGAAAGATAAACAAATCAAGTCTTGACTTGGCTCACGAGGTTGTCGACATTAGGGATATGAACTCAGCGATCATTGTATACCGATAGTCGTGACAGCCAATGGGTTAATAGCCAAGAGCCTCGACCAATACCCGAGAAGGCTCTCGTTGGGCAGCTGGATCAAGGGTTTGATTCAGAAGGCGGTACTTCTGGACACGGCCCGCATTGTTAGAAGGTTCGTCTCCCTGGAGGCCTGACCGGGTAAATTGGACCCTGTTCCCTATACCGGTGGGCTACTATTCTTTATATTTTTAAATGTGTTTATATTCTAATATTTAAAAATATAATTTTTATGTAAATAATGAAATAAAGGAAATATTTATAAAATAATCATTCTATTGAAAACTATTTTCAATCTTAGCCAAAGTTTATTACGTTACTTAGCAGTGCTTTGACTAAAGCTTTGGTTTCCTAGGAAAGCGGTCATATTATATCGAACGTCATGAAAATCTGTCATTCTCCCAGTATTTGACATTAAGTCCTCAAAAAACGCTTTGTAGCCGAACAGCCGTTGTTCATTTATTACGTAATACGATTTGAGGGAGGAGGGGGTCCGAACACGTCTTATTTTTTCTTACGTGGGGGTGGGCGGGGTCTTGTTCTTACGGTGAATTGATGGTGCAGCAGTGGTGGCCCAGTGGAAACACGAGTTACGAGTTGTAGGTCGTAGGTTCGAACCCAGACAAGCGATTTACTTTGTGTAAATTATTTCATCACTACTGCTCTCAAAACGGTGAAGGAAAACATCGTAAGGAAACCGGCATGTCTTAGAATCAAAAAATCGAAAACATGTGACATCCACCAACCCGCACTGGGCCCGCGTGGTAGATTACAGCCCACTCCCTCTCAAAGAGAGGAGGCCTGTGTCCCAGTAGTGGGAACAATATAGGCTGATTATGATGATAAATAAATGATCTTATTGTGCGATCGTTACCGCTTTCTTAGGAAACCAAAGCTTTAGACATCTCCCGTCTCTAGCATGCACTTGCAGTTTGACAGATGTGCGACAGTGACAGGAATAACGCTTAGGCAAAGTACACACGACGACATGTCAATCTAAACATTTCCAGTTTTAGTTGACCGCGCATTATAAAGGCTTTTCGCACAATGAGAAGTCAGCTTATACTGGAAATGTATAGCTTGATATGTCGTCGTGCGTACGTGCTCAATAACCTTTATACCTAGATCTCGGTCTAAGCTTAGTAGATCACGTTTTTTCTTTTTATTTTATAACAAAACACATGTAATTATTCCACCAATGTCTCTAATTTATATTATTAATCAACAGCTCAGAAGAACCACTAGCCTACCGAGAAGTACGGCTCTCATAAACGCAACTAGAAAAACACCAGAACGCACTCGATTGTAAATAAAACAACAGGTAAACTTTCCATATATAATCGATATAAACATTATAAATAGAAGCGTCTCACATTCAGCATAACATCTTGCATACGAGGACCGACAACAGATTACAAGTGTATTCAATTACTTGACTTCATTTGATATTTTGCGCACTCATTGTGCTGTGAGGTATAATCCTAAAACAACAGACACATTACTGTCGTGTTGTGTCGTGACGGGATACCTACACCAATCAAACGAATCTGCTCAGGACTACGTCAAATCACAAGGAGTTTTGATTGGCTAACACTGCGTCAGAAGACGTCACGACACGACACAACACATTAATATGAATCCGGCTTAAGGCTAGCTGGATACACCTTACTGTGGTGTGGTCGTCCCGTGACGCCTTCCGTCGCGGTGTTATCGAATCAAAACTCGTTATGAAAAGATGATCTCTTAAACAGATTCACGACACGATATTACACGACACAACACGATAAGTCACCCCATTGTGAATCTGGCTTTAGGAAAAGTACGCGTTCTAAGGGGGAAGCGCCATAGTAGCCCGCGAAATTCAAATTTTCGTACTTTTGTTTTTTTTAATTTGCAGGTCAGTGTCAGTTTGTATGTAGATTAAAATATGATTCGCGGGCGTAACAAATATGATTCGCGGGCGTAACAAATATGACTTTACAGAATTATAATCATCAATAATCCCTCTAAGTTTATATAATTCTATCGATTGAAATTTCAAGAAATAGTCGGGCGCTTCCCCCTCAACTTATTTGATGAAATTCATTAGTAGGCATGGCATAGGAAGTCAAGTCATTGTGTATATGTAATCTGTGTGCACTAACACTACGGTAACTACTTGTGACACATTGATACAATGAAACAAGAAAATTCTCACTACAGGCCGAAAAACAATGGCGCGAATACATTACTACTTTTGTATTGTTGGATATAATTTTAGAATACAGTTGAAACATCAATGTATTACATAACTGCAATATTCTTTTTTACCAAAAATATTTGTGTTTTACTAAAATGTTGAATTGTACCAAAATATTTATTGTGACGTTTAATAGACATCGTATCGAGTATGAAAACATCCATAAATAAATTACATATTGTACCTTATTGACGAAGTGATAAGTTTGAAAATCTAGTTACTAAACAATGCTACTTTTAGCGGATAAGATGACATTGTGCGCATTCTTTTAACAATATTGTTTTGTTTATTATATTATTATTGTTTATTATATATGTTACATCTGGGCAAGTTCAAGCTAAAAATGGACATAAAAATAATTTGATCCAGACTCCTTTACAAAACTTCTGCAACTATCGACAATTCAAAAGATGCGTCCGAGACAGTGCGAGGCAGGCGCCGCGAATGCATTTTTGAAGTGAAATTTTCTAGACAGCGATTCGATAATTGGACGAGTATTTCTACATTTATATTCTATAATATTTATGGTGTACATGATAAAGAATATTCTATTCTATTGAGAGTGAAATTTCAAGGACGCGTCACGTTTAGGCAAATTTCGTTACATGAGAAGAAAGACATAAACACTTTCTGTCTCTCACACTAAATCTCTCTTATTCATTATTTTTTAGGAAGTTTATCTTCTATTACATGTACGGCGCTGCACGCGCAATTTTTTTTATATGTAAAATGCTTCAGCCTGACACATGCGTCACATGCGTGGATTACCATTAGAAGCACGCACTGTCTAGACGCACCTTTAAGTTCTATATTTTTTTCATTCGACCAACGCCTAGGACCGATTGCATAAACAATCACATAAATATCTCTGCAACTAATTTTATCTTAAAATGTTGTTTTCCATACGCTTATGTGACTAGTTATAAAATAAACAGCCAGATCCAGGACTTTAACACCCTTACATCCGTTTTCTGAACGACTCATTTTTTTTTAAATGTCAACAGTTTGTCAGAACCAAGTGAAGAAATTCAATTGGCTTTTGTTATTTCGAATAGCCAATCACAGCAGTTAAAATGAGTTAAGACGGTCTATCAGCAACATTTTATGTTGATTAGAATGTCAGAAAACGGGTGTCAAAATTATAAACGTATATTATTATTAAATTAGGACTCAAAAGCACCGATGACAAAATTACGTAAAATATTCACAAAATGTTTTATAAGGGAATTTTAGAGACTTAGGGACAGTGAAAATAAAATACAAGAAAAATAGCGAATAACTTTTCATTAAAAATGTACTCTTATAATGAGATTAATTTATTATTATCTCTAAAATACCCTTATAAAACCATTTACCTTAGGTTACATGAAAGCTTAGTAATAAAGACAGAAATGAATATACATATATAACTTGGCATTATTATAATTACCTACATACAATGTAGTACTAATAGCGAAAAACGCATATATTGAGCGAAAAACAATAAAAAAATAAAAATTCTTGTACAAAAAATATTTTTGTACAAGAAATTTTAAAGAAAAAAAAATATAATAAAGAATAAAGATTACGAAAGAAAACAAATCATAAACATGATGAATTATGATTTTTTTTAAAGAAGATAAAGTTGATTTTCTCTTAATTTGCGCGCCAATATGAATGAAACCAATCTAATGGTTTATTTAATATAACAATTTCTGAAAATATTTTGTAATAAATATAAGAACAATAGATTTACTTTGTATTTTATGGATGTTGGACGAAGTTTATCTAGATATAAGTTTTTAATTATAATATTTTACTCTAAGATCGGGTAATCTTTAAACAATTTTGACCGTTAATTTTAAGGTCGCAAAGTTCCACAATTGCACACACATGAAAAAAAATCACAATTTTATTTTTCTACGCATATAATTTTTTAGCCAACTGTACGCTTACACATTCTAGAAATTTCTACTGAACACGTTCATCAGGCGAGTTCTTAACACTTATAGCTTAAGACGACACACTGACATAATTATATAAATATTATATAAAAAAAATAACGAAGCTATATTAGCTAGCTGTTCGTTATACAAATCATTTGGCTAGCAGACTTAAAACGTGGCTTATTGGGAACGGACGCAAAACATGTAAAACCATTCCATCATATTCCTCTCGATTTAGTTGAGAGGTATCTTTCAATAAAAAAACCAGACTTTTATACATGAAAGAAAATACTAGCAATGGGGGTTTTCGTGAAAATTTACGCCACCAGGTGGCGACACTTTGACAAGAGGTCTTCCATTTTGACAATGAATATAAAATATATGATGACGTTCATCATTCCTTTCATTCATTCGTTCATCATTCAGTCACGACTAAAGAAAATATAGGTGCTCTGACACTTTTGACAGGTGCCTGGACCTCAAGTCTCAGTGCTGCCACCTTGTGCCAGTCTGAATGTCATTTCAGAAAACCCTCATCATAACTGAAACTAATTTCAAATTAGGTTCCTTAGTAAACGATCAATGCAATACAGTCGATTTACCAAACGATCCCATTGTTCTTTCTAACTATTCTTTAACCGAGTAACAGAAAATAGTCTCTTTACTGACTAAAACTCGCTACATTTGTAATGCAGTAATTTCAACTTTGGTTAGAATATTATAACAATAATTTAACTTGAATTGTTAACGAGAAAAATACTCAATTTTTAACCGGTCGGGTCGTGTAAAATTAATATATTAATTGTGGTGCCGCTGAGAATTGGCAGAAATGACAAAACATATTGAATCATATTTTCGCCACTAATCAATAATAAGGGAGTTACCCCCTTATTTATAAACGTTGTTTAGAGTTAAGTAATGACCTGCTTAACCATATATTTCTTGACGTTGGAACGTCTCTTTAACTTTAAGTAACGTTTTTAAACAAGGGGATGTTTTAGTTTATTTACGTTAAGCTGCATATAGCAGTTTCATGAATTAACCCATCAAAATAAAACAATTGACACCAGCAATTTAAAAATTGAGTTATTAAACTATTGTATGTATTTCAAATACATAAATATAAAAATGTATGTGTATAATCTTTGTTACAAAATGAGATTCGGTTTTAGTCTTGAAATGTACAAGATAACGTATATAATAAATATGTAATATGTGAATTTCCTGTATTATATGCAGAAATTAAAATGTTGCAACATTTCAAACACGAATTTAATTTAATTGAAAACACAAAGCTATTTCAAATACCATTATTAACATTAATGCGCATTATTTTTATTATTAATAAATTTAAAATATATTTTTTTATTAAATTGAGCGGTAATTTTTTTGACGCCGTTACTGTTTTTCAAATAAAACGTATCAGAATCCCTTTAACATGCATTACTTTCTCGAACTCTTCATACAATTTACATCTCTTTCATAACTGCAGCACATTATACCATTATTATCTCTCTCGTAATGAAATGGATTAGTATTCTGATATGTGAACAAAACTTATTTTCGCTTAAGTACATTATAAATCGCAGATCCTTTGACAAGACATCGTTATAAGAGGTTATAATATGAATTTTAACTTGTACTACATATAACGAAACACTTTGGTCGTCAATACAGCCCCTTTTCACTTTAATTTTTAAATATACCAAAAAAAATCACACATAATTGAACAAAAGTAAAACCCAATACATTCAATATTCATATTGAGTTTTACTTTACATTAACTTCTAATAAATAATTTTAAAGATCCATGATTTAATCTCAAATAGAAGCAAACCGAAAAAACACGGGTAATAAACAAATGTAGTACCAAATTCTGTCAATCGAATTCACTTAAAATAAACATGCATTCACTTTGAATGGGCATTTCATTCATTGACTATTCCGTGACAAACACACAGTTATTGCACAACTTTCTTCTTCTTTTTCTATCACAAAGCCAAAATGATTAACCTTTCACCTCCAGCATAACAAATTGCATATTTGAATGCACTTAGTAACTACAAATTAAAAATCGTAGTGTACTTTTGTTACGTGGCGGTCGAAAGTTCACATCGCACCAATTTATCGTTATTTTTTAATGTATTAGTTAACCAATCAAGTTAATAAGAACTATTAAAGATTTTAAATCAGAACTGTTACAAGTTTTTAAACATTTTTTAAATTAACAGCATCATTATATTTTTTCGACTTTTATGCTTTTATATCAACTGCTATTATATTTAGCTCTTTTAGATGTCATTTACAAAGGTACATTGCACCCTCATAGAAAATGTTCACAAAAAAACCTTTCCGTTTTTGTTTTACATATTTTTAAGTCGCTTTGGCGCGTGAGTGTTTATTATTTTTTCATAATAATTTATCAAGCAAGTATGTGCAAGTTCAACTTCCACATAATTAAAAAAAAAAAGGCAGTACCTCATGGGTGTATCTCTGGTTTTTAGTCGAGCTTGTGAAAACCGCTCATTACAGCGTATCACCCAAGTTGATATTACTTTAAATCAAGTTTTTGGACAGCATATACAACAATTATAAAATGAAATGGGCACTGGGACCGCGTGGTGGATTACGGCCCACTCCCTCCCACAAAGAGGAGGCCTGTGTCCCAGCAGTGGGAACATTACAGGCTGATTAGGCTTATGCTACGGAATACCACTGGTACTGCTTTTCATGTATATTTAATCAATAATAAGCCATAACTAAAAGGGATGGAGGAGTGTAAACTGAAATCTTTACTTAAGATGGAGAAAACTGAACGCTATAAGTTTTTTTTATGAACAAAGTTTTCAGCTAGCAATTGAATACTTGTAGAAACATATTAAGAATGTTTCGAATTCATGTGACTAACACAAATTGCGCAACATGTTCCCCAACTGCCCAGTACGAACGAGGACACTCGCTTTTCAACAACTCTCAAAAAGGAAACACCCCATTCCCTTCAAAATTATCTTCAAACTTAACCAAAAGTTCAAACCTTTAAAACAATGCCTAAATCTGCCTCGTTATAAATAAGGCACTATACGTGCGCCGGCGGCGGTTCATCCACGACCTCGCCGACCACGTGCTTCCCGATTTCCCTGATGTCCTGGTGGTCTCCGTGAGCCGCTAGATCGAAGTCAGACCCTGACAGGGAAGCTATGTGGTTCCAGTTGGATTCTGTGTTCTCTCCTGCGGTTTGTGAAGGTAGTCTTAATATTTTGTTTGGGAAAAACACCGTGCGCTTTTAGTGTACAGAAACTTGAAGGTTTGTTTTTGGAATAACAAATGGAATAGGTTCCGGTTCAGGGTAAAAAAAATATTATGAGGAATAAAGTATTATCCTTTTTAAAAGTCGTTAATCAAAATCAGTTTATTGTATCGAATACTTCAAAGCGACCAACATTTTTCTGGACATTAAAAAAACACGGTGTATAAGATTTTGGTAAAAGAATGGTTAATAAAAAAAATATTTGGGGTGGAAAAACAGAAGTAGCGTTATGTTATGGTACAGTAGATGTGGAACAAGCATGTGTATTTTTTGTGAAGAGTTTAACGGCCTGTTCGACAATGACCGGACAGGCACTATCTACCAAATAATTAAAATTAAATTATCTGGATGTGCTGTGATTGATCAAAACATTTTTACCATGAAAAAGTTTTTTTTTTTGCTTAATATTTATGTACAGTCAAGAGCATAAGTATGTATACACTTGGCTTATTCAAAAGCGATTTACTCCTTAGTTTTTAAATTAAATTTTATGTTGCTACGAACATACTGTTTTCGAACCCAAAGGTTTTTGCAATGTGTCGTATTTCATTGTTGTTTTCGTTATTTCACGCAAAAATCGTTATTGAAAGTTTCCAAGTGTTGACATATTACTCTGGCTCGTGACTGTAGATTTCTTTTCATTGCATCCAGATAGTTAGTAGCCTTTAGAAATAACATACTGCCTTGATCATCTAGGTTTGGACCATATGTTCAGTGCTTTACCAGATTATAAACCGTGATATTTGTAGGTTAGTTTGTATAAAATGATTTAAATAAATATTTTATCAAACAACACCAGTGAATTCTATAATTATCTCTCCCATGAGGTGACACGTGAAAATAAGATGTACCTAAATAAATTCCATAAATTGTGTAAATCCAATGTTTATTTGAATCAACCTCTACAAGCTAAAGCTGCCTAAATACAATGGCGGAATTAACTAAGCTTGGTTTTATGATTGTTTATTAAAATGGTGGCCGGTGTATGTTAAACTAACTACGTGATGTCGTTATGTAAGCCAATCTGTTATTTTTGCGTTTTGGATGTAGGAAAATTGAAGTGCATTGGATTTTCCCATTACCGCCGTAAACACGCTAAAGCCGCGTCAACGCGACGTATTTTCGAAACGATTAAGCCGAATTTACATTACGAAACTAGTTGCGCAAACTTAGTTATTAATTAATAGTTTCACGTGAAAATTGATAATTATTTACACGTGAAACTATCAATGAATAACCAAGTTTGTGCAACTACTTAGTTGGATTAAAATTCGGCTTTACGTCTACGCGGCACGAATGCAGCGTACGCTGCGCTTCTGCGATGTGAACGACTACAATGGATATACGCTCACTGTTCAAGTGCAAAAAAACTGTAAGATTATTTTATCTTACAGTCCGTTACTATGAGTATTCATAACGCGATAAAAACGAACCTAAACAAGAAGTTCAGCCTTCATTTATTTAGTGGCTAAGTTCCAATGCTCTTCAACCTTCAATTATTAACTTGCTTAAACATAATATTTATGTCCATTCCATATTAACCAGACATGCTGTTAAGTTTTATTGTAAAATGTTCACTCACACAGCACCACACGGTATCGGCAGCGATCCTGCTTCGTTCAATCAATGTGTGTAGTACGGTCGACTTACGAAACCATAACCATACTTAGAACTTTGTCATATTATACGATGCATATGACGAAATCAATAATATGACCCCTGAGCATAATGTGACAAAGTCCTAAAGTCATCAACGTTTTCGTAAAGTGACTCTACGGTACCCAGACGTAAATATGAAACATCGAGCTTTAGAAAGAGACTGTCGGACATAATGACAGAGACGGCGCTCTACAACACCGAACCTCTTCTAAAACTCCTTGTGCCACATTTATGGCCGGGTACTAATGTTATACTTGTTTACATAAACACTTAAAATTACTTAGTAATAAGCGAGCCTCAGTCTTGAATTAGTGGAAATGTGTTGTTGAGAACTTAAATAGATTTTTATAGTTTTTAAATGTTTTATTTTTAATTATTATTGTCAGTCTTATTTCTTTGACTAGGAATTCTACTACTAAAGTACACAATTCAATATATGTAATTAATTAACTTTAGTATACTACTTTTTTAATACTTATCCAGGGTGGCAGCGATACCCACGCGCAAACTGCACCTGAACTCAGCACATGATTCTAGACCCCCTAGTGTAAAAACAATCATGTACGATGTCCCTGCTATGCTGTATGTCTGTAACATTCTCTGACGTCAAGCAAAGTGCATGATTTGACTATGTGATATCGTCTTCAATTGAAGTTCCCAACAACACGAGCTAAGACTGCATTGAACGTGTATGATACATAACTTTCTTTTGTTGAACACTCGGTTAAGCAGATGTACGATTTTGTTCCCCCAATAAAAATACCTCTTACAAACTTTGTCGAAGTATCAATACCGCAAAAATGTGTATGTCTGAATTATCTTTAATTTTAAGCATATAAAATAACGATTTCTCTCATAAGTGCTTATAGATAATTTCTACTGAACAATTTACTGATTTTTTCAAACAAAATACATGTATTTTTGAAAACCTGAAATTTAAAAGTGTTGATATTGGCACTGTTATTATTTTTTTTTCGAATAAGAACCTGTGTAGGAACGCACGGCTGCACATCAAGCTATAAACAACCAGTATAAGCTGACTTCTGGTTGTACAAAAAACCTATACAATACGAGGTCAGCTAAAACTGGAAATGTATAGCTTGATATGTAGCCGTGTGTTCTGGTACCACAAAAGCTAAGCCAGGATATTTTCAAAGCAGGTATTGGATAGCTTCGACCGTTACCAATTCGCACTACACACTACTTGTAACCAAATGTTTATAATACAAGTCGGAAAAATCGATTACTGCGTTATATAATTCAAAGCAAAAATCGAATTCAATCACCAAATATAGCGTGGTGAGTATGAATCCCCGTACCACACAAATAACTATCTTCACGATATTATTTGGCACATTTTACAGGGTGGAAAGGGGTTTAATTCTACTTCCAAAAAGGGGAGGGGGTTACAGGATATTGACGTTTACTGTCTGAATGACGTCACATCGTAGGAGTATCAAACACACAAAACACAGTCTTCATACGGGCGCAGTTCACTGGCTATACCTTATTCAATATTTCAATTTAGACCATCGAAAATTTTAATATCGAATTATGCAAGCACGATCAATATAGCACATCGATATAACCCCTCTTTAATATTATTCCACCCCTAACACTTAATTATATGGAGATGAGATCAATGTGAACTCACCCTTAACATAAACAGTATAAGACCCAGTTTCCGCCAATATGGAAAAGAAAAAAAATCTTTTCTCCATCCTTTTTGGGAAACTCAGTCTGAATAGGCCGAGATTGATTAACGTTACTGAACTCATGATTTGGTTGAGCATTATTTCTGTCTCCATCGCACAACTGTCAAGCTAAAGTCGAGAACAAATTTAAGTCAAACACGTGCTCAGTAACATTTATTAATATCAGCTTAAGACTAACCTATTGACCGCCCCAGTCGGATTAATACGACAAATGTGTTCGTGCCCGTGTCGCCTCAGTCGTATTTATACGACTGAGAAACTACGTTCCTTTTTTATTTCATAGCACGTCCCTATTCGTCGTAGGTATTTGTCGATTTATTAGCTGGGCGCTGGGGGCACGGCAATTGATATAAAGCCAAGCGCTCAACAAACATTACTATCGTTTTCGACTTCGCGGCTAAAAACCAGTGAACAACCCCCGCGGTTAGTATCCCAAATAAATAATAGATAGCGAAGCGTTCCGCGTGCGTACCGTACAGCTATAGGGCGTGGAGTGAGCGGCACCTGGGTCGCGCACTGAGCGCGCGCGGGTCTCGTCCAGGATGAAGGAGTTGATGACATAGGCCTCGCGCCGGATGCGGTCGCGCAGCTCGGCCGACATGTCCGGGATCGCCCAGCGCACGATGATCATCACTAGGGCTACTACGTTCTGTTGGAAAATTTATTATAATATAATAAATTTTAGATTTTGAATCGATATATCATATCGATTCAAAATCTACATCAGGTCAACGGACCGTTTTCGGCTTTATAATACACGTTTAGACTTACACAGGCCAAAGGGAATCATGAAGCAGAGGATTTTCTGATGACGTTTAATAATACACTTTATTTTTAGTCGCATAAAGTGCAAAATTGCACGAACTTCGACGCAGACATCACAAGCTACTTCGAGCGGAGTTCGCAACTCAATTTTATTAAAGCAACACGTAGTATATTGAGAAAATTAATAAAGGAGCCAAACTGTCTCTTCTTAATACAGGTTGCTCAGCAAGCAAGGTAGAAGAACAGTAACTCATCCCAACATTTGTAATTTACCAAGTTCTCTATTTGTACTGTTGTGTGTATAGCACTGATCATTTATTTTTTAAACCTGTCTCTCCTCTGTGGTTTAAAACTATATCTCACCTCAAACACAACAACGAATGCCAGCCTGGCTCCCATGATGTGCCAGTACCAGTTGCTGTGTTCGTAGCTATCACCATCTTTGTAGTACCAGTAGCCAGGGAAACTAATAGAAAACACATAATTTTCAGTAACAGTCAACGCACACAGAACGCACGCAGACAACGCACGTAACAGTTAGCGCACACAACAAAGAAAACAAACAAAGACTGAACTCCAATCACTCACAAAATGTCATACAATTGTGTTCTTTATAATTTTACAAATAGAGTTGATATTCACCTGCACATTGTCTCGTTATACGTCGTTCTTATAGGCGGATATTCTATTACGCTGATGTTGAAGTCTGCTAGCGTATGGTTCACGTATTGCTTCATAGATCCGGTAGAAAATTGATATACGAGGCGCGGGATGAAGTCGGATGTGAATGCTATAATGAAACCCTGGGAAAATAAGAAAAAAAAAATTTGACGTAACCGTTATCTTACCTACTTATAGGTAAGATAGCGGTTACGTCAAAATAATATGACACATTTTTTTTCTTTTGTACCAGCTTGTATTGTGTATACACATACGACAATAATTATAGCACATGTCATAGTCAAAAAACAGACCAAGTTGGGAAGAGAGACGATCCAAAATGACTATACATGAATGTGTATAAGACTTTATCGCCAGCAAAATGGTATATTTTCCTATTAGATGGCTCGTAACAGATCCTGAGATGATATTTACATAAAAATCGCCCTTATTGTGTAAAAAAACGTTGGCAGTAAGCAACCTATTACACCATACACTTTATACTTACGTTAGTAATAATACTAAGCTTCCCAATAGAGTCGAGTATCCGATACCAGACACCGATATCGTTGACCCGCTGCGGTACCGGTCTCCGGTAGCAAGTGAGGAACTTCTTGGCGTCGAGGCGCATCTCTAGCACGTTGTTGATGAGCGCGAACAGAGGTGCGAGCGGGAACGCCGCCACGAATATCGTTACGAACCCGTATTGGAGAACTGTTGGTGGACAATACAAATTATAAATCTATGCAAATATGATAAAGCTGAAAAGTTTGTTTGTTTGAACGCGGTAATCTCTGGAACTTCTAGTCGAATTTGATAAATTCCTTTTGCATTTCATAGGCCAGTTCTTGAGGAAGGCTTTACGTCACGTTAACGTCACACAATAATGACCCTTAGGAGCCGAGCAAGAGATAAAGTCAGAAAGAACGCTAAGCGAAAACGAAGTAAGATCACGGGTGGGCGATGCGATGCCACGTGGTGGGTCGGTGGGCAAAATTTCACGCTGACGAATAGCTGACAGAAGCCAGTTATCTATACTAGGTATAATTAAATAACTGAAACCTCTTAAGGGGTCATTTGTATTCATCATAGTGAATAACTTTTAAGGTTGCGCCCGCAAGCGAAAAATTGCAAAAAAAAAAAATATCAGCTTTTCATCAAGAACGAGTCACACATTTACTTACCCATTTCCAGGTACTCGGGAAACAGTCCCATGAGTCCGAAATCGACTAGTTTGAAATCTTTTACCCATTGCAGAGGACTTTTGATCCTGAAAACCAATAAATAAATTAAATAAAGAATCACTCTCTCTCTCTCTCTCTATTGAATTATTTTTTAAATTATTAATCGATTTGAAAAAAAAAACCCTTGACCAATGTCATGTAATACAAAAATTGCACCTTTGGTTCTAATTTTCGATGTGTTGCCAAGTTGAATAAGGACGCCATATTTGTAACTAAATCGGCCGGGCTCGAGAAAAAACAAATGAAAATTCAAAATTCAAATCCATCACCAGGCAAATGATTACAGATTAACTAGTATTTTTTTGTAATGGTATTAAAGTTCGAAGTGGCGCGGGAAAAGAATTCCTGGAAGGATTTGGGGGCGGCCTTCACCCAGCAGTGGCACAGTGTATGCTAAAAAACAAAAAAAATAGTTCTTACCGCCTTTTCCTTCCAATAGTCCGTATGACGTACCACCACTTGAGGAGGTATGGCATGAGCATCTCGACGATGGTGTTGATGAATTGTTTGCCTACCATTATGATGGCTAGCTGGATGGACAGCTCTAGGAGACAGCCTCCAGGCGCACACTGAAGAAATGGGCATGTTATTGACATAAAAGCATGTTAAATAGGTGCAAAACCCTTGAAAGAGCGCTCAAGTATAGTCAGAAAAAAAAATATTCAGTTGAGCCACATTTAAGAATTAATGAGGCTAAATAGAGCCGTATATATAACGTATATATGATTGTATACAAAAGCGATTTACACCTTTATTTTTTAATGAAATTTTATGTACTACGAACCGAACATAGTATTTTCGAACCCATAGGTTTTTACAATGTGTCGTATTTCATTGTTGTTATCGTTATTTCACGCAAAAATCGCTATTGAAAGTATCCAAGCGTTGACATATAAGTTTAAACTAATGTGTTGATAAGGGGCGAAGAATTGAATCCTGAAGACAGCACAGTATTCTTGGGCACAACTTTGGATGCTAAGCTTCAGTGGGGTCCACATATAGATAAATTGTCAAAAAACCTAAGTTCCGCAGCATACGCTGTTAGAAAAATTCGTAATTTTACTGGGGGTCTACTACGAAGTGCAAAGTGCGAATGATCGGATCGAACCGACACATGGCCGAACCGAATATTATTGAAAAATGCGAAAAAAGTTCGGATCGGCTGTTGGGTCAGCCGATCGAACCAAATAGTAACTTCGTAGCAGGAAACAGCCGAACATTCGGCCGATACCACTTCGGAGTAGATCCCCTGATATAGAGACAGCCCGTTTAGTATACTCTAGCTATTTTCATAGTGTAATGTCGTACGGTATTCTATTGCGGGGAAATGCCGCTGATATTCAGATTATCTTTGTTTTGCAGAAGCGAGCTGTTCGATCAATTTATAAATTAAGTCCATGACACTCGCTCAGAGATAAATTTAAAGAGATTAATGTTATGATTGTGCCTTCAGAATATATTTATGAAAATCTTTTATATGTCCATAAAAATATAATTTTTTTTAGAAAATACAGTGATATCCATGATATAAATACTAGGAACAAACACAAATTGGTTGTACCTACAACAAGGCTCAAGAAAATAGGTGGCTCGTTCAGATGCCAATGTATACGCTTTTATAATAAAGTTCCAAGCCCCGTTCATGATCCAAGCCTTAATAAATTCAAATCATTCATTAAATGTAAGTTGCGCCAGGAAGCCTTTTATACCGTTAAGGATTATATCGAGGACAAAAAGGCTTGGGATTGAGCTGCTTCCATTTTTTTACATATTGAATGTTTTTTTTTGTTTTGTTGTTGTTTTTTTTACATACACTTTGACATTAATGAATTTTTTATACACAATATCATTTGCTTACTTTGTAAAGTATTCTATTATTTTAATTATTGTGAATGTGATGTTTTTTTATTTTTCTCTGTGTTCTGTTAGTTTTTGTCATGATTTGGCAGTTTGAGTAGTTAATATGGCCTACCCAAATGTCCTTTCTTTGGTATTGTTCGTCGAATCGTTGAGCTCCTTAAGTTTTGAGTTAGCTGCACGATTTCTGACAAATGCGTGCACTGACTGGACAGGTCCTCTCAATCTGTGTGATTCTTTCCTCAAAAGACCATCTCAGACATAGATCTACATGGTCTTTATATGATCTGACCAAGATTACCTCTGAGTTTGTTTCGGCCTTTCTTCTCAGACTAGTCAGATAGGAATCGCCAACCTCATCTAGTTTTAAAATATGATTGACGTGTTTGTACAAACCTACTTACAAAATAAAATCATTTATCATTAGTGCTCGTGACTGTACAACAATTATACAGAAATCTTTTTTTTATTTCTGACTATGGTATTCACATCATCAACTTAAAATTATAGTCACAACCCAATTAGCGTCTTTACCTGACTACACTAGTTCTACTACAGGTTTTTATGCCCACAAAACCCACAAATTTCATGACTAAAGGTCACTTACCTCTTCCTGCCTATGTCCAAATACCCGCACATAACCTCCCGGCCGTCCAATCAGCTTGCCTTTAAAAAAGGCTATGTAGAATATAGACGCGTAGTAATTAACAAACTGTAGGAGGTATATCTTGAGAGTTAGCGAGTCGTCGAATTCTGTTTGTGTGCGGAGGAGCTCTTTCTCTGTCAGCCATTCTGCAAGGTATTGGTAGACCTGCGGAGATGAGGCATGATAAGTATAAGATCTACGGTGAAGCCTTCGCCCAGCTGCGGGACAGTATAGGCCATTAAAAAAGTTCTTTAAAGCTAGTTATTTGGATGTAGGGGCCACGTTACAGTCTCTCGTCAGTCGTCTTGGTTGAGTGACCACTCTGTTCATACGTTAAGATAATTACATTTCAAGGATAATATTAAGGTGATAATAAGCCAATAGCTTGAGCTATCACATGTGTACAAGCATCGCCACATAACATGTACTGATTTAGTGTTTACCTTAAATGGACCATAAAATCATAGTATGGACCCGCAATGGTAAATCTTGCTTAACGTACTTAGTATATTTTTGTTACTTTAAATAGTGGCGCCCAACTGGAACCATGCACTACGGAATGGTTCCCAACTGGGTGGCAACAGTATATTGGCGCCCAACTGGGTCACAACAGTGAAGTGGCGCCCAACTGGGACAAGTAACATGAAATGGCACCCAACTGGGACCTTGCACTATAAATGGCGCCCAACTGGGACCAATCATAGTAACAATCTTCTTTAATTTGTGGAAGCTTTTAAATGGCAATTGTAAGTGCTGATTGTTCGAATTTACCTATATTGCATATAGACTAAGAATTTAAAACTTTCTAAAGAATTAATCATTAAAAAAAACACTTGAATAGACAATATACAAAGATTACTCACATAATTGAACAAACAAATGAAACATAAGTTGATACACGCTGCCGTTGCTGTAGTAAACATAATTGGGTTGTATGTAGTTATTGCATTTCCGTTCCGTAGTATAACGGCGCCCAACAGGGACATCCGGTAGAGTACCACACCAAGTACCGTGGCTAGTGCCATTAGTACTAATAGTGCCACGACGCTGAATGACATTAGATTTGCGGGGAGACGCATTCGCCAGAATGGTACCATTGGCTCGCGTTCCCCAGTTACGACGTTCAGCTGAAAATAGAAATTGGATGTAAGGAAAATCTTTGAAATAGCTGTATTTGTGAATCATTTTTTTAAATACAAATCGCACGCCGTTACTTTGCTTTTATAGCATTCAATATGTTAAGTCTGCTTATATCAGTTATATTATGGATTACCGTAGCAGCGAAGGACTTAAGAACAAAAAGTTAAGTGCCTTTTCAGAATTAAGGGTAATCCACGCACAACTTTGAAAATATTAAATTGAAAATCGGCAGTTGAAACAAACAGAATCAAACGATAGTTACCTGTGTTCTTTTAACGTGTGCTAATCGTGCAAGGTATTGCGGTCGTGGATGCTCTTCGTAAACATCGAACCCAGTTAGATCCCATCGATGTGTCATTTCTGCTGAGTATCGCTTCCAAAGCTCCAGGAAACATGCGCCTGGTTAATGAAAACAAAGTGGGTAGTTTAATATTTAGATGGACATAACAATGACATATTTTTAAACTATTCTTCGTTTTTTACTAAACACGACCCGTATTATGATGATATTGGAAGTACAAAATACAAAAAAGTTAAATGTATTTCATTGTCTTTAATTTATCGTTGACTAGCTTTTACCCGCTGCTTCGCTCGCGTCGTGGTCGAAAATTATCCAACGCAAACGTAGTGAAGGTACTACCGGGATAAAAAATATCCTTTGTCTTAAGCCAGTTCATGGTCTACCCATGTGCCAAATTTCATCCAAATCTGTTCAGCTGTTTTAGCGTGAAAGCGTAACAAATAAAGTCACTTATAATGTTATAGTTAGGATTGTTTTCATTAATTCATATAAGATACATCGATCGGTAAACGGATACTATTTTTCGACTCGCACAGTCAAATAATTACAAAATAATTGTACGTACCCCAAAAGCTCATGAATATAGCGAAGAACACAGTAGTAGGGTTGTCGAAGAGATAAGTTATTCGAGACTGTAAACACGTCGCTTTCAGATCCCAGAAGTCACAAAAATAATCGCATTGTGGACACATCTTCACCGATGAATCATAGTTGCATACATCTTCACTAAAAATATTCAAAATAAACGTCAATTACTATACTCATGAAGGTTTATGAGTATAGTAATTGACTTCTATTCTTCTATAATCTTATTTTTCATTATACCGTCTACTTTGTAGAAAAACGGTCTTAACGCTTTGCGGGACACTAAACTCCCCCAGAAGTAATAACAATAAAACTTCTATTGTGTCTCGTTTAGTGTCCTTTAATGGTTTAAAGTAGCGATAATACCATGAGATGGTTAGCCGATTGTATTCTTTTCAGCCTAATCACCAGCGGTGTAATTTCGTAAGACACTATCAGTAGCAGTGGCTTTCATTTTGACAGTTCAACAACATACATTGCGTTATTTACGTTGTTGAGCAGACAAATTTTTCGAACATATGAAGCAATGGATTAGCAATATCCTTCAAAATTATTCAGATTGTGATTGAAAGCGTGTTACGTAATTAGTGGGCTGTTCTAGTCCAATTTAGACGAATTTGTGCCACTTAACGTCATTCCTACAACAGAGGGCTTATTTTGATGTACAGACGCCAGCAGGTCAAGCTACCCGAAACTGTAAAATTTTCCCAATCACCCTTGAACCTTAATGCTTTAGCGATAAAGTTGAAAATCTATTAAAGAAATTTGACAGATTGTAGTAGCTTGATGTGCTGGCGTCTGTACTTTGCCAAATCTCGAAAATTAATTGCTATGTTGCAAATTGCTACATTTTATTTATTTAATTTTTAACTCACCTAGGTGTGTTGGTGTATACAGTGGCGGCAGAATAAATGACGCATATTAAGCCTACTATTGACGCTGGAATCAGCATATGTGTGTAGAAGCCGAGCCATGCAAAATATAAACCTGGAAGTAAACGAAATTAATACTTTAATTTTAAACTGTTACCATTTCTTACAAACAAAATCATCAATGGACGAGTGGATACCTATTTTAACACCAAAATAATCCTTGACGTAGTCTAGAGGTTGGTATTTGATACATTTGGAGACTGCCGCCCATTCAGTGTACAGTAAATGCCTCATGGAGCCAGGAGTTTTGAGATCACCCTGAAACATGCAAAAAACAAAATATAACCTTAATAAACTTGTAATAAGACACTATGGGAGTCGATGTAGCAAGAAAGATCACAGAATTTGAGTTTAAAATACATCGACTTAAACTTATCCGTGAGTTTATAAGATCACCATCATTTCAGCCTGAATTCATCCACTAATGGTCATTAGGCCTACAAGAAACTCCACAATGATCCGGCCTTGCTAGGAGATTCAGTGAACTCAGGTAATTTCAATAAAATTATTTTTCTCGATCAAGTATCGATAGAATATTTAAAAAGTAGAGACTCTATCTACATCAAAATGCATACTTACATCGTGTAAAGGATAGGCAGCGCTATAAGTACAATTAGATATCAGTCTTGTGATGCCGAAGGCGAAGTCATCGTTCGACCGCTCCGAGAACTTCTTCCGGTCGAGAATAAATTGAACTATGCGGGAACGAATGGATGGCGTCCAGAAACATTCAGCTGTCGTGTCGAATCTGGAAGGAACACTTTGACCATTAGTTCAATGTTTGTAAAAGAATAACCATGGGGATTCTTGCCCATTCTTCTCCAACTGCACTTTGAAACGGGTTAGTTCTAACTTTCTGAATAAATGACCGACTCTATGAAAATTCCAAAGCTTGAATTGACGTTGCTATCCGTAGCTGCACTTTGCTCAATACTATGATACTATTAAAGTAGTTGTAGTACTTAAAGTACAATGGAATTGGAATTGTACATGGTAAATTGGCAATAATGAGACCTAATAAGGAATAATAAATAGCCACTAATAATAACTAGGAATTACTCCTGTATCCTGGGTGCGTTTACAAACATTTAAACTATACACAAACAGCCAGACCCGGAACAACTACCTGTAGGCAATACAAATACTTGTTCCGTGCGGGAATCGAACCCGCGACACGCAGCGCAGCAGTCGATCGCTCAGCCACTGCGCCAACCGTGTCGTAATTGTGGGAGAACTGTTACACAGGGCACATGGCGATATTGAAGAGACATTACATCTCTTTAAAATCCTTTAGTTACGGAATACAGTTTGGCAGCACATGTGTGAGTACTATGTACCTAATTTAAAGCTACCATTTACTGGGTACGTCTTTCATTGACCTGAATGTGCCCTGGCGGCTTCTCAGCCACATAAGACAGCAGACTACTCTCGCATGTCATTCTCACTCAATATCTCGCTGATGGTGGCGCGTGTGTTTGATCATAATAATTAATAAATGGGTCCAAGGTGAAGGCTATAGAATACACAAATTAGCCAATAATAGTCGTACCTAATAAAAAAAAATCCTGCACACACATTTTTCGTTATTACAATAGGTGCTGCATTAACATCTTTAACGTCATAAAAGTTATATCCTTTCTGCCATTCCTAGTTCGTTTTTAAATGAGCTTTCATATTACTTACAAATATTCCTTGTCCTTGGAGTAAATAGCGGTCAATCGGTGTTTTCTCTCGGGGAACATGTCGGTATCGACCCTGATCTTGGACATGAACCGATCCCAACACGCGTCCACTTGTTCTATAAGGCTGTTCGTCTTTTCGTGGACATCCTTGAGAGCTGAGAACTGATTCAGGGAGTATAAAAGTTATTATGAATCTACTAGAATGGTTGTCTTGTTTCATATTGTCGAAATGCATCATTAGGGGATTGAGTTGTCTTTTATTTTCTAGGTGGTCTTGACGAATTTAAAATAGGTAATGATTGTTTTTTTATACATGCATTATTTTTAAAAGATTTATAATTTTTCTGTCAATTTATTTGTCATGTTATGATCTTGTGATGGGTTATTATAATATATTTTTGGGATGCAATTAGATTATGTTGTATAATTTTGAAGCGATGAATAGCAGCTTTAGCACATTTTTACGGTAAAATGTTTTTTTTTTTTTTTGTTTGTTGCATTGACTGCCACCGCGGTCACTGGTGTCCGCCAATAAAGGATTTTCTATTGTGTCTGTTGTATGTCAACGTGTTAATAACAATTTTTAAATGAGTTGATATTAGTTATTGTGTGATGAACCACTTTTGTTGTGCTCCATCTCACTATTGGGTGTTTTAGCGTCATATTTATCATTAATTAGATTAATTCGGTATACTTGGCAAAATAATATTTTTTTTTTGCAGATAGTCAAGTACATATATCTTGTCACGGAAAACAAATGTGACGAACAACGTCAATGTGTAGTCATTTGTTTGTTAACTATGAAACTATGATGTATGGTAACTACCATAATTCAGTGTAGTGTAGAGTTACATACAATATCATTACAGCACTTCACTTGGTATATTTGTAGTCATTCATTTTGTTAGTACAAAATAAAATAATGCAAAGGGTACATTTTGCATTGGACAAATACGCCAAGTAAAGTGTAAATATCACAAACACGCACAAAATATCAGTGACGGTAAGTGCATAATTAGTTGGACCATGTTAAAAGTGAGACATCAAGTTATTTCCCCAAACACTAAGTTAGTCATACCATTACATCATACAATGTTCCATGACAGCCACATTCCAGTAACATGAAGCAGTAAAGTTGGCATTATATTGGACAACAGTTATTTAAAATGCTTGAATAACGCGGAGTTTTGTAGAACATCACCACACAAAGCTTAATCTTGACTAAATGAACACTTTATAAAGTTCGAAACAATATTTTTCCACCACCCAAATTCTACCGGATACACTAGTTGCTAGTGAGCTAGTTTCCATCACGACATAAAGGCACCATGCTTAACAAATACCTCTTTACATGATCTTTTAGCAGCAAAAATTTAACTAGGACGAGGAGGGCGAGTATTGAAACGAGAAACATGAGCAAATGACTCGACATAGTCTGGCAATTCTAAATAGAAAAAATACCTCATTCAATTTTACCCTACACTGAGCACCGACTAATTTTTTTTTAACTTACCTTATACCTTCTATTTTAGAATTGAAGGTCTGTTTCCCATTCGTTAATAAAAACTTTGCACAAATACGCTCTTTAACCGATTTCTTTGAAGAAACAAAACGCAATTTTAAACATGGCGGCTTGTCAGTTTAACTGTCATAGAAAGTTTGACAGATGATCCAGAAACGAACCTTTTTTGAGTTGTGTTTTCAGCTAACCATTTTTGACTACGGTCTTACCTCGCGTAATAAACCTTATCAACATCGAAACAACATGACATTTAACACCAATGGAGCCCAGCCAAGCGCCAAGTTAGCAAAGCCATGCTCATACCTGATGCATACCTTAGACATATACAATGCTGCATTCAGTATCGCATTCGCCCGACCAGACCTCCTTATTTTACTGCATTCCTATAACACATGATGTGATGCAGTTATAAACACTGTGCTGCAACACGGTGCTTGAACACTGTGCTTTAGTACACAACATTTAGGCGGACTGCAAAGAGAATATTGAATTTGAACCTTAACTCGACTATAGAAGGTTTAGTTTCTAATGCAGCTTGCAATTGTTTTATGGCATTTTCGATAAGTAACTTTTGTAATTTTCTACTATATTCCTATAACACATGATGATAGATGTAATGTAGTTGTAACACTGCGCTTGGATACTGTGCTTTAGTGCACAACATTTAAGAATGCAGATGTGTATTGGTGTAATTTAGAATTTGTACCTTAAGTTTGTTACACATGGTTCAATTTATATTGTATTTAAAATTGTTGTATAATCAGAGGAGTTTTATCTAATTTTCAGGTTATATTTCTGTCTCTGTGAATTGCAGTTATGTGTTTTTCAATTGCTTTAGTAGCCTGAGTTTTGTAAGGGGTTACCTCTTTTTTCTGAAGAGAAACTATGTCACCTGCTTTGTTAAATAAATGCATTGCCAAAAAAAAAATATTATTTTCCTACTGCATCAAGGGAAGCTAATATTTTAGATTACCAATTTTGGACCTTATCTAATGAACATACATGGTATATTAATAGTGCTGTGCCAACAACATCGACAAATATCTAATATCGACATTTAATACAACACAAACAAACTTTTAACTAGTATCGCACTCTATAGATAACTAATACACACGATGAAACAAACCATTGAAAACAATATAATGGATTTATGACTATTACTGTATATTTATCTATTTAAACCCATCACATCGAAAACATTATTTTACCTTACAGATGAATGTTGCCACTTTGGAAATATGTGAAATAAAATTGATCGATTTCGTCGTAGTAACAGAAATAATATTTTGTTGATTGATAAAAGCATACATATTTTACTATAGTTACCGAGGCTTAAGAGTTTGTGACAATTCATAGAAAAAACATGTAACGACGACGTACAGCTTCTTAATTACTATGCTTTAAATTTGAAGTTACTAATTTGAATACTAACTGAAAACTAGTAGACGAAAACTGAGATTTAAAATCAGCAGTGGGCCAAACGTTAACCTTGTTGTGGTTCATATAAGTTATTGAACTTTTTTTTATTGAAATACATATAAAAATAAGGCATTTAAGAAATAAACAGTACTTTTATACTCAATACATAGGTATATGTTGTATCTGTATCTATTTTACTGTGTGTAGATAAATAAGTAAATACATTCTTAGGCGTCGATAAACCTCAACTTTACTTTATTTACGAACCAAGAACAACATTCATGAGTAAGGCAAGAAAACACTTCTACCTGAAGCGAAGCCCTTGTTCTAGAACCACATAAAGCCATAACACGAGTTCTGCGCCTAAGAGGGGTCATTAGTTGTTTAGTTTAGGAGAGGCAAAAGGTCATAATTACCTTCATCGGCATCCTTAGTTTGAGGATCTCGCTGTAGTCTCTTAGGACAGAAACTGGTGCGTGGATCTGGAAAAGAATACACCAAAATGTAAAATCACGACCCCCCAAAGTCCAAATAATATACCAGCTGGGTAATTGCGTAACACACTATCAGTAGTAATCGTTTCATTTTGACAGTTCAACAACATTCATTGCGTTATTTACGTTGTTCAGCAGACGAATTTTTCGAACATATGAAGCAATGGATTAGCAATATCCTTCAAAATGATTCAGATTGAGATTGATAGTGTATTATGCAATTAGGGTGCCAGTGTGGTAAATTGAAAAAGTAAATTGCTAGTCACATCAAAGCGTCGTTTTAACGTCTGTCAACGGACCATTAAACCACCTTTTATTACTTCACCGGTAGCTATTATACAATTATGAATGAACCATCTGTCTTTATGTCATCGTAACAATAGTCGTTAAACGTCAAATAGAAAAGTAGCTGTTAATAATCAGCCATCTGATACGAGCGCTTTCCTAGGCCTAAAAATGTATCCTAAAGGGCACTAGAAATGCCAGGCGCGGGTCTAGATTTTCGCTTAAGGGGGGAGGGGGTGCAATGTGAAATGAAGGGTGGGAGGGTTCTTAAGCTTTGAAAGCCTTTAAGAAAACAATTTTTATTACGCCATTTTCGTCGATGTTTTTTCAATTACTATTTAATAATTCCTGACTGATTGGACGGAGAAGGCACAGCACAAGTAAAGGTGGAAGAATATGGTGGAGGGAGGCCTTTGTCCAGCAGTGGGACAATATAGGCTAAAAGGAAAAAAAATGCTATTCAAACAATTACTGTTGGAAAAAGCGGTAAGATATAAAGTTGAAATCTTCTGAATGCACATGAGTGTGTTAATAATTCCCTTCAGTAAGTGATTGCATAAGAATTTATCCTGAATAGTGTTTGTTTACACTTTCATCAGATACTTTTGGATCAGACTATAAGCAAGGACGTGTGACGTGTTGAAGTCATTACTTGTGTTTAAAAGACTCGTGAAGGAACATTAGTTGTCGTTCAGAAGACCAATTCCCGTAATTAAAAACGTTCAAAATCTATTCGCAATCCCATTTCAGCGACAATCAATGTCAAAATGGAGGGAAATTAGAGGTATTTTTGACAGATCGAGACGGGATTAAAATGACGGGAATTGTCCTTCTGATCTTGTTCTCGTAACTGTTCATTGCTTATATTTTAGTATGTATGTATTTATGACGTAGCGTTGATATGCCTCCCACAAGGTGGACCGACGACCTTGTGAAGGCCGCAGGAACCCGTTGGATGCGAGAAGCACAAAACCGGTCGAAGTGGAGCTGCTTAGGGGGAGGCCTATTTTTTTTATTTTTTATTTTATTTTTATTTTTTATTGAGAGGAACGGCAAACAGTTACATTATAAGGACTTGCAACTAGTTTAACAAAATAGCAATTTGGTTATAAAGTAACCCACAACGCTGTCCACAAGTAGGCATAGAAGTTTAAAAAAAAAAAAGAGCTAATCGCTAGGAACATTAATAGCAGTACGTGTGGCAAATATTTAATTAAAAGTTAAATGATAAGGAAAAAAAATATAAATATGAGAAATGTATAAAAAATTAAGAATAATTTGTTCAAAATTAAACCTAGCCTATGTCCAGCAGTGGACGTCTTTCGGCTGAAATGATGATGAAGTATTTATGTATCTATTATTTAGGACATGTATGTATCTATTTTAGTATATTGTATACATATTATTGGCACAAACGACAGCCCCATTTTATGTCCAGGCAAATCACTATCCATTCTGTTTACTGGAAGAGATAAGCAGAAATTGATAAAGGCCGCCCATTGCATATTTTGTAGTGTTTAATTTATGTTTTGTTATGTATTTTTGTGGTGTACAATAAAGTATAAATAAATCCAAAGTTCAATATTCTGAGGGCACTCACCAGTTTGGTATAGGTACCTGGTAGTAGATCGACATTATCTTGCCAATCAGAAGTTAAAATCAGCATCAATATTCCTTACCCCATTCCTTATTCCTTCCTTCTGAATTTTAAATTTAAATGCAATGTTGGTGATTATATAATTTTATATACTGAATTATTGATAGTCTCATTTTAAATGCGTAATGAATTTTCAATATAAACGTACAATATGTACAATATAACGTACAATTTTTTTTTTCTCGGGGTTCCCGGACCTTTGGAAGGTGTACGAGGGGCCGAAGCCTACTCGCAGAGTACTCCCGTTAGGAGTTTTCAATTAAATGAGGCACCCACCAGCTGACGATTATCCCTGTGAGCACTATGCAAGTGCACCCAAGGACAACCCCCCCGGTTGGTGCAGGACTAGTGTAGAACATTCATTTATCATCACTGTAATGTTTTCAACAGAATAGAATAGAAAACTTTTATTTCAGACAGAAGTCCATAGGGTTAGTAATAATTTTACTTAACTTCTAGTGTTAGTAGGTACAATGTATTTTGTTATGAAATAAATAACTCATGCCTTACCTTAACAAAATTCAGTCCATACAAGTTCTCAGGCGCCTCCCTTTCCAAGTTCAGCCCTTCCGCCTCGAGGTTCTGCTCAAATATCTTCCGCTGTTCGTGGGCTTCTCTCGTGATGGCATCTTCTTTACATGCCTCCCAGACTAGTACAAAGTCTATGGAGCGGACGCCATCGTTGAATGTGAGGGAGGGGTTGTTTAGAATGCCCCCCATCACTATCCTGTTTGTTTGAATAAAAATCATAAGTATACTTGACTTTGCGTAAATATTGGTTGATTTATAACTACTAGTGAGTCCTAAGGCCTAAAGGCCTAAGGTCTAAAGTGCATAAGTGCAGTAAATGAGTGTGATCGTGTGACTATGTGGATTTGATGACCACATACCTTGGTACCGTTGGGAGCGACCCAGACGAGTTAAATACTCCGTTGGGACAGCCTGCAGTACATTGAAAAGGGCTGGAAAAGGCCTCTTCAAAAAGCTAGAACGGCTAGAATTTCAAGAAGCTAGTGACAATCCAGACCCTCAATAGCCATGATAGCACTTATTGACACATCCCAGTAGAAATATCGTGTATAGACACTTCGTAATCAAAGAATCAAGAGACACTAATGCCTGGGCTCTTAGCCTTGTTGAGTCTGACATACTACGTGGGAAAATAATTACGTAACTCACTGTTTTCCATGACCAATTAAATAACCATACTTTAATAGCTTTCGAAGCTTCGGGTCATTGCTATAGGTACCTTTGGCAATTTATTTTCCGGTTGACAATAAGTGCTTTTTTTTGGTTTTTTATCCCCAACTTGTTATTTTTTTTGTTTGTATTCTTTTATGCGTCATGTTTACCGCAAATAAACGTATTTCCTTTCTTTCTTTGCTGGGCAAAGGCCTCCCTAAACTATTTAGGTACTGCATCACAATTAATAGTTATTTTCAGGTCATGGATGAGTAACATTGTGCATAATTCATAACTAGGGAATAAATTGACCGCGTTTCCTTCTACAGTGTCAAGCAAGTGATTATTCATTCTAGGTAACCGTGTCCCATAATTAGAGCAAATAGGTGATACTGATGAGTTTTTAATCACATTGTGTCAGTCACATTACTATTTAAAACTCTAAACGTGAATTTAGACTAGAGCATTTACTTGTAACAAACAGAACATCGAGCATTCGCCGTTTTTAAATGTTATCGAAACGCACTTCGAACTTGAAGCTCGATATTTTGTTAATCTAATTTTAAAAACAAACGAGCGTATTGGTACGCTCCAGCAAAGGCACGAGCGCAAGAACGCACAATCATCAACAATTAACGCAAGGTAGAAGGAAATGTTACAGGTAAATACTCACTCGCCGTGAGCATTACGTCGAGCATTCGCAGGAACGTTACATTACATGGAAATGCTCGAGAAAATGCTCTAGTGTATACTCACCTTACAAACAAACTCCATCAATCGATTCAATAAAATCCCTTGAAGAAAATGAACAACATGCCAAACGTCATTTGTTAGCCAAACCCATGCGTTATCCCACACCAGACAAGACAAGACAATGACAGACATAAAAATTATAATAATGTATGAAGTTTCGCCAATCGCAGGCCTAGTTCGGCAGACAAATCGTTTGATCAAATATTTGGCCATATTACTCACGAGCAATGGTTGGCTGGAGGTTTGCCATTGCCATTTGGACCAAGGTTTGGGGCGGGTTCACCACACACATAGTCTTCGGCAGCACGGGTCGAGGCTTCACTACCATTGTCCCTGAAATTAGTCTACACTTGGGGACATATTGCTTTGCCAATGCGGCATTAGGTACCTATGTATTTTAATTAAATATTATTAGTTGCGCGGAGACGGGTCCACTGTATTGAAACTTTTTTGTGTTACCGTTCAATAAAGTGTCACACATCTATGTAAAATTAGTAGAATCACAAATCAATTAGTCAATTGTCAGTAGCAAAACAAAGCTGGTTATGTGACGTCACTCAATTAGAATCTAATAATGGCTGCCAGGACATCTTAAGGAGACAGTATGTGCTGTGACGTCATTATTCACTTGTGCACTTTGATACTATTTGCTGTAGGCACATATAACTCATAGTTCCTCGATTGACCGTAGCAACTTGGACACAATATGTACGATTATATTCTATTGTATAGTAAATTATATGTTGCTGTATAAAAGCCCTATTTATAGCTAATTGGAAGTCCTAAGTACAATATTATTGTAAGTACAGACGCCAGCACATCAAGCTACTACAATCTGTCAAATTTCTTAATTAGATTTTCAACTTTATCGCTATAGCATTAGGTTTAAGGTTGATTGGGAAAATTTTACAGTTTCGGGTAGCTTGACCTACTGGCGTCTGTACATTTGTTTTAATAATACCGTTATTCGTATATACTTATTTGAAAACCGGTATAATATTGTGTAGGTTCCATATTGCCGGTTTTCGAATAAGTATATACGAATGTGGTTTATTATCGGTTTATTGGCCCACTGCCAAGGTTCAGTTTATTTGAAAGAAGCACCTTGAACCTTTGTGAAGAAAATCTAAATAGATTTTACTTCAATCAATTCGATCAACAAAAGGGCTTTGAAAGTCCGTCTCATACCTACCGTAGCGCCATTATGTTTTTTTTTTTATGGCCATCTTGCTTATAATCTATATAAATCGATAGCCGAGTGATATTAATGCAAACAGAAAACATAATAAGACCAACCCCCGTAGTGTCACGTTTTCGAGATTATAACGCCATTTTGAAAAAAAAAAACAAAACAAAATGGCGCGACAATAGGTACGCCAGGCTCCATATAAAAATCTACAATCCCCTTCTGAACACTGAAAACTGAAAATCCATGTCCCCTTCTGGCAATAATTATGTAACAAGGGTAGGGCTATTCTCGCTGGGGCACTCAAAATAATGAACATAATAGAAATAAAACCAAACTTGGAAGACGATTACGCCGGTATCAGTATCGATCACGTTTCTCTGAAATTACTTAGGCTTAGGGAACGAATCAACGATATCAAAGCTGTCGACTTCCCCGGAATCACGGTTCATTCAGTCTACGTGCCACGATCGCAAATAAATGTGATCCTAAATAGAAACTTTATGCCTTTGATATTCGTTGTAAGCACTTGAGGAATCGATGAAATAAATATACAGAGAAGTATGAAGGTATATTGAACTGACAGATAATTACAACCATTTGACCATCACCTGTGATAATACAATAATTTTATTAAATTGTAGTCTTTAAATAAGGGCCCTGTCTCACTAGGACACCAGTGGCAGCGCAACCAATCGCGCTACCAACAAAATGCATCTGTCTCTATGGAGGGTACCTCATCTGGCGTCCGCTTGGTTCCTCAACCAACCATACATTTTTTAAATTGCGTCCATGATTACGCCACCATGGTATCCTAGTGAGTTATAAGCCTAAATGTCATGCATATAGGTAGGTATAAGGCTTAGTTCCGAGACGCGCTTTTGTAGTTAGTTGGTTTGATCTATATCCTTTAAATTGATGGCAAGTCGAACATTTCGTTACAAAGTGTTGTGTAAGTATATATAGACCACCCAATTTACAGTAAGTACATCACATTACAGCTTTCAAGAATAATTTGTAAACAGAACAAAAAATATATACTTGAAACATAATTATAACAGGAAGTTCAACGACACACTAGAACACGAAATCACAGAACGGTGACGTAAGCATTTAGCACACAGGCGAACCATACATAGATAAGTAGATACTTCATATTTGCAAATTTCGCACTCGCTGACGTTATTTTTTAAAATCAACACAATGTCAAGGTGAAAAATAATAACAAGACTTGGATACTGCAAGTGATGAGAAAAAAATCTACAAAATAACACCGGACCAAAAACTGTCAGAATAGCTATCTACTTACAAAACTACTACACCTATCGATTGAAATTTTGAATGAATGTAATTTTGGAATTTGGATAAAACTCAGCAGGAACTTCATTTGAACCGAATTTTTGTTCGTTAAAAACGATAACCCTGCGGGGTAATTGCGTAACACACTTACTAACTATGGCAATATATTTTCACGGTTCAGTAACGTTCATGAGCAGACGAATTTTTCAAACCTATGAAGCAATCCACCCTTCCAAAAGGAAAGGAAGACCTTTGCCCTGCGGTGGGACAACATAGGCTGATTTATTTATTTATGATTATGAAGCAATGGATTAGAATCGTTACGGTTTTTGGTGAAAGTGTGTTAGACAAGTGAGGGGTTGATGCTCTTGAATCTGCACCCGCAATCGCTTCCACTATTTTTCACGACAGTACCACTAAATCCGTTGCATCAGATGTTTGTGAAATTCGTCTGCTCAACCAATAAATAATTGCTAATTTTAATTTGCAATGTTTTGTTAAATATTGCCAATGAGAGATTATTGTTATAACCAATTACGAGAGCTGATCATGTTATCTAAACTACACAATTAATTAAAATGTACCAGCTTTCCTTCGATAAATTGGTAAACCAACTTTAATTAAATTAATAAGTCACAAATTGCGGTTAAAAACAATGAATTTTTATCAATAGTTAGTGTATTGTGTATTATTTTTTGTTTGCATGCTATTTTATTTACGTTGTTTACCTAACTTTTTTAATAATATCACAGTCAACCGATTCGTTCAGCCTTTCTGCATCAGAAGAGAATAATATGTACAGCGAATACGAAGTATTATAAGAACCCAATTAGGTAAGAAAATAGAATTTCGTAAAAAAAAATAGGTCAAGGCGAGAAAGGTGTTTTAACACGCCATAGGCTAAAAGTTACAGAAAGCAACCTTTATAAAACATACACACGGAATAATTATTGAAATAACCACAAAATAACAAATTTGACAGGCAAAGCAACTAGGGAATTCCATGTTATAATAAGTAGGTACCAATATTAATTAACCTTATGTACCAAGGTTACATATTTCCCTAAACAATAGAAACAATTCAATGACGAGTTGAAATAATTGTTAGGCACACGTGTATTCTATGCCCAAAAATAAAGACAATCATAAAGAACCTTCAAACAAAAGTAAGAATATTCATGACCTAGGAATGAAACCACCTCTAAGCAGTTGTCAGTGGTTAGCAAGTTCATAGAGTAAACTAGAGTTACATAACAACAAAAAAGGTAACAATAAAATTCTACTTCCGAAACACATTCAGTTATTCCAACAAAAAGGCTATAACGAATCAGTTTGCGAGAGTCTACATTTGTTTTAGTACACAACAAATACTGAATACCTGCCAAAATCGACGGTGACTCATTAAACGTCAGCGCGTGGTTCATTTGCGTTGCATTGTGATTGTGAGACGTTTCACTCACCGGTCGGTGTTCATGTCCTGCGATAGATTGTCCTGGTACGTGCTGAGGACTGACATCGCCTGGAGCTCCCCGTTTTCCTCCTGGGCCTCCCTCTCCGTCTGGCCCAAACAGTAAGCGAATCAGTCACTTTTCTATGACTCGTTGAGTTTCAAGCAAAATTGAAGTCTCTATATCTACATGTAAGACTCATTGTTGAATCAGAGATCGTATGCCGTCAATGGTTCAACAACACGAAAGGATACACCGTAGATAACGAAAATTAGTACAATTCTTGATAACACCCGCGTACTTTAAATTTTTACACCTCTCATAGGAGTTGTTAATTTTGTACAATGCTACGTCGAACACTTTAACACAGTTTTAGTAAATCACCTCATTATCATCGAATTGCTCACACAAAAACTGCACAACTCTTAAATTACGGACACGTAGCCACTGACCTTGCTTCGTTTACTGTTCAACACCGACTTGAGTTAGTCTGAATCATCAGTGTTTGATCAGCGATCTTAGAATTTTAGTAAGAGATACGAGCTTCTATTAAGATTAATTTTGAAAGTAAACACTGATATTGCACTTGAGAAAGTTTTCTCTGTTCTCAGTGCCTACTACATTATACAAATGTTATTTAAAAATGTATTGACTACTGTTTAGGACTGTTGGAAGCTAAATGTGAGTAAATGTCGGTAATCGGCACGCAAATACATGAAGGTACAGTGTACACACTGCGACTTCGCGCCGACGCGACGACATGTCTGAAAACTTCTGGCTGGCTATGCATTCTTTACATAACATTGCGATTGTAGTCAAGTGTTTGGCGTAGGACAACTTAAGGTCAACAGCAAAACTTTTACAATTATTACAAAAAAAAATAGAATGTTTGTGATAGCCGTGTTTTTTTTTTTTCTCCACAAGAGAGTTTTGGAACAATTAGATGCATTAACGGTACCCTGATAGAGCTTGTTTTCTCACGTTGCTTTCAAGATTGCCCGATTATTTGAGGAGAACGTTGTCCTTTTTCATGAGCTCTTAACGCGGCGTGAGCGCAAGTCAAACTAGTCAGGCAATCCCGAAACACGATGGTAGAACTGCCGATCGATTCTGTAAAAATCTCACCGTGAAAAGTTAGGTGAAGTGATCTTATAGTGAGCTGTCAATAGTGTCAATCCCTAGCATTAGTAGGAATGACAGCTCACTCCACACTCACTTCATATAAGTTTTCACGGTGAGATAGTGACAGAATCGCACTGCTGTAAACATGATGGTTCTATTGGAAAGTCTAATAAATCTTGTTAATCGAAATGCTTTATTATACTACACGTCATCCGATAGTCAGTGACCTCGCAGTGCTCGCCTCTACCCCATCTCTTCCCACGCGAATCGAGGGACCAAATAAGTGAGTGTCACCATTTATAGCGATTCAGATTTATAATTATCCTGTTGTAAAAAGATGATCGGAATTAGAACAAAAGGAATTAGAGGAGCTTTCTGCTTATTGTGTACTAGCTGTGCCCGCGAATTCGTTTGCGCGCATATTGGATTTCATGATTGAATTTTTTTGCGTGGAACCCTAATTATTTTATATAATTACCTAAGTTAACTACTCTTTATGACATCAGCTATCTGCCAGTAAAAATTCTGTCAAAATCGGTCCAGACATTTCGGAGATTAGCGCGGATCAGACGGATAAAAATAGTATTTTTGTTATTTAAGTATCGGATGTACTTTCATGTGCATTTAGTAAAAAGCTGTTATTTTGACATTACAAACAGACACTTTTAACTGACACTTACAATTTTATTTATTAGTATTGTATAAATTGTACCATCAGTTCCTTACCAAAGGAATCAATCGCTCGGAACTGCGATAAAGAAAGAAGCTATTTTACCGATAACATTTATTATTACGTCAAGTGGTTATCATTTATCATTGTGCTACTTACGTTATTAAATAATACTCAAGTAGATACTGTTTCCTGTACTTCAGTTGCTTTCCTTTACTCGTCTTATACGACCCCCAAGGGAAGCGGTAAGAGGTAGGGTGAAAAAGTTTCGCGCGACAATTTTGACACTGAATAATCGCGCGCGGTTGTATGACAGAGTGCGTTGGCCCTTATAGTAAAGTAATGAGTGGTAACTAACAGCACTTATCTCTATTAGCTAAGCTCCATTGAGATTAGCGTGGCAAATGTAATGAACCTAAAAACGTAAGCATTTTAAGAATACTTATTTTACGCTACAAATGAGACACTTTTGTCATAAAATTTTGATTAAGAGATTCACTACAGTGTAGGCCAGTCATATCTAACACTAAAAATCGCTAAAATCGCAAACTAACGGCTAGTTCTGATTTTTTAATATGTGCACTCTTCCGTCACTCTCATAATCCGATGGGACGGCAATCCGACACGATTGGTGAGAGGTCAGGTACAGGGGGTCTACTCCGAAGTGGTATCGGCCGAATGTTCGGCCGTTTCCTGCTACGAAGTTACTATTTGGTTCTACACTCCTACACTCTTTCGAATATTGACTATGGTCCCGACCCAAATGAGCCGATGCGAACTTTTTTCGCATTTTTCAATAATATTCGGTTCGGCCATGTGTCGGTCCGATCCGATCATTCGCACTTTGCGCTTCGTAGTAGACCCCCAGGACCAACGGATTAACGTGCTTTCCGAGGCACGGGGTTATCACACGGGGGTGTTATTACATAGGTTACGGTATACCTACGTACGCACCGTTCCTTACCACCCCTTTGATCAAACAATATCGCGCTATGGCGCGTTGTTCGACGGTCGGCTATGTGAAAACCAAAACGCGCGCTTAACGGTAAAATCGCGCGTTTATCTAAACTTAACCTAAGATCAACAGACCGTGATTATCAACGGCTCATAAACGAGAGCCAGAAGTTTCTATAACATTTTTCTTATGGAGCAGAACTTATGTACATATATTAAAGCCAGGAATTTAAGATAATTTTCAAGTTATGGAACAACAAACTGAACGTCATACATATCAAAGTTCAAATTCCATTGCAACCAAAAACTTATTAGGACCTTTAATTACAAATGGTCACTCAAAAATCAACTCAGTATACATTTCACTAAAGTAGATAACTGATTAAATGGCGATGGAATGTAAATTATCTGAGATTATGAACACTGCTATAGTGCCTATTGCCTACCTATCTATTTATAGCATGTTACATATTTTTTTCATTAAATTAACATTGAAATACAAGGTAAACTGTAACAGGTCATCACCTATTTAAATATCATTATGTTTTGAGGAAAACACACACACCTTTATTTTGTGTAGGATTACTTTGCAGAGAATGTAAACAATTGTGTTAGCCAAACCATTGAGTTCTTTGAATGACTCTTATAACAGAAGGCCAATTCTTGTAATTTAGAACGTTCAAAATCTAGTCGCAGTCTCATTTCGGCGACAAAGAAACGTCAAAAACTTGTCAAAATATAGGGAGGTATTTTTGACAGATTGAGACTGAGATCTGACTGTGAAACTTCTTAAAATTACGAGAATTGCCCCTCAGATTATTTGTTTTTCGTACAGCATGCTTTGTTTATTTATATGCTTTGTAAATATATTCTACATTAATTCGTTTATTGTAAGAGATGTAGTTTATGAACTAGCTTGTAACCACATCATCTGCCTAGCCTTTTTCCAACTATGTTGGGGTCGGCTTCCAGTCTAACCGGACTGAATACCAGTATTTTACATGGAGCGACTGCCTATCTGACCTCCACAACCCAGTTACTAGGTAATACAATACCCCTTGGTAAGACTGATTGTCTTTTTTTTTTCTTTTTTCAGGTGGGAAATCATCAAATGACGCCTCCCGCTCTGGGTGGAGCGGAAGGGAGTGTCAGACTCTTACTGACTAAAACCCACCTATGTTCTTTCCTTCGCCCTTTATGTTCCGGGGTAGCGGTAACCCTTTCGGACAATCCCGCTGAAACTTTCGGGCTTCTGACAACTCGTAACAACTGTCAAACGTTAACGGGCTTTCCGAGGCACAGAGGGTCTTGGTATGTAAAGATGGTCACCCATCGACGGAACAACCGCGACAAACGTAACTTATCCGCTCCTGATCGATCGACCCGTGCGGCTGTTACTTAGCCACAAGCACCTCCTATGAACTAGCTTGTATAAACATAATTTATTATGATAAATGAATAATGCTTTCATATAGGAGAAGTTACATTAACAAAGTAATTTATATGTTTGTTGATTTTGGAGTTAATATACACTACTTACTCCTAGTGATAAAATTAGGCTTGCCAGATGCCCCGTATTTTACGGATTACCCCGTTTTTCCGGCTTTACTAATATAGGAACGCGTATTTTTTTTTTAATAATTACGGGATAAACAACGCTTTAACTTTAAGTTAAAATGTAAAGATAATTATACATTTCCTTCACAAAATGAAGAGCTTTTGAAAGCTGCTTCTTCAAACAGTTGATATAAATTTAAAAAAATAAAGAAATCATCATTAAACAATGCTGTTTCAATAGTCTCCCGTAAAAAAAACTAAAACCCGTATTTTTTATGCTAGTAACCCATTTTTTTCTGGGTGGACAATCTTCATATGACTTCTCCCGCTCTGGGCGGAGCGGGGGGGGCGTGTCAGACTTTTACTGACTTAACTGACTAAAACCCACCCGTTTTCCTTCAGTTGCCTATGCCAGGGGCCACGGTATCGGTATCTTTCGAACAGCCCGCGGCTCTGGCAGAATGCTAGTAACCCTTAAATCAAGAAGTGGTTGGTGGCAACCCTAGATAAAATCCACATGTAGGTTACATTATGATGTTTGTAGTTTGAATATTGTTTACCTAAAAAACCATTTGCTGGTCTAAACAACTGTACAATTTAAATATGGGAAACAATACTAATGACTGTGTTGATGAGGAATTAGCGATAATAATGAGCTAATTATATTTATGATTAGGTGTTGACTACGCATTATTCATTACTAGCAGCGCCACCCGGTTTCACCCGCATAAGTGTCGATCCCGCGGGAATATTGGGATAAAAAGTATCATATATGTTATTCTGATGAGCTACGAGCGTGCGCGCGTTATTCTGCTGCTCGTATATTAGTGTAGTTTCATAAAAATTCGTTCAGTAGTTTTTGCATGAAAGAGTAACAAACAAACATCAATCCCATCCATCCATCCTAACAAACTTTCACGTAAGTTTCTATCCTGTGGGAATATCGGAATAAAAAGTATCCTATGTGTTAATCCTGGTTAGAAACTATCTGTGTTCCACGTTTCATCCGAATCCATTCAGTAATTTTTCCGTGAAAGAGTAACAAACATCCATCCATCCATCCTCGCAAACTTTCGCGTTTATAATATTAGTAGGATAATTAGTAGGACAATAGGTAGCTTTTATCTGAAACCAGACTTGTTTGTATGTTTGATCACAAATGTTAAAAATATTCATGTTTTCAGCCATTGAATAGAGGAAAATGATAAAAATATCATTATTTTTTTCTGTGTTGGCCTTGAATCAACATTGGATAGCAAATTCCAGATACCCAAATACGTTTGCTGTTATTTTAAGTTGGTTTATCATTAAAATAATTTACCTGCAACAGTGTTGTGTGTTCCAAATATTATTACAATAGGTTTGCCTAGCAATTTTTTTTTCAATTTCCGAATTTCGGAAGTTCTTTTTTAAGACAATAGAAGATATTTACCTACAAAGACAAACAATGATTTGTCACTAACAAAATAACTTAACAAGGGGCTCATCAGTAGATTTATTAAGTACCCACCACTTCATTTTGACAGGCACCCTGTGGTTAAAAAGGCTCTTAATCACAGCTGGATAGCATGTTGAAAAAACATTATATTAGAGTTGAACCCTCCACCAATAGTACCTATACAAATAAATAAAATTGAAGAGACTGTTCGTAATGTCAAAATAACAGCTTTTTACTAAATGCATATGAAAGTAAATATGGTACTTATTATAACAAAACAACAATTTTTAATATTTTTGTCTGACTGTTTGTTCCAGCTAATGGCCGAAACGCCTGGACCAATTTTGATGAAATTTGTTATGTGGATATTTTGAACCCTGGGGAAGTACATAGGCTACTTTTTATCAACCTATCCAAGCGGGTGTAGCCGCGGGCGGAAGCTAGTATGTCATAAATATTCTACTTCAGAGAGACAAAATTGAAATGTAAAATATTGTAGAAAAAATATAAGTATTGATTTTTCTATATTTTTGCTGCAGTTTTCTTTACTGACACCACTATTTTAAGGATTCATTGTAGTCTAATAATAAAGGATCATTATTAAAAAGGTGTTACAAAATAGGCAAAAGTAATAGTAGTTTATACCTTATCAATAAATTGAAAAAGTTGGTACCTATTACAATAAATTATGTGATAAAAAAATATATTTGTCAACTCGAGAACCTCCTCCTTTGTTTTGCTCAGTTAAAAAGGTCTCATCAAATAAAATATTTTTACGATAATGAAGTATCATTATCGTAAAAATATTTTATTTCAGTATAGATGGCATCATATGGATGCTGGTATTATTTATATCATGTAGTTAATTGATTATACATGAACTAATCTCTACGGTTGCTTGTAATCAGTAGCATTGTTTTATCATATAAATAATATTTCTGTAATAAAAAACTTATTAATTACAGTTTCACTGCTTTTTAAATAGTCAAATAACTTTTAGTGAGGAATAAATATTTTGGTTTGACAGCTTTTGTATAGAAAATGCATTCAGCTGCATCCTGTTAGACTGAAAGCTGACCCTAACATATTTGGTAGATGATAGATGATGAGCTTTTGTATAGACAATTAAAAAATCGGTCCTTTAGTTAACATTATCAAATATTTATAAAACATTGAAGAAGTTTGTATACATCTTAAAATATACTGTAGATGTAGTTTTTAATTTTATAGTCTTAAAAAAATATTTTTTGCATCTAAATTTTAATTTGAGAGTAAAAGCCCAACATTTTTTTAAAACTTAAACATAGTGAACTTGGACTAAAATAATACATGTTGACCTTTGCCTTTATTCGCAATGGCTGCTACTAGCTCATTACAAAATAATAAAGAAAATGTTCTAAAACACAGGCACTTAAGTTAAAGTACCTTGAATCAGTTAATTGCTTATAGCCATGAAAGCAAAGTTACAGAAATAACAAGACTTTTGAATTAATATTAGAAGTAATTTTAGGAATAAAAACCCATTAGTAAGAAAGAAAAAAAAATGATTCATAGCCTTAAGTTTTGCAATGCCTCAGACAAAAACCTATACAGCTAAAAGATTAAAAAAGAATTACCGCGTGAAATGCTCCATCTCCATCCTGGAAGAGTTGTTGGAATGCAAGCTCATTCCTTTGTGCGTCAGACAGGAAGGATTCCGTCTCCCCGGCGTCAGATCTCTTGTGGTGCAGCTTCACACCTCCCGTATAGATAGGAGTCGCTATCTTCGGCGTAAACACATTTTCCTCTACCCTCTCAAGCAGAGGTTTTGGCACGTCTTCTTCGAGAGATGGAGATCCGTCAGACATCACATAAAATTAACGCGCCAAATACTTTCACACCACTATTTAATTTTTCACACGGTTCATAATATCAAGACGTTCTTCCTTCCGATGTATTAGTCATAGACGGAACTGTACTGCGAACAGATTTATCTCGTGTTCTTTCACACAATGGTTAACTTTGAACTGGAACTGAATTAAAAATAAGGGTGTTTGTGAATTTGTGGATTCTCACTTCAGGTATTTGCACTGTTTTATTTAAACTACGTGGTTTCGAAAGGAACGGGCACCGACCGACCGAAACTATTTCAAGAGAACGACAAGAAAAGAAAGATTTTTTGCATCTGAATAGGTAGGAAGGAATGACATTTATATCACTGAAGCAATTATTCGCTAATTTAATCGTAAGGTGAGATAGCTGTACACGATAACCTAAATACGGGACAGAGATAAAACTTAGACAATGCTAAAGATGCTATTTTGTCTTGTTATTTAAAGATTATTCTGTCATTAGCCTCTTCCTATAGGGTTGTCAATACTTGTGAGCTTGCAATATCGAGTCATGGTAAAGATCCATCAAATCGAACGAATAATGATTCCTTTACAATGAACAAATTCTACATTTTATTGTGTTAATATTGGCTTTCTTCTTTGAATGTCGCCCTAGTATACCATAGCCAGCTGCATCGAGAGGGCACAGCTACAGGCTGACACTCGCTACTCAATGCGCATTTACATCTCACAAGCTGTTAAAGTTTTTTTGGTTTGTGGGTCTAGCTAATACTGACGCCTCTACAGCAAGACATGATCTCTGGCGGGAGCCGGTTAAATCTCCTGAGCTATTTAAGCACGGCACGGGCACGTGTTACCGAAGCCGACTTGGAAATCCCTAAATAGAGTCCGAAACTCCGAACCCAAATCGGCCGTAGCAAACAGAATCTCAAAACAGATGAGGGTTTATTGACGACTTGCATCTCAAGTGTACATGCGGCGTCTCCCCGGGACAACCTTCTATTTTGCGTAACATATCACTATCAGCTGTGCGTTTGAGGATCTTATGACTGCGTCAGCGAACCAAGTTCGCGTGGCTGAATTTTAGGCCAAACATGGTATTTGAATAATTGAATGTTTCTTATTTGCCGTTGATACGCTAAGAAGAAGACTCCTAGGAAAGAATTTTACACGTATGCATGAACATGATGAATCGATGTCTTGACATCCCTATTCCCTACTATTGACAGCAGCTCATAACATGTGTAAAAGTCGAGTTCTGAGAAAAAAACTTTTAAACGATGTAAATGTATGTAGGTTTATTCTATAAGGTTCTAAAAATCAAATAAATATAATTATATTTTTTTTTGTTTTAACGATTAAATAATTTACCCACATCAATAATATTAATTTATCAACAAAAAAAATTGAATGGTTTAAGCTTTTTTTAATTTGCTTTTTACTATGGTAACAAATTATGCCACGCCGCTCATGATCTGTCAATTCGCGTCGCCGAAAAACGAAAAGGGATAGGTTGCCGGCGAAACATTGTATTATTTAAAACTAATTAATCTACAGCGCTATTTAGGTGAAATAATACAATCAAGAAAAATATCACAAACCCAAAATGACGGTGGAGGTGCAAGCCAAGACGAGGCTCCCGCAGCTATCGTCTGACAAACAACTAACATTTATAAAATTAGCTGTTTTATCAATGGCAGCAATATTATGTGAGTATTTTTAAAAGTTAATTAGCATTTACATTTGTATTAGAACGATACCATACCGTGTCCTTTCAATAAAACATGAATTAGATCGATTTTTGTTATGACTTACGTGGTCTTATTGTGATAAGCAATGGCGATAAAATGTGCTGATTTTAGGAAAACAAAAACCCGTAACACTGTTTCTTTAAAAAAAAATATTACTATGCTGTGTTTTTAACTGCAATGTACCACTAAGCATCGCTATGGGTCTGTAAACTTACCTCAAAATGTGGAAAACCGGCTCACGGACGTATTACACGGTGCAGTGCCAATCGGCTTCCGGCAATATTTACAGAATAGAGTATTTTCTATATTTTAAATTTTTTGCAATTATTCAAAATATTACTTTAAAAAATATAACCCGATTTCTTTTATTTTTCAGCCTTCGGAACGCGTCTTTTCTCTGTGTTGCGTTTTGAGAGCGTCATCCATGAGTTCGACCCTTACTTCAACTATAGAACCACCAGATACCTCACTGAGGAAGGGTTCTATAACTTCCACAACTGGTTTGATGACAGAGCATGGTATCCGCTAGGACGTATCATTGGTGGTAAGTTTTTAATTATTTATTTGTAAATAAATAAGGGCAGGAGAATGACTAAAGATAATATGTAGAATTCTAATAATAACTAATAAGAATAAACTACAACAAACAAACAAACAATCTACCTGCTGAGCTATGTTTCTTCTATGAGCAAATTATATGATGATGCTCTACACTAGTAAAGCTGTAAAGTATGAGAGCTGAGCTGTTTGAAAGATTCCTATATTCACTATAGTACTTTGTCCAGAACGTCTCTCGGTTCATTGTTAAGTTTTACTGTTGCTGCCACTGCTTTACACTCAGTCAAAGTTATACAAGTGCCCTGATAAAGAGACTGTTACAAAATATTAACTTACAAAATGGTGAAATCAATTCATTATTAAACCAACCTTTGTCTGAAGAGTGCAAGAATATTGATCATTTGAAACAATGTATGAAAGGAAGAAATGAGAGCATCTGAGGAAAAGAACGATAATAAAATAAAAGAAGACTTCACTGGACACTAAACGCCCCAGACGTAATAACAACGGAATTGACAGTATGCTGGCTGCCATTACAGCCTGGGACTTGCAAAGTTGTAGCGAACAAACAAGATTTGCCGAGAACATTGAATAGACTGATGGGACAGTGACTGCAATGTCAATGCGCATATTTTGTCTACCAGAGGGAAAATTGATTATTCGGCTTGCATGCTATTAATTGTACCAAGATTATTGAATATGCCAGCCACATAGGATCAACCATGATCATATCAGGAAGGCACAGTAAGTCTCAAAAAAAAAATTTGATAAAAATGTCATAGAAACAGTGTGCACCTGAGTAAATGAATAATAATATATAATTTGCCATGAATTGTAGACTAATAAAGTCTGTTTTTCTTGTTGGCATGGCAATGGCAAATATTTTATTAAGTAATATGTTTTTTTGAAGGAGTTGATTTTGGCTCAGTACTGAGCAATGCTAACAATATTCGCTGACATAGTCGTTAGAACCTCACATGTACTCTATTTATCTTGTGATACAACTCTACCTTCTTTAGAGACCTGACAATCTATTCTGTAAAAATGTCACCATGATTTCTTAAGTGAAGTGAGCTCGGTGTGAGCTGTCTTCCACCTGATTGATGATTGGGATTGACTCTATTGACAGCTCACTTCAATCTCACTTCACCTGAGTTTTCATGGTGAGCTTTTTACAGAATAAATCAACTGTTTTTTTTATTCATAGCCTTTTTTCTAAGTGGTTGTAATGAATATCATGTTGTGTTCGATATCATTCTATGTCTTTCCAGCCGTTCTCACCAAGTCATCCTGCCATCTTTTCGGGGGTTTTCCATTATTTCTAGATCGACTGTAACACCTAATTATTATTGTGTCTAGGTACCATCTACCCTGGTTTGATGGTGACATCGGCCACCCTGTACAATGTGATGCAGTTCCTGAACATTACCATAGACATCAGGAATGTGTGCGTGTTCCTCGCTCCGTTCTTCTCTTCACTCACAACTATTGTCACTTATCTGCTGACTAAGGAATTGAAGGTGATTTGAAATTATCCTTTCTTTTTATGTGTACCTCAAACATTAGTGGCATTGGAGAGATAGTAAAATTTGTATTGTTATGTTACATTCAACAGACACAGAAAAAGCTTGTGAAAACACTTCAAATATGAAAAAAAACTGAATTAATTTGCTCCATCTACTAACTAACTGTTGCTATGCTAAACTCTCTAAACATGCTATGCTAGTTGGAAAGGGGAGAACTATCCCTCTCTCTCTCTGATCTTATTTATTTCCAATCTTAATACAATAATATTAAACACCAAATCTACACAGTTATTCTTGCTTTCAGTTCTAAGAGGAAAAACATAAAAGTGGGAAACAAACAGCTATTATTAATCCCTTCTTATCTTACACAGGATGAAGGCGCAGGTCTCGTCGCGGCGGCCATGATAGCCATCGTGCCGGGCTACATCAGTCGTTCAGTTGCCGGCAGCTACGACAATGAAGGCATTGCCATCTTCTGCATGCTGCTCACATACTACTTCTGGATTAAAGCAGTTAATACTGGCACTATCCTGTGGGCCACTATGACAGCGCTTGCTTATTTCTACATGGTGAGTATTTTTTTGTACAGACATTCCAACTTTGTCTTTTGGTGTATGAAAATATACCTATGGTGTGGTATTGCAGATGTCCATAGCTAGTGGTGCATAATTACCATAAAGTGGGTTGAAAAAAAAAAAGTTATGATCATTCACAGCTTAACTTAACCAGTCCTACCAAGGGGTATCGTATTACCCAGTAACTGGGTTGTGGAGGTCAGATAGGCAGTCGCTCCATGTAAAATACTGGTATTCAGCTGCATCTGGTTAGACTGGAAGCCGACCCCAACATAGTTGGGAAAAGGAAGGCTAGGCAGATGATGATGATCATTCACAGCTTGTATTTAATCTCCAACTATTGTGAATTACCTAAATATTTGATTCCTTATGGTATCTATAGTACCCTAGGGAGGGGAAGAGTAAGAAAGGAAAACCCTTAAGAAGATGGCAGGATGACTTGGTAAGGATGTCTGGAAAGTCATGGACTAGACAGGCAAGGAACAGGGACAATTGAAAGGGGTTGGAGGAGGCCTTCGCCAAAGGCCACACAGAGACTCGGAACTGATATTAATCGTTTTGTACTACAACTACCACACTGAAACAAGGCTATAAATAAAAAAATTATGGATTCCTTGAGGCTCTTTAGATAACCTCCACTGTAAGTTTCAACCTGACTGGTCCAAAATTCAGACTTACCTGCATCAATTCTGCATTCTGCTGTACATCACGTGCCTATGCAAGCGAATTTTCCGTCACTGGGAAATGACAGGCTCTGCTGTCAACAACCTAGATGCTTATGCAGTTGCAAGCTAAACTTTCATTATTAAAAACATTAAAGTAGGCTAAGATAAGACTTAATTCTGATTATGTAGTGTTACAAATCTTTTTGTATAGTAAACAAGATTATAGATAACATATTGATTAGCTTTAGCCATTATTATTGTTTGATAAGTATTGATTGGCTTTTATATGCTTGCATAATAAAGATTTCCGAGTTCTAATCAGACATCTTAAAAGTCAATCACAGAATATCCAGATGACAGATTCACACCAATAAGTTTAAATTGAATTTTTTGGTTTTTGCTCTGTCGTACATTATAGTCTTCTGCTAAAGCCTTTATCCCTTAAAGGAGCAACGCGCTACTCACCAAACAGACCTTGATTAAAACCGTCTATTGATGATGTCTTTATATTTATTAGCTTCGGCTAAATATATTACATAACAACATCACACCCGTATTTCTCAAAGCCTTAGATAGAGTTGTACCTCTATAGCTACAACTCTATCTAAGGCTTTGAGACAACCACATTTCGCCAGTTATGTTAAGTCAGAGGCCCGTGGCTAAATAATAACAGCCGCAGAGGTCGAACGATCAGATTAAGCTACGCTTGCCGCGGTTGGTTTGTAGATGGGTGACCATCTTTACATACCTAGACCCCTTCATGCCTCGGAAAGCACGTTAAGCCGTTAGTTCCGACTGTTATTCGTGGATCTTTGACGGTCGTTACAGGTGGTTAGAAGCTCGAAATTCTCATAACCAGTCTTACCAAGGGGTATCGTATTACCCAGTACAGTTACTGGGTAATACGATACCCAGTGGTTGTGGAGGTCAGATAGGCAGTCGCTCTATGTAAAATACTAGTATTCATCTGCATCCGGTTAGACTGGATGCCGACCTCAACATAGTTGGGAAAAGGCTAGACAGATGATGAACAACATCACACCCGTCTTCCTCAAAGCCTTAGACAGAGTTGTACCTATAGTGTATAGCAATTCGCCAACTATGTTCAAGTCACGTTTACGGTTATTAGTGCTATAACTCGGGTATTTAAGTTTACCCGCCCAGTTGCGAACTCGAAAGGACAGAAGAACGAACCGAACAAGTGCATTACGTTAGTTATAATAATAATTATAAAACTTGAATAACAAACGGCTTATCACTAAACTGACAAGGCCAGGTAGCATTCAACTGTTTCAAACACCATGCAAGGTATTTTAAAAAGGCTAATTAAGTTTTTATTAATTTAAAGTTACTTCTTTATCAATCACTAGCGACGCACTCCTGCTTCGTACGGATGCAATGGTGACATGTCAAAAAGTCGGAACTTCTGTTCTATATCTTTGTTAAATTTTAATGTTGTATACACATAAAGCCGATGGCCAATTGGACCGAAAAGCTCTGAAGTGGTGGTGAAGTGAGGTGTGCAGTGATTCGGGAGTCACCAGCCGACTCCCGGCCACCGTAGGCGCGGGCTTGCGGGCGGCGAGCAATGGGCAGCTCGCCGCCCGGCAAGGACCAGGCCCGAGTCGACGGCGCGTTGTGTTCCACGCGCACCTCATAGAGATGTCAGCACGAAGTGACGGGGTCCGCTAGGGCCGATGCCTGCCAGGGCCGCGGATTGTTCGAAAGAGATACCGTGGTTCCTGGCATAGGCAACTGAAGAAACACGGGTGGGTTTTAGTCAGTAAAAGTCTGACACGCCCTCCTGCTCCGCCCAGAGCGGGAGAAGTCATACGATGATTTACCACCAAGAAAAAAAAAAAAAAAAAAAAGGCTCTGAAGGCGACCGCGTACCGGAAGACGTAGCGTTGGAAGGCCTCCCACAAGGTGGGCCGACGATCTTGTGTTGGTCTTGATCTCCCACAAGAATCCGTTGGATGCGAGAAGCACAGAACCGGTCGAAGTGGAGGTGCTTGGGGGAAGCCTATGTCCAGCAGTGGACGCCTTTCGGTTAAAATGATGATGATGTTGATACATATAAACCTTTTGGAATAAATTCGCTAAATGATAGAAAAACCGCATCAAAATCCATTGTGTAGTTCTGAAGATCTAACCAGCCAGACACAAAAAGTGACCTTTGTTAATTTAATAATATAGATTTTGATACAATAACCTGTTTTTATGAACCTGACTAAAACGCTCTGTCTTCCACAGGTCTCATCATGGGGTGGCTACGTGTTCCTAATCAACCTGATCCCTCTGCACGTGCTAGCCCTCATGCTGCTGGGTCGCTTCTCAGCGCGAGTGTACGTGGCTTATAGCACGCTGTACTGCGTCGGCACCATACTGTCGATGCAGATCTCCTTCGTGGGCTTCCAACCGGTGCAGAGCTCGGAACATATGCTGGTGAGTTTATCATCAGCTCAAAACGCCTATTGCTTAGCATAATGCTGTAATACATGTACGAAACAGCCACGCGCAAAATGTTAAGCGGTGTAAATAGTACTTCAGGCAGATAAACTTGCGGGACGGATGAGGGAGAGAGTCTCCCGTCCCAGCCGCCGCGGGAGACGCTCCGGGCGTCGGGAGCCGCGTGACGACTACCGGCCACCGTAGGCGCGGGCCTGCGGGCGGAGAGCAATGGGTAGCTCACCGCCCCATCAGGACCAGGCCCGTGCCGGACGGCGCGTAAGTGTTGTGTTGTCCACGCGCGCCTCAAAGAGTTGTCAGCATAATTTGAGGGGCCCCGTAGGGCCGAAGCCTGCCGGGTCAGCGGGATCGTCCGATAGGGTTACCGCTACCCCGGAACATAAAGGGCAAAGGAAGGAACAGGGGTGGGTTTTAGTCAGTAAGAGTCGGACACTCCCTTCCGCTCCACCCAGAGCGGGAGGGGTCATTTGATGATTTCCCATCCGGAAAAAAAAAAGGCAGATAAACTTCAGGGTAGGCTAGTCAGTCATTTTTCCATACTAACTTCTGTGTACTGCACTGTTTGACAGTGTACATTAAAAATGATTTACTTGTCTCGTCATGATTCAGCTCTGTACGGAGACAGATATAAAAAACTGGTTTGAAAGTTGTGAGCGTCGGAAATATCATTTTTTAACGCAACTCCCTCTCACCAAGAGGAGGTCTGTGTCTAAGCAGTGGGAACATTATAGGCTGATTATGTATGTTTGGGCGTAAATAAATAACTCCCGGTGTATGATAATGGCAATATTATTACCGTACAGGGATAGATAATTTATTCAAGAATTCAAATTACTGTATTTTGAATCAAAATCCAAAGGTCTGTTCATGAAATTTCACGTCATCTATTTCACTAAATAGCATGCATATTAGCCACGTTCAACGACGAGTTCGAGCCGTTCATTAGTGCAACCTTAAAGTGGTAAATTGTTACAAATTATGCGCCCGCACACAAACAGTGTCGTATAAATCGATCGATGTATATCGATCGGTGAGGTTACAAACTACATCGCAATTTAAAAAGTAGGTCATTGCAGTTTATTGAAAAAAAACTGTAATAGCTACTTACATATAACATAACTATGCTGATATTATGTAAATATTCAATACAAAACACCTGCACATAATGTCATAAAAGACAAACAAACCGTTTATTTTTAATGAAAAATACAGCAGGTGGATGCCTAAGTAGCTGCATCTGCATGCCAACAAAATTCTGTAAAAGCAATAATATTTAACACTAGCTGCGCCCCGCGGTTTCACCCGCATAAGTCTTGATCCCGTGGGAATATCGCTATAAAAAGTATCCTATGTCCTGTCAAATTAACATATTCGATAGACGGTTTAGACGCGATTAAAAACATGCCTATTAAAAATACGTCAATATACGTCAGGCGCTGACTAATTTGACAGGACTAAACTAATATTATCTTTTGTCCTTTTCTTAATGAAATAGAAAGAAAAAGACGCACTGAACTTAAATTTAGTTTAGTTTGTGAACAAGGTAATCGGCGCCATTGTCTACCCATGTGCCAAATTTCATCCAAATCCGTTCATCCATTTTAGCGCGAAAGCGTAACAAACAATCATACAAAAAAATCAAATGTTTTCCCTTTATAACATCAGTTTAGATTACATAAAACTTCGATGTCGGTCGTCCAGCGACGAGATAAGCAGACGACATTGTTGCCATCTCGGGCAAAACTTGGAGGAGGCTGGCAAAGGAGCGTGGGGATTGGCACAAGAAATGAGAGGTCTAAGCCCAGAATTGGGTGATGTCGGGCTGTGGATGATGATGATGACAAAAAACTTGAGAAAGTGCGGTATATGAATGGTCATGCCATTTAAATAATCATTGCTCTGCAGTGCGACAATAAAAGACTGGCTTTATAACTAAAACTTTTTTCTTGTACAGGCTTTAGGAGTATTCGGTCTCTGCCAGCTGTATGCCTTCACCCAATACTTGCGCGAGCACCTATCCCCGGCCAATTTCGAGCTGTTGTTCAAAGCTCTGCTTACTACCCTGCTGGCTACGTTGGGAACTGCCTTAGTAGCTCTTACGCTTACTGGTAAGATATAATATAATATGCTTAATTATTGAGAGAATTACTTAATTATTTGCAATAATATTTTTGTACAAACCCCAGGCGTTAATTGAGTTAAAAAGTAAATGTCAGTCAATCACACTGGTATATTAAGTAACAGACGCTCTTCACACCCAATTTTTCTAAAAGTCATTGTGCCATATTTACGATAGCATACGGTAAGAGGACTACTGTAAGTGGAGCAGTGGTGGCCTAGAGGTCACGGCCGCGACTTACGAGTCGTCGGTCGTCTGTTCGAACCCAGTCAGGCGCTTTACTTTGTGTAAATTATACCATCACCACAGCTCTCAAAACTGTGAAGGAAAACATCGTGAGGAAACCGGCATGTCCTAGAACCAAAAATTCGAAGACATGTGCCATCTACCAACTCGCACTGGGCCCGCGTGGTGGTTTTCGGCCCACGCCCTCTCACTGAGAGGAGGCCTGTGTCCCAGCAGTGGGAACATTATAGGCTGATTATGATACTTCTTTATATTGCTAATATATGTAATTTTTGTACAGGTAAAATCTCACCATGGACAGGACGTTTCTACTCTCTGCTGGATCCCTCTTACGCCAAGAACCACATCCCTATCATTGGTAAGTTTCCTATCATGAAAAAAATTCCCTTCATTAAATATAATGATGAAAAATTAATAGCAATCAAAATTAAAGCTTATCACCACTAAAAATAAGTCCTATTTCCCCACAGCATCCGTCTCTGAGCATCAGCCGACGTCCTGGTCATCATTCTACTTCGACTTGCAAGTCCTGGTGTTCCTGTTCCCTGCTGGATTATATTTCTGCTTCAGCAAGTTAACTGACGCCAACATCTTCATTATCTTGTATGGAGTACTCAGCATTTACTTTGCGGCAAGTACAAACTTTATAGATGAACCGAATCCGTTCAGTAGTTTTTGCGTGAAAGAGTAATAAACATCGATCCATCCATAAAAACTTTCGCGTTTATAATATTATAAATATTATATTAGTTATCTGCCTAGCCTTTTGCCAACTATGTTAGTGTCGGCTTCCAGTCTAACTGGATTCAGCTGAATACCAGCATTTTACATGGAACGACTGCCTATCTGACCTCCACAACCCAGTTACTGGGTAATACGATACCCCTTGGTAAGACTGGTTGTCAGACTTTCGGGCTTCTTACTACCCGTACCGTCGATCGTCTTAACTGGATGCAGCTGAATACCAGTATCTTACATGGAGCGGCTACCTATCTCACCTTCACAACACAGTTACTGAGTAGTACGATACCTCTCGGTAAGACTGGTCGTCAGACTTTCGGACTTCAGGCAACCCGTAACGACTGTCAATGTCGTAAGTACGAATGTAGTACACACACTTCACAAGTTTTGTTTATTTTGTATGATACCTTATAGCTGATCACTGTCTCTTAAGATACAGGTCACCCTAGTTTAAGAGACAGGGCTCACCCAATTCATGTACAGACCTTGTGGTTACAGCATAATTAAGTACCTAGTACTCGTCTTTATTCTTATGCCAACCAGTTGTAATCCATTTTTTTACCTATTTATAACCATAACAACTATATAATGTATTTTCTCGTCTGTAACATAGTTGAAATAAATAAATAAATTATTATTATTATTATTTATTATAGTAAGTACGGGGTAATAAAGCTGTCAAGAGTTTATAATGTTAAATGAAACAATAAGCAGCAGCTTCCTCCTATTTGCTAATATCTAAGCATAGTGATTGTGGTGATATTCAAAATTTCAAATACGACTAATTTGCCCGACACATACGACCGCAAAGGGTTCATTTGACCCCTTTTTAACCCCCGACGCAAAAACGACGGGGTGTTGTAAGTTTGACGTGTCTGTGTGTGTCTGTCTGTGGCATCGTAGGTCCCGAACGGATGAACAGATTTTGATTTTGTTTTTTTTTTTTTTTTGAACGGTGATCATCAATCAAATCAAATCATGCTAAATCTAAATTGTCAGAGTTACCAGATTTAGCATGACTTTTTATGACTATCACTCTCGGCAACTCAATAAAGCCCCATCATCCCCCAAATTTTTACATAACTGCCCAAAAAAGGGCGTGTAATGTTTTAGTCACTATAATATCTTGACTACAACTAGACCTAGTGTACACAAACTCAAAAAATATCAACTGCCATGGCTAATTCTCGACTCTGAAAAATATTTATCCAATCGAAATTAGTATATAGATAGATAGACCAATACTTATGATGACACAAAAAAGCTTGAGCGCGTCGAGTCAACGTTCGAGCAAACCCTCCGTTGACTCCGCCCATGATCCATACACTTTGATCGCTGACATACCACTCCACCACCACTTACCACCAATACCATCACCACATATTCACCACCTGTCTCATTTCCAGGGTGTGATGGTTCGTCTTATGCTGGTGCTGGCCCCGGTGATGTGTATCGTGTCCGGAGTGGCAGCCTCTAGCCTGCTGAGTCTGCATGTGAAGGATATCGAGCCGAAGGTCGAGAAACATGAGAAAAAGAAGAAGCATGAAAATAATTTTGTGTTTAGGTCTGAGGTATGTAAAACATCAGATTTGCACACTACAACATAAAAGAAGTTAAGGATTTTACAGCCATAGACCAAAGCTTTATAAATCCATCTACAGTTTTTAAGCATATTATAATTTCTTTCTATACTTGGGTTTCCTAAAAAGCGGAGTCATCAAACGGCCGCAATATGAAGGCTGTCATGAAAATCCGTCATCTTCGTTATTATGAAGTTACAGTGTCAAGAAACGGTCTTTACATGACGGCACCGCTTTCTTACAGATTTCTGGTTTGTGAGTGACATTATAGAGCCCAAACAGAATATGGACAGATTTTATCGCAATTTTTTTATCTTCCACTTATTAACATAACTTTTTGTGCTTCTACATCCTCTTGAGTTCTTGTTCTCTGTACTCAGGTGGGAGCCCTATTCGTATGTGTCCTCGGCTGCCTGCTGATCTCGTACGTGTTCCACTGCACGTGGGTGACGTCAGAGGCCTACTCATCCCCGTCCATCGTGCTGTCTGCGCGCGCTCACGACGGAGCGCGCATCATCTTCGACGACTTCCGCGAGGCTTACACTTGGCTTAAGATGAATACTCCTGAGGTAAGCAGTTCAACTTATATTGTAACAATGTGAATGTGTATTTTTTTTTTTTTTTTGGGAGCCGACTTCAAAAATGAACAGCAAGCATTTAATATCTACGGGGTAGACGTGATTTTATCGTGTTTAGATATCGATACCCATCACGTCTGCGGAATTTCGCTAGCTAGTTTAATTTGACCCTGTATATTTTAATAAGAGTTTATTTCACCCGAAGATAACATAACGATACGCCTGTATTCCCAGAAGGGTTGTCCAGAGGTGTAACACTTCGAAAATGTCGAAATACTAATAAGTATGCACCCAATTAAGCGCATCTCATAATATTTTTATTTTTTGAATTGCCACTTAGCTCTCTTCCTCTCTCCTAATTTTTGCTGTACCCGACAGGGTCCATATTGATCTTTTACCTTGTAAATACCATCTATGTAACTTAAGGAATGCAATAAAGATTTGAGTATTGAAGTAGTTCGATGACAGGCCGCCCGATTTAGACGTTTACATTTATTTTGTAGTATAACATCAAGTTGGTATTTCTTGTTAAAAAAACATAATGTAACGTTAAGTAAACTAAAAATACATAAAAAAATACACCTTCAAAAGTTCAAACGAATTTTCCTTACATTATTTTCAAGAAAGATTTTACTTGTTTTAGGACTCAAAAGTAATGTCATGGTGGGACTACGGATATCAGATAACAGCGATGGCGAATCGAACGGTGATAGTGGACAATAATACTTGGAACAACACACATATTTCCCGCGTAGGACAGGCCATGGCGTCCACTGAAGATAAGGCGTATGAGATCATGAGGGAACTCGATGTGGACTACGTCTTGGTTATCTTTGGAGGACTCGTCGGGTATTCTTCGGATGGTAAGTCATGTTATTTAAACACTAACTTCTGCCCGCGACTCCAATTTCTTGTTCCTCCGACTCATCCCGTCGCATCGCATCGCCTACCCGCACTCTTACTTCGTTTTCGCTTAGCGTTCTTTCTGACTCTTTTTCTTTTTGCTCGGCTCCTTATGGTCCTAGCGTAATGCTGAATAGTCTTCTTCAAGAATTGGCCTATCAAATTTTTTTCAAATCTGACTAGCAGTTTCAGAGATTTAGGGCGTTCAAACAAACACACTCTTCAGCTTTATTATTTGTATACTAGATAGATAAAAAGAGATGCGTTATGTAACTAGTAAATGTGTAATTTTGAAGCTTAGGCATTTTATAGTTATCTCTTTTAACTAGGCATAGCTATCTCTTTTAACTAGTCATAGCTATCTCTTTTACCTATAGCTATAGCTATCACTTTTTGATCTACTCTTAGTCTTGGATCTTTTATTTCTGAGACCAAATTCGACAATATGATGTTTGAAATGTTGCAATGAAATATCAATATAATAAATGATGAGGGTCTCTGGGATCGCCTTCATTTCTAACCAGATAGATTGATATGGATGGATATTATTACATAGAGAAACTACGATGTCATCACTTTAATCATATATAACTATAGAATGCTGATTGACGGAGTAATATTTTTGCCATTCGGGAAATTCGATAAAACACGAAAGAGCCCCCCGCTTGGGCGGAGCACCGCCGTGTCCTCGTAGAGGCGATCGGCAGCGGCGGCGGCCTCTCGCGCCCGGCCCTGGTGCAGGCCATGGTCCGGAGCGAGAGGGAGTGGGAGGCAGTCGCCTCCTTCTGCGAAGCAGTCATGCTAGCGAAGGAGGTGGCGGGACGGATGAGGGAGAGAGCCTCCCGTCCCAGCCGCCGCGGGAGACGCCCCGGGCGTCGGGAGTCGAGTGAAGACTACCGGCCACCGTAGGCGCGGGCCTGCGGGCGGAGAGCAATGGGTAGCTCACCGCCCGATCAGGACCAGGCCCGTGCCGGACGGCGCGTAAGTGTTCCACGCGCGCCTCAAAGAGATGTCAGCATAACGAGGGGCCCTTCAGGGCCGAAGCCTGCCGGGTCAGCGGGATTGTCCGAAAGGGTTACCGCTACCCCGGAACATAAAGGGCGAAGGAAGGAACATGGGTGGGTTTTAGTCAGTAAGAGTCTGACACTCCCTTCCGCTCCACCCAGAGCGGGAGGGGTCATTTGATGATTTCCCATCCCGAAAAAAAAAAAAAAAAAAAAAAAAAAAAAAAAAAAAAAAAAGCCTCACTATGTAAATACGTTCATCTGTTGTCAAATTGAACACATGTCTTTCTATACAATTAATGACTAATATCATACCCCAGACATAAACAAGTTCCTCTGGATGGTCCGTATCGGCGGCAGCACAGAGCGCGGCGCGCACATCCGCGAGGCAGACTACTACACGCCGTCCGGAGAGTTCCGCGTCGACGCCGACGGTTCGCAGACTCTCCTCAACTGTCTCATGTACAAAATGAGCTACTACAAGTTCGGCCTTGTATACACCGAGGGTGGTAAGTGATTGTAACATTTATTTTATGGATTTGGATGTCAAACAAGCCTGCAATCCATCTGATAGTAATTGGTTATGGCCGCCTATGTATATTTTCAATATCAAAGGCATCGCAGGTTCGTTACAATACAAGACAAACACACTACGAGAGAAGAGTAACATTTAATACTCCGTAAGATATCTGAAAATGAGAGCAAATAAAGGGAGATCCCGAGTAGTCATAGTTTGACTTGGGACACATGGCTATTTTGGAAGTGAAAATGAATAAATTTTGTTATCTGTCACGTGGATAAACACCTTCATGATGTATACTTGTGTGTCGTTTTGGTACTTCTTATCCCAAGTTTTTTTGCCGCCGGCTTATTCCGGGTGCCAACAATTTTTAACAACTCTCGTCTTCCCAGGTCGACCACCCGGCTTCGACCGCGTCCGTGGCGCCGAGATTGGCAACAAAGACTTCAACCTGGACGTGCTAGAAGAGGCCTACACCACCGAACATTGGCTGGTGCGCATCTACAAAGTAAAGCCGCTACCCAACCGGGGCGTGTGAAGTCCGGAAGACGCCGGGCTGGCCGGTAAATATCTCTCAAGTTTATATTGGTATAAGAAGTTGTATTACAAGAAGATCGTGGACCATTTGGAACAGTGATTTGACAATGATTTGTCTATACAGGGTTATTGGTAAAACACCAACAACCTCTTAAGAGGTCATTGTACTCATCATTATGAACAACTTTTACTATGGGGCCAAACCAGAAATCGCGAAAAAAAACAGCTGTTCCCTGCATTTATGTTCGTCTAACTCGTCAAAATGTAGGGAACAGCTGGTTTTTTTTTTCGCTGGTTTGGTCCCCTAGTAAAAGTTGTTAATAATGATGAGTACAATGACCTCTTAAGAGGTTGTTGGTGTTTTACCAATAACCCTGTATATACTTGCAGAATAAAAAGCTTAGGCTATTTATACTAGACTGTAAGTAACCAACTGTATTGTAAGGTACCCATGGTGTGGGAAGTCGTGCAATTAGTGGACAATATTTTCGTTCCGCGAATGTACAGTACATGTTCAAAACGAAATGACAGCGAAACTCCAACAGGGATGCTCAACCCAGCTTAGAATTAATTTATTAAAAGCTACGAAGACCGCTTAGCGGCAACAAACAAAATTGTTATTGCAGACTTGTTTGTGCAAGTCGGCGATGTTATAGCAATTATAGCAATTCAGTTCCCCTGTACTAGAAGATTTCGATTAGCAATTTCGTAAAACATTGTAAATTAGCGCCTGCACAACAAAATAAAAATAAACCGTAGTTCATTTTAGTATCTTCTAAATTTATTAATGCGTTTTTTTTTATCCACAATATAAACTTATGTAATATTTACCGGTCAAGCCACTCAAAAACGAATGTAAAATAAGAAAAAAAGTGATAATTATTGGAAATATTTATGATAAAAGACATGCTGTTCTTTTTACAATGACTTTCTAAGAGCGCGCCTTATACGTTGGAAATACCATTGTTGCAGAACATTTAACTAAAATATACTAGATTTTAAACCACCCTACTAACTGATATTATAAACTGGTGACCCGACCCTGCTTCGCACGCGTGCAATCTACTGATGTAGCCACGTATTGTCAAAACATTGAGATTTCTCTGCAAGATCTAAGTTAAATATTTATTGTATTCTGCACTTAACCTTCCAGAATAAATTCTCTAAATGATGTTGGAAATCGCACCAAAAACCATTGCGTAGTTTAGAAGACCTAAGGACACACATAGAGACACGAAAAGAGACTGTGCTATAAAATTTGTATGTAGATGTAATGAAATTACACGAAGTCCTGGATTAGGATTAGGACATGGGATTCTTCTTATCCACGCCCACAGGTATCGCATGTCCTAAGTTCTTAGTGCAGGTCCATAGGAACTGACTACTTAGTATGGCCTTGCGATATTTTTTTCAAACTGATGTCGTTTTCCGAAGTTACGGGCAAAGGCTAGGAGAGCATAATTATTCTGCATACTATATTGCGTCTCCAACGAATCTTCATCAGGAGGATCTCGCACTACCACGTGCCACGTTCCGCCGCGGGGCACGTTATAATGTAAGATCCACCTGAAGAACATACGCTGAAGACCACAATATAGTATGCACATAGGATTCTTATCTATTTCCTACCAGGTCTTCGGTACCTAGTATGTTCCCGTGGGATATTTTTTCAAAGTGTTGTGGTTTTCCGAGATCTGCGGGCAAAAGCTAGGAGAGCATAATTATTCTGCATACAATTGTATCTTCAGCGTATCTTCATCAGGTGGATCTCGCACTACCACGCGCCACGCTCCGGTGCGCGGGACACGCACCCCGTCACGTGGCACGTTGTAGTGTAAGATCCGCCTTAGACGTAGTAACGTTTTTATATTTTATAATAAGCGTGATGGGAATGCAAGTAAAGATGAAAGTTGAGTGCGCTAGCCAGCTGGCCACACTGTCTACCCGTCAGAGTGCAATCTTGTATGGATGTAATGTCTTACTAGTAAGTTTCTATTGACTGGGATTAATGAACGTAAAAATTATGGTTATACAACCCCCTTATGAATAAAAAAAAAATATCTTAGTTTTAATGAAGAAATACGTTCAATAAATAAGAGGGGGAAATCACACCATGCTGGATTTGTACAGTCGATTCTATTGAGAACTAATAAAATTACTATTACGAATTAAAACTGATGCTTTTTGTTTCCATTAACATATTAATTAACAACGGTTAAGTTCGCTGCCTGACTAACTTAATTTAGTTTGAATTTTAACGATATTGCATTGGTTTTAATTAGTAATAGCAGAAGCCACTGCATTTAAGGCTGAAAATGATTTGTATATAGCCTAATGTTATATATTTTATGCGTGTCTATGTCAAATACTACCATTTTAAACTGTAACAAAAAGAATTTTTCTAAAAACTCTGAATCTATAGTTTTGACTAATAAAATTGTAACCATTCTTTCGGGAAATTTATTACGAAGTACGAAACGTTCTTATTTTAGATAGAATTTTTCAGTAACCATATAGGTACATGTTTCACATTCGCAATAGATATCCGAGATCCCTAGTTTGTAAAACTACGATGATTATAACCTTTTGTCTCCGAGACTTAAGATCTGTTTGCACTTTGATTAGAGCAGATTATTAGGGCATGCACTTGCTTCGTTTTTTATATGCAATGCACTTTCAAATAATCAAAATGCAAACAGACTTATGCAGACTGAATCCTATTCATCGCGTAATTTCTTAAAATATGTGTAACAATAGTTATAACCCGTTCGCGTTAAGTTTGCCGATGCCAATCGGCCTACAGCACCCCTGAGTCGCCCTCAGTACCGTAACCAACGTCATCGCAATCGCGTGTGATTTTATTGGGCAGCTTGATATTCTTCGATTTCCTCGATATTTGGAGTGACGTCACGTCGTCAGCGGCAAACTTAGCGCGAACAGGTTGTACAGAAGTAGATGTATGTTAAATAGTGGTTAATTCACTTTGTATGTCTACCTCTATCTTATAATAGTTAGAATACGGAGATACGCACAAATAGTCAGTTGTCACAATATATATGTTAACAACACTTGCCTGATCTATACTTGATTCAGTTACTAAATGAAATGATGTAAAGGAAATGTTGTATAAATTCATTTTTTATTTTTATTTTAATTAAAGTTTATTGATAAAAATGTTTGTTTTGTTAGTATATACCTCGTATACACCTGCCGAGTAAGCATTTTATATTGACGGAGTGTCATGCAAAATGAGCTTAATTTGGACCAATTCTCAAAAAAAATATCAAAAGTCATATAGTCATTAGGCTGACAATCAGAATTTCGTTAAAATTACATAAGACAGGGGGGCTGTCTTATGTAATTTTAACGAAAATCCCCCCCCAAAACGTCCGCCCTTCACTACTTCCTAGTGCTTTCGCTGGGAAGTAGTGGCGCAACTAACTCCCTAACAGCACAGCTGTAGGCAGCGAGGCACTGAGGGGTCTTGATTTGTAAAAATAATCACACCCATCCACGGACCAACCGTGGCAAGCGTAGCTTAACCTGATCGATCGACCCGCGCGGCTGTTATTACTTAGCCACAAGCCCCTATACAATAATAAGTATGCAAAGTAATTGACATTACGAGACAGAACATTAAATTAAATTATTTGCCACATGTCACCTAGCCAAGCCATTATACCACCAAGTACGATGAAAAATTAATTTTTAATGATATTGCTTAATAATTGCGATTTACATAATCCTAATTCAAATCCTTTAAATAATTTTTGACATACTCTAGGAGAGGAGTATTAAACCTGTACCTCTATTTCACTTTTTCTGGGCTTCATCACAATCAGGCAAAAATTGAAGCGGGTTCTTTTATTGATAGACTGTTAAAAACAAAACAATTTTTTTTCTAAAAACCTGACTGCAACTAAAAAGTTCAAAACAAGCTCACTTTTCAAGCAGTTTGTAGCAGTTATTTTAGTTCAATCTCAGATTTTAAAAAAGACAACTGCAGTAGCGTTTATTGGTTTCTTCAATTTTTATTTTCAACCTATTAGTATGTTATATTTTTGAAATCATCTCAAGCCCGTATTTTTACCCCCAACTGGTGATTGTACAATTTTCTTTCAAGCTATACAACTTATTGACGTCTAAAATCCGCAATTTTGATTTTATAAAAACCTAGCCTACAACCATGGCGCGACCCAAAGACATCGTTAGACACTTCATCATGTAAGTAATAAAATCCATCCAGAGGATAGGATACCTCGAGAATATAAAGAATCCCACAAACAAAAATACACGTGAAATCATTACCCTGTCTTTTCTGTTACGCAGTCGGGTAAAAAAAAATATTTACACACAAGATCACTGACTGTACACTTCACAATACTGTTATCAACGTGATCACTCAACATCTCCGTCACTGTGTTCCGAACAGTCTTCGGGTAGGAAAGTGTCGTCGTTGTTATAATCTCGTCTGGTCGGCCGGAACCGCCTGTTACGACGGCGAGTAGGCTCTGCTGGACGGGTGCCCACCTGAATGGATAAATTAATATAATTATAGTACTAGGTACAGCCCGACTCCAACTTTATGGCGGCTCGGAATATGAGGCGAGTCGCTGCGCAGTAACAAATTCACCTGTCAGTGTGGGTGAGGGGGTGAGGTACTGCACAGCGAGTATCGCACTTCAAAGTCGCCATAATAATGTAAAATAATGCTGTAATTTTGATCGTTAAAGTTCTTTCGATTATTACTTTTTTTTTGTTAGCCTTATCTCGCACTCCTGGGCATAGGCCTCTCCTCTCCCCATTCCATACACTTCTGTCGATGTTGTACTTTTTCCCGCCATTTCATTCGCCATATTATTTACTTAGCATTATAATTTATATTCAAACGCAAGAAGAAAGTATGCTGATCAAGCCAAGACCGCTAGTCAAGTTTGCCTCTCAAGCATCGTCGACGATGACATTTCAACGGACCGCTCTGCTTGTGTAGAACTTTTTAACTATTTTAAAAAGGCGATCAAAAAAAGCCGAAAGCTTCTAGAGTGGCGACCGCGTGCCGGAAGACGTGGAAGGTCGCAGGAATCCGCTAGATTCTAGAAGCACAGAACCGGTCGAAGTGGCGGTGCTTGGGGAAGGCCTGTTTCCAGCAGTGGACGTCCTTCGGCTGAAAAGACGATGATGATCAAAAAGAATTAGGTATACAAAATAACTACCTGTTCTACAAGTTTGTAAGGTCCAGCGCCATCAATGAAAGTCTCTCTGAAGGCTTTGTGCAACGGTTTCTTTTTCAATAACACGCACTGTTCTCTAAGTACATCCGCCGCGCCCTCAGGAAGATCTAAAAACATTTAAAAAAACAGTCAGTCTATGGTATTCTCAATAATTATTAAAAAAAAAAAAACCTAGACTGACTTTAAGAAAACAGAAAAATTATAAAGACGTGATTGATACAGAAATTCATGCAGACTTTAATCTAACTCTCTATGAACAGTATATTCTGGCTAATATATCATGAATACTTCTACGTTACAATGCCAAAAAACCATAAGACCATAAACAGAGAGAATGGGAGATATTTTGCCCAACATTGGGACAGTATAGGTATCAATATGTTGTGCACATATCTCTATGTTCTCAACTTTTCTTACCAATTTCTTTGAAAGAAAACTGTTTAGGCCTTATGTCATAGACCCGATAGTCCAACATGAGCACCATGTCAAATGGCTCTCCATCCTCGTCCATGTCGCTCTGAGCCACAAATGACACCTCCATGTGAGAACCATCAAGAATCTTGAAAAGTTGAGCTTCTATGTTCAACATTTTCTGTGAACAATAATTATCTTGTTAGTCTATGATAAAGGCAAGCTGTAGCTGATGCCCATCCTACTAATATTATAAACGCGAATCTTTGTGAGGATGGATGGATGGATGTTTGTTACTCTTTCACGCAAAAACTCCTGCACGGATTTGGATGAAATTTGGCACCCATGTAGTTTATAACCAGGATTAACACATAGGATACTTTTTGTCCCGATATTCCCACGGGATCGAAACTTATGCAGGCTGGGATAAAACGAATACGACCGAGATTCAGAGTTGGATAAGCGATACAAGCGAATACATCGAAAGCGATCTTCAAGTGCGACTTAAGTGCAATTGTGTTTTATAATTACTGTGTTTGAGTTGTTATTAGTGTTGTTTAATTAAAGTGTAATTTTTGGTAATTTTAATCGGCAGTTTTAATTATCACGAACCCCGAAGCTCGTAACAATATTATTGTCACAACAGTGTCCAACTCCCAGTAAGTGTTAAATCCTATATTACTTATAAATGTTAACTTACTTTCAAGGCTTCAAACTGTTCAAGTCTATTGTAATATGCCACAAGAGCTTTCCGGATAGCCCCTAGACATTCTGGCAGCATAATGTTGTCAAAATCCTCCATCACTGCATCCAGGTTGAATCCCAATGGGAGTGATGATTTGGACACTTCATTTACACCTGCAATGATAATGACAAAGATGACTTTATAGACTGCCTGCCTGCCTGCTTTTGCTGATTGCCTACTGTTGACTTCACAGATGGCTATACATTAAGATTATCTGTTAACAATGCTTAGCTTTTAGAATTATCTTATTGGCTGGCAAGAAAGCAATAAGAAACTGCAATTGCAATAGCACCCGCCAATATTGAAGAAACAGAAAACCCATATAAAGTTCCAAAGTTATTATGTTCATTAAAAAAAGGCAAGCTTTCTTCTTTCTTTTCCTTGATATTGGTTCTTGATGAGCATAGCGCTCTTGACATTCACGTAAGTATAGCCATTTGTTGAGGCTATTGTAATGCAGCCATGTCGGGTCATAGATCAAGACACCTTAAAACATATATTATAAACTTAACACACACCATTTTTGAGCTCAATCCTGAGCCCATGTTTGATCTCAAGCTCAGTAGGATGCTGCATGTGGTAGACGATGCAGCAGTGATCGTCCAACACATACGATTGCACCTCAATGCCTGACAGCACTGACATCAGCTCTAAATCCTTCTTCATGCTGCCCACAGCATTTTTTAATACTATTTTCTGAAATTGTAACATTTTTATATGATAGCCTACTTTACTTAAAATATTTTTTTTCATTTACAGGATTGAATTGTTATAGAGTTGAATGGTGGAATACAGCCCACTTCCTCTCACAGAGAGGAGGCCTGTGTTCCAGCACTGGTAACATTATAGACTGATTACGCAATCATTCAAAAGTTGCCAGTTCAAAAGTATAGGTTCCTTTGAGAAGAATGGGCAAGAAACTCCATGGGAACTATTTTAAATCAAAACATATTATTACAAAATCTAGTCCTGTCCCAATAATGTTTTGGTTAGTTTACTAATCGATTTTTAAACACAACTAATAATCCTCCAGATCGTATTTCAGCCATGGCAGCCAATTTCAATAGAAACTTTTGGCATGGAAGATATTGCTATAGTACACAAGTGCATTCTCTCTTCCCTCAATCTCCGATAATAGTTATTCTCGTACTCATATAGTTGGTCTCGTGAAAGGCACTATTCCTATGAATAGTAACAAAAAGAATCATTTGCAAATATGGGTCACAATATGTAAGTAGATGTTATACATTCATGTAACACACTAACAATATTATATCACAATCTTGGTATCACCATATTTTGCAACATACTCTTGTTACCATATTTTGACATAATAGATATTTTTATTTTTGGCATACAAAATATAATTAAACAAACCTTTTTGAAGTCAGCAAAACACAAAAACAGATCAAATTAAAACACAAGGGTTACACAGAAACTTAATCAAAGAAAATAAAGGTTACCTCTGGTCTAACAAACGATTCTGCCCTTTTCTTTAGTGGCGAAGCCTTGTGCCGGTAACTGTTTCTTTGCAACTGAAACATCTCAACTTGCTTCTCTTTGAGCTGCAGCTCCAGCCGCTGTATCTCTTCTTGTAGCTCATCACAGTCTTCTGGTAGCTTTGTCGCTAAAATTTATGATTTGAATTTAGCAATTTAGTACCTACCAAAAGTTTCAAAGTTAAGTATAAACTTCCCATATTTTTAAGTCACCCATGGTGTAACTTCTTTAGTAAGATTATATTTCTTTCTAGAGAGCTAACTAACCAGTTACTGTACTTTTAATATGTTAAGTATTCGTAAATAATGAGAAAAGCAGATATTTGTTAAACATTATGCACTGAATACAATCATTTAAAATAATGAAAACATAACCAACATTACCTCCTCTCCTAAAGAGCTTTGTGATTTTTAACTGCTTAGTATTCGACATTGTTTTATTCGTTATTTGGTGAAAATATCGTTGATTCTTCTGGTTGTAAAACAACTTGAACTATTGAATAAAAATAACAACAAATAAACACTACACAACAACAACGGAAGAAATTTCAAACTTTTTGACAGTTTGTTTCTGTAAGTTGGTACAGTGACTGAATGAATGAACAACAAAAACCATGTTTGGATTCATAGCGGATATTTTAGGGGGACTTTAGACGATCAACTTTTCATCAGTTTAATTTTTTTAACTTTTCATCAGTAAAATTCCAAAATATCATACATTTTGAGTCGTATCAATCAGATTTATTGATTAAATGGTTAATTATTGTACAGACGCCAGCAGGTCAAGCTACCCGAAACCAACTTTTTCCCAATCAACCTTGAACGTATTAACGTTCAGGGTTGATTGGGAAAAAAATACGGTAGTAGTGTATAGATTTTCAACTTTATCGCTAAAGCATTAGCTTTAGCGATAAAGTTGAAAATCTATTAGAGAAATTTGACAGATTGTAGTAGCTTGGTGTGCTAGCGTCTGTACATCACATCACTGTCTACGACGGCCATTAGGCCTGCAATGTTATCCCATTTCTTGTTGAGCCAAATGACATTGAAATAAACAAAGGTGCAACAAAAGTAAATAAATCCAAACCATTATTTCACACGATTTTTTTTTTCAATAAATCAAATAAGTACAAATTGTTTTTTAAAATAATTTATACATAAATCAATCATTTAAAAATAAACTAGCGGACCCGGCAGACGCCGTCCTGCCCGGAAAAGCAGCGCCACCTACCGGGTCCAATTGTGTTTTCAAAAGATCCAGGAACCCATTGAAATATACACATAAAATTGCATCCAAATCGGTCCGGCCGTTTATGAGGAGTTAGGTGACAAACACACGTACAAAAGAAACGTCACTTGCACATCATAAAACGTCAAGTTCTATTTTTGCAACAAGACCAATGTGACAATTAGATAGTTCCAACCTTAGTGAAGTTTCAATACTACTGGGAGTTTCTGCCAAAACTGATAAAGTAATTACGAGATGGCAACCTCGTAATACATAATCAGGCAGTATGATAAAAATGTGTCTTAAAAACACTCCATCTGTAAGTTAACTAGTATTTTTTTCTTGATAATACTCCCAAGGTACAGACGCCAGCACATCAAGCTACTACAATTTGTCAAATGTCTTTAATAGATTTACAACTTTATCGCTACAGCATTAACGTTCAAGGTTGATTGGGAAAATTTGACAGTTTCGGGTAGCTTGACCTGCTGGCGTCTGTACATTAATTGTTACAAAATATACGCCCAATTATTGAGCAAATATGAAAGATTATGTTAGACATAATTCATAAGAACTCAATTATTTACAATCTAGTTAATCCAATAGATTTCAAGTGTTCTTGGGTTACACGCCCTTCGTTCCATTTTACTAGCAGTCTGAAACAACAACAAAAAAGCGTATTTTATAATACAAAAATGTTTACTGTTTATACTTGTTTCACAAACCAACCAAAGGTTAGTGATTTCTTAACCTTTTTCCTATGGACTTACTAACTGCAGGACATTTTGCATTACACTTGATGTACGTACACTTCCCGGGAGGGGGGTAGGCTTCAACAAGTACCCATAACTTAACGTGACATAAGTGAATTAACTTTTTACATTTATTGAAAATATTAATATTAAGGTTCTTACTTCTCCTCATTATGTTTGACGGACCACAGAGCAGGCATGTGGCGAGGATCCATAGAGTTCAGAAAATGTTCGCGCCATAACTCCTCAAGGCGAAGCAGACCGCCGTGCTTGAAAAAATACTCCACAACTTTCACGCCGTGAGACTCGTATTCTGAATTCTTGAACCTGGAATGGACGGTTTTGTCGTAAAGCTAAAGTGATGATAAATATCTCATGAGGTTACAAATACATATGATTCATATTTCAAAAAGCTAGGGTAATGGGAATTTCTCAATAAAGCTAGAAAGACGATATTTTAATACTTACACTAATTTAGTACGAGTAACTTTTTTCAGCAGCTCCTCCGTAACCTCATCTTGGTCTGGGAAGTTCTGCAGTAACATGTCTTCCAGCTCCTTTCGTCTCGCTTCAGGAAGTTTGTGAGACTGGTAGAGAAGAGCTCGAGCAACCATCTTCATTTTTCTGTTTAGGGAAGTTATTTATTGAGAGAGATTGAATTAGGTATTTATTGAATTATTTTTAAAGGCATTGAAAAAGGGTATGAGGAAGGAAGTAAGTAATTATGACTAAGTAGAAACTCGGAATTATTTTTATTTGACAATTATTGATTTTTAATAGAAGGGGTTACTTTTCGGCGCGTAAGTGTTCCACGCGCGCCTCGAAGAGAGAGCCAGCATAATTTGAGGGGCCCCTTAGGGCCGAAGCCTGCCGGGTCAGCGGGATTGTCCGAAAGGGTTACCGCTACCCCGGAACATAAAGGGCGAAGAAAGGAACATGGGTGGGTTTTAGTCAGTAAGAGTCTGACACTCCCTTCCGCTCCACCCAGAGCGGGAGGGGTCATTCGGTGATTTCCCACCAGAAAAAAAAAAAGGGGTTACTTTTTAAATGCTGGAATACTTATACTTCTATAGTAAATTACTAGTTATATACATTCATATTATGAAATTCTTACTACAATCAATTGCAAATATACACATAAATAAAATAGTGTTGTATGACACTAAAGACAATGTACTCACTTGCCAACGGCTACATTAGATTTCTTGCCGCGCTGGTTGAACGCGAGCGGCGCGTCGCACATGTCCGCTAGTCGCTCGCGCATGGCGTAGTCGCGCATGTTGCTCACTTGGTGACACTCAGCGCACAGCAGCACCACATCATGTGAAGCGTGCTCCTTCATGATATCTGTAATTATGCCGTTGTGATATAGAACTAAGACACAATGACGAAGATATTGTTTTTCACACCTAAGTTTTGTTGAATGGCAATATTAAACTTCTGTACTGAAAAGTCAGCACAACACAAGTACACTTTTTTTTAATCACAATCCAAAGGATTTTCAACCGAATTTGCTAATCTATTAATTCATATGTTTGATTAAAATCGTCTGCTCAACAACGTAAATGCCGCAATGAATGCTGTCCAACTGCCATAATGAAAGGCATTACCCCTGTAAGTGTGTTACGCAATTACCCCGCTGAATACTAATCTTACCTGGAAATATTTTCCTATATTCTCTAGGCACGACATTCTTTCGGATATAAGAGTTGGTGCTACCGCACACGACGCACTTATTCTCCTTCTCCAGTTGATAGTAGCGTCCCACGTCGCCGACCGCCCGACCGGCGGGCTCGAAACGAAGTCGCACGGTGAAAGGATCTTCGTTTACAACGTCTGCTAGTTCTTTATTCACAAACCTATGGGATTAAGACCACTAATTACTACGACCTTTACACAGGCGTCTACCTATCGTCATGACATTTAGGGCCAGGTTCACAGATGGGACTTTGACATAGGCGGATCTCACACTACCGCGCGCCACGCTTCGGTGCACGGGACACGGCCCGCGTGATTTCTAGATGCTAATTCAATAAAAACGCGGTTCCACTCACGGCATTTGGCTCCCTTTCCCGCGCCCCGTCGCATGGCGCGTTCTAGTGTGTGATCTTCCTTACGAATTTCTTTATTTTTAGAAACGCTAACTTTACTTAGCGAAGCATAGACTAGGAGCGGTCTGTGAATTTCGCCCATAGTGTGTATGGAGAAAGGCCACGTTTTCCGGTACAGCCAGACGTAAGAATTTTCTAGTGGAAAACAATGTCTTATACTACTTACACAAGTATATCTTACCACAAGGCCTTCTTATTGTCGCATCTACACAGTAGTTCACCATCAGGCGCTTCTAAGTAGCCGTTGTTGTACAGAGGCTTGCCACGCATCCCGAGCTTATAACCCTTTGTTGGTACCAACGCCGGTTCCTTGGTCCTCCCATCTTTTTCTTTGGCACTATTAAAATATATATATATTACTACTGAGGAATAGATTTCTATATAACTGCTGTAAGACCTTTTTTTTTTTTTTTCCGGATGGGAAATCATCAAATGACCCCTCCCGCTCTGGGTGGAGCGGAAGGGAGCGTCAGACTCTTACTGTCTAAAACCCACCCATGTTCCTTCCTTCGCCCTTTATGTTCCAGGGTAGCGGTAACCCTTTCGGACAATCCCGCTGACCCGGCAGGCTTCGGGGTTTTATATATATATTACTACTGAGGAATAGATTTCTATATAACTGCTGTAAGACCTGCAATGCCTCTTTTTGAAATCTACGTAATTATTACAACGATTATTTCGTGGTGCGCGCTTAGCCTAAGTCAAAGTTTTTTGTTTTTGTTTTGGCGCAGACATATTTTTGACCTTTGCACAGGCACATGACGTGGTGGAAAAGATAAAGTTAAATTGAGTGATATATTTTCTACATTTCTTTATCCATTTGCCTTTCACTTTAAACCCGAAATCGATGAATTGCAAAATGAGTAGGTAAACATTAATTGCAAAATTTGGTCTGCTTACAACTGTTTAAAAAAACACCTGTTTTCTCTGAAGGCACAGGTGTGTTTATTGCACGTTTCTAAAGCTGTTAATAATTTATGGTCGTTCTTCAAAAAACAATCTAGTTGGAAAGAGTCCGAATAAAATGCACAGGTAAATAATTTACAGCCATTCTGTAGTAAATACTCTTGACGGTCAAACAGACAGAATAAAAACTCACCCATCCTTCAATTTGAGGTGTTTTATTTTATATTGCACATCAGCAAACTTCGAGCAATACTCGTCCAAATGCGACCACACGCTAGGAACGTTAGTGCCAAAGAGCCAAGATGACACTGTTTGTTTTCGTCCAAGCTGTTCCAATAATATAGCGAAGATTCTTATAGCTACGTGTGCGTCTATCGCCGCGTATTGCACTTGTTTCTCTGATAATTCCTTAGCTTCCCAATCACTGCATCGAATCTGGTGAAAAAATGCATATTTGTTTGTGTTTTCTGCTATAACCTGGTGGTGTCTTTAAGTCGAGAGTTAGAGGTTACTTCTGGCCGCGGCCTAACCAGAAGCGACCGTCCCGCTCTTTTATATGAGTATGACGCGATCAATCAAGTCGCATTTGTACGTTATTCATAACTCACACAAACGATCGCGTGCTTGCGCGACCATCGCTTTTGGTTAGGACGCGGGTTATAGACAAGCGTGCTCCATTGTCGACCACATCATTGCTGATCAATGGTCAAACGGAAGCCTACCAATTATAATAGAAAATAATAATGTCATAGCTGAAGCCAGAATAGAATAGAAACATCCTTGAATTATTTATAGATTTTGCATGTAGTTTATTTATTGTTTGTCAGCTATCTTATCTTTAATTCTTCATAAAATGAGTGAACAACAAAGCTGTTTTAATCTTTATTGCTGTTGGTGCTTGAAGTAGGCTTATCTTAACCTTGTCTAGTGATTGCTTCACATCATTTTAAATTGCACCTGGTAATCGTAAATGAGTAAATATTGATGATGCCTGATAAATATTTTCTTACATCTTACCCTCCAACTTTTGTCCAGAACAATATTTAGCAGTGTAGAAGACAGTGTGGCTAAGCCACCGGCCTTAATGCCGTTCAGTTCAGCCAAGTATCTAATGTCTAGTGTAGACTTTAACATCACTGAGTAATCGTGGTTCAAATAATTCCCATCGTTTGCTGCTGCTACGCCCACTTTGTAGATTGTTTCATTCTCTAACAGGTCCTGAAATATAAAAATGTCTATATGGAAAAAAAAAAATGTCTTTACACAGTGTGGATCGTGTAAAGACATTTTTTTTTTTCAATTTTACCTGCTAGGATTTAATGTATAGTTGAAGCATTAAAAAGACGTGATATCTTCCATCCTATACTTACTTTTAAAGATGCAGGCACTGCTTTTATCGTACTTAGTCTGAATAGACCGCAGTACCCGTCATATGAAGATAGCTGAACTAGGGCTACTGGCTGCCTCTTTCCATTCTCGGTCACCCATTCGCAGTCAAATCCTAAAGCTCTGTGATTCTGACATCGCCTGAAAAACAATGCAATTTTTGTTTGGTTTGGTAATGTATGAATATCACAAAATTGTGTTCTACAGAACTCTCTCAATTAATTAATATTTTTATCGTATTCATTATAATGTAAATAAACTGTAATTTTATTTGCATAAATAAGAAGTTAAGAAACTTTATATCTTCTTTATAATAAGAAATATTTACAAAACTTAGTTAAAAATTTATAGGTACGGTACTTATGATATTAAATAAAGAATTACCTCGTCAACTCTCCAACAACTTGGTCACAAGACTCTTCAGTGGTGACAATGTTGATAGTCAAGTAATCAAATAAAACATCAGCATTTCGGCGTCCTTGCGTCAGTTTATAAATTACGTATGAAACTGTACATCCCACAGCCAAAGCAGCTGAAGCTGCGCACAAATCATATGTTGTTGGAGCTTGCATTGAACCTTTTTGAAAATTCACTAAGTACAAGTTATCTACACACAGCCTTAACAATGTTTATTTATGACTGAAACGTAAACGAATTGTGTGTTTATTATATAGATATATCTGTGCAGTTACAGATTATTTGATATGATTTGTGTTTCAATGATTGGTTATTACTTCGAATTCATAATATTGCACCATTTCACCGAGATTGCACCAGCAAGAGCGGGTATTTAGTCCACAGTCTGTCAGTGTCACTGTTAATGTCAAGTTGTCAACTTGACTTTCCGAGCTCTCAATGAATGGCATATACGAATGGTCAGTGTCACTGTCATCTGTCATCCCTTATCTCACTTACGATTATTTGTGCTCTTTATTTCTTTATTGTCACACAAAAATATGATTTTTTATGCTGTTAAAACAACTTTATTGAAAACAAATAAACAGCAGGTGCACAAGTCATGCCTAAGTGTAAACAAGTTTTTGACAGTTTGTATCACTATGTTGGTAACGTTGATTTATTGATTGAATGACAAAAAATAACATTCGGATATTTTAGCAATGTAGTGGTAGGGGAGCCCAGTGTTTTTCAGCACTCATCTATCAAGTTTTCGTGCTGAATATATGCTTGCTGATAAATCATGGGCTCCCCCGCTATAGGTATTGAGCTACTGATAAAATTAAAAATGGCTTACATTGACTAATGATGGCCCTTAGATAGATAGATAGAATACTCTTTATTGTACGGACGCCAGCACATCAAGTTACTACAATCTGTCAAATTTCTTTAATAGATTTTCAACTTTATCATTAAAGCATTAAGGTTCAAGGTTGATTGGGAAAATTTGACAGTTTCGGGTAGCTTGACCTGCTGGCGTCTGTACACCATACATATTATAAAACATAAATATACAAAAATTTTGGCCCTTGTTGCCACACTTTCAGATATTGAATGTTAAAAATCAATCTGCCTAGTCTTTTCCCAACTACGTTGGGGTCGGCTTCCAGTCTCACCGGATGCAGCTGAATACCAGTATTTTACATGGAGCGATTGCCTATCTGGCCTCCACAACCCAGATACTGGGTAACACGATACCCCTTTTTTTCTCCGTTCTGGGTGGAGCGGAAGGGAGTGTCAGACTCTTACTGACTAAAACCCACCCATGTTCCTTCCTTTGCCCTTTATGTTCCGGGCCCCTCAAATTATGCTGACAACTCTTTGAGGCGCGCGTGAAACACTTACGCGCTGTCCGGCACAGGCCTGGTCCTGATCGGGCGGTGAGCTACCCATTGCTCTCCGCCCGCAGGCCCGCGCCTACGGTGGCCGGGAGTCGTCACGCGGCTCCCGACACCCGGAGCGTCTCCCGCGGCGGCTGGGACGGGAGGCTCTCTCCCTCATCCGTCCCGCCAACACTTTGACGACCCGGAACGACTAGATTTCATATATAACCATATGAGGTAGAAATAAACTAAGGACCAGAACTGCATTCGAAATAAAACAATCATAAAATATGTATACTTTACCATTTTATATTTATTTAGTCGCTAAGTTTTCCTTCTTAGGTTTACCATTTTATTTAAATTTAAAACCACAAATGTCTTTTATTTTATTCACATAATTATAAACTCGGAACATTGTCCCTTTGAGCGGTGGGAAGGATTACAAATTGTATAAGTATAAATTGTAGGTATATACGTAATTAATAGTTAGGAAAAATATTTCGGCTGTACACTGCCTCATATTTTCAATAAATACATAAGTTTATAAGAAATACATTGTTAAACCTCCCTTTGTAGTTGATAAATGTACATAATAAATTGATTATGACCGTACGTATACCTAATAACGATATGTTAATTATCAATATAAAATATCTTGTCAACATCGAGTCAGGGTCTGGGGCATTACTACTACTTTATTATTACTACAATAAGATCGAAATAATTTCTAATCATTTCACCATACGAAAATTTGCACCCAATTTATTGGGCTACAATAGAAAAATGGCCTTACGTAAAATCGAACCATTATTTTAAGCCTTATTCCAACCAAACGAAGTCCTTTTAGGTTTCCTATGATTATATTTATCTTTGGGTTTTTACTTTTATCTTATCCTACTTAAAAAGAATCACAGACAAACACATTTATTTTATAATGATGTCAATCCAACGGATTTCAAGTCTTCTTGGGTGATACGCCCTTCCTTCATTTTCACATGTAACCTAAAACAGACAAATAATAGTTAATGATAAGGTCTTACTACTGTGACTTAAAAAAAAAGAGACTTTGGAAGCTTATTGTGAATTAATCTTCGAAATAAAACAAGAGATTCTAAACGGCGAGGCGCCCATAATAAGTTTCTTCTTCACCTTGCCCTTGGCCTATGTTACTGGGGGTTGGCAAAATATTTACTTCTTCCATTCTCCCCAATCAGCCGTCACGTTGTTCTTCCCTTTTTACTCATATCATCCCTCTTACAATCTATCCTTCTTTCCTTTAATCTCTCACTCCATCCATCAACAATTTATAATAAACAAAAAATTCAAATAAAATCCCAAATAAACAAAAAATCCCAATCAATAATCTAAAATAAATAAAATAAGAAAATCGAATCCCATCATATACCAAAAAAATCATAGACAAAATTTCCCTTACCTCTGTTCATTATGGTTGGTGGACCATAGAGCAGGCATGTATCGAGGCTTCATAGAACTCAGAAAATGTTTGCGCCACATCTCTTCAAGGAGAAGCAGACCGCCGTTCTTCAAGTAATAGTTCACTACTTTCTCACCGTGCGATGCGTAATCTGCATTCTCAAATCTGGAAAATATAAAAGGATTGATTTTATGTCCAGGGATTTATTTATTTATTTATTTATTACTACTGGCTTAGATTTTTCATAGGAATTCGGATTATTTTGGATCCCATGTCACATACCTGCCAAAAAACTAGGTAGAAACATTTAATAATACAGATAAATATTTAGGTAGTAAACTAATACCAAGGCTCAGAATATGGGATACGTTATGAAAAAGCTAGGAAGATGGATGAATTATGATTAACTCGGCTAGAAATATGGTGGATATCTTAAAATGCCAAAGTTTCTAGTTTTTTGGAAGACCTGAAGGACATTTACCATCTTTCTAGGTGGTAAATGTCTCATCATAAGGCTAGAAATATGTTGAATATCTCAAAAAGCTACAAAAATGATAGGCAAATGTTTAAAAAAGCTGTAAATATAAATAAAAACTAATACATTAGTATATTATAAAATATAATGTTTCCAGCTTCAACATGCAGCTAAAATACTTACACCACTTGAATCTCGCAAGCTTCCTTCAACAAATCCTCGGTGATCTCATCCTGGTCGGGATAGTGCTGCAACAACAAGTCTTCCAACTCCTTCCGTCTCGATTCGGGCAGTTTGTGAGGCAAATACAGGAGGGCTCGCCCACAAGACCGGATTTTTCTGTTGAAAGAAAATGTTTCTTGTAAATGAATGTACAAACGCATGGTAAACACCTACAAGCAGAACTGGTCCACATTAGATCAAAACAGAGAGGATTGGAAAGGAGAAAGTGAGGCCTTTGCTCTGCAGTGGGACAGCATAGGCTCAAAATAAATAGATAAAGGACTATTGGAGTAATAAAAAGCATGATAAGGTTTTTTTTATAAGTAAATCTCTATCTCGTTAAATGTAGACTTATTACAAGGTCGCTTCTATTCCCGGTTACATGGTCGCTTATTTTCGCTAATTTTCATGGTAGCTTCGTTTGGTGATTAAAAAGTCGCTTCTATTCGCGATTACATGGTCGCTACTTTTTGCGATTGTACAGTCGCTTCTTTTCACAATTATAAAGTCGCTTCTTTTTGCGATTATGTGGTCGCTTTTATTTGCGCTTACAAGGTCGCTTCTGTTGGCGGTTACATGGTGGCTTATTTTCAAGAATTTTCATGGTAGTTTCGTTTGGTGATTACAAATTCGCTTCTTTTCGCGATTACATGGTCGCTACTTTTTGCGATTGTACAGTCGCTTCTGTTCGCGGTTACATGGTCGCTTATTTTCAAGAATTTTCAACTATAAGTAAATCTCTATCTCGTTAAATGTAAACTTATAAAATCACATTATGTTGTACAGAATGATTGTGCTGACCAAACCCTTGACATACCTATTTACTGTTAAACTAGGGTTTCCTACGAAAGCGGTTACGAGTAAGTACGTCATGTTATAACGGCCGTCATAAAAATCTATCATTTTCACCAGTTTTTGACATAAGGTGTCACAAAAGGACATATATATTTGGACAGCCGTCATTGTGTGATCTTATCCACTTTTAGGAAACCAAAGCTTTAGTGGTGGTGTTATAGTGTTCTAAATATACTACAAAATACATGTTAAGTTACTAACTTGCGAGCTGGGTCTTCATATGTCTTCTTGCCTCGCTTCTCGGTAGGTAGTGGAGCGTCACACAGCTCGACTAGCCGCTCGCGCACCGCAAAGTCGTTGATATTGCTCTGTTGGTGACACGTGGCGCACAGCAGGACCACGTCGTGCGAAGAGTGGTCCTTCATGAGCTCTGCAATAGATTAGAGTAAAATGTTATACCACATAACATTTCGCCCGTAATCCCCGAAGGGTTAGCAGAGGTGTACCCATAGTACATCCACATTTAGCCAATTATTTTTAAGTCCCATGTAATAGGCTGCAAAGTAAATTAAAGTTCACAAAGTTCTCCACTTTAGAAACAAAATATTTTATTAATTTATTTCGACTAAGTATACTAACTACTAAGTGTACTAACGAAATGAAGCAAAAGAGTACTAGTAGGGGTCGTAACAGGCGGCTTTCTGTATGTAAGTATGTCATCATCTGCCTAGCCTTTTCCCAACTAGGGGATGTTAGGAAAATGAGGCCCAAGTAGGGGTCGACTACCACTCTAAACAGATGCAGCTGAATACCAGTATTATGCATGGAACGACTGTCTGTGTGACCTCCACAACCCAGTTATTGGGTAGTACGATACCCCTTGGTAAGGATGGTAAGTTGTCAACTTTCGGGCTTCTGACGACACGTAATGAATGTCAAAGATACACGAATGACAGCCGGGACCAACGGCTTAACGTGCTTTCCGAGGCACGGAGAAACCACCGCGGCAAGCGTAGCTTAACCTGATCTACCAGTGCGGCAGTTATTACTTATCCCCGAGCCCTGAGAATTCAAAACCTTCGAGCATTCGAGTATATTAAAAGGCTTAGTGCAAACTTTGCGTAAGTTAGCAATAATTTGGAGCAAGTTGAAATAGCCTACACGACTAACACTTTATACTAATACACTATGCCACGACAAAAGCAAAAATTCTCGAATAGCTCATATAACATAAGAGAAGAACTCAAGAATTAAACTGACCTGGGAAGTTCTTCCTGTACTCTCTAGGCACGATATTCTTGCGGATGTAAGAGTTAGAGTCGCCGCACACGACGCATCTATTCTCCTTCTCCAGTTGGTAATAACGTCCCACGTCGCCGACCGCCCGACCGGCTGGCTCGAATCGGAGGCGGACTGTAATAGGCTCTTCTTTTAGCATGTCTGCTAGTCCTTTGTTTACGAACCTGTAAAGAGGTTTTCATGTTAGAAAACTTGCTTCATTGTGACTTTTTTTTAATGTTTGTTTGTTTCGCTTTCACGCTGAAACGGCTGAACGGATTTGAATGAAATTTAACACATGGGACTGAACATGATCCTGGATCAAAGACCAAATCGCGGACAACAATTATTTATTTATTTACTTAAATCTTACTTACAACTACCATTACAGATCAGCGATCCAATGCGATAGAGAGGCCTTACATGCTAATCCTTAATCTACATCCTATAAAATTACATACTATATCCTAAATCTTAACCTACATCTAAATAACTTATTATATATAATATAACTTTTGCGAATTCACTCAAGTTGCACCACAATACATGAACTCTCTCGTGAACCTCGTTAGTTCTTCATAAACGTAAAACTTCACAACACGGAAGTGCAATGAAGAATGAAGCTACAATAGATTGTACCCACAGTGTCCACAGTGAAAATACTTAAAATGACCGGTCGCCCATGCATTTGCCACGAAAAATAAAATTAGCTGTTCCATACATTTATTTTGACAGCACAGGTATTGCACTTTTGTAGGAAACTACTGTTCTTTTTAATAACCGACTAAAAATATCTTCGCAGGGCGGTTCAGAATCATGTACTGAATTCATGATAGTTAATGTTCCTGCCACCCTGTATGGATTAGTATATATTGCAGATGCCCATACTTGACCACCAAAACCAAAGTTAGGTACCAGGTGGTGGCCTGTTAATTTATTTATTTAATACTTTAAGCACACAAATGTCTGCCAGGGCCGCGGGTTGTTCGAAAGAGATACCGTGGTCCCTGGCATAGGCAACTAAAGGAACACGGGTGGGTTTTAGTCAGTAAAAGTCTGACACGCCCTCCTGCTCCGCCCAGAGCGGGAGAAGTCATATGATGATTTCCCACCCAGAAAAAAAAAAAGCACACAAATGTACAGAGGCGGACTTAATGCCATAGGCATTTTCTACCAGTCAACCTTTGGGTGATGCAGAGACAAACAGTGGTAGGTGCAACTGTGTAAAATTTAGGAATGAATACCTCCTTCCCTTTTGTTTTGTGTGCCTGTTTGTCACACAAAAACAAAAAGGTTGTAAAAATAAATGTATCTCACCACATAGCCTTCTTTTTGTCGCAGGTACACAGTAGTTCACCATCAGGGGCTAGTAGGAAGCCGTTGTTGTACAGAGGTTTGAGGCGCATTGAGGTCGGGTACCTCTTAGCCGATGGTCCCAAGGTTTCCTTGACACGACTATTTTTTTTTTCTTTAGCACTGTGAAAAATACTATTATTAGGAAAACGTTTGTAGAAAACTCAACTTCGCATGACGATATATCAAGTTACACTTTCCAGTACAAGCTGACTTCTCATTGTACAGACGCCAGCAGGTCAAGCTACCCGAAACTGTCAAATTTTCCCAATCAACCTTGAACCTTAATGCTTTAGCGATAAAGTTGAAAATCTATTACAGAAATTTGACAGATTGTAGTAACTTGATGTGCTGGCGTCCGTACGAAAAGCTAAAACTGGAAATGTATACCTAGCTTGATGTGTCGTCGTGTGTACCTAACTATTTAATAAATCTATATTATACCAAAATACATAGAATACCTATAAGTGTATGTTGCAGGATAATTGAATGTTTGCCAAAATCCTAGGATTTTTGCAGAAGACGGAGATCTGGCAAACTAAGAAAGATTTGTTTTAATAATACGACCTAAAACCAGATTTTTTACTTGAATGTTAATTGGCTAATCAATTTATAACATCTGGTCAGTCAGAACATGGTTTCAACGTTACATCTAACTTCAATTAAATAATAAATTATGATTTGCATGCCCATGTGATGGTAGAACATGGAAGATTCAAATAAAACACTTATGTATTAAATACCTATTTTTGCAAATCAATAAATGATTTGATTTGATTCAAAGGCCTCAGCGCAGAATAAATAGGCCTCAGTAGCCTGGTCATTAAATTAAATTCCAAAAATGAACGGATGCTCCGATTGGTTAATAGCTACAGGAGCTGTTAACCAATCAGCGCATCCGCCAGTACATAACGTTCATATCAGCCAATCAGAATTCATACTCATCGTGTCCCGCCGCTTCACAAGCACGTGTAGTTGTGTTGTGTAAATAAACAATAAGGAAATGATAAGATTAAAACGGTTATCATTTCTATAGATAATATCGAACTTTATGTGAGTCATGATTGCCGAGATTCGTAAAGGAAGTAAAAAATATCGCTGACTGCTGCGTGTGTTCCCACTGCTGGGACACAGCGGGGTAATTGCGTAACACACTAGCAGTAGCAATGGCGATCATGTTGACTGTTTACCAAAATTAATTGCGTTATTTACGTTGTTGAACTGACAATTTTTTCGAACATATGAATCAATGAATTAGAAAAATGATTCTGATTGTGATTCATAGTGTGATACGCAAATAAGATGTGACTCAGAAGTGGTGTCGGCCGAATGTTCGGCCGTTTCCTGCTACGAACTTACTATTTGGTTCGGTCGGTTCCGATCCTACACTCCTACACTCTTTCGAATATTGACTATTGTCCCGCCCCAACTGAGCCGATCCGAAACTTTTTCGCATTTTTCAATAACATTCGGTTCAGCCATGTGTCGGTCCGATTCGATCATTCGCACTTTGCACTTTGAATTTCGTAGTAGACCCCCAGGCCTCCTCTCGGTATCATCAGGTAATTAAAAGGTTCCACGCGGGAATTACCCAATAATTATTAAGCCCCTTACAACAAATAGTAGGTAGTTAACAAACTCTGATTCAGTGTTATTTCCTATAACATAATTAATAGTCATAACTGGGTAGGTACTTCACATGTATAGTCACCAAAAGAGATAAGTAACCAGTGTTGGCGGATATAGTTGAAGTTTAGTAACAAACTGATGGTTGTTTTTGAATGAAATTTAATTTTACAAATGAACCGTTTGTTTTCTATTATTTAAATTAATTTTATTCGAAAACAGCCATCGGTCTCTTACTGAACTTCAACTACATATATCTGAAGTACCTGGTTACTTATCACTTGTGGTGACCTTGCTGAAATTCAGTAGAATTGTGAGTGGGCAGAAATGTTTAGACGAAAACGACAGCGTCGTTATTAAAGTGCAACACCAACATGTAGAAATATCGAAAACCGATCCATTTTAAGGCTCAATTGCACCACAATTTAAAATTCACTAAATGTACGAGTATAAACATCCCTCTGTCTCTGCCATCTTTAAACGATTGACAGAAATAGAAAGATGTTTTAAATTCGTTTAGCGTTCAAAGGAGAAACTTAATAATAAATAAACTCACCCATCACTCAGCTTGACAGGCTTGATTTTAAAATTCTTATCAGCATACTTCGAACAGTGTTCGTCTAAATTCGCCCATACGCTGGGACCGTTGGTGCCAAACAACCAAGATAAGACAGATTCTTTCCTTCCAAGCTTTTCTAATAAAAGTACGAAGATTCTAATGGCGACGTGTGCATCGATAGCTGCGTAATTCATTTGTCTCTGTGACAACTCTTCAGCTTCCCAATCACTGCATCGAATCTGGTGAAGAAATTAAGAGTTATATGGATACTACAATCTACATATATTAAGCGCTTGGGTATCAATCAATGTATTGTGACCTGCACACATCTACAACGCCACACTGCAATATTGCCGTAAAGTGTCGCGAAGGAAAACATTCCCGCGCGACACTTTCAGTCACTTCGAGGTGACCCATATTTTTTGCAGGAGACTAATTCCGATTTGAGAATTGCAGAAGATTTCGGGCTTATTGCGTTACTTTGGACTTAACAGAAGTCGAGAAAACTTTAGAAGCAGTAGCGGATTATTTTTAGAATATTATGTCTCAGTTCATTGCGTCAATATTGTAATCTCGTACAACATGAGTCATCAATGCAACAATACTCTTTAGTGTCGTTGGACGCTTATCATTACCATGTTCATACATTTACATATCATTTTAAATTGCAATTGCGAATATTGGAACTCATTTACAAAGACAATTTTAATAACAATTTTAATAATAATATTATGTCTCAGTTCATTGCGTCAATATTGTAATCTCGTACAACATGAGTCATCAATGCAACAATACTCTTTATTGTCGTTGGACGCTTATCATTACCATGTTTATACATTTACATATCATTTTAAATTGCAATTGCGAATATTGGAACTCATTTACAAAGACAATTTTTTTAGCTCTTCTTTGCTAATGTTATTCATTCGAAAGTAATTCTGTCTTATGTTAACTTTCCATGACTAAACCACTGAATGGATTTCGATAAAATTTGGCAAGGAGATAGATGGCATCCTGGGGAAGAACATAACTACACAAGCTACTTTTTGTCCCGGTAGCACGTTCCTGAGGGATAATTTCCGACATCCACGCGGATAGAAGCTAGTAATGAATATTTGTTAATCCTTACCCTCCAACTTTTGTCCAAGACAGCTCCTAGAAGTGCGGAAGACAGTGTAGCCAAGCCTCCGGCCTCAAACCCATTTTGTTTGGCCAGATGTCTAATGTCCAGGGTAGACTTTAACGCCACGCCGTAATCGTGACTCAGGTACTTGCTATCGTCTGCGGCCGCTACGCCCACTTTGTAGATCTTATCATCTTCTAAGAGATCCTGAAATAGTATTTATTTTATAGACAATGGCTCTCACGAGCTTTCCATTAGGGTTGCTTGTGTGTTGTTAATCATAATTTTTGTTTTACCTAAAACAATTTTTTATTGGACAAGTTTTCATTTCTGCCAACCCATTTCTCATTGCTATTTAGTTTTATGCAAAAGACGGTCTCTTCGACATTGCCAAGTAGCCGTCATTATTATTTTTACGGCTGACTGAACCCTATTCTGTCTGACATTTGAACGCATTTTTTATCTGCTCTCTCGGTCTCCTACCGAGAAAGTCCGGTGTATCACGGTGAAATACCGTGCTAGCTTTAGTAGTCAGTGAAAATCTGATTGTGCCAGACTTTCTAAAAAGGTGAAACCTTTCCTAGGGCGGTATTCTCGTCGTAAGAAACATTAGAGTAAGTCCCTAAACTTACCTAAAGGTCATTGATTGCACATGGCGTTTTGTCGAAGACGCGTCTTCGGCAAAACGCTTTTAAAAACTTTCACTGCGTCTAGGCGCCGCGAAAGTGGCGAAGTTTTGAGACAACAAGATTTAAAATACTGTCGTGACAGCGACACGTAGAAGAAGAAGCATTATTGCACTGGTGTAACACACAACCACCACTTGTTATTTTTTGTGTTTGTTGTTTGCGTCAGGTTTACAGTAAATAAATGTATTTTCTTTCAGTGTACAATGTTGGCTCTTTGAACAATCACCTTTTAAAACATACCCTGTGAAGATTACGCTGACGCCAGATCTTACCGTAGGAGACTTCTGCCTTACTCTACCGATCAATAAGCTAAATCCGTCGCGCAACTACTTCATGATTGAGCAGCAATCTAACAAGCTTTCACCACAGATTACTTTCACATTCAGTCCAGTCTAATCATCAGGGGTTATTTATAAAAGATGATTAAACGTCAAAAATGTATGGCTGCTTAACTTTAGCCAATGTTTAGGAATAAAGGGGCTAATGAAATAGAGAGCTTTCTTGAATGTCATAGCATCGATGTTGTGCACTTGTGACGTGACAAAAGCGCTGTCATGTCAATGCCCAATTGTTACCAAGGACATGCTTGGACGTTGTCTGTACTTATAGCATTTAGGTATATTGCCTATCTTATCTGATTTGTTTAATATTACTATGCCAGATATAAATAGCTTTCTAGTAAATCTATGTATATTAAGATTTATACTTCATTGATTTCAAATCCATGCGAGTTATGCTTCCAGTACATATGTGACATTACATTTCATGATACTGATGCAACAAAAACAAAATGTTGGAGCACTCTAATGCATTATCCTGTTAGGCGCCATTTACGACAAGCGGTTTTACGCTAAGTTGTTGTATGACGTATTATTTCATTCGCGCGCTTGCTGGGTACTTAGGTAGTATGAGTCGCGCGGTCGGGTTTGTTTCCCGCGTTTTTGCATTGTTAAGCAGAGTCGACCTCGTAATTTCTTTACCACCCAAGTTTGAACGTCAAAAAACGTCAAGTTCTGTCTGCTTTCAGACCAATATGACAGTTAGATTGTTTCAATGGTACGAAGTTTCAATTTACTAACTGGAAGATTTTGTAAAAACTGATGGACTTTATAAAATATGACACAGTTCGAAAGGGGGCTGACTACTGAAGGTTGACTTTACCATGGTATACGTGGGTAGGTTGACTATACGTGCGGTGAAGGGCGGGGTTTTGGGGAACTGTCTTATGTGATTTTGACGTTCGAAAAGTGCTGATTCTCAGCCTACTTTGAATAAATGACTTGATTTGATTTTAGTAGTTTTTTAAAAGTTAGCACATGACATTCAATATCGGTTATTATCGCAAGAGTTTCAAGACACAAATTCATTCATAAGAAAAAATAGGTTTTATGCTATTTATAACAGTTTTTTTATCTCGCACATGTTGGATATCTAGCACGCGACACTGATAACGTTGTTCACAAGGGACAGTGTTTACAATCTAAGCAGCATGTCGAAGCTAATATTATAAAGAGAAAAGATTACATATTTTGTATGTTTGTTTGTTTGTAATCCATTTTTTTTATTTTTTATTAAGGTTTAACATCAATTGTTTACACCAGTACATTAGCAGCTTATCAATTAATTATTGGTTAACACCGCTAGCACAAAAAAACTGGTAAAACCATTCATTATTAAATTACGACAGATTCATAAAAAATACTATGTTTTCACACCAAAATGGCTTAACGGATTTTGATGTAAGGCAAAGGGATCGCTAAAAAGAGGGAAAAAATATTAAAAAATATTTAATTTATTATTACCTAAGTATATGTATAATTAAATATTTTGTTCTTAATTTTTTTTTTTTTTGTTAATTGTTTGCAGTTTGTATGAACAATGTTGAAATATGATGAATTGGAATCATTGCTATAAGCAAGAATTGTTCAACAGCGGAATAAAATGTGATTCATGACATTTAAATAATTGTCTTCGTGTTAAGTTGGTATTAAAAAAGTTAATAATTTTTCTGGTAGATGTAGGGCCTTTTGAGTTACTTCTCATTAAATTACTGGGCTATATGTTATAATTGGCCAAAATATTTTTAAATTTCTTTTTTTTTATGTATTGTTGTAATATAATATAGTAGGTATGGCAAAGATAGGTTGGGCCGACCTCAAATAAATTGGGATAAGGGCAGGAGACCAATAGATTGTGACATAAGCCTTTAGTCTGTCAAACAATTGACCAAACACACCTGCAAATAAGTTTTGGGAGATGTTCTCCCATTACTAATAATATACTTACTTTTAAAGATGCAGGCACTGCTTTCATGGCACTAAGTCTAAACAGACCGCAGTAGCCATCAAAAGAAGATAGCTGCACTAGGGCTACTGGGTGCCTCTTCCCGTCTTCAGTCACCCATTCACAGTCAAATCCTAATGCTCTGTGCTTTTGACATCGCCTAAATAAAAATGTTTTTTTATTACAAGATTAGACTGAATATATTATATTATATTGCTTCCTAAAATAAGGCTTAATTGTATTAGTTTTATTATAATAAAATAAATACAATAGACAGAGTTTTGCCTGAATTAAATGATTAAAATGAAACAACATTATATTTTGGACATTTGGTCAGAGGGTTGTCGGTTATATTCTGGTTTTCTTGAATTCAATGCAGAACACAGCAAACGTAATATATATTTTACATTTCCCATTTCTATTTGATAGATGATAGATAGATGTTTAAGTCGTTTCTTGTAAACAAATAATTATTTGTTAACAATAAATGATAGAGTACCTAACTAAAAAAGTATATTACCTTGTCAACTCGCCAACAACTTGATCGCAAGATTCTTCTGTGGTGACAGTGTTGATAGACAAGTAGTTAAACAAATCTGCAGCATCTTGACGTCCTTTTCTCAGTTTATAAAAAATATATGAAACTGAACATCCTACAGCTAAAGCAGCTGTGGCTACACACAGTTTATTCCTCGTTGAAGCTTGCATTGTAACTTTGTCAAAAATTCTCTTATTCTAACACGATAAACTAATTAAAATAATAACCCTTTTATATCCTTTTTAATTCACTAATACTTTACGTTGCTACACATTTATTCATGACCACCAATGAACAATGTCTGAATGTCTCTCCATGAATGACTGAAGACCGTGTTTTGCTTTTGTTATATAGGTACATATTCGTTGTGTGTTGAGATTGAAATGCTAATTTAATTTGTTACTTTTATTCTTATTAGATTCATATTAGACTAAACAACTATCGAAGTTGGTGATGGCTGATGGCTGGTGGGTATCATAAAGTCATTCATAGAGTAAAGTAATATATCGGGTACGGACGCCAGCATATCAAGTTACTACAATCTGTCAAATTTCTTTAATAGATTTTCAACTTTATCCCTGATTTATTAAGGTTCAAGGTTGATTGGGAAAATTTGACAGTTTCGGGTAGCTTGACCTGCTGGCGTCTGTACATAAAGTACTCTTTGGGCTGGTGGGTTGGTTGCACTTGGGTTTTTGACGTGATTGTCACTAACACCACAGACTACGTAATGAGGGTTTTCGATACTTTTTCTGCCACCAGGCGGCGCTTCGTAGCCGTCAGGTCCAAACAGCTGTCAGATAGCACAGTGTGGCGTAGATACTGAACATAAATTATTGAAATTCTATTGTAATTTGAAGTATTATTGATTTTATTATGGATTACGGCCAGAAAAAGGTCGCCGAACTAAAGATTGAGCTCAAAAACAGGGGCGCAAAAGTCACTGGTACTAAGGAAAAGCTCATTGAAAGGTAGGTATAATGTACAGACGCTACTACCATCTGTCAAATTTCTTTAATAGATTTTCAACTTTATTGTTAAATTGTTAAGGTTCAAGGTTGATTGGGAAAATATAACAGTTTCGGGTAGCTTGATTTGCTGGCGTCTGTACTTGGATTTGTTTACACAATTTGATTTCGTACTTTAACTAACTAAATTGCAGTTATTTGTGTTTTAGTGAGTTGTAGTTGATTAATGAATATTATACATTTCAGGCTAAATGACTATGACAGAAACAACAACTTCAAACCAAATGAAAATAAGAATTCTAACCTCTCAAGTCAAATTCTTTATATGATAGAATGGCCAGAAGAAAAGTTATACAAAAATGTGGATTCAAAAACAGTGTTACCTAATTTTGATATAGTTAATATAAATACGTATTTCCTTGAATTGTATAAAGAGGGCATAGGAATGTCAGATTATTCTGCAGTGCACAGAAGAGGTTATAGTATGCTGCAAAATGACTACCTGCTAGCATTAGTGACTGCAAATACTAGTACACATATATTTTTCAAAGGTCAAGTTCATTCAGAAAATACAAAATCCCTCACTTATTTTGCTTGGGAATGGCTACAAGCCACTGTTTCAATCGGGTTTTATCTCGCGTAGGAAACTTATGCCCTCCTGTTTTATTTGCACACATAGGCACTGCATAACACTGTGGCATTTTAGAAAACAATATTCCTAAAGTACTGATTTTAAGAATAAATAAACCAAAAAATTTAAAGAAAATTTCTATTCGCGTATGTATTTTGTGGCAGTTCATTGGACCTGTCGCTACAGTGCTGCCATCTCACGTAGACCGTTTCAAAAAACCCTCATTGACAGTTTCTGACTTTGTGCTTCGTCCGTTCGTGGCAAAAATGGTGGAAGAAGCCTAATGCTAGGACAAACCTACGAGAAAAACGCAGCCGACACGCAGCGACTTTAAAATTTCACCTTCACTCTATTTTTAAATCGCTATTGATAAATCTATCCATCTGAAAGCGGAAGTGGAATTTTTAAGTCGCCAGAGAGGCAGCCGGCGACTAATGCCAAAGCTAAAGACAAAAGAAAAACATGAAAGTTTTAAAACAATTTATAGTTTTTTTCCACAACTTCCACTAATCTAATCGACAGCCGATGTTTTTTTTTTCAGAAGCGAATAAGAAAAACCATTTTCTCAACTGGTAAGTTACAATTAAATATAGCTATTTCAGGTGGCAATTTTTCTCCATAATCTGTCAAGTGAGCCGTGAGCAGTGATACCAACATAGGGTAATTTACCCTATATTTAGAGTAAAATTAATCCAGCAGGGTAATTTTTAGGGTATGAATTTTCCTAGGGTATTTTTTGGGGTAACAGTCAATAACAGTAAAATAACTGTGAACGGTTTTGTTTCTGAACGCGCCTATTACAGATTCCGTGTCGTTAACGCACCGATTGCTCTTGTGTCCCTCTCTAGTCTCAGCTCACCCTTAATTATTGTGTTGCTGAATGCTGAGTTGTCTATTTTTTTTAATATAATAATAAGAATAAATGATGTATGTAGTTTTTTTATATGTAAAGAAGGAAAAGACACGGATATTTTTTTTAGGGTATTTTTTTTTAATAATACAGATTTTAGGGTAAATTGAGACCAAGCCTAGGGTAAAGAAAATCCTTGACCTGGCAACACTGGCCGTGAGTGTCATAAAAAATATAACTACGATGTTGCGGCGGTTTGTGTAATTTTGTTGTGCATCCATCATATTACTGAATTAAACTATCTTATTACAACAATAATGGCACGGGACAGGAGTCCTGAGCGAAGACGTTCCCGCTCACGAGAACGCCGTGACAAAGACCGTCACGAAGATCGTGAACGTGAGTCTCATCGCGACAAAACAAAACGGCGAGAGCGGTCTCGTAGCCCTAGGAAGGAACGAGAAAGGTCTCGAAGTCCTTCAAGAAAAGACAAAGATCGATCTGGCAGTCCCGCGCGAAAAGATAAAGATAGATCCGGCAGTCCCGCGCGAAAAGATAAAGATAGATCCGGGAGCCCCGCAAGGAAAGAGCGCGAACGTGGTCGCTCTCGCAGCCCTAAGAAACGTGATGGTAAAGAAAAGGAATCCGACAGCAGAAAGAAAAATGATGAAAGAGATAAGTCGAAGAACAAGAAAGATGATGAAAGTAAAACCGAAGAGGAAGAGCCTCAAGACGGAAAACATGATGAATCAAAGCCTGTTAAGAAAGAGCCATTGTCTCTAGAGGAACTACTTGCTAAAAAGAAAGCAGAAGAAGAAGCCCGCAGTAAACCTGTCTTCTTGACTAAAGAACAAAGAGCTGCTCTGGCTTTGGAAAGACGACAAAAACAAGTAGATGCCATTAGAGCCAATGTTGACAGGCCATCTATAACCACAATAGATCTTACAGGACCCTCAAAAAGAGAAGAAGAAATGAAGAAATACAGAGATGAAAGAGAACTGATGAGAGAAAAGGAAAGGGAGAGAAGAGATGAGAGGGAGAGGGAAAGAGAGAGAAAATATGAAGAAAGAAAGGCTATGAATGACCGCCGAGGCGGAGGAGGAGGAGCAGCAGGAGGGGGAGGAGGAGAGGACAAAAAAGAGAAAAATGAAGAAGTCTCCAAAACTAAAGACAAGGAGCGTGAAGAAGAAGCCATCAAGGCTCGCTATCTGGGCATAGTAAAGAAAAAACGCAGAGTAAGAAGATTAAATGACCGTAAATTTGTGTTTGATTGGGATGCATCAGAGGATACTTCTAATGATTACAATGCCTTGTATAAGGAAAGGCACCAAGTTCAGTTCTTTGGTCGAGGCCACATAGCTGGAATTGACATAAAGTCTCAGAAGAAAGATTACTGCAAGTTCTATGGCAATCTGTTAGAGAAACGTAGAACAGAATTAGAAAAGGAACAAGAGAAGTTGCGTCTTAAGAAAGTTAAAAAGAAGGAAGATAAGCAAAAATGGGACGACCGTCACTGGTCTGAAAAGGAACATGATGAGATGACTGAGAGGGATTGGCGAATTTTCAGAGAGGATTATAATATCACCATTAAAGGTGGTAGGATCCCAAATCCAGTCAGAAACTGGAAGGAAGCAGGTTTCCATCCAGACATTATGGAAATTATTAATAAAGTTGGCTACAAGAGTCCTACACCTATTCAGAGGCAGGCTATTCCTATTGGTTTACAAAACAGGGACATCATTGGTGTCGCTGAAACAGGTTCTGGTAAAACATTGGCTTTCCTTATTCCTCTATTGACTTGGATCCAATCTCTCCCGAAAAGCGAACGTTTGGAAGATGCTGATCAAGGACCATATGCCATTATTTTGGCGCCAACTCGTGAATTGGCGCAACAGATTGAAGAAGAGACAAATAAATTTGGAATTCCTTTGGACATTACATCTGTTGTTGTAGTGGGAGGTCTTTCAAGGGAGGAACAGGGTTTCAAACTGAGGTTGGGATGTGAAATAGTCATTGCGACTCCTGGTCGTCTGATCGACGTTTTAGAAAACAGATATTTGGTATTAAATCGTTGTACTTACGTGGTCCTCGACGAAGCTGATCGTATGATTGACATGGGTTTCGAACCCGATGTGCAGAAGATTTTAGAATACATGCCAGTTTCAAACATCAAACCAGATTCGGATGCAGCAGAAGATGCTTCAGTGTTGTTAGCCAATTACAACTCGAAAAAGAAGTTCAGACAAACTGTGATGTTTACGGCGACTATGCCTCCCGCTGTGGAGCGTCTGGCTAGAAGCTATTTACGTAGACCCGCTATAGTATACATCGGATCTGTCGGCAAGCCTGTAGACAGGACAGAACAAATGGTCTACATGATTGGCGAGAACGAGAAACGTAGAAAGCTGACGGAGGTATTGCAGAGAGGAGTCGAACCTCCGATTATCATCTTCGTCAACCAGAAGAAAGGTGCGGACGTTCTTGCTAAAGGTCTGGAGAAGCTTGGCTTCAATGCGTGTACGTTGCACGGTGGTAAAGGGCAAGAGCAGCGAGACTTCGCGCTGGCCAGTCTTAAGAATGGATCGAAAGATATTCTGGTGGCGACAGACGTCGCTGGTCGTGGTATCGATATCAAGGACGTTAGTATGGTCATCAACTACGATATGGCGAAGACTATTGAAGATTACACGCATCGTATTGGTCGTACGGGTCGTGCTGGTAAGACTGGTAAAGCTATGTCGTTTGTTACTAAAGAAGATTCGGGGTTGTTCTACGATCTGAAGCAAGTGTTACTGCAAAGCTCCGTGTCTACTTGTCCGCCAGAGCTGATGAACCACCCAGAAGCCCAGCACAAGCCTGGCACTGTAGTCACCAAGAAAAGGCGGGAAGAAATGATATTTGCATAAGTGTAATTGAATGTAACACTTTCTCTATGTAAGATGTTGTTATTGAATAAAAATCGTAGTAAAAATATAATTAGTTTATTTAATTACACGTCGATTGCACTACACTTTCACTAGCAGACAATAAATAAATAAAATTATTATTTCACTAAATCTGTTTTGGTTGTCGACATTTTGACCTCACGGCACCGGAACTGAAATGATAAGTAATTACTAATTACATACACTTAATTTTACAATGAATTTGATTTACACTTACGGTTGTAATCACATTAGAACCGTAAACCTGCATTTTATTGCAATTTTACAATCGCAACCCAAGTGCTATTGGATTATAAGGTTTCTCAAAATAATTCCTAGGAAAAGCCTGAAGACTCAGTTTTAAAATGAGTCTTCAGGCTTTTCCTTTTTATATATATTGGATCGATCTATGGACATTAGTAACACCTACGCATATTTTTACCCTATTAATTTCACTTGCACTTGTTTAGAACAAACACATCATTCACATAAAACACGATTGAGCAACCTAGGAATGAATTGAATGTGCCTATTATTATGCCCAATAAATTGCGCAATTACAACATATACTTGTAGTATTTACCATACGATTTAAATTTTACGTCCAGTTTATGGTACGAAAACCAACACAAAAAGTAACTAACAAATTGTTGGTTGACTGACTGAATTATCAACAGCCAGACGTATCACTTGATTTTCGAATTGTCGTTGATTTTTGTTCCAGAAACCAAGCGTTAATGTAAATATAGTCAGTTAATTCAAGAAGCGCATATGCACACATTGCACTCGGACCCCAGTAAGTTTGATATAACATAATATTTGCAGATAGCTAATAATAATGATGCAACGTCCATGTGACGTAATATTACACCATGCATCACATACGAATACATGCAACATTGCTCAACAGTTTCGTATAGTAAACAGGATATTAATATGTATGAGGAAATATAACTAGGGACTTTTCTGTGTGACGAATGAATTCAATTAACTAGTGGTAGTTTTGAGAATTGGTTACAAATAAATTCTTGTCTTACGACATAATTTCATATTTCTTTTTACAATGTTCAAAAATGCTAAAACTATATTGCGAAAATATGCCTTTTCCCGTGAGGAAATTATGGCTACCGTCGGCGGTTGTGATTGACTTTCTACAGACAAAAACCCCATAGTGTTCTTAGTCGGGAGTGCGGGATCACACCTGCCTCTCGGTCCTAGTTACCTGTAGGCCTGCGATGAAGACTAAAGTGTTTCTAGCAAAAATGATGTCAATCCTTGGTGTCTCCACCACTTCATGAAAACAATGGACTTTTGGGGTACAATGTGTACCTATTTGAAATTACTGAAATTCCGAAATCCTATATTTTTCTTTTTCTATGCGATTTCAGGTTTAGTTCCATAGTAAAAGTTGATAATGATCAGCGGGGTAATTGTGTAACACACTAACAGTAGCAATGGCTTTCATATTCAACAGTTCAACAACATTTATTGCATTATTTACGTTATAAAGCAGAAATTTTTTTCGAACATGAAGCAATTAATTAGCGATATCCTTTAAAATGATTGAAATTATGATTGAAAGTGTGTTACGCAATTAGGGTGCAGTTCATTGACTCCTTTTCGGATATTCATTTTATGTATGACACCTTGTAGGTAGGTATCGTTTTCCTAAAGATGTCTACGATAATACCAACCTGGACCGGTCTTCTCATCTACTTCATCATGTGGGAAATAATATTCTGAAAACCAATGTTACATTAAATTAGTAAATTCATTAATGGGCAAATATCCGGAATAAAATTAGTCGAACAAAAAAAAAACAATTCGAATGCAAATTGCGACACCTTGCCACGCCCATGTAATTAATTTTGACGGCACGGTTGGCGCAGTGGTTAAGCGATTTGACTGCTGCGCTGCGTGTCGCGGGTTCGATTCCCGCACGGAACAAATATTTGTATGACCTACATGTATTTGTTCCGAGTCTGGGTGTTTTTCTATCTATAATATGTATGTATTTACAAAAAAAAAAAAATTGTATATAAGTAGTTTATCAGCCATCTTGTTACCATAACACAAGCATTAGGTTGCTTAGCTTGGGACAAATGGTGCTGTGTGAAATGTCCAGGGATTTATTTATTTATTATTATTTATTAATATTATGGATAAAAAAAACAGCAACATGCTGTAGCCACAGTAAAAAAAAAATTAGAAGGGTGCCAAAAACCAACGATAACGCCTTTCCAAACCAATCCCAAACAAGTGTGCAGACTTACAGATAACGTGCAGGATTTAAATTAAAATCAAGCTAGGATGAGGGTTATCGCTATAAAAGCCACCCTAATACACGAGACTATGAGTTGAAACCAAAGCAGAAACACAAAAAAAAATAGACAGCAGAAGCAAGTATGTTAGTTAGAACTAGTGTTGCCATGTATTATTTAGTAATAAAGTGTTCTCGCTGTTCATCACCTTTTTTGCTGCACTTTACTCATATCATCATGTCGTCGTGCTAGGAGGAGTGGGTTCACATAAACAGTGCATTGGTAAGGAATTGAAATCGTGACTTCTCGCTTACGACCTAGCGGCTATTGACGCTTGTTTGCTCGTCACTAGTAATTTCAGATAAGGTCTAAGAATGCACATTTTAAGCTCACTGCATCCGCTGTGAGAATGCAGACTAGTTGTTAGGTACTGGCATGCAATCAATCGAGACACTCAAGATTATGCTTCTCTTGGTTTTATAATTGGAACACAATTCCTGGCAACACTAGTTTCAATCAAAAACAAAAGCACAGCCACCATTCCAAAACGAATCCGGTTTGAATACCTATTCCTTCTTTTCTTCTGGTTTTGTTTCCTCTTTAGCAGGTGGAGGCATTATCGCCTGCCTGACTGAAGATGCCAAAGAGATGGTCATATCGACGAACTCGGAAAAGTCTTTGGGGAAAGACAGCTCGGGGAACTTCACCTCCAGTTGAGGGTCACCAGGTTTCACTAATAATCGTTTTAGAATTTTGATTATTTTGTTTTTATGCCTTGAAATATCTAAATTTTTTTTTCCATCCAGCCAGTTTCTGTTTATTTAGTTTTGATATTTTCAGCTGTTGCTTTTTTTATTAGTGCTTATATTTTAAAGAAAGTTTATTATACATTACCTCCATAAAGGAAATTGTACGCGATGTTGACGTACTGCTTAGCGAGTGCCGAATTGCTCTTTAAAATTTCCTTCGTCTCTTCAGGGAAGCATACATAACCCATGGCCGTGGTGCCAGCACCCGCATAAAATACTCGCTGAAAATGCCACAAAAAAAAAATATTTCACTCTGTTACTCAACTAATTTACCATAGTATGATTACTAGCTAGATTTGTGTACAGACGCCAGCACATCAAGCTACTACAATCTGTCAAATTTCTTTGATAGATTTTTAACTTTATTGATAAAGTATTAAGGTTCAAGGTTGATTGGAAAAATTTGACAGTTTCGGGTAGCTTGACCTGCTGCCGTCTGTACAATGGTTTTGTTTTTGGTTTCGATTATAATGGAGGATGATGAATCGGGCCTCTAAGGGTGTTTTCAATTTAGACAATTGGTGTTGGACTGATTAGGTGAAGAAGGCTTAAACTCTCTATTTGGCAGTGAATCAATACAAAACTAGGGAAGTACCTACGATTAGTCATTTTGTAAGGAAAATAAAATAAGAACCTGCAACTAAAATTTCCATGTTCTGCCTGTCACCTTGTGTTAGATAGGATGTTTTGGTTTTATATAATTCCTTTTAAATAGGTACTTGATCTGCTGCAGTAACATACATTATAATAGTCAGTAATATGCATGGGGCACTTAAGGTCAACTACTGAATGTATTAATTCAAAATAAAGGTATTTGAACTTTTGAATAATTAAACTAGGTGTTTACGAATTTTGTTACGGAGATTTCATACTCCTTCTGTTATTTCGCCCAAAGTTGCGTTAAATTTGTTTTGAAATAGGGACTAGGGGGAATCTCCTCATTATCTAATTTACACGTGACAAGAAGAATTGACCCAAACTGAAAGAGCCTGTTAAAATTATTGGAGCAAATTCAACAAGAATCAAAACTCATTGCTAACCAAAGATGTGACAATATAGGGCACGCCGCGATAGCGCCGATAAGACCCCTCTTTGAGGAGTGGCTAGAGAGGCGCCACGGCGCCCTCACCTACCGCCTGACGCAGGTCCTCACCGGACACGGAAGTTTCGGGAGGTTCCTGCACATCATCAGGCGGGAGGAAACGCCCGGGTGTCACCATTGCCAGGATCGCCCAGAGGACACGGTGGAGCACACGGTGGAGGTCTGCCCCGCTTGGGCGGAGCACCGCCGTGTCCTCGTAGAGGCGATCGGCAGCGGCGGCGGCCTCTCGCGCCCGGCCCTGGTGCAAGCCATGGTCCGGAGCGAGAGGGAGTGGGAGGCAGTCGCCTCCTTCTGCGAAGCAGTCATGCTAGCGAAGGAGGTGGCGGGACGGATGAGGGAGAGAGCCTCCCGTCCCAGCCGTCGGGAGTCGAGTGAAGACTACCGGCCACCGTAGGCGCGGGCCTGCGGGCGGAGAGCAATGGGTAGCTCACCGCCCGATCAGGACCAGGCCCGTGCCGGACGGCGCGTAAGTGTTCCACGCGCGCCTCAAAGAGATGTCAGCATAACGAGAGGCCCTTCAGGGCCGAAGCCTGCCGGGTCAGCGGGATTGTCCGAAAGGGTTACCGCTACCCCGGAACATAAAGGGCGAAGGAAGGAACATGGGTGGGTTTTAGTCAGTATTGTTGTTACCACTCCACATAACAAGAACCTCGTGTAAGCTGAGAAAGAGAAACAAAGCACAAGGTTGTTGACATGACCTAAAGCCTCGATCAACATCTCTCAAGGCTCTCATTAGGCAGTTGGATCAAGGGATTGACGGACTGATTCAGAAGGCAGGCATCGTGAGGAGATTCCTGTCTCTGGAGCCCTAACCACCGGTGGCTTGGAAACTGCTCCCGCAACCGGAAGACCACTATTTTTTTATTTTTGAAATGTAGGTACCTATTTATAAAAATATTTAAAAATGTATTTAATAATTAAGTATGAAAATAAGTAAACGAGAGAGAAACTACGAAGTGCAAAGTGCGAATGTTCGGATCGGACCGACACATGGCCGAACCGAATATTATCGAAAAATGCGAAAAAGGTTCGGATGGGCTCAGTTGGGTCGGGACCATAGTCAATATTCGAAAGAGTGTAGGAGTGTAGGATCGCGACCGACCGAACCAAATAGTAACTTCGTAGCAGAAAACGGCCGAACATTCGGCCGATACCACTTCGGAGTAGACTCCCTGGACATCCTTATTCATCATCATCATCATTTCAGCCGATAGACGTCCACTGCTGGACATAGGCCTCCCCCAAGTGTCGCCACATTGACCGGTCCCGTGCGACTCGCGTCCAGCGGATTCCCGCAACCTTCACCAGGTCATCGGTCCACCTAGTGGGAGGCCTTCCAACGCAACATCTTCCGGCTTCCGTATTAGATCCAATAAAAAGAGTGAATGAGACAAAAATATATTTTCTCTATCCCCTTCCCATGCTAACTTTTTTACTGACCTCATTTGTTGGTCAACTACTGGAGTGCTTCAAAATGGCTGTTGTGGTACAAATTCTTTGAAAGTATGTATTACCTAGTGGTAATACATACTTTACATACATTAGATTGTACTAGTTTACAGTCTCTAGCTAATCTATACAATTCTCTATCTTGGGAGTGAAAATAAGTGTTACTTACCCTGATAATGCCTCCTCTCAGGCCGAAGATAAAGCCAGTGAGACCACCCATTGCTACAGCACCATATCGGACCTGCTTGTTTTCTTCTTCTCGAAGATATTTAAAGATCCCTGCAAATTAAATTTATCTAGGGTGAATATTTATGTATAAACCAACTCTTTTTTCGCTACTTTTCTTCTAATATTAAAAATATGTGAAGAATGCTTTCATTTCAGATTCACTTAGTCTCCAAAATGTTATCATGGTTCATATCTAGTTTAAAACATCCTTTGGCCTTGAAATTAAATTCCATTTTGGCTTATTTTTAGAGCACACCCAAGACATTGACAGTTAACAAATAAAATATATATATAAACCAAAATGTCAACTTACAACCGGTTTTATCTTGTAAATCATGATACTGATCTTGAACGGAGTTTTTAGCACGTTCCCCATGATCCACCACAACCTGCACCTGCTCACGTATGGCACGTACAGGAGCCAGGAGCGTTGACTTCACATATCCAACTTCGTTGTCAGGTTTAGCATTAACTTTTCTGTGTTTAAGAAAAGTTTGTAATACAGTTGGAAAGTATTATCTGGTCTTATCAGTAGGTAACCATTGACATAGAGATATTGTTTTTGGAGATACAAATTTACACCATATTTATACTCTTGTATGAATATGGAGGTACATGAGTACATGATCAACATATCCTTTTGCCAATCACCAAGTCTTTCCTATCGAATTAAAAACAAATTTTTAAAAAAGGCACAACATGTGTTGAACCAACTTCATAATGCAGCTTTCTGTTAATGTATGTACCATTAAAAAAGCCATTCTAATTTTGAATTACTGCATAATTTTAGACAGAAATTAGCCTTCTTCTTCAACAACAACAACACACCTTCACATTCATCAGTATTATTCACATCATCTATCCATCAATACACAACAGCTTCTACAAGACTAATGTATAAACACATACTCAGCATATTCCGCATGTGGAGCTTCGTATATCGGTAGTTCCGAAGGCTTCATGGGCTGGGGCCTGTTAGGGTCTGGAGGATCCTGCCGTAGAGGAGTCGCAGCACCCACCGCCGGTATCAAGGTAGCCAACCCGACCGAACCTAACACTACTTTTCGAAGCATCTATTCAACAATCAAAACATAAACTTCAGTACAATTTTGATAAACAAAGTAAAAAGGTTTGGAAATATAATATTTTACGCAGTTTACCTCTAAAGAGATGATTCCCAGCAAAAATTACATAAATGCTGTATGTAACAAAATTATCAGCTGGGTTGGTGACAGCTAAAGATGGTGTTGCTATTTATTTGTTTATTTTAGATCACGGATTGCCAATTATTTAAAAAAGTAAATGAAAATCATGGTATTATGCTTTCCTAGTTGATTGAATCAAATTACCCTAAAATGCATCTTAGTAATTTGACACTGTAAAATAAGTGATAACTTCACAAAATTGCACACAGAAAATTTTAGATTTAGATGATTTTATGTAAACAAAGAAATGTCACTACCAAAGTGACATCTTTGCAGCGGCTCTGGCTGGTGCATGACACATTTTGTCACCAAATTCAAAAGAGATTTTATTGACTGCGGTAAACCAAATACGAAGCAGTACTTTTTATTATTAACCTAACCGTGTAAAATGCGACTTTCTAATATTGACAGAACGTTCAATCGGGAGATAAATGTTTAGAAGCCCTGCATTGTTACCAGTATTTTATAAAATCTAGCACATCACTCGCGATTTCGTCCGCTTGAATTTCGTACATCCCCTTCGAACTTCGACAGCCTCTTCACCCCTTTTAAATCGTAGTTTTAGAAAAATGACTCATTATAATCTTTATTATTTCCCTGTAAATTATATTTTTGTATTTTACGAAGATTTTATACGCGGTGTTTTTAAGGTTTCGTACCAAAATGGTAAAAAAAGAACCCTTATTGGCTTCGATCAATAATATTTTTATTGATCGAAGCTTATTGGTCACTGTCACAAGTGCATAAACTACTAATGCTACCGCTTTGGAATTTGGAATAGCTATAAATATTGCTTGTATATGACAAACTAATATCAAGTGAAATAATTGAAAAAATATGGTCATTGCAACTGGAGCTGAAATGGGGGATTGAATGGAGACTAGTCACGTTTCATTCAAAGTTGGGTCCAGAACCCAAAGTGAAAGCCAGTAAAAAAAAAATGTTATCGGGTTGGGGAAGTCCTCCTTATCATTTTTTACCACTAGCAGCGCCCCGCGGTTTCACCCGCATAAGTTTCGATGCCGTGGGAATATTGGGATAAAAAGTATCCTATGTGTTAATCCTGGCTCTAAACTATCTGTGACCCAAATTTCATCCGAATCCGTTCTGTAGTTTTGGCGTGAAAGAGTAACAAACATCCAGCCATACAAACTTTTGCGTTTATACTAATATTAGTAGGATTTCAATAAATAATAGAACTATCAACACGGCGAAAATAAATGAAAGGTGACCTTGAACAAGTATTACCAACTGGCAACAAACCTCTGCGAGTGTTCCTATAGTAACTATTTTTTTGTCTATTTAGTTCTAAAATTTAGGTGCCATAGTGAAAAATGCTTGGATGGATTTCCCCGACTTGACACCCTTTTTTCGTTGAACTCAGTGTCGTTCGTTGTTCGCAGTTCAACTTCTGCCCTGCAATATAGCCCCCAGTACATGATTCTAGACCCCCAGCTTAGAAATTTTTCGTCAGATATCCAAAAAAAAAGTCAGCTGTTTCATAGAAAAGTGCAATACCTACGCGGTCAAAATGTAAGTATGGCACAGCATTATTTTCTTTGCTTCTTTTTCTCCGAAGTTTGATTAGCAAACTTTTTTCTGAAATAAATCTAATACATTGAGTGAGGTTAATGTAAATATTATAGAAAAAATAAGAGGATGTCTTTGTCTAGCAAAGTTTTTTAGAAACAAGCAAAAGCCCACAAAAACAACACACAAAACACACAAAACACACAAAATACACACAACAACACACAACACAAAAAACACACAAAATTAGTATACGGAGCCTTCGTTGTGCGAGTTCAATACGCTCTTTGAGTCTTTGCCGGTTTTACTAAGTCGGTTATTAAACTAGTTTACCTTTTGTCACCAAAAGAGGGCGCTACCAAAAATGTTATTCCTAGTGGCAACTTTAGTTCCATTGTTTTGAGATTCTTTTCTCTTTTCTGTCAAAGTTAGTTGTCATGTCAAAGCTGTCATGGCCTCGACATGTCACAATTTTCTTTCGTCTTTTGTGTTCTAACTGTGATTTTAGTGCACGCTCTAATACTGTAAAGAAAATTAGAAGCTATATGAAAATTGGACACATTGAATATTTATCTCTTTATTCTGCGTTAAATGTATGGGTTGGAATAGTCGTGTTGTAGAAATTCAGTGTCTGTCGGACTAATAATTTGAGGTGATTGTGAGTACGGTTTTCGAGTACCTATCTAAATCAATAACTTTTTGTGTAACGTTTCAATAAACTTTGTGGTTATTGTTGTTCAGTTAAAAATGTCGGAGGTCTTATCAGGTCGTGTGTCTAAGCATAGGAGGGACCGTCGCGTTAAGAATAGTACAGGTACGAAGAGGGCCGCATGCTGGGGCCGCGCTTGAACGACCACTTTGATTACCGCTTGGAGATTTTCATTTTGAGTAGTGTTCTGCTTGTTTGAGACATTACGACTGGCTAGTTCTTCATACGCCTATTCATGCCATCACTATTCGTTCAGGGCCACTTCATAGTGTTTCCTAGCCATGAAAATAATAATAGCAGTTCTCAACTTCCATATAAACAATTTACAGTTTTCATAATCTCTTGCTTTGTTAGCATGACCCAGATGAGGATTTGAAATCTAGAATAGTGGGAAATTTTTACATCATATTATCTTCTAACAATAATATTTTGCTACACACTGTTCAAACAAAATAGCATAATAATAAAAACTGTTATTTACCTACCAACCCACAGGATACCTACTCATAGGATATGTAAACAAGTGTCCTCGCAAAATATAAAAGAAGCAATAAAAAAATAAAATTAATAACATGAATGTAGGTCAGAGTAATTTGACATAAGCCATTGACTATTCTTGTAAAACGATTTTGCTTCAAACAGACAAAGGCAAATTAACATACTGCCTAAAAAAAAATTGTTTATATAATAGGAGACTAACATTTGCTATCAAATAGAAATTGGTTTGCCTTAACAGTAGTTACCTGAATATGCATACTAACAAAGAAATTGTATCAATCCAGGACTGAGGTGCATGATGTGTGTAGAGTGACAATCTCTTAGATCAAGTTGGGACGCGTCTACTTAGCAGCCACCGAAGATTATTGGGATGAAATGGTACATAACTGTTGCATTTTATTTATGTATTTGTTTCTTTTTTCAAGAATCAATTCTTGAATGAATTTTGGGTTTTTATAAAATGGTCAATGCATGTTTTTGGGATTTTCCATTTCACAAGTTTGGTTGCATGTTTGGTAGTTTTAGATTGTAGCTTATAGTATAGAGTTGCAGCATTATCTGATGTTTTTATCACATAATAATATTTTTTTTAGTTTGCATTTATTTATTCCAGTGTAATTTTAATACAGAGCTGAACAATCGGGCAATGCTGCACCTACAAGTATGTACGTCTACGTACAAGTACCTGCGTTTATCTTTTATATGCCATGTTATATGAAACTCTGATGAATTTGTCTGCCAACATAATTCAGAAAGATATAATGTACATAATACATGTTCCAATTATTGTAACAATCTAAAATCTCTGTTGGTCATCATATTTTCAATATCAAACAAGTTTTTGTTAAAGTGACGTCATAATAGAACTTTGATTGTCATTCTTAAAGCTATTAAAGTTTTACTTTGTTATAAAAACAAATTACTTCTTAACAAACTCGTTTAAAGAGTTTTTATGTGCCAAGGAGTGTACCATAGACTGGCTATCTAAATATAAATGATAGCTGTAGGTAAAAAGTTGCGTCACTAGTCCATTTAGTTGTTGAAAGGACATGAATACTGCTTTGAAATCAGGTCCCACGATTAGCATAACAATGATTCTTCTCTGAACAATTATGAAAGACATAACCATAGACAGTTGTAGTAAAACCCACATTTTATACAAGTAACTCTTGCTTTTTATTTTTATCACAAAACATAGCATGATTGTAGTTCTGCCACTAATGAAATTAATTTAATGCTCACTAATTATGAATTGATATTTTTTAAATTACCACAAAAATTCCAGTGACACTGAGATGTAATTGCAAAAAGTAAAACTATCACAGAGGAAATTATAGTTTGGATAGATTGTTTCTTATTGGAATCCAGTAAGATTATGTGGTTTTAAAAATAGCAATGACCAACATTAAACACTGCACTATCTCTCGTCCCTTAGATATTTGCCTTCTGTCAATAATTTGTTAAACATCTCTGTTAGCATCTACACTTCAACACGAATATACATCCATTATTTGTATTTATTTTGATGTGTCAATCATGAAGGAATTCGCCACAAACACAACAATAATGTTAGCAAAATGTAGACGCGTGATGATTGATGATATTGGACCACAACTTCGACAAGTACGAGTACTGAGTACGTACTTGACGTACAGGTGCGACTTGGTAAAGAAAAAACATTCGTATGCGTCTACGTCTGCATTTGAGATTAACAGCCTATTTACGTCATTACTCGGTAGTCCTAAAGTATTTTCCTCGCGCGTTATCTTATCTAATTAGATAGTAGGGATAGTATTACTCCACATATTGATAGCGTTCATAATCTTTTCACTAGCTAAATACACTCTGTAACTTTCTGTTACGCGTTTTATCCCTTTATTGGCACTGGCACTGGCACCTAATACGTTAACGCTCGCCGGAGTCGGCCCTGACACCGAACGATAATTTAATTTTAATTACGTTCGACGTTATTAAAAATCGATCTGACACGAATAGCCTGATTATCGAGAGGCTCCGACTATTAGCTCCTCTATACATATGAAAGACTCGATTATGAAAACGGCCATTACATACATGCCGATCGCCGGTGAACGGGATGGTATTGTTATTGTTATTTATGTAAATATGATCTACATACAAAGTCGTGTTGAAGTGAGGATCCGTCGTGTCGCGTGAAACCTTTCTTATCAGTTATGTGTACTGTGACTTTGTAAAGTCTTCGAAACTTAACATTAGAAATGCCTCTCAACATTCCAGAGTAATTCCAAACCATATAAATGTTGAACAGCGTACCCCTAAAACGTAAACATAATTAAATTGCCAGCGATAAAATTTAGCAATTTAAACATTTTCAGTACTGAGAATGATGGCAATAATGCAGGAAGGGAATAGTGAGGTACCGAAGGAATTTTTGGAGACGGGGCGAACGGGGCGCCGGAACGCAATGCCCGACATACTGCACCCTCAGAGCGCCGAGGCCAGCACGGCGGACCTGCCCTCCAGGTTGCAGCAACTCTCTGCCACTGGTAAGTTTAGCATGTCTATAGAATCTCATAATAATCACAGTAAAAGCCTGTTTCTATAGCTGGCGAAATGATGAAAGTCAAAATAAAGTTTCCTCAGGTTCGAAAGACCAAATCCAAGCTGTGACCATCCATAATATAAAACTCTTTCGTTCCACTCTTGGGTCGATAAATAAAGAGATGAAATAGAAAATATTATTAGACGACCCAATTGGCGCGGTGGTTACTAATCTCGATTCGAAATAAACATTTATATTCGACTAGGCTTGAGTCTGGGTCTTTGTTTATACGGGGTTACTGACTTTTCTCGTGGCACTCCATCGGTCAGAGGAAGCTAGTTTCTTATAAATTAATGTGTTATGTCTTTTCTACCCGGGGTCCAATAAAGGCTTTTTCTTAGGGACTTAAACTACAATAAATATTGAGAAACTAAGGGACTAATTAGGTTCTCAGTTTGCAACTGCTGTAATAAGATTATCGCGGGCAGTATCACCGTTTATTGCCACTTAAGCCTAAAATTACTATCACCGTATACGTACTTACGTACTATTTATCAAAAGATAAAATTTATAGCCGTCACGTGCCTTCCTAATTGGATTGTCTAATTTTTGCGCCAGTAAGCCTTTAACTTTTGGCGAAACTTTTACTACCAGGTTTAGAAATCGACCGGATCTGCCTGTTCTAAAACTAAAGGGAAACGGCAATGTTGAAGCATTGTTTTAGTATAACATCCATTTTGCAGCTTTCCAATTCTCGCTCGTGAGTCGTGACGCGTTGTCGACGTCAAACATTTTTGTTTAGCGCAGATATTTTTTTCTGTAAATAATTTGAACGTTTAGGTGGTACAATACACAAACAAATACTTGAGTTACGTATGAAAGGCGTCAGCGGTCGCATGACTTCTAAATATCTGAGTTAAACTAATACGATTTTCGGCAACTGGCCAAAAATCACAAACCACGTAATGTAATCGGGAAACGTGCTTGCAAACTAAAAGCTGCCTAAGATCTTTTGAAGAAATTCCTATTTCATTTGTGAAAATTGTTTGAGTAGTTTCGGGAGACACTGACGCAATAAGTTTACGTGCGTCATTAACCCATTACGAAAAGCCGCTAAATGTGTGAACCATTCATCGTCGACTTTTTAATAGTTCTATGGCAACGTTTTCATACAGTGTTTTCTTAAAATCATCTGGCTTCATATTTTTTATTGCAAATTATTCAATTCAAGATCACTTGTTCAAAACTGTTTCATAACGAATCGAATCGATTACAAAACATTGAAGTTGTAAAATGCTTGTATTTTACCAAGGCAGTAATTAATTTGTAATTCTTTGTATTGTAAGATGTAGAACCAATTTATATTTAACATCAATAATATTACGCCAGTGGATAATCGATACGGCGATATTTATATTTTAATTAAAAATATACTAAATCTGGCTGGTGTTTAAGCGAATTGAACGTCAAATAACCTGTCCAAGTATCAAAATCGGGTGGAAGGAACACTTTTTTTTTTTTCGGATGGGAAATCATCAAATGACCCCTCCCGCTCTGGATGGAGCGGAAGGGAGTGTCAGACTCTTACTGACTAAAACCCACCCATGTTCCTTCCTTTGCCCTTTATGTTCCGGGGTAGCGGTAACCCTTTCGGACGATCCCGGTGAGTGGAAGGAACATTCAAAATTCGTATCCTTTGTAACCAATTTGGAATCTGAAACCATTCGGGTTCAGCTTCGCAAGTTCCCTTCGCAATCTTAATTAAGTACATATTAAATACTGACCAAAAATTATCATTATCCTCTTGGTTAGGTTTGCCTGTTTACTTGGGGTTAGCGCAACCTGTCTCCATCTTCCATACACCTCTCTCTCTTTTCGCCGTCATTTTAGTATCCACCCCGTTTCTATCCAACCTATTATCTCCCACACAATTCATCTAATCACCAAAAATATGGAACTAAAAATCCAAAACGGTCAATTTTCAACATGACTGCAACGCAATTTAACATGCTACAGTTTCAGATATTGTCTATCTTATATTATTTATTATAGTATATATTTTTATTCGCTTATCACAATCCTCCTGTCACTGCAGTAATTGATGGCTGGTGTGACGTAGATCGGTCATAATGCGCCGATAAGCGTGGGTTATCGCACTGTGACGTACTAGTCGTATTATATCTCGAATTATGATGAATTGATGACACACAAACATCGAATTATCGACACTATCATTAAATTATAATCAATCATTGTTTCTATGGGAATTTGTTCATCACGAGAAGTATTAATAGATTGTGGGAAAATTGTCAGTGTTATCTGATTGTGAACATAAATTATTTACTTGTTTAATGAGAACTTCTCGCTGGCACTAGCCACCGAGCAGTAGGCACTAGCCTACAAGAGTTATTTCGGAGAGTTGGTTCGATTGGTTGTTCAAATATAGTTCTCGTAGGCTAGACTTCTAATAGGGGCACTTAATCTTAATCAGGTGAATAGAAGACAGCATCCACGTGTGAGTTCACGTGGCTAACGTCACGTTGTGATAAGTACACAGTCTGGCGACCTAGACTAGATGATTAAGTATGACTATTATCTCTCCGGGATACTATTCAAGCAACCTGGGAAAGAAACTCATAGCCTATATAAATAAAGACATCATTCTGATTCTCTGTACAATGTAATGAACACTTTATTTCACGCAATTTAATATATTTTTGTCACGAAACAGCCACTAAAGGACACGTTACAGATAAAAAGGCATTACAATCGACCTTTGAAATGATGATAAATTATACACCTTCACAATATACCATGCTACTTTACTCGAGTTCGATTGTACAACGTAAAGTGGACGCCCATTGCAAGGTCGATACGTAAAAAATGTAAAGAAAATGTGAGTGTGCATTTCTATAAAAATATGTAAGCTATAGTTATTTTATAAGTAAGTATCATTCGTTATTACCGAAAAGTATGCACCAGAAATAGCCTTTATTTAGCAGTTTAGCTTTTGGAATCGTAGACTTGTCTGTATTGGGATAGGTTCGTCGCTTTAGAATAGTTCACTTTCAGGCTGTGTAACGAATACCCTTAGGGGCCCGAGTAAAAATAAACCCAGAAAGATCGCTAAGCTAGAACGAAGTAATAGCGCAGGCAGGCGATGCGATGCGAAGGGTGGGTCGTGGGAACAAGAAATTTCACGCGGACGAAGTCGCGGGTAGAAGCTAGTTAGATAAAAGCTGAAATTTTGTTTTATTTTTGTTTGAACGCTCTAATCTCTGGAACTACCGGCCTGACTTGAAAATTTCTTTTTGCATTTGATAGCTCAATTCTTGGGTTAAATACGCCAATCAGGGTCATAGGCTATTTTACATCACGCTACGACACTTAAGAGCAAAAAGAAAAATAGTCAGAAAGAACGAACTTAAGAACGCGTGGCGTCTTGTAGTGTGAGGTCCCGCCTTAGCAGCTTAGAATTTACATAGGATCGTGAGATTAGAATTATTATTTACAAAGCGTGCAAATGGGTGATGTCGAAACTCGAGAAATCATGTAACGCAGCTGCGATTCCGATAAACATATTTTATTGCAAGTCGATGATAATAAACTGCATTTGTTTGTTATAAATTGCAATGCATTCTGACCAAGATATTGAAATGATTTAACACGGATTGGACTACGCATCTTCAGTCTGGACTCCCATACATAGTGTCCATATTAACAGGATAGGAATGTCCTCATGACGCTAATTATTCCCAAAGGCTTAATCACTTCAATATGTTATCACTTGAACAACGTAGAAGCACTTCTGATCCGCTCTTGTTTTACAAAATCATCCATAATCTGCCGATGTACCTGAGTTATTATCAGAAATTAATATAACTGTACCTAAGCGTACGTACTGTAACTAGATCTCTGCGCAAAATAAATACCTTTGCACCATCCTCATCAAGAACCGACCTTGGTCTCAATGCCCCCTTGAATCGATTAATGGCTAATTATAATAAAATAGATATCTGCAACAATATTGTTATATTTACAGACTCATTTTCCCAATTTCGCAGTTACAACTATTAGCGACGGATCATAATTTTATAATCTACTTTTGTTGTTTACTATTTATTTTTTTGTTTTTTTTTGCCACATGTAGGCAGTACCTGCCACTATAACAATTTTGGAATGTTCTTTTATTGCACTCGTTATCTCGTTCTACCGTTTTGAATTTTAAATATCAATTGTACTGTTTATTTTTTAATTTAAATTTTAATCTTAATGTTTTAATTTTGATTCTAATGATAATTTTGATTTTAATGTTTGATTCTAATTTCGATTATGATTTTGCGTCTTACTTAATGTTTTGTTTTTTGTTTCTAATTAATTTTTCTATCTTCACTACGAGTAAAAAATCTTGTTAAAACGTAATATTTAAAAAGCTATTTTTTATGTAAGTGCTGTGTACGCCTGTAAATGACTAATTCACCATAACTCAATGCTTATGTTATTTTTTATTATGTTAATGTTTCTAGTGAATAGGTCGTTGGTGTACCAATCAAATAAAAAAAAAATTATTAAATTGTTCATCCTCAATCCCAATTCCATTATATAAGTAGGTACCTATATTGGAACCTTTAACGATAATTAACCTTCTTCGTCTACGTCACAATAATCCCATATCGTACATACCTAATTATATATTTTTATTAGAACCTAAAACTTTACACCTTGTATTAAATGTTTGCGTTTTTATCACAGACCCAATTTTTTTTATAAATAAAAGCGTTTTACATTTTGATGGAACCTTTAGCATCTTCATTATTTTTCTTTTGCAATCACAATTTAACACGCTTTTATTTATAAAAGCGCGTTAAATTGTGATGAATTGGCTCGCGTTGTTGAATCTTTGGAAAATTGTTGGAAATAATGTTTTGATAACATTCTTAATGTCTGCTACATCCATCCGCTATGTACACATTTCACAGACACACCTAAATCTGTAAAAAGTCTACATAAAGGATGACAATTCTTTGACCGAATTCAATTTAAAAAAATCAGGCTCAGATTTTCTGTCGTTAACCAAGTACCCACATAATATTCTGGTGTCTTTGGGTTCCTGTACTACGAACAAATGCGCAGTTCATCCCAAAAATAAAAACTCCATAACGCACATTCTCATAATCGACTTTTCAGACAGGAAAATTCTTAAACGGTCTTTCCTCAGCTTTTGCGCAGAATTTTCCCTGATGATTCAATAAGGGAATTTACCACCCCTCAGAATCTAATTTGCAGGCCCTCTAAAATATACAGCCCTACATCCCGGGCTTATATTCGTGGAACTCTTTGGCAAATCTGTAACCGGGATACACAAACAGGATTTGATTATTGTCATAGCGATTGAGCGAATACAAGCGAATCGTATTGACATTTGATTGAGACTTTACAGCCCTAACAGACAAATATGATTTTATACGTATAAACAATATTGGCTTTGGCATACTTTAGTTCCATTTTGTAGTAAAACTTGCATTACAATCACGACCATAATATTATTCGGGTTGAGGTCGAAGTTATAACGCTCTCATATTACATGATTGCATACTTCAATGACGGTAGTCGTTTAGTCGGTAGTCGGTAGGTTTTTACTTGACTTTGGTTCAAATGAAAGGTACCTTAGGTAAATTGCGTAACCAAGGATCGATGTCGCCCTATCACTTTCAGTTTCATAACTGGAAAAGTGAATAGCTACGTCTTCTATCTGTTATTGATATCATTACATAAAAATATATCTCCTAGAACCTGCCAACTTGGCATTTGATTAAAAATCCGCCGTCGGTATGTTTCGGAGAAACGTATTAATTACTAGCTGCGCCCCGCGGTTTCACCCGCATAAGTTTCGATCCCATGGGAATATCGGGATAAAAGGTATCCTATATGTTAATCCTGGTTATAAACCATCTGTGTGCCAAATTTCATCCAAATCCGTTAAGTAGTTTTTGTGTGAAAGAGTAACAAACACCCATCCATACATCCATCCATACAAACTTTCACCTTTATAATATTAGTAGGATTTACTTGCTAATCAGATGGGTTGGAACTGTTTTTATTGGAAGCCGTTTGACATCGTGATTGATTTACCTACGCTCCCAATTAGGAAAAACTATTTTCTCGGTTACTCCCATTTCGTATTATTACACACAGGGCACGGGAGTAACCAGTAGTTTATATTTCACAAGACTAACTTCACTGGAGTAAACCTGTAACTGATGCAAGGTAATAACCCTTAAATGTTCGCGTCTAGCCCGAATTCGGAGCACCATTATACACGCTACGTAAATCTTGCGTAATTTGCTCCACTCATTTGTGGTTATTTCAGATGTAACTACTTTGAAACATACGACGCGCATATAAATTCGGCTGTCAACAGATTGTAGCATTGATTTATGTAAAGAATGAAGTGAACTTAATACATACAACATACATAAGCCGTGTGCCTCAAAAGGGTTTGGCATACTTCCCCAATGACAAATTCAAGACCTCTGAAAGATCCGCAACATCAGGCTTATCTCCAATCATCTAGGATTATGTTCGGATAATCTTGAAGTCTAACCGAATGTGTCACTGCCATCAGATATGCTAGCAAAATCCACTCCCAATTTATAAACCAAGGGCTTTATTTTATTTTCTAACAGATATCTCCAATCCGCTTAAAATGTGTTCCATGAACTCAAAATGCTCGCCTCTGTATGGAGCCAATAAACCAAAGAAGCGATCGGTTTGGTCTAATGGTATGTAATGTAGCTTCAGTCATTAGGTTGATTTCGTAGTTAGAGGTAGCTGAAGGACAGTCCTTGCAAACTAGTGTTGTTTCGTAATAGATGCTACGTCAGTACCAGACGCGTTGGTTTGGTAACTAAATAATTCAGCCTTAGTGCTTGTTACATAACGCCACGGCTGGCGGTCGGTCTGCTTCATTTATTGTGAACAATGGTAACGGCGATGAATAGGGATATGGTTTTTATGGGCTATATAGGTTTTGGGCATTTTCTGCAAGACGGTAATTCGTTTAAATAGGAAGAACGCGTTCCGAACCAACCATCTACTGACTCAAGACCATGACAAAATGTATTTAGGCTAAAAACAACTAAATGTTTTTTTTTTAAAGCATCGTTCCTTTATTTTACAGATGCAGAAGCGCCACAGGCAAGTTCGTCAAACAGTGATCAACCGGTTGAGGTAGATACCAAAACAAATGCTAAGAAAGATGACACGCCCAGTTGAACTGCCTACCATACTCGCAGTCCCAAAGGACTACACTGGACTTGCCCAAAGCTAAAGTAATCTCAATCAGGTAAATAGTATTACTAAGCACTGAGTAATGTAGCCCCACCTTATAGGGATGGTATGGTGTACAAATGTAGTAATGTCTAGTTGTACAAGATAGAATTTGCATAAAATTAAGTACCTAAATAAGATTTGTGTACACAGGCGCTTTGTCGAATTGTTTGAAATTATTAGAATTTTCATTAGGTTTCTGAATGGGCGTTAAACGTCGAGTATAAATATTATTTGTTCATTATTATTATGTTAAAACAAATGCAGCTGATGGTGAATGTAAATTTGTTTGTATAATATTATGTTTTGAATGTTTTATGTAAACAGAGCCCATACGAGTTTTAGATTAATGGAAACGTTTTGTATAAAAGTGATTGATATTTGAGAGTGTCGGTGTAAAGATTGGAATTAGACAATACTGATATATGTATGAATAGAAACTGAATTAGGTGAATGTTGTTAGACAGTAATTCGTGGGATTGGTTAGGAAGGGCAGCTTTTGCACGCCTGCCAAAAAATCATTAAGAAAAATTGATTTACAGTAATCGTTTAATCCCAAAAGCGAAATTTTGCAATGCGTACATGTTGTAAGAGGACGCACAATCACAGGGGTACTGTTGAACTGTTTTTATGTTCAGTGTCCTAAAGTGGTCCGGTAGCAGTAAGTGAACCTTAGTTGTGAATGCATGACATTCTGAACAGATAGCTTTAACAGTACTTAGCATTTACTTGGCACAGTCAACGTAAAGGATTTGGTAACTAGGAAAAAATAATTCATATCATAAATGCTTCGTGCAAATAATAAAAATGTAGTGCTACGATAAGGTAGTTTATACCCTCGAATTATATCAATCGACAACTTCGAACAATACGTGAGCTAAAAATATCGACGATATATGCTTTACAATCAATCACCATAGTTTATAGACCGATTGCTATGTAGTGTCATTCACCATTTCATTGATTGACCGAATGATTCTGTCCACTGTCGAACACATTAAAATACTTCAACCAGGTTTATGGATCTTTTTTATTTCCACATTGACTTTGATCTACTTATTTCGGGACAAGAGGCTTTGGTCACGACTTACCAATGTGTTGGCAGCTTATTGAACTGGCCATGGACTTGATGCCCTTAACTTGTGTAGTCTTATTCTAGTGTGACAATGTGACTATTAAAATGATTGATTTGTGCCTTGATAAGAGTTTTGAGTACTAGGAACTGTCTGTCTTCTCGGTCACACAAATCAATTTATTTTAATTGCATATTGTAACCTAAGCTAAATTGTCTGTCTGCAGCACATATTGTACTGTCTTTACAAACACGTTTGTATGTTTATATACCTATACATGTTTTATAGTTCTGAATGTTTTATTATAAATCGTGCAGCTGTTTCGTAGATATAGGTTCCTAAGTACGCTTAAATTCAGCTAATTTATTTTTAATTAAGACATGTAATTATTTGAAGAGTACAATTTTTGTTTTATCGATTCTAGAAATTATGGGCACTGTATAAGGTGCTGTAACGCTTACATTTATTTATTGTGTATATGATATACGTAAAATGTATTGTTTAGTTAATATCTTATTTTAATGTTAATTATATTTGCATTTTTGTTTGTATCGAACAAAAGTATGTTTTATCTCAGCTATTAGATACGTAATATCAGTGAAAACAAGTTATTTTCTAAGATGAGGTATTTTAATTTTTTTTTTTATCGACACTTAACATGAAGACTGTTGACTTGATTGACGATACATGCCCAACACTACTTATTGATAAGAAAATTGACTCCAATTAACCATTACACTTATCAAGTAGTTCAAATGAAAAAAGACCGTCTCGAAATTAAAATGGCATTCATTACACTGAAACATGCACATTATTCTTAATTAACTTTAATTCAAATTACGTATTTTTCGGACTGAGCCAGAGCAAACAAAATGATCAGTGGGCTCAAACTAGCGAAATCTGTGGTTTGTGAAGGATGCTTGATGTCCATAATGAACTGTACTTGAATTCAGAATCTTAGATCATTTATATTTATTACCACTTACACAATTATCTACATATGAACTTTGTCGTGTGACATTGAGTTTGTGGTTCCAAAACGTAATGATTAACTATGATTCTGATTTCAAGTTTTTTAATAGTACACTACATTCGCAATGCCAAAGTCATCGAGTCAATTACTGGCTACACTATTTCGAGGCTGTACAACTTAAAGGTAGCTATCTCTAATATTCTATGTAAATCAGTAGTCTAGTTTATAGCTAGATACTAGTTGGTGTTATATTTGCTATTTTCAACCATTTCATGTTTATCGTAATAGTCTTTAAAATTATTTTAACAACTTATTTCCCTGGCTCGGAATGGACGGTGCCCCATTTACATATTGAATGAAATAAGCTCTTACATATAATTTTATTACATAAATTATTGTATCATATCATATGTATCCACGCACAATTAATTTTGTATGAAATACGTAATGTTTTTTTAAGTAATTATAGAATTTTACTTGCCGAATTAACTTATTTATTCAAATAATTTCGACTTTTACTTAAAGGTGAAAGTGAATCTCACAGAATTATTCCAAAAAACGTTGTTTTGGTATTTAGTATAAGAGAAATTTTACCTGAATTTCATCGTTCGTTCTTACTTACATATCCATAAGCATTTTACGAAAGCTAAATTAATCACTTTACTGTGAACTCTATGCCTTTATAAATAAAGTTCATAAGTGTAAAACATTTGCTAGATGGGTCAGGGGTACTCAACCTTTGTTTAAAGATGAGCCTACTTCTATTAGTCTCAAAATAAATTAATACCAGCTAAACTTATAGCGGAAAACAATATTAAAATGCTTGCTACGAGCCATTCGCTTATTGTCAAGTATTGAAGGTTTATCATGATTCTTGAATTTAAAATTATGTTGTAGCTTTCATAAATTAGTTTTAACAATGGTTGAGCACCGCTGTATTAGACGGTAGTATTATATTATATCATACTTACTTCTTAGGGCTGATTTTTCAATCGACAGATAATTTTTATTCGTGGAATAAAATTGACGTCTGACAGTTTTTGTATAAAAACACTGTCAAAAATTCAAAATTATACCTCTGATTAAATTAACTGGCATTGGAAAAATCAGCCCTTATTTAAACAAGATGCGTGAAGCCTCCGCTAATTCTGTAATAGAAAGAGATCGTTCTGCTATCATTCAATACGACAGCTAAACTTGCAGAAATTACTGAACTATTATTAATTTTCTTTGGTTTCCTAGGAAATCGGTTCCGTCATATTATAACGGACGTCATAAAAATCTAGAAAGCAATGGTGGCCCAGTGGCAATGGCTCCGACTTAGCGAGTTGGGTCGTGGGTTCGAGCCCAGACAGGCGCTTTACTTTGTGTAAATAATTTCATCAACACTGCTCTCAAAACGGCATGTTCTAGAACCGAGAATTCGGAGACATGTGACAACCATCAACCTGCACTGGACCCGCGTGGTGGATTACGGCCCACTCCCTCTCAGAGAGAGGGGGCCAGTGTCCCAGCAGTGGGAACATTATAGTCTGATTATGCATAAAAATTTGTCATGTTCACCATTAATTGACATTAAGGTACGAAAAAACTCTGAATTTGAACAGCCATTATTGTGTGATTGTTCACCGCTTTCTTCAAACTAAAGCTTATTATTAAACTATTTTTTACTCCATCAGCTGAAGTTACACGTGGGATTTTTCTTCGCAACAAATAAGTCTGACTAAGTGTGACTAGCGGGCAATGTCCTATGTGTTCACATTAAGAGCTGTCTCAATATTTACACTGTAACATTATCACTTTAATCTTATAACGGTGTAAATATTGCGCAAAATCACGCAACATTACCTACTTGAGATTTAATAAGTTAGAACAAAGGTAGATAAGTAATTATTGATTTTGAACGATTGATTAAAAACACAACCTCCTTTTGAGCTCCACTGCAGTCGGGTTAAAAATCATATAGTTTCAGTTTCAGCGGTAGTTTCACCACCTTGTTTACTATGTCTAAAGCGCAAACAACGCATCTCTTTACTAAACTGCCTTATGATATCTTCCTCGTCTTAAACACATCGAAATGCAACGTTTTGGAGGCCTATTCGGTGGTTCGGTGTTAAAAATTCTAAAAATATATGTCTGCTAAGTACGATGTGTGTAAGTTGTAGGTACCTAACAATTTATTTCCCAAAATTATACTGTTTACTAGTCATTTTTGTTTCGTTTCCACTTCGTCACTTCAATCACAAAACCACTAGTAGTCATATTTGAATAGCTAAAAAGTCTTTGTTTTAAATAAGTAGAAAATGTAAAGCATGTCTTAAAATGTTTGTTTTTGTCAATTACATGTTCTAACTATACAGTAAGTACTTATGTAGATTACAAAAAAAAATTCTATAGGCTGTTGCTGAAGCACCAGTGTTGACTTGACTAGAATTTTACTTTTCGCCTAGAAAGTGTGTTTGTAATTAATTTATACGTCTTACCCAATAAAGCACAACTTTTATTTAATTTGTACTAAATACGTAAGTTATGATTCACATTTCGTAACCATACTTTCAAAAGGTTTTTCCAAACATATTGCGGGTATTTGACTGTTATTATTGCTTACGTAACAATAACAACAACTTCATACGAAAAGTAAACAACGCAATTTCATTGAATTTTAAAACTACCCTCATAGTGTCTATAAGGTTTTGTATGTCAATTATTCCAGTAGGGTATGTATTTCTATACGAGTCTTATTCAAAGTAATAATATCTTACATAATTTATTTATACATAGGTATGTATAAATGGTTATGGTAATAGGACATTAACTAACGAACTTTTAATAATATCCAAATACGTATATATTTTTTAATATCAGCACTATTATTTTATAAATACATTAAATTCCATAAAATGTGTTCTAAACATAATACAAGCATTGATTGCTGCAAGTCGTTATCAATATAAAATTAAATTATTTAATTGTAGAAACATCATATCGGTTATAGATATGATCCGCTAAAGCAATGCAAAAAATATTGTTTGCGAATAAAAAATAGGTCTTGTAAAGCGACCTAGTCCTAAGACTATGTATTTAATAACCTAATCCCTATGACCTATGTAAAAGTGATAAGGTCTAAAGTATTTTCTTAATTTATTTCTTTTAGATCTCTGATTGATATCGTAACATTGTGATCGTCAACGTAGGTTTAGCTTTGTTTATATATTACGAGCTGTAAATATACATGTTTACTGTTATACAACAATTAATTTTAGTATTCAAACGATACGTAGAATTCACGCGCCATCGAATACTTATACCTCCTATTGTCATTGAAATTATTATATCAACTTGTACTATTTTATGACAAATTCGAGTCAGATATATACTAATGAAGTTTTATTATGTATCCAAACTTTTCTAAAGCACGTGTTATGCAGTTTTATCTATAACTCTTAAAACTATATCAAGCTATTCTTTTCACTGCTCTATGGATTATGTTAAATCTAGTGATGTGATGATTCGATTACTTGATATTATGTCAAGACATAAATAATTAGCACAACACTAGTTTAAGCTGGAGATGCAAAATATTGTGTGTTTGAAACTGTAATAATATGTAGAAGACAGTAAGGGGCATGGTTGTTTTGGAATTGGGCCAATATACTAACACGAACGGAACCTACCTCATCTGAAAGGAATTGGTTTCTGCATTCTTTACTGCATGGCAGCAAACAATTTACTCTGTCAAAGATATCCCAAAAAATGCTTTTCAACCCTTTCATATGAAGAAGGCTGAAACTGTCGGATTAGTTGGCCCAAATAAAATGTCCATAGTCCTTATATACCAAACATATAGTTTGTACACGTATACATACCAACGTTATTGTATAGTAAATATAACTGGATATTTAATTCACTGTAATATTGTAATGGTGCAATTCGAATCCGTAAGATCAACATAGTAAGTTATTGGAAAAATAGAATTAATGAATTTGTATCGTTTTGTATCTAGTTTGCTGTTTAGCAAACGAAGATAAAAATAAAAATGTAAAAAGCTGACGTTAATTTTATTTAACTCCTATTGGTAATGCGGGTTATTTTCCGCAACCCTACGAGTAAGAGTGCATCTTGTGAGCGGGTACCGTAGGAATACATTCGATCCTCCGTACCTCCTCAAGAAAAATTAGCAAGCATCTAATGCTACTGACTCTCTAATTGGGCAAGATTTACAGATCGCACTTTGACTTAGCTAAGTAAGCGATTCATACTATTATGAATCATACTCACTCAACATATTCATACTATTATTATTCGTATAAGCGAATGTGAGCGGGCGTTTCATACGACATAAATGGTGGCAATTCGCCCCTATTACATGGGACTTAGCCCTAGCTGGCGAAATGTGGGTGTACTATAGGTACACCTCTGCATAATCTTTCGGGGAATACACGCGTAATGTTAGATATTTTATGTACATTAATGACGAGATATCGAAGTATATTCATACTACACCAAGAATATTTCTTAACTTCAAAGGATCTGTAGTATTAGTCACACACAGGCCTAGTGTATGGGACACTTGACCCGGAAACCGCGTAAACGGACTTGGTCGAAGTATACCTATGAACAGTTACTTAGAAATAGATCACGTGGAAGTTTGAGTCATAAAACCGAAAGCTTAATAAATATTTATGCGCTACAACTCATTAGCTCATGAAGCTACAGCGCTACCGGTGGCCAAAATCGGCACTAACGCCACTATTTTGTTTTGTCGTTATACATTGCAATGAAAATATCACAAAATTTATTACCAACAACGCACTGTCAAAGACATTCAGGCGCTAAAAGATCCTCGTCGTACTCTTCCTTTAACTTCATAGATACTGCAAAAACAAAAACAAAACCGCAAAAACTCCCTGTTCTTGTGACTGTAGATATTGTTACGAGAAAAAGAATAAACGCTAACACCCTGCCCATCCGACATATTGGTAAACCATCATCAGCATAAGAACTGATAGAAGTAACACAGGTAGAGTCTGCTAGAGTTCGTCTAAACAAGCCCGCCCTTCCCTCAGTAAGCAAACCATTTGCAGTGGAGGGGCGCGAAAAATTATTTTACACGTTTAAACCATGTTTTTGGTACCCAACTCGCTGTATTTAGATTTTCCACTAATATTTACAAGTTCTTACAAAAATTTTCGCTATATAGTTAGGTATTTTAAAATAACTTAGAATGGAGCAACTTACCTCTCGTCGAATCACATGCATGCTAATCAAAATCATTGATGATGATTTGTATTTTCTCCGTGTCCGTATGCATAATATTGTTGAAGTTGAATATTCGCGCGTATTTTCATGAAAGCGTCATCGCTTCACTTGGCGCTTGAGTCACGCAGGTTTATTCTGCTATTTAGATTCATTCTTGGAGTTCGTGAAGCTATGAAAGTTAACATTTCATTTAGTTTGTTTATTTTAATATCGTACAAGTTGTATTAAATAAAATATCGTTTTACCTATTAATGCTACTACCAAATAGTCTGTTTAATTTTTAGTGATTTTGCAAATATAATGAGAATAACTTCTTCAATTGACAGTTTGCATTGACAATTAAAAGAGAGGTTGCCAATGGTTAGAAAATTACAACGAGATAAGCATTTTCGGATTGTAGTTAGTTATTGAATGTATGTAAAAATATATATACACAATTCGCTAACAAGATAATGTTAGAGCTCATTATCTTCAAATTAGTGAAATCTTGATTTCTCAAAGGCACGACGGATTCAAAACAATTTATTATGTTCTTGTTGCTGTGGTTATTTGACAGTTATAAATCTATTTATTGGAAGTTGCCAAAAGGCTAGCAACATTAGAAAAAGTCAGATTTTATTCACATACGGATGTCGCCAGAGAAAGTGATTTAGGGTTTTTTCGAGTTTATTATGTTTAAACAGTGAAATGAGTATTTCTTTATTGTGAGAAATGCTCTTATTTTCGTCAACGGATTATTGTGTGTGCCAAATAACTAGTTGTTATTTGGCTTTAAAATGTTGGAAAGTCGGGGCTATTGACACATCGTTCCTCGCATGTATAAAGTAATTTTTAGGTGTGTTTTGTTGAATTAGTGTACAGGATGCCGAGGGGAGAGAACAGAGCGAGCATCCTGTTATCTCGAGAAGAGAATGACCAGGTGTTCAGTTTGATTGGACCAAAATGCCAGGTGAGCAAGCTATGAATTCTCATTAGCAATCCGCGTGATTCAGAATGCCCTTAGATTACGTATCTCTGTCCATATCGGCGGATTATCAGTCGATATCGCCGCGATATTTTTTGTGAGCTCCGAATTTCTTCATGAATGACAACCATATATCTGCAATGAACTATCAAGAAGGAAAGTGGTCCATTATGCTACCTGTTGGAATTATTTTCAGATTTGTTTGTGTTATCCACACAATATTCATGTTTAAACTTCTATGATATAATCAAAATCATTATACATATTCAATTCCTGACAAATAATGCAAGAGGCAACAAGATAACAAAGTCTTCAGTTATTATTTTTCTCATGTAAACAACCATAAACAAAAACAAACTGCTTGTAAAACCTTGTATCAGATAAAAGTAATAATTAATTTGGTGTCTCTGGGATAGTACGTAAGTCTGAGGCCTGCAAGGTTATTCTTAAACAATCGTGTATTTTTTACAACTTGTGAAGTAGATACTCATTATTGTTATCTTCAGATTACGGCATAAAGCACTCATAACTTCATTGTATTAACCTACTACTCTTGTAACTATTAAATTATTTGACTTCCTCAAAAATGTGTGTTGAAAGTATTGTAGTACAGTTTCTTTTTTACTGAGCCATCTTGAAGGCAGACATTTTTAATTGTAACATTTCTGACTTCCATACATAACACACAGTCACAATATCTGTAATTATAACTGTTGAACAACATTCAAACAATGATTTTTGATACTTTTGAAAACCTGGATCAATCTTCTAATGAATATTGTTGAAGAATGCTGTTAAGTTATTGTTAAATTCTTAATTTCATTGCAATGTCACTTAATAAAAATCTATAATTATCAAGGCTTCAATAATTTCATCATAAAATAAGTCAATATCCACACAAAAAATCTGCTAAAGGTTTACAACTACAAGATAAAAAATGAAAAAGAGTTTTTCACCTTTTCGTTAATGTCTTCATGCTATAATTAATCTACTTTAACAAATATTGATGTAAGTAGTGAATAATACCTGAAGGCCAATTCTCATAATTTAAAACGTTCAAAATCTAGTCGCAGTCTCATCTTGGCGACAAACAAATGTCAAAATGTAGGGAAATTAGAGGTATTTTTGACAGATTAAGACTGAGATCAGACTGCGAACGTTTTTAAAATTACGAGGATTGCCTCTGTTGAAACTAAATTGTTTATAGTGTAGGCTGCAGGTTTATTTGAAAAAGTTTCTATTCCAAATAGGTATTCCACCTAGAAATGAGTACAAAGAAATACTAAACAACCACAGCAACTCGCTAGCTAAAGATCAACTTCAAGACGAAGACCACATAAAACACATCGAAAGATGCCACATACTAGAACTTAACCAAAGGAACTGAAGTGTTCCCACATGTAGATGCTGCTAGTAACTAGAATGGCCATCAGAAAATTCCACCCCAGACCACATCTAATTATGGCTAAACAGCCAATTGTAGATAAAATGGTAAAGAAAAAAAAAAATCCAAATAGTTCTGTAAATACAATTTAAAAATTAGCAGTTTTTATTCTGACCAAAAAAATATATATTCCAGAGTTAGTTGCCGTAAGCAATTGGTTATTCTCCTCATTTCTAACCCAAACAGTAGAAATTGTATCGTTTAAAATGTGGGACAGTAAGGTTTGAAATAATAGTATAATAATATAAGTAGTATTATTATACTATTGTTTCAATTTTTCATAGTTGGGTCAGGGAACAAATAATTTCACACAGACGAAGTTGCGGGCAGAAGCTTGTATGCAACATAAAAAGCTTGAAATATGCATGAAAATTGTCACAATATGCAAAACTAAATAATAAAAAAGAAGTTACTTTTAGATTATTTATTTTCAATCAGCATGCAATTAAGAAATGACACATTCATAAACTATCGATATTGACGATAATATAATAAAATTAACAATTATTTAACATTTTTTGTTATTCAAATTATGTAACTGCATAGCAATAACGACTTTACACTTAAAGGTTTAGGTACAATTTCGCACGCAGCAGAAGCGGTTTCGAATGTATAGGAGTAGGCTGTAATAGCAGAAGGTATGGATGATTTTGTAGGCAGTAATTACGTAGTAACTAGTTAATAAATCTGTGGTTTGGCCGGCAACAATGATAGATTTCATTCATGAACTACCCTACCGAAAACATCTAACTAAATATAGCGAAAATGGCGCCGATTCCCTTGTTCACAAACTAAGCTAAATTTAAGTTTAGTGCATCTTTTTCTTTCTATTTCGTTAAGAAAAGGACAGAAGAAAAATATTAATTTAGTCCTGTCAAATTAGTCGGCGCCTGACGTAAATTAACGTATTTTTAGTAGCCATGTTTTTAATCACGTCTAATTTGGCTATTGAGTATCTTAATTTGACAGGACTAAACTAATATCTACCTTCTGTCCTTTTCTTAATGAAATAGAAAGAAAAAGATGCACTCAACTTAAATAAAGTGAGTTATGAACAAGGGAATCGGCGCCAATATGCATCATCACTAGAAAATGGACTAAATATGCAAATGCATATATTATAATCTGGTCTGTACTCATTATTCTCCATACAATCTATACTCTATGCAAATAAATATAATTGAAGTGTCTGTTTGTAAAGTCAAAATAACAGCTTTTTACTAAATGCATACGAAAGTTTATACAGTAAATAACAAAAAATATCTTTTTAAAATTTTGTTTGCCTGTCTGTTTGTTACGGCTAATCTCCGAAACAGCTGCACCGCTATTGACGAGACTTTATAAGGAGTAGCTTAGGCTGATTTAAGAAAAAGAACTCTGGTTCCGCGCAACAACAATAAAACCCATGAAATCCAACCTTTTCACGACTAAACTACTGAACGGATTTCGATAAAATTTGGCGAGATAGATCCCGGGGAAGAACATAGCCTACTTTTTGTCCCAGTGGCACGTTCCCGTGGGATAATTTACGATATCCACACGGGCGAAGCCGCAGGCCTGGGATAGTATAGTTATAAAGCCAAAGTAAGGCCCAACTAGGATTTTCCACTTAGGGTCGATCATGCGCAATAGCGACTTTCGATGATTTTGGTTTGTAAATTACTTCGATCGACGTTTTCGACGTTGAACTGTCAACACCATCGTATGATGTCTATAGTATGGGTTATAACACCTTTAAAAAAAGTGTAGGGTCGGGGGATCCCCGGCAGGAACGAAGTTCAAAATGAAAATGTACAATCGCGGCGGTTTTTTTAAATATTTGCAGCCGCCATCTTGGATTTTCATTTTGACGTCGCTATAAAACGTCGTATGGAGGGTGCATCGCTTTTTCGTTACGTGACGATTTCTCAAAGTTTACTCCAACCGCAAGCTCCGTTACAGAACTTCTTTCCAAAAAGTATAAGTTTGTTGCCGTTAGAAAGTTATGCAATAGTTTGGAAAGTGCCGTTAACTAGCCGTATAATTTCACTCTATAAAGCGTTTATAGGGCGAAAGCTAATCTAGGCGTTCTGCCGGCCCGTAATAGAAAGCATGTCGGTTTAGTATTTGTTTTATTTTACATCGTACTAAGTATTTATCGTTACCAAGCAAAAGTAGGGGTTTCGGTCGCGTAGAAAAAAAAAACCGCCGATAATCGGATCGCATCTGGCCTAGGCTTTAAATGGCAGAAGTTTAAAGGGTCTTGATAATCAGTTTCCTAGCACCTCTTCTTTAAGGAGTTATTTATCATTCTGGGATTATCAAGAAATTATTCATCTTTGAGTTTTATCCGGTCTAAAAACGCAATGGACATATGTCAATTACCATGAGTTAGCGTGCATACACGCGAGCGACATGTGTCGCCGACAGTCGTCGACGCGTCAGTTAGTTACAGCCGATATCGTAGTTATTAATTTATTTTCCTTCCTATGGACTTATCGCAAAATTTCCAGGGTACCTATTACCTAAATATGAAAAAATAAATACCTTTTATGTATATTTTTATGTAACTTGTAGTGATAATATGGGAATAACTTCCCGAAATAAATTATTATTTTATTAAATACTTAACTGAGAGTGACCTCGAAACTCACGAATGTGAACGGCATAACTCGTACGCGGTTCTTATATGGCTTCTCAGTGTCGCAAATGGACGAAAACTGTCAGCCGCCAATAATTAGGAAATATGTATATAGTGATACGAGATACTGCCATTTATATAAATTCATATTTTGTATCTAAGTGTGTTTCATTTCCCAGAGTCCCGGTTTTTTTCTTATCTTGGCTATTTATTACTTCAACATTTGTAATTATGATGACCATGTTAAGTCCACGCAGGTATCACGTATAACTCTGCGACGGAGAAAGCAACGTACACCTAATTATTTTTTTTCTACCTATAAATGACGCAAATTGGTCTCACCGCAGAAAGAAAAGTGTCTTTATCAACCATACGGCTACAGGTTGTGCAACTGAACGACAAGAGACGTCTGCTCCTTTCTTGTCTTTTGTGTTGTACCCAACACCTGCAATCTAAGCGTCTTTCGCGCTGCTGAAAACGCTGTAGAAATGACAAGTTTTGGGCCTTTAGAGTTTCTTTAATCTTCGTCGTACTTAACATAGAAACGGAGAGGAAAATAAGTAAAAAATGTGGTAGGAGCATTCCAAACGCTTTCCACATTGCTCGAAGATACTGCAGGTCCCTGATAGACGCTTTCTAAAATTATAAACGGATGAAGCTAGCTGCCCTATGCATAGCAAGTGTTTTGTCGAGACATAATAATATGTGCTGTCAACACTTCCGTCCTAAACTGTCCATACTAAATAAACAGCGTCTAGATAGTTACGTGATAGTGTACGTGCCTCTTCGAGTGGTATCAATTAAATTGATTCCGTAATTAATTTGTCAGCTTTGCGTTCGTTGTCATTATTTAAAATTCATTTGGAAGTAATTTATTGATTTTTTCCGATACATTTTATTGTCTTCAGGAAGTACAACAAGGAAAGACCGGCCTAAAAAACGTGTACGGGAATAAAATTCATCGTGAAATCTATTATTTCAACTCAAAATCGGAATGCACCCTCCGATGAGGCTACACCTACGGCAATAAAATTCGTTGTGAATCTATTGGATCATAATCGTATCGGACCCCTGGATGAACTGCATAACTACTGAAATATACATACAAAAATCGTATTATCCACATATCCTTCGGCTACTTCAGAATGTCAGAGTGTATCTATACGTTAATCTCTTCTACGTTTTTCATAGACATCCCAGAGTCCCCCACAAGACATGTGCTAAAATAATAATGACCAAGCCAGTGGCTAGGTGATTGCCACATCTAACCCAATTCGCTCAGTTGACCCCAACAACGCGCGGGGCTCACGGCATAACTCAATAATAAGCACCTTCAACTATTGTTTAGTTTTCTCATGGAAGGTATACAAAGGAAATAATGTCAAGTCTTGATTAATTATATAAAAACGTAGGAGACAAATTAATTGAAAACAATGATGGACATCTTATTTGAACTTGGCAGTTGAAGTGGAAGCAAGATATAGGCCAACCGCTTTGTGCCCGCGCTCGTGGCTAAGTAATAACAACCTTACGAGTCGATTGGAGGTAAAGCTACGCTTGTCGCGGTAGATCAGTGGATGGGAGACCATTTATTACATACCAACACCCCTCCATGCCCCGGAATGCAGGTTCGTTCGCTCTATAGTTACATACACCCCAACATAATTGGGAAAGGGCTAGGCAGGCTGATTGTTGTACTCGTCTTTGTTTTAAAAATCTATTGGCTCAAGAGCATAAGAAGCAGTACCTAGTGTCCTGTAGAGAGCTGCAGGCCCATAAGTCTAACAAGACATTGCGATTGTCAAAGAATTACGCCGGACGATTAAAACAATGTTTGAATGTTTCCCACCACTTTGAATGTAGCGATCTATGAGGAGGCCCATTGTTCAGTTGTAAATGACTACCTGTTATTATAACTACATAACGTCACATACTTTGAGCCTATCTTTACTCTACACACATACAAATAAATAAAATTAAAGTGTCTGTTTGTAATGTCAAAATAACAGCGTTTTACTAAATGCAAAATTTATATGAAAATTTATACAGTACCTACTTATAACAAAAAATCAATTAAAAAAATGTGATCTGTCTGTTTCTGTTTGTTCCGGCTAGTCTCCGAAACGGCTGGACCGATTTTGACTTGTCTGAAGTGTTACGGGGTAGATTGTTTAATACATGTATTATTACAAAACTAACCGCTTCAGGGCTTTCACTGGCAGGTAGCTGATGTTATAAGAAGTAACTTAGGCATCTTAAAAAAGAAAAGGATTAGGGTTCTGCGCAAAAAAATTAAAACCTATAAAATCCAATTTTTTTTTCCGACATGCACGCGAACGAAGTCGCGGGCACAGCTAGTTATGTAATAGAACACATTGAAAAGGGGAGTGAGACTTCCGGACAGAAATCTGGACTCCGGTCTACTACTCAGAATTGCGGTATCCCGACAATATAACAACCCAGCTCCCCACGCTCAGCAGTCGAGTTTGCGACCACTAGAATAGACCAACGAAGTTATTCCAAAGTAGGATATCTCTTTGAAAGTCGTAATTAGAGACACAATAGAAAGACAATTGCTTATGTCGAACTGTGTAACTTAAGACATTCAAGAGGATATCTGGTAAAGTGGTATATATCTCTATAACGGCCTCCAATTTCTGGTCGAGAACCCCGAGCACGCTAGAGAAACGTGAATGAGAATAGTTTGTCGCCGTCTCCTTGTCGCCGCGAAATTTCTCTCCGTGAAACTGGAAGCCGCATAATATGTTCTTCAAATTGTCAAGTGGTAATAACAGATGACCTACGTTTCTTTTTGCACGTTTGTGCAGGGTTACGTCAACTTACGTGTTTCGAAACCGCAGTGAGAATGAGAACATTAAGATCAGTATGATGGACGAGGAGAGAATATTAAGTTGGTGGCTTATGTAATGAGTTGAGCCTTCTTTTAGAAAATGTTTCATGTTCTTGAGATGGATCGTGTGTCGCATTGTCGATCGACAGCACTAGTCAGAAAGTTTATTTTACCCTTTCGATGAGCTTTCCTATTTGTCGTTATATTATGTAAAGTAGAAAAATATCCTTACATAATTATTATAAAACGCATCGTCTCTCTTTCTGTCTCCGTTATTTCGTACATAAATCGTCGACCACTTTTCGGATTGTCGCTGAGGCGATGTGTAGAGGAAGCCTAGTCCAGTACTATATGTCTTTTACCTGATATGATGATGATGAGTTCTTGGGCTAGGTTTTAGTCCACGCGTGCGGAGCCTTGGGCACGGCTTCATCTAATAATATCAGATTAATTTGCCATAAAATCAAAGCGATTTTCTAGGAGAGCGATCACTGGCTTATCACAGCTGAATACGCTACATGTGTCATCCTCTCTTAAAGGTCAGCTATACGCAGATTGCACCCGAGCGTCCTGTAATTGCGCTTACGCATAATTACACGCGTGTATGCGTCATGAAGGGTGCGGAATACTGATAAATTTATCGAAGTTAGTTATTGAATCATTTTAGATATAATAAAAAGTGACAGAAACTATCTTAAGAATTGTTTATCAATCAATACTCGCAAGTTTCTTTGTTTAACTTATCTCAGTTTGGGTGCGACGAAACTGCCAGCAGTGCAGGCGGAAGTAATCTTTTATCATCAATGAATAAAGCCATGAGCAGAACTGGCCGCCTGATAAAATTCCCTTGTCAGATAATTCAACATTCGAGATGACCTTACCTTGACTTAAGACTTAAGAACATACTACTGAAAAACAAAACTGAGCGAACCTTTTTCTCTAGTATCGACGAGAACTAAGGTATATTCAAATTATGTTTCAAATTGATGTTATTTGAAGTTAAACAAATGTCAACTATATTTTGGTGTTAATTAAGTTGATGTCAGAGTGACTAGCACTATTAATAAAGTTATAAATTGTTTGAAGTAGTAAGTAGCGTAAACTGAACTTTATTTTGTAGTAATTAAAATTATTTTTCCATAAACTCATATTTGTTTACATTTTTGGCAAATACATCGCAAATGCAGATTATATAGAGTTGCATGGAAGTAAAATATTAGTCAGCCATGAAGGATAGGAGCGTTGTCAAAGTCAAAGCATTTGTTTCAAATAAGCACATAAAAGGCACTTTTGAAAGTCAAAAATTACAATAAAATAGAATTGATTCTAGTCTCCCCTTCTAAAGGTTGTTTTCGTATGGAGAATAGGCAAGAGCCGTTACTCTTTTAAAATGTTTTACAATCTTTTGTGTAAATATATGTGAAGACGATGCACCTAAAATTTGTGTACTGCCTTGCAACGTTACGTACACTTTAAGTGTCGTGAAGGCTATTTTAATACATAGACAAGTCTGAAACACCGTTACCTTCTTCCCACTTTTCTAATAAAATCAATGTTCCTACAGAGTCTGGCAACGGCCGTGGTCCAGCTCTTCACGACAGAAGATCCTTCGCATTCAAAATGGAAGAAGAAGGACACAGGCGTACTATGCCTGATCAAAGACAACGGAAAGAGGTCGTACTTCTTCAGGATATACTGCCTCTACCGCAAGGCTATGATATGGGAGCAAGAGGTCTACCTCCAGATCGAGTACAAGAATCCACGGCCGTTCTTGCACACTTTCGAGGCAGAGGTGAGTTTCGTTTTGTTTCTTATGTCTTCTTGAATAATGTGAAGCTTCGGGTATAATCGCGATATGTTTCGCACCTTTTGCCACATCTAACTGAAGGCCAATTCTCGTAATCTAAAACGTTCAAAATCTAGTCGCAGTCTCATCTCGGCGACAAACAAATGGCAAAATGTAGGGAAATTAGACGTATTTTTGACAGATTGAGACTGAGATCAGACTGTGAACGTTCTTAAAATTACGAGAATTGCCCCTCAGATGTTAGTTTTGTCACTGCTGAGACCGTATTATAGTGTTAAAGACATCATTTTCTAGCGATAAAGGGACGGGAGAATTGATGCTAGGTTCCAGGGCAGATCGATCTTTCCCTCTTACTGAAAAATTATTGTGGCTCTAACAGGCCTTCGGCCCCTGATATTTGTAGGTGCCTCAAAGAAATGTGGTCAAGGCAAGTCGTGGCATGAGGAATCAATAACTTTATTTATTCAGTCTGTCCCAGTTATACGCAATATTGTTTATATTATAATAATATTGTTTATTCAGATTCCTCCGTTCTTAAATTGCGCTTCAAAACTTGGTTTCCATTTTTGGCAGTCAAGCCAAACTGTCTGTGTATCGATGGCTTCATTAATCTTGTTAATATTTGGACAACTGCCTTTGTAACATGTAGCGAAACAATATTTCTACTATAAAACCGTTACAATATCCACCTCGTATAATACCACATTACCCTTTCAAAGGTTGATTGAAAGACTTATAAGCTACTTAGCTATCTTGAAAAAATATACAAATGAATCATAATATAATATTATGTTTTCACATTATAGTATGAAAATATTAGGGATTATTGATAGTCGAGTCATTGCTGATTAGCTCATTCATCACTCATGATAATTGTATCAAGTTATCAAAGAAAAACATATCCATGTAGTGTTATTAATGTATCATGTACCCAATAAGTACCTATATTTGGTGTAGATTGTGTTCATAAAAGCAGGAAAATGTTACCTGTTGCTAGTTGACGATACAATCTATATATAATGATGTTTATCCTTCCAGAAATAGAATGTAAAACAAGTGAAACAATTTATTTAGTTGAAATGAAACAGAACACTGGTATTCGTTTAAACCAGATGGTAAAACTAGGAGCCGAGGCTAACATAGTTGGGTAATTCTAAGCTGATGGGTTAGTTATAAAATGACATGATCAATTACATACAGTTTATGGTTTTCCTTGTCGTTCGTGCATTTTAGGAGATGTAAACTACCCATTCACAGTTCTTCCTGTTTATACAAAATACACATAATAATATTTTCCTCGAACGTTTTGTCTACGTAAATCTGGAGTGTTTCCCAAGAGACAAAGTGTCGTTGGACAATACTCTGAGGGGAAATTCTCGTAATTTTAAGAACGTTCACAGTCTGATCTCAGTCTCAATCTGTCAAAAAAACTTCAAATTTCTCTACATTTTGAGAAGCTTTTGACATTTCTTTGTCGCTGAGATGAGACTGCGACTAGATTTTGAACGTTTTAAATTACGAGAATTGGCCTTCTGATAATATTGTATTTGTCAACGTCATTGATCGTATGACTCAACGAACCTAAAGTGTGTTAAAACAATAACGCACACATAATATATATCCTTACATCATCATCATCTGCCTAGCCTTTTCCCAACTATGTTGGGGTCGGCTTCCAGTCTAACCGAATAACATATTATATCCTTACATTGGACACTAAATGATGTTACCGCAATGTTTATTTTAATCGAGATAAGTTTAGCCCAGATTTATTATAAGTTTACCTATTTGTTGAGGATATTGGGGATAATACACAGACTATGATGCAAGTCACGTACATAATGGGTAAACAGTAAACACAATTAAATCAATATGAACGATGGCATAATCAATATTACGAGTAGTGACGCTATTTCATAGAAATAAACTGTGGGTACAAAGTTCGTAGAAAACATTTTCATTAAATTCCATATTAGTGCATATTGCTAAAGGAAATGTGCAGTCATCAAACATCGCGTGGGCAACCTGTTTTTGGTGTTGTTGACTGCGATCAAATACTCACTAACCACAGCTGACCCCTACCAGCCCGACGTTATAAACCATTCTTAATGTTCGAACCCAAAAACCCAGATATTCTTGTATAATATCTTAGGAAGAAAATGGCGCCGATTCCCTTGTTCACAAACTAAACTAAATTTAATTTCAGTGCGTCTTTTACTTTCTATTTCATTAAGAAAAGAACAGAAGATAAATATTAGTTTAGTCCTGTCAAATTAAGATACCTCATAGAAATGTTTAGACGTGATTGAAACATGGCTTCTAAAAATACGTCAATTTCCGTCAGGCGCTGACTAATTTGACAGGACTAAACTAATATTTATCTTCTGTCCTTTTCTTAATGAAATAGAAAGAAAAAGATGCACTGAACTTAAATTTAGTTTAGTTTGTGAACAAGGGAATCTGTGTCATTGTCTATTAAGTGCCTCTAAACAGTATAGTCCATTGACATTCAGAATATACGAAAGTAGAAACGGCAGACAGGCCTACAAAAATCACAATATTATCATCATTGTCTTGCCCTTATACCAATTTGCTTGGTGTCAGCGCAACATGTCGAGTTCTTTCATACTTCTCTATTAGTCATCATCTCAGTAGTCATCCCCTTTCTATCCATATCCTCTTTCACACGGTTCATCAATTGTTTCTTTGGCCTTCCCTTACTCTTAAAGCCATCCACATTCATAATAAAATAAAAAACACAATAAAATAATCCAAAAACTTACACACGCATCACAAAGTTTAATTTTCTTTCTTACAAAGTATATTTTTGCACTTTAAATTGGCACTGTTACAAACTGACTTCGCTCTTTTGTTCCTCAGATCGGTTTGGGTAGCAAAAGGAAGTGTTTACTTCGTTTTGGTGCCAAAACTAAACGATAACTTTAAATAAGCATTTAAATGTAAAGTCGGCCAAAAACTACTCTAAGATTGAAATTCGTTGGCACGTCATACAACAATAAAGACTATTTTCATGCGGTGTATAAATTGTAAGCTTTAACGATATTTTTCTTTGCTAGGAAACTATGTTAGAACCGATAGATCATTTTCTTTAACGATTATTGATCGTCAAGTGTGCAGGTGAATGGAAATTTGGGGCACTCCAGGAAATTGGACATAGTTTTATAAGGAGCGTCGCACTTACATTGAGTGTTGGATGAATCGATAGTACCCCATTTCGCTAGATGATGTTTTGCAGCGGCTTAGGGGGGCCATCCTTTAATCACTTTTTGGCCACTTGTATAACTTTTTTTCGAATTTATTTAATAATTATTATAATGTACAAGACCAGATTGAACGAAGAAACTAGGTATTTGTCGGTATCTTGGGGGTTAAATCGAATTGATACAGCACCTTCATTTCTGCCAACAAAAACATACTGCAATCACCGATTGCCAAACCTTGCAATGCCCTTTTATGTTCATCACATCAGTCTGTAGACTTTTAGGGGCTGGATTAAGATGATGAATTTAAAAAAAAAGCCTTGTCAAAAATGTAATTAAAATATTAAAAAACAGCTAAATACGATAAAGTGGAAAACTGAAAACCAATCTTTTCATTGCAGTCGGGGGACGGTTCCTTGGAACAGACACTTTTTTACAGGTCCCCCGACTTCGCTTATTTAGCTTGTTTTTAATTTTTTAGTTCAATTTTTGACAAGACAGGCGTGTTTTTTACTTAATTATTTTTTATTTCATACCTTTTAGTGATAAAACAATATTTTTGCAAACGCCCAAGTGCCATGAAAGATAACTTTTATTTTTTAGGAAATCCATATCGCGCAAATAATAACGCGAAACTATTTTTATTTTGGTTTTTTAATTGTGATTAAGTTGTCTGAGGCGATTTAATTCTTGCAGAGACTTTTTGTCATGAGGCTCGTTAATTTCGTTTATTATGTTATTAGTGAACGAAAGCATATTGAATACTATTGTTATATATTTTTGTTATATACTAAGCAAGCTCTAGACGATGATAGTATACGTAGTCAAATTGCCAATGTTACCCGGGATAACGCAACGCTTCTATCGATACCATATACATACATTGATATCGGTTAAGCCGTTTAGAAGTTATGGTGGAATAAAGAAACTCACAAACATATATGAACTCTGAAAACATAACACTCCATTTTTTTGGGCAGTTGTGTAAAAATTATGCTATAATGAATATTTATTTGATTACAGGAATACATGGCCGCTTTCAACTTCGCTAATGAAAATGAAGCGAATATCCTTAGAAATATACTCCTTGAGAAAATCGAACTCAGGAAAATTAGACGAGAAGGTTGGTATACTGTCTTTAAAACATTTTAAAATTAAAGTTGACGTAGCGAACGGTTTTGGCAGAGAAACTTCAATTATACTTTTATTCTTATCTAAGAATTTATTTGGAGCTACACGCTCAATATTCCAGTTAAAAATGTTATGTTCAACTTAGCCCTATCCTGCTCTAAAACGGCGCGGGAAAACTTTCTAAGGAAATCAAAATATACAAGAAACAAAAATTCGGAGTGACTTCTTCCAACCAGCATTTGTGTCCGGTTCATTACGGCCAACTTTCTCTCACAGCGAAGAAGCTAGCATTCCCCAGCAGTACAGTAAATACAAAATGATGAGTTATGTGGGACGTTCAAATGGACAGGTTGGGGGAACATCGACGCGTTAACCTGTTACCTGTTTGGTATTCAGTGCATGATTCTGAATACGCATGCGTTGAAATTTTTCTTCATTATTAAAAAAAGAAAAAAAAACCTTTTAAAAACACAGCTTTTTATTACTTGATAGTAAAAAAACCAAAAAGTTAAAAAAATAATTTAAATCTGATAAGAAAGAAATAAATAAAAGCGTTACATTGTGATTGCAAAAGAAAAATAATGAAGGTGTAATATGCTAATGTTCTTTAATGTTCCATCAAAATGTAACACGCTTTTGTTTATTTCTTATCAGGTTTAAATTCTTTTTAATACCAAATAATAAAAGCTTGTTTTTAAAAAGTATTTTTTTCTTATAATTTTATTTTTAACTTTTTAGTATTTTTGATGCGAGATTGACTACGGCGTAGTTCGTAGCGCGTAGCAGTGTTTCTCCGTTATATACGTTTACTGCACTTAAGCTACCTGTAACATCATCAGACCCTGGTTACCATCTAGCACCCAAGTACTCGTCAAGACGAATCATACGAGCCCAAACTTGATGGGGTTATGTCGTTTAATTACTGAGTTCCTATGGCCATCTTCCAGCTCCATCACCAAACCCTGGTTACCATCTAGCACCAAAATACTCGTCAAGACGAATCATATGAGCCCAAACTCGATGGGGTTGTGTCGTTTAACTACAGAGTTCCTATGGCCACCTTCCGTTTCCATCATCAGATCAGCTCCATGTCATAATAATTTTGCATTGTCATCCGATTTACACATGCATGCAAAATTTCAGCTCAATCGGTAACCGGGAAGTGGATCAAATTTAACTTGCAAGACTTGATTACAGACAAACATCGGGACTGGTAAAACTAAATAAAAGCTTGTAAAAAAAGAAATTAGCCGTTCCATACATTTTGACCGCACGGCACTTTTCTATGAAACAGCGGATTTTTTTTTTTAAACCGACGAAAAATTTCTACTTTATTTGGGAGTCTATAATCATGTGCTTTATTCATGGTTACAGTTTGCACGTCGATGTCATGTCACCCTGTATTTAAGTACTGCTAGAAAGGCACGTTTACTCGTGGACTGTTGTTTACCGCCATCAACAATGACATTTCTCCACAATACCTTAGCCCTATTATACTTCCCATATGAGGAACCGAAGAAGTAATAATGCGTCGAATGACCTCACACTCCACAGCATGTTTATATTGCTTACCGCGCTGTTTACATCGCTCAGTTGACAAACATTCATTGTGATGCTGACTGTGGATAATTCGTAGACCATGTCATCGTTAGATGTTGCTTTTCCGTTTCTTGGTCTTAAGAATATTTGGTATGGTGAAATTGTAATATGATAAGAGTGAGAATTTCATTAGGCTTGCCCCAGGGGGTCTACTCCGAAGTGGTTCGGCCATTTCCTGCTACAAAGTTACTATTTGGTTCGGTCGGTCCCGATCCTACACTCCTACACTCTTTCGAATATTGACTATGGTCCCGACCCAACTGAGCCGATCCGAACTTTTTCCGCATTTTTCAATAATATTCGGTTCGTCCATGTGTCGGTCCGATCCGATCATTCGCACTTTGCACTTCGTAGTAGACCCCCTGATTTCATCATCATCGGCCTAGCTTTTTCCCAACTATGTTGGGGTCGACTTTCAGTCTAACTAGATGCAGCTGAATACCAGTATCTTACATGGAGCGGCTACCTATCTCACCTTCACAACCCAGTTGTATGATACCCCTTGGTAAGACTGGTCGTCAGACTTTCGGTCTTCTGACGACCCGTAATTACTGTCAAAGATCCACAAATGACAGCCGGGACCAACGGCTTAACGTGCTTTCCGAGTCACGGATGGGACTTGGTATGTAAAGATCACCCACCCAAAGATCAACCGCGAGCGTAGCTTAACCTGATCAATCGATCCGTGCTGCTGTTATGACTTAGCCACAAGCCCCTCAGGCTTGCCCTTGATTAAATGGGACTTAATCATAAATCTGGCAAAATGTGGTGTATGGTTTGTGTGGACTATACACCTCTGCTTGTCTCTGCATTGGTTGTTATTTCGTCACGTTTTGGTAACACCATAATCAGGCTATAATTTTCCCACTCCTGAGACACAGGCCTTCTCCGGAACGCTTCTTCAAAAGAATTCTACTTCACAGCTGCTTTCGTAGACCTCATCGCTATACATGAATAAAAAGAAGCTGCATTACGACTTCAAGAACTTGTAGTCTAGGGCCTACTTGCACTACAAATGCATTTAACGCTAAACGTAATTAAAACCTCCATCTCATCGAGAGGGGGCCTGCGTGTGTTCCAGTAGCGGGAACATTATAGGTTGATTATGTATTCAAAACATAATTCTATCGCCGTCATCTTCAAACGATTGACAGAAACAGAACGATGTTTTAAATTCGTTTAGCGCGAAGCATATTTAATTATTTGTGGTACAACCAGACCTGGATGTAATAATGTTGCTAATGATCTCCATTTTCACCCACAGAGCGTCGCACCCGCTCGATGGTATCAGGTCGCAGTAGCGGGTCCAGCTCTATTCCCTCGCGACAGAATGGCACGCTCCCGCCGCCGCCGCCGCAGCCGGAGCCGGCGCCTGCGCCGCCCGTGACGCCGGCGCCCATGCCGGCCGTGATTCCGCTGCAACCTGTGCAGCCCGTGCAGCAGCTGCAGCCGATACCGGCCAAGACCAACCATAGCTTAGGAAGTCAGTACCTTGCCTCACAGTAAACGTAGTTTTAAGCTGTTTGTCACATAGTGTACTTTAATAAAGTATTTTATAAGTTTTACTATGGTGAGTGTGTTTGGCACTTCAGTAGTTGTAGTTATCAAAATATACCTTATTTCTATACGAATTAAATTAATTTTGTGTTAGCGATTAACTTATAATACGTACATTTTTGAATGACAATCATTTCATAAACGATGATTTATACTTTGTTTCAAATTGAGATGTAAACCTTGCTGCGACAGTTCCCTTGCTATTCGTTAGCAAGGAAACTGTCGCAGCAAGGTTGCTGAAGCTGATTTTTTTGATTAGATGAAAGTAAGGATCTCTCATTATCCCACAGTCCGGCTCCACGCATTGCTGGCCATAAACTCTCTGATGTTGTGCCAATCTCCACGCGCCAGTGCCAGCCTCATTCAGGTTTTGCCTGCGATGGCAATAATGTCCGCTCATCACGCCGCCGGACGACCGGCATCTCGCCTTCCCGTCCCTGGACGATCTCTAGTTTTAATAAAATCCTATGTTTTCAGGCTACACATTGAAGAGTAATAAGAAACAACAAAAGGGGCGGAAAATAACGAAAGCAGACATCGGCATGCCGCAGGACTTCAAACACATATCACACGTCGGTTGGGATGCCAACAAAGGTATTATTAACTAACATTATAAAAGGCCAAATTAAATTAACTAGCGAAACTTCACAGACGTGACTGGTATCGCCATTTACCCAAGTCGGCGGGAGCATAGACAATCTCCATAGCTTGGGGTTCATGGACGGTTCAGATCTCAAGTGCGTATGCGCAGCGTCTTCCACAGGCAATGGTGCATTCTCGATTTTATGACTGCGTCAGTGAGCGGAGTTCGCGTAGTTGAATTTTGGGCCAAACCTTCTTAAAATTTTTGGCGGCGATATCCTAAGAAGTTGGTAAAAAAAACAGATTATTTCAAGTAACTACACTACCAGCGGTGTGAAGTTTTGCCAGCTAGTTTAATTTGATACATTTCTAGTTTGCTATTACTTATTTCTTACAATTTTATTTTCTAATATTTCTTCTTAAAAAAACTCACCAGCATAAAATCTTGAAAACTGCTCAAATAGTACTAATTTTACTTGTATTATCTTCAGGTTTCGACCTCGACAATGCGCCAGAAGCCGACGAACTCCGTTCGTTCTTCACGAAGGCAGGAGTTTCGGAAACGCAATTACAGGACCAAGAGACCAGAGAGTTCATATACGACTTCATAGAGATGCACGGAGGACTGCCCGCTGTCAAACAGGACTTGGATAAGGGTGAGTTGCGTTATACAGCTGTAAAAGGATTGAAACTAATAAAATAAAGAACTGAAACGAACGTATATAAATCTAATTAAAAATAAATTAATCATAACCATCTTTAATTTAATTTGAACAACGTGCTATCCCTCTGCCCGCAGCCCTGTCCCGCGGCGCGCTGCCCCCGGCGCCCAGCGCGGCCGCGCCCGCGCCCCCCGCGCCCCCCGCGCCGCCCGCGCCGCCCGTGCCCACGCGCAGCCCCGCGCCGCCGCACCCGCCTGCGCCGCGTGAGTACACATTTTTTGCTGTTACTTCTGTTGTTACAAAAAAAATTAAGTTAGACAATGTAGATATCATTTGCGTAAAGGTTTAATTTTAAACATGAATAATCCCCTAGCATCCCGCGCGCCCCCCCCGCCCCCCGCGCGTGCCGTCCCTCCGCCGCCCGCGCATCGTACTGCGCCGCCTCGTCCTGCGCAACGTGAGTATATTACTATTGTTATAACTTGAACCTGCTAATACTACACTAAACAAAGTAAATATGAGTGAGACAGTATAAAACACAGTAAATAGTTAAAAAATATAAAATTAATAATCCTACTCATAGTTAGTTATCATAAGTTCTATGACTTTAACTAGAGCTATTACAATCAGAAAGTTAGAGTCATAAATTATTATGTTAAAAAGGATAAAAGATGGATAATAAGCTCAAGTTGATTATCGATAATGAGCTAATGTGCACACGTAACTACGCACACAATTACGCCCAACACTAGCACTGCTCCCAAAAGGTCGTAAGTGCGAGCAAGTGATCCGGTAATAATGATTTATGAATCTAACTTTGCGTTTGTAATGGCCCGAGTATAAGCGTTTAGTATAACATATTGCGGCTATTTGCAGTCTATTATTATATGATGATTTTAACTTATACGATCAATATTGATGTACTAAATGAACCCTTAAAAACTTACAGCCGTATCATCCGGTCCCCCTTCCGTCCCCCCTCCGCCCCCGCCGGGCGCGGCGCCCCCTCCCCCCCCGCCGGCGCCCCCGCTGGCCCCGCCCCCTCCCCCGCCGCCCGCGCCGCCGGCCCCGCCCCCCGCGCCTCCCATGGCGCCGCCGTCGCCCCCGATGCCGTCCGACGCGCCTTCGGCTGCGGCAGACCCGAGGGCTGCGCTCATGGAGAGTATTCGAAGTGGATCCAAGGGGCTCAAGGTAAATAAATTTAAACGTTTTTGTATTTTTAGATACGAAGTCTCGAAGTAGTAGTTTTATTAAAAAAATAATCAATTTTTTAATTAATGGTGCCCCAGATAAAGGTTGTGCCTAGTTTGGGACCGACGCTGTCTCCATATTGTAATTTAAATGTTGAAATAAAATAAATTTAACTTCTTTACTTTTAAATTTTATAGTCGATAATGTTTTTTGTGTACTAAACTAAGTACTAGGGCTTGCAATCCCGCAGCTCGTACTAGGCTTAGTAACTAAGCCCAACGCAGACCAAATGGCGGACAAAAATTATATAAAATTACCTGCGTATAATTCCTCCTTCTCCATCAATTTCATCCAAAGGTTGTCTGTAAAAGATCTCTTTAAGCGATTAGACCGCCCATTGTCACAGGCCTCTTTGTCTGCACAGACCCTGGCTCAAAAAACTGTGTTTAGCGATTATATGAGAAAACATTGAAACTCATAAAAAACCTAACATTAAATTGGACCTATTATAGTATAAAAAGCAAGAGTTGATCTATTCATTATCTTGCAGCGCGTCGAGCCCGTGGCTAAGCCGGCCGTGGTTGAGGACAGCAGAAGTAACCTACTCAGCGAGATCAGACAAGGCGTCGAGCTCAAAGCCGTAAGTACTATATTCTGTTCATCACCCTCCTACCCTTATTCCAACTTATTTTTGGTGGGGCGCAACCGTAATAACATCGGGTCGATCGATCTATGCTTGCCGCGGTCGGTCCGTGGATGGGTAACCATCTTTACATACCGAGACCCCTCCGTGCCTCCGAAAGCACGTTAAGCCGTTGGTCTCGGCTGTCATTTGTGGATCTTTGACAGTAGTAAAGGGTCGTCAGAAGCCCGAAAGTCTGACAACCAGTCTTACCAAGACTTAGGGTTGTGGAGGTCGGATAGCTATATCCGCTTAGGCTGGAAGCCGACCTCAGCATAGTTGAGAAAAGGCTAGGTAGATGATGAGCTGTACAAGCCTCTTTTAGCAAGTGGATCCACACAGCCATCTTGTTTCACAAATGTTTACCAACTGATTGGTGAATATAACAGTGGCATGCAAGATACTTGAATACTTACAGACTAGTGTATTTTTTACTTTACATGCTCCAATCTACGCTTGTTCCCAGGTATCCCGCTCAGGCAGCAACAGCGGCAGCGAGCGTAAAGCGGGCACCGCATGCGGGCTCGCAGAAGCCTTACAGAGGGCTCTAGAGGAACGTTCCCGCGCCATACACTCAGACTCGGACTCCGATATGTCTGGAGCTACCACCAGCGACGGAGAATGGGACGACTGAGATCTCCCTATAACCTGAACAAGATAGAACAAGTATTGTGGTCTGAATAATAACAAGCAAAGAAATATGATGGTCGAAAGTCGTGAGTATTTCACAGCTCTATGATTATTGAGCTGTGTTCCGAATTTTAAGAAAGGAAGAATCCAGTTAATTTACAGTGGTCTTCAAAAAAATCACATAAAAATGCTCATAAAAAAATCTCGTGATTTCACCAATCCTCGGACTCTGAAATGCCCGAAGCTGCCATCAGTAAAGGCAAGATACATAACAGACCCGAACAGCATAAAAAACAAGATCTCGCCTTAGAAACGATGATTTATTTTCTATAACTTCTTCAATGTCAAAAATGCATACAAACTGCCATTTTTAGAAAAGGAAAACCAGAGGTGATCTGTTTTAATGGATACTACTGGCTTTAACATCTACACGAACAATGTATTTGCACGCATCTTTTCATTGCTTACACCTCCTGATATGTCCACTAACTTGTGTCGAAGAACTTATAGACAAGTCATGTTGCACCTCTGATGACAGAGAATGGCTCATACTACATACGCAATGGAAAATGACTATTTCTGACCTTTAATATGCCACTTTTCGTCCTTCCTTAGTAGTCCTTCCATCCTTCTTTAATCGTCTATATTTGTAGATCATAATAATATCTTTAAAATCCCTCCAAGAAAAGTGTCCAGTAAACCATGTCTTTACTTTTTTGTCCGAGTTTTCATATGACACACTGGAAAATGGGACACTATATGGGTGCGTACAGCCAACCCCACGTTCTTGTTAAACATTTATACATAGTAGACGTCTTACCCTGCGAATAAATATTGATTTTTTGATAGCTTTTCCATACAAAAACTTACTTATTGTCGGATGTCATTTTTATTCTATGGATAGAAGAAGATATCTGACTTTGGTAAAATCAGCCCTTAAGCTTCGGTTTCCTACAACAGCGATGGCCGTCACATAACGGCCGTCATGAAAATGATAGCAGCGAGGTTTGACTTTAAGGTGTCAAAAACGCTCTCTAGGGAAACACACCAACGTACTTTCATAGATAACGTTTCAGTGGCGTCATTCGACGGTAAATTACGGATGCCAAGTGACGCCCACCGCAGTCTTAGGAAACCCTAGCTTTATACTTGGACATTTCAACCGTCGATTATTCGACGGCTTTCGCATTATAGTTTTAAACTTTTAACACAATAATACCTTTAGTCCTTAGCTAACAATAAACAAATATCAGTATATATTTAAGGTTTGTTTTAAAACTATTTAATGTTCACTTAAACTTACTTGCTGTATTTAATTTCTTTTTATTAAAAGTTACATTCTAATTCTATGGAATCAATAAAGATAATGTTGTTTATTAACTTTGTATTAAAATATAATTTTAGATACTTAAATCAGTCAAGAATTATTATTCTTTTAAAAGTAAATAGTATGACAGGTAGAAAGATGTTTACGTTGCATATACAAAGTGTCTTAATATGTGCGTCATAATATGTATAAAAATTAAATTAAGCTCTTAGCTGTTGTTAACTTCTTAATTTAAAATAATTTAATATTAATTAGGCATTCGAAATATCTTTTTCTTAAAAAAAAAACATGTGTGCCAGAGTAGCTAGTGGCAAAGTGGTTATTGATAAAGCATTTACAGCGTGTATCAGAAAGATGTGGTACAGAATATCAAACTGTACAACTTTATCCATGGGATCTACATCGTGATAGAGAAAAAATAATTAGCCGTCCCATACATTTGAGTCGAGTAGGTATTGAAATTTTGTACGGGACAGTTGAATTTCTTTTCGCGATTAAGATGTTGGTCCCATGGAGAAAGTCGTTCAGTTTGATGGTCTGTACCACACCTTTCTGGTGCATGCTGAACCTTTATTTATGTCCTCTGTCAGTTTCACTTTGTCATAGCGTATGAATTTACTTCAGTTCAAATGTGATATTGGAATAACTGTGCTCAGCAATATTTTCTCTTGTATTAAGTCAAGCATTTAATTCTAGGTGTTCGTAATAGTGCTTTGAAGTTTTTAAACTTATTTCTTAATTCGAGGCAGTATGATTTTACTGAGAATACGTTCTAATGTATTTGAAACTTCGCAAGTGAAAGGAATTAGTTTCAAAGCGAAGCAGATGAGGGTAGTTTGGATCTAAAGCTCAAGCTAATTCAACTTACGCCTTACAGAGTAGATACGCTCAAAGTATGTCTTGCAGCACTACAGTGCGCAACCGCTGCCTCGAATTAAACAAGTCTTTAAAATGTCTATTTTTATTAGTGTCATGTGAATATATTTTGTAATTTAATTAAATAATTACTTTGATAATAATTGCTACAAGTTATTAATATTTTTATTGAGACAGTAATGTTTAAAATGTTACGTTTGTGGAGCCGTAGAAAGAATACGTTTGAGGTATATTGCTTTACAACTATTAAAACAAACACTAATTATGTATCTATCAACAAATATTAAAGCATATTATATCGCCTTATTACATTAACAATTTATAATCAAAGGCTGACGTACTCTTTCGACGAGATCACTTATATATATTTTATATATTTGATGTAAAATGTGTATATAATTGTAGTAGGTGAATTCTAATAGACTAAAGTGCTGTATATGACTGAAAGAAAATCGACGGTGATTCTAAAATTACAAAGTGTGTACTGAGAAACGTTGAACTTATCGTATTCTTGGAAGAAAGCAGTTTTATGGTAAATGTGTCTGCATTGAAAAACATTACTCTCCTTCTGAAACAGTCAGGTAAATAGTTCGAAAAGGAACTAGAAATGCTTAGCGGGGCGCCGGCACGTCGATATTCAAAAGATGTGATATGTAACGTTTCGAAGCACATACTTCAATGTAGCTAGTTAATAGAAATAATAGGTATACATAGTTTGACACTAAATCGATGGATTCGAAGTTAGTATCGATAGTTTTACTCAATGCTTTAATGACTGCTCACGTCGATCTATCGATATTAGAGATGTGCTCTTTTTTAATCGATTTCATTCGAAGATCATTTTTATGTTTTGATAAAAGCAACAACATTCATAAAACTGCGTATTTTTTTTTCAATTTATAAGTAAAATAATTATTTTTATTATTAAAAAAGAGTAAAGTTCATTTTCATTCAAATCGTACTTGTTTCTTTTAATTTTTTATGACTAATAGGTAATTAAGTTAGATAGATAATCGAACAGATTAACTTATGAAAGAATTCGCATGGTTCCAGCAGCAATACGATAGATGGCCAGTTGCACAGCCAAGTTCTGACGTTGAAACATGCCTGGAGCATTGCTACTGCCTTCAACAGTCTGTAAGGCATTATCAGCCAGAGGACTTAAAAATATTTTTCTCACTATTTGTATATTTGATGTTGTACACATGTTAATCAGCATAATCAGGTTTATAATATACACTTACTATCCATGTTACACCCGACTCCGACACTGCTCGGAATATTATTCGATACCACGCAGATCTAAGTTAAATTGTACTAGCATTGTATAAAATGAAGTTAAAAACTAGTGTAAGAAGGGTTATGACTATATGTATCTTAATAAAATAACGATAGATATTTTTATAACTATCAACGTTTACGATGTATGTAATGTACCTGTAACACTTGAAAACTTGTGGGTGGCTGGTTAACTGAAGTAATTAGAATTGCTGCATAGTCGCATCTCACACAGCATTGGGCCACGTGACGGGGTGCGCGAAACGGAGCCAAATTCCACACGCGGAAACGCGTTTTTATTGAATTTGTTTAAAAATTCACTCGCGGTGGCGTATGTCGAGTGATCCACCATAGGATTATTATGAAATGGTTTGTAGTATTGTGATAACTGCCTTTAGTGCAATACTGTTATTTGACTACCAGACTACAACACTACGTTACACACGTTACTCTGCGACTGTTATGTAAGGGGTGGCTTGATTTTATGCAGGATATCAACTATGCAGTTGAAATGTATCACAGAACTTATGAATGTTATACTAAATCAAAAGGATCAGTACCTTGGTTAATCAGCTATTCATAAATGAGTATGTTGACTAAATAAACATTAATAAAATTTGAATGGCCATTTTATTTTGTCCATCATCAACGATCTACGTTTTACAAAGAAAATAACGGAGTGTAATTACATGACACTTAAAAAAAAAAAGAATTAAAAAATTAACCACAAATAAAAGTAACTTCTTTATAACATAATTTGGAATAAACACTTTATCTTATAATTAGATGACCAAAGACGCTGACTGGACTTAATATTATCCTTAATCTATCCTTGGTACACACGACATATCAAGCTATTATTTGTAGTGTAAGGTGACCTCACATTTTAAAGGATTTTCGTACACGAGAGACCAGCTTAAAAATTAGAAATGTACAGCTTGATGTGTAGTCGAGCGTACCAGAGTCGTTACTTAAAATTAATTTGTATTGACAAGTATAAAGTAGAACGCCGCTATCAGTCAAAAATACGACAGATTGAGACCGTCAATATTGTTGACAGTGCTAAAATATGCTCGTCAATTAAAGTTACAGTACGGCCGTCGGCGTCTAGAGAACGGGTTCCTGACAGCTGTTAGTGCGCACGTATTCGTTTGTATGAAACTGACAGGTGTCACGAACGCATTCTCTCGTCTGCCGCACTGTAATGTTCGATTATATTTAAGTGACGTTTTTGAGTGCGGCAGTAAGAGTTGTAATCTAGTATACAATACATCCACTCCCTTTGGCTAGTACAAAGACTTGTAAAATTACACTATTTTGAGTTATGGTTGAATTTTAATTGGAAACTGGCGTTTATTTATAAACGTTGTTTAAAGTTATGTAATAATTAACATCTGCATAATCATACATTTTTTTTCGTATAGTTTTTCAACTTTATGCAACGTTTATAGATACATACACCCATAAATGTATAAAAAAATAATAACAGTTATTGCTTTTAAATAATTAAATTTTTACTAAACCTGCCACTTTGATGTCCATACTATTACTGTTTTTTTATTTTTAATGGAGAGCTAATTCTTAGTTGCTAATATATTCCGGCAAGTTATAAAATCACGGTTACAGTTCTAAATCGAGCTAGCTACCTATGTTACACTACAGCACTAACAAACTCAAATGTTTGTCGATCCGAACAAATCAAGGTATTTCTCGTTACGGTGCGTTTCCACTGAAGCTGAAAAGAGTAGAAACCGGGCAATCATAACAATGTGATTGGTCGATTCCTGCACACTTCCAGTGGAAACGCACTCTTAGTGAAAACTGCAAACACTCGCTCTATAATATAAAATAATACATACTTAAATCATTTTGTACAGAAAACATAACTCTAACTAAATTACATCGAGTTAAAGAACCAGAGACGCGAATATGAAATAGTGCGACTCATTTAAACCTTTTATTGTGTACATAAAGCTGCGACTACGCTGGGCGACTTGGGCACGAGCGGAGCACGAATTCGCGTAGCGTAGACGGAGTTAGGAGCTTTGAACGAGCACGCCTCACAATTTACAGTTCCCATTTATTTACAACGCGGAAAATATCACAAAAGAACATGAGACATAATTCTGAACAAAATACAATCTTCGATGGCACAAGGTTAAAATAGTATGAAACCATCAACATACAATTAATTTATCAATTACAATTTTCGTAAATATTTTTTATGTCTATTTATAATTTTATTACAAGTAATCCTTTTTCCCATGATACCTATAAACTATAAAAACCACCCGATTCAATATCATGAAAAGCACAGATATTCTGGTTTAGGCGACATGATACCGATATTAACTCAAACAATTTAGATCTAGTTTCTTTAAAATTGTGCGTATGATACAAAAAAAAAGAAAACGAAAAAAAACCATCTCCAGGAAAGTAATAAAATCTCACTCACATAAAATAAAATAACTCTTATAGTTTAATTTTATATAATAAAACTAATCACAAAGTTGACAACGTGGAAGTTTTACCACAGCCTCCCATCAGAATGGGTAATTACAGAAAATAAACAGATGCGCGGCGAAAATACACGCAATCCTGTTCGATCGATGTATTCGGTTGCATTGTTGTAAGCTATGACATAAGCTATAAAATCGTGACGAAGCCAAAACTGTACATTGACTATTATCGAAAAAAAAAAAGTATATATACTTTATCTACTATACTCATCGTTTTTAGAATTTTATCTATTTATCTGAATGTATGTTCCAGCATCATGCAAATACTATAGAATAGATTCTGTTCAAATATTGTATAGATATTACCTATAAGTCTGGTCAGTCTATAGGCTATAAATCACGCTGTTTGCTATGGGGGACGAGCCAAAAAGTTAAAATAGTGCAGATAGTTACAGAATCAATCTTTTCAATTATTATCATCACGCTATACCTTTATGAAGCCAAGCAGTCAATCATGTCAATATAAGTCCGCTTTCAACGAAGGAAATAGCTTAGCGCTTCGACGACTGCTTTGCGGTTTGCAAAGTAGTCGTCGAACCGCTGTGTGGTTATAAATTCGATTCCCAATTTTTTTTTTTACATTTATGATAGTTCGTTATTTTGTAGTCTCTCAAGACTTCGACGCGAACGAATTCGCGACCAGGAGGTAGTACAAAACGTAAGGAAGACCAAAGTTACATCCAAACAAATTCGCTACACTTAGAAAAGACATTTTGCTTGGACAAGGCAAAATATCGTATTCTAGTGTTTGTAGTTACATATTTAATCTAATATTTATGATTAAACTATGCTCTATTCATCCGACATTCATTTCAGACTAAAAATAAATGAAAAAAATCCAACATTTAAGTATTTTAAAAATGCCTAGTTGACGATGATACAAGTATGGTAATAATGAATTAAATATACAGTGGTTGTTTATGATATCGGCTTAAATTACATTCTACTTTACTTTACTAGTTTAGTCTTAGCGATAGTACCAAAATAATTACAACCTAATCACTTTAAGTAACTTTCACTTCACTTTTGCCCTAATAACTTATTAAAATCAAGTATTATTTCATTCTGCCATCATCTATGATGTCGAATCAAAATGCGATTTTACTACCGTACATTTAAGAGACAAAATTGAATGGTTTTTAGAGGATACTCTTTACACATCGTCGGTTCGCTACTCTCGAGGGACTCGGGTCAAAGGTGGGTTTAGAATTTAGCCCTACCTTTTGTCGTTACCCAGGTTGCTTGTGCTGATGCGACACTGACCATACATGGCCACTGTTTAATCATCATCTATAACGACAACTATTGGCATGACGGAATCGTCGACATCTACCGAGTCATCATCAGTTATATTGACCACTTCTTCCATGTTATCCACCACGCCATCCACCTCACCTATCCCATTCATCTCCGCCTTGAACAGCGACAGAACATCTGATATGATCGGTGACTGGAGCATTGGTATGTCTTTACTCTTCTGACTTTCTTCTCCTTCGCCAAGTATTTGAGGCTCAACATCGTCTTCTTCGTCGTCCGTGTGGCCGTAGTACTTCTCATCATCCTTCTCGTCCTTTGGAACATAAGAATTCATCAGCTCGTTCAAGTTAGCGTCACACGTGAACACCTTCGACGGGTCCTTGTCCTCTTTGTCGCACTCGTGCGCAGATATCGCTTTATACGAAGTAAAGTATTTAAAACAATTCTGACACTGGTTCGTCAGATGAGCGCGGTAATGGTTGTGAAGATTCGGGAAGTCGTCTCCACAAACGACACATTTCTCAGGCTTCACTACCGCTCTGTAGTGAATCTTCTTCGTAGATTTGTGAACTAACTTCATATGCTTCATAAATGGTCCGTATTTAACGAACCTTTCGCCACATTTCCGACATTTTATAGGCTTCTTGTTGTATTTTCTATTTCGATGAGAGAATGCGTGTATGTTAAAAGCCTCCATAGTTTTAAATTTAAGTAAGCAGAACCTACAGGATATAGAGCCGGAGCCCTTGTGTATCTGGTTGTGTAGCCGCTTGGTGCTCTTCTTAGTGATAGGTTTGAAGCAGAACCTGCACTCCTCGTACTGGAACGCGTCCTCGTTGCCCATATATCCCGTGCCTTCATCATCGGTTTCAATTGCGCAGAGATGACTATCAAAGTCCGCCCGGGAGTAGAAATATTCGTTGCATTTCTTGCACTTGTTTTGTTCGTGGTAAGTCAAATGCTTGTGAAGGTTGTAGAATCGTTTGTTGCAGATGGGGCAGCTCTCCTCGATGGACTCTTTGGGTTCTGTGAACCATTCCTTGTCATCTCCGTGTACGTCCCTCATGTGGTATATCATTTCCCTGAAAGCGACGAACGTCTCGTCACAATGTTCGCATTTCGTCGGGTTATCTACATTGAGCTGTGCCATATGATGATTCTTGTGTTTTCGATACACAGTCAACGTGTTAAACTTCTTTTTGCAGTAAATACACCCGTAGTAGCCAATCGTGCGATGGTAAATCTTGTGAGTACTCAGGGCATCCTCGTTTTCGAAAACTCTAAAGCAATAATCGCAGACAATTTCTTGCTTGCCTGCTCTCCGTTCTCTGTCAACTATTACGCCGTGCTGCGTGCGCAAGTGGCAGTCCAGTTTCACTTGAACATGGAATGCTTTGTAACAAATGTTGCACTTCACTTTCTTAGGGTAAACTTCGGTATCGCCTAAAAGCTTCTTCTTCTCGCACGAGAATGCTAGATGCCCTTCTAAGAACCTGAGAGAGCTGAAGTAATCGAAGCAGTAGTTACATCTCAAGGAGTTGTGGTAGTCAATGTGTCGCTCGTAGTTCCCTTTGCTGGCAAGGACCTTCATACAGATAGAGCACTGCAGGTCTTTCAGTGGGCCGTCGAGCGGCTGTTCCGTGCGCTCCGCGATCCAGTTCTCGAGCACGTTGTGCGCGTCGCGCAGGTGGTGGTGCAATCCGTAGCCCTTCACGAACTTCTCGTCACAGTGCGGACACTTTAGTGGGTTGTCGTAGTGTTTCTGCGCCAAGTGACCCTTCACGTGGGCCTGGTGGTTCTTTAGCGAAATGTATTTCTTTCCACAGAACTTACATTTAAAGAACTCTGGCTTCCTTAAGTGAGCTTCCTCGTGGGACTGCAGTCTCCGTTCGTCTAGGAATACTTTGGCACACAACTTACAGGAGTAATAGAGTGGTGGCGGAGCGTCGGGGTCGGACTTGATCATCTTACTCTCGGGGTGAGTGCGCCGCAAATGACGGATCAGCTTCACCAAGTCAGGGTAGTACCGCGTACATATTGGACATTTAACTTTATCCTTTCTGATTTTTTCGATCCTCTTTTTGTGGGACTGATGGTCGAAGTTGTGTCCCTTCACATGTCTTTGGTAGTAGCCCTCGTCGGTGTACCCTTTGCCGCAAATGGTGCACTTGTAGGGACCGTTATCGTCTTCGTAGTGCGCTCTGGTGTGTAGTTCTAGTCTTCGTTTGTTAGTGAACTTCACTTTGCAGATGGTGCACTCGTGGCGGGCGCCATACAGGAAAGTTTTGGAGGTGTGCCATGAGAGATGACATTTAAGGGAGTTTTCTGAATCGCAGATCTTGCCGCAGAGGTGGCAGGTATGTGTGCCGTCGAAGACGCTTCTGTCGGCGTTGCTGGGCATGGCGTCGCCTACGATAGTGTTGATGACACTGTCGCCTTTCTTGTAGTGTATGGCCATGTGCGAGAGGTAGACCTTGCGGTACTGGAAGACTCTCTCGCAGATGGAGCACTGGTAGTCTTTGTTCTGGAAGCGCGTCTGCTTGTGGTAGGTCATATGGGCCTGCGCGGCGCGGAGATGCTTGCTGCGGCGACCGCAGATGGTGCATGTGAGGTGCTTGGGGTCGAGGTTGGTGTCGCGGTAGTGCTCGCGCATGTGGATCTTGTAGTGACACTGGAACTTGAAGGACTGAAACAACAATATTACATTTGAAAAGGTGTTCATGAAGATTTTAATAGTAGATTATTCACTAACGGCCAAACCTGTCTCTGCGATCTGTCTTTAATTGAAAATAGGATCGCTACTGATGGTATAAAGTCAGTATAATCATATTTATCCTTGAAAGTCGTCCCACATTTAACGAGATAGGCTTTAGGCTATATAACATCACGCTGCGAGCAATATGAGCGGAGCATCAATGGAAAATGTTGCAAAAACGGGAAAAATGATTCCTTTTTGAGAGCTTCCGTTACGTGCGCTGTGTAAACGGTTTAAGTTACGTAAAAATCGATGTATGTGGAATTGTTCCTCTTTAAAAGTTCTAAATAAAAGTCCGTCTATCAAAGTTATATAAATACGTTATCTAGCATATATAAATACGTTATTCATCACAATTATTTAATTGTGAACAAATATTGCCCTTGACATCACTTGATTTCAATCAACATCTTAGGAGATATCATAATTTTAAAATAACTCCGCAACAAAATAGGTATGATAACGTTCGGCTCGGTTGAACTCACGCGCGCATGACGCGCAAGGCGGGCGAATGGGAGCGACCCTGGCCGGAGGGGGAGGGGCTAAGCGACAACGAAGCAGTAGCGCGGGCCGGTGATGCGATGCGACGGGGTGAGTCAGGGCAACAAGAAATTTCACGCGGACGAAGTTGCGGGCAGAAGCTGCGGGGCAATTGCGTAACACACTTATCAATCGTAATCGGTTTCATTTTGACAGTTCAACCACATTCATTGCTTTATTTACGTGTTGAGCAGACACATTTTGGAACATATGAAGCCATGGATTAGAAATCTGCTTCAAAATGATTCAAATTCCGATTGATAGTGTGTTACGCAATTAGGGTATAATAACTTAATTTGCTCATTTATTATGGTCAATGTGGCATTTATAAGTCCTTTTGATTTAGAAGATTTTCATTTTAAAATAATTTTCATCTGTCCTGTCAAACAAATAGCTGTCAACGTGTTAAAGAGACTCATATTTTGGCTTTTTCATACAAATAGCTATCCGTAGTAAGCGATTTACTCTTCCATCAATAGATAGCGTGGGCCGGTAAGTTTTCTAGATTATTGGGATGTTAAATCCAGGTTTTTCTACCTCCAGTATGCTAAAACTGGTATCAGATAGGTTATTGGGTTCGGTCGTAAAGGGATAAAGCATTGTCTTTTGTCATGAGCGAAGCGATGGAGTTAAGACTAGAATCCTGAGTGCAGCGAGAGATTCAAGCTCGCCAAAAACGAAGACACCTTTATCCCCGAGGAGAATACTCTACTTTTCGCAGTAGTTTGAAACATAAATAACCGAGAGCGCCTAGTACTATTTTATCTAAACTCAAATGAAATGTAGCATTCATCATACACAGTCTGGCCATAAATACTGCTACAATTAAAAATAAGAAAGATATTACATTTGAATTTGGAATCTGTCAATACATTGTACAATATTTTGCGATATTAAAATGGAGTGGGGTGATAAAGAGAACCGAATCGCTGTGATTGCATTACACAAAGTTGGTATGGAGCCAAATGCAATTTTTAAAACTCTCCATACGCTTGGTATTAGTCAAATGTTGTGTACCGGGCTATTAATAGGTACAATGAGACCTCCTCTGTTTGTGACAGAAAAAGATCTGGCCGTCCACGTAGTGTTCGTACGAAAAAGGTGGTCAAAGCAGTAAGGAAAAGAATTCGAAGAAATCCTGTCCGAAAGCAAAAGATTTTATCTCGGGAGACGAAGATAGCACCTAGAACCTTGTCGCGTATTTTAAAAGATGACTTAGGACTTGCAGCCTATAAGAGACGCACTGGTCATTTTTTACTGATAATTTAAAAAGAATAGGGTGGTAAAATCGAAACAACTACTGAAGCGGTACGCAAAGGGAGGTCACAGAAAAATTTTGTTTACGGATGAGAAAATCTTTACAATTGAGCAACATTTTAACAAACAAAATGACCGTACTTATGCTCAAAGCTCTAAGGAAGCTTCTCAATTAGTCGATAGAGTGCAACGTGGGCATTATCCGACTTCAGTGATGGTTTGGTGGGGTGTTAGCTATGAAGGAGTGACTGAGCCATATTTTTTTAAAAAGGTATCAAAACATCGGCACAAGTGTATCAAGATACCATTCTTGAGAAGGTAGTTAAGCCCCTTAACAACACCATGTTCAATAACCAAGTATGGTCCTTCCAACAAGACTCGGCGCCGGGTCATAAAGCTCGGTCCACGCAGTCTTGGTTGGAAGTGAACGTTTCGGACTTCATCAGAGCTGAAGACTGGCCGTTGTCTAGTCCCGATCTTAATCCGCTGGATTATGATTTATGGTCAGTTTTAGAGAGTACGGCTTGCTCTAAACGCCATGATAATTTGGAATCCCTAAAACAATCCATACGATTGGCAGTGAAGAATTTTCCCATGGAAAGAGTGCGTGCTTCTATTGATAACTGACCTCAACGTTCAAAGGACTGTATTGCAGCCAATGGAGACCACTTCGAATAAGTTTTTATATTTTAAATTGTTTTATATTTATGTATTAAACTAACACACAGTAAAAGTAATAAATATTATTTGCAATAAAATCATTTTTTTTTTCTTCGTGACTACATTTATGGCAAGACTGGGTATAATTCGTTGAGATTAGTCGCGTCGATCGCATGCTCTAATTAAGTGCAAAGTGCAGACGCAGCAAACCAACTGCGACGGCCGGACCGCGCTCGCCGCGATGACATACACAGTTACGTAAGAATTGTCGTACATACATTCTAATTATAATTATTTAGTGATATTTATTAACTTGCCCATAACATGGCTGAGACCACCAAAACTAAGTTAAAAACCGAAAATGAACAACTGCTGTACAAATAATACAGCGCAGAAAGAGAACATAAGGAACAGCTGCGTAATGTTATTTCTGATATTGAAAAACAAATAGAAAGCGAGGAAAAAAAAAACAAATAGAAGTGAGGTATTTACAGCATAAAGCACTACAAAAATACAGCTGCAACCAGTAAACCAGTTGAGCGAATAAAAACTCCAAAACACAGTGATCAGAACACTGTACGGACAGGAGTTAGCCAAGGAATCTCAGTGGATCAGCCAATCGCTCGTTCACACTGCCAACATTGAACACCTAGAGACTGTTCAAAACGCGAAAGTGACCACCACAAAAAGGTTCCGCCACCTCCACCTGTAGTAATAGATGGCGTCGAGAATTACCAGACCTTGTTTGACTTATTGTCGAAGTCCAAGTCTGGTGATAAATTCACTGCTAAAATGTTGAATGGGAAGTTTGTTAAAATAAATGCAGTGAACGAAGACACATATTGACGCTGAAAATCTAATCCCCGATTACCAGTTTGATTAGATTTAGAAAACAACACTCTACACTCGACCAAGTACACAAAATTGCTAATATTTTTGAAAGACTAATTTTCTTTGCTCAGGCTAATTTTCTTTTGCATTCTTGAGGTTGACAATGCTGACGTTGAGTCCACCATTATGAATTTAAGACACGATAGCGCCACTGAATGGGACGGAATACCATCTCTACTTCTAAAATTATGTAGGGATATCCTGTACCCTCAATAATGCACATTATTAATAAATCTATAGAGAGAGCTCTTTCCAGAACCCTTCAAAAAAGCTCTGGTCCACCCAATACACAACAGCGGGAACAGGGACTGTGTGAATAACTATAGACCGATCTCAGTCCTCCCTGCGATTTCCAAGTTAAAATTTTCTACATAAGCGCGATGTTATAGCGCGCAACCAGTACGGCTTCAAGAAAGGTGTCTCAACAGAAGACGCAATTACTGACCTAACCGAATTTGTCGCAAGAAATCTAGACGAGCATAGAGAATGCCTTACTATATTCTTGGACTTAACAAAGGCCTTCGACACAGTGTCTGTGCTACCCTTCTTTCAAAACTGGAGGACGTAGGTATTCGCGGTAAAACGCATAGCCTCTTCAAAAGTTACCTCCAGGACAGGAAACTCACTGTCAAGATTGGTACGTGCGTCAGTGATGAAGAAATCACCACCTACGGAGTTCCGCAAGGCAGTGTAGTTGGCCCTACATTGTTCCTAGTCTACATAAATGACCACTGCACACTGCCTCTCCCCAACTCCAAGATCTTCACATATGCTGACGACACGGCAATTGTCGTGTATGGTGATACATGGGCTGATGTTAAATACCATGCGGAGCAATCGCTACAAATGGTCGTGGGGTGGCTGCAGAATAATCTACTTTCCCTAAACTTGGCTAAAACGAACTACATCCCCTTCTCTATAAGTCCCAGGACCAAAGCCCCATAGGAATTTAGCATAACGGCATATACATGTACCACCTCTTCTACGTGCTCATGTGCAACGCTATCCCGTGTCACTCACACCAGATACCTGGGTGTAGTGATTGATGACGGACTTAAGTGGTACATCCAAGTTGACAGTTTAATTTCAGAAGTCAAGAAATTAATTTACATTTTTAAGTCACTACCAGTGCAGATTCAAAAACACTAAAAATAGTGTATCTTGCACTTTGCGAGTCCGTTATCAACTATTGCATCCCGGTCTGGGGTGGCACTTATAAAACAAAGCTGCTTGGGTTGGAAAGAGCACAGAGAGATGTACTTAAGGTAATGCTTGGCAGACCGTATAGGTTCCCCACTACCGAATTATATGCGGAATGTAAGGTGCTGACTGTGAAGCAACTCTTTGTGCTCCAAGCCGCCTTCCGGGCTTATAGGCAATCCTCTTTACCAGACCCTACCAAACGTAAAGACAAAACAACATGCGCATCGGTAGCGCATAAAACGACCTTCGCTAGTCACCAGCTTTACGTGTTGAATTCTCTTATTTATAGGAAAATTAGCAGACACATCCAAATGGATAAGCTAAACAGGCATGAAGTTAAAACTAAATTGAAGCAATGGCTGTATGATCAGGACTATTCCCGTACAGAAGACTTAGTTACCTATCCACTGTAATCACACAATTATACTTACATAGTCACATAGTCACCTCACTCCAAACGGGCTCAAAACATATTTTATCTTTCCATATCCGCGTTATGAGTAAGTACTATCATTGCCTAACACACACGCACACACCCACACACCCAAACACCCTCACACACACACATCCTCTCATAGGCCTTTCTATCACAACCGTGCATACATTCATACCCCTCCCACACGCACACAACAAAATAATAAACAAAAACAGATATTACTTACATTTTCACACTCCATATTGATAGCTTTATGTTCATTGTTATTGCCCCAATTGTGTAATTAGATTCTCTAACATAATACACACAGAAAGGTTTTTACGGAACATTCGAGGTAACAGTAGAACATTGACTCCTAAGTCACAGGTTTTCCCTAGTTTAGAAGGCAGGGTTTCCATTATTTATGTATATATTCCATGGTACGGAGCGAGAGTGCATGGGAAGCTGTCACCTCCTCCGGAATGGGTTATCTGTTTCAATAAAGTTATTTAATTTTATATTATTTTTATATAGTCCTATATATCAAACAGATTGTTTAGAATAAGACAAAGAAATGCCTACTCAGATCTTAGGCTGATAAAAGCTAGTGTACTAGGTCCGGTCCTGTATCTTCTATACACCTGTGATATTCCTGAGCTACAAAATAATGTCGACACGACGCTACTGCTGCAGTTTTGCCACTTCACTTGTCTGACCACGATACAGCACAAATGTTAACTATTCCTTTAAAACATAAAACCCAAAATCAAGCAATCTATTATACATACAAAAGAGATTTTAGTTCAGATAATATCCACAAGTTTAAGGAATACTTAAGTTATCTTTCTTGAAATACACACGGCTAACAACGCAAACTCAGCATTCCATAATTTTCATGAAATGTTTTGCCTACTTTACAAGTTTCCCTAAATTAAAAGTAAAAGTGAACTTAAATAACAAAAAGAAACAAAGTTGGATAAGCAAGGGCTTAAAAAAAAGTTGTAAAACAAAACGATTACTGCGCCATCAATTTTATAAAAACAAAACTGCGATTAATAAAACTAAATACCTTAAATATGCTAATGTCCTTAAAAAATGCATCTTTAATTCCAGGAAAAACTCAAATATCAAATACATAGCTAAAACGATAACAAATGCAAAGCTACGTGGAATGTTATAAAAGACGAGCTAAATATTGCAAACTCCAGACATAATATAGACAGTATCAAAGATAACAACAGACTTTTTACCAATCCAGTAGAAATAGCGTCGGCCTTTAATAACCATTATATCGATTCAACAAACAAATCAATGCCACCGAACATCACAGGTAACTCTAGCAATAATATAACTGTTGGCTCTATGTTCCTCAAACCGATGTCGAAAACTGAAGTTAAACAGGAAATACTGCTTTTAAATAACACAAATTCTGAAGGGCACGACGAAATTAAGACAAAAATCATTAAAATCTGTGTCGCCGAAATTGTTGAAGTACTAACGCACTTGATCAATTTGTCATTCTACGAGATTTTTCCAGAAGCTTTGAAGCTTTCCGTTGTTAGACCACTTTACAAAAAAGGAGACAGACATGACCTGAACAATTATTACCGCCCTATCACCCTAATACCCATCTTATATACAATATACGAAAAATGTACGTACAAAAGAATTGAAAATTACTGTACAAAGTTTAGTATTATAAAAAAAGAACAGCATGGCTTTCAAAAGGGCAAGTATACAACATTAGCAATCTATGCCCTCATAAATAATATATTAACTAACATCAATGACAACGATCTAACCACAGGCTTATTCTTTGATTTGTCGAAAGCCTTCGACCTAGTTTCACACGATCTACTACTGCAAAAGTTAGAAGCAATCGGGATTGGAGGGCCAATCTTACAATGGATAAAATCATACCTTAATAACAGATAACAATGCGTTACCATAACAAACATTAACGAAGATAAAAAAGTATAAATGTAATTAGTTTGGTGTCCCGCAGGGAAGTACACTAGGGCCGATCTTATTCTTGATATATATAAATGACATCATTACAATAACGAAACATAAGTGGATATTATTCGCTGATGACATCTCTATTATTGTGACATCCAATAAAAAAAAATATAGAATTTACGACCACGAAACTGACATTAACAATACAATTGACATTTTAATTAACTGGCTTTATGTGCATAACTTGAAAATAAACCTTGACAAATCCCTTTACATACAATTTAATAAATCAAATAATCATAAATTTAAATTCAAATTAAATATACCCAAAATTAAACCAGCAACACACACCAGGAGTTACTATTGATGCAGATCTACATTGGAAAGTGCATGTAGACAATGTTTCAAGCAAGTTAAATAAATTTGTGTATGCTCTTAGACAAGTAAAACAAGTACTAATCTAAAAACAGGTATATTAGCTTACCATGCGTATGTGGAATCCATATTACGTTATGGACTTATAATATGGGGTAACAGTACCGACAAGAATAGAACATTTGTTGCTCAAAAAAAATGTATTAGGGCTCTATACAGACTTCATCCTGAGGAATCATGTCAGCCAGTATTTAAGAAACTTGGCTTGTTACCACTACCTTGTCTGTATATTAACGAAATATGCATGTTTGTATGGAAACATAAGGAGTTATTTAAAATATCAAATGATGTAAATCCTCGAAGGCGACGAGATCCTCACAGACTCGTACTTGACAGTGCTCCCAGGCTTGCAAGGTACAATAAAAGCTGCTAAACTATGTGGGTACGAATTTATAACAAATTACCTAGTAATCTGAAAATGTTAAACTCGAGATATGCTTTTATGAATAACCTGTATGAATGGTTAATTGATAACAAATTCTGTAGTATAAAACAATTCCTAGAACGGAAATAGTGTTGTTGTAATATAATAATAATTTTGTTAAGGAAATTGTTATTACAAATATTTGCATGCTATGTTTAATTTTGGCAAAACATTTCTGCTCTATTTTTGTACTGTAAGACCATTTTATATCATGTTTTAAGCAAATAAATATATTATTATTATTTGTTGGTATACATTTTTGTATCTCGGCACTGATGTGCCGGTTTTATAGAATAACACGGGCCGAAGCAAAGTGCTAACCTAAGCGATAGATGATAACATATGATTGTGTGATGATATGTTTAGACTTTCTGTTGTTGATGATGTTTGTGGGTGTGATATTTGGACATCATTAACATTCTGAAGGAATTTCCGGACAATTCTGCACGTGTTCAGAATAGCAGCTTTCTGTAGGGTTTGGTAGGTGGAAGGAGATAAGTCTAGCGTTTTTAAAGATTGGTGCAGTTGTTTGGGAATGACACCCGTGGTTGAGACTACTACTGGGATTATAGTAACGCTGCCTAATCGCCACATTCGGCTTATTTCTATTTTTAAGTCTGTATTATTTTGACAGCTTTTCAGCTATAGTGCTTTGCAGGTTGTGTGTGTTTGGTACTGCTATGTCAATTATTTGCGCAGTTCATTAATTTTGTCTAGTAAAGTTATGTCTGGCCTATTGTAATGAGTAGTTCTGTCTGTGAGAATGGCTCGATCAAAGTATAACTTGTGTGTTGTGTTTTCAAGAACTATTTCTGGATTATATTTGTAGTAAGGTACTGGAGGTGTAATGAATTTATATTTTATAGCAAGTTTTTGGTGGATTATATTGGCTATTTGATCGTGCCTGTGCTTATAGTCAGTCTGAACAATTGCTCTACATCCAGTAATATGTTGGATAGTTTCGGAAGAACTATGACATCGCCTGCAAATATCTGTTGAAATAGGGATTCGCATAGTATGATTTTGGTAGTTACGAGTCTCGATTACTTGGTCTTGGATTGCTGTCATGAACCCTTCAGGCTCAGGGAAAAGATCTCCACGCATGAGCCATTCGTTCGACGCTAATTTATCGACGTTGGGTTGGCACAGGTCTTGGCGACGTCGTCCATGGAGTGACTTTTGGGTCCATTCCATTATCTTAGTCTGTCGGTCGGTTAATTTCTCGTTACTTCGTGTAGTTTTGTCAAACATATTTAACGGTGTCAGTTTTTTGTCGTTATGAACTATTGCTTTGTGTAGGGTAGAAGTGGTACTTTTTGTATTAAAATATGTTCTTAGGATACTTATTTGTTTATTGTGTAGGTTCATAATATCTATTATGCCTGGTCCTCCCTCTTTCCTAGGTAGTGTTAGTCACTGTACGCAAGATCGAGGGTGGTGTTTTTTGTTTTTGGTCAAAGTGGTGTTAATAACGCGTTGTAGGTTTTTTAGTTCTGTTTTGGTCCAGCTTAATATACCAAAGGAGTATGTAAGAACGGGAATTGCAAACGTATTAATAGCTTTAACAGTATGTCTGGAATGCAATTGAGTATTAAACATGGATTTATGCCTATGTTTAAATTGTTGAGTAAGTTTATTTTTTATTTCTTTGTTTAATTTGCTGAGTTTGAATATATCCCAAATATTTATATGTTTCATTTTCATTTAAAGAGTCTATGATTTTACCTGTCTGTGTAGTGTATGAATATTCGTAAGTTTTATTATTATAAATGTCATTGAAATATTAGCTGACGATACAGATATCATGGCTGTTGGAAACAGTTACGAGTAAGTCGTAGAAAAGGTTCGAGAGTCCATAAATCGTGTCTATGAGTGGACTGCAACATGGCGTAACCAAGTGAAAGAAAGCAAGTCTCATCTACATTGACTTTACCAATAGAAAGCCACAATACTTCCCGGTTTTCATGAATAAACAACACAACGCATACGATAATACGGCTAAGTATCTCGGCATGACTCTGGATGCAAAACTGCGCTGGAAAGGGCATGTCAAAATGAAAAGAGCCGAATTAGATATTCTATACAAAAAAAATGTATTGACTACTTGGTAGACGGCCATCATTGTCAATATCTAATAAATTCTTGTTATATAAACAAGTTTTAAAGCCTGTATCGACCTACTAAAAGTAATCGTCAAAGCATACGTTTTCAAAAAAAAGTACTAAGAGATATACTCAACGCGCCCTGGTACCAGACGCCAGCACATCAAGCTACTACATTCTGTCAAATTTATTTAATAGATTTTCAACTTTATCGCTAAAGCATTAAGGTTCAAGGTTGATTGGGAAAATTTGACAGTTTCGGGTAGCTTGACCTGCTGGCGTCTGTAAATTAGAAACAGCTACAAGATGGATGTCGTAAATATAGTTATACAAACATATGCAGAAGCTCATGAACACAGACTTCATGATCACGTAAATGTCGAGGCGATCCAACTCCTTGACGACACTGAATTAATGTGAAGACTAAAAAGGGTAAAACAGTTTGATTTAAATATTCCCGATCAGTAACACCCTCTCAACACTGTTGAAGAAGTTGCATTCGTTCAGTGTTGAAGAACGGAACTTTTTCCCCCCGATGGTAAGTACATATGCTTAGTTCAACTGTTAACATCATAACCTTCTTTGGATTTTCCGTAGTCGGGTAAAAGAGAGCTAGCTACATATACTAAGAAAGTCCTTACCTCTTTACAGATGGAACACTCGTGCTTCTTCTCAATATTATTGCCTACATTGGAGTGCCAGTTGACGTGCCTCTTCAAAGATATAAGGGTCGGCATTTTCTTGTTACAGATAGGACAGGAGAAGCCGCTAAGATCTACTAACGGTTTGCTCTCGCCCGGAACCTCACCAAAGTCGTTGTGACTCTGGATCCAGTCCAGGGGTTCCGCTTTTGCCACAACGACTTCACAAAAATCCGACGGGTTCACAGTATCTTCGATCCGTTTCTGTTTTAGTCTGTGAATCAGCTTTATATGGTTTGCGAGAGCAGAACAGCTCTTAAAGGTATCCTCGCACTCAGCGCAGGTATACAGGTTCCTAGGCTTCATGTTCTTTGAGATATGAGTCTGGTTGTGTTCGTTGATCGCGCCGACCTTCATGTCGAGGTCGCAGATGAGGCAGCGCACGGAGCAGTCTTTGAGGTAGATTTTGGCGCGCTTGTGTCCAGAGCCCATGTTGTGCTTGGTCCGCTTGTGATGGAGGAGGATCCGGCGGTACGAGAACTGTTTCTCACAGATATCACATGTGTTGTCGTCCTCTTCTTGACTAGATTCCGATTCAGTCTGCCTATAGGCCGTCTCGCTCAAGAGACTCGTCGATGCCTTATCAGGAGGCTCTATCTTCACTTGCACAGGAACTTCTGAATGACACTTAGCCTCGTGAGTTTGAAGAGCTTTCTTGTATTTGAACTCTTTGTCACATGTTGGACACTTAAATTGAGCGGTGGGAGTGCGAGATTCGCTATGTACTGATTGGACCGACGCAGTGTCGTCTATGGTGCTTGCTCTGAAAAGATAAGAAGTATCAAACTAAAGTTTGTACATTTAAACAATCGACTTTTATTTAAACAATAAAGATTTTAATCTAGGAAAGGATAATATGTACCTAGATTCGTTGTCAGCTCCACCATCATTGTCATCGATATGCGACATGTGCGCCGCTAGATGGGTGATCAGTAAGTCTTGCGAGGGGAGCTTCTTGAGGCACATCCTACATTCGTGGTACTCCTGTGACTCAGGCTCCACCGAACTCGCTGGCGACATCCGTGGCTCAAAGTGCATGTTCTTAAGATGTAAGAAATAAGAGTTCTTTCTCAATACCACCTTCTTACAAATGGGACACTCATACGACACAGAGTCGTCCCTTTTCGGACACTTGTTGAAATGCGCACTGTGAACATAGTAATCGTCAAACTGCTTCTTACAGTACATGCACGGAACTGTCACTTTTCCATTTTCCTGTTTATCAAGAACTTCTTTTTTTAAGACTGCAGCATGAACCACCTTCATATGCTTTGCCAAATTGTCAATAGTCTTGAACTTGGCCGAGCACATTTCGCACACAATGTTCCGGTTCTTCATGCCATCAATCGGTTCTATAGAGATGAGCAACTCTTTCTGTGGAGTCTTGACGGGACTAATAGTCTTCCCGCATATTTCGTGGTGACGTTTTAGCATGATCTTTAACTTGAATGACTTGCCACATTTGTCGCAGTTCAATTTGTCTTCTACGTCGGTCGCGTCCTCTATCTTCTGCGGTATGTCAACGACGGCGTTTTCGCCAAGACTTTCTTTTTTGTCGTGTACCCTTTTGTGGACAGCAAGGCTTCTTTGGGATTGGAAATGTTTGGGACATTGATCACAATTGAAGTTATTTTTATGTAAGGGCTCGTCGGAATCAGTATCGGGTAAGTACGAGAAGCTGTTGTCTTCGTAGTCTGAATCTAATTGCGAGATGTGTCCTGACAGTCTTCTGGGTCGCTTGTGGGTGCGTCTGAGTTCCTCCACGCGTTTGGAGCCGCTAGGTCTGTAATCGCTGGACGCGCCACCAGTGGATGCATTGTCGACGCTGTCCGCGCTACGTTTCCGGGTTCTGGTGGCGGGGGTTACTTTTTCTTCGATGGAAGACGAGGGTTTGGTCAAGTTGGAAGCGTCCGTATGATTTGAAAAGGCGGAATCGCTGCTCTGTCTGTTGGGTGGTGGTGGACTGATGCTGAATCCTGGAAATTCGCTTACAGTCATTGTTTGGTCATAGTATAACACTTTGAGTTTCACATCAACTACGAAGTAACGTGCGTCTTACCGGGTGGAGGCACATAGTTGCGGCGTAGCTCCTGGTCAGCTCGCTCACACTGCTGTTTGAAGATATGCGCGCTGCTGAGCTTCTGTATGCACTCCGAGCACACCTTGTCAGGCAGCCCATCACCGTCGTATATCTATAACAATGCACATCCTATGATCAGCAGACTGCGTGCTGAATGGAGAATGATAACATAGATATTGGAGCCTATATTCATTCCCGTGTTCACCAACTCAACTAAAATTTAAATTTTGCTAACTTTAACAAAAAGTGCAAGAAAGGGAAGAAAATGTAGAAATAGTTTTTAGTCTTGAACTACAACCCACTCTCTCTATGAAATCGCCAGTAACACCAAGGCATTGCTAGCCTTTCAGGGAGGAGTTGGGGTCAAATTATATTATTTCCACCCGTGCGCAAAATACGCGCTTAAAGGACTACAGAACCTAGACCAAAAGGAAGAACCTAAACAAACAAATGCAGAACTTGTTTTTAGTCAGCACATTCTGGTGTGAGTTCTTATTTACTCCATTCTCTAGTCTCTTTATGTTTTATCAGAGAGCTGCGAGTTAAAAGATAGCAACGGCCATAGCAATGGCAAATTAAGTTTAGTTGGTGCACATCAGAGTTGTTACAACGTAAGAAACTTTGTAGCTTGTGTTAGGTACAAAAAACCTAATAAACGCCAATAATAAATACTCAATTAACGAATAAGTAATTAACATTTATTACCAACATAACTGTTTTTTACTTTTGTGCATGACTAAAGGTATTCTTGGGTTCCTTGCTGACTTCATAGGTTTTAAACCTGTCATCTAGAAGCCTTTTTTTTGTCCAATGCCTTAATTTTAAAATATTGTGTAAGTGAAAACATTTTAAGGGAAACCTTTATAGTAAGTAGCATGAATTTATGAAATGTAAAAGCAAACGATTAAAAGATTATGCCTTTCCTGTAAAACTTATGCATGGTACCCTGCAGTGGGACATAAAAGGTATTCAAATTATTATAACAATATTTATATAACAATACAGGTGGGATGCAATGCCCCAGGTTTCACATGAAATTACTACCAGAGGTTATTAAAAAAAAGTAATATGGTTTTTAATAGCAGCAGTAAATTAACGAAGGAGAATGGAATAAGTAACATTATTCATAAACAGAATGAAACACATATGATACTGGAGATTTTTTTTTAATGATTGATATCCAGACCAACATTCCGGTTTCAAAAATAAGTATAAAACTTTTTCATGATCCAAGCAACCAAGTCTCAACAATTGAAATTAATTACAGTAAAGAAATGTTTTGAATAAGTCAACAGTGTTTTCATTAATTTTCTACAGGGACAGGAAAACATGTATTTTGGTATTGGTACAGAAAGTAAACATGCACAAAGGTTTACCTACTTTCCTAACTATGTTCTTCTTTGTGAACTTTTGTTAAGAAAAGACTTCTCAATAGACTTTTCTAGCAATAATATACAGAAACTGTGTAATGAAGTAATTCTTAGAGAAGTTCAATAAGGTAATAAAAATGAAAATAGCAATATTAGAGAGAAACCTATTTATCTTTAAACTCAACCGGATTTCAGTTTCAGTAAACAAATGGTAACCTAATACTTGGTATTCAAACTACTAGTTTGAAATCAGATACTTGATTCTGCCGAGTTTCCTATCGAATCGAGCCGAATGAATCAATCAAGTTTTTGGACTTACTTTCACCCGGGCGCATTCCATTGCCATCTCCGCGAGCTGCAAAGCATTGTCGACTGTGAAGATGGAGTAAAAGTCGCCAAGCTTGAGGCACAGCCTGCATTTTCCAAGCTTGAGGGCCATATTGATTTGCTCTCAAGAAACTTCATGTCATTAAAACATCACATCTGTGGAATGAGCTGCGGAACATACGATTTCTCTATGAAAGTATGATACAATCTTGATATCAAAGAGTACGCCAAAACTAAACACTCTACAACAAACCAAATAATTTGGTAAAATTAATAAAATTGTACCTTTTCCAACCGGCACCTTCCACACGTAAAATAAAATATACACACACACAAAGACAAGACAACACTCTTTCGCAAGTTGCAATACCTGCTCCTACACCATAGATTATACATAGGAATCCTCCACCATCACTACCAACTTCTAGAATTTAACTGTCAAAAACACAAGCGTATCACAAACTCAGTTATGGATGTAGCACCTTGTACTTCTATGGTCAAGTCCAAGCATAGACTAATATAAATGACCCGAGAGTACGTACGTACACAGAAAGTCCGTTTTACAAAAGAAGTCTCGTAGACGCGGCGCCACTGTCGTAGGACGGAATCATAAATATTGATTTATTTATTTATCTCGACATCATATACGAGTAGCAGGCTTGATTATTGGTTAATAAAATGCAAATTCTTAAATAGAGAAAGGTGTCTGGGGTAGGAGAGATGTTGTTGGAATGTTGCTAACTATATAATAATAATTAGTTCCACTTATTGCCGCGGGACTTCTTTCGGGAAACGGACTCGAAAAGACCGCCGCCGACTGCCGGGTGGTGTGATGATTTCCGGTTTTCCGCATACCTACTGCTGACAACCCTGATTGCTTGTAATAATTGTCACTGTCAATCTCACAATATCAACAAAGACCTGTCAATCCTGTCATAATAAGTCTGCTGTTTCGCTGTGTTTGAGAGTGTGATGGTGCATTAACCGCTAAAGCAATAACAATAACTATAAAAAAAGGAAAATCAAATTATAATTACAGTACGCCTTATGAACTAGAATGGTGTATTACATAACAGGGTCTAATGTATTTGGACAGTGGCTTTGTGACAATGCAGTTTTAAGTGAATTTCATAAATTTACAGCTACTAAACATTATTTAGGAATAGGTTTAAGACAGGCAAACCTCGTTCAGATAAACTGGTCGTATAACATATTTGAGGCTGACAGTATTTTCTACATAACAGGTGCTTGGGATGGGAAGGAACAAGAACTTGTTAAAATACCACTACCAGAAGATTGCACTGGTTCTAATGTTGAACTAAGCATTATTGGTAACGATTATAAAATATTACTGGTTGGCAAGAATGTGAATACAATGTGGGTGATAGATTTGAAAACAAATGAGAATAAAAAAATACAGTTTCATGTTGAAGAGCCTCTTGAGGATATTGTGAAGAAACCAAAGATAAATAATAGTATAACAAAAGCTGGGATAACTAATGATTCATGTATATTTTTGACAGCAAATGGTGATGTATACACTGGAATTTTACCAAGCTATGTAAACACAAGGCACTGTAAAGGAAAAGTAATTGATATAAAGTGTGGCTATGAACATTTTGTATTATTAACTGAAGAGGGCAGAGTTTACACTTGGGGTAATGGAAGGTGGGTAGGAAATTAAGAACTTACCACATTTATAGCAGTGTTCATAATCTCAGATAATTTACATTCCATCGCCACTTAATCAGTAATCTACTTTAGGATTTGTAACAAAAAGGTCCTAATATGTTTTGGTTGCAATGGAATTTGAACTTTGTTAAGTATGCCGTTCAGTTTATTGTTCCATATCTTGAAAATTATCTCAAATTCTTAACTAAAAAAAAACACCGAGTGTGCTTATGACGACACAACTGAAGTGAAACTTCTTTCTCAAAATATTAATTCATTAAATTGTTCAAAACGAAATAGAATTACGAAAAATAACCAAAGAATCCCCTTCGCGTAAGGCTAGTAAACTCGCAAATGAACTACTAACTGAGATATATACATATTTCACTTATTAGCTATAAGAGAAAGAGAGAAAGAATGCTCTCTCTTGCTCCTAAACTGTGATACAGACAATAGACCTACACTGTGCTTAGATTATACAGAACATATTTGGCTGTGAGAGGAAGAGAGAAAGAAAATGTGTGTGCGCACTGCTTTCTCTTGCTCCTACACTGTGATACAGACAATAGGCCTGCACTGTGCTTAGATATACGGAATGTATTTGGCTATGAGAGGAAGAGAGAAAGAAAATGTGCGCGCGCACTGCTTTCTCTTGCTTATATCCCCCACTCAACTCCCGTTCGCCTCGCCCGATCACACTTTTCGTAACGCTTACGTCACGCGTTCGCCAGCTTACTCCCCAAGTCAAGCGTGCGTAAAGAAGTTTCACTTCAATAAAAATAATCAATATAATATACAAGCGCAATACATATGTACTACATTTTACGATTGTTTTATTTTTCAGAAGATTACAGCTGGGCCATGGAGATATAGGCAGTCAGGAACTACCCACAGAAATAGATGCACTTGCTGGTATAAAAATAATTAAAATTAGTGCTGGTGGTTGGCACTCTCTAGCACTCAGCGAGTTTGGTGATGTGTACGCTTGGGGATGGAACGACACTGGCCAGCTAGGAATCAAAAATATATGTAAAGAAGGCAAAGAAAGTTACTCCATCCCAACTCTAATTGATCTATATGATGAGCAAGAAACTGTATTGGAAAAAGATATTAAAGATATTGGCTGTGGATCTAGGCATTCAGCTATACTCCTTAGTGATAATACAGTTTGGACTACAGGCTGTAACAAATATGGGCAGTTGGGGCTTTCGGAAAAACTGTACCCTTCTTTGAATTCTTTTAAGAAAGTTTATAGTTGTGATAATGACTGTTCACTGATTTGTGGACCATGGAATACTGTGATATGTAAAAAGATATGTTGCACCGACCCCAAATAAATTGTGACAAGGGCATTAGAATGATGATGATAAAGGGTCAAATTAAAATTAGCTAGCAAAACTCGCGCGTGATGAGTATCAATTTACTTTTATAAAACGAAAAAAAAAATGACGATGTGATTCAGAGGAATTAGGAAAATTTTGAGTGAATGTAAATGGCTCAAAGAGTAGAGGAAGACCAAAGAAACGACGACGAAAGATGATATGGCTAGAAAGGAGGTGACAACACTGACAACGGAGATGACTAATAGAGCAGTATAGATGAAAATGACATGTTGCGCCGACCCCAAATAAATTGGGTTAAGGGCAGGAGAATGAACAAAATTCTATTTAAAAGATTTCAAGAACCAGTTAACCTATGTTCTCCCACTGCAGGGCAAAAGTCTTCTCATCATTTAGAATTATAATCATTAAAATTATCAATACAACTCTCCTATTACTCCATTTGATGAATATTCCATATAATCCTAGAAGGCCTCAAATGTCATATTTGAGGCCAATTCTAAGCTATGGAGTTGATTTTATCAAGATACACTGATCACACTGTAAACTAAAATCATAGACTTCTTCCTACTTTATTTTCCGGTGTTTTCATTTCCCAAACCAAATGCGCATGTCTTTTTCTAGCAAATGGCAAATGGTGAGGTGTGCAAGAGCTAGCGATATCAAATATTTCCGCCCACAAATTTGACACTTCAAATGTGCTATCTGCCAGTTCTGTCACTGTCTAACAATAATAAATTATTGCAAAATAATGCAAAATGCTTTTTGTGTTTGTTTCATAGAGTAAAGTAATATATCGGGTAGTTTGTTTCTTTGGCTGTGTCGATGTAAAACCAGTAAAAATAGGAACACAAACCGGGTGAGCAAAACATTGTATCAAAAGGAATTTTACTATAATAAAAGATGGAAACGTAATACGTATTATACACTGCAAATTGCAACGGACCGTAAGTTGAAATTAAGTTTTACCCAGCACAATCCATAACTTGAAGGATATAGTTTAAAAGAATGGATGAACAAGCCCGTGAATATATTACGGTTGCTAGACAGCTGGCGGCAAATGGGTGCTACAGTAAATCCTTCGATTTTTATGTCATGGCTTTTGAAAAAAGTAGTGCAATGAAACCATTACATGAACCTGAATTTCGTGTGGTGATGAGTCGATTGAATGATTTTCTAACTTCGGCTAATAAAATGGGAGATATGTATATAAACTACTCACGTGCTCTCATGACGTTCCCCAACAATATTTATATTATAAATGACATGGGGAAGTTTCTCTTTAAATGTGGATTTTATGAAAAAGCATGGGACCACTTTGAGGATGCGGTGAAATTAGATTATACTTTTGTTAATGCTGAGAAAAATTTAAATTCCCTCAAAAACTTGCTTGTTGAACGCTGGCACTTCAGAATGTTAAATGATAAAATCCGCAATGATGCATATCGCAAGGCAATTCGTGACACTCTTATTCCTCATAGAGATACTGTGTTGGACCTTGGAACAGGCACTGGATTATTATCAATGTATGCAAATGAATGTGCACCTAGGATTATAACTGCTTGTGATGGCTCCAAAGTGATGAGTGAAATGGCCAATGTGATTACACAGGAAAATAAGATTGAACGCTTTGTTCTTATTAATAAATTATCAACGGAAATTCAACTCAAGGAAATCGGTGGCAAGCGTTCTCTGCTCCTCACGGAGATGTTTGATGCAGGACTATTTGGGGAACATGTCCTCCAATCCTTAATTCATGCTTGGGAGAACATGATAAGTGATGTCGGTAGAGTGATTCCCAACAAGGCGGAATTCTTTATCATTGGTGCCAAATGTGATTTCCTGAATGGAAGGTATCAGCTGAGTTCATCTATTAAATCATTTTTAAAGATTCCAACTCTTAATGTGCACGTTTTGACCTTTGATGAGACATATGATTGTGAAGATGTTCACCTCTATGGCGATGATATAAAATACATGACAGAGCCACAGTCCCTCATACAAGTTGATTTCAACAGTTACCTAGAGTTAAAGGACCTAATTGAGAAGGACCATTATACAGTTGAAGCAGTAGCTCTAGAAAGTGGCGAGATTAACACTATTATTGGCTTTTTCAATCTGTATTTGACAGACAATGTTACTATAACAACTGATCCAAGATCTGATCAGAGAGCTAATGCATGGCAACAGGCTATCTTCTTTGATAAGGTTCCTATACAGGTGGAAGAGAATGACATCATTCCCATGTATTTCTCACTGAATGGTGGCAAATTGACAATGTACAGAGATGATGCCATCATCAGAATTTCCCCAGAAACTCTCAGATTCCTAAATGATACTGAGTATTTGAATGCAATATATGGATGTATTGGCACGGCTTGCGTGTACCTGGGGCAGATAGTCGAAATGTCTCAAGTAAATATAATTGATTTATGCCCATTCCCCATGTTTGGTCTGCACCTTTTGAAAAGGGGTGCAAAATCACTTGCATGCTGTGCTAAAACTGACAGTGACAAACGTTTCTTCCAAAAAGTTTTCAAAGCAAATGATATAGATTTATCAAGTGTCACTATTATGGTTGGAGATGATTGGTCACAGGAAGGGTTAGGAGATGAAAAGTATCATGCTGTTGTCTGTAACATTTTTGAGCTTTGCGGCGAAATCGACTTGCGCTTAAAAGGGATAGCTCAGCACCTAAAACAACACCATCTCATTCAAGGAGGACTCTTTTTGCCTGCCAACATCAAGATTATGGGCCAGCTTGTCCAAAGTAACTGGCTGGATATAAATAACAGTTTGTTTGATGAGAATGTCAGCAATTATAAGATATCAAAACACTTGAATCCATACCAGGTGTCTCAGAACTTCAGCTTGGACTTCAGCCATTTGGAATATACCCCATTAACAGATCCCTTAGAATTGGGTACAAGTGAAAATCCTTTGGGATCGGAAGCAGTGGATGTGCCAATAATAAAAGAGGGACACTCCACGGCTATACTGTGTTGGTACGCATTAGAACTGATGAAAGATGTGAGCGAAATATCAACGAACAGGAAAAACTGTTTTATGGATGGCATAGCATTTATGACTGACCCGAGGATACCCCTACTTCGTGGTCGAACAGCTCAAATATTGCGTTGTGTTGATCCTGATGGAGCATTTAAGTTCATGATGCACGTAGAAGCACCTTAGAATGGAGTTGTTAATTGCGAAATAATTTCCATGATCTCAATAATATTTTAAAAGAGTTTTATCTTATATGTTAGATAGAAGAATGTTGAGTTCTCGAATGTCTATTTTACGAGTAATTTATAATAATATTGCATTTTAACGTGATAAGTGGAGAAATGTTTGGAGCTTATCTTTTTGATAGCTACTGTGTAAGGATATTGAATAAGATATAATTTTCTAGGGACAGCTGTAGTCCCATCCATTTCACTTAGTTATTAAATTAATAGGAAGCTGCTCTCCATCCTCTGAACCCTGTAGATTTACTTCACCTACGGGGTAAGGGCGCAATCGGCCTAATCTTTGCTGGAGGCCTCAGATATCATCGTAAAAACGAAAAAAAAAAAACTATAATATTGTAAATTCTATTTCTTTGCGTCCAAAGTTTATCGTCGCTTTTCAGGGAGCTACCAAGCTGTTGAAATGTATAACTGCAACTGTAAATAAAAAATAAAATTCAAAAAGGCAGAGCTGGCGAACGCAGCGTAATTTAAAAAAAAAGCACATTGTGGTATTTGAAAATAAATTCCAGTCCGTGACAGCTTTCAAAGCGAATAGATTTAAGCAAATAAGTTTATTAATTTTCGACTCCATTTTAAGATACGTAATATTGATATTTGTTTGGCAGTGAAAACCGATCTGCACTGTGCTTCGTCTGCTCAGCGCCGACCCTTAGTTTTAGGATTGTTTCAAAACTCGCTTATTACTGCTGCGTTTGCTGTGCGATTTTATTAAGATTTTTTTATTACGTCCGAGAATCCGTAGCGAATATCAATAGGTACTACATAGCATAGAAAACAAATATATTATGGGATCTGTTACGTATCAATCGGTGTTAGATCTACATATAAAAAAGCTGTTTACAATGTCCTAATCATATTAAAATAAAATAAATTTCAATGTTAAGTGTATACACCTACTTTTTAATAGATTAAGCAGAGATTAATAATTACTAATTAGTAAAGTATGTAATTAACACTTGTGTCACATGTTTTAGTGCAACTAATTTCTGTGCCCAAAATGTTTTGCGAAGTGAGCAACTGTATATTATCGTTGATACTTATGAATTATCTCAAATATTGTTAGGGTGCCTTCGCATCTGGCATTGGTTGACGTCACGTAGACGTGATTGTACCAACCCAACATTGCTTGACGCGGCGTAAGCGCAGCATACCTACGCTGGGAAGGATGCCATAAGGCCTTTGGGCACGCAGGTCATTGGTTTCGAAATTATGATCAACAGCCGGACAATTTTGACATCACACACGGGTAATGATTAATAGCTCAAGTTGCGTCTTTAGTGATTTTCTTTTACCTTACAATAGGCTCCCTCCCTATCATATGGGACTTGTTTATGGTACATCTGGACGGATGAGGGATACACCTCTGACAACTCTTTCGGTGCATACTGCCGTGATGTTATTATTTGCGAGTTTACAAAAAATAATGTCGCTCAAAATTGACGTGGTTAGGTATCTACTAATATTGTAAAAGGATCGAATTTGAAAATTGTGCCGTGAGGTGAAGAATCTGACATGTCTACTGTTGCTCAAGCCAAGGCTGTCGACAGTTCAGTATTTATCACAAGTAGTCTATGTTTGTAGATGTTACATGTAACCAGTGTATACATACTTAAAACTATGTATTTTTGATTCATTTATATAAATGGTTATTTATTGATGTAATAGTAGGTATTCTAATAAAGTACTTGATATGCATTTGTTTTGTATTTAACTACAGACCTCAAATTCTCAGGGAAGCAGAATTATCATCATTTTCCTGCCCTTATCCCATGTTACTTGGGGTCGGCGCAACACGTTTTCTCCTTCCATTCTCCCCTGTCAACCGTCACGCTATCATTCACTCCCTTCTCTTTCATATAATTCCTCACACAATCCATCCATCTTTTCTTCGGCCTTTCTCTCCCTCTCCATCTATCAACATGTATATTCATCACTCTTTTAGTCACATGCGTTTCGTCCCTTCTCATCACATGCCCATACCAGGCCAAACGATTTCCTTTTAACTTTTCTGTCACTGGCGCCACTTTCAAACTTCCTCTTATATACTCATTTCTTACTTTATTCATTCTCGTCACTCCACACATCCATCTCAACATTCTCATCTCCGCTGCATGCAATCTTTTTTCATCCGTCTTCTTCACAGCCCAGCATTCAGACCCATAAAGTACGACAGGCCTTATCACGGACTTATAAATTTTCCCCTTTAACTTGGGGTCGCAAGTTGTTCCTGTGACCTGTCGCCATTTCATCCACCCTGAGTTGATCCGGTGCGTTACGTCTCGGTCTACTTCGCCATCTTCTTGGACAAGCGACCCGAGGTACCGGGGTAGAAAGTCGGAGCAGATCGATAAGGGCGTTCCGGCGAGAGATATGTGCCTAGGACTGGAGAGACCGCCAAAATCACAAAACAGATACTCAGTTTTGGTCTGACTTACTCTCAGGCCAACGGTCTCGAGTCTTTCCCACCACACCTCTAATCTGCTCTGGACCTCTAAGCCGTTCTCGGCAACCAGCACAATGTCATCGGCGAACAGCATACACCAGGGAGCCTCCTCTTGGATATCCGCTGAGCATCATGAGCCGACAAGCCGACAGCCACATCGAAGCTGCCAGTAGTGCCCACTGTAGACCGGACTTGGGTACTACATCGACTGTACATCGCTCCAATCAACTGCACATACTTCCCTGGCACGCCTTTCTCTTTCAGCGCCCACGACAAAACTTTACGAGGCACTTTGTCGTATGCCTTTTCGAGGTCAACAAGTTCCCATGTGCAGGTTCTTATGCGCACTTCTGTATTTCTCGCACAGCTGGCGGATAGCAAAGATGGCATCTGTTGTTCCTCGACCAGGCATAAAACCGAATTGGTTTTGTGAAATTTCTCTCTTCTCTCAGTCGCCTTTCAATAACTTTCTCCCAAGCTTTCATACTATGTGACATTAGCTTTATTCCTCTCTATTTGTTGCACTCCAGCACATCACCTTTGTTTTTAAAGATGGGCACCAGCGAACTGTTACACCATTCGTCAGGGATGGCTTCTTCCAGCAACAACTTATTGAAGAATAAAGCTAACCACGTCCATCCATCTATCCGTAACAGCTTCCATACTTCAACTGATATTCCATCCGGACCGGTATTCTTCATCCCATTTACTGCTATTCTCACTTCATCCATACTAATCCTTCTTACTAACCCCCTCACTCACTGGTTTATTTCCAAGCACACCACTCCAGTAATTCTCCTCATTCATCAGTCATTCGAAATAACTTCGAAATAAATTTTCTCATAATCCGAAAGAACTGTTCAGTTCAGTTTCTATCTTACAAATATCCCTAGTCTTTCTCTCTAGCTCTAGCAAGCCGGTAAAGATTTTTTTGGCCTGTTGGATTATCCAGTGTGTCATAAAGCTTGTCCTGGGCTTTTGCTTTTGCTATGGCCAGTTTTCTGCTTTTAAAACTAACATTCTATTTTCAACACTGCCATTCCTTGAACTTTCTCTTCTTATCCTGCATGTCTGTCGACCACCACCATGTATCCTTACCTATCGTACCCTTTCCCTTTGGCTCTCCTAAATTATCTTTCGGTGCACTCCTAATATACCCTGCCATTTCATTCCAATATTCATTTACACTTCGATCATTCGTGTCCCCAAATCTATCATTTTATCCACCACTCGCTCTTTAATTTCTTCGCAGTCATTCTTCTCCAACATATGCCATTTTATTTGGGGGGGGGGGGGTCGCTCTTTGTTTTTATTGGGTTTAATTTCTACAACCATTTCCATAATTAGGAGTTTGTGCTGTGAGACTAGATCTTCTCCCGGTAGCACTTTGCAGTCTTTGATATACTTTAAGTATTTGCGTCGTACTAGAAAGTAATCAATCAGGGAAGCAGAATGAAACTCAGAAATATTTCAGGTGGCATTTATTACAAGCACAAAATGTAAGACATGTCCGCCGCCATATGGGTGTCCAAACCCGGCGGCGTTGACCGTCCCCATAGGTGGCTGCAGCCACGGGCTCGACGGAGAGGCTTCGACGTCCCGAACAGTTCCTACACGCCTATCGGTCTCGTGCGGGTAGTCTCGGCCTCACGTGAGGGCTTAGTCGAAGAGACCGAAGCCCATGTCGTCATCGCTCTCTGAATCTTCCTTCTCCTCCTTCTTTTCCACAGCAGCAGCAGCAGCAGCCGGGGCGGCGGCAGCGGCAGTTGGAGCGGCAACAGCGGCGAATTTGCTGGGGTCCTAAAATTCAAAGAAGCTTTGTTAAAGATTTTGGAGATAATAATTTTTAGTTCTATAGCATGTTTGTAGCATGAAAAGGATTTGTTTCTTCAAAATGCCAGTGCAATATTCTCTTATTGAACCATCACACTAGGATAAATTTGAAGACATTAATGTAGTCTGAAAGCGAAGCCAGAGAACTAATGTTACATTCAATGGTATTAGGACAGACATAACAGCAAGAGTATGACACAAAAACAACTGGCGTGTGAGCAAATGAACTGATTCAAAAGCTCATTGCATTGACTACTCTTATGTATGTCAGCAGTATCTTTGTCAATCTGTGACGGTTTGGAATCATAGTCAATTTCTATTTACCTTGATGAACTCCTTGATGGTGGTGGCCTCCTTGAACTCAACCTCGGTGACGGCGGCGATGGCGAGCAGGTTCTTGAAACCGTTGGCGATGGAATGGGGCGCAGAGGCCACAGTGGGGTAGCCGATGGCCAAAGACAGCGCGGCAACGTTGGCAACACCAGCCATGAACTTCTCGCGGAGGTCCTCGGGTTTGATGTCCAGGATGGCTGGCGCGAAGATGGTGCCGGAATCGTAGACCTACACGAAAATAAATGGATATAATTTCTTAAATAAATCCTGTATTAAACTGTTGAGAGTACCATTTGGTGTTACAAGTGTCTGCTGTAAACTTTGGACTAATTGAACAAATCAAATAGTCCTAAGATCAACAACAAATACTTTACCAAAGGTAAATTATCAGAATGCACAGGGATATGCAGACTGTACTCAACGCTTTGGAATATTTATAAATTAATGAGGGGGGATTAAACAGTTTTATATTAGGCAGTAGAAAACATCGACTTATTACTCGCATTTGGCGAGACAATAAAAATTAGGCTTTAGGTGATATGTCCTTTCAAAGCTTCAAACTCCCTTGAGAAAAAGTTGGAATCACTGAAAAAAACAACAGTTGGAATTTATAGAATGCAGTCACTAACCTGCTTGACGACAAGACCGTACGAGAAAGGAGAGATGTTCAACATGTTTAGGAGGGTGGCCTCGGAAGCACCGACCTTGTCGCCGGGCTTCAAGATGTGCACATCGTTGATGATTTCAATAGTACCTGTTAGGATAGATAGTAGAATTTAGCACTTGCTTAGGTAAAGATTAAGTTGCAGCTATAGTATCTGAAATTATCTCAATCAACATATCTTGTAGTAGATAAATGGGTTACAAAGAATGTTTCTTCAAAATGCCAGTGCAATATTCTCTTTTTGAACCATCACACTAGGATAAATTTGAAGACTTTAATTTTGTCTGAAAGCGAAGCCAGAGAACTAACATTACGTTCCATGGTATTAGGACAGACAGTATAAAACAGCGTAAAGGTCATAGTAATTTGCAGTGATGAATAAAAGTATTTCTGTATGACTTAGTTGATCTTGAATAATATAATATGTAAAAGTGTTTACCCTTGGAAATCTTGGTAGGGATAGAGAGAGCCTGGAAGAAAGAAGTCTTCTCAGGACCCAGACCGGTGTTGTGGGCGGGGATGACGACGGACAGAGGGGCAATAGCACCAGGACGAGCCGGGGCACGGACTTTGTTCTCCAGCAGCTTGTCACGGACATCAACGAGGTCTCCGCGGGTGAACACGAAGCCAACATTTCCCTTGATGTGCGGCAACAATTTCTCAAGAGCTGGGTTGGTGTCCATATGGTCCTTGATGGCCTTGCGCATCATGGTGTTCTTTCCCATAAGGATGATGCTGTGACCACGCAGCGCGATACGGATCTGCTGCATTTGGGTCGAGCCCACATTGTCTGCACCCACAATGAAACATTTTGGGTACTCATCTAAGAGTTGCTGTAAAAAGAAAATATATTTTGTGAATAAAATTGAGACACTCACTTGGATTTGAAACTATTTGTAGATCTCTAGTTATCACTTATACAAGTCATATTATAAAAAAAAACAAGCTAGATGTCGTCGTCGTTTCATTTCGGATCACTGAGAAGAAAGGCAGAAACAAACTCAAAGGTCTCTTTTAACACATTCCCTGTCCAATGACTCCAAAAGAGTCACGTTTGTGCCAAACTCGTACGTCTATGACTCTAGTTGGAGTCGAAGATAAATGTGATGCTTTATATTATATTTCATTGAACGTATGTACGAGTGAAACCATTATCATGGACGTATGGTTAGATAAAATTCAAAAGAGCTGCCGTAAAATGTCACAAGTTTCTTAATAAATGAAGATGGTAAAACAAAACATTTTTTTTTTTTTGTAAAAATTGTACTTTATGTAACTAAAATCAATGGCAGAGCACTATTTTACATTTAGGGCACCATGTTGTTACTTTTGACACCTTTGTAGCAGCAACTTTCATCACAGTTACGAAGCTGATTATTTTATGCATAAAAGTACTACTCACGAAGATTCAGTTGCAAAAAAAAATCTCGACAAAGCCATTTTTTAGATTGGTCAGGTCGATCATTCTCAAAAAATCAGAAAAAAATTCGTAACTCGAAAACTATGAAAAGTCGCGGAACATACATGGGGGTGATTCGGATACCCCACGATACGAGGGACCTAAATTTTATTTTTGGACGTCAATGTTCCGGCCACCCTGTATAATTATTGTCAACTTATAAGAAAATGATCGATAGACGTACAAATATTTTTTTTAACTTTTGTTCTGGGACAGGGAACGTGTTAAAGTCCAGACATAATTTTGGTTATATCATGTAGATTGACATCTGAAATTGTCTTTTGAGGAAAGTACCACACAAATTTGAGTGGACCAGTCCAGTCATTGCAAGCATTTGTCAGTAATCGTGTAGAGGAGCAACCGTTGCTGAGATTTTCATGATTTTAGAATGACCATGATCTGAACTTTATAGTTAAATAATCATTAAAGGTAACCATATGAACGAGTTCCAATGGGCTTGGAAAGGTTACCTAGCTAGCCTACGCATATGTTCAATATGGTATACATTGAGTATTTGAGGTTATACACGTTACAACGATTTATTTTTGTTTACTTACAATGATCTTTGTGAAATAGTTGGTCTTCCAAGTAGCCTTGTCCTCCCTACCCATCGTGGCGTGTGGTATAGGGACTTCGTAGAAATTTAAGGACTGCAAACGAAAATCACATAAGTGTTAGGATGATTCACTTATATCGCAATTTTCCGTAAAATAGCCACAGCATTAAAACTAATATCTTATCACTCGATAAAGTACACGACATCGTGAAGATAGAACACATGATTGATCAAATAAATTAAGATTAAATTATTTTAACAAACTCACCAAAACCAAAACGCACTTTACTCAGTGCGGGACAAAATATGATAGAGGTAGGTAGAGATGGGACGCTCTGGAAGTTAAGTTCGCAGTGACATTAGTAACAACTCAAATCGCCTAATAGTAAAAGTAAAAATCGTCTAATAGTGAATTGCCGAAAACTAAAGTCCAAAACTGACAAACTACCTATTAAAATATTATTTGAGTTATACCTTAATAATCAGATATTTGATAAGATCAAGATATAATTGAACTGAAAGAAAATAATGTGTATGTTCGGTCATTATGTTGAGTTTGAAGATAAGTTTTGTTTTGTTTAGTTATAAATTTATCACAATATTACAGTTCGTTCAAACAATGTCATTCAGTTAAACATAAACAAATAAAAGTTTTGATTACGTAAATAATACATTATTTCAGGTCATATTTGAAAACATTGACAGACGTCGTGATTACAATATTCCTCGGCAGCTGATTGCATATTGATAAGCGCATGAGATGAACATGAGCCAACTAGGATGTGTGGAAAACTGCCTAATTTGTTTCTACTACGAGTATAGTAATAATAATAATAATTCTCGAAAATGGAAATATCACATTGTACTGGGATCGATCCATCATCACTGACAGGACTATTGTTGCCAATAAGCCTGATATAGTGGTGGTGGATCGATCAGAGCGGCGCGCAATGATTGTTAACCTATCCGTCCCGCATGATGAGAACCTCGTGAAAGTCGAGAAAGATAAACAAATCAAGTATCTTGACTTGACTCGCGCGGTTGTGAACATGTGGCATGTGGATTCAGCAATCATTGTGCTGATAGTCGTGTCAGCCAATGGGTTAATAGCCAAGAGCCTCGACCAACACCTGAGGAGGCTCTCGTTGGGCAGCTAGATCAAGGGCTTGATTCAGAAACCGGTACTTCTGGACACGGATCGCATTGTCAGGAGGTTCCTCTCTCTGGAGCCCTGACCGCCGGTAGCTTGGACCCTGTTCCCGATACCGGTGGGCTACTATTTTTTATATTTTTAAATGTTATTTTATATTTTTGTTTATAAAAATATTTAAAAATGTAATTTATATGTACGCCAGCACATCAAGTTACTACAATCTGTCAAATTTCTTTAATAGATTTTCAAGCATTAAGGTTCAAGGTTGATTGGGAAAATTTGACAGTTTCGGGTAGCTTGACCTGCTGGCGTCTGTTGTACAGACGCCAGCAGGTCAAGCTACCCGAAACTGTCAAATTTTCCCAATCAACCTTGAACCTTAATTGTTTAGCGATAAAGTTGAAAATCTATTAAAGAAATTTGACAGATTGTAGTAACTTGATGTGCTGGCGTCCGTACTTAGTTGAAATAAAGAATAAAAAATGAAAGATAGATATGCCTATTGCCAAAGAAGCCTATTTAATAAAAATTATTTGATATACTCATGATCCCGTCTCTCGAATCTATTTTGAAAGTCGATTAAAATATATAACAATCTAAGTGCTTGTTTTCAGGCCAACACTAAAATCAGCAAAAAAAAAAAACAAAATGACGTTTTCTGCTACAAAATGCTAATGATTTGTAACCAAAAATCCAATAAAATTACGATTATTTTTTGATAATTCACTGTATTAGGATTTGTGCAAGTGTTGTGCGCGAACAAGATGTCGTTGTTTCGAAAGCCGAAAAAGATTCAGCGTCGGGTGTTCTGTGCTGATGATGACGAGGACGGGGGGGAACCCGAGGCCCCGCCGCCGCCAGTCATCAGCCAAGAAAAGGAGAAAAAGGAAAAGGAACCAAACAAGTCTTCCAAGAAAACTGCTCTGTTGAGTTTCGCTGACGAAGGTAACGAGGCGTAGAGATTTTCAAGGCTGAACGTGATTGCCTCAACTTTTCTCGTTATTATGAAATCGTTCACTGGTTTTGTTTACTTCTACAGAATTTTATCTTTTGTTTTGGTAGAGCAGTCTTGAGGCATAAATTCTTGGATATTGGGTCTGTGAGTAGGTATTATCAGATAGGCAGTCGCTTCATGTAAAATACTGGTATTCAGCTGAATCCGGTTAGACTGGAAGCCGACCCCAACATAGTTGGGAAAAGGGTAGGCAGATGATGATGATGAGTCTGTGATTCAATAACGAAGCTAGGCCTTTTGAATAAGGATATATTAAGGATAAATAAGCTGAATAAAATGTGCTATGGGCATCAGTTTAAATAATTCTAAATTATCCCTGAATTTATTCTAGCAAAAGGGAGATGTGAACATTCAGTTCTATTATATTTTAACACATTACTCTGCCCCTCAGACCACTGGTCTCTGAACCAATTTCATAGTTATTCAGGCTATGAACTGGTTGCTTAGAATTCAGCAGCCATTATTTGTATAGCAGTACAGTGGGAGCAAATGCAGCAACAAAATAAGACCATCTAACTTAGAAAACATTGATACATACGAACATTTTTGACTTTCCAGAAGAAGAAGTGGAAGTTTTCAAAGTCAAGAAGTCTTCTCAAAGTAAGAGATTAGCCAAGAAGCGTGAGAAAGAGAAGCAGAAACGTGATGTGAGAACCGATGGTGATAATAACAAATATGACCCTATCATTATTGAGGTAAGGTGGACATTAGTGGACAAGCCTCACTAAAACCTATTTTGGAGATGGATTTTTAGTGTACAATGACACTTATATGTTTTTGTGCTAATATAGATGGCATGACAAAGATTGAACAGAGAATGCTTAGATGGTTTGGTCATGTTGAAAGGATGGATGAAAGGAATTTGTACAAGCTAAATGTGAGTGGAAACTATTATGTCTTCAATAAAACACCAAATATCGTAATTTGTGTATTGAGTTAAGTAGCCTAGAAATACAAGTGGATAAATCATAAGAGTCAGGTGACTCAAAACACAATAAACATAAACTTATAAACTAGGAAGTATGTAGGTACCTATATACAACATACCTTTCCCCAAGTATACAAAATATAAAATATATTTTTAAATTTTAATTTATACTTAAAACCAACAATTTTGTTGTTATTTAAATATCTAACATTAACATTATGTCTATTCGATATACATTGAATCAGGCTTTTCATAAGGGCCTTTTGTATGAGATAAAACTTTACTTTTAATCTTACCCCCAGAATAGCCAGACTCATAATCACTGGGTATACATAACATCTCCACCCATTGGTCCAGACTCTCTATTTCAATTATGTCCTCACCCATATTTCCCTTTTCCACGTTTTGATTTTCCATTTCCAAACTGGCCTTTTCATTATTCACTTCTTCCCTCTCTCCTTCTCGGTCTGCATCTTCTGTGACTTTCTTTTTAACCAATTGGTTGATGTGTCGGTTGACAACATTACCATCACCAGTTGCAACTTGATAATTAGATGGCCCTTGCCTTTTAACCATAACCACCATAACAGGCAACCAACAAGGTCCACAATTATAGTTTCTATACATCAGACTTTGCCCCACATTAGTTTCTCGAGTTACATTATGAGCATTATTGGTAATCTGTTGATCAGTTTTATTTTGAACACGATTATCCGGATGTATTAACAAGGTACGTAGGCGCCTATTCATCAAGAGTTCAGAGGGGCTTTTGTTAGTTATTTTGTTACCTGCAATCCTAGTAGCATTAGAGAAATCTTAACATCCCAAGAGATGTCATCCATTTTGCGCAACTTGTCTTTAACAGTTTGCACCATTCTTTCGGCCAAACCGTTTGTTGCAGGATGATAAGGTGCTGTCTTAATATGTTTTAATTCTTTTTGTGTTGGATAGTCCATTTATCGAGGAAGGCATCAGGCTATATAACACCACGCTGCGACCAATAGGAGTGGAGCATAATGGAAAATGTTGCAAAAACGGGAAAAATTATTCATTTTTGAGAGCTTCCGTTTGCCTGCTCTGCGTAAACGGTTTAAGTTACGCAAAAATCTTGTATGATGGAATTGTCCTCTTTTAAAGTTAAAAAAAAAAGTCTGAGACAGCATGTCTATCTTTTAAGATTGACTCACTATAACCTTTTTTTCTGGTAATCAAATTTGTTCGAAATGAATCCATTATTTGTGAAGGTGTTTCATCAACATGCGAACAACTAAGCGAAAACGAAGTGATAGTGCGGGCGAACGAATCGATGCGACGGGGTGGGGCGGGGAACAAGAATTTCACGCGGACGAAGTCGCGGGCAGAAGCTAGTTAGTAATAATAGCCGTTTGTTTTTAAAATTCCTATTCAATCATGCAAATTAGCTGTGACATTTCTTCGGATATTTTTGCCATTTTATTTTAATAATAACACGTTTTTTTATGTTGGTAGCACTGTCTATCAGGCGTTCGCTTCGCGTTTTTTGGCGCCTTTGCCGGTTTAGAATATGACCTTGAAGTATCTTCACTTGTTTTCTAGTTCTTCTAGTTAACTTATAAACTAGGAAGTATGTGGTATGGTACCTATATACAACAGAAACACCAGAAGTGGACACTCAAGGAGTACCTACACATAGTGACCTTATTGGTATTGTTCTTCAGAAAGCCAATTCTCGTAATTTAAAACGTTCAAAATCTAGTCTCTCGGCGACAAACAAATGTCAAAAACTTGTCAAAATGTAGTGAAATTAGAGGAATTTTTGACAGACTGTGAACATTCTTAAAATTACGAGAATTGCCCCTCTGGTGTGTAGTACTTGCAACCGGTGTGTATGACCAGATGTATGAACGTAAATGAGGTGAAAGGACTATTAAGGATTGTAGCAGGTGGCATTCGGTAGTTTCTGCCTATCCCCACGGGAAGAAGGCGTGAGTATATGTATAGGTGGAGTTAGGTATCTATAGGCGGTTTTTATGAAAACTTTATTTTAAGTCCTAAAAATCCTTTTTTACCAGTAATTGAATCATAATTTTTTTCCATTCAGTTTGATTATTTTACAATTCACTTATTTGAATATTTTCATTAGAAAAATTAAAAAAGTTATGTACCTAAGTATTTGTAAAAAATATAAAATATTTACATAATACTTTACTACTTAGTGCATACCCTACTTAAAATTATCTTTTTATTCTATAGAAAATTCTGTTATGCTTTAGTGATACGAACAGAAGGAATACACACCTAACTAATATACTTAAAAGATTGGTCTAGTTATAGAACATCTAAACCTGCGGCCTGTATCGTCTTTATTACACACTTTAGTACAACTGTATTGCTCTTAGATCTATTTTCCACTTAGCTAGATGTGGGCGGCCATAACCACTAGCAACTCGTTTTTTTTTACCAAACTGTGGACACACAATGATAGGCTGCACGACTTCTTTTAATTAACACTAAATGCGCGCGGCCGGCCCACTACTAGCTGCATAATGGAAAATAGGTCTTAGTCTTAATACAACAAAAATACTATAAACCAACTTTAAATCCAGGACGACCATACTGAGCTCAACAACGACAAAACCAAGCCAAAGAAGAAGGTGACATTAGAGGGGCTGATTCTGTCTGGTCGGGAGGCGCTGGCGGCTGACGGGGCGGGAGATGTCTCCGACGAGAGTGCGCCCGAGGAGGGTGATGCAGATGAGGACGACAGGGGGTTCCATCGGTACCGCGCCGACTCCGTGAGGGCCGCGCTGTTGGGCGCGCCGGGCCGCATTCCCGACGCCGCGCTCATTCACGCCGCACGCAAGACGAGACAGCAGGTATGAGAGGTGAGGGACTAGCGCTGGCTGCAGACTGCTGTTCCACATTGAGGATGGGTTGGCTTCTGGTCTTTTAGATTTCAGGTGTATTCCGACATGTTTGTGAATGCAACGGTTGTGCTGGTTGAAAATGGAAGAGGGAAGAGTCAAAAACCTATCCAATCAATGTTAGTTCTCTATTTCGCCACATTGTTTATGATCTCAGCAGAGTTGGTACCGGAACAACCTACACTTTGTTGTAATTATTCGTAATTAATTCACCACAGAAAAAAATAAATTTCAAGCATTTTTTTCGATATTTACAACGATTTTTTTTTTCTCTTCGATCTGCAATAAGCCCTTAAGCTTCAATCAGATTAGTTGTTTATTCACTTGGCAGTTCGAGATTGTTCACCCAGCGATGCGTCATCTCGTTATTATTATCAGTGTTGCTTAGATTGACGTAATTCGTTCTCTTTTAAGTCTGTAGGTAGAGTCTGAGGAATTTAGAAGTGTCACAGCGAGTTGATTTTTATGACGTTGGAGTCTTTCCTTATAATTCTTGTATGACCTTTCTACAACCTTAATAGTTGAGATTTGTAGCTACTCATGTACTTCAATGATTTTTGTGAACTAAGGTGCACCACTTAGGGTTTTTAGTGCCTTATTTTGGAAGCGCTGCAGTATCTCAATATTTAAGTGGCTTGCTGATCCTCAGAGCTCTATACCATATGTCCATACAGGTTTCAGGATGCATTTATAGATAAGGAGTTTATTTTCCAAGCTTAGTGATGACTGCCTGCCCATGAGCCAGTGAATGTTTTTTAGTTTTATGTTTGCTTGCTCCCTTTTAGTTTTTATATGTTCTCTCCAGGTAAGTCTTCTGTCGATGTGCATACCTAGGTATTTGACAGTACTTATCTGTGGTAGAACGTCTTCACCGAGTTTTACTTGTGGGCAGTCCCCTCTTCTTAGGGCGAAGGTAATATGGACCGACTTGGCAGCACTAGCCTTGATTCTCCACTTTTTCAGCCATGATCCAATCTTGTTCAGGTGTTTTTGGAGTTTCGTGGATGCAGGACTGCGCTGTCATCAGCATAGGTTGCAGTAACAATTCGTTTTGAGATGGGTAGGTCAGCAATGAAGACTGTGTACAGAACAGGGCCCAGCACAGAACCCTTTTCTACTCCAGCTGTTATGGGATAGAGTGAAGATAGGCAGTCTCCAGTTTTAACTTGGAACACTCGGTCCTTCAAGTAAGACTTGAACAGCATGTATGCGGTGTGTGGTTGGCAGGTCTTTAGTTTACACTGGTGGCCGATATTCGAGGATGATAACGCATTTTTTTTATGCAGCAATATGCAGAGAATTTGCGATGCGAGGTCAACTTCACCCATGTAAAATGCAATAAGTATTATTACTTATTGCATTTTACATGGGTGAAGTTGTGTCTGTACAATTTGACAAACTTCTCTGTATTTCGCTCTGGGGAAATTACATTGACAGTCTTCTGCCTGATCCATAAGGCTATACTACGACATGGTTTGTTCTACTACTACCTTTTCCCTTAAGCTGTACTCTGCATACCACAAATTATAAAAGGTTTGTTTATTTGTGAATTTGTAGTGTTGACGTAACATTAACAGTTTATCTCCGCATATTTTTTCACAGGAAATATAGAGCTGTTACATGTTATTTTTTTTTTCAATTTGCAGTGCTGTGTGACAAGACATATGACATTTACACCGTTTTGCTGTACCATAATTCATCCTAAATCCTTTTGTTTTGATATTCACAACATATTTGTTACCCCATATTTGTTTAATTTTTACTTTTTAGTTCTGATCCAAAAAAAATCCCAATTTTTTAAATCCCGTTCCCCCATTCAGTCTTGTCCTCAGCACTGCTCTTACCCCATAATCCAGCAGTTCCACTCATTGTAGGCTCGCGAGTTGGGTGGAGCCACCGCCGGCGGAGATTACATTCCTGTAAAGTCCGAGTCCGCACCGGGATCCCGGTTGGTGCGGGATGACGGATCCGGTGACGATGAGGAGGAAGGCCGGATTCATGTCAGGGGACTGGACTTGCCCAGTGATAAGCCTAAACGTGAGTACATTTCAATACCACTCTAGTTTACTGCCTTGTTTGAGTATTCAAGTAACATAAATTAAAATGTAGCACCCATATATTGTTAAATTTTAGTGAATGTTTTCATCTCGTTAACCACAAGTTCACAACATTCATAATTATGCAAATAAAAGAAATCTATCGGGATAAAAAGTATCCCATCCAGGTAATGGTCTACCCATGTACCAAATTTTATCCACTTCCGTTCCGCTGTTTTCATGTGAAAGCGTAACAAACATACAAAAAAAAAAAATCATAAAATCAAATCTTTTCTCTTTATTATAATATATATACTAGCGGACCCGGCAGACATCGTCCTGCCCGAAAAGCAGCGCCACCTACCGGGTCTAATTGTGTATACAAACCTTGTCCTGACAATAACAAACACAAAAAAAAGAATTATCCAATTGTGTGCAGTCGATCGAAAGTTATGCGCGTACATACATTTCGGTGATTCATTTTTATTTATAAAGATTAGTTTAGATGTATGTTAAAATAGTGTAAAACTTATTAACTTGTAACATTCCTAGGTGGCACAGCAGCAGTTTCGGAAGAGGAACTGGACAGCGAGTCGGAGGAGTGGGTGGAACAACAGCTGCAGAAGGCACGACCCGTCCTCGTGGATCTGACTGGTCTGATGACATTGTATTCTATTCAAGACCCCACCTGACAAATGTACTGTCGCACACTAAACTATATTCTTAAATGGGAGTCAGGTCGGCGAGTTGCGTGTGCTGATTGACTGCTTCACAAAATGTGTAGCTAGTACCTTAGGTAATACGGACTGGTGTCCGCAACTCCACGTCAATGCGCGTATTTTGTGTACGGGTGGGAAAATCGATTTTTCGATCCACCCCAGCTCCTCAAGGAAGGCCAGTAACGGCTTGATGTTACTGACCGTCTTACGTAGGGTACCTGGGTAACCGAAGTACATAGCCCTGTATGTGGCGACCACCGGGCAGTTTAGAAGCACAGCCATTTGACTGTCTCTACGCTCCTGAAACCATGCATTTTCTGGGATAAAATGTTCCCTATATCATCTCCGAGTAATAAACTATATCCGTTTTGCCCCGTTGCTGCATAAAAGAATGACAAACCAACATACAAACCATTAGTGCGCTTTACCATCAACGATTGCATCACTGCTTTCCATCAGGCGGGATCGCAGTCAAGCACTAGTTTATATGATTAAAAAATAAAGAAAAGTTTGCCTCTGACTGTCAGCAAAACTGACAAATATCGGGAAAGAATGTTAAGGTTCCGAATAATTAATGATAACACACGCTTGCGATGACGTTGCTTACCGTACTCAAAGGGCGACTCAGCCGTGCGGTAGGCGGTTGGGGAAAGGACTTTCGTATTTATAATCTTAGTTTAGTAGCCAATCACTCCGCGCCGTCCGCCCGACAGACGCCCGGATGTGTTTTTGGACTCCCATTTAAGATTCTACTTTCGCCCGGATTTTAAAATATGACAAATGAACTTACTTTTCTGTTCGCCTTGAGAACTGACTGATTCAAATTCTTTTATTGTTTGTCTTAGTTGGGAAAACTAAGACAAACAATAAAAGAATTTGAATTAACGAATTTTTGGTTTGATCCTTGGTTCTTGAATTGAAAGCCAGTTTTAATAAATCTGTTGTTATATATTATCAGCTTTTAGGATTATTTTAGCCAACCACAAAAGTTAACTTGATGAATCAATCTTGCAGAAAACCATAGTCCATTACGAAATAAAGAAATAATCCATCTTATATCGGCTATAAATAAATACATTGTGAATATTTCCTACAGGTGAAGCAACAATAGAAGTGAATCCGTTCTCGGTAGCCTTGCCGCCGCCTCAGATGACGGCACCCGAACACTTGCGACCTCTCACGACGGGCTCACAGCCACCCGCGTCTGCCAACGAACTGGAGGAGGCGCTTAGAAAACGGTGAGTAACTGTATGTAGTCAGTTCCAAAAGTATCGGATGAACATGTAAACAAACCCTGTTCAGGTTACATTCTTACACAATCACTCACTAAAGGAAATTAGTAACACATTCTCAACTAGATATCTCAAAACTTTTTCCAATAATTATTTAATTTAATTTAATGAGGTTATAAAATTAACCTCAATTGTAACATGGAAGACATCTTTAAAATGATTTCTATTCTATTCAAATAATTAAATCAAAGCACTGAATTTGTAAGTGACACTACAAATTGGCATCCACAGGCATGTTTTCCGATCCATTTGTTAACATTTTCATCAGATACTTTTGGTACAGACTATACGTGTAGTTGGTCTATTATGACAATTTATTAAGAAAAATCATGAGAAATTTACCAGACCGAGACGAGAAGATGTAAATAGGGTGGAAGTGGAAAGCAACAGCTTGCAGATACAGAAGCAATGGTTTTTGTTGCTAGAAAGGTTATTCATAACAGGGTTGTGTAAAATTATACTAAATCAAATACAAAATTATAATCAAATGTCTTTATTATAAAAACATTTTCTATAAAATACCATAATTATATCTCAAAATCAAAATATTTTATTTCACATAAACCAACATGGGCACTTATGAAACGTCAGAAGCTAGGTGTACAGTTCCAATGGGTCGTTTCCTATGGAGAAGAGCCAACAAGAAACTCCACGGTTACTCTTTTAAAAATAATTGGCTTTTACAATGTTTTCAAATTACAGTAGGTACGGGAGGACAGCGTAGGCCTGTCAACGAGTACCAGGTACTTGATAAAATAAAAAATGGTCTACAGATCTAAAGTCTACAAAGTTCTCACATTTACAAAATACAAAAGAATCTATCAAAATGATAGATCAAATATAAAAACCTATTAAAATCAAGTGACACGACGGCCATTACAACCACTAATAAAGAATTGAAATTAGAATTGTCTGTATATAATGTCAAATAATAAAAAGATTCTGTCAAAGAAGTATGTAAAAAATAAACATCCTAGTTTGAGAGAAGCCACACGTGCAGAAGGAATCTAAAATTATCCTTACTGTTACCTAAACTACAATTATAATTAATAAGGGTCCATATCTAGCACTAACTTCAAAAATCCACCACGGTCGGCACACTTCAGCACATTGGCCCGATCGCCACAAAACACTTTCACATTAGGACTGACCATGTACGCCGTACTCTCCACAAAACTGTTGCTCCTATTCGTATAGATCTCGTGCCATTCGTCCAGCAGCTGTACCTTATACCAGCATAGCACCGCGTTGCATTCCCCATCTTCGGTCACAGTGACATCGATGACCTCAGATTCCAAGTTACTGCAACAGCTGATTTCAAATTCTTCAGATAATGTTTCGTATTCGATGCGAGCCATGTCTATGTACACAGCTTGGGATACTTGGTACCTGTTCACATGTTTCGCCATCCTATAGTCAACATTCTCGTCCAAAACGCGGTTGTTAATCTCCAACCATTTACTATGAATCAGCTGTCCCATAATGGTCACAGATACTGGTAGACATAGGCCCCCAGGAATTAGACGGGTTCGCTTCAAACGTTCTATTATCCTTTTTCTTCTTACGTCTAAGTCACCATTATCACATATTATGTTACTGAAAATAACATGGAATTTCTTCGCTTTGAACACTTCGTACGTCCAGGAGTCTGATACTAGAATTGTTACTTTTTCTGCCGGTATTTCGTTTGCTTGTAGAACTGCTAGTAGGAACGACTTATCGTGGCTAGTTTTCACTTGACATATTAGTGAGTTAGCTCCCCGTTTCATCAATAATACACCGAACATAGGAAATGGACTCAAATCGATCACGTCGACAAGAGAAACGTCCACAGTTTGCCCTAAATGGACACACACAGTTGCTATACTTTTTCTTATCATATCCATATATTCTACGTCATTCAGGAAGGCTAATGTCTCTGGTGAAATCCTTGTTATAGTTGTATTGATGTCTGGTAGTGTAGCCAATCTGCCGCCGTATGTTAGAAAAGAGATGTTTGCAGTTTCATCTTTGCAAAGCTTCTGTGGTAGTACGTCAAAGAAGACGGCTTGTTGCCATGCGTTCGCTTTAGATTCGCTTCTGGGGTCACTGGTGATCATTATATCCTCGGTCAGGTATAAATTGAACCAACCAATCACCATGTTAATTTCACCGTTGTCTGTCGCAGTTAGACTCCCAACATAAGGCTCTTGTCTAAAGAACTTTTCACAAACATCGTGGTAGTTATTAAAGTCTATATTCAACAACGATTGAGGTTCCGACATGTATTTTAAGCTATCGTAAGTATTTACGTCTTCACTGTAGTAAGTTTCACCCGAGTCGGTTGTTGTATGCACGTTCATATGTGGCACATTTAAAATGTCTTTCGTATCGTGACAAAGTTTATACTTCTTGTTGAGTTCATCGCATTTGATACCGGCGACGAAGAACTCAGCTCTACCGGGTATTATTCTGCTCTTTTCTTCGAGTAAATTCTGAAAAGCATGGCAAATGGATTGTAGGATATTTTCTCCGAATAAACCAGGGTCAATGGCATCAGTTAGTAATACAGATCGGGGCCCATAGATGTCGTAGTGGCTGAGAACGAAAGAGGGTGTGTTGATGACGACCACTTCTTGCGCGTTGTTGTCTTGCATCACGCACTCGGCTAGTCTAGCCATTGTCTTGGAAGCTTCACAGGCTGTAATAGCTACAGGATTGCACTCGTTAGCATATAATGCTAAAAGTCCCGTTCCTGTATCAATATCTATGACACTATCCACAGCAGGAGTCACACAACTCCTAATAGCTTTTCTGTAAGCCTCATTCCGGATCCTGTCATTCAAATACCTGAACTGACGTCTCGGGAATAGGCAACCTTTAGCACTGTTCAAATTCTTCTCAATGCTAACGAAGCTCTTATCAATATTCAGCGCTTTTTCAAAATGGCACAGCGCTTCAGAAAAATATCCGTATCTGCATAAATACCTGCCAGTGTCGTTCAGTAGTTCCACGTTTCCTGGGAACATTTTGATGGCATTTGCGAAGTTTGCGAATATCTCTGCTTTATTGTCCACAGCGGCTAATTCTTTGTTCATTCGTGATAGTACTCCTCGGAATTCCATCTCGAAACTCTTCTTGATGTGCGGTTGTCTGTCGAAGGCGCACATGTACATGTTAACGGCTTTTTTGAAGCTGTTTTGAGAGGCGAAATTCCGCGCCTGGGCTATGTAGTTGCAGCCTATGTCCGTCATTTCGGTTTTAGGAATTTTGTTTGAACACTGGTGTCACTGTAGGTGCACTGTAGGTTTAGATATGGGCTAGGCTACGTATCAGGTGATCAATTGTATTTAGTTCACTCTTTCTTTACACACTTAACTGACACTATTTAGGTAATTGAAAATCGCGACAAAGTCGAAGGAGAAGACGTCTTGCTCACTCGAAGTTCAAACTTAAACTGATCATAAGAGTTACTAGTCCAAACTCGTAAACTATATTGAAAGGTGTAAACTACGACTCAGGTAGCAAATGAATACAATGACTTGCTAATCCTAATTCCATTACAATTGGCGAGGGTCGTTAACAATCGCAGTAGGTAATCAGTAAAACCATCCCAAAACAATAGAATTTAAACCCTGTTAGCATTAGAAAGGTGTAACTTAGTAGAACCCTAACGTTGTTTAATGTAGTCTCTTAGAATTATGTTTGAATTCCTTTGAAGTTTTTTAGAAATATTTTTAACAATAGATAGGTAAGAATTATTTCTTAGAAGCGACTGTTTTGTAATATGCTAGGCAAGAAAAGTGTCCTATAACAGCACATGTTTCTTTTTCTAAGTACACGAAGGAGAGATAACAAGATACTTGGATCACCATTACCAACAGAAGAATCCATTGATCTTTCCTCAATAATGCAGAAACATGAATACAATCGATTTTTAGAAGCAACCAAACATTCATTTTCCACCCTTTTTTTAGAAAACGACAAAGTCTCATGGGTAATTTAATATCTTTGTCATCCACAGGTTGAAAGAGCTCCAAGTAGAACGCGAATCGACGTCAGAAACACGAAAGGAGCTTCGCGAGAGGTTGCTTACTTCGGCCAGAATACGCGAGAGCCGGGCGTCCCGCTGTGGGGAATTAGACGCCGCGTATAGAAGGGCGCAGGCCATACGCGGATACCTTACAGACCTTATCGAGTGCCTTGATGAGAAAGTAAGTCTGTTTTTCTACTCATTTTATTGAATTAACGCTAATACGTCACCAATTAGTTAGGTCAAATACCAAGAAGTTAGCTTTAAAAATATTTGACACCCATTAAATGTCTTACGATACGACGTCAGTGCACATTGAATCGCGTCATTTCCTATTGTTTATTTATTAAACTTTTTGTAACATAAAAAAGTTGACCACTTTTGATAACAATTCCCAGTAAATTGAAACTTCACTAAGGTATTCATTCAACTGTCTTAACTGTAACTGTCTCTACCATTGTCACATAGACAAATAGACCTCGTCGATTTATAACGTGCAAGTGACATTCAACTTTACGGCGGTAAAGCAATTACGAGGACGATTATTCAAAGGCAGACATAAAATCTACTTCTTAATTATTAATTTTTGTGATTCTGTGATGTGATTGGCTGTAGAATATTAACATCTATGGTCTAGTGGCAGTGTACCCAACATTATAACGTTAAAATAACGTTTTTTACCGATTCCAAAGTATTCAACGTGCGTTCCATGGACCAACTTATAAAATATGTAATTGTATTGTTCAGATGCCACAACTGGAGGCGTTAGAAGCTCGCGCGCTGGCGCTACATAAGCGTCGCTGTGAGTTCTTAGTTGAAAGGCGACGAGCCGACCTACGGGATCAGGCGCAAGATGTACTCGCACCACCCGGTAAGAACTTACATTTCAAGCAGATTTCGATTATGACGACCTTATCTATAAATCTAAGAATATAGATATTTTATTCTTATGTACGGACGCCTGCAGAGAAAACGGACCCCCCGCCTTACAAATAAACTATAAGCAGTGAGCGTTGAGGGGTCCCGTTTTATCTGCAGGCGACTGTACATTATTTTTGCTGTGGTTACCGTTATTAGAAAGAAGAATTACTTGTTTTTCTTTTCATAGCCTACTAACTTCTGCCCGCGACTTCGTCTGTGTGGAATTTTTGGTTCCCTCGACCCGAACCGTCGCCTGCTCGCGCTATTACTTCGTTTTCGCTTAGCGTTCTTTCTGACTTTTTTCTTTCTGCTCGGATTCGAAGAGTCGTAGCGTGATGTTAAATAGCCTATAGCCTTTCTCAAAAAATTGGGCTACCAAAGGCAAAAAAAAATTCAACTGTTACTGGCAGGTAGTTCCAGAGATTAGCGTGTTCAAACAAACTCTTCAGCTTTGTTATTAGTAACTAGCTGCGCCCCGCGGTTTTACTCGCGTAAGTTTCGATTTCGTGAGAATATCGGGATGAAAAGTAACAGCTATGTTCCCATAAAGTTTCATCGCAATTGGTTCCTTAGTTTTTGCGTGAAGAAGTAACAGACATAATTATGTACGGACGCCAGCACATGAAGCTACTACAATCTGTCAAATTTCTTTAATAGATTTTCAACTTTATCGCTCATGCATTAAGGTTCAAGGTTGATTGGGAAAATTTGACAGTTTCGGGTAGCCTGACCTGCTGGCGTCTGTACATATTAACACAAACTTTCAAAATTAGAGTAGGATTTGATTAATGGAGACGGTAATAAAATGTTTCACAGCTAATATTTCATGTACTTCATTTACATCCAATATGTATGATGGAGGAAACAAAAATGGAAAATATAACTAAATAAAATATAACCTTTTCGCAGTCGGGTAAAAAACAAAGAAAATAAAAATGAAATGTAAACACCTATAAAGAACATCGCAAGGCTTCTCTGTAAACAATATTTGACTAGCTTCTGCCCGCGACTTCAAAAATCAGTTAAAATTTCTTAATATCATTACGGGGATTTCAACTTTTAACATTAGTATGTGTGGCAGCAGACCAGATGGATTTAAAGAGTTTAAAAATTCTTGAGGGTAGTGTACAGTATCCTCGATGTTGTACACTGTGTCGATGGACTTGTAGCATTTAATGTCGCCTGGTACTTTTTGTAGTATAATATCATTAATTTCATTATCCGAATCATTTCGTGGTGACACTCTTGCTCTGGAACAAAATTATATTTATAGCCTATAGCACTCTGGAATAATGATGCTCCAGATTTTTTTTAGAATTGGATAATTAGCTTCGTAGATTACCCCTACATACATATTTATTTATTTATTTGGGTAACCAACAGCGATACATAAAAATATTATACAAAATATGTGTGTTACAGTTATTATGGCCAATTATAGGTTTCCCTGTATAACTGGGATACATGTATAAACATGCGAACGGACTAACGCCAGATATTTCCAATTAAACAACAAAATAAAATTGCAATACAATACAATATTAGTTACATTAAATTTTAGAAAAACTTAAATCAAAAAAGGTTGGATAAGAAGAAAAAAAGATGGTAGAAAAAGGAGAAGATTGGTTGCTTAATTGATATAAACAAACAAACAAATTTTACGTCTTTATAACATTAGTAAAGATTTCGTGTCCCACTGCTGGACAAAGGCCTCCTCATTTTCCTTCCAAAGTTCTCTATTTTGTGAGATCTCTGGCCATAGTGAATTTGACTTCATCTTTCGAGATGCTAAGGTTATTGTTCGTCCAGGTCGAGCCTCAAAGCCAGCTGACAACGAAGAGAAGACGCGTCGTTGTGCCGAGCGCGAAGGGCGGCGGCGCGCGCGCCGGCTGCGGCGCGAGGCCGCCGCCGCCGCGGCCGGCGCCACGCTGCCGCACCGGGAAGGAGACTCTTCCGACGATGAGCTGCCGCCGCATGAGATGCACCATTATACTCAGGAGAGAGGTCAGTCACGCTGCGACCTGTCATTCGTAGACAGCACTACCTAGTCACTGGGTTGTGGTCGTGACGTCAGATAGACAGTCACTCCATGTAATATACGGGTACTCAACTACATATAGTTAGACTAGAAGCAGACTGCAAAATAGTTGGGAAAAGGCTAGGCAAATGATATGAGGTCAGTAAAGCCGTTTTTGACGGACACGCACGCCTATTTTACAACCGACTTAACACCGTTTTGCTAACCAATAAGGTGTAAAATCATTTGTGAGTTCCGATTGACCTACACTTCTGTAGCAATCCCAGATAGAAGTTTCTCGCACCTACTACTTTAGTTTTTGTTAACCCAGAGTAGAGGGTTAACAAAAACTAAAGTAGTCGGTGCGAAAAGGAGTGGGTCATTGTACTCATTATTAACATAAATCAACAATCGGCTGTTTATGACCTGTAGGCTACGTAGGGACTGACAGGCTTAGCGCGTAGAGCCTGGTGTCTTAACATACTACACGCTGGGCGCCAAGCGCGCAGTGCGGCTGCTTGCGAAAATTCTAGAGCATTCGTTTCACTTCGCTACTTGCAAGATGACTCGCTAGGCAAACCACCTCTCAGTGCGTACGTAGCCTTAGGGTTACGAGAAACGGATGTTGTATATTGTAAAAGTTTCATTTGCTCTCTCAATAAAAGAAGACTTATTACCAATTTCCTTTCTTCTAGACGCGATCCGACAACAATCAGCATCGTTGTTCAGTGACGCTTTACCTGCATGGCGAAGCGTATCAGGCGTGTGCAGACGTTTAGCGCGCTGGCGAGCTCGCGCTACCTCTCTGTATACGGATGCGTATGTCGCTGACTGTCTGCCCAAACTACTGGCGCCCTATGTCAGGCATGAGGTAAACATGAAACTGTTTAAGCTTCCCATTCAGATTCTTCAATAATCAATCATATGGTTCTTTTTTAATTAAATAAAAACACACATGCATATTAGTCCAAGGGAGTGAAGCCGTGACACTCCACTAATCCTTATCAACATGTAATTGACAAATTAACATGTTTTTAATATTGACATTTGTTGTTTCAAGTCATAATATTCAGTTGTTGTCCTCAGTTAATTCTATGGAACCCGCTAGCGGATGAAGACAATGAAGACTACGAGAAAATGGATTGGTACAAGTGAGCATATATCTTTTATATTATTTTAAAACACCCAATTTGTTTCTATTTGCATATTATAATTAGTAGTCATTTTCAGTCGGTCAGTTTTTAGGGGCTAGATATTCTTTTATTCATTATTTTCTTGATATTCATGCCATTCAGATTTTAATAAAATATGTTTTTAGTTTGATTATACCAACGAAAGAATGATCATAATGAAAGATAGAATGAAAAGAAAGAAAGAAAGAAAAAGTATTTATTGCGACTCGTACAGGAAAAAAAAAAAGAATGAAATGAACAAAAAAAAAAATGAATGAATGAATGTGCATTCTCTTGTTTGGTTTAAACCTTTTTTGTGACAGTACAATCTTCGATCAATAATAGTACTAGATTAAGGATCAGGAACAAAAATAAGTCGCTCAAGTGACCACTTTGCACACACGTAAACATCTACATTTCTTAGAAAAAAGTTTAATAATATTAACAACTTCAGTTTATTATAAACCTTAACGCTTAAACATAAAGTTTATTTACCATTGCAAAATATATTTATTTAAGTCATTTCACCCGAGAAAGGATAAGCAATAAAAAAATGTCGCTTGAAAATATAAAGTCATCAGTACAAAAATATTTATTCTAAAATTAAACTTAAAGTCTAAGTAATAAGGTTATAAACATTTTGTTTTGCTTATTCTATTGAGGAACTAGACGTAGTTCTTGGTACTACATTTAAATGCTCAGAACACAGTAAGTATTGAAAGACGTAGAGTTGCAGAATATTTTTTTTTAGGTTCGTTTTTTATGGTGGCAAATATTTTTGACCGATTAAAACAAGTAGTAAATACTATTTTACATTGCCGCTATTACAACAAATAGGTAAAAAAAGTAAAAAAAATAAACGGATTCAAGAAACGTGTTTTCGGCGTATTCTTTATACAAAAGTATTTAAAATAGTAATGTAGGTATGTTTAATTACCTTTAAACAGATTCAGCTTGTTATAAAGCTGTCTTTTAGAACAAATTTTTATTTGAGCGGTTTCTTTTTTACAAATTTAATGTAATCTTAAATCAATGAATTTTTCTATAATTAGTTTAATATATTCTCGAAATTTTATAAGGGTTGTATATTTCTTCTCCTCTTTCTTTCGCGACGATAGATACCCATTCTGCACAGCGAAATGGGTCACTAGGAAATCTACAAACAAAAATAACATTATACAATAACAACACTACTCCATGCATTCCCTGTTCAAGAACAGTCGATGTTTGATACAATAGTTGGTGCGTAGCACCAAACATTGGCCAAACAATTGTAATATTAGCTAATTGAATTATATTTACTATTTAATTCTGTTTGATATAGACTTACCGAAAAAAAGATATTCCTTCCAAAACCTTGGTGTTACGGTGGTTATTTACACAGTTTTTGAAGGCGCACTGCGGCCATTTTGACGTCTTAATGTTGGCTATGATTGGACCATACTAATTTGAAATCATCTTATTTTTCGGGCCGTTTTTAAAGCGCTTATCGGGAATCTAGTACTATTATTGATCGAAGAGTACAATACTTACTGCATCTTCGATGTTTTATATTGTTTGAGCCCAGTAGGTGGCCACGTTCATTGCGGCAGACACAATTTATCGAAGTGGGGGATTACTGACCCATCCAATACCCAGGGCCAGTGCAGTGCCTCGTGTCAGACCATGTCCCACTTGCTGGAGTGCCCTAAGTGACCGTTCACCTGCACCTTGGATGACCTAAAGAATGCCACTGATGCCGCAAAGAACTTAGTGCATAAAACACCATGTTTCCTAAAGTTTCTATTCTCAGTTCGAATCACCATTTCCACCAGATGCCTGATGATGTACGGCGTCCGTACTGAACGTGATGCTGACGACTCCTCAGAATCTGCGTCAGAAGGCGAAGTAGAGTCTCTCCCTGTGACGGACAGCACAGTGCGAGAGGACCCTGACCTGCTGCTGGTACCCAGCATCATCAGCAGGGTGGTGCTGCCTTGTCTGACAGGTAACTAATAAAACATCATTATTACGTCTCGAAGTAAGAGCAGTCGTGGCCCAGTGTTAAGTAGTTTATCAGCCATCTTGTTACCATAACACAAGCATTAGGTTGCTTAGCTTGGTACAAATGGTGCTGTGTGTGCGTCCAAGAATGCAAAAACACATCGATAAAGACCCCAGGAAAGTTGTGGATTAGAGTGCCTAGTGAAACAAATATTCGCAAAACATGGCTAAGACTTGCTCAAAGGGATCCTGAATCATTATCAACTGTAACTCAAATTTATTTTTGTGAAGATCAGTAAGTACCTACCAAAGTACAGAAACTTTTAGTTACTTTTGAAATACTTTTTTAGGTTATTTAAATCATTCAAGGCAAAGAAATTACCAACCATTAATGTATCAATTTTTGGCAAATTTGTGCTGTCTGCTTTTGTGAAACCAACGTCCATAATGAATTTATTATTGTTTTTCAATAAAGCAAATAAATTAAGAACGTGTTAAGGAGTTTTTATCGAAATATTTATACTTGTAATAACACCACGTCAAATCACGAGTACCTACTCGTTTTGTTTACAATTTGTATGACGTCACATCATGGACGACAGCGTTTTCGGTGATTCAAATAAAAAAAAAAACACATTTTTTAAATTGAATTTATAAATTAATCTTACGCTTTTTGTTATTAAAATCGATATATTTCGTTTTCGTAAGCTAAATACTGTAAGAAATACTCATTTATTGTATGAAATTAGATAAGTGTCAAGTAGCCTATTCGAAGACATCCGCATTGCCGCGATTTTCCCTCCGCAAATGCCATAGAATAGAATAGAATAGATCATTTATTTGTTCAAAACATAAGTATGCACACACATGGCATGCAAGATGTTACATACAATTATAGCGCAGTCGTGTTTTGCCTTAACGGCATTTAATGCACTCGTACGTAGCAAATTGGAATCTAGCTCCTGCGTGTGGAATCCGCACGAAAGTACCTACGTGCTTTTACTGGAAAAGGTACAAAAAGCGTTCCTTAGGTTTATCTATAAGCGTAAACATGGCGATTACCCTTACCTCTATTCGACTAAATTTCTACTGGGATGCCTCGGATATAACTCGTTAGAGGTAAGGCGCGCAAAAGACCAGCTCATCATAGCCTGTAAGACGCTCCGTGGCTCTATTGACGCGCCTGATCTACATGCTGTGCTGGCTTGCTTCTTTGTGCCAGACAACTACTGCCGCGGCAGAAAGCACAGGCTGTTTGCTGTGCCTCCATGTCGCACAGTTGCGCGTGCTAAGTCCCCAGTACCACGTACTCTGGCCGCACTTAATGATCTCTTGGACTCTGATCCAACAAACGATCTGTTTGCGGACGAATGGACGAAGATTTTGTCGGCTTTTCAGAAGTACTGTGAGAGGGATTTATGAAAGTGTTGTTTTACTTGATGATTTTATATTTTATCTTTTATATTAACGCGACTCTACACAACAACTACACAGTCTGGCCATAAATACTGTTACAATTAAAAATAAGAAAGATATTACATTTGAATTTGGAATCTGTCATTTTTATACGATTGTTGATTGAGTTTTCTAATTTTGGCGCCAATACATTGTACAATATTTTGCGATATTAAAATTGAGTGGGGTGATAAAGAAAACCGAATCGCTGTGATTGCATTACACAAAGTTGTTATGGAACCAAATGCAATTTTTAAAACTCTCCATACGCTTGGTATTAGTCAAATGTTTGTGTACCGGGCTATTAATAGGTACAATGAGACCTCTTCTGTTTGTGACAGAAAAACATCTGACCGTCCACGTAGTGTTCGTACGAAAAAGGTGGTCAAAGCAGTAAGGGAAAGAATTCGAAAAAATCCTGTCCGAAAGCAAAAGATTTTATCTCGGGAGATGAAGATAGCACCCAGAACAATGTCGCGTATTTTAAAAGATGACTTAGGACTTGCAGCCTATAAGAGACGCATTGGTCTAATTTTAAAAAGAATAATAATAATAATAATAAACCTGCTCCCGACATCGGTGGATCACTATTTTTTTATATTTTTAAATGTTTTTTTTTTTTATACTAATATTTAAAAATGTATTAAAATAAGATATCTAAATAAATAAACGACATAATAATAATAATGCGGTACTTCTGGACACGGCTCGCATTGTCAGGAGGTTCCTCTCTCTGGAGCCCTGACCGCCGGTAGCTTGGACCCTGTTCCCGATACCGGTGGGCTACTATTTTTTATATTTTTAAATGTTTTTTTATCTTTTATATTCTAATATTTAAAAATATAATTTATATGTTTACATTTAAATAAAGGAAATAATAATAAATCAAAAATATTTAAAAATGTAATTTGTAGGTATTTAAATGAAATAAAGGCTATTCATCAAAGCTGAAGACTGGCCGTCGTCTAGTCCCGATCTTAATCCGCTGGATTATGATTTATGGTCAGTTTTAGAGAGTACGGCTTGCTCTAAACGCCATGATAATTTGGAGTCCCTAAAACAATCCATACGATTGGCAGTGAAGAATTTTCCCATGGAAAGAGTGCGTGCTTCAATTGATAACTGGCCTCAACGTTTAAAGGACTCTATTGCAGCCAATGGAGACCACTTCGAATAAGTTTTTTATATTTTAAATTGTTTTATATTTATGTATTAAACTAACACACTGTAAAAGTAATAAATTTTATTTGCAATAAAAAAAAAATAATTTTCTTCGTGACAATATTTATGGGAAGACTAGGTATAATTGGCGACTGTGTAAGACAGACTATTGTGATCTATAGTACTTAAGATATAGAAGCTGTTGGTGTAGTGTATTATTTACCTATTTTTAATAGTAGTTTATTACCTACCTACGTATTTAATTATATAGTTAAGAATGACAGTTAACTAGTGTGGCTGTGTTGGTCATGTTGGTGATATTTATCTAATAGCGACTACATCAACTGGCACATCGAGAGAAAGTGAACTCAAGCCTTTATTTTACCCTTTAATAATATATTGTAGTCGGTGATTTAGATTAACGAGTTACATTAAATCAAGCCGCAGCACTATCTGACACTGTCAGAAAGACAAGTGACAACAACACGTCATTCATTAGTGACTTAGCAGAATTGGAAGAATACCGGCAAACCCTAGAACGAAGGGACGAAGAGCTGCTAACATCGGTACGACGCAGGGAAGCTGAACGAATAGAACGAGAACGAATACGAAGACTATCGCTTGATCCACCGGCGTCGCCTCAAGTCGAAAGTATGGCTGGACCTACCACCGCCGCAGACCTCGCTACGGCGGGACCATCGTCAGAACAGCGACGAATAAGATCGCCGCCGCGATCAGTGAAGTCGAACACGAGTGCGACTACGCGGCTACGGTTAGCCGAACTTGAGGCGGCCGAGAAACTAGCGACGATCCGACGAAAGGAGCTGGAAATTGAAGCAGATCTAGTGAAGAAGAGACTGGCTGCCGAGGTCTCCGGGATCCAGGATGACCAGGAAAGCATCCATGAAGATCTACTTCAAGAAGAAAACCAGCGTCAGAAGGTGGATCAATGGCTACGCACCCACCCCATCAGTACACGGGGGGAGGGGGGCGCGAACACAGAAGCCAAAGAAGACTCGAAGCAACAACGCTTTGATGTGCCACGAGGAAGGTCGCCGACGCCAACGAGAGCCAGAAACAGCATCGAACAATTAGCTGCGACCCTGGAGAAGATGGCCAGACCACGACTTCGGCACACAGACCTACCAACTTTCTCTGGTGCGGTCAGTGAATGGTTACCGTTCAAGGCATCCTATTACGACACGACCAATATGTACAACGTGTCACCGGCAGAGAACCTACAGCGACTTAGAAGTTGCCTCAAAGGCGAAGCACGAGAAACAGTAGCGGCTCTCTTACACGCGGCCACAGAACCGGACGCTGTTATGAGAACGTTGGAACAATGCTTCGGTCGACCAGAGGTGATCATAGACAAGGCGCTCGACGAACTAAAGAAGATGCCAAAACCTAGTGCTAGTGCAAGTGACCTAAATAGTTTCGCGATCAAGATTCAAAATACGATATGTGTGTTAAAGACAATCGACCGCAAGGGGTACCTCTATAATCCCTTGCTAACCCGGGAAGTGCTCGAAAAATTAAGTCCCCATCTCCGATCTCGATGGTGCGACTACGCGTGTGACAACGAAGGGTCAGCAGAGCCCGAAATAGTGATGTTATCTCGTTTCTTAATGCGTGAAGCGGACAGGGCGTTACGGTACACATACGCCCCGACGATGAATACCGCAACTACACAGCATAAGAAGGAGACCAGGCCTGCTATAACTCTGAAGAAAAGGCCCAACACAGTGTACGTCACGATCGAAGAACCCGAGGAAGGTCAATGCCCTAGCTGTAAACAAAGCCACGTATTAACCCAGTGCCCGAAATATAAAGCAATGACCGTGGAACAACGCTGGGAAATAGTGAAGGAAAATAAGATATGTTTTAAGTGCGCTCAGAAGAAACATAGACGCATCATGTGCAAAGCAAAACCGTGCGGTGTGAACCAGTGCCGTCGGCCTCACCATGCTACGCTGCACCAAGAAAGGAAAGAGTCGCCCGAAATAGAGTCAGCGACTGAACATAAGTCTGAAACACAAACAAGGGAGGAAGCAGTCATGTCGGTGGCTACCCCAACAGCCGCCGGCCCGAAGACTGTACTCCTTAAGATGTGCCCCGTGATCATCACAGGACCACGGGGGGAGGTGAAAACCCACGCGCTCTTCGACGAAGGAGCCACCATCACCCTCGTGGATGAAGACCTGGCCGCAAGAATAGGGGCCGAAGGGATGTCACAACCACTGCACATCCATGGGGTGAATATGTCATCACAAGAGCGAGAAAGTAAGATCGTCACGATGCAAGTAAGGGGAATCAGCGATGATAGCGCGTCACACAAGCTTCGGGCAAGAACCATGAAAGACCTGAGGCTTCACCAGCAGTCAATTCCAAACTCTCTGCTGGAGTACGAACACCTACGCGACTTACCAGTGAACGAGGTGTGCTATGAACCAACACGCCCCGGACTCCTAGTGGGGACAGACCACTGGGAATACATCGTGTCGAGAAAACTCCGAGTCGGCGGCCCCAACCAACCAGCTGCATCCCTAACGCAGCTCGGGTGGGTGATACACGGGACCGCGCCACGAAACGTCATCATGAATATAGACAACGTGTTACATCTCTACGAGAACAAGGAGAAGCAACACGACAACCGGCGGCTTCACGACTTAGTGGAAGCCCACTTCAAAATCGAAGCCCTCGGTGTCGCACGCGAACCACGCGTAAGTGACGCTGACCAACGTGCAACAGCCATCGTCGAGAGAACAATAAAGAAGATGGACAATAGCTACGAAGTCGGACTACCATGGCGACACGACAACGTCACCATGCCACCAAGTTACGGTGCAGCGCTCCGACGATTAAAGAAAATCGAGCAAAGAATGGACGCGTCACCTGACTTGGCCGAGCAATACACCGCCCAGATCAATAACCTGTTGGAAAAGGGATACGCAGTGCCGTGCGACGGCACAGAACCATCGAGTGCCGTCTGCTGGTACCTACCTCACTTCGCCGTGCAAAATCCGAACAAGCCCGGCAAGCAGAGGTTAGTGTTCGACGCAGCGGCAAGGAGTCACGGTGTGTGCCTGAACGACAAGCTACTTGAAGGCCCAGACCTGCTGCTGTCGTTACCAGGCATCATATTTCGCTTCCGAGAAAAGGCAATAGCCGTCACTGCCGACATCCAAGAAATGTTCTTACGCATCAAAATAAGAACCGAGGATCAACCGGCACAGCAGTTTCTGTGGAGAGGCACCGATAGAACAGAGCCCCCGCGCCACTACAAGATGACAAGTATGATATTCGGCGCGGCCAGCTCTCCGTACATGGCCCATTATGTCCGTAACCACAACGCGGACATACACGGCCGAGAGTACCCACGTGCGCTAGAGGCCATAAAAAACAGCCACTACATGGATGACCTGGTAGCAAGTTACGATGACCAGGAAGAGGCCTCGAAGACAATACAAGAAGTAAGACAGGTGCACGCGGTCGCCGGGTTTACTCTGCGTGGATGGAGCACGAATAAGGAAACAGTGCTACGCGACGTACCCCGGGAGCTGCACGCTACCACACCCACACAACTGGGGGGAGGAGAGAAGCCCGCGAACAAAATACTCGGGCTGTACTGGAGCGCCGAACAAGACGAACTCGGGTTCAATACATCAATGAACCGAGTCCCCGCTCCGGTACGAGAACAGAAGCGCGCACCAACGAAGAGAGAAGCACTCAGCGCGGTAATGTCCATTTACGACCCTCTAGGACTGCTGAGCCACTTCACGATACGAGCAAAAATCATACTGCAAAGTTTGTGGCGCCTCCAAATAGCATGGGACGAACCGATACCGGAAGAGGAGAACGAGCTCTTCGCATCCTGGCTCGCCCGACTCACCGACATCGCTCAACTTCGACTACCTAGAAGTTACACGTTAGATAAATATAAGGTCATTGAACTACATGTCTTATGTGACGCGAGTGAACAAGCCTACGCGGCCGTGGCCTACTGGAGGATAGTGAACTGCGACGACACCGTGAGCGTCGTGTTGAACGCCGCCAAAGCTAAGGTGGCACCACGACAAGCGCAAACTATTCCCAGACTGGAATTACAAGCAGCGGTCATAGGGGCTAGACTCGCTGACACCCTCCGAAAGGAACATCGCATAGAGGTCAGTAGAACGGTATACTGGACAGACTCTACCACCGTCGTGCACTGGATAACGAACGACATGCGACGGTACACGCCATTCGTCGCGCACAGACTGGGAGAGATCGCCGAGCTCACCTCGAAGAAAGAATGGCGCTGGCTACCTACCGAACAAAACGTAGCCGACGACGCCACCCGACTTACCGACGCGCCGATCCACATAACCGATCGATGGTTCCAGGGGCCTAGCTTCTTGCACCTACCTGAGGAGCAATGGCCCGGGAGAACACCCCCCACTGAAGACGATGACCAGGGGGTCATGCACGTCGCCGAGAAACCACGAGACAGCTGGCTCCCCGACCCCGCCCGCTTCTCTAAGTATGAAACGCTGGTAAGAGCAGCGGCGAGAGCCCTAACGTTCATCGACATATGTCGACACGCCGCTACGAGACTGGAACACAGACACATCGAGCGCGCCGAGAAAGCACTCCTGCAGCGAGCACAAGAGGAAAGCTTCAGCGAAGAAATCAGGCGGATGCAGTCAGCTCGTCCCTTACCAAAAACGAGCCGGCTGTACAGGCTCGACCCAGTGATGGAAGATGGTCTCTTGCGGGTACGAGGCCGTATTGAAGCCTCATCAGTACCACGAGAGGTGAAGAGGCCAATTATACTGGATGGCCGCCACCGAGTAACAAAGCTTCTAGTGCTACGAGAACACTGCGCTGCGGGTCACGCTAACCGTGAACGTGTGACCAATGACCTACGACAACGATACTGGGTCATTCACCTGCGACCTACTGTACGCACGGTGGAAAGAAATTGCGCCCACTGTAAGAGACAAAAGGGGACGCCACAGACACCGGCCACAGGAGATCTGCCACACGCCCGCCTGGATCCCTTCCACCGCCCGTTCACCAATTGCGGGGTGGATTACTTCGGACCCATGATGGTAAAGGTGGGCCGTCGCCGTGAAAAAAAGGTGGGGTGCCTTATTTACGTGCCTCACCTCGCGGGCCATACATATCGAAATGGTCGCGTCCCTGTCAACGGACTCGGCAATAATGGCGCTAAGAAGAATGGCCGCGCGTCGAGGTTGGCCGCGACTCATGTACTCGGATAACGCGACCAACTTCCGCGGGGCCGATCAAGAACTCCGCACCGCCTACGCAGAATGGTTGCCCGCCCTGAACGACGAGGGATTGCGTCAACGAATGGAGTGGCGTTTCATACCCCCAGGAGCGCCCAATCAAGGTGGCGCATGGGAAAGAATGGTACGCTCCGTCAAGGCGGCCCTCAGAGTCACCCTAAGAGAGAAGGCGCCAGCTGAAGAAGTTCTCAGCACACTCCTCGCCGAGGTCCGAACTAGGACGGGAACCTTCCGACGCCCGACCAGCAAACTCGTCGTCCTGGAAAGAAAAGAAGAGGCTTCGCGAGCTACGCCGGGGGGAGAACTGTTGCGGACGCCGCTTGCTTAAATTAGTTAACTGTAAATAAACATGTTAGTTATAAGAATATGTAAAGCAGCTGTTGTGAACGCCGCTTGATTAAGACTGATTAAAATAATATAAATTAGATGTTATTGTTAGATATAAACATGTTAGTTGTAAGATTATGTAAAAGTAGCCATGTTTATAATCTAGTATGTAATATCGGCCCCGGCAAGTCTAGACAGACCGGCGGAGCGCAAGTAATCCTAAACAAGCCCCACCCACTACTTGCGCCCCCGTACACAACCTATATTAGTAGGTGCCGGAGCCGAGTAAATTCACTACTCAAAAACTTCGTAAAATGGAACTTCTAAACTGAATAAGAACAATTATATACCCTGGAAATAATACAACTCATTAATCAAGACCTGGAGTTTAATTGAAATAACCCGAACAATAAATACAGTCCACTAAAGTCTGACCATTACAGTCTGTATAATCCGTTTCTTTAGAATTCCATGAAATTGATGTTTCTGTTTTCCTGTGTGTAATAATTGAAGGATTTTAATGAATATGGAATATTCAAGACGGTACAGCATTTACTCCAGAAGGATGATGTGTTAATTGTCCAGTAAGATTTCAACGCAATGTGCGAGTGCACATGTTGTACCTACCTAATTGTGAAATTGATATCCTATATTTATGTATTAAACTAACACACTGTAAAAGTAATAAATATTATTTGCAATAAAAAAAAAATGTTTTTTCTTCGTGACAATATTTATGGCAAGACTAGGTATTTGAGGAGTCCAGGAACTATATTTGAGTTCAGAATCTCAAATAATTATCAAGTTTTGGGAACACAAACTCTACAGGGAAACGTTCAAATTCCATTCCATTCCTTTTTATTACTAACAGTCAATCAAAAATCAACTTCGACTACATAACTCTAAAAAGATAGTTGATTACGTGGCACTACATGTAACTAAGACTAGCTGCTGCCCGCGAGTTCGTCATCGTAAAATTTCTTGTACCCCCGACGCACCCCGTCGCATCGCATCGCCTGCCCTCGGTATTACTTTACTTCGTTTTCACATTGCGTTCTTTCTGACTTTCTGAAAAAACGAACAAACTTTTAGCTTTATTATTAGTACAGTCGACTCTCGTTAACTCGAAACTCTAGGGACTCTTAAAATATTACGAATTATCGAGTGTTTGAAATATCAAATGTTTCGAAATTTGTGAGAGAAAATAAATAAAACTTCGAATTATTAAGTGTTGATCAATTGTTCTTTATTAACTGCTATTCTATAACAATGACAAAAGTTTAGAGGTACATTCGTGTACAGACGCCAGCAGGTCAAGCTACCCGAAACTGTCAAATTTTCCCAATCAACCTTGAACCGTATAATGCTTTAACGATAATGTTGAAAATCTATTAAAGAAATTTGACAGATTGTAGTAGCTTGATGTGCTGGCGTCTGTACAGTCGCTTGGCAACATTATCTGACCCACCCTAAAAACAAACGAATTTGCCAACTACGCATTCATTAATCACAATCAATAAAATAAAATAGGTATAAAAACACTTACTGCTATATTAAGTCGACGACCAATCTCTCTAATTCCAATATTCTGCTCATGTAAAAATATGATTTTTTGTTTGGTATAAGTAGTCATTAAGTTGCGACATGCTTTTTTACACCAAATTGCTTAAAAATACTTAACGAGTTATGTGAAACGATTTACAAATGTGTGTGCGCAGTTACTGCTATTAGGCGTAGTTTAACTTTTGTCACATAAATGAATTTATTATCTACCTCACGAAGCAAATATATGTTTTACTTCGTATCCAACCATTCTTGGTAGGTAAATATAAATTCTGTGAACTTAAAGTTTTTTAATTTACCCACCTGTTTACAAGATAAATTATTAGGCGTAAATCATATTGGTCGTTCTTTAATAATGCAGGCAATATTGTAGAAATGAAAACAAATTAAAAAAGAAACTGATTAAAGGTGGACCGTGTTTTCGAACCCACATGTTGTTCGTCGCCAATCCAGCATCAAACCGTTAAGCCACAAGAACTTGTCAGGAATACGCGAAATTAAAGATTGGGTTCTAATTATGTAGTGTGATTTAAAAGCTTTTCAACTTTAATGTCAACGAGATAATGATTAAAATAGCTTAACAAAATAATATATGTATAATGCCGGTGGCTCCGACAACGTTGCACGAGCGCCGTCTGATAAGCTCATATAAATTGAATAAACCTTAATGTTACAGGCAGAGGGTCCAAATTCGTTTGTTTTTAGGGTGGGTCAGATAATGCTGCCAAGCGACTGTACATACATGTATTCACAATGTGAATTAATTAATCTTTCGAAAGAATTCTCTTATACTGGTTTACTTCAAAGCACATTGCTGCTGCTCAGACTGCTCAATAACTTTTTTTAAGATAAAAAGTGCCTGAAATGCTTTTTCATCGTCAAACATTTACTTTCTAGGGCTCATGACTAACACAAACAACTTTTAATCTGTATACCAACGAAAGAGTAACAGTTACTGAATGATAACTAAAGAAACCGATTCGTGAGAAGTGTGTGTCAAATAGTCAACCTAATCAGTTGGAGTTCGAATTAACTCGTCGTTTTGTTATATAGCAATGATTTTTTCGTTCGAATTACCAAGTGCATAAAAATGTATTGATTTAGTTCGAAATATCCTTTGGGCGCATTATATCCAATTCGTAAAATGTCCAGAGGGCTCAAAATGTCCAATTCTCGCAACGTCCAATTCGCAATTTGTCCAATTCACAAATTGTCCAATTCGCAAATTGTCCAAATCGCAAATTGTCCAATTAGCAAATGGTCCAGTTCGCAAATTGACCAATTCAAATTACTTATATTTAGTCGTTAGTAGGTATCGATATCCTTTTAAGGTAGGTATTTTTATTTCTTCTAAATCTCCTTCATACACAGAGATTATTGTGCTGAACCTCATCGCAGTATGACAATATTCAAAGCATCAAAAGAAAAGTCGTTTACGAAGTTTAGTAGATATGTAGATAATATGTTACGTTTCCTTTATTTTTTTTTTCGTTTTCTGATTTTTTTATAAACAACAAACGTATTTCAGCGTTACCTCTGCTGGTAAAACCTTACCTCTTAGGTTAAAAACTTTGTTTCCATATAATTACTTTTTTTTAATGTACTTTTCAAACGGATTTCGTTTTTTTTGGACATTGTTGATTCAATTTAAAAAAATACTTATGACTGACATTACGTGATTTTTTAAAGTGAAATCACCAACCCGGTTTGAGTAAGCGTGGTGTGATGACCAATGCTCGTACCATATCTGTTTTTTTTTGTTCTTAATTAATAGCGATATGATTTATCAGTCCAACTTATTTATACAGATTTGTGATTTTTTTGTTAATAAAAGAGTTATCATAAATTATATGCATTTTTACTTCAAGCCGAATCTCACCCAATCTCACGTGGGAGTCGTGTCAAAAAAAAGCCTCTCGTAATCAAGGACGCCTGATAATTGCGAACTGGACCAATTGCGAATTGGACTAATTGCGAACTGGACTAATTACGAACTAGACCAATTGCAAACTGGACCAATTGCAAACTGGACCAATTACGAACTGGACCAATTGCGAACTGGACCAATTGAGAATTGGACAGTTGGACATTTTGCGAATTGGACACAATGCGCCCAAAGGCGAAATATAAAGAGATTTTATAGGGAACTCGTGATAACTTTGAATTATAGAGAGGTTTGAATTATCGCAGGTTTGAATTAACGAGAGTCGACTGTATATAGATATATGCTCAAGTATGGTATAGATGTTAGGTGTCAAGGTCTCCTCTATATTGACCCCTTCAATGAATCCATTATAGCCTGAGCCTGTTTGTTCCAGAGCTAGTATCGGTAGCGTGGGACCCAGTGAGCGTGCGTTCGTGCATACGTCTGCGTTCGCTACTAGTGCGGGCCGCGGGTCTGCCCACATGTTCTAATGCGTTGCGCCGCCTGTCGGCTGCGTTACGAGCGAGGTTGGCTGCGGCGCTTGGAGCTGATGTGTTCCTGCCTGCGTTACCTCCACAGTATGTCTATGTTTTATACAGGGTCGCAGGGACATGGACGCGCAAACTGTAATCATGAATTCAGCACATGATTCTACGCGTTAATGTAGAAATTTTTCATCGGTTATAAAAAAAAAAAACCTGCTGTTTCATAGAAAAGCGCAATGGTCAAAATGTATTGAACAGCAATTTTTTTATAATAACCGTTAAATATTTCAACGGAGGGGGGTTCAGAATCATGTACTGAATCTATGACGATGTCGATGTCCCTGCCACCGCGTTTAAGTTATTTAGTTTTATTTACAAAATGTTTTAACTGTCTCGTAAACATGCTACTCGGGGACGACGCAAAATGTTTTCTCTTCCATTTTCATCGACTCCTTTTTCTTTGAAATCGTCCCCCGCACGATCCGTCCACCTTCCCTTTTTTTACTCTGCCGGCCTATCCGCCGGATGGAAACAAAAGTTCTGTATGAGAAAAAGTAGCAGCCCTGAATATTGTACCAAAATGCAACACATTGAAATACAAGCCGTGCTCGCCAGGCTGCACGAGGGCGCGGGCGGCGCGCTGTGGCGGCGCGGGCTGGGCGCCGGCGTGCGCCTGCTGCGCGCCGCGCTGGCGCTCACCGGGCCGCCCGCGCTGCTGGCGGCCGACCCGCTCGTGCTGGCGCTCATCGGTAACTCACTTATTTGTTTGTGCACTACTTATTGCCTCTGGTATACTGTGGCGGCGCGGGCTGGGCGCCGGCGTGCGCCTGCTGCGCGCCGCGCTGGCGCTCACCGGGCCGCCCGCGCTGCTGGCGGCCGACCCGCTCGTGCTGGCGCTCATCGGTAACTCACTTATTTGTTTGTGCACTACTTATTGCCTCTGGTATACTGTGGCGGCGCGGGCTGGGCGCCGGCGTGCGCCTGCTGCGCGCCGCGCTGGCGCTCACCGGGCCGCCCGCGCTGCTGGCGGCCGACCCGCTCGTGCTGGCGCTCATCGGTAACTCACTTATTTGTTTGTGCACTACTTATTGCCTCTGGTATACTGTGGCGGCGCGGGCTGGGCGCCGGCGTGCGCCTGCTGCGCGCCGCGCTGGCGCTCACCGGGCCGCCCGCGCTGCTGGCGGCCGACCCGCTCGTGCTGGCGCTCATCGGTAACTCACTTATTTGTTTGTGCACTACTTATTGCCTCTGGTATACTGTGGCGGCGCGGGCTGGGCGCCGGCGTGCGCCTGCTGCGCGCCGCGCTGGCGCTCACCGGGCCGCCCGCGCTGCTGGCGGCCGACCCGCTCGTGCTGGCGCTCATCGGTAACTCACTTATTTGTTTGTGCACTACTTATTGCCTCTGGTATACTGTGGCGGCGCGGGCTGGGCGCCGGCGTGCGCCTGCTGCGCGCCGCGCTGGCGCTCACCGGGCCGCCCGCGCTGCTGGCGGCCGACCCGCTCGTGCTGGCGCTCATCGGTAACTCACTTATTTGTTTGTGCACTACTTATTGCCTCTGGTATACTGTGGCGGCGCGGGCTGGGCGCCGGCGTGCGCCTGCTGCGCGCCGCGCTGGCGCTCACCGGGCCGCCCGCGCTGCTGGCGGCCGACCCGCTCGTGCTGGCGCTCATCGGTAACTCACTTATTTGTTTGTGCACTACTTATTGCCTCTGGTATACTGTGGCGGCGCGGGCTGGGCGCCGGCGTGCGCCTGCTGCGCGCCGCGCTGGCGCTCACCGGGCCGCCCGCGCTGCTGGCGGCCGACCCGCTCGTGCTGGCGCTCATCGGTAACTCACTTATTTGTTTGTGCACTACTTATTGCCTCTGGTATACTGTGGCGGCGCGGGCTGGGCGCCGGCGTGCGCCTGCTGCGCGCCGCGCTGGCGCTCACCGGGCCGCCCGCGCTGCTGGCGGCCGACCCGCTCGTGCTGGCGCTCATCGGTAACTCACTTATTTGTTTGTGCACTACTTATTGCCTCTGGTATACTGTGGCGGCGCGGGCTGGGCGCCGGCGTGCGCCTGCTGCGCGCCGCGCTGGCGCTCACCGGGCCGCCCGCGCTGCTGGCGGCCGACCCGCTCGTGCTGGCGCTCATCGGTAACTCACTTATTTGTTTGTGCACTACTTATTGCCTCTGGTATACTGTGGCGGCGCGGGCTGGGCGCCGGCGTGCGCCTGCTGCGCGCCGCGCTGGCGCTCACCGGGCCGCCCGCGCTGCTGGCGGCCGACCCGCTCGTGCTGGCGCTCATCGGTAACTCACTTATTTGTTTGTGCACTACTTATTGCCTCTGGTATACTGTGGCGGCGCGGGCTGGGCGCCGGCGTGCGCCTGCTGCGCGCCGCGCTGGCGCTCACCGGGCCGCCCGCGCTGCTGGCGGCCGACCCGCTCGTGCTGGCGCTCATCGGTAACTCACTTATTTGTTTGTGCACTACTTATTGCCTCTGGTATACTGTGGCGGCGCGGGCTGGGCGCCGGCGTGCGCCTGCTGCGCGCCGCGCTGGCGCTCACCGGGCCGCCCGCGCTGCTGGCGGCCGACCCGCTCGTGCTGGCGCTCATCGGTAACTCACTTATTTGTTTGTGCACTACTTATTGCCTCTGGTATACTGTGGCGGCGCGGGCTGGGCGCCGGCGTGCGCCTGCTGCGCGCCGCGCTGGCGCTCACCGGGCCGCCCGCGCTGCTGGCGGCCGACCCGCTCGTGCTGGCGCTCATCGGTAACTCACTTATTTGTTTGTGCACTACTTATTGCCTCTGGTACACTGTTGACGTTACAATATGTAAGGTCGCCAGTGACGGTCGCGATACCCGCTTCTACTAGTTGATACCGTATTACGATAGAGTAAAACAGAAATGGTAAAACGATTGCATTCACAGCATGCATTAATGAATTCTTTATTTAACACTTAGTGGTGAAAGGATTACATTGGGACGTTCCTTTAGGTCGCAAGGAAGTTCGAAATTATGGACGGGAACTTCGCGTCAATAAACTCCATATTATAACGACACAATTTCTTGGCACGACTTTTTTTTTGCAAAATTGCCGAAATCGAAAAGAAAAGACTTATTTATTTCATTTTTAGCAAGAAAAAATATATTGTCTTTACAATGCAGATTTTATCAGCTACACGACTTTCCTCAATTCGTGTCTGAGTTATTCTCTATACAGGCCCGTCCGAAAGTAGTTGACCCGTCAACACAAATGTCAAGTAATTTTTTTCGGACAAGCTTTAAAGTGTCGTTGCTAATTTCTAACGTCAGTATGGAAGCAAGTGAAGATGACATTATTAGCTACATAAAGGACAAAACAAGTGAAATCGTATCGCTAAAAAAGTTAAACATGAAGTCATTTAGGAAGTACAATGCGTTTAAACTATATGTTTCCAAGCACAAAGTTGAGATGTTCCTAAATGATGAGTTATGGCCAAGCGGCATTGTTTTTAGACGTTTTGTGCATTTTATGTACCGAACGAAACCACAGGAATCTAAAGTTAAAGTTAATTAATCATCTTATTTATGGGTACTAATGTTATTAACAGTTGTCTTAAATGTATTAGCTTTAACTGTAAGTCGGCTAAACGGTCCGTAGATAGTATTAGGGATTTATGTAAGTGGTCTGATTTGGTGGCCCTGCAAGAGACCTGGCTACTTTCCCATGATATTCCAATGTTAGGAACAATAAGCCCTGATTTTGATTATACTGGTAAATCGGCTGTAGACACGTCTGAGGGCCTCTTGAGGGGAAGACCTCATGGTGGGGTAGCCATTCTCTGGAGGAGGGGTATCTTTGAGTCAGTATCTGTCGTTGACTGTAGTAGTCCTCGCTTAGTGGCCATCACAGCCACGTCTAAGGGTCGTACTATTCTTGTTTTCTCTGTGTATATGCCTACAAATTGTCCGGACAATTTACCTACTTTTACAGATGTGTTAAGTGAGATAAGTTCTACCATAGCAAGCTGTGATATAGAAAATGTTTTTATGTTGGGTGATTTTAATGCTCACCCTCATGAGTTGTTCTATAGAGAGCTAATGAATTTTTGTACTGACCAATCCTGGATCTGTGCGGATATAGAGAAACGGGGGGTAGATAGTGATACATACACTTTTGTAAGTGATGCTCACGGGAGTAAGAGATGGTTGGATCACTGCTTGGTATCTGTAGCAGCTTGGGATACAATTGTAAATGTGGATGTATCCGAGGATGTTTACGTGTCGGATCATCTACCTATGTGTGTAGAGTGTAATTTAGAAGTGGTGCGGCCTAAACTGTTGACTCGGAGCACCTGCCGCAATTCTGTTGTATGGGGTGAAAGAACTAAGACGGAAACGCTTACTTACCATAATATTTGTAACAGTAAGTTGCGCGAAGTTGATTTCCCTCATGAGTTTGAGAGTTGCGGTAGTGGATCTTGCAGGTTAGCCGAACATAAAGTTGTTCTGGACAATTTGTATGGACAGATTGTAGAAATACTATGTGCAGCGGCTACGGAGTCTAAAGTTACACACGAGGGGGGTCCGAGACGGGGTAGGCGCGTGTGTGGGTGGAATGAACATGTAAGGGATGCTCATCGTGAGGCCAGATGTAGTTTTCAGGCCTGGATACGTAACAAACGTCCCTCTTCAGGTCCTGTCTATGATAAAATGCGGGAGAAGCGAAACGTTTTTAAAAGCCGGCTGAAATACTGTCAAAATAATGCTGAGCAAATTATTATGGACAGGTTAGCCGAACAGCGAGCTACTAAAAAATTTGGGGATTTCTGGAAATCCACGGGTAAGTTAGATGGGAAGCCAGGTCTCTCTGCGAGTGTGGGAGGGATGAGTGATCCCCGGGGAATTGCAAACATGTTCAAAGACCATTTTCAAGTTCGGTCCCCTCTCGGTCCCTCAATCGTGAAGGTAGGTTCTGAGCCCAGCAGTCGCGGAGTCAAACCTCTGATGCGTTTCTCAGCTAAACAAGTGAGGGTAGTCATAAATGGTATGAGTCGAGGCAAATCTCCGGGACATGATGGGCTCAGTATTGAGCACTTGAAGCATGCAGGTGTACACCTGCCGCGAGTCCTGTCTATGTTTTTCACAATGTGTATTAGTCACGCGTACTTACCTGCTAATTTGATGAAGACCATCGTGGCTCCCATTGTGAAGAACAAGACGGGTGATATCTCAGATAAGGGTAACTACCGTCCCATTTCCCTTGCGACAATAATGGCAAAGGTGTTGGACGGTATACTTGATACTTGTTTAAATAAGTTTATTCATCTTCATGATGCGCAGTTCGGGTTTCGTCCCGGACTTTCAACTGAAAGCGCTATTTTAGGTCTCAAGCATACCGTTCAATACTATATAGATCGCAGGACGCCGGTGTACGCCTGTTTCCTTGATCTTTCCAGGGCCTTCGATCTTGTCTCGTATGATGTGCTCTGGGAGAAGATGGTAAGCAGGGGTATACCCGCGGAAATATGTGGACTATTTTGCCATTGGTACAATAATCAGACCAATCATGTGAAATGGGATGGTATGCTCTCTGAACCGTATAGGTTGGAGTGCGGGGTGAGACAAGGAGGTCTGACGTCTCCCAGGCTCTTCAACCTCTACGTAGATGACCTCATTGAGGGACTCAGCAGCATGCGTGTCGGATGCAGTGTTGATGGGGTTAGCATAAACAACATCAGCTATGCTGACGACATGGTGCTGCTGGGTCCGTCTGCAGGGGCAATCGGAGAGTTACTAAAGACTTGTGAAGCCTACGCTGCTGCACATGGATTAGTGTATAATGTTAAGAAGTGTGAATACATGGTCTTTGAGGTCGGTGGCAAATGCCGTGAAGTGGGACCCGAGCTACTTATAAACGGGTCAGTAATTAAAAGGGTATCCACTTTTAAATACCTAGGTCACTTTCTTTCCGACGACCTTAAGGACCATGTAGATATAGAGAGGGAACGCAGGGCACTCGCTGTCCGGTGCAACATGTTGGCCCGTAGATTTGCTCGGTGTACGGACCTAGTAAAAATAACAATTTTCAAGGCATACTGCCAGAGTCTATACACGAGTAATCTATGGGTCAATTACACTAAAAGGTCACTGGATGTTCTTCGCGTTCAATATAATAATGGTTTCAGGATGTTGTTGGGACTTCCTCGCTACTGCAGCGCGTCAGAAATGTTTGCGCTTGCTCGTACCGACGGGTTCCACGCGATTATTCGCAAAAAAACAGCGTCACTCCTGAGGAGAGTGAGAGACAGTCGCAACAGCATCCTGAGAACTGTAGCGGATAGTTTCGGCTCTCCCATTGTAAAACAGTTTGTGCAGAGGGTGATTGGTACTAACACTAGATAATAAGTTGTTTTAATATTATGTTACTAACACTCTATGGATTCTTTGGTCCGAAATAAAAATTATTATTATTATTATATTATTTAACGTTCAAATCGTGCCTCATTCAATCTCAGCTTGGGGTCCCTAAGTAATGTTATGTCCGTAAGTGATACGGAGCAGGACACGCCCGTAATTTCCTCCGAAACTATGAATTTCGTGCTTAGGGAGTAGACCCCCCTCGGCCCACAGGGTGTTTGTAAAACGTGCAGATCCCAACAGTATTTTTTTGTTTTGCATAGTTTTATGTCACTTCCAGAAGTAAATAAACGTTTATTTAATTTCGTTCTTCAGAGACGTTATGCTGCGGTGCGGGCGCAGCAGGCGGGCCGTACGTGGCTAGCGCGGCGTCAGCACTCACCGACACGCTCCCACGGACTGGAGCGTTACGTAAGCGCGCGCTCGCGAGGCTGGCTGCGCTTGCTACTCTAGCACTGTCGAGGCTTGATAGTGATAACCCGCTGCATCTGTGAGTACACTGACTACCCTATTTAATAGATTATTTATTTCAAATACAAAATAAGCTATCAGTACATGCACAGATGTCAGCACATCAAGTTACGAGTACTACAATCTTTCAAATTTCTTTAATAGATTTTCAACTTTATCGCTAAAGCATTAGGTTCAAGGTTGATTGGGTGAATTTGACAGTTTCGAGTGGACACATGAACACCAATATATAATAGCCGGCAAACGACACAATGTATAAAAATAATAATCTTGAATAAAAATGGCGACGAATGCGCGTCCTCAAATGACACCGAATTATTGTTTTCCGTGCATGGTCAACTTATTTGCCGTCTATTTTACCTACCTTTTATTTTGTCTTTGTTTGGCATGTAAAGCGTCGTGTCTGACACTGCTACCATATTAAACGCCAGGCACTGGACTAAAAAAAACATTTTTTTTTTCAGAAAAGCCCTGGAACAAGCACGGGCAGTGATCGCAGAAGCTCGAGCGGTTGAATGACACAATACCTGAAGATTCACTGTGCCAGCTAGCTACTACCAGCGAGCGACATGCGCACATACCGCGGAGCAATTTCTTATATAAGTAGATAAACCAATTGCCTTTAAGAAATTAGGATTCTATTCTATGATTACGGCTTTAACCTTGTAAATCGAGGGAACTGTTATAAATGTTCATTAAGCTACCCACTAGTGGGTAGCTTTTAATAGACATACGAAATAATTATACGCGCACACGGTACGAATTTGTTAATATCGACTTCATGCTGCCGTTACACTTTCTTACAGTGTTCTGTCATTAATACTTTATGTATCATTTATAGTCAATTTCTAATTGGACGTTATTATTAATAAAATTATCGAGAGAAAAGAGAATCGAGTATTCTGACATGTATCGTACAGGGAACCGAGGTTTGTGATGAGAGTTAGTGCCCAAAAACACATACTAATATTATAAATGTGAAAGTCTGTTTGCCTGTTACCCGCAGCCTAATTGCGTAACTATTTTCGGCAAATGATTGAGATTAATTGGTATCGTTTCGATCGCTTTTTGTTTCATTTTACGATTTTCTTAAGCACATATCGTTCACTCTTTAGCGTTTCAAACCAACAGCTGTTGCTATTACACGATAGTGGAGTTACGCAATACGAAAATCGTAAAATGAAACAAAAAGCGATCGAAACGAAACCAATTAATCTCAATCATTTGCCGAAAATGTGTTACGCAATTAGGCTGCTATTCACGCCTGAACCGCTATGAAATTTGACAAATAGATAGCCCAGTGACAGAAAAGTTGCCTATGTTGTTCTACAGCACCCTAACTGCGTAACGTACTTTCAATCGCAGTCTGATCCTTTTTGAAGGATATTGCTAAACCTTGCTTCATATATTTATTATTTATTTATTTAATACTTCAAGCACATAAATGTACGGACGCCATAGGTATTTTCTACCAGTCAACTTTTGGGTGATGCAGAAACAAACAGTGGTCGTAAAAAACCATGGCGAGATTCTTACATTAATTTGTACAAAAAAAAAAAACAGTTCATTAAGAGGGTTCAAAATATCTTCCAATGTTGAGAATGCATTTCCAGGAGTCGACTACTAACTAATATACTTATCATATTTTTAAAACCCCGCATAATTAAAATATTTCGAAATGAAAATATCAGTTTTTCGTTTCATCTCGTTGCCCATTTTGTATTTATAAAAAAAATTGACAGTAAATCAAACCCCGCCCCCCAAAGATTGCAATTGCTAAATTCGCCCTCACCTTACTTAGTCACTAGAAAAAGTGTTCATACTGAGAACAGTGAGCTCACACATTATTAAATAGCGTTTCTATGACAATCAAGTGTAGTCACTGCGTCATTGTGTATCAGAGGTATAAAAACGAATCAGCAATGCGACTATGTTTTGACGCGGTAGGGCGAATCTAACGATTTAAATCTTTGCCGCTGCTGTATACACTGACAGCCGTCGTTTCGTTCTGAAATAATGAGGTGTTCGTTAAACTAATTTTACTTTTAACATTATATTTTTATTGCGGGGTTAGAAAAATATCGTGAATGCCTGAAAATACTTTTTAGGCACTCAAAAGTATAAGAATTAGAATTCCAACTTCTCTAAGCATCGTTATTTTTTTGTACAAATCCTGCCAATGTCTTTGTCTAATCAACAACGTAATGAATGTTTTTGAACTGTCGAAAATGAAAGCCGTTGCTACTTTTAGTGCGTTCCGCAATTACCCTGGCTATATGTATTAAAATATGATGACATACACTCAGACTAAGTCGCAGGCAAAAGCTAGTATATTATATTTTATTAACACTAAGTATTATTACATATTTGTAATAATACTTAGTGCTAATAAGAGAACAAAAGCTTATCGAACAAATTCAAGTCAATATTATTATGTTGTCTTGAATTTGTTTGATAAGCTTTTGTTCTCTTATGTTTGTTGAGTATTTTCCTCACAATAAATATTTTCTAAACACAATGCTTTAAATGGCCCACTATTGTGTACAAATGGAGTCGTTGCGTTTACTGACCAAGTTAATAAGACAACTGTCAGACGTGACATCATCTGCAAATATTTCATGTAAAGTGCTACAGTCCGTTTACAGTTATTTTACCTCTGACAGCAGCAACCCAACAGCAACCTTATTTTACGGGATTAAAGATCACAATGATTTTGACAGACTGCAGTGGCAGCAACCTTATTAGAATGAGAATAAAGATCACTGTGATGCAAAATTAAATAAATAAAATAAATAAATAAATCCCTGGACATTTCACACAGCACCATTTGTCCCAAGCTAAGCAACCTAATGCTTGTGTTATGGTAACAAGATGGCTGATAAACTACTTATATACAATTTTTTTTGTAAATACATACATATTATAGATAGAAAAACACCCAGACTCGGAACAAATACATGTAGGTCATACAAATATTTGTTCCGTGCGGGAATCGAACCCGCGACACGCAGGAAATTGGAATTGAAATTTTCATTCCGCAAATTGGAGGTAAAATAACTGTGAAGGGACTGTACAAGGATCTTTTGGCGCGTGAATGACATTGACAGGGGAGCGTAAACATTTGTGAAATTGTATTGAAAAAACAAGATGGCGGCGTTAGTTCTGATTTTTGCCACGCAACAAAAGATCCTTGTAAAGTTGTAAAAGCAGGGCCTAAGCTGGTAAGCTGCATCGCGATCGCATTTCACCCAGTCTAATACCCGTGGTCATTATTGTTGTATAATGTTGAAGGTTGTAACACGTTAAACTGCGCTTTTTTATTTTTCAGTGCTATAAGGTTAAGCGATTTTTTATGTGACAAGAAGTAATCTTAGGCGGTAATTGAGACTTTCTGAGCGAGATTGAGGTTACAAGTCTACAGTTATCTTGAGGGATGCGCTATGGTAGCCCACAAAATTGATATGTCATGAAATATTCATTCAATAGGATTATATGAACCTAGAGCGTTGTATTGATGATTTTAATGATTATAATTCTGTAAATGCATACTTATTACGGTCGCGAATCATATTATGTTCAACATGCAACCTGACACTGATCTGCAGATTGCAAAAAATCGTAAAAAAAATGAATTTCGCGGACTACCCTTCCCCCTTAAACAAAAGCTGCGCGGTGCGGGATAAGTGTGGTGACGTGTAGCGAGAGCTCGGGCATTAACACGCTGAGAGGCGTCAACACCCCTCCCGCACCGCGCAACTTTCCCTGGCACCGTCCCAGTCAAGCTGTAGGACTGTAATAATACTGATTATTGAGATTTCTAAAATAATTACATTATTCTTTCTTTGAAATAGACTTGATATTAACGCCTCAATCTTAGACTAGTTCCTAAAGATTTTGATTGGTTTTAATTATAGAGAGCATAATAAATCGAAGATAAAGAAAATACGACCTTATGTCCAATACAAAACGACTCCCAAGAACTATAGTGTAACAGATAAGTTGGTCGAGTTAATACATAGGCCTCTTTCTGGTACCTCGTAAGGTCTCAATTACTTTAATTTAATACTAATTTAGATACAATTAAACGTACGATTGGACTTGTTGTGATGGCTATCTCAGATCATTGTGAATGATATAGCGTAGTTATTTATGTATACTTTGTATATAAGTAACATGATCTAATTGTGTGAGGTTCTGAACGAGGATGAGACATAAACGATTTGGGTTTACTTACTCAATTTTTTTTTTTGTATTTCATACTGCCCTAAGAGCCATACCTCACCGGGACGCCATGGCGTCGCCAACAAATGTATGGTTGACTGCGCAACCGACCGGATACCTGGTGAGCCACCCACTATATAGTCGTATACATTTAGTTGGCAGCGCCTGGCGACGTTGCCATGGCGTCCCGTTGAGGTATGGCTTAAGCCTGCACCCGTATTTGAGTAATTTTCCTTTTCAGTGCTCTTTAAAATATAAGTGTTAATAAAAACGAAAAAAACGAATAATAAACGAATGAAACTCAAAAATTACTAAACATTTTGACACAATGTAATTTTTTGATCAAATATCTTATGTTGTATAGGGCCCAACGTAGCACCACTCCTTTGGTGTCATCAGCTTGCAGAATTTGGCAGAAATAAATTTAATCTAAATAAATAATATTCTTCAGGTTGTCCATTCCATTCAAGTTGCATTCAATAATTGGGCAATTTTCTTTAAACCTCTCAATTCCTTTTTTTTATCTTCCGGCGTGTCTTGTCAGGCGTTAAGACAATAACCTTGCCCTCTGCAGACCAGCAGCTATTGATGCTAAAATGCATGCAGGCCGCAATGAAAACCCGGTGTCGTGACTTGGTCAGGAACTCAAAAATAGTGATGCCGCTGCCCTTGAGTGTAGGTTTACTATCCCAAACTAACCAACGATACTCTTATGTCATTGAATCGCACCAACACAGGTCTTGTTTTGCTCCGGGGGGCTCCCAGTCTGTGGCAAACATCTAAGTGATCCAATTTAATGTCATAGATCAATAGTTGTTTTGACAACATAAGGAGAATCGCATCACACGGCTTTTCATTAGGCTTCTCAGGAATACCGTGAAATAGCAGGACCTTTCTTCGCATTGCAGTCTCATGTCTGTTCAGACTCAAAGATGGAGTTCTATCTGAGTTTTGAAGTGAGCAAACGGTTTGCAAACGAAAGATTTAAACTCTGAGAAGACAAGGGAAAGTGCTGCAAGGTCCGAGTGTGCAGGGCCAGTTCCAGCTGCAGCTCTCAGCAGCTTATCTTCGTTCTCGCGCATGCGAGAGCTAAACAGCTTCTTCAGTTCTTCCATACTGTGCACAAGCTTGCTGTCCATGGTTTGTTGGAGTATTTCAAGTGTTGTGGTTGTGGAATAATAAAAGTGAAAAGAAATTCCAAGCGAAGGTGGGTTTACTGGTTAAGTAGCACATAAATATAGTGAAAATTAAATAATTAATAAGTTTTAAATCAATATTAAATATGAGAGCTAAAATTACGTATAATAATATGTCAAACCTACCCACGTAGGAAAAAAAATTCATGGGTCATTATTATAACAAAATTAAGTTATTTATCATTAGGATTACAGAGTTTTACTACAAATAAGTGTATTAGAGAGTGGTCAAAGAGATTAATTGTGCAAGTCAAAATTCAATAAAGTCAAACTAATTATGATGATTACCTAGGCCATAATTATGTCAAATTTTGAGGTCAATTTTTCGTTCTTAATATCTTTAGTCGAATAATAACATGTGCTGATGAGAAAGTTGAATAGCTTAGATTTAAACATCCTGAGGTTGAGTTTTGAACCCATCAGGTAATTTGTTATATATATATAGTGATAGTCACAGGTGATAGTCGTGCAATATAATAAATAAATAAAATAAAAAAACCTTTTATTTCTCGCATAATTAAAGTTATTTACGATTTACATTTAATAATAATGATAGATAGTAATGAGAATAAATAATGTAGTAATGGGTATAATATTAATTGTATTGATAAATTATATAATATAAGATTTAAAAAGGGTTCCAATAATTTATCATGCAGGCATGCAAGAACCCCTCTTATGTGAGAGTGAAGGTCTCCTCCAGACGTTTCCATTTGTCTCTATCTTTGGCAATTGTCTTCCAGTTTTTACCAGGTTTTTTTATTATATCGTTATCCCAACGAGTTACCGGTCTTCCTCTCTTTCTAACACCGACAGGGCCCCGCCATAACGTACTGGCTACGTGGCCTTCCTAACGCCACTTTAATTTTTGTGAGAAATTAAGTGCATCTGTAACTTTTCCCGTATGATATTATGTGGGATTTTTTGTATTTTTCTCACGTTTGCAATGCTTCTCTCCATACTTAGTTGGCAGGATCTGATTTTGTTCCTTACGCGTAGCATATATTTCTACGTTTTTGGCAACCGTAGGTGATAAAGGGGAGCAGGCACGTGTCCATTGTTTTTTTCTTTAAATTCATGGCATGGTTCCCTTCAGTAATTCTTTTAGACTCCAGAATTTTTTCCATGCTGAAATTCTTCTTTCATTTTCTAATTCATTGTTTTGTTTGCCTAGGTATATGTAACTATCTACGTATTCCAATGGTTTTTGGTCGAGATATATGGGGTGTTTTGTACTGTTGGACATAATTTTTGTTTTATTTAAATTCATTTTCAAACCCACTTTGTAGCTCATAGTTTTTAGCGACTGTATCATTGATTCCATCTCTTTAGCACTTTCGGGTAGTAGTGCATGCAATATACATTGGTTCGACTGTACGCCTTGGAACATTCAGCATATGCACTTTGAGGCTGGGTCTGGATACAACGTCATTATACAAGTCAAATTACTGTCTATTTTGGTGCACAAAAATACAACATTCAAAGATGATGTATAAAGGGTGGGAGTATTTTAAGTTTTTTAAATAGTGGAATACAACTGTCCAGTGGGTGGGCTCTCCACATATTGAGCGAACACATTTCTTCTGAGCTCGATATACTCTAGTAAGATCCACAGAATTGCCCCATATTATAATACCATAGCGCAAAATTGACTCGAAATAGCAATGGAGGGCACAAAGTGCGGCATTAATACTAGCCACACATGTTAGTATATATAAAATGAATACAAACCTATCTACCTTAGTACATAATTCATCAATATGAGTTTTCCAGTTACACCTATAGAACTAGAAATAGGGACCAATTAGTTCAGCCAGGTTTCAGACTGGCTAAAGTAGACTCTTCCTTCATGGGGTACGTTTAAAATGTTACAATAAAATACCTCCCCCCATACTCCAACTCAATGAAACGAAATTCAAATCTTACATAAAACACACACTATGCAGTCAAGCATATTATAAGTTGGTGGATTACATCGCTGACAAAAATGATTGGCTAAACGCTGGTCCTGCTCCACAGGACGCATAAATAAATTGATTAGCATTTGAAAATACTTCACACACGCCTACCCTAACTACATACTGTTGGAGCTGCTGAAGATTTTAAAATACTATTTTGCATTATATAAATTCAATCTCGTAGTATAATTGCATAGCACATAACTATAAAGCTACCATTTACCTACTGGGCACGTTTTTCATTAACTTGAATGTGCCTTCGGCTGGGAGTATGTCATGCTCACTCTAATGTCTCGCTGATGGTGGCGCATGTGTTGGTTCATTTAGCTCCTTTCAAAATGGTTGAGCTGAATGGTGCCAATCTATGCGTCATGTTCGTGAACGGGTACCGTCAGTAGGGACTGGTCAACTCTTTGCTGCCATGGTTTATTTTGATTTAATTTAATACTTGAATTGTTTTTTTATCTTTTCAATTTAACGTTCAATTTAACAAGTTATTTTCTTAACCCAGGAACAACAAATAGAATAGGACAGAATACTTCTGTCTAGCCTTTTTCCAACTATGTTGGGGTCGGCTTCCAGTTCATTCGGATGCTAATTTTGAAATAGATACCTACCTACATATCTATAAAGATAAATAAAATTGAAGTGTCTGTTTGTAATATTTTATTAAATGCGTATGAAAATGAAAATTTAAAGGCTACCTACTTATAAAAAAAAACATTTTTTTTTAATTTTTGTCTGTTTGTTCCGGCTAATCTTCGAAACGGGACGGGAGTTTCACTGGAAGATAACTGATGTTATGGAGTAACATATATTTAATTATGTAAACTTTCGCACACAAAAAAGGTATAAAGGCGGACTTAATGCCTTAATAGGCTTTATATGCTACTTTTTGTCTCGGTAGCATATTCCCGTGGGATAATTTCCGACATCCACGCGGGAAGAAGCTAGTGTTTAGTATATATATAACGGCGTGAGCGTGGGCGTTGCGATAACAGGGCCATCATCATCATTTCTTGGTACGGGTTCCATGAGGAAGGTGGGTACTCGGGCAAACCAGTAAAACGTAGGTTGAAGCACAAATCACAATCACGTTTATTTGATAATTTACAATGAGTCAATGACTTTATGAATAATAAGAAACCAAGGCTTGTACGGTGAACGTGACAGTTTCGATCGTATGCTCTCAACTATAAAGGCGTCCGTTATCGCTAATCGAATGCCGCCCTTTTTCAAATCGACTCTGTCCACATATAGAAAATGGCGCGAAATTATAGCGCCCCCTAACGGTGTTCACTATACTAACCGATCAACCAATGAGAATTAAGTTACAGTTTGACCAATATTACAAAATCAACGGGTAGTAGTATTTTGAATATTTTGATAATGTAGTCGTCTTGAAATTGCTTGCGACGATATATATATATATATATATATATATATAGTATTTGTTGATGGCAGCCCAATTTAAACCTCCCACACACTTTGACAATGCCTTAAGCCTCTTATACACGGTCCATCTGTACTTCCCGCCAAGGTCATGAACGATGCACGACGAAAAACAACGTGAATAGGTTCGACGGATTTGCACGACCAATATTGCATCAAGCGAGAGCACCCACCACCGTGAACGTCGTGCAGATAGACATTAAATAACGCGGAGGTACGTCCGAAGGATCGTGAGTCGTGCCTGCTTGATAGTGTATAAACTCGCTGTATAGCAGCATTCACCATTTAGAGTCTGAGTCGGAAGACGAACGGACGCCAACATGGATCGTGAAACAATTTCACGATTTATTGAAAGATACAAATCTCACACTAGTCTGTGGAATTTATCAAACTCGGACTACATGGATAAATAAAAAAGAATAAATGCATTACAAGATTTTTCATCCAAAATCTCTTCCTATTTTTTTCTTCTATTCTGCTGCTGCTGACAACCTCAGAAGAACTCCCATTTTTTTGGCGTTTTGACAAATATGGTGGCATTTTGATTTAAAATACACGTGCGCTGACTACCTTCGTTCGATTACTTCTATCAGGCTTGATGCGCGCACGATAGTGTGTATGCTACATCCAACACCTGCCACCTGCGACCGCCTGCCTCCTGCCTGCCTGCCTGCCATGAGCGGTCGTACAGCTGGGATGGACCGTGTATAAGAGGCTTTATTTGACAGTTGATTCTATTCATCTATCAAATATCACAAAGCGTGTTGACCGTTATGCGTCATCCGTCTGATCCGTGACACTTTCGCCAAAGAGTACGTAGAGAGTAGTATAATAATACGGGAGAAGAGAGCCCTCTTGCGTCATTTCGAAGCAGCCAGATTCGAAACGCCATCTACATATCTTAACGGCAACTAAGGCTCTATGACAGGAATGTATATATACCTACATACGTATAGGTTACTATACTCTTTGCTTGTATGTATTGGTGATCTTTCTTGTTTTTTGCAAATATCAGCTGTGTTTACGTCGTATGTCGATTAAAATGTGATTTGTGAATATAATGACGATACATTTACTAAATTACAATCATTAAAATTTACTGTCTGAAGGAACTATTATTGATATTTTAACTATCGCGATTCAGTAAGTAAACGAGTCATCATTAGCGAATCGCATTTTGATCGATGTGGACACAGCTTCTATTTGCAAAAACATAAGAAAATTTGAATTTCGCCCGCTACATTTACTTGAATAGAATTGGCATTGTAATTTGTAACTTATGGATAATATTTTATATCAAGTTTACGAGAGCAAAATAAAACTTTACTGGGAAACATTTTAATGTTAGAGATAAATTGTTCAGACAACTATTATAAAAATTAACAAAATTATTATTGTTACAAATTACAATAAATAACTAAACAAAAATTGCTCATTACTTTAAGAAATTAAACAGAAAAAAATGTTTTTTTATATTTTATTGTCAGCGTTAGAATTTTATCACATTTATTTTCTATTTTTATAATGTTTATGCTTATTATAATATTTTTGGGCTGCAGTTTTGGTTTCATCGTCACCATCATAAATTAATTTTCCGACCAAAATTCGATTAACTGAGCGCCACCAACTGTAAATAATTACATTTATTGATACATTTAAAAAGTATTTTTTAAATGTATCACTATGAGCTGGACATTTATTTGGACAATCCCCAAACATATCCGTAAAATAAATTATTGTGTGTTTCACACATTTTTTGGGTACGTTTCTCTTTAGGCATGATGTTGCAATGTTTCGAATTTCATTAAAATAATTTTCGATTTCTTTGCTGGGATAGCAAAGCCATTTTTTGTTTTGATATTCTTTAGCTTTAATGAATACATTATTTGCATTACTTGTGTTCTCTAGTAAAGTGCTTTTAGAAGTTTGACAACTTTTTACAACATTTTTTAAACATTTTTTTAGAACCACAACCACACCAACCACAGACATAATTGCTTTGACCACCTTTCAGTTGTATTTGACTGGTCAAAGCAAATTTCACTATTAAAATGTATTATTTCACTTTCCTCAGGAACATTGGGAGTAGCAACCTTCTCTCTTAAAAAAAAATCTAGTGTCTGGAGGCACTCATTTGCATCCTCCTCACAGTTTGCTCTCCTTGAATGAGGAGAATTAAAATTATTTAATAATAGAGCTTTGAATGCTCCTTCAAAAGCCACTGCATTAGGTGCAATATTCCTAGCCCCGTAACTCCTGATGTTCCCGAAAAAAATTTCGACAGGGTCTTGGTTGAAGTTCCGTGTCAACATTGCATCTAAACCATATTTAGATTCTATGCCCTTTATAGTTTTAATTAGATTTGTCACAGATGGTATAGTTGTCTCAGTCAGACGGATTTTGTCCCCAACTTTAACTTTTTTAATATATTTTACAGTTGTAAAAACTTTTTTTGCTTTTTGCCATGATGAGGTCAATTGTGTTTCACAGGCCCTTTATAAATTTTACCATTTGGTATGGACATACTACTAACATTTAGTGTATCAAATAAATGATCTATTAATAGAGTCATGTCTATTATTTGACGACATTCTTCAGGAAAATTGATGGTAACCTTGAGAAATATCTAAGCACGTAAAATATTTTTTACCGGCTAACTTAGAAATATGGTCTTCAATATTAGGTAACGGATATCTGTGTTTAACGGTTATGGCGTTAAGTGCGCGATAATCTATGCACAGTCTGCTATCCCCGTTTTTTTTTTTTACGAATATCACTGGAGAAGCATAGTTGGACTCTGATTCTTTAATAATACCGGCTTCTAATAATTCAGAGACTTTAGATTTTACTATTTCTTGTTCACAATGCTATAGTGTATATGGTTGTCGATAAACGGGCTTATCGGTAGTCAAAGTAATGCTGACTGCGAAACTTTGTTTGAATCTTTACGTTCCATTTCACTCAAATTGCCTATTTTTATGTCGTCTAACAAAACTATGCTCAGATTTGAATCTTTATCCACAGACAAAACAAAAGGCATATTTTCCGGCACAGTTAATTTAGGTAAATCACATGAAATAGGCAAATCAGAAGACTTTACTAACCTTGGCTATTGGCTTGGTTAACCTGACTTATGGTGGGTGATGTGTCGCAGCTCTCGGCGCGTGTGAGGACCTGGCCAGCCGCCCACACGATGTCCTCGGCCCCGGTGTTGATGACCTTGATGTGTCCGCTGTCGCCTCGAAGGAGAGTGGCGGGCAGGTAGTAGGAAACTCCCTGAAGCTCGTAGTGGCGTGCAGCGGTACAGATATCGTTGTTCTGGCGGTTGCCCACTATCAGGACCTTGATGATGGAAGCTCCTGGTGGCAAAGTTTCTCGCATAGTCGTTACAATCTTGAACTTGTGGAGCTCTTCAACCACATCTTCCTTTGGCATGGAGTCAGATTCGCGCATCAGTGTGGCTGTTCCGTTTTTTACGACGAGTGTAATGTCGCTGGCATTGATGACGGGTTGACCGATGAGTAAATGAATGTCACCCATCTCGATGTCTGTCAGATACGCATCGCAAGTAACTCGAATACCGTCTATTTCCAGATTAAATTTTACTTCTCCACGGGAAGTAATTAACCCGCAAAGCCTTTTAGGATCGTACTCGTAGGTATGACGTCGAGAGATAATAGGTAATTTGGAGATCCGACTGGTCATGACATTCACCTGGCTTCCGGTATCGATGTAGGTCTTCACGTGGACTCCGTTGATCTTGGCTATTTTCTTGTAGGTGTCATTGTAATTTTGGATGTACCGATGTCTGAATCCAGTTCGCGGACGGCCTTGTCGACCTCATTTTGCAGGAGGTGTTTCAGAATTTTTCTAGCGGGCGGTAGTGTAGAATCGCCGTCTACATCTTGCTCGGTGTCGCTCGAGGGGTCCCATCCGGGTAGACACACCCCACGTCCATGAAGTTCACGGCGATTTCGCTGTATCCCGCTTCTGAGTGGAACACAGGATAGCGAAAAACAATTTTCTCGATTGTAGGTATTTATTGTATAAATTATGATCGAACAGAGTTTCGGCTTAGGCTAGGTTCTAGATCAGAAAAATTGTTACCAAGTGCGCTGCGCGACCTATTTATAAGTTTACCCCTCACTCTAAATCGAGGAAGGGATCGTCGCTCGGTAACGCCCATCGCGTGAGGTTGACAAGCGCACGTGACGTGCTAGTCAATTGACTTTCTCTTTGCTGGAGCTGCCGTGGCGTACTTGGTTGTCGTGGCTATGGCTTTGGCTGAGGCTGTGGTTGTGGCTTTGGCTGCACCAAGACGACACGGCATGGCATGGCTTTGGCATGGCATGGCTTTGGCATGGCTGGCAATCGGGTGACCGTTACAAAATACAAAGTTTTTAGGGTTAACAATCGACAATCAACTTAATTGGAAACAACATACTTCAATAACATGACAAAAAAACACAACACACACTCACTTCTGTATGTTTGACAAATAAATATTCTTTATCTTTATCTTTATCTTTTAATATTAATTAAAAAAAATAGTAAGTTTGCTTTTGCTTTGTTTATACTAAAGAAAGTAGTCAATCAAGAAGCGGCAGTCACTGCATACTATGGATATGTCGATTCTATACTACGCTACGGAGTCATGTTTTGGGATAACTCCTGCAATAAGGACATGGTTTTCAAATTGCAAAAACGATGCATTAGAGCTATTACCGGTATAAAAATAATTGATAGCTGCAAACCTTATTTTGTATTGTTAAAAATAATGACTTTACCTTGCTTGTACATATTTGAGACTGCTATATTTGTTAAAAAGAACATGCATATATTCAGAAAAGCATCTGAACATTACAACTGCTAGTAGGAACGATTTATCGTGGCTAGTTTTCACTTGACATATTAGTGAGTTAGCTCCCCGTTTCATCAATAATACACCGAACATAGGAAATGGACTCAAATCGATCACGTCGACAAGAGAAACGTCCACAGTTTGCCCTAAATGGACACACACAGTTGCTATACTTTTTCTTATCATATCCATATATTCTACGTCATTCAGGAAGGCTAATGTCTCTGGTGAAATCCTTGTTATGGTTGTATTGATGTCTGGTAGTGTAGCCAATCTGCCGCCGTAGGTTAGAAAAGAGATGTTTGCAGTTTCATCTTTGCAAAGCTTCTGTGGTAGTACGTCAAAGAAGACTACTCGTCGGAATTCTATCTCGAAACTCTTCTTGATGTGCGGTTGTCTTTCGAAGGCGCACATGTACATGTTAACGGCTTTTTTGAAACTGTTGTGAGAGGCGAAATGCCGCGCCTGCGCTATGTAGTTGCAGCCTATGTCCGTCATTTCGGTTTTAGGAATTTTGTTTGAACACTGGTTTCACTGTAGGTGCACTGTAGGTTTAGATATGGGCTAGGCTACGTATCAGGTGATCAATTGTATTTAGTTCACTCTTTCTTTACACACTTAGCTGACACTATTTAGGTAATTGAAAATCACGACAAAGACGAAGGAGAAGACGTCTTGCTCACTCGAAGTTCAAACTTAAACTGATCATAAGAGTTACTAGCCCAAACTCGTAAACTATGTTGAAAGTAAAGTAAACTATGACTCAGGTAGCAAGTGAATACAATGACTCTTGCTAATCCTAATTCCATTACAATTGGCGAGGGTCGTTAACAATCGCAGTAGGTAATCAGTAAAACCATCCCAAAACAATAGAATTGAATCCCTGTTCGCATTAGAAAGGTTTAACTTAGTAGAACCCTAAATTGTGTTTCATGAATTCCTTTGCAGTTTTTATGTAATATTTTTAACATCAGTAAAACCATCCCAAAACAATAGAATTGAATCCTTGTTCGCATTAGAAAGGTTTAACTTAGTAGAACCCTAAATTGTGTTTCATGAATTCCTTTGCAGTTTTTATGTAATATTTTTAACAATAGATAGGTAAGAATTATTTGTTAGAAGTGACTGTTTTGTGATATGATAGGTGTCTACGACACATTCGCTCAATAGTCTTCATTCTTACATTCAAGTCCTACATTCGTTCAAAAAACTTCTTGACAACAACAACTGAACAACAAGCTCATTAACTAATGAGGTGCGAATATTGTTTACTGCGCGCGTCCGATCGAAAAGAATGCCGCTGCGAAACTGATTTTTAGATAACTGCTAGCTAACCAGTTAATTATTGAATTGATTGTATTATTAATTTCATGTTCATCACTATCTTTATTTATAGAATTAATAGTGATTGTGCTGCCATCATACCACGTTTTAGTGGTACAGGATACAGGATAATTAGTTACTAGTGGCAAATGATTTATATAAATTATGAATAATAAAGGACCCAATACGCTCCTATGGATTTTTTGATGCATAATATGTTTCATCTTTTTCGGTAATAATGTTTATTTTAGAAATTTCTGTGTATTTTTTTCGTTTCATTTGCAGATAAGATTCTATGAGATTTATAGTATATTACCTCTAACGCCATAAGCTTCCAGTTTACGGAGGAGTATGTCATGATTTACATAATCGAAAGCCTGGGTCATATCGCAGTAAATGGAATATACATAATATCCTTTTATCCATATTACCCATGACGTTAATTACAAAATCAAATATAGCCATGTTTATTGTTTTTTGTAACATAAAAAGGTAGTCGACCTCGGTAATTGTTTGACCACTTTTGACAACAATTCCCAGTAAATTGAAACTTCACTAAGGTGTTCAACTGTCTGTACAACTATAATACTGAACTGTCACATAGACAAATAGACCTCGTTGATTTATAACGTGCAAGTGACATTCAACATTACTTTAGCCCGGATTTTAAAATATGACAAATGAACTTACGATTTTCTGTTCTTCTTAAGAACTGACTTTCCACCTATGACAAACAATTGATTTGAATTAACTCGTTTTTAGTTGATCCTTGGTTCTTGAATTGAAAGCCGGTTTTAATAAATCAGTTGTTAAATATCACCAGCTGATGTAGGATATTGTAGCCAACTTTGTGGTTGACGTTAACTTGATGAATCAATCTTTCAGAAAACCATAGTCCATTACGAAATAAAGAAGGAATCCATCTCATATCGGCTATAAATAAATACATTGTGAACATTTCCTACAGGTGAAGCAACAATAGAAGTGAATCCGTTCTCAATAGCCTTGCCGTCGCCTCAGACGACGGCACCCGAACACTTGCGACCTCTCACGACGGGCTCACAGCCACCCGCGTGTGCCAACGAACTGGAGGAGGCGCTTAGGAAACGGTCAGTTACTGTATATGGTCTATTCCAAAATTATCTGATGAAAGTGTAAACAAACCCTGTTCAGGTTATATTCTCACGCAATCACTCACTATAGGAAATTAGTAACACATTCTTCTGTATTTAGGTTTCAACTAGATATCTCAACACTTTTTCCAACAATTAATTTATTTAATTTAATGAGGTTTGTAGCGTTGTCAGGGTCTCAACGGCAAATCGTCGACTGATGCTGATATGTCGAATATTTCACAATATTCATGGCACAACATTGATTTACTAAAAACACTGTCATTTTAACATCCGCCGCTTCCTTAGCTAGCCGCTGAGTGATTCCCTGACCCTCAAGATTCTGTGTACTCCAAATCTAGATTTGGCAATTATACCAGACCCACTGCATTGGATAGATAACCGTTGTTATTATCTATTTACCTACTACACTATTGACGAATATTTTAGCGATAAATTTCAACAATAATAAAAACTATTTTTTACATAATACCTACATTTCATTTAAAATTTCACTTTGAATATAAATTTATTTTAAAGCACTAAAATACTGTTAATTTAAAAATGAATGTGCTAAACGGTGCACAATTAATAATAATAACATTATAGTGAAGTGTCGTATGAAATGATACACATGTTTACACGGTAAAGGCTCACTTTATTGTGTCGACTCGCAAGTACAGTGTCTGCTTAGCCACGTACATATAACAACTGTCTAGGTTTACATATACTTACATACTAAAGACGTACACACACTACACCTCCGGGGGTGAAAGAAAAAAAAATATATATAGGTGTATAGAGATATATATTTTTTTTTATACCTTAACTTAATTATGGAACAATTTTGTCCTATCCTTATGAACTAATTCTATTTTATTTTGTTTTAAAATTTTAACATTGGGACCCATGTCCTGATGTCCTCTATAACAATGTAAGGGCCTTCATAAATGTTATCTAATTTTTTCGTTCCTTCATTTTTGAGTAACACTAAATCGTCTTTACTATATGTTACTGGATTACATTTCTTATCATATGCTAATTTTCTATTTTCCTTACTTAGCTCTAAATTAGTTTTAGCATCTTTAAGTGCTACTTGTAGTCTATATCTTAAATCTAGACAATAGTCATTAGCATTATATAATGGATCTAGCCTATTACAATTCTTAATATTATTAGGTATATTACACGACCTACCGAAAATGAGTTCGAAGGGCGTGTACTTCGTCTCTGAATGGACGGTATTGTTATAGCTGAAACACCAAAACGGTATCCAGTGTGACCAGTCGTAGCCGTTATTGCCTGAATAGGTCCTTAGAAAAGCGCCTAGATGCTTATGAGCATTTTCAAGTGAACCGATTGATTGATGATGGTATGCTGTTGATATTAATTTTTCTATCTTTAACAATTTGCAAACTTCAGCCATAGTGCTTGAAATAAATTCTGAGCCCCTATCAGTAGCTATAACTTGAGGTATACCAAAACGTAAAACAAAATTTTGTATAAATGATTTAGCTACCGTTATTGTTTCTTTATTTTTTATAGGATATGCTTCAATAAATTTGCTTAATTCGCATTGGATTGTTATAAGGTAACAGTTTCCTTCCTCATCTTTATCCAAAGGGCCTACCAAGTCTAAAAATATTTTTTCAAAACTTGACGACGCAGTTGTTGTGATTGTCATCGGCTGTTTTGTGTACAGTCGCTTGGCAGCATTATCTGACCCACCCTAAAAACAAACGAATTTGGACCCTCTGCCTGTAACATTAAGGTTTATTCAATTTATATGAGCTTATCAGACGGCGCTCGTGCAACGTTGTCGGAGCCACCGGCATTATACATATATCATTTTGTTAAGCTATTTTAATCATTATCTCGTTGACATTAAAGTTGAAAAGCTTTTAAATCACACTACATAATTAGAACCCAATCTTTAATTTCGCGTATTCCTGACAAGTTCTTGTGGCTTAACGGTTTGATGCTGGATTGGCGACGAACAACATGTGGGTTCGAAAACACGGTCCACCTTTAATCAGTTTCTTTTTTAATTTGTTTTCATTTCTACAATATTGCCTGCATTATTAAAGAACGACCAATATGATTTACGCCTAATAATTTATCTTGTAAACAGGTGGGTAAATTAAAAAACTTTAAGTTCACAGAATTTATATTTACCTACCAAGAATGGTTGGATACGAAGTAAAACATATATTTGCTTCGTGAGGTAGATAATAAATTCATTTATGTGACAAAAGTTAAACTACGCCTAATAGCAGTGACTGCGCACACACATTTGTAAATCGTTTCACATAACTCGTTAAGTATTTTTAAGCAATTTGGTGTAAAAAAGCATGTCGCAACTTAATGACTACTTATACCAAACAAAAAATCATATTTTTACATGAGCAGAATATTGGAATTAGATAGATTGGTCGTCGACTTAATATAGCAGTAAGTGTTTTTATACCTATTTTATTTTATTGATTGTGATTAATGAATGCGTAGTTGGCTATTTTACCACTACATTCACTCCTTACAAGTTACATACACGGTTCCAAAAATGTTTTCTTTTTTGTTTTAGAGAAATACGGTCAGACTTTGGCTAAAACGTTATGGAGACAATGGAGATATTCAGCGTATTCGTCCAGGATCAAAAGCCATTAAGTATAGTCCCGAATTCGAAGGCCGCCGGCCCATTCCGCAATAAACCACAATATTTCAGAGGAAACAGTGAGAAGGCATTTATACGCTGCTGAGATAAGGAATTATAAACCAGCACAGAAAATTACATTGACACCTGCTCATCGCGAAGAAAGGGTTCGTTTTGCCCAGGAATATTTAAATGGCAAAGATTTGTGTTGGAATATGGTGCGCGTTATGCGTAGCCGCTTACAGCAAGTTATAGCAGGGGACTACTAATTATGTAATCTAGTAGGTATTTTTAAACACACCATGTAAGTAAATGCTCAATGGATTGATTGTTAAACCATTAAAATGTTGCAGATTATGTGGTGATGTTATTGTTATAAATAGATTTTTTCTATTTAAATATCATGTTTATTCACTACATATAGGCAGCTATAAATCTGTAAAGCATTTCACAGATGAATTCATTTTCTCGATGACAAACTTTTAAGCATAAGCACGCCTTTTTTAATGTTTATAAATGGTTAGATTTGATTATGGCATACTAATATAAAATGTCTATTAATTTGGATATATATGAGCATTTACATACTTTATCTTACCTAAGTGTTTTAATGAAATAATAAACATTTTAAACTTGCAATTGTTTACTTTTATTCCTATACAACCTACCCGTGTAAAAAGACAAGACCCTACGTCGTCCATTAAAGAAATGTTTTTTACATTTCTTTAGTGTAATAAAATAATTAAAAAAAAAACAGCTGAGCAAAAAGATATATTTAGGTTAAACTTGGTTTCGAACGTAGACAACGATAAATACCGCACTACCATAGTGAGTGACCACAAGACCAACTCAACTCTTATAAGGCGCTTTGAAATTTGATCTTAGTTGTAATGCTAGACGCATATTCTAAAGAATTTGAACCATATAGTATACTTCATAAAGTTTATTCTTGCACAGCACAAGCAGCCAACCTTCTCCTGGTGCAAATAGATTATTTTGTATTTTAAATAATCACTCCATTGAGACATGATAATAAAAAAACTACCTATAAAATAGAAAATAAAAAATTGTAAAGAGATGTTGTTTTTGCAATTTAGTAAGGCAACGTAAAACCGCGTAAACCGGAGTGGCGACCGCGAACCGGAAGACGTTGCGTTGGAAGGCCTCCCACTAGGTGGACCGATGACCTGGTGAAGGTTGCGGGAATCCGCTGGATGCGAGTCGCACGGGACCGGTCAATGTGGCGACACTTGGGAGAGGCCTATGTCCAGCAGTGGACGTCTATCGGCTGAAATGATGATGATGAAGGTAAAACATGTTTGCGCGTAGTCACTGCATACCCTTAGTTGCTTTTGAATACCTACCAGTTTTATAATGAATACGACTATTTATTTTTCAACTACCCACTTATTACAAGTTATGCGAAAATATTACCATTTTAGAAAGTTTATGTATGAAGATCATCCGTCTATAGTTCTTTACAATAATATATTAAATAGTTTTGGAATACATTCTAAATTGAAAGCAAAATAATATCTTCGTCGCAGGATTTGATCTCGCAAGTTGTTTTTCTCAGTCTTATACACAGACCACGAGACCAGAATTACTTGAACGCAATTATTAAAATAAGCTATTACACTAATTATATTATAACAAGTAGTTTTAACATATAACCTAATGGTAACGTTATAAAGATCAAATTTGCATGTCTGTGTTATTATTGTAATTCTTGGTTGAGTCTTCGTGCACTTGTCTGATAAGCTCATATAAATTGAATAAACCTTAATGTTACAGGCAGAGGGTCCAAATTCGTTTGTTTTTAGGGTGGGTCAGATAATGTTGCCAAGCGACTGTAACTACTATACTTAGTCTTTTGGCATGTAGGACATTTTTTAACAAAATTAAGAACATCTTTAGAGATACCTGGCCAGAAATATCGTCTTTTGATGTTGTTAGTCATTCTACGCACACCAGCATGTTCACTGGTGGGGAGCAGGTGAAAGTCATTTAAGATAAATTTCTTTTTATTATCGTCATCTATTCTTTCTATTCCTCTTAGTATGCATACTCTCGGACCGGTCCAATTTTTTAATGTTTGTATTTCATTACACAACTCTTTAATAAACTCTTCATTTTCATTATTTTTAATGATGCATACTTCTTGTATATTTATATTTTTGCAAAATTTCTCTAACTTAGTCACAAATTCGGCTCGCGAGAAATGTGCTCTGAAGTTGAGGTTTACACATAACATCATTTTATTAGGAATATAAGCGAGACACTCGTCTTCATCTTTTATCATATTATCCCTTCTATATTTATCCACTGTATCTTTCTCTTGCAAAATCATCTCCACAACATCACTCGGCTTCTTTAGTAATTCCACGACTCTAGGCTGATCAGACCTTTCGTCAGTAGGTTTACTAATTGGCGGTGATACATTCTTACTCTTCTCATCACTTCTCTTCTGTGCTCTAGTCATGATATTAACTTCCGAAATTTTCTCATTCATACTCTTTAATTCGCTAGAAGTCACATTTACCCTGGATAATGCATCTGCGATTACATTATCCTTTCCTTGCACATACACTATTTTGAAATCATACTCCTCTAAAACTAAACGAAACTTCAACAGCCTGCTAGAGGGATCTTTCATACCAAACAAATAAATAAGTGGTTTATGATCCGTCATTATAGTAAAATGTCTGCCGTATATGTATGGTCTAAAATATTTCACTGCCCAGACTATAGCAGTAAGTTCTTTTTGTATTGTGGGATAGTTTAATTCTCCCTTGTTCAAAGGTCTACTAGCATATGCTACGGGTCTTAAGTCCTTGTTGCACAAAACTGCACCAACAGCTACACCTGACGCGTCTGTTTGCAAAATGAATTCATTTGATTCTGAAAAGTCTGGGTACTGAAGAATGGGCGGGCTAATCAGCTTTTGTTTTAAGACCTCAAAAGAGTTTTGACATTCTGCTGACCAATTAAAATCTACATTCTTTCGGCTTAATCGGTTTAATGGTAATGTGATGTCAGCGAACGATGGTACAAATTTACGATAATAATTGCAGAAGGCTACAAAGCGTTTCACTTCGTCTACGTTTTTAGGTACAGGGTAATTTTGTAAAACTATTGTTTTTTCAGGATCAGGTAAAACTCCATCTGCTGAAACTAAATGTCCAAGATATAATATTTCCTTTTTCAAAAATTGGCATTTACTCGGATTTAATTTTAAATTAACTTTTCTTAACCTTTCGAGTAAATCAATTAAATTTTTATTATGAGAATTTAAATTTCTCCCAAATATAATTACATCGTCAAGATAAACAAAACATTAAAATTTGTCATACGTCAGGCCGGACATGGCTATAGACATTACTCTACTAAAATTGCTACAGGAAGTTTTAAGTCCCATAGGAAGACGCTGTAATTGATATTGACCCGAGCTAGTGGTAAAAGCTGTATATTTACGACTGTCAGGACACAATTTAACTTGATAATAACCTTGGTTTAGGTCCAAATGTGTGAAATACATTGAGCCATAAAGTGAGTCTAAAATGTCGGTGATGTTCGGTAGTGGGAACTTATCATCGACTATCACATCATTGAGTTTTCTGTAGTCCACTACTAAACGCCACTTCTTACAGCCTTCTGATTTTTTGGGAACGAGTAGCACTGGACTGTTCCACTCGCTTGAGGCCTCTTCTATTATATCGTCCTTCATCATTTGTTTTATTTGACGATCAATTTCAGGTTTCATAGATTGAGGCAATCTATAAGGTTTAACGTATGTAGGATTAACGTTTGGTTTAAGTGTTATCGATTGTTCATACACATTGGTGGTTGCTAACTTATCTCCTGGCAGAAAAAACACATCTGAATATTTTGTACAAATTGTTTCGATCGAACACTTTTCTTCACAGTTACGATGATTTAATTTTAACGACGAGAGTAAAGTTTCGGCTCTATTAGCGTTTGCATTAGTTTTATCAAAAGAAAAAACATGATACTCGTTTAAAAAGTTAACTTCCGGAATAAAATTTTCTAATTTAACTTCTTTATCTGTAACGTTAAGTATTTTGACCGGTATCCTGCCATTCGTAGGTTTAACGATAGCCCCTGCTAGAAAAATATCTTTTTCTATCTCTCTTGAGCAAACAACACAATCATCTTTTACATCAATACCTAAATGTACGTAATGGATCGATTCACTTCGGGCCGGTAACACTAGATTATTATTATTAGTAAACGTTAAATCTGGTCTAGCTGATATAGGTAAATAAGTAAATTTTCCTGCATTATTAACAACTAACATGTTGGAAGCCAAATCAACATTACAGCCATAAGCAGAAAGAAAATCTAGACCTAAAATACCAGTTGCCTGGAAGGGCAAATTTTCAAAAACATAAAATTTATGCGTAAACGTGTCATTATTTTCTGACACAAGTTTTAAGGTGACACATCCCAAGGAGTTAATCTGACCTCCAATTCCGTTTATAGTACTTAGTATTATTATAACTTATGCGCATCGTTTCGGGTAATTCCTTTTTTCTTATAATTGATACCGACGCACCTGTATCTACCAAAAAGGAATATTTTTTGTTATTGGAATAAAATGTCACAAATTGACATCGTCCCCTACAAGCTAAAATATAATGATTAAAATCGAAAAAACTGCTTATTATTTACAGATTGGGAATCATCGTTAGAACTTTGTGAAACAAGCCCTTTCGCCGGTTCTTGTGTGGGTTGTATAGGTTGCGCGGAATAAATATTAATTCGGTTATAATTATTTCCTCGCCTGTTACCACGATGATTATATCGGCCATAGTTAAAATTCGGCTGAGAAAAAGATCTACCACGGTTGAAATTTTGAAAAGATCGTCCGTAACCGCGGCGGTAAAAATGATTAGGAGGGCCATAATTGCGGCCACGTTGACCTTGACCTCTAGGTCCTGAAGAAGGTGTAAACCTACCTCGACTTCTTCTGGAATACTGCATAACGTCCGGCTTAGCGGACGTCGAGGGCGTTGATACCTCTTCGTCCTTTGCACCCTGTATGGCGTCCTTGAGGTTGTAATAGTTGCGCGCGGCCACGATGGTGCTCAGCCTTGAATTTTTCAACCCATCTGAAAATTTCTTAATAGCCTTTTTTTCATTTAATGGCTTCAAAATAGCGAACTTTGACGAGTCTCCGTCTGCCTGTGAGATGGTTAAGTCTGTAAAAAGTTGTTCTAATTCTGAACCATACTCGTCTATTGACCTAAAACCTTGGTTCATATTTTGGAGCCGGGACTGAATCGCTGTAAATGATTTTGAAGTTAACAAATGTTTTCTTAAATCCTGTATTAAAGCGGAAACTGTGTCATAGTTGTCCGACAAACGTAGTTTAGCGTTCTCAGAAAGCCGACCTTTTAGCACATATTTTATTAAAAGTTTGTTTCCCGAATCGTCTAACATATCCGCATACATTTCCACAGCATCAATCAACCGTTTCGTGGTCTCCTCCCTACCATCCATAAGTGGGATTAAATTACACGCCGTCCGAATATCAAATTCCATTTTTATTATTTTTATTTCGCTAGGAGGCGAAACACACAACTCACTTATATTTAAAAATTTACTCTTAATTTTATCGAAGATGGTGGTCAATTGTGTCACTAAATTAGGCTTTAAATCATGCGATAACTTAGAATACAATAATTGCGCTTCACTAAATAAATCCTTAGCCTCTTTTAACTTATTCAATGCAATAGAACCTGTAAATCTAGCTTGCCCTTTCTTTATTAAATATTTACGAATATCCACCAAATCTGCATATATCCTATTAAAATCATCGGCCATAATCTAAAAATAAAACATAATGGAATACAATGACATCCTCTTAACAATAAAATATCTTCCTACGGTTCTTCGCTTACTATCTTCCAGGAATACAGTGCGATAACGTTCCACATACGGCGCGAGGTATCAAGTTCGGTGTGTCGCCGTGCGAGATTTATGAACTGTTACACATTTATAATAATTACTTACTTTTTAAACACATTTATGCGACATAATTGCAATTATTTTGATACTATTTAGAGATAAAGTTATAGCAAAATATCACTTCACTAACTTTTGTAGCACTACGCGGCGATTGTATTTATGGTAGAAACACTTTTTTTTTTTTTACACGGAAATGTCGGCGTCATTGGGTTTCTTGATGTAGGTCTGCCTGCGACATATGGACCTGCGGTTCATCTGCCTCTCCATCCATTTTACATGCATCTTCTTATAATAATAACAGATGGCATAGCATGCCGCTGCCAGCAGGACAACTGTGATTAGGGTGAGGAGGACATTTGCAGTGCTGATGCTAGAGTAGGCCTGCTCGGCTGTCGCGTCATTTTTCCCATCACCAGCAGCCGTTTGCGCGATGATTGTTTCTTCTTTCGTTTGAGTAGTTCCCATGTTTCAAAAATTTACGTTTGTTTACACATTTCACAACACTGTGCCACTGTCTATATTTTTATTTTGAAGTGTCCGAAATTAAAATTATTTTATTTTTCTTCACTGTCCGTATTTCACTAGCGATAAGACCTTGTATGGCAGGGTCGCCATGAAGTGTCGTATGAAATGATACACATGTTTACACGGTAAAGGCTCACTTTATTGTGTCGACTCGCAAGTACAGTGTCTGCTTAGCCACGTACATATAACAACTATCTAGGTTTACATATACTTACATACTAAAGACGTACACACACTACAATAGAAAACTCAATAAAATTGCAAGTATTTCGTTTTATTATAATTCTCTATCTCTAGTCTATAATAATGAAAGCAAATGATACTATTTTAATTTAATTTTTTTTTTTTTTTTTCTTAACAAAAAGCGCCTTCATCCTCTCTCCTATTAAAAACTAACTTTGCTGTGCCCGACAGGGTCCATAATTGATTCGATGTTTTGACATACCAACTATCATATGTACGCATTATGGAATGCAATAAAGTACTGAGTATATTCATAGCGGGGTTGTGTAAAATTATACTAAATCAAATACAAAATGTTAATCAAATGTCTTTATTATAAAACCATTTACTATACAGTACCATAATTATATCTCAAAATCAAAAATCAAAATATTTTATTTCACATATACCAACATGGGCACTTATGAAACGTCAGAAGCTAGGTGCACGGTTCCAATGGGTCGTTTCCTATGGAGAAAAGCCGGCAAGAAACTCCACGGTTACTCTTTTAAAAATAATTGGCTTTTACAATGTTTTCAAATTACAGTAGTAATTACAGTACGAGAGGACAGCGTAGGCCTGTCAACAAGTACCAGGTACTTGATAAAATAAAAAATGGTCTATAGATCTAAAGTCTATAAAGTCCTCACATTTACAAAATACAAAAGAATCTATCAAAATGATAGATAAAATATAAAAACCTATTAAAATCAAGTGACACGATGGCCATTACAACCACTAATAAAGAATTGAAATCAGAATTGTCTGTATATAATGTCAAATAATAAAAAGATTATGTCAAAGAAGTATGTAAAAAATAAACATCGTAATTTGAGAGAAGCCACATGTGCAGAAGGGATCTAAAGTTATCCTCACTGTTACCTAAACTACAATTATAATTAATAAGGTTCCATATCTAGCACCAACTTCAACAATCCATCACGGTCGGCACACTTCAGCACATTGGCCCGATCGCCATAAAACACTTTCACATTAGGACTGACCATGTACGCCGTACTCTCCACAAAACTGTTGCTCCTATTCGTATAGATCTCATGCCATTCGTCCAGCAGCTGTACCTTATACCAGCATAGCACCGCGTTGCATTCCCCATCTTCGGTCACAGTGACATCGATGACCTCAGATTCCAAGTTACTGCAACAGCTGATTTCAAATTCTTCAGATAATGTTTCGTATTCGATGCGAGCCATGTCTATGTACACAGCTTGGGATACTTGGTACCTGTTCACATGTTTCGCCATCCTATAGTCAACATTCTCGTCCAAAACGCGGTTGTTAATCTCCAACCATTTACTATGAATCAGCTGTCCCATAATGGTCACAGATACTGGTAGACATAGGCCCCCAGGAATTAGACGGGTTCGCTTCAAACGTTCTATTATCCTTTTTCTTCTTACGTCTAAGTCACCATTATCACATATTATGTTACTGAAAATAACATGGAATTTCTTCGCTTTGAACACTTCGTACGTCCAAGAGTCTGATACTAGAATTGTAACTTTTTCTGCCGGTATTTCGTTTACTTGTAGAACTGCTAGTAGGAACGACTTATCGTGGCTAGTTTTCACTTGACATATTAGTGAGTTAGCTCCCCGTTTCATCAATAATACACCGAACATAGGAAATGGACTCAAATCGATCACGTCGACAAGAGAAACGTCCACAGTTTGCCCTAAATGGACACACACAGTTGCTATACTTTTTCTTATCATATCCATATATTCTACGTCATTCAGGAAGGCTAATGTCTCTGGTGAAATCCTTGTTATGGTTGTATTGATGTCTGGTAGTGTAGCCAATCTGCCGCCGTAGGTTAGAAAAGAGATGTTTGCAGTTTCATCTTTGCAAAGCTTCTGTGGTAGTACGTCAAAGAAGACGGCTTGTTGCCATGCGTTCGCTTTAGATTCGCTTCTGGGGTCACTGGTGATCATTATATCCTCGGTCAGGTATAAATTGAACCAACCAATCACCATGTTAATTTCACCGTTGTCTGTCGCAGTTAGACTCCCGACATAAGGCTCTTGTCTAAAGAACTTTTCACAAACATCGTGGTAGTTATTAAAGTCTATATTCAACAACGATTGAGGTTCCGACATGTATTTTAAGCTATCGTAAGTATTTACGTCTTCACTGTAGTAAGTTTCACCCGAGTCGGTTGTTGTATGCACGTTCATATGTGGCACATTTAAAATGTCTTTCGTATCGTGACAAAGTTTATACTTCTTGTTGAGTTCATCGCATTTGATACCGGCGACGAAGAACTCAGCTCTACCGGGTATTATTCTGCTCTTTTCTTCGAGTAAATTCTGAAAAGCATGGCAAATGGATTGTAGGATATTTTCTCCGAATAAACCAGGGTCAATGGCATCAGTTAGTAATACAGATCGGGGCCCATAGATGTCGTAGTGGCTGAGAACGAAAGAGGGTGTGTTGATGACGACCACTTCTTGCGCGTTGTTGTCTTGCATCACGCACTCGGCTAGTCTAGCCATTGTCTTGGAAGCTTCACAGGCTGTAATAGCTACAGGATTGCACTCGTTAGCATATAATGCTAAAAGTCCCGTTCCTGTATCAATATCTATGACACTATCCACAGCAGGAGTCACACAACTCCTAATAGCTTTTCTGTAAGCCTCATTCCGGATCCTGTCATTCAAATACCTGAACTGACGTCTCGGGAATAGGCAACCTTTAGCACTGTTCAAATTCTTCTCGATGCTAACGAAGCTCTTATCAATATTCAGCGCTTTTTCAAAATGGCACAGCGCTTCAGAAAAATATCCGTATCTGCATAAATACCTGCCAGTGGCGTTCAGTAGTTCCACGTTTCCTGGGAACATTTTGATGGCATTTGCGAAGTTTGCGAATATCTCTGCTTTATTGTCCACAGCGGCTAATTCTTTGTTCATTCGTGATAGTACGCCTCGGAATTCTATCTCGAAACCCTTCTTGATGTGCGGTTGTCTTTCGAAGGCGCACATGACGGCTTTTTTGAAACTGTTGTGAGAGGCGAAATGCCGCGCCTGGGCTATGTAGTTGCAGCCTATGTCCGTCATTTCGGTTTTAGGAATTTTGTTTGAACACTGGTGTCACTGTAGGTGCACTGTAGGTTTAGATATGGGCTAGGCTACGTATCAGGTGATCAATTGTATTTAGTTCACTCTTTCTTTACACACTTAACTGACACTATTTAGGTAATTGAAAATCGCGAAAAAGACGAAGGAGAAGACGTCTTGCTCCCTCGAAGTTCAAACTTAAACTGATCATAAGAGTTACTAGCCCAAACTCGTAAACTATGTTGAAAGTAAAGTAAACTATGACTCAGGTAGCAAGTGAATAGGTACAATGACTCTTGCTAATCCTAATTCGATTACAATTGGCGAGGGTCGTTAACAATCGCAGTAGGTAATCAGTAGACAATAGAACAATAGAAAACAATAGAATTGAATCCCTGTTCGCATTAGAAAGGTTTAACTTAGTAGAACCCTAAATTGTGTTTCATGAATTCCTTTGCAGTTTTTATGTAATATTTTTAACATCAGTAAAACCATCCCAAAACAATAGAATTGAATCCTTGTTCGCATTAGAAAGGTTTAACTTAGTAGAACCCTAAATTGTGTTTCATGAATTCCTTTGCAGTTTTTATGTAATATTTTTAACAATAGATAGGTAAGAATTATTTGTTAGAAGTGACTGTTTTGTGATATGATAGGTGTCTACGACACATTCGCTCAATAGTCTTCATTCTTACATTCAAGTCCTACATTCGTTCAAAAAACTTCTTGACAACAACAACTGAACAACAAGCTCATTAACTAATGAGGTGCGAATATTGTTTACTGCGCGCGTCCGATCGAAAAGAATGCCGCTGCGAAACTGATTTTTAGATAACTGCTAGCTAACCAGTTAATTATTGAATTGATTGTATTATTAATTTCATGTTCATCACTATCTTTATTTATAGAATTAATAGTGATTGTGCTGCCATCATACCACGTTTTAGTGGTACAGGATACAGGATAATTAGTTACTAGTGGCAAATGATTTATATAAATTATGAATAATAAAGGACCCCAATACGCTCCTATGGATTTTTTGATGCATAATATGTTTCATCTTTTTCGGTAATAATGTTTATTTTAGAAATTTCTGTGTATTTTTTTCGTTTCATTTGCAGATAAGATTCTATGAGATTTATAGTATATTTATTACCTCTAACGCCATAAGCTTCCAGTTTACGGAGGAGAATGTCATGATTTACATAATCGAAAGCCTGGGTCATATCGCAGTAAATGGAATATACATAATATCCTTTTATCCATATTACCCATGACGTTAATTACAAAATCAAATATAGCCATGTTTATTGTTTTTTGTAACATAAAAAGGTAGTCGACCTCGGTAATTGTTTGACCACTTTTGACAACAATTCCCAGTAAATTGAAACTTCACTAAGGTGTTCAACTGTCTGTACAACTATAATACTGAACTGTCACATAGACAAATAGACCTCGTTGATTTATAACGTGCAAGTGACATTCAACATTACTTTAGCCCGGATTTTAAAATATGACAAATGAACTTACGATTTTCTGTTCTTCTTAAGAACTGACTTTCCACCTATGACAAACAATTGATTTGAATTAACTCGTTTTTAGTTGATCCTTGGTTCTTGAATTGAAAGCCGGTTTTAATAAATCAGTTGTTAAATATCACCAGCTGATGTAGGATATTGTAGCCAACTTTGTGGTTGACGTTAACTTGATGAATCAATCTTTCAGAAAACCATAGAATCCATTACGAAATAAAGAAGGAATCCATCTCATATCGGCTATAAATAAATACATTGTGAACATTTCCTACAGGTGAAGCAACAATAGAAGTGAATCCGTTCTCAATAGCCTTGCCGTCGCCTCAGACGACGGCACCCGAACACTTGCGACCTCTCACGACGGGCTCACAGCCACCCGCGTGTGCCAACGAACTGGAGGAGGCGCTTAGGAAACGGTCAGTTACTGTATATGGTCTATTCCAAAATTATCTGATGAAAGTGTAAACAAACCCTGTTCAGGTTATATTCTCACGCAATCACTCACTATAGGAAATTAGTAACACATTCTTCTGTATTTAGGTTTCAACTAGATATCTCAACACTTTTTCCAACAATTAATTTATTTAATTTAATGAGGTTTGTAGCGTTGTCAGGGTCTCAACGGCAAATCGTCGACTGATGCTGATATGTCGAATATTTCACAATATTCATGGCACAACATTGATTTACTAAAAACACTGTCATTTTAACATCCGCCGCTTCCTTAGCTAGCCGCTGACTGATTCCCTGACCCTCAAGATTCTGTGTACCCCAAATCTAGATTAATTTGGTAATTATACCAGACCCACTGCACTGGATAGGTAACCGTTGTTATTATCTATTTACCTACTACACTATTGACGAATATTTTAGCGATAAATTTCAACAATAATAAAAAGTATTTTTTTACATAATACCTACATTTCATTTTAAATTTCACTTTGAATATAAATTTATTTTAAAACACTAAAATACTGTTAATTTAAAAATGAATGTGCTAAACGGTGCACAATTAATAATAATAACATTATAGAAAACTCAATAAAATTATAAGTATTTCGTTTTATTATAATTCTCTATCTCTAGTCTATAATAATGAAAGCAAATGATACTATTTTAATTCAATTTTATTGAGTCTTCAATAATAACATTATAGAAGACTCAATAAAATTGTAAATATTTAGTTTTATTATAATTTCTAGTCTATAATAATGAAAGCAAATGATACTATTTTAATTTAATAATTTTTTTTTTTTCTTAACAAAAAGCGCCTTCATCCTCTCTCCTATTAAAAACTAACTTTGCTGTGCCCGACAGGGTCCATAATTGATTCGATGTTTTGACATACCAACTATCATATGTACGCATTATGGAATGCAATAAAGTACTGAGTATATTCATAGCGGGGTTGTGTAAAATTATACTAAATCAAATACAAAATGTTAATCAAATGTCTTTATTATAAAACCATTTACTATACAGTACCATAATTATATCTCAAAATCAAAAATCAAAATATTTTATTTCACATATACCAACATGGGCACTTATGAAACGTCAGAAGCTAGGTGCACGGTTCCAATGGGTCGTTTCCTATGGAGAAAAGCCGGCAAGAAACTCCACGGTTACTCTTTTAAAAATAATTGGCTTTTACAATGTTTTCAAATTACAGTAGTAATTACAGTACGAGAGGACAGCGTAGGCCTGTCAACAAGTACCAGGTACTTGATAAAATAAAAAATGGTCTACAGATCTAAAGTCTACAAAGTCCTCACATTTACAAAATACAAAAGAATCTATCAAAATGATAGATAAAATATAAAAACCTATTAAAATCAAGTGACACGATGGCCATTACAAACACTAATAAAGAATTGAAATTAGAATTGTCTGTATATAATGTCAAATAATAAAAAGATTATGTCAAAGAAGTATGTAAAAAATAAATATCGTAATTTGAGAGAAGCCACATGTGCAGAAGGGATCTAAAGTTATCCTCACTGTTACCTAAACTACAATTATAATTAATAAGGTTCCATATCTAGCACCAACTTCAACAATCCATCACGGTCGGCACACTTCAGCACATTGGCCCGATCGCCATAAAACACTTTCACATTAGGACTGACCATGTACGCCGTACTCTCCACAAAACTGTTGCTCCTATTCGTATAGATCTCGTGCCATTCGTCCAGCAGCTGTACCTTATACCAGCATAGCACCGCGTTGCATTCCCCATCTTCGGTCACAGTGACATCGATGACCTCAGATTCCAAGTTACTGCAACAGCTGATTTCAAATTCTTCAGATAATGTTTCGTATTCGATGCGAGCCATGTCTATGTACACAGCTTGGGATACTTGGTACCTGTTCACATGTTTCGCCATCCTATAGTCAACATTCTCGTCCAAAACGCGGTTGTTAATCTCCAACCATTTACTATGAATCAGCTGTCCCATAATGGTCACAGATACTGGTAGACATAGGCCCCCAGGAATTAGACGGGTTCGCTTCAAACGTTCTATTATCCTTTTTCTTCTTACGTCTAAGTCACCATTATCACATATTATGTTACTGAAAATAACATGGAATTTCTTCGCTTTGAACACTTCGTACGTCCAAGAGTCTGATACTAGAATTGTTACTTTTTCTGCCGGTATTTCGTTTGCTTGTAGAACTGCTAGTAGGAACGACTTATCGTGGCTAGTTTTCACTTGACATATTAGTGAGTTAGCTCCCCGTTTCATCAATAATACACCGAACATAGGAAATGGACTCAAATCGATCACGTCGACAAGAGAAACGTCCACAGTTTGCCCTAAATGGACACACACAGTTGCTATACTTTTTCTTATCATATCCATATATTCTACGTCATTCAGGAAGGCTAATGTCTCTGGTGAAATCCTTGTTATGGTTGTATTGATGTCTGGTAGTGTAGCCAATCTGCCGCCGTAGGTTAGAAAAGAGATGTTTGCAGTTTCATCTTTGCAAAGCTTCTGTGGTAGTACGTCAAAGAAGACCGCTTGTTGCCATGCGTTCGCTTTAGATTCGCTTCTGGGGTCACTGGTGATCATTATATCCTCGGTCAGGTATAAATTGAACCAACCAATCACCATGTTAATTTCACCGTTGTCTGTCGCAGTTAGACTCCCGACATAAGGCTCTTGTCTAAAGAACTTTTCACAAACATCGTGGTAGTTATTAAAGTCTATATTCAACAACGATTGAGGTTCCGACATGTATTTTAAGCTATCGTAAGTATTTACGTCTTCACTGTAGTAAGTTTCACCCGAGTCGGTTGTTGTATGCACGTTCATATGTGGCACATTTAAAATGTCTTTCGTATCGTGACAAAGTTTATACTTCTTGTTGAGTTCATCGCATTTGATACCGGCGACGAAGAACTCAGCTCTACCGGGTATTATTCTGCTCTTTTCTTCGAGTAAATTCTGAAAAGCATGGCAAATGGATTGTAGGATATTTTCTCCGAATAAACCAGGGTCAATGGCATCAGTTAGTAATACAGATCGGGGCCCATAGATGTCGTAGTGGCTGAGAACGAAAGAGGGTGTGTTGATGACGACCACTTCTTGCGCGTTGTTGTCTTGCATCACGCACTCGGCTAGTCTAGCCATTGTCTTGGAAGCTTCACAGGCTGTAATAGCTACAGGATTGCACTCGTTAGCATATAATGCTAAAAGTCCCGTTCCTGTATCAATATCTATGACACTATCCACAGCAGGAGTCACACAACTCCTAATAGCTTTTCTGTAAGCCTCATTCCGGATCCTGTCATTCAAATACCTGAACTGACGTCTCGGGAATAGGCAACCTTTAGCACTGTTCAAATTCTTCTCAATGCTAACGAAGCTCTTATCAATATTCAGCGCTTTTTCAAAATGGCACAGCGCTTCAGAAAAATATCCGTATCTGCATAAATACCTGCCAGTGGCGTTCAGTAGTTCCACGTTTCCTGGGAACATTTTGATGGCATTTGCGAAGTTTGCGAATATCTCTGCTTTATTGTCCACAGCGGCTAATTCTTTGTTCATTCGTGATAGTACTCCTCGGAATTCTATCTCGAAACTCTTCTTGATGTGCGGTTGTCTTTCGAAGGCGCACATGTACATGTTAACGGCTTTTTTGAAACTGTTGTGAGAGGCGAAATGCCGCGCCTGGGCTATGTAGTTGCAGCCTATGTCCGTCATTTCGGTTTTAGGAATTTTGTTTGAACACTGGTGTCACTGTAGGTGCACTGTAGGTTTAGATATGGGTATCAGGTGATCAATTGTATTTAGTTCACTCTTTCTTTACACACTTATCTGACACTATTTAGGTAATTGAAAATCGCGAAAAAGACGAAGGAGAAGACGTCTTGCTCACTCGAAGTTCAAACTTAAACTGATCATAAGAGTTACTAGCCCAAACTCGTAAACTATGTTGAAAGCAAAGTAAACTATGACTCAGGTAGCAAGTGAATAGGTACTGTAATGACTCTTGCTAATCCTAATTCGATTACAATTGGCGAGGGTCGTTAACAATCGCAGTAGGTAATCAGTAGATAAGATAAGATAAGATAAGATAAGAGTGTGTGAGTGTGAGCGAGAGAAGTGCAGACATGTTTGTCACTACGTGACGTGCAAAATTCGAACAATTATTATTAATATTATAAAGTTATTAACTTATTAAATTTATTACTCAAACAAAAAAAAAAAAAAAATAAATAAATCAAAATAACAAAATATTTAAAGTTGTCATACTTAATTACTAATGGGTTATTCAAATTATATAAAATTAAAGAGTAAAATTAGCATTATTGTGTAAGTACCTCCAAATGAATCTACTATGTTAAGACAAATTCTTTTTCATTAAGGAACTCAGTAACGCTATAATATGCTCTGGTGGTCAAAAAAGTACGAAGTTTATTTTTAAACATAGAGTAAGGTAGTTCTTTCCAACTTTTAGGTACTTTGTTGAAAATGACTGGAGCCATACAGTATACACTTTTTCGCATTAGGGTCGTCTTAGCGGATTGGAGACAAAGTTGATCATTGTTCACGTCTATTGCGTGGGAATATGTCGGCTAGACGCTTATAGTAATGTGGATTCGACTTAACAAACACAGCTACTTCTAATATGTACAAGCACGGTAGGGTTAATATCTTGTAATTTCTGAAATAAGGCATGCAGCTATCGGTCTTGTCAAGTTTAAACATCGCCCGTAAACATCTTTTTTGAGACTTGAATGCTGATTCTTTTTCCGTCGAGTTACCCCAAAATATAAGCCCATAGCGCAGATGGGATTCTACTAAACCATAATACGCTGTAAGTAGAGCATCCGTATATAATGTGAATGAAAGTGTGTGCAAAGCGTATGCGGATATACTAAGTTTCTTACATAAAATCTCAATATGTGTTTTCCAGTTAAGATTTTTATCAATCTGGAGGCCAAGAAATTTTGTAGTGTTAACTTCTTCTATGTTTTCATTGCAATATTGTATGTTAAGGTTCATGCTAGGTAACCGTTGCGTAAAAAGTATAGCCTTCGTTTTCTTTAAGTTTATTTTCAAATTGTTTTCCTGCATCCAATGTATAGCTGATTTTAAGGAATTATTAATATCATTCTCATACGTCTCTACGCTTTTACAAGGTATTGTCAAAGTACTGTCATCCGCGAATAGGGTCACCGGTACTTCAATGCATCTAGGTAAGTCATTAATGTATAATATAAAGATAAATGGTCCTAATACGCTTCCCTGCGGTACCCCATATACTACTTCACGCCCTGATGATCGATAAATCTCTTCTATCTTCTTTACGGTATTGATATGTCTAATTTCAGTAATTTGATTTCTATGTCTTAAATATGATTCAATTAAATTAAGGACATTGCCTCTTATGCCATATGTTTCTAACTTTTTTAATAGTGTAGGATAATGTACGTGGTCAAATGCCTGGGTCATATCACAGAATATGCCACACACTGGGTTTCGTTTGTCGATATTGCCAATAACATTATATAAAAAGTCATATATTGCCATGTTGGTAGTCCTATGTTGTCGGAAGCCCTTCTGTTCATCACATAAAATCTTATTTTTTTGAACGAATTCTAACAGTTCTTTATAAATATATTTCTCAAATATTTTTGACATGACTGGAATAAGAGCAATAGGCCGGTAGTTTTCCATTAGATCTCTGTTTTCTTTCTTAAAGAGAGGTTTTATGATAGATGTTTTTAATGCAGAGGGATAGACACCCGCGCTTATACTTAAATTTATGATGTGGCTTAGATGTCCACATATTTCCACTGAAACATGTTTTATTGCTTTACTGGATATATCATCATAGCCTACGCTGCCTGTGTTGTTTAATGACATTATAATTTTATGAATATCTGGTGGTACGCTGGGTGCCATGAACATGGATTTGGTGTTCCAATCGGATTTTAGACTTTTAGGTTTATCGGCAACGTGTATTTGTGGTTGGATTTTATTGATGAAATAGTCATTAAATGCTTCCGAAATTTTCTGGGGACATGTTTCTAAATGGTTATCTAATTTGATTTTATGTATACTATGTTTAGGTAAATTATGTTTAGCACGATTAATTATTTGCCAGCTACTTTTAGATTTGTTTTTTGATGTTTTTATAAAATAGTTGTTTTGTGCCTTTTGTGTTAGGTGTATTATCTTTTTAAACAATTTGGAGTAGCTTTTGAAATAAGTTTTATTCTGGTTATTAGGGTTTAATCTAAGCTGCCATAAGAGTTTTCTTTTTTTTCGACTACACAATTTTATTCCATTAGACAACCATTTTGGTTTTTTTATTATATCTATTTTAATTAGTTTTTTTGGAAAGCATAGATTGTATATTAATTGAAATAAGTCAATAAATTTGTCATAAGCTATATTAGGATCACTTGTTTCATAAATTTCTGAAAATGAAAGACTGCTAATAAACTTTTTAAATTTATCTAAATTGTCAGTTTTGCAGTCTCTTCTTATCGTGTACCAGTAGTTTATGGCGTATAATGTTAGTACGGGACAGTAAAGTAGCTGTGCTGTATGGTCGGACAAGGCCAATTCCATAACATCAGTCTTACATGTTTTATTGAAATTATGGGCAAAATTATCTATACATGTCAATCTTGCCATACGAGTGGGTTGTTTTAATGCTAACTTTAGGTTATAACTATTCAATATACATTCAAATTCATTAGTGTGACTATTTTGTTTGAGCACATCTATGTTAAAATCACCACACAGTATGATATTCTTGTATTGCAAGGGTGATATTTCTCGCAAAATTGTTTCTAATTTATTCATACAGTAGTCAAAATTGTTTATGTTTGGCACCCTATAGATACAGACTACAATTATCTTATACATAGTAAGCTCTATGGCACAACATTCGAATACTCCAGGAGTTGATACATTAGATATTTTAGATATATCCTTAGATTGTATACCATTTTTGACTAGGATACATGCCCCTCCTCTTCTTTGCTGCTTTCTACAGTAACAAGAAACTAGATGGTAATTCGGTATATATATTTGGTTTTGGAAACTTTCCATTATAAAATGCTCTGTGATACACAATACATCTACATTAATTTGTTTCTCAAGTAGCTCATTCAAACATACAGTAAGATTATTTGATTTATTTATCAACCCAGCAATATTTTGATGCATTATTTTAACAAATTTATTTGATAGTAATTCATGACTTTTAGTATGCAAATGAGCAATATTCGAGTCAATTAATTTACAATCAGCGAAAAAATTCAGTACATTCCTTATTTACATTACAATAAGTGGGGGGTGTCAAATTATTATAGTAATCTATGTTAATATTCATGTTTTCCATATTTTTTTCTATAGCATGAGAAGACTTATCATCTTCTTTATTAATTAAAGAAAAATTATTTGAGCTCCTGAACTCGCCAAGCATTACATTAATGTTTTTAAATATGTTTACCATACCATTGTTATTAGCAGACCCACTTCTTTGCCAAAACATTGTAAAATCATACGATAAATAATAATTGGAATCGAACAAATATGCATAGTGATGTGTACAAGCATCAAGGTACAAAAGACTGTTAAATGTTTCTATTCTTCCGTTGTACATCATAGAATAGTCGTTCAATTTAAATGTTGGTCCACATATTATAATATTAGTATGATTGATTTTTGAAAGTGTTTCACGTAAAGTAACTACTAGATCAACATAGTTGTTGGTTTGGCGAAAGTCTTCTTCACCGATGAAGATCAAGCAGTAGTCTTCAATTGTGTAGTTTTTCAACTTAAGATCAATGTTATGAATAAGTTTCTCTATACCACAGTCCGGTGTAAGGTAGTGACAAATTTTGTAATCTAGAAACGTATTTTCTGCAATAGCTAGTATATTGTTTTTCCTGTTTGTACTTAGGATGCATAGTTTGTGGTCCACTTTTTCTTTTGTTTTGTCTTGTACGATTTGAACTGCGTTAATTACATTATCCTCGTTACTATTGGTTTTCGAATAATCTTTTTCAATAATCTCAGTTGTCTGCGTTTGTTGTGATTTTTTATTTTTGTTAAACTTTTTTAATGGCGTTTTTGCTTCTTGTTTCTTAGGACTATTAACAAAATTTTTGTAAATATCATTTTTCTTTTTAAATTCTTCATTACTTCTTTTTAAGTTACTATTTTCTATTGATAATATTTCAATTTCCTCATGTGCGCTTTTTAATTGGGTAGTTAAATTATTGATCTCATCTTTTAGAATTTTTATTTGATTAATGTCTTCGTCTTCTGAAATGTCGGGTAAACTACTCGTCGTACAGTTTATAGTCTGTGATATAATGTCGCTATCATCGACACTTGGTTCCGAACGTGTACGTGTTCGTCGGAATGTTATGTTCTCCAAGAAATTCATTCTGAGAATACTATTAAACTTTCAAAAATAATTGCGTCTAGTGAGATTCGAACCCGACTCTTCCCGAGCGTCCGAACAAAGGCGGTTTGTTACACCGCTAGGTCAAGCAGTATTTACTTAATATGTTCAAATTGGCACCCGTAATGTAACGGACTGTATGACGTGGTTATGATGACGTGTAAGGTCGATAGATGGCTCTGAACTCAATTTTATAATTATAACAGTAATTTCCCTCCTGTCAACACTGTCTAGAGGATGGCAACAATGTATGCTGCATAATGATTGGTGGTATTTTGAATTGGCTCAATGACGTAGTCTCACTGTTTCAAATAAAAAACGAAATTTATCGTGGGGAATTTTGTCAAATACAAAACTAAATCACTATGGCACAGTATTTGATGAACTTGGTTTAAGTGTAAGTTTGTAATATTGAGTCAGAATGTCACAGTATATTCACAAATAGCGTCTAGCGTCTAGTTTCAAGTAATGCAAGTCACTGTTCGGGTAAAGTAAAGTCACTGTTAATTTAGTTATACTTTCACAATAACCGACGATAACACTGTCACAACAATTTTACTAGTTCAGGTTCACTTTGATATATATCACACAATAGACAGTAGACAATAGAACAATAGAAAACAATAGAATTGAATCCCTGTTCGCATTAGAAAGGTTTAACTTAGTAGAACCCTAAATTGTGTTTCATGAATTCCTTTACAGTTTTTATGTAATATTTTTAACAATAGATAGGTAAGAATTTTTTTTGTTAGAAGTGACTGTTTTGTGATATGATAGGTGTCTACGACACATTCGCACAATAGTCTTCATTCTTACATTCAAGTCCTACATTCGTTCAAAAAACTTCTTGCAAAAAAACTAGGTATCTGTTCCGATGACAACCGAACAACAAGCTCATTAACTAATGAGGTGCGAATATTGTTTACTGCGCGCGTCCGATCGAAAAGAGTGCCGCTGCGAAACTGATTTTTAGATAACTGTTATCTAACCAGTTAATTATTGAATTGATTGTATTATTAATTTCATGATCATCACTATCTTTATTTATAGAATTAATAGTGATTGTGCTGCAATCATACCACGTTTTAGTGGTACAAGATACAGGATAATTAGTTACTAGTGGCAAATGATTTATATAAATTATGAATAATAAAGGACCCAATACGCTCCTATGCGGGACTCCATATTTAACTATACGTTTTTTTGATGCATAATATGTTTCATCTTTTTCGGTATTAATGTTTATTTTAGAAATTTCTGTGTATTTTTTTCGTTTCATTTGCAGATAAGATTCTATGAGATTTATAGTATATTACCTCTAACGCCATAAGCTTCCAGTTTACGGAGGAGAATGTCATGGTTTACATAATCGAAAGCCTGGGTCATATCGCAGTAAATGGAATATACATAATATCCTTTTATCCATATTACCCATGACGTTATTTACAAAATCAAATATAGCCATGTTTATTGTTTTTTGTAACATAAAAAGCTAGTCGACCTCGGTAATTGTTTGACCACTTTTGACAACAATTCCCAGTAAATTGAAACTTCACTAAGGTGTTCAACTGTCTGTACAACTACAATACTGAACTGTCACATAGACAAATAGACCTCATCGATTTATAACGTGCAAGTGACATTCAACATTACTTTAGCCCGGATTTTAAAATATGACAAATGAACTTACGATTTTCTGTTCTTCTTAAGAACTGACTTTCCACCTATGACAAACAATTGATTTGAATTAACTCGTTTTTAGTTGATCCTTGGTTCTTGAATTGAAAGCCGGTTTTAACAAATCAGTTGTTAAATATCATCAGCTGATGTAGGATATTGTAGCCAACTTTGTGGTTGGCGTTAACTTGATGAATCAATCTTTCAGAAAACCATAGTCCATTACGAAATAAAGAAGGAATCCATCTCATATCGGCTATAAATAAATACATTGTGAACATTTCATACAGGTGAAGCAACAATAGAAGTGAATCCGTTCTCGATAGCCTTGCCGTCGCCTCAGACGACGGCACCCGAACACTTGCGACCTCTCACGACGGGCTCACAGCCACCCGCGTCTGCCAACGAACTGGAGGAGGCGCTTAGGAAACGGTCAGTAACTGTATATGGTCTGTTCCAAAAGTATCTGATGAAAGTGTAAACAAACCCTGTTCAGGTTATATTCTCACGCAATCACTCACTATAGGAAATTAGTAACACATTCTTCTGTATTTAGGTTTCAACTAGATATCTCAACACTTTTTCCAACAATTAATTTATTTAATTTAATGAGGTTTGTAGCGTTGTCAGGGTCTCAACGGCAAATAGTCGACTGATGCTGATATGTCGAATATTTCACAATATTCATGGCACAACATTGATTTACTAAAAACACTGTCATTTTAACATCCGCCGCTTCCTTAGCTAGCCGCTGAGTGATTCCCTGACCCTCAAGATTCTGTGTACCCCAAATCTAGATTAATTTGGTAATTATACCAGACCCACTGCACTGGATAGGTAACCGTTGTTATTATCTATTTACCTACTACACTATTGACGAATATTTTAGCGATAAATTTCAACAATAATAAAAAGTATTTTTTTACATAATACCTACATTTCATTTTAAATTTCACTTTGAATATAAATTTATTTTAAAACACTAAAATACTGTTAATTTAAAAATGAATGTGCTAAACGGTGCACAATTAATAATAATAACATTATAGAAAACTCAATAAAATTATAAGTATTTCGTTTTTTTATAATTCTCTATCTCTAGTCTATAATGATGAAAGCAAATGATACTATTTTAATTCAATTTTATTGAGTCTTCAATAATAACATTATAGAAGACTCAATAAAATTGTAAATATTTAGTTTTATTATAATTTCTAGTCTATAATAATGAAAGCAAATGATACTATTTTAATTTAATAATTTTTTTTTTTTCTTAACAAAAAGCGCCTTCATCCTCTCTCCTATTAAAAACTAACTTTGCTGTGCCCGACAGGGTCCATAATTGATTCGATGTTTTGACATACCAACTATCATATGTACGCATTATGGAATGCAATAAAGTACTGAGTATATTCATAGCGGGGTTGTGTAAAATTATACTAAATCAAATACAAAATGTTAATCAAATGTCTTTATTATAAAACCATTTACTATACAGTACCATAATTATATCTCAAAATCAAAAATCAAAATATTTTATTTCACATATACCAACATGGGCACTTATGAAACGTCAGAAGCTAGGTGCACGGTTCCAATGGGTCGTTTCCTATGGAGAAAAGCCGGCAAGAAACTCCACGGTTACTCTTTTAAAAATAATTGGCTTTTACAATGTTTTCAAATTACAGTAGTAATTACAGTACGAGAGGACAGCGTAGGCCTGTCAACAAGTACCAGGTACTTGATAAAATAAAAAATGGTCTACAGATCTAAAGTCTACAAAGTCCTCACATTTACAAAATACAAAAGAATCTATCAAAATGATAGATAAAATATAAAAACCTATTAAAATCAAGTGACACGATGGCCATTACAACCACTAATAAAGAATTGAAATTAGAATTGTCTGTATATAATGTCAAATAATAAAAAGATTATGTCAAAGAAGTATGTAAAAAATAAATATCGTAATTTGAGAGAAGCCACATGTGCAGAAGGGATCTAAAGTTATCCTCACTGTTACCTAAACTACAATTATAATTAATAAGGTTCCATATCTAGCACCAACTTCAACAATCCATCACGGTCGGCACACTTCAGCACATTGGCCCGATCGCCATAAAACACTTTCACATTAGGACTGACCATGTACGCCGTACTCTCCACAAAACTGTTGCTCCTATTCGTATAGATCTCGTGCCATTCGTCCAGCAGCTGTACCTTATACCAGCATAGCACCGCGTTGCATTCCCCATCTTCGGTCACAGTGACATCGATGACCTCAGATTCCAAGTTACTGCAACAGCTGATTTCAAATTCTTCAGATAATGTTTCGTATTCGATGCGAGCCATATCTATGTACACAGCTTGGGATACTTGGTACCTGTTCACATGTTTCGCCATCCTATAGTCAACATTCTCGTCCAAAACGCGGTTGTTAATCTCCAACCATTTACTATGAATCAGCTGTCCCATAATGGTCACAGATACTGGTAGACATAGGCCCCCAGGAATTAGACGGGTTCGCTTCAAACGTTCTATTATCCTTTTTCTTCTTACGTCTAAGTCACCATTATCACATATTATGTTACTGAAAATAACATGGAATTTCTTCGCTTTGAACACTTCGTACGTCCAAGAGTCTGATACTAGAATTGTTACTTTTTCTGCCGGTATTTCGTTTGCTTGTAGAACTGCTAGTAGGAACGACTTATCGTGGCTAGTTTTCACTTGACATATTAGTGAGTTAGCTCCCCGTTTCATCAATAATACACCGAACATAGGAAATGGACTCAAATCGATCACGTCGACAAGAGAAACGTCCACAGTTTGCCCTAAATGGACACACACAGTTGCTATACTTTTTCTTATCATATCCATATATTCTACGTCATTCAGGAAGGCTAATGTCTCTGGTGAAATCCTTGTTATGGTTGTATTGATGTCTGGTAGTGTAGCCAATCTGCCGCCGTAGGTTAGAAAAGAGATGTTTGCAGTTTCATCTTTGCAAAGCTTCTGTGGTAGTACGTCAAAGAAGACGGCTTGTTGCCATGCGTTCGCTTTAGATTCGCTTCTGGGGTCACTGGTGATCATTATATCCTCGGTCAGGTATAAATTGAACCAACCAATCACCATGTTAATTTCACCGTTGTCTGTCGCAGTTAGACTCCCGACATAAGGCTCTTGTCTAAAGAACTTTTCACAAACATCGTGGTAGTTATTAAAGTCTATATTCAACAACGATTGAGGTTCCGACATGTATTTTAAGCTATCGTAAGTATTTACGTCTTCACTGTAGTAAGTTTCACCCGAGTCGGTTGTTGTATGCACGTTCATATGTGGCACATTTAAAATGTCTTTCGTATCGTGACAAAGTTTATACTTCTTGTTGAGTTCATCGCATTTGATACCGGCGACGAAGAACTCAGCTCTACCGGGTATTATTCTGCTCTTTTCTTCGAGTAAATTCTGAAAAGCATGGCAAATGGATTGTAGGATATTTTCTCCGAATAAACCAGGGTCAATGGCATCAGTTAGTAATACAGATCGGGGCCCATAGATGTCGTAGTGGCTGAGAACGAAAGAGGGTGTGTTGATGACGACCACTTCTTGCGCGTTGTTGTCTTGCATCACGCACTCGGCTAGTCTAGCCATTGTCTTGGAAGCTTCACAGGCTGTAATAGCTACAGGATTGCACTCGTTAGCATATAATGCTAAAAGTCCCGTTCCTGTATCAATATCTATGACACTATCCACAGCAGGAGTCACACAACTCCTAATAGCTTTTCTGTAAGCCTCATTCCGGATCCTGTCATTCAAATACCTGAACTGACGTCTCGGGAATAGGCAACCTTTAGCACTGTTCAAATTCTTCTCAATGCTAACGAAGCTCTTATCAATATTCAGCGCTTTTTCAAAATGGCACAGCGCTTCAGAAAAATATCCGTATCTGCATAAATACCTGCCAGTGGCGTTCAGTAGTTCCACGTTTCCTGGGAACATTTTGATGGCATTTGCGAAGTTTGCGAATATCTCTGCTTTATTGTCCACAGCGGCTAATTCTTTGTTCATTCGTGATAGTACTCCTCGGAATTCTATCTCGAAACTCTTCTTGATGTGCGGTTGTCTTTCGAAGGCGCACATGTACATGTTAACGGCTTTTTTGAAACTGTTGTGAGAGGCGAAATGCCGCGCCTGGGCTATGTAGTTGCAGCCTATGTCCGTCATTTCGGTTTTAGGAATTTTGTTTGAACACTGGTGTCACTGTAGGTGCACTGTAGGTTTAGATATGGGTATCAGGTGATCAATTGTATTTAGTTCACTCTTTCTTTACACACTTATCTGACACTATTTAGGTAATTGAAAATCGCGAAAAAGACGAAGGAGAAGACGTCTTGCTCACTCGAAGTTCAAACTTAAACTGATCATAAGAGTTACTAGCCCAAACTCGTAAACTATGTTGAAAGCAAAGTAAACTATGACTCAGGTAGCAAGTGAATAGGTACAATGACTCTTGCTAATCCTAATTCGATTACAATTGGCGAGGGTCGTTAACAATCGCAGTAGGTAATCAGTAGATAAGATAAGATAAGATAAGATAAGAGTGTGTGAGTGTGAGTGAGAGAAGTGCAGACATGTTTGTCACTACGTGACGTGCAAAATTCGAACAATTATTATTAATGTTATAAAGTTATTAACTTATTAAATTTATTACTCAAACAAAAAAAAAAAAAATAAATAAATCAAAATAACAAAATATTTAAAGTTGTCATACTTAATTACTAATGGGTTATTCAAATTATATAAAATTAAAGAGTAAAATTAGCATTATTGTGTAAGTACCTCCAAATGAATCTACTATGTTAAGACAAATTCTTTTTCATTAAGGAACTCAGTAACGCTATAATATGCCCTGGTGGTCAAAAAAGTACGAAGTTTATTTTTAAACATAGAGTAAGGTAGTTCTTTCCAACTTTTAGGTACTTTGTTGAAAATGACTGGAGCCATACAGTATACACTTTTTCGCATTAGGGTCGTCTTAGCGGATTGGAGACAAAGTTGATCATTGTCACGTCTATTGCGTGGGAATATGTCGGCTAGACGCTTATAGTAATGTGGATTCGACTTAACAAACACAGCTACTTCTAATATGTACAAGCACGGTAGGGTTAATATCTTGTAATTTCTGAAATAAGGCATGCAGCTATCGGTCTTGTCAAGTTTAAACATCGCCCGTAAACATCTTTTTTGAGACTTGAATGCTGATTCTTTTTCCGTCGAGTTACCCCAAAATATAAGCCCATAGCGCAGATGGGATTCTACTAAACCATAATACGCTGTAAGTAGAGCATCCGTATATAATGTGAATGAAAGTGTGTGCAAAGCGTATGCGGATATACTAAGTTTCTTACATAAAATCTCAATATGTGTTTTCCAGTTAAGATTTTTATCAATCTGGAGGCCAAGAAATTTTGTAGTGTTAACTTCTTCTATGTTTTCATTGCAATATTGTATGTTAAGGTTCATGCTAGGTAACCGTTGCGTAAAAAGTATAGCCTTCGTTTTCTTTAAGTTTATTTTCAAATTGTTTTCCTGCATCCAATGTATAGCTGATTTTAAGGAATTATTAATATCATTCTCATACGTCTCTACGCTTTTACAAGGTATTGTCAAAGTACTGTCATCCGCGAATAGGGTCACCGGTACTTCAATGCATCTAGGTAAGTCATTAATGTATAATATAAAGATAAATGGTCCTAATACGCTTCCCTGCGGTACCCCATATACTACTTCACGCCCTGATGATCGATAAATCTCTTCTATCTTCTTTACGGTATTGATATGTCTAATTTCAGTAATTTGATTTCTATGTCTTAAATATGATTCAATTAAATTAAGGACATTGCCTCTTATGCCATATGTTTCTAACTTTTTTAATAGTGTAGGATAATGTACGTGGTCAAATGCCTGGGTCATATCACAGAATATGCCACACACTGGGTTTCGTTTGTCGATATTGCCAATAACATTATATAAAAAGTCATATATTGCCATGTTGGTAGTCCTATGTTGTCGGAAGCCCTTCTGTTCATCACATAAAATCTTATTTTTTTGAACGAATTCTAACAGTTCTTTATAAATATATTTCTCAAATATTTTTGACATGACTGGAATAAGAGCAATAGGCCGGTAGTTTTCCATTAGATCTCTGTTTTCTTTCTTAAAGAGAGGTTTTATGATAGATGTTTTTAATGCAGAGGGATAGACACCCGCGCTTATACTTAAATTTATGATGTGGCTTAGATGTCCACATATTTCCACTGAAACATGTTTTATTGCTTTACTGGATATATCATCATAGCCTACGCTGCCTGTGTTGTTTAATGACATTATAATTTTATGAATATCTGGTGGTACGCTGGGTGCCATGAACATGGATTTGGTGTTCCAATCGGATTTTAGACTTTTAGGTTTATCGGCAACGTGTATTTGTGGTTGGATTTTATTGATGAAATAGTCATTAAATGCTTCCGAAATTTTCTGGGGACATGTTTCTAAATGGTTATCTAATTTGATTTTATGTATACTATGTTTAGGTAAATTATGTTTAGCACGATTAATTATTTGCCAGCTACTTTTAGATTTGTTTTTTGATGTTTTTATAAAATAGTTGTTTTGTGCCTTTTGTGTTAGGTGTATTATCTTTTTAAACAATTTGGAGTAGCTTTTGAAATAAGTTTTATTCTGGTTATTAGGGTTTAATCTAAGCTGCCATAAGAGTTTTCTTTTTTTTCGACTACACAATTTTATTCCATTAGACAACCATTTTGGTTTTTTTATTATATCTATTTTAATTAGTTTTTTTGGAAAGCATAGATTGTATATTAATTGAAATAAGTCAATAAATTTGTCATAAGCTATATTAGGATCACTTGTTTCATAAATTTCTGAAAATGAAAGACTGCTAATAAACTTTTTAAATTTATCTAAATTGTCAGTTTTGCAGTCTCTTCTTATCGTGTACCAGTAGTTTATGGCGTATAATGTTAGTACGGGACAGTAAAGTAGCTGTGCTGTATGGTCGGACAAGGCCAATTCCATAACATCAGTCTTACATGTTTTATTGAAATTATGGGCAAAATTATCTATACATGTCAATCTTGCCATACGAGTGGGTTGTTTTAATGCTAACTTTAGGTTATAACTATTCAATATACATTCAAATTCATTAGTGTGACTATTTTGTTTGAGCACATCTATGTTAAAATCACCACACAGTATGATATTCTTGTATTGCAAGGGTGATATTTCTCGCAAAATTGTTTCTAATTTATTCATACAGTAGTCAAAATTGTTTATGTTTGGCACCCTATAGATACAGACTACAATTATCTTATACATAGTAAGCTCTATGGCACAACATTCGAATACTCCAGGAGTTGATACATTAGATATTTTAGATATATCCTTAGATTGTATACCATTTTTGACTAGGATACATGCCCCTCCTCTTCTTTGCTGCTTTCTACAGTAACAAGAAACTAGATGGTAATTCGGTATATATATTTGGTTTTGGAAACTTTCCATTATAAAATGCTCTGTGATACACAATACATCTACATTAATTTGTTTCTCAAGTAGCTCATTCAAACATACAGTAAGATTATTTGATTTATTTATCAACCCAGCAATATTTTGATGCATTATTTTAACAAATTTATTTGATAGTAATTCATGACTTTTAGTATGCAAATGAGCAATATTCGAGTCAATTAATTTACAATCAGCGAAAAAATTCAGTACATTCCTTATTTACATTACAATAAGTGGGGGGTGTCAAATTATTATAGTAATCTATGTTAATATTCATGTTTTCCATATTTTTTTCTATAGCATGAGAAGACTTATCATCTTCTTTATTAATTAAAGAAAAATTATTTGAGCTCCTGAACTCGCCAAGCATTACATTAATGTTTTTAAATATGTTTACCATACCATTGTTATTAGCAGACCCACTTCTTTGCCAAAACATTGTAAAATCATACGATAAATAATAATTGGAATCGAACAAATATGCATAGTGATGTGTACAAGCATCAAGGTACAAAAGACTGTTAAATGTTTCTATTCTTCCGTTGTACATCATAGAATAGTCGTTCAATTTAAATGTTGGTCCACATATTATAATATTAGTATGATTGATTTTTGAAAGTGTTTCACGTAAAGTAACTACTAGATCAACATAGTTGTTGGTTTGGCGAAAGTCTTCTTCACCGATGAAGATCAAGCAGTAGTCTTCAATTGTGTAGTTTTTCAACTTAAGATCAATGTTATGAATAAGTTTCTCTATACCACAGTCCGGTGTAAGGTAGTGACAAATTTTGTAATCTAGAAACGTATTTTCTGCAATAGCTAGTATATTGTTTTTCCTGTTTGTACTTAGGATGCATAGTTTGTGGTCCACTTTTTCTTTTGTTTTGTCTTGTACGATTTGAACTGCGTTAATTACATTATCCTCGTTACTATTGGTTTTCGAATAATCTTTTTCAATAATCTCAGTTGTCTGCGTTTGTTGTGATTTTTTATTTTTGTTAAACTTTTTTAATGGCGTTTTTGCTTCTTGTTTCTTAGGACTATTAACAAAATTTTTGTAAATATCATTTTTCTTTTTAAATTCTTCATTACTTCTTTTTAAGTTACTATTTTCTATTGATAATATTTCAATTTCCTCATGTGCGCTTTTTAATTGGGTAGTTAAATTATTGATCTCATCTTTTAGAATTTTTATTTGATTAATGTCTTCGTCTTCTGAAATGTCGGGTAAACTACTCGTCGTACAGTTTATAGTCTGTGATATAATGTCGCTATCATCGACACTTGGTTCCGAACGTGTACGTGTTCGTCGGAATGTTATGTTCTCCAAGAAATTCATTCTGAGAATACTATTAAACTTTCAAAAATAATTGCGTCTAGTGAGATTCGAACCCGACTCTTCCCGAGCGTCCGAACAAAGGCGGTTTGTTACACCGCTAGGTCAAGCAGTATTTACTTAATATGTTCAAATTGGCACCCGTAATGTAACGGACTGTATGACGTGGTTATGATGACGTGTAAGGTCGATAGATGGCTCTGAACTCAATTTTATAATTATAACAGTAATTTCCCTCCTGTCAACACTGTCTAGAGGATGGCAACAATGTATGCTGCATAATGATTGGTGGTATTTTGAATTGGCTCAATGACGTAGTCTCACTGTTTCAAATAAAAAACGAAATTTATCGTGGGGAATTTTGTCAAATACAAAACTAAATCACTATGGCACAGTATTTGATGAACTTGGTTTAAGTGTAAGTTTGTAATATTGAGTCAGAATGTCACAGTATATTCACAAATAGCGTCTAGCGTCTAGTTTCAAGTAATGCAAGTCACTGTTCGGGTAAAGTAAAGTCACTGTTAATTTAGTTATACTTTCACAATAACCGACGATAACACTGTCACAACAATTTTACTAGTTCAGGTTCACTTTGATATATATCACACAATAGACAGTAGACAATAGAACAATAGAAAACAATAGAATTGAATCCCTGTTCGCATTAGAAAGGTTTAACTTAGTAGAACCCTAAATTGTGTTTCATGAATTCCTTTACAGTTTTTATGTAATATTTTTAACAATAGATAGGTAAGAATTTTTTTTGTTAGAAGTGACTGTTTTGTGATATGATAGGTGTCTACGACACATTCGCACAATAGTCTTCATTCTTACATTCAAGTCCTACATTCGTTCAAAAAACTTCTTGCAAAAAAACTAGGTATCTGTTCCGATGACAACCGAACAACAAGCTCATTAACTAATGAGGTGCGAATATTGTTTACTGCGCGCGTCCGATCGAAAAGAGTGCCGCTGCGAAACTGATTTTTAGATAACTGTTATCTAACCAGTTAATTATTGAATTGATTGTATTATTAATTTCATGATCATCACTATCTTTATTTATAGAATTAATAGTGATTGTGCTGCAATCATACCACGTTTTAGTGGTACAGGATACAGGATAATTAGTTACTAGTGGCAAATGATTTATATAAATTATGAATAATAAAGGACCCAATACGCTCCTATGCGGGACTCCATATTTAACTATACGTTTTTTTGATGCATAATATGTTTCATCTTTTTCGGTATTAATGTTTATTTTAGAAATTTCTGTGTATTTTTTTCGTTTCATTTGCAGATAAGATTCTATGAGATTTATAGTATATTACCTCTAACGCCATAAGCTTCCAGTTTACGGAGGAAAATGTCATGGTTTACATAATCGAAAGCCTGGGTCATATCGCAGTAAATGGAATATACATAATATCCTTTTATCCATATTACCCATGACGTTATTTACAAAATCAAATATAGCCATGTTTATTGTTTTTTGTAACATAAAAAGCTAGTCGACCTCGGTAATTGTTTGACCACTTTTGACAACAATTCCCAGTAAATTGAAACTTCACTAAGGTGTTCAACTGTCTGTACAACTACAATACTGAACTGTCACATAGACAAATAGACCTCATCGATTTATAACGTGCAAGTGACATTCAACATTACTTTAGCCCGGATTTTAAAATATGACAAATGAACTTACGATTTTCTGTTCTTCTTAAGAACTGACTTTCCACCTATGACAAACAATTGATTTGAATTAACTCGTTTTTAGTTGATCCTTGGTTCTTGAATTGAAAGCCGGTTTTAACAAATCAGTTGTTAAATATCATCAGCTGATGTAGGATATTGTAGCCAACTTTGTGGTTGGCGTTAACTTGATGAATCAATCTTTCAGAAAACCATAGTCCATTACGAAATAAAGAAGGAATCCATCTCATATCGGCTATAAATAAATACATTGTGAACATTTCATACAGGTGAAGCAACAATAGAAGTGAATCCGTTCTCGATAGCCTTGCCGTCGCCTCAGACGACGGCACCCGAACACTTGCGACCTCTCACGACGGGCTCACAGCCACCCGCGTCTGCCAACGAACTGGAGGAGGCGCTTAGGAAACGGTCAGTAACTGTATATGGTCTGTTCCAAAAGTATCTGATGAAAGTGTAAACAAACCCTGTTCAGGTTATATTCTCACGCAATCACTCACTATAGGAAATTAGTAACACAGTCTTCTGTATTTAGGTTTCAACTAGATATCTCAACACTTTTTCCAACAATTAATTTATTTAATTTAATGAGGTTTGTAGCGTTGTCAGGGTCTTAACGGCAAATAGTCGACTGATGCTGATATGTCGAATATTTCACAATATTCATGGCACAACATTGATTTACTAAAAACACTGTCATTTTAACATCCGCCGCTTCCTTAGCTAGCCGCTGAGTGATTCCCTGACCCTCAAGATTCTGTGTACCCCAAATCTAGATTAATTTGGTAATTATACCAGACCCACTGCGCTGGATAGGTAACCGTTGTTATTATCTATTTACCTACTACACTATTGACGAATATTTTAGCGATAAATTTCAACAATAATAAAAAGTATTTTTTTACATAATACCTACATTTCATTTTAAATTTCACTTTGAATATAAATTTATTTTAAAACACTAAAATACTGTTAATTTAAAAATGAATGTGCTAAACGGTGCACAATTAATAATAATAACATTATAGAAAACTCAATAAAATTATAAGTATTTCGTTTTATTATAATTCTCTATCTCTAGTCTATAATAATGAAAGCAAATGATACTATTTTAATTCAATTTTATTGAGTCTTCAATAATAACATTATAGAAGACTCAATAAAATTGTAAATATTTAGTTTTATTATAATTTCTAGTCTATAATAATGAAAGCAAATGATACTATTTTAATTTAATATTTTTTTTTTTTCTTAACAAAAAGCGCCTTCATCCTCTCTCCTATTAAAAACTAACTTTGCTGTGCCCGACAGGGTCCATAATTGATTCGATGTTTTGACATACCAACTATCATATGTACGCATTATGGAATGCAATAAAGTACTGAGTATATTCATAGCGGGGTTGTGTAAAATTATACTAAATCAAATACAAAATGTTAATCAAATGTCTTTATTATAAAACCATTTACTATACAGTACCATAATTATATCTCAAAATCAAAAATCAAAATATTTTATTTCACATATACCAACATGGGCACTTATGAAACGTCAGAAGCTAGGTGCACGGTTCCAATGGGTCGTTTCCTATGGAGAAAAGCCGGCAAGAAACTCCACGGTTACTCTTTTAAAAATAATTGGCTTTTACAATGTTTTCAAATTACAGTAGTAATTACAGTACGAGAGGACAGCGTAGGCCTGTCAACAAGTACCAGGTACTTGATAAAATAAAAAATGGTCTACAGATCTAAAGTCTACAAAGTCCTCACATTTACAAAATACAAAAGAATCTATCAAAATGATAGATAAAATATAAAAACCTATTAAAATCAAGTGACACGATGGCCATTACAACCACTAATAAAGAATTGAAATTAGAATTGTCTGTATATAATGTCAAATAATAAAAAGATTATGTCAAAGAAGTATGTAAAAAATAAATATCGTAATTTGAGAGAAGCCACATGTGCAGAAGGGATCTAAAGTTATCCTCACTGTTACCTAAACTACAATTATAATTAATAAGGTTCCATATCTAGCACCAACTTCAACAATCCATCACGGTCGGCACACTTCAGCACATTGGCCCGATCGCCATAAAACACTTTCACATTAGGACTGACCATGTACGCCGTACTCTCCACAAAACTGTTGCTCCTATTCGTATAGATCTCGTGCCATTCGTCCAGCAGCTGTACCTTATACCAGCATAGCACCGCGTTGCATTCCCCATCTTCGGTCACAGTGACATCGATGACCTCAGATTCCAAGTTACTGCAACAGCTGATTTCAAATTCTTCAGATAATGTTTCGTATTCGATGCGAGCCATGTCTATGTACACAGCTTGGGATACTTGGTACCTGTTCACATGTTTCGCCATCCTATAGTCAACATTCTCGTCCAAAACGCGGTTGTTAATCTCCAACCATTTACTATGAATCAGCTGTCCCATAATGGTCACAGATACTGGTAGACATAGGCCCCCAGGAATTAGACGGGTTCGCTTCAAACGTTCTATTATCCTTTTTCTTCTTACGTCTAAGTCACCATTATCACATATTATGTTACTGAAAATAACATGGAATTTCTTCGCTTTGAACACTTCGTACGTCCAAGAGTCTGATACTAGAATTGTTACTTTTTCTGCCGGTATTTCGTTTGCTTGTAGAACTGCTAGTAGGAACGACTTATCGTGGCTAGTTTTCACTTGACATATTAGTGAGTTAGCTCCCCGTTTCATCAATAATACACCGAACATAGGAAATGGACTCAAATCGATCACGTCGACAAGAGAAACGTCCACAGTTTGCCCTAAATGGACACACACAGTTGCTATACTTTTTCTTATCATATCCATATATTCTACGTCATTCAGGAAGGCTAATGTCTCTGGTGAAATCCTTGTTATGGTTGTATTGATGTCTGGTAGTGTAGCCAATCTGCCGCCGTAGGTTAGAAAAGAGATGTTTGCAGTTTCATCTTTGCAAAGCTTCTGTGGTAGTACGTCAAAGAAGACCGCTTGTTGCCATGCGTTCGCTTTAGATTCGCTTCTGGGGTCACTGGTGATCATTATATCCTCGGTCAGGTATAAATTGAACCAACCAATCACCATGTTAATTTCACCGTTGTCTGTCGCAGTTAGACTCCCGACATAAGGCTCTTGTCTAAAGAACTTTTCACAAACATCGTGGTAGTTATTAAAGTCTATATTCAACAACGATTGAGGTTCCGACATGTATTTTAAGCTATCGTAAGTATTTACGTCTTCACTGTAGTAAGTTTCACCCGAGTCGGTTGTTGTATGCACGTTCATATGTGGCACATTTAAAATGTCTTTCGTATCGTGACAAAGTTTATACTTCTTGTTGAGTTCATCGCATTTGATACCGGCGACGAAGAACTCAGCTCTACCGGGTATTATTCTGCTCTTTTCTTCGAGTAAATTCTGAAAAGCATGGCAAATGGATTGTAGGATATTTTCTCCGAATAAACCAGGGTCAATGGCATCAGTTAGTAATACAGATCGGGGCCCATAGATGTCGTAGTGGCTGAGAACGAAAGAGGGTGTGTTGATGACGACCACTTCTTGCGCGTTGTTGTCTTGCATCACGCACTCGGCTAGTCTAGCCATTGTCTTGGAAGCTTCACAGGCTGTAATAGCTACAGGATTGCACTCGTTAGCATATAATGCTAAAAGTCCCGTTCCTGTATCAATATCTATGACACTATCCACAGCAGGAGTCACACAACTCCTAATAGCTTTTCTGTAAGCCTCATTCCGGATCCTGTCATTCAAATACCTGAACTGACGTCTCGGGAATAGGCAACCTTTAGCACTGTTCAAATTCTTCTCAATGCTAACGAAGCTCTTATCAATATTCAGCGCTTTTTCAAAATGGCACAGCGCTTCAGAAAAATATCCGTATCTGCATAAATACCTGCCAGTGGCGTTCAGTAGTTCCACGTTTCCTGGGAACATTTTGATGGCATTTGCGAAGTTTGCGAATATCTCTGCTTTATTGTCCACAGCGGCTAATTCTTTGTTCATTCGTGATAGTACTCCTCGGAATTCTATCTCGAAACTCTTCTTGATGTGCGGTTGTCTTTCGAAGGCGCACATGTACATGTTAACGGCTTTTTTGAAACTGTTGTGAGAGGCGAAATGCCGCGCCTGGGCTATGTAGTTGCAGCCTATGTCCGTCATTTCGGTTTTAGGAATTTTGTTTGAACACTGGTGTCACTGTAGGTGCACTGTAGGTTTAGATATGGGTATCAGGTGATCAATTGTATTTAGTTCACTCTTTCTTTACACACTTATCTGACACTATTTAGGTAATTGAAAATCGCGAAAAAGACGAAGGAGAAGACGTCTTGCTCACTCGAAGTTCAAACTTAAACTGATCATAAGAGTTACTAGCCCAAACTCGTAAACTATGTTGAAAGCAAAGTAAACTATGACTCAGGTAGCAAGTGAATAGGTACAATGACTCTTGCTAATCCTAATTCGATTACAATTGGCGAGGGTCGTTAACAATCGCAGTAGGTAATCAGTAGATAAGATAAGATAAGATAAGATAAGAGTGTGTGAGTGTGAGTGAGAGAAGTGCAGACATGTTTGTCACTACGTGACGTGCAAAATTCGAACAATTATTATTAATGTTATAAAGTTATTAACTTATTAAATTTATTACTCAAACAAAAAAAAAAAAAAATAAATAAATCAAAATAACAAAATATTTAAAGTTGTCATACTTAATTACTAATGGGTTATTCAAATTATATAAAATTAAAGAGTAAAATTAGCATTATTGTGTAAGTACCTCCAAATGAATCTACTATGTTAAGACAAATTCTTTTTCATTAAGGAACTCAGTAACGCTATAATATGCTCTGGTGGTCAAAAAAGTACGAAGTTTATTTTTAAACATAGAGTAAGGTAGTTCTTTCCAACTTTTAGGTACTTTGTTGAAAATGACTGGAGCCATACAGTATACACTTTTTCGCATTAGGGTCGTCTTAGCGGATTGGAGACAAAGTTGATCATTGTCACGTCTATTGCGTGGGAATATGTCGGCTAGACGCTTATAGTAATGTGGATTCGACTTAACAAACACAGCTACTTCTAATATGTACAAGCACGGTAGGGTTAATATCTTGTAATTTCTGAAATAAGGCATGCAGCTATCGGTCTTGTCAAGTTTAAACATCGCCCGTAAACATCTTTTTTGAGACTTGAATGCTGATTCTTTTTCCGTCGAGTTACCCCAAAATATAAGCCCATAGCGCAGATGGGATTCTACTAAACCATAATACGCTGTAAGTAGAGCATCCGTATATAATGTGAATGAAAGTGTGTGCAAAGCGTATGCGGATATACTAAGTTTCTTACATAAAATCTCAATATGTGTTTTCCAGTTAAGATTTTTATCAATCTGGAGGCCAAGAAATTTTGTAGTGTTAACTTCTTCTATGTTTTCATTGCAATATTGTATGTTAAGGTTCATGCTAGGTAACCGTTGCGTAAAAAGTATAGCCTTCGTTTTCTTTAAGTTTATTTTCAAATTGTTTTCCTGCATCCAATATATAGCTGATTTTAAGGAATTATTAATATCATTCTCATACGTCTCTACGCTTTTACAAGGTATTGTCAAAGTACTGTCATCCGCGAATAGGGTCACCGGTACTTCAATGCATCTAGGTAAGTCATTAATGTATAATATAAAGATAAATGGTCCTAATACGCTTCCCTGCGGTACCCCATATACTACTTCACGCCCTGATGATCGATAAATCTCTTCTATCTTCTTTACGGTATTGATATGTCTAATTTCAGTAATTTGATTTCTATGTCTTAAATATGATTCAATTAAATTAAGGACATTGCCTCTTATGCCATATGTTTCTAACTTTTTTAATAGTGTAGGATAATGTACGTGGTCAAATGCCTGGGTCATATCACAGAATATGCCACACACTGGGTTTCGTTTGTCGATATTGCCAATAACATTATATAAAAAGTCATATATTGCCATGTTGGTAGTCCTATGTTGTCGGAAGCCCTTCTGTTCATCACATAAAATCTTATTTTTTTGAACGAATTCTAACAGTTCTTTATAAATATATTTCTCAAATATTTTTGACATGACTGGAATAAGAGCAATAGGCCGGTAGTTTTCCATTAGATCTCTGTTTTCTTTCTTAAAGAGAGGTTTTATGATAGATGTTTTTAATGCAGAGGGATAGACACCCGCGCTTATACTTAAATTTATGATGTGGCTTAGATGTCCACATATTTCCACTGAAACATGTTTTATTGCTTTACTGGATATATCATCATAGCCTACGCTGCCTGTGTTGTTTAATGACATTATAATTTTATGAATATCTGGTGGTACGCTGGGTGCCATGAACATGGATTTGGTGTTCCAATCGGATTTTAGACTTTTAGGTTTATCGGCAACGTGTATTTGTGGTTGGATTTTATTGATGAAATAGTCATTAAATGCTTCCGAAATTTTCTGGGGACATGTTTCTAAATGGTTATCTAATTTGATTTTATGTATACTATGTTTAGGTAAATTATGTTTAGCACGATTAATTATTTGCCAGCTACTTTTAGATTTGTTTTTTGATGTTTTTATAAAATAGTTGTTTTGTGCCTTTTGTGTTAGGTGTATTATCTTTTTAAACAATTTGGAGTAGCTTTTGAAATAAGTTTTATTCTGGTTATTAGGGTTTAATCTAAGCTGCCATAAGAGTTTTCTTTTTTTTCGACTACACAATTTTATTCCATTAGACAACCATTTTGGTTTTTTTATTATATCTATTTTAATTAGTTTTTTTGGAAAGCATAGATTGTATATTAATTGAAATAAGTCAATAAATTTGTCATAAGCTATATTAGGATCACTTGTTTCATAAATTTCTGAAAATGAAAGACTGCTAATAAACTTTTTAAATTTATCTAAATTGTCAGTTTTGCAGTCTCTTCTTATCGTGTACCAGTAGTTTATGGCGTATAATGTTAGTACGGGACAGTAAAGTAGCTGTGCTGTATGGTCGGACAAGGCCAATTCCATAACATCAGTCTTACATGTTTTATTGAAATTATGGGCAAAATTATCTATACATGTCAATCTTGCCATACGAGTGGGTTGTTTTAATGCTAACTTTAGGTTATAACTATTCAATATACATTCAAATTCATTAGTGTGACTATTTTGTTTGAGCACATCTATGTTAAAATCACCACACAGTATGATATTCTTGTATTGCAAGGGTGATATTTCTCGCAAAATTGTTTCTAATTTATTCATACAGTAGTCAAAATTGTTTATGTTTGGCACCCTATAGATACAGACTACAATTATCTTATACATAGTAAGCTCTATGGCACAACATTCGAATACTCCAGGAGTTGATACATTAGATATTTTAGATATATCCTTAGATTGTATACCATTTTTGACTAGGATACATGCCCCTCCTCTTCTTTGCTGCTTTCTACAGTAACAAGAAACTAGATGGTAATTCGGTATATATATTTGGTTTTGGAAACTTTCCATTATAAAATGCTCTGTGATACACAATACATCTACATTAATTTGTTTCTCAAGTAGCTCATTCAAACATACAGTAAGATTATTTGATTTATTTATCAACCCAGCAATATTTTGATGCATTATTTTAACAAATTTATTTGATAGTAATTCATGACTTTTAGTATGCAAATGAGCAATATTCGAGTCAATTAATTTACAATCAGCGAAAAAATTCAGTACATTCCTTATTTACATTACAATAAGTGGGGGGTGTCAAATTATTATAGTAATCTATGTTAATATTCATGTTTTCCATATTTTTTTCTATAGCATGAGAAGACTTATCATCTTCTTTATTAATTAAAGAAAAATTATTTGAGCTCCTGAACTCGCCAAGCATTACATTAATGTTTTTAAATATGTTTACCATACCATTGTTATTAGCAGACCCACTTCTTTGCCAAAACATTGTAAAATCATACGATAAATAATAATTGGAATCGAACAAATATGCATAGTGATGTGTACAAGCATCAAGGTACAAAAGACTGTTAAATGTTTCTATTCTTCCGTTGAGTACATCATAGAATAGTCATTCAATTTAAATGTTGGTCCACATATTATAATATTAGTATGATTGATTTTTGAAAGTGTTTCACGTAAAGTAACTACTAGATCAACATAGTTGTTGGTTTGGCGAAAGTCTTCTTCACCGATGAAGATCAAGCAGTAGTCTTCAATTGTGTAGTTTTTCAACTTAAGATCAATGTTATGAATAAGTTTCTCTATACCACAGTCCGGTGTAAGGTAGTGACAAATTTTGTAATCTAGAAACGTATTTTCTGCAATAGCTAGTATATTGTTTTTCCTGTTTGTACTTAGGATGCATAGTTTGTGGTCCACTTTTTCTTTTGTTTTGTCTTGTACGATTTGAACTGCGTTAATTACATTATCCTCGTTACTATTGGTTTTCGAATAATCTTTTTCAATAATCTCAGTTGTCTGCGTTTGTTGTGATTTTTTATTTTTGTTAAACTTTTTTAATGGCGTTTTTGCTTCTTGTTTCTTAGGACTATTAACAAAATTTTTGTAAATATCATTTTTCTTTTTAAATTCTTCATTACTTCTTTTTAAGTTACTATTTTCTATTGATAATATTTCAATTTCCTCATGTGCGCTTTTTAATTGGGTAGTTAAATTATTGATCTCATCTTTTAGAATTTTTATTTGATTAATGTCTTCGTCTTCTGAAATGTCGGGTAAACTACTCGTCGTACAGTTTATAGTCTGTGATATAATGTCGCTATCATCGACACTTGGTTCCGAACGTGTACGTGTTCGTCGGAATGTTATGTTCTCCAAGAAATTCATTCTGAGAATACTATTAAACTTTCAAAAATAATTGCGTCTAGTGAGATTCGAACCCGACTCTTCCCGAGCGTCCGAACAAAGGCGGTTTGTTACACCGCTAGGTCAAGCAGTATTTACTTAATATGTTCAAATTGGCACCCGTAATGTAACGGACTGTATGACGTGGTTATGATGACGTGTAAGGTCGATAGATGGCTCTGAACTCAATTTTATAATTATAACAGTAATTTCCCTCCTGTCAACACTGTCTAGAGGATGGCAACAATGTATGCTGCATAATGATTGGTGGTATTTTGAATTGGCTCAATGACGTAGTCTCACTGTTTCAAATAAAAAACGAAATTTATCGTGGGGAATTTTGTCAAATACAAAACTAAATCACTATGGCACAGTATTTGATGAACTTGGTTTAAGTGTAAGTTTGTAATATTGAGTCAGAATGTCACAGTATATTCACAAATAGCGTCTAGCGTCTAGTTTCAAGTAATGCAAGTCACTGTTCGGGTAAAGTAAAGTCACTGTTAATTTAGTTATACTTTCACAATAACCGACGATAACACTGTCACAACAATTTTACTAGTTCAGGTTCACTTTGATATATATCACACAATAGACAGTAGACAATAGAACAATAGAAAACAATAGAATTGAATCCCTGTTCGCATTAGAAAGGTTTAACTTAGTAGAACCCTAAATTGTGTTTCATGAATTCCTTTACAGTTTTTATGTAATATTTTTAACAATAGATAGGTAAGAATTTTTTTTGTTAGAAGTGACTGTTTTGTGATATGATAGGTGTCTACGACACATTCGCACAATAGTCTTCATTCTTACATTCAAGTCCTACATTCGTTCAAAAAACTTCTTGCAAAAAAACTAGGTATCTGTTCCGATGACAACCGAACAACAAGCTCATTAACTAATGAGGTGCGAATATTGTTTACTGCGCGCGTCCGATCGAAAAGAGTGCCGCTGCGAAACTGATTTTTAGATAACTGTTATCTAACCAGTTAATTATTGAATTGATTGTATTATTAATTTCATGATCATCACTATCTTTATTTATAGAATTAATAGTGATTGTGCTGCAATCATACCACGTTTTAGTGGTACAGGATACAGGATAATTAGTTACTAGTGGCAAATGATTTATATAAATTATGAATAATAAAGGACCCAATACGCTCCTATGCGGGACTCCATATTTAACTATACGTTTTTTTGATGCATAATATGTTTCATCTTTTTCGGTATTAATGTTTATTTTAGAAATTTCTGTGTATTTTTTTCGTTTCATTTGCAGATAAGATTCTATGAGATTTATAGTATATTACCTCTAACGCCATAAGCTTCCAGTTTACGGAGGAGAATGTCATGGTTTACATAATCGAAAGCCTGGGTCATATCGCAGTAAATGGAATATACATAATATCCTTTTATCCATATTACCCATGACGTTATTTACAAAATCAAATATAGCCATGTTTATTGTTTTTTGTAACATAAAAAGCTAGTCGACCTCGGTAATTGTTTGACTACTTTTGACAACAATTCCCAGTAAATTGAAACTTCACTAAGGTGTTCAACTGTCTGTACAACTACAATACTGAACTGTCACATAGACAAATAGACCTCATCGATTTATAACGTGCAAGTGACATTCAACATTACTTTAGCCCGGATTTTAAAATATGACAAATGAACTTACGATTTTCTGTTCTTCTTAAGAACTGACTTTCCACCTATGACAAACAATTGATTTGAATTAACTCGTTTTTAGTTGATCCTTGGTTCTTGAATTGAAAGCCGGTTTTAACAAATCAGTTGTTAAATATCATCAGCTGATGTAGGATATTGTAGCCAACTTTGTGGTTGGCGTTAACTTGATGAATCAATCTTTCAGAAAACCATAGTCCATTACGAAATAAAGAAGGAATCCATCTCATATCGGCTATAAATAAATACATTGTGAACATTTCATACAGGTGAAGCAACAATAGAAGTGAATCCGTTCTCGATAGCCTTGCCGTCGCCTCAGACGACGGCACCCGAACACTTGCGACCTCTCACGACGGGCTCACAGCCACCCGCGTCTGCCAACGAACTGGAGGAGGCGCTTAGGAAACGGTCAGTAACTGTATATGGTCTGTTCCAAAAGTATCTGATGAAAGTGTAAACAAACCCTGTTCAGGTTATATTCTCACGCAATCACTCACTATAGGAAATTAGTAACACATTCTTCTGTATTTAGGTTTCAACTAGATATCTCAACACTTTTTCCAACAATTAATTTATTTAATTTAATGAGGTTTGTAGCGTTGTCAGGGTCTCAACGGCAAATAGTCGACTGATGCTGATATGTCGAATATTTCACAATATTCATGGCACAACATTGATTTACTAAAAACACTGTCATTTTAACATCCGCCGCTTCCTTAGCTAGCCGCTGAGTGATTCCCTGACCCTCAAGATTCTGTGTACCCCAAATCTAGATTAATTTGGTAATTATACCAGACCCACTGCACTGGATAGGTAACCGTTGTTATTATCTATTTACCTACTACACTATTGACGAATATTTTAGCGATAAATTTCAACAATAATAAAAAGTATTTTTTTACATAATACCTACATTTCATTTTAAATTTCACTTTGAATATAAATTTATTTTAAAACACTAAAATACTGTTAATTTAAAAATGAATGTGCTAAACGGTGCACAATTAATAATAATAACATTATAGAAAACTCAATAAAATTATAAGTATTTCGTTTTATTATAATTCTCTATCTCTAGTCTATAATAATGAAAGCAAATGATACTATTTTAATTCAATTTTATTGAGTCTTCAATAATAACATTATAGAAGACTCAATAAAATTGTAAATATTTAGTTTTATTATAATTTCTAGTCTATAATAATGAAAGCAAATGATACTATTTTAATTTAATAATTTTTTTTTTTTCTTAACAAAAAGCGCCTTCATCCTCTCTCCTATTAAAAACTAACTTTGCTGTGCCCGACAGGGTCCATAATTGATTCGATGTTTTGACATACCAACTATCATATGTACGCATTATGGAATGCAATAAAGTACTGAGTATATTCATAGCGGGGTTGTGTAAAATTATACTAAATCAAATACAAAATGTTAATCAAATGTCTTTATTATAAAACCATTTACTATACAGTACCATAATTATATCTCAAAATCAAAAATCAAAATATTTTATTTCACATATACCAACATGGGCACTTATGAAACGTCAGAAGCTAGGTGCACGGTTCCAATGGGTCGTTTCCTATGGAGAAAAGCCGGCAAGAAACTCCACGGTTACTCTTTTAAAAATAATTGGCTTTTACAATGTTTTCAAATTACAGTAGTAATTACAGTACGAGAGGACAGCGTAGGCCTGTCAACAAGTACCAGGTACTTGATAAAATAAAAAATGGTCTACAGATCTAAAGTCTACAAAGTCCTCACATTTACAAAATACAAAAGAATCTATCAAAATGATAGATAAAATATAAAAACCTATTAAAATCAAGTGACACGATGGCCATTACAACCACTAATAAAGAATTGAAATTAGAATTGTCTGTATATAATGTCAAATAATAAAAAGATTATGTCAAAGAAGTATGTAAAAAATAAATATCGTAATTTGAGAGAAGCCACATGTGCAGAAGGGATCTAAAGTTATCCTCACTGTTACCTAAACTACAATTATAATTAATAAGGTTCCATATCTAGCACCAACTTCAACAATCCATCACGGTCGGCACACTTCAGCACATTGGCCCGATCGCCATAAAACACTTTCACATTAGGACTGACCATGTACGCCGTACTCTCCACAAAACTGTTGCTCCTATTCGTATAGATCTCGTGCCATTCGTCCAGCAGCTGTACCTTATACCAGCATAGCACCGCGTTGCATTCCCCATCTTCGGTCACAGTGACATCGATGACCTCAGATTCCAAGTTACTGCAACAGCTGATTTCAAATTCTTCAGATAATGTTTCGTATTCGATGCGAGCCATGTCTATGTGCACAGCTTGGGATACTTGGTACCTGTTCACATGTTTCGCCATCCTATAGTCAACATTCTCGTCCAAAACGCGGTTGTTAATCTCCAACCATTTACTATGAATCAGCTGTCCCATAATGGTCACAGATACTGGTAGACATAGGCCCCCAGGAATTAGACGGGTTCGCTTCAAACGTTCTATTATCCTTTTTCTTCTTACGTCTAAGTCACCATTATCACATATTATGTTACTGAAAATAACATGGAATTTCTTCGCTTTGAACACTTCGTACGTCCAAGAGTCTGATACTAGAATTGTTACTTTTTCTGCCGGTATTTCGTTTGCTTGTAGAACTGCTAGTAGGAACGACTTATCGTGGCTAGTTTTCACTTGACATATTAGTGAGTTAGCTCCCCGTTTCATCAATAATACACCGAACATAGGAAATGGACTCAAATCGATCACGTCGACAAGAGAAACGTCCACAGTTTGCCCTAAATGGACACACACAGTTGCTATACTTTTTCTTATCATATCCATATATTCTACGTCATTCAGGAAGGCTAATGTCTCTGGTGAAATCCTTGTTATGGTTGTATTGATGTCTGGTAGTGTAGCCAATCTGCCGCCGTAGGTTAGAAAAGAGATGTTTGCAGTTTCATCTTTGCAAAGCTTCTGTGGTAGTACGTCAAAGAAGACGGCTTGTTGCCATGCGTTCGCTTTAGATTCGCTTCTGGGGTCACTGGTGATCATTATATCCTCGGTCAGGTATAAATTGAACCAACCAATCACCATGTTAATTTCACCGTTGTCTGTCGCAGTTAGACTCCCGACATAAGGCTCTTGTCTAAAGAACTTTTCACAAACATCGTGGTAGTTATTAAAGTCTATATTCAACAACGATTGAGGTTCCGACATGTATTTTAAGCTATCGTAAGTATTTACGTCTTCACTGTAGTAAGTTTCACCCGAGTCGGTTGTTGTATGCACGTTCATATGTGGCACATTTAAAATGTCTTTCGTATCGTGACAAAGTTTATACTTCTTGTTGAGTTCATCGCATTTGATACCGGCGACGAAGAACTCAGCTCTACCGGGTATTATTCTGCTCTTTTCTTCGAGTAAATTCTGAAAAGCATGGCAAATGGATTGTAGGATATTTTCTCCGAATAAACCAGGGTCAATGGCATCAGTTAGTAATACAGATCGGGGCCCATAGATGTCGTAGTGGCTGAGAACGAAAGAGGGTGTGTTGATGACGACCACTTCTTGCGCGTTGTTGTCTTGCATCACGCACTCGGCTAGTCTAGCCATTGTCTTGGAAGCTTCACAGGCTGTAATAGCTACAGGATTGCACTCGTTAGCATATAATGCTAAAAGTCCCGTTCCTGTATCAATATCTATGACACTATCCACAGCAGGAGTCACACAACTCCTAATAGCTTTTCTGTAAGCCTCATTCCGGATCCTGTCATTCAAATACCTGAACTGACGTCTCGGGAATAGGCAACCTTTAGCACTGTTCAAATTCTTCTCAATGCTAACGTAGCTCTTATCAATATTCAGCGCTTTTTCAAAATGGCACAGCGCTTCAGAAAAATATCCGTATCTGCATAAATACCTGCCAGTGGCGTTCAGTAGTTCCACGTTTCCTGGGAACATTTTGATGGCATTTGCGAAGTTTGCGAATATCTCTGCTTTATTGTCCACAGCGGCTAATTCTTTGTTCATTCGTGATAGTACTCCTCGGAATTCTATCTCGAAACTCTTCTTGATGTGCGGTTGTCTTTCGAAGGCGCACATGTACATGTTAACGGCTTTTTTGAAACTGTTGTGAGAGGCGAAATGCCGCGCCTGGGCTATGTAGTTGCAGCCTATGTCCGTCATTTCGGTTTTAGGAATTTTGTTTGAACACTGGTGTCACTGTAGGTGCACTGTAGGTTTAGATATGGGTATCAGGTGATCAATTGTATTTAGTTCACTCTTTCTTTACACACTTATCTGACACTATTTAGGTAATTGAAAATCGCGAAAAAGACGAAGGAGAAGACGTCTTGCTCACTCGAAGTTCAAACTTAAACTGATCATAAGAGTTACTAGCCCAAACTCGTAAACTATGTTGAAAGCAAAGTAAACTATGACTCAGGTAGCAAGTGAATAGGTACAATGACTCTTGCTAATCCTAATTCGATTACAATTGGCGAGGGTCGTTAACAATCGCAGTAGGTAATCAGTAGATAAGATAAGATAAGATAAGATAAGAGTGTGTGAGTGTGAGTGAGAGAAGTGCAGACATGTTTGTCACTACGTGACGTGCAAAATTCAAACAATTATTATTAATGTTATAAAGTTATTAACTTATTAAATTTATTACTCAAACAAAAAAAAAAAAAAAAAAAATAAATCAAAATAACAAAATATTTAAAGTTGTCATACTTAATTACTAATGGGTTATTCAAATTATATAAAATTAAAGAGTAAAATTAGCATTATTGTGTAAGTACCTCCAAATGAATCTACTATGTTAAGACAAATTCTTTTTCATTAAGGAACTCAGTAACGCTATAATATGCTCTGGTGGTCAAAAAAGTACGAAGTTTATTTTTAAACATAGAGTAAGGTAGTTCTTTCCAACTTTTAGGTACTTTGTTGAAAATGACTGGAGCCATACAGTATACACTTTTTCGCATTAGGGTCGTCTTAGCGGATTGGAGACAAAGTTGATCATTGTCACGTCTATTGCGTGGGAATATGTCGGCTAGACGCTTATAGTAATGTGGATTCGACTTAACAAACACAGCTACTTCTAATATGTACAAGCACGGTAGGGTTAATATCTTGTAATTTCTGAAATAAGGCATGCAGCTATCGGTCTTGTCAAGTTTAAACATCGCCCGTAAACATCTTTTTTGAGACTTGAATGCTGATTCTTTTTCCGTCGAGTTACCCCAAAATATAAGCCTATAGCGCAGATGGGATTCTACTAAACCATAATACGCTGTAAGTAGAGCATCCGTATATAATGTGAATGAAAGTGTGTGCAAAGCGTATGCGGATATACTAAGTTTCTTACATAAAATCTCAATATGTGTTTTCCAGTTAAGATTTTTATCAATCTGGAGGCCAAGAAATTTTGTAGTGTTAACTTCTTCTATGTTTTCATTGCAATATTGTATGTTAAGGTTCATTCATGCTAGGTAACCGTTGCGTAAAAAGTATAGCCTTCGTTTTCTTTAAGTTTATTTTCAAATTGTTTTCCTGCATCCAATGTATAGCTGATTTTAAGGAATTATTAATATCATTCTCATACGTCTCTACGCTTTTACAAGGTATTGTCAAAGTACTGTCATCCGCGAATAGGGTCACCGGTACTTCAATGCATCTAGGTAAGTCATTAATGTATAATATAAAGATAAATGGTCCTAATACGCTTCCCTGCGGTACCCCATATACTACTTCACGCCCTGATGATCGATAAATCTCTTCTATCTTCTTTACGGTATTGATATGTCTAATTTCAGTAATTTGATTTCTATGTCTTAAATATGATTCAATTAAATTAAGGACATTGCCTCTTATGCCATATGTTTCTAACTTTTTTAATAGTGTAGGATAATGTACGTGGTCATATGCCTGGGTCATATCACAGAATATGCCACACACTGGGTTTCGTTTGTCGATATTGCCAATAACATTATATAAAAAGTCATATATTGCCATGTTGGTAGTCCTATGTTGTCGGAAGCCCTTCTGTTCATCACATAAAATCTTATTTTTTTGAACGAATTCTAACAGTTCTTTATAAATATATTTCTCAAATATTTTTGACATGACTGGAATAAGAGCAATAGGCCGGTAGTTTTCCATTAGATCTCTGTTTTCTTTCTTAAAGAGAGGTTTTATGATAGATGTTTTTAATGCAGAGGGATAGACACCCGCGCTTATACTTAAATTTATGATGTGGCTTAGATGTCCACATATTTCCACTGAAACATGTTTTATTGCTTTACTGGATATATCATCATAGCCTACGCTGCCTGTGTTGTTTAATGACATTATAATTTTATGAATATCTGGTGGTACGCTGGGTGCCATGAACATGGATTTGGTGTTCCAATCGGATTTTAGACTTTTAGGTTTATCGGCAACGTGTATTTGTGGTTGGATTTTATTGATGAAATAGTCATTAAATGCTTCCGAAATTTTCTGGGGACATGTTTCTAAATGGTTATCTAATTTGATTTTATGTATACTATGTTTAGGTAAATTATGTTTAGCACGATTAATTATTTGCCAGCTACTTTTAGATTTGTTTTTTGATGTTTTTATAAAATAGTTGTTTTGTGCCTTTTGTGTTAGGTGTATTATCTTTTTAAACAATTTGGAGTAGCTTTTGAAATAAGTTTTATTCTGGTTATTAGGGTTTAATCTAAGCTGCCATAAGAGTTTTCTTTTTTTTCGACTACACAATTTTATTCCATTAGACAACCATTTTGGTTTTTTTATTATATCTATTTTAATTAGTTTTTTTGGAAAGCATAGATTGTATATTAATTGAAATAAGTCAATAAATTTGTCATAAGCTATATTAGGATCACTTGTTTCATAAATTTCTGAAAATGAAAGACTGCTAATAAACTTTTTAAATTTATCTAAATTGTCAGTTTTGCAGTCTCTTCTTATCGTGTACCAGTAGTTTATGGCGTATAATGTTAGTACGGGACAGTAAAGTAGCTGTGCTGTATGGTCGGACAAGGCCAATTCCATAACATCAGTCTTACATGTTTTATTGAAATTATGGGCAAAATTATCTATACATGTCAATCTTGCCATACGAGTGGGTTGTTTTAATGCTAACTTTAGGTTATAACTATTCAATATACATTCAAATTCATTAGTGTGACTATTTTGTTTGAGCACATCTATGTTAAAATCACCACACAGTATGATATTCTTGTATTGCAAGGGTGATATTTCTCGCAAAATTGTTTCTAATTTATTCATACAGTAGTCAAAATTGTTTATGTTTGGCACCCTATAGATACAGACTACAATTATCTTATACATAGTAAGCTCTATGGCACAACATTCGAATACTCCAGGAGTTGATACATTAGATATTTTAGATATATCCTTAGATTGTATACCATTTTTGACTAGGATACATGCCCCTCCTCTTCTTTGCTGCTTTCTACAGTAACAAGAAACTAGATGGTAATTCGGTATATATATTTGGTTTTGGAAACTTTCCATTATAAAATGCTCTGTGATACACAATACATCTACATTAATTTGTTTCTCAAGTAGCTCATTCAAACATACAGTAAGATTATTTGATTTATTTATCAACCCAGCAATATTTTGATGCATTATTTTAACAAATTTATTTGATAGTAATTCATGACTTTTAGTATGCAAATGAGCAATATTCGAGTCAATTAATTTACAATCAGCGAAAAAATTCAGTACATTCCTTATTTACATTACAATATGTGGGGGGTGTCAAATTATTATAGTAATCTATGTTAATATTCATGTTTTCCATATTTTTTTCTATAGCATGAGAAGACTTATCATCTTCTTTATTAATTAAAGAAAAATTATTTGAGCTCCTGAACTCGCCAAGCATTACATTAATGTTTTTAAATATGTTTACCATACCATTGTTATTAGCAGACCCACTTCTTTGCCAAAACATTGTAAAATCATACGATAAATAATAATTGGAATCGAACAAATATGCATAGTGATGTGTACAAGCATCAAGGTACAAAAGACTGTTAAATGTTTCTATTCTTCCGTTGTACATCATAGAATAGTCATTCAATTTAAATGTTGGTCCACATATTATAATATTAGTATGATTGATTTTTGAAAGTGTTTCACGTAAAGTAACTACTAGATCAACATAGTTGTTGGTTTGGCGAAAGTCTTCTTCACCGATGAAGATCAAGCAGTAGTCTTCAATTGTGTAGTTTTTCAACTTAAGATCAATGTTATGAATAAGTTTCTCTATACCACAGTCCGGTGTAAGGTAGTGACAAATTTTGTAATCTAGAAACGTATTTTCTGCAATAGCTAGTATATTGTTTTTCCTGTTTGTACTTAGGATGCATAGTTTGTGGTCCACTTTTTCTTTTGTTTTGTCTTGTACGATTTGAACTGCGTTAATTACATTATCCTCGTTACTATTGGTTTTCGAATAATCTTTTTCAATAATCTCAGTTGTCTGCGTTTGTTGTGATTTTTTATTTTTGTTAAACTTTTTTAATGGCGTTTTTGCTTCTTGTTTCTTAGGACTATTAACAAAATTTTTGTAAATATCATTTTTCTTTTTAAATTCTTCATTACTTCTTTTTAAGTTACTATTTTCTATTGATAATATTTCAATTTCCTCATGTGCGCTTTTTAATTGGGTAGTTAAATTATTGATCTCATCTTTTAGAATTTTTATTTGATTAATGTCTTCGTCTTCTGAAATGTCGGGTAAACTACTCGTCGTACAGTTTATAGTCTGTGATATAATGTCGCTATCATCGACACTTGGTTCCGAACGTGTACGTGTTCGTCGGAATGTTATGTTCTCCAAGAAATTCATTCTGAGAATACTATTAAACTTTCAAAAATAATTGCGTCTAGTGAGATTCGAACCCGACTCTTCCCGAGCGTCCGAACAAAGGCGGTTTGTTACACCGCTAGGTCAAGCAGTATTTACTTAATATGTTCAAATTGGCACCCGTAATGTAACGGACTGTATGACGTGGTTATGATGACGTGTAAGGTCGATAGATGGCTCTGAACTCAATTTTATAATTATAACAGTAATTTCCCTCCTGTCAACACTGTCTAGAGGATGGCAACAATGTATGCTGCATAATGATTGGTGGTATTTTGAATTGGCTCAATGACGTAGTCTCACTGTTTCAAATAAAAAACGAAATTTATCGTGGGGAATTTTGTCAAATACAAAACTAAATCACTATGGCACAGTATTTGATGAACTTGGTTTAAGTGTAAGTTTGTAATATTGAGTCAGAATGTCACAGTATATTCACAAATAGCGTCTAGCGTCTAGTTTCAAGTAATGCAAGTCACTGTTCGGGTAAAGTAAAGTCACTGTTAATTTAGTTATACTTTCACAATAACCGACGATAACACTGTCACAACAATTTTACTAGTTCAGGTTCACTTTGATATATATCACACAATAGACAGTAGACAATAGAACAATAGAAAACAATAGAATTGAATCCCTGTTCGCATTAGAAAGGTTTAACTTAGTAGAACCCTAAATTGTGTTTCATGAATTCCTTTACAGTTTTTATGTAATATTTTTAACAATAGATAGGTAAGAATTTTTTTTGTTAGAAGTGACTGTTTTGTGATATGATAGGTGTCTACGACACATTCGCACAATAGTCTTCATTCTTACATTCAAGTCCTACATTCGTTCAAAAAACTTCTTGCAAAAAAACTAGGTATCTGTTCCGATGACAACCGAACAACAAGCTCATTAACTAATGAGGTGCGAATATTGTTTACTGCGCGCGTCCGATCGAAAAGAGTGCCGCTGCGAAACTGATTTTTAGATAACTGTTATCTAACCAGTTAATTATTGAATTGATTGTATTATTAATTTCATGATCATCACTATCTTTATTTATAGAATTAATAGTGATTGTGCTGCAATCATACCACGTTTTAGTGGTACAGGATACAGGATAATTAGTTACTAGTGGCAAATGATTTATATAAATTATGAATAATAAAGGACCCAATACGCTCCTATGCGGGACTCCATATTTAACTATACGTTTTTTTGATGCATAATATGTTTCATCTTTTTCGGTATTAATGTTTATTTTAGAAATTTCTGTGTATTTTTTTCGTTTCATTTGCAGATAAGATTCTATGAGATTTATAGTATATTACCTCTAACGCCATAAGCTTCCAGTTTACGGAGGAGAATGTCATGGTTTACATAATCGAAAGCCTGGGTCATATCGCAGTAAATGGAATATACATAATATCCTTTTATCCATATTACCCATGACGTTATTTACAAAATCAAATATAGCCATGTTTATTGTTTTTTGTAACATAAAAAGCTAGTCGACCTCGGTAATTGTTTGACCACTTTTGACAACAATTCCCAGTAAATTGAAACTTCACTAAGGTGTTCAACTGTCTGTACAACTACAATACTGAACTGTCACATAGACAAATAGACCTCATCGATTTATAACGTGCAAGTGACATTCAACATTACTTTAGCCCGGATTTTAAAATGTGACAAATGAACTTACGATTTTCTGTTCTTCTTAAGAACTGACTTTCCACCTATGACAAACAATTGATTTGAATTAACTCGTTTTTAGTTGATCCTTGGTTCTTGAATTGAAAGCCGGTTTTAACAAATCAGTTGTTAAATATCATCAGCTGATGTAGGATATTGTAGCCAACTTTGTGGTTGGCGTTAACTTGATGAATCAATCTTTCAGAAAACCATAGTCCATTACGAAATAAAGAAGGAATCCATCTCATATCGGCTATAAATAAATACATTGTGAACATTTCATACAGGTGAAGCAACAATAGAAGTGAATCCGTTCTCGATAGCCTTGCCGTCGCCTCAGACGACGGCACCCGAACACTTGCGACCTCTCACGACGGGCTCACAGCCACCCGCGTCTGCCAACGAACTGGAGGAGGCGCTTAGGAAACGGTCAGTAACTGTATATGGTCTGTTCCAAAAGTATCTGATGAAAGTGTAAACAAACCCTGTTCAGGTTATATTCTCACGCAATCACTCACTATAGGAAATTAGTAACACATTCTTCTGTATTTAGGTTTCAACTAGATATCTCAACACTTTTTCCAACAATTAATTTATTTAATTTAATGAGGTTTGTAGCGTTGTCAGGGTCTCAACGGCAAATAGTCGACTGATGCTGATATGTCGAATATTTCACAATATTCATGGCACAACATTGATTTACTAAAAACACTGTCATTTTAACATCCGCCGCTTCCTTAGCTAGCCGCTGAGTGATTCCCTGACCCTCAAGATTCTGTGTACCCCAAATCTAGATTAATTTGGTAATTATACCAGACCCACTGCACTGGATAGGTAACCGTTGTTATTATCTATTTACCTACTACACTATTGACGAATATTTTAGCGATAAATTTCAACAATAATAAAAAGTATTTTTTTACATAATACCTACATTTCATTTTAAATTTCACTTTGAATATAAATTTATTTTAAAACACTAAAATACTGTTAATTTAAAAATGAATGTGCTAAACGGTGCACAATTAATAATAATAACATTATAGAAAACTCAATAAAATTATAAGTATTTCGTTTTATTATAATTCTCTATCTCTAGTCTATAATAATGAAAGCAAATGATACTATTTTAATTCAATTTTATTGAGTCTTCAATAATAACATTATAGAAGACTCAATAAAATTGTAAATATTTAGTTTTATTATAATTTCTAGTCTATAATAATGAAAGCAAATGATACTATTTTAATTTAATATTTTTTTTTTTTTCTTAACAAAAAGCGCCTTCATCCTCTCTCCTATTAAAAACTAACTTTGCTGTGCCCGACAGGGTCCATAATTGATTCGATGTTTTGACATACCAACTATCATATGTACGCATTATGGAATGCAATAAAGTACTGAGTATATTCATAGCGGGGTTGTGTAAAATTATACTAAATCAAATACAAAATGTTAATCAAATGTCTTTATTATAAAACCATTTACTATACAGTACCATAATTATATCTCAAAATCAAAAATCAAAATATTTTATTTCACATATACCAACATGGGCACTTATGAAACGTCAGAAGCTAGGTGCACGGTTCCAATGGGTCGTTTCCTATGGAGAAAAGCCGGCAAGAAACTCCACGGTTACTCTTTTAAAAATAATTGGCTTTTACAATGTTTTCAAATTACAGTAGTAATTACAGTACGAGAGGACAGCGTAGGCCTGTCAACAAGTACCAGGTACTTGATAAAATAAAAAATGGTCTACAGATCTAAAGTCTACAAAGTCCTCACATTTACAAAATACAAAAGAATCTATCAAAATGATAGATAAAATATAAAAACCTATTAAAATCAAGTGACACGATGGCCATTACAACCACTAATAAAGAATTGAAATTAGAATTGTCTGTATATAATGTCAAATAATAAAAAGATTATGTCAAAGAAGTATGTAAAAAATAAATATCGTAATTTGAGAGAAGCCACATGTGCAGAAGGGATCTAAAGTTATCCTCACTGTTACCTAAACTACAATTATAATTAATAAGGTTCCATATCTAGCACCAACTTCAACAATCCATCACGGTCGGCACACTTCAGCACATTGGCCCGATCGCCATAAAACACTTTCACATTAGGACTGACCATGTACGCCGTACTCTCCACAAAACTGTTGCTCCTATTCGTATAGATCTCGTGCCATTCGTCCAGCAGCTGTACCTTATACCAGCATAGCACCGCGTTGCATTCCCCATCTTCGGTCACAGTGACATCGATGACCTCAGATTCCAAGTTACTGCAACAGCTGATTTCAAATTCTTCAGATAATGTTTCGTATTCGATGCGAGCCATGTCTATGTACACAGCTTGGGATACTTGGTACCTGTTCACATGTTTCGCCATCCTATAGTCAACATTCTCGTCCAAAACGCGGTTGTTAATCTCCAACCATTTACTATGAATCAGCTGTCCCATAATGGTCACAGATACTGGTAGACATAGGCCCCCAGGAATTAGACGGGTTCGCTTCAAACGTTCTATTATCCTTTTTCTTCTTACGTCTAAGTCACCATTATCACATATTATGTTACTGAAAATAACATGGAATTTCTTCGCTTTGAACACTTCGTACGTCCAAGAGTCTGATACTAGAATTGTTACTTTTTCTGCCGGTATTTCGTTTGCTTGTAGAACTGCTAGTAGGAACGACTTATCGTGGCTAGTTTTCACTTGACATATTAGTGAGTTAGCTCCCCGTTTCATCAATAATACACCGAACATAGGAAATGGACTCAAATCGATCACGTCGACAAGAGAAACGTCCACAGTTTGCCCTAAATGGACACACACAGTTGCTATACTTTTTCTTATCATATCCATATATTCTACGTCATTCAGGAAGGCTAATGTCTCTGGTGAAATCCTTGTTATGGTTGTATTGATGTCTGGTAGTGTAGCCAATCTGCCGCCGTAGGTTAGAAAAGAGATGTTTGCAGTTTCATCTTTGCAAAGCTTCTGTGGTAGTACGTCAAAGAAGACCGCTTGTTGCCATGCGTTCGCTTTAGATTCGCTTCTGGGGTCACTGGTGATCATTATATCCTCGGTCAGGTATAAATTGAACCAACCAATCACCATGTTAATTTCACCGTTGTCTGTCGCAGTTAGACTCCCGACATAAGGCTCTTGTCTAAAGAACTTTTCACAAACATCGTGGTAGTTATTAAAGTCTATATTCAACAACGATTGAGGTTCCGACATGTATTTTAAGCTATCGTAAGTATTTACGTCTTCACTGTAGTAAGTTTCACCCGAGTCGGTTGTTGTATGCACGTTCATATGTGGCACATTTAAAATGTCTTTCGTATCGTGACAAAGTTTATACTTCTTGTTGAGTTCATCGCATTTGATACCGGCGACGAAGAACTCAGCTCTACCGGGTATTATTCTGCTCTTTTCTTCGAGTAAATTCTGAAAAGCATGGCAAATGGATTGTAGGATATTTTCTCCGAATAAACCAGGGTCAATGGCATCAGTTAGTAATATAGATCGGGGCCCATAGATGTCGTAGTGGCTGAGAACGAAAGAGGGTGTGTTGATGACGACCACTTCTTGCGCGTTGTTGTCTTGCATCACGCACTCGGCTAGTCTAGCCATTGTCTTGGAAGCTTCACAGGCTGTAATAGCTACAGGATTGCACTCGTTAGCATATAATGCTAAAAGTCCCGTTCCTGTATCAATATCTATGACACTATCCACAGCAGGAGTCACACAACTCCTAATAGCTTTTCTGTAAGCCTCATTCCGGATCCTGTCATTCAAATACCTGAACTGACGTCTCGGGAATAGGCAACCTTTAGCACTGTTCAAATTCTTCTCAATGCTAACGAAGCTCTTATCAATATTCAGCGCTTTTTCAAAATGGCACAGCGCTTCAGAAAAATATCCGTATCTGCATAAATACCTGCCAGTGGCGTTCAGTAGTTCCACGTTTCCTGGGAACATTTTGATGGCATTTGCGAAGTTTGCGAATATCTCTGCTTTATTGTCCACAGCGGCTAATTCTTTGTTCATTCGTGATAGTACTCCTCGGAATTCTATCTCGAAACTCTTCTTGATGTGCGGTTGTCTTTCGAAGGCGCACATGTACATGTTAACGGCTTTTTTGAAACTGTTGTGAGAGGCGAAATGCCGCGCCTGGGCTATGTAGTTGCAGCCTATGTCCGTCATTTCGGTTTTAGGAATTTTGTTTGAACACTGGTGTCACTGTAGGTGCACTGTAGGTTTAGATATGGGTATCAGGTGATCAATTGTATTTAGTTCACTCTTTCTTTACACACTTATCTGACACTATTTAGGTAATTGAAAATCGCGAAAAAGACGAAGGAGAAGACGTCTTGCTCACTCGAAGTTCAAACTTAAACTGATCATAAGAGTTACTAGCCCAAACTCGTAAACTATGTTGAAAGCAAAGTAAACTATGACTCAGGTAGCAAGTGAATAGGTACAATGACTCTTGCTAATCCTAATTCGATTACAATTGGCGAGGGTCGTTAACAATCGCAGTAGGTAATCAGTAGATAAGATAAGATAAGATAAGATAAGAGTGTGTGAGTGTGAGTGAGAGAAGTGCAGACATGTTTGTCACTACGTGACGTGCAAAATTCGAACAATTATTATTAATGTTATAAAGTTATTAACTTATTAAATTTATTACTCAAACAAAAAAAAAAAAAATAAATAAATCAAAATAACAAAATATTTAAAGTTGTCATACTTAATTACTAATGGGTTATTCAAATTATATAAAATTAAAGAGTAAAATTAGCATTATTGTGTAAGTACCTCCAAATGAATCTACTATGTTAAGACAAATTCTTTTTCATTAAGGAACTCAGTAACGCTATAATATGCTCTGGTGGTCAAAAAAGTACGAAGTTTATTTTTAAACATAGAGTAAGGTAGTTCTTTCCAACTTTTAGGTACTTTGTTGAAAATGACTGGAGCCATACAGTATACACTTTTTCGCATTAGGGTCGTCTTAGCGGATTGGAGACAAAGTTGATCATTGTCACGTCTATTGCGTGGGAATATGTCGGCTAGACGCTTATAGTAATGTGGATTCGACTTAACAAACACAGCTACTTCTAATATGTACAAGCACGGTAGGGTTAATATCTTGTAATTTCTGAAATAAGGCATGCAGCTATCGGTCTTGTCAAGTTTAAACATCGCCCGTAAACATCTTTTTTGAGACTTGAATGCTGATTCTTTTTCCGTCGAGTTACCCCAAAATATAAGCCCATAGCGCAGATGGGATTCTACTAAACCATAATACGCTGTAAGTAGAGCATCCGTATATAATGTGAATGAAAGTGTGTGCAAAGCGTATGCGGATATACTAAGTTTCTTACATAAAATCTCAATATGTGTTTTCCAGTTAAGATTTTTATCAATCTGGAGGCCAAGAAATTTTGTAGTGTTAACTTCTTCTATGTTTTCATTGCAATATTGTATGTTAAGGTTCATGCTAGGTAACCGTTGCGTAAAAAGTATAGCCTTCGTTTTCTTTAAGTTTATTTTCAAATTGTTTTCCTGCATCCAATGTATAGCTGATTTTAAGGAATTATTAATATCATTCTCATACGTCTCTACGCTTTTACAAGGTATTGTCAAAGTACTGTCATCCGCGAATAGGGTCACCGGTACTTCAATGCATCTAGGTAAGTCATTAATGTATAATATAAAGATAAATGGTCCTAATACGCTTCCCTGCGGTACCCCATATACTACTTCACGCCCTGATGATCGATAAATCTCTTCTATCTTCTTTACGGTATTGATATGTCTAATTTCAGTAATTTGATTTCTATGTCTTAAATATGATTCAATTAAATTAAGGACATTGCCTCTTATGCCATATGTTTCTAACTTTTTTAATAGTGTAGGATAATGTACGTGGTCAAATGCCTGGGTCATATCACAGAATATGCCACACACTGGGTTTCGTTTGTCGATATTGCCAATAACATTATATAAAAAGTCATATATTGCCATGTTGGTAGTCCTATGTTGTCGGAAGCCCTTCTGTTCATCACATAAAATCTTATTTTTTTAAACGAATTCTAACAGTTCTTTATAAATATATTTCTCAAATATTTTTGACATGACTGGAATAAGAGCAATAGGCCGGTAGTTTTCCATTAGATCTCTGTTTTCTTTCTTAAAGAGAGGTTTTATGATAGATGTTTTTAATGCAGAGGGATAGACACCCGCGCTTATACTTAAATTTATGATGTGGCTTAGATGTCCACATATTTCCACTGAAACATGTTTTATTGCTTTACTGGATATATCATCATAGCCTACGCTGCCTGTGTTGTTTAATGACATTATAATTTTATGAATATCTGGTGGTACGCTGGGTGCCATGAACATGGATTTGGTGTTCCAATCGGATTTTAGACTTTTAGGTTTATCGGCAACGTGTATTTGTGGTTGGATTTTATTGATGAAATAGTCATTAAATGCTTCCGAAATTTTCTGGGGACATGTTTCTAAATGGTTATCTAATTTGATTTTATGTATACTATGTTTAGGTAAATTATGTTTAGCACGATTAATTATTTGCCAGCTACTTTTAGATTTGTTTTTTGATGTTTTTATAAAATAGTTGTTTTGTGCCTTTTGTGTTAGGTGTATTATCTTTTTAAACAATTTGGAGTAGCTTTTGAAATAAGTTTTATTCTGGTTATTAGGGTTTAATCTAAGCTGCCATAAGAGTTTTCTTTTTTTTCGACTACACAATTTTATTCCATTAGACAACCATTTTGGTTTTTTTATTATATCTATTTTAATTAGTTTTTTTGGAAAGCATAGATTGTATATTAATTGAAATAAGTCAATAAATTTGTCATAAGCTATATTAGGATCACTTGTTTCATAAATTTCTGAAAATGAAAGACTGCTAATAAACTTTTTAAATTTATCTAAATTGTCAGTTTTGCAGTCTCTTCTTATCGTGTACCAGTAGTTTATGGCGTATAATGTTAGTACGGGACAGTAAAGTAGCTGTGCTGTATGGTCGGACAAGGCCAATTCCATAACATCAGTCTTACATGTTTTATTGAAATTATGGGCAAAATTATCTATACATGTCAATCTTGCCATACGAGTGGGTTGTTTTAATGCTAACTTTAGGTTATAACTATTCAATATACATTCAAATTCATTAGTGTGACTATTTTGTTTGAGCACATCTATGTTAAAATCACCACACAGTATGATATTCTTGTATTGCAAGGGTGATATTTCTCGCAAAATTGTTTCTAATTTATTCATACAGTAGTCAAAATTGTTTATGTTTGGCACCCTATAGATACAGACTACAATTATCTTATACATAGTAAGCTCTATGGCACAACATTCGAATACTCCAGGAGTTGATACATTAGATATTTTAGATATATCCTTAGATTGTATACCATTTTTGACTAGGATACATGCCCCTCCTCTTCTTTGCTGCTTTCTACAGTAACAAGAAACTAGATGGTAATTCGGTATATATATTTGGTTTTGGAAACTTTCCATTATAAAATGCTCTGTGATACACAATACATCTACATTAATTTGTTTCTCAAGTAGCTCATTCAAACATACAGTAAGATTATTTGATTTATTTATCAACCCAGCAATATTTTGATGCATTATTTTAACAAATTTATTTGATAGTAATTCATGACTTTTAGTATGCAAATGAGCAATATTCGAGTCAATTAATTTACAATCAGCGAAAAAATTCAGTACATTCCTTATTTACATTACAATAAGTGGGGGGTGTCAAATTATTATAGTAATCTATGTTAATATTCATGTTTTCCATATTTTTTTCTATAGCATGAGAAGACTTATCATCTTCTTTATTAATTAAAGAAAAATTATTTGAGCTCCTGAACTCGCCAAGCATTACATTAATGTTTTTAAATATGTTTACCATACCATTGTTATTAGCAGACCCACTTCTTTGCCAAAACATTGTAAAATCATACGATAAATAATAATTGGAATCGAACAAATATGCATAGTGATGTGTACAAGCATCAAGGTACAAAAGACTGTTAAATGTTTCTATTCTTCCGTTGTACATCATAGAATAGTCATTCAATTTAAATGTTGGTCCACATATTATAATATTAGTATGATTGATTTTTGAAAGTGTTTCACGTAAAGTAACTACTAGATCAACATAGTTGTTGGTTTGGCGAAAGTCTTCTTCACCGATGAAGATCAAGCAGTAGTCTTCAATTGTGTAGTTTTTCAACTTAAGATCAATGTTATGAATAAGTTTCTCTATACCACAGTCCGGTGTAAGGTAGTGACAAATTTTGTAATCTAGAAACGTATTTTCTGCAATAGCTAGTATATTGTTTTTCCTGTTTGTACTTAGGATGCATAGTTTGTGGTCCACTTTTTCTTTTGTTTTGTCTTGTACGATTTGAACTGCGTTAATTACATTATCCTCGTTACTATTGGTTTTCGAATAATCTTTTTCAATAATCTCAGTTGTCTGCGTTTGTTGTGATTTTTTATTTTTGTTAAACTTTTTTAATGGCGTTTTTGCTTCTTGTTTCTTAGGACTATTAACAAAATTTTTGTAAATATCATTTTTCTTTTTAAATTCTTCATTACTTCTTTTTAAGTTACTATTTTCTATTGATAATATTTCAATTTCCTCATGTGCGCTTTTTAATTGGGTAGTTAAATTATTGATCTCATCTTTTAGAATTTTTATTTGATTAATGTCTTCGTCTTCTGAAATGTCGGGTAAACTACTCGTCGTACAGTTTATAGTCTGTGATATAATGTCGCTATCATCGACACTTGGTTCCGAACGTGTACGTGTTCGTCGGAATGTTATGTTCTCCAAGAAATTCATTCTGAGAATACTATTAAACTTTCAAAAATAATTGCGTCTAGTGAGATTCGAACACGACTCTTCCCGAGCGTCCGAACAAAGGCGGTTTGTTACACCGCTAGGTCAAGCAGTATTTACTTAATATGTTCAAATTGGCACCCGTAATGTAACGGACTGTATGACGTGGTTATGATGACGTGTAAGGTCGATAGATGGCTCTGAACTCAATTTTATAATTATAACAGTAATTTCCCTCCTGTCAACACTGTCTAGAGGATGGCAACAATGTATGCTGCATAATGATTGGTGGTATTTTGAATTGGCTCAATGACGTAGTCTCACTGTTTCAAATAAAAAACGAAATTTATCGTGGGGAATTTTGTCAAATACAAAACTAAATCACTATGGCACAGTATTTGATGAACTTGGTTTAAGTGTAAGTTTGTAATATTGAGTCAGAATGTCACAGTATATTCACAAATAGCGTCTAGCGTCTAGTTTCAAGTAATGCAAGTCACTGTTCGGGTAAAGTAAAGTCACTGTTAATTTAGTTATACTTTCACAATAACCGACGATAACACTGTCACAACAATTTTACTAGTTCAGGTTCACTTTGATATATATCACACAATAGACAGTAGACAATAGAACAATAGAAAACAATAGAATTGAATCCCTGTTCGCATTAGAAAGGTTTAACTTAGTAGAACCCTAAATTGTGTTTCATGAATTCCTTTACAGTTTTTATGTAATATTTTTAACAATAGATAGGTAAGAATTTTTTTTGTTAGAAGTGACTGTTTTGTGATATGATAGGTGTCTACGACACATTCGCACAATAGTCTTCATTCTTACATTCAAGTCCTACATTCGTTCAAAAAACTTCTTGCAAAAAAACTAGGTATCTGTTCCGATGACAACCGAACAACAAGCTCATTAACTAATGAGGTGCGAATATTGTTTACTGCGCGCGTCCGATCGAAAAGAGTGCCGCTGCGAAACTGATTTTTAGATAACTGTTATCTAACCAGTTAATTATTGAATTGATTGTATTATTAATTTCATGATCATCACTATCTTTATTTATAGAATTAATAGTGATTGTGCTGCAATCATACCACGTTTTAGTGGTACAGGATACAGGATAATTAGTTACTAGTGGCAAATGATTTATATAAATTATGAATAATAAAGGACCCAATACGCTCCTATGCGGGACTCCATATTTAACTATACGTTTTTTTGATGCATAATATGTTTCATCTTTTTCGGTATTAATGTTTATTTTAGAAATTTCTGTGTATTTTTTTCGTTTCATTTGCAGATAAGATTCTATGAGATTTATAGTATATTACCTCTAACGCCATAAGCTTCCAGTTTACGGAGGAGAATGTCATGGTTTACATAATCGAAAGCCTGGGTCATATCGCAGTAAATGGAATATACATAATATCCTTTTATCCATATTACCCATGACGTTATTTACAAAATCAAATATAGCCATGTTTATTGTTTTTTGTAACATAAAAAGCTAGTCGACCTCGGTAATTGTTTGACCACTTTTGACAACAATTCCCAGTAAATTGAAACTTCACTAAGGTGTTCAACTGTCTGTACAACTACAATACTGAACTGTCACATAGACAAATAGACCTCATCGATTTATAACGTGCAAGTGACATTCAACATTACTTTAGCCCGGATTTTAAAATATGACAAATGAACTTACGATTTTCTGTTCTTCTTAAGAACTGACTTTCCACCTATGACAAACAATTGATTTGAATTAACTCGTTTTTAGTTGATCCTTGGTTCTTGAATTGAAAGCCGGTTTTAACAAATCAGTTGTTAAATATCATCAGCTGATGTAGGATATTGTAGCCAACTTTGTGGTTGGCGTTAACTTGATGAATCAATCTTTCAGAAAACCATAGTCCATTACGAAATAAAGAAGGAATCCATCTCATATCGGCTATAAATAAATACATTGTGAACATTTCATACAGGTGAAGCAACAATAGAAGTGAATCCGTTCTCGATAGCCTTGCCGTCGCCTCAGACGACGGCACCCGAACACTTGCGACCTCTCACGACGGGCTCACAGCCACCCGCGTCTGCCAACGAACTGGAGGAGGCGCTTAGGAAACGGTCAGTAACTGTATATGGTCTGTTCCAAAAGTATCTGATGAAAGTGTAAACAAACCCTGTTCAGGTTATATTCTCACGCAATCACTCACTATAGGAAATTAGTAACACATTCTTCTGTATTTAGGTTTCAACTAGATATCTCAACACTTTTTCCAACAATTAATTTATTTAATTTAATGAGGTTTGTAGCGTTGTCAGGGTCTCAACGGCAAATAGTCGACTGATGCTGATATGTCGAATATTTCACAATATTCATGGCACAACATTGATTTACTAAAAACACTGTCATTTTAACATCCGCCGCTTCCTTAGCTAGCCGCTGAGTGATTCCCTGACCCTCAAGATTCTGTGTACCCCAAATCTAGATTAATTTGGTAATTATACCAGACCCACTGCACTGGATAGGTAACCGTTGTTATTATCTATTTACCTACTACACTATTGACGAATATTTTAGCGATAAATTTCAACAATAATAAAAAGTATTTTTTTACATAATACCTACATTTCATTTTAAATTTCACTTTGAATATAAATTTATTTTAAAACACTAAAATACTGTTAATTTAAAAATGAATGTGCTAAACGGTGCACAATTAATAATAATAACATTATAGAAAACTCAATAAAATTATAAGTATTTCGTTTTATTATAATTCTCTATCTCTAGTCTATAATAATGAAAGCAAATGATACTATTTTAATTCAATTTTATTGAGTCTTCAATAATAACATTATAGAAGACTCAATAAAATTGTAAATATTTAGTTTTATTATAATTTCTAGTCTATAATAATGAAAGCAAATGATACTATTTTAATTTAATATTTTTTTTTTTTCTTAACAAAAAGCGCCTTCATCCTCTCTCCTATTAAAAACTAACTTTGCTGTGCCCGACAGGGTCCATAATTGATTCGATGTTTTGACATACCAACTATCATATGTACGCATTATGGAATGCAATAAAGTACTGAGTATATTCATAGCGGGGTTGTGTAAAATTATACTAAATCAAATACAAAATGTTAATCAAATGTCTTTATTATAAAACCATTTACTATACAGTACCATAATTATATCTCAAAATCAAAAATCAAAATATTTTATTTCACATATACCAACATGGGCACTTATGAAACGTCAGAAGCTAGGTGCACGGTTCCAATGGGTCGTTTCCTATGGAGAAAAGCCGGCAAGAAACTCCACGGTTACTCTTTTAAAAATAATTGGCTTTTACAATGTTTTCAAATTACAGTAGTAATTACAGTACGAGAGGACAGCGTAGGCCTGTCAACAAGTACCAGGTACTTGATAAAATAAAAAATGGTCTACAGATCTAAAGTCTACAAAGTCCTCACATTTACAAAATACAAAAGAATCTATCAAAATGATAGATAAAATATAAAAACCTATTAAAATCAAGTGACACGATGGCCATTACAACCACTAATAAAGAATTGAAATTAGAATTGTCTGTATATAATGTCAAATAATAAAAAGATTATGTCAAAGAAGTATGTAAAAAATAAATATCGTAATTTGAGAGAAGCCACATGTGCAGAAGGGATCTAAAGTTATCCTCACTGTTACCTAAACTACAATTATAATTAATAAGGTTCCATATCTAGCACCAACTTCAACAATCCATCACGGTCGGCACACTTCAGCACATTGGCCCGATCGCCATAAAACACTTTCACATTAGGACTGACCATGTACGCCGTACTCTCCACAAAACTGTTGCTCCTATTCGTATAGATCTCGTGCCATTCGTCCAGCAGCTGTACCTTATACCAGCATAGCACCGCGTTGCATTCCCCATCTTCGGTCACAGTGACATCGATGACCTCAGATTCCAAGTTACTGCAACAGCTGATTTCAAATTCTTCAGATAATGTTTCGTATTCGATGCGAGCCATGTCTATGTACACAGCTTGGGATACTTGGTACCTGTTCACATGTTTCGCCATCCTATAGTCAACATTCTCGTCCAAAACGCGGTTGTTAATCTCCAACCATTTACTATGAATCAGCTGTCCCATAATGGTCACAGATACTGGTAGACATAGGCCCCCAGGAATTAGACGGGTTCGCTTCAAACGTTCTATTATCCTTTTTCTTCTTACGTCTAAGTCACCATTATCACATATTATGTTACTGAAAATAACATGGAATTTCTTCGCTTTGAACACTTCGTACGTCCAAGAGTCTGATACTAGAATTGTTACTTTTTCTGCCGGTATTTCGTTTGCTTGTAGAACTGCTAGTAGGAACGACTTATCGTGGCTAGTTTTCACTTGACATATTAGTGAGTTAGCTCCCCGTTTCATCAATAATACACCGAACATAGGAAATGGACTCAAATCGATCACGTCGACAAGAGAAACGTCCACAGTTTGCCCTAAATGGACACACACAGTTGCTATACTTTTTCTTATCATATCCATATATTCTACGTCATTCAGGAAGGCTAATGTCTCTGGTGAAATCCTTGTTATGGTTGTATTGATGTCTGGTAGTGTAGCCAATCTGCCGCCGTAGGTTAGAAAAGAGATGTTTGCAGTTTCATCTTTGCAAAGCTTCTGTGGTAGTACGTCAAAGAAGACGGCTTGTTGCCATGCGTTCGCTTTAGATTCGCTTCTGGGGTCACTGGTGATCATTATATCCTCGGTCAGGTATAAATTGAACCAACCAATCACCATGTTAATTTCACCGTTGTCTGTCGCAGTTAGACTCCCGACATAAGGCTCTTGTCTAAAGAACTTTTCACAAACATCGTGGTAGTTATTAAAGTCTATATTCAACAACGATTGAGGTTCCGACATGTATTTTAAGCTATCGTAAGTATTTACGTCTTCACTGTAGTAAGTTTCACCCGAGTCGGTTGTTGTATGCACGTTCATATGTGGCACATTTAAAATGTCTTTCGTATCGTGACAAAGTTTATACTTCTTGTTGAGTTCATCGCATTTGATACCGGCGACGAAGAACTCAGCTCTACCGGGTATTATTCTGCTCTTTTCTTCGAGTAAATTCTGAAAAGCATGGCAAATGGATTGTAGGATATTTTCTCCGAATAAACCAGGGTCAATGGCATCAGTTAGTAATATAGATCGGGGCCCATAGATGTCGTAGTGGCTGAGAACGAAAGAGGGTGTGTTGATGACGACCACTTCTTGCGCGTTGTTGTCTTGCATCACGCACTCGGCTAGTCTAGCCATTGTCTTGGAAGCTTCACAGGCTGTAATAGCTACAGGATTGCACTCGTTAGCATATAATGCTAAAAGTCCCGTTCCTGTATCAATATCTATGACACTATCCACAGCAGGAGTCACACAACTCCTAATAGCTTTTCTGTAAGCCTCATTCCGGATCCTGTCATTCAAATACCTGAACTGACGTCTCGGGAATAGGCAACCTTTAGCACTGTTCAAATTCTTCTCAATGCTAACGAAGCTCTTATCAATATTCAGCGCTTTTTCAAAATGGCACAGCGCTTCAGAAAAATATCCGTATCTGCATAAATACCTGCCAGTGGCGTTCAGTAGTTCCACGTTTCCTGGGAACATTTTGATGGCATTTGCGAAGTTTGCGAATATCTCTGCTTTATTGTCCACAGCGGCTAATTCTTTGTTCATTCGTGATAGTACTCCTCGGAATTCTATCTCGAAACTCTTCTTGATGTGCGGTTGTCTTTCGAAGGCGCACATGTACATGTTAACGGCTTTTTTGAAACTGTTGTGAGAGGCGAAATGCCGCGCCTGGGCTATGTAGTTGCAGCCTATGTCCGTCATTTCGGTTTTAGGAATTTTGTTTGAACACTGGTGTCACTGTAGGTGCACTGTAGGTTTAGATATGGGTATCAGGTGATCAATTGTATTTAGTTCACTCTTTCTTTACACACTTATCTGACACTATTTAGGTAATTGAAAATCGCGAAAAAGACGAAGGAGAAGACGTCTTGCTCACTCGAAGTTCAAACTTAAACTGATCATAAGAGTTACTAGCCCAAACTCGTAAACTATGTTGAAAGCAAAGTAAACTATGACTCAGGTAGCAAGTGAATAGGTACAATGACTCTTGCTAATCCTAATTCGATTACAATTGGCGAGGGTCGTTAACAATCGCAGTAGGTAATCAGTAGATAAGATAAGATAAGATAAGATAAGAGTGTGTGAGTGTGAGTGAGAGAAGTGCAGACATGTTTGTCACTACGTGACGTGCAAAATTCGAACAATTATTATTAATGTTATAAAGTTATTAACTTATTAAATTTATTACTCAAACAAAAAAAAAAAAAAATAAATAAATCAAAATAACAAAATATTTAAAGTTGTCATACTTAATTACTAATGGGTTATTCAAATTATATAAAATTAAAGAGTAAAATTAGCATTATTGTGTAAGTACCTCCAAATGAATCTACTATGTTAAGACAAATTCTTTTTCATTAAGGAACTCAGTAACGCTATAATATGCTCTGGTGGTCAAAAAAGTACGAAGTTTATTTTTAAACATAGAGTAAGGTAGTTCTTTCCAACTTTTAGGTACTTTGTTGAAAATGACTGGAGCCATACAGTATACACTTTTTCGCATTAGGGTCGTCTTAGCGGATTGGAGACAAAGTTGATCATTGTCACGTCTATTGCGTGGGAATATGTCGGCTAGACGCTTATAGTAATGTGGATTCGACTTAACAAACACAGCTACTTCTAATATGTACAAGCACGGTAGGGTTAATATCTTGTAATTTCTGAAATAAGGCATGCAGCTATCGGTCTTGTCAAGTTTAAACATCGCCCGTAAACATCTTTTTTGAGACTTGAATGCTGATTCTTTTTCCGTCGAGTTACCCCAAAATATAAGCCCATAGCGCAGATGGGATTCTACTAAACCATAATACGCTGTAAGTAGAGCATCCGTATATAATGTGAATGAAAGTGTGTGCAAAGCGTATGCGGATATACTAAGTTTCTTACATAAAATCTCAATATGTGTTTTCCAGTTAAGATTTTTATCAATCTGGAGGCCAAGAAATTTTGTAGTGTTAACTTCTTCTATGTTTTCATTGCAATATTGTATGTTAAGGTTCATGCTAGGTAACCGTTGCGTAAAAAGTATAGCCTTCGTTTTCTTTAAGTTTATTTTCAAATTGTTTTCCTGCATCCAATGTATAGCTGATTTTAAGGAATTATTAATATCATTCTCATACGTCTCTACGCTTTTACAAGGTATTGTCAAAGTACTGTCATCCGCGAATAGGGTCACCGGTACTTCAATGCATCTAGGTAAGTCATTAATGTATAATATAAAGATAAATGGTCCTAATACGCTTCCCTGCGGTACCCCATATACTACTTCACGCCCTGATGATCGATAAATCTCTTCTATCTTCTTTACGGTATTGATATGTCTAATTTCAGTAATTTGATTTCTATGTCTTAAATATGATTCAATTAAATTAAGGACATTGCCTCTTATGCCATATGTTTCTAACTTTTTTAATAGTGTAGGATAATGTACGTGATCAAATGCCTGGGTCATATCACAGAATATGCCACACACTGGGTTTCGTTTGTCGATATTGCCAATAATATTATATAAAAAGTCATATATTGCCATGTTGGTAGTCCTATATTGTCGGAAGCCCTTCTGTTCATCACATAAAATCTTATTTTTTTGAACGAATTCTAACAGTTCTTTATAAATATATTTCTCAAATATTTTTGACATGACTGGAATAAGAGCAATAGGCCGGTAGTTTTCCATTAGATCTCTGTTTTCTTTCTTAAAGAGAGGTTTTATGATAGATGTTTTTAATGCAGAGGGATAGACACCCGCGCTTATACTTAAATTTATGATGTGGCTTAGATGTCCACATATTTCCACTGAAACATGTTTTATTGCTTTACTGGATATATCATCATAGCCTACGCTGCCTGTGTTGTTTAATGACATTATAATTTTATGAATATCTGGTGGTACGCTGGGTGCCATGAACATGGATTTGGTGTTCCAATCGGATTTTAGACTTTTAGGTTTATCGGCAACGTGTATTTGTGGTTGGATTTTATTGATGAAATAGTCATTAAATGCTTCCGAAATTTTCTGGGGACATGTTTCTAAATGGTTATCTAATTTGATTTTATGTATACTATGTTTAGGTAAATTATGTTTAGCACGATTAATTATTTGCCAGCTACTTTTAGATTTGTTTTTTGATGTTTTTATAAAATAGTTGTTTTGTGCCTTTTGTGTTAGGTGTATTATCTTTTTAAACAATTTGGAGTAGCTTTTGAAATAAGTTTTATTCTGGTTATTAGGGTTTAATCTAAGCTGCCATAAGAGTTTTCTTTTTTTTCGACTACACAATTTTATTCCATTAGACAACCATTTTGGTTTTTTTATCATATCTATTTTAATTAGTTTTTTTGGAAAGCATAGATTGTATATTAATTGAAATAAGTCAATAAATTTGTCATAAGCTATATTAGGATCACTTGTTTCATAAATTTCTGAAAATGAAAGACTGCTAATAAACTTTTTAAATTTATCTAAATTGTCAGTTTTGCAGTCTCTTCTTATCGTGTACCAGTAGTTTATGGCGTATAATGTTAGTACGGGACAGTAAAGTAGCTGTGCTGTATGGTCGGACAAGGCCAATTCCATAACATCAGTCTTACATGTTTTATTGAAATTATGGGCAAAATTATCTATACATGTCAATCTTGCCATACGAGTGGGTTGTTTTAATGCTAACTTTAGGTTATAACTATTCAATATACATTCAAATTCATTAGTGTGACTATTTTGTTTGAGCACATCTATGTTAAAATCACCACACAGTATGATATTCTTGTATTGCAAGGGTGATATTTCTCGCAAAATTGTTTCTAATTTATTCATACAGTAGTCAAAATTGTTTATGTTTGGCACCCTATAGATACAGACTACAATTATCTTATACATAGTAAGCTCTATGGCACAACATTCGAATACTCCAGGAGTTGATACATTAGATATTTTAGATATATCCTTAGATTGTATACCATTTTTGACTAGGATACATGCCCCTCCTCTTCTTTGCTGCTTTCTACAGTAACAAGAAACTAGATGGTAATTCGGTATATATATTTGGTTTTGGAAACTTTCCATTATAAAATGCTCTGTGATACACAATACATCTACATTAATTTGTTTCTCAAGTAGCTCATTCAAACATACAGTAAGATTATTTGATTTATTTATCAACCCAGCAATATTTTGATGCATTATTTTAACAAATTTATTTGATAGTAATTCATGACTTTTAGTATGCAAATGAGCAATATTCGAGTCAATTAATTTACAATCAGCGAAAAAATTCAGTACATTCCTTATTTACATTACAATAAGTGGGGGGTGTCAAATTATTATAGTAATCTATGTTAATATTCATGTTTTCCATATTTTTTTCTATAGCATGAGAAGACTTATCATCTTCTTTATTAATTAAAGAAAAATTATTTGAGCTCCTGAACTCGCCAAGCATTACATTAATGTTTTTAAATATGTTTACCATACCATTGTTATTAGCAGACCCACTTCTTTGCCAAAACATTGTAAAATCATACGATAAATAATAATTGGAATCGAACAAATATGCATAGTGATGTGTACAAGCATCAAGGTACAAAAGACTGTTAAATGTTTCTATTCTTCCGTTGTACATCATAGAATAGTCATTCAATTTAAATGTTGGTCCACATATTATAATATTAGTATGATTGATTTTTGAAAGTGTTTCACGTAAAGTAACTACTAGATCAACATAGTTGTTGGTTTGGCGAAAGTCTTCTTCACCGATGAAGATCAAGCAGTAGTCTTCAATTGTGTAGTTTTTCAACTTAAGATCAATGTTATGAATAAGTTTCTCTATACCACAGTCCGGTGTAAGGTAGTGACAAATTTTGTAATCTAGAAACGTATTTTCTGCAATAGCTAGTATATTGTTTTTCCTGTTTGTACTTAGGATGCATAGTTTGTGGTCCACTTTTTCTTTTGTTTTGTCTTGTACGATTTGAACTGCGTTAATTACATTATCCTCGTTACTATTGGTTTTCGAATAATCTTTTTCAATAATCTCAGTTGTCTGCGTTTGTTGTGATTTTTTATTTTTGTTAAACTTTTTTAATGGCGTTTTTGCTTCTTGTTTCTTAGGACTATTAACAAAATTTTTGTAAATATCATTTTTCTTTTTAAATTCTTCATTACTTCTTTTTAAGTTACTATTTTCTATTGATAATATTTCAATTTCCTCATGTGCGCTTTTTAATTGGGTAGTTAAATTATTGATCTCATCTTTTAGAATTTTTATTTGATTAATGTCTTCGTCTTCTGAAATGTCGGGTAAACTACTCGTCGTACAGTTTATAGTCTGTGATATAATGTCGCTATCATCGACACTTGGTTCCGAACGTGTACGTGTTCGTCGGAATGTTATGTTCTCCAAGAAATTCATTCTGAGAATACTATTAAACTTTCAAAAATAATTGCGTCTAGTGAGATTCGAACCCGACTCTTCCCGAGCGTCCGAACAAAGGCGGTTTGTTACACCGCTAGGTCAAGCAGTATTTACTTAATATGTTCAAATTGGCACCCGTAATGTAACGGACTGTATGACGTGGTTATGATGACGTGTAAGGTCGATAGATGGCTCTGAACTCAATTTTATAATTATAACAGTAATTTCCCTCCTGTCAACACTGTCTAGAGGATGGCAACAATGTATGCTGCATAATGATTGGTGGTATTTTGAATTGGCTCAATGACGTAGTCTCACTGTTTCAAATAAAAAACGAAATTTATCGTGGGGAATTTTGTCAAATACAAAACTAAATCACTATGGCACAGTATTTGATGAACTTGGTTTAAGTGTAAGTTTGTAATATTGAGTCAGAATGTCACAGTATATTCACAAATAGCGTCTAGCGTCTAGTTTCAAGTAATGCAAGTCACTGTTCGGGTAAAGTAAAGTCACTGTTAATTTAGTTATACTTTCACAATAACCGACGATAACACTGTCACAACAATTTTACTAGTTCAGGTTCACTTTGATATATATCACACAATAGACAGTAGACAATAGAACAATAGAAAACAATAGAATTGAATCCCTGTTCGCATTAGAAAGGTTTAACTTAGTAGAACCCTAAATTGTGTTTCATGAATTCCTTTACAGTTTTTATGTAATATTTTTAACAATAGATAGGTAAGAATTTTTTTTGTTAGAAGTGACTGTTTTGTGATATGATAGGTGTCTACGACACATTCGCACAATAGTCTTCATTCTTACATTCAAGTCCTACATTCGTTCAAAAAACTTCTTGCAAAAAAACTAGGTATCTGTTCCGATGACAACCGAACAACAAGCTCATTAACTAATGAGGTGCGAATATTGTTTACTGCGCGCGTCCGATCGAAAAGAGTGCCGCTGCGAAACTGATTTTTAGATAACTGTTATCTAACCAGTTAATTATTGAATTGATTGTATTATTAATTTCATGATCATCACTATCTTTATTTATAGAATTAATAGTGATTGTGCTGCAATCATACCACGTTTTAGTGGTACAGGATACAGGATAATTAGTTACTAGTGGCAAATGATTTATATAAATTATGAATAATAAAGGACCCAATACGCTCCTATGCGGGACTCCATATTTAACTATACGTTTTTTTGATGCATAATATGTTTCATCTTTTTCGGTATTAATGTTTATTTTAGAAATTTCTGTGTATTTTTTTCGTTTCATTTGCAGATAAGATTCTATGAGATTTATAGTATATTACCTCTAACGCCATAAGCTTCCAGTTTACGGAGGAGAATGTCATGGTTTACATAATCGAAAGCCTGGGTCATATCGCAGTAAATGGAATATACATAATATCCTTTTATCCATATTACCCATGACGTTATTTACAAAATCAAATATAGCCATGTTTATTGTTTTTTGTAACATAAAAAGCTAGTCGACCTCGGTAATTGTTTGACCACTTTTGACAACAATTCCCAGTAAATTGAAACTTCACTAAGGTGTTCAACTGTCTGTACAACTACAATACTGAACTGTCACATAGACAAATAGACCTCATCGATTTATAACGTGCAAGTGACATTCAACATTACTTTAGCCCGGATTTTAAAATATGACAAATGAACTTACGATTTTCTGTTCTTCTTAAGAACTGACTTTCCACCTATGACAAACAATTGATTTGAATTAACTCGTTTTTAGTTGATCCTTGGTTCTTGAATTGAAAGCCGGTTTTAACAAATCAGTTGTTAAATATCATCAGCTGATGTAGGATATTGTAGCCAACTTTGTGGTTGGCGTTAACTTGATGAATCAATCTTTCAGAAAACCATAGTCCATTACGAAATAAAGAAGGAATCCATCTCATATCGGCTATAAATAAATACATTGTGAACATTTCATACAGGTGAAGCAACAATAGAAGTGAATCCGTTCTCGATAGCCTTGCCGTCGCCTCAGACGACGGCACCCGAACACTTGCGACCTCTCACGACGGGCTCACAGCCACCCGCGTCTGCCAACGAACTGGAGGAGGCGCTTAGGAAACGGTCAGTAACTGTATATGGTCTGTTCCAAAAGTATCTGATGAAAGTGTAAACAAACCCTGTTCAGGTTATATTCTCACGCAATCACTCACTATAGGAAATTAGTAACACATTCTTCTGTATTTAGGTTTCAACTAGATATCTCAACACTTTTTCCAACAATTAATTTATTTAATTTAATGAGGTTTGTAGCGTTGTCAGGGTCTCAACGGCAAATAGTCGACTGATGCTGATATGTCGAATATTTCACAATATTCATGGCACAACATTGATTTACTAAAAACACTGTCATTTTAACATCCGCCGCTTCCTTAGCTAGCCGCTGAGTGATTCCCTGACCCTCAAGATTCTGTGTACCCCAAATCTAGATTAATTTGGTAATTATACCAGACCCACTGCACTGGATAGGTAACCGTTGTTATTATCTATTTACCTACTACACTATTGACGAATATTTTAGCGATAAATTTCAACAATAATAAAAAGTATTTTTTTACATAATACCTACATTTCATTTTAAATTTCACTTTGAATATAAATTTATTTTAAAACACTAAAATACTGTTAATTTAAAAATGAATGTGCTAAACGGTGCACAATTAATAATAATAACATTATAGAAAACTCAATAAAATTATAAGTATTTCGTTTTATTATAATTCTCTATCTCTAGTCTATAATAATGAAAGCAAATGATACTATTTTAATTCAATTTTATTGAGTCTTCAATAATAACATTATAGAAGACTCAATAAAATTGTAAATATTTAGTTTTATTATAATTTCTAGTCTATAATAATGAAAGCAAATGATACTATTTTAATTTAATATTTTTTTTTTTTCTTAACAAAAAGCGCCTTCATCCTCTCTCCTATTAAAAACTAACTTTGCTGTGCCCGACAGGGTCCATAATTGATTCGATGTTTTGACATACCAACTATCATATGTACGCATTATGGAATGCAATAAAGTACTGAGTATATTCATAGCGGGGTTGTGTAAAATTATACTAAATCAAATACAAAATGTTAATCAAATGTCTTTATTATAAAACCATTTACTATACAGTACCATAATTATATCTCAAAATCAAAAATCAAAATATTTTATTTCACATATACCAACATGGGCACTTATGAAACGTCAGAAGCTAGGTGCACGGTTCCAATGGGTCGTTTCCTATGGAGAAAAGCCGGCAAGAAACTCCACGGTTACTCTTTTAAAAATAATTGGCTTTTACAATGTTTTCAAATTACAGTAGTAATTACAGTACGAGAGGACAGCGTAGGCCTGTCAACAAGTACCAGGTACTTGATAAAATAAAAAATGGTCTACAGATCTAAAGTCTACAAAGTCCTCACATTTACAAAATACAAAAGAATCTATCAAAATGATAGATAAAATATAAAAACCTATTAAAATCAAGTGACACGATGGCCATTACAACCACTAATAAAGAATTGAAATTAGAATTGTCTGTATATAATGTCAAATAATAAAAAGATTATGTCAAAGAAGTATGTAAAAAATAAATATCGTAATTTGAGAGAAGCCACATGTGCAGAAGGGATCTAAAGTTATCCTCACTGTTACCTAAACTACAATTATAATTAATAAGGTTCCATATCTAGCACCAACTTCAACAATCCATCACGGTCGGCACACTTCAGCACATTGGCCCGATCGCCATAAAACACTTTCACATTAGGACTGACCATGTACGCCGTACTCTCCACAAAACTGTTGCTCCTATTCGTATAGATCTCGTGCCATTCGTCCAGCAGCTGTACCTTATACCAGCATAGCACCGCGTTGCATTCCCCATCTTCGGTCACAGTGACATCGATGACCTCAGATTCCAAGTTACTGCAACAGCTGATTTCAAATTCTTCAGATAATGTTTCGTATTCGATGCGAGCCATGTCTATGTACACAGCTTGGGATACTTGGTACCTGTTCACATGTTTCGCCATCCTATAGTCAACATTCTCGTCCAAAACGCGGTTGTTAATCTCCAACCATTTACTATGAATCAGCTGTCCCATAATGGTCACAGATACTGGTAGACATAGGCCCCCAGGAATTAGACGGGTTCGCTTCAAACGTTCTATTATCCTTTTTCTTCTTACGTCTAAGTCACCATTATCACATATTATGTTACTGAAAATAACATGGAATTTCTTCGCTTTGAACACTTCGTACGTCCAAGAGTCTGATACTAGAATTGTTACTTTTTCTGCCGGTATTTCGTTTGCTTGTAGAACTGCTAGTAGGAACGACTTATCGTGGCTAGTTTTCACTTGACATATTAGTGAGTTAGCTCCCCGTTTCATCAATAATACACCGAACATAGGAAATGGACTCAAATCGATCACGTCGACAAGAGAAACGTCCACAGTTTGCCCTAAATGGACACACACAGTTGCTATACTTTTTCTTATCATATCCATATATTCTACGTCATTCAGGAAGGCTAATGTCTCTGGTGAAATCCTTGTTATGGTTGTATTGATGTCTGGTAGTGTAGCCAATCTGCCGCCGTAGGTTAGAAAAGAGATGTTTGCAGTTTCATCTTTGCAAAGCTTCTGTGGTAGTACGTCAAAGAAGACCGCTTGTTGCCATGCGTTCGCTTTAGATTCGCTTCTGGGGTCACTGGTGATCATTATATCCTCGGTCAGGTATAAATTGAACCAACCAATCACCATGTTAATTTCACCGTTGTCTGTCGCAGTTAGACTCCCGACATAAGGCTCTTGTCTAAAGAACTTTTCACAAACATCGTGGTAGTTATTAAAGTCTATATTCAACAACGATTGAGGTTCCGACATGTATTTTAAGCTATCGTAAGTATTTACGTCTTCACTGTAGTAAGTTTCACCCGAGTCGGTTGTTGTATGCACGTTCATATGTGGCACATTTAAAATGTCTTTCGTATCGTGACAAAGTTTATACTTCTTGTTGAGTTCATCGCATTTGATACCGGCGACGAAGAACTCAGCTCTACCGGGTATTATTCTGCTCTTTTCTTCGAGTAAATTCTGAAAAGCATGGCAAATGGATTGTAGGATATTTTCTCCGAATAAACCAGGGTCAATGGCATCAGTTAGTAATACAGATCGGGGCCCATAGATGTCGTAGTGGCTGAGAACGAAAGAGGGTGTGTTGATGACGACCACTTCTTGCGCGTTGTTGTCTTGCATCACGCACTCGGCTAGTCTAGCCATTGTCTTGGAAGCTTCACAGGCTGTAATAGCTACAGGATTGCACTCGTTAGCATATAATGCTAAAAGTCCCGTTCCTGTATCAATATCTATGACACTATCCACAGCAGGAGTCACACAACTCCTAATAGCTTTTCTGTAAGCCTCATTCCGGATCCTGTCATTCAAATACCTGAACTGACGTCTCGGGAATAGGCAACCTTTAGCACTGTTCAAATTCTTCTCAATGCTAACGAAGCTCTTATCAATATTCAGCGCTTTTTCAAAATGGCACAGCGCTTCAGAAAAATATCCGTATCTGCATAAATACCTGCCAGTGGCGTTCAGTAGTTCCACGTTTCCTGGGAACATTTTGATGGCATTTGCGAAGTTTGCGAATATCTCTGCTTTATTGTCCACAGCGGCTAATTCTTTGTTCATTCGTGATAGTACTCCTCGGAATTCTATCTCGAAACTCTTCTTGATGTGCGGTTGTCTTTCGAAGGCGCACATGTACATGTTAACGGCTTTTTTGAAACTGTTGTGAGAGGCGAAATGCCGCGCCTGGGCTATGTAGTTGCAGCCTATGTCCGTCATTTCGGTTTTAGGAATTTTGTTTGAACACTGGTGTCACTGTAGGTGCACTGTAGGTTTAGATATGGGTATCAGGTGATCAATTGTATTTAGTTCACTCTTTCTTTACACACTTATCTGACACTATTTAGGTAATTGAAAATCGCGAAAAAGACGAAGGAGAAGACGTCTTGCTCACTCGAAGTTCAAACTTAAACTGATCATAAGAGTTACTAGCCCAAACTCGTAAACTATGTTGAAAGCAAAGTAAACTATGACTCAGGTAGCAAGTGAATAGGTACAATGACTCTTGCTAATCCTAATTCGATTACAATTGGCGAGGGTCGTTAACAATCGCAGTAGGTAATCAGTAGATAAGATAAGATAAGATAAGATAAGAGTGTGTGAGTGTGAGTGAGAGAAGTGCAGACATGTTTGTCACTACGTGACGTGCAAAATTCGAACAATTATTATTAATGTTATAAAGTTATTAACTTATTAAATTTATTACTCAAACAAAAAAAAAAAAAAAAAAAAATAAATCAAAATAACAAAATATTTAAAGTTGTCATACTTAATTACTAATGGGTTATTCAAATTATATAAAATTAAAGAGTAAAATTAGCATTATTGTGTAAGTACCTCCAAATGAATCTACTATGTTAAGACAAATTCTTTTTCATTAAGGAACTCAGTAACGCTATAATATGCTCTGGTGGTCAAAAAAGTACGAAGTTTATTTTTAAACATAGAGTAAGGTAGTTCTTTCCAACTTTTAGGTACTTTGTTGAAAATGACTGGAGCCATACAGTATACACTTTTTCGCATTAGGGTCGTCTTAGCGGATTGGAGACAAAGTTGATCATTGTCACGTCTATTGCGTGGGAATATGTCGGCTAGACGCTTATAGTAATGTGGATTCGACTTAACAAACACAGCTACTTCTAATATGTACAAGCACGGTAGGGTTAATATCTTGTAATTTCTGAAATAAGGCATGCAGCTATCGGTCTTGTCAAGTTTAAACATCGCCCGTAAACATCTTTTTTGAGACTTGAATGCTGATTCTTTGTCCGTCGAGTTACCCCAAAATATAAGCCCATAGCGCAGATGGGATTCTACTAAACCATAATACGCTGTAAGTAGAGCATCCGTATATAATGTGAATGAAAGTGTGTGCAAAGCGTATGCGGATATACTAAGTTTCTTACATAAAATCTCAATATGTGTTTTCCAGTTAAGATTTTTATCAATCTGGAGGCCAAGAAATTTTGTAGTGTTAACTTCTTCTATGTTTTCATTGCAATATTGTATGTTAAGGTTCATGCTAGGTAACCGTTGCGTAAAAAGTATAGCCTTCGTTTTCTTTAAGTTTATTTTCAAATTGTTTTCCTGCATCCAATGTATAGCTGATTTTAAGGAATTATTAATATCATTCTCATACGTCTCTACGCTTTTACAAGGTATTGTCAAAGTACTGTCATCCGCGAATAGGGTCACCGGTACTTCAATGCATCTAGGTAAGTCATTAATGTATAATATAAAGATAAATGGTCCTAATACGCTTCCCTGCGGTACCCCATATACTACTTCACGCCCTGATGATCGATAAATCTCTTCTATCTTCTTTACGGTATTGATATGTCTAATTTCAGTAATTTGATTTCTATGTCTTAAATATGATTCAATTAAATTAAGGACATTGCCTCTTATGCCATATGTTTCTAACTTTTTTAATAGTGTAGGATAATGTACGTGGTCAAATGCCTGGGTCATATCACAGAATATGCCACACACTGGGTTTCGTTTGTCGATATTGCCAATAACATTATATAAAAAGTCATATATTGCCATGTTGGTAGTCCTATGTTGTCGGAAGCCCTTCTGTTCATCACATAAAATCTTATTTTTTTGAACGAATTCTAACAGTTCTTTATAAATATATTTCTCAAATATTTTTGACATGACTGGAATAAGAGCAATAGGCCGGTAGTTTTCCATTAGATCTCTGTTTTCTTTCTTAAAGAGAGGTTTTATGATAGATGTTTTTAATGCAGAGGGATAGACACCCGCGCTTATACTTAAATTTATGATGTGGCTTAGATGTCCACATATTTCCACTGAAACATGTTTTATTGCTTTACTGGATATATCATCATAGCCTACGCTGCCTGTGTTGTTTAATGACATTATAATTTTATGAATATCTGGTGGTACGCTGGGTGCCATGAACATGGATTTGGTGTTCCAATCGGATTTTAGACTTTTAGGTTTATCGGCAACGTGTATTTGTGGTTGGATTTTATTGATGAAATAGTCATTAAATGCTTCCGAAATTTTCTGGGGACATGTTTCTAAATGGTTATCTAATTTGATTTTATGTATACTATGTTTAGGTAAATTATGTTTAGCACGATTAATTATTTGCCAGCTACTTTTAGATTTGTTTTTTGATGTTTTTATAAAATAGTTGTTTTGTGCCTTTTGTGTTAGGTGTATTATCTTTTTAAACAATTTGGAGTAGCTTTTGAAATAAGTTTTATTCTGGTTATTAGGGTTTAATCTAAGCTGCCATAAGAGTTTTCTTTTTTTTCGACTACACAATTTTATTCCATTAGACAACCATTTTGGTTTTTTTATTATATCTATTTTAATTAGTTTTTTTGGAAAGCATAGATTGTATATTAATTGAAATAAGTCAATAAATTTGTCATAAGCTATATTAGGATCACTTGTTTCATAAATTTCTGAAAATGAAAGACTGCTAATAAACTTTTTAAATTTATCTAAATTGTCAGTTTTGCAGTCTCTTCTTATCGTGTACCAGTAGTTTATGGCGTATAATGTTAGTACGGGACAGTAAAGTAGCTGTGCTGTATGGTCGGACAAGGCCAATTCCATAACATCAGTCTTACATGTTTTATTGAAATTATGGGCAAAATTATCTATACATGTCAATCTTGCCATACGAGTGGGTTGTTTTAATGCTAACTTTAGGTTATAACTATTCAATATACATTCAAATTCATTAGTGTGACTATTTTGTTTGAGCACATCTATGTTAAAATCACCACACAGTATGATATTCTTGTATTGCAAGGGTGATATTTCTCGCAAAATTGTTTCTAATTTATTCATACAGTAGTCAAAATTGTTTATGTTTGGCACCCTATAGATACAGACTACAATTATCTTATACATAGTAAGCTCTATGGCACAACATTCGAATACTCCAGGAGTTGATACATTAGATATTTTAGATATATCCTTAGATTGTATACCATTTTTGACTAGGATACATGCCCCTCCTCTTCTTTGCTGCTTTCTACAGTAACAAGAAACTAGATGGTAATTCGGTATATATATTTGGTTTTGGAAACTTTCCATTATAAAATGCTCTGTGATACACAATACATCTACATTAATTTGTTTCTCAAGTAGCTCATTCAAACATACAGTAAGATTATTTGATTTATTTATCAACCCAGCAATATTTTGATGCATTATTTTAACAAATTTATTTGATAGTAATTCATGACTTTTAGTATGCAAATGAGCAATATTCGAGTCAATTAATTTACAATCAGCGAAAAAATTCAGTACATTCCTTATTTACATTACAATAAGTGGGGGGTGTCAAATTATTATAGTAATCTATGTTAATATTCATGTTTTCCATATTTTTTTCTATAGCATGAGAAGACTTATCATCTTCTTTATTAATTAAAGAAAAATTATTTGAGCTCCTGAACTCGCCAAGCATTACATTAATGTTTTTAAATATGTTTACCATACCATTGTTATTAGCAGACCCACTTCTTTGCCAAAACATTGTAAAATCATACGATAAATAATAATTGGAATCGAACAAATATGCATAGTGATGTGTACAAGCATCAAGGTACAAAAGACTGTTAAATGTTTCTATTCTTCCGTTGAGTACATCATAGAATAGTCATTCAATTTAAATGTTGGTCCACATATTATAATATTAGTATGATTGATTTTTGAAAGTGTTTCACGTAAAGTAACTACTAGATCAACATAGTTGTTGGTTTGGCGAAAGTCTTCTTCACCGATGAAGATCAAGCAGTAGTCTTCAATTGTGTAGTTTTTCAACTTAAGATCAATGTTATGAATAAGTTTCTCTATACCACAGTCCGGTGTAAGGTAGTGACAAATTTTGTAATCTAGAAACGTATTTTCTGCAATAGCTAGTATATTGTTTTTCCTGTTTGTACTTAGGATGCATAGTTTGTGGTCCACTTTTTCTTTTGTTTTGTCTTGTACGATTTGAACTGCGTTAATTACATTATCCTCGTTACTATTGGTTTTCGAATAATCTTTTTCAATAATCTCAGTTGTCTGCGTTTGTTGTGATTTTTTATTTTTGTTAAACTTTTTTAATGGCGTTTTTGCTTCTTGTTTCTTAGGACTATTAACAAAATTTTTGTAAATATCATTTTTCTTTTTAAATTCTTCATTACTTCTTTTTAAGTTACTATTTTCTATTGATAATATTTCAATTTCCTCATGTGCGCTTTTTAATTGGGTAGTTAAATTATTGATCTCATCTTTTAGAATTTTTATTTGATTAATGTCTTCGTCTTCTGAAATGTCGGGTAAACTACTCGTCGTACAGTTTATAGTCTGTGATATAATGTCGCTATCATCGACACTTGGTTCCGAACGTGTACGTGTTCGTCGGAATGTTATGTTCTCCAAGAAATTCATTCTGAGAATACTATTAAACTTTCAAAAATAATTGCGTCTAGTGAGATTCGAACCCGACTCTTCCCGAGCGTCCGAACAAAGGCGGTTTGTTACACCGCTAGGTCAAGCAGTATTTACTTAATATGTTCAAATTGGCACCCGTAATGTAACGGACTGTATGACGTGGTTATGATGACGTGTAAGGTCGATAGATGGCTCTGAACTCAATTTTATAATTATAACAGTAATTTCCCTCCTGTCAACACTGTCTAGAGGATGGCAACAATGTATGCTGCATAATGATTGGTGGTATTTTGAATTGGCTCAATGACGTAGTCTCACTGTTTCAAATAAAAAACGAAATTTATCGTGGGGAATTTTGTCAAATACAAAACTAAATCACTATGGCACAGTATTTGATGAACTTGGTTTAAGTGTAAGTTTGTAATATTGAGTCAGAATGTCACAGTATATTCACAAATAGCGTCTAGCGTCTAGTTTCAAGTAATGCAAGTCACTGTTCGGGTAAAGTAAAGTCACTGTTAATTTAGTTATACTTTCACAATAACCGACGATAACACTGTCACAACAATTTTACTAGTTCAGGTTCACTTTGATATATATCACACAATAGACAGTAGACAATAGAACAATAGAAAACAATAGAATTGAATCCCTGTTCGCATTAGAAAGGTTTAACTTAGTAGAACCCTAAATTGTGTTTCATGAATTCCTTTACAGTTTTTATGTAATATTTTTAACAATAGATAGGTAAGAATTTTTTTTGTTAGAAGTGACTGTTTTGTGATATGATAGGTGTCTACGACACATTCGCACAATAGTCTTCATTCTTACATTCAAGTCCTACATTCGTTCAAAAAACTTCTTGCAAAAAAACTAGGTATCTGTTCCGATGACAACCGAACAACAAGCTCATTAACTAATGAGGTGCGAATATTGTTTACTGCGCGCGTCCGATCGAAAAGAGTGCCGCTGCGAAACTGATTTTTAGATAACTGTTATCTAACCAGTTAATTATTGAATTGATTGTATTATTAATTTCATGATCATCACTATCTTTATTTATAGAATTAATAGTGATTGTGCTGCAATCATACCACGTTTTAGTGGTACAGGATACAGGATAATTAGTTACTAGTGGCAAATGATTTATATAAATTATGAATAATAAAGGACCCAATACGCTCCTATGCGGGACTCCATATTTAACTATACGTTTTTTTGATGCATAATATGTTTCATCTTTTTCGGTATTAATGTTTATTTTAGAAATTTCTGTGTATTTTTTTCGTTTCATTTGCAGATAAGATTCTATGAGATTTATAGTATATTACCTCTAACGCCATAAGCTTCCAGTTTACGGAGGAGAATGTCATGGTTTACATAATCGAAAGCCTGGGTCATATCGCAGTAAATGGAATATACATAATATCCTTTTATCCATATTACCCATGACGTTATTTACAAAATCAAATATAGCCATGTTTATTGTTTTTTGTAACATAAAAAGCTAGTCGACCTCGGTAATTGTTTGACCACTTTTGACAACAATTCCCAGTAAATTGAAACTTCACTAAGGTGTTCAACTGTCTGTACAACTACAATACTGAACTGTCACATAGACAAATAGACCTCATCGATTTATAACGTGCAAGTGACATTCAACATTACTTTAGCCCGGATTTTAAAATATGACAAATGAACTTACGATTTTCTGTTCTTCTTAAGAACTGACTTTCCACCTATGACAAACAATTGATTTGAATTAACTCGTTTTTAGTTGATCCTTGGTTCTTGAATTGAAAGCCGGTTTTAACAAATCAGTTGTTAAATATCATCAGCTGATGTAGGATATTGTAGCCAACTTTGTGGTTGGCGTTAACTTGATGAATCAATCTTTCAGAAAACCATAGTCCATTACGAAATAAAGAAGGAATCCATCTCATATCGGCTATAAATAAATACATTGTGAACATTTCATACAGGTGAAGCAACAATAGAAGTGAATCCGTTCTCGATAGCCTTGCCGTCGCCTCAGACGACGGCACCCGAACACTTGCGACCTCTCACGACGGGCTCACAGCCACCCGCGTCTGCCAACGAACTGGAGGAGGCGCTTAGGAAACGGTCAGTAACTGTATATGGTCTGTTCCAAAAGTATCTGATGAAAGTGTAAACAAACCCTGTTCAGGTTATATTCTCACGCAATCACTCACTATAGGAAATTAGTAACACATTCTTCTGTATTTAGGTTTCAACTAGATATCTCAACACTTTTTCCAACAATTAATTTATTTAATTTAATGAGGTTTGTAGCGTTGTCAGGGTCTCAACGGCAAATAGTCGACTGATGCTGATATGTCGAATATTTCACAATATTCATGGCACAACATTGATTTACTAAAAACACTGTCATTTTAACATCCGCCGCTTCCTTAGCTAGCCGCTGAGTGATTCCCTGACCCTCAAGATTCTGTGTACCCCAAATCTAGATTAATTTGGTAATTATACCAGACCCACTGCACTGGATAGGTAACCGTTGTTATTATCTATTTACCTACTACACTATTGACGAATATTTTAGCGATAAATTTCAACAATAATAAAAAGTATTTTTTTACATAATACCTACATTTCATTTTAAATTTCACTTTGAATATAAATTTATTTTAAAACACTAAAATACTGTTAATTTAAAAATGAATGTGCTAAACGGTGCACAATTAATAATAATAACATTATAGAAAACTCAATAAAATTATAAGTATTTCGTTTTATTATAATTCTCTATCTCTAGTCTATAATAATGAAAGCAAATGATACTATTTTAATTCAATTTTATTGAGTCTTCAATAATAACATTATAGAAGACTCAATAAAATTGTAAATATTTAGTTTTATTATAATTTCTAGTCTATAATAATGAAAGCAAATGATACTATTTTAATTTAATAATTTTTTTTTTTTCTTAACAAAAAGCGCCTTCATCCTCTCTCCTATTAAAAACTAACTTTGCTGTGCCCGACAGGGTCCATAATTGATTCGATGTTTTGACATACCAACTATCATATGTACGCATTATGGAATGCAATAAAGTACTGAGTATATTCATAGCGGGGTTGTGTAAAATTATACTAAATCAAATACAAAATGTTAATCAAATGTCTTTATTATAAAACCATTTACTATACAGTACCATAATTATATCTCAAAATCAAAAATCAAAATATTTTATTTCACATATACCAACATGGGCACTTATGAAACGTCAGAAGCTAGGTGCACGGTTCCAATGGGTCGTTTCCTATGGAGAAAAGCCGGCAAGAAACTCCACGGTTACTCTTTTAAAAATAATTGGCTTTTACAATGTTTTCAAATTACAGTAGTAATTACAGTACGAGAGGACAGCGTAGGCCTGTCAACAAGTACCAGGTACTTGATAAAATAAAAAATGGTCTACAGATCTAAAGTCTACAAAGTCCTCACATTTACAAAATACAAAAGAATCTATCAAAATGATAGATAAAATATAAAAACCTATTAAAATCAAGTGACACGATGGCCATTACAACCACTAATAAAGAATTGAAATTAGAATTGTCTGTATATAATGTCAAATAATAAAAAGATTATGTCAAAGAAGTATGTAAAAAATAAATATCGTAATTTGAGAGAAGCCACATGTGCAGAAGGGATCTAAAGTTATCCTCACTGTTACCTAAACTACAATTATAATTAATAAGGTTCCATATCTAGCACCAACTTCAACAATCCATCACGGTCGGCACACTTCAGCACATTGGCCCGATCGCCATAAAACACTTTCACATTAGGACTGACCATGTACGCCGTACTCTCCACAAAACTGTTGCTCCTATTCGTATAGATCTCGTGCCATTCGTCCAGCAGCTGTACCTTATACCAGCATAGCACCGCGTTGCATTCCCCATCTTCGGTCACAGTGACATCGATGACCTCAGATTCCAAGTTACTGCAACAGCTGATTTCAAATTCTTCAGATAATGTTTCGTATTCGATGCGAGCCATGTCTATGTGCACAGCTTGGGATACTTGGTACCTGTTCACATGTTTCGCCATCCTATAGTCAACATTCTCGTCCAAAACGCGGTTGTTAATCTCCAACCATTTACTATGAATCAGCTGTCCCATAATGGTCACAGATACTGGTAGACATAGGCCCCCAGGAATTAGACGGGTTCGCTTCAAACGTTCTATTATCCTTTTTCTTCTTACGTCTAAGTCACCATTATCACATATTATGTTACTGAAAATAACATGGAATTTCTTCGCTTTGAACACTTCGTACGTCCAAGAGTCTGATACTAGAATTGTTACTTTTTCTGCCGGTATTTCGTTTGCTTGTAGAACTGCTAGTAGGAACGACTTATCGTGGCTAGTTTTCACTTGACATATTAGTGAGTTAGCTCCCCGTTTCATCAATAATACACCGAACATAGGAAATGGACTCAAATCGATCACGTCGACAAGAGAAACGTCCACAGTTTGCCCTAAATGGACACACACAGTTGCTATACTTTTTCTTATCATATCCATATATTCTACGTCATTCAGGAAGGCTAATGTCTCTGGTGAAATCCTTGTTATGGTTGTATTGATGTCTGGTAGTGTAGCCAATCTGCCGCCGTAGGTTAGAAAAGAGATGTTTGCAGTTTCATCTTTGCAAAGCTTCTGTGGTAGTACGTCAAAGAAGACGGCTTGTTGCCATGCGTTCGCTTTAGATTCGCTTCTGGGGTCACTGGTGATCATTATATCCTCGGTCAGGTATAAATTGAACCAACCAATCACCATGTTAATTTCACCGTTGTCTGTCGCAGTTAGACTCCCGACATAAGGCTCTTGTCTAAAGAACTTTTCACAAACATCGTGGTAGTTATTAAAGTCTATATTCAACAACGATTGAGGTTCCGACATGTATTTTAAGCTATCGTAAGTATTTACGTCTTCACTGTAGTAAGTTTCACCCGAGTCGGTTGTTGTATGCACGTTCATATGTGGCACATTTAAAATGTCTTTCGTATCGTGACAAAGTTTATACTTCTTGTTGAGTTCATCGCATTTGATACCGGCGACGAAGAACTCAGCTCTACCGGGTATTATTCTGCTCTTTTCTTCGAGTAAATTCTGAAAAGCATGGCAAATGGATTGTAGGATATTTTCTCCGAATAAACCAGGGTCAATGGCATCAGTTAGTAATACAGATCGGGGCCCATAGATGTCGTAGTGGCTGAGAACGAAAGAGGGTGTGTTGATGACGACCACTTCTTGCGCGTTGTTGTCTTGCATCACGCACTCGGCTAGTCTAGCCATTGTCTTGGAAGCTTCACAGGCTGTAATAGCTACAGGATTGCACTCGTTAGCATATAATGCTAAAAGTCCCGTTCCTGTATCAATATCTATGACACTATCCACAGCAGGAGTCACACAACTCCTAATAGCTTTTCTGTAAGCCTCATTCCGGATCCTGTCATTCAAATACCTGAACTGACGTCTCGGGAATAGGCAACCTTTAGCACTGTTCAAATTCTTCTCAATGCTAACGTAGCTCTTATCAATATTCAGCGCTTTTTCAAAATGGCACAGCGCTTCAGAAAAATATCCGTATCTGCATAAATACCTGCCAGTGGCGTTCAGTAGTTCCACGTTTCCTGGGAACATTTTGATGGCATTTGCGAAGTTTGCGAATATCTCTGCTTTATTGTCCACAGCGGCTAATTCTTTGTTCATTCGTGATAGTACTCCTCGGAATTCTATCTCGAAACTCTTCTTGATGTGCGGTTGTCTTTCGAAGGCGCACATGTACATGTTAACGGCTTTTTTGAAACTGTTGTGAGAGGCGAAATGCCGCGCCTGGGCTATGTAGTTGCAGCCTATGTCCGTCATTTCGGTTTTAGGAATTTTGTTTGAACACTGGTGTCACTGTAGGTGCACTGTAGGTTTAGATATGGGTATCAGGTGATCAATTGTATTTAGTTCACTCTTTCTTTACACACTTATCTGACACTATTTAGGTAATTGAAAATCGCGAAAAAGACGAAGGAGAAGACGTCTTGCTCACTCGAAGTTCAAACTTAAACTGATCATAAGAGTTACTAGCCCAAACTCGTAAACTATGTTGAAAGCAAAGTAAACTATGACTCAGGTAGCAAGTGAATAGGTACAATGACTCTTGCTAATCCTAATTCGATTACAATTGGCGAGGGTCGTTAACAATCGCAGTAGGTAATCAGTAGATAAGATAAGATAAGATAAGATAAGAGTGTGTGAGTGTGAGTGAGAGAAGTGCAGACATGTTTGTCACTACGTGACGTGCAAAATTCAAACAATTATTATTAATGTTATAAAGTTATTAACTTATTAAATTTATTACTCAAACAAAAAAAAAAAAAAAAAAAATAAATCAAAATAACAAAATATTTAAAGTTGTCATACTTAATTACTAATGGGTTATTCAAATTATATAAAATTAAAGAGTAAAATTAGCATTATTGTGTAAGTACCTCCAAATGAATCTACTATGTTAAGACAAATTCTTTTTCATTAAGGAACTCAGTAACGCTATAATATGCTCTGGTGGTCAAAAAAGTACGAAGTTTATTTTTAAACATAGAGTAAGGTAGTTCTTTCCAACTTTTAGGTACTTTGTTGAAAATGACTGGAGCCATACAGTATACACTTTTTCGCATTAGGGTCGTCTTAGCGGATTGGAGACAAAGTTGATCATTGTCACGTCTATTGCGTGGGAATATGTCGGCTAGACGCTTATAGTAATGTGGATTCGACTTAACAAACACAGCTACTTCTAATATGTACAAGCACGGTAGGGTTAATATCTTGTAATTTCTGAAATAAGGCATGCAGCTATCGGTCTTGTCAAGTTTAAACATCGCCCGTAAACATCTTTTTTGAGACTTGAATGCTGATTCTTTTTCCGTCGAGTTACCCCAAAATATAAGCCTATAGCGCAGATGGGATTCTACTAAACCATAATACGCTGTAAGTAGAGCATCCGTATATAATGTGAATGAAAGTGTGTGCAAAGCGTATGCGGATATACTAAGTTTCTTACATAAAATCTCAATATGTGTTTTCCAGTTAAGATTTTTATCAATCTGGAGGCCAAGAAATTTTGTAGTGTTAACTTCTTCTATGTTTTCATTGCAATATTGTATGTTAAGGTTCATTCATGCTAGGTAACCGTTGCGTAAAAAGTATAGCCTTCGTTTTCTTTAAGTTTATTTTCAAATTGTTTTCCTGCATCCAATGTATAGCTGATTTTAAGGAATTATTAATATCATTCTCATACGTCTCTACGCTTTTACAAGGTATTGTCAAAGTACTGTCATCCGCGAATAGGGTCACCGGTACTTCAATGCATCTAGGTAAGTCATTAATGTATAATATAAAGATAAATGGTCCTAATACGCTTCCCTGCGGTACCCCATATACTACTTCACGCCCTGATGATCGATAAATCTCTTCTATCTTCTTTACGGTATTGATATGTCTAATTTCAGTAATTTGATTTCTATGTCTTAAATATGATTCAATTAAATTAAGGACATTGCCTCTTATGCCATATGTTTCTAACTTTTTTAATAGTGTAGGATAATGTACGTGGTCATATGCCTGGGTCATATCACAGAATATGCCACACACTGGGTTTCGTTTGTCGATATTGCCAATAACATTATATAAAAAGTCATATATTGCCATGTTGGTAGTCCTATGTTGTCGGAAGCCCTTCTGTTCATCACATAAAATCTTATTTTTTTGAACGAATTCTAACAGTTCTTTATAAATATATTTCTCAAATATTTTTGACATGACTGGAATAAGAGCAATAGGCCGGTAGTTTTCCATTAGATCTCTGTTTTCTTTCTTAAAGAGAGGTTTTATGATAGATGTTTTTAATGCAGAGGGATAGACACCCGCGCTTATACTTAAATTTATGATGTGGCTTAGATGTCCACATATTTCCACTGAAACATGTTTTATTGCTTTACTGGATATATCATCATAGCCTACGCTGCCTGTGTTGTTTAATGACATTATAATTTTATGAATATCTGGTGGTACGCTGGGTGCCATGAACATGGATTTGGTGTTCCAATCGGATTTTAGACTTTTAGGTTTATCGGCAACGTGTATTTGTGGTTGGATTTTATTGATGAAATAGTCATTAAATGCTTCCGAAATTTTCTGGGGACATGTTTCTAAATGGTTATCTAATTTGATTTTATGTATACTATGTTTAGGTAAATTATGTTTAGCACGATTAATTATTTGCCAGCTACTTTTAGATTTGTTTTTTGATGTTTTTATAAAATAGTTGTTTTGTGCCTTTTGTGTTAGGTGTATTATCTTTTTAAACAATTTGGAGTAGCTTTTGAAATAAGTTTTATTCTGGTTATTAGGGTTTAATCTAAGCTGCCATAAGAGTTTTCTTTTTTTTCGACTACACAATTTTATTCCATTAGACAACCATTTTGGTTTTTTTATTATATCTATTTTAATTAGTTTTTTTGGAAAGCATAGATTGTATATTAATTGAAATAAGTCAATAAATTTGTCATAAGCTATATTAGGATCACTTGTTTCATAAATTTCTGAAAATGAAAGACTGCTAATAAACTTTTTAAATTTATCTAAATTGTCAGTTTTGCAGTCTCTTCTTATCGTGTACCAGTAGTTTATGGCGTATAATGTTAGTACGGGACAGTAAAGTAGCTGTGCTGTATGGTCGGACAAGGCCAATTCCATAACATCAGTCTTACATGTTTTATTGAAATTATGGGCAAAATTATCTATACATGTCAATCTTGCCATACGAGTGGGTTGTTTTAATGCTAACTTTAGGTTATAACTATTCAATATACATTCAAATTCATTAGTGTGACTATTTTGTTTGAGCACATCTATGTTAAAATCACCACACAGTATGATATTCTTGTATTGCAAGGGTGATATTTCTCGCAAAATTGTTTCTAATTTATTCATACAGTAGTCAAAATTGTTTATGTTTGGCACCCTATAGATACAGACTACAATTATCTTATACATAGTAAGCTCTATGGCACAACATTCGAATACTCCAGGAGTTGATACATTAGATATTTTAGATATATCCTTAGATTGTATACCATTTTTGACTAGGATACATGCCCCTCCTCTTCTTTGCTGCTTTCTACAGTAACAAGAAACTAGATGGTAATTCGGTATATATATTTGGTTTTGGAAACTTTCCATTATAAAATGCTCTGTGATACACAATACATCTACATTAATTTGTTTCTCAAGTAGCTCATTCAAACATACAGTAAGATTATTTGATTTATTTATCAACCCAGCAATATTTTGATGCATTATTTTAACAAATTTATTTGATAGTAATTCATGACTTTTAGTATGCAAATGAGCAATATTCGAGTCAATTAATTTACAATCAGCGAAAAAATTCAGTACATTCCTTATTTACATTACAATATGTGGGGGGTGTCAAATTATTATAGTAATCTATGTTAATATTCATGTTTTCCATATTTTTTTCTATAGCATGAGAAGACTTATCATCTTCTTTATTAATTAAAGAAAAATTATTTGAGCTCCTGAACTCGCCAAGCATTACATTAATGTTTTTAAATATGTTTACCATACCATTGTTATTAGCAGACCCACTTCTTTGCCAAAACATTGTAAAATCATACGATAAATAATAATTGGAATCGAACAAATATGCATAGTGATGTGTACAAGCATCAAGGTACAAAAGACTGTTAAATGTTTCTATTCTTCCGTTGTACATCATAGAATAGTCATTCAATTTAAATGTTGGTCCACATATTATAATATTAGTATGATTGATTTTTGAAAGTGTTTCACGTAAAGTAACTACTAGATCAACATAGTTGTTGGTTTGGCGAAAGTCTTCTTCACCGATGAAGATCAAGCAGTAGTCTTCAATTGTGTAGTTTTTCAACTTAAGATCAATGTTATGAATAAGTTTCTCTATACCACAGTCCGGTGTAAGGTAGTGACAAATTTTGTAATCTAGAAACGTATTTTCTGCAATAGCTAGTATATTGTTTTTCCTGTTTGTACTTAGGATGCATAGTTTGTGGTCCACTTTTTCTTTTGTTTTGTCTTGTACGATTTGAACTGCGTTAATTACATTATCCTCGTTACTATTGGTTTTCGAATAATCTTTTTCAATAATCTCAGTTGTCTGCGTTTGTTGTGATTTTTTATTTTTGTTAAACTTTTTTAATGGCGTTTTTGCTTCTTGTTTCTTAGGACTATTAACAAAATTTTTGTAAATATCATTTTTCTTTTTAAATTCTTCATTACTTCTTTTTAAGTTACTATTTTCTATTGATAATATTTCAATTTCCTCATGTGCGCTTTTTAATTGGGTAGTTAAATTATTGATCTCATCTTTTAGAATTTTTATTTGATTAATGTCTTCGTCTTCTGAAATGTCGGGTAAACTACTCGTCGTACAGTTTATAGTCTGTGATATAATGTCGCTATCATCGACACTTGGTTCCGAACGTGTACGTGTTCGTCGGAATGTTATGTTCTCCAAGAAATTCATTCTGAGAATACTATTAAACTTTCAAAAATAATTGCGTCTAGTGAGATTCGAACCCGACTCTTCCCGAGCGTCCGAACAAAGGCGGTTTGTTACACCGCTAGGTCAAGCAGTATTTACTTAATATGTTCAAATTGGCACCCGTAATGTAACGGACTGTATGACGTGGTTATGATGACGTGTAAGGTCGATAGATGGCTCTGAACTCAATTTTATAATTATAACAGTAATTTCCCTCCTGTCAACACTGTCTAGAGGATGGCAACAATGTATGCTGCATAATGATTGGTGGTATTTTGAATTGGCTCAATGACGTAGTCTCACTGTTTCAAATAAAAAACGAAATTTATCGTGGGGAATTTTGTCAAATACAAAACTAAATCACTATGGCACAGTATTTGATGAACTTGGTTTAAGTGTAAGTTTGTAATATTGAGTCAGAATGTCACAGTATATTCACAAATAGCGTCTAGCGTCTAGTTTCAAGTAATGCAAGTCACTGTTCGGGTAAAGTAAAGTCACTGTTAATTTAGTTATACTTTCACAATAACCGACGATAACACTGTCACAACAATTTTACTAGTTCAGGTTCACTTTGATATATATCACACAATAGACAGTAGACAATAGAACAATAGAAAACAATAGAATTGAATCCCTGTTCGCATTAGAAAGGTTTAACTTAGTAGAACCCTAAATTGTGTTTCATGAATTCCTTTACAGTTTTTATGTAATATTTTTAACAATAGATAGGTAAGAATTTTTTTTGTTAGAAGTGACTGTTTTGTGATATGATAGGTGTCTACGACACATTCGCACAATAGTCTTCATTCTTACATTCAAGTCCTACATTCGTTCAAAAAACTTCTTGCAAAAAAACTAGGTATCTGTTCCGATGACAACCGAACAACAAGCTCATTAACTAATGAGGTGCGAATATTGTTTACTGCGCGCGTCCGATCGAAAAGAGTGCCGCTGCGAAACTGATTTTTAGATAACTGTTATCTAACCAGTTAATTATTGAATTGATTGTATTATTAATTTCATGATCATCACTATCTTTATTTATAGAATTAATAGTGATTGTGCTGCAATCATACCACGTTTTAGTGGTACAGGATACAGGATAATTAGTTACTAGTGGCAAATGATTTATATAAATTATGAATAATAAAGGACCCAATACGCTCCTATGCGGGACTCCATATTTAACTATACGTTTTTTTGATGCATAATATGTTTCATCTTTTTCGGTATTAATGTTTATTTTAGAAATTTCTGTGTATTTTTTTCGTTTCATTTGCAGATAAGATTCTATGAGATTTATAGTATATTACCTCTAACGCCATAAGCTTCCAGTTTACGGAGGAGAATGTCATGGTTTACATAATCGAAAGCCTGGGTCATATCGCAGTAAATGGAATATACATAATATCCTTTTATCCATATTACCCATGACGTTATTTACAAAATCAAATATAGCCATGTTTATTGTTTTTTGTAACATAAAAAGCTAGTCGACCTCGGTAATTGTTTGACCACTTTTGACAACAATTCCCAGTAAATTGAAACTTCACTAAGGTGTTCAACTGTCTGTACAACTACAATACTGAACTGTCACATAGACAAATAGACCTCATCGATTTATAACGTGCAAGTGACATTCAACATTACTTTAGCCCGGATTTTAAAATGTGACAAATGAACTTACGATTTTCTGTTCTTCTTAAGAACTGACTTTCCACCTATGACAAACAATTGATTTGAATTAACTCGTTTTTAGTTGATCCTTGGTTCTTGAATTGAAAGCCGGTTTTAACAAATCAGTTGTTAAATATCATCAGCTGATGTAGGATATTGTAGCCAACTTTGTGGTTGGCGTTAACTTGATGAATCAATCTTTCAGAAAACCATAGTCCATTACGAAATAAAGAAGGAATCCATCTCATATCGGCTATAAATAAATACATTGTGAACATTTCATACAGGTGAAGCAACAATAGAAGTGAATCCGTTCTCGATAGCCTTGCCGTCGCCTCAGACGACGGCACCCGAACACTTGCGACCTCTCACGACGGGCTCACAGCCACCCGCGTCTGCCAACGAACTGGAGGAGGCGCTTAGGAAACGGTCAGTAACTGTATATGGTCTGTTCCAAAAGTATCTGATGAAAGTGTAAACAAACCCTGTTCAGGTTATATTCTCACGCAATCACTCACTATAGGAAATTAGTAACACATTCTTCTGTATTTAGGTTTCAACTAGATATCTCAACACTTTTTCCAACAATTAATTTATTTAATTTAATGAGGTTTGTAGCGTTGTCAGGGTCTCAACGGCAAATAGTCGACTGATGCTGATATGTCGAATATTTCACAATATTCATGGCACAACATTGATTTACTAAAAACACTGTCATTTTAACATCCGCCGCTTCCTTAGCTAGCCGCTGAGTGATTCCCTGACCCTCAAGATTCTGTGTACCCCAAATCTAGATTAATTTGGTAATTATACCAGACCCACTGCACTGGATAGGTAACCGTTGTTATTATCTATTTACCTACTACACTATTGACGAATATTTTAGCGATAAATTTCAACAATAATAAAAAGTATTTTTTTACATAATACCTACATTTCATTTTAAATTTCACTTTGAATATAAATTTATTTTAAAACACTAAAATACTGTTAATTTAAAAATGAATGTGCTAAACGGTGCACAATTAATAATAATAACATTATAGAAAACTCAATAAAATTATAAGTATTTCGTTTTATTATAATTCTCTATCTCTAGTCTATAATAATGAAAGCAAATGATACTATTTTAATTCAATTTTATTGAGTCTTCAATAATAACATTATAGAAGACTCAATAAAATTGTAAATATTTAGTTTTATTATAATTTCTAGTCTATAATAATGAAAGCAAATGATACTATTTTAATTTAATATTTTTTTTTTTTTCTTAACAAAAAGCGCCTTCATCCTCTCTCCTATTAAAAACTAACTTTGCTGTGCCCGACAGGGTCCATAATTGATTCGATGTTTTGACATACCAACTATCATATGTACGCATTATGGAATGCAATAAAGTACTGAGTATATTCATAGCGGGGTTGTGTAAAATTATACTAAATCAAATACAAAATGTTAATCAAATGTCTTTATTATAAAACCATTTACTATACAGTACCATAATTATATCTCAAAATCAAAAATCAAAATATTTTATTTCACATATACCAACATGGGCACTTATGAAACGTCAGAAGCTAGGTGCACGGTTCCAATGGGTCGTTTCCTATGGAGAAAAGCCGGCAAGAAACTCCACGGTTACTCTTTTAAAAATAATTGGCTTTTACAATGTTTTCAAATTACAGTAGTAATTACAGTACGAGAGGACAGCGTAGGCCTGTCAACAAGTACCAGGTACTTGATAAAATAAAAAATGGTCTACAGATCTAAAGTCTACAAAGTCCTCACATTTACAAAATACAAAAGAATCTATCAAAATGATAGATAAAATATAAAAACCTATTAAAATCAAGTGACACGATGGCCATTACAACCACTAATAAAGAATTGAAATTAGAATTGTCTGTATATAATGTCAAATAATAAAAAGATTATGTCAAAGAAGTATGTAAAAAATAAATATCGTAATTTGAGAGAAGCCACATGTGCAGAAGGGATCTAAAGTTATCCTCACTGTTACCTAAACTACAATTATAATTAATAAGGTTCCATATCTAGCACCAACTTCAACAATCCATCACGGTCGGCACACTTCAGCACATTGGCCCGATCGCCATAAAACACTTTCACATTAGGACTGACCATGTACGCCGTACTCTCCACAAAACTGTTGCTCCTATTCGTATAGATCTCGTGCCATTCGTCCAGCAGCTGTACCTTATACCAGCATAGCACCGCGTTGCATTCCCCATCTTCGGTCACAGTGACATCGATGACCTCAGATTCCAAGTTACTGCAACAGCTGATTTCAAATTCTTCAGATAATGTTTCGTATTCGATGCGAGCCATGTCTATGTACACAGCTTGGGATACTTGGTACCTGTTCACATGTTTCGCCATCCTATAGTCAACATTCTCGTCCAAAACGCGGTTGTTAATCTCCAACCATTTACTATGAATCAGCTGTCCCATAATGGTCACAGATACTGGTAGACATAGGCCCCCAGGAATTAGACGGGTTCGCTTCAAACGTTCTATTATCCTTTTTCTTCTTACGTCTAAGTCACCATTATCACATATTATGTTACTGAAAATAACATGGAATTTCTTCGCTTTGAACACTTCGTACGTCCAAGAGTCTGATACTAGAATTGTTACTTTTTCTGCCGGTATTTCGTTTGCTTGTAGAACTGCTAGTAGGAACGACTTATCGTGGCTAGTTTTCACTTGACATATTAGTGAGTTAGCTCCCCGTTTCATCAATAATACACCGAACATAGGAAATGGACTCAAATCGATCACGTCGACAAGAGAAACGTCCACAGTTTGCCCTAAATGGACACACACAGTTGCTATACTTTTTCTTATCATATCCATATATTCTACGTCATTCAGGAAGGCTAATGTCTCTGGTGAAATCCTTGTTATGGTTGTATTGATGTCTGGTAGTGTAGCCAATCTGCCGCCGTAGGTTAGAAAAGAGATGTTTGCAGTTTCATCTTTGCAAAGCTTCTGTGGTAGTACGTCAAAGAAGACCGCTTGTTGCCATGCGTTCGCTTTAGATTCGCTTCTGGGGTCACTGGTGATCATTATATCCTCGGTCAGGTATAAATTGAACCAACCAATCACCATGTTAATTTCACCGTTGTCTGTCGCAGTTAGACTCCCGACATAAGGCTCTTGTCTAAAGAACTTTTCACAAACATCGTGGTAGTTATTAAAGTCTATATTCAACAACGATTGAGGTTCCGACATGTATTTTAAGCTATCGTAAGTATTTACGTCTTCACTGTAGTAAGTTTCACCCGAGTCGGTTGTTGTATGCACGTTCATATGTGGCACATTTAAAATGTCTTTCGTATCGTGACAAAGTTTATACTTCTTGTTGAGTTCATCGCATTTGATACCGGCGACGAAGAACTCAGCTCTACCGGGTATTATTCTGCTCTTTTCTTCGAGTAAATTCTGAAAAGCATGGCAAATGGATTGTAGGATATTTTCTCCGAATAAACCAGGGTCAATGGCATCAGTTAGTAATATAGATCGGGGCCCATAGATGTCGTAGTGGCTGAGAACGAAAGAGGGTGTGTTGATGACGACCACTTCTTGCGCGTTGTTGTCTTGCATCACGCACTCGGCTAGTCTAGCCATTGTCTTGGAAGCTTCACAGGCTGTAATAGCTACAGGATTGCACTCGTTAGCATATAATGCTAAAAGTCCCGTTCCTGTATCAATATCTATGACACTATCCACAGCAGGAGTCACACAACTCCTAATAGCTTTTCTGTAAGCCTCATTCCGGATCCTGTCATTCAAATACCTGAACTGACGTCTCGGGAATAGGCAACCTTTAGCACTGTTCAAATTCTTCTCAATGCTAACGAAGCTCTTATCAATATTCAGCGCTTTTTCAAAATGGCACAGCGCTTCAGAAAAATATCCGTATCTGCATAAATACCTGCCAGTGGCGTTCAGTAGTTCCACGTTTCCTGGGAACATTTTGATGGCATTTGCGAAGTTTGCGAATATCTCTGCTTTATTGTCCACAGCGGCTAATTCTTTGTTCATTCGTGATAGTACTCCTCGGAATTCTATCTCGAAACTCTTCTTGATGTGCGGTTGTCTTTCGAAGGCGCACATGTACATGTTAACGGCTTTTTTGAAACTGTTGTGAGAGGCGAAATGCCGCGCCTGGGCTATGTAGTTGCAGCCTATGTCCGTCATTTCGGTTTTAGGAATTTTGTTTGAACACTGGTGTCACTGTAGGTGCACTGTAGGTTTAGATATGGGTATCAGGTGATCAATTGTATTTAGTTCACTCTTTCTTTACACACTTATCTGACACTATTTAGGTAATTGAAAATCGCGAAAAAGACGAAGGAGAAGACGTCTTGCTCACTCGAAGTTCAAACTTAAACTGATCATAAGAGTTACTAGCCCAAACTCGTAAACTATGTTGAAAGCAAAGTAAACTATGACTCAGGTAGCAAGTGAATAGGTACAATGACTCTTGCTAATCCTAATTCGATTACAATTGGCGAGGGTCGTTAACAATCGCAGTAGGTAATCAGTAGATAAGATAAGATAAGATAAGATAAGAGTGTGTGAGTGTGAGTGAGAGAAGTGCAGACATGTTTGTCACTACGTGACGTGCAAAATTCGAACAATTATTATTAATGTTATAAAGTTATTAACTTATTAAATTTATTACTCAAACAAAAAAAAAAAAAATAAATAAATCAAAATAACAAAATATTTAAAGTTGTCATACTTAATTACTAATGGGTTATTCAAATTATATAAAATTAAAGAGTAAAATTAGCATTATTGTGTAAGTACCTCCAAATGAATCTACTATGTTAAGACAAATTCTTTTTCATTAAGGAACTCAGTAACGCTATAATATGCTCTGGTGGTCAAAAAAGTACGAAGTTTATTTTTAAACATAGAGTAAGGTAGTTCTTTCCAACTTTTAGGTACTTTGTTGAAAATGACTGGAGCCATACAGTATACACTTTTTCGCATTAGGGTCGTCTTAGCGGATTGGAGACAAAGTTGATCATTGTCACGTCTATTGCGTGGGAATATGTCGGCTAGACGCTTATAGTAATGTGGATTCGACTTAACAAACACAGCTACTTCTAATATGTACAAGCACGGTAGGGTTAATATCTTGTAATTTCTGAAATAAGGCATGCAGCTATCGGTCTTGTCAAGTTTAAACATCGCCCGTAAACATCTTTTTTGAGACTTGAATGCTGATTCTTTTTCCGTCGAGTTACCCCAAAATATAAGCCCATAGCGCAGATGGGATTCTACTAAACCATAATACGCTGTAAGTAGAGCATCCGTATATAATGTGAATGAAAGTGTGTGCAAAGCGTATGCGGATATACTAAGTTTCTTACATAAAATCTCAATATGTGTTTTCCAGTTAAGATTTTTATCAATCTGGAGGCCAAGAAATTTTGTAGTGTTAACTTCTTCTATGTTTTCATTGCAATATTGTATGTTAAGGTTCATGCTAGGTAACCGTTGCGTAAAAAGTATAGCCTTCGTTTTCTTTAAGTTTATTTTCAAATTGTTTTCCTGCATCCAATGTATAGCTGATTTTAAGGAATTATTAATATCATTCTCATACGTCTCTACGCTTTTACAAGGTATTGTCAAAGTACTGTCATCCGCGAATAGGGTCACCGGTACTTCAATGCATCTAGGTAAGTCATTAATGTATAATATAAAGATAAATGGTCCTAATACGCTTCCCTGCGGTACCCCATATACTACTTCACGCCCTGATGATCGATAAATCTCTTCTATCTTCTTTACGGTATTGATATGTCTAATTTCAGTAATTTGATTTCTATGTCTTAAATATGATTCAATTAAATTAAGGACATTGCCTCTTATGCCATATGTTTCTAACTTTTTTAATAGTGTAGGATAATGTACGTGGTCAAATGCCTGGGTCATATCACAGAATATGCCACACACTGGGTTTCGTTTGTCGATATTGCCAATAACATTATATAAAAAGTCATATATTGCCATGTTGGTAGTCCTATGTTGTCGGAAGCCCTTCTGTTCATCACATAAAATCTTATTTTTTTAAACGAATTCTAACAGTTCTTTATAAATATATTTCTCAAATATTTTTGACATGACTGGAATAAGAGCAATAGGCCGGTAGTTTTCCATTAGATCTCTGTTTTCTTTCTTAAAGAGAGGTTTTATGATAGATGTTTTTAATGCAGAGGGATAGACACCCGCGCTTATACTTAAATTTATGATGTGGCTTAGATGTCCACATATTTCCACTGAAACATGTTTTATTGCTTTACTGGATATATCATCATAGCCTACGCTGCCTGTGTTGTTTAATGACATTATAATTTTATGAATATCTGGTGGTACGCTGGGTGCCATGAACATGGATTTGGTGTTCCAATCGGATTTTAGACTTTTAGGTTTATCGGCAACGTGTATTTGTGGTTGGATTTTATTGATGAAATAGTCATTAAATGCTTCCGAAATTTTCTGGGGACATGTTTCTAAATGGTTATCTAATTTGATTTTATGTATACTATGTTTAGGTAAATTATGTTTAGCACGATTAATTATTTGCCAGCTACTTTTAGATTTGTTTTTTGATGTTTTTATAAAATAGTTGTTTTGTGCCTTTTGTGTTAGGTGTATTATCTTTTTAAACAATTTGGAGTAGCTTTTGAAATAAGTTTTATTCTGGTTATTAGGGTTTAATCTAAGCTGCCATAAGAGTTTTCTTTTTTTTCGACTACACAATTTTATTCCATTAGACAACCATTTTGGTTTTTTTATTATATCTATTTTAATTAGTTTTTTTGGAAAGCATAGATTGTATATTAATTGAAATAAGTCAATAAATTTGTCATAAGCTATATTAGGATCACTTGTTTCATAAATTTCTGAAAATGAAAGACTGCTAATAAACTTTTTAAATTTATCTAAATTGTCAGTTTTGCAGTCTCTTCTTATCGTGTACCAGTAGTTTATGGCGTATAATGTTAGTACGGGACAGTAAAGTAGCTGTGCTGTATGGTCGGACAAGGCCAATTCCATAACATCAGTCTTACATGTTTTATTGAAATTATGGGCAAAATTATCTATACATGTCAATCTTGCCATACGAGTGGGTTGTTTTAATGCTAACTTTAGGTTATAACTATTCAATATACATTCAAATTCATTAGTGTGACTATTTTGTTTGAGCACATCTATGTTAAAATCACCACACAGTATGATATTCTTGTATTGCAAGGGTGATATTTCTCGCAAAATTGTTTCTAATTTATTCATACAGTAGTCAAAATTGTTTATGTTTGGCACCCTATAGATACAGACTACAATTATCTTATACATAGTAAGCTCTATGGCACAACATTCGAATACTCCAGGAGTTGATACATTAGATATTTTAGATATATCCTTAGATTGTATACCATTTTTGACTAGGATACATGCCCCTCCTCTTCTTTGCTGCTTTCTACAGTAACAAGAAACTAGATGGTAATTCGGTATATATATTTGGTTTTGGAAACTTTCCATTATAAAATGCTCTGTGATACACAATACATCTACATTAATTTGTTTCTCAAGTAGCTCATTCAAACATACAGTAAGATTATTTGATTTATTTATCAACCCAGCAATATTTTGATGCATTATTTTAACAAATTTATTTGATAGTAATTCATGACTTTTAGTATGCAAATGAGCAATATTCGAGTCAATTAATTTACAATCAGCGAAAAAATTCAGTACATTCCTTATTTACATTACAATAAGTGGGGGGTGTCAAATTATTATAGTAATCTATGTTAATATTCATGTTTTCCATATTTTTTTCTATAGCATGAGAAGACTTATCATCTTCTTTATTAATTAAAGAAAAATTATTTGAGCTCCTGAACTCGCCAAGCATTACATTAATGTTTTTAAATATGTTTACCATACCATTGTTATTAGCAGACCCACTTCTTTGCCAAAACATTGTAAAATCATACGATAAATAATAATTGGAATCGAACAAATATGCATAGTGATGTGTACAAGCATCAAGGTACAAAAGACTGTTAAATGTTTCTATTCTTCCGTTGTACATCATAGAATAGTCATTCAATTTAAATGTTGGTCCACATATTATAATATTAGTATGATTGATTTTTGAAAGTGTTTCACGTAAAGTAACTACTAGATCAACATAGTTGTTGGTTTGGCGAAAGTCTTCTTCACCGATGAAGATCAAGCAGTAGTCTTCAATTGTGTAGTTTTTCAACTTAAGATCAATGTTATGAATAAGTTTCTCTATACCACAGTCCGGTGTAAGGTAGTGACAAATTTTGTAATCTAGAAACGTATTTTCTGCAATAGCTAGTATATTGTTTTTCCTGTTTGTACTTAGGATGCATAGTTTGTGGTCCACTTTTTCTTTTGTTTTGTCTTGTACGATTTGAACTGCGTTAATTACATTATCCTCGTTACTATTGGTTTTCGAATAATCTTTTTCAATAATCTCAGTTGTCTGCGTTTGTTGTGATTTTTTATTTTTGTTAAACTTTTTTAATGGCGTTTTTGCTTCTTGTTTCTTAGGACTATTAACAAAATTTTTGTAAATATCATTTTTCTTTTTAAATTCTTCATTACTTCTTTTTAAGTTACTATTTTCTATTGATAATATTTCAATTTCCTCATGTGCGCTTTTTAATTGGGTAGTTAAATTATTGATCTCATCTTTTAGAATTTTTATTTGATTAATGTCTTCGTCTTCTGAAATGTCGGGTAAACTACTCGTCGTACAGTTTATAGTCTGTGATATAATGTCGCTATCATCGACACTTGGTTCCGAACGTGTACGTGTTCGTCGGAATGTTATGTTCTCCAAGAAATTCATTCTGAGAATACTATTAAACTTTCAAAAATAATTGCGTCTAGTGAGATTCGAACACGACTCTTCCCGAGCGTCCGAACAAAGGCGGTTTGTTACACCGCTAGGTCAAGCAGTATTTACTTAATATGTTCAAATTGGCACCCGTAATGTAACGGACTGTATGACGTGGTTATGATGACGTGTAAGGTCGATAGATGGCTCTGAACTCAATTTTATAATTATAACAGTAATTTCCCTCCTGTCAACACTGTCTAGAGGATGGCAACAATGTATGCTGCATAATGATTGGTGGTATTTTGAATTGGCTCAATGACGTAGTCTCACTGTTTCAAATAAAAAACGAAATTTATCGTGGGGAATTTTGTCAAATACAAAACTAAATCACTATGGCACAGTATTTGATGAACTTGGTTTAAGTGTAAGTTTGTAATATTGAGTCAGAATGTCACAGTATATTCACAAATAGCGTCTAGCGTCTAGTTTCAAGTAATGCAAGTCACTGTTCGGGTAAAGTAAAGTCACTGTTAATTTAGTTATACTTTCACAATAACCGACGATAACACTGTCACAACAATTTTACTAGTTCAGGTTCACTTTGATATATATCACACAATAGACAGTAGACAATAGAACAATAGAAAACAATAGAATTGAATCCCTGTTCGCATTAGAAAGGTTTAACTTAGTAGAACCCTAAATTGTGTTTCATGAATTCCTTTACAGTTTTTATGTAATATTTTTAACAATAGATAGGTAAGAATTTTTTTTGTTAGAAGTGACTGTTTTGTGATATGATAGGTGTCTACGACACATTCGCACAATAGTCTTCATTCTTACATTCAAGTCCTACATTCGTTCAAAAAACTTCTTGCAAAAAAACTAGGTATCTGTTCCGATGACAACCGAACAACAAGCTCATTAACTAATGAGGTGCGAATATTGTTTACTGCGCGCGTCCGATCGAAAAGAGTGCCGCTGCGAAACTGATTTTTAGATAACTGTTATCTAACCAGTTAATTATTGAATTGATTGTATTATTAATTTCATGATCATCACTATCTTTATTTATAGAATTAATAGTGATTGTGCTGCAATCATACCACGTTTTAGTGGTACAGGATACAGGATAATTAGTTACTAGTGGCAAATGATTTATATAAATTATGAATAATAAAGGACCCAATACGCTCCTATGCGGGACTCCATATTTAACTATACGTTTTTTTGATGCATAATATGTTTCATCTTTTTCGGTATTAATGTTTATTTTAGAAATTTCTGTGTATTTTTTTCGTTTCATTTGCAGATAAGATTCTATGAGATTTATAGTATATTACCTCTAACGCCATAAGCTTCCAGTTTACGGAGGAGAATGTCATGGTTTACATAATCGAAAGCCTGGGTCATATCGCAGTAAATGGAATATACATAATATCCTTTTATCCATATTACCCATGACGTTATTTACAAAATCAAATATAGCCATGTTTATTGTTTTTTGTAACATAAAAAGCTAGTCGACCTCGGTAATTGTTTGACCACTTTTGACAACAATTCCCAGTAAATTGAAACTTCACTAAGGTGTTCAACTGTCTGTACAACTACAATACTGAACTGTCACATAGACAAATAGACCTCATCGATTTATAACGTGCAAGTGACATTCAACATTACTTTAGCCCGGATTTTAAAATATGACAAATGAACTTACGATTTTCTGTTCTTCTTAAGAACTGACTTTCCACCTATGACAAACAATTGATTTGAATTAACTCGTTTTTAGTTGATCCTTGGTTCTTGAATTGAAAGCCGGTTTTAACAAATCAGTTGTTAAATATCATCAGCTGATGTAGGATATTGTAGCCAACTTTGTGGTTGGCGTTAACTTGATGAATCAATCTTTCAGAAAACCATAGTCCATTACGAAATAAAGAAGGAATCCATCTCATATCGGCTATAAATAAATACATTGTGAACATTTCATACAGGTGAAGCAACAATAGAAGTGAATCCGTTCTCGATAGCCTTGCCGTCGCCTCAGACGACGGCACCCGAACACTTGCGACCTCTCACGACGGGCTCACAGCCACCCGCGTCTGCCAACGAACTGGAGGAGGCGCTTAGGAAACGGTCAGTAACTGTATATGGTCTGTTCCAAAAGTATCTGATGAAAGTGTAAACAAACCCTGTTCAGGTTATATTCTCACGCAATCACTCACTATAGGAAATTAGTAACACATTCTTCTGTATTTAGGTTTCAACTAGATATCTCAACACTTTTTCCAACAATTAATTTATTTAATTTAATGAGGTTTGTAGCGTTGTCAGGGTCTCAACGGCAAATAGTCGACTGATGCTGATATGTCGAATATTTCACAATATTCATGGCACAACATTGATTTACTAAAAACACTGTCATTTTAACATCCGCCGCTTCCTTAGCTAGCCGCTGAGTGATTCCCTGACCCTCAAGATTCTGTGTACCCCAAATCTAGATTAATTTGGTAATTATACCAGACCCACTGCACTGGATAGGTAACCGTTGTTATTATCTATTTACCTACTACACTATTGACGAATATTTTAGCGATAAATTTCAACAATAATAAAAAGTATTTTTTTACATAATACCTACATTTCATTTTAAATTTCACTTTGAATATAAATTTATTTTAAAACACTAAAATACTGTTAATTTAAAAATGAATGTGCTAAACGGTGCACAATTAATAATAATAACATTATAGAAAACTCAATAAAATTATAAGTATTTCGTTTTATTATAATTCTCTATCTCTAGTCTATAATAATGAAAGCAAATGATACTATTTTAATTCAATTTTATTGAGTCTTCAATAATAACATTATAGAAGACTCAATAAAATTGTAAATATTTAGTTTTATTATAATTTCTAGTCTATAATAATGAAAGCAAATGATACTATTTTAATTTAATATTTTTTTTTTTTCTTAACAAAAAGCGCCTTCATCCTCTCTCCTATTAAAAACTAACTTTGCTGTGCCCGACAGGGTCCATAATTGATTCGATGTTTTGACATACCAACTATCATATGTACGCATTATGGAATGCAATAAAGTACTGAGTATATTCATAGCGGGGTTGTGTAAAATTATACTAAATCAAATACAAAATGTTAATCAAATGTCTTTATTATAAAACCATTTACTATACAGTACCATAATTATATCTCAAAATCAAAAATCAAAATATTTTATTTCACATATACCAACATGGGCACTTATGAAACGTCAGAAGCTAGGTGCACGGTTCCAATGGGTCGTTTCCTATGGAGAAAAGCCGGCAAGAAACTCCACGGTTACTCTTTTAAAAATAATTGGCTTTTACAATGTTTTCAAATTACAGTAGTAATTACAGTACGAGAGGACAGCGTAGGCCTGTCAACAAGTACCAGGTACTTGATAAAATAAAAAATGGTCTACAGATCTAAAGTCTACAAAGTCCTCACATTTACAAAATACAAAAGAATCTATCAAAATGATAGATAAAATATAAAAACCTATTAAAATCAAGTGACACGATGGCCATTACAACCACTAATAAAGAATTGAAATTAGAATTGTCTGTATATAATGTCAAATAATAAAAAGATTATGTCAAAGAAGTATGTAAAAAATAAATATCGTAATTTGAGAGAAGCCACATGTGCAGAAGGGATCTAAAGTTATCCTCACTGTTACCTAAACTACAATTATAATTAATAAGGTTCCATATCTAGCACCAACTTCAACAATCCATCACGGTCGGCACACTTCAGCACATTGGCCCGATCGCCATAAAACACTTTCACATTAGGACTGACCATGTACGCCGTACTCTCCACAAAACTGTTGCTCCTATTCGTATAGATCTCGTGCCATTCGTCCAGCAGCTGTACCTTATACCAGCATAGCACCGCGTTGCATTCCCCATCTTCGGTCACAGTGACATCGATGACCTCAGATTCCAAGTTACTGCAACAGCTGATTTCAAATTCTTCAGATAATGTTTCGTATTCGATGCGAGCCATGTCTATGTACACAGCTTGGGATACTTGGTACCTGTTCACATGTTTCGCCATCCTATAGTCAACATTCTCGTCCAAAACGCGGTTGTTAATCTCCAACCATTTACTATGAATCAGCTGTCCCATAATGGTCACAGATACTGGTAGACATAGGCCCCCAGGAATTAGACGGGTTCGCTTCAAACGTTCTATTATCCTTTTTCTTCTTACGTCTAAGTCACCATTATCACATATTATGTTACTGAAAATAACATGGAATTTCTTCGCTTTGAACACTTCGTACGTCCAAGAGTCTGATACTAGAATTGTTACTTTTTCTGCCGGTATTTCGTTTGCTTGTAGAACTGCTAGTAGGAACGACTTATCGTGGCTAGTTTTCACTTGACATATTAGTGAGTTAGCTCCCCGTTTCATCAATAATACACCGAACATAGGAAATGGACTCAAATCGATCACGTCGACAAGAGAAACGTCCACAGTTTGCCCTAAATGGACACACACAGTTGCTATACTTTTTCTTATCATATCCATATATTCTACGTCATTCAGGAAGGCTAATGTCTCTGGTGAAATCCTTGTTATGGTTGTATTGATGTCTGGTAGTGTAGCCAATCTGCCGCCGTAGGTTAGAAAAGAGATGTTTGCAGTTTCATCTTTGCAAAGCTTCTGTGGTAGTACGTCAAAGAAGACGGCTTGTTGCCATGCGTTCGCTTTAGATTCGCTTCTGGGGTCACTGGTGATCATTATATCCTCGGTCAGGTATAAATTGAACCAACCAATCACCATGTTAATTTCACCGTTGTCTGTCGCAGTTAGACTCCCGACATAAGGCTCTTGTCTAAAGAACTTTTCACAAACATCGTGGTAGTTATTAAAGTCTATATTCAACAACGATTGAGGTTCCGACATGTATTTTAAGCTATCGTAAGTATTTACGTCTTCACTGTAGTAAGTTTCACCCGAGTCGGTTGTTGTATGCACGTTCATATGTGGCACATTTAAAATGTCTTTCGTATCGTGACAAAGTTTATACTTCTTGTTGAGTTCATCGCATTTGATACCGGCGACGAAGAACTCAGCTCTACCGGGTATTATTCTGCTCTTTTCTTCGAGTAAATTCTGAAAAGCATGGCAAATGGATTGTAGGATATTTTCTCCGAATAAACCAGGGTCAATGGCATCAGTTAGTAATATAGATCGGGGCCCATAGATGTCGTAGTGGCTGAGAACGAAAGAGGGTGTGTTGATGACGACCACTTCTTGCGCGTTGTTGTCTTGCATCACGCACTCGGCTAGTCTAGCCATTGTCTTGGAAGCTTCACAGGCTGTAATAGCTACAGGATTGCACTCGTTAGCATATAATGCTAAAAGTCCCGTTCCTGTATCAATATCTATGACACTATCCACAGCAGGAGTCACACAACTCCTAATAGCTTTTCTGTAAGCCTCATTCCGGATCCTGTCATTCAAATACCTGAACTGACGTCTCGGGAATAGGCAACCTTTAGCACTGTTCAAATTCTTCTCAATGCTAACGAAGCTCTTATCAATATTCAGCGCTTTTTCAAAATGGCACAGCGCTTCAGAAAAATATCCGTATCTGCATAAATACCTGCCAGTGGCGTTCAGTAGTTCCACGTTTCCTGGGAACATTTTGATGGCATTTGCGAAGTTTGCGAATATCTCTGCTTTATTGTCCACAGCGGCTAATTCTTTGTTCATTCGTGATAGTACTCCTCGGAATTCTATCTCGAAACTCTTCTTGATGTGCGGTTGTCTTTCGAAGGCGCACATGTACATGTTAACGGCTTTTTTGAAACTGTTGTGAGAGGCGAAATGCCGCGCCTGGGCTATGTAGTTGCAGCCTATGTCCGTCATTTCGGTTTTAGGAATTTTGTTTGAACACTGGTGTCACTGTAGGTGCACTGTAGGTTTAGATATGGGTATCAGGTGATCAATTGTATTTAGTTCACTCTTTCTTTACACACTTATCTGACACTATTTAGGTAATTGAAAATCGCGAAAAAGACGAAGGAGAAGACGTCTTGCTCACTCGAAGTTCAAACTTAAACTGATCATAAGAGTTACTAGCCCAAACTCGTAAACTATGTTGAAAGCAAAGTAAACTATGACTCAGGTAGCAAGTGAATAGGTACAATGACTCTTGCTAATCCTAATTCGATTACAATTGGCGAGGGTCGTTAACAATCGCAGTAGGTAATCAGTAGATAAGATAAGATAAGATAAGATAAGAGTGTGTGAGTGTGAGTGAGAGAAGTGCAGACATGTTTGTCACTACGTGACGTGCAAAATTCGAACAATTATTATTAATGTTATAAAGTTATTAACTTATTAAATTTATTACTCAAACAAAAAAAAAAAAAAATAAATAAATCAAAATAACAAAATATTTAAAGTTGTCATACTTAATTACTAATGGGTTATTCAAATTATATAAAATTAAAGAGTAAAATTAGCATTATTGTGTAAGTACCTCCAAATGAATCTACTATGTTAAGACAAATTCTTTTTCATTAAGGAACTCAGTAACGCTATAATATGCTCTGGTGGTCAAAAAAGTACGAAGTTTATTTTTAAACATAGAGTAAGGTAGTTCTTTCCAACTTTTAGGTACTTTGTTGAAAATGACTGGAGCCATACAGTATACACTTTTTCGCATTAGGGTCGTCTTAGCGGATTGGAGACAAAGTTGATCATTGTCACGTCTATTGCGTGGGAATATGTCGGCTAGACGCTTATAGTAATGTGGATTCGACTTAACAAACACAGCTACTTCTAATATGTACAAGCACGGTAGGGTTAATATCTTGTAATTTCTGAAATAAGGCATGCAGCTATCGGTCTTGTCAAGTTTAAACATCGCCCGTAAACATCTTTTTTGAGACTTGAATGCTGATTCTTTTTCCGTCGAGTTACCCCAAAATATAAGCCCATAGCGCAGATGGGATTCTACTAAACCATAATACGCTGTAAGTAGAGCATCCGTATATAATGTGAATGAAAGTGTGTGCAAAGCGTATGCGGATATACTAAGTTTCTTACATAAAATCTCAATATGTGTTTTCCAGTTAAGATTTTTATCAATCTGGAGGCCAAGAAATTTTGTAGTGTTAACTTCTTCTATGTTTTCATTGCAATATTGTATGTTAAGGTTCATGCTAGGTAACCGTTGCGTAAAAAGTATAGCCTTCGTTTTCTTTAAGTTTATTTTCAAATTGTTTTCCTGCATCCAATGTATAGCTGATTTTAAGGAATTATTAATATCATTCTCATACGTCTCTACGCTTTTACAAGGTATTGTCAAAGTACTGTCATCCGCGAATAGGGTCACCGGTACTTCAATGCATCTAGGTAAGTCATTAATGTATAATATAAAGATAAATGGTCCTAATACGCTTCCCTGCGGTACCCCATATACTACTTCACGCCCTGATGATCGATAAATCTCTTCTATCTTCTTTACGGTATTGATATGTCTAATTTCAGTAATTTGATTTCTATGTCTTAAATATGATTCAATTAAATTAAGGACATTGCCTCTTATGCCATATGTTTCTAACTTTTTTAATAGTGTAGGATAATGTACGTGATCAAATGCCTGGGTCATATCACAGAATATGCCACACACTGGGTTTCGTTTGTCGATATTGCCAATAATATTATATAAAAAGTCATATATTGCCATGTTGGTAGTCCTATATTGTCGGAAGCCCTTCTGTTCATCACATAAAATCTTATTTTTTTGAACGAATTCTAACAGTTCTTTATAAATATATTTCTCAAATATTTTTGACATGACTGGAATAAGAGCAATAGGCCGGTAGTTTTCCATTAGATCTCTGTTTTCTTTCTTAAAGAGAGGTTTTATGATAGATGTTTTTAATGCAGAGGGATAGACACCCGCGCTTATACTTAAATTTATGATGTGGCTTAGATGTCCACATATTTCCACTGAAACATGTTTTATTGCTTTACTGGATATATCATCATAGCCTACGCTGCCTGTGTTGTTTAATGACATTATAATTTTATGAATATCTGGTGGTACGCTGGGTGCCATGAACATGGATTTGGTGTTCCAATCGGATTTTAGACTTTTAGGTTTATCGGCAACGTGTATTTGTGGTTGGATTTTATTGATGAAATAGTCATTAAATGCTTCCGAAATTTTCTGGGGACATGTTTCTAAATGGTTATCTAATTTGATTTTATGTATACTATGTTTAGGTAAATTATGTTTAGCACGATTAATTATTTGCCAGCTACTTTTAGATTTGTTTTTTGATGTTTTTATAAAATAGTTGTTTTGTGCCTTTTGTGTTAGGTGTATTATCTTTTTAAACAATTTGGAGTAGCTTTTGAAATAAGTTTTATTCTGGTTATTAGGGTTTAATCTAAGCTGCCATAAGAGTTTTCTTTTTTTTCGACTACACAATTTTATTCCATTAGACAACCATTTTGGTTTTTTTATCATATCTATTTTAATTAGTTTTTTTGGAAAGCATAGATTGTATATTAATTGAAATAAGTCAATAAATTTGTCATAAGCTATATTAGGATCACTTGTTTCATAAATTTCTGAAAATGAAAGACTGCTAATAAACTTTTTAAATTTATCTAAATTGTCAGTTTTGCAGTCTCTTCTTATCGTGTACCAGTAGTTTATGGCGTATAATGTTAGTACGGGACAGTAAAGTAGCTGTGCTGTATGGTCGGACAAGGCCAATTCCATAACATCAGTCTTACATGTTTTATTGAAATTATGGGCAAAATTATCTATACATGTCAATCTTGCCATACGAGTGGGTTGTTTTAATGCTAACTTTAGGTTATAACTATTCAATATACATTCAAATTCATTAGTGTGACTATTTTGTTTGAGCACATCTATGTTAAAATCACCACACAGTATGATATTCTTGTATTGCAAGGGTGATATTTCTCGCAAAATTGTTTCTAATTTATTCATACAGTAGTCAAAATTGTTTATGTTTGGCACCCTATAGATACAGACTACAATTATCTTATACATAGTAAGCTCTATGGCACAACATTCGAATACTCCAGGAGTTGATACATTAGATATTTTAGATATATCCTTAGATTGTATACCATTTTTGACTAGGATACATGCCCCTCCTCTTCTTTGCTGCTTTCTACAGTAACAAGAAACTAGATGGTAATTCGGTATATATATTTGGTTTTGGAAACTTTCCATTATAAAATGCTCTGTGATACACAATACATCTACATTAATTTGTTTCTCAAGTAGCTCATTCAAACATACAGTAAGATTATTTGATTTATTTATCAACCCAGCAATATTTTGATGCATTATTTTAACAAATTTATTTGATAGTAATTCATGACTTTTAGTATGCAAATGAGCAATATTCGAGTCAATTAATTTACAATCAGCGAAAAAATTCAGTACATTCCTTATTTACATTACAATAAGTGGGGGGTGTCAAATTATTATAGTAATCTATGTTAATATTCATGTTTTCCATATTTTTTTCTATAGCATGAGAAGACTTATCATCTTCTTTATTAATTAAAGAAAAATTATTTGAGCTCCTGAACTCGCCAAGCATTACATTAATGTTTTTAAATATGTTTACCATACCATTGTTATTAGCAGACCCACTTCTTTGCCAAAACATTGTAAAATCATACGATAAATAATAATTGGAATCGAACAAATATGCATAGTGATGTGTACAAGCATCAAGGTACAAAAGACTGTTAAATGTTTCTATTCTTCCGTTGTACATCATAGAATAGTCATTCAATTTAAATGTTGGTCCACATATTATAATATTAGTATGATTGATTTTTGAAAGTGTTTCACGTAAAGTAACTACTAGATCAACATAGTTGTTGGTTTGGCGAAAGTCTTCTTCACCGATGAAGATCAAGCAGTAGTCTTCAATTGTGTAGTTTTTCAACTTAAGATCAATGTTATGAATAAGTTTCTCTATACCACAGTCCGGTGTAAGGTAGTGACAAATTTTGTAATCTAGAAACGTATTTTCTGCAATAGCTAGTATATTGTTTTTCCTGTTTGTACTTAGGATGCATAGTTTGTGGTCCACTTTTTCTTTTGTTTTGTCTTGTACGATTTGAACTGCGTTAATTACATTATCCTCGTTACTATTGGTTTTCGAATAATCTTTTTCAATAATCTCAGTTGTCTGCGTTTGTTGTGATTTTTTATTTTTGTTAAACTTTTTTAATGGCGTTTTTGCTTCTTGTTTCTTAGGACTATTAACAAAATTTTTGTAAATATCATTTTTCTTTTTAAATTCTTCATTACTTCTTTTTAAGTTACTATTTTCTATTGATAATATTTCAATTTCCTCATGTGCGCTTTTTAATTGGGTAGTTAAATTATTGATCTCATCTTTTAGAATTTTTATTTGATTAATGTCTTCGTCTTCTGAAATGTCGGGTAAACTACTCGTCGTACAGTTTATAGTCTGTGATATAATGTCGCTATCATCGACACTTGGTTCCGAACGTGTACGTGTTCGTCGGAATGTTATGTTCTCCAAGAAATTCATTCTGAGAATACTATTAAACTTTCAAAAATAATTGCGTCTAGTGAGATTCGAACCCGACTCTTCCCGAGCGTCCGAACAAAGGCGGTTTGTTACACCGCTAGGTCAAGCAGTATTTACTTAATATGTTCAAATTGGCACCCGTAATGTAACGGACTGTATGACGTGGTTATGATGACGTGTAAGGTCGATAGATGGCTCTGAACTCAATTTTATAATTATAACAGTAATTTCCCTCCTGTCAACACTGTCTAGAGGATGGCAACAATGTATGCTGCATAATGATTGGTGGTATTTTGAATTGGCTCAATGACGTAGTCTCACTGTTTCAAATAAAAAACGAAATTTATCGTGGGGAATTTTGTCAAATACAAAACTAAATCACTATGGCACAGTATTTGATGAACTTGGTTTAAGTGTAAGTTTGTAATATTGAGTCAGAATGTCACAGTATATTCACAAATAGCGTCTAGCGTCTAGTTTCAAGTAATGCAAGTCACTGTTCGGGTAAAGTAAAGTCACTGTTAATTTAGTTATACTTTCACAATAACCGACGATAACACTGTCACAACAATTTTACTAGTTCAGGTTCACTTTGATATATATCACACAATAGACAGTAGACAATAGAACAATAGAAAACAATAGAATTGAATCCCTGTTCGCATTAGAAAGGTTTAACTTAGTAGAACCCTAAATTGTGTTTCATGAATTCCTTTACAGTTTTTATGTAATATTTTTAACAATAGATAGGTAAGAATTTTTTTTGTTAGAAGTGACTGTTTTGTGATATGATAGGTGTCTACGACACATTCGCACAATAGTCTTCATTCTTACATTCAAGTCCTACATTCGTTCAAAAAACTTCTTGCAAAAAAACTAGGTATCTGTTCCGATGACAACCGAACAACAAGCTCATTAACTAATGAGGTGCGAATATTGTTTACTGCGCGCGTCCGATCGAAAAGAGTGCCGCTGCGAAACTGATTTTTAGATAACTGTTATCTAACCAGTTAATTATTGAATTGATTGTATTATTAATTTCATGATCATCACTATCTTTATTTATAGAATTAATAGTGATTGTGCTGCAATCATACCACGTTTTAGTGGTACAGGATACAGGATAATTAGTTACTAGTGGCAAATGATTTATATAAATTATGAATAATAAAGGACCCAATACGCTCCTATGCGGGACTCCATATTTAACTATACGTTTTTTTGATGCATAATATGTTTCATCTTTTTCGGTATTAATGTTTATTTTAGAAATTTCTGTGTATTTTTTTCGTTTCATTTGCAGATAAGATTCTATGAGATTTATAGTATATTACCTCTAACGCCATAAGCTTCCAGTTTACGGAGGAGAATGTCATGGTTTACATAATCGAAAGCCTGGGTCATATCGCAGTAAATGGAATATACATAATATCCTTTTATCCATATTACCCATGACGTTATTTACAAAATCAAATATAGCCATGTTTATTGTTTTTTGTAACATAAAAAGCTAGTCGACCTCGGTAATTGTTTGACCACTTTTGACAACAATTCCCAGTAAATTGAAACTTCACTAAGGTGTTCAACTGTCTGTACAACTACAATACTGAACTGTCACATAGACAAATAGACCTCATCGATTTATAACGTGCAAGTGACATTCAACATTACTTTAGCCCGGATTTTAAAATATGACAAATGAACTTACGATTTTCTGTTCTTCTTAAGAACTGACTTTCCACCTATGACAAACAATTGATTTGAATTAACTCGTTTTTAGTTGATCCTTGGTTCTTGAATTGAAAGCCGGTTTTAACAAATCAGTTGTTAAATATCATCAGCTGATGTAGGATATTGTAGCCAACTTTGTGGTTGGCGTTAACTTGATGAATCAATCTTTCAGAAAACCATAGTCCATTACGAAATAAAGAAGGAATCCATCTCATATCGGCTATAAATAAATACATTGTGAACATTTCATACAGGTGAAGCAACAATAGAAGTGAATCCGTTCTCGATAGCCTTGCCGTCGCCTCAGACGACGGCACCCGAACACTTGCGACCTCTCACGACGGGCTCACAGCCACCCGCGTCTGCCAACGAACTGGAGGAGGCGCTTAGGAAACGGTCAGTAACTGTATATGGTCTGTTCCAAAAGTATCTGATGAAAGTGTAAACAAACCCTGTTCAGGTTATATTCTCACGCAATCACTCACTATAGGAAATTAGTAACACATTCTTCTGTATTTAGGTTTCAACTAGATATCTCAACACTTTTTCCAACAATTAATTTATTTAATTTAATGAGGTTTGTAGCGTTGTCAGGGTCTCAACGGCAAATAGTCGACTGATGCTGATATGTCGAATATTTCACAATATTCATGGCACAACATTGATTTACTAAAAACACTGTCATTTTAACATCCGCCGCTTCCTTAGCTAGCCGCTGAGTGATTCCCTGACCCTCAAGATTCTGTGTACCCCAAATCTAGATTAATTTGGTAATTATACCAGACCCACTGCACTGGATAGGTAACCGTTGTTATTATCTATTTACCTACTACACTATTGACGAATATTTTAGCGATAAATTTCAACAATAATAAAAAGTATTTTTTTACATAATACCTACATTTCATTTTAAATTTCACTTTGAATATAAATTTATTTTAAAACACTAAAATACTGTTAATTTAAAAATGAATGTGCTAAACGGTGCACAATTAATAATAATAACATTATAGAAAACTCAATAAAATTATAAGTATTTCGTTTTATTATAATTCTCTATCTCTAGTCTATAATAATGAAAGCAAATGATACTATTTTAATTCAATTTTATTGAGTCTTCAATAATAACATTATAGAAGACTCAATAAAATTGTAAATATTTAGTTTTATTATAATTTCTAGTCTATAATAATGAAAGCAAATGATACTATTTTAATTTAATATTTTTTTTTTTTCTTAACAAAAAGCGCCTTCATCCTCTCTCCTATTAAAAACTAACTTTGCTGTGCCCGACAGGGTCCATAATTGATTCGATGTTTTGACATACCAACTATCATATGTACGCATTATGGAATGCAATAAAGTACTGAGTATATTCATAGCGGGGTTGTGTAAAATTATACTAAATCAAATACAAAATGTTAATCAAATGTCTTTATTATAAAACCATTTACTATACAGTACCATAATTATATCTCAAAATCAAAAATCAAAATATTTTATTTCACATATACCAACATGGGCACTTATGAAACGTCAGAAGCTAGGTGCACGGTTCCAATGGGTCGTTTCCTATGGAGAAAAGCCGGCAAGAAACTCCACGGTTACTCTTTTAAAAATAATTGGCTTTTACAATGTTTTCAAATTACAGTAGTAATTACAGTACGAGAGGACAGCGTAGGCCTGTCAACAAGTACCAGGTACTTGATAAAATAAAAAATGGTCTACAGATCTAAAGTCTACAAAGTCCTCACATTTACAAAATACAAAAGAATCTATCAAAATGATAGATAAAATATAAAAACCTATTAAAATCAAGTGACACGATGGCCATTACAACCACTAATAAAGAATTGAAATTAGAATTGTCTGTATATAATGTCAAATAATAAAAAGATTATGTCAAAGAAGTATGTAAAAAATAAATATCGTAATTTGAGAGAAGCCACATGTGCAGAAGGGATCTAAAGTTATCCTCACTGTTACCTAAACTACAATTATAATTAATAAGGTTCCATATCTAGCACCAACTTCAACAATCCATCACGGTCGGCACACTTCAGCACATTGGCCCGATCGCCATAAAACACTTTCACATTAGGACTGACCATGTACGCCGTACTCTCCACAAAACTGTTGCTCCTATTCGTATAGATCTCGTGCCATTCGTCCAGCAGCTGTACCTTATACCAGCATAGCACCGCGTTGCATTCCCCATCTTCGGTCACAGTGACATCGATGACCTCAGATTCCAAGTTACTGCAACAGCTGATTTCAAATTCTTCAGATAATGTTTCGTATTCGATGCGAGCCATGTCTATGTACACAGCTTGGGATACTTGGTACCTGTTCACATGTTTCGCCATCCTATAGTCAACATTCTCGTCCAAAACGCGGTTGTTAATCTCCAACCATTTACTATGAATCAGCTGTCCCATAATGGTCACAGATACTGGTAGACATAGGCCCCCAGGAATTAGACGGGTTCGCTTCAAACGTTCTATTATCCTTTTTCTTCTTACGTCTAAGTCACCATTATCACATATTATGTTACTGAAAATAACATGGAATTTCTTCGCTTTGAACACTTCGTACGTCCAAGAGTCTGATACTAGAATTGTTACTTTTTCTGCCGGTATTTCGTTTGCTTGTAGAACTGCTAGTAGGAACGACTTATCGTGGCTAGTTTTCACTTGACATATTAGTGAGTTAGCTCCCCGTTTCATCAATAATACACCGAACATAGGAAATGGACTCAAATCGATCACGTCGACAAGAGAAACGTCCACAGTTTGCCCTAAATGGACACACACAGTTGCTATACTTTTTCTTATCATATCCATATATTCTACGTCATTCAGGAAGGCTAATGTCTCTGGTGAAATCCTTGTTATGGTTGTATTGATGTCTGGTAGTGTAGCCAATCTGCCGCCGTAGGTTAGAAAAGAGATGTTTGCAGTTTCATCTTTGCAAAGCTTCTGTGGTAGTACGTCAAAGAAGACCGCTTGTTGCCATGCGTTCGCTTTAGATTCGCTTCTGGGGTCACTGGTGATCATTATATCCTCGGTCAGGTATAAATTGAACCAACCAATCACCATGTTAATTTCACCGTTGTCTGTCGCAGTTAGACTCCCGACATAAGGCTCTTGTCTAAAGAACTTTTCACAAACATCGTGGTAGTTATTAAAGTCTATATTCAACAACGATTGAGGTTCCGACATGTATTTTAAGCTATCGTAAGTATTTACGTCTTCACTGTAGTAAGTTTCACCCGAGTCGGTTGTTGTATGCACGTTCATATGTGGCACATTTAAAATGTCTTTCGTATCGTGACAAAGTTTATACTTCTTGTTGAGTTCATCGCATTTGATACCGGCGACGAAGAACTCAGCTCTACCGGGTATTATTCTGCTCTTTTCTTCGAGTAAATTCTGAAAAGCATGGCAAATGGATTGTAGGATATTTTCTCCGAATAAACCAGGGTCAATGGCATCAGTTAGTAATACAGATCGGGGCCCATAGATGTCGTAGTGGCTGAGAACGAAAGAGGGTGTGTTGATGACGACCACTTCTTGCGCGTTGTTGTCTTGCATCACGCACTCGGCTAGTCTAGCCATTGTCTTGGAAGCTTCACAGGCTGTAATAGCTACAGGATTGCACTCGTTAGCATATAATGCTAAAAGTCCCGTTCCTGTATCAATATCTATGACACTATCCACAGCAGGAGTCACACAACTCCTAATAGCTTTTCTGTAAGCCTCATTCCGGATCCTGTCATTCAAATACCTGAACTGACGTCTCGGGAATAGGCAACCTTTAGCACTGTTCAAATTCTTCTCAATGCTAACGAAGCTCTTATCAATATTCAGCGCTTTTTCAAAATGGCACAGCGCTTCAGAAAAATATCCGTATCTGCATAAATACCTGCCAGTGGCGTTCAGTAGTTCCACGTTTCCTGGGAACATTTTGATGGCATTTGCGAAGTTTGCGAATATCTCTGCTTTATTGTCCACAGCGGCTAATTCTTTGTTCATTCGTGATAGTACTCCTCGGAATTCTATCTCGAAACTCTTCTTGATGTGCGGTTGTCTTTCGAAGGCGCACATGTACATGTTAACGGCTTTTTTGAAACTGTTGTGAGAGGCGAAATGCCGCGCCTGGGCTATGTAGTTGCAGCCTATGTCCGTCATTTCGGTTTTAGGAATTTTGTTTGAACACTGGTGTCACTGTAGGTGCACTGTAGGTTTAGATATGGGTATCAGGTGATCAATTGTATTTAGTTCACTCTTTCTTTACACACTTATCTGACACTATTTAGGTAATTGAAAATCGCGAAAAAGACGAAGGAGAAGACGTCTTGCTCACTCGAAGTTCAAACTTAAACTGATCATAAGAGTTACTAGCCCAAACTCGTAAACTATGTTGAAAGCAAAGTAAACTATGACTCAGGTAGCAAGTGAATAGGTACAATGACTCTTGCTAATCCTAATTCGATTACAATTGGCGAGGGTCGTTAACAATCGCAGTAGGTAATCAGTAGATAAGATAAGATAAGATAAGATAAGAGTGTGTGAGTGTGAGTGAGAGAAGTGCAGACATGTTTGTCACTACGTGACGTGCAAAATTCGAACAATTATTATTAATGTTATAAAGTTATTAACTTATTAAATTTATTACTCAAACAAAAAAAAAAAAAAAAAAAAATAAATCAAAATAACAAAATATTTAAAGTTGTCATACTTAATTACTAATGGGTTATTCAAATTATATAAAATTAAAGAGTAAAATTAGCATTATTGTGTAAGTACCTCCAAATGAATCTACTATGTTAAGACAAATTCTTTTTCATTAAGGAACTCAGTAACGCTATAATATGCTCTGGTGGTCAAAAAAGTACGAAGTTTATTTTTAAACATAGAGTAAGGTAGTTCTTTCCAACTTTTAGGTACTTTGTTGAAAATGACTGGAGCCATACAGTATACACTTTTTCGCATTAGGGTCGTCTTAGCGGATTGGAGACAAAGTTGATCATTGTCACGTCTATTGCGTGGGAATATGTCGGCTAGACGCTTATAGTAATGTGGATTCGACTTAACAAACACAGCTACTTCTAATATGTACAAGCACGGTAGGGTTAATATCTTGTAATTTCTGAAATAAGGCATGCAGCTATCGGTCTTGTCAAGTTTAAACATCGCCCGTAAACATCTTTTTTGAGACTTGAATGCTGATTCTTTTTCCGTCGAGTTACCCCAAAATATAAGCCCATAGCGCAGATGGGATTCTACTAAACCATAATACGCTGTAAGTAGAGCATCCGTATATAATGTGAATGAAAGTGTGTGCAAAGCGTATGCGGATATACTAAGTTTCTTACATAAAATCTCAATATGTGTTAAATTCCAGTTAAGATTTTTATCAATCTGGAGGCCAAGAAATTTTGTAGTGTTAACTTCTTCTATGTTTTCATTGCAATATTGTATGTTAAGGTTCATGCTAGGTAACCGTTGCGTAAAAAGTATAGCCTTCGTTTTCTTTAAGTTTATTTTCAAATTGTTTTCCTGCATCCAATGTATAGCTGATTTTAAGGAATTATTAATATCATTCTCATACGTCTCTACGCTTTTACAAGGTATTGTCAAAGTACTGTCATCCGCGAATAGGGTCACCGGTACTTCAATGCATCTAGGTAAGTCATTAATGTATAATATAAAGATAAATGGTCCTAATACGCTTCCCTGCGGTACCCCATATACTACTTCACGCCCTGATGATCGATAAATCTCTTCTATCTTCTTTACGGTATTGATATGTCTAATTTCAGTAATTTGATTTCTATGTCTTAAATATGATTCAATTAAATTAAGGACATTGCCTCTTATGCCATATGTTTCTAACTTTTTTAATAGTGTAGGATAATGTACGTGGTCAAATGCCTGGGTCATATCACAGAATATGCCACACACTGGGTTTCGTTTGTCGATATTGCCAATAACATTATATAAAAAGTCATATATTGCCATGTTGGTAGTCCTATGTTGTCGGAAGCCCTTCTGTTCATCACATAAAATCTTATTTTTTTGAACGAATTCTAACAGTTCTTTATAAATATATTTCTCAAATATTTTTGACATGACTGGAATAAGAGCAATAGGCCGGTAGTTTTCCATTAGATCTCTGTTTTCTTTCTTAAAGAGAGGTTTTATGATAGATGTTTTTAATGCAGAGGGATAGACACCCGCGCTTATACTTAAATTTATGATGTGGCTTAGATGTCCACATATTTCCACTGAAACATGTTTTATTGCTTTACTGGATATATCATCATAGCCTACGCTGCCTGTGTTGTTTAATGACATTATAATTTTATGAATATCTGGTGGTACGCTGGGTGCCATGAACATGGATTTGGTGTTCCAATCGGATTTTAGACTTTTAGGTTTATCGGCAACGTGTATTTGTGGTTGGATTTTATTGATGAAATAGTCATTAAATGCTTCCGAAATTTTCTGGGGACATGTTTCTAAATGGTTATCTAATTTGATTTTATGTATACTATGTTTAGGTAAATTATGTTTAGCACGATTAATTATTTGCCAGCTACTTTTAGATTTGTTTTTTGATGTTTTTATAAAATAGTTGTTTTGTGCCTTTTGTGTTAGGTGTATTATCTTTTTAAACAATTTGGAGTAGCTTTTGAAATAAGTTTTATTCTGGTTATTAGGGTTTAATCTAAGCTGCCATAAGAGTTTTCTTTTTTTTCGACTACACAATTTTATTCCATTAGACAACCATTTTGGTTTTTTTATTATATCTATTTTAATTAGTTTTTTTGGAAAGCATAGATTGTATATTAATTGAAATAAGTCAATAAATTTGTCATAAGCTATATTAGGATCACTTGTTTCATAAATTTCTGAAAATGAAAGACTGCTAATAAACTTTTTAAATTTATCTAAATTGTCAGTTTTGCAGTCTCTTCTTATCGTGTACCAGTAGTTTATGGCGTATAATGTTAGTACGGGACAGTAAAGTAGCTGTGCTGTATGGTCGGACAAGGCCAATTCCATAACATCAGTCTTACATGTTTTATTGAAATTATGGGCAAAATTATCTATACATGTCAATCTTGCCATACGAGTGGGTTGTTTTAATGCTAACTTTAGGTTATAACTATTCAATATACATTCAAATTCATTAGTGTGACTATTTTGTTTGAGCACATCTATGTTAAAATCACCACACAGTATGATATTCTTGTATTGCAAGGGTGATATTTCTCGCAAAATTGTTTCTAATTTATTCATACAGTAGTCAAAATTGTTTATGTTTGGCACCCTATAGATACAGACTACAATTATCTTATACATAGTAAGCTCTATGGCACAACATTCGAATACTCCAGGAGTTGATACATTAGATATTTTAGATATATCCTTAGATTGTATACCATTTTTGACTAGGATACATGCCCCTCCTCTTCTTTGCTGCTTTCTACAGTAACAAGAAACTAGATGGTAATTCGGTATATATATTTGGTTTTGGAAACTTTCCATTATAAAATGCTCTGTGATACACAATACATCTACATTAATTTGTTTCTCAAGTAGCTCATTCAAACATACAGTAAGATTATTTGATTTATTTATCAACCCAGCAATATTTTGATGCATTATTTTAACAAATTTATTTGATAGTAATTCATGACTTTTAGTATGCAAATGAGCAATATTCGAGTCAATTAATTTACAATCAGCGAAAAAATTCAGTACATTCCTTATTTACATTACAATAAGTGGGGGGTGTCAAATTATTATAGTAATCTATGTTAATATTCATGTTTTCCATATTTTTTTCTATAGCATGAGAAGACTTATCATCTTCTTTATTAATTAAAGAAAAATTATTTGAGCTCCTGAACTCGCCAAGCATTACATTAATGTTTTTAAATATGTTTACCATACCATTGTTATTAGCAGACTCACTTCTTTGCCAAAACATTGTAAAATCATACGATAAATAATAATTGGAATCGAACAAATATGCATAGTGATGTGTACAAGCATCAAGGTACAAAAGACTGTTAAATGTTTCTATTCTTCCGTTGTACATCATAGAATAGTCATTCAATTTAAATGTTGGTCCACATATTATAATATTAGTATGATTGATTTTTGAAAGTGTTTCACGTAAAGTAACTACTAGATCAACATAGTTGTTGGTTTGGCGAAAGTCTTCTTCACCGATGAAGATCAAGCAGTAGTCTTCAATTGTGTAGTTTTTCAACTTAAGATCAATGTTATGAATAAGTTTCTCTATACCACAGTCCGGTGTAAGGTAGTGACAAATTTTGTAATCTAGAAACGTATTTTCTGCAATAGCTAGTATATTGTTTTTCCTGTTTGTACTTAGGATGCATAGTTTGTGGTCCACTTTTTCTTTTGTTTTGTCTTGTACGATTTGAACTGCGTTAATTACATTATCCTCGTTACTATTGGTTTTCGAATAATCTTTTTCAATAATCTCAGTTGTCTGCGTTTGTTGTGATTTTTTATTTTTGTTAAACTTTTTTAATGGCGTTTTTGCTTCTTGTTTCTTAGGACTATTAACAAAATTTTTGTAAATATCATTTTTCTTTTTAAATTCTTCATTACTTCTTTTTAAGTTACTATTTTCTATTGATAATATTTCAATTTCCTCATGTGCGCTTTTTAATTGGGTAGTTAAATTATTGATCTCATCTTTTAGAATTTTTATTTGATTAATGTCTTCGTCTTCTGAAATGTCGGGTAAACTACTCGTCGTACAGTTTATAGTCTGTGATATAATGTCGCTATCATCGACACTTGGTTCCGAACGTGTACGTGTTCGTCGGAATGTTATGTTCTCCAAGAAATTCATTCTGAGAATACTATTAAACTTTCAAAAATAATTGCGTCTAGTGAGATTCGAACCCGACTCTTCCCGAGCGTCCGAACAAAGGCGGTTTGTTACACCGCTAGGTCAAGCAGTATTTACTTAATATGTTCAAATTGGCACCCGTAATGTAACGGACTGTATGACGTGGTTATGATGACGTGTAAGGTCGATAGATGGCTCTGAACTCAATTTTATAATTATAACAGTAATTTCCCTCCTGTCAACACTGTCTAGAGGATGGCAACAATGTATGCTGCATAATGATTGGTGGTATTTTGAATTGGCTCAATGACGTAGTCTCACTGTTTCAAATAAAAAACGAAATTTATCGTGGGGAATTTTGTCAAATACAAAACTAAATCACTATGGCACAGTATTTGATGAACTTGGTTTAAGTGTAAGTTTGTAATATTGAGTCAGAATGTCACAGTATATTCACAAATAGCGTCTAGCGTCTAGTTTCAAGTAATGCAAGTCACTGTTCGGGTAAAGTAAAGTCACTGTTAATTTAGTTATACTTTCACAATAACCGACGATAACACTGTCACAACAATTTTACTAGTTCAGGTTCACTTTGATATATATCACACAATAGACAGTAGACAATAGAACAATAGAAAACAATAGAATTGAATCCCTGTTCGCATTAGAAAGGTTTAACTTAGTAGAACCCTAAATTGTGTTTCATGAATTCCTTTACAGTTTTTATGTAATATTTTTAACAATAGATAGGTAAGAATTTTTTTTGTTAGAAGTGACTGTTTTGTGATATGATAGGTGTCTACGACACATTCGCACAATAGTCTTCATTCTTACATTCAAGTCCTACATTCGTTCAAAAAACTTCTTGCAAAAAAACTAGGTATCTGTTCCGATGACAACCGAACAACAAGCTCATTAACTAATGAGGTGCGAATATTGTTTACTGCGCGCGTCCGATCGAAAAGAGTGCCGCTGCGAAACTGATTTTTAGATAACTGTTATCTAACCAGTTAATTATTGAATTGATTGTATTATTAATTTCATGATCATCACTATCTTTATTTATAGAATTAATAGTGATTGTGCTGCAATCATACCACGTTTTAGTGGTACAGGATACAGGATAATTAGTTACTAGTGGCAAATGATTTATATAAATTATGAATAATAAAGGACCCAATACGCTCCTATGCGGGACTCCATATTTAACTATACGTTTTTTTGATGCATAATATGTTTCATCTTTTTCGGTATTAATGTTTATTTTAGAAATTTCTGTGTATTTTTTTCGTTTCATTTGCAGATAAGATTCTATGAGATTTATAGTATATTACCTCTAACGCCATAAGCTTCCAGTTTACGGAGGAGAATGTCATGGTTTACATAATCGAAAGCCTGGGTCATATCGCAGTAAATGGAATATACATAATATCCTTTTATCCATATTACCCATGACGTTATTTACAAAATCAAATATAGCCATGTTTATTGTTTTTTGTAACATAAAAAGCTAGTCGACCTCGGTAATTGTTTGACCACTTTTGACAACAATTCCCAGTAAATTGAAACTTCACTAAGGTGTTCAACTGTCTGTACAACTACAATACTGAACTGTCACATAGACAAATAGACCTCATCGATTTATAACGTGCAAGTGACATTCAACATTACTTTAGCCCGGATTTTAAAATATGACAAATGAACTTACGATTTTCTGTTCTTCTTAAGAACTGACTTTCCACCTATGACAAACAATTGATTTGAATTAACTCGTTTTTAGTTGATCCTTGGTTCTTGAATTGAAAGCCGGTTTTAACAAATCAGTTGTTAAATATCATCAGCTGATGTAGGATATTGTAGCCAACTTTGTGGTTGGCGTTAACTTGATGAATCAATCTTTCAGAAAACCATAGTCCATTACGAAATAAAGAAGGAATCCATCTCATATCGGCTATAAATAAATACATTGTGAACATTTCATACAGGTGAAGCAACAATAGAAGTGAATCCGTTCTCGATAGCCTTGCCGTCGCCTCAGACGACGGCACCCGAACACTTGCGACCTCTCACGACGGGCTCACAGCCACCCGCGTCTGCCAACGAACTGGAGGAGGCGCTTAGGAAACGGTCAGTAACTGTATATGGTCTGTTCCAAAAGTATCTGATGAAAGTGTAAACAAACCCTGTTCAGGTTATATTCTCACGCAATCACTCACTATAGGAAATTAGTAACACATTCTTCTGTATTTAGGTTTCAACTAGATATCTCAACACTTTTTCCAACAATTAATTTATTTAATTTAATGAGGTTTGTAGCGTTGTCAGGGTCTCAACGGCAAATAGTCGACTGATGCTGATATGTCGAATATTTCACAATATTCATGGCACAACATTGATTTACTAAAAACACTGTCATTTTAACATCCGCCGCTTCCTTAGCTAGCCGCTGAGTGATTCCCTGACCCTCAAGATTCTGTGTACCCCAAATCTAGATTAATTTGGTAATTATACCAGACCCACTGCACTGGATAGGTAACCGTTGTTATTATCTATTTACCTACTACACTATTGACGAATATTTTAGCGATAAATTTCAACAATAATAAAAAGTATTTTTTTACATAATACCTACATTTCATTTTAAATTTCACTTTGAATATAAATTTATTTTAAAACACTAAAATACTGTTAATTTAAAAATGAATGTGCTAAACGGTGCACAATTAATAATAATAACATTATAGAAAACTCAATAAAATTATAAGTATTTCGTTTTATTATAATTCTCTATCTCTAGTCTATAATAATGAAAGCAAATGATACTACTTTAATTCAATTTTATTGAGTCTTCAATAATAACATTATAGAAGACTCAATAAAATTGTAAATATTTAGTTTTATTATAATTTCTAGTCTATAATAATGAAAGCAAATGATACTATTTTAATTTAATAATTTTTTTTTTTTCTTAACAAAAAGCGCCTTCATCCTCTCTCCTATTAAAAACTAACTTTGCTGTGCCCGACAGGGTCCATAATTGATTCGATGTTTTGACATACCAACTATCATATGTACGCATTATGGAATGCAATAAAGTACTGAGTATATTCATAGCGGGGTTGTGTAAAATTATACTAAATCAAATACAAAATGTTAATCAAATGTCTTTATTATAAAACCATTTACTATACAGTACCATAATTATATCTCAAAATCAAAAATCAAAATATTTTATTTCACATATACCAACATGGGCACTTATGAAACGTCAGAAGCTAGGTGCACGGTTCCAATGGGTCGTTTCCTATGGAGAAAAGCCGGCAAGAAACTCCACGGTTACTCTTTTAAAAATAATTGGCTTTTACAATGTTTTCAAATTACAGTAGTAATTACAGTACGAGAGGACAGCGTAGGCCTGTCAACAAGTACCAGGTACTTGATAAAATAAAAAATGGTCTACAGATCTAAAGTCTACAAAGTCCTCACATTTACAAAATACAAAAGAATCTATCAAAATGATAGATAAAATATAAAAACCTATTAAAATCAAGTGACACGATGGCCATTACAACCACTAATAAAGAATTGAAATTAGAATTGTCTGTATATAATGTCAAATAATAAAAAGATTATGTCAAAGAAGTATGTAAAAAATAAATATCGTAATTTGAGAGAAGCCACATGTGCAGAAGGGATCTAAAGTTATCCTCACTGTTACCTAAACTACAATTATAATTAATAAGGTTCCATATCTAGCACCAACTTCAACAATCCATCACGGTCGGCACACTTCAGCACATTGGCCCGATCGCCATAAAACACTTTCACATTAGGACTGACCATGTACGCCGTACTCTCCACAAAACTGTTGCTCCTATTCGTATAGATCTCGTGCCATTCGTCCAGCAGCTGTACCTTATACCAGCATAGCACCGCGTTGCATTCCCCATCTTCGGTCACAGTGACATCGATGACCTCAGATTCCAAGTTACTGCAACAGCTGATTTCAAATTCTTCAGATAATGTTTCGTATTCGATGCGAGCCATGTCTATGTACACAGCTTGGGATACTTGGTACCTGTTCACATGTTTCGCCATCCTATAGTCAACATTCTCGTCCAAAACGCGGTTGTTAATCTCCAACCATTTACTATGAATCAGCTGTCCCATAATGGTCACAGATACTGGTAGACATAGGCCCCCAGGAATTAGACGGGTTCGCTTCAAACGTTCTATTATCCTTTTTCTTCTTACGTCTAAGTCACCATTATCACATATTATGTTACTGAAAATAACATGGAATTTCTTCGCTTTGAACACTTCGTACGTCCAAGAGTCTGATACTAGAATTGTTACTTTTTCTGCCGGTATTTCGTTTGCTTGTAGAACTGCTAGTAGGAACGACTTATCGTGGCTAGTTTTCACTTGACATATTAGTGAGTTAGCTCCCCGTTTCATCAATAATACACCGAACATAGGAAATGGACTCAAATCGATCACGTCGACAAGAGAAACGTCCACAGTTTGCCCTAAATGGACACACACAGTTGCTATACTTTTTCTTATCATATCCATATATTCTACGTCATTCAGGAAGGCTAATGTCTCTGGTGAAATCCTTGTTATGGTTGTATTGATGTCTGGTAGTGTAGCCAATCTGCCGCCGTAGGTTAGAAAAGAGATGTTTGCAGTTTCATCTTTGCAAAGCTTCTGTGGTAGTACGTCAAAGAAGACCGCTTGTTGCCATGCGTTCGCTTTAGATTCGCTTCTGGGGTCACTGGTGATCATTATATCCTCGGTCAGGTATAAATTGAACCAACCAATCACCATGTTAATTTCACCGTTGTCTGTCGCAGTTAGACTCCCGACATAAGGCTCTTGTCTAAAGAACTTTTCACAAACATCGTGGTAGTTATTAAAGTCTATATTCAACAACGATTGAGGTTCCGACATGTATTTTAAGCTATCGTAAGTATTTACGTCTTCACTGTAGTAAGTTTCACCCGAGTCGGTTGTTGTATGCACGTTCATATGTGGCACATTTAAAATGTCTTTCGTATCGTGACAAAGTTTATACTTCTTGTTGAGTTCATCGCATTTGATACCGGCGACGAAGAACTCAGCTCTACCGGGTATTATTCTGCTCTTTTCTTCGAGTAAATTCTGAAAAGCATGGCAAATGGATTGTAGGATATTTTCTCCGAATAAACCAGGGTCAATGGCATCAGTTAGTAATACAGATCGGGGCCCATAGATGTCGTAGTGGCTGAGAACGAAAGAGGGTGTGTTGATGACGACCACTTCTTGCGCGTTGTTGTCTTGCATCACGCACTCGGCTAGTCTAGCCATTGTCTTGGAAGCTTCACAGGCTGTAATAGCTACAGGATTGCACTCGTTAGCATATAATGCTAAAAGTCCCGTTCCTGTATCAATATCTATGACACTATCCACAGCAGGAGTCACACAACTCCTAATAGCTTTTCTGTAAGCCTCATTCCGGATCCTGTCATTCAAATACCTGAACTGACGTCTCGGGAATAGGCAACCTTTAGCACTGTTCAAATTCTTCTCAATGCTAACGAAGCTCTTATCAATATTCAGCGCTTTTTCAAAATGGCACAGCGCTTCAGAAAAATATCCGTATCTGCATAAATACCTGCCAGTGGCGTTCAGTAGTTCCACGTTTCCTGGGAACATTTTGATGGCATTTGCGAAGTTTGCGAATATCTCTGCTTTATTGTCCACAGCGGCTAATTCTTTGTTCATTCGTGATAGTACTCCTCGGAATTCTATCTCGAAACTCTTCTTGATGTGCGGTTGTCTTTCGAAGGCGCACATGTACATGTTAACGGCTTTTTTGAAACTGTTGTGAGAGGCGAAATGCCGCGCCTGGGCTATGTAGTTGCAGCCTATGTCCGTCATTTCGGTTTTAGGAATTTTGTTTGAACACTGGTGTCACTGTAGGTGCACTGTAGGTTTAGATATGGGTATCAGGTGATCAATTGTATTTAGTTCACTCTTTCTTTACACACTTAACTGTCACTATTTAGGTAATTGAAAATCGCGAAAAAGACGAAGGAGAAGACGTCTTGCTCACTCGAAGTTCAAACTTAAACTGATCATAAGAGTTACTAGCCCAAACTCGTAAACTATGTTGAAAGCAAAGTAAACTATGACTCAGGTAGCAAGTGAATAGGTACAATGACTCTTGCTAATCCTAATTCGATTACAATTGGCGAGGGTCGTTAACAATCGCAGTAGGTAATCAGTAGATAAGATAAGATAAGATAAGATAAGAGTGTGTGAGTGTGAGTGAGAGAAGTGCAGACATGTTTGTCACTACGTGACGTGCAAAATTCGAACAATTATTATTAATGTTATAAAGTTATTAACTTATTAAATTTATTACTCAAACAAAAAAAAAAAAAAATAAATCAAAATAACAAAATATTTAAAGTTGTCATACTTAATTACTAATGGGTTATTCAAATTATATAAAATTAAAGAGTAAAATTAGCATTATTGTGTAAGTACCTCCAAATGAATCTACTATGTTAAGACAAATTCTTTTTCATTAAGGAACTCAGTAACGCTATAATATGCTCTGGTGGTCAAAAAAGTACGAAGTTTATTTTTAAACATAGAGTAAGGTAGTTCTTTCCAACTTTTAGGTACTTTGTTGAAAATGACTGGAGCCATACAGTATACACTTTTTCGCATTAGGGTCGTCTTAGCGGATTGGAGACAAAGTTGATCATTGTCACGTCTATTGCGTGGGAATATGTCGGCTAGACGCTTATAGTAATGTGGATTCGACTTAACAAACACAGCTACTTCTAATATGTACAGTCGCTTGGCAACATTATCTGACCCACCCTAAAAACAAACGAATTTGGACCCTCTGCCTGTAACATTAAGGTTTATTCAATTTATATGAGCTTATCAGACAAGTGCACGAAGACTCAACCAAGAATTACAATAATAACACAGACATGCAAATTTGATCTTTATAACGTTACCATTAGGTTATATGTTAAAACTACTTGTTATAATATAATTAGTGTAATAGCTTATTTTAATAATTGCGTTCAAGTAATTCTGGTCTCGTGGTCTGTGTATAAGACTGAGAAAAACAACTTGCGAGATCAAATCCTGCGACGAAGATATTATTTTGCTTTCAATTTAGAATGTATTCCAAAACTATTTAATATATTATTGTAAAGAACTATAGACGGATGATCTTCATACATAAACTTTCTAAAATGGTAATATTTTCGCATAACTTGTAATAAGTGGGTAGTTGAAAAATAAATAGTCGTATTCATTATAAAACTGGTAGGTATTCAAAAGCAACTAAGGGTATGCAGTGACTACGCGCAAACATGTTTTACCTTGCCTTACTAAATTGCAAAAACAACATCTCTTTACAATTTTTTATTTTCTATTTTATAGGTAGTTTTTTTATTATCATTTCTCAATGGAGTGATTATTTAAAATACAAAATAATCTATTTGCACCAGGAGAAGGTTGGCTGCTTGTGCTGTGCAAGAATAAACTTTATGAAGTATACTATATGGTTCTTTTTGCTCAGCTGTTTTTTTTTTAATTATTTTATTACACTAAAGAAATGTAATAAACATTTCTTTAATGGACGACGTAGGGTCTTGTCTTTTTACACGGGTAGGTTGTATAGGAATAAAAGTAAACAATTGCAAGTTTAAAATGTTTATTATTTCATTAAAACACTTAGGTAAGATAAAGTATGTAAATGCTCATATATATCCAAATTAATAGACATTTTATATTAGTATGCCATAATCAAATCTAACCATTTATAAACATTAAAAAAGGCGTGCTTATGCTTAAAAGTTTGTCATCGAGAAAATGAATTCATCTGTGAAATGCTTTACAGATTTATAGCTGCCTATATGTAGTGAATAAACATGATATTTAAATAGAAAAAATCTATTTATAACAATAACATCACCACATAATCTGCAACATTTTAATGGTTTAACAATCAATCCATTGAGCATTTACTTACATGGTGTGTTTAAAAATACCTACTAGATTACATAATTAGTAGTCCCCTGCTATAACTTGCTGTAAGCGGCTACGCATAACGCGCACCATATTCCAACACAAATCTTTGCCATTTAAATATTCCTGGGCAAAACGAACCCTTTCTTCGCGATGAGCAGGTGTCAATGTAATTTTCTGTGCTGGTTTATAATTCCTTATCTCAGCAGCGTATAAATGCCTTCTCACTGTTTCCTCTGAAATATTGTGGTTTATTGCGGAATGGGCCGGCGGCCTTCGAATTCGGGACTATACTTTATGGCTTTTGCTCCTGGACGAATACGCTGAATATCTCCATTGTCTCCATAACGTTTTAGCCAAAGTCTGACCGTATTTCTCTAAAACAAAAAAAAAAACATTTTTGGAACCGTGTATGTAACTTGTAAGGAGTGAATGTAGCGGTAAAATAGCCAACTACGCATTCATTAATCACAATCAATAAAATAAAATAGGTATAAAAACACTTACTGCTATATTAAGTCGACGACCAATCTCTCTAATTCCAATATTCTGCTCATGTAAAAATATGATTTTTTGTTTGGTATAAGTAGTCATTAAGTTGCGACATGCTTTTTTACACCAAATTGCTTAAAAATACTTAACGAGTTATGTGAAACGATTTACAAATGTGTGTGCGCAGTCACTGCTATTAGGCGTAGTTTAACTTTTGTCACATAAATGAATTTATTATCTACCTCACGAAGCAAATATATGTTTTACTTCGTATCCAACCATTCTTGGTAGGTAAATATAAATTCTGTGAACTTAAAGTTTTTTAATTTACCCACCTGTTTACAAGATAAATTATTAGGCGTAAATCATATTGGTCGTTCTTTAATAATGCAGGCAATATTGTAGAAATGAAAACAAATTAAAAAAGAAACTGATTAAAGGTGGACCGTGTTTTCGAACCCACATGTTGTTCGTCGCCAATCCAGCATCAAACCGTTAAGCCACAAGAACTTGTCAGGAATACGCGAAATTAAAGATTGGGTTCTAATTATGTAGTGTGATTTAAAAGCTTTTCAACTTTAATGTCAACGAGATAATGATTAAAATAGCTTAACAAAATGATATATGTATAATGCCGGTGGCTCCGACAACGTTGCACGAGCGCCGTCTGATAAGCTCATATAAATTGAATAAACCTTAATGTTACAGGCAGAGGGTCCAAATTCGTTTGTTTTTAGGGTGGGTCAGATAATGCTGCCAAGCGACTGTACAAGCACGGTAGGGTTAATATCTTGTAATTTCTGAAATAAGGCATGCAGCTATCGGTCTTGTCAAGTTTAAACATCGCCCGTAAACATCTTTTTTGAGACTTGAATGCTGATTCTTTTTCCGTCGAGTTACCCCAAAATATAAGCCCATAGCGCAGATGGGATTCTACTAAACCATAATACGCTGTAAGTAGAGCATCCGTATATAATGTGAATGAAAGTGTGTGCAAAGCGTATGCGGATATACTAAGTTTCTTACATAAAATCTCAATATGTGTTTTCCAGTTAAGATTTTTATCAATCTGGAGGCCAAGAAATTTTGTAGTGTTAACTTCTTCTATGTTTTCATTGCAATATTGTATGTTAAGGTTCATGCTAGGTAACCGTTGCGTAAAAAGTATAGCCTTCGTTTTCTTTAAGTTTATTTTCAAATTGTTTTCCTGCATCCAATGTATAGCTGATTTTAAGGAATTATTAATATCATTCTCATACGTCTCTACGCTTTTACAAGGTATTGTCAAAGTACTGTCATCCGCGAATAGGGTCACCGGTACTTCAATGCATCTAGGTAAGTCATTAATGTATAATATAAAGATAAATGGTCCTAATACGCTTCCCTGCGGTACCCCATATACTACTTCACGCCCTGATGATCGATAAATCTCTTCTATCTTCTTTACGGTATTGATATGTCTAATTTCAGTAATTTGATTTCTATGTCTTAAATATGATTCAATTAAATTAAGGACATTGCCTCTTATGCCATATGTTTCTAACTTTTTTAATAGTGTAGGATAATGTACGTGGTCAAATGCCTGGGTCATATCACAGAATATGCCACACACTGGGTTTCGTTTGTCGATATTGCCAATAACATTATATAAAAAGTCATATATTGCCATGTTGGTAGTCCTATGTTGTCGGAAGCCCTTCTGTTCATCACATAAAATCTTATTTTTTTGAACGAATTCTAACAGTTCTTTATAAATATATTTCTCAAATATTTTTGACATGACTGGAATAAGAGCAATAGGCCGGTAGTTTTCCATTAGATCTCTGTTTTCTTTCTTAAAGAGAGGTTTTATGATAGATGTTTTTAATGCAGAGGGATAGACACCCGCGCTTATACTTAAATTTATGATGTGGCTTAGATGTCCACATATTTCCACTGAAACATGTTTTATTGCTTTACTGGATATATCATCATAGCCTACGCTGCCTGTGTTGTTTAATGACATTATAATTTTATGAATATCTGGTGGTACGCTGGGTGCCATGAACATGGATTTGGTGTTCCAATCGGATTTTAGACTTTTAGGTTTATCGGCAACGTGTATTTGTGGTTGGATTTTATTGATGAAATAGTCATTAAATGCTTCCGAAATTTTCTGGGGACATGTTTCTAAATGGTTATCTAATTTGATTTTATGTATACTATGTTTAGGTAAATTATGTTTAGCACGATTAATTATTTGCCAGCTACTTTTAGATTTGTTTTATGATGTTTTTATAAAATAGTTGTTTTGTGCCTTTTGTGTTAGGTGTATTATCTTTTTAAACAATTTGGAGTAGCTTTTGAAATAAGTTTTATTCTGGTTATTAGGGTTTAATCTAAGCTGCCATAAGAGTTTTCTTTTTTTTCGACTACACAATTTTATTCCATTAGACAACCATTTTGGTTTTTTTTATTATATCTATTTTAATTAGTTTTTTTGGAAAGCATAGATTGTATATTAATTGAAATAAGTCAATAAATTTGTCATAAGCTATATTAGGATCACTTGTTTCATAAATTTCTGAAAATGAAAGACTGCTAATAAACTTTTTAAATTTATCTAAATTGTCAGTTTTGCAGTCTCTTCTTATCGTGTACCAGTAGTTTATGGCGTATAATGTTAGTACGGGACAGTAAAGTAGCTGTGCTGTATGGTCGGACAAGGCCAATTCCATAACATCAGTCTTACATGTTTTATTGAAATTATGGGCAAAATTATCTATACATGTCAATCTTGCCATACGAGTGGGTTGTTTTAATGCTAACTTTAGGTTATAACTATTCAATATACATTCAAATTCATTAGTGTGACTATTTTGTTTGAGCACATCTATGTTAAAATCACCACACAGTATGATATTCTTGTATTGCAAGGGTGATATTTCTCGCAAAATTGTTTCTAATTTATTCATACAGTAGTCAAAATTGTTTATGTTTGGCACCCTATAGATACAGACTACAATTATCTTATACATAGTAAGCTCTATGGCACAACATTCGAATACTCCAGGAGTTGATACATTAGATATTTTAGATATATCCTTAGATTGTATACCATTTTTGACTAGGATACATGCCCCTCCTCTTCTTTGCTGCTTTCTACAGTAACAAGAAACTAGATGGTAATTCGGTATATATATTTGGTTTTGGAAACTTTCCATTATAAAATGCTCTGTGATACACAATACATCTACATTAATTTGTTTCTCAAGTAGCTCATTCAAACATACAGTAAGATTATTTGATTTATTTATCAACCCAGCAATATTTTGATGCATTATTTTAACAAATTTATTTGATAGTAATTCATGACTTTTAGTATGCAAATGAGCAATATTCGAGTCAATTAATTTACAATCAGCGAAAAAATTCAGTACATTCCTTATTTACATTACAATAAGTGGGGGGTGTCAAATTATTATAGTAATCTATGTTAATATTCATGTTTTCCATATTTTTTTCTATAGCATGAGAAGACTTATCATCTTCTTTATTAATTAAAGAAAAATTATTTGAGCTCCTGAACTCGCCAAGCATTACATTAATGTTTTTAAATATGTTTACCATACCATTGTTATTAGCAGACCCACTTCTTTGCCAAAACATTGTAAAATCATACGATAAATAATAATTGGAATCGAACAAATATGCATAGTGATGTGTACAAGCATCAAGGTACAAAAGACTGTTAAATGTTTCTATTCTTCCGTTGTACATCATAGAATAGTCGTTCAATTTAAATGTTGGTCCACATATTATAATATTAGTATGATTGATTTTTGAAAGTGTTTCACGTAAAGTAACTACTAGATCAACATAGTTGTTGGTTTGGCGAAAGTCTTCTTCACCGATGAAGATCAAGCAGTAGTCTTCAATTGTGTAGTTTTTCAACTTAAGATCAATGTTATGAATAAGTTTCTCTATACCACAGTCCGGTGTAAGGTAGTGACAAATTTTGTAATCTAGAAACGTATTTTCTGCAATAGCTAGTATATTGTTTTTCCTGTTTGTACTTAGGATGCATAGTTTGTGGTCCACTTTTTCTTTTGTTTTGTCTTGTACGATTTGAACTGCGTTAATTACATTATCCTCGTTACTATTGGTTTTCGAATAATCTTTTTCAATAATCTCAGTTGTCTGCGTTTGTTGTGATTTTTTATTTTTGTTAAACTTTTTTAATGGCGTTTTTGCTTCTTGTTTCTTAGGACTATTAACAAAATTTTTGTAAATATCATTTTTCTTTTTAAATTCTTCATTACTTCTTTTTAAGTTACTATTTTCTATTGATAATATTTCAATTTCCTCATGTGCGCTTTTTAATTGGGTAGTTAAATTATTGATCTCATCTTTTAGAATTTTTATTTGATTAATGTCTTCGTCTTCTGAAATGTCGGGTAAACTACTCGTCGTACAGTTTATAGTCTGTGATATAATGTCGCTATCATCGACACTTGGTTCCGAACGTGTACGTGTTCGTCGGAATGTTATGTTCTCCATGAAATTCATTCTGAGAATACTATTAAACTTTCAAAAATAATTGCGTCTAGTGAGATTCGAACCCGACTCTTCCCGAGCGTCCGAACAAAGGCGGTTTGTTACACCGCTAGGTCAAGCAGTATTTACTTAATATGTTCAAATTGGCACCCGTAATGTAACGGACTGTATGACGTGGTTATGATGACGTGTAAGGTCGATAGATGGCTCTGAACTCAATTTTATAATTATAACAGTAATTTCCCTCCTGTCAACACTGTCTAGAGGATGGCAACAATGTATGCTGCATAATGATTGGTGGTATTTTGAATTGGCTCAATGACGTAGTCTCACTGTTTCAAATAAAAAACGAAATTTATCGTGGGGAATTTTGTCAAATACAAAACTAAATCACTATGGCACAGTATTTGATGAACTTGGTTTAAGTGTAAGTTTGTAATATTGAGTCAGAATGTCACAGTATATTCACAAATAGCGTCTAGCGTCTAGTTTCAAGTAATGCAAGTCACTGTTCGGGTAAAGTAAAGTCACTGTTAATTTAGTTATACTTTCACAATAACCGACGATAACACTGTCACAACAATTTTACTAGTTCAGGTTCACTTTGATATATATCACACAATAGACAGTAGACAATAGAACAATAGAAAACAATAGAATTGAATCCCTGTTCGCATTAGAAAGGTTTAACTTAGTAGAACCCTAAATTGTGTTTCATGAATTCCTTTACAGTTTTTATGTAATATTTTTAACAATAGATAGGTAAGAATTTTTTTTGTTAGAAGTGACTGTTTTGTGATATGATAGGTGTCTACGACACATTCGCACAATAGTCTTCATTCTTACATTCAAGTCCTACATTCGTTCAAAAAACTTCTTGCAAAAAAACTAGGTATCTGTTCCGATGACAACCGAACAACAAGCTCATTAACTAATGAGGTGCGAATATTGTTTACTGCGCGCGTCCGATCGAAAAGAGTGCCGCTGCGAAACTGATTTTTAGATAACTGTTATCTAACCAGTTAATTATTGAATTGATTGTATTATTAATTTCATGATCATCACTATCTTTATTTATAGAATTAATAGTGATTGTGCTGCAATCATACCACGTTTTAGTGGTACAGGATACAGGATAATTAGTTACTAGTGGCAAATGATTTATATAAATTATGAATAATAAAGGACCCAATACGCTCCTATGCGGGACTCCATATTTAACTATACGTTTTTTTGATGCATAATATGTTTCATCTTTTTCGGTATTAATGTTTATTTTAGAAATTTCTGTGTATTTTTTTCGTTTCATTTGCAGATAAGATTCTATGAGATTTATAGTATATTACCTCTAACGCCATAAGCTTCCAGTTTACGGAGGAGAATGTCATGGTTTACATAATCGAAAGCCTGGGTCATATCGCAGTAAATGGAATATACATAATATCCTTTTATCCATATTACCCATGACGTTATTTACAAAATCAAATATAGCCATGTTTATTGTTTTTTGTAACATAAAAAGCTAGTCGACCTCGGTAATTGTTTGACCACTTTTGACAACAATTCCCAGTAAATTGAAATTTCACTAAGGTGTTCAACTGTCTGTACAACTACAATACTGAACTGTCACATAGACAAATAGACCTCATCGATTTATAACGTGCAAGTGACATTCAACATTACTTTAGCCCGGATTTTAAAATATGACAAATGAACTTACGATTTTCTGTTCTTCTTAAGAACTGACTTTCCACCTATGACAAACAATTGATTTGAATTAACTCGTTTTTAGTTGATCCTTGGTTCTTGAATTGAAAGCCGGTTTTAACAAATCAGTTGTTAAATATCATCAGCTGATGTAGGATATTGTAGCCAACTTTGTGGTTGGCGTTAACTTGATGAATCAATCTTTCAGAAAACCATAGTCCATTACGAAATAAAGAAGGAATCCATCTCATATCGGCTATAAATAAATACATTGTGAACATTTCATACAGGTGAAGCAACAATAGAAGTGAATCCGTTCTCGATAGCCTTGCCGTCGCCTCAGACGACGGCACCCGAACACTTGCGACCTCTCACGACGGGCTCACAGCCACCCGCGTCTGCCAACGAACTGGAGGAGGCGCTTAGGAAACGGTCAGTAACTGTATATGGTCTGTTCCAAAAGTATCTGATGAAAGTGTAAACAAACCCTGTTCAGGTTATATTCTCACGCAATCACTCACTATAGGAAATTAGTAACACATTCTTCTGTATTTAGGTTTCAACTAGATATCTCAACACTTTTTCCAACAATTAATTTATTTAATTTAATGAGGTTTGTAGCGTTGTCAGGGTCTCAACGGCAAATAGTCGACTGATGCTGATATGTCGAATATTTCACAATATTCATGGCACAACATTGATTTACTAAAAACACTGTCATTTTAACATCCGCCGCTTCCTTAGCTAGCCGCTGAGTGATTCCCTGACCCTCAAGATTCTGTGTACCCCAAATCTAGATTAATTTGGTAATTATACCAGACCCACTGCACTGGATAGGTAACCGTTGTTATTATCTATTTACCTACTACACTATTGACGAATATTTTAGCGATAAATTTCAACAATAATAAAAAGTATTTTTTTACATAATACCTACATTTCATTTTAAATTTCACTTTGAATATAAATTTATTTTAAAACACTAAAATACTGTTAATTTAAAAATGAATGTGCTAAACGGTGCACAATTAATAATAATAACATTATAGAAAACTCAATAAAATTATAAGTATTTCGTTTTATTATAATTCTCTATCTCTAGTCTGTAATAATGAAAGCAAATGATACTATTTTAATTCAATTTTATTGAGTCTTCAATAATAACATTATAGAAGACTCAATAAAATTGTAAATATTTAGTTTTATTATAATTTCTAGTCTATAATAATGAAAGCAAATGATACTATTTTAATTTAATATTTTTTTTTTTTCTTAACAAAAAGCGCCTTCATCCTCTCTCCTATTAAAAACCAACTTTGCTGTGCCCGACAGGGTCCATAATTGATTCGATGTTTTGACATACCAACTATCATATGTACGCATTATGGAATGCAATAAAGTACTGAGTATATTCATAGCGGGGTTGTGTAAAATTATACTAAATCAAATACAAAATGTTAATCAAATGTCTTTATTATAAAACCATTTACTATACAGTACCATAATTATATCTCAAAATCAAAAATCAAAATATTTTATTTCACATATACCAACATGGGCACTTATGAAACGTCAGAAGCTAGGTGCACGGTTCCAATGGGTCGTTTCCTATGGAGAAAAGCCGGCAAGAAACTCCACGGTTACTCTTTTAAAAATAATTGGCTTTTACAATGTTTTCAAATTACAGTAGTAATTACAGTACGAGAGGACAGCGTAGGCCTGTCAACAAGTACCAGGTACTTGATAAAATAAAAAATGGTCTACAGATCTAAAGTCTACAAAGTCCTCACATTTACAAAATACAAAAAAATCTATCAAAATGATAGATAAAATATAAAAACCTATTAAAATCAAGTGACACGATGTCCATTACAACCACTAATAAAGAATTGAAATTAGAATTGTCTGTATATAATGTCAAATAATAAAAAGATTATGTCAAAGAAGTATGTAAAAAATAAATATCGTAATTTGAGAGAAGCCACATGTGCAGAAGGGATCTAAAGTTATCCTCACTGTTACCTAAACTACAATTATAATTAATAAGGTTCCATATCTAGCACCAACTTCAACAATCCATCACGGTCGGCACACTTCAGCACATTGGCCCGATCGCCATAAAACACTTTCACATTAGGACTGACCATGTACGCCGTACTCTCCACAAAACTGTTGCTCCTATTCGTATAGATCTCGTGCCATTCGTCCAGCAGCTGTACCTTATACCAGCATAGCACCGCGTTGCATTCCCCATCTTCGGTCACAGTGACATCGATGACCTCAGATTCCAAGTTACTGCAACAGCTGATTTCAAATTCTTCAGATAATGTTTCGTATTCGATGCGAGCCATGTCTATGTACACAGCTTGGGATACTTGGTACCTGTTCACATGTTTCGCCATCCTATAGTCAACATTCTCGTCCAAAACGCGGTTGTTAATCTCCAACCATTTACTATGAATCAGCTGTCCCATAATGGTCACAGATACTGGTAGACATAGGCCCCCAGGAATTAGACGGGTTCGCTTCAAACGTTCTATTATCCTTTTTCTTCTTACGTCTAAGTCACCATTATCACATATTATGTTACTGAAAATAACATGGAATTTCTTCGCTTTGAACACTTCGTACGTCCAAGAGTCTGATACTAGAATTGTTACTTTTTCTGCCGGTATTTCGTTTGCTTGTAGAACTGCTAGTAGGAACGACTTATCGTGGCTAGTTTTCACTTGACATATTAGTGAGTTAGCTCCCCGTTTCATCAATAATACACCGAACATAGGAAATGGACTCAAATCGATCACGTCGACAAGAGAAACGTCCACAGTTTGCCCTAAATGGACACACACAGTTGCTATACTTTTTCTTATCATATCCATATATTCTACGTCATTCAGGAAGGCTAATGTCTCTGGTGAAATCCTTGTTATGGTTGTATTGATGTCTGGTAGTGTAGCCAATCTGCCGCCGTAGGTTAGAAAAGAGATGTTTGCAGTTTCATCTTTGCAAAGCTTCTGTGGTAGTACGTCAAAGAAGACCGCTTGTTGCCATGCGTTCGCTTTAGATTCGCTTCTGGGGTCACTGGTGATCATTATATCCTCGGTCAGGTATAAATTGAACCAACCAATCACCATGTTAATTTCACCGTTGTCTGTCGCAGTTAGACTCCCGACATAAGGCTCTTGTCTAAAGAACTTTTCACAAACATCGTGGTAGTTATTAAAGTCTATATTCAACAACGATTGAGGTTCCGACATGTATTTTAAGCTATCGTAAGTATTTACGTCTTCACTGTAGTAAGTTTCACCCGAGTCGGTTGTTGTATGCACGTTCATATGTGGCACATTTAAAATGTCTTTCGTATCGTGACAAAGTTTATACTTCTTGTTGAGTTCATCGCATTTGATACCGGCGACGAAGAACTCAGCTCTACCGGGTATTATTCTGCTCTTTTCTTCGAGTAAATACTAAAAACCATGGCAAATGGATTGTAGGATATTTTCTCCGAATAAACCAGGGTCAATGGCATCAGTTAGTAATACAGATCGGGCCCATAGATGTCGTAGTGGCTGAGAACGAAAGAGGGTGTGTTGATGACGACCACTTCTTGCGCGTTGTTGTCTTGCATCACGCACTCGGCTAGTCTAGCCATTGTCTTGGAAGCTTCACAGGCTGTAGGTAATAGCTACAGGATTGCACTCGTTAGCATATAATGCTAAAAGTCCCGTTCCTGTATCAATATCTATGACACTATCCACAGCAGGAGTCACACAACTCCTAATAGCTTTTCTGTAAGCCTCATTCCGGATCCTGTCATTCAAATACCTGAACTGACGTCTCGGGAATAGGCAACCTTTAGCACTGTTCAAATTCTTCTCAATGCTAACGAAGCTCTTATCAATATTCAGCGCTTTTTCAAAATGGCACAGCGCTTCAGAAAAATATCCGTATCTGCATAAATACCTGCCAGTGGCGTTCAGTAGTTCCACGTTTCCTGGGAACATTTTGATGGCATTTGCGAAGTTTGCGAATATCTCTGCTTTATTGTCCACAGCGGCTAATTCTTTGTTCATTCGTGATAGTACTCCTCGGAATTCTATCTCGAAACTCTTCTTGATGTGCGGTTGTCTTTCGAAGGCGCACATGTACATGTTAACGGCTTTTTTGAAACTGTTGTGAGAGGCGAAATGCAGCGCCTGGGCTATGTAGTTGCAGCCTATGTCCGTCATTTCGGTTTTAGGAATTTTGTTTGAACACTGGTGTCACTGTAGGTGCACTGTAGGTTTAGATATAGGCTAGGCTACGTATCAGGTGATCAATTGTATTTAGTTCACTCTTTCTTTACACACTTAACTGACACTATTTAGGTAATTGAAAATCGCGAAAAAGACGAAGGAGAAGACGTCTTGCTCACTCGAAGTTCAAACTTAAACTGATCATAAGAGTTACTAGCCCAAACTCATAAACTATGTTGAAAGTAAAGTAAACTATGACTCAGGTAGCAAGTGAATAGGTACAATGACTCTTGCTAATCCTAATTCGATTACAATTGGCGAGGGTCGTTAACAATCGCAGTAGGTAATCAGTAAAACCATCCCAAAACAATAGAATTGAATCCCTGTTCGCATTAGAAAGGTTTAACTTAGTAGAACCCTAAATTGTGTTTCATGAATTCCTTTGCAGTTTTTATGTAATATTTTTAACAATAGATGAATTTTTCTTGTTAGAAGTGACTGTTTTGTGATATGATAGGTGTCTACGACACATTCGCTCAATAGTCTTCATTCTTACATTCAAGTCCTACATTCGTTCAAAAAACTTCTTGCAAAAAAACTATCTGTTCCGATGACAACCGAACAACAAGCTCATTAACTAATGAGGTGCGAATATTGTTTACTGCGCGCGTCCGATCGAAAAGAATGCCGCTGCGAAACTGATTTTTAGATAACTGTTATCTAACCAGTTAATTATTGAATTGATTGTATTATTAATTTCATGTTCATCACTATCTTTATTTATAGAATTAATAGTGATTGTGCTGCAATCATACCACGTTTTAGTGGTACAGGATACAGGATAATTAGTTACTAGTGGCAAATGATTTATATAAATTATGAATAATAAAGGACCCAATACGCTCCTATGCGGGACTCCATATTTAATTATACGTTTTTTTGATGCATAATATGTTTCATCTTTTTCGGTATTAATGTTTATTTTAGAAATTTCTGTGTATTTTTTTCGTTTCATTTGCAGAAAAGATTCTATGAGATTTATCCCTTAAATGCATGACCTTTTATTTTAATTTGAAAAAAATAGTTTTTTATAGAATATTGTGATTAGGTTCGATAAAAAATAATAAAAAAAATCAGATTTAATTTTTTATGTATATATTTAGCAAAAATCAACATGTGCCGTTTTCGGCACTACATGCATTAAATGGAATTATTTTTTTTTGTGTAGGTCATTGAAGCAGTCTTTGTTTTTTTTTGCGCATAAATGAATTTTACATTTCGCACACATTACTACAGTCTTCAAATTGCAGGTTGGAAACATACATCTCATCCTATTAGGTGTTCTTACTTGTTCATGGCCCAAGCCATCGAGTATAACGTCATTTGGGGGTAAAACTTGACAGGGCTTTCCTTTCCGTATCTTGGGAGGCGGGCCAGCTTCTGCAGTTGATGTAGAACGTGGTCGACCCCTAGGTATAGGTGTGGAATATTTGCAAAGTGTGTCTGCTAATTCAGAACGAAAGTCTGCAAGATTCATGATATCTTTGCTGGCTTTCCCCCTTTTACCCATTACTTTTCTGTAAAGAATCCAGGCATTGATGATGGTGAGGTCCAACAGATGGTAAAATATTCTCATGTACCATTTTCTGCTTTTGATACGAATTCTATACCTGCCAAGGTGAGAATCCATAAGGTCGACACCTCCCATATGTGCATTATACTCTTTTACGAGTTTGGGGCAAGGAATGTCGAGTTTACGCTTCAATTTTTTATCATATCTATTGATTGTTCCCGCAGGTTCTGCACCTACGTAAGTAGATGCCAGGGTAACTTGTTTATTGTCTTTCCACGAAACTGCAGCAATGTCCACATCATCAAAATTGGTGACATATTCCTCATATGTTCCTCGAGGTACAGAACTTTTCATTACGTCTTTTTTATCAGGCAATTTACAACTTTTTCCCAAACGATTTCGCTGTATGGTTCCTAAAGAATGGATTCCCTCAGTGGCCAAATGATACATTAGGGGCAACGACGTATAATAATTATCGAAGTATACGATATGATTTTTTTGTCTTGGAACCACCCTGATCAACCTCATGACAGTTTGTCCAACAACTCCTATGTCAGGTTCACTTGGTAGTCTCTCGTCATCTTTTTCTTTACCCGCGTATATTATAAAATTATATGAATATCCCAGTAAGCTACAGAGAACAAATAATTTGAAACCCCATTTGTGAGGCTTGTTGGGCATATATTGTTTCAAAAAGTGACCGATTTTTGTTGAACACATTTGCTCATCGATTGACAAGCGTTGGTCAATCGTAACACTAGAAAATTTGTTGTTCAAATGTGTTATCACTGGCCGCAATTTGTGCAACTTGTCGTGGTCTGGATGGTCGACTGGAAGATGTTTTGAATTGTCGTTAAAATGCAACATTCTTCTAATTTTTTCAAATTTATTCACGGGCATAGTTTCTCGTATAGGGCCAAACCCAAATTTGCCCCAGTACGAACGAATATTGGGGTAGTGGTAAACAGACATAAAAGTGATAATCCCCAAATATTTACGCAAATCTTCTACTGTAAATGTTTCTACTCTATTAGGTTGGTTCTGAGTTGCGTAAAGGTTTGATTCTTGAACAATAGACTCTAAAAAGTCATTATTAAAAAAGTACGTAAAAAATTGGTAAGGTGTATCTAATTCCAAAATATTTGAAGATAATTCTTCAGACCCTAAAAAGGTTATTTTGTCTTCAGAATAGACCAGATTTTGTTTTCTCCATAGTAGATTTCTACCTCCACTTGGCAAATAATTAGAGCTTTCAGAAGTTGAATTATTAGGTATTATTGGAGGGTTACTGTCACAATTTGCGTCGTCAGTTGCTAAGGGAGGATCAATAACTTGCATATCTGTAAGAGATGGATCAATGTCTTCACCATCACCACTGAATGGTTCTAAAGGAGATTCTTCTAACTCATCTAAAAGCTCTTGACGAGACGGATAATAATCTAGGTCTTCCCCGTCGGATTCCATCTCGTCGTCAGAAATTTCGCCACTTTCTAGCATCCGAAGCATCTCTTCTATATTTTTGTCATCCATAGCTATAAAGCAACACAACAATATGCAATAACCAACCACCCAGTAAAGTAAAAAAGCAAATAAATCTTTTGAAACGTGTTAGAACAGGTAAGCACTTAGCGGGAAAAAATTGTACTAAAAATGCATGAAGGGTCGTTTTCGGCACAAAGATACTTTGGTGTTTTTACGAGTCAATGATTGAAATGTGAAGTAAAATAATAATAAGCACATATTTTGGATGAACTTACCTACTAAAATATTATTTTTACTCGAGAGAATATAATAAACGGACTTGGATTTTTTGAATTGAACTTCGGTAACTTCGCTTGGCGCTAAGTACTCAAACCTCTGTCATAATTCCACAGATAAAATATACTGGTAATGCAGACTAAAGGCTGATATTCTCGTTTTTTTTTCTTTATAGATGACAGATTAAAAATGCAACAGCTAATAACATGACAGTTTAATGTTTGGCGGGTTATTTGAACTTTAATTTATTGTGCCGTTTTTGGCACAAGATGCATTTAGGGGTTATAGTATATTACCTCTAACGCCATAAGCTTCCAGTTTACGGAGGAGAATGTCATGATTTACATAATCGAAAGCCTGGGTCATATCGCAGTAAATGGAACATACATAATGTCCTTTTATCCATATTACCCATGACGTTATTTACAAAATCATAAATAGCCATGTTTATTGTTTTTTGTAACATAAAAAGGTAGTCAACCTCAGTAATTGTTTGCCCACTTTTGACAACAATCCCCAGTAAATAAATAAGTAAATACTATTTTAATTAAATGTTTTTTTTCATAACGAACAGCGCATTCATCCTCTCTCCTATGAAACACCACAGAACAGATAAAAGAGACTTCTTTTATCTGTTATGTGCTTTTTAATTAAATTTAAATAGTATCATTTGCTTTTATGGTGTTTATATTTTAAATAAGTATTTATATATTTGGCTTTTTTTTTTCCGGATGGGATATCATCAAATGACCCCTCCCGCTCTGGGTGGAGCGGAAGGGAGTGTCAGACTCTTATTGACTAAAACCCACCCATGTTCCTTCCTTCGCCCTTTATGTTCCGGGGTAGCGGTAACCCTGTCGGACAATCCCGCTGACCCGGCAGGCTTCGGCCCTGAGGGGCCCCTCGTTATGCTGACATCTCTTTGAGGCGCGCGTAGAACACTTACGCGCGGTCCGGCACGGGCCTGGTCCTGATCGGGCGGTGAGCTACCCATTGCTCTCCGCCCGCAGGCCCGGGCCTACGGTGGCCGGTAGTCGTCACTCGACTCCCGACGCCCGGGGCGTCTCCCGCGGCGGCTGGGACGGGAGGCTCTCTCCCTCATCCGTCCCGCCACCTCCTTCGCTAGCATGACTGCTTCGCAGAAGGAGGCGACTGCCTCCCACTCCCTCTCGCTCCGGACCATGGCTTGCACCAGGGCCGGGCGCGAGAGGCCGCCGCCGCTGCCGATCGCCTCTACGAGGACACGGCGGTGCTCCGCCCAAGCGGGGCAGACCTCCACCGTGTGCTCCACCGTGTCCTCTGGGCGATCCTGGCAATGGTGACACCCGGGCGTTTTCTCCCGCCTGATGATGTGCAGGAACCTCCCGAAACTTCCGTGTCCGGTGAGGACCTGCGTCAGGCAGTAGGTGAGGGCGCCGTGGCGCCTCTCTAGCCACTCCTCAAAGAGGGGTCTTATCGCCGCTATCGCGGCGTGCCCTGCGCTGGGTTGCGACAGTCGCTATTTCCATGTCGCCATGAGATCGAGCCGGAGGTCCGTCCGCTCCGCAGAAATTTGCCGCGGGAGCGGACTTTCCCCCCCGGCGTAGTGCCTCCGCGCGCCACTCATACAGGCGCGCGAGGATTATCGCCTCCAGATCCCATGGCGGCAGTCCGGCAAGGAGGCTTGCCGCCTCGCGCGAGATCGTGCGGTAGCCCCGGATGAGCCTTACGGCTACCACCTTCTGGGGCGCGTTCAGGTAGTGGGCGGCTTGCCGCCGCAGTGAACGCGCCCACACCGGGGCCCCGTATAGGGCCATGGACCGCACGACCCCCGCGTAAAGCCTCCGGCAGGAGGCGTTTGGCCCCCTAAGGTTGGGCAAGAGCCGCTTGAAGGCGGCCCCAGCCCGTTCCAGTTTGGGGGCCAAATGTCGGAAGTGCTCGACGAAGTTCCACCGGCTGTCGAGGACGAGACCCAGGTACTTCATCGTCGTCTCGATGCCGATGTGAACCCTTCCTACCGTTAGTTGGGATCCCGGTGGTGGCGCGTTCCGGGGCCCATGAAACGCCATGGCCTCGGACTTGTGCAATGCCACCTCGAGACCCAACTGCCGGATCCTCTCCACGACTATCGCAACCCCGCGTGTCATCGCGTCGGCCGCCACCTGATGCGACCTCCCCTGCGCCAGGACCAGCGTGTCGTCAGCGTAGCAAACCACGCTGACGCCATCAGGGAGGTCGGCCCGCAGCACCCAGTCGTAGCCGATGTCCCACAGGAACGGCCCCACAATATATTTGGTTTTAAATTATATTTATATACCTATTTTTATATTGTATATTACACGATTTATGTATTCAAAGTGAAATTTAAAATGAATTGCAGGTATTATATAAAAAAATAGTTTTTATTGTTGTTGTTTATTGCTAAAATATTCGTCAGTAGTGTAGTGGGTAAACAGATAATAACAACGGTTACCTATCCAGTGCAGAGGGTCTGGTATATTTACCAAATCTAGATTTGGGGTACACAGAATCTTGAGGGTCAGGGAATCACTTAGCGGCTAGCTAAGGAAGCGGCGGATGTTAAAATGACAGTGTTTTTAGTAAATCAATGTTGTGCCATGATTATTGTGAAATATTAGACATATCAGCATTAGTCGACTTTTTGTCGTTGAGACCCTAACAACGCTACGAACCTCATTAAATTAAATAAATTAATTGTTGGAAAAAGTGTTGAGACATCTAGTTGAAACCTAAATACAGAAAAATGTGTTACTAATTTCCTATAGTGGGTAATTGTGTGAGAATATACCCTGAACAGGGTTTGTTTACACTTTCATCAAATACTTTTGGAACAGACCATATACAATTACTGACCGTTTCCTAAGCGCCTCCTCCATGTACAGTAGAAACTCAAACTCAAATCATTAATTTCAAATAGACCAATTACAGGCACTTTTGAATTGTCAACGGGTCGGTCAGTCGAAAGATGAAGCTAGTTGTTCATTCCAAAGCGCAGTAGAGCGTACTTGCATAGGTATCTACTGCGCTTGAAAGAGTGTCCGTAGAGTTTCTTGCCCGTTCTTCTCCATAGAAGAACGGGCAAGAAACTCCACGGATACTCTTTTAAATCATAAAATTGTTACAAAATATTTGATTACATCATTCGTGTTGAAATTATCCATGTGAGAACGATGTAGAAAGACGTGCACGCTAAAAGCGTTCGTTATAAAAAAAAAAAAACAATTCAGAAATTAAAACAAGCAGCTAAGAGATGACCCGTCCCGGACTGACGACGGCGCCTGTTCACGAACATGTCATATGGATCGGCACCATTCAGCTTAGCAGAAGAATTTTATTGTAGCATTTTAAACAGTATCCCATGAAGGATGAGTCTACTTTAGCCAGTCTGAAACCTGGTTGAACTGATTAGTCCCCATTTCTAGTCAAAACAGTTTTATCGACGAATTCTAGTTTCTCTTTGTTCAATACTGTGTCACAATCACTCCTTTTAACATTCGGTACAACAAATCTTATGCATTTAGTTTTTTTCTCATTTAATACCAAATTATTAGCAGCAGTGAACCAAATTTGTACCTGCAGCGGCGTTATTCACGTCATCAAGATTTGATGCACTTCTATTTATCTTGAAAATTAAGGAAGTATCGTCAGCAAATAACACCATTTGTGGTTGGTTCTATAATAAATGGGGTAGATCATTAATATATACTAAAAAGAGGAAAGGACCTAACATCGAGCCTTTTCGAACACCCATTTTTACTTTTCAAGCAAGAGAATTGAAACCATTAATTTGAACTTTTTGTTATCTGTCATTTAAATAAGATTTTACTAAACTGAGCACAAGTTGAACTAGTCCGTAATGCTCAAGTTTACAAAGTAAGGTTTCATGATTGACGCAGTCCAATGCCTTGGAGAGGTCACAAAAGATTCCTGTGGCATCTTGGGCCTCCTCCCACGCTGTAAATATGTGCTTTAATAAGATGACACCGGCGTCAGTCGTACAACGTCCTTTGGTGAAACCATTTATTTTTACAATTTACATTTGTGTCGAATAGTGGTTTTAACAATAACAGTAAATGTAACAAAAAATTAAGTAATACACGTAAAGCCAGAAAAAAGAAAAAAATTACATTCCATATTGGTAATAACATTATTAGTATTAATATTAATTATAATAATTTAACTTAATATTAGTTCAAAATTTCATATAAATTCAATTAAAAGAAAATGTCAATAAAATTCTATTCTCTGGAACAACTACTTGTAGGTCATACAAATATTTGTTCCGTGCGGGAATCGAACCCGCGACACGCAGCGCAGCTGTCAATCGCTTAACCACTGCGCCAACCGTGCCAATATTGCTGATCATGTAAGATTTTGTTGGTGTTAAAATTATTTAGCATTTGATTGAACATTACCTTTTCGTACACCTTGCTGAATACGAGCAACACGGATACTGGTCTATAATTGTTGGTTCCTTTGCTGTCCCCAGATTTAAAAAGCGGTATAACCTTACTGTATTTCATTAAATCTGGGAAGACTCCTTGATCTATACACAAATTAAATATCAAAGATAAGTATGGTGCTATAGTCTCGATTATGGATATACAAACTTTGATAGACATTCCCCATAAATCTTCGGTCAATTTGATTTTAATTTGCCGAAAAGCTTTTATAACTATCATAGGGTTTATATGTTTAAATTGAAATTCAACCGAGTCATTAGTCATTAGTCATTAGTCATTTATTCATGAACAATAAATTGTGTCTGAAATTACATAGAAAATTAAAATTAAAATTACAATTTTACAACAAGCATACATTTAAATACAACAACAAAATACCACATAATTTTATAAGAATTTCATTATAGATCTTCAACAGCATAAAGACACTTATTCAATAGGAAACTTTTCAGTTGTTTTTTAAAGGAGCTAGAGTAGATAGCGCTTTTTATATGTAGAGGCAACTTATTGAATAATATAACCGATTGATATCTGGGACTGTGCCTCACAATATTCAAATTAGGCTGTACCTTGTACCGTATAATGTCATGTCTCCGTGTGCCTTCTCTAATCTGTCGTTCTTCTGCTGTTTCATATTCATGCATATATTTGGCCATGTTACTTAGAAGTACAAATACATAAATGCTCGGCACTGTAAGTATATTCAGTTTTATAAAATGTTCACGGCAACTCTCTCTTTGCGGGATACGGATTATTGTGCGAATTGCGCGTTTTTGTAACACAAAAGCTCTTTTGATATTATAGTCATAACTGTTTCCCCAAAACATTATGCTATATCTAATCTTTGATTCTACCAATGCGAAATATACCATCTTCAATTGCTCAATGCCAATTTCTGTTCTAAGTGATCTTAGAGCATAACATGCGGAACATACAGATGCATTTATAGCATTTAATTCGGTTTTCCAATTAAGCTGTTCGTCTATATGTATACCCAAGAATGTAACTTCCTTGACGAGTGCAATTTTATTATCATTCAACTTAACCTCTAAATCGTCCTTATTACGGGCTGTCGTTCTAAATAATAGTATGTTGGTCTTTGCAGTGTTGATTAATAATTTGTTCATAGTGAACCAAAATTGAAATGCTTGTAATGCTGCATTTACGGTCTCTACCAATTTATCTATGTCATTTGCTGCTACTATGGCATTTGTGTCATCTGCAAAAATTACTATATCAATGTCAGGTAAACTTGTATTCATGTAATTGATTAAGTCATTCATAAATAAAATAAATAAAATTGGTCCCAATATAGATCCTTGCCCGTCGTCATAATTACAGTTGCTGATTTGTAAAATTTTTTGGAGCCATCTTGCATTTTGTCAATTTCTACGAACATTCTTCTGTTTTTGAGATATGAAGAGAATAATTTCAAGGCCTTACCTCTTATACCATAATGCGTCATTTTTGTAAGCAGTAATTCGTGGTCTATGGTGTCAAATGCGGAACTTAGGTCAAGAAAAATTCCGGCTACTCTCATTTTATTATTGATTTTTCCTATAACATCATCCAGTAAGGTATATATGGCGTCAGAAGTACCAACACCTTTTTGATAACCGAACTGTCTTGGGTTTAACACTCTATTTACACGCAAGTGAGCTAATAGTCGTTTTTTTAAGATCTTTTCAAATATCTTTGATAGGACTGGTAGCAGGGAGATAGGCCTGTAGTTTTTAGGATCAGTTCTACTACCTTTTTTGTAGACCGGTATTACTTTGGCTATTTTAAGCTGGTCTGGGAAGATAGATTCCTCAATACATTTATTATAAAAGTCACATAGAGGCTCAGCTAGTATGGAAATATGTTCCTTAATTATGGATATTGGGATCTCATCATAACCGCAAGAATACTTGTTCTCTATACTTTTGACTATGGTTAAGACCTCATTTGGTGTGACAGAAGCAATTGTCATTTCATTATTATTTTTAATTGTATACTTTAGTAAGAATGCTGTATTTTGGTCTCTTTCTACTACCCTAGAGATACATTTATAGTTAAACTGTTTTGCTAAAATGTCAGATATTTCCTCTGGATCCACTACAATTTGGTCATTGACTTTGAGACGAATTTCCGGTTTTATCGTTTTCTCCTTATTTGTACATTTTCTCACTACTTTCCAGACCTCTTTACTTAGATTTTTGGAACTGTAGCGGTATCTACAACGCCACATGCGAACAACGCGTCATACTGACGTCACGCAAATCCTGCATCTCGCAAGCAGAGTTTACCGCGCAATTAGAATAGATACAATTTCCCAACATCAAACGTTGGGCAATTGCCCGCCAGACACAACAACCGTCTGGTCGGAGGATCCTCCCTTTTCTATGGAGGATGAGTGAACTTTACACCCTGTTCCTCATACCTCTAAACTGGTGACCCCGAGCATGAACGTCAGCGCAGCCTTCGTGCAAATACTTCAGCGTGACGTCATCATCATCACTCCCGCAAGCTTTAGCGGCGAGTCACCCAGCCAGCCAGCATCCACGGCTTCAACGGGTATCCTGACCACCAGCATGCAGCGTCCGCGCATACCTGGTCATCACCCTCAGCCTCATCAGCAACCTCGGCACAGCACACTGCACTTTCGGCCGGTCAACAAGAAGAGCTTCCTCTCCTGGTCGACGCAGCAGCCAGCCTCAACCCCGCGCTGTACGACATCCGACGCACTGGAGTATAACGCAGCGCCACCCCGACTCACTGGGGACATCTTCGCAGACAGTTCCGACTCACCGCGAACTATGCGCCACCCCGACTCACTGGGGCATCTCCGCAGACAGTTCCGACTCACCGTGAACAATGCGGCAACCGGTTCCGACTCACTGGAACCTCAGCTGGCCTGGCAAGCATCGCAAGATACAAGACTCAGCCCACTATCGACCTCCGGTCTCCGGAGGGGAGTGATGTAGCGGTATCTACAACGCCACATGCGAACAACGCGTCATACTGACGTCACGCAAATCCTGCATCTCGCAAGCAGAGTTTACCGCGCAATTAGCATAGATACAATTTCCCAACATCAAACGTTGGGCAACTGCCCGCCAGACACAACACCCGTCTGGCCGGAGGATCCTCCCTTTTCTATGGAGGATGAGTGAACTTTACACCCTGTTCCTCGTACCTCTAAACTGATGTAGCGGTATCTACAACGCCACATGCGAACAACGCGTCATACTGACGTCACGCAAATCCTGCATCTCGCAAGCAGAGTTTACCGCGCAATTAGAATAGATACAACTTCCCAACATCAAACGTTGGGCAATTGCCCGCCAGACACAACAACCGTCTGGTCGGAGGATCCTCCCTTTTCTATGGAGGATGAGTGAACTTTACACCCTGTTCCTCATACCTCTAAACTGGTGACCCCGAGCATGAACGTCAGCGCAGCCTTTGTGCAAATACTTCAGCGTGACGTCATCATCATCACTCCCGCAAGCTTTAGCGGCGAGTCACCCAGCCAGCCAGCATCCACGGCTTCAACGGGTATCCTGACCACCTGCATGCAGCGTCCGCGCATACCTGGTCATCACCCTCAGCCTCATCAGCAACCTCGGCACAGCACACTGCACTTTTGGCCGGTCAACAAGAAGAGCTTCCTCTCCTGGTCGACGCAGCAGCCAGCCTCAACCCCGCGCTGTACGACATCCGACGCACTGGAGTATAACGCAGCGCCACCCCGACTCACTGGGGACATCTTCGCAGACAGTTCCGACTCACCGCGAACTATGCGCCACCCCGACTCACTGGGGATATCTCCGCAGACAGTTCCGACTCACCGTGAACTACGCGGCAACCGGTTCCGACTCACTGGAACCTCAGCTGGCCTGGCAAGCATCGCAAGATACAAGACTCAGCCCACTATCGACCTCCGGTCTCCGGAGGGGAGTGATGTAGCGGTATCTACAACGCCACATGCGAACAACGCGTCATACTGACGTCACGCAAATCCTGCATCTCGCAAGCAGAGTTTACCGCGCAATTAGAATAGATACAATTTCCCAACATCAAACGTTGGGCAATTGCCCGCCAGACACAACAACCGTCTGGTCGGAGGATCCTCCCTTTTCTATGGAGGATGAGTGAACTTTACACCCTGTTCCTCATACCTCTAAAGAACTATTTATTTGCTCCATTATTGCATTTTTTTTAGCCTTAACCACAACCTGTCTATACAGTTTGACATACTTATTTTTAAACATTAAGACACTTGAATCAAGGTTGTTACCATTACATGAACATAAGAATCGTTTCATTTTACTTGATGTTCGAATTCCTCTAGTGATCCATTTTAATTGTCTATTTTTTTTAGGCTTATTTTATAATCTTTATAGCTGTTTTGGAATACTTTTTGAAATTTTTTGAGAAAAGTATTTATACCCATGCTATTCCAATCTTTTTCACGGATACCTTGTACAAATTGGTCAGTATTTTTGCTATTAAAAACTCTTTTATTTATGACAATGGTCGGATACTTATTTCGCGTTACATTGCTTACATGTTCCAGCCGAATATCAGCAAAAATACCTCCATGGCCATCAGCCAAACCATTGTGATCTACTGCACATCCAAGAATACACGAATCGGGCAAGTTAGTTATCATGTTCTCAATACACGAATTACAATGATTACGAATGAAAGTAGCAGAATCGATTTGGTGCCTGAAATTATAACATCTTAGCAAACTAAGAAATTCCATGCGCCTTTTACTGTCCACTAGTAAGTCAACATTAAAGTCTCCACATATTATAGATTTCCTATTGAATAAGTAATCGAGTAACCTCTCCAATTTTTCTAAAAACACATTAAAATTTTTATCTACTGGATTTCGATAACAACAGCAAATATACAATCCAGTGAAAACATCTTTAACACCACATATTTCAAAACATTCTACTTTATATAACTTATTTATTGCGTCAACAATTTCTGTTTGCCTATCCACATGGCCTAAGATCAAACTGCCACCTCTCTTTTTAATTTTCCTGGTATTGTATGAGACTAGTTTGTAGTTGTCTATGTTAAATAAAATTGCTGCGTTTTCGTTCAAGAAATGCTCGCTTAAACATATACAATGTGTAACAAAAACCCTGTCCGATCCTTAAGAGTATTATTCGGCATCGTACTGCGTACACATATACGTAATCATTTAATGGATTTGAGATTATTATTTTTCCCCAGTGAATATCATTAAATTAAAATAAAAAATAAAAACTGACCAAAGGCAACACTGATCGCTCGACAAAGTTCACGTCTTACTACCTACAGTTTTGTGTCAAAGAAGCCGCCCGTGTCATGAACCGCGCTTTGTCGCGTGCCGCCAAACATACCTACACGACGCGCGGTGCGCGTAGGTATCAGCTGATATTGTTTTGTAGGCATAGTAATCCGGATTTCAGATACTCTCTGTATTTTGTGTTTTTGACTTAATTCTGTTTATCAAGAAACAATTAATTGAATTAAATGTAGCCCTGATAAGGGCATTTTTTTTAATGTGATGTGCTTCTGGCAATGTACTTACCGACTGCAGGTGTTAGTTTATTAAAACGTTCACTTGTTGTTGTTGCATACTTCGGCGATCATGCTCCACATGTCCACCTCCAACACTAATACACATTCGACACCTTTTTGCTAAATTTACAAAAAAAAACACACAAACACATTTACAAAATTCCATTCTTGGTTCGTAATCAGTGGGCAGAAGGGATTGAAACCGCCGGTAGTGATAAGGGTGCTGACCATCTCCCTTCAGCACACTCCAAACCGCACTGTGGTTTGTGTCTAATCGTCGCGCAACAGAGCGTGTGCTTTGCGTGGGGTCCGCGGCAAACATATCCAGCACTTGTTCCTCAATTTCCTCGTTGCGCTCTCGTGGTCTTCCAGCATCAGTGGCCTGCGACTCGTGCCCATGAACACTGCCTGTGGTGTATACACCGTTATGCAGGCGTTGGAACGCACGCTCCGACGGTACTGTCACACCTGGTCTATTAGCGAAACGCACCTCGTACGTATTACGCGCAGCTGCATAATTGCAGTCGGTCTTGCCTAAGCACATCAACATATTAAAATATTCCTGATTAGAATACGACATTGTTCGCGAAACGACAGCGCTTGATACGTACGGACGTCAGATCGAAAGCTATCTCCACGAAAGACTAGCAACAAGTATCGCGTCGGTAGGTAACTAGGCGGCGACATCAAAAGAGTCGGCGACTAGTTGAAAGAGTGTCTACGACGCGGTAGTGTAGGGCGGTGTTCTTTGAAATAAAAATAGGTAAAAATAAAAAGATTTTGCCGGCGGGTGGAGTGTTGTCAACTTATGAAAATTTGCCATATTCAGTGTTAAATTTCGCATGGATTATAAAAATTAAAAATCAATAACTTTTGGTTTTTATGAGTTACATTTTTATAACAATTTTTTCTAGTACGTATGTTGACCCAGGAATACGCCTTTATTGGATCGGACAGGGTTTTTGTTACAGATTGTATAGTCTAGCTTCTTATCTAGGGTTTGTACATACACTTCTAGTTCAGTCTTCTTGTTATTAATTCCACAAACATTCTGATGAAATATGTTTAAATTGCTATAGTCGTTTGATACATCATTATACACGAAACAAATTTAATGTTGGAATAGACCCTACCGCCTGTGATGCCAAGGATAGCGATGAATTTGGTTGAGTAGCATCGCCGCAACTGTTTGCCTCAGTTTTATTAACCCTTTTTTTAAAGTAATAGGGTATAGTACCCGCTTTTAAGTGACTACTTTCACTAATTACATGACTGTGTATCACATCAAAATCGTTACAGATATTATCCTCATATTGGAACAGCTTAATGTATTTTTTTAATTCATGGAAAAATCTAACCACAGCTTTATTCTTTACTTTGCCTGTATATTTGGAAAACATTTCATGTGTATATTCCAGATGCTTATTTGTATCAAACGTATAAGTATATTTAAAAGTCTGGTTGCTGAGATATAGAAGTCGATTGAAAGCTTCTATTCTGGTGTTAAATAAATTAACATTCCATTTTAGTTTAAAGTTCGGAGAGCACAAGATAACATTGGTATGCTTTATATTCTCAAGTTTTTGTTTTATGTGATTTACCAAGTACTCATACTTATTTGAGACCAAAAAATCTTTTTCACCTAAGAGAATTATACAATAGTCATATAAGCTGTAATTTACAAGTTTGTTTTCGAATGTTTCTAATAGCTCCACAGTACCTGCCTGCGGCATACAATAGTGGCAAATTTTGGCTTTCGGAAAAGTACTTTCGGCAATACCTAGTACGTTATTCACATTATTATCACTAGTTATACATAATTTATACGAGTTATGTTTTTTAAGGCTGGAATCATATGGAGACCTTGTGTCCAATGTGTCCCTTAGTTCTGCGGTGCAGTGGTGCTCTGTGCTCCGTGTTACTTGCGATAGTGGCTCACAGCAGACAACATTAGGATCTTCTTCAATTGTGGTTGAAGCAAAGTTCGAAGTGGAGTAGCCGGGAACATTAGCTCTTAACAGATCAATTGAGACTAGCTATCTTGCAGGTATTTCTAAAAGTTTTGGAATACATACCAACATACTTGTTGAAAGTTTCAGTGTTGATATAAGGCTTAAGGCCATACAACTCGAACAGTCTTTCCCTACTAATCCTAATACCTCTAGTTGCCCAGTCACTAAATATAAAATTAGGGCAAATATTTTTTGTTTTCCTTTCAAAAGTTTTATTGAATTCATTGTGAACTATTGAAAAGAAATTCTCATACAATTTATTTGCACCGCCCATATTATTATTATGGCCCAGAATATTTAACTTATTATTTAGGGTACTATTACATCTATTTAATTTGCCAGTCGTTATTGGTCTAAATTGTACTTGCACTTTTTGCAAAGGTGTTTTAAACTTAAAAGTTTCCGCTTTTCCACTATGATAGGTACAGTACAGGATAATTGGTTACTAATGTCAAGTCATTTATATAAACTATGAATAAAAAAGGACCCAATACGCTCCCCTGACTCCATATTTGTTTCATCTTTTTATATATTAATGTTTAATTTAGATATATATGTGTATTGTTTTAACAGGGTAACCCAGTAACAGGGTTGTGGAGGTCAGATAGGCAGTCGCTCCATGTAAAATACTGGTATTCAGCAGCAACCGATTAGACTGGAAGCCGACCCCAACATAGTTGGGAAAAGGCTAGGCAGATGACGATGATGTGTATTGTTTCCGTTTTTTTTTTTGCAGATTAGAGCACCAGAGTTGCAGGAGTTTCCCCAAAATATAACAAACCCGTCAAACCCGATAAGAGTCAGGGGCTTCTCTTCTCGAACCCGCGTCGACTCACCCCCCTCCCCTCCCCAGTCCGATCACTATGTATGGCAAGCCGATCTCTTGGGGGAAGCAAGCTAAATACTTAAGTGTTATCCTCGACCACCATCTTACTTTCAGGGAGTACATAAAGACGGCTCATTCGCGCGCCTCTTTCGCTCTCAGTAGGCTCCACTTCATACTGACCGTCCGCAACAAACTGTCACTCAAGTGCAAATTGCGCCTCTACACCGCGGTCATCCGTCCGATCGCATGACCTATGCTTGCGTAGTCTTCGCATACACTAAGCCTCACCATCTGCATAGAATGCAGACCCTCCAGTACCGTTTCCTCAGAAAGGTCACGGGAGCCCCTTACTATGTCCGCAATGAGAGTACACTTAAATCTCAGAATGCCCACCGTCCAGCAGTTCATGAAACGCCTTTCCAAGCGTTTTTTTTTTGATAAAGCACCTCAATCCTCTGATTGCGGCATCCGCCCGGTACACTCCCTCCCGCATAAGGAGGATTCGCCGACCGAGGCCGACCCTTACCATCCCCGACGACGCCGCGACCCTTCTACAGGAGGTAGTAGTAAGGCCACCACCACTGCTCTCAAAAAGCACAAGTCCCGACAGCCGTCCTTCCGTCCTCGCCGTCGAGGCCCGCCGCGACGCCCCATTACATGTCCGCCCCGATACTTGCTCGAGCCAGCCTGTGCCGCTGAGCCTGTAGTTTTAAATCCGTCCCTAAATAATTCCGATCCACCCTGTCCCTTGCTGCCCTCTCCCAGCGACGCCCTAAGCCGAGTTCCGTACCCCACAGGGGGTGCCCTTAGCGTGTAGTCGCTTAGTTTTTAAGTTTTATAAACCCTGGCTGGAGGCCTTAATTTATTGAGGCATCCACAGGCAAGCCCGGTTAAGCAGACGACAACCTCATAAGTTGAACTAGGCCATATCGAAAAAAAAAAGATCAAAGGAGAGAAGCTTCTGTACATTAGTACTATTAGTTATTCTGTGCCAATACAAAACGACTGCCAAGAACTATAGTGTAACAGATAAGTTGGTCGAGTTAATACATGGGCCTCTTTCTGGTCATAATTATTTTAATTTAATACTGATTTAGATACAATTATACCTAGGTTTGGACTTATTGTAATGCCTGCCTCAGATCATTTACTCAGATCGTTATTTGTGTATACTTTGTATAATTGTGTAAGGTTCTGAACGAGGATGACAAATAAACGATTTGGGTTTACTTACTCAACTTTTATTTTTTAGTATTTCATACTGCCCTAAGAGTCATACCTCACCGGGACGCCATGGCGTCGCCAACAAAATGTATGATTGACAGCGAAACCGACCGGACGCCTGGTGAGCCACCTACATACATATATGTGGTGGCAACGCGACCTGGCGACGTTGCCATCGCGTACCGGAGAGGTATGGCTCTAAGCCTGCACCCGTATTTTAGTAACTCTCATTTTCAGTGCCCTTTAAAATATGTGTTAATAAAAACAAATGAAACTCAAAAATTACTAAACATTTTGACACGATGTAATTTTTTGATCAAATATCTTATGTTGTATAGGGCCCAACGTAGCACCACTCCTTTGGTGTTATCAGTTTGCAGACATTTGGTAGAAATAAATTGAATTTAAATAAATAATATTCTTCAGGTTGTCCATTCCATTCAAGTTGCATTCAATAATTGGGCAATTTACTTTAAACCTCTCAATTCCCTTTGTATCCCTTTTTATTATTCCTGTGCAATTTGTAATACAGTTCCCAGAAAGCCATTCTTCTGTAGAACGGCCGATATTCAAATGTGATTGTCTTGTTAAAGTTCAAATATGGCCGCCGCGTCGATTCAATTGGTTGCCATTGTACGGTTATGATATCTGACAAAGATGGCGTTGGGTCTCTGTAATAAAAAAACAAACTATTATCAATAAATGAACTTGAGGTCCTGGGTTCCATTCCCGGGCAAAGCGATTTTCTCAGTAGTTGCCCGAACTCTGGATGTGTGCCCGGTTGATGACAATAAGCTCGCCCCCTGTTACTTGGGACTTAAATATAACTGGCAAAATGTGGGTGTACTATAGGTACATCTCTGCCTAACCCTCCAGGGAATACAGGCGTGATATATTATGTAATTAATTAAATTAAACATTGGATGGACTTTTATGGATTGGATGGTAATGTTTCCATCGAACTCACCCAGATTTAGCGAAATTAGTCCACATAGTCGTCATGGTATCGATCATCTTCTGGTCCTCCTCATTTGGTAATTTATTCTTAAACATTGTCATGGCGAACAAATAGCCCAGGTCATCCCCGTGGCAGGCCCCGGGCGATGTGAAGTTTCCTGAAATCTTGGCCCTATTTCTACCACCTTCATACGAAAACACGTATCTGTAAACTCTGTTTGCTTTTGCATTCAGATATCTATCTACAGTTCTTTCAGCAGGATAGCAAAATACAAAATCAGTTCCGAAATCGAAAATATCACTTTGTAATTCTGCGCTTAGAACCTGATCGCCGATGTAAAAATGTCTCACAGTATCTTCATCATAAATTTCGTCAAAATCTTTGACTAATTCGTCTCTAAAACTGTAGTTCTCATAATATGCTTTGTCGGATTGTTTTGGGTATAGAAACATGACTTCTTTATTTGTATGTCCGATCATGAGATCCATGCCTCTGACTTTAGGTTGTAGATTGACTGGAAAGTCAGTTAAATGTGCATCGTCTCCGACGGTCTCAACACAGGGCCTCGTCAGCGGATGTCCTCGTGTACTTACGATACGTGCGGTGTGTGTCGCTTGCATTACTTCTAATGGGTCCTCATTGCTCAGGTATTCCAGTGCTCCTTTTAAATCTTCGCCAGTATATCCAAGTTTTGCAGCTATATTAAGTGGTATACTATCATTTTGTGTAGCTATAACCCACGTAGACAATGCGGAACCACTTTGCATGATCGCTCGTTGGACTAAATCTTCGTTAGTCAGCAGTTGGAGGTCTAGAGTCATAGCTCCAGCTGATTGTCCAAACGCTGTAACTTTTTTACTATCTCCTCCAAATGCTTCGATGTTGTCTTTAACCCATTTCAGCGCTAATACTTGGTCTTTCAAACCTTGGTTGCTAAACCCAGGTTCGCTTACACATAGGAAGCCGTATGGTCCTAATCTGTAGTTTATTGAGACGATTATAACGTCATGCCTGATTAAGAATTTGGGTGATAAATCTGCCATTGCTTTGCGTCCTAGAACGAAGGATCCTCCGTGGATATAGACCATTACGGGTAATTTTTTGGTAGAATTAGCAGTGTTTGGTACGTATACGTTGAGTTGCAAGCATTGTATCGTGCCTGCAGGCGCACCATTTCTGCTGTACTGAGGACACGCGACACTGTCGTCCTTGGCTTCGTAGGTGCTGTTGAAACCGGGATGAGGTGTAGCTGCCTGCAACATGATGTTTCAGATTAATTCAAGTCACATTCTCGGTGTGATTCACGAATTTTCGAGGTAGGTAGGAAACCTCTCAGTGTACAGTCGCCTGCAGAGAAAACGGGACCCCTCAACGCTCACTGCTTATAGTTTATTTGTAAGGCGGGGGGGTCCGTTTTCTCTGCAGGCGTCCGTACACGCCGCGCTTGCGGCAAGAAATAAACAATAAGTAGGTAAGTATCGCCCTCTACCGGCCATTGAAGGCAACTACATAGTAGGTATAACAGCAGCCATCAGAATCTACTGATGAAGTCTATAAATTCTAAATAGGGCCATCTATCAACTCATATAGAAATGATGTGATAATTTTGTCTATACATGTCCTCAATTCTTTGAATACCTATTCATATTATTATCTTGGAAATAGTACTGTCATATTCAATTTTATTAATGTTAGTACATATCTAACATATCAACGCACAGCCGAAACTATTGGGACTAGGAATGTGAAATTTTGCACACGACTTCCTTTTATAATGTAGTAGCACTAAGAAAGGGTTTTTGGAAATTCAACCTTTAAGGGGGCAAAGGGGGGGATTTTGTTTGTATGAAAAATCTTATTCCTTCAGTTAATAAATTTGAAACTTGGCACGAATACTTATTGTAAATTATGAAGTTTGTCCTTTTTTGTTTTTCTAAACTACCCCAAGGGGGATTGGGGGGTGTCAAAATTTGTATGGAAGAATTTTAACGTGCGGTCCGATTAACTCGAAATTCAGTAGGTATTTATACTTAAGACTAAAAATAAAGAATAACGTGTATCACGGTTTTTCGATAATTTACCCCTCACGAGGTGAAAAGGGGTAATTAATTTTACAGAGGAGGATTTTACAGCTTGGCTTGATTAACTCGAAAATTGGTGTAAATAATCTTTGATTCAAGTTATGGACACACCCCAAACGGTGTGTAGTATAACTCCAGCTTCCCCATATGTGATAGAATAATTCTACCTATGCCAATATTTAAGGCATAATAGCTGCAATCAATGTTCCCAGTCTTAATTTAGCTGCCACAAAAACTTCGTTAATATGAGTCGTTTAGGGTGTGTTAGCTGGAGTGACGTCACCCCAGCTTCGTCATTCAATACAGACAAACCAGTGAGGTAGGGTAGGGTTTTGGACTACAGTCAGAGAAATAAGGCACCCCAGCTGCTCATGTCATAACTTCTGAACGAAAGAAGATATGATTATGTAATATTGAAGATATAGACTGAGAGCCGACTGAACTTTAATGGAACTATGAATGTAATATTAAAAACTAGATTCCTATCAACTTTAGACGACGAGAGATTTACTATTATTGTTTTTTTTTTTTGTGACTTGTTCTCTGTAGTTCGGTTAAGGTGGATGAGCAACCCCCCCAGTGGGTTCCCGCATTGTCGAGGCAGGGGGGCTCAGTAGCCGTGGCTTGGACAACCACGGTGAAGCTAAGAGGAACCCGAGGAGGGGCCGCTCGTCAGGGCTTTGCCAGTAAGCCGACGACGTAGCGGCCAACAAGTAGGTTGCGGTGCCGCTTGGGCGACATCGCAACTGAGGCGGGCCGTTATGTGGTATGGGAGGCATCACGGCTGAGGGTTGGAGGCCGCGGCGGGGGAGGAGTGCCGGTATTGCGGTGCGCCGCTCTCCTTACCTTCCGCGGCCTTGACGGGGTCGCCACCGTCTGATGGTGGACGCGGTGGAGCCGCAGGGGAAGAGGTCTATGGATTATTTTAATTTGACAGGACTAAACTAATATTTATCTTCTGTCCTTTTCTTAATGAAATAGAAAGAAAAAGATGCACTGAACTTAAATTTAGTTTAGTTTGTGAACAAGGGATGATTTTTATGTTGTTGTTGTTTTTTCTGTGTTGTGTTGTTTGTTTGTTTGTTGTGTTGTTTGTTATTGTTGTTAATTGTGAATTGTTGTTGTTGTATATTGTGTGTTTAAACATTTAAACACACAGTATGACTATAAAAAAACCTCAATACTTACATAGTACGATTAAAGTGTGTAGCCGGCTTCCAGTCTATAATCTAGTTCAAACTGATAATGTAGCGCACGGAACGGCAACGCCGCTCCTTACCTCCTCCGAAGCAATTATTTGTTTTTTTTTTGGCGCGAAAACTGTTCTTTGTTTATTACGTACTCGTAGAAACTCAAACGCCTAGAGATTTGAAAATTTTGCTGCCTATGGCAGCCATTATGCCTTAATTTTTGAGCTATTATACATCATTATATCTTCTTTCGTTCGGAAGATATGACATGAGCAGCTGGGGTGCCGTCACTCAGCTTACACATATTTATCGGTTTAATAACTCATAGAGTATTTTGACCAGATATTTGAAAATGTTGCTGCCAATGACAGCTAGTATGCCTTATTTTGTGAGCTATAATACATAATCATATCTTCTTTCGTTTGGCAGATATGACATGAGCACCTGGGGTGACGTCACTCCAGCTTACACACACGTTTTTGATCGTAGTTGCAATACTTTTTAAGTATTATCGTTCAGTTTTTTCCTTCTTTGTGCAGCTATTATGCTTTATTTTTCTGACTATAGTCCAAAACCCTAACCTTACTGGTTTGTCTGTATTGAATGGGGAAGCTGGGGTGACGTCACTCCACACACTAAACGACTCATATTAACGAAGTTTTTGTGGCGGCTAAATTAAAACTGGGAACATTGATTGCAGCTATTATGCCTTAAATATTGGCATAGGTAGAATTATTCTATCACATATGAGGAAGCTGGAGTTATACACACCACCAAACGATTTTTCAAAATTCCACCCCTGCGGGGGTGAAAAGTGGGGTTATATGAAAGATCGTATTCATTTGGTTAATAAACTTGAAACTTGACACGAATACTTACCTAAGAATTTTAAGGCGCGGTCCGATTATCTTAAAACTCAGTATTAATACTTTTGACAGAAAAGAAACGATAAGTTTTGGGTCTTTCGATAATCGACCCCCGCGGGGCAAAAAGGGGTAATTAATTTTTTAAGGGGAGAATTTTATTGGGTACCTAAACATAACTCAAAACTATCTCAAAATGATGTAAATGTCCCAATCGATTTTTTAGAATTCTATCCCTGTGGGGGTGAAAAGACGGCATAGGTACAGTTAATATGAAAAATTTTATTCCTTTGGCTAATAAACCTGAAACTTCGCAATATTTGCCTCAGTAAATAATAAAGATGGTCTCTTTTAATTTAAAAAAACCCCCTCACAGAGGATTTAGCGGGTTACAAAGTTAGTAGGTAAGAAAAAAAACCTGCTGTCGCATTAAGTCGAAACTCGGTACTAATAATTAAAACAAAAAATAAAAACGACTAGGGGGGTTCTAGGGTTTTTTAAAAATCGACTCCTACCACGGTGGAAAAGGGTTTAAGGGGCAGATTCCATGTACTCGAAAATGGGTATAAATAATCATTATCTAAGTAATACAATGGAAACGTACGTTTTTTTTTTTAAATAAGCCCTGTCGTCGTGGACTCGCAAACAGTTTATTTGAAAAATCTTATTCCTTTGATCGATAAACTTAAAAATTGGTCCGAAAACTTATTTATCTAAATAAAGGATAAATATTGTAAACATAAATTTTCGAAACTTACAGTAAAGTACGAAATACGCGCGGACGAAGTCGCGGGCAAAGTGCTGGTGTAGTTTATAAACCTGAAGCTTTCATTCTTCTCCTTTAAAGCAGCCCGCGTAATCGCGTAATTCAAAATTTTGATGTTGCTGTTGATGTCTATGTTTTGCAATTACACTCTACGCAGGCCATCTAGGTTCTAGATGGCCTGCCTGCCTGTTAAACCACCTAATGAGAGAAGCAAATTGTGGGAGGAAAAACATCCACCACCTTTCGTTAAACCCCAGGAATATTTGCCTCCCGGCCATGATCTGCAGTGGCCTAAAAGGAACGCTCCCAATCGATTGCGTACCCAAGTAGGGCGCGGCAGACACAATTTGTCGAAGTGGGGGATTACTGAGCCATCGAATACCCAGTGCGAGTGCAGTGCCTCCAATCAGACGATGCCCCACTTGTTGGAGTCCCCCTAAATGCCCCTTCATCTGCACCTATGATGACTTACAGAATGCTACTGATGCCGCAATTAACGTGGCCACCTACTGGGCTCAACCAATATAAAATATCGAAGAAGAGTACCATCGGCACGAAAAGAAGAAGAAAGTCCAACAGCGAACTACGATAGGCTGAGTATTCTATTAGGTAGTAAGATGGCGTAACCGCCCCCATAAGGTGACCCAGTGGAAGTGGGAAGTGCAGGACCGCACGTTGTGGCAATCCTTGGGCCACTTCGTCCTCGGAAAAGGGAGAACCTCTGACTAGATAGACGGGTGTTGTCTGGTGGGCTACTGCTCGATGGTTTACGTGTGACCTTAGATTAAGTTCCCGTTAAATTACCTATTTTGCACTTATTTTTTTTCCATTTTAATTTATTCGTTAATAGTGGCTTTACGGATAGAATGCCCGTCAAGTTAAATAGTGTGATGGATTGACTAGCTGCTGTCTAAATATCCGCAAAGGTATTTAAGTTAGGTATATCCGTTTGGCAACGGCTATTTTCAAGGCGAAGCGTAACGATGCGATGTTTACATTCAGAACAAAGTCAATATTAACATTCTACGAATCTTGTTTTTATGACACATCCCAAATCAGTGTACTTAAGCAAAAAACTTAAAACAGCATTATTAAAATGTATTTTACGTTGTTCAACCGCACATCCGTGCAATTTTACAGTGACAGCGCGTTTATCTCGTAGTAGTAAGGGCGATTTTCGTAATGCAATTGTCCTGAAGTACGGTTAGTTGATTGTACACTATACGTATTTATGCACATTATTAAAGGTTATAATTGTGTGAACGGTTTTTATACTTACCCAACAGTCACCGCAATCCATAGGAGTTTCTTACAAATGTTTTTTTTTTTTATGATGAACACTTTTTGTGCTACAAATTAATCATCTGCCTAATCTTTTCCTAACCATGTTAGGGTCGGCTTCTACATAGACTTTCGGGCTTCTGACTGGCCGTAAGGACTGTTAAAGATCCACAAATGACAGCCGGGACCAACGGCTTTTTTTTTCCGGATGGGAAATCATCAAATGACCCCTCCCGCTCTGGCTGGAGCGGAAGGGAGTGTCAGACTCTTACTGAGTAAAACCCACCCATGTTCCTTCTTTTGCCCTTTATGTTCCGGGGTAGCGGTAACCCTTTCGGACAATCCCGCTGACCGGACAATCCCGCTGACGGGACCAACGGCTTAAGGTGGTTTTCGAGGCACACAGACCGACCTCGGTAAGCAGAGCTTAACCTGTGCAGCCGTTATGGTTTAGCCACGAGTCCCTCCTCTAGAAATCATAATGTATTATTTTTTTATAATTACTTAACCTAGTGCGATAAAATCACAATTACTATACAAAACTATCCGTGTGCCTACTACTTTTCAATGTTATGTTACAAACAAAAAATTAACTTACCCTGAATGGATTTCTCTCATCCACCACAGCGTATGGCACCCCCAGAAACACTGCATAATCTCCTTCTCCCTTTAAACCTTTAATTGTCCCCTTCGCCGTAGTCACTATAGGGCCTTCCGATCCATCTCCATTGACACATTTTATTATAAACAAAAATATTATCAACTTCTTCATATTATTTTAAACTATTTTTAGTATAATGCTTAGCAGTCGGATAAAAAATATAGGTCAGTATGCAGCAACCGTGTATCCACTTACAGATTAAACAAACGACTGATGAGTGATGATCTAACCTACTATAAACATGTTTTTTTTCCGTTTACATGTAATAGACTATTCAATAACGATTCATTCCGAAATACATATTATTTGAGTATCTCCAGACGGGACATGTAAAGATAATAATAAAAATTGTTTCATGTTATTTAATTAATTAAAACATTGTATACTAGGTAGGTGAATATTTTTTTGTTTGTAGGTATATTATTGTTCAGGTCAATATAAAAATCTGATTGTAGGATCAAGGGGTCAATTGAGAGTATTATTAAACTTGATGCATCTAAAAAGTTAAAAGCTTATCATAATTTTTTTTAGGCTACTGTACTGTGTGTAATTGTCGCACTGCAAGGCAATGGCAGAGAAGGATAACCTTCGAACCAGGGGGTTTACCTGTCTACTCCCTAACCGCGAAATCCATCCGAAGTTTCGGCGGAAGTTATGCTGGGTGTTTCCTACTCCGTATCAGTTGCGGACATAAAATTAGTTCAGGGCCCGAACTAAGAGTGAATGACATCACGATTTGACAGTCGTCTCTACTCTCGATGTGTTTTAGCTCGTTCGAAGAAAATAATTTGACATTTGTTTTGACGGATCAGCTACTTTCGGATGGGGCTGTATTCTTCGTTGCAGGACTATCGGCCGAAACCAATAACCTATTGACAGATCGCTACTGATGGTAGCCAGTACAAATTAAACTGCCAGTATATATTATAATCACACAGATCGCTACTGATATAGATTATTGGGACGTTGAAACTAGAGATAAATAGGTATTTCTACCTTCAGTATTCCAAAACTGGTGATAGATAGAGTAAACGACCAACAGATAAGGTACTAATAAACAAAATGCAAATCGGTTCAATATTTCCTTTGGCTTTATTTCTAAACTTGCGAATCAGTTTCGCGGTCACTGACCACAAATTCAGCGTACATACACATCTTAAATCAAAGTTCACTTCGCGACCGACCGTAATCATACAAATATATCACAAGTAAATAAAGCGTTTATATAACAGTTGTAGAATAAAACCAACAAGCTACCCTTTAATTAGATACATTATTTGAAAAAAGAAACAATTACAGATGAATTTAGGCAAAATTATACATATTTACAAACATTTTTTGAGGCAAAGCATTATTAAGTCTAAACATAATAAATCTACAAAAATATAGTTAAGTAACTAACTTGGACAAATCTATACATTTCTACAAATTCGGTTTTTAGAAAATTCTGTCTATGGGGATAGCTTGTTTTTTAACTTAAAATTTTATAGCGGTACGTTGACGCATTGTTCCTGGTTTGATTAATTATCATTCATTAAAATAAAGAAGACAGTTCCACAATTTACCAGAATATTTACCTATTTAAACTGCTCGTTGATAGAACTTTCAGACAACATAAACACACTATTCGGTCAAAATAACACATAATTAGCGTGCAGCGAGTGGATCTTATCCTAATTTTTGCGGCTCAAAAGGTGTTGAAAAATTGAGGCTTTTTAAAATTTGAGTTGATTTATTTTTTCATTTGAGTCCGTCTCAAATCCTAAGGTGATCACAGTGATCTTTAATCTGGTGAAAACAAGGTTGTTCTTGGGTTGCTGCAACTATCAAGTCTGTCAAAATCACAGTGATCTTTATTGTTGTTGTAATAAGGTTGCTGTTAGACTGCATCTGTTAGAGGTGTGAAAAGACTGTATGTAGGAAGTTTAGTTGAACCAACTGTCAACTTTTTAAAGGTTTCCTTTAACAGCTGTCAGTTGCAGTAACGTCTACATAGTTCCTTGAAATTATATGAAAAACGTCATAAACAGATAGATAGTTCCGGGTAGCCAGTTGCCGAAACTTGACGATCAAATTGCTCTGTCTGGGAAGCGTCTGATATGATTGAATCGCGGCGAGATTAGTTAAGGTTATCATTAAGTGGATCCTGTTGTCTACTTCGTCTCAAAGTTAAATCCACGAGTAGTTACGTCAACATAGCATAGTTAAGTAGTATCACATAAAAGTAAATCAAGTGTTAGTCGGTGTTTAGTCACAGTATTATGGCGTTCCCTACAGTCCAACTGATCCTATATACAGGGTGATTTATTTATCTTTTATACAGATATATGTAAGTGAGTTGCTCCTCGGCACTGAACTAAAATACTATATTAGGCTGATAGTCAATATTTGCTGTAGTTTGCAAACCAATCCGTTTAAAAATGGGTGAAAATATAGCGATAGCGAGCAGGAAGTGGAAATGGACGGGTCATATTTACCGTAGAACGGACAGATGGGGACCCAAAGTAGACACCTTGTAGGCAACCTACTATAATAGTCCAACGACATGACCAAAGTGGCAGGAAAATATAGGATACAGAAAGCCCAAGATCATAGACAATAGAATTATGAAACACAAAAATCGGATTTTTAGTCTTGCATGTTTACATTGTCTACATTTCAATTGCTTTAAAAATGATAAGTGGAAGTGCGGAGACTCCTAAGACAAGCAATCCCTTGCTTAAAAGGTGATCTCCAAATATATGTATCTAAATGTCCATTGATTTTTTTTTTCTTTTACTGCAATCTTTTCAATGTTCCACCTTCCAGCTGATATTGTAACCGCAGCGAAAGTTATGGACGTTGTCATTTTAGTTCAGAGCAGAGGAGCATGTGTTATTAATAAAAACATTTTAAATATAATCATACTCACTAAAATTTTAACGTTAACTTACAAAAAAAATCTACCGTAATTATCTTATAATACATAATAATTTGATAACAATGTAGGATTGAGATGATGTGCAAGCAAGCGGCTTGACTCACAACCCATCTTGGAATTTAAATTTTTATTGGGAAACTGCGAAATGTTACTAGAAAATGCTGTAATAGTAAATAAAGTAAAAAACATTTAATACAAGTGTTGAGGTTTTAATTATTTGCTTATATTGATTTTAAAATGGCAAATGGTCATAATCATCATCTGCCAAGCCTTTGTTGGGGTCAACTTCCAGTCTAACCGGATGCAGCTAAGTACCAGTTTTTACATAGAGCGACAGCCTACCTATCTGACCTCAACAACCCAGTAACAGGGTAATACGATACCCCTTAGTAAGACTGGTTGTCAGACTTTCGCGCTTCTGTCTACCCGTAACGACTGCCAAAGATCCACGAATGACAGCCAGGACCAACGGCTTAACGTGCTTTCCGAGGCATGGAGGGGCTTAACCTGATCAATCGACCCATGCGGCTGTTATAACTTAGCCACAAGCCCCTCGGCAAATGGTCAGAACACAACATTGAATTCCATTAGAGATGTGCTATGCAACTATGCTGCAAGGATGTGAAAGCTAAGCTACGAAACTGTGCGACCGTTTCCACTAATGCAAAGCTGTGTAGCGGAGCGAGTAAGATGTGCTATGAAGATGCGCCGCCGCGAGGTAGCTGTGCGAGGAAGATGCTCAACTCGAGCAATGCGATGCATCGATAGTAGGGAAAGCACGGGGAGTACTCTGCTCTGCACATAGCTACACCACTCGCTCATCCATACCTCCCATCAATAGCACGCATCCTTCCGTATAAAAACATAGCTCAGTTGAATCCATTTCCACCAGTGCTATGCTATGTGGACCAATGAATATGATTGGTGGATAACAAACGCATCCATAGCAACGTAGCATAGCACATCTCTGGTGGAAAAGAAGCCTTAGGCAGTTGTACACCTATAGTACACCCACATATCGCTAGTTATGTTTTATTCCCATATAAAATCTGTCATCGTCTTAGTTAACCATTGTAGGAAAGCTTGTTCACAAATCCCTTTTCTAGTAACATTTCCTAATTTTACATATTATACATACAAGATTGATAAAACATAAATAATTTCGACTCATCACTGGATTCAAAACAAGAATTATAGCTACCATCTTGTTATTTAAATTACCATCTAAAACTGATAATAACTGACTTCAAATCTATCTACAATGATTTTCGTATAGTTTTATTATTTAGCATAGATAAATAGTAACATAAAATTTATTATTAGCACTAAATCCACATTAATATAGAAAGTCAGAATTTTCTTCTATTAATAAAATGGTTTATTAATATGGATTTTAGAAAAGAAATACTCAATCGATCGATATCGCACCTTTATATTAATTTATCCCCGAATCCCTTATTCGATGTGTTTCTACAAAATATAGTAATTTGCTCGACTCTTTCAATGCATCAGGCACTTTTACATTAATCAAATTAACTTTTACAGTTTTCTTATGTGATTTTTGAGCTTTTGTGTGCACACAGCAACTAAATCGAGAAGCTAGCAACGTGCTTTTCGTTTGAGCTACGGTTTCTTAAAAGAGCGATGACCGCAACTTGCGCCCGTAATGTCCAAATAATAATAATCACAGATTTATAAACTAAAGGGAGATATGGTGTGGCTGGCCAACTGTTCGAGTCCGGCTGTCGCTACAATACGAACACGCGCTCACTCACACTATAACAGTCACCACACTCAACGCGACCCAATCGCGTAACGCAGATCGCAACGTTGAGACACACAACTACGTTGACAATTCTTATTGACAAATCAACGGCGCCCGCGTTTGTTTCTGTTTTGTGCATACATTGTTCACACGCGCCACGCCCCCTTGGCATATCTCCCTTTAGTTTATAAATCTGTGATAATAATATTATAAAGAGGTAACATTTGTTTGTTTATATGTAGTCGGTTTTGTAAAAATCTTTTTGCATTTGATAGCCCTTCTTAAGGGAGGTTATAGGCTATATGTAATATTACGCTAAGACTCTTAGGAGCCGAGCAATAGTAAAAAAAGTCAGAAAAAACGCTAAGTAGTAATGAAGTGGCGCATGGGCGAGCGATGAGATGCGATGCAATGGGTTGGGGCCGAAATTTCACGCGGACGAAGTCGCGGGCAGAAGCTAGTGTCCAAATAAAGAGCGTTTTTTAACACTTTAATCTCAAATGCTGGTGAAAATGACAGATTTTCGTGACAGCCATTATAATGTCATGAAAATCTGTAATTTTGTTTACTGTGTGACCGTACACCGCTTTCTGAGGAAACCAACGCTTTAGGAACCATGCAACAACGACGGAAATGCTTTTGATCCGTTACTGTGTTACAAAACATCAAAAGTATCGACTTTAATAATGGAGACTGAGAAAATAAAGCGCTTCCCCAAATGATTTTTTTATATTATTTAGCTATAAATACTATAATCAACACCTAGCATATTTGGAAGTGCACAGTTTGTGATATGAACTCCTTTGTCAGTCCGTGGTCAGTTAAAGATAGAACAGGATTAGTCCCGGTCTTCATTAAGTTAATATTGCTATTTCATTCATTTTGTATAGTTTAAATAGATAACGTGCAAGACAGACGTCATTGCCAATCTAGTACTTAGTCCCTTAGAAAAGTGATTTCATTGAATGCAATCTGCTTACACCTGGATTTTAAAAGCCAGGTGCCGAATTATGTCGATTTAATGCCGCCATGATTTCAGTGTAAGAGAGAGACGTAGCTATACATGACCGATAGCACCATCCTTTTCTCAGACTGGAATCATGATGGCATTATTAATACTTCATAATAAAGCCCATGTTTAGTGAATCTTATGTCTCTGTTCCGATTGCTCGAAATACCAACGAAAAATCAAATCACTTATAACAACAGATTTAGTGAAAAGGCTAACAGAAGTCCAAGATTAGTCTGTTATTTACCTAAAAACATTCTATTTTTTTTTTTAGTTTTTGCATTACTTCTTGTACGATTTTAAATATATCATTAATGGTTTATTTCAACAGTAAATTGACGATATAACCTGAATTATTATATTATATTATATTAAATTATTTACTCCAATAACAATTTTTTAAGATAGTCACATTTGAGTGGATAGCACGACAGTTCAAAGTGTTTCAAGCATTTTTTACAGTACGCTAGATAAATAATAAACGAAATTCGAACATATAATGGCTTTGAGCGCTCGCCCAGTCTTTACCTTTATGTTTAATCGATAAAAAAATATCGATACTTTTATCGAAATGATCATTCATGAAAGTATCGATATTATTATCGATTTTCCAACGCAATTTTACGCATTCAGAGCTACGAAAACTCCATTTAAAACTGGACAGTCAACAATCAATCGTATCACATAGGCACTAGAGCTCAATTTAACACAACATAAAGGTACATACACACTGGGCGGGCGTCAGAGCCTCTGTAAGGGAGCGTGCTCACTCGGTGCTGAGTCAGACAGTTAGACTTTCAGAACAGTCAGTCGTTCAGACGTTCATAAGTCCATGTGGTGTGGCGTCGATGATGATTGCTGCGCTGGTAGTGCTGCTACGCCTGTGAAAGGAGAAATAAGTTTGTGATGTATATATATAAGTTTATTTTTCAGCGCTGTAATATACAAGGTTAGAATTATTTGGCAGCAGCCCGTAGTTTGGATCTGTGCCCGGTCGACGGCAATGAGCTCGCCCCCACTACAAGGGAGTTAACAGTTATCCTTATACAACGAGATAGCTCACCGATCTCCCCTCGTGTCTCGGTGTTGATGGAGTGCGAGTCGGACAGCCCTCGCGGCGCGGCGCGCTCGGCGGGCGCGGCGTGCGCGCTGGCCGAGCGCGCACGCCGCCCGCGACGCGTGCGCCGCTCGGTAGTCACGCCTACTGTGGCCACTGTAGGCACGCTGGGGAGCAGGGCTTCTCTGTCGCCTGTCTCCACGCTGTGATACAAAAAAAAACTTAAATATAGCTTCCACAAGTAAGAAGTCATAAAGCTAAGCGCACATTACACTTGCGTCGGGCTGCAGGACATCGCATTTCAATACAAAAAATTGCAACGCGGCTCGCCTGAAGTGTGCGATGATTCATACAAAATGTACGAAAGTAACGGAGGAAGATTTTGCAATACATTGCGTTGCAACGCAGCTCGCCCCCTGTCTGCGCCCGCCTTAATGCGACAACTGCACCAGCCTGTCCGCACTCGTGTTTCTATATGGTACTAAGTACTATTACGACACGACAGTACTCCAAGGCTACTGCTGTGTTCCGGAAGATATTGGTCGGAAGCAAATGTCGCTTGTTTACGTCTTTGTAGTTATTATTCTTTCCTATAGCTAACGAGTAAAATCCTACAAAATCGAACAAATTTTGCTTCTATACGACTAATCTTTTGACAACTGGCAGCCGAAACTACTGGCACTAGGAACGTAAAATTTTGCACAAAGCTTTCTTTTATATTGTAGGGAAGCACTAAGGGTTTTTAGAAATTCAACCTAAAGAGATAAAAAGGGGGCTTTTGTTTTTTTTAAAAACTATCCCACAATGGGTTGTTAAAGTTTGTATGGGAATCTTAACGCATCGTCAGATTAACTCGAAACTCTGTAGCTATTAATATTTTAGACAATATAACAAGTTTTTTGGACAAAAAGGTGTTATTAAGTTTAAAGTGGAGATTTTACAGAATGTTTTGTTTAACATAAACATTGGTATAAATACTTTTGAAACCATCAGTCATTTCATTTTGTCTGAACCAGAATCGATAACAGAAGCGACTGGTGAAGATAAAAAAAAATACTGTTAGTAATTTTGTCGTAATACCTTGCGTTTACGCTAGCACGAATGATCGCGGTGTAAGTTTCTAATGCGCACTCGCTCACACACACAAGCACACAGGACAGGTGAAGTGTGGGGGGCGAGGGCGAGGGCGCGACGGTGGCGCCAAGCGGTCTCAAGGTAAAACGGTATTACGTAACAAAGAACAGTCACAAACCGGTTGTACGAAACGAAATTAAACGTGACAGAGTCGGACTCCACTGCGAGCGATGAATGCAATATGTTTGATAGATTTATTTGTGTTATCGTGATTTTTATTGACTATTATTTTTAATTGCGCCTGAATACAGTGAAAGAATATATTTTGTATTTTGACCGTCATCTAAGTTCATAAAAGTATGTAGGTAAAATTGCACCTTCTGACAAGCTCGTACGTAAGATATTTGCATGGCTTACGGCACAAGTTTACGATCGGCTGCTAGGCAGTCGGTCAGTGACCGCTGTTCGTTCTTTTGCGAAGCGACGAGCGGTGACACTAAATTTCGTTATTTTATTGGAAATCTTTGAGACGTATCAATTTATTTTCCGTTAATTAATACCCAATATAAATAAAATTAGCAAATAATATGTTTATTTTAGATGAGATTCTGTTATAATAGCTAAGGTATTTATGATATAAAGGAAACAACTCAAACGACTTTTTAAAATCCATCCCCTGCGAGGGTGAAAAGCGGCGATACATTTTATATGAAAAATCTTAATCCTTCGATCTAAAACCTTGGCCCGAATACTATATATCTTAATAAATAAATAAGATCGTATCATAAATGTTCGACTTCATTTATTGGAAGTACAGACGCCAGCAGGTCAAGCTACCCGAAACTGTCAAATTTTCCCAATCAACCTAGAACCTTAATGCATTAGCGATAAAGTTGAAAATCTATTAAAGAAATTTGACAGATTGTAGTAGCTTGATGTGCTGGCGTCTGTAAATACGAAATTCACGCGAACTATGTCGCGGACGAAGTGCTAGTAAGGCATAAGCAACAATTAAGTTACGAAATATTATGAAACTTACGTGTCGTCATTAACGTTACTCGTCTCGTCATTGTCTTCTGTAGGTGCTGCTACCTGTAACCATGGAAAAAAAAATTTATAAACACAACGTTCTTAAATGTTTTATTACTTGTCACTAATAATATAAACTAGCCTGCAATAAAATTTACCCATTCAACTTGAAACAAGAAAGCTATAGTGAATGAGGACATCTGTAGAATCGAGTCGATCTTTTCAAGAATATTTTAGCTTCTGTTTATTCAATGTATAGTGCAGATGAGTAAATAATCTTTATGTGACCTAACTTCATACAATGTAGAATAATTAAAATACTCATTACATTTTTTTAGATATCGTCATCAATAGACTCGCCTTTTAAATAGGCCAATTTTATTGCACGAAAGTGTAGACCGCCAATACATAATATGAACATTGTATAATGTATTACCTCAGCGTTGTCTCCCTCCCTGTTAGCCCGCAGTCGCGACATGAACCGCGCCGCGCGCACGAACGGGTTTTCTCGCTGCTCCTCGAACGTGCCGCCCTGGAACAATACACATTAACGTGGTTATGGTGTCACAAACGTCACTATGATGTCACAATTAGTCACTGTATACACTTTCTGATGAAAGAATGCGTTCCTGACACCTGTCAGTTATAAACAGTCCCATAAATACCAGACAGTTGTTACACATCAGACAGCAACCTTATAGAAACGTCAATTATATAGATCACTGTCAAAATAACGGTGAAAGGACTGCAAGTACAGACGCCAGCACATCAAGCTACCTAGCTAGCTAGTTATCTGTCAAATTTCTTTAATAGATTTCCAACTTTATTGCTAAAGCATTAGGTTCAAGGTTAATTGGGAAAATTTGACAGTTTCGGGTAGCTGGATGTGCTGGCGTCTGTGCAAAAGATACTAGTTTTTACGAATTTGAACTGTATCAGTTCTTAATCGTGTCAGGACCGCATTCTCTCAGTGGTCGGAACATAGATTCAGAAACGTCAGTCTGGTGTCACCACATGTCACTCCGCTGTCACAAACGTCACTCTAGTGTCACAAACGTCACTTCGATGTCACAAGTTTCTATATAATTTTCTTTAAAAAACATGCTTTATGTTTCTGTAGTATAGGTACCTGCGTAGTATTAGTATCGTTGAGTAGCGGCTCGGTGTCGGTGGAGTCGGAGTCGGTGTGCACGCGCCTGCGCTCGCCGGCCGCGAACACGCGCCGCTTGCACACCGGACACACGCGCTTGTTCTGCGTCAGCCACGGGTCGATGCACACCGCGTGGTAGGCTGGGCAGAGATACATATGAACTTAGTTAATGTCGTCATTTTACAGGGGGTCTACTACGAACCGCAAAGTGCGAATAATCGGATCGGACCGACACATGGCTGAAGCGAATATTATTGGAAAATGCGAAAAAAGTTCGGATCGGCTCAGTTGGGTCGGGACCATAGTCAATATTCGAAAGAGTGTAGGAGTGTAGGATCGGGACCAACCGAACCAAATAGTAACTTCGTAACAGAAAATGACCGAACATTCCGCCGATACCACTTCGGAGTAGACCCCCAGGGTGTAATGCCGACATCGTCACGAAAACGTTTTACATGGATTCAGTACATAAGAAATGTCTATAGCCAAATCTCTAAGACGTGACATTTAACATATACACATCCACCCCCTAATAGAAGTTAACGCCCAGTCCTGCTCGCAGGGGGGAGGCTTGAATCCCAGCAGTCATCATCTGCCTAGCCTTTTTCTAACTATGTCAGGTTCGGCTTCCAGTCTAACCGGATGGTGCTAAATACTAGTATTTTAAATGGAGAGACTCCACCACAACCCAGCTACTGAGAGCCAGCTAATACGATACCCCTTGTTAAAACTGGTTGTCAGACTTTCCGGGCTTCTGACTACCCGTAACGACTGTCAAAGATTCACGATTGACAGCAGGGACATGCTTAACATGCTTTCCGAGCCACGGAGGGATCTCGGTATGTAAAGATGGTCACCCATCCACAGACCAACCGCGACAACCGTAGCTTAACCTGATCAGACGACATGTGCGACTGTTATTATTTAGCCACGGGCCTCTGATTTTAAGAAAATATAGGGAAAAAATCTCCTAATATTTGGCTTTTTTAGAGCGATTACCAGGTGCGGCTAAAGTAAAGAAGCTGTTATCTTTTGAGAAGTGTGTGAACAACTCACCGTGTGCACAGGGCAGTACTCTCAGCCGCTCTCCCTCCTGGTAGTCATCCAGACAGATGGCACAGGTGTCGTACGGGTCGCCCTTGCTGAACTTGCACGTGGGTATCTTCTTAAGAGCTCGGCTAGGAAGCCTGTGTCGGCGGGCGCGGCGACGGTCTTTTATGCATTTCACTATCTGGTATTATAATGATAAAGTAATTTAATCCTAATGCAATATCTATAATGATAATGGGTCGTTGATACCAGCTTTATAAAACAACATTCTGAACTGGCTGAAAATGCACGGCGACGAACGAGGACCCAACGCAGAATAACATAAGTAATCCTTCGAACTTTGTACTTCTACGATTTTCTTTTTGGGTTCTGCAATTTTAGGTAAATCAAAAGTAGATATTGCACTATACAAAGCTAGATTTTAGACCAAGTACAAATTAACTTTTTTATCGCAAAATATCGAAAAGGTAAATCCCCAAAACGTCTCTATCTTTTCAACAGCCCCTTTCATTCAATAGTGAACCGTATCACTCAGATCATACGTACCATAAATACAAGTATAACAAGCAGGCACAGCACCACGACAATCGCAAACGGCAGGAGTAGGTGCGTGTTGATGTTGAATGGTATGTCGCCGTTCACCATTATATAGAACCTGGAACATTGAAAAAAATTATGTAAATACAGGAGAAATAGTAAGTTTTTTAAATTTCATGTCTCATTTCTTAGACTTTCAAAACTATGATCATTAATTTGAAAGACATTACATTTCAAAACATAAGTTACTATTTTTAAAGTAATGAAATCCCAGTTCTTTTGATATAATAAAATAAGTTTAATTCAATAAACACAACTTATTATTTTTTTATAGTAATGACTCGATTAAAACATCCCTTATCTTTGAAAATTACAGTCCAGCCGTCGAGAGAATGCGTTTCTGACACCTGTCAATGTGACAATTTTAGTAGCTAATAAAGATCAAATTCAAAAAACACGTATTCGTTTGTATGAAACTGACAGGTGTCAAGAACGCATTCTCTCTTCGGCCGTATTGTAGTAATCACAAGATTTATTCGCTAACCAACACAACTTATATATAAACAATGAAACACTCCACGCTCGCACGCTTAACAGGCACACATTACACCAAATCGCTATCATCTACAATTGATATCATTATTTCATATCAAATGGTCACTACTGTCATTATTCATTAGCTAGCGACCGAGCGGGTCGCTGCGTCGCATCGCACGGTTTTTACGACTTGACAAAATATTCTGATTTCTTTATTATATGTAAGTTTAATGTTAATGTATTATTTACGCATAAAACTTTCAGGATAAATTCTCAAAATAATGTTGAAAATCGCATCAAAACACGTTGCGTAGATTAATGTATAATATATACAGGGTGACAGGGAAACTCGTCGTATGCCTTGAAAGGTTATACTAGAGGTCATTAGCAACAAATTTAGTCCAGTCATCTAGGGGTCAAAACTGGATGGTTACCGAACTGCGTCGGTTCTTCGATTTTTTTTAAATTTTCTGACTTGTTACCAAAAACAATTAATTATGAGAAAAAACTACTCCACTCCAAACATTTAATTGATACTTTTCTAAAACTTGAAAAAAAGAGTGATAATTTAAAATAAAATGCTTGCAAAACTTACATAATCTCAGAAATAAAAGGTCTTTAATAGCATAATTTTAATTTTTTACCATCAAGTTTTGACCCCTAGTTGACTGGACTAAATTTGTTGCTAATGACCTCTAGTAAGGAAACTCGACGTATTCCTTGAAAGGAATACGTCGAAAAGGAGTTTCCTGTCACCCTGTATAGATCAGACAGACATGAAAAACGACTTCAATATATATAGAAGTATTATGTTTGACTTACCCGCTTGTGTACAAGTACTCGTCTGCTAGTATGAGCCCCGCGAGGTCACTCACAAAAACTGACGGAATGTCTATTCCCACTGTGTTTTTTGCCGACATAGTCTCTGCGGAAAAAGGTGGTAAATACACATCAAAACAATGCTGCACGATTACCACATAATTATTCTGGTGGTGAAAAAGGGAACTAATTTTTTATGTATTGTTTTTGACAGCCCAGTCTGTAATGGCTTTGGCGAGCAGCGCCCACCATCAAACGTATCATTAAATTGGTATCCGGTAACGTTACTTGCGTTTTTATCGTGTGTCATAGCCATAGCGTATTCGGGACTTTTTGTATCAATTCTCACAATCATTGAACTTTGACGGACGGGACACCAGATGTTTTTTTTTAAATCGATGTAAATCTAAACTTTATATTTATCAAAATAAGGTATAAATTCCAATGCACGGAGAGCGACCGGAGAATTGGGGCATCGCGGAGGATTACCCTCGAAATATACAATGTGTAACTGAATTAATGCTCATTATGAAAGTAGCATGTTCAGAATAGTTTACTGAATCGTTTTCTGTCATTTTGAATATATATTTTTTTTTAAGTGTGCGCCTGTGTGCTTGCGTAGATTTGTAATGTGACCATGATTTTTTCCCACAATCAGTATAACTACTTTAATAAAAAAAAACAATGTTCAAATCTCAAATCGTTTATCCATAATGTACAATTACAGGTGGTAAATAAAAGCAAAATAATAGAAACAATTATGGACCCTGTCGGGTACAGCTAATTTTGTCCTGTCGGGCAAAGCTATGCCCGACAGGACAGCTAATTTTAAATAAGTAGAGAGAGGACGAGCGCTTTATTAATTTTCTTTGTTATTCAGTTATAGTTATTTTATATCGTATTAATTATTTTATACCTATATATTTATATTTCCATTCATTCACTTATTCTATTAATATTTTATATGCTGGTCTATCTATTCATTTGTTATTTATTTCATTTTATTTAATATTGCTTATTTCTTTACTCGCTTAAACATTCTTCATTATTATAAATGTAGTATAATTATGAAGTATTATGTTACAATTTATTTTTGTTATTTTACTTGTGAAAATGTTTTAAACATAATAATAAAAACTCAGTGTATGTTTAATGATTATAACATAATTTTCTAATTGGGCTGTTTGGTGGAGTGGATTAATTTTGGGACATGTTGTATACTTTATCTTGGTTAGATAAGTATCGATACTTTGATAATCCGCAATCCATTACAGTGTTGTCTACTGATACGCGCTGGCCCTTAAGTTAAGCTGAGTGAGAGCTGTTTTGCACGTATGTTAGGCATATTTTCCTCAAACGGTTTTTTGTTTGGTTAACTTTTTTATGAGTCACATCTTGACATTTTGCGTCCACTGGAATGTACATATGAGCGGCGATGGAGGCCGGGATATATATTTGTTTTGTTTTATTGCGAAAACGGTTCACGCAAGCAGTCCCAGCCACTACAATGGTCAATGCTTCTAAGGCTTTACTCCTCTACAATCTTGTAACGTATTGTATGAAATACATTTCTTCAGTGACATGTCATCGTATTAAGATAAGTTGACACAGATAAACGACAATGGCCTTTTTTGATGTTTTAGTGTAATTAAGTGCTACAAAATAATTCAAAGATACTGGGGATAGTTATCGCCTTTTGTATGATATAGCGGGAAGTACATATCAACCGTTTCCTTAACCAAATGTAGGGTAACAAATATTGTGATTAATTATTAAAAGGTATGTGAAAGCAGACCACGTAGGAGATGGCGGAATGAGCTGGATAGGTTCAGTCAAACCTGGAAGGAGGACGCGCGGGCTCGCAAAAGATGGAAGGACTAGAGGGAGGCCTTTGCCCAGGAGTGGCACAGAGAAGGCTAATAAAAAAAAACCCTGACCCTGTAGATTTTAAGTTAGCTGTTGCGATTGGATGACCAAACAAATTAAGAAAAGCCAATCGAATAACTCAACATGAGATTAAACAGTATCATTTGAAATATCCAATCGAATAGTCATTCAGAAACCCCGTCACTCAGAAATGAATAATCCTTAGCGTTCTTTTTTCTGAACGATTTATTTATGAAAATATTCTGTATTTACCTTTATAAAGAAAAGGCGTATGCCCTTAACTTGATACTTCTTTTTTTATACCACAAACAGGGCGATAAAGTAATATTTTTCCAGTCTATTTTTATATTTTATACTGCCTAAGGAACTTATTTTTATCTTTACTGAGTTCAAGTGAACATAACGTAAATAGTTGCTGGGAGTATTCAAACTGAAGCCCAATTCTCGTAATTTAAAATCAAAATCTAGTCGCAGTCTCATCTCGGCGTTTTGACAGGTTTTTGACATTTGTTTGTACAAATGTCAAAAACATATCAAAATGTAGGGAAATTAGAGGTATTTTTGACAGTTTGAGACTGAGATCAGACTGTGAACGTTCTTAAAATTACGAGAATTGCCCCTCTGTTCTTCTTAGGTGTCGCTATTTATTTATTACACTGGAACATACAGCAATTACACCAAATTAATGCCATGACTTCGTTTGGTCATCCCAGATATATATACATTTAAAAATAAGCTTAAGAAACATGTATGTACATCATAACTTCTAATACTCTGGAGGAAATTGTATCATACTGTATTATCATACTAATTACTTTGTATCCAATTGTAAGCGAACTGAATGTTCTTATGAGAAATGAATTTCTTTAAACTGAGATACAGGTAGCTTGCATAGTAACAAAACCATAGAGATATAGAAACGTAGTTTCACCTGTCATAAGTTAATATGCCTTTTAACTAAATGAGGTAGGCCAGGGTTAAGGATTAAAAATCGCAAGGAAACCTGAATTTAATATGGCAACACAGGAAGTGAGCAATGCGGTTATCAAGCTCTTTCTGCAGGAAAAGAGACCAATGCAATTAGTCTGATTTTATTTTCGGAAATAATAAAAAAAAGCCAGGGTTCCCCTGAAAGAAAGGTTTTTTTGCGTTTTATATGCACATACTCGTACAACACCCAAATGGATTGCTGAGGCATCGGCTCATGGATGCACCTTAAATACTAAATGAATAAGAATCCACATTCTTGGATTTTTCCATCACAACACAAAACCACCCACATTTTTTGTGCATCAAAACACTGCAATATTTTCCCACAAACACAAAAATATAACAAGAACAGATTAATCACTTACTAAGGACAAAAACAGTTCAGAAATTATTTCCATTGTAGATTAATAAAAAATAAAAATTAATAGTGAGGAGTAAGCGCCTCCTGCGGCCGCTCGAAAACAAGCTTATCACGGTAATGTAATGTGCCGCAGATAATTCAGTTACTGTATGAGGAATCTTGTAGGGAGCAATGAAAGGAGGATAAGTTTAACCACTCTATAAAAATGGCGGGATTATTTTTGTCTTTGGTAGGAGTGAAAAGTAGAATTAAAAAAAAAAGCGGCCAGGTGTGATTCGGACTCGCAAACGAAGGGTTCCGAACCACAAGGCAGACACGCCGAAAAAGACATGATTCTTGTATGGACACTCGCTTTAATTTTAAACTTTATTTTATTTTTATTATTTGTTGTTATAGCAGCTATAGAAATACACACTGTGTGAAAATTTTAACTGTCTGCCTATTACGGTTCATGAGATACAGCCCGCTGACAGACAGACGGACGGACAGCAGAAGTAATAGTCCCGTTGGCATATTTTCTTTCTTTCTTTCTGCCTTTTAATGCGTAGATAAGGTGAAATGACAGTTCATTTCAAGCTCAATTAAGCTAAGTTTTCACGGGCAGGTCTTGGTCCTTTTCACTGGAGAACGAAAACAGAACTTTTGACTGGTATGGGACCTTATGATGATATCAACTCACCTAGATCGCTGGAGTTGACATTGTGCACGATGGCACAGTCGTAGCCGGCCGCCTGGGCGTTGCGCACCTTCACCTCAAAGCTGCAGTTATATCTAACGAAGATGGAAAACAAACAATTAATTAAAGCTTAAATTGCATAAAATACGTAATCAGCCTATAATGTTCTCACTGTTGGGCCACAGGCCTCCTCTCTGTGGGGGAGAATGAGCCATAATTCACCACGCGGACCCGGTGCGGGTTGATAGATGTCACATGCTTTCGAATTTTTGATTCTAGGACATGCCGGTTTCCTCACGATGTTTTCCTTCACCGTTTTTATATGCACCGTTACACAGTTCACCGTTTTTTTCAATATGCATGTAAATAATTTAAATTAAATCAATTAAAATCAATGTTGCCTCACTTTCACAAATAACTCTCCTCTCATAAAGCCAATGGTCCTTAAAGTCTTTTATCGAGGAAGTGTTCCACTGGACGAGCACGATGCTCAATACATACTAAAGTACTTAAATATTTTCTATAGACTTGGTAACACAAATGGGTGTTATCGTTCAACAGGCGTGCAGTTGTGACGTCAGAGGGACACCTCTCGTGCGAAGTGCATTATCTATGAAATCTGATTGGTGCAGTAGATATTATAGTCACTGTTTGAAACGTTCACTAGATATAGAGTATTTTCAGAGACACGCTTTGTGCAGCACCTTAGGTGGACATCTTAAAAATCTGTGAAATAATTTATAACGTTCAAAATCTAGTCTCAGTAGCAGCCTCATCTCGGCGACAAACAAATGTCAAAAACTTGTCAAAATGTAGGGAAATTAGAAGTATTTTTTGACAGATTGAGACTGAGATCTGAGATATTTTTCACACCGATGTTCAATTTAATACTTAGGTGTTTCGATCGATACGCTAGGACCCTTAAGATCCAGGTTCCGGAATTGGTCTTTTAAGAGGAACCGGGACCACCCCTATGTGCGGATGGTGATCACAGGGGTGGTTTTAGTGAGGTAAAAATCCCACACTCCCCGACCTCACTCCCCGGAGGTCGGGTGCCTTTTGAAGGTTTCCCCCCGAAAACAAAAAAAAAGGACCCAAGAGCCAAGTCAAGAGAAATAGAGTCAGAAAGAACGCTAAGCGAAAACGAAGTAATAGCACGGGCAGACGATGCGATGCGACGGAGTGGGGCGGGAATAATAAACTTCACGCGGACAAAGTCGCGGGCAGAAGCTAGTATTCAATCAATTCTAGAAGAATTGAATTATGTAAATATAATAAAATACGCGTTGTTTTGGGTAAAAGTAGAGAGCCGTTGTCGACGTAAATTTCCACTGTTAGAGATGAGAAGTAAAATTCCAACCCTGGATATTAACCCGATGAATGTCATAATTACAGACACAATTAAAAAGCCATTGTGTCTCGCGTGGATCTACGTTCCGACATATGAAGGGTTAAACCACCTAAGTGAGGTTGAGTCACGTCGAAGAAATCATAAGGTTTTTACTAAGAATATGGGTAATTATTGAGGATCCAGGTACATTTAGTAGAACATGTTATGTAATAATTTACCTGGCAAGAAGCACGATCCATTTCCCAGTGAAGTTGTCAACCGTTTTAGGCGCCAACGGCAGGGGGGAGCACCCATCGGACGGCTCGCCCGCCACGAGGAAGCCGCGCAGACCCTCGGGAGGCAGGTCGTCCCCGAAGCTGGCCGGCATGTCACGGAACTCCTCCATTATCTAAGGAAAAGAAAAGAAAATGGTTTAATTTTCGGCATGTATTTAATAATTCCCATTTTTGTATCCTAAACATACTAAGTAGCCAGTAAGTAACTGTGACCAACTTGGATGTAGCGCCAGCACCACTCGCTTTGCTCGCTCGGCTCGCGCGCGGTTGGTCACTGTTCTAACCTAACTTACTTTGATAAAGAGAACTCATTTATTAAAACAAGCGTACATAATTAAAACCCAAAAAAGTTTTTAGAGGTTCATTTATTGATAAAAGCGTACATCGTTAGAAGGTTACCTAATACGTTTTTAGAGGACCGATGAAACGTTTCCCTTATTTTTGTCACAGACAGAAAATATACTGTCGTTCATATAGATAGGGACATACTGGACCTGAAGCATTCTAACGCAGGATATTTTATTATAGCGTTTAGGCTGTGTAGGTATCGTCTGTGAAGTTTACACACAAAAAAATTACGTTTTCTTTGACTGATCCTTATTTCAAGTACAACTTGACGGATTTAAATTAATTTGAATACTGCATAATAAAAATCGATAGTAATTAGCGGTTTTAAATAATGAAGATAAAGATTTGAAGTTTTTTGGTTGAGAATATAATAAATTCCCACATGCAATTCCGTTTTACTTTTAAAGACAAAAACAAGTTCTTTTGTTAAAATTGACCAACAGATAATACCTACACCTACCTAGTCATTTAAAACTCTTGATAATAATAATCACGATATCAGGTAAACTAATATTTACAATCTTGTTTGTATGTACGATAAAACAACGTTGTTCATTATAAAACACGTTCCCAGGGGCATACTATACTAAGCGATAAAATTTAGTCGAGATATTAAATAGAAAACTGTTTTATATATAGAAATAGAAACATCCATGCCTGGAAACTTTGTCACTCTATTATAAGGTAAAAAGTGGCTTTCGGTTAGAAAGACTTAATCTCATCTAGCTTTTTTAATAGCTATTTATATGTGTAAGTACATAAACTGGTAAATAAATAAATGGAAGAGGAATAAGAGGAGGGGAGAAAATAGCACTATTTATAACACATGATCAGAAAATCAATGTAATTCAAACAGTATGATAACATTTCATTATTATTCTCGTTTAGTAACTAATTAGTGATGAAATCAACTAACTGATTGTAAGCTCCGTTCTAATAATTTTTTTTAATGTGAAATAATAAACTTAAAAGATACCTAAAGCGTATGGAAACTGCAATAACGATATTATTTAGATAACATACCTCTATAGTTCTTTTTAGTAAATGATGGTCTACAATGTACACCATAGTAAGTACCTAAGGATCAACTGGCCACAACAATATTATATGATAACCATTGACAGATTACTTCTAAACGATAGCATTGAATTGAATGCACGCCATAATAGTAGCTATGACCCAGAGAAGTTGATGCAAAGATAATGAAAAATACTAACGAAATGCTGCATTCCAACCAGGTAAAGCACTTGCACTGCATTTATATTCAGATGCGGAGCAACCTCCATTTTAAATACACAGCCAAATAATTATGAACACTTTTTAAAATTCTTTTACATTCTACGGTGAAAAAAAAAAAATTTCCGTCTAATATGTCACTTGATTTTGGCGCGAAATACTTTTTTTTTCTTTATTACATTATGCGGCAAAGGAAATTTGTTTTTCAGCCAATACCACTTTTAGTTCTACGCGAAACACATGCGTTGTCCATGTACGTTGGTTGTTCAGTCACTGATAAAAACTGGTATTAACTTCATTATTTGTTCCGTTCAGTTTAATTAGCGAACCTGTGGGAGGGATAAAATGGCGGAGTTGTGATAAAAAACTAATTAATCAATCAGAACTTGGTTTAGGAAAGCTTTATAAAAAGAAAAGTTACATTATTACGCGATTTATGTTTTTTTTTTTATACAATCCGCTTTATAAATTATTATGCCTCCCGCGTGATATAATTTCCACCAACCGGACAAATGTATGAAGCAATACTGGCACAAAACACTATGCTACATTGGCACACTTGACCGTTTCTCAAAGAAAGACTATAAATGCAACATGCAAGGAGGTTGGTAAGAAAATGGAACCATGTTCTAATGAAGACTGATCAAAATTAATACTAGTGGTTGGTAAACTCAGTTATCGAATGGAAATATTCCCCACGTGAGATAAGATTAATAGTTGTTGACAATGTTTTATTTACTAGCATCTGCCGTGGTTTCTGACGTATTCATTTATAACTTTAAGTTTGTTAACGTAAGTGTTTTATACTTTATTCTAAAATCGTTATACTTTGTCTTTTCCATTTTTAAATCTCTCCCTAAAGCAATGATGTAGTCATTGCTTTTCTCAATAACAACAATTACCAGATTTCTTTATACGGGGCACTTGGAAATCTATGACATGCTTACGGAAACAGAACTCATGCAAGGCAACATAAAATTAAAACGGAGAACGCTTGACAAGATGGCGTTGCTGAAATCTAGATCTTTACCATACAAATATCGCATTAATATTTTGTTAAAATTTTGTCTGTAGTTAAATATTAATTCAGGTTTGATATTACAGACAGATTGTATCTAAGATTGAATGATAATGATGATATATACCTACATATTTATGGAATATACCTTGACTACAGAAGTGCTAATATTTAATGTACAAACAATCTTTAACAGACAATAATAGCAGTCATTTATTTATATTATAGACTTGTACAACATTCTCGTGTCGTCGAGCTCGCGTAAGTTGGCAAGAAGTGACTGTTCCATTCCAGGTGTGTATTTATTTATAAAGTGAAGATATCTGCATCCATTATACGTATAAGTAGGTACACGTGTACGTCACATAAACAAAATTAAGGAGAAGCAGTGTGTGAGTAGATAGTGGCAGCTATCAGCGAGCGTTTCACCGGTACCCAACCAAAACATAGACCCCCTTATTACAAAACAAGGGTTTTCTTTAGATCATGTTTAAGCCAGTCAGCCAGTTATTGAATTAAGAACCTAACTGTAATAGAAATACAGTTTTTTTATACAAAAATGACAGCTTAGTTCGGTTAAGTTGTCATTTTTGTATTAGGAAATTTGCCTAAATTGAAATAAAGTTCGAAATACAAATACTGGTTCCGAGGTTTAGGCTAAAGTTAGATTTCGTTTTGTAATAAGGCGGATAAGCTTTAGCGTCTCCTAAGGGACTATCTTGGGACCTCCGACAAAAGTTATCTAAAGTAGGTAATATGAGCTGTTAAAAAAATCCCTATCGCCATATCTCTAACACAGTCTGTAATAATATAGGAGACAAAGAGTAATTCTAAACATTGTGGAAAAGCCAGATATAATTAGGTGAATCAAAGATAAATTCATAACCTAGCAAACTTATCTCAAGTCTCGATATATCTTTTGCTATTTATTGTTGGTTTCTCACTTTTCTACAGAAGTATTGGCCATTAACATACATTAATGCATGGTATTGCCGTCATACTATACTTAACGCACAAGAATTGCAAGTAATCAGTTTCCTGTGGCGAAATGATACATTTTGCTAGAAATGATAACAATGTGATACACTTTGACTTCGCAAAAAAGAAATTATCAGTACAATAACAACTATACTAAAAATAGAATATCCAAGGAAAACGCTAATGATTTTTATCTTTTATCATTGAAACTCGGGCATTTATTTTCATTATACCCAAGAGACTGGCGGCATAACCACGTTGTATAACGATGCCTAGCTTTGGCCAAGGTAATAACCAACCCTTGGGTCACGGGAAGTGTCAACCATTCAAAAGCAGGTACTAAACATATTAGGGGGTTAAATTTTTTTTGAGGTCGGTGCCAGATACCAGTACTTAAGAAAAGTACCGACTGCTGGCACCGACCTCAAGAAAGAAGGGGGTTGTCAATTCGACACTTAAGTACAGACGCCAACAGGTCAACCTACCCAAAACTGTCAAATTTTCCCAATCAACCTTGAATCTTAATGCTTTTGTGATAAAGTTGAAAATCTATTAAAGCAGATTGTAGTAGCTTGATGTGCTGGCGTCTGTAACTAAGTCATATTACTGGAACTACTTAACATTATGGTAAACCATTAAGGCTTCCAAAAAAGTTTAGAAGTAATATTAGTTTTCACACAGGTTCCATTTTAATTTATTCAAATCCTGAGGTACGCACGGCTACACATCAAGCTATACATAACCAGTATAAGCTGACTTCTCATTGTACGAAAAACATATACAATGCAAAGTCAGGTAAAACTGGAATGTATAGCTTGATGTGTAGCCGAATATACATTATTTATAAAATCAGTTATCAGGATGCATAATACGAGGGCGACACTGAAAGTTTTTAGAACTCGCCACTTGTAAACGATATAATAAAAAAATAAGTTCAAATTTTGAAAATGGAACTCTTTGCCAATATTATTGAGTATGTATTTTATTCATTTGTCATTTGTTTACGATTTGGCGGCAAATTGAAAATTGTCTGCGTTACGTCAGCATGAATTTAACGCGAGAAAATTTTCGTACAATGATTTTTTTTGACTTTCGATGTCATTTAAGTTAACAAGAAAGTTATGATAGAATTCGATTGGCCTTTCACGATGAAGCCCCATCTCGTGCCACTGTTTACAGCTGGTTTAATGAGTTTAAACGTGGTCCCACTAATCTTACCGATGATCTGCGTGAGGGACGGCCTTCTACGGCGACGACTGAAGATAACATCAGTGTTGAGCGGCGTATGATAGAGACTGACAAAAGAGTGACTTATCAGCAGATTCGGACAAGCCTAGGCAACGCTATGAGTCAAGTGCACAGAATCCTCCATGGACATGTAGCGGTCAGGAAGCTTTGTGCCCGATGGATACCTCATAAAATTATGAGGTATCCACCGGGCACAAAGCTTCCTGACTGTCTCTTAGTTTCAAGATCATAACTATAAATCCAGCTTTCGTCACCCGTGAGTATGTCGAACACAGTATTTGAGTCACCTCCGTTAAATCTTTGAACCATTTCACGACACCAATCAACACAACGGAGCTTTTGGGCCTCTGGCATTTGACAGAGGCCCGCCCGTCGTAGTAGGTGGAGTTCTATAGTTTCTGCCTACCCCCATGGGAACAAGGCGTAAGTTTGTGTATGTATTTATTTCGAAGTCTGTATGACGTGATTTTTTATATTGTACGTTTTAATATAAAAAAGTGAATTTTTCCGTGGTATTATGTATTTTATTTTCTCTTCTACTCTTACAAACAGTGTTTATATCTCATGTTATCTTTTCTCCTGTAGCAAGTTGGCATGCTGGTACAGATTTATTTAGAAATAATCATCACCTTTTTCCGTATTTTTCTGTTCCTTACTTCTTGTCTGTTTATGTGCGTCCATAAGTTATAAAATAAATATTACTCATTTCTAAAAGTAGGTGTAACCAAGTATACGACTCATACATACAAATACCTAATAGTAGAGTGTCATGTAAGCTCTTACGAAGGTATACATAGCAGCCAGTGGACGGATTATGATTATGCACAACTGTTGCATACTAAACGAAGCATACACTAGTATGAGTAATTATATAGTTTGTCCAATATTATCAAGTTACTAACGGTACTGCAATATTGCCAAACGAATGCATATTTTATAGCCATCACTTTAGGGTATAATGTTGACTAGAATCAAATGATTTCTGGCAAATATTTAGCGGTTCGGAGTACCCGATATCGAGTAATGTACGTTCTTGACTTATATTTCGATTGACAATACATTGTTATATTAAGTAAATAGTATTAACATCATAATGCAAGATAATATTCTGTATATTACATTGAATGCATAATTAAATAGGCATACGTCGAAAAGCGGAAGGTGGAAGTCTTCGCCAAGGCAGCCCCAAGAAATGGGTGCCGTAAGAAATACAATTTCTGTACAAAATACTAACTGAAGTCGGCAACAAAGGAATCGAAGGCTATGGAAGATGTCGAGCATAGTAATGAAGCAAAGAAAAATAAATATATTGAAAAAACCATAGTAAATCAGAAGATATCAAGGTCTTATTGAGATTGAAAAATTTGGTCTTTCGAGGTTGTTTTAAATGCGCGTATTAAAAGACCAAAGTAAGTATTTCTTTCGTTTTTGTTTAGCCGTACTTGCTAATGTATTCTGTTGTCGTCCCTTGCAAACGGTAGGTATACGTGTATGAGTCAACTACAGTCACCATCAAATGGGTTGGCAATCTGTTATTGCCGACGCAGATCGATCTTTAAACTTGCCACGTCACTGTAGCATGTGGTCGCGGTTCACAGTACAAATAATTAATTGACAGAAATTAGTTATTAAGTAATTTTGTAAGTCAGAACTCGCAAAACCGTCTTGGGCAAGCGTGGTGATCGATGCTTGTGCTGCCTTCTCTGTATGAGAAGAGGTCTTTGCCCAGAAGTGTGGCCCTTAACTAAAATAGGTATTATTTATCAAATAACAAAGGAGGAATGCTTGTTATGCTATTAGCAGTTTAAACCTATTCTTGGTGACTCAGTTGGGCTGTTTACGAACTATAATTTCCTTTAAAGACATTGGAGCTGGAAGGACCAATTAGTTTTTCATTTAGAACTTGTGGCCAACGTTTGGCTTTGATGTTGGTCCTTCGTCATTCACTGAACATAACGTACATTTTACGGTTATTCTTGAATGCGAATCGATACTTGGATAATGCAGTATCGAAACAGTGGTAAAGATAAACAGATGAGTGACGTCTGTTGTTCGGCAAACCAATTGGTTGATGTGAATGAACTTATTTGGGGGCGAGACGTTTTTGCGCGACAAATATACAAGTTGATCAATCTAAATATACATTCATACATGTGTGTATGAGGAGCTCGTGGCTAAATAATAACAGGATCACGGGTTGATCGGGCAGAACAGTGGTGGCTCAATGGTAGCAGCCCCGAATTGCGAGTTGTGTTGAGACAGGCGCTTTAAATTTTGTGTAATTTATTTCATCACCACTATACTCCCCAAACGGCTAAGGCAATTCCAAGACTGTGTTACATCCACTACCCCGCACTGGGCCCGCGTGGTTGGACGTTCCGCTACCTTTAAGAGAGACAGGAAGACGACCTGAGTCCCAGCAGTGGGCACAATATAGGTCCTATGGACGCTATTATGTATACGACCATACCTACGTAATATTTACATAACTGAAATATTATTACATAAATAACTTTGGGCGTGACTCATGTGCTAAGTGATTCAGACACGCACTAACCCAGCCTCAGTCATAAAAGCTAAACACATACTTATGTAGGCTAATGTGGTCTAGCACTGATTTAACTTACATATACGTCTCTTATTAACGTAAACATCATCTGCCTACGTATTCCCAATTACGTTACTTAGGGTCGGCTTCCAGTATTTTACAAGGAGCGACCGCCTATCTGACCTCCGCAGCCCAGTTACTGGGTAACGGCTAATACGATACCCCTTGGCAAGACTGTTTGTCCGACTTTCGGGCTGCTCAAATATCTACAAATGACAGTTGGGACCAACGGCTTAACGTGCTTTCCAACATACGGAGGAGTATCGGTATGTAATGGCTGGTCACCCATCCATGGACAGACAACGGCAAGCGTTGCTTAGCTTCGAAGATTTTGCCACGTAAACATTATACCTAAACACCTCCAGACAAGAATTTTCCCTGTCACATAGGTATTGCGAAAGTTACGGAATTAATAACTAACAAAAAAAATAAAATATTCAAATTCAATTTTTTTTTTATTCTTCTTTAGCAAAGTCCCTTGAATCTTAACACTTCAGCAAACGCCCTGTATCACCGATTCTACTTTGCCATTCCCGCATATGCAGTCGTTTCTATGCAACCATATGTCATTAATATCGTCTCGCATCGCTGCACGAGGACAATCGCCAAATGGTTGTTACATTACTTTATTATATTCACTACACATGAATACGTTAAGCGTTTATGTGTTTACTTGTTGTGCTTAAGTGCGTGTATTAAAGTATGTATTACTTATACACAAAACCATCTGGAACAAATTCCCTAATAGATAACATAACCGCGATGATGGTGAAACCGCAACAAAATCCATTGCGGAGTTTAAAAGAACAACGCAGTCATACAGGCAGGCACGACCAGCGACTTTAATTTATAGTATGTAGTTTATAGTATGCTGAAGTCTAGTTTTGATTTGTTGAGCAATCAGTCCCAAACTACTTCTTTCCTTTAACAAATAAACAAAAAAAAAAACAATAGTCGTTGGAATCATAGAGCTCTACAATGGCGAGTCTAATATACTGATGACAGGTGACAGGTACTTACTGCAGTTTGGACGTCATAAAAACCCATTGGGACACTGTAACTGTACTAACCTAAGTAGGTACTCTTGGGCAAAGATTATGAATGAAGTTGCAATTGATGAGTGGCGATTTAAGTGTTTCAAACATAATCCAAGACTATTGTGGACATTTCAATCTTAGCATGAATGGCTGCAGAATAAACGTTTTAGTAAAGTAAAATTTGCTAGCGAAACTTCACAAACGTGATGGGAATCGTTATCTAAACACGATAAAACATATTTGCTCAACTCATACTTCAAGTAATAACACTACAAGCGGTCGTTGACTCCCCAAAAAGAATATCAATTTTTTTTTTTTTTAATGTCTTTATTTATAGTTTTAGAGTTTTTATCCACAAGGATACGTCAACCCCGTTGTATCTTATACAATATAATATATCCTTTACATGAAATCTATACATAAAACAAAATAAAATAAAAAAAAACAAAAGACACCAGAAAAGCATACCTAGCAGTAATCCCGAACCCACAATATTCTATGTACCTATATTAGGGGTTCAGAACCTTTTTTGTTTTTATTTTATCGTGTTTACATATTATGAGTTACCTATCACGTCTACAGAGTTTCACTATCTGATTTAATCTGAACCTGTATTTTGAAATAAAAATTGGACAGAAGAAAACCGTTTTGGCTTCGTAACATTCGAAAGAACTAAAAAAGGAGGAGGTATATTCCGATTAGATCAGAACAAAGAAAAGCTTTGGAGCATGACTCAGCCAACCTTTACTAATCGAAAGACAGAAGAAAGTTATAAAACAAAATCCAGAAATTCGGAGAACCCAGTATTACTTACATATTCGTTTCGGTACATGCACGAAGCTGCTACAGCCTGATTCAAACTTTATGACGGCTCGGAACATGAGGCGAGTCGCTGCGCAGTAACATGTTCACCTGTCACCGGGGGTGAGGGGTGAGGTACTGCGCAGCGAGTAGCACACTTCAGAGCCTCCATAAAGTTTAAATCGGGCAGTACTCAATTCTCGACATTGTGTCTCATACAAACAGTATCGATTGTGCAAACGTACTCGCTCGTGTCCAAAGATAAACAGATAACACCTGTTGCGACCTTCGGCACTTGAGATTCGCCTTGACGATAACCCTGCGAGTGACGACAATATTGGCTTTTGTGCGGGGGCTTCGCTGATAGGTTTGACTTTTTAAACATGACAATGAGCTTATAAGAAACGATTGGTGCTCGACAGCACTTGGCCTAATGCCTGATGGGAGCGATTGGTCGCTGGTGTTGCAGCGTTGGGACTAGGGCTTCCAATACCGGGATCTCGGTATTAGGCATTTTTTTTTTCATTTTTAAATACTTAATACTCTATTGAAATATCCAATGCGGGAAACCCGGTATTGGTGTGTGTATTTTATTTTCAGTAAAAACTACAGTGACACAATTTCGTTCTATTGCATATTAAATTTCCAACCAATTTTTTTATCTGTGGTAAGTTTTATAAACTGCTTATTTTAATTATCTCGTGGTTTTTTGTCAAATTCAAATAATTTATGTTTCTTTAAATAATAAGGAAGCAAATAACAACGAATACCTAATTAATTCATTAAAATAACAAAATTAAATCCACCTTAACTAAAATTATACACAAACTAAAATATAGCGTCGAAAAATTAATCTCGTGGTTTATTTAAACAGTTACTTACATTTGACTACTACTTGCGCAGGTAAAGAATGGGATTAAAAAAGGTAGTCTTTGTATTTACCTCTCGGTCAAGGCAAGAGGTACATAGAATACTAGAAGTACTATCCTGAGATTCCTGAGGTGAGAAGGAAGGCACGGCGCGGGGGAATCTCCCATGTGCTAAAAGGTTCATCCTACGGAAAAGTCGCCCAATACATTTTTAAAGTTTACAAAATTTAAGTGCAGCCATAACTCTGTAGGTCCAATAAAACTCGAGATACACGTTTTGTATACTCTAATGTTTCGAAAAAACACGCGCAGGAGACACGGCTTTACATAAATAGTTTTTACTTTTACGGGTCAAGTCTCATATAGCACCAACAGCCAGCTGTTGGTGCTATATGAGACTTGTGTTTGTACGGGTCTGGCTGTTGGTGCTATATGAGACTTGTGTTTGTATCTGCCATACAGGATAAATAATAAGTAGGTTGCCGAGGCCGCCGCAACTGCTTGTGTTGGTTTATCCTATACTAGCTTATCCTACTTTGTCGGCGTGACATTTCTTGTTTTAACAACACATGAAACACACAGTATGGAACAACACATGTATACCTTATGACGCTCGGTTATACTGTACTGTAGGGTCTACTCCGAAGTGGTATCGGCCGAATGTTCGGCCGTTTCCTGCTACGAAGTTACTATTTGGTTCGGTCGATACCGATCCTACACTCCTACACTCTTTCGAATATTGACTATGGTCCCGACCCAACCGAGTCGATCCGAACTTTTTTCGCATTTTTCAATAATATTCGATTCGGCCATGTTTCGGTCCGATCCGATTATTCGCACTTTGCACTTCGTAGTAGACCCCCAGTTGTTCCGAAGACCTCCTACATACACATTAACAAATTTTACCTCTTTATGATATTAGTATACATTGGAGAAGATATTGGGCCTGGGTTAATTGAACTGAATATTATACTCATGCTTAAAGTTGAGAGCCTAAAATGATCGGGAGAGCCACACTTACGAAACACTACTAATGTCCGATTTCTATAATTTACGGACCGTTTTTGGTTACAATTAAGACTCTTGTATCTTTACTAATAATGAAGCAAAGACCTTTGCTTTGCGTAGTAGACTCTCCCATATGGAAGACGCTATTACAGGTAAAATTAGCTTACGCATCTATTTATATGCCCAATTTGGCAATAAAATAAGCTACCATTGGTAAGCAAAACGATACATTTTTGTTTATAGGAACCGAGTATTGATCATGGATACAGCAAGACTGCCAGAACATGTACAAATTAAATTGTCCTTGTTCATGAACTATCGACGCTAAATCAAGCACTTCCCGGGTCACATGACATCACAGTTCATAACAGGTTGATAGATTTCGGTGCACAATTGTTCCTAACAACTATTTATGTAACTCATTGCCCCCAGTTGACTTCTGTGTGCAAGATGTCTCAGCTGGTGCTGATTCACTCATTTACTTTATAACCTGGAACTAACGATCATGTTGTTCTTTTTTTTAAGTTTGAGAGGGAACAGTGACAACAGGAAGAATGCTAATATACATGATCAAAGGATCAGTGTTCTTTCTTCTATAGAAATGTCTGTCTGTCTGTTTGTTCCGGGTAATCTCCGAAAAGGCTTGACCGATTTTGACAGGACTTTCACTGGCAGATAGCTGATGTTATAAGGAGTTAGGCTACTTTTATTTAAGAAAAATAATTAGGGATCTGCGCAAAAAAGAAAACCCATGAATTCCGACATGCACGCGAACGAAGTCGCAGGTACAGCTAAGAGTATAATATATAGTAAGCAATAAATGTACAGTAATTTGCGTTAAAACAATTTTTTTTTTCATTCTTTCTACCCCAAGAAATAAAGGGTGTCTCAGAAAGTTTTTCGTTTTTAGATGTTAAATAAAAAACAACAATATCAATTAAAACTTGTTTTATTTATGGTTTATTAAAGAGCAACTCTTGAAGTTTATTTATGAAAAACTACCGTTTTCAAATGCGCACCATTCCCTTGTTCACACTCATTTAACCTGGAGCTAAAATTTTCAATCACTCGCTGGAGCATCGCTCTTGGAATAGAGTTGATTTCTTCAGTGATTCTTTGCTTCAAAACATTCAGGTTGGGTGGCAATGGATTGTAAACTTTACTTTTTAGGTAGCCCCATAGGAAGAAATCAGCAGGCGTTAAATCAGGGCTCCTCGGTGGCCAGTTGATGTCTCCTCGGCGACTTATCACTCTTCCAGGGAATAAATCGTGAAGAGCAGCTAATGAGTCATTTGTAACATGAGAAGTGGCTCCATCTTGCTGGAAAAAGGTGTTACGGTTGTAGCCGTTCTGGTTTTGCATTTCTGTAGCCAAAAAAGTCCGGATCATATGGCAATATCGATCAGAATTAACGGTCTGAGTTCGACCTCGGCCATCCTCAAAAAAATAAGGACCGATTATTCCTTGACTTGATATGGCAGCCCAAACAACCACTTTTGGCGAGTGCAAGGGTTTCTGATGCAGTTCTAACGGCTGCTCGGGAGCCCAGTATCTGCAGTTTTGTTTATTAACGTGACCGTTGATGTGAAAATTCGATTCGTCGGAGAACCAGATGTTATTGAAACTCCTAAAACGGTTTTTCATTGTCCTGCAGAATTCGACTCGTTTAACAGGATCATCAGGCTTCATTTCTTGAACAATTACAATTTTATAGGGGTGAAAATGTAAATCTTTCGAAATAATGCGATGAACCGTAGATTTGTTCAGATTAAGAGAAGCTGCGCGCAATCTCAACGACTGTCGTGGGTCGTCCATAACAGACTGGCGAACGCGGTCGACGTTCAAGCTCGTTCTTGATGTCCTTTTGCGCCCAGTCGATTTGTCCGGCATTGTATTCCCAGTCTCTTCAAACTTGCACACCCAATGCTTAATTAAATTGGCACTTGGCACATGTCTTAAGCTTGTTAAATTAAAATGTGTCCTGTAGAGACGACGAACAACAGTGTAAGAATCGTTGTTTTTATAAAACGCTCGCACGCAAAACGCGCGCTGTGGTCCCGTGAAACGATTCATGGCTACTAAACTTAACAAGCCGGCCAAACATTTGAGTCCACTCCCCTCCCCCTGCTACCTGCGGTTGGCGCGAATTGGTCAATTCAAAAACGAAAAACATTCTGAGACACCCTTTACAAAACTGCCTCGTTGGTCTAGGTGTCGCCGATAATGTTGACCATGAAGTCCTGGGTTCGATCCCGGAAAGTGTTATTGGGTTTTGCCACCAGGAATTTCTAAGTAGCAACACTAGCAACCCGGAGTCTGGATTTGTGCCCAGTTGATTTGGCAATAGGCTCGCCTCCTGTCCTGTTATAGTATAACATGCATAATCAGCCTAAAATGTTCCCACTGCTGGGACACAGGCCTCCTCTCTGTGAGAGGGAGTGTGCCGTAATCCACCACGCGGACCCAGTGCAGGTTGGTAGATGTCACATGTCTTTGAATTTTTGGTTTTAGGACATACCGGTTTCCTCACGATGTTCCTTCACCATTTTGAAAGCAGTGGTGATGAAATAATTTATACAAAGTAAAGCGCCTGTCTGGGTCCGAACCTACGACCTAAAACCCTTAAGTCGCCTCCTGTTACATGGTACTTAATCATAACTGGTGAAATATGGGTACCATACACCGCTGACCTAACCCTTCAGGGATTACAGACGTGATATGATGGTTATACAATTTAAGAGGTGTATTAATGCATTTTCAAAACTGAAGCAAAGTGCAAGGTGTAGACAAGAAAGGATGACCAAACCACCATTAACAATTGAACAGTCAGAGAGAGATAGAAAAGTAATTGAAGACACTTTGAACTTGCAATATAGTTGCAGGTCATTCAACTAGGAGTAGATAAATCTGTCCTAACAAAATGTGTGCTATTTGTTACAACGATAAAACAATGTAACACTTCCTATGACTAACAACATCAATTTGTTGTCACGATTTCACGAAACAACAAATTCATTGTTTTCTTAGTAAATGCTTCTGATTACAAAGGATTTGTTTATACCCAAAAGGGTACATTACCAACCAACGGTACCGGGATATTACTAAGGCTCCGTTATCCATCCGTCTGTCACAGGGCTGTATCTTTTGAACCGAAATAGGTAGACTAGACACTTGAAATTTTCATAGAGTATGTATTTCTATGGCCATTATAACAACAAATAATGAAAAAAAAAAATTAAGTGAAAGAATTAAAGGGGACCCGACCCCTTTTAATTTACGATAGAGTTTTGTGTTTTGGGTTTTGATATGAATTACTTTTACTTTGGTAATTTAGAAGGAGAAATGGAAGGCATTAAATCAGACCAAAAAATAAGCAAAGTGTCTCTCTAATTTGCATTGCCAACGAAGGAGTTATTAAAGGAAGTAAAGCGCGATTCAAACTTTATGGCAGTTCTGAAGTGCGGTACTGGCTGCGCAGTACCTCACCCCCCACCCCCGCTGACAGGTGAATTTGTTACTGCGCAGCGATTCGCCTCATGTTCCGAGCCGCCATAAAATTTTAATCGGGTTGTATTAACACATTGAAGTACACTGAACGAGACACAATATAAGTTTTATTGTTATTACGTATGGGGGCGTTTATTGTCCCGCAAAGTGTTAAATTATCCCAAGTCAGGGGGTAACAAACCCTGGGTAAAACAAAACTTGCTTACTGACCTCTTGTATTGATATTAATGGCGAGGTTAGAAGCATTAACACGCATGTTAACCCCGCTAACAAATAAATTAATACTTCCTGTACGACCACAATTAAGACGCGAGTCATCAACATCATGATTTCGCTCATAAATAGGTACATAAAAACATGTATGTACATCAATATCAATAAAAGCAGTCCTGGGATAATGCTTTAATATTAATATAGCTAATAAAAAAAAATACATCAACCAGGACAGAAGGGAATATTGCAAAACTCCAGTTATTCTAAGCCATAGGGAAAATTAAATTTAAAAAACATTAGGCGCAGTTTTGCCTACCAATTTGAAAATAGTAAACAAGTATTCATTACTTACCTACAATGATAAATCAAAATGTAGGTACCTTCACAATATTCTAAGTATTAAACGATTAGTTCATTTAGTTATTCTGTGGTATTAATTGCTAGCTGACCAAACAGACCTGACCTGACCTGTCCAAAGAATACCTAAAACAAAAATCCCATAGAAAAAAAAACTTTCAGATTTTCCCATTTTGTCTAATTCACCGGAAAACTTTTCCATTTTTCTAACCCTAAAAACCTTATTCGACCCTATTACGAACATTTTAAAACAAAAAATAGCCAAATCGGTAAAGCCGTTCTTATGTGATGCGCTTAGCAGTGAAATGCATTTAATATTTTTTTTTTATATATAGATTACAAGGAAAAGAAGGCATGTACGGACGACAGCAGGTCAAGCTACCCGAAACTGTCAAATTTTCCCAATCAACCTTGAACCTTAATGCTTTAGCGATAAAGTTGAAAATCTATTAAAGAGATTTGACAGATTGTAGCAGCTTGATGTGCTGGCATCTGTACATACATGTGTGTAGGTAATTTTTTGTTTCAAATATCAGTATTAAATTAAAACACCTGTATCAATAATGATATGCATTTTACCACAGTCAATATTTGAGTATACAATAAGAATTGTATTTGGTCCTATTACTTATATGTTTTGGGCAGAAAATGTATCACTTTGTAGCCATTAAATTGTTAAATACTCAAACAAGATCATAAAAATGTTTTGTTACTACGACATTAGTACCTTCACAATGAATATCATCATCATCTTCCTGGCCTTGACCCATGATATTTGGGGTTGGCGCAACAAATTTTCTTCTTCCATTTTCCCCTGTCACCCGTCATGCTATCATTCAATCCCTTCTCTTTCATCATCCATCTTTTCTTTGGCCTTCCTCTCCTTATTCATCCATCATAATTTATATTCATCACTCTTTGAGTCGCATGCTCTCCTAATATACTCATTTCTTACTTTATCCATTTTCGTCACTCTACATCCACACATCCATCTTAGCAGTAGCATTTCTGCTGCATGCACACTTTATTCATCCGTTTTCTTCACATACAAATCGTCCATTTAAATAAACGGAACATCATCCAGCTTGCTCGCTAAATAAAGTCTCTATATTACCAAATATGTCTGAACTCTGACCCACAGATCTTTTTTAGGGTAAAAAAGACAACAGCCAATATTGTCATAAGATATAAATAGACATTTTACTAATACTTACTGAAGTGCACTTAATACCTATGTATGTCAGTACACAAGTACTGGTATACATACTAAGTGCTCTGACATATATAAAGCTTTTTGCTATGCCATACTTCATTAAAAATGAATATGAAACCCAACAGTTCGCGAGTAATAAACACAATAAAAATGCTTATCTTTGTTCTTAACAAGTGGGATAATTTCATAACACACTAACAGTAGCAATGGCCTTCATTTTGACAGTTCAACAACATTTACGTTGTTGAGTAGAGAAATTTTTAAAACATATGAAGCATTGCATTAGCAATATCCTTCAAAATTATCAAAAAGAAGTCTAACTTACCACATGTGGTGTATCCTGCGTATAAACAATGACATTGCCAAAGGTTTCTGTCAGCAGCGCCAAATGCAGTGTGATTACTACACACAACATGTTGGATGCACGTTACATGTGCTGTATGCTCACTGCGCTCAAGTCTCATACGCTCCTACGCAGGTGGGTGTAGGCCGATGAGGTAGTTGCATGGTTTTGTACCTACAACAAAGAAAATAGTATAAATTAAAGTGCTATTAATCCAACCCAGCCTATCCCTTGCTGCCCTGTCTCAGCGACGCTGTAACCGTGTAAATGTCTGTACCCCACAGGGGGTGCGCTAAGCATGTAGTCACTTAGTTTTTAGTTTTTTTAAGACCTGGCTGGAGGCCTCAATTTATTAAGGCACCCACAGGCAAGCCCGGTAAAGCAGCTGACAACCTTCTAGGTTGACATGCGAGATTTGAATTTACATGTCAGACTGTGATATGGTGAAAGACTGAAACTACTGTATGATGTTGATACAAAAAAAAAATGCAGCATTTCAATAATTGTACAATATTATATAGACCACTTATTTTGTTAATGAAATATAATAATAATAATCTTTATTCATGAATATGAGACAACCGTACAGAGTAACTTAAATATAAAATGCTATATTTGTATCAACTGCATATTAATCCATATACTTAGATAATGACTCAATTGTAGAATGGATTATTGGAGTGCATAATCATAATTCTAGTGATTGAATTCTAAAATTGATGTGTAAAAAATACAGTAAAATATTTTATAAGTGGGTGGGTATTTGAGTTTTAACAGCTGTTAACCCTAAAATATTTCCGTTGCATGGCTAGAAACAATGTAAAAATAGTATTTATAAGTGTTTTGAAATTAAAATAAATAATATTGTTGCAAAAGCCAATAAAGAAACCAAATAATAGATCTGGAGTACTCATTTCCTGATAGAGATGCTTGGTTCATAACAAACAACAATGAAAGCTTAGGGACTGGTCATCCTTAATACTAAAAGGTTTTTTTTACAACTAATAAAGTATATTTATGACCACAATGTCACACAAGGTGACATTTACTCATAAATGACCAGGTATTGCCAGGAACACATAAATTATACTGTAAAAACAGAGCATTTGGAGTCAATCACACCCACTATTTGAGCTTTATCTGTATTATTAATTTGGTCACTATGTCAGGGATATCTCAGTCAATAACCTAATAAAAATATTTTTATAATGTACGAGGAACTGGTTTGACAAGTGCCTAGTCAACCAACAACCGTTAACAACACTATGATGCACAAAGGAAAGGCTTTGCGTATGATAACGACTAGGTTTCGTAATCAAAACATTCTACACTATAATAATTTTACATAAAAATAGCAAAATGTCATGGAGCAGAGTAGAGACCAATAAGTTAATTCAATTATTAGAAGTTGCGACAAGTGTCGGCCTTGGATCACGTGTTTATCGACAACAATAACTTCCTGAGATGTCCACACACAAAATAGAACACTGCAAATATCATGGAATACACGCATGAAGAGTTTAATTGTTTGTTCGATATAACGCTACTTACTATCTATTAAACGATACTATCTCCCCTGATTTAGTCAGATTCCACTTGGTTTTACAACAATACACTTTATTATGAAAATTTAGACAAAACTAAAAGGCAAAAAATATTAAATTACGACTAATTCATTCCTCCTTTGAAGCAGGAAAATTAGCGAAACGTCAAACTGAAATCCGTTCTAAAATCTTCTTACTTGTCATTGCATGCGGTAGTTTTCATTTTTACATTTAATTTTTGCGAAAATTATCTATTCAATACCTTTCCAAACATTTCCAAAATCTTGTTTTCACAAATATTTGAAAGAAAATTATATCTGAAAATAAAACACGAATTCGGTATGAAAAATAACGAAAAATATTTAAAGAAACAATTTCCTTCTCTTTGGACGATGACATTAGGAATTTTGGTCCAAGTTTCGAACGCACAGTGAGGTCATCAGTATTGATGTCAAAATTGTCAAACTTTAATTTCTTCAATGTTTGAAATGTCAACAGTATGCTTGCTTTAGCTTGCTTACTGTTGTGTTTGCCCCGACAGTTTACTGTGTAATTTTGATTCTTATTTTTTTATTGAGTAATAAAAATACATTCATAGTAAAGTAATGTAATGACATTGTATGTATGTACTAAATCCATGGACCTACAAAAAAACTTTATAGGTCCATGACTAAATCTTAATATTTTAAGTAAAACACTACCATATTTATATGAAATACAAAACATTCATGTAATGTTTGTGTATAATTATATGTTCATATGTATTATGTGTGTTATTAACCCATAACAACCTATACCTCGTATCATTACTAGAAAACATGAGGTGTCTATTCACCAATGTATTGTTAGTGTGACCAATAAAAAAAATACAATCACAAGTTCTGCAAATGAAAAACATCTGCAATGCTAGCTAGTTTTATGGGTAATAATATTGAATAATTATGATTTTAACGTTCTTGACTGTACAGTGTACTACACACGACGCGTATTGGAAATACGCGTCGTGTGTAGTACACTGTACAGTTACAGTTGTAACCTTATACCTTTTGTTTACACATGTTTAGAAAAAGTACCTAGCTCATTGTATTTAACGAAAGCGCCTGATTATTTTTGAATAGCTATTTATAACTGTGCGTGAATTCAAGGCGTTTTTACGAATCAGAACACACCAACCATCAGCGGGATTGTCCGAAAGGGTTACCGCTACCCCGGAACATAAAGGGCAAAGGAAGGAACATGGGTGGGTTTTAGTCAGTAAGAGTCTGACACTCCCTTCCGCTCCACCCAGAGCGGGAGGGGTCATTTGATGATTTCCCATCCGGAAAAAAAAAAACACAACAACCAACAAGTATTTTTCATTGTTTTGTTTTTATTTTATTCTATTCGAGAAACTTGCAGCTAATTTATAGTGTTCTTACACTAAACATAAAAACGAAAATAAAAGGTCCGTAGAAAATACCTATGACTTATATGTATAAATTAGGAAAACACGATTAACTCACACAAACTAAAAACAATTTAGACGCGAACAATTATTTTTCCGTAAAGAAGCTTTTCACTAACAAAAGCTTTAGCCGAGAAACACTGGTATTAGATATATCCAAATCATGTTCACTAGACAGTTTATTAAAACTTCTGCTCAGTACGGAATCAGTAACGAATTCTGCCTGACTTGGAATGAGGGACATGCAACAAGCTAGGTTTGTGAAACATTGGCGCCGATTCCCTTCTTCACAAACTAAACTAAATTTAAGTTCAATGCATCTTTTTCTTTATATTTCATTAAGAAAAGGACAGAAGATAAATATTAGTTTAGTCCTGTCAAATTAAGATACTCCATGGACAAATTAGACGTGATTAAAAACATGGCTACTAAAATACGTCAATTTACATCAGGCGCTGACTAATTTGACAGGACTAAACTAATATTTATCTTCTGTCCTTTTCTTAAATAAATAGAAAGAAAAAGATGCACTGACTTAAATTTAGTTTAGTTTGTGAACAAGGGAATCGGCGCCATTTTGCAGCATGTAACTAATCCTAAACTGCCTATTATGTTGGTATTATTTAATTTGAAGATAAAACAATCAATTTTACTTGCGTGAATTTATGTATCTGTTTTCATCGTCCTTACCTACCTAAATTCCCTACATTTACAGATACTAACCCCTTTATTCATAAACGTTGCTTAATGTTGAGTGATGATTAGCGACTGGTTAACCATACATAAACGTTTACACGTAACATACGCACGTAACATTTTTGATGTTTGAACGTCACTTTAACTATCGTATAAAAATAAACCCCTAACTCGCGGCTCCGAGTACCAATCAGTACGTACACACGGCTACACATCAAGCTATATTTTTCCAGTTTTAGCTGACCTCGCATTGTAAAGGTTTATCGTACAGACGCCAGCAGGTCAAGCTACCCGAAACGGTCAAATTTTCCCAATCAACCTTGAACCTTAGTGCTGTAGCGATAGAGTTGAAAATCTATTAAAGAAATTTGACAGATTGTAGTAGCTTGATGTGCTGGCGTCTGTACAAGCAGAAGTCAGCTTATACTGGTTGTGTATAGCTTGATGTGTAGCCGTGCGTACTTACACATTTTTGCATTGAACTACGACTACCTACCACACGAGTTGTTTCAAAAATAAACATTACAAATATAGAAATAACAGTCACCTCCCGTAAAAACTTATTTATAGATAAACAAATCAGTGCACATAGCCGTACCTAACTGTTTACTGCGAATAGCACCCTCTTGTTGTCAAGTCATGACAACCGTGAGATGGTATCAATTGTTCTCCCAACTAATTAGGCAGTTAATTAAGTGATCAGGTTCAGAAAAACAAAGCGTTGAAAATTAAGTTGGTTTTCCGCGACTTGTTAATTGTAAGGCGGATCTGCGTAAGAATAGAATAGTTATCACGGTAAAAATAGGAAGCATGAAATGGCAATTAATTGGGCTTCTAGTATTAACTAGGAGAAACATTTTACTATTATCAGTATCACCCTCAAAAGATCGTTTAAGGCGAAAGTTTCAGTTAAGCCCGCGAAATTCAAATTTTCTTACGTTTTTGAAATTTGTCATTTGTCTTTGTCATGTCATGTCATTTGTCAGGTCAGTGTCAGGTTGAATGTTGATTATAATATGATTCACGAGCGTAACAAATGACTTTACTGAATTACAATCATTAAAATCATCAACACAGAGTTCATATAATCTCATTGCTCATGCAATGGGATTATATGAACTTACTTATTTCTATTTCATAAAAATATCAATGAATTTCACGGGCTTTTTTACGTTTTTTGCAATTTGCTGGTCAGTCAGTGCCAGGTTGAATGTTGATTAAAATATGATTCGCGACCGTAACATGTATTATTTTATTAGCCATTAATGTCCCACTGCTGGCCAAGGCCTGCCTACCCTCCTTCCACCTCTCTCTGTCCAGAGCTGCCTAGGATCAATCTTTATTAAAGGAGTCCAGCTCATCCCGCCATCTCCGTCTGGGCCTGCTGCGATATCGTTTGCCATTAAGGGGACCCACTGGATGGCCACGCCACAATTGCGGCGATAAGTCCTCTCTTTGAGGAGTGGCTGGAGAGGCGCCACGCCCTCACCCTGCCTGACGCAGGTCCTCACCGGACACGGTTGTTTCGGGAGGTTCCTGTTCAGGATAAGGCGGGAGGAAACGCCAGGGTGTCACCACTGTGTGGATCGCCCGGAGGACACGGTGGAGCATACGGTGGAGGTCTGCCCGGCTTGGGCGGAGCACCGTCGCGTCCTCGTGGTGGCGCCACCCACAGACAAATTGAAGACCTCTATGTGATTGAAATTTCTTACTCCAACTCGTTTAACAAGTTTTGATTAAAGAAATACATACTTTCACCATATTATGAGATATATGTATATTACATAGACCTATTTGTCTGATACCTACTTTCTGTAGCGTAGCCGTAGTTACACAGGCTACGCGTAGCGTAATCTACACAAGCATAGTGTAACATCTACCGTCGTAGCGTAGCGTCTAATGCTACTGCTACATTGTCGCGATAACGCGAACTACACTTTGCGCGGTCTCTCTCGCACACCGCTCGACGTCTCGCTGTTCAACAGAGAGCGTGCGAAGTGTAGTTCGCGATATCGCGACAATGTAGCCGAAGCATAGACGGCTAGGCATATGATGATTTATATTTATTTCTCCGGGGATTTTATCTTATTTATCGCCTAGTCGCTGAACAAAGACAAACAAATTATTATATATTTAAAAGATAAAGCCGCGCTTGGAGTCCATCGCTTGGATCGCTTGGAGTAAAGTGAATGTTTGGTAAACTTGCTCTCCACTACACACATTCAAGCTTAATAATTTTAAGTCAAAACATGCAGTGAAAGTAAGCAAAGGAGCGCGGACTTTGATCGTACGCGTTTAATCGTTGCATAATGGATGCTTACGCCAACGTGGAAGTGCGTCCGCCACTACAATGAATATTTTAATTCTCAATCATTAAAGCTTTCGCAACAAAGCCGGCCAGGAAATGCGAAAATGTACGAAGAAGGTGAACTGTAGTAAAATTTTTACGCGCCCTTGACTCTTGATTCGTCGATAAAACTTGCTAGCTTTAACCTTATTGGCTACCGAGTGCCGACAATGCGGCATTGCGCTGAACGTGAAACAGAACTTTCTTCTGAAACAAAAAGACGTGTTTACCCGCACAGCTGTGTGAGGTAGGTAGTCCGTCTCGCTTATAAAATTATCGAATTTAAGCTTTAAAATTACGCGGTAGAGTAGACATTTCTTTGGCCAGCGATGTAAATACTGCAGTCATTCATGTGTTGTGCCATCTCCTAACATCTGGCAGTACACATTCGTATTACCATGGAGCGGTCGCGCCAAACAGTTTAAAAAAAAAAATACGAATACGTTTGTTTACTTTTTTGTTACTCAAGTGATAGTTATAGTGGCAAAGGATTTTTGTATATATGATATTACTAATGCTGTAAATAGAACTCAAAATATCTGTGCTATTCTAAAATTAAAACAGTGTTATCATCAAAATGGTAAGTTGGCACATGTTCCAATCTTGTTTGTGTGTTTTCTTTAACTCTATCAATGGGGAAGCAGGCTCCGGAATTATTTTTTTCAGCCTTGTGAAGGAAGGCAATATTCCCAGGTTTTAATTCAAGTAAGTATAATAATCGATCGATCGTGTATCGGTATAATTAAGTATTTTTAGTTAAAATAATCGTGAACACGCTACGAACATTAGTAACTGTTAATTCTTTAATTACCTATGTAGGTATGTAGCTTAGTAACTGCTATGTGCTACATAAGTGTAAGTATTAATATGATTGATATGTAAAACATTTTTGCATGCTTTATCATTAAATATTATTAGCTAGGTACCTATTTATGAAAAACTATCAAAACGATACCTACCTATCAACCATTTTTCTAACAATCCATAATTAGATTCTAATCTTAAGATGACCTTATAGATAAAGATTATAGGTTGTCTAAAATGCGCTCACAGAAGATTTAAATTACACGACAACATATTTTACCATATTTTTATTATATTGACTAAGTGGATAAGCATCCTCTAACTTTTCCGGTTTTTCAATGTATTTTAATCGAACTTTATAGCGCCGGTATTTAGAACGTTGCACCTACAACGTACTTTCTAATAATATCTACCTACTTAGGTACCATTCAATTAGTTCATTAGAACACTAACCTTAGTTATTTATAAAAGTACCTATATACCTACGCACTATTTACACCGATTGCATTTGTCTGATTCATCGAGTCGTTGACTCGCCAAACATAAAACAATGCATGTTGTTTTAAATCATGTCAACAATACAGTAACGCTCCCGTACATACAATGTGATGTGGTGCATGCTAATCTCACATCAATTTACACTGCTCTATCCACATTAAATAAGCTTATCTTAATACTCATTAATCTGTCAGTCAATGTATATCGGAAACACGACTTAGTACATACTAATTTCATGAAAACACGTCAGAGAACTATAGAAAAAAGTATTTATTCAATCAACTTGCTGGCCATTCACATTCAGACTCGCACAAATTGCCGACGCGAAAAAAAAACAATTGATATTTTTGCATATACATGAAAAGGAAATAAAGTCTTAAGGCCGCCATTGTTACGAGTTTTACATACAAAAGAAAAGAAAAACCCAAAATATGGGATTTAATATAGATTACAAAAAATTAAACAAGTTTATCTGCGTCAGTGCGAAATTTCAAGTGAACATAAAATCTACACGAACAAAATGAAATATTTATTTCTCAAAATTGTTTTTTTGTGCTCGCCACTGCAAAAATAATTGCTGGCTTCCTGTAGGTATCACATTTATTTTGTCGGTCATGTTAAAATACAATAAGTCTTTAAGGCTACTGCAGGTTAATAAATATTGTATGTACCTATCGTGTTTGGATCCTCGCAATAATTTAGATTTCTTGACTACAAATTATCTATCCACCCGCGGGAATTGTAAGGCTCGACTGGAAATTATTCCTACTGAAAAGGAATAAGGTGAATGACCTTATCTTTCAGTTGCCTACAGCCGCGCTTTCAGGAGATAGGAATACCTACATAATGTAAAAGTATCCGACGAATTTTTATTGCACTTTCTCTGTTACGAACTTTTAATTGAAGATAACCTGACCTATTGTAGTAAATCTCTACCAAAAATCCATACTAATATTATAAATTTGAACGCACGGCTACACATCAAGCTATACAAAACCAGTATAAGCTGCCTTCTGATTGTACGAAAAACGTATACAATGCGAGGTCAGCTAAAACTGGAAATGCATAGCTTGATGTGTAGCCGTGTGAACGTAACGTTATCGGTATGTTACCTTTTCGAGCCTGAACGGATTTTGATAAAATTAGCCAAGGAGATAAATGGCATCCGGAGAAGGAGATAGGCTACTTTTTGTCCCAGTAGCATGCTCACGTGAGATAACTTCCCACGTCCATGCGGGCGAAATCGCGGGCAGAAGCTAGTATATAATATATATAGTATACCCACAATAAAACTGGAAATATTAATTATTTCTAGTTTTATTCGCGAATTTATTCCCGACTCTTGCTGCGATATGAATATCGAACGCAGCTCATGGGTTGTCGAATCGCGAGTTGATTGATCATCAAACCGAAAAGTATGACTGAATTTCAGTAACGAATAACAGCGTAAGATCCTCGATTTTTCAGGGTATGCGTTAATTTATCATATGCTCAGTAACAGTCAAGTGTTAGTACAATCCTTCATTGATCCGTCTACCAGCTCAAATTATGGAAATAATTGCTCTTCACACACCCTTATTCATCGGTAGAGTTAAGGGCAGGGACTTTATGACGATAACTAGAAATAATATCATGTACGTATAGGTACTCTTACTGCTTATATGACAATACAGTATTTATTAACCTTACTCAAACCGTAGTATGTTAATGAACGGTCAGAAATTTTCTGGAAAAGACGGCGAAAGAGATGGCTGGGTGCATTGACTGCCACCGCGGTCACACGGTGTCCGCCAACAATAGATTTCCTATTGTGTCTGTTTTCTGTCAGTCAACGTGTTAATGGACTGGCCCACAATCGCAGTAGACCGGGAAAAGTGGAAGGAGAGTCTTTCCCCTGCAGTGGGACAACACAAGCTTATAATAATAAAACAAACAACTGTAAAAATATATTTTTTTTGTCATCCTCACTTTATTCCACATTATTTCGTTGGCATGTTGGTAAAAGGTGCGTGCTGAGCTTGCACTAATCAGTTCTATTATTTTTTTTATCAGATCGCTTGTCGGTCTACCTTCAAGGTCATTTCCACGGGGTGTGTGGACTATAGTTTCCTTGAGTAATATTTTAATTGAGTTTCCCGGACATTTCCGCAATGTTTTTGTTAAAAGCTTACATGTTTTTTTTGGATGAATGAGAATTTTCCTGAAAAAATGTTAAAATTAAAGTTAATCCGAAGCTCTCAGCTCTCTCTCCATGAATATTTCAGCCAAATTAAACCAAAAACGAATAGAAGTAGAAACTTTAGGTTTTCATATGTTTCTAAAGATTCTGCAGAATACTGTACCTACAGGAAAATTACGCTTTTGGCAGATACAAGGCTGTCTTTCTAAAGATTTAGTTTAGCTGATTTAAAGATTACCCAGCTCGCTTGAGAAGACATTAGCTTGAAGGCTGAGGACACACAGATTTATTGTAATGAATGATAAATGATAAATCCTCGTTACAGACAAAGCGAACCGAATCTAAAGAGTTTCAAGGAAATATTGAGTATTCACGCCTTTCAGCTTTTAGAAAAGTGTTGTAGGTAGGTAGATAAAAGTGTATAGGTAGGTATGTAATATGTACGTAAAGGTAAAAGGCATGAATTATGATTACAGTAATCTTTAGTAACGTGAAATTAAATGTTTTATCTATCTAAACCCATATATCTTATGGCCGTCGCATGAAGTAAAACAGGGTCAAGATCGCAAAAATACTCATACTAAGTACTTATATACTTACCCTACTTACCAAAATCGCAATACAAAAAAATAACGTTATTTAACTGTCACTGCCATTTTACATTTCTATGGTAACTATACTTACTATGTATTTATTGATGACCTGAAACATAAAACACAATCCCCCTTATTTATAACAAGTAAATAATGTAATGTCTTTATTTTGTAACCGTTGCTTTAGTAGCGTCTGATTAACCAAACATTTTTAACATTTTTAAACGTCTCTTAACTCTAATCAACTTTTATAAATAAACGGGAATAATACACTAAGAACTGTGGTGGCTCAGTAGTAACGGCCGCGACTTACGAGTAGTAGGTCGTAGGTTCGAACCCAGGTGCTACTTTATGTAAATTATTTCATCACCACTGCTCTCAAAACGGTGAAGGAAAACATCGTGAGGAAACCGGCATATCTTAAAACAAAAATTCGAAGACATGTGGCATCTGGCAACCCGCACTGGACCCGTGGTAGATTACGGCCCACTACCTCTCACTGATAGGAGGCCTGTGTCCCAGCAGTGGGAACATTATAGGCTGATTATGTATGTACCTACTACATACTTCAACTCTTGTAAAAACCAAGTAAGTATGAAGTTGCTAATTTATTGTATAGTTTCAACCATATTGTCTACACACCCACATGTAGCTGTACATACTTACATACATATTAATCATCGCAGACCATATTATTTAAATTGTGACATTGACATACTTACAATGTATGCATAACTAAATAAATATTTCAGACCCCCTTACCTGTAACGTTAAGATAAGCTGACCAATATACTTAAGTGGCTATTCTAGTGTATGACCATCACTATTTTCCTTATAATTTAGAACGGCAGTTACATTATTTTATGGATGAGGTATTGAATAAAGTTCCTTTCGCTCGAACCATGGTGAATTGTAAATGCAAGGCTTGTATTTCTATTCAACGATTTTGAAAACATCATTCTGGAGCATCGTCCCGTTCAAGCTAGCGTTCAATATAATTTAGCAGGTATATTTTTGGTTTTGCCACTTTTAAATACGCTAAAAGGCTTTGTAGGATAGGGATGTTAGATCATTCTCGTAGATAACCTGTAAAGTGAGACTATGGAGGTACCTACACTACAAACGATAGAAAAAACAAAACTTCTTTATTATATTTATGCTACTGACTAAGACACAAACACTAAAATGACTACAAGATGTAAACCAGTCCTGGGGGTCTATTCCCTGAGTACGAAATCCGTAGTTGTCAACCGAAGTTACTGGCGATTCAAGCTCCGTATCACTTACGGACCCATTAATTCGGCGCCCGAACTAATAAACAGTACGATTTTACAGTTGTCTCTATATGTACTACCGATGTGTGTTTGTCCGTCCGAAAAATTCAATTCGCCAGTAGTTTTGACCGATCTGCTACTTTCGGATGAGCCCGTATCTTTTTTGACGGACATAGAGACAACACCCCCTGGGGCCTGGAGTGGAGATCGTGTGGGACGGCCCCCAGATAGATAGACCTACGACCTTAAAAAGGTGGCTTGGTCAGACAGAATGCGGAAGATAGACGACAGGGTGTTGTGGCACAGCCTGGGAGAGGCCTTTATCAGTTGACTGCGATAGGTTGAGCTGATTAATTTGTTGATATGTACTGATACAGTACCCTTGTCTTAATTGTCTTGAGAATGAGAACGGCTTACAGTCCTAATACATAAGTTTTTCCCAGCCGTTTATCACTAGCAACTACGTTATTCACTATATGCAGTCCAATTAAATTTAATCAACACAAGGGCCTCAGGATCAATTATACCATTCTGTTAAGTTATTGACCTCACTGTTGTTGCTCAGAACTAGAATATTGTGGCGTTACTGGTTTGATCGATACCTCTGCAGTATTGAAGGTCAATATAATAACAAGACTCAGGTATCCGTTGCCTTAGAGAATAACGAAGGGTACCTGTGCATGCTATTTGGTATTTTGTGGTTGAATGATCTCATTAGCAATGAAAAGCAATGCAATGCTTTCCAGGAATCCAAATACCTTTGCTGAAAGTTAAGGTAACTAAAGGCGGCTTCGGGTGCTATATACACTAGTTTCACACACTTGTTTTTGTACCAAGTTCCTACGGCGTCTGTTCTTGAATCTAAATAGCCCAAAATTCGGTTCTCACTCAGCTTTCCCACGCTATCTTATTCGCTTAGATTAGGGTCCTCAAACAGCAACTGTGCCATTGCAGAAGAACGAAGTTCTTTATTTAGGTAACATGTTGGGCATTTTTTCCGAAATATAAGTTGTTTGTGACAAATTGATTAACTACCCAGACTGCACAGATGTTTTCGCGAAAGATTTATGTGCACCACAGAACAGATGAGCTTGTAAGTATTTGTTTTGTGATCTGCACGTGTTAGATTTCTTACGGACTTCGGCTATTGAACGAATTATGGCGAACTAATGTTTGGTCCATCACGGGCATCACGATTTATTGAAGACACAGAGAGAGGATAGTAGTAAAATATACTAACCATTACCAGCAGGTTTGACTAGAAGCTCAGGGTTATGAGGTAAATGCATTATTATTGTATGATCCCTTGCTAGACCATACATTACTTTTAGATGAGAGATGAATGGAATAAAAGAAGTTAAGTATTAAAACACTACTGTATTGTTCCAAAGGTACTTAAAGGTAAAATGAGCTTAATGGACTGATGGTGTGGAAATGAAGTGAGTGATGCGGCCCTTGTTGGCTGCAACGAGAACGCCTGGCTGACTTGGTAGCCCAACGCGAACTGAGCTAATTATTATGAGTTGAAATGAATGTGTGGCGTGAACTGCTGAATTGCAGAATGTGCGGTTGCACCGTACAATTATGCAGGAAGATTAAGATGACCATCTAGATTCGAGTAGTGTTCAGTAGTAGTTTTTGATCATATTCAGCGTTTCCAATACAGAAATAAACTGAAGAAACACCGACCGCAGCAGCTACCTACCAAGAGTCTTAACAAAAAGTTTAAGAAATCAGTTGAGTAGGGTAGTTCTCAAGTTTAAGATGAAGTAAATCCAAATCATTATATCTCCGACAAAGGCTGAGAAAAGAAACAACATGAGCAGTCTACCGGATGATGTATTCAAAATAACAAGATTTTCCGTGATTGAGAACAAGTCTTAACACGATTGTAATGTAAATATTTATTCTTTAATCTTAACACGACGAATTATTGCTTTTTTATGATAGTCAGGTTGATAAACAGACGGACTGCGACAGTCCACCTGAAAATATGTAATGTACTTTATTATGTAAGCTGTAAGGCTGTTCCATCCATGCATTGTTGTTACTTTTTGAGGTTGTTTTAAACCAAAAGACCAAATGCCATTGAAATGTCGGGTTTTTTAAGTTTCTAAAACAATTCGCTAAAACTAGAATGCTAAATTATTGACTACATGAATTAAATCAATTAAGCTAGTAAAATTGGTACATAGATCATAGATAATTCAAATTATAATAGAGTAACATGTCAGTATGAATCTTTAGAGTCTAAAGAAATCTAACGTCTAAAAAAAAGTCACAGAATAAAATTAAATTCTTTCTAGTGGGATTAATAGATGGCCGTAGGTGTGTCCGTGGCATCACAGCGGGCCCTATCAGAATACCTACCAGTGTTTATTTCTGAAATATCGCAGCATTATGCTGAGATAGGAGCCTTTTTGGCCTCGCACAGGTTTTTTGTTTGTTTTTGTTTTTAATGTTGGTTTTAAATGCTCCTTTTATATTGTCGGTTTTTCCGGTGCGTGTCCAAAATAAAATATTTTCTTTATTTCATTCTAAACCCCGTTCGATCATATTGCTTGGTGTAAACAGTGCAACTGGTCGTTGTTCTACCATGGTTCGCGCAGATTATAATATTAAATATTGTAGGTTGGATAGCTCTAAAGAGACAAAGTCAAAAAAAAATGTCTTATCATGTGCTCGTAGATTTGCCGGCAGCCATTGTCCCACGGGTAAACATATAAGGAGCTACTCTACTTTTGTAATGATTATAATCATCTATAGTAATGACTTAATCCCTAAAGGCGAATCACAAACTACAACGCGCCATGCGAGGGGTGCAGATAACGCGCCCTTGCGCGTGATTTTTTAAATACAAATACAATAAAAACGCGCAAATGTAATTTGGCACTGTTTCCCGCGCCCCGCCGCATGCCGCGTTGTGTGTGTGTGTGTGTGTTGTCTGTGATCTGTCTAATTCTCATTACCTTGACATGGGCCAACAGAAGGAAGAACACAATAATGGCCCGTTACCTAACCTAACCCAAACGACACAATAAATTCCGCAGAATATAAGTACTTATCGCATATTTTATAATAAACGCGAGAATTTTGTGAGGATGGCTGGATGAATGTTTGTTACTCTTTCACGCAAAAACTACTGAACGGATTTGGATGTTTGCCACACTGAAAGTTTATATCTAGGATACTTATAAACATAGGATACTTTTTATCCCGATATTCCCAAGGGATAGAAACTTATGCGGGTGAAACCGCGGGCGCTGCTATTTATAATTTTAGTGTGTCGTCTTGCTTTGTTTTGCGTTTTGTTGCTCGCATTTGTCTTTATTTCTTTCAAACTTATTAAAGTGATCCTAAAACGGGTACAGCTACTAATACGGTATATAGTTAGTAACGTTTAAACATCTGTGAATGGTGATGAGTTAACGGCATTCTGCTGACAAACGTGTTTATTTATTCAGAATGGCATACACATACAGGATAACATTGAGTCAACGTGTTCATGACTTCATGTGCTATATAAATCGTAGAGAGGTTTATTTTTAAGTACCCTATGAGGATAAAATTAGCTCGGTTTTTGTAGTTTTTTCCGATGATCGGTTCAAGGATGCAGGTGGAGAAACTAGACAAAGCTGTTATTTAAATATTTTGAGATCATTGTGGGCAAAAAATATCGGTTTTAATATTTTTGTTCTAACTTTATATTCTCTTTCGAACTAGGTACCTACATACTTTTATGCTATTAAATACGTCATCAGAATGACGGACAACTTCCCGTTTCAGTATGATTATTAACAATAGCAAGTTAAAAGAGGCAGCATCACGAAACGAAAAGGAAATACGTGAGCAATCCGACGATTTGATATCTGCTTTTGAAATCTACTCATATCTGCTCATATCTCTTCTTATAATATGTAGGGACAACGTAAGTGTGAATGTTGTCTCGTCAGCAGGTCGATGTGTGAAAGAGATGTATGTGAAGTTCGATGATGCTCCATCGTCAGTAACCGTCAGTACCTTTTTTTTTTTTTTCTGGTGGGAAATCATCAGATGACCTCTCCCGCTCTGGGTGGAGCGGAAGGGAGTGTCAGACTCTTACTGACTAAAACCCACCCATGTTCCTTCCTTCGCCCTTTATGTTCCGGGGCAGCGGTAACCCTTTCGGATAATCCCGCTGACACCGTCAGTACCTAACCTGCACTCCCGTCGGCATGCCGACAAAATAGCAAACACTCTTAATATGCCCAGTCAAAGTTCAAAAACAGTCCTACTTTCTAAAAGTTTATTCGGAATGTCTTCCCGAATTTATAATAAGCTTCCTAAGCAAATAAGAGAAATTGAAAACATTAAGTACATTTTTTTTAAGAAAAAATTAAATGACTTCTTAGTAAACAGACCATAATATTATACAGTAGGTATGTACATGATTTTTTGTCCGACAAATTCGTGATGAGTTAGTGCCAAACTGGTTTTATGTTTTGATGCAAATTAAAACTCTATTACAATTGAAATGTCTATTTGAATTAATATAATATATCATATAAAATTAGGTTTAATATAACTTAAATTGTAAACTATTCTATGCCTAACATGGTGGAGCAGTGCAAACTCTGTAACCACTGTTTCACAATAAAGATCTTTGACTTCAGTCTCTACGCACTGTTCGATTTGAGTGATTGTATTTCAGCAAATATGTAATACTTAGAATACTGCGTCTCATTGCACGCTGGCAAACCTTGAGTGCCACACTTTTGAATGTTTGTCAAAAACAAAGTCTGGGATCATAGGTCAAAATGGGAAGGATGCACATGTCCATAATTTTTCACTTGAGTTACAAAGGAAGGTTTCCTTTCATAAGCTCTTTCATGGACCAGTAGCTCTTCCAGGCATTTTTGTAAGATACTAAGTAGTCTTGAACATCAACGTAGCGAGACCACTCAACATGTCACTCATTGAAAGTTCCGTGCAATCCGGTGCAGTGCAGTTTCCGCACTTAGCCGGGCTGAATTAGGAGAACATTTAATTTGCAGCGTCAAACACATTGACAACAAGAGTTCAAGGCTTGCCTTAAGTGGCTGCATGCTAGTCTAGTCTTCTGAAGGTTAAGGCGAGATTGAGGCGGGCTCTAGTAAAGCGATTGTAATTGATTAATAAGCTATAAGACCCACACGGCATTAAATAAACTGATTCTAGTTAAAGCTGAACAGACGAACAGATAAATAATTGAACAGTTATAAAGGTCTGTTTTGCTTGTGTGTGTAGTACTTACTCCGTCGATTATGGCTGTTCAGAGCTACTAAAGGTTGGTGTTACAAAAGATGTTCATAAAAGTTCTAATGGCAAACCGTGGGTCTAGTATGAACTTAAACGTAACGTAAAGGCGAACGATTCCAGGATCGCCCAGAGGACACGGTGGAGCACACGGTGGAGGTCTGCCCCGCTTTGGCGGAGCACCGCCGTGTCCTCGTAGAGGCGATCGGCAGCGGCGGCGACCTCGCGCCCGGCCCTGGTGCAAGCCATGGTCCGGGGCGAGAGGGAGTGGGAGGCAGTCGCCTCCTTCTGCGAAGCAGTCATGCTAGCGAAGGAGGTGGCGGGACGGATGAGGGAGAGAGCCTCCCGTCCCAGCCGCCGCGGGAGACGCTCCGGGCGTCGGGAGCCGCGTGACGACTCCCGGCCACCGCGTAGGCGCGGGCCTGCGGGCGGAGAGCAATGGGTAGCTCACCACCCGATCAGGACCAGGCCCGTGCCAGACGACCCGTAAGTGTTCCACGCGCGCCTCAAAGAGTTGTCAGCATAATCTGAGGGGCCCCTTAGGGCCGAAGCCTGCCGGGTCAGCGGGATTGTCCGAAAGGGTTACCGCTACCCCGTAACATAAATGGCAAAGGAAGGAACATGGGTGGGTTTTAGTCAGTAAGAGTCTGACACTCCCTTCCGCTCCACCCAGAGCGGGAGGGGTCATTTGATGATTTCCCATCCGGAAAAAAAAAAAATGGCGAACGATTTTAAAATATATAGGTACTGAGTTTCAAGACCAGCGGGGTAATCGCGTTACACACTATAAGTAGAAATGGGTTTCATTATGACAGTTCAACAACATTCATTGCGTTATTTACGCTATTGAGCAGACTCATTTTTCGAACATTATGAAGCAATGGATTGGCAATATCCTTTAAAATGATTCAGATTGAGGTTGATAGTGTGTTACCCATCGGGTGCTTATTCATATCTATGGGTGATACTAATTGTGCTTGGCGCAACTTTTTCCGAAATGTTATAGGATAGCTTTTGTAAGCATAGATATAGGTAGTAGTATACTAAATCTATGCTTATACGTATTTTCGATTTATAAATCGTTCGAATTTACGTTACGATTACGTCACACGTTCGTGCTAGGGCCTCCGTACCTATAGTAGTACCCACAGAACAGATAAAAGGTAGTAGCTACCTGCTGAAACAAGTGAATATAGAATCTATATGGTGTTGCTGGAAATGGGGCACGAATTTAGTAGGTATGACCTTTATACCTCGCCTGCACCAAAGTTGTCAATACAGCTAGAGCGAGTGCAGAGCAATAGAGCACCGTCCGCAGTCGTAACACGCAATGAGAGTGACGCTCGTGTGATCATTGTACATAAACATGCTGCATTCAGTGAGGTTCAACCTTCAATCTAAGGCCGGGTGCAGTACCTACATACAAAATGTATAAAAAAGAGGAAATTCACGGTTTTCGAAAAGGGCGGTGACCGCCAGATAGTCTGCAATTTACTGGCGAATGACGGCACTGAATGTATAAAAGTACGTTGGTGTGTTTTCCTAGCTCATGATAATCATAATCAGCCTATAATATTCCCACTGCTGGGACACAGGCCTCCTCTCTGTGCAAGGGAGTGGGCCATAATCCACCACGCGGGCCCAGTGCGGGTTGGTGGATGCCACATGTCTTCGAATTTGTGGTTCTAGGACATGCCGGTTTCCTCACGATGTTTTCCTAGCATTTGTTTTTTTTGTGTTTAGAGTGTGTTTTGACCGTAAAGTCAAACTCCGTTGCCATTATATTCATGGCAGCCATCACTGTTGCCGCTCTTCTAGGTAACCGTAGCTTTGCATTTTTATGGACAACTAAAACAAACAGTGTGTCTCTCTCTGACTGTGCTTTTTTTGTCATAGATATCCACATAGGTACACTTGGTGTGTACGCGGCCTGGCCCTTTGTACACGGCGCATAAACCACGCCGTAGATAAAACGTGTCCGTCAACAAGCTTCCATAGTGATCCACACAACACTGACGACCGTGCCCACACACGGGGAATAAACCGTAGTTTTTCACGGCAAGAAAAACGTGTGTGTACGTCAGCCGTCAGCCTTGTGCTGAAACAATTGCATAATTTTTCACTCTCGCCCGATTAGAAACACGAGAACTGTCAGTCACATAGAGGTGACATAACAACGTCTACGCTTTACAATGCATTTTGCTAAAAGATGTCAATGTTGCATTATTGTTTACAAGTCTCTTCGCTTGTAATTGCCAAGATGCGGGTCATATAATTATTATACTCTTATGTTGTCAACAGTTCCAGTAAGTACCTATGTTTCTGCATCTGTAATTTGTTTAGAGTCATTTGTAGCATGGAAACAGGGGGTCTACACCCAATGCACGTAATCCGGAGTATCAGCCGAAGCTACGGGCGTTTCCAAAGCAGTATTACCTATGGACATAATATTAGTTTGGGACCCGAAAGTTGTCTTTACTCTTGATGTATTTTTGCCTGTCCAAAAATATGATTGATCGGCATGAGGGTTCACTCCGAAGTATCGAACTTCTTTTGAACGGGCCCGTATGTTTGTTGACGGACTTAGAGAGTAGGGCCCCAGTTACGACATAACTTAGGTTTGAGGTGTAACAAATCCATTTTTTTTTTCTCTTTGGCAACTGAGCCGTGTCGACTATTCTGCCAGCGTCATATGGTGACGGCAACGCAGCAAGGTTTACCGCAGCCGTCGAACTTTGCACTCCGTGGTAGTTACATATATGTAGTTATATGTTAGTAGCTAACTACAATTTGATTTCATTTAAATTTAAAAAGAATGATAATAATTTTATAAGTTTAGGTGAAAAGTTAGCCAAGAGGGAATGGAAGTTAAACAAACCCTTTTGTCCCCGAATTATTTAATACAATTTGAACAAGGTAAAATATATGAAACTAAAATTTTAATATTACATACAATCACACCGGTTTTCCCCGATAGGTTAGGGAGGGGTAGGTACAGACGCCAGCAGGTCAAGCTACCCGAAACTGTCAAATTTTCCCAATCAACCTTGAACCTTAATGCTTTAACGATAACGTTGAAAATTTATGAAAGAAATTTGACAGATTGTAGTAGCTTGATGTGCTGACGTCTGTACAATAAGTTACATAAAACTCTTTTCAGCATATAACGATTGGCGATAGAGAATGTGGGGCTCGATATAATAAATAGGAATCGATAAAATCCTAGAATTGACAGGTCAGTTAAGTCCATTTATGAATGTAACTCGGTCACCTAGTTTGAAAGAATGAATAGAAAATAAATGCTCTTGGTATCTCTTCAATCTTCGAACCGGTATCAGGCCATTGAAAGGTTTGATCTGATTGTTAACGGAAAGTATCTCCAGTAACTGAAAGTGAGTGGTGACAGTCACAGAAAATTTGAAAGGAAATCGTTTGGCTTGGTATTATATGTGATAAGAAAGGAGAAAACGCATGTGACTAAAAGAGTGATGAACATAAATGTTGATGGACGGAGAGTGAGAGACAGGCTAAAAAAAAGATGGATGGATTGTGTGAGGAATGATATGAAAGAGAAGGGAGTGATAGCGTGACTGTTGTCTGGGCCCCAATTCTGTATTGGCCCTAAATATTATTCTCCGCGTAATCTTACCACGTGCAAATCACGTGCGTTTGTCAAGCGGTATTATTTTGACAGTCCAAACCACGCCAACTTCGCGTATTTTCGCGCGATTTCGTTCATTGTGCCATAGAGAATACGTTAGTAGCAGATGTCGTGATAAGATAAGGAATGGACGTAGTTTCGAAGTAAGGAAAATCACTTGGTGGACTACTTAGTGGTCGTGAATTAGGACCCAGGGGAGAATAAATGAAGATAACGTGTTGCGCCGACCCAACGTAACATGAGACAAAGGCAAGAAGAATTATATTACTGACGGAAAGTATGTGTTTAATGCAGTGGAATTTTCAGGATATTTTTTCTGCCTATATTGAGTAGTGGACGTCTTTTTTTTTTTTTTTCTGGTTGGAAATCATCAAATGACCCCTCCCGCTCTGGGTGGAGCGGAAGGGAGTGTCAGACTCTTACTGACTAAAACCCACCCATGTTCCTTCCTTCGCCCTTTATGTTCCGGGGTAGCGGTAACCCTTTCGGACAATCCCGCTGACCCGGCAGGCTTCGGCCCTAAGGGGCTCCAGTAGTGGCCGTCTTTCGGCTGAAATTATGATGGATTAATCGTCAAATCGTTGAGCTTCTTAAGTTAAGCTGCACGATTACTGACAAATGCGTGCACTGACTAGACAGGTCTAGAGTCGTCAGATGGGTAACGACGACCTCACCTAGCTCTTAAAATATGACTGACGTGTAAAAGTGCTTGTACGGACGCCAGCACATCAAGTTACTACAATCTGTCAAATTTCTTTAATAGATTTTCAACTTTATCGTTAAAGCGTTAAGGTTCAATGTTAATTGGGAAAATTTGACAGTTTCGGGTAGCTTGACCTGCTGGCGTCTGTACAAACCTACTCACAGAAATATAATCATTTATTATTTATCATTACGCTTTTGTAAGTTTATTTTAAGCACATCTAAACCTCGATGTCTCAAACTCTCAATGGCCTTAGCCTGTGACCTAGCATACCAAATCTTTACAAATATGAAGAGTCTTATTTGTACAAACGCAATCCTCTTATATTATGAATATATTATTACTTATTATCGCTGCTCAAAATATTCTATTTATGATTTATTGTCGAAAGAAGGCCATAATACATAATTAAGTAGTTGCAATGCTGTAAAATATACAGATACATATATGTATATCTTGGAATACACATATGTTATGACGCATCTCTACCAGAAGGCCTTTTCTCGTAATTTAAAACGTTCAAAATCTAGTCGCAGTCTCATCTCGACGACAAACAAATGTCAAAAACTTGTCAAAATGTATGGAAATTAGAGGTATTTTTGACAGGTATATTTGAGACTGACATCAGACTGTGAACGTTCTTAAAATTACGAGAATTGCCCCTCAGGGAGTGGAGTGACTCTACCTGGAGTTTCTTGCCTATTCTTCTCCATACGAAACTACCTTTTGGAAGGGGCGACTAGAATCAATATTTTTTTTTTTGTAAATTTTGAGATTCAGCGCCTATTTTAAATAAATGATTTGAAAAATATCCCATGAAATTATGTAGAGATGACAAAGAAGGGTGCCGTAGCGTAGGCGCATAGATATATAGTATGGCAGGTACATCGACGCGCAACCTGTTTTACCATGGATTCAGAACATGATTCTGAATCATAATTTTTTTTCGTCAATTGTTAAAAAAAAATTGCTGTTCAATACATTTTGACTGCGTAGATATTTTGCACTTTTCTGTTGGCGATGCAAAGATTCTAACTAGCGCCTCAAGTGTCAAAATTGTGAAGCTGTCTAAGAACGACACTTTGACAGTTTTCGATACAATTTACGTCACGGAAAAATTTATTTAGTATATATAAATCAGATTTATGTGGTTTCTTGCTGGACGAGACAATAATTATGTTGTCGATAGTCGATGTAATTAAAGCGTCTGTAGGATATACAAAACCAATACGTTCTGGAGAAGAATTATTAAGGAGTGGAATGGTGATTTCTGTAGGAAAAAAAGAAAAAAAAAAATATAATTTTTGTACAGACGCCAGCAGGTCAGGCTACCCGAAACTGTCAAATTTTCCCAATCAACCTTGAACCTTAATGCTTTAGCGATAAAGTTGAAAATCTATTAAAGAAATTTGACAGATTGTAGTAGCTTGATATGCTGGCGTCTGTACAAGCACTGGTACAGCGCACATCGGGATTAAATTCCAAACATCCAGCCATTATAAAACTGTGGATAGTTGTATCTCAAGAATATGGAAATTAGTTGGTGATAATGAACAAGAAGTCACAAAAGTCTGCGATTGCCCTGCTGGAGCTTCAGAGAAATGTAAACACATATTAGCTGTCAAGCTTTATCTCTCAAGGTTTGTGAATCGATCAATTACTTTTATTACTATATACATTTGTATCTTTCCTAATCCATACTATAAATACCTACTATAAATGTTAAAGTATTTAACTCTGGCTGGCTGTAACACTTTTACAGCTAGGTAATAGATATTGTAAAGTACTTATATACCGTCAAACAAGCCAACTTTGCCAATCAAGGTATCTTTGCCCTAAAAGCAATTTATAAGCAAATCCGCTAACATAAGAAACAATTTTAGTTTTATGGCAACATTTATTATTTGGGTGGAAAGTTGATTATATTTGTGGCATTACTATCTAACGCATTCGTTCCAAAGTTCATTTAGTAACTTGTCAGAACTTGTCGAGTGCGGTGTATGTTTTTGCGGGTAAATTTCCTAAGGAAAGTGTTTGTGGATTTTACCTCATGGCGAAAACACAGGTAAGTATATTTTGCTGTATGTTATAGAATATTAGTTGTCGATTATTTTAAATATAGTTTCATTATTCAGGACTTTATGAATCAAAACTTCTAATGATGGGCAAAGTTACCCTAAACTATTCAGACCCATCCATGCCAACATTGCCCGTTATCAAAAAGCGCTCAGGGTTGTCACTTTTAGTTATTTTGTAACAGGTTGAATTAACGCAAAACCACAGAAACAAAACATCAAACACCTATATTACATATTTCTTAAGTAACGACTTTAAAATAAAGTACTTAATTTCTTATGTTATAATAGTAGATTATGCACCGAGGGGCTAAAGTTGTGTCTTATGTCACGGGCGTCATATTGAATCTAGAGCGCAATGAAGGATTCGGGATTTAACTCCCGAGCGCAGCGAGGGAGTTAAGAGTTTAACTCACGAGCGAAGCGAGGGAGTTAATACAAGAATCCTGAATGCAGCGAGGGATTCAAGCTAGCCCAAGGCAAAGACACCTTTAGCCCAGAGGAGGATACTCTACTTTTTACACCTACTGTGAGAAAATAATAGCCATAGTACGAAAAACAAAGTATTTATGATATTCTCGATTTCCTACAAAATCATAACGACTGCTTCTTCATATCGTTGCCATGTTTTCGAAGATATAATATTGTAAGAATAATTACATAACTACGAACCATTTTTTAAAAGGAATGGAATAACATATTAACTGCCCAGAACTGGTATCTGATATATTTTACATAGTGCCAAGAACTGTAATAAGGCGGGAGTCACGTGCGTATCCTCTTTTTGCCACCAATATCTGTCGTACAAATGCAGGTCAGCGGGCGCCCCTGCATAGAATTGTCAAAACTTATAACAAGTACTTTATAAAAGTTGATATATTTGCCTCAACTCGTTCTGATTTTTCAAGGGAGTCAAGATCCATTTTGCAAATTAATGAGCCAACTTCAACTAACAATTGTTAAGTTTAGCTGTTACGAATTTATGTATTATTTTGTTGATAAGTTAATATAAGTTTACATAATATTTAACGAACTATAGAACACAATAAATACGTGTCACTGTACATCATTCTGTAATACGTGAAAACGCAGTTGACTGTACATTAATATATTTGTTAAGTTTATATAATTAGGTTAAGATGAAATGTATAGTTGTTTGTTTTCCAAATAAATAAATAAATAAACATTTAAACTGGAATTAATAATAACAAATACCGTACCGCGCCGTAATACCGTAATAGTAATTGGCTGTAACATTAGTTAATTTATTTTAAGTAAACTGCGCAAAGATTGCTGTGGATTTTGTGAATAAATAAATAAATAATAAAACCTATCTATATTACAGTCGATTTATCACATTTTATCAAAAATACTCTATTTTCACGAGCGTCTCCAATGACGTTCTAAATTCAAAATGCATACAGCCAATCATCCAAAACCATTCTACCAGCCCTGTATTCTTACAATATTATGTCTTCGAAAACATGGCAACGATATGAAGAAGCAGTCGTTATGATTTTGTAGGAAATCGAGAATATCATCCACGCGTAGTAAGGGTATCGAGAATAGCTTTCCTCTTTCTGGCACCAAAGGGTGTTTGTTAGTACTATACTGCCAATTTAGCTGAGCATGTGAGATTCCAAATTCAAATCACATTATTGACCAGCGGGTCATAATGAAATCCAGTACAACATTATTGACCGGCTGTGCCCCCGGCCACTAATGACTCACTTTAGGTTAAGGTTGCTTGACATATAATTTGACATTTTCGAGCAGGTGGTGTGAAAAATATATTAGTACCTAGTACAGTTGATGTATATTTATACAAGATGAAATTTTAATCACCGTTTTCCTCTTAAGGGGTAAACAAAATCAGCTGTTCCCTACATTTTGACGAGTTATGCGAACATAAATGTAGGGAACAGCTGATTTAATTTTCACGATTTCAGATTTGGCTCCATAGTAAAAGTTGTTCATAATGATGAGTACAATGACCCCGTAAGAGGAAAACAGTGATTAAAATTTTATATATAGAGGTGAAGTTTGTGATTGTATGTTTGTTTATGTATAGGGATAGGATATAGGGTAGGTATATTTCATTAGAGTAGATGTCAGCTTTTATTATACATCTGCAGATCCACTTAGCTTTAATTTTATTGTTAATTTTAATTTCAGAAAAACAAACACAAGTCTAGAATTAGACCAAGAAAGCCAAGACGTGAAATTGGGTCCCGAGCATATAAAAATTACTCCGACGTGATGTTAAAGCTTGCCTGCGAAGCAGTTGCATCTAAACAAATATCGTCAAGAGATGCTGACCGACAGTTTGGTATCCCACGACGTACCATAGTTAATCAAATAAAAAAAATTACATTCAAATTCTGTTGGGCATCCTACGACACTGACAAGTGAGGAAGAAAATAAAATTGTGAGAGTCTTGCAGGCTTCTAGTGATTTTGGATCTCCCCTAACTAAACTCGATCTAAAGTTATTGGTGCATGAATATTTAAGAAAAAATTCTCGAGAACTTGTGTTCAAGAATAAAATTCCGGGAGATGCGTGGGTGCAGGGTTTTTTGGCTAGACACGCAGATGAATTGAGTGTAAGAACTACTCAAAATATTACATATATTGATCTCATTTTTGGATATAGCATTTACAGCAGAAATCTGACGTTATTGAAATGTTCAAAATAGAACAACGGTATTATATCGAATTGTCGACGAAATTGGAATAAACATTTAATTTTGAACACAATGTTTCATTTAATTACCATTTTAACGTCTATTCATATGCACCCAACACCCACAAAAGAAAAGTGAAAATAACATTATTTGATCATTTTACTGCAATGTGACAACCCTTAAAATCTTAAACCGTTTGTTGGGCCTTGTATGGAAAAGGGCACTAACCGCTAGGTAACATTGCCCACTGTTTTTATCACGAAAATATTTAAGCTACAAACAGTATTTTAAAACTTAGGTTAAGATTGCCTTAAATTGTAGTCGTGGTGCTTTCTACGTATTTATAAGAGCTTGATTTGCGTCAAAAATCGAAGTGGGCAATGTTGGCTAAAAGTCCGGATTATTTTGCCCACCATCAAAATCGAACAAATCTTGGTTTAAATTTTATTTTTTTAAATGTTTTACATAGCAAATGCGTGCATATGGTTATATAGTTGTAGTAAATGCAAAAATATACTTAAGTCCTATAGAAAAAACTTGTAATATATTCGATTTTCTTAAAAAAACGGGCAAAGTTGGCTTGTTTGACGGTAAGTACTAAAATTTTGAGAACGAAAGAAAATGATGAGAACATACTCTCATTGCTGGTGAAATCGGTTTGCCTGTTCTTAAAGCAGTCTCCCATTTTTTCTTCGTAATTTTGTCTTTTGAAAACAAATAAAAACTTATTCCGGAATCTCCGGAAGTACTCGTACTACATTGAGGAACGCAACAATATTTCGTATTTCTGCTTTTAATAACAACAGGTTTCTGTATGTAATCGTAATCCATCTGATTATGTCTTTTCAGCTTTAAAGCAAAATGTCGTTCTTAGACAACTTCTAAATTTTGCCGTTAGATGCGCGCGGATAATCTTTGCATCGTCAATGAAACAGCAGATTTTTTGAAGTGAAAACTTCTTTAGCGGCGTTGAACACTTTTTTTGTAATGGGTAAAAAATGTTAAACTCGCGTCAGGACACGTGACCTGATCGAAAATTCGTAAGACGGTAAGTTTTCACTTCTGCCGGCACTCCCGGAGTGCAACCCGTCGTTTTTTTTTATAACCGACAAACTACGCTAGGGGTACGCTGCTACCCTATTTAGGTACTAATAATAAATAAGTCTTCCATGATGTAATAAATAAATAAATACTAGTTAGTAGACCTTAACACCGGGAGGGGACAGTATTTTTTTCAGACGGGCAATAATAAATTCACGACAAAAGTACCAATAAAGGTGCCTTGTTTTACTACACAACTGAAAATTCTATAGATGAAATTAACTGAAACTGTATAACCCACATTACCACATGTTCTTCAATACCTACCTCCGAGATAGGGATCCTGTAATGAGTGTAGATTATCATGGCAACCTCAGCTGTTATACCTGGGTTGTTTACAGTTCAATGACCGCGGGGCATAGGGCAAGGCTCTACTCTTACGTCACATACGTTGAGTTAGATTGATGTTTGATGACATTTTGACTGCTGGAATGTTTATGTTGGTGTAGATGACATAAAATGTGTGTATTTAAGTGTAAAATATTTCGTAAATATTGAAGTATTGCCTACCAAGTTTTGCAATAAGTAAGTATGTGTATTAGTAGGCAGAAGAATGTTCAATTTAACAATCTTAATTTAAACCTTAAGTCTTTCTGTAGAAACCCCATTATCAAGCGAGTTAAAGGTCTCAACTCAATCTATCGTAGTCCACTGCTGGACATCAGTCCAGTCCAGGCTAGGCTTCTCCCTGGCTGCGCCACAACACCCTGCCCTCCGCCTTCTGCATCCATTCAGTGCCAGTCATTTTTTAAGGTCGTCGGTTCATCTAGCTGGGGGGCGTCCCACACGTCCGTATGTCACTGCAGGGATCTAGCACAATATCAGCGTCAGGTATATTTGCCTTGCACGTGCTGAGCTGGACTCCCATTTGGTGCAACTGAGAACTGCCATTGAGAATTCTTAGAAATAGAATCGAAAAAATAGGGAATTTAAAACTGTTACCTCTAGCCTACAATTAATAAAAGCCTCTAGCCCTTAAATCGATATAGTGGGAAAAACCCTCGGGGAAATCTTACTACGGCTTTGGCACAGATTATTGAGAATATTTAGCTCATTAATCACAAATATTTGACTCGTCTGTAGTAATGATTGACGTTTTAGTAAATTTTTATTGGTTTCATAAACCAAGGGCAGTTTAAAGATGAAAAATTATTAGTAATTATGTGCTTGGGAAGTTAAAAAGATATGCTACTAGATAAATCGGTGTCTACATCTCTTTTTTTCTACTTTCCTATCGCAGGTATGCTGGAAGAGATTTCTTTAGAAATTAGCATCACCTTTGTATTTATTTATCTGTTCTTTTCTTCTTGTCTGTTTAATGTGTGTACATAAATGGTTGAATAAATAAAACATAACTATGTGCAAAAGATAAACCGACTGTGGGCTTTTCATAACGTTTTACTTTTCGCACTGCCATTATTTTACATTTCTGCAGTTCCACACGTAAGGCGCTCTTTGTGAAGTAATTGACTTTTTAATCATTTCTACTTATAGAATTATCATTTGAAAGAATCTCGGTTGCTTATACATACTGTTATATATGTATAACCAGACGACCCACGACGTTCCATTCATACGCAACTTTTTAAAGTTGAAATAAGTTTCTCATTATGCCGGGTTATTAATGACCCAAGGCCCATTTCAGCCCTTCAAAAGATCCACATATGTACGTTAAATTAATGAGCAAAAGCATCACGAATTAAGTTAAATGACTCTCATTAACTGTTCATGGATGGACGGGCCGTACAGGGCTGGTGTGCAAAAGGCTCTTCGTCTTAGTAACAAATAAAAAATGTGCGTGATCGTCGACAATGTGGAAATTAATGATGGATTAAGTACTAAACAGATATCTATATACTTTTAGAGGTATGAGGAACAGGGTGTAAAGTTCACTCATCCTCCGTAGAAAAGGGAGGATCCTCCTACCAGACGGGTGTTGTGTCTGGCGGGCAACTGCCCAACGATTGATCTTGGGAAATTGTATCTATGCTAATTGCGCGGTAAACTCTGCTTGCGATATGCAGGATTTGCGTGACGTCAGTATGACGCGTTGTTCGCATGTGGCGTTGTAGATACCGCTACATCACTCCCCTCCGAAGACCAGAGGTCGATAGTGGGTTGAGTCTTGTATCTTGCGATGCTTGCCGGGCCGGCTGAGGTTCCAGTGAGTCGGAACCGGTTGCCGCATAGTTCACGGTGAGTCGAAACTGTCTGCGGAGATGTCCCCAGTGAGTCGGGGTGGCGCTGCGGTATACTCCAGTGCGTCGGATGTCGTACAGCGCCGGGTTGAGGCTGGCTGCTGCGTCGACCAGGAGAGGGTGCTCTGCTTGTTTGACCGGCCGAAAGTGCAATGTGCTGTGCCAAGGTTGCTGATGAAGCTGAGGGTGATGACCAGGTATGCGCGATCACTGCATGCTCGTGGTCAGGATACCCGTTGGAGCCGTGGATGCTGGCTGGCTGGGTGACTCGTCGCTAAAGCTTGCGGGAGTGATGATGATGACGTCACGCTGAAGTATTTGCATGAAGGCTGCGCTGACGATCACGTCGGGGTCACCAGTTTAGAGGTATGAGGAGCAGGGTGTAAAGTTCACTCATCCTCCATAGAAAAGGGAGGATCATCCTACCAGACGGGTGTTGTGTCTGGCGGGCAACTGCCCCAGGATTGATGTTGGGAAATTGTATCTACGCTAATTGTGCGGTAAACTCTACTTGCGAGATGCAGGATTTGCGTGACGTCAGTATGACGCGTTGTTCGCATGTGGCGTTGTAGATACCGCTACATACTAATAATAAAACTGAAGAGTTTGTTTGATTGTTTGAACGCGCTAATCTCTGGGACAGTATTTGATAGCCCAATTCTTGAGGAAGGTTTTATGCTGTCGCTCCATGTAATATACTGGTATTCAGCTGCATTCGGTTAGACTGGAAACCGACCCCGACATAGTTGGGAAAAGGCTCGGCAGATGATGATATAATAACAGTACCTACTTAGTACCGATACCTATACAATTACACATAGGTCAATAAATTATAGTGTTGGCGGAATCACTATGCAATTTTTGTATACCATGATTTCCGCAAAGTAACGCCTGATTCCTTTATTTACCAACAAAATCGTCAACCGCCATTTAGCTTCTCAACATTTACACAAGCCATAAACACATCACTCATTACATATTAGGATATAGTTTACACAACAACTTAGCACCAATTATGAAAGATTCTTCCCATAAGAACGACCAATATATTTTGACATGCGTACAAAATTGGAAACTATATTTCATTATTACAATATTCGTCGCTTGTCTTTGATAGTGGCGATGTCATGAAATGTCAAGATTTATTGGGTGATTTTGCCTTGGTCGCTAAACTTGATGTAGAGAGCAAACATACAGACTTACAAATTATTATGGTTCAAAAGGTGCTTGCTTGCAACCTACGCAGGTTGCTCAATGTTTGTCGAAAGGCTAGGCTTTGCTAAAAAGTGGTTTTACCGCTAGTTGAATCCAATGTTTTGGCTAGTATTACAAAAATGATAAAGCCAAAAGGAGCGTTGTGAGATTTTAACGTCCTCAAGCTAGCAGAGCTTGATTCATTGGGTCCATCAGCAATTGGACCAAGATGGTCTGACGAAACCAGCGAGGTCAGATATAAAAGATGAAGAACCAGGTAAGTGTCCACATTTGGCAAAGGTTATGTCCAAAAGAAAACTGCGTTAGGTTGAGTCAATTGTTTGATTTATTGTTGTTGTAGTTTTCGCAACAACATAAACCTTCATTTTCATTCTACATCAGTTTGCAGACTTTGAAATGACTGGACTGGACTTCTATAGTGGCCTCAACTACAGTTTGCCTCATATAACTCAGTATTTGTATAGGAACATTAGGAACGTGTCATATTGATATTCACATGTTGGCGCCACAAAGCACGCAGAATCGCGTCACGTGGATATAATTCATCCATTACAGAAAAAACTCACGTCGTACCGGTCGTACCATAAATAAATCTTGATTATGTGACCTAATCACGCGCAAGATGCTCGATTATATCAATTTACTACATAGTGAGAATACCTGTAATACTCTGTTTATATAATTATACCTCTTAGGTTTTTAATTATCTCATCAATCTATTTTAATTGATTGATTTACTATGCTCTACCTAGGACCTTGATTACAATATTCTTAGGAGCTGTATGATGCTTGTGATAACAGTGTACCTGACTAAAGGCATCCTAAGTTAGAAACGTGGTTGCCAGATCCTTATGCCACTGTGGCGGCATCTACATCGCCACATGCGAACTAAACATCACACTGACGTCACGCAAATTCCTGCATCGCGCAAGCGGAGTTTACCGCGCAACTACCAAATATACAACGTCACGACATCAACCGTCGGGCAGTAGCCCACCAGACACAACACCCGTCTGGTCGGAGGATCCTCCCTATTCTATGGAGGATGAGGGAACTTTACAACTATAACTATATGCTGCAAATAATTATTTAAAAACATTGCAGGTATGTGTTAGGCCACCTGTGACTGAAACTGGCAATGTGCATCTCTAAGGTCCGCTGGCAACCCACCACAAATAGCTAAGCAGTTTTTTACGTCGTTGAGCAGACAGTTTTTTCGAACATATGAAGCAATGGATTAGCAGTGTCCTTCAAAATGATACAGATTGTGGTTGATAGTGTGTTACGCAATACGGGTGCAGAATGCGTAGATGACGGCTTCGTGATGGGTCTTTTACACCCTGTACAATGTACAGACACCAGCACATCAAGCTACTACAATCTGTCAAATTTCTTTAATAGACTTTTAACTTTATCTCTAAAGCATTAAGGTTCAAGGTTGATTGGGATGCGGGCGGAGAGCAATGGGTAGCTCACCGCCCGATCAGGACCAGGCCCGTGCCGGACGGCGCGTAAGTGTTCCACGCGCGCCTCAAAGAGATGTCAGCAATCCGAGGGGTCCCTTAGGGTCGAAGCCTGCCGGGTCAGCGGGATTGTCCGAAAGGGTTACCGCTACCCCGGAACATAAAGGGCGAAGGAAGGAACATGGGTGGGTTTTAGTCAGTAAGAGTCTGACACTCCCTTCCGCTCCACCCAGAGCGGGAGAGGTCATTTGATGATTTCCCACCAGAAAAAAAAATAAAAAAGGTTGATTGGGAAAATTTGACAGTTTCGGGTAGCTTGACCTGCTGGCGTTTGTACATTACTACCTTTGTACCTATGTTTTATTTCTTTCCTCGATGAGACGGTTACAAATAATCGATAAACGAAACAGAAAACGATTACAGAATGCCTAGGAAATTAGCATAGATTTTATAGCAATTTGTATGTAATTGTCCTACCAACGCGTGCAGGGTGGCTCTAAGGTCAGCCGAGCAACAATGGCTAAGGGTGAGCCATGATTATCATGTTACGGTAATAATAACGGCCTATTGACGGTTTCAAACTATAATTTTAAATAATTGTTTGAGGAAACACGTAGTTTCAGGTTCTGTGTGTGTTTTAACGTTGTTATGTAATGGCTGCGTGCTAAATACCGTAAAATGTTTGAAGTTTTCAGTGCGAATTTGTATCAATAAATTGGAAATCGGGTGTGAAACTGAAAAGAAAGTTTAAACAAGTGTAGCAAAGAAGCCAAAATGTTGATTAGTTGTTATTTAAATCATAACGCTTTGTACAGACGCCAGCACATCAAGCTACTACAATCTGTCAAATTTCTTTAATAGATATTCATCTTTATCTCTAAATCATTAAGGTTCAAGGTTGATTGGGAAAATTTTACAGTTTAGGGTAGCTTGACCTGCTGGTGTCTGTACCTAGGCCATGGCTTTCGCAGATTCTCTTTCGTTTGCATTTCATCATTAGAATCATAGATAATATTTATAGTACGTGACTCTACATTATATATTCATCATACGTCAAAATCAGCCGGTCTATTCCGTAAAAATCTCACCGTGAAAATTTGGCGAAGTGAGCTGTCATTACACCTGATGATGGATTGACACTATTGACAGGTCACTTCACCTAAGGTTTTACGGTGAGATTTTTACAGAATAGGTCGGCACTTCTTAATTTTTAACCAACTGTCCACTGCTGGCTCAAAAGGTAACGATGCGATTGGTGATTGATGTGATACTCATAAAATGGAGAACCCTGCTACCCTTACTCTTGACTCCGATACCCTTTCTGAGCATTCCCAGAATGCCTTAACATTGAAAACTTGTACCGAAGGTTTACAAGTTCCGAATTATTTCTACTACGTATACTCCATTTCCGTCACCTTTAGTTCGTTTACTTTTATTTTTAACATCGAACTGACCAAGTAGGTTTTACGACCAAATATGGTGACAACCTTATTCTTGACTAACATTGACGGGCCGTCGCAAACTTGATTACAGTATTTTATAATATTACTATGACTGTTACATGTGCCTTGTGGAGTTACTCGTCTTGAACTGGGCCAAGGAAATGATAAACATTTATAAAGTATGGCCCACTGTGTTTAAGTGTTTGTTGTATGTTATCATTGTATCGTTCCAAACTTCCATGTTATCTTAGATATCGGTGTTAGAAACGTCAAGTTGATTTGGTTTGGTTAGTAGTCTACTCGTCGTTAGTAAACTGTGGAACTCCATGCCAGCGTCTTCGTGTTCTGATAGTTATAACCTGTGAGTTGGTAGTCCATCAAGTACATCGTTAACTGGCATCTCCAGTATCATTTCAATAGCTACTGTTTTAAAGATACCGTAATAGTAAAGTTGAAAATCGTTCAAAATGGTACTTAATTGTGAAGGAACTTAATAATTTGATATATCGTCAGGTGTTAGATGAGTGAGTAAGGGTCTTCTTCATCTGAGGCAACCTTGTAACATCGTCAACTGAGGCTTAAAATCTCCAGTATCAATTCATTAGTTATTATTTTGAAGATACCATAATATTAGTAAAGTTGACAATGTTCAAAGTTCAAAATGGTACTTACCTATTCACAACCATGTCTTGTTTAGATAATAATATATTGTCGTAAATATTTATTGCTGTCTATTGTTTGTTATAACGTATTCACTTCATGAAGACTACGTGAATGTGACTCGAGAAGTAACTAAGTATGGTCTTACGCTCGGTTCCTAGAAACAAACACGAATCGTTTTGCTTACAAATTATGGTAGCATTTTTTATTGCCAAACTGGGCATATAAATAGATTCGTAAGCTAATTTTACCTGTGATGACTATTTCCATATGGGAGGGTCTACTATGCAAAGCTATGAGGTCTTTGCTTCATTATAAATAAAATAAACATAAATACCTATACATATATTACAAAACATACACATACATACACATACACACATTACACAATACACATACCATATCCTTATACATATATTTTAAATAAATAAATAAATTATTGGTAAAGATACAAGTCTTAATTTTAACCAATAACGGTCCGTAAATCGTAGGAATCGGCCATTAGTTAGGTGGCTATTTGAAAACAACTTGAAAAAAAAAGGAAGTCGGTTGCTTTTTTTTTGCAAAAAAAAAAATATTTTTCACTTTTGAGTTGTAATTTTTACCAGTAATGTTGGTTTAAAAACCAAACTACTGAAACTTTTTTGATGAAATTATCTATCTATGAGACCAGTCTGAAAGTATATCCTTACAAATAAAAACAGAATTTTGCAAATCCGCTTATAAATAACGGAGTTCTGAGGTAACAAACATAAAAAAAAACCAGGTATTCCAATTATAGCACTGATTTGAACAGCACTTCCGCGAACCGCACTTAAAAGACGTGAGTTGTTTAAAGATATATCCACATATCAAGTTGTTGCCGGCCTACATTTGTGAAGCTATCCATAATAATTGTTGTGCTTGTAAACCTTGTAACTGCATCTGTGAAGATTAACGTTAAGTTCATAAAGTAATGACAATCGTCATTATTGGACTACTGGGGGTCTACTACGAAGTGCAAAGTGCGAATGGTCGGATCGGACCGACACATGGCCGAACCGAATAGTATTGAAAAATACGAAAAAAGTTCGGATCGGCTCAGTTGGGTCGGGACCATAGTCAATATTCGAAAGAGTGTAGGAGCGTAGGATCGGGACCGACCGAACCAAATAGTAACTTTGTAGCAGGAAACGGCCGAACATTCGGCCGATACCACTTCGGAGTAGACCCCCTGGTTGTAAAGTCCGCAACTGGTGTTTTATATTTTTTTTTCTTTTTAATCTGGTTAGGATAACTCCAAGACCAGTTTTATAAACTATAGGTAACTTGTTCAATATCTTTTTAATATAAAGATATAAAACCTTCACGGTCAGAGTGATTTAAAAGGTTAATATTGTAACTTGTAGGTAATTCAGCTTGTTTAATAATAACGAGAGGTTTGCCGTCGTACTTTTGTCTGACAGATAAATGCAATCTGCAAAACTCATTACGTATCAATTATTCAAATTCACCACGACATTGGGTCAAATCTCGTTTGATGTTGTGAAAAATCACAGAACAAGCCCAGGCTTTTAACACCACCTAGGGGTACTATCTGCTATCTACAGTACAAACCACTCCCGCTGTTTGGGCATGGCATAACTAGTACCAGAATAGACGGAGAAGTCTAAAAGTGGCCCCGGTCTCTTAAAAGTTGTATGAAAATGGGTTGTCATGTGATGCAAAGGAATGATAAAAATGTTTTGTTGAACGTTTTGAGTATGAATGAGGATGGCTGTAAGACTAGGGAAGACACGATGGATGGACTGTGTGAAAGTTGAAATGGCTAAAAAAGGTGACTACAGAGATGACGACTAATAGAGAAGTATGGAAAAAACTGTCCAAGTGCGAGACTCAGACTCGCGCACCGAGGGTTCCGTACAAACGTTTAGTTAAGTAAATATTTCGTTCATCGAATCGAGTTTCGAAGATTTTCCCAATAAATCAGCCCCCAAAACGTATAGGTAATTACAATATTAGTGTCTTGTGTCTTGTGTGATACATTCTATGTACCTATATAAAGCTGCAAGGGACCACAGACCTGAGTATTAACTTGATACCTCCACGCGTTTCTGAGAAAAAGGGTCGTGACAGACGGACGGACAGACAGACGGACAACGAAGTGATCCTATAAGGGTTCCGTTTTTGGTACGGAGTACGGAACCCTAAAAAGACATGTTGCGCCGTCCCCAAACAAAAGGGATTAAGGGCAGGAAAATGATGGTAGGTATCTACGTCCAGAGCACCTTTGACAGTCACCACTAGAAAATTTGCTGACTTGCAAATGCCATTAGTACCTAGTGTGGTACCAAGACCTCGTTTCAACTTGTGCTGACGTTTCAATACCATCTTGGGGTTTAAATCAAAATATTATCTGATGCTATAGATACTAAAGCAACCAACGCTCCTCGCTCCTGCTTATTATAAGGACTCCCGTCTTACAGTGAAACTAAGTATTTGGGTGTCACAGTTCCCAGATATCAATCGCACGTGACTAAACGTATCAACATGTACCGTACACTACTCGAACGGAGTATTTTATCCGAGGTTGCATCATTCAAGACCCGTCCGTATGTTTATAAAACAATGCCATCGGTTCTGTTGTCAACTTGTAGCGCCGTCTTACCGAGCTGTTTACTACGATTTCACGGTATATGCAAGGTGTGTCAGACTACAGGCAGAAGATGTCGAACGAATTGATGGATATAATAGAAAAATCTCTATAGAATCAGTTTTACACCGAGTATTCCGGCAGTCGGTAGAGCACTTTGCACGCAGAACCTTTGGGGCCGAAAAATTCTGGAGTGGCGACCGCGTACCGGAAGCTGTAGCGCTGAAGATCTTCCAGAAGGTGGACCGATGACCTGGTGAAGGCGATTCGAGAAGCACAGAATCGAACGAAGTAGCAGTGCTTGGGGGAGGCCTATATCCGGCAGTGAACGTATTTCGGCTGAAATGATGATGTGCCTCGAAAAGCACGTTAAGCCGTTGGTCCCGGCTGTCATTCGTAAATCTTAGACAGTCGTTTCGGGTAGTCAGAAGCCCTAAAGTCTGATAACCAGTTTTACCAAGGGGTATCGTATTACCCAGTAACTGGGTTGTGGAGGTCAGATAGGCAGTCGCTCCATGTAAAATACTGGGATTCAGCTGAATCCGGTTAGACTGGAAGCCGACCCCAACATAGTTGGGAAAAGGCTAGGCAGATGATGATGTGTCGTAAATTCGATAATAACTTATGCTCAAAGAACGTTTTGGGTAATTCTACCTGTATTAGTCATCTTGGCAAAAGGCTAGGTCTCCTTTGAGCTAGAGCGCGGTTGGTTTTCAGTACGTACAGCTGACATTTGACCCCTGTGAACTAACACAAGTGTATAAAATTACGCACGGAGGATACACCGCCCCGTGAGAAATTGTGCCATCGATCTAAAGATTCTTGAGGGAGTCCATGGGTGACGGAGTGACGAATCAATCTAAATGGTACTCTATAAATAACTATAGGTATTTATGTATCTTCGGCCAGTCATCATTTGTTGGCTATATTTTTAACCGACTTCAAAAAAAGGAGGAGGTTCTCAATTCGATTGAATGTTTTTTATTATGGTTATTACCGAAGCCGAGACGTTTGCGCGTTACGTTGGCACCGAGATGTTTGCGGTCCTATTACTCCTTCGTCTATTGATGGTAAAAAATATTTTGTGATTTTTATGGATGACTCATTATTGTGCGACCTACTCGTTAGATCGTAAATCTGCTAAAAAAGTATGTTGATACGTTTAGTTTTGTTACGTTTCGGGATTATGTAGCAAAAAGTGAAACTCGTTTTTGTCTGAGAATTAGTATGTTGTGATAATGAAGGGGAATTTGTATCCAATGAAATAAAAGAGTTCTGTGCGCGGAAAGGTAGTTATCACTAAATAGTGCTGCTTATGAACCAAACGGTTTTATGATGCGGGATGTGGTATATGAATAGTTTGTGGAGTCAGAGATGTGGTAATGGATGAGATTACATTCTTATCAAATAGGCCAGTGAAATCTGAGCCTGGACGGATTATGGTTAGAAATAGCAATAACTCTGTTGGTTACAACTCTATCAGAGATGTGGTTATGGATGAGATTAAATTCTTATCAAATAGGCCAGTGCAACCTGAGCCTGGACGGATTATGGCTAGAAATAGCAATAACTCTGTTGTTTACAACTGTTAGTTCCAAATGTTTGAGTAAGCTTTGATAAAAAAGGGTTTTCAATACTCATCAGCGGTCCGGTGCATTTAAATTTTTAATACAGGTCATGTTTTAAAGAATAATTATGTTTTACTTTATGTTGACGATCTCGTGATTTCAACCGCAGATATAAATACTATGAAACAACAAAAACATACAACACAAACAAAACAAACACACAGTTTTAAAACATACATAATGAACACTTTTAAAATGGTAGACTTAAAAAAGATCAAATGTTTTCTGGGAATCAAAATTTCCAAATCAGAAAACGAAATTACTTTGGATCAGGAAATGTACATAAAAACAGTTCTTGAGAAGTTCAGCATGAGTGACTGTAATTCTGTCACTAAACCTCTTGAAAGTAAAATAGATTACGAAAAATTAAATTCGTGTGAAATAACAAGTGCCCCTTGTAGAAATCGTATCGGGTGTTTGCAGATGTATATCATGCTGTTCACTCGACCTGACCTAAGTTTTTCTGTTAAAATCTTGAGTCGATATGGAAGCAAAAACACCCATTCATTTTGGTCACACTTAAAAAGGGTCTTGCGTTAAGGGCACTATTAATCTTAAGTTAACGTTTACACGAAATGATTACAAAAATATTCTAAGTGGCTTTGTTGATTCTGACTGGGGTAGTAATACAATAGATAAAAAAAAGTATATACTACGGGTTGTTTGTTTAAATTATTTGATCAATGCACAATAATTATGCTTGTAAACAAAAAGGCAGCAAACAGTGGCAACATGGAACAGAGTACATGGCTCTATATGAAACAGTAAAAGAAACTCTGTTGTTAAATTTATTAGTAACAAGTATTGGTATTGCGATTCCAGATTCTATTATTCTATTATTATTTATGAGGATAATAATGGATGCATAAGCATCGCGAACAATCCTACAAGTCACAAAAGATCTAAAAACATTGACATTAAGTATCATTTTTCTAGAGAATATGTTGAGGAAAATGTGATTAAAATGATTCATGTTTCTACAGATAATCAGCTGGCTGATATCCTGACAAAATCATTTCCTGTTGTGCGTTTCACCGAGATAAGAATGAAACTCTGGGTGACGTTGTAATTACCTATGTTCAACGTGGATAAATAAAATGATAAGGATATGATAATTAGAAAAGCTTAGTTATATAATGGTTTGATTAGATTTTTCTGGGTTTTCCCTAATCCTGCGCAACGAATGTTGGACCATGATGATTGTAATCCCAGAGAGAGAAATAAATTGGAGGTCTGTGATTTTTAATTGTATAAAGATATTTGAAACATGATATCGTAATTAAAAAGAAAGGGATTTATTTTTGAGGGGGCGTGTTGGAGTATACCAAAAACAAATCTATCCTGCTTCAACACTATCGTCTTTCTCTTTCTAATTCATAAATATTATTTTTTACTACCGACCCCGCCCTTACCATTTGGACCTGAACTGCACCTGGCCGCGACGTCGTTAAAAGATGCCCATCCATAGACAAATATCACCCATTTCTCCACTAGTCCAATGCTTACTCTAGGATGCATATCCGGTAGGCTCTTAAATCCTACCCTTTCCTACGGGCACGTCTTCCCTACAATTACTGCGCCCCCCGGTCTACATATTCCTTGATATGCAATGGTCGCTGTAGCAACATGAACATGAGGCTATAGGAGCTAGTGCGAATCTTGGGTTTCATTCGATTAATCGAATCTGGTTTAACCACGCTGGGATCGGTGCAATTCATTCGAGCCTGCCCTTACCACTTCACCGAAATCCTTACTTTCGCATAGCGACTGTCCTACTCTTTAGCCTTGTGTGGGATCATACGTCTCACGTAATAATAGTAAACACACCTTCCAATATATAAATATAAAAGGATAATAAACGTATTATATAAATCCTTATAACAGCCTTTCTTTTGGTGTTCCTCCGTTAACCCTAACACGATGTAGTCCAAACAATAAAGTTCTCCATAAATAAGTAGTTACTACTCCCCATACTGAATTACTGACCGTTCTCAACGGATCACCCTGTACCTGAGCCGACAGGCACGCGATTAAAAAATACTCCCTCACTCACTATTTATGAATTAATAAGTTTACCCTAGCAACGCACAAGGAAAACGATGAAAGTTAAAAGAAATTAGGTATGCCTACGAAATTGCAACGTATCCGATAAAGGAACAAACGGCTATACATTTCCAGTTTTAGCTGACCTCGTATTGTATAGGTTTTTCGTACAATCAAGAAGTCAGCTTATACTGGTTATGTGTAGCCGTGTCTACAATCCGACATAACCTTATCTGATAGGTGATACGTGCTACCGCTGGTGTCATTTAACTTAATCTCCTATATCCGTGTTATATAAAACACACATATTTGGATGATTTTTGATTACCCTCGATATATAAGATACTAGTGGAGAAATTATGAAATAAATATATTGAACTAGCTTTCGCTTACAGCGCCAGCCCACGTGCAGGTCGTAAAACAACCTATTTATGAAATATATTTTCGTGCCAACTTTCATGGTGTTCGGTCAAACAGTGGAGTTTATCCATCTCGTATATACAAAAAAAAACATTTTTTATATAAATAAGCGTGGTCGCCAAGCGACAAAGCCCTTTAAATAAAAAGGGGAGGAGTACCTACTCCAATGGCGGGTCCCCAATTTTAACAGGGTACCCGACCAGCACTTACCACTTTTGACAACAATTCCCATCACACTTCACTTATAAGATGCTATCTTCACGTGCGAGAAAATCGCAGCGATAGTCTCGCTGTGCTAACAAATTGAATAGAAACTATGAATGAATCTCCACACGGCGATATCATAACGATGATAATTTCATGATACCGCATGACTATCGCCACGATTTTTTCGCCCGTGGAGACTATCTAATCAAGTAAGCGAAATTCAACCTTAGGGTGATGAACCAATTACGAGGTGAGCTGTACGAGTTCATAGTATATGCATGTTTTCAACGATATTCTTCCTTATTGTGTGCCTATCAAGTCTAGGTCTTTTGTAAAGCCAAGCTAACATTACTGCAATTATTTGTGAGATAAACCGATTTACACAAACATCTTTAGGCAATGTCTCTTGGTCCGGAAACAGATTAACGAGCGTGATAAGCTGAAGTTCAAAGGTCAGCAGATAACGACGGTTTTAGCATATTTTGTGAAGCAGTCTAAAGTAGGGTAGATGCGAACTGAATTCACAAACAGTTCCGATAGCCAAGGTTTTGTGCAAGTTAATGTAGATTTTGGGGAAATGTGCTAAACGACCTTTGGAATGTTTAGGTTAGGTCTAGGCCTTTGCCTATAATGGTATAAGGTCTAGGTAGACTCTTTTTCTACATAAAATAGCATCACACCAGTAATACTCGATTTTTTAGGCAGAAGTGTACCTGTGGTACACGGGTACATCCAGCGACCCTATTACCATCGAGCGGGCATAAATCCAGATTCCGGTTCGCTACTGAGAAATTCCTGATTGAAAAGCCCAATAACACTTTGCCCGATCTGTGAATCAAACCCAGGACCTCATACTCAACATAACAGCTAGACCAACGAGGTAGTAATGAATTACCTATACTAATTTGTGAGTTTGTAATGTTGTATGTAGGGTATTTGTGAGTTTGTAATGTTGTATGTAGGGTATTTGTGAGTTTGTAATGTTGTGTGTATGGTATTTGTGAGTTTGTAACACTTCTTCTCATAATCCACCACGCGGGCCCAGTGCGAGTTGGTAGATGTCACATGTCTTCGAATTTTTGCTTCTAGGACATGCCGGTTTCCTCACGATGTTTTCCTTCACCGTTTTGAGAGCTGTGGTGATGAAATAATTTACCCAAAGTAAAGCGCCTGTCTGGGTTCGAACCTACGACCTACAACTCGTAAACGCGGCCGATACCACTGGGCCACCACTGCTCTCTTTATTTATTTATGGACATTTATGCAATGCATATGTCAATGCATATGGCAATGCGTATGTCAGTCCCATCGTACCCTAAATACACATTTCTCATATCTGGGCCATGAACCTAAGCAGACTCTTCGCATCATCGTCCGTGACATTGATTTCTGACACTTTTTTCACTGCCTTTTGGCATGGGTAATGACAGTGGTCGCAAGTGTTACTGCTGAGCATGTGGTCCTGTGTTCGATTCCTAGGTCGGGGATAGTAATATTGGGTTCTTCCATCTGGAATATCTTAGTAGCAGCCCGGAGTTTGGATTTGTGCCCTGTTGATGGTAATAGGCTCGTCCCTGGAAAAATGTGGGTGTATTAGGAACACTACATCTCTGCTTAGCCCTTCGGGGAGTAAAGGCGGCATGTTAAGTTACGTTTTCTCTGGTACAGGTACGTAAAGGCTAAAGTTGAAATATTGAAGACTTTTTGTCTAGGAAGCCTTTCTTGAGACTAAGTTCCATAGTCCCATAGAGATTTAGCAGCAGAAAAAGAAAGCGGATTAGTAACTGCATTCGTAACTAGACTGTTGCGTTAAAAAATCAAAGCTGCGCACCAAACTTAGGTACAGACGCCAGCAGGTCAAGCTACCCGAAACTGTCAAATTTTCCCAATCAACCTTGAACCTTAATGCTTTAGCGATAAAGTTGAAAATCTATTAAAGAAATTTGACAGGTTGTAGTAACTTGATGTGCTGGCGTCCGTACATACTTAAGTATGTTCAGAGCAAATACGTTCTTCTGAACAGTTTATGAACCTTTGTACACGGCACGGTTTCGTTACGGTACGGCGCATAAACGGCGCCGTAGAAAAACGTGTCCGTCAACAAGTTTCCATAGTGATCCATACAACACTGACGACCGTGTCTACGCACAGCGAATAAACCGTAGTTTTTCATGGCAAGAAAAACGTGTGTCTATGTATACACAGTGCTCGCTCAGGAGTCGTAGGGAAACTGCGTGGAGTTTCATAGTTTGAAGTAGTTAAACTACTACTTCAAACCACTAGTTTTTCTGCATGTCTTGCTGTTCAACTATAAAATGGGATTCTGCTCGCAGTTTGTATAAGGTACTTAGATATAACTGACCATAACTAGTTGCTTTCGAAAGCTTTTACGGAATCTCTATTGGCATGAGTTTCACTTGTTATTGCACAAGTAATTTTCCAAATTGAAAACCAAATTCCAGCCGACCAAATGTCAAAACTGTATATTATGTTTTGACATTTGTTAGGCCGGATTATACTGGAACGTTATTCTTTTCCTGCGGGGTAATTTCGTAACACACTAACAGTAGCAATGGTTTCCATTTTGACACTACAACAATATTCATTGCGTTATTTACGTAGTTGAGCAGACAAATTTTTCAAACATATGAAGCAAGGATTAGCAATATCCTTCAAAATGATTCAGATTGTGATAGAAAGTGTTTTAAGCAATTAGCTGCTTGTAGCTGTTGGTTTTTGTGCTGGTATAAAAATAGCATTCAGAATCGCCATTTGATTGTATACTTATTTCTAGAACTAGGCATTCTAGAATTATTAATCTATGAATAGATTTTGTATCTTAGTATGTGGTTATTCATACATACCTAAATATTAAAATAAAATTGTCTAAACTTCATAATAATATCATCAATTTATTTAAATTGGTTTATTTGTTATGTTTGTGACAGCATGTGGACCCAAGGACTTCTTAGTAAAACTTGGTTGAAACTATTTGTTTATTTAATAAAAATAAGAATATTTAAGCAAATTATTGTATTATCAAGCTTTTCATACAGGTACATATTTAGATTTCTAAATAATAATATTTAATATTTATTGATTTATGCATTCATGATATTTAAAATGTTGTAAGTATTTCTGTTTATTGATGTATCAATTGGTATTTCATGAATTAAAATATTCAAGTTTGACCCAACACATAGGCTTTCTGAATTAAATCTAGACAGAGGCACTAAGCATTATTTATAAAAAAATTAAAAATAAATTGACTGGATAACCTAAATCTAATCCACATTTTCGCAGAACGGAATTAGGCATGAAAAATGAAAATGTACCTAAAATGTCTCACGCCCCTTGTAATTTCCCAAGTAAGCGCGTCTTAGGTAATTTTCCTAAAATATCCACATATAATTTCGTAAAGAATTCGTTTGCTAGGCATCCAATTTCGCTCTTTGTACAGACGCCAGCAGGTCAAGCTACCCGAAACTGTCAAATTTTCCCAATCAATCTTGAACCTTACGCTTTAACGATAAAGTTGATCATCTATTAAAGAAATTTGACAGATTGTAGTAGCTTGATGTGCTGGCGTCTGTACCAAATATATATATTTTTGAGTCTGAACAGGGCCGTCTCTATGGAGCAGTCCGAAGTGATATGCTCAAAATTTCACCAAACTAAGCAGAAGTCACCTTTTTTTTTTCGGTAGGGAAATCATCAAATGACCCCTCCCGCTCTGGGTGGAGCGGAAGGAAGTGTCAGACTCTTACTGACTAAAACCCACCCATGTTCCTTCCTTTGCCCTTTATGTTCCGGGGTAGCGGTAACCCTTTCGGACAATCCCGCTAAAAGCAGAAGTCACCTAAGGATTGAATTTTGAATGCGCAGCACTTTGAATACTTGTGCCACCTAAGAATTTTCATATGAAATATTGTTGCCTAGGTGGCACTAACCAACGTTTAACGATTGATATGATTTTGGTGGTTATTATTCAGTAAATATATATATCATTCCTGCAGTCGCGAACCGCATTTTGGTCAACATACGACGTAAAGCAGAGCTGCAATTTGCAAAAAACCAGAAAACTTTAATGGATTACATTGTACTGGGCAGAAACTAGTATTTATCATCAGTACGTTTTGTTGTTATTCTAGAAGCTCATGTTAATTCCCTCGTGAAATAAGTAGGTACTTATCCAGCGGAAAACGCGATTGGACACAAACGTTTAATTTTGTCAAACGCCGATTAATTTGTTAATTACGTTCATTTCCGTTTTGTTGTCTTTGGCTGGCGATGGGTGACGACATTTTGCATTATCATCGTGTAGAAATATTTCTAGAAATCTTAGGAAAAACTTTTTACATTTATTACAATCCTTGCAACACAGCGGGGCATCGTTGATCATCATTTGCATACTTACCATACACAAAGAACATAAAGAAGTTTGTATAGGTAAGTAATTTAGTTTTCTTGTAAGACATTCATTTGATTTATTTATCAAGAAATCGAAATCCGGAATCAAATTGTCGATGAATAGTAAAATCTACCTTATATCGCACCTACCACCATACTACCTGTCGGTAACTACTACGCTTTGGAATGGGCAACTAGCTTCATATTTTCTGACTGACTGACTTCTTGACAATTCAAAAGTGCTTCTAAATGGTTTAATTGAAATAAATGCTAATAATAGTATGTATGGTGCATATAACCTATTTATGTACTCGTGTACCTATTTCCACTACGCGGGCCCAATGCGGGGATATCACATGTCTTGGAATTTTTGGTTCTAGAACATGCCAGTTTCCTCACGATGTTTTCCTTCAACGTTTTGAGAGCAGAGGTTCGTGTCTTTATATTGCGAATTGGGCCTATGAGCCCAGTGCGGGTTGATGGATGTCACATGTCGAGTTTTTTAAATCATTGTTTCCTCTCAACCAAAGCACCTGCCATCTAATCTCTTCGCCACCTTGGTTGACTGGTAGAGAATGCCTTAGGCATTAAGTCCGCCTTTGTACTTTTTGCGCGAAAAGTTTAAACAAATAAATAAATGGTTTGAGTTTGATTTACTAATTGTACAGAAGACCTGGCAGACTGCCTCATCATCGCTGTGCTAGATTCACTATAAAAAAAATTTGATTGAAACCAATAATTAATTGGTACTTGACAAATAAACCTATAAAATAAGTTAAAATGCGCACGTTTTCCCTAATTGGGAAGGCAGTGTATAATTTCGCCAGTTGGGTTTAAACCCCCCATGTACAGTCACCAAAGGAGATAAATAACCAGGGTTTTAATTTAACTTGATAAATGAACTGTTTGTTTTCTGTTAATTAAATTAAATTTCATTCATAAACATCTATCGGTTTCTTACTAAACTTCAACTATATCCGACGACCCTGGTTCCTTATCTCCTTTGCTGACTGTACCTAAGCAATAGGGCCTATTTATGACTAATGGGGTATACACCCAGAATCGAGCTGCTAATGGCTACTTCTTAATTTAAAACCCAATATTATCAGTTATCAGCAGCAGAAGACTGCATTATAATAACACTGGTGATCCGCCCCTGCTTCACACGGTTTTAACGACTTTATCCACTCAAACGTTCAAGTTTGACAACTATCCCACCCTTGACCGTTCACCCGCGCGATCGGAATTCAAGATTTCTTTATTATAATGTAAGTTTAATATTGATGTATTACCTATACAATATAACTTCCGGAATAAATTCTCAAAATAATGGTAAAAACCGCATCAAAATCCGTTGCGTACTTAGTTTAGAAGAACAACGCTATCCAACAACAAATTGAAGACGCTTTTCGCGTCTGTCTGTATGTATGACCACACAGACATCATCGTCATCATCTACCTAACTTTTCCCAACTATGTTGGGGTCGGCTTCCAGTCTAACCGGATTCAGCTGAATACCAGTATTTAACATGGAGCGACTGCCTATCTGACCTCCACAACCCAGTTACGTGGGTAATACGATACCCCTTGTAAGACTGGTTGTCAGACTTTCGGGCTTCTGACTACCCGTAACGACTGTCAGAGATTCGCGAATGACAACCGGGACCAACGGTTGAACGTGCTTTCTGAGGCGCGAACCAACCATCACCCACAGACTAACCGCCGCAAGCGTAGCTTAACCTGATCGATCGACCTGTGCGCCTGTTATTATTTAGCCACGGGCTGGACCTATGATATTTATGAATCTATATATTCTAAATATATTTAGGTAGGATTAGGTAGACTATCTCTACAGCCGTGCAGACTGACTCATCATGACTGATGTCTTTTGGGTAAACCAATGTCTATGAATGTCTGTGTTTTAAGCATTGATAAATGAAACAGCTATCTTATAATATTAATTAATTAACCTAGCAGCAGATGCTTTGTCTGGTTCACTGTGGAAAGGAGTTTTTATGGTAGGTACTGAGTGGCAAACGAGTATGCGGCCTGCCTCCGGTGGTACGGTACCTATTGTGGCTACAACCACCTATGTGCTAACCTGGAGACTAAGTTGAAATGTCTCATTTGGCGGTAATTACATAAGTACACCGGGAACGCGGCTTGGTGGTTGAAATAAGTACCTAGGATATGGTGGTAGTATATAAGCCTGCCTAGCCTGATTTACACGGCCCGATTTTTTACAATAACAGTTGCACAGTCTATCACGTCATTGTTTAGATTTTAGATGATGCAAGTCATTTGTTACTTAAATTTTATTGAACTTACATCGTGTAGAAGGGGTTTTACAAAGAGAAGGGGCTTTACAAGTTCTACAACTATACCTTATTCATCAGCATTGGCATCCAACCACCTTTTGGCCACTTTTCCCATTGACAGCGATGCGGACGAATTTTTTGATACCCCATGAGCTCTTCCTTATTTTTCCTTTTCTTGTACATAATATATAGGTATATACTTTTTAAATTAAAAATTTCATTTATGATTAAATATTTAAATTACGTTAAAACTTTGCCTGTTAAGTTCACATAAATACCTACATAACTCTCCGTGTGAAAAATGTTACGAATGTTTTCATAACATAAATCAGATTTCACGGAAGTTTGTTTGAGGTTTTTTATTCCGTTGCATGAGAACACGTTACACTGATGGAAGACGAGATAAAGGAAGATCTAAAATACTCAAATACTCAAATCTTTATTGCATTTCATATGTGTTACATAGATGGTATATACAAGGTAAAAGATCAATATAGACCCTGTCGGGCACAGCAACATTTAGGAGAGAGAAAGAGAGCTAAGTGACAATTCAAAATTCAAACGTGGACTTCAGGGGGTCTACTACGAAGTGCAAAGTGCAAATGTTCGGATCGGACCGACACATGGCAGATCCGAATATTATTGAAAAATGCGAAAAAAGTTCGGATCGGCTCAGTTGGTTCGGGGCCATAGTCAATATTCGAAAGAGTGTAGGAGTGTAGGATCGGGACCGACCGAACCAAATAGTAACTTCGTAGCAGGAAACGGCCGAACATTCGGTTGATACCACTTCGTAGTAGACCCCCTGGACTAAACTAATATTATATCTTCTGTCCTTATCTTAGTGAAATAGAAAGAAAAAGATGCACTGAACTTAAATTTAGTTTAGTTTGTAAACAAAGGAATCGGCACCATTCCACCACCACCATCGGCACATTTCTTAATTGGTTTCAAATCTGACTAACCTAAAAAAGGTAAACTCGAAGTAAAAATATGCATCAAAAACTATTAATATACGTAATTGTCTACAATCTGTGTTTCATAACACTACATCAATGAGTAACTACTATTAACTACCCAATGTGTAATAATTATGGTTTTTTGGTTGCTTACACGTACAAAAAGATATCATGATATATTTTTAAAAATCCCTGCTAAACAGGATTTGTTAATCAAATCTCTGATAAAGATACCCAGTACCTAAGAATCAAAATTATAGGTAACTAGGTACTTTGATTGGCTCCAAAATAATAACAGCTAATCAGACCACTAATTAGTTTATAATAAGATTAATAAATAGTACGATTATGATAAGTAGGCTTTCAAAAAACGAAATAGTTGTCTAACATAATCGCAATTTCCAATCTTCGGGTTTAACCTTGGGAACGGGTGTCTATCAGAAAGTTATCAACCATTTGAAGTATAGATTACAGGACAGTGATTCGGCCGTTTTTTTGATAATTTCTCGTAAATACATGATCAGGCGCCGAATCTGATCACTCAGTGTCCGGACTCCGAAAGGGAGAGACGCGTGTTCCATATTTAAAAGTGGTGATGGTGATAAGCTCGCGCGATGAGTACGGTGCATGAAATGAAAATTATTTCCGGGGATGTGATGGTTAGTGTTGTTTTATTTATTGATTCTCTTTTAAAAACACGCGCAGTAAATCTGGGGGCAAGATAAACACAATAACGAACGTTTTTATTGTTCCCGAAAAATTCTTGAAACCATCCGAGGAGAGAAGTACATTTTTTACTTTAAAAAAGAGACTGTGACCTGAGTTTGTTACGGGCTTTCTTCTCAGAGTAGTTAGATAGGATACGCCGCCCTCATCTAGCTTGTACTGTATAATATGAATGTAAAAGTGATTCCGATATCCTATTTATAGACTAAACAATTTAATTTCATTTCACATGGGCGGGCAGTGGACTGGCAGCACAGAGCACTTTATAATACGGGTATGGCAGAGTGCCCAGTAGTACTACAAAAGTGCAATGTAGTCTATGCAGAGTGCATTTTTATGAACTTACCTGCTGAACTTTCTATCTTTATTATTGTTTGTTTGACTTTAGAAGTTTAGAGGGCTCATAAATGATACTTTAAGTTTCTGAGTAATTATACGCTGATCTTTATTCTATTACCTAACAATTTTTTTAGCCACTGTTTTTCTAGATGCTATGGTAAATAATATTTAGTATATAGAGAGGGATTCGAATAGAGAGAGAGATTATTCGACAAATCCCCTTTTACACGTTAAAATTAAATTAAAAGCTAGATGAGTTCGGTGTTTCCTAACCGAGTACCCTGGAAGATAGACCGAAACATACCCAGAGATAATCTTGGCCAGGCCATATGAAGACCAGGCAGATTAGTGTTGGAGATGGTGTCAAACTCAAACTCAAAGTATTTATTTCAATTAAACCAATTACAGGCACTTTTGAATTGTCAAGGGGTCGGTCAGTCAGAAAAATGAAGCTAGTTGCCCATTCCAAAGCGTTTCGAGGATGTTCTATCCTCGAAACACCATACACACAGCTTATTTTCTTTATAGGTTCCGGTTCACAGTTTTGGGCTTCATTTGATTACTTCTACCTAGTTATAATTAATATGAAATTATTATTAAGATTAACATCGGTTCACGACCCAAGGAAGCTTTAAAAATTATTGGTCCTTTGGGTATTCTGAACAATGGATAGCTGTCTTGCATAATCAGCCTATAATGTTCCCACTGCTGGGACACATCACCACGCCTCCTCTCTATGAGAGGGAGTGGGCCGTAGTCCACTACTGGCTGTCACATGTCTTCGAATTGTTGGTTAAAACCAAAAATTTTCCAATTGTTGTCAATGCCCTACAAGACATGACGGTTTCCTTACGATGTTTTCCTTCAGCGTTCTGAGAGCGGTGGTGATGAAATTAAATACTCAAAGTAAAGTGCCTGTCTGGGTTCGAACTAACGACCTACAACTCTTAAGTCGGGGCCAATTCCACTAGGCCACCACTGCTCTCCAGGTCCACATACGTCTTCCTCAACTAATATTTTATAGCCTCATCATCATCTGCCTAGCCTTTTCCCAACTATGTTGGGGTCGGCTTCCAGTCTTACCGGATGCAGCTGAATACCAGAATTTTACATGGAGCGACTGCCTATCTGACATCCACAACCCAGTTACTGGGTAATACGATACCCCTTGGCAAGCCTGGTTGTCAGATTTTCGGGTTTCTGACGACCCGTAACGACTGTCATAGATCCTCGAATGACAGCCGGGACCAACGGCTTAACGTGCTTTCCGAGGCACGGAGGGGTCTTGGTATGTAAAGATGGTCACCTAACCTGATCGATCGACCCGTGCGGCTGTTATTACTTAGCCACAAGCCCCCAAATGTTATATAGCCTATTGTATTAAAATGTACAGTCTGTTGTTTACAAGACTATTAACCCCAAATTAAATAACAACACGGGATTTTGATTATTAGAACGGAGAACAATTTCCTAGTCTGTTCGGAAGATCCTTTTTTTATTGTGATCTCATTTTGAACCAAGTAAATGGCCTACCCATTTTCCTACCTACTATGTCATTGTATTATAATCGTTACCAGCAGTTCGATTCTGTAACCATCTCACCGTGAAAACGTAGGTGAATTGAGCGTGGAGTGAGCTGTCATTCCAACTAATGCTAACGGATTGACACTATTGACGGCTCACTCTAAGCTCACTTCACCTAACTTTTCACGGTGTGATTTTTACAGAATCTATCGGCTGGTATTGGTATCACCGTTCAGCTGTAGGTAATATTTAACTAAAGTACGCATGACGCAAAAGGGAGGAGCCTTAACTTGGCAGTGAGTGGAACAAGGCTGCCGATGACTTCATGATGATGATGACGCACAAATGCCTGATATGATATGAAGGGACACATGTATCTAATCAATACGACGTTATCAGAGATTACTTTACTCAATCAAATACGTTTTGATATCAGTCGCGTACGTTTTATAGGTGTGGACTACTAACTTAAGTACCTAAACAAAATATTCGTTCTCTGATAATAAAAGTATGTACTTTTATTTTTGTTTTATATCTAAGTAGGTATATCTTAGTATGTGGGGGCTCGTGGGTAAATAATAACAGCCGCACGCATCGATTTATCAGGTGAAGCTACGCTTGCCGCAGTTGGTTCATAGATGGTACTTATCGAGACCCCTCCATACATCGGAAAGTACGTTAAAAGCCGTTGGTCCCCGCTGTCATTCGTGGATCTTTGACAGTCGTTATCTACGGGTAGTCAGAGGCCCAAAAGTCTGATAAGCAGTCTTAGCAAGGGGTTCGTGTTACCCAGTAACCGAGTTGTGGAAGTCAGATAGGCAATCGCTCCATGTAAAATACTGGTAATCAACTGCATCCTGTTAGAATGTAAGCCGATCCCAACATAGTTGGGTGATTTAATTATATTATGTTCATAAAATAAATTGTTGTGTTGTGTTTATCTATGACTTTAAAAACTTAATCTAAGGTCATTGACCCATTTATACTATACGATAAACATAATTTATTTGCCGTTGTTTACAATATTTTTTCGGTTTAAAAGTAGAACAAAAAGAAGATAAACAAACGGAATACTCGCTTTAAATAGGTAGTATTCCACTCCGGCGGGGTAATTGCGTAATACACTAACAGTAGCAATGGCTTGCATTTTGACAGTTCAACAACAACACTCTTTTTCGAACATAATCTAAGCAATGGATTAGCAATATCCTTCGAAATTATTTAGATAGGTAGAAGAGAATTAATTTCCAACATAAGTATTATTGTGATTGAATGAATGTGGGTGTGGGGGGTGTGGTGTGTGTGTGTGTGTGTGTGTGTGTGTGGTGTTAGGGTGCCGTATAATATGTAACTCCTGTAGAACAATATCCATGAAGTTTCCATAGAAATTTTTCCACCAGTCGCGTCGCGCCTTAAAAAAGCCTACAAAAAAATATGTTTTCCGCAAAAATAGCAGGACGACAGATCGCAATAATAGAATATGGCGTCCTTGACCCGGCGAAACGTTTGTCGTGTTATAATTATATATCGACCGGTTATGTATAAACAAGTTATTTTAATTTTAATTTATTTATGTCAATTTATGTGGTTCTGATTTATGCTCACCGGACTCACTGGCTTGTGGTTAATTATGTAGGATTAAGTTTATAAGCGGTTAAGTTATAAATGTTAAATAATATTGCATATTTATGTAGGCAACGGATTGACCTTCCGCCATGTTGGGGCACTGCTAGCTGTCAAAATAACTTCAGTGGTCTAGCTAGTAGGGGCCGGTCCATGGATGGGTGACCATCTTTACATACTAATACTCCTCCGTGCCTCGGAAAGCACGTTAAGCCGTTGGTCCCGATTGATTTTCATGAATCTTTGACAGTCGTCGTTACCGGTCGTCACTAGTCAGAAGCCCGAAAGTCTGACAACCAGTCTTACCAAGGGAGTATTACTCAGCTTCTGGGTTGTGGAGGTCAGATAGGCAGTCGCTCCATGTAAAATATTGGTATTCAGCTGCATCCGGTTAGACTGGAAGCCGACCTCAACAAAGTTCGGAAAAGGCTACGCTAAATGAACGCTTTCTCGAACCGAACCGTTTTTAGGAACATTTATCAAACGGTTTTGTGTTCCCATTTCCCCATTCACCTATATTTGCCCCGCAGACAAAGATAGGTGAATAAGTTCAATGAAACAACAAAACCCTTTATTTTTCATATTCCTGGTACATCTTCGAGTAGCTTCGAGTATTTCCGATAGGATTGCTCTAAATAACATTATATGAGCTTATTAAAAGTTAAAATTCAATTCAGACTAAGAACTAATTAATTATGGAACTTTAGATGGAAAAGCGCTTCGACCACGATATTCATGATAGCCAAAATAACCTCTCTAATCTGTTTTTACAAATATTGCAGTGTTTTTATTCATGAAATAATAATATGTAGTTGGCACTTTTTACCTTTGCCTTGGTTAAGTATTAATAGTAAAAGAATTACCATCGAAATAGTAGTCAATTCCAGTTTTACGAGCTTCAACTTGGCACAAATTTTGCTTGACATTTAAAACCTTCCAAACCTGAAAACTTGCCAAGAGTTGGCAGACATGATAGTAGGCTCATTGGTTCACCTGCGACTTTCAGCCAATTTGGCGGGAATTTTCTGTATGCCACTGTAGAATATACCTTATTAGGTACATTAATTGTAAGTACCTAGGTGGGGCTACATATCCTTCTTAAGAATCATCGATACAATGAAGAAAAAGTACATAAGTACGGATACCTACATGATACATAGGTGTCATTAGTGATTTGTGAGAGGCCGCTATAGCGGTTTTTAAGACTTATTAATTATAACATCCGTTCTCAATTTGTGTACTAGTTGCATTTAGTAAAAGTGCAAACTATACTTCAAGCGTACGTCGTTATGCAGGCCTTGATTTGATCGTGCTTATTATTCGAAGTGAGACAGTCATGTTTTCTATGACACTAATACCTAATCATTCATATTTGAGAGCTTTTTAACTATTCATAAAGTTAATAAGTAATCCGTTTATGATGTTTTGATTAATAACTAAACTTAGTTTTGTTCTTAAGTTGAAATTTCGTGTAGCTGTTTGTGATTATAATATTGAGCAGCCAACGGATAGGACTTTTCGTTGTATAAGTTCCTAAGCCCGGATATTAACTTTGACTTTCAAAATATACAAATAGGTAAAAAATATACCAATTATTTGTAGATAATTAGATATGTACCTAGGTACGCGCAACACGGCTACGGGCAACTAAAAAATTACCTACATCTAAGTCATTCGCTTTCTTTTGTTTGTCTAAGGGCTGATTTTTTAATCATCTGATAACTTTATTCGAGGAATAATTTTGAAATTTTGACAGTTGTTTCATAGTAAAACTGTCAAACGTCAATTTTGTTCCTTGAACAAAAGTTATCTGGCGATTGAACAATCAGCCCTGAAACAGATACCCAACATGTGTAAGCAAGGATTGAACAAAATTAAAAAATACTAGGTACATAAAACACTATCCTACTTTTGGGCTCCATAGCAGTCGGATAAAAATAGAATAGTCCATCTGCTTCCTAAAAGCTGAGCAGAGCATTACCAACGTAACGTTTTTTTTATCTCCATGCTAATTTACGACTAAACACACTCAACAGAAAATAGATTTAATATAGGGTAATGTATTCGCACGAGCAAGATGAACCCATTTCGTTTACAACTATTTATTAATCAATGTAGACTGAAAATAAATATATTACCTACTAGCTGCGCCCCGCGGTTTCACCTGCATTAGTTTCGATTCCGTTTGGAATATCGGGATAAAAAGCATCCTATATATTAATCCTGGTTATAAACCGTCTGTGTGCGAAATTTCACCCAAATCTGTTTAGGAGTTTTTGCGTGAAAGAGTAACAATCATCCATCCATCCATCCATCCAAACAAACTTTTAAATTTATAATATTAGTAGGATTAGTAGGATTTCAAGAGTAAAAATTTATGCGCGATTATGGAGTACAAACTTTTTTAATTTTCTTAAGCCCTATCAGTGCTTATTAAGGCCCAATCGCACCAAATATCACTAAAATACGTTTAGCCCTAAACGAAATTAAACCATCGTTCTTTTTCTGTGAATCGTTATAGATGACTGTGACAGTTATGTTTAGTGATTTATGGTGCAGTAAGCCCAAACGGCCTGGAGGTCTGCCCCGCTTGGGCGGAGCACCGCCGTGTCCTCGTGGAGGCGATCGGCAGCGGCGGCGGCCTCTCGCGCCCGGACCTGGTGCAAGCCATGGTCCGGAGCGAGAGGGAGTGGGAGGCAGTCGCCTCCTTCTGCGAAGCAGTCATGCTAGCGAAGGAGGTGGCGGGACGGATGAGGGAGAGAGCCTCCCGTCCAAGCCGCCGCGGGAGACGCCCCGGGCGTCGGGAGTCGAGAGACGACTACCGGCCACCGTAGGCGCGGGCCTGCGGGCGGAGAGCAATGGGTAGCTCACCGCCCGATCAGGACCAGGCCCGTGCCGGACGGCGCGTAAGTGTTCCACGCGCGCCTCAAAGAGATGTCAGCATAACGAGGGGCCCCTCAGGGCCGAAGCCTGCCGGGGCAGCGGGATTGTCCGAAAGGGTTACCGCTGCCCCGGAACATAAAGGGCGAAGGAAGGAACATGGATGGGTTTTAGTCAGTAAGAGTCTGACACTCCCTTCCGCTCCACCCAGAGCGGGAGGAGTCATTTGATGATTTCCCATCCCAAAAAAAAAAAAAAAAGCCCAAACGGCCAGTTCAGACAAAAAGTTGTAAATTAGTCAGTATGCTAAATAAACCTAACGAATTCATACCTTCCCACGCCGAACATTTCAAAAAGGTTTCAAAGTCCATGCTTAGTTTCAAGAATAGAATAGTTTGTTTTTTATTTTATTTTATTTATTCATTTATTTCAGGCGCCGCAGGAAAATAAATAAATAATAATTAAATACATTAACCAAAACATACATATTTTTATTATAAAATAGTACTTCACTAGTTAGTTCTTGTGCTGTTCTGTGGTACTTGTCCGCGGAAGCGACGGAACACCAGGTCCTGCGGCCAGAAGTCTTCTTCCATGACGACGAAATAGTAGGTACTATTGTTAGAAATGCTAATGGGTTCATTACCAAAACTACAAACTATTAAAACAAAGAAAAACAACGACTCCCTAAATGGAGACCGTACCGATAAATCAGGAATTTCACCACGATGTAGTACGCACGGCTGCTGGCGCTCAGCTTATACTGGTTATGTATAGCTTGATATATAGCTACCAGTATAAGCTGACTTCAGATTAAGAACGAAAAACCTATATAATGCGAGGTCAGCTAAAACTGGAAATGGCTTGATGTGTAGCCGCGTGTACTAACAAACAAGTAAAATTACTAAGAAATTCGTAGCCTGCGCAGTGAGAACCTAGCTAAATTCAAAGAGGGCATTTAACTCGTCGACCTCTGAGATGACCTGCAATACCTACTTATTTATTTTCCTTATTCTTTAGCTTTTTCCTAGATGTAATGTTAAGTTTTCAAGATGCTGCAGTACATACCTGCGAGGTCATTGCGTAACAGTATACAGTTGCACATCTTTCATTTCGTTAATTAAACAACATCAGAAAGTTGAAGCTAGGTTAGTATGCTAGCTTCTCTAAAGTATGGGATCTTCCACGAAAAACGTCACTTGTTTACACATTTCGGAGTTTTATAGAACAGTTAACTAAGTTCAATATGGATTTCTGTTGAGTAAAACTAGAGTTTAACGTTCTGTCGGATTTTGCAAGATAAGGAAAATTCGAAAACGAAATAATGTAGACACGTTCGAGAGAGCTAAGTTACTACATATCTTGGCACACTATCCTCGTCGTGTTTCCATATGAATACCTAAACAATAAGATATTTCCCCCGAGCACCGTTAACTGTTCGGACTTTTTCGTCAACTGGCGAGTGTCAAACTCGCGAGTCGCGCGCGAGTTGACACCTTCCGATTTTACCTGTTTTTTTTGTCGTCAACTCGCTCGCACATAAAAAGTACAGTCAAATGAAAACAGATCGAAACCAATAACTATAAATAACTAGCTATTGCCCGCGGCCTTGCCGAAAATAAAATACTTCACGAAATATCCCACAACAAACTTGAGCAAACACACTGACGTAAAGTAGGTAAACAAATAACTGACCTATATAAAAATGTACTGAGTAACTACAGAATGAAAAGAATAATCATGGACTAGACTACGCTAACGCTTCTAGTGTTGTCATATGTTGAAGTGTGGGGAATTTCAAAACAAACTAATTAAATACATGGCATGTAGAAAGTACCTACTAATTAAAACTAAAGCAATATAGCTTTAATTTAACTCGCAATTAAAGCCATATTGCCTTGTAATATAAGCCGCTTGGTGACTAGCAGACACCAAGATCAATTTACGGCAACAAAAATTTGGTGATCCACTATATGCGCAACCAATCGAATATTATTAACATATTTCATAATAGAGTAAACATACAAAAACAACATACGAAATTACACACACACACACATACAGCATACTAGATTCAAAATAAAACAAAATTCGTTAATGCATGAATTTTTAGATGCTAGGCAGTGTGCCCTAATTAAATTGTCCATCTCCCATTCTCCTTTCCACTTCGTCTTTAGCTAGTGTGAACTATTTACGTTTTTACCATAAAATAAATGAGTAACTAACTGATCGACTCCTTGACTATTCAAAAGGTTTAATTAAAATGAATGCTTTGACTTTCAAAAGAAATCACTTCACTAATGCTAAAATAGATTTTCTATAAGCGACGACGATTGTCAATTGTTTGGCGTTATTAGCGAAACGTTCCATGGAGCTGCAGTTTAATTGGACATTGTGAACTGAACACCGATTTTAAAGTCAAGATACAAATACAGTTTTACGATACATTTTTTTTTTAATAAGACTGGACGACTTTGTCACATCATGCCCATGGTTAACTCAATAATGGATGATACAATAACAAAAGTTCAGGTTCCTATTGATATGTATATAGTCTTCTTAGCGTTCCGATGGCAATCTAAATGGACTCGGCCCAGAATTCGGCTACTTGTTTGGCACCATCACCAGCGTCCATCAGTTCCTGTAACGTGCACCTGACAGGACACGCAGGACACGATATTAAGCGTCACATCGTTTGTGGAACAGCACCACGTTTACATTCCAAGGCGGAGTCGTCTATGAATCTCCACATGAACAGGTTTTCCTTGCTTCGGCCAGCCTGGGTCCGGAGTTTATTTAAAGACTTCCAGGTTACCCAAGGTAACTCATGTCCAGGTGGGAGGTTTTCAGCGGGTGGGACGAAAGGTTTGGGTAACGGAGCACAGTCTCGCCACAGCTTCAGTCTTTCTTGCGATCGTTCGCCAGTGAGTGGAACGACACACTTTGAAAAGCCTGTCTATAGTAAAATGAATGGTTGACCGTAAGTTATTCTTGACAAGATTTTGATCAGTGGCACGAAATCTTATTAAGTACACTTACAATAACGTAGTTAGGATTTTAAGAACCCAATTGGAACAAAAACTACAGCCATTGTATAAAAAGGTGAAAATCATTAAGATTATCGCCAAAAACGACGACAACCTTCACATTTTTTCGAAATTAATACAATTTTGGTAATTTTTCTCAAGATACATATTGTTATCAAGGTGAACGAACTCGCGAATGATGCAGCTTACCTTGATATGTCCTTATAGTATTCGATTTTGGTATCGAACTAATAACATAACATAATCAGCCTATAATGTTCCCACTGCTGGGACACAGGCCTCCTCTCGGTGAGAGGAAGCGGGCCCAGTGCGGGTTGGTAGATGTCACATGTCTTCGAATTTTTGCTTCTAGGACATGCCGGTTTCCTCACGATGTTTTCCTTCACCGTATTGAGAGCAGTGGTAATAACATTGATATACTGTTATCGGAAAACTATAAAACGTGTTTTTACAATACCTAGTCCGAGCATAGCTCGTTTGCCTCTCACAGTTTAGGTTTGGTACTCCATCTTGGAAAGGGTCTATCCACTTAGGAGTTGGTCCTTTGTCCCAACCTCGCATTTATTTCGTACCTATTTCCTTTATTAGATACTTCCCGAGTAGCCATTAATCTCGGTCCCCACTCAGTAAAAAAATGTACCGAATATCAGAAAATTGGTTTGTGATGTTCCTCTAGGGTGTTGTTATCTGTGCGTTCCTCCCTTAACGCCCCTTTATTTCCCAAAAACTCTCTCTCGACGATACCAAAGAGCCTCCATTTACTCAACCAAAATTTTTGTCAACAGGACGCCAAAGAGGAACTCAACAAAAAGCCGAAGAATGACGCGGACGCGCTGGAGGCTGTCCTCAGTCACGTGGGGGACATGGGGCGGTACCAAAAGTTCCTGTTTGCCTTCATGATGCCCTTTGGCATATTCTTCGCGTTCATCTACTTCGTGCAGATGTTCATAGCCGTGACACCACAGAGGCATTGGTGTAGCGTACCGGAGTTGGCGCATCTGGATATGGAACTCAGGTTTGTGGAGAGACTTAGGATTTGGGGGTTTGATTTAACTGATAATTTTTTGGATTGTTTAACTAATAAATTGTTGCTATGTTGTACTAGAGTAGACTTTTCTGTTACCACGTTTAACTTTATAACGTGTAATCTAAAGCATTACCAAAACATGCTTGGTAGGTAGGGTACCTACTAGGTCAGTGGTAGGTACGTTATTTACCTTCAAAAAAAAACCTGAGAATGTATTTCCCAGTCAGTTTCAGGAATATTCAATGGTGCTAAATAAGTAAGGCTTAGAAAGGTCGCCCACGGCGAATTTTAGCAGCGATTCAGTAGCGCTTTTCGTCAACGCGCGTCGGCATCGCTACGATTGACCGTTTGTCGCATTTTCAACGCGCGACTGTAGCGATTCAGTAGTGAAACAGTGTCGCTTCTGCATCGATGCAAACGCGCGACTGTATCGATTCAGTATCGCTACTAACGCGCGACCGTTTCGGGCGACATCGGATAAAAAGAGCGAAATATTGAATATGAAATTCTACATATAATATTTTCTTCATTATATGGGTGCACTCAATATTTGCGATGCCCACGCCTACGCTATGGCTTCTTTCTAAAAGTAGCAACAAAGACAACGCGACCAACGTTGTCTCGACCGACCGAGTCCATCGTACAACTGTAGCGTCCATAGGCATTCACACGTTATCAATACAGCGCACGACTGTGTCGACACTGCATCACGATAGTCGCAATGCAAATTTGTAATTACGTGGGCGAACGTATACGACCAGCGACAGCATCGCGATTGTATCGCTACTGAATCGCTGCAAAAAGTTGCCTTGGGGCCTCTAAGAATACAACGCAACTGTATTCACCGGCGGCAGATTATAAAATGTCCTTATAAGAGTCCTGTGGACTCAGGGGGAGAGGGCTAGTCCTCATCCATAATAAAACATGTAGGCTTACCTTTTCAGTCACAACACAAGTTCCTTTGTTTCTTGTTAGCTCATTTTCTCTTGTGAGGTGAATCTTAGCGAGTCTGATAAAAGATGAAATACCTAGGCCTTGTTATGTTGGTTATGAATATAAAATTCAAGATGTTGAAATGTTTTTAGTACCCTACGTATGTGCAAGGAGAGTGCAAAGATTGTAGAATTTGGTGGACCTGTATACAATATACAGGTGGCAGGGAAACCGACACGCAACCTGTTACCATGGTTTCAGTAAATAATTCTGAAGCCCCGGTTTAATTTTTCGTCGGTTATTAAAAAAAATGCTTTTCTATAGATATTGCGTAGATATTGCAATTTTCTCGAGGTAAACTTTAGAATCATGTACTGAATTCACGAGAAGCACGGAACCGGTCGAAGTGTAGGTGCTTGGGGGAGGCCTATGTCCAGCAATGGACTTCTTTCGGTTGAAATGATGATGATAACTGAATTCATTCATGGTTACAGGTTTGCGCGTAGATGTTCCTGTCACCCATATTACGTCACGGTAAATGTACTTTTAGGCAAAACGTTACGCCAATGTTACACGGTTCAATCAAATTGATTAACGTTGGTTGAAAGGAAATAAAGCCAAGCAAAATACAAAAGCATGAAAGTGCCGAATCACTAACTTATCAATTCATAGTAGATCGTATCGATTTCATTCTAAATAAAAACGGGCTGACGAGCTACGAAAGCAAAAGCGATTAATAATAGATATGAAAATAAAAAATCGACACGTGTCGGTAGATAATTTTTGGCCAAAAGGTTTCGTACCTGACACCGATTCAAAATGTCTTAAATACTTGAGATAGTTCGGATAGATGTGGTAATGACAGATGTATGTTATTGTTTGATTCAATCAACCAAGTCAGTCTGTCGCAGTCCACTGCTGGATACAGGCCTTTCCTAAGCTGCCCCACACCACCTTGTCCTCCGCCATCCAGTTTGTCCCGGCTACCTTTTTAAGGTCGTCGGTCCATCTACACTACGCTTGGCGATTATTATTATTTTGCTTTGATTCATCACAATTTAAGCCTAGGCCTCCCCTTTCTTCTGCCTTCCTACCTGGTTACGTGCGCCCGTCTTCCAGGTGTGACCCGCGACTTTCACGATATCGTCAAACCAACGCGCTTTTGGACAGCCCTGGTTTCTTTGGCCTAACCTTGGCCACCATTCGGTCACAGATTATTCGATTATATCATAACAAAAATATCGTAGATATGAATTAGTCGTAGTATCCTTGTTCATTAATAAAGTGTCTCATTACGTTGCTAATTAGGTATCAATTGAGTCGCGAACATTATGTTGAACCTACCTACCGATCCTACCTGTTGGTAGGCAGGCAAATGAAAAGCTTCGAAATAGTAGATGTAAATAGTATTACTGATGATAACGTTATAGACGAGCGTATGTGACTCAATAATTACGAAAATATAAATAATTTATATGTAATCATTATGTAAGGATAATTATCTCTTATAACCACTATTTAAAGTATTTTTGTATAGGTATATATACGTAAATGGTACACCATAGACTACCTACAGTATTGTCTCTCCTTTCTCCCTTAATCCATCCAAAGGTTGTCTTTAAAAGATCACTCTTAGACATAAGACCGCCCATTGTGTCGCCTTATGTCAAATTTCTACATTCATATCTGTAATTTATATGGTGTACATATTATAGAGTATTATATTATCTATTAGTGGTATCTATTCTACTATCATTAGTTATAAAATAAGGTATTCCAATTATAGCACTGATTTGAACAGCACTTCCGCGAACTGCACTTGAGCACTTCCACTAACCGCACTGAAACAAAATTTCGTAGCGTGCGGTGCAGAGGAACAGTTTATCGTTATTGTTTTCAGTTCCCGAACAGCACCTACGTAAAATATTGTTTTAGTGATGGGATGTACTTTTTGTTCAAGGGATTATCACTTTAAAATTCAGAGGTTCATTAGACCAGCGTCAGACATCATCTGTCTGGCATTCATGCTGAAAATAACCTTCTTGGCGCAGCAGTGAGGCACACTACTTAAAGTATTGTCGTTAAAACCTTGTTTTCTTTCTTTTTCTATTTGTATTTTGTGTTTCATGAATTGTTTTCAAATAAACGCTATTCTTTCTCAATCATAACATTATGGTTTATATTCGTGTGGAACGTTTACTTAGTAAAGTCAAAGTGCGATATGTGAATCTTGCCCTTTTGAGAGCACGTTAATTAAACCGTTGCGGGCGACACCGGATATTAACGAATATCTATGACTTTTGTCACGGGTCGTCGGCAGCCGGGAAGTCTGACGGTTAAACCGTATTTTGGTATTGGGTTGTAGGGTTAGATGGCTGGCGTATGCCTAAGGGCGGTCGCCCACGGCGACTTTTAGTAACGTTTCGTTAACGCGCGACTGCATCGCTTCTTTGCCGTTTGTCACATTTGCAACGCGCGACAGAAGCGATTCAGTAGCGGTACAATAGCATAGTATCGAACAGCCACGATGCAAATGCGCGACTGTATTAATTCAGCATCGCATCGCTATCTAACGCGCGACTGTTTCGGACGACGTCGGGTAAGAGTGCCGCGGCTGTGAAGACACAGACAAGCAAATTTAGTGTTCGCAGGCATTTAGAAGTAGGTAGTCACTACATCGTACGACTGTATCGATACTGCATCGCGTCTGTATGATTTCCGAATCGCGACTATATCGCGATAGTAGCGATGCACAATCGTGGTTACGTGGGCGGTGCATGGTATACGACCAGCGGCAGCATCGCGACTGTCGCGGTCTTTACGCAATTATATCGCTACTGAATCGCTGCAAAAAGATGCTGTGGGTGACCGCCCTAACACTTCTTGCTGCATTTGGAAATAGGTTAGTTAGTGAATGATGCCATAATAAATGTGTCTCATTAGTCATTAAGTTACTATTTAGGTATCAATTGATTCGCTAACACATGTTGGCAGGCAGCCAAATGAAAAGCTTCGAAATACATAGTAGGTGTGAGTTGTGTAATAGTGATAACGTGATAACGTTATCGGCGAGCGTATTGTGACACAATTATTACGAAAATATAAGGAGTTTAGATGTAACCATCTTGTTTATAATCCTATTCCGCTAAATCACAATTCATTTATCGGAACATCGGTAATTGATATCTACAGCAGTGCCTGACCCCCACAGAACAGATAACTGTTCTGTGCTGACCCCTACTGTACAATGATTTTACGTACCAATACCACCTACCTAAGTACACTACCTCGGTTTAAAGAACCCTCCTAGAACCCACTACCTACCTTCTGTACCTACTATTAATAATTAGTACAGTACCACAAGTAGGTACAGTCAGTAACAAAAGTCGATTAAGACTTCCGCGTTTTTTTAATCTTAATAATTGAGCTATTCCTATTAAAATCGGAACAAAAGTGAAACTAGAAGAGTATTAATTCTTAGATATTGTATGAAATGCTGCTAACCACCTAAACCATTTCATGTAAAGTAGGATGCCAAGACTCACCAAAAGCTATCACTGTTTACCTTGAGCTATCACCGTCAGCACCCTAATTTGCTTACACACCACTAAACTCAATCTGAATCATTTTGGAGGATATTGCTAATCCATTGCCTCATATGTTCGAAAAATGTGTCAGCTCAACAACGTAAATAACGCAATGAATGTCATTGAACTGTCAACCCCGCAGATTTATATTACTTAGCCACAACAATACTGATTTTACTAATTGATAATTATTATTTGATTGTTACATTTATTTGATTGTTACATTGTAAGTGTTCCACGCGCGCCTCAAAGAGTTGTCAGCATAATTTGAGGGGCCCCTTAAGGCCGAAGCCTGCCGGGTCAGCGGGATTGTCCGAAAGGGTTACCGCTACCCCGGAACATAAAGGGTGAAGGAAGGAACATGGGTGGGTTTTAGTTAGTAAGAGTCTGACACTCCCTTCCGCTCCACCCAGAGCGGGAGGGGTCATTTGATGATTTCCCATCCGGAAAAAAAAAAGCTGTATATTGTATGTAAGAAGAAGACATGCTACACCAGACACCGGCCAAAAACCAAAAACTAGTTGGGATACGGGCAGGAAGATAATGGCTAGGGTGACATACGTTATTGCGGTCGATAATGCCGCACGTTTGCCTAGGAGTAACCAATTCACTCGTGACTTGATTCCCTGGCCATCCAAAGCTAACAACTCTCTCCATTCCAGACGAAACCTATCAGCGCCAGGTGCCGCCACCGGCGAATGGGACAAATGCGCCACTTTCGACGTGAACTGGACGCAGATCCTCGAGACCATGACCCCGCCACCACCAGGCACGCCCACCATACCCTGCCAGAATGGGTGGGACTTCGAGCTGATAGATATTCCTTATGCTACTGTTGTTAGCGAGGTAAAAAATGAATTTCTTCTTTTGCCTTCATTTTTTTATCCTGATTTTTATATCTATGTTATAAGGAACGGTAGGAACATAATTCTCCAAATAGCTCTTTACAGGAAGTCAATAGCGATACGAAGGTAGTGTAGCGAAAAAAAAAAGGAAATGACCGTCTTCGCCACGAATATGTATAATTTTGATACTTATAAAAAATGTAACAAAATAATAAAAATACAACACACTCACCACAAAACTTTAGTTGGCAATGTTGATGCAAAGTTATTAATGATCAAAGTTATTTCTGTTTCTTTTTTATGATTTCATATAACACGTCGTGTTCCTTTTTTTACCTAGTTTTGTTGTGAGTGTGTTGTATTCCTTTTTTATTATTTTGTTACATTTTTTATAAGTATCAAAATTATACGTATTCGTGGCGAAGAAGTTGTTTTTTTCGCTACAGTAGGTACGGTCAGTACGGTCAGCAACAAAAGTCTTTTAACACTATCACGTTTTTTAATATTTCCTGTTCCGATTTTTATTAAATGTTGTTTTAAAAAACTGAAGTATTCATCGACTTTGTTGCTGACCGTACCTGCTTCACTGAGGCCCAGTAGGATTTGATAGAAGGTTCATCATCATCGTTCAGTTGAAAAACGTCGAATTTTCGTTTGTTCGGTTAACCTTGTGGGGGGGCCGTAGCCCCGCAGAAGCAAGAACTTATAGTAGAATAACCCTCAACCAATAATGTCCTCTACTGTTCCAGAGAGGCTGGGTATGTGAAAACGCTGGTAACGTGCCGATGGCTCAGGCTATGTTCTTCGCGGGTGCCTTCGTGGGCGGCTTGATTCTCGGCTGGCTGGCTGACCACTTCGGCAGAGTGCCTGCTGTCATAGGTAAGATACATACGGTTCCTATTTTCGTTCTAGAATAGAATTGAATATTGTTTTAAATAGTTGTCCAAGTAAAGTTTGTAAAAATTAAAAAGTAGCTCTACATTTCGTGACGAAATTAACAACGGCTCAACAAAACCCTATTCCTACTAATCCTACTAATATTATAAACGTGAAAGTTTGTATGGATGGATGGATGAATGTTTGTTACTCTTTCACGCAAAAACTGCTAAACGGATTTGGATGAAATTTGGCACACACATGGTCTATAACCAGGATTAATACATAAGATATTTTTTATCCCGATATTCCCACGGGATCGAAACTTATGCGGGTGAAACCGCGGGCCGCAGCTACTAAATCTATAAAATGAAATGAAAATGAAAATACGTTTATTTGCGGCAAACACGACGCATAAAAAAGAACATAAACATATATAAGTAAACACAGATCGACCGCGCTACTTTTGCTTTAATTTCTAGACCTTTCCTTCTTCTTACACCATTTGTCCACAGCCACGTCAACGGAACGTCAACGAGGAACGAGATTATTCGAACCGAGCGTGACGTCACGGTGACGGCGTGCGGTGGACACGCGGCCATAGTAAATGTTCGCAGCCAACTGGTTAAATTAGCCGTTTAGTCAATCGCCTGGCCTTTGGAAGTAGTGCTCGCCTCGCTTCGCTCTTTCGGCTCGCACGCGGTTGATCACAGTTCTAACCTAACCCATTTGGTTGGGGTGCCCTGGCTTAGTTACTGCGACCAATTCGGCTTGCACGGGGTTGGTTACAGTTCCAACCTAAACTATAATTTATTGAATATCATTCAGGCCCTCAGTTGAACGGATACCGTTTAGTTAAAAGGCTAGGCGGTTAACTAAACGGCTAATAAAACTAGTTGGCTGCGACATATGTATATGTAATGCATCACTACCTACGTCATCTCGCTCTCGTTGACGTGGTTGTGGACAAACGGCCTAGTGTATGCTATTCTGGTATCGGCACGAACTACGTACGCACGGCTACACATCAAGCTATACATAACCAGTATAAGCTGACTTCTGATTGTAAGAAAAACCTATACAATGCGAGGTCAACTAAAACTGGAAATGTATAGCTTGATGTGTAGCCGTGTGTACCTATATTATAAGAATAACTCATGCCGTTGAAAAAATATTAGCCAGTACGCAAATGGGCTCATCAAAATAGCCTCCACGGGTGACAATACAGACTTACAATGCTCACCCTGGGCAGCAACGGCCGCTACCATCTTTCTAAATTCTAACCGGCCAATACTTTTATCACTTGCCATTTTAGCCGGTGGAATATCAAGTCACGTGACCACTTTTCTCACAAATCCTCACATTATTCGGCTTGCCCTAATTTTGACCTCTAGCCGCGACATTGATTTATTAGGAATGCTTGAAAGACGCAAAATTAAAGATAATTTTCGTGTCCGCAACGCAATTTAATATCAAAACACGATCATATTATTTGTCTCATCCGCGACAGATGTTTGATACTCGTAATAACCATCGCAGTGTCCACATGTATTTAATTGTGTTGTGGGAATCAACGCGACACTTGTGTTTGTCGCATTTTTAAAACATTTGTTTGTTTTTCAAACATTAAAACGAGTCGGTAAACTATTGTTGCTGTCATTTTTGGAGTCGGACTATAATTTATCTGAGGCATCTGCTGACCTAAATGGTTGATAGATAATTTTGAGAATTTATTTACTTTGGTTCAATTCTTATGCTTCTACTAGCTTTTGACCGCGGCTTCGCCCGCGTGGATTCCTTTTTAGAGGAATAACTCTTGGTTTACGCAGCGCACGCCAGGTGTAGGTACGGCCGATCGATTCTGTAAAAATCTCACCGTGAAAAGTTAGGTGAAGCGAGCTTAGAGTGAGCTGTCAATAGTGTCAATCCCTAGCATTAGTTGGAATGACAGCTCACTTCACGCTTACCTAAGTTTTCGCGGTGAGATGGGTACAGAATCGCACTGCAGGTTATAGCTTACCTATATAATTATGAAACTACAGTTAAGTTAACAAATAGTTTCAAGTCTTTAGCAATCAAATAATCCCAAGCCCATCCAAAAGCAAGCTATACAGCGTAAATCGTGTCCGCGAAACTATGAGAAATAGCAAAAAACGTTCATAAGAGCTGCAGCAATTTCGTTAGAAAGTAAAACTGCAGCATATTTTTTTTAATAACCGTTTTCTTGCCAGGTATTGAACCAGGTGTGCCAAAAATTTCAAGCTACACGTAAAATCAAGCTATTTTTGTCATTTCCAGGTGCCAATTTGATCGGTGGTATCGGCGGCATAGCGACCATCTTCACTACGGGAGTGTGGGACTTCGCGTTCTGCCGGTTCCTTGTCGGCATGGCATTTGACAATGCATTCATGATGACTTACATTTTGGGTAAGACTTCCATGAACTAACATTTTAGACATGATTATAGAGGGGCGATGCCCAGGGATATTGGGCAATTTGGGCACTTGCAAAAACACTGATCCTACAAATAGATGGTTCATGCCCCTAGTATACCCCTAGGCAATTTGGAAACCATATGCCCAATATATCCAAAACACCCGGGCCTAAACTCAACACTAATCCAGACCTTTACAAATAATAGACTAGACAGTAGACTATACTCTGGCGCCATCTATATCGCCATATGCGAACATCACAATGACGTCACGCAAAATTACCGTTACCTTTTCTCCGCAGTTTTGGAGTACGTGGGTCCCCGCCACCGCACATGGGTGGCCAACATGTCCATCGCTTTATACTTCGGTATGGGCTGTCTGTGCCTGCCATGGTTGGCGTTGTGGATCAGCGACTGGAGGAAGCTGCTGTGGTACACGTCGACGCCGATGTTGCTGGTTGTGTTCGCGCCTTTAGTTCTGCCAGAGAGTGCAAGGTGAGTGACTGAGTGTGATTCGATAAATGGCAGCACGTCTTTATCACAGTGACTCTTGAAACATCGTCCTTCCAGACTTCTCCGTCTCTATTACCACTTAATATTGCAATTTATTAGGCTATCAATGTCTATTTGATAAGTGGAGGAACCTAATTATTCTGTATATTTCAGGTGGTACGTGAGTCGAGGCCGCATCAACCAGGCTGTGCAAGTGCTCAAGAAATTCGAGAAAATTAACGGCAACAAAATACCGGACGATGTTATGGATGAATTTATTGTAAGTTTATGCAGGGTGGCAGGGACAGCGACGCGCCACCTGTTACGATGGATTCAGTACCTGATTCTGGACCCCCCTTTTTTTTCTTTTTTTTTTCTGGTGGGAAATCGTCTAATGACCCCTCCCGCTCTGGGTGGAGCGGAAGGGAGTGTCAGACTCTTACTGACTAAAACCCACCCATGTTCCTTCCTTCGCCCTTTATGTTCCGGGGTAGCGGTAACCCTTTCGGCCAATCCTGCTGACCCGGCAGGCTTCGGCCCTAAGGGGCCCCTCAAATTATGCTGACATATCTTTGAGGCGCGCGTGGAACACTTACGCGCCGTCCGGCAAGGGCCTGGTTCTGATCGGGCGGTGAGCTACCCATTGCTCTCCGCCCGCAGGCCCGCGCCAACGGTGGCCGGCCGGGAGTCGTCACGCGGCTCCCGACGCCCGGAGCGTCTCCCGCGGCGGCTGGGACGGGAGGCTCTCTCCCTCATCCGTCCCGCCACCTCCTTCGCTAGCATGACTGCTTCGCAGAAGGAGGCGGCTGCCTCCCACTCCCTCTCGCCCCGGACCATGGCTTGCACCAGGGCCGGGCGCGAGAGGCCGCCGCCGCTGCCGATCGCCTCTACGAGGACACGGCGGTGCTCCGCCCAAGCGGGGCAGACCTCCACCGTGTGCTCCACCGGGTCCTCTGGGCGGTCCTGGCAATGGTGACACCCGGGCGTTTCCTCCCGCCTAATGGTGTGCAGGAACCTCCCGAAACTTCCGTGTTCGGTGAGGATCTGCGTCAGGCGGTAGGTGAGGGTGCCGTGGCGCCTCTCTAGCCACTCCTCAAAGAGGGGTCTTATCGCCGCCATCGCGGCGTGCCCTGCGCTGGATTGCGACAGTCGCTCTTTCCATGTCGTTTCTGGACCCCCCTGCGTTGAAATCAAAATCAAAAGTCATTTATTCAAATTAGACTGAGAATCAGCTCTTTTCGAACGTCAAAATTACAAAAGACAGTCCCCAAAAACGCCCGCCCTTCACAATTTAAATGCGTCGCTAATTAATAACAAAATTTGCTGTTCTATACATTTCGTCCGCGCAGGTCCCATAAGGAAGTCATTGTATGTACCTATAGGATTAGTATCTTAGTAAATAACAACTAATACCTAATTAATTAGTACAAATAACCTAACATTTAAAATAATGATATGTACATGTGAAAAAATAAGCAAAACAATCATAGAGCATCAAAAAATTCGTCTTAGGCACTTTTCTATGAAACACTTGATTTTTTTGATAACAGACGAAAAATTTCTGCGCTAGGGTGATTAGAATCATGTGCTGAAGTCATGGTTTCAGTTTGCGCGTCGATGTCCCTGCCTCCCTGTATTTATAATGATGCCTTGGATCGCATAAAAAAACTTTTTTGCAAAAAAAAAAAACAACCGTCTTCCAAAAAAGACACTACAAAGTGAATAATAACTTTCATTTCGGAAGTCCGTGTCGTTGGGTTCGCATTTTCGTTGTTTGGCATCGACTTCCGAAATTAAAGTTATTTTTCACTTTGTGTTTGTAGTCTTTTTTGGAAGTCGGTTGTTTATTTGGAAAAAAAAATTAATTTTCCACTTCTAAGTTGTAATTTTTACCAGTAATTTTGGAAACCAAACTACTGAAGCGTTTTTAGTGAAATTTCTATGGGACCAACCTGAAAGTATATCCTTACAAATAAAAAAAGAACTTTGCAGAAAATCGGCTTATAAATAACGGAGTTCTGAGATAACAAACATAAAAAAACAGTCGAATTTAGAACCTCCTCCTTTTTTTGAAGTCGGTTAAAAAAGTTGCTCTCATTAATGAGAGCAACTTTTTTATACTTAAGTATCTTCGACACGGGCCTGAGGGCGGAGAGCAATGGGTGAGCTCACCGCCCGATCTGGACCAGGCCCGTCCCGGACGGCGCGTAAGTGTTCCACGCGCGCCTCAAAGAGATGTCAGCATAATGCGAGGGGCCCCTTAGGGCCGAAGCCTGCCGGGTCAGCGGGATTGTCCGAAAGGGTTACCGCTACCCCGGAACATAAAGGGCGAAGGAAGGAATATGGGTGGATTTTAGTCAGTAAGAGTCTGACACTCCCTTCCGCTCCACCCAGAGAGGGAGCGGTCATTTGATGATTTCCCACCAGAAAAAAAAAAAAAAATAATATCTTCGACACGATAACACCCTTCTCTTTTAAGATTCTCTTCTTTAAAACTAGAAAACTTTATGCTCTACTTTCTTACAGGTAACATCAAACCAAACCAAACAAGGCAACGAGTCCCTCCTAGTCCTCATGAAGAGTGCCCCCCTCCGCCTGACCATGATCCTCATGCTGATCGTATATATGGCCTGCTCCGTGATCTTCGACGGACTTGTCCGAATGTCCGACGCGTTTGGGCTCGACTTCTTCATCAGCTTCACGCTGACGTCAGCGACGGAGATACCCTCAGTTACTCTGCTGGCCTGTGTGCTTGACAGGTGAGAAGAACCTTTTGTTTTTGGAAGCCGTTGGGCCGTAGGGTGTACAGACTAAAAATGTTTCTTTATTTAGCTTTATCGGGCTAAACTACCCACGAATCAACTAGAAATTGTCTTGAACATGAAATAGTTACTTTGTTAAGGACTTTATTTGATTTTCATGAATTCGTCGATTTCCAGATGGGGTCGCAGGAATCTCACCGCTGGCCCATTGTGTATAGCGGGTATTCTTATCGGCATCGCCTTGTTTGTACCTAAAGGTTAGTTTCTATTCTAGTTTACGATAAATTATATATTTTACACGACCAAAATAAATTATGTTTTAAAACTACTCTGAGAAGAAAGACCGAAACAAACTCTAGAGGTCAGTCTCTTTTATTTTAAAGTCCCAGACATAATCTGGTCAAGCCATTACAAGAACCAGATGCAGATTAGTGTCTGAGATGGTCTTTTGAGGAAAGAACCATACATAATTGAGTGGACGTGTCCAGTCATACACGCATTTGTCGCATTTGAAGGGTTTAATTACTTAAAAAAGGTTCTTAACTCACAATGTTATCCCCAGGCATCCCTCAGGCATCGATGGCGATAATGGCGCGGTTCTGCTTAAACATGTCATACAACGCAGTCATCCAGTGGTCGACGGAGCTGTTGCCGACGGCGGTGCGGGCGTCGGGCTCAGCCACATTACATATGAGTGGTTATGTCGCGTCCGTGCTCTCACCCTACATAGTGTACTCTGTAAGTTGTTCGACAATTATTTGTCAAGAAAAAAGCTAAACTCAAACTCAAAGTATTTATTTCAATTAAACCAATTACAGGCACTTTTGAATTGTCAAGGGGTCGGTCAGTCAGAAAAATGAAGCTAGTTGCCCATTCCAAAGCGTAGTAGGTACCTATGGAGAAGAACGGGCAAGAAACTCCATGGACACTCTTTTAAATCAAAATATGGTTACAAAGTATTAGTTACATCATTCATGTTAAAAATTATGCATGTGAGAACGATGCAGAACGTTAAAAGCGTCCGTAATGAAAAGCCTAAAACAATCCAAATATTAAATTAAATTAAAATAAGCCATGGCAGCAAAGAGATGACCAGTCCCCACTGACGGCGCCCGTTCACGAACATGACGCACGGATTAGCACCATTCAGCTCAACCATTTTGAAGGACGACGTAAATACTAGGTCCTATTTGTAAGATTGAATGAGGTAAGGACATGAACGTAGTCAATATCAAGAGGGGTCTGTGGCTAAGTGTAAGTAATAAAAGCCGCACGGGTCGATCGATCAGTTTAAGCTACGCTTGTCGCGGTTGATCCATGGATGGGTGACCAAGACCCCTCCGTGCCTCGGAAAGCACGTTAAGCCGTCCCGGCTGTCTTTCGTGGATCTTTGACAGTCGTTACGGGTCGTCAGAAGCCCGAAAGTCTGACAACCAGTCTTACCAAGGGGTATCGTATTACCCAGTAACTGTGGAGGTCAGATAGGCAGTCGCTCCACGTAAAATACTGATATTCAGATGCATCAGGTTAGACGGGAAGCTGACTCCAACATAGTTGGGAAAAGGCTAGGCAGATGATGACATGAACGTAGTCAATGTCATAATCAGCCTATAATGTTCCCACTGCTGGGATACAGGCCTCCTCTCAGTGAGAGGGAGTGGGCCGTAATCCACCACGCGGGCCCAGTGCGGGTTGGTAGATGTCACATAATTTTTGACATGCCGGTTTCCTCACGATGTTTTCCTTCACCGTTTTGAGAACAGTGGTGATGAAATAATTTACACAAAGTAAAGCGCCTGTCTGGGTTCGAACCTACGACCTACAACTCGTAAGTCGTGTCCGATACCACAGAGCCACCACTGCTCGTAGTCAATGTCCTGAAAGATAATGCATCAACTTGAGTCCAATTGATATGGCAATTTATTCACAAAAGACCAATCCTGATGTCATCCAAAAATGGCTTCGTCCAGTCTAGTATATAAATCTTGATTTGTACTTTATTCGGTTAAATGGCGTGATTACAGAAAAAAATAAAAGGCCACTGTGTCTCGCATGGATCCACGTTCCCGGAATACGAAGGGTTACAGGTCCTTGAATGGCTTTGAGTTTAAGATCGAAAAAAGCCGCCGAATAGATGAAGTACGAGTAGAAGTTTAGTACCCATAGGAGTATGCAAATCCTAATCATTTTTGTCATTCTCAGGAACGACTGTGGAGTTCCCTACCGCTGCTGATATTGGGAGTAGTGTCATTACTAGGCTCAGGTATTAGCCTGGTGCTGCCGGAGACCAAGGGCCGGCCCATGCCGCAGACCATGGCGGACGGCGAGAGGATAGTCCAAGAACAGACGTTATGCGGGTAAGTTGATAGGATAGTTCTTACTTAAATTGTAACTAAGGGAAAAAGGGAACAAATCAATAGAAAAGCAACAGAATTTCCCTAAGATCCGGGGATTAGAGATAGCTGTGTTAAAATCATGTTTTTCTTCCACAGGAAAGCCGAAGAGGACATTGAAGAAGCGGAATGGAAGAATGAGAAACAAAAGGCTCTAATTACATAACGTTATAGATTCAATTCACGGTTCACATGGAATCTACCAACGGTAGACATTGCTTCAAGTATTCTCAAGGGCTGCCTTCAGATGTACTTAATGGTGCTTTCTTTTAGCATACGTAATTAAACCTTAATGTAGGATGGTTGTAGATAAACGGATGATTTCGGAACGATTTTGTAATTTTCAAGTCGTTTAGAAAATTCGGATCGCTAATTTGCCTTGGACTGTCGATTAGTTAGTTGTATTGTTATTGTTAAAATGCGAGAAAACTGTACAGGCAGGAACACACTTCGGTACACACAGTCAAAAAGTTAATTTTGCAGGCATTTTTATTGTGTGCGTGATAATCGAGACATTACACAAGTGATAGTAAGTAATAAAAAAAATCGTTACGCACAGCAAATGGTGTTCTGTAGTTTCTGCCTACCCCCATGGGATAAAGCGTGAGTTTATGCATGTTTGTATGCATACGCAAAATTCTGGCGTAGTTGCCTGCATACATAATTAATTTGCCGTCTGTACCTAAGTCGAATCAGAAATAAATATTGAGTAATTGTGCTAATTTATACATCTAGGTTGTATAATGTAAATAATGATTTAAAAACGCTTGTAATAAGGAGTGCCTCATGGTTCCAAGGTGCCTACATATTTTGAATTATATTTTAACGGAATTTTCGTTCAAATAAGACAGTGCTATTGCGTCGCACACAAATTGCGCTTAAAGCGTCTAACACGCAGCAGATTTGCCTAGTGACAAAATAGAATTGCCCAATTTGACATTTTTCATCATAGAAGCTGACTTGAGATATCACTTCAGATCTACGGCTTTCAGTCGACTTACCTGCGCAGTGCAAGTACAGGCTTACCCTACAAAGGTAAGTTACGACTTACCTTACTTGGGTAAAGGTCAAACTTACCCTACGTAGCTAAGTTCCGACTTACCCTACGTAGGTAAGCACAGACTTACCCTACGTACTCGTAGCTCATTTCAGAGTTACCCTGCGTGGGTAAGTCGCGAAAAAAGCCTTTGAAAAGCATAAACAAACGAGTGATAAAATTAACTGTTATCGCTTTGTGATATTGACAAAATAAAGTTAAAATAGGTGACCAGCCTTAGCCGTTAAGATTGTTTAGGTCTTAATTCTAGATTCTAGTTGAAGCTTCCAATATTCTTAAGGTCGTTACTAAAATGTTAATTATTGTTCAATGCTAGACTACGCAAACTTAGGCTAGGTAGAAACAGTTGTAAGTATGCAAAGATCTAAATCGTTAGATAGGTAAAGATAGTCGCGTTTCTGTTTCGTCTTGATACCTCTGACACACAATAACGCAGTCAATCAATCAAGTGAAGTCATCACTTCATGGCTCCACTGAATAATGTGTGAGCTCTCTTCTCAGTATGGACACTCTTTCGAGTGTTAGTCCCTCGGTGAGAATAAATCTGACGATTTAAATTTTTGGTTGTATGTTCAAATCTCTCAATAATTTAGTAATTGGGTAGTCAGACAGTATTTTGCTCAGAAGTCTTTGGTCAATTCATAGTTTTACATAGTTTTTTAATAGGTATAGTTTATTAATAGGTTTATTAATAGATAATCTTTCAGCTTTTGTTCAGCTGTACCTACATAAATGGCAAACAAACATGCATAGATCAACCAACCGTAAATCGTAGACCACCAATATTGCGTTTCATACTAACAGTAGGAATGGTTTTTATTTTGACAGTTCAACAACATTCATTGTGTTGTTTACGTTGTTGACATACAATATTTTTCACCATACGAAGCAATGGATTACGATTATCCTTCAAAATGATCCAGGTTGTCACAGATAGTGTGTTACACAATTATAGGGTCCAGCATTATGTAGAGCCAGCAGAACAAAAAGTGACAATTATATGTCGAATTTTTCATGCCTGAAGCTTTTTATATTGTAGTAGATATAAGTCGATGTAGATAGTAGGTACGTTATACGACAATAACAAGTCTGAATAGTTGTGACGGTAAATTCGGCATTTCTTGACATTCTACGGGCGAGATTCACAGATCGCACTATACTTTACTAAGTAAGCGTTCCATAGGAATATGAACCTTATTTTTACGATTTTAATGTTCATATTCGTATAAGCGAATACGAGTAAACATCACATACAAATATAAGCGTTTTTAATAAGAATAATGTTCTTATTTGTATGCCCAGCTTACTTTACATACAATTATTAAAGTCAAAGTGCGATCTGTGAATCTTGCCCTAAGACTCTTGCGCAAGTGCTTTTCGCAAATAGGCAGTGGTGGACAGACTGTTCCATAAGTTAAATCAGTCTTTAAAAGCGCGCTATATCACCACTTTTCTTTTATTTATTTGGTATTCACATTACGTGCCTACAATGAGCCTTCGCTAGTATAATAACTCAGGCTGTAATCCAGACCGGATAATAATTTTATTATTAAGTAGATAGGTAGGTTGTGCTGGCAGCACAGCGAAGTAGAACAAACAGTACTGTGATATTATTGAATTCAATTAAATGTTATATTGAATTAAAAATAATACGGTACCGACGAGAATTTGTACAAAATGAGAGAGATATCATTATTTTTTTGGTCCAGTGGCTGGCCATAATGTAAGAAAAAATATCGAAAAGAATTAGGTAGTAATTTCTTTTGAAAACGCAGTTTCTAAAAGGCCTAATAAACTGAAATAAATACTGGACTATCAAACTCATGTTGCGGTATTTATGTCACGAGGCGACACTCGTTGTACTTGTGGTAACCAAGTGTATAAACACTCTGTGAATGTGTGCTTAGTCGTGTAGCAGCACATAACGCACGCACACACTTCCGACTTCGCCCGTACCTCGGACGGTACCAAAAGCTCCTGCGTTTACACACTCATTCACAGTGTGTTTGTAAACTTGGCTACCTACCACAAGTAAAGTGCGCATCGTTTCGTGAGATAAAAATACTGTAGCTGCTGCTGATTGAGTTGACAAAAACTGAAAAGCCAACCACATTAGTGCTTTTATAGTTATTTTATTTTACCTTTAACAGCAGTCATCCAACAGCAACCTTGTTTTAACGAAAATAAAGATCACTGTGATTTTGACAGTGATCTAAAATCAAAAGTAAAATAACTATAAAAGAAATGTACAGTTCGTTCACAATTATTTTACCTCTGACAGCAGCAACCTAAGAGCAACCTTATCGGGACGCGAATAAAGATCACAATCATTTTGGCAGACTCGTCGATGACAGCAAACCAACCAGAACCTTACTGGAATGAGAATAAAGATCACTTTGATTTGGACATGATGCAAAATCAGAGGTAAAACAACTGTGAAGGGACTGTAACTTGTGTTTGGCAGTTTCCTTTCAGAAATCGAGTGGACTCTCGTTTCACGAATCTGAACTTTCATGAAGAAAGAAAACATTCAAAATTAAATTATGTTTATAACAATAATATTGAAAGTAAGTGAAATAAATATAATTTAGCATAAGTCTGAGTAATTGTATAATAAAAATAATAATGTACAATACTTTTAATAAAAGTATAAGTTATGATTTTCTTATTTTGTTTTATTTAATCCAGCTCAGATCAGCTGAACGTGTTGAAAGCCGCCATCTTGAATTTGAGCATCGCAATACATCGATGATTGAGTAATGCATCACACTATTGGAATTTAAGTATCGTCAGTTGCATTTTGAACACCATGCTTCAAAAAATACCAATATACATACAGTTCGCGTCACGTAAGCTTGAGCTGAGCCTGAACCTGAGCCAGGCGTTCCGATGCGCATGACGTTGCGCGCTGCTGTTTTAGTACAGATATTGGCCACTACGCAGTCTTTTGTAGCCTACTTCAAAGCGGTAAACTTACATGACGCGAACTGTACTTTATTATAACACCGCGTCGACGGCTGACAAATACACAAGCGGCACGTTGTCGACGGCTTCGTGGTCGTCGACGAGTGTCGACGGCTGCAGTTGCCTCTGGCGTCGACGCGTGCTGTTCGAGTGTACTCGCATGAGCACTAAATACAAATCGCAATAAATATTTTTTCTTTCTTTCACTAGTCTTACTATAATTAAATGTATACCTTTTATTTCTCGATGGGTAGCCAAATTACGAGGGTCTGCAATATTTAGCAGATTATTAAATAATAACTTATTATCTATCACCTCTGTTTTCTCCGAAGGGTTATGCATGGTGGCAGCGACATCGACGCGCAAACGTCGTGAAAAGGTGCCATAAATAAAATTACGAGTCATTCATCTCGGAAATGATCGGTTAAAAAAATTGCCATTTTTGAGTGCGCAATGTATTGCAAACAACGCGATAAAACGCTCCGCGCTCGCGCTCCTGCCGCAATACCGCGCGCTGCCCTTTCGAGTTTTATTTATATAAGTGAAACAAGTGAATTTACTATTTTTTTATTAAAAATCTCATTGGGTTAGATAAAAATAATGGTTCTAAACAGTTTACAGTAAAAATAAAATTGCAGAAAAAAACGTAAAAATTAATAAAAAGCCGACGAAAAATTTCAACGCAGGGGGTCCAGAATCATGTACTGAATCCATGGTAAGCGGTTGCGCGTCGATGTCCCTGCCACCCTGTATAAGCTATAGTGTTCCCTCATTTCAAGAGTTATTTTCAAACCCCATATTATAGGGGGCGAGCCTGGTATTAAATTATGTTTCTGAATTTGTATCAAATTATCTGCCAGGTATTGAAACAGACCACAAAAAAAAAACTACAGAATACAAAATTAACAATTTATTGAACTAAATCAAGTGTTCTTTATGCTAAGATACATTTTCCCGTTGATATTTTGTTTGACGGGGTTGATTCGCTTAAGTATTTGCGTCATGGTCTCGACCAGGCGGTCGCTGCTGACGCCCGTCCGCTTGGACTTGAACTTCGTCAGCAGTTCCGTGGTCGTCATCGGCTTGCGCGCGAGGTAGCGACGCACCGCTTCTTCAGTTACGCCGCATTCGCTGAAAGAATGGTAAGGTGGATTAGTGTTAGGTTCTCATATAAAAAACGAGTGGTCTTAATAGAGAATTTTTTTTTTTTTTTTTTTACCAATAGTAAGAATTTTTATTGCCGCACCAGGAACAAAATCAGAATATAAAGGTTCGCTCGGTGCGAATCGGTGCGGCGCGCGGTTTTACGTAAGAACATGCACATTTTAATTGCGATTTTTGACTGTATAACTGTCATAATAAAGATCAAAATCGAAGTTCTATAAGCGGCTGTAGTTTTGAGACCCATATGCTATTTTTATCTTATGATGTTGGCAACACAATGTAAATGTGATGTTCGCTTGTTCAATAGGCATGTGCATTCGTGAAATTGCGTACCGTCGAATCCGTCACGAATTCACGATGCAGTCGGTTGACGACACGATGAGACCATTACAACAATAGAAACTCAACCTTACTCAATAGACTTACGGTAAAAAGTCCTTTAGCAACTACTTCCTCTATAGCTTTATACTTACATGTAAGAAGCATCAAGCTTCGCTCTCTTAGCCTGTGGCAGGTTGCTGTTGGCCGCGTTGGCGGCGGCCACCGCGGCCTGCGCGGCCGACGGCGTGGGCGTGCCCGAGCGGGACGTGTTGGCGCTACCGGCCGCTAGGGGGGGGGGAGGAAACATATGAAATAAGCGTTAATGTGGTCACATAAGATAAATAAGATTATGTTCAAAATCAAAAGTCAATTAGGCTGAGAATCAGCACTTTTTGAACGTCAGAAGTACATAAGACAGTCCCCCAAAACGCCCGCCCTTCACCACTTCCTGGTGCTTTAGCTGGGAAGAACTGGCACAACAAACTAACCAGCAGCACAGCCATCTGTTCAAACGACTGTCTGTTAGAATTTATTAATAGTTAATTAAAACGGTACAACACCAATCTTCTTAGTAGGTGTAGATGGTCACCCATCCACGGACCAGCCGCGGCAAGCGTAGCTTAACCTGATCGATCGACCTATTTACGACTAGCTTTAGCTCGCTCGCTACTTCTTTCGTTTAAGAAATATCCTATGCCACTGGGCAACAATTTAGCTCAAATTCAAAACTTTTCTTTGAATGAAACCTATAGTTATATTATTCAGCCTATAAAGTTCCCACTGCTGGGACACAGGCCTCCTCTCAGTGAGAGGGAGTGGGCCGTAATCCACCACGCAAGCTCAGTGCGGGTTGGTAGATGTCACATGTCTTCGAATTTTTGGTTCTAGGACATGCCGGTTTCCTCACAATGTTTTCCTCCACCGTTTTGAGAGCAGAGGTGATGCAATTATTTACACAAAGTAAAGCGCCTGACGGGGTTCGAACCTACGACCTACAACTTGTAAGTCGCGGCCGTTCCCACTGGGCCACCACTACTCTCACATATAGTTAACACATATTCATTCTCAGTCTACTACATACCGGATGAGCTAGCAGCGGGTCCATTCTTGTCCCCTCCCTTACTCTTCTTGGATTTCTTCGCCGGGGCTGGGGCATTGGTTTCTGGCTCTGTGTCCGAGTCTGAACTTAACTCACTGCTCGAATCTGGAAATTAATATTTAAGTTTAATTTATTTTTTTCTTATTTGAACTGTATTTTGGTGCCCCTAACTCATCATACATAGCCTAGCCTTTTCTCAACTATGTTGGGGTCGGCTTCCAGTCTAACCAGATGCAGTTGAATACCAGTATTTTCAATGGAGCGACTGCCTATCTGACTTTCACTACCCAGTTACTGAGTAATATGATACTCTTTGCTAAGACTGGTTGTCAGACTTTCGGGCTTCTGATGACCCGTAACGACTGTCAAAGATCCACGAATGACAGCCGGGACCAACGGCTTAACCTCTACAGGTTTGTATTCTATTATTGTTTGTATTCCCTGGAGTGTCCCAAATAAAATATTTTTATTGTTTGTATTCCCTGGGGTGTCCCAAATAAAATATTTTTATTGTTTGTATTCCCTGGGGTGTCCCAAATAAAATATTTTTATTGTTTGTATTCCCCGGGGTGTCCCAAATAAAATATTTTGCTTTCTGTCTTTAAGACTTCAAACAGGAGAAGTTTCTCATATTATTTCTTTTCATACAGTTTTTGCCGACCAACTTCGGTCCAGTTCAGACCAACAGCCAACCACTCACCTTTCTTAGCGTCCGTTTCCGGTTTGCTCTTCTTCTTCTTAGTGAGTTTGCTGGCGCGTTCTTCTCCTTCTTTTGTTGGCTCGTCTTCTTGTTCATCTTCCTCTTTCTCCTTGTTCTCTTGTTCTTCTTCCGAGTCCTCGTCGGAGGCCAGGAGTTTTCTGTCAAATACATGCATTACATTACGGTGTATGTTACACCCACGATGATTATGTTTATTTATTTATTTGTTTCGTTCACCAACAATTGTTTACGTTAACATCTTGATAAAAATAACATCTTTAAAAACTTTGGACAGTGTAACAATTACTTAAAGGTAAACACCACATGAACTAGAATTATGTTAATTTGTAAGCCTAGGTACAGACGCCAGCAGGTCAAGCTACCCAAAACTGTCAAATTTTCCCGATCAACATAGAATCTTAATGTTTTAGCGATAAAGTTGAAAATTTATTAAAGAAATTTGACAGATTGTAGTAGCTTGATGTGCTGGCGTCCGTACATGTATATTTTACAAGCCAACTTAAAACTAAAGAAAAAATATGTAGACTATGTATAAATAAAGACTTAGTTTTGAATGCGAATGCGACTGGGGCCAATTTAAGGTTTAAGGCCTTTAGAGGTATGAGGAACAGGGTGTAAAGTTCACTCATCCTCCATAGAAAAGGGAAGATCCTCCGACGAGACGGGTGTTGTGTCTGGCGGGCAATTGCCCAACGATTGATGTTGGGAAATTGTATCTATGCTAATTGCGCGGTAAACTCTGCTTGCGAGATACAGGATTTGCGTGACGTCAGTATGACGCGTTGTTCGCATGTGGCGTTGTAGATACCGCTACAGGCCTATAAGAGGCCGAGCTCATCGCTATCAACTGGACACAAATACAAACTTCGCGCTTACTGATAAATATCCTCTAATGCAAAAATTAAATAACACATTGCTTGACTTTCCAATTGAACCTAGGACTTTATGCTCAGCAGTCGAATTTGCGACCACTAGATCAATGAGACAGTGTACTGTTGAATAAAAGGTAAGGTCGATCCTTGTTCAATTTTGGACTTTGTTAACTGTCAAATGAAGTTTATTATGAAACTGTATTTCTTACCTGAGCGCATCTTCCTCGGAAACGCCCTTTAGCTCCTTATTAGTCTTGCCCTCGTGGTCGGATTCACTGTAATAACATCACATTTTATTAACATAGCACATAACAATAGCTTAGCCATTTTTCTATACAAATGTCTACAGACTTCGGAGTCACGAACAATCAATAATTTAAATAAAGTGTAGTATACTCGTCTATAAACAATTTTGACCTGCAAGACCTAAACTGGTTGCACAACAACCCAACATCCATTTAATAAAAACACGCCCGATTCCTCTAATTTACTAGATTCATGATACCAGAATAATAATACTAAAGCATTTATTTTCGAGTACCTAACATGAACTCATAGCGGAAGTAACAATTTACTTACGAAACTTTAGTAGTATGTATTTACAAAAACAGTTAGCGTCAACCGCAAGATCACAGGTACAGCCAATATCGTGCAGTGAATGCGGTCCAACGAGAGATATAACTACAATATTGGCAGAAAAAAAGCTATTCACCGACTTATCGGTGTTTTATTATAGTAATGGATTATATTACCTCTCCGAGGAGTCGGATATGTAGTCCTTCTCCCTTCCCTCCTCGTCTCCGTCGTCACTCTCCTCGAACGCCTCGTCCTCCACTTTCTTCTTCTTTTTATTTGCGGCGGCCGCTGTAATATGATAATGAGTTCTGTTATGAAGTATGTTAGTTTGCCTATGGCTGGTTATAGTTTGATAAAAGATCAGCATCGAAACATACTTTTAGGGGGCCATTCAAGTAGTACGTAAGTACAATTTTAGTAATTTTTAATTTTTTTTATTAAAAATGTATGATGTTACGAACATATTATATACTTTATGTATATATTTATTGTATAATGTAAATGGTACACCACAGACTACCTACCATATTTGTCTCTCTTTAATTTTAATCCATCCAAAGGTTGTCTTTAAAAGATCGCTCTTAGCGATAAGACCGCCCATTGTGTCACCCTTTGTTAAAATTTTGTATAAGTATTTATGTTTTATAATTTGTATGGTGTACAATAAAGAGTATTCTCTATATTATTTTCGAAATCATACTAATATGAAATATGTCATTTCTCGAAGTTGCAATAGTGTAGGGTATTCATGCTCGTGTTTCGGGACTGTATGCGACACTTGACCTCCCATCCAACTCCTTATAAACGTTATGAAGATACACACACTGAATTAGCCAGGGGGTCTACTCCGAAGTGGTATCGCCCAAATGTTCGGCCGTTTCCTGCTACGACGTTACCATTTGGTTCGGTCGGTCCAGATCCTACACTCCTACACTCTTTCGAATATTGACTATGGTCCCGACCCAATTGAACCGATCCGAACTTTTTTCGCATTTTTCAATAATATTCGGTTCGGCCATGTGTCGGTCCGATCCGATCATTTGCACTTTGCACTTCGTAGTAGACCCCCTGGTGTCTGTGCACCACAATAGAACAGCGGTATAAATAACATAACATCACACATGTGATCTACGAGGAGTCAGGCAGAGGTGTACCTATAATAACACCCACATTAAGTTTCAAGTTCCCAATTATGTTTAAGTTTCATGTAATCGGGTGGGCGAGCCTAACTTCGGCTAAACAGCTGGTATGCCACGTTTACCACCGCATCAGCCGATCGATTCTGTAAAAATCTCACCGTGAAAACTCAAGTGAAGTGAGCTTGATGTGAGCTGTCAGTAGTGTTAATCCCTAACATTAGTTGGAATGGCAGCTCACTCCACGCTCACTTCACCTAAGTTTTCACGGTAAGATGGTTACAGAATCACACTGCTGGTGTCGTCATACCTTTCTTTTTATTCTTCTTCTTCTTATCGCCCGCGTCACTATCGTTGTCCTTCTCCTTTTCGTTCTCGGAGTTGGACGAGTCGTCGTCAGAGTCGATCCACTCGTCCATCTCTGACAGCTTTAGATCTGAAATAAGTAGGAAGTGGATCGGTATGTATCCAGCTTAAAACCAAAGCCAAAAGTCAACACATTAAAAAGTAGGCAACGGTTTATGGCAAAATAACAACTGATCAGAGAAATCGGGCTTAAGCTTCACTTCGGCACTTGGCAGCAATCACTTCATAGATGGGTGTCAATTTTACGTTTATATTTGGATTAATTTTGCGATGAACGATGTCGATGGCTATAAGAGTATGGGAAGGCCACAGAAACGATGGGTGGACTGTATGAATGATATGGTTAAAAAGGGGTAACTACCGATATGACGACTAATAGAGAAGTCTGGAAGAAAACGACATGTTGCGCCGACCCCAAATAAATTGGGGTAGGCAGGAGACTGATGATGAATTGTGCGATGAACGAAGAACAATTTGGAAACCTGCTGATTGATGAATTGGTTACTATAAACATGATCTTTATTCGTAACATCATCGACCGCCGGTAACTTACTTCACTACAAAATTCGGCAACTAGTACGGTAATAGTATTGGTCTTACCTTTCTTGGCTTTGGAGCCTTTGATTTTCTTGTCGTCAGGGTCGTCGGCGTCATCAGCGGCATCGTCGCCGCGCATGCGTTTACGGAACATGAGCGAGAAGTAGTTCAGCACTTTGTTGCGCCTGGAGACATTAAACGTATAAACAATCTTCAGAACAAGTTTCATTTGGTGAAATGACAAAACGGTGAGCCAACCTTTGTCTGAAGAGTGCAAGAGTACTTAGAATTTCGTGAAACTATGTATGAAAGAAAGAAATGAGGGTATCTGACGGAGAGAAGGCCTAAACAGGGTGGCAGGGGCAGCGACGCGCAAGTTGTTACCATGGATTCGGTAAACAATTCTGGGCCCCCTTTGCATTGAAATTTTCGTCGATTAATACGCTAGGCAGGGAGGTCCTGAATCATGTACTGTATCCAGGGTAACAGGATGTGCGTCGATGGTCGATGTCCCTGCCTCCCTGTATTAGTTAAAGTAGATTTATATAGATGTGAGTGGGTGCTTGTATGGTGCAACTGGTAGAATGCTGGCTGCAACTGCAGGCTATATGCTATTATAAATTGTGTTTTGATATGCACTCTGAGTGACTCTATATCTAGCCTGATAGGGTCAACCCTATAAGGTATACAGCGTGGCGCTTTAATGGCGACATTAATTTAACACACGTATACGGTTTCGCGTCTTAGTTGTATGAATATATTTTAATTCAATTAAACATTAATATTTATTTATTTATTATCAATTTTCTAAAATAGCATCTTAGAGCAACCTGACTTAAAGAACTGTAGCGTAGGGGTCATTGGCCGGGGTCACGGATCATAACATCGCATGAATGTAATTAAAACACATAACGTGCAAATTGAAGGAAAGAGAGAGCCTTATGGCGGCGAGCGGCGCAGGTGGAAGTTTTCAAGTTAGGTTTTTTTTCATGTTGTTATAACTTTTATGATTACCGACCACTAGCCCTACCCGTGTGTTAAATTAATGTCGCCATTGTAGCGGCACGTTGTACAGTCACTCAGAGTGCATGGTAGCCTAAAAAAGTACATTTAAAAAGGAAAGTTCCATTTACGGTAGTGTAACCCTCAGCACTTGTTGGGGTGATCGGAAGTCCACCTGTTTAGATAAAAGAATAATGCTTACCTTCCGAATTCTTCGTCAGCCTCCTCAGCAGACAACGCTTTGTACCGTTGTATAGGTTGGAAATTATACCTGGAACAAACGTGTCATTATGTTTACTTGCGTACTTTACTAACTATACAGAGCAATTGTGTGCTGCGGGGTAATTGCGTAACACACTAACTGTAGCAATGGCTTTCATTTTGACAGTTCAACAACATTCATTGCGTTATTTACGTTGTTGAGCAGACACATTGTTCGAACATATGAAGCAATGGATTAGCAATATCCTTCAAAATGATTCGGACTGAGATGGATAGTGTGTTACGCAATTAGGGTGCTGTTTGGTCTGTTTGCGCGCTTCTCCTCATGTTTTGTTATATTACTTTGTGTGTGGTGCTATAATGTCTTGCTTCTTGCGTCTTTCAGGCAAGCTTATTTCCAGCAATGCACAGCATTTGCGCTGTGTAAATCGATCGCTACCATTGTTTTAATAAAAAGGTATATAAATAGATAGTCACCATTCTTGTAGCGGGTACGCATCGATAGCACCGTCAGCTGCGTGTGTGAATACATAATATGCTGCATGCTCCGACACACCGCCCTCACGAATACCTTTGAATCTATTAATATAAAAAAAAAACACAAACATTTTAACACAGCTATCAATTATTATACAATAATATTTAATGGGACACATTTAACTTTGTTGAAAGTCAAACTCAAACCTTGCACATTTTACCAAACCAGCTGATAAATTTAAACTTATTTGCAAGTGATGCAAAATTCATTAAAATCAATACATATAATGTCATTGCAAGTTGTGCAATATTTTTTAGGTCATTAGGCAGGCTTACACTGAGTCAGTTACCGAACGTCGATAGTGGGCTGACTTCGGAATATCAAACACGAATACTTAAGGCAGTGTTACAGCGATGTACTAACCAGAGGGGCAATTCTCGTAATTTTAAGAACGTTCACAGTCTGATCTCAGTCTCAATCTGTCAAAAAATACTTCTAATTTCCCCACATTTTTGACATGTTTTTGTCATTTGTTTATCGCCGAGATGAGACTACGACTAGATTATGAACTTTTTAAATTACGAGAACTGGCCTTCTGATATTATGTTTGTACACAATGCCAGTAAGCGTGGAGTTGTTTAGAAATTATAGTTTGTAACTGGCTCAATGTAAATCCATAGCATAATAAACCTATAACGTTCCCACTGTTGGAACACAGCCCTCCTCTTGGTGAGAAGCCGTAATCCACCACGCGGGGCCCAGTGCACTTTGCAGATGTCACATGTCTTCGAATTTTTGGTTCTAGAACATTAACGTTAACTCACGATTTTTTCCTTCACCGTTATGAGAGCAGCGGTGATGATATAATTTATACAAAGTAAAGCGTCTGTCTGGGTTGGAACCTACGACCTAGAACCCGTAAGTCACGGCCGTAATATTAGTGATTGAGAAATAACACTTACTTCTTGCCAGTCTTGCCGCCAACTTTCAGTATCCAGGGCTGGTCGTCCGGCTTGTACTTGCGCGAGATGATACCGAACTTCTTGCGGCGAGCCTCCTCGCGCACGTCCCGTCCGTATTCTGAACCAGCGCCGAATCTTATTGGGATTTGATAAATGTCTCAATGGCTAACATAATAATTACAACAAAAGGATTTATTTGAGTTTGATATGGGTATGAAAAAAGGAAACGCTGAAATGACTGCTGACTGTTATCAAGTTTTTTATTTTATTACAGTCTATATCTACAATGTTTGATACAACTCATTGTAGAACAATATAATCACATCATAATATCTGTTTAGATCATGTCTAAAATTGTATTGTTTAGTTTAAAAAAAAAAAAAAAACAACGACAATAAAAATCTCACAACTTTTATGTCGAGACCAGGCCAAAAGTTCTAAATTGTCATTACTCTGGTAACTCAACTACATAAGATGACACAACCAAAGTAAGAAATCTACAATTCACATTAACTCACTTGGGCATATCTTCATCTATTCCCTTGAACTCCTTGATATTGTTCTCTCGTTCCATCTTGACATGTGTCCATTTTGCAAAGTCCACATTCAGCGTAGCATTGAACCGCATAACATGGTGTTTCTTTTTCACACCCTTTGGAACTCTGATTTTAAACTCCTGTACAGATGCAGCTGATGACTGTTGGAACGAATTCTGAAATAGATTGTTTATATGTTATGACTGGCTTGCACTGGCAATGGACAGAGGTGTGTGGAAAAGGAAAAGGGAGGCCTGTGCCCAAATGAGTTCAAAACTAGACGATATTAAAAAAGAAATGAGTTCTAGAAGTTTCAAACATTTCTCGTTTAGACCTGTTCAAGAAGATAAGTTTTACAGTTGTTATTGTTTCAAAATTTGCATTTTAACTTCATGATACAGGTTCCATGACAGATGAGTTAGAAGGTAAGTATGATAAAGGTAAGTAGCTAAACCGCTGCAAATAGTGGTTTTATTATATAAATAAACAGATACGCACCGACGGCCCAGGAGACGTCATTTTTCGAAATGATTTTCACTTTTTCGCTTCACTGCAGACTGGATGGACAATATACTAAATGATGCACTGGTGTTCTTATTTTCTACATAGTAGCACTTACAAATATGTATTGATTATGATTATATGCTGAAAGACGGAAATCGAGAAACAGGAAAAAAATAAAGTTATCGTCCTACAATGACATTCCTGATCTGCTGACTGTAAACACACCTTTGTGAAACACACTGACAGTCTGACATTTTGCAATCAAATGCCATTGCCAAGATGACAAATTACGTTTTGTTTTTTTTTCTGGTTTGAGTTGTTTTATGTAAAATAAATCAAGTCAACGTTAAAACGTTACCAAAAATACAAATATTTATCAAACCTTCATTTACAGAACATTACTAATTATTTAAACGCTATATTTTAAATTTTAAACGGTATTTATCACTGGGACATGATAAGGAAATTAAAAGAAAACGGGCAAACAAAATGTAAAATGGTGTATGACAAGAGTGCGTTTAGAACATTCTATCAAAATATTATTTACTGAAAAAAAAATACAATTTAAATGCCACACTTATACAGCAAGACCACAATGTTTTAAATGTTTTGTTGCTGTGACTGAAAACCATGGATAGTTTTTATCTAAAATCATGAAATATCATCGGAAAATATTAGGAGAAGTCCAACCCATATGTCAATCTTTTCTCTCAATATTTTCGAACGACCTAACCTATTCGCACATTTTTTTTTATTGTTTTGAAACTACCTTTGAAGCATAATTATATTATCTTGTTTTACTGTTTATTATAAGCCAAGTGCAAGTGCATATAATATAAATATGGGCAAAAAGAAGAATAAAAATAAGGTTAGCGGCGCTGTAAAGACCGCTGCTAAAACTGAGAAGAAACTTGCAAATAAATTGAAGAAGGAACTTGCCAATCTGGGAGAGGTTGGTTAGCTCTATGTACTTATAAGATAGTTTAATACAGTAGTTAGTGAGCCATCATAGAATATGAATAAACTGCATGGACCTAAACTATTCGCTTATTAGATAGGCCCCATTTTGATCGTCTCAGGTCTTGACACACTAAAGTAACTGGTAAATGTCTCATCACTCCGCATGCTAAGTACGCCGATGACTTGTTGATAAAGGCAAATTATTCTAAAATTGTAGGCTTTGCATACTTGCCAGTTAAAGACAACACCAACAGCTTTAATGTATTACCCCAGGAGAGAAGAAGCTAAGAAGTCATAGAATCCATTAATTTTATAAATAAATTACCTACATATTTAAAATGGTTAAAAACACATTAGAATAATTAAAGGCACAGTTTATACATACCTATATAGATGAGAAAATAGAATCCAAAAAGTTAATCATGTTTATTTTCAGGAGGACATAGCCAAAGTTCTAGCAGAGATTGAGACAGAGGAAGCCAAGCGGTCTGCAGCTTCAGAGAAGACCCTACCAGGTCCTCCATCACCCAGAGCATATGCCACACTCACACCACACCCTACTAACAATGAGCTCATTGTGTTTGGAGGAGAATATCATAATGGACAAAAGGTATGGCTACTGTAATTATTTTGCCTTTAGTAGATTCAGTTCAAAATAAAGTAAAATTTTAGAGAATCAAATTAAACTAGGCATAAAGTTTGCAATGTAAACTCACTTTTATTTCATTTGATTAGTAATAATTGGGGTATTGTACAGACGCTAGCAGATCAAGCTACCCGAAACTGTCAAATTTTCCCAATCAACCTTGAACCTTAATGCTTTAGCGATAAAGTTGAAAACCTATTAAAGAAATTTGACAGATTTTAGTAGCTTGATGTGCTGGTGTCTGTACATTTGTTTAAAGTAATGTACAGACGCCAGCAGGTCAAGCTACCCGAAACTGTCAAATTTTCCCAATCAACCTTGAACCTTAATGCTTTAGCGATAAAGTTGAAAACCTATTAAAGAAATTTGACAGATTGTAGTAGCTTGATGTGCTGGTGTCTGTACATTTGTTTAAAGTAATGTACAGACGCCAGCAGGTCAAGCTACCCGAAACTGTCAAATTTTTCCAATCTACCTTGAACCGTAATGCTTTAGCGATAAAGTTGAAGATCTTTTAAAGAAATTTGACAGATTGTAGTAACTTGATGTGCTGGTGTCCGTACTAATGAAGGTATGGAAAAAAAAATTGAATGTTTGACATAACAAATTATTTTATAGAAATATGACAACATTTTAAACTGATGTCTTTTTGTTAAGGTCTTAATTGTATGGCAAGACCATTGCATGTACCTTTTGTAGATAATATTTTGCAATTCCAACCAATAGCAATGAAAAAAGAACTTATGATGTATATTTTTTATTTTGATAGACAGAGGTATACAATGAGCTGCTCTTCTTCAACCCAGTGAACAACTCCTGGAAAGTGCTGAAGGCTCCTGGCGCGCCGCCTCCGCGAAGCGCACATCAATCTGTTGCTACACCAGCTAACAAGTACAATATTACATATCACTAAGTTTATAAATTCCATTAACGCATGCTAGATTGATTTTGCTTAGTTGGCGGGAATACAGTTGTGTAAACTTGACCTTGACCTTGACAAAAAACCTTTTACACAATTGTCTTGGTATTAAAATATATTTTTATTTACAGAGGGGAGATATGGGTGTTTGGTGGAGAATTCACAAGTCCCTCAGAAACACAGTTTCATCATTATAAGGACCTATGGTGCTTCTCACTAGCTGAGAAGAAATGGGAAAAGGTATTAAAAATATATTTGTTTTTTTGTATATGCGCAACATCACGCCTGTTTTACACGAAGTCGTAGGCAGAATGTATATTACATCAATATTTAGCCAGTTATCACTTATCGCGACCTGGGTCAAGAACACGTGACACCGAACAACGGGATAACGAACCTGGGACTCCAGCTTCGCAAACGCGCTTGCGATCCCTAAACCAGCAATACAGAAGTTTATTTATAAACGATGATTAATGTTAAGTTATTATTAGCAACTGTTTAATCATAAATTTTTGACGTCTCTTAACTCTAAGCAACATTTATAAATAAGGGGGGAAGTCTACAATATTTAATCTCTTCTCAGGTTGTAGCCCCAAACGGCCCCTCCCCGCGCTCTGGACACCGCATGGCCCTACTCGGTCACAAAATCGTCGTGTTCGGCGGATACGCAGACGACGGCCGTGAGTGTCGGTACTTCGATGACGTGTACACCTTCTGTCTGGACACTCGGACGTGGACTAAGCTGGCCCCGAGTGGCAGGGGCCCGAGTGCGAGGTCGGCTTGTATTATGTTGCCTGTGGGGAGTGATTCGGTGAGTACCTACTTTCTGATTTATCATTTTATTAGTAGCTTTGAAATTGATAGAAAAATTCACAGAAAACCAATTTCTTCATGTGAATCTGTAATCAGTTATGTTTGGTTAGACGGATTAAACGTGTTTAATTTACCTGAGTAAGAGCTAGTTTCATGAGTCTTTAAGGTAGTTCCGAAACTGCGAAATATTCCTCGTATCTCTGCCTAGTCTGCTATTGTTTCAAAGAACACATAAAGGGAAAAAATGTAATGTCCAATAATAAAAAAAAAAACTTCTTTTCCCTAGTTCACATGTAAACGCATCCTAAATTAATACAAATCAAAACCACGTTCTATGTTATGGGATTGGTTTCCGCACTTAGTCTTTCAGGTGGACCATTGTACGTGTGGTCCACCTGAAGGACTAAGTGCGGAAATCAAAACCATTTTTTCTTCCCTAGCTCATAATCTACGGTGGTTTCTCCCGCGTCCGCGAAGGCCGTACGGAACGCACCCACACACACACAGACCTCTTCCGACTAGCGACTAAGACTGGCGGTGGATGGACGTGGCGTTCTCTAACCGGTGGAGCATCAGCCCCGCCTGCTAGAGCCGGCCAGGCCGCAGCTGTGAACGTGCATAGTAACAGGGGATATGTGTTTGGAGGAGTCTGTGTAAGTGTATTTAATATATTTTAATAAAAATCATTTCATGAAAATCCACGCCACCAGTTGGCGCCCTATCGACAAGAGGTCTTCCATTTCACCGTTCATCATTCGTTTCATTTACAATCATTTTATCATCATGCAGCCATGACTAAAGAAAATATAGGCGCTATGACACTTTTGACAGGTGCTCGGACCTGACACCTCAGTGCTGCCACCTATTGAACGTTATTTCAGAAAATGCCAAATCTATTTTGGCCATGGCGACACGGTTGGCGCAGTGACGGAGCGATCGACTGCTGCGCTGCGTGTCGCGGGTTCGATTCCCGCACGGAACAAATATTTGTATTGCCTCCAGGTAGTTGTTCCGGGTCTGGCTGTTTGTGTATGTGAGTTTAAATGTTTGCAAACACAGCCACGGTACGGGAGTAATTTCTGTGGGGCAAAGTTTTCTTTTTTTTAAAAAAAGAGACATGTTCTCGCTTTAATTAAAATATTACACTCAAAAACCTAATTTTCATGTTATATAATTATGTGCATTCAATTTTGTTTGGTGGAAAAACATTGGCATTTCTAAAACTATAGTATGGCTATTCTGTCCAATGCAAGAGGTTTTTGTCCTAACATTTATAGTGCCTGTATTCATATAAAATCACATTATAGGATGTGGAGGAAACCGATGAAGAGCTACGTGGTGAGATGAGCGATGAACTTAAAATGTTAGACTTGGAAGCTGGCAGGTGGCACAAACTGACGCTGAAGTCTGAACAACAGCATTTGCCAGCGGTGGCGGAGGAACCCATGGATGAGAAGGAGGAAGAAGCTGTCACAGGTAATTTGAATACGTATTGACTATAACCTAGGCCAAATTAAAAAAAAAAATGTGCAACGACCACCGTACACGTGCTAGAAATGAAACTTCTTAAAAAATAAAAAATAAGAGAGATTTATTATGAGACAGAGAGAGAGTGATCTTTCTTCTCTCTTATGTAACGAAATGTGCCTAAACGTGACGCGTCCTTGAAACTCTCAATTCTCATCCAATTATCGAATCGCCGTCTAAGAAGTTTCACTTCAAAAAGTTCCTTTAAAAATATGGCTCAGAATCTGCCCAATACAAACGTTAAAGTATTTAAAAACATTCCTCAAAATTCCACAGTTCACAGGAATGTTTAAAAGGTTCAATGCAGCAAGCCCTTAAGTTCAAACTTGTACAGACAAAAATGAGATACCTTAGTATTGGACCAGCCAAGAAATTAACATTTTGGTACTGCACCAAAACTGAGGCTGGATTTAGTGCTTGACCGACGGCGATGGTCAGCGCTACATCGTTCGCGTACCAATTTGTATGGACTCGTGGACTCGTGCTCGCCGACCGTCGCGCGTCGGTGCTACACTATACACGACCATATATCGTGAGCGTCTTGGTACGCGTGTCCGACTGTACACGATCTACGTCAGCGTAACACGAAATCCAGCCTAAGTATTGTAAAATGGATTATTAGTGCACACTATCAAAATTTGAGTAGAGAGACACAAAATTATCAGTTCCACTACAACTGATTTTTTTTCCACAGTGGTAACCGACGAAGTATTCACAATGAAGCTGGGCGGCGCTTCGGCACCGGTCCCGGGCGCCCCGGCCCCCGCCCCCGCGGCCCCGCGCTCCGGCCCGGGGGCCCGCATGTCGGCCATGATGGCGGTGCAGCGCTCTGTACTGTATGTATACGGTGGAGTGCTTGAGAAGGAGGATAAGCAGTTCTATCTGTCAGACATGTATAGTTTAGGTAAGTGAAGTTACGTCTCTCGATTTTTTCATTGTAGAAGATAAATGTTAGTTTAGTCCCGTCAAATGTCAAATTAGTCAACGCCTGACGTAAATTGACGTATTTTTAGTAGCCATGTTTTCAATCACGATAAATATGTCTGTAAAGTATCTTAATTTGACAGGACTAAACTAATATTTATCTCCAATCCTTTTCTTAATGAAATAGAAAGAAAAAGATGCCCTGAACTTAAATTTAGTTTGGTTTGTGAATAAGGGAATCGGCGCCATTATCTCGGAAACGTGACACTTTATGGGGTTTAGTCTTATTGGGTGTAAATATGTGAGTACCATGTATCTATCATATAGTTAATTTATATGTCATGGTTTCATTAATCCATTTTAATTCTTTTACCTATTGTGGTATACTAATTTTATTTTACGTGCATCTTCTTCACATATAATTATATAATTAAAGTTATCAAAAAATAAAAGGCCTTTTTTGACATTTGAGAATGCGTTCTTGACACCTGTCAGTTTCATACAAACGAATACGCGTTTTGCGAATTTGATCTTTATTAACTACTAGAACTGTCAATGTCAAAACGGGCCTTTAATTTTTTGACAACTTTAATGTATGCATTCTGCATACATTGTGAAACGTTTTAAAAGAGTAACGGTGGAGTTTCTTACCCATTCTTCTCCATACGAAAACTACCTTTTGGAAGGGGCGACTAGAATCAATTTTATTTTAGTGTAATGTTTGACGTTCAAAAGTGCCTTTTATATGCCTATTTGAAATAAATAATTTATCTTTGACTTTTCTGATTGCATGAACGTCAGCTATCGATATAAATAGATACCAGGCGTGGTCGCCATTTTGAAAAAAAAAAAAACAAAACTGCGGATAGGTTAGTATGCGACGGTCCGTCAAACCCCTTTTATGCTTACATAAAAACCTGTCAAGTCTTCATCAGACACAATAAATGATATATTGTCCCTTTACCCCTGGGGGCAAACGGGCAGCTTTGAATTTAGACAAGAAGTGTATCATACATTGATATATCAACTTGTCAATTATCTGATGAATCAGGTTAAAAAAAAAAGAAGAAAATGTATTATAAATGAATAATTCACTTTGTTGCAGAGCTACACAAACTAAACGAATGGAAGACGGTGATAGAGCAGCCCTCACTCCCTGATTGGCTTGGTTCCGACTCTGAAGACTGTTCTGGTTCAGACAGCGCGTCCGATGACAGTGACTCCGAAAGTGATGATTAACCTGAAGTGGACCTTGTGTTGTGTGCAGGAAGGTTGAAAGGTGAATGTACTGTGATTTTCGTTAGTGTAAGGTCTAGATACTAGGTGTTTTTACATATTCTGTGTCACTGTTCGTATTTTTAGGAGATAAATGAAAGTTTTAAATCTCAACTCGAATGTTCCGAACTATTAGCTGACCATAAATCAAAATTAAAAGCCATTCATTCAAATTCGGCTGAGAATCTGCACGTTTCGAACGTCAAAATTAGAAAAGACAGTCCCTCAAAACGCCCGCCCTTCACCACTTCCGACTGCTATCGCTGGGGAGAAGAAGTGGCGCAACAAACTCCCCAGCAGATGGATAGCGCCACGCAATAAATATTTTAATATACATACTTAATCTCAATATTAAGCCAATCAGCATTGACGATGACACCCATTATTCGTTATGAGAGTGAGTCTTTGCCCTGTATAACGAAGTAATAATGCCATCATGGTTCCAGTCCGAAAAAGGGATGGTGCTATCGGTCATGTAAGGCTCCGTCTCTCTCTTAATGCCAATAAACGCATTTTTCTTTCTTTCTTTACTTTCTTTCTTTCTTACACTGGAATCGTGATGGCATTAAACCGTCATAATACGGCACATGCACTTGAAAATGGAACTATACAGGTTACAATCAATAAGAATAAATGTATAACTTCAAATAGGGATCGATACTAATTTTAAATCGTCATATTACTGTATCACATGTGTAGTATACGTCTAGGAATGGAACTCGTATATTTGTAAATATCATAAGTTTATAAGAATACAAAATTAATTTTAATACACATGCCAGTTTTTCATTTTGATCTTCTAATCAGGGATGTTTGCATTACGATTTCTAACCATCGAATCGCCCATCAAAAAAATTATGCACCATCAAAATGCCTTTTAGAATGGAACCCGCGATTCGTAGCCATCGTGGACAACTACGTCGTTTCTAACACTGCTAATTGGATCAATATTAACAGCCGCACGGGTCTACCGATCAGGTGGGCCATACCAAGACTCCGCCGTGCCTCGGAATGCACGTTAAGTCGTTGGTCCCGGCTGCCGTTCGTAGATCTTGGACAGTCGCTACGGGTGGTCAGAAACCCGAAACTGACAACCAGTCTTACCAAGAGGTATCGTATATTACCCAATAACTGTTGTGGAGGTCAGATAGGCAGTCGCTCCATGTAAAATACTGCTGCATCCGGTTAGACTAGAAGCCGGATTTTTCGGGAAAACAAAAATTAAATAAAACAGCATACTTACACATGTTATCATTTTTATTGTATGTACACGTTATAAATCTACGTAATAATATATCTTTATAAAAATCATTAGTCTACACACTCGTCCTAGCTCACATTTCACTATTATTCACTCACTGAGCGCGACAGTTGGGAATTATTTAAATTCATAGACAACATCTAAAATATTCGGTCAATTTCTCCAACCAGCCAGTTCATTACTGTGTCAATTCCGACGCTCAAAAATGCAATCTATTGAGTACGGAATAGAGTACAAAATGCAACAATGGATTCAAAAGAATTGATGCCGAAATTAAAACTACTATTAGAGATGCAAAAACACAAAGATATATTATGACTTGAAAAAAACAGTGGGTAAAAGATTCCACAGATATCCTAAAGTTAACACAAAGTCACTGGAAAATCTAGTACTGGGGCCATAAAAGAAACCTGGTAGTCATAATTGTCCTAGTGCAAGAAAGAGATGCAGCTATACAGGCTGAATAGCGACATCCCATTTTCGCAACGATACAATAATGGCTATATTACGTCCCTGTAAAACCCTTACAATATGGTATTTTCAAATTTAAATAATACCCAACATGGCACGCTCACAAATTACGTATATAAGTAGGTACAGTCACTCATCCAATGGGAAAAAGCCGCAGTAGGTATATTTAGCTATTTCGCGAAAAGCACCGTTTCAAATAAAAGAACATCTCACTAGATTTATTCCCATAAGATGTGTGACTTGTCAACGGTTTGCAAACCAATGAGAATGAAATGCGAACAGAGCGGCAATTCTCGTAATTTTAAGCACGTTCACAGTCTGATCTGTCTCAATCTGTCAAAAATACCTCTAATTTCCATATATTTTGACAAGTTTTTGACATTTGTTTGTCGCCGAGATGAGACTGCGACTAGATTTTGAACGTTTTAAATTACGAGAATTGGCCTTCTGATAATATTGGTCTTGAAAGGGAGAATAAAAATGATCGATGGTTGATGGTTGAAGATGAAAAATAATGAAAAACTTTCTCCAATCTGATGTTTAGAGAAAATCTATGAGAATTGAGGAAAATTAATTGTTTATCAAAACTACTATATTAAAATTACAACTCACTGATATTCTTTGACAGTCGTATGAAATGACTTACAACATAGTAAATTGACGTAGTGTGTCAATGTTGTAAACAAATAATTTCCCTGACTGTACCAAATCAATCAACTTTACACAGGCACATAAAATATGTAGCAATATAAAAATAGCAATTTTCACTTTTGGACATGAGGCGATTGTAGCTAGAGATCAAAAGTAATTCCCATTGATTTGAAAACACAGATGTAACATTCATTACAATAAGTCCGATATGGTTCAGAATACAAAAAAACAGTTAAAAAGCTTTCTTTTAATCAATAAACCAAAGAAAATACAAAAAAAAAAACATCGGAATTGAGAACCTCCTCCTTTTTTGAAGTTGGTTAAAAATACGTATGCACACTTCATTCATAATCATGAAGTCAGATAAAGAAAATGCCAGTCCGTTATAGGACGACATATTTATTGACACTTTCCGCAGTTTATCAATTCAAATCAATTCAATATTATGTTAATTAAAACGATAATGCCCGCAGACATGCATGACACCTGTATGTCGCAGTCAAAACCGACAAATAGTATCGTCGTAAATTGTCTAGTTTAGAGCGACAATTAAAAATGAACATAGAATGATAGCTGCAAGTAAATGATGTCGGCAATAAAGCTAGAATTTAATAAACGCATTCTTCGTTCCAGCAATTAAGTTCGATACCAAACAATATGCCCCGCAAACAGTTACTTTTACTTTTACAGTAACATAATGGTATCGTTCAATTTTCATGACGTTTTTGTTACAAAGTGTATCCGTTGAGTGCGTAAATTAAATTCTGTCGTTTTTATTCAAGTTTTTCTTGACATTCGTTTTCGCGCATGGTCAATCATGTCCGCGGAAATCATCGTTCATATTATGTTGCGATTAATAAATCGTACTTCTTAATGAGTTCGTTATACGTACAATAGATACATGCAATTATTCATATCGGTACCCTGTTACACAATAATTCATGACACTGTATAAAAAACTACAACTTTCTAGCAACATTTAGTACGGTCTGCTTCACTGGTGGTTCTTACAAGCGAAAGTGTGCTTTTTCACGGTGGCATAAAACCCTTTTTTGATACAACAGTTTTAGTTCTGCTTCATGCATGTAAATTACTACTTATGCAAATATTAACACTTGTTTTAGCATTGGTCATCGAATCTGTTTGTAATCAACCACCCGTGAGGCAGACGCGACAGTTAATTAAGATCTGTATATCTCCACTAACTAATGTTAAACATGATTATTTACATAGAAAAGCAGTTTAAATGTTTACATAGAGTTTTATGGAACAGATGCGAGCCAATTTGCTTTTAGATCTTACCTGAAAAACGGTTGACTGATCAAGCTAGTTTGTCTTGTGTTATGACTATAACGAGTTCTGCATATCTTCTCTAAAGTACTAACACAGTGGAAATCAAAACATTGAATAATGTTTTGCCTTGCATAGTCTTAGAACTTAAGTGAAGATAGGATCCAAATTGACTGTTTATTCTAGATTTCGTTAACACAGCCGCAGCGTTGAAAATCCAACAGAAAATATTTATTTAAGCATTCACTTATTGTTAGTGAAAACGCATTTATCAATAATATTTTTTTTATTTTTTTTACTCTATGTAAGATATTCAAACTGGCAGTACAAGTCACTTGACACGCGTACATACAAATCGAAATAAAACACGGACCGTTAAGCGTGGCAGTACATTTGTGCGCTAAATTATTCTTATATAGATGGCACATAGCGATACCTTACAGTTTGGTCCCCGTATTTTCTTGTTTTTATCTCGATATACGTTTTTATTGATGTCGCTTTTATATTATGTATTTTATTTTTGGAAGGCTATAAATTTTGTATTGCAAGGTAATTAATATGAGTTTACTTACGATATTTTAAGATTTGTCAAAGTCTAGTGATGTAATAACCTACCTTTTATTTTTCGTATGCAATACAAATTTTATGAACCCGTAAATGCATATTCCTTCATTGACTATCGTTTTTAAATCAAATGATCTAATGCGTCACCTACGGGTTAAAGTTATACTTCATAAAAGCACAAAGGAAGGTAAAGGCAAAGATCACAAAATTAAAAACAAGACTACTTTTAAAAATATCTTTTATTATTTCAAATTAGTTGAAAACGTGTAAAATTGTACACTTTCTATTTATTACACAAGACCTTCCTCTGCTTGTTCAAATATTAAAAAAATAATTGTGCGTTATTGTCGCAGCCGTCTCACTAACTAAAATGTATACCGAACTGATTTTATATAAAATGACTTAGATTTTTGCCAAAAGTCGACATTGAAAACATTTTACATTCATCTATGAACATAAGCTACAACAAAAATAACCCATTTGAATGGGAATTTTACTCAAAAAATGTATTCCTTTTTTCAGCTGCGACTTATATGACATATCTACATATAATATACGACGCCACATTACGTATAAAAAGAAATAACACTTAGAATATTATACACTGGTGTGACTTATCTAACGCGTAAAAAATATTCAATTTGCAATCTATCGGTCGTTTAACAATTTGCCTAATTTATAACATTGCCTGCGACATTAAATTGCAAACTAAATTCTATACTTAGCAAAGTAAAGCTGAAGCCAAAATCGAAGATAAATATTTAAACAAAAAATATTATTATTATATTAAAAAAAAAATGTAAAATTCAAATTATCATTACATCAGTCGGTTAAATGATTAGTCGTTATCTTAGTCCGAATGAAATAATAATATTATAATTTGCATGTTACAAATATAAATCGAAAGCAAATCAGTCTATAAACTTACTTTTAGAATTATGACTAAGTTTTATGTACATTTTTAGACATGTTTTTTTTTAAGTTCGTGTTAGTCTGTGGTTTGGCGCCAAAATCTAGAATCTCCGGGCTCTTGAAACATTTTCGAAGCTGTGAACCTCTTCTTCTTTCAACCCTTTGATAAGTAGTTAATAGTAGATGTAAGATATAGGTAGGTTTCGATTTTAATAATCAACCAAAGAGGAAATAAGGCATTAATTTAGTTCCAAGATTAAGTTCAAAGATCACGCGACTAAAAACCGCCATTGAAATATTTTTGGCGCCAACCCACAGAATATACAGCATCGTACAAACATTACAACTTACTCGTAAAGTAAAACATACATTCACTATCTACCTCATTATAATTTACAAATTATTTACACGAAAAAAGATCATTTAATAAATACATAATTTGGCTGATTTAGATTTTGCTAAATTAAAAAATATAATGCCATATTTAATTGCCAGAATAAAAAATACTACCCATTTATTGTCGTTCACTTCGAATAAGGGTGTAATTGAAAAATTTTATTTGAAAAATAATAATAAATTAATTCACTACACAATGCACTGTGTATAAATTTGTTAAGAGTCATTGTCTGTTCTTTCCGTACCATCCCAAGTATAACCTGTCCACTTTATATCACAGTAGCGCGTTTGCGCTGTAACACATTCTTCGTCGCTCACTGACTAGGCTATATACAAACCAAACGATTTCTATACACTTTAACAACGTCCGTTGAACCTTCACGTTTAGAAAAAAAAAAAAAATACGTTCGTTTTTTTAAAACAGATCGGTGACTATTGTGCCGAACCATGCGCAGACGACGGGTAGGGCGTAGGTGAGCAGTGCTTTTTGTAACGAGGGTCTGTCAGCTGAAGCTGCAACGGGTTGTTCCCTGGCAGGTGTGTCTTGCGGTCTGGGGGTGTCCTGCTCGGTGTCGTCGGAATTGACAATGACGTCACCACCGGCGGTGTCGTCGCCGGTGCGGCCGCGCACGTTGACGTTGTTGGTGCCCGGCGTGTCCACGATGCTGGGCACGAAGGGCGCCTCCGTCACCTCCACCGGGCGCGGCGGGACCACGTCGGGCTCGCGCTCGGTCGGTTCCTCGTCTACATCTGGTGGACTGCCCGAGCCTGGAAATGGAGATGAAAATTATGAAGTTTTCAATAATATGGTGAGGTACTCTCTTCTAGTCTGAAATTAATATCTGTCATAACTAATTGCAAGTGCATTTTCAAGCTCCTTTAAAATACGAAATCGACGCCGGAAGTCCAAACCTAAGCCTAAAAGAACCTAGATTACATTTAAGTCTGTTGACAATGTCTTAAGGCTTGGATCATAAATAACCGCTAAACGAATTTAAAACATCGTTCTTTTTCTACCAATCAGAAGAAAAAGACAAACACAGAATGATATTTTAAATATGTCTAACCCTAAACGCATTTGCTGTTTTGTGGTGCAAGTGAGCCTAGATCTATTTGTATTTACCTGTATCATAACCATTGAGCCTGTCCTCATCATCATCAGGCAGTCCGTCGGAGGTGCCCCAGTCTCCAGACCCTGAGCCTGACTCCACTTCCTCTATGGTATCGCGCGCGAATGAACTGGACGCTTGTAAGTCTGTAAAAGTATAATAGATTTATAAGTATTTTTCTTTCTCGTGTCAAAAATAACATTTGCCTCGTTGGAAAGATTACATATAGATGTCACAGTTTCCTTGGCGAACATTATGTCATCAAACTCATAAAGAATCCGGTAAGCCATTTAACCTCATTTCGTATATTAATTCGGAAGCTAAATGAATAATTTATTTGCTTACTATTTTCTGATCAGGAAGAACGGAATAACTAGAACGTTATGTTAGATAAGAAGGACCACCTCTTCACCCTTATGTCCTTAGTAATAAGGTTGAAAAGTGGGCCACCGCCAATGTCTGCGATGGTACATTTACCATGGACTTGAAAATAAGAAGACTAGACCGTTTCCAATAGAACTAAATCTATCAGGTAACTCACCCTTTCCTTCAGTATCAAGCCACTGCACTTCCACCCCATTGTAAGCATCTTTCAGCCTCGCAGTGAGTGTCCGCAGCGAGTCGACTTGCGTGGCCACGCTGGCCGCGGCGCTAGGACTGGCCGCGCCGCGCACCTCCGGGTTACTGGCGAGTCCAGCTGTACCTTCACTGGCCGCATTTAGTGTGTAGCTAGGGATATTTATACATGAGAGATAAGTTTGGTCTTACAATATTTTGGTTCCATGTTGGGCGCCAAATAAAAAAAAAATACATAACGGACTTTAGAAAGAATCTGTTTCACAGTTAGGTGACAGACGATACAAAGCCGAACTTTTTTTTTTCTTTCTCCATAATTCGATGCAATCCGTGTAGTAAACATTATTTTTGTCCCACGTTGGGCGCCAAATTGGTGAGTTTACTCAGAATTAAATCAAAGAAAAAATATAAACGTTTCACACGTTACAGGCACAAATAAGATAATTCGTGTAATAATGTAAATAATATAAGTTTAGTTTGATCTTACAATTTTGTCCCATGTTGGGCGCCAAAAGCTTAACTATAATGTTTACCTGGCAACGTCAGTTCCATTGAAACAGGGAGAGCTGGTGACGCTAGTAGAAGTACACAGTAGCGCAGGCAAGTGGTTCCAGTAGCGCCTCGTGTTGCGCATGCGTACACGCGTCTCGCGGACTAGCTTCTCTAGCGCAGGCCCGCCCCAATCTGATCCTGTAAGACAAATCGAGTTAGTATTTATGCTTATTAGGACAGGTCCATTGCCTAATGCCTGTGAAAAAAAGGTAGACGATCTTTGGTATAGCTATTGCAGAGGTTGAACGGTAAACCATGAGTGAAAATAACGAGAACCCGGGGAGTTCTAGTTATATGTTTGTATGTGTTAAGTTACTTGTATGTTTAAAACTTGTAAACAAACTTACCGCGACTCTCTTCGCTTTTCACTGAAGGCTTCTTCTTCTTCGGTCCCTTCTTCTCATCAAAGTCGTACGACTTGAAGTCGATGTCCATCGCGCCGGCGGCCGCGGGCTCCGGGTCCGCATCTCGGCGCTTCCTCTCGTGCTCCTCATACTCTTGAAGGTCTATGGTTCCTCGCATGTACTGCAAGAATCTGTCCCTCAACTTCGCCTGTTCGGCCATGTCTTTTGTAGCCTTACGGATGCCTTCAGGGGTTCGTAAACTTACTAAAGAAGGATCCTCGTTTACCAGGCTTTCGAATGAAGCTTCGATCTCGAAGTCGTCAACGTCATCGACTTTCTGGGGCCAGTCGAAGTCTGGGATGGCGCGGACAGAGCGGCGCGTCTTGCCGGGCGCGAAGAACGGCCCCGCCCCGCCCCCGCCCCCCAGCACTGGCTTGCCGCACCCCGTGAATATCTTCTGCGAGATCTCCCGGTTGTGCTCTTGGAAGCTCATTATGGCTTCGGAAATTTTGATGTCTATAGGTTCGACCACCATAGCTATGTTGAATGGACCGAGCAATCTGTCGGCCACTTTGTCTACGGCGTCTAAAAATTAAACGAAATTATTTGAAAACGCTATTTTTAGGCAATAAATCCCGAAAATATATATAACAAGAAACATGGAATCTCCGTTGTAACGTCCTCAGTTTACTTACCGACATAGGCATCCCACTGGTCGCCGAGATCGGCGTGCGCGGGCAGACAGCCCCGTATGACGTTGTGGCAGTAGCGCGTGCACGCGGGCGGCTGGTAGCCCGCGCAGCTGCCGCAGTACCGCAGGCGAGCCCAAGCTGTCACACATTCTGGAGTCACTGCCACCTGGGAGATAAGGAATTTGTTAGTATAATTCATATTTTAATAACATTAATGCCAGAAAAAAATATGTAATTTGGGATCATTTTATGATCACTTCGCGGGATGCATGCCATTTAATCATATTCTCATAAATGAGAAACATCAAAGAGATTGTTAGTCTATTCAGAGATACCTAAACATTGCGAAGTAGAATAGCTACCAGCTACGTCAGATATTGTGGGCGTTCAGAATAAGTAATTCTCGCTTCAAACGAGCCCGCGTTATCTATGAAGTTCGTTGATCTAATAAACGCGAAGCAAACACATGAATAAAACCCAATCATTGTTATATTGCGCCAATTAAACAACATTGCTAGGGTAACAAGTGGAACGAATAAAAATAAATCAAACGAAGACTGAGATAACAATTACAATTAATAAAGCCAAGGTCTTGAGCTGTGTCACCGAGGCGCCAGGATCAACGCACGACAAATGATTCGCGGATAATGAGTCATTTTCTAAAATGATACCCTGTACTGCCTCAGACGACTCGCAAGTTGAAGGTCAATCGGCCAACTGAATATATATTCGCATTGATTAGCGTATATTTGCATTCTAATAGCACGCTTAACATTGGACAAATTAAAACTTGCGCGCGATTTGGCAATGTTGGTCAGTAAAGCCAAGAATGTCACGAAAAATTATCGCCGATGATTTAATATGAGTGTCCAATTATCATTACTGAAGGCTGCAACCCTTTTTAGACCTAAGAGAATAGAAACTGAGGGCCATATGTGTTGAATAGATGTTAGATAATAGTTGATTTATGTCTTGTTCTGTCACTGTTTCCGGGTGTCGGTCGGGTGAATCACAAGTTCAGAAACACATTAACATGAGAGCTCGTAAATGTCTAATCGTATACTAAAAGCTCTTAAGGGGGTTCTACTAGTTTCGCTAGCATTATTCATGCTTGGTAGGCGGAATTGTTATTAGTTTGCGTTCATATTTATTCATAGGTGGGAACTCGAGAACTCTTGCGGTGTATTTACACATGTTCAAGGATGCAGTTTTGCAGTACCTAGAGTCTTATTACAAAACGAGATCTACCTTTAGTCCATGCTTAAAAACTTTTGAGCCAGGTTTTGTATTTGAAACTTGTATTACGACTAGGTAAAAGTTTTTATACATACTGACTTTGGAACCGCCACTAAGTTGACTGTAGACGGAACTTTGTGGACTAATATGGTCCTAACGCCTTTCAAGCCTAAGGAAGGTTTCCTTTCCATAATCCCAATCAAGATTCCAAAATTCAGAAACCGTTAAGCTAATACCATGATGGTATTTCTTACCTGCATCATGCTTCTCACAACGTCAGCACCGGCTCTTAAAGCCTTGTGGAAGGTGCGGGTAGCCACCACAGCTCGGCGCAGTTGCACCGACAGCTTGTTGGGCACGTCCTCAAACGGCTGAATGTCGCGCATGTGTTCGTTCACGCATTTTAAGTACCTGTAGTAGTTTAAGGAAATAAAATCAGTTTAGACATAAAATAACATCACGACCTGAAGTGCACCGCATTTCCCCAGTTACGGGGGCGAGTCTATTGCCATAGCCTAGACACAAATCCAGACTCTGCTACTGAGGAATTCCAGATGGAAAAACACAATAATACTTTGGCCGACCTGGGATTTGAACCCAGGACTTCATCCTCAGCAGTAGCACTTGCGACCACTAGGCCAACGAAATCAATTAGGTTAAAATACGAAGAAAAAAGAGCCGAAATTGTTCACTAGATTTATGTGATCGCTCGGATCAAACCTTGGATCTGAAAGTATTCTTTTGAAACTTCGGGCGAAATCCCTAAATCCCCAAACGTTTTGTGGAGTGTTAGGCTTAAGACGAATAGGAATTGTTGTCATTAACAAGATTCGGGTGAGATCATAAATATTGTGGTTGTCAGACACAATACAAGTGATGACAAGCACAAACGTTAAATTCTCGAAAATAATTTGTCACAGTAATCAATCGAGGGGCCTGAATACCAGTTGACATTTATAACCTTAGTTATATGAGATGTGTACCTAACCTATAATAAAATATTGTGACTACATCTCGGAATCCATTCGGTTGGGTTCGGTGTAGAACATTGTTGCGGAGCGTACGTTCCCGGGACCCCCGGCGAAGGTGTGAGAAGGAACACCGGGGTGGTTTTTAGTCAGTAAGAGTCTGGCAAACCCCGCCGCCCGCCCCAGTGCGGCGGACATCTATGAGGATATTCCACCCCGGAAAAAAAGGCGTAGAACATTAAAATGTTTGTCGCCTTACGTCATGGTACGCAAGAGGCGGGTTGAAAGGACAAAAGACTTTTTTTTACAATAATTTGCAACATTGATATTATCGTTCATAATTGTATTTTTTGTAATGTTTAATTTGTTATTTGTCAGCTTATGACAATGAATATAAATATGATGTTTTTTTAAGCCAGCAGACGCCAACAAAGATATAATGTAATTAGGTATATAGTATGGTGAAATATTTTGGAATCTTAGTATTCTGCTAGTACAGTCACTACAGTCAAGGAAATTAATTGTTAAGCAAATTGACATCCTTCATCAACAAAATAAAAGTATTTATTGCGACTCGTATAGGAAGATCATAAAACTAAACTAAACCAAACACAATCAAAAATAAAAACAAATTATATAAAAAAAAAGCAACAAAAAGAAAAATGAAACAGAAAGTCCTATACAAGGCCAAAAGGTTCATATCCCAGCACGTTGCTTCGACATTTAAAAAATAAATGTCGCAGCGCTGGTATTCTGATAGGGCACGCACGCTGTGATGTCACGGGCAATTACAGTAATAAATAAATAAATAATAAAATAGATATAATATGTACGGGCAATTTAAGATGGTAGTCTTACTTAATAATAAATTTCCCTCACTTTACCTATGAAAATCACACAATCTTACACCCGTATTCACAAACAATACTTGTCTAAGTAAAGTTTTCTCAATGTGTTGCATATGACAAGCCTTTCAATTCATAAATATTAAGGCAGGCATAGTTCCGATCACCACTCAAGTATTGTCTATGATTCTATAAATAGGTTTTTGGGACCTCATTGTAATGTTTGTGAATACGGGTATTAGTTTATTTAACCATTATATCCCTGAAACTGTATCGTATTACCCAGTAACTGGGTTGTGGAGGTCAGATAGGCAGTCGCTCCATGTAAAATACTGGTATTTAGCTGCATCCGGTTAGACTGGAAGCCGACCCTGACATAGTTGGGAATAGGCTAGGCAGATGATGATCTCTGAAACTGACTGTAATCCTGTTTCGACCACATTTTACACCGTGGTTTTCTACACAGTTACGTTGTATTCCTCTTTTACACGTCTTAAAGTGTAAATAAACTCCGTACATTGTAACGTTTATTAACGCCGGCATTTCAGCTCTAATTCCAGGACATAAAATAGGTAAGTACTGGGTTAGGTTAACTTTAGCACAGTCTACTATAAAACATTTCCGACGGGATGTGTATTCGGGCTAATCTAGGGAATGGTGTGGGGTTTCGGCACAGATTTTCGAAGGAAATGAGTAATTGCCTTTTATTAAGAACATAAAAAGTGGCGGTTTGCTAAATGAGTTTAAATGGACGGCAGAAAGAGGCTGTAAATTGGTGACGCTGGTTGGAAAATATTGCTACTGCTATTACCTACCATAAAATCGTGTTTTAAGTAGTTGTTGTTTATAGCTAAACACGATTTCAACAAGAATATCATTTTTACATTCAAGAGAGCCTTTTCCTTTGAAACACTGGGTAGGTATAAACCCCCGTGCCTCGGAAAGCTGCTCCTGCACCTGAGCTCTCTCCGGCCATGTCGGATTGCCGTCCCACCGGACTATGAGAGTAAGGGAAAAGGGAGTGCACCTATCTGCGCGCACACTTGTGCACTAAAATATCTCCCGCAGCCGAAGGCCGCCGTGGCCGAAATACGGTGTGGAGGACTTTATTTATTCAGGTATAACAGCGTTCATGCATGCGACATCTAAATCTGAACCAATTTATACCTTATTAACCTAAAGAGAGGTAGCTTCCCCCATTTTCAAGTAACCCGTCGCCATTCAGCTAAAAACACACTTCATACGCAATAACATTAATAACTGATTGTGTACAACGCATAAACTATTCGGTAGCCCTTCATAACGTTATCATGATTCGTTTCACGCCACTTTATGCCCTATTATTAGGACTTTATGCCCTATTATCGGGCCTAATCGTTTGTTTACGTGTCCATAACACTAAAGCTGTCTGCTAAAGTGGTTTATTGACGCGTCTTTATAAACAAAGAGGGCGTGTTCCAACTGAGCGACACTGTGTGAACTGTGTCTCATATATCAGAGCTTTCTTTAGTGCGAAGTGCAGTGTGTGGGGAGTCGTGTAAACATTTTATATGTGTTAGTGTATCTTTAATAGATGCTGTGCAACATTGTTTGGCTCCCGGATTAGAATGGACAGGCCTATACCGTCTCTGATTGGTCCAGAAGAAGTTTTTTGAAGATTAGATAACCAGGGACCCGGAAACTACAGAATGACGTCAGAGAGCAGTGTTAAAGTATGAAGTACTCATGAGGTTTTATTCACCCTTTCATTTAAGACGAAGGTTCCTGCTATCGACATGTACCCACACCTACGATGCGGGTGTGATCTATTAGGTGCAGTGAGTTGTCAATAGTATAAATCCTTAAAATTAGGTGACAGTTAAGCAGTCATTTTGGTCTAGCAAATAAAAATCAGAGTTTACATGGTCACGGTGAGATTTTTACAGAATAGACCAGCATCCTAATTGTGTAACACCCTATCAGTCACAATCTGCATCATTTTGAAGGATATTGGCGCCGATTCCCTTATTCACAAACTAAACTAAATTTCAGTTGAGTGCATCTTTTTCTTTATATTTCATTAAGAAAAGGACAGCAGATAAATATTAGTTTAGTCCTGTCAAATTAGTCAGCGCCTGACGTAAATTGACGTATTTTTAGTAGCTATGTTTTTAATCACGACTTAATTGTCTATGGAGTATCTTAATTTGACAGAACTAAACGTATATTTATCTTATGTCCTTTTCTTAATGAAATAGAAAGAAAAAGATGCACTGAACTTAAATTTAGTTTAGTTTGTTAACAAGGGAATCGGCGCCAATGCTAATCCATCACACTAATATTATAAAGGCGAAAGTTTGTGTGTGTTTGTCAAGTATGTTTGTTACTTCTTCACGCTCAAACGGCTGGACCAATTTTGATGAAATTCGGTATGGACGTAGCTGGCACCCTGGAGTAACACATAGGATACTTTTTATCCCGATATTCCCACGGGATCGAAACTTATGCGGGAGAAACCGCGGGGCGCAGCTAGTAAAATATAAATACCAAACGATATTTTGAACAGACACTTCCATTTTACGATCAGCATGAATAGACGATTCATATCGAGTCTAGACTAAACAGTGCTGACTACTGTGCTGCCGCTGTGTTAGGTTTCGGCAAACCAAATACGACTCGGCGCCTATCATTGTAATGAATGATATGATACTGAATGAATGAGGATATTTATTATAATTGCGGTCTTCAATATTAATTGCAATTTGCGTCACTGACCGCAAGGACAGTTCGTGTGAGGTTGATGTGAAGGCGCTGGTTGCAGGCGGGGATAATTTTATAAGGAAGATTTAATGTACGCACATTATGATTGTCGAATAACGTTAGCTTAGATTTTTTATGCACTTTTTGCGTTTAATACTCCCCACGTGAACCAGCATCTTAATTTCGTAGCACACTTACAGTCACAATCTGAATTATTTTGAAGGATATTTCTAATACGTTGCTTTATATGTTGTAAATTTGTCTGCTCAACAACGTAAATAATGCAAAGAATCTTGTTGACCTGTCATAATGAAAACCATTGCCACTGTTAGAGTGTTACGTAATTACCCCGCTGAGGACTCTAATATATATAATGATCGCTCCATATAAGACGCAGCTGAATACTGGCGGTCTACTACGAAGTGCAAAGTGCGAATGATCGGTCGGACCGACACATGGCCAAACCGAATATTACTGAAAAATGCGAAAAAATTTCGGATCGGCTCAGTTGAGTCGGGACCATAGTCAATATTTGAAAGAGTGTAGGAGTGTAGTATCGGGCCCGACCGAACTAAATAGTAACTTCTTAGCAGGAAACGGCCGAACATTCGGCCGATACCACTTCGGAGTAGACCCCCTGGTATTCAGCTGCACCCGGTTAGACTGGAAGCCGACCCTAATATAGTTGGTAAAGTGCTAGGCAGATGACAAGGACGATGACTTCAAATATGACTTGAGTCGATTGTTATTCCTCGCCACGATGCATATGACGAAGTTATTATCATTCATAATAAAGTGCAATGCGCAAGCCTAAACGACGACCGTTCAATGCACTTAAGATGACCTCATTAATAAGGTTATTAATTAGTCCGCAAAACGTCCTCTACTGAACTGGGACTCCCAATGACCATCATCTGCCTAGCCTTTTCCCAACTATGTTGGGGTCGGCTTCCAGTCTAACCGGATGCAGCTGAATACCAGCATTTTACATGGAGCGACTGCCTATCTGACCTCCACAACCTAGTTACTGGATAATACGAGGGAAGAGAAGACCAATGACAATGAAGAAGACCAAGGAGTCCCAATGGACGCGGTCGGAAAATAAGCGCTCACAGGAAATATGCTTTAATTAGCACACATCAGCTTGACAACATCTAATTAGTGCAAAGACTAAAAAAGAAGACCTTTGAGTTAGTTTAGTGCAGTGACTGCCGAGCAAGGTCTAAGGGCCGAAGGCTACATCACTGCGGTACAACGCGGGCTGCTTAGGGGTTTACCTCGATGCCTGGCATGTGCGTGCATTTATTAACATGCATTTGTTTTATATGGAAATCATCAAGGTAGTGAGCATGGTGGCATTTTAACAGCATGTAATTACTCTAACTATTATAAAGAACCGGTGAATCGGATGTCTTCCCCTTAACATAATTAGACGTAATTGGACGTTTAAGTAGTTATTTTTACAGTGATTTAGCAGTTTAAGTTACATATGAATTACTTGACCAACTGCGATATACCTAATAATAAAACGGGAAAAAAATGGAGACTTGGTGGAAGAAATGAAAGAATAAAACTTACTTCTCGTCAAATTCGTACTGCGAGTTGAGTACGGTGAACATCTTGTTGTACAGTATGCTGAAGAACCCGTCCATCATCACATCGAAGTTGGTGTCGCCACGCGTGTAGTACCTGCAGAAAAATATGGGTTTAATATGAGTTTAGAACTTAAGGAATAAGATGAGTTTGGACATGGTAGAGGAACTGCTAATTTAAAGGGAGAAGCTACCTTACATATAGGAACGGCTTATTGATGAAGAAAGTATAGATTAGAGGAAACGCCAGGATCTACAAAATTTTACAGTAGATATTCGTAATAGATATTACATTGATATAAATAAACTAGGGAGTTTGAAGATTGAAGTAGATGATACAAGCAAGGACGTTTTATGTATTATGTACCAAAATACACAGAACTCATAAACAACCCAACTCCATCTTATAACCATAAAGTTTCCCGTAATAAGCCGCATTTTCTTTTAATAATAAAATGCCAAAGATCACGCTGGTCTGCCAGGCGTTCCGTTGGGGATTTGCATAAATTTCTTTAGGCTTCAACATCGTAATCCTGAGACTTAGACTTATAATACTTTGTGCGATCCATCCAGTTTTTCTTTCATCTTGTTTGGGACATAACTTTCATACAATATTACAAAGAAGGTTACCTTTATTGTGAACCCATTGAGAATAATTTTCTGAACCGTTATAAGCAAGCTCGAGCAATCTTTGGTTTTAGTACCTTGACCAATCAGTATAATACAAGTATGTTACCAAGAAGCGTTATTTCAGTGTAACTGCAGTGCGGCTGTGCTCCCGTGGAATTCATTTGCTTAATGTTTACAATATGCGGAGCAAAATATGAGACCGCCTGGTTTCAGTTGAATTTATTATGAAAGTAGCACAAACAATCTATCTTGATATAATTTTCTTGTCGTGTTTTCCAAGCATAACACGTAATGGCGTGACAAGACGTATATTGTGAATTATGCTTCAATGAATTTCATTGAAGATTCAATAGTGCGGGTTGACCATGGTCGCCTCTGTTGATGTCAGAGATGCTCATGATTGGTGATGTCATAATCATAAAGGGTGCGGTGTTCACGGTTTATAAATATACTAGTGACCAGCACCGGCTTCGAGCCATTAAAATTTATGTAAAATCTTCCACGATAAATGAACTGAATAATGATGAAAACCGTATCCATCAAACTGATTCCAGATACACAGACAGGCGGTAGGTGTCTTCATTTTATAGATGCTATTTAAATTTATTACTATCATCCAGGCGACGAACCCATAATGTGCATGCATAATCATCAGCCTATAATGTTCCCACTTATGGGACACAAGCCTCCTCTCGGTGAGAGCGAGTGGGACATAAACAACCACGCGGGCCTAGTGCGGGTTGGTAGATGTCACGGCTTCGAAATTTTGGTTCTAGAACATGCCGGTTTCCTCACGATGTTTTCCTTGACCGTTTTGAGAGCAGTGGTGATGATATAATTTACACAAAGTAAAGCGCCTGTCTGGGAAACGGTTCGACCTACAACTCGTAAGTTGCAGCCGTTACATGCGACTTTTCTACGACATATTAATAATCAAGAAACTCTATAGGTACCTTTCTAGTTGTTCAAAGAGTTGTTCGAAGACATAGGAGTTCTGTTCATAGATCATGCCGTATGTTCTCTTGAACATCATGTGGAACTCCTCCCGAGACTGCTTTAGAAGCCTCCTGAAGAACTCTGGAACAGAAAACAATAGAATTTTGAATTTGGAGAACACTTCGAAATTTTTTTGGGAATTGTGATCGAATCACTGTTTCTTTACGTCAAAGGGTGAATGACATTAGCAAAAACCGTCTTCAAGGAGAGATCTTGATTCAGAATATCTATTAAAATATTAGAGGCATTGGAGCATATTAATATAGTGCCGTTTATACGCATTAAATATTAATAGCAGATATTCCGATGTTCGTAATGCCGGTCGTAACACTATTATTATAAAGATACGTCTACACGTCTTTATTGAGTCACGGATCACGGATCCTAATACCGTCATCTGATGATCTGATACCATGAAATTAAAATTGAAAATTCCAATATGGCGGATGTTCAATAACTATAAAAACTTATATTTGTAAGCCAAACTAGCGACCCGCCCCTGCTTCGCACGAGGGCAGTATCGGCATGTCAAAATATCGAGACTTCTGTGTTATATTTAAGTTAAATATTAATATAAATACACATTAACCTTTCCGGAATAAATGCTCTACATGGCGGTGAAAACTGCTTAATTGTGTAGTTAAAAAGATCTATGTGGGCACAAAAAAACTACAAAAAGCGACTTTGTTTTATGCTTTATGTCCTTGGGATTGAAAAGAAGAAATAGTGACGCACTGAAGTCATTGAGACTTGTCTAGGCTAATCAATGCAAAAATGTATCGTATAATCTAAGAAAATTCTGCCAAACATTTTCCCCTTTATTCATAAACGTTGCTTCAAGTTAAGTAACTGTTTAACCATACATTTTTGACGTTTGAACGTCACCTCAACCTTATCATAGTTTATACATAAACCCCTTAAACTCCGTACGACTTACTATCATAGTAAAAACCACCTACTACAAAAACCATGAAAAAAAAATTACGGAAATAAAACATCTGCAGTGATCCACGACAAAGTGTTGAATAGTAAACTATTTCTGGCAATGACACTGGTACCAAGCTTTGTTTACAGGCAGCCTTCTGAGAAACCAAATCATTCGCCCAGACTTCAAGGAATTTATTAAAGTTACGGCTCTCATGAAAAATCCAGCTTTATTTCTCAGAGCTTGGCTGTAAAGGAGTCTGATTGGTCCCAGGAACTGACCAGTGGGTTCAGGGCCGCCGTAAGCGGGCGTGCAAGGCGTGCACCGCACGCGGGCGGCACCTCCAGGGGGGCGGCAAATCGAGCGACTCATCACGTAATATTCAAAATCATTGTCATAATACCCACCCCACCTACAGAATAAGAAATGTAATGCAGCATGGAAAAAAACAATGAAATTTTTAAACAAACCAGAAAATAAGGAACCGGAATGTCAAGAAAATGATGAATTAGCTTTAACAAGCACAGCCTTAAATCAAGAAGCAGTGGAGTTGTCTGAAGAAAAAGATGTATGCTCTTCAGAAGGAGAGTCCAGTAAAACAAGAGAAGGTACTACTAAGAACCAGGGGGTCTACTACGAAGTGCAAAGTGCGAATGATCGGATCGGACCGACACATGGCCGAACCGAATATTATTGAAAAATGCGAAAAAAGTTCGCAGTTGGGTCGGGACCATAGGCAATATTCGAAAGAGTGTAGTAGTGTAGGATCGGGACCGACCGAACCAAATAGTAACTCCGAAGTGGTATCGGCCGAATGTTCTGCCGTTTCCTGGTACGATTCGAATTCAAGCCGTATGACTCACTATTTAGGAGATCAAATTCAAAATGAAATAATTGATTTGCTCGGCACAAACATAAAAATTATATATTGAACAAAGTCAGAGAATCGAAATATTTCTCCATTATATTACATAGCACACCAGATGTAAGTCACACAGAACAAATTACAGTTGTAATGTTTTAAATAATGAAACCAAAAATGTTGCGATTTGTGAAAATTTCATTGGTTTCTGTCCCATCACCAGCTCCACAGGTAAAAGTCTATTAAATTTTGTTTTAGATTTATTTTCACAATTAAATCTTAACATTCAAAACGTACGTGGTTATGATAATGATACTAATATGCGTGGAAAACACAATGGATTACAAAAAAAAAATAGGGAAATCAATAACCGCGTATTTACGTCCCATGCTCGGCTCATAGTCTTAATTTGATAGTGAATGATGCAGCAAATATTACGCACGAAACTTTGAATTTCTTTAATATAATTTAAGATATTTACGTTTTCTTTTCATCATCAACAAAAAGGTGGTCGATAATTTGCAAACATTTACCAAAATTAAAATTAAAAGCTTTAAGCGCCACGCGATGGTCTAACAAAATTGATGCGGTTAAACCATTACGGTATCACCTCGAAAAAATATTTGATGCTTTGCTGGAAATATCTGGTGATTCCTTGGAATGGGATTGTACTACATCTCACAAAGCTCATTGCTTGCACTTGCTCTGAACATTCAAAATTATAGATTTATTTGCTCGGTAGTAATTTGGTTCGAAAATGATGCAGAGCCCCACAATGAATAATCAAATCTGCATAAATTTGTTAAATAAGTTGATTGGTAAGTTTACAGAATATCGTACACTTTGAAATGGTGTTAGCAGAAGCTTCCAAAGTGGCTCACAGGCTCAATGTAGAAACATATTTCCCACCAATAAATACAATTCGTCCAAGAAAAAAACTAACACAATTTCAATATGAACACAGTGATGGAAGTTTTAGTAGACCCCAAAATCAAATATAGAGTAGAGTTTTATTTTAGAGTCCTAGATCAGACAATAACAATTTAAAGGATAGATTCGACGAGTTAAAAACATTTACCGATGTATTTGGCTTTTTTAGCAATAACTTATTTAATTGAGAAAACATAATAGCCTTTTTTGACAAAACTCAGCATAAGTAGTCGTAGGGCGGCATAATCGGTATTGCACGCGGGCTACTAAGTAGCTAGCGGCGGGCCTGAGTGGGTTCCCGTGATAATGTTACCTTTCAACAAATTTCTAGTTCTTGAGACGGACGGTTTCTAGAATCGCTTATGCTTTGTAAACAATTTTTAGAAAAACCTGTTCGGATATAAAGTTGAATTGAAAGATTATTTGATTTTATTTTCCTGCTAGTTATAAAGCATTAGCACAACTGTGCAAAAATACCAAGTTAATGTAGCAGTGCTAAATATACTAAACTAATCGAATACCTGTAAGTTAGCATATTTTTTTATGGATTTTGTAGGCATAGTGAACGTAGTCAATACAACAACCTTTTCAATCACCAATCATTAATGGTTCGATGAATAATAAACACGAAGTTTCTTGTAAAAAGCATAAACATTAATAACAGTTTACTATGTGTTATAATTGCACAAACAATGCATTTTAATTGCTATTTACAGATAGTATTTAATAACACTAATATTGTGTGCTATAGATTATACACGACATCAAGTTCATTGACTCTTCACTTTTTTTTTCATGGCCGCGGTATTTTCGTCGCGTGCAAAAAGTATTGCGGACAAAAAATAAATACCTATACACCACACAGCTCGCTGAAAACGTAAATATATTGTAGATATAAATGTTTCATGAATAAATGTTAATTGTAAATTATGTGTTAGGTGATTTAGTTTTCTTAACCAATGTTTTTCCATCCGTTTCAACTTTGACCTATTTTGAACTTGTATTATTTGAATTCCGAATAGGTACTATTCTTTTTTTCTTTTGTTTTTTACAAAGAAGGATTTATTTATAGAATATGTTACGAAAAATGAATATTGAAGATTATCATTATTTTATCGTTTATTATATATCATTATTATATAGTTTACTTCAATCAACCTGAAATAACTGCTACAATGGTGACAAGTGATGATCATCGGGTAATGTATGAACACTTGTATAACACGCAAATCGACTCAATGAATCGAAAGGAAATCGATTTGTATGTTTGTGACCATCGGTGCTGGTAACCGATGAGCTGGTTACCTGTCAGTGTTTCCGTAATATGATAATTTATTGAATTAATCGACACGTGGTTATCATATTTTAATATCGTAGTTGTTTAACAGGTGGCGCTATCGAACCAAAACAAACCATGCGGAATGAGTGATCGTTTATTTTCAGTACCTACCTAGAATTAGATTAAACATGTACATTTTTAAGGAACAAATCAGGTGCTTCAATACCCAATAGGCTAAGAAGCACAGTTACAACTCCATGGTATCCCGAAATAGCTATACCATAGGCATAATTTCTATAAGCTGTACTTACTAATTCAACGTTGATCGTGCCTAATGCTTATCATTGGCATGGCCCAAGTAAGTACCTTAAAATGCAGCAGGGAAAGCGCACGTTTCTAAATGCCAAAAAAACTCCTAACACTGTAAAAACTGCAGTAATCGTCACGAAATCAAGGAAAAAGGAAACATTCACAATTCGTTTGACGAATAACAAAGATACAATGGATCGAATACCGAATCGATTTCCAAGTTAGAAGTATGTTAACGACTTAACATTTTCCCGCTCGATAGCTTGGCGTATATTTTCCGCGCTATTTTTTTACGGAACGCGTTGATTTTGTTAATCGAATCGAGTTTCCCGTCGCGTTTTTGAAGTTAATAAAAATATGATTTAATATTATTGTACCTAGTCCCTTTTATTATTAATTGCTGGGACATAAAAATGGCGGCTTGTTAATTTGCCTGTTTGAATTTAATGACTTTGTACGATCATTTATATGGACAGATTTATTATTTTGTTGAATTAAACGTGCGTTATCGTGACCGCAGAATAATAAATAAACTTCATTCAATTAATTGTGAATTTGTACTATTTTAATTATAACACGGAAATTCCGCGCTCATCAATCGTATGGCAACGTCTTGCTAATAAAATAAATGAACAAAAAACACAAACATCCGTAGATGGCTATTAAGCTATTAACGGAGCTAAAGATCCGGGCCGACACAAAAACCGCATAGTTTTTGCATCATCTCCTCGATGTAAACATATCCAGATCATAAGGCGTCGTAAAACGCATAAACCAGACGCTAGTGCAATGCAAGTCGAGGGCACACTGCATCTGTGTACGCTGATAAATCAACAAAGAAAAAGAAACAGAAGGAAAAGTGAATAAGTCAGGAACTTGTAGCCCTACAGGATGAAATTAAAAGCTGGCATTCTGCCAGGCGAAAGTAGTTTAGAGGAAAAGCATGAATGTGTTACTGATCCCATTGAGCTGACCACGTCCACCGTCTGCTGAGCCACATACCGCAGTACTACCCTATTATTTCTACGGGGTAAAACAATATCAGTAGCAATGACTTTCATTTTGACAGTTCAACAAAAATCATTGCGTTATTTACGTTGTTGAGCATACAAATTTTTCGAACATATGAAGCAATGGATTAGCGATATCCTTCAAAATGATTCAGATTGAGATTACTAGTCACACGTCACAATTATTTTCAGTAGTGCATCACAGTAAGTCTTCTGACCCTTCTTACAAAGTGGCGCAGATAAATCAGTTCTGTGCGGTCTTCCGCGCACGTGCGCCGGCGCATCCAGCTGCCTGACACCGTGCGTTTGACGTCTTGTAACGTGAAATATGACACATTGCATACGAAGGTTAGAGTAGGGTTCGGTGTTTATTTAGACAAAAGTGAGGAGGTGAAAGGTAACGATAAAAGTCACCATTAAACCGACAAATGCCATATTAACCAGGCGATTGTTAATAAGAATAATACACTCGAAACGACAATAAATACAGGGTGGCAGAGACCATGAATTCAGCACATGATTCTAGATCAGCGTAGAAATATTCCGTCGGATATAAAAAGAAAAATGCTGAATTTATTGATCCAGTTTCCGCATCATTGTCCCGGCCACCTTGTATTATCGTGAACACTTGAGTTCCTAAAAGCCTTATTGCTATACTAAAGTAAAACAAGCAACAAAGGAAAGCAAAAATGTGAGTAACATCATTTCTGGGGATCGATTTTCAAGAAAGAAATAAAGATAAGTAGTAGAGCGATGGAAGAGAGCTTTTAATTGAATTTTCCGTAACGAACGATTTTATATTTCCATTCGAGTAGTAGCAGGGTTTAAGGATAGAAACAAAAAGTAAAAAATATCGTAATTTTACACATAATATAACATCCACGCCTTATGTCCCCGAAGGGTGTGCAAAGGTGTACCTATACTATGGTGTACCAATGACACAACGTAATTTTGTCCCATATTAACGCTCGAAATATGATCTTTTCCAACCATTTTAAGCAAATACCATACAGTTTTTATGCAGAAGGATATGCTATAGTTACATAAAGAAAGGTTCCATTGAATTTGGAAGGTGTCTTGGTGCAAACAAGCCATTAGTCACCCTTTGAAATCAAAATCCCATAACGAAATACATATTTTTATATTTTACCCTTTATGTACCATCTACCACCCTTTAGATCGGATTACAAGGAAGGAATATCAGTTAGTTTGCGGCATGCAAAGATGGAACTAAAAATCAAATATAAGTTGGCTTGTGATTTTCAAATCAGATATCTATTCTAGCTAGGACAAAGATGCCAAAAGTCAAACTCTAGCTAGGACAAGATGCCAAAAGTCAAACACTGGCACTCTGCACTTTGCTTGCCAGAAGCATCTTCTATCTTCATGGAATCTTTGTAACCATATTATTGTGATTTAAAAGAGTGTCCATGGAGTTTCTTGCCCGTTCTTCTCCATAGGTACCTACTACGCTTTGGAATGGGCAACTTGCTTCATCTTTTTGACTGACCGACCCTTGACAATTCAAAAGTACATGTAATCGGTTTAGTTGAAATAAAGAGTTTGAGTTTGAATCATCCCAACTTTTTCACTTCTAGATAAACTTGATGAACGGGTTATATTATGGTCAAGCTTTTTCTTTGTTTATTTCCCTTCTGAATCGCGCAAAGCTAAAGTGATTCTACGTGAAAACAGATGGAGCAGTAAGTATTCTCTTGTTTTCCGTTTTAAATATACATAATCTCCATATTATACTCCTCCCAAACTACCGTAGCCACTACCGATTCCAATATCCAACCGTTAAACTGCACTACACCCCACTATATCGTCAGTAAGAGACATGATCTACGATCAGTTAGTTGACACCTACGAACCGTTGTTAAGGCTCCCGCAGACTAGCGCAACGCGACGGTGCGACGCGATTCTGGAAGAACATCCATGAGGTTTTCATAGAAATTGTTCTACCAGAGTTGCGTCGCGTCTATCTGCGGGAGCCTTTAATCTCCACTCATGTCATGACAAGGTTACGGCCGTCCGTCTGACGACTAACGACAGTTTACGACACTCATCGTCGCCTTTGATGTTTGTAGTTCATTATGCAGGTATAAAAGTGGAGAAATGGGTCAGTAGGTTAGCTTGTTAGGGAATGCCCGAGGTATGTGCTGTTGCGAGGAAATTAGCATGGAGCACGTCATGTTAAGTGTGTACCGTAATATTTTGGGAAACATCGCAAAAAAATTTGCGCGTATTGTCTGGTTCGTCAGTTCCTTATCTCATGTCCAAAAAATGATTATTTAGAAAACTGAAATGAGCCGTTTGAAGATAGATCATCTAGACTCTAGACAAGTAGACATATATTATTAGCCTATATGGTCCTTCGAAACTATTCTCAAGACAATTTTATTTGTACAGACAGACAATTTTATTTGTAGGTACAGACGCCAGCAGGTCAAGCTACCCGAAACTGTCAAATTTTCCCAATCAACCTTGAACCTTAATGCTTTAGCGATAAAGTTGAAAATCTATTAAATAAATTTGACAGATTGTAGTAACTTGATGTGCTGGCGTCCGTACGTTCTGATGGATGAAAACTTATCCTATCCTATACTTAGAGCATCATAAGATGCAAAGTTTGTCTATACTAATAGTATAAAGAGGTAAAATGTGTTTGTTTGTTTGTTTGTATGTAGGGGGTAATCTCTGGAACCACCCGTCGGATTTGAATAATTCTTTTTTCATTTGATCATTATCATCTGCCTAGCCTTTGCCCAACTATGTTGGGGTCGGCTTCCAGTCTAACTGGATGCAGCTGAGTACCAGTATTTTACATGGAGCGACTGCCTATCTGACCTCCACAACCCAGTTACTGGGTAATACGATACCCCTTGGTGAGACTGGTTATCAGACTTTCGGGCTATTGACGACCCGTAACGACTGTCAAAGATCCACGAATGACAGCCGGGACCAACGGCTTAACGTGCTTTCCGAGGCACGGAGGGGTCTTGATATATGAAGATGGTCACGGACCAACCGCGGCAAGCGTAGCTTAACCTGACCGATCGACCTGTGCGGCGGTTATTACTTAGCCACAAGCCCCTCTCCCATAGCCCAATTCATGAGGAAGGTTATAGGCTATTTAACATCACGCTATTACCCCTAGGAGCTGTGCAAGAAAAAGTCAGAAAGATGCTAAGCGAAAACGAAGTGATAGCGCGGGTAGTAGGTTATGTGATGCGACAGGGAGGGTCGAGGAACAAGAAATTTCACGCGGACGAAGTCGCGGGCAGAAGCTAAGACAGAAATTAAATTTTGTAAAGATTCTTAACAATATTCTTAATCCAGTGACGTACTGAATCTATGGTAACAGGTTGTGCATCGGTGTCCCTGCCACCATGTATGTTGCAACTTCACTTAATTATTTCCAATTAAAACATGTCTTCAAGATTAAATTTTCCGATCAATAACGAAAGCTTCAACATTATTCCCTCTATTAAAATTCAATCGTATACACTCTGTATTAATTTAGATGAAACTGTGTACTTTACCAAAGGATATTTATGCAGGGACACGTATTTGAAACAACTGGTGCGCCGCCATTGTCGTAAAGTCGATAAATGTGAATGAACCTTCATTACTCTTGGAATATTCTAGTTTCTAGTACCTACTTGCCCTCTCTAGTTTGAATACGATGCTATATTAAATGTAGGGACTGTCAGACATTGTGTCTAGTCTTTTTATTGGCGTATTCGTAATGAATATCAATTTCGTTCCTAATATTTTCTTACTTGGTTTCGTCTCCATGATTCTTGCAAACACAAGTCAGAAGGGCAAATCTCGTATTTACGAACGTTTGCAGTCTAATCTCAGTCTCAATCTTTCCAAAATATCTCTAATTTCTCTACATTTTTGACAAACTTTTGATTTTGATTGTCTATGAGGTAAGATTGAGACTATATTTTGAACGTTTTTATTTAAGAGAATTGGCCTTCATCATTGCAAAATAAGATAAGTTAGGTACGTATAATTTCGAATGTATCAGTTTTATTAAAAGGTTATCGCAATCTTGTAACAATGGATCAATTAATACTTCTCTTTCTTGGTTTTATATGCATCCTGTCCAACCAAATGAAAATGAAAATCTGAATTTGGAGTCAATGCTAACCCCATAAGAGTAATATGATTGCCTATAATGATACTATTATAGCAATAGAAATCGTATTTTAATTGTAGGTACTAGCTAGACTAATGTACAGACGCCAGCACATCAAGCTACCCGAAACTGTCAAATTTTCCCAATCAACCTTGAACCTAATGCTTTAGCGATAAAGTTGAAAATCTTTTAAAGAAATTTGACAGATTGTAGTAGCTTGGTGTGCTGGCGTCTGTATCAACTGTTTCTAATAAAATCAATAGCCTAGGAGACAGGTAGCGCCATCGTTCATGTTTATAAATTCACCTCCGTTGGCGGTTGGCGGCATGAATTAGTTACCAATTATAGCCGCCATTATCGTGTTCCTATTTATACTAGAAGATCGATACTATACACACCCCTATACTGATGATGTATGGATGCTAGGCCAAGTGGGGCATGATATAAACGATGTGTGTAACGAACTATAGAGCACGAATGAATTGTGTTCTAAGTTGTAGGGCTTTATGTAAAACGGAAGAAGATACTACTAGTGTTTCACAGTCCTACAATTCAGTAGTTGTGAAATTCGTAGGATAATAGATATATGCTTAATTGGATGCCATATTGTATGTATCCATATGTTAGGGTTCGCTAATTTAAATTTTTATTTAATTAAATTGAAACGCAAAAATACTAGTTTCCAGGCCAATAACTATTTGATTCGAATATTTTTGTACTGACAACACTTTAGTTTGTTGTTGGTCGTTGGATGCTTCTGATTGGCTAATCAATCTTAGGTCAGCACATTGTGATCTGTGATTGGCTGACGACATTAAATCGTTAACCAATCACTGAACTCGCTTTTACCGCGGAAATGATGAAAAACCTGCGAGGCGGGAAGAGGTCGGTTGAACATTCGGACTCGAGCGGTTGTTCGTGAAAAAAGGAATAAAGTTGTGTTTCCTGTTACTCGGATTTTCTTAAGTTCACCAAGGCATGCTGAAAGTCCAAATTTAGTCCATAGTCTCAGTCACAGAGCACTTTATAATACCGGTTTCAGTTCTATTTTATATATCAGAAGTGACACGCCAACCAAACTTAAAACGTAAGTACACGCCCATGGCTTTAATTATTTAAATTCTGAATTATATTTCTTTTGTGTTTTATCTTTGCATTATAATATTTATTATAATTTTATATTTAATGCAAATTTGCTTAATAGTAATGGTATTGAAATCAGTGGTAATTTAAAGCATAAAGGTCGTATTACGGAAAGAATGAACATGCGTTGAACAAGATTGTTTAGAGATAAACAGTGTTTAAACCTATCTAAACAGCAGCTCTAGACGTAGTCTAAGACTTAGAGAGTGGTTCTATTGTTTTGTAATGCGACCTACAGTACTTTATAACGGTTTATTTTAGTTATGTGCCTAAATTTTAGTTTTATGTATGTCTTAATAAGTGTCTGAAATGGTCGAGAATATTATCCCATGGGGGCTACTAAAAGGGGTACGAAAATTTGCTTAGTTTTGGCGTAGGACGCACCGTTTCAGAGATATGACGCATTTTTCATCCTTCAATTGAACCGAATAATATGGTGTTATTCACCATATTTTTAGTCATTGTTATTAACATACCCTCTTTGTCTGCGAGTGTTTAGATCATGGACGAGCCACCAGGACGCAGACAACGCTCAAATCGAGACTCCAGTCGGCGTAGACTGGAGACACCTAGTCGAGAGGATCGCTCACGAAGTCGAAGCGGCCTGCGCAGCCCGAATCGATCTCAAGATGAACGAGACTTCCTGCTCGGGCGGCAGAGAGTACAGATGCTGGAGCAGGAATTACGCCGAGAGCGTGAACGACTTCGTGCGACGGAGGACCGTCGTCGATCATCGTCACGACGTGCCAGCGAGCTTCGCGAGCCATCCGGACGTCGGGAAGCTGAGCGACGCGCAGAGCCACGAGCCAGCGAGCGTCGCGAGCCCTCCAGACGTCGGGAAGCTGAGCGTCGGGCAGAGCCACGTGCCAGCGAGCGTCGCGAGCCCTCCAGACGTCGGGAAGCTGAGCGTCGGGCAGAGCCACGTGCCAGCGAGCGTCGCGAGCCCTCCAGACGTCGGGAAGCTGAGCGTCGGGCAGAGCCACGTGCCGGCGAGCGTCGCGAGCCCTCCAGACGTCGGGAAGCTGAGCGTCGGGCAGAGCCACGTGCCGAGCAACGTAGCAATGCCGGAGAATATATAAGGTCACGTAGTCCATCTTTTTCTAAGAACGATCTTGTTAGTGTTTTAAAATTGTTGAAAGAGGATCTGTCGTCACAGCCACATAACCAAAATGCACAGTCGTCTCAAAAGATAAACCACCAAAATATATTGCCTAATTTTGACCCTTCAACTAAAAATCAACGTATTGATATATGGCTGAAAAAGGTTAACGAATGTGCGTCGGTATATGGTTGGGACGACAGAACTACCACTCATTTTGCCATGCAGAAACTCCAAGGCCTGGCTAAAATGTGGTACGAAAGCTTACATTCCATTCTTTTCAGCTGGAAAGAATGGCAAGATAAATTGATAAATGCATTTCCTTGTGAACAAAATTACGGCCAGACCTTGGAGGATATGCTGAAAAGGAAGAGCAAGTTCAATGAGCCCATTGAAGTTTATTATTACGAAAAGCTTGCTGTCGTGAATCAATGCGATATAGTAGGAAAGCGTGCCGTGGACTGCATTATTCACGGCTTGAGTGACAGGACGCTTAGATCGAGTGCGTTGGCATTACGATGCAATCACCCCGACCAACTTTTGCAGTTCTTATTAAGCCATAAAGATGCTCATCAGCCTTCAATGGACCATGGCCATTTTCGTAACAAAATTGTAGACAATACACATCAGAATAATAACCAAAACCAAGCTCCAAAATCTATATCTAGATCGGGTCAGCCTAATGGTTGCTATAATTGTAAGGAGAAGGGGCATAGTTTCCTACATTGTCCTAAACCTCTCTTGAAGTGCCAACGATGCAATAAAATCGGTCATACGATAGAGACCTGCTTTAGCAAGCCAGGAGAAAAAGATTCTCTAGTGTAATGAATTTTTCGCGTCCTGAAAATGTACACAATGTTCGCCAATTCCTCGGGCCTTTTGTCAAGTCAAAGAGAGGCTATACTTACTTACTTGTAGTTGTAGAAGCCTTCACCAAATTCTGTTTTATCAAATGCGTTAGAAATACTAATAGTTTGAATGCAGTTAATAATATATAATATAATATTATTTTATTCAGTATTAAATTGGTAAAATATTTACATAGAGTCTTAGGAATAACTTACAAAGGTTAATGTTAGATGCCTGTACTAGGATAAACCTGTATCACAGGCCGCATGAGCATACTTTATGGTAATTGTAAACAATAAAATTCTTAACAATATTTAACATTATAAGTCTTGATATAATTACTAAAATTTATTAATTCGTTATTTTATACCTAGTTTACTTAAATACTATTTACCTTAAAGATCAAAATAACAAAAAGTCGTAATTACGTAATTACGACTAACGTTACACATAATTATTTAGTTAGCGTAAAATAGTTTCTTGCACTTTATAACCTAGGTAAACACACATGATATGATTTTGCGTCAGCAGAAATTGGTAAGTGGGCTAAAGTCAATGTTGCACAAAATTAAATCACGTTCGAGGCAATGTGTTTATTCGAGTTTTGCTGCTGGCGACTAATGTGTTTAAACATTGAAAAAAATTCGAGTGTTTGTAGGCCAGTGCAGTGTTTAGCTGAGTCAGCAGCAGGCATTAATCACGGAAGTCTGGCCTTAAGCATGACGCTCTAGGTGCCCTCGTAGGCGATAGAGTTGATGTACCTGTATTCCGCTATTTTCCTAACAGGCACTCATTAGAGTTCTTGAAGATATATTTTTTTACATTTAGGGTCCCTGACCGCCTTGTAAGCGATCGTGGTACCTGCTTTACATCTCATGTTTTTAATCGATTCTGCCTAGACAAGGGAGATGTGCGCTGAGTAGTACCGAAGGATGCGAGATGGCAATTATGTTGGATGAGTCATGACAATATCTGTCATTTTGGGGTTGAAAAGACTTTGGAACGATTAAAGAAAAGCTATTGGTTCCCAAAAATGACACGATTCGTTAAAAATTACGTGAGCATCTGTATTGAATGTGCGTACGCTAAAAATAATCAAAGTGGTAGTGAAGGTCTTCTTCACCCTATAACGAAAGTGGAGGTACCTTCTCATACATACACTGCATATTGATCATCTCGGACCCTTCGTGAAATCGAAGCGAGGTTTTTCTTACCTATTAGTAGTAGTTGACGCTTTTACAAAGTTTTGTTTTGTCAGACCGGTTCAGAACACGCACACGCAGAACGTAACAAGGGTGCTAGAAGACATATTCAGGATAATTAGAACTCCTGATGGCCTTGTGAGTGACATAAAAACATATGCTGAATGCTGTCTCTAGTCCCCGATCAAACAGTCAAGTCGAGCGGTATAGCCGCACAATTCTCAGCTCTATGAAGGCTTTAAGCGTGAAATATGGTGAAGAAGAATAGGATTGCCATTTAGGAAGGATTCAATGGGGACTAAACAACACTATCCAAAAAACGACCGGTAGGACACCGGCCGAGGTGATGTTTGGTACCTCTATGAATGTTTCGGCAAAATCCATCCTTAATGAGATTTCTGATGAAACTCGCGAATCTACTGATTTACCCACTATACGCCAGGAAGTTAAAAGTAAGATAGACAACGAGCAGATCAAGCAAAAACGGTATTATGATAATAATAATAGGAGGATATGATTATAATGATATAGGAGATCTGCGCGCGTAAACAAGGAAGGCGACCTTGTTAAAATTGCTAAAACTTGCTTTAATATGAAGGGCAGAGTAAGAAGCTCCTGCCGTCGTATATCGGTCCCTATCGGGTTACAAAGGTCTTGGGTACTGACCGTTGTGTAGTAGCTCCAGTACCTGGTTTATGTAATACACAAGGCAAGCGTCCAACGACTGTTGCTGCGGATCGCGTGATGCCTTGGATCCACGTGGCTACATTAGATTTGAACGAGAACTTGGAATTTAATTTCGACACAAATGATGATTAGATATACTTAATTAAAGTTTTGGTGTCCCTTGTAAGGCATGTAACTGCAGAATTGTGTGTTGTTTCAGATTGGATGCGAGAATCGATTGGTTCGCTTCTGATCAACTATGCCAGAGCTACTCGTTCGTCTTGCTCCTATTGTTCAAGCTTAATCGATCGGCTTGAGCGAATGGTTAGCAAAAGTTCCCTCGATTAATCGATCGTCGAGGTAATCTTTGAAGTATATCGACTAATCGATCGTCGATCACCAGGTATCCCAATTAATCGATCGTTGGGACCTGAGGAATGGTTTAAACACAACTAATCGATCGTTGTGATATCTACACCTTGCCTATGATTAATTTGAATGGTTAGCAAAAGGTCCCTCGATTAATCGATCGTCGAGGTAATCTTTGAAGTATATCGACTAATCGATCGTCGATCACCACGTATTCCAATTAATCGATCATTGGGACTTGAGGAATGGTTTAAACACAACTAATCGATCGTTGTGATATCTACACCTTGCCTATGATTAATTTGAAGTTGCTCTTCAGTAGAAGTCTGTACATCCTTATAAGCTAAACAATTTTGTAAATAGGTATTAAATACATATTTAGATATTTCATATTCTTTGTTACAACAATAGTTATATTAATTTATAAATTTCTAAATAGTCAATAAGGTAAAGTAAATTTGTATTTAATTTCATAATAATTTGTAAAACTTCTAATAGTCAATAAATGAGTTAAATAAATTTATAAATAGATAGTCACTATAAAGGTTTGAATGTTAATTATTATGTATGATATTAGCATATAATTTGAATTGATTTTGAAATATTGTGTACATGGATTGTGAAGTTTGTTTAACTGACCTAATTCCGATTGTTAGGGTTCCACCCGGTACCGTGTGCAGGGACGCACACGATATCAGGATGGTCGATTGTTAGGGTTCGCTAATTTAAATTTTTATTTAATTAAATTGAAACGCAAAAATACTAGTTTCCAGGCCAATAACTATTTGATTCGAATATTTTTGTACTGACAACACTTTAGTTTGTTGTTGGTCGTTGGATGCTTCTGATTGGCTAATCAATCTTAGGTCAGCACATTGTGATCTGTGATTGGCTGACGACATTAAATCGTTAACCAATCACTGAACTCGCTTTTACCGCGGAAATGATGAAAAACCTGCGAGGCGGGAAGAGGTCGGTTGAACATTCGGACTCGAGCGGTTGTTCGTGAAAAAAGGAATAAAGTTGTGTTTCCTGTTACTCGGATTTTCTTAAGTTCACCAAGGCATGCTGAAAGTCCAAATTTAGTCCATAGTCTCAGTCACAGAGCACTTTATAATACCGGTTTCAGTTCTATTTTATACATATGACTACCTATGTCAAACATTGTTCAGTTGAAAACCAGCATCAGGTGCAGCACTTTCCTGCTAATTTCTTACATCGGACTGTTTACTTTTTTATCTAATTTGTATTTGTTTTAATCTGATGTATATTTTTATCCTCTGAGTCTGTGCTAAATAAATTTATTTCTTTCTTTGTTCAAGAACTTTTCGGTCCACATGAAAATGTCCGACATTGCCTAAACTTTGATACGGAAGCTGCAGTTCTAAGATATGGGACTCTCGTTTATACATACTCATACTCTCAAAAATTAATAGATTATTAATGGAAACGAACACAGTGAACAACAAGTAAGCTGACGCTATCCATATTTCTTAGAAGGCAGAATTTCCCAACGAAAACATCCTCAACCGTCTCCCCAGTTTATCCGACTTCCCCAAAATTCCTCGCAAAAAACATGAGCCAGTTTGTTTTCTCCCACGTGTTATATATCATGTATACATGCAATTATTCAGTGTATGTTTCGTAAGAACACTTTGTTCTATCATCGTTCGGCTAAGAGCTTCGACAGACGCCGAGTGCGGTATAAATAGAACCGAACTGTGCGGGTTATCGCGAGAAAATACTTACTCACACTTTTGAACCCCTACTATGAGTTTCTTTAGGAGCTGGTGGAGCTTTTTCGAATTTAGAAAGAACCTTTTTGGCCTTATTACAAAACAACTTTTTTTTCGATGGTTTCAAAGGTCTAATTGCAAAAACTGACGTTAAAACTGAGTCTAAGTTGTCATTTTTGTATTAAGAACACCGAACCTCAACCTCCTACTCTTTTCTTTCCTTATTATGTATAAGGTTCGAAATACAATAACTGGCTTGCAGTTTTGGGCTTGGACTAAAGTTAGAACTCGTTTTGCAATAAGACGGCATGACTTCTTGAGGGGCCTCGAGGGCCTGAAGTATTATTAAGTGGTTTTCGAATAGGACTTCAGCTTGAAAATTTACATTTACAGGAGCTGAAGTCTAAGTCTTATGAAGTGACGGGGATAAACCAGTCCAGCCTCTGGGACTGGTTTATCCCCGTCACTTCATAATTGACTTGTTCTTGTATTCTATCTTTTTTCTTCTCCATTTAATATCTGGTCTTTTGGAAACGATCAATGTATAGGATTCTAGGATAGTAGATGGAGCTCAAACTCAAAGCATTTATTTCAAATTTATCAATTACACTTTTGAACTGTCAAGGGTCGTCTCGGTCTCAAAGGTCGTTGTCAACTGTGAAGTAAGAAAGATGAAGCTAGTTGTTCATTCCAAAGCGTAGGTACCTACCTATGGAGAAGAACGATCAAGAAACTCCGAGCGAGCATAAAACGAGCTAGCTAAGAAAACATATTATTGATCAATAAATTGCCCACTAATAACTTACTATGATTAACTAGCATTACATCATTCAACATTGTCTCTTGCCGTTCTCTTCGAATGTATAGTCACGAGTACCGTCTCGTAACTACGTGAGACCTTAGACCATTCCATCACGAAGTGCTCCTAGCATTTAAGACCTAACAATAACACCATTCAAAATATTTAAAAAATAAAACGGAAGTTTGAAAACCGAATTCTCTAACATTCGTGTTCCTGTAGTAACAACTCCAGGCGCGTAGTGATTCATCTGCGTCCCAGCTCTTCGATTGTCGACTTATTACTCATTGTAGGGGCAATGTTTAGTCTTGCCATTTGCTATTACGATAACACTCAAGTATTGCGGCCGGACCGAAGCTTATAACATCTTTTGTTCTCACAAACCCATTTAATTACGTTATTATAAACTTTTTATATCTTTCTTTCATGTAATTTTGGCGGGCATCATTTTTGTTTATTGAATAGCAAACGTATTACGACATTCAGCCTAGTTTATCGTGCATACTTTTCGGACTGACAAGGCTGAATATTCTGTATTCTCTATTTATATTGCAACTCAACGTAATGTCCACCGGTTTTCCACACTGACCGGGAAAAAGGAAAATAGATTGTGTAAGCCGCTTATCGGCCCCCACACGGCTTTAGAAATAACCCGGGATTATTCCCTCAGGTTTTTTCAGTTTCAGTTTGGTGAAAGCATTTTCACACTGTAAGCAGAGATACAAACAGACCTTTCGCACCTGAAGAGGAAAAAGGATTTGTTTATATAAAGACTGTGTGGATTTTTTGGTCTAATAACTCCATTACCACAAGAGAAGGCATTTTTTTTAATACCCAGCGGCATATTCTTAAGATATTTTAACATAAAACCTCCGAAATCAAATAAACATCTCAATTAACTCGTTTGAACATTCAATTATACATAACAATGTAAAGTCGTGACTCGATCTTCAAAGTCTGCGTCAACGACATTCTTTTTTTTATGACTAATTTAAAAGCGCTGTTGATGTTATGTACAAATTATCAATAATCAACAGTTTCTCGTGTGATTGAAACACAAGTCGCTTGAATGAATGTTGGAAAGTGGCTGTGTCAATATTGATCTGGCCGGTTGCTGGTCGCCGACCGGACACCGTAATTACGAATGTACTTTGTTCGACTGACTGTGTGATGGACAAATGTATAGACAACGTTTTCATATTGCCGAGCAAGTAAACAGAAGAACTTGGTCATGTTAGATTAATTTTATTGTCTTTGAACATTGCAGCTTTTTATATATGACTAGCTGACCGCGAACGTCGTGCCGCCATATTCTTTTTTCGTTTTTTCTTTTAATTTTCTTCTATCCAAACCTTGTCCTGGCAATAACAAATACAAAAAATAAAGAATTATCCAATTTGGTGCAGTCGATCGGAAGTTATGCGCGTACATACATTTCGGTGATTCATTTTTATTTATATAGATAGATAGATAAGTTTTAGTTAATTCTATGCCTTAAGCTGTTGCAACTTTTAAAGATATATGCTTAGATAGCTATGTGTGATGGCAACATTTTGTAAGTATGAATAATCATGCAATCAACTCTGCTTACACTTCCAGCATAAATTAACCTGTGTAATAAACTGGCAGGTTGGTGTTTGGTGTCCGCCTGTTGGCTATCGAAACCTTATTTGTTTTTGCACGTTCTGTGTACTTTCAATTTGTGAAATATTCCAACGCGTTGGGAAATGGAAAGGTCAGCAGTTTGGCGTAAAACGTTAATGGTAATCCGATTGTGATTGGTTCTCAGATAGACATGCAAATTAAATGATATGTTCTCATGTCATCATACTTTTATCGGATTTGCTGTTGAAATTATACACGATTGGTAAGTTTGACATTTTGAACATGGAACTAAAAGAGCCGACTGTTCAAAGTCGTCTTTTCTGTAGAGTTTAATTTTGTTCAGTCCATTTCAAGAACGTCTGAATAATAAAACATGATGGAATTGAAGCCACAACAAAACTTTCTTCAAACAGCGTGGGTTCGCTTCGCAGTCCACTTTATTAAAAGCCCTTTTGTTTGCTTCTACAACTTGTACTACATTGTGGTCGTACTCTAAATTACAAGTTTGCTAACAACTGGAGTTTTTTTGTAAACAAACATTATAATACCAAACTCCATCCATTTTTTTGTTCGCTCTTCTGTCACATTTTTAAGAACTTCTTATACGTAAGTAATCATTTTCGGTTATATTTTGGACGGCATCTTTCTTAATTAAATTCTTTCAATTCCAACATTTTGCTCGATTAATCGCGACCATTTATCCAACACTGTGTGCCCTTTGTTCGACAGTGAACCCATTTATACAAATGTCAACGCACCGTTGCCTCCATGTTTTATTTTTACTTCTTTTTGCTGTTTTAGCTTCATACAACCTTTTATAAAAACCTTCATGTTATCATCGTACTTCTTCCGTTTCAAGAATTATTTTCGATTTTTGAAGCGAAATCTTCTTTAGGTGCACTTTGCGTTCTTTCTGAACAGTGAACTAAACTGAACCGTTACGCTCGGCAGAATCGGGTATACTCGGTTCCAGTCGGTCGGTGACGCTGAAGTTCGCGTACCTATACTCGGCGCTGAATCGCTCCAGCCGTACCTAAATTTTCACATCTATCGTGGGGTTATGAGCAAACCCGCTCTTTTTTATAAACGGCAGTCCTACCCCATCAAAATTCGATATTTCAAAATCAGAAATGTCAAAATCAGAATGAAACCTCTTTCACTTCGAATTTCAAAATTGAATAAAAGTCGAATCTTTCTCTTCTCAACAACTACCTCATACATAAGCTTGTATCTGCGATCATTTGTCCGGCACTCCGTCGTGCACGTTGTTCGTGGCGAGTCCACTTTCAAGTGTCACCGCCATGTTTGGACAAGCGGGCTGCAGTCCCGTTCTGATGCAACTGCGCCGGCGCCGGACGCAACGGTAAAGGTCGGGGCATACGAGCGGAGCGCAGTGGTCAGTGAGGCAGTCATTGTCATGTGCAAGTGAATATGAGGGGTTAGTTATGAAATTGCCACCGTGTATGCACGTGACGTGCTGAGATATGAAGCATTAAAATTAATGTTTTGCTTAGGTATTATTTGAAACAACAATCATTCCTACTTCGTGCAGCAACCTACAACAAAATATACGTTATATGGAATGGACCTTGCACTTGTGTTTGCGGTTTTGCTGTGCTGTAAGTACATTGCCGTTTTCACGTTCATTGTAACCCAGTCTTTATACTTCGTCTGCGATGCGAGGTGTTTGTGGAATTTTAATTAAAATTTGTACTTTATTTTACTTCGTTATTTCCTTATTTGTTGCCCTTTTAAGTTCGGAGTAATGTGTGGAACAAATTGCTTAGAAAGGCACCTATGCCCTGCCTTATTTATTTATTTTAGGATCTCCAACAAAAGATATACACTAAACATTACATATAATTAATGGGGTGTACTCCTTCAATTACCTTATAAATTTTGTTCTATGATTTTCAGTCCCAATGGCTTTTTCCCCTAATAGGCATAGTGTCCAGTTATCTTTATCGTCAAACGGTATTTTAACTATTGTAATTATATTTATGATCATTGCTTTATAGTATAATAGGTAATTATTGTGTCTATTACTGACATCGAGTCGTTTATAATACAGCACTCTATCGATTGCTGTGATGACAGTAATCGGCTCTAATGTAATAAAAAGACATAGAGCTTTTGTCAATTAAAATGACATCATGCTGGGTACGCAGGTGAATGACAGAGGAACTGCTTTCCATAGCAACCGCTATGACTTGCGACACGGGTAAACTTGCCACCCAACAATGGTTTGAAGTCTGGTAACAAAATTTTTGTCTAAAGTAAAGTACAGAGAGAGTTGGAAGGAGAGTAGGGAGGCCTTTGCCCAGAAGTGGGACATCAACGGCTAGTAAAAAAATAAAAAAAGACAAGTACAGTGCGAAACGCGCGCTGCGGTTGATCATGGAGTTTTAGTTAAACTTCAGCTTGGTACTCTTTACTATCAAGAGTGTCTTTCTCCCTCTAACGATCGATATTCTTGGGACTGCAGTTCTTTGATTAGAAATTTTGTAAATTAAAATATGTTGTTCATTAGCTTCGTCAGCTTTCTCAGCACCTATGATAACATAACAGCGCAACTTTTAGCTGGAGTTGACGTTTCGAAAGGTGCACTGATTGTGACGGATCACAAAGGTAAAGTATAAAGGCTAATGGATGAAACACCTCCTAAGATCAAAACTCACCGTCAAACTTGATGGCTCTGTTGGTGAGCGTGTCCGCAAGCTTGCTGAGCTCGCTCCACAGCGCTGACTCGAGCTGCGTGCGCGCGGCCTGCGTGAGCCGTGTCCGCGCGCCCGCGCCGCAACAGCCGCGGTTTGTGCATAGTTGATCTGCGTCTGAGGGCAAAAGAGAACATGATAAGTACAAGTTTATTGATGTGTTATGGTAACCTGATTTTATTTTTCTTTCAATTCTATGGCTATCAGCTGCTCTCCCTATCTAGCTGATACAGGTGTTGTCATCAGACTGAACGAAAACATCAAAAGCATTGTCGAACCCTTCTAGCTTAGTGTAATATAGATGATGTAGGTAGCTTGTAGAACTCTTATAGAACTATTAGGTAACTTTTAGCGCCTCCTACGGCTTCGTTTATATCAAACTTCACAATAATCAAATAACTTAAGCCTTACGACATTCAGTCTAGCATTACAGTGAGTATTACGATTAGATACTGTCAGTGTTAGTGTCGTGGTTTCACGGTGCAACATTCACATCTCATCTGACCAACAGCTTTCCCTTAGCTATTAAATCGTCTTAACACTAGTTACCACTAATACCTTTGCTATAAACATTACAGTTTCGAAGTCATTAAAACCGATGGCAATAAGGAGTCAAGGCCAGAAAGTTCAGGTTGTGATGATGCTAGTAACCGGCTACGCTACAACCTGATTAATTATCTTTACTGACAATGCATTTAAGTTAATCATTAAAGAAAAGATTCGGTAATAAGCTTCAGTATTGTCTCTCCTTCTCTCTAAACGCGCGGTAAACTCTGCTTGCGAGATGTAGGATTTGCGTGACGTCAGTATGACGCGTTGTTCGCATGTGGCGTTGTAGATACCGCTACACATCGAAAGGTTGTATTTAAAATATCACTTTTAGCGATAAGACCGCCCATTTAAAAAAAAATACATTTTTATCTGTAATTTTTATGGTGTACGTACATAATAAAGAGTATTCTATCTATCTGTCTGAAATATGCTATCATCTCAGCCTATCCCAGTATTCCCAGTCCATAGGACTTATTAGGATCACTAATTGCGTCACAACACTTGCGAGGTAATTGCATAACACACTCACAATGACATTACTTTTCATTTCAACAACATTCATTGCGTTATTTACGTTGTTGAGCAGACGAATTCTTCAAACCTATTGCAATGGATTCGAAATTCCCTTAAAAATTGTTCGGATTGTATTACGCGGTTGATTTACTGGTTCTTTATTCACATTCATACAGTCCGCCTTCACTATCTCCTACAGGTCGTCATATACACTTGAATGAAGCTAAACATCGTTCCTAGGTCTACCTAGGTCCTTACCTACTTGTTAAGACCGGGATTAAATTAAGTTCTAATTACTTTTGCCGGCGCCTTTGACGGTATCATCGCCTACGAGTTAATAGTGAGTAGTGAGGTGGCCCATTTGCTAGCTGATGGTTGCGTGGGATGAGAGGCAGCTGTCTTGCTTTCTCTCTTAAATGGACATTTGAAATCGCATTTTGTGCACTTCTTGACACTAATTCTTTATTCATTTATTTATTTATATACAAAGTGTTTGGTAGAAGGACCGACACGATTTTTTGAGGGATTGGGGATGTCATTTGCTAGCACTTTGTTTTGTTTTTCATTTTTATTATTACAATTTTTTTATTCTTTAACACAATTTTACGACTTCGGTAGCACCCAAGTAATTTTCTAGAACCAATTGCACAACATCAAAAATTATTGCGTTCTATTTACAACCACGAACAAAAAAGTTGTGACGATATTTCGGGGTATTTTAAAAGAAACATATTTATTATCTCAATTACCTAACGTGACACTTATGACAGGTGTTATGGGTGAAAACTAAGAAAATAATCTAATATGACTCTAAGAAAATTGTGTCGGTCCTTTTACCAAACATTCTGTATAGTTTATTGTACGGACGCCAGCACATCAAGCTACTACAATCTGTCAAAGGGGCATGCCAAGTCGCCATAGTAATTTAGGCCCACGGTGCACACATATAAAAACTCATGATAATAGTGGGGGACAATTCCAATAATCAATTAGTAAAAGAAATTATTTACAAAATACTTAGGATTTCAAAGTTATTAAAGATTCTTATATTTCATCAATAAGACGGGACAAGGGTAGCATGAGTAGCAGGAGCAGAATCCATAATCAAGCCGTGGTTGTCAGTTAGGGGAGAATCGTCAGAGTCAGTATTCATGGGCAAAAGTAGTCAATAGATAGAAAGCAATAAACACAAGTCGACAGTAATCAATTGAGTTGCAAAACAAGCAATGATTTTGACATTTACGTATTCCGGCAGCTGACAAGTAGATTTGGGGTTGCCATAAAACTATAATCGATCTAAGTATCGATTTTTTTGCACTTTTTGATAAAAAAGTGCAAAAAAATCGATACTTAGATCGATTATAGATATTTTTTGTTTTATAAATATCACTATTAAGTTCAAAAATAGAATAATAACAATTATCAAAAGGTTTCTGTGGTTTACATTACATTACATTCATTCGTTCATTTTCTTTTAGAAGAAAATGAACTCATTAATAAACAATAATAAACGATTATTATTGTTCCGATTAATTACGTGCCAACATTTTTTTTGTAAAGGCAACATTTTGAAATTATCTATTGAGGTTCTATTATTTTAGTCGTTTTAATATTTAATTATTTTTTTAAATACTAACCAACTTGCACAGACTAATGAATACGTGGAAGACATGAGAAAAATATTAACATATTTTTTTAGTGAAACCAATCCCTTGTGCAATTCAAGGCCTAAAATCGGCATTTCCCTTTCTTTTCTTCAACTTTATCGTTAATCAACATTATCGTTAAAGCATTAAGGTTAAAAAAAAAAAAAGGTTTATTGGGAAAATTTGACAGTTTCGGGTAGCTTGACCTGCTGGCGTCTGTACGCACGGCTACACATCAAGCTATACAAAACCAGTATAAGCTGCCTTCTGATTGTACGAAAAACCTATACAATGCGAGGTCAGCTAAAACTGGAAATGCATAGCTTGATGCGTAGCCGTGTGTACAACACAAAAATACATAATAAAAATAATTCGAACATTACAAAATATACAATGAGTGGCCTCATCGCTTTCTGTGATCTCTTCCAGGCAAAGACTTCTTTGTGATTTGTTAACCATTTTACCGTGATGTGAATTTATATAGTTTAAAAACTGTAAAGTGCCACGAAAACATTGTGAGAGAAATAAATAAATAATCTAATCTAATCTAATTTGTGAGATTCATTATGTAACACAGATTACCTATCTACCACTAATTTCCATGTCACATGACAATCGACTCTTAACCTCCTCTGTAAGTTTTCTGGCTAACAGAAGTCTTGAAATACTAGAAACAACACTTACAGCTGCCATGAACCAAGAACTATCGATCAAACGAAATTAGATTCCCGAATTTGAATGAATTTCGTCTCGTCTGCCAGAGAGCCAATGACATCCCGTAGTTTCGATCAGGAAAAGTTAATAATTGTCAACTAGACGGGGCGAATGGGGTGCTCGGTGCTTCCAGAGGGGCGAAGTGAGGGGTGCAAATAAATTTAAACATCCGTCGAGTACCGACGTCATTGCATTACTGAGGCAACGAGGGTGCGAGCCTGTTTTCTTTGATTCTTACAAAAATCGATAAATTTTGGGAAACACTCGCGCCAGGATTAACGAACTGAAATAGCTTTTTTGGTATTGTTATGTTTGCTTAACTTTGAGGAAGTTAGAGGGAGAAATAAGAATTCGGAATTATTATTTTTATACGGGCTCATTTTTTGGGAATGGGCGCGGTGTGTGGCGCAGTGGAAACGGCCGCGACTTACGAGTTGTAGGAGCTAGGTTCAAACCCTGACAAACGCTTTACTTTGTGTACATTAGTTCATCACAACTGCTCTCAAAACGGTGAAGGAAAACGTCGTGAAGAAACGGCATATTCTAGAATCCAAAATACGAAGACATGTGATATCTACCGACCCGCACTGGACTCCCTCTCACAGAGAGAAGGCCTTTGTCCCAGCAGTGGGAACAATAAAAATTGATTTTATTATCCTGTTTCAACCCATAAAAATTGGAGCAAAAATATGATTTTTATCACACCTTTCATTGCCTTTCTTGGTGACAGTCGCGTCAAATTCAATTGGTACTCGACTCAAGCCAAAGAAATACCAATTAACGACTATATCTCGACTCGATGTTCAGCTCCGAATCCACTTATTATTCCACTCAGCCAGTTCGTTGGTTCAACGCCAACTAATTACATCCATCGCTCCATTAGTTTCTACTTTGTTAGACCGTCTTTAAATCAGTGAGGCGATGGATGAAGTTCCAAGACGTTTACTCGAATCGGGAGTACGTGATAGTCAAGGAAAATTGCTTCCTTTACCAGCCAGACGGCAACCTGTTACTTTAGCAATACTCTCAGACGTATCTCGTGTGAAATTTTATCACCTCGTAAAGGGAACTGGCGTGAACATTGAAGTATGTTAGCAGCTCACCTTTAGCCTCGATCTAGTAAACATTTATGTCTGCATCTTTACTGACTTTGTAAATGCATGATGTAATTTGTGGCGTTTGGTGTTCCGAAAAGTAAGTAAGTAAGTAAGTATTTCAAATGCAGATTGGCCTTTATCAAGTAATTAAACGCATCTGTTAAGCAAGCTTAGCGGTAACAGTAGAAAAAGTATTGTGTCTCATTAACGACAGTTGAGCTCATAACATGCAACGTAATTAGCCTTTAATGTTCCCACTGCTGGGACACAGGCCTCCTCTCTTCGAGAGGGAGTGGGCTGTAATCTACCACGCGGGCCCGGTGCGGGTTGGCACTTAACGCATCATTCCAGTTCATTCAAACTTTTTCAGGCAAACTCAAATAGAAATTCGGGTAGTTGTCCAGGATAGAAGAACTTAGCACCTTCCATTGCTTGGACAAGTTTTCCTAATTTCTTCTGGAAATACACTAAAGATTTGGAGCCAAGAACCAAAAACAAAAGACAGTCTCCAAAATGCAAGATGGCGCACTTCTGACAGCTCAGTTGTCATTTGAAACTCACGTATGATGAGAAGTAATTGCATAAGCAATCACATCTCAGTGTGAACAACGGCTCAATAAGCATAATGCCCATTGAATAACTAAATCAATGTTAATACCTCATTCCGATCGTGCTTTCTACGGCTGAGACGGGATAAGCCGAACTTACTGATTTACATAGTCTGAAGACAATGGAATCTAAACCTTGTAGTGAGGTGTTAAGTTCCGATATTGAATATTTGATGGCAGATTGATTGCTTTGAAGGTTGTGGTGCAATTCATCAACCAACGCGGAAAACTGAATGTTACATCTTATTTAGATGTAGCATTCAGTTTTCCGCGTTGGTTGTGTGTAAATTGGCACGGAATGGTATAGAATGAATGCAAGTTTATGTCAAAGATGAAGTCGGTTCTAAAGGAGATCAATGGATCGTGGCTAACCTTATATAATTTAAATTGTACCTACAACTATACTTTAGCTTGCAATGACTCAGAATCAAGAACAACTTCCTCGCAAAGAGAATCAAATTCTCAAAGAGAAGATGTGGGCAGAAACTGTCATTAATTCTATCATTACGCATTACGAGAATTACGAATTTACGTCCGACCATAAACGTTTCGAAATCCACAATAAACTAGATCTAAGCTCCATTGCAAGGCCAGATTGAACTAGATCAAATTTATTTAAACATCTGAATCTATATTAACACATAAATTAACTGTTCAATGTGAAACTAGAACGGAGATCAATATAAACTCGATTAGATTTCCAATGATTTTGGATGGCATTCAAAACCAACAGATTGTTACTATCAAAATTCTAGATTTTATTGACAGCTGTACTTGCGTAACTATGCAGGACGCGTAGGTACCTATATTTGCAGGTAGGTAGAGTAGCACAGGAACGTGGGGAGTGGCACAAGAAAAGAGAGTCCTACGCCCAGTAGTGGGTTAAGTCGGGCTGTGGATGATGAATGTAACGCAAAATATAGCGTTTTTTGCAGACAAGCAGGACAACAGAAAACTAATTTTGGATACCCATATTCTTCTGTGATTTCCTGAAACTAAGTTTACCAAAAGTCTTGATTTACTTAAAACTTCTGTCTGATAAAAAACGACTGCCTGTTAAACTATCTTGGTTCAGAGGGTTTCATTTGATCGACGGTAAAAGCTATTTATCACTGATTGACAAAAGTTGAATAGCATGAACTGTTATTACATTCATTTGGGCATTTCAAGTAATCAAAATATTAAGAGATTTCATAATCCCGCTCGCCTCTCCCTTCTTGGACCACACAGCAAGACGAACAGCCCTAAACTAGGGGGCGACATGTCTATCGACAATAATGTGACTCAACCGCAGCTTTGATACTAATGTTTACTGTGATCACTACGGAGTTTTTTCGTTTTTGGGGACGCCGTTGTGGCTATATGAATTAGATACAGCGGTTTTGGGATTCTTCGTTTATTCATTTGTTTTTGGTAATAGGAGCTGCTTTTACTTCCTCTAAAAGATGTTTGAGTTGTGAATCCTTATTACCGACGAGGTATTTGAACTGTTCTGAGAGGCAATTCTCGTAATTTTAAGAACGTTCACAGTCTGATCTGTCTCAACCTGTCAAAAATACCTATAATTTCCCTACATTTTTGATAAGTTTTTGACATTGATTGTCGCTGAGATGAGATTGCGACTAGATTTTGAACGTTTTTAATTACTGGAATTGGCCTTCAGCTGTTGTCCAATCAAGCTACGGACGTCATGAAAATCTGACAGATTTTCAAAAAAACGCTCTGTTTTTAGTCATCACCGATCTTCGGTCACCGTTCTTTCAGGAAACCGTAGCATTATTTCGTCCACCGTCATACTGCAATAGTTTGAAGCTTGATAATGCCATATATGTATTCGTTATTTCCAAAGCCATCTTTAATTCCTTCACTTCTTTCAATTTATTCTTGTGCGTCGCATTATTATTTAGTACCATATTGGGTAAACTATCATCATAATGCATGTATTCATCTCTTACGACATAAGCAGATGCATTAGTAACAGTTTATACAACATTCGAATTTCAAGAACTAGCTATTAATGTCATGGATAGATAAATACGCATACCTAAGCAAAAGCCTGGGGGTGGCATATGCTAAAGAGCAAAGCAATCTGAAGATTACTGATGTCCAAACCTTTAATTTAAATAAATTGTTAATTGTTAGTTTTAAGATTGGTAATAAAGGCTATTTGAAATCGAAGCATAAGCATGATCCGCCTATAATGTTTCCATTGCTGGGACACAGGCCTCCTCTCAGTGAGAGTGGTGAGAGGGAGTGGGTTATAATTCACCATGCGGGCCCAGTGCGGGTTGGTGCAAGGCCCGTGTCTTCGAATTTTTGGTTCTAGGATATGCCGAGAGATTGCCTTCAAGATATTTTCACCAGATGAAGGAATAATTTATGGTTTCAAATAAAGAAATTGATACCAAACAAAAGTAGTATTTTCCCTGGCTCCCAAACTAGGTTTATGCCTGCGACTTGGGAGTCAGTGTTCCTCCATTATAAAAGTTGAAAGGTACTCGATAGGTATTGTATCAAATTCAATATTCAAGATGTTGGTCTAATCGATACCTTTCTTCGAACTAATACACCATCAGCCACATCAATCATTGTCTGGACATTCTTCAACGTCAATAGCTCCATTATCATACACGACGTCCATTAAATTAGGATGTTTGGGTGTGTTCATGTGCCAACATCTAATATCCATTACGTCTTAGAAAAAAAAAAAAAATAGAGCTTAGGTATTTCAGATGTCGAGCCTCCTTGCCGGATTGCCGCCATGGGATCTGGAGGCAAAAGCCCTCGCCCACATATGGGAGTGGCGAGAGGAGGCAAAACGCCGGGGCGTAACTCCGCTGCCGCGAGAAATCACGGTACAGCGGACAGAGCTCCGGCGGGATCTCATGGCGACATGGAGAGTGCGATTGTCGCAACCCAGTGCTGGGCACGCCACAATTGCGGCGATAAGTCCCCTCTTTGAGGAGTGGCTGGAGAGGCGCCACGGCGCCCTCACCTTCCGCCTGACGCAGGTCCTCACCGGACACGGTTGTTTCGGGAGGTTCCTGTTCCGGATAAGGCGGGAGGAAACGCCAGGGTGTCACCACTGTGTGGATCGCCCGGAGGACACGGTGGAGCATACAGTGGAGGTCTGCCCGGCTTGGGCGGTGCACCGCCGCGTCCTCGTGGCGGCGATCGGCGGTGGCGATCTCTCGCGTCCGGCCTTGGTCCAGGCCATGGTACGGAGTGAGAGTGCATGGGAAGCCGTCACCTCCTTCTGCGAAGCAGTAATGCTCGCAAAGGAGGAGGCGGAACGCGTGAGGGAGAGGCTATCTCTGCGCCCTCACGCCCCTAGTCGCCGCAGGAGACGCCCTGGACGTCGGGAGTCACCAGCCGACTCCCGGCCACCGTAGTCGCGGGCTTGCGGGCGGCGAGCTATGGGCAGCTCGCCGCCCGGCAAGGACCAGGCCCGAGTCGACGGCGCGTTGTGTTCCACGCGCGCCTCAAAGAGATGTCAGCACGAAGTGACGGGGTCCGTTAGGGCCGATGCCTGCCAGGGCCGCGGGTTGTTCGAAAGAGATACCGTGGTCCCTGGCATAGGCAACTGAAGGAACACGGGTGGGTTTTAGTCAGTAAAAGTCTGACACGCCCTCCTGCTCCGCCCAGAGCGGGAGAAGTCATATGATGATTTCCCACCCAGAAAAAAAAAAAAAAAAAAAAAAAAAAGGTATTTCAGATGCACGATTTGGTTCGAAATTCGAAACAAAAAGTGACTTTTGACAGCAATGACAAGACAGGTGAAGTCATAAACCGTTTTGCTGCTTCCATCTAAAACTAGAGTTCGTATTTTGAATGAATCTTGGAGTATAATCGGGCACAGCGCCCCCTCGCGGCCGGGGGCTATGCAACGCAAACAAACATCTCCCCCGGATAGACTGTTTGAACAAGCTGCGCATGATTTGATTTTGAATTCCGTCTTATGAATATATTTTCGAATATTGTTATAACTACGCCGTATCGTATGACGACCATTTCTTCACTGTTTGTTTATTTCTACATTTTTAAAGTCCCCATGTTTAGAAAAAGTAGCCAGTTTCTATTACAAGACTGGGTCATCATTATTCTCAATATTGGAAATGACATAGCGGAAATGTCTGTTGCCAGATCTTAGAATTCTAAATAAAGGAAATTCTAAAATTAAACACGAAACGCCTTAGAACAACATAGAACTTGCAAAGTCACCTCGACACATTGTAAACTTAACCGAGAAATTATTGATCTTCGATACCACAGACTATAGACCGTACACGTTGAACAAAACAAATGAACAGCTAATAACAACCTGTCACCACAGTCGGCGCATGATCATGATAAATTCAACGGGCTTCTGTTAGACGACCCGTTATGTGCAAGGCAATATCGATACATCTCGCGATTATTGCTTGGTCATAATGTCCATAGACGACAGCAAAGCTCAATATGGCCTGACAGACGACGGGATATCAAACTAGTCTAAATACCGCGGAGACAAGCAAGAATATCAGGCCATCTTTGTGATCCTTGTACGTTTAACGCAGTAACTACAGCCAAATTGAGGTTAAAGTCTCACAGGAGACTGATGCTGATAAAACATGGGCTACTGACAGACAGATCGACAGAGACGAATTGATATTGGTGGGATCGATTGTTCTAAGTCTAGAAGACTGATGGTCGGGGTCAGCGCTCCTCCGGTAGTAACCGCACATAATTATTGTCTGAGATATCGTAATGTCAGTCGTTTTGAGAGCTGTGGCGATGAAATTATTTACATAAAGTAAAGCGTCTGCCTGGGTTCGAACCCACGACCTACAGTTTGTAATTCAGGGCCGTTACCACTGTGCCACTTTCTCACAGTGTGTATATTAGATAGCGTTTAATCTAGAAACAGCGGTAACGGAGTAGTCTCCCCAATACATGACAACCTTACGCGATCAGGCTCGTTAGAGATTCAGGTGCAAACGGTATCTTAGCGTAATAAGATAAGCAGTGTTTACAGTTTGTCGACCCAAATACGGTTACGAAATGGGAGCAGTTTTACAAAACGTGTTATCTTTTGTTATTTTCCTGATTTATTACATTTACATTGCGTGTTTTATCGTCATTGTAAAATTTTTGTTCGTGCACGGCTTTGAGGATGCAAAGTTTGGATACGTTTGCCGAGAATTATGGATGTTTAGGAGAAAGAAAATTTTATTGTCTATGGTGCATTATTTTTTCTTTGATATGTCTGTTTTAAGAATGTAGGATTGTCTGCAAGAATGCATCTTCTGCTGAATATCTTGATTGTTTTATCGTCATTGTAAAATTTTTGTTCGTGCACGGCTTTGAGGATGCAAAGTTTGGATACGTTTGCCGAGAATTATGGATGTTTAGGAGAAAGAAAATTTTATTGTCTATGGTGCATTATTTTTTCTTTGATATGTCTGTTTTAAGAATGTAGGATTGTCTGCAAGAATGCATCTTCTGCTGAATATCTTGATTAATTTAATTATTTGATGAATGGGAACAAGGACAATGTCTACGTGGCATAGACTATACGTGGGTTAATATGTCGTTGTATGGTCCATTCTCCACAGTCATTTTACCTCAAATTTTGCATCACTGTCAAAGTCACAGTGATCTTTACACTCCTTGTAATAAGGTTGCTGTTGAGTTGTTGCCACTTACAAGTCTGTCACAATCTCAATGATCTTCTCGTTATGATAAGGTTGCTATTTGGTTGCTGCTGTCAGAGGTAAATAACTTTGAAAGGACTGCAGGTGTGTCATTAAGTAAACGTTAACGAAGGTTTAAAGTAGAACCCCTGACATTATGTTTTACTTAAAATAATTCATAAACTATGGTGCGGTGCGAGGTGCGACCCGACCAACCGTTTCAAATTAGTTTCATGCTCCATTTAATATAATGAATATACTTGTCGATAACTATTACGTTTCATTAATGATATGAAAATATCTTATGTCTCTATTAAGTACTGCTACTAACTTAAATATCCCAATTAGTAAGACATTTCGGTAATAAACGCCCACCTGGCATTTAGTACTTCATTAGAATTTACGTAAGTACCATTTAAGTTTCTAAATCAGTATATTTTCGACATGAAATTTTAGTTCTTCGAAGAACGAATATAATAAATGTAGCTCTAAAAACCTTGTATCGGATTCTGAAAACATGTAGTTACTAGTTTTCCAACCAAAATTCCATCACGCAGTTTTGCTAGCTAATTTAATTTGACTCTACAGAATAGAATAGAATTCTCTTTATTATGTAAACCTTAGGGATTCAAAATGTACTTAAATATAGAAATTTAACACAGGGTGACACAATAAACGATCTAGTCGCCAAAAGCGATTTTTTTAAAGACATGTCTTTGGATGGTTCTTATCTTAATTCTCTACTAAATTTCGTGCACACGTTGGACTTATCCCCCTTAACTGCAGTAGACTACAATTCGGCTCGTTCGTGCGATAATATCTAACACTATTAGCTTAGGAATGCGTCTGCAAGCAACACACTGAGTAATCTCAACATAGTCACGCATGATTTCGCTTACAAATAGCCGTGATAGACTAAAATATTCCAGTGACACGCTGGTTTAAGCTAAGTCTTTACTAAAACTGTCACATTTGGAGATCCTTCACAAAACCGCTACTGGCGTAGAAAAAGAGGGCGTGTGCTTATGATCACACTATAGAAGTAAAAACTTACGACTGGAGCCGAAGATACCCGTTTTACCGCCGAGTATACGCGATTCAGCGTCACCGACCGGCTGGAGCCGAGTATACCCGATTCAGCGACACCGAGACGAGCGTGACGGTTCAGGGGGAGAATACAGACACGTTCGAAAGAAGTTCGAAACTGAGAAGTGAATCCTACACCCGATTAACTAACTTTTTTGGACGAGCAAAAACATGTCGGGAGTAGGGACAACTGTCAAATCGTGGTGTCATTCATTCTTAGTTCGGGCCCCGAACTAATCTTATGTCCGTAAATGATACGGAGTAGGAAACTCCCGTAACTTCTGCCGATACTACAGATTTCGAACTTAGGGAGTATAGGCTGCCAGTTTCATTCACTATTCAGAAAAAACGCAAGGTTCGCCTAGAGAAGTTTTCACTACGAAAATGAGAAGTAAAGTAATGTTATTAGAAGAGCAAGTATTCCGGAATGCGTACCGTCTACGCATAAATATCAGGCCGTCACTCGTAAGGGAATTCGTGTGGCCCTACGTGACGTGCGTGGACAAGTGCGGTGCTTCGTCTACACAATATAGAGGTAAAGAAGGCCCACTCACACTCAAGGGCTACGCCTACATAAAGTAGGAGGTCGAAAACTCATAAAATGGAATTGAAGCTTCTCTACGTAGTAGCCGAACGAGTTTAGCTATTGCATGCCCTATTTCTCAAACTTCAATCATTGCCTTCCAACATAAGGTCTTTTGTTTTTTCAACACAGGACAAGCAATTTTGCTAAACCAATATACCCACCACTTGATATATTTTCTGTTAAAACAAATTCATCTCGTGGCTTACCTCCAGCTCCAGCCATTACAGTTATAGCTTCGTGGTTAGCAGTACCTACATGCGGTACTTATGCTGCTGCCGCTCACGTATGAGATAAAACTGTTTCTTCTGCTTCAAAGCACAAGTGTGGAATTCCTTAAAAGTTAGTCTTTCGCCAGTACATAATACTGAAAAAGCATTGAATGCAAGGGCATCACGGAATCTTCCTTTTTGTGGGCTTTATGACTCTGTGCGTGACCTCGCCAACCATAGAGCAGACCTTCTCCACCTCTCTGCTTTGTCTACAGCCTGTCCTAATGCTGTTCTTCACACTACAGATACGGTCATCGGTGTTTTTGGTAGCTCTAAGATTTTATCTCTGCGTTTTTATTGTCACGACGCGTAGTCGCGTACCCTACGCGGTCGATAGAATGATAACTTTGTATGTTCGGTGTTTATAAAGAGAAAGGACTTGGAAAATTGAAGATAGACTTGTAGAGAAGACACAAAGCATGGACACCAAAATTTTTCTTGGATCTCTGCAATATCTGGAAGCAACAGCTACTATACCATTTCTTTCACAATTAATCCAAAATAAAAGTCGTCATAAATTTGTCTTGTCGTTTAAGTTTTCAACGTCAAGCTAAATCAAAAAGTTTTTTATGTAACTGAAATATAGGATCAATAATTAATTTAACACCTTGCTCAGGATAAACAACAAGGAGAAGTATATTATACAGCCAAACTTATAATTCCTCCAGATCTTTACCTAAACAGTAATTACGATATAACAATATTCCGCCGAAAATTTAACAAAATTAAAGGCTTTTAACGCAAAAAGTAACAGAACAACAACTCCAGCACACTGAACGTATAATTAAACCTTTCGAACTTTAGTTTCACGATAATCAATCTTTGTTTCGCGCCAAAGTTAACCCTTTCCCCGCCAGATATGGGCAATTTTGACCGGCATGCGGCATCCCGACTGGATTGTCTAATTATAAAAGAATTCGCTTATGCGTCATCCTTTATTTATCTGGCGGGAATCTCGATCCGACCACAGGCAAGCAAAACGAAACGGGTTAGATTATTATTAAAGGCGTTCGAGTGCATTCCAAGTTTGCAGTTTACCAAATAGGCTATCGTCTTAAGGGTATCGTGTGAAATAAGGAAGTTTGTATGGAGCGAATGAATGGCGATTGTAGAAGAACATAGAATAGAATCGTAATTTGAATCCTATTTTATACTCAAGATTGTGCTTGTGCCAGGTAATAAACAATAAAACTTAGTTGCATCTAGTATTTTATGAGTACATGTGGCTCCGCAATACTGGCCCAACGGGCATGTCTCCTTATTTGGATATTAATTGACACTCCAAATGTTGAATTGCTTTATGTCGACGAAAATTTGCCTTAAAACAGACTTGTACGATAAAATGAACGTTCATTTTATTGACTCCATAGATAGTTTCAGTGATGTAAAGGCTTCAAAACAATTGAAAAGACACGGCCTATCACATTCATGACGATATTAACCTACATTACAAGCAAACCATTCACCTGCAAGCCACCAGATGACCACAAAGTTTTACGCCCGCGTTGAACACTTCAACACGGCTATACTCATAAGGAACCACTTCCATCGCTGCTCTTACATTTTAAAAGCTTCAATTAACTTGTTACTAAGAGAGCAATGGACGTAAATCCTCGCTGTTGGTCGGTCAACGTGTGAAGGCAGGGCTATAAATGCAACTTAATCTTCGACATATTTATTGTGCACTAAATATAAAGTGGAAAATCTAAGATGGCTGCCGAGGCGCCGGTCTGCAATATAATTTCTGTAAGACAAACCTCCTCCTTGAGTTGGATGATAATAGCTTACTCACTTTAACTTCAAACTAATCATATAAAATCAAGTATGTAGCAGTAATGCATGTCTTTCTGCAAAATACATTGACAGCTGCTAATTTGTACGTCAAAAGGTACAAGTAAAATAAATTGAGTAAATTGAGACATCATAACCTGCTTCCTTATCATTAAGCACGAGGCACAGACACCTCGACACGTTCGACTTTAAGTTTAATGGGTCTGTGGGACCATAAAGTCATTAAGATAAAATGTAACTCATACGCCCAGTTATGCTCATTAGTAGCTCGGAAATAACCTGCTATGCTAAAGCTTTGTATGGAGTACAGCACTTAATACTAAGTAAATTAGTTGTCCTATAAATCTGTATCGTTGTCAAGTCGGCGCGCAGAGGAGCCGCCAACGCCTTGTCGTTGACTCGAGATTATTTTATGAAGTCCGAATACATGACTCACCGAGTCACGCGGCAGCAGGGTTAAAGCTCGATTTTGTTTTTTTTTTTTTTATTAATCGCGTTTAAAATTTAAAATGGGATTTAAATTATAATATTGAAACTTATGAGTTTTAGATGCTTTGAGTGCCTCATACGAGTAATATGAATAGTAAGCAGGTAGTTTTGACTTTCATGTGAAATTGACGAGAAAACACTAACATTTACCTACTAAATTAATTTATTTAAGGCTCTCGTTACATTATACATAAAGTTCTCTTGGGAGATTTGTTGCTTTTTATCTACAGTATCTAATGCTTGTAATTTTATTAGTCTGGCTTACAAAGTGCGTACTCGTATAACGACTCCTTTTAATAATCCCAGACGAGTAAATTCTAGTTAAAACCATAAAGTACCGCGTACAGTCTAGTCTATAAAAGCAAAAGTATTGTACCATTCAGCTTCGCTTAGTTCATTATTTCTCCAGTGCGTTGCCCATATGGTCATATATTATAATAGCACCATAAACAAGTTATACAGGGTCAGTGTTGTGCTTGCCGGAAAGAGGAATCGTCCGGAACGGTAGCCGCTCGCTCAGTCACAGGCGGTCGATTCTTCCGCCCGCGGAAACACTTGCTCCTACTTTGATGGTTTATTCAAAGGCTAATTTGTAGGCTTGGCGATAATAGGCATCGATTATTACAATCGATTATTATTAATAGATTCGATTGTAACCGGCCAGCAGTAATTATCGATTAGTGCGTGGCTTACTTTTTATTGAAGTGGGATTCGGTTTTCGAATTCTTATTTTTTTAGACCTTTTCTGAAAGAGGTTTTAATCAAAGCGGCGTTTGTTTTATGATTTTTATTTATTCACAGTTGCGCGGCTCAATATTTTTGAACTAGAATTGAAAATGTAAATTAAGGAAAATGTTTGTATATCATTCAACATTTGAATATAATTGATTAATGACATTTTACCTGCAATTATTACCACACGCAATACCACAAATAATGGCAGATTAGAATCGAAAACAGTATTTTTAAATGCCCAAGCAATAGGATATGTATTTATTAAATTCCTGTATTATGTTACCGTTTAGGTCACCTAGCAATTATAATATTATTTTAAATGAGTACCTAACCCGACTCCAATGTACAGACGCCAGCACATCAAGCTACTACCATCTGTCAAATTTCTTTAATAGATTTTCAACTTTATCGGTAAAGCATTAAGGTTCAAGGTTGATTGGGAAAATTTGACAGTTTCGGGTAGCTTGACCTGCTGGCGTCTGTACGTCGAAAATATTATAAGTAGGTACTACTTAAGTAATTTATAAATTACCTACCTACTTACTAAATAATAAAAGTAAATATAGCATTGTTTACTGCGGTTATGTACAATTCAATAAGCAATAACCACAGAAATTGTAACAAACCATTTTTAATTTATCCATTACTTTGTTTGTCTGCTGAATAACCATACTGTACTCTACTTAATAATGCAAGTACATAAAACAAACGAAGACACGTTGGACAGTCTGAGAACATCGATCACACAAACTTATACTTACCTACAAGATATACATCACAGTACCGTAGAGGCGGGTTACTTTGACTCTAGGGCATAACTTTGGCCCAAATCGAGAAAATGTTTGAAGTGCCCGCTGTGTCGCGACCACACAACCAAACATCGTAGTTCCTTCGGTAACTAACAGACGGCGATATAAACGCGTACTTGCGGAACTGTTTTACGGATTCGAGTGCACGTCGCTACATGTTCGCGCCATTTGAAGTTTTGACAGTAACACTGGCGTATTTTTCTGCTGCAAACTTTGATGTGTACAGCTAAATTTTGGTAAGTTTTCCAATTGGATTGTTATTTATTTTCGTAGGCATGTCTGTAGGAGTATAGCAATTGTTTTTTAAAGACGATTTACTTATGTTTTGGGACTTAAATTACAGATCTAGAAAATCGGTATACATTGACCGCCTTTTCGGGTAACTTTGGCCCCGCGGGCTAACGTAACTCTGCGATGTTTATTAGTGGAGAACTTTACATTTTTGATCAATTTGTTACAGAACTAAATACAGAGCGACATTCCTGCCATCCGTGTATAGACTGGCAGTCGTCGATATGTTGATTACACCCAGGCAGATTTAAACAAAATGTCTGGATGCAATCCAATCAAAAGTGCTCACACAAAGAGCGGCTGCAGATTTGATTAACATTCCTCGCAGCACTTTGAAAAATAATTTAACCCGGAAGCACCCTAACAAATCAGGTACACCTACAAAACATGCATGAAAAGAGGTAAGACGTACTGGCGGTGGCTCGCGATTAAAGATGAACAGCTTTATAGTTGGGAACACATGTAGTGTGTAAGATTGGACTTCCTAAATTTGAAAAAAGGGTTCTTTCTCTGTTCCAGAAATGAACGAGTGATAAGAAAATATTTTTCAATAACGTTTGTATTATTAGATTAGATTGTGGTACAGACGCCAGCTGGTCAAGCTACCCGAAACTGTCAAATTTTCCCAACCAACCTTGAACCTTAATGCTATAACGATGAAGTTAAAAATCTATTAAAGAAATTTGACAGATTGTAGTAGCTTGATGTGCTGGCGTCTGTACTTAGAACGTTGATTCTCATACCTACATAAGACTGAAATTATAATTTTATAAAACTGAAAAGTATGATATGTTTGCGAATGTTACTGAATGTATCTAAGATCGTTACGTGAAATATCACGTAACGATCTTAGATACATATACAAAAGATTTACAGTAAGAAAATATTTCTTACTGTAAATCTTTTTCAAATATATAATGGTGATTTTACATCGTGTTTTAATTTATTTCGAACTTTTTTCTTACATTAAACCTCTCCTGGATATTCAATATTACCGCCCTTGGTGGTTTCTTTGGCCACTGATAGCTGCAAGTGCGATTTTTCACCGATAAAGTTCATGGGGTTAAATTAACCCTTTTCTAAGAACAACTTTGGCCCAAACTTTAATTAAAAAAAAAAACATTTTACGCTTATCATATTTCCAAAATACACTACGCATCTTGTTGATTACATCCTTGAGCTTCTTTATAACATATAAGAACACTAACAAGATAACACCAATACAAACTACAGATCAAATTCATAAATTATTTGAAAAAAATAGCTAAAGTAACCCGCCTTTACGGTAATTAGTTAGTAATCTATCGCCAAGCGCCCGTGTTTCCAAAGTGTGCATTGAGCGTTAGATATGCAGTTGTCACGCAAATAATAAAACTAAATAACGTCCGCTAACTGAAAGAAAAACGTACAAAAATAACAATTAAACAAAATAAATTCTAGAATACAATAGTCTAGTGTCACGATTTTACGAATTACTGCTGGCAACACTGGCAGTTAACTCAAAGTAGCACTACCTACGTTACCTCAACTTTTATTACCCTGTTCCACGCACCAAAGTCCGAAAAGAGGAGGTCTAGGCCCGGGGGGACAATAACATCACTATGGGACCGCACTCGATTAGTGGGGCGAACTCGATTACTCGAGTCCGTTTGATGACTTCATTGTCTCGATTATTATTTTCCTACAAAAAGCATTCTGTAATAGTCGGTGCGAGATCGCGCGGGTGGTCCATGTAATTACAACAAAGTTTCTATATGCCCTTTCTCTTTCACACCTACGATGATAGCGCACTAAATGTGCGTGTACTATTTTAACTCGCACGGTAATCGCTCTAATCCGTCTCTCGTGAGATATGCAAACAATAGCGGTCGATAGATTATTGTGATTTATTATATGAGAAATATTCTTAGCCGATAAGGAAATTTATTGTATTCATATCCATTGATTAGAAAACCCCAACTTGATATGGATATATCGACGGTCTTTGTTTGTTATTACTATCAAGAATACGCGGGTGGGTTAGCGGAGAAAGTTCAATCAACAAGCTTTGATAGTGTCCTTCACGTTGATACGATATGCTTATTGAATGACCACACATTAAAAAGTTATTGAGCCATCGACATTTCTCCTTAAAAATTTACTTTCGAACACAAACTCTATGGAGTCCGAAATCTTTCGGATTTGTAGTGTTGTTACCAATGGTAGGTACCTGCGTGGTCATTTGACATTTCTTCAAGTGTCCCTCCCCGCTCTGCGGTTCGTGTTGGGGTAATTTTCGACCTAATGTACCCCACGCAGGTGGTCGACCGGCATCGTGTCTCTAATTATGTAGTTTTCACAAATAAACAGCGTCCAAGGTACCTATTTGGAAATTATATCATTCCATTATAGGTAATCGTTTTGGGTCACTATCGATTACAGATAATCGATACCTCGACAGTGCGATGACCGAAGATGGCGAACATTGGTGTTGAAAAGTCAATGAACAATGGAGTCTGTGATGGACTTTAGAATGAGAAAATCTATGGATTTCATCGTTCTTTGGTGTAGCTCAAGTTGAGTGGGTTTGAGCCATTTTAGGTACAGATCACATCTAATGCTTACTATCAAATAAATGTTCATGTCGCTTTATTCTCAATAGCTGCGTCCCGCGGTATCGCTCGCAAAAGTCTCGATCCCATAGGAATATCGGGATAAATAGTATCCTATGTCCTAATTCAGGTCTAGGTCTGCACATGAGCCACATTCAAATCTGTTTAGCCGTTTTAGCGTGAAAGCGTAATGAACAAGCATACAGATGATGAATCTAATCTTCTCTCTTTAGTTTTGATTCTACGGGATGCCTGTATATGTCAACTTTCTGACTGACAGCTCTGTCAGTCAATGCCTAAGGTAACTAGGTACTTCAGTTTCAAATAGAAATGACCCACTCTAAGTACTTATGTTATAAGGATCGTAGCAGGTGGCGTTCTGCAGTTTCTGCCTACCCATGAGAAGAAGGAGTGAGTTTATGTACAGACGCCAGCAGGTCAAGCTACCCGAAACTGTCAAATTTTCCCAATCAACCTTGAACCTTAATGCTTTAGTGAAAAAGTTGAAAATCTATTAAAGAAATTTGACAGATTGTAGTAACTTGATGTGCTGGCGTCCTGCGTATGACCCGTTGATTCATAATATAACACATCCGTACTTAGTTCCCGGTTTTTTTTTGTGCCCTTTCCGGCTGTTGACTCGCACCCTATTACGTGGGACTTATACATACCTGGCCAAATGTGTGTGTACCATATCTAGGTACACCTCTGCCCAACCCTTCGGGGAATAGAGGCGTGTTGTTATGTTATTTATTTAATTCCATAGTATTTTGCATAAGGGCGTATCCAAATCCGTTAAGAATTTTCCGGGTTATCGGCACAATGGAATTGAAAATGTAATTGTATTGAGCATAATCAAAGACTTCTTGCTTGCTTGAAAGCTATTTAACTAAGCACGCTTTCCTTTTGAATGCGATCTGTTCAATTAAACTTAGTATGTACAGCGTTGGTTTAGATAGGGTTGGCGATTTTGAATGTATCTTTGCAGAAATGGATATTCTAAATCTATACTAATCTAAACAGGGTGACTTGCAATTTGACATATTCCTTTCAGGACGTGATAGTGTGACCTGGTTGCAATAATTAAGCATCCCATAAAGCCTAGACGAAAATTCATGGGACTAGAGAAACCTCAATCTTTATGTATTTTGGAAAATTTCCCAGGATTCTTCACTAAATATCACTGTTCTCTGAACTCTAGAATGTAATGGCCTTTATGGTTATTCCATTGGTTACCTGATACTTTAACAACTCTTTCGATGTAACCAAATGTTCTAAAACATCAAACGGTTAAAAGTTAAATTATGAAGTTTATTAACCAATTCCAAAAATCATCTATGTACAGACGCCAGCAGGTCAAGCTACCCGAAACTGTAAAATTTTCCCAATCAATCTTGAACCTTAACGCGTTAGCGATAAAGTTGAAAATCTATTAAAGAAATTTGACAGATTGTAGTAGCTTGATGTGCTGGCTGTCTGTACATGAACTTTGACACCAGTTATCTCAAAAAATTACGGTGGCATTAAGCGTACAAATAACGGGGAAGACATTTACATTTAATCAGCTTTCTAATGAGGTACAAATATTAAAACAAATATTTAGAGATACTGATGAAACAGTCGTTATTGCTGGCAAAGGTCTAATTTGCAAGTTGTTGAATTATTAAAAAATTTAGTGATATTCGAATTATTAACTGTTCGTTTTAGCTTAGCTTTCTTTCTGAATTTTCTTCTGTTCGTTCGGCTCCTGAGGGTCATATCGTGATGTTAATGTCCTCAAGAATTGGACTATCAAATGCAAAAACAATTTTTCAAATCCGACCAGTAGTTTCCGACGTTCAAAGGTTTTCGTCAGTCAGTTCTTTCAAAATATCATGGCTGTTATTGTTTTCTAACTCCTAAATTAATATAATTAGGAAACAATGGAAAATTATAACAAACAATAGGAACACAATGTTTGTTATAATTTCTCATTGTATAATTGGGTATTCCATCAATTCAGTCAAAAATGCCATACCCATGTAGAAGACATGATGTAATTTAAAATTAGTAAAAAAATCATATTCTGAGGAGACCGTTATTCAGTAGAGGCAAAACGTTTCCCTCAAACGATATTTAAAATTGTAAATACGTGGCAGCCCTGAGTTTGAGGGGTTGCTGCGAAAATATTAACGCTTAGAGAGGTTGAGTGGCATGAAATGAAATGATTACCCCACTTAGCGGAGGCGATAAGAGTGCCCTCTACCGCTGCCCGACATTTTATTTAGAAGTCTGTTTATTTTTGCTCTGTTTTTTTCTTTTTTTTCTTTTTAGCTGCGGGATTTATCTTGAGCCTTGTAACTTTTTAAATATTTTTTCTATGTTGCCATAGCTGATGTACTTTTAAATTAGATGTGATGTAAGTGTGTCAACCACATTCTGCTAAATAACATAACATCGCGCTTTGTTTCCCTGAAGGGTTGGGCAGAGGTGCAAGTAACTATAGTACACAAGTAACTATTGCCATCAACCGGGCACAAATCCAGACTACTCCTCATGTTAAAACCCAATAACATTTTGTCCGACCTGAAAGTCGAACCCAGGACCTCATGCTCAGCAGTTTGCGACCACTAGACCAACGAAGCAGTCAGAGAACAAATAAACGGCAAAACGGCTGTTTGCTGGTCAAAAAACGCTAAATATGACGCTTGTAATAAGAGAAGGCATAACCCGCATAACACGACTAATTGCAACGTTTTTCACTTCAGCTGCTCTGCTCAAGATTTTAAATTAATTATCTGTTTTTTCAACGTCTTCGTACGAATTGCAATTTTGGTAGCATGCAACATTAAAGGTAACGTCGCGTGCAACAGCCGCTTTAATTTTAAACTTGTCTCGAAAAATGTTGCCAGAATTAAAAACAAGAAGATGTTATAATAAAAACGTTATGGTACGGGTAAAGTAAACGAAAGCGTTTGTTTTAATCGCGTATATTGAAAGTGAATTTGATGCGGTTTTCACTCGTTGAGGAACATTTATTTTTAGAAATGCGGAATTGACGGGTAGAAATAAATGTGAATTAATAATACAACAAACTATGAGTAACAAACAAACATCGCAAGTGATGCAAAATTCATTAAAATCAATACCTACTACATATTATAATGTCATTGCAAGTTGTGCAATACTTTTCAGGTCATTAGGCAGGTTTGAGTCAGTTACCAAACGTCGATAGTGGGCTGAGTTCGAAATATCCAACACAAATACTTAAGGCAGTGTTACAGCGATCTACAGGCGCCAGCAGGTCAAGCTACCCGAAACTGTCAAATTTTCCCAATCAACCTTGAACCTAATGCTTTAGAGGTAAAGTTGAAAATCTATTAAAGAAATTTGACAGATTGTAGTAGCTTGATGCGCTGGCGTCTGTACCTCAATTAATCAACATTAATTTTATTGAGTACTTATTACTAAGAAAGAAAAACTTTTACGATCGTATTCGGGTAATGTGTTTATTTTAACAAAAATCGTTTCGTGGTAAAGGGTGTCATCTAGAGTCGCGGTTGCCGTATTAAAAAAAAATATATGTTTTAGCCTTTTTGGTCGTTCTGCCACATGTTTAAAAAATGTTTATATTTTCGGAGTCACTTTGTAAAGTGCCGCTTGTGAAATAATAAAAATGTCGTAAAATTTGGGAGCACCCGAGATTGTTATCGGACGTTGGACGGATCGGGAATATTAACGAGACGGAATGTTGTTCACATTACAAGCAAATTGAATTGTTTTATTGGCTCGATCAATAAATTTTATGTTATTGCCTTTGTACAATTATATTGTCAAATTGCCTACTTGTTGTTGAGTTTGCTTCCGCATTCTAGAGGCGAATTGGTTCGCATCATTTGGTTTATTTTATTTTTGAAATAATCAATACAAGTTGGATAAGTATCTAACCCTACGTAGGCAAGAGAAGCTGTCGATCTATTCTGTAAAAACTCCACTGTGGAAACTTAGGTGAAGTGAGGTGTCAATCCACCTGAAGCTGGGGTTTGATACTATTGACAACTCACGTCAAGCTCACTTCACCTAATTTTTCACGATAAGATATTTACAGAATAGTACTGCTGTTGTTTAATAACTGCACTGCGATTCTGCTGTGTGAGTGACTATTGACATAGTGTCAATCCGTAGCATCGGGTGGAAGAACAAAACAGCACAATCAGGTTTCCACTGCCTCTTCTTCTCTTCAGTGAGAGGGAGTAGGTCGCAATCCACCACGCGGGCCCAGTGCGCATTGGTAGGCGCTCGAATTTTGACCAGTTGCGCATTATTATATTACTTGTGGAATAGTCATTATAATTACAAAATACTTATAAAAAATTAAACATTTATGTGAAGGCCTGTATCAAAGGTTGAGTTCACTATAACCAGATTATGTTGCAACTACAAATTAATTTATTGAACCCATTTGCATCTTAATATCTGTTATTTCTTAGAAATAAATACTTATACAGTTTTGTATACCTAGATGTTCTCATCAATATCCATAACGACCTTTAAATGTGTTCATATCAATATTGTTTTCTTTTAACAAAACCTGTTATAATAATTAATGCAAAGAAATGCCATTTTGCATTATGAATATACATTTCATTCATGTACGATCTTCACATTTAAGTATCCTTTATCTTATTGCATAACAGTCTTCTCTGTAAATAACACAAAATAATTTCGTAATATTATCGAATATTTATGTCACACGATACTTCGAATAGCAAAATGTAGGTAGGTACTGTTCTGTTTTATAGAACAGCAACCTTTGTCTTTTAATAAATGCATTACACAACACAACACAAGTCTAGTTTCCTTTATTTTTTCTTCTGTTATTGGGTATTTCTATGGCCCTGACTATGAAAAAAATACTGAGAGATGACTAACAGCTTTACTTTTTGAAATATACAGTTTTATTATATTGACAAAAAAATACAGAAAGTTAATACATTATGTTAACAAAATTTCTATTGAACACTATAAAATGATCTTTTATAAGATTTCCTTGAATGAACGACTTTAGGTAGATCTCGTTGTAAAATCCAGCAGTAGTCTGCCATCATATGTGAGACCCATCGCCCCTGATAACGCTCTTCCATTGTCCGAAGATCCTGATGGAATCTTTCACCCTGCTCCTCACTAAAATCACCCAGATTTTGTGGAAATCGGTCTAAATGCGAGTGCAGAAAGTGGATTTTTATGCTCATGTTGCAACCGAGCTCCTGCAAGTTCGATAGCATGGACTCAACAAGCTGGACTTGGTTGTCAGATTTCTTTTTGCCTAGGAAATTACTCATAACCAAAACAAATGAATTGCAAGCTTTGGATTCGACTTCAGTCATTGATTTGACAAAATTAGGATCATTTACGAGTTGCCTAATCTGTGGCCCATCAAAAATACCAGCTTTCAATTTGTAGTCTGAATCAGTGTCTTCACTTGATGTATTTCGTTTGGGTTCACAGGGATTTGGATCATCAGAAGATTTAGATGTGCTAGGTTGTACCTCTCGTGATTTTAATTGAAGTCGTTGAGCAGAAAATAAGTTAGGAATGACCACTTCTTTCGATTTCCAGGGTTAATTCCGTTTATTTTCACAACGCAGAAGTAGCAATCGTCATGATGGTTTCGAGGTTCTCGCCAAATCATGGGTGTTTCGAACATTACTGCATCTCTTTTTCCACTGGACCATAACCGTAGACATACCACACATTTCTGGCATACAATACGAGGAACCCATGGCTTGTCCTGATTACACAATTTTATTTTAATGTATTGATATTCGCAGTTTTTACCAAGTCCGATATAGGTTTTCGATATTTTGCAAGTACATATTCACCACAAATATAGCAAAAATAATCGGGATTAAGCACACAACATCTTCTTGACGAAGCCATATCGATAACAACAACAAAATATATTTCAGTGTCCAATAAAAAACGCAAATCTAAGTAAAAATAGTAAATGAAGTTAGTTAGCTGTAACTCAAAAACAAAAGCTGTTAGAGAAAAATTGTTACCATATTTAAAAAATACGCGTCAATTTGAGATAGAAACAAAAAAAAATCACAGGAAACAAACAATTTTTTTTTTTTTGTTAACCAGTGTTATTAGTTAGAAATTAGTTCATTTTATAATCATTAATTTCGTCTCTCTTATTGATTTTGGACCTCCTAACCTCATAGATGGTATCCTATAACGCCATAGATAATTTTAAATTAAGAAAGAAGTACCTACTTAAATAAGAAGTTTTTATCATACTTAATCATTGTTAACTAAAATAAATTACTGGTAAAGTCAGTATTACAACAAAGCATGGTATTAATAGTTACCATTAGTATAGACAAAATTATCCATAGATCAGCGTTGATTTGGTGGTTGGATTGCATCCAACATGGCGCAATGATTTATTCGAGGATTCCTTTTTAAAAATCGCTTGAGATACAGTGCAATTTTTTACACGTTTGTAAAATGCGAATAGCGTATTGTTTGTGGTATTCCTCGGCCAGTCAGACGTCAGTGCAATGTTAGTGCATGTCTGCAAATTATTATTCATAAAGATGCAAAAACGTATGCGCTTTCTCAGATGTCCGCTGCAAGCCACCTGCCAGGATTCCGTAGGTTTGTGGAGAGGTGGAGGTTATTTTGGAGGGGGATTATTATATAGAATTATTATAAAGTAACTAGCTCTAGCCCCTGGCCTAATTCCTGTGCTGTGTGATTTTTCCAAGATAAAAAACCTGTGGATCAGGGCCATAAATTTTGTCTATGCCAAAAATCACGTCGTTCTGTGGCTCTGTGAAAGAAGACAATTTCATTTATAAAAAGCAAAGCAACCGACTAGGACTACCGATTGCAGTCCAAATTATTTTTATATATAGTTATTGTTTTCCTTTTGTATTTCCAACTTAAGAAACCGCGGATCCCTCTGCGTTACTAGACGTACTAGCATAGTTACATAGTATAGAATACATTTTATTATCCATTGTTCTACAACTACTGTTCGCCGACGCAGAAATGCAAAAGCCGAGCCGTAATTTACATTTTATGCTTGAAAACATTATGCGCTCGCTTGGGGGACTACGTACCTACATTAGTCTACAATTGTGTAAAAACACAAAAACACAATAACAGAGAATGGAAAATAAAATGACAGCAAAGTATTTTGACAGACCGCGAAAATAAAATTTCGAATCATTTGGGTCAAATTAAATACAGAACGACAAAATATAGCCAGTGTTGCCATTATATTTTTGTAAAAATAAATGGAAAGGTTTTAAATCAGCGCCTTATTTTCCCGCGCGCGCGTATTAAATGTTGTCCGAGGGAAAATGGTTACATGGCGGTCGTAAAGTGGCTGGCAACCCGTCATTACTTGATGCATTATTGCAAACTTAAATTACGACGCACGCCTTGCTTGAACTTCAATGTTTTTGCGCTAACAAACTTGAAAGCAGATGGTGAAGTGAGCGAGACCTACATTTTAAACATAAACCAGTAAAGAATTTAATTAATAATGCCAATTCATTATACGAGAACATACTCGTCGATGTCGTTAATTAAATGTTATCGAAAAAAATAGGTCTACTAGTTTTGATCATTAAAAATAATTATTTGTTTTTTAAGTATGTCTGGCTTATCGTACTTTTTTGATGATGTTATTTTTTTTGCTAATGAAAGTATGATTAGATATTTTTAATTAAATATTTTAAGGGCAACTTGTAATTAACAATAAAAATTCGCAATAAAAAATAATATGCATTACTACAAAGTGTTAATTTACCCTGATTATCTAGATTAGAACATTTTTCTAAATAATCAAGGCACTAATCACCAAATATTATTTAGATTAATCAAAAAAGAGTTCCTACGTAAAAATTCGCAAAAAAAAAAAAATAAGTATCTAGGTACTATTAATTACTTACTACAAAGTTTTAATGAATAACTAACTATTCTATGCCATTCATTTACTCTGATTATAAGATTAGAATATTTAAAAAAAATATCTAGGCGCTAGTCAATTTTATTACGAATTATAAAAAAAAACGAAGTTTATACTTCAATACCTAATATTAAAACAAAAGCAGAATCTGCATGACTAAAAGGTGTTAATTATATCTGTAGTTCGTTATGCTATTCATATGGTAATAAATACAAGTTGTGTGTGCCCGCATCCGGCCGTAAACAGAGTTATAACTATTGTCGCCCTTCCATTGAATAAAATGTTGAATAAATGTCATACAGCACACAAATAAACAACGATAAACATCACAGCGTGAGACTTGAGATTAAGATCTGAGCGAGTAAATTAATTATCACTACTTGTGGTTAATTACCGAACCCGAACAAAAGTATGATAGAAAACATAACATAACATCACGATTGTAATCCCCGAAGGGTTAGGCAAAGGTTTACCTATCATACACCCATATTTCGCCAGTTAAGTATCAGTCCCACGGTTTTTTATATTTCTATGGTCCTAATGGGGGGCGAGCCTATTGCCATTAACCGTTTACAAATCCAGACTCAGTGCTGCTAGTGAGAAATTCCTGATTGGAAAAACCCAATAACATTGTCCCCGACCTGGGAATCGACAACTAGACCAGCGAGGCAGTCTAGAAAAGGCAGTTATGATAGAAAGATCTAATAAAAAAACATTCATCAAACGCACCTTAACCTCCCAACCTTTGTTTACAAATAAAGAAACAAAGACAAACTTTTTATAAAGCACAGACATAGACAATCGTCAGACAGTCGTCGTCGCATTTAATTTACGAGTTAATCACAACGGTTACGAGGTCATTAGACGATATTTTAACTTCTAACTCACGAACACGTTAGTCAGAAAAGGGATGTGTCTTTTGACGAGCTCGTTATCGTGGCTAAATGTGTAACAAAACGTCCTTTTAGGCACAGTCACACGTTGCCTGTTGCTGTGGGCGTTAAGTTGAAACTGCACTTAACATAGATAAATTCCCTCGTTAATCTGTGAATAAAAAAGTTTAAGTTTGACAGGTGCTGATTTTGCCGCGTAAACTTGAACTTCGAATAGGTTATAATAAAAACAGTGTAGGGTATTGAAACTGATAGGAACATTCAAAATATTTTCTTCTTTAAACGTTTCGTTTGTTGTTATGAATGATGTCTCAGTCGTATGAAAGACAATAGTCTTTTAAAGACACTTCAACCACAACTCGTTGAACGACTTTAACGCTAATTGTACAAGACTCCAAGACTAAGCTCAACACGGGCAATAAATGTCAAAAACACAATCGATTATTTATAAACATTTCAGTCCCATCTTTGAAAGTTAACCCACCACTCAACAATAAATAACACAGCATACAGGACAAATACTCCGCAATAGACATTTACGTAAAGTGGATAAGCTTACAAATATAATAATTATTCAAAATGTCTACTTGAAACTCATAGATCTTATGTCAATACCCATTGACTGTCAGATGTTTGCTCGAACAATCCCGAACATGCAAATTGGAATAGTTCATAAGAAGTTCGACGCTCGGTATTTGAAATCGAGTTGAGTGTTTCTGGAATACCAACGACATTGTGAATGGAATGAAAGGTAATAAGTTAACATTGCATTGAGGGAAAGATTAGAAAATATACAGGTGTAAACCGACATATCACATAGCCGTCGACTATGCCTTCTGTAACAAACTAAGTAACATTGCACAAAAATAATTGACCACTTTTATTTTTGGTGTGAAAATTATCGTAACAAAACGTCAGTAAAGGTTGGGATTTCGGCCTTCAATATCTTCGTAACCGGAAGTTTCCCAGGTATACAAAATAATTATTACAATGACGGGGAGGACAAGTGACTCTCGGCTTCGGTAAGTGTGTTTTTACACCCGTTATAGTCATTCTTGTGACTAAACACCAGGGAGACAAATAATAATCTGGGAGCAGAGAGCTGGCTTCATAGATGAATAGTCTTTTATAGAGTGTTTTGTAACTGACACACAGTCATATTATATGTCATAGTTTGAGAAACTTAAACTCCTTGTTAATCACGACTAAGCCAAATCGATCAGCAAGACAGAGATCAGGCTATCTATTATGAAGCTGGAATCCGAAAAACAGAAATATTGATGCATTTGAAAGCTGTTCTACCAGTCTGCCAACACCAATAATCTTCGCACATTCAATGTAGCCTGTTATCTAATTTTACACCTTGCAGATGGCTAGACTTTCCTTAGTAACCAGTCTATAAAATATAAAAATCTTTTGCATTTTGAACTACGTCTGGTTTCCTACACTTTGCATCCGCTGTCAGTCAGATATTAAAAATGTTATTCTTGATTCTAGATAATACAGCTATTCCAAATGAACTCATTGAACTTTGAATATAAACAGTAGATATATTTGAAAAATTAAAATATCCAGATCGAACACGCGGTAAGGAAATTCTTAATATGAGAGCTGTCTTCTGATCTTGGAGTTAAAGAAAAACAACATCATTTTGCTGCTTATTATGAAATGGTCATTAAAATATACTACAGGAAATTATGTTCTAAAAGATAAACTAGAATCAACTAAGCTAAGACCATCAAAGAAATAACTAGACAGATAATTCAGATACTGATGCCGAAAGCCAAATCGGTTTCGCAAACAGTTTTAATTAAGACTTCGAAGAAGCCTTACACTATAAGAGGACGAATGAAACCGTGCATTTTTTCTGACATTTCCGAAAGAATCGGCGAAGTGAAGCGGAAAAGCAGAAAGACTAGATATTAAGAATGAAGTATAAAGAAACCACCACCACACTCACTCTAGTGATATAGTGACCTTATTGGTGATGTTCTTCAAAAAGGAAGGCGTGGGACCATATGTATAAACGTAAACGAGGCAAAAGGAGTATATGTACATATAAGGATCGTAGCAGATGGCGTTCTGTAGATTTTTCCTACCCCCACGGGAAGAAGGCGTGACTTTATGTGTATAAAGAGAAGAGTTCGAGGACAATCGAGCAAACTCATTAGGCAAACAATATGAGCCACTCCTACAACCATACTTACACACTCTACGAACGTGTTTAACTAATTAATTAGCAATTATGCCAATGATATTAATCGACTTACTATGCAGTCTAGCGATAAGAACTCATTAATATGCACTTGCTCATCTAAAGCGCGAAATGATGATCGATCCGACGCCGAAGGTGTCTCAGACTTAATGACTCAATTTCATGCAATATTCTACATAACTACACTAGCTATAAGGGCCCTCGCCCACGGCGACTTTTTGTAGCGATGCAGTCGCGCGTTTAGCAAACGCGCGACAGCATCACTTCTAACGCGTGTTAGTCGCATTTGCAACGCGCTACTGCATCGCGATTGTATCGATACAAACGCGCGACCGCGTCGGACGACATCGGTAGAGAGAACGGAGGGGGGAGGGAGTGTGGCGCGGCGCGTGATTGGGAATCGGCATCAGTGCAACGAGCAACACAGACAGGTCCAGAGTGCATGCTATTGTCCGTCACAGGCGTAAAATGGAGTCATTTGACACTGAAACTTTTATTACGGCAATTCAGGAGCGTCCTGTAATATGGGACTCACGTCTTCCTGTGACTAATGTTGCCTCAACGGAGTCCATCTTGCAACTGTACTGATCCAAGGTATTTTTGTATCGTAACTGCATCGCGACCAAATCGCGTTTGCATCGCGACTGAATCTGGTCCCGTGGGCGCGGGCACACAGCTAGCGACTGCTTCGCGTCTGTATCGATGCTACGCGCGAGAGCATCGCGACTGCATCGCTACAAAAAGTCGCCCGTGGGCGAGGGCCCTAACGTCTACGGCAGCATTGAGCTTAGTAAAATCGGAGATTTTAGTTGGAAAACTCGTTTTGCGAGACCTCCTTGTTTCAAAGGAGAACATAGACTACACATGTTTATTTCTCCCTTGGGATGCGATGGGTGGAAAAGGTATTAATGAATTTAAGAAAATTGAGCTCCAGTTCAACATAGTTTATCACAAATCACACACTATTCTCTAAATGAAATATTAGATCCTTCCATACGATGTTTTTTTTTTTTCAGCACTACAGGATACATTTCGACCAGTGCGCAAACTGCAGCCATGAATTCAGCATATGATTATAGAGCCCGTAGCGTAGAAATTTTTTTGTCAGTTAAAAAAAATGTTGTTTCATTGAAAAGTGAAAACCTACGCGGGTAAAATGTATGGATGAAACAACAATTGTTTTTTTTTTAGTTTTTTAGTTTGCATAATTGTTAAAAATGTATCCTGTAGAATCTACAGGATACAATTTACGACGTACACGTTTGGAATATGTACAGTGTACATATTCCAAATGTGTACATCGTAAATTCGTAATGTGAAAACTATCTCAAATCAACTTCAGTGTACTACAACAGTTTTTTTTTTACTACCCTGCGTAAACAACAGGTTACAATTTGAATATAAAATAGATACGCCATTTTATTTCCCATACGTAGTACTACAAACTACCTTCAGTTCAACCTACGCAAACTGTCCGTACTATCGTAGTCAGTAGTGAGAGGTCGATGCTATCTCGTCTATCTGGGTGAAGAGCCACTCCTGAAGCCATTGTCCCACCTGGACCACAAAGGTATATAGGTCGGCCACGTAGGAAGCTTTACTCGTATAATGTAGAACTTTTCATAATATTTGTTGAAGGGAATTTAATGGCGATGGAGCGAAAATGTTTTCTACATTCTGTAACTGACAATTACGTGAAAATGTGCTTTAAGAAAATTAGATTTCCTTCCGTAGAAACAAATAAAAAGTGCTCAGCCATTTTTTATGAGACTGTTATATGTCTCTTAAGAAAATATATAAATAATTTTCCTTTAACAAGAAATATGTTGCCAAGGAGAGTGAATATTTGTCTGCAGCCAATTTTGCTGTGTCAAACTTTACCATTATCGACGATTGCTTTTGTTTTTATTTCAGCTAGCCAACTTCTCTGGCTTCTTAAGAATACTGAGTACCTCCTATAAGTACAAAAGCTCCTTCCACGAGCCCAAATAGTTGGAACATGTCCATTACCACGTCATGTTTACTTTAGGGCCCCTGAGTTTGTTTTCGAGCGATTTAAGCAGATGCCTACAGCGGCCAAGGAAAATATTATAGATATTATTATCTGTTAACTATGGTCTTGAATAGTCCGGAAAGTGAATAATGTTACATAATATTTAGATTGGTTTGGCTAAATGGCCCGTGTGTTTAGGTATTTGAGGGAGAAGCTGTTTGCAATAATAGTAAATTCTAAGTCGAACTATAGAATCGCGCGTTACTTTGCTGAAATGAAATGTTACGTAAAACTCATTTCATTTCATCATTCTCCTGCCCTTATCCCAATTTATTCGTGGTCGGCGCAACATGTCTTTTTCTTCCATATTTCTCTATTAGTCGTCACCTCGGTAGTCACCCCCTTTCTAACCATATCATCATTCACACATTCCATCCATCGTTTCTTTGGTCTTCCCTACTCTTATAGCCATCGACATTCATACTAAAAACTCTCCTCACGACATTTGTAAAACCATGTTACGTAAAACTCTTTAGTTTTAATTCCAAAATAACTAGATCCGGGGTAGGTGCAGAATAGGGCATGCAAAACCGGAAAGTCATCAAAACCGGTTTTCAACATCGTTTTTTTGGGACCAAAACCGAAAACCGGAGCTAGGTCCGGTTTTAGCAAAAAAAATCGAATGTAGTATAATTTAAAAAGAAACACCATTTTTTTTAAATACCCACTAAGTCTACAAATTATAAAACAAATTGTATGATACATTTCTTTTTAATCCAAACCATAATAATTGTACAGATAACAATGAACTTACAATAGTATAAAGATTAATTAACTGAGATCAAATCAACAACAAGTAAGTTTTTGGTATTTTTGGTACCTATTAAGTCTGCTATCAAAAATAATATATTTTAAACATAGAAAACACAATCAGCATCTTCAAATATTAAACACAGCCACCCACAATTACCAAAAAAATCAACATTTTTGTAACTTTGAAGACGAACTACAAAATAACATTATTATAATATGATTCATATTGCACTAAAAAAGAGATCAATAATCAACTATGTATACTAATTTAAATAAAGCATAAATCACTTGTTTTCAAGAGATCGCTGTTCTTGATAATGTGATCCAACATTCGATTAGACAGCGAACTTCTTATTTTGTTACAGAAATACCCAGCACTCGAAAACACCCTTTCACTCTCAACACTTGTTGGTAGAACACATAATAAATAATTATATGCTCATGCAGGCTGTGTTCGGTTCGGATACATTTGATGCCTCAAAATTAATTATTTTTTGAGAGTGTTCGAAAAAAATGTTGATAAAAATCAAAATGTTAATTGTTACTCAATAATGGGAAAACCGGAGCTGAGCTCCGGTTTTTGGATCTCAAAACCGGTTTTCAAAAATCGTTAAATTTTGGCCGATTTCCGGTTTTGCGCAAAACCGGAAAACCGGTTTTGCATGCCCTAGTGCAGAATGCAGCACCGCCCTCCTGCCCGCAAAAATAAGCACATGCAGAAGATGTGGTTATTATGATGCAACCCAAACCTATACTCGTGTTTTGCCCCTGAATCTATATCATGAATGATCACCCGAGCAACTTCAAACCGACAATGAGTAATAAGAGCCAAAATGCAGTCCCTATAATTGATAAGGAACTTAATCACCGATACCTAAGGTTTCGATTCGCCACCTGCCAAATTATAATGGACACTGCAGTTCAAGCACAGAATTCATATGCATAGAGTCCAGTTAACGTCTAACTTTGAAATCCAGATCGATGAATGGCTCAAGTTTCGTTTCCTAACCTTGCCTGGACGTCTGAGAAAGAAACATCTGTCCGTTAGAAACTACCTTTGTTAAGTTATTGCCCTTTCCTTCCGTGCTTCTCTATTAGTCGTCATCTAATTATCAAAGTATACCTTCTTAATCCACCATTGTGCACACGATCCATTACCACTAACAGAATGATAAGCAACAGAATCCTAAACACACTCGACACACTACTTTATGTGGGTAGTCGGTAGTCGTAACAGTTGACGCCATCCATCATGGTTTGCGCGCCATAACACATATTAACATTACTCCTCGCTCTTCAGCCGTCACGTGTGGGCTTCACGGATTAAGGTTAAGTGTGGAAGTTGATGAAATTTTGTCACTTGATGATGTGAAATTCTGCCTACAATCCTTGAGATATGTAAACAGGAGCGAGTAGGTATACAGATCTATAAAATACGATGAAAGTCAGCACCCTAGTTACGTAATATAATTTCAATTATCTAATCTGAATCAGTTTGAAGGGTATTCCTAATCCATTGCTTTATATGTTCGAAAAATTTGTCTGCTCAACAACGTAAATAGCGCTATGAATGTTGTTGAACTGTCAAAATGAAAGCCATTGCTACTGTTAGTGTATTACGCAATTACCCCGCTGCTTGATTGCAGTTTTAAACAACGAAAGATCTGACAGATTTCCTTCAGAATGTACCTTTTGTTCTTGTTTTACCTAGAGATCATCAAATAAATTACTTGTAACATCAGCGAAAATGGAAGGTTACTATTCTCCCAGATGTTTTTTTCTCATTCCAAGATTACCTTACCACCTGGCACATCACATTCAGCCTAAGCGCTCCATAAACAACGCACGATGTTTTTACCTGAAAATAAAAGAAAATATTCTTTCGTAAGTACACATTGTTGATATTATCATACGCTCGTAAAGACATGAAATCACTTTACTATTGTAGGTCGAGGGCTCTTAGGATTAAGGGCACGATGGGTATTAACTTGAATTATAAAATGGATGGACGACTCAATAAAACATTGTGCGTCGGAGCGGAAAATTGTGACAAGTGAAGAACGCTCTTTGAACGGTTTTTTTAAAGTACCTGGCATAGACAATGTTTTGGACAGTCGAGTACAGCCAGTTTACTCTGTCAAAATCCCACCGTAAAAACTTAAGTGAAGTGAGCTATCGTTCCACCTGCTGGTCTATTCTGTAAAAATCTCACCGTGAAAGCTTAGGTAAAGTGATCCACGATGCTAGGGATTGACACTATTGACATCTCACTTCACCTAAGTTTTCACGGTGAGATTATTACAGAATAGCGGCTGAATACCAATTCTCGTAACATAAAACTTTCAAAATGTAGTCGCACTCTCATCTCAGCGATAATCAATGTCAAAAACTGGTCAAAAATGTAGAAAAATTAGAGGTATTTTTGATAGAATGAGACTGAGATTAGAATGTGAACGTTTCTAAAAATACAGGGATTGCCCCTCTGATGCTAAGGATTGACACTATTGACAGCTCACTTAATCTAAATTTTCACGTTGAGATATTTACAGAATAGATCAGCAGGAGTAGATACGGTTTTATGATATTTCTTGTTTTCAATAAAATGTTTGTTCAGTGCGTAAAAAGAAAACTAACAGGAAATTATTGAATTAAATTAAAAGAAACCGTATAAATATATAAGGAAAACCTAATTTCCTATGTAACCGTAAAAAAAACCGCTTCATATAAAACCGCACGATTTTCTTACAATTATTATTAAGCGACCACTTAGTTTGATATTACTTGATAACAATAAATATGTCTGTGTAAGCGGATCTTGAGATGGGCTCAACATTTTATGGAGCTATAAAATTTGAATTAATGCGTATAAATGTAGAACGATGTTGTAATCTTGACTCGTGGGCGTGGCTGATAATTAAACAAGTAATTGATACTCTTTGATTAAGTTGGAATTTGTTGATTCATATTTGAGACAACAATTCCGATTTATACTTTTTGATATCGCGCGGGCAATTCCTTAAAATAAGTTTATTATTCGTAACTGTTAGATGAATCCTTAGCTTAGCACGTGGCTAAATAATAAAAGCCGCACGGGTCGATCGAAAGTTAAGATACGCTTGCCGTGGTCAGTTCGGGGATGGGTGACCATCCATTAAGAGAGACCCCTCCGTACCTCGGAAAGCACGTTAAGCCAAAAAGTCTGACAACCAGTCTTACCAAGGGGTATCGTGTTACCCAGTAACTGAGTTGTGGAGGTCAGATAGGACATCGCTCCATGTAAAATACTGGTATTTAGCTGCATCGGGTTAGACTGGAAGCCGACCCCAACATAGTTGGGAAAAGGCTAGGCAGATTTATTAGACGTATCCTTGAATCTTCTACTAACAATGAAACTGTAGAATTCTTAATTAATTTATCGAGAATGTTAACTAAAATAAACGTAGAGCACTAGCAAAAACAAAACGCTCAATTACTTTATGCGTTCCCTCGTTTAGCGGGACTGCGGAACAGATAAAATGAATAAAACATCTTCATTTACAATTCGCGAGCACTGCTGTCGGTGACTGTACACGGTTTTATTGCAAAACGGTATTCGCACTAATCCTTATCTTTAAATCGGAGCAAAACTTCGAATGGGGCTAACTTTGAAGTTCGGGAATGCACAACCTTTTTTTTCTGTTTACGGTTTTTTTTTTCGGCGACAAAGGAATGGCAAGGCGAGAAGCTACAAATATTTGTTCAAACAAGAAGATAGTGGCGTTCTTGGAAACAATTTTATTAAAACAGGAACAAATACTTCAGCTATTTGTTATTAATTTTGTCCAGATGAAAGCCGGGAGAATTTGAATAAAAGTAGCCATCGCTATTATTTAGACTGGAGGTATTTTCCATATTAACCTAACAAAATATTTTTTTTTTTTTACAGGAAACCTCTTTCCGTTTCCGTGGTAAGTAGAGGGTCACTTGCTAAATCCGCATGCACACATGTAGCCTCTTTGATGACTGTAGCTGTGTAACTACGTGCTAAGCGCGGTTCATTTATTTTCTCCCTATTCAAGTAATAGACAAATTATTCCATTCACCATGGCATGGAACATTTACAAAAACCATAGTAGATAGACCTACATTTTAATTTGGTAATGTTGTAAGCGTGAGGTCTAGGAATTCAATCCACTTGAATGTAATCATATGAAAATGTAGGTTTTTGTTTTTACTTTATTTATATTTACATAATTTAAAAAGTTAACTGTTTTAAAATAATAATAATAATACGTAAAGTAGGGGCAATAATCAAAGGGCATAAAAAAATTCGTCCGCATCGCTGTCAACAGGAAAAGTGCACAAAAGGCTGGCAGCATTGCCACGTTGTATGGCAATGCTCAACCGCTTGGCGATTCTTACATTTTTCATCCCTACAGGAAGGATCGCCATAATCCGGAGTCTGCACACGAAAGGTGATGAATGGACTTCAACAGCGTTTATTACCTCATCGCTAAGTAATTCGAGTATTTACCAAATGACACAAAGGCCTGGGTATTTAATAAAACCGTGTCATTTGAGCGAACTTATTGTTGCTATGTTTGTTCAAATTTTGAGGTAACGTTACAATGTGAAGACGGAACGTTTCATTTTTTTTTGGGTTTGGCGTGAGATCTTTGCTCATGATATAGATTGTATAAGAAAAATAAGGTACCTAGAGTATTGTATTATGTTATTTAAATCTAACATTGAAGATGGACGCGTGGACAAAACTAAAAAGCATGTCAAAAACTTTGCGAATCCGTGGAATTCATTATTCAGCGCAGCCCTGCCTACACCATAATTGCAACCTGCGGCATAATTGCGTAGTTTAACACACTAACAGAAGCAATGGCTTTCATTTTGACAGTTCAACAACATTCATTGCGTTTTACGTTATTGAGAAGACAAATTTTTCTAACGTAATGAAGCAATGGATTGATATTCCTTCAAAATGATTTAGATTGTTATTGTATGTTACGCAATTAAGGTGTAGGACTCAACGCAGGTCTTCAAATTTAGGCCTTTTGACACTAAGACCCAATAGTGCCCCACCTACTTCGCAAAATCTGTCAACCCACACACAATTATACAATGCACAAAATTTACCAACTGAAAAAACAAACGCTCTTTCCTTCAGGATAGCTGGAAATCAATGACTCACATATCCCAAAATGGGAGTACTGAGCAATCTTTTTCGCAGTAAGAATAAGTACCAGCTGCATTCAACATTAAATAATTACTCAAGCGTGAGCTTGTACCGACTCCTGACATTACATGGCATCTCGAAATAGCAGAGTGTCTGTACGTTAGATTTTTAATGATAACGTTAATTTCACGTCCGGAGCGACGCGGGCGCATCTTGTAGGGTTGCCAGTGTTGAGCTTTTGACACCTGTCAATGTCTATTACATAGCAACTAGGCTCTTTTAGCACTTGTATGACATTGTCAGGGGGGAGGGGATGGCTGTTGGTAAACGTTTGTGAAATGTATTGAATAACAAGAGGGCAGTGTTTATTCCGGCCATTTTGGCCAAACGTCATAAGAGCCTTGTACTGCAATTCCTGTACTGGGTACCAGGGAAATCGACGCGCAACCAGTTACCATGGATTCAGTACATGATTCTGAAGCCTGCGTTGAATTTTTTCGTCGGTTATTAGAAACATAATAAACTGTTTCATACATTTAGATCGCGTATGTATTGCACTTTTGTAGGAAACAGTAGATTTTTTCCCTGCCACCCTGTTTAATAGGTCTGTAATGGCAATGTTACAGACAAAACGAATCAACTAACCCAAAAAATGGTAGGCTATTTCGTAAACTAGGAGTTTCACCGCTTTCTGAGAGATCTCCCATACTTAACACGTTGAATAGATGAACAATAATAAGAGGTAAATCAGTATTATTTTTTTGCGGTCGGGTAAGTTTCGAGGTTTTTCTTTTTCCCTGTTCATAAAAGTAAACCAATTTTTTTTTTAGTTGTTAGTTTTTTATAGTCGTTTTTTTTTTAAATAGTTTTGTCAAATCTGTCAATCTGTCAAATTTCTTTAATAGATTTTCAACTTTATCGCTAAAGCATTGAGGTTCAAGGTTGATTGGGAAAATTTGACAGTTTCGGGTAGCTTGACCTGCTGGCGTCTGTACCTATCTATACATCGGTATTCATAGGGCATAGACGAGAAAGAATAAATGAGGTGACGTAAAAAGTTCATCAAGTTTCGATACGCTGTCTTGTAAAGGTCGGCGCGCTTAGTAAGTGATCTCCTTTCTAAATATGGTAAGTGACTTTATTATGCGCCATTGCAGTGGCTTTTAAGGCATCTTGAAGTGGACTAATATCACCAGTTGGGTAACTTTATTACAATACCAATTTTAAAATCCAAATCATACCGCAAGAATTGTGGGGTACACACACTAAAATGCATTATTAGATACCAGTTTTTTTTTTCTTTTTTTAATTTTTATTAACATATTTCATGTTCAAACATGTATGAGGATATAGTGATGCGATCAAGTCCCTCGCAATCACTTTCATTGACAGTTAAACAATGAAATAATATATTCAACGCGTTATCGCAAAAAAAAAAATTGTACCTACAGTTAACAACAAAGTTGATGGACACTAACTTTTACTTGTCATCTAAATTGATAAAAAAATATTCGATACATTGCTCTTGTACATTTTATTGTAATAGCTGAGAGTTAATATTCTTAAAATGTTATATCAGTACATACCTACTGATTTTTTATGACTATATTGCTGTCAATAGACTCGCCCCCTATCACATGGAACTTGAACATGACTGGCGAAATGTGGGTACACTATAAGTACACCTGTGCCTAACCTTAAGAGGAATACAGGCGTGACATTATGTAATTAAGACAAAAAAGCTGAAGAGTTAACGACTTTTGTTTGTTGCTGACCCTACAAGCTGTCAAAATAAAAAAAAAACTGTTACAATTTGAGAGAGTTTCCCAATACTACTACTAAATAATAATTCTACCATAAAACCAACAATATCCAATATCTTAGCTCACAATATCTTATCTTGATTGTAAACACTGATACATTTGTCATAATCGCTAAATGAAAGTGACCCTTCCTTTTTATTGTATCTTTATCAGTCAGTATTGATAAGAGGACAATATAAACTACAATGTCAACTGAAACTACATACGAGTACAATGTCAACTGGAAGTGGCTAGACAAGACTGTAGTGACTGTAGTGGCAGGATGTTGTGAAAGCGGATATGACATTGAAAGCAATCGTCATAGATGCGCAACACCGTTTAAAGTGACCTAGTCGGTAAACAAACTTCAGGGATACAATGACATCAGTCGATATATTCTGTAAAAAAAATACCGCGAAAACTTAGGGGAAGTGAGCTTGAAGTGAGCTGTCAATAGTGTCAATCCCTAGTATCAAATGGAATGACAGCACACTTCACTTATGTTTTCATGGTAACATTTTTACAGAATAGACCTGCAGGCCCAAGACTGCCAAATATTATCTATACTAATAATAAAGCTGAAGATTTTGTTGGAACGCGTTAATCTCGGGAACTATCAGTTGAATTTGAAAAAATGTATTTGATAGCTTCATTTTTGAGGAAGTCTACTGGCTACTTAACATCACGCTAGTTACCTTCGGAGCCGAGCAAACACAAAAAAGAGAAAGAACTCTAAGCGAAAACGAAGTAATAGGGCGATGCGATGCCACAGGTTGGAGAACAAGAAATTTCACGCGGACGAAGTCGCGCGCGAAGCTAGTGGTTACATAAAACGGACTTGCAATGCCATAAAACCATGAAAACCTCCACATACATTTCAAAATTTTTAAAAACCTCTCCCAGATTAATGGCTATTCGACTAACTATTCTTAGCCACAGACCACACACCAAACTTTGACGAAGATTAAGCCGTCAATACATTTCATATTTCGAACACAAGCAACCCTAACGTGCCGTTGGCTATCTTTAGCCGTTTCCCGGTGCGATCTCGATGTGTTAAGTAAACAAAGGTGGTGTATGAGCGCGCGGTCGATATACCACCGGCCACCGCAAATAGACGCCGTGTGTCATGCGGTGCAGCGGAAGGGTTATACTCGGTGTAGTGATGTGCTTGCGTTCTGTGAACTGTCATTACGTGGGTTATTGGCGCCTGTAATTACGCAGACCCGAGTTTTTTTTTTTTTTTGGAACGGAATTCTTTAGCGCGGATTGCGGTAGAAGTAAACTAGTAAAAATAGACTTTTTCTCTTTCTATTTATAAAGAGAGATAGTTTTCATAGTTTTCGAGGTTGCTAAAGCCGATAGTGAGGTTAAAATGAAAATCCAAGATGGCGGCTGCGTAAATTTTTAAATAAATCCTTCCTCTTGTTTTATCTTTTAAGATAAACTAAACTGATGTTTTAGCAGTTTGTTAAAAAAGGGTTTATTAGATAGCGTTTCATTAGGAACTTGTAAACGAATTAATGATTTCCTTATGTTGAAACTGACGACCATTTCTCCATCATATTGGCTGCACCGTTGACACAGTGACAAACATCTTCACACATTTCAATAAAAACGTGTTTCATCACAAAATATTTCACAAAGAATTCGTAACACATTAACGAAAAGCAAACATTCAAATTACAGAAGAGTCAACAATTAAAGACATTTCATAACAGTCGGTTTGTCTTCTCAAAGCTGAGAACAATGCACATACATGATGCAGATTAGATAATGCAGTACCTATCTAAGCGTATAGATGCCGCGTTTTGTCCAAAACCTTATGTAAATTTGCCCACAGTGTGTACGGAAGCCGATACCGTGGGCGGTATTACAGAAACGCTTTTTTAAACCGTTGAGAAACATGCTGTAACCTCCTTAGTCGATTTTTGGTTAATCGTTATGGTGGGCTCTGTGATAACGTTGCCATTATTCTTTATTAAGTTGCCTTATTCGGGTAAAGAATTTGGAATTTTAAGCTTTAGTTTTAAAGTAATTTTAAAATAATTGATACGCATTTGTAGTCATTTATTTTATCGCTATTAGGGCACGGTTCGTTTAAGAAACTGGTCGATAGCTTCATAAGAGTACTGATTCTACAAAGGACTTTAAAAACCATTTACAACAGCCATTAAACACTATTAAAAAAAGAACCAACACACCTTGGCTGAAATTAAAAACCAGATAGGTAGTCCCAGGTGAATCTAAAAAGGAATGAATGGCCCTAAAGTATGCACATTTATTACACCCGATGTCATTTATAACCGACGCCATGTAAACGCCGCGTCGAATTGTTAAACGACACACATATAGCTTATTTAATTAATAGCTGAGCTATAAATAAGTAAAGTAGGTCATGATGGTTCGGAGGTTAAAATTTTCGAACTTGAGGATGCTGATTCGAACGAACCTGACAACTGACCAATGCGGGGATTCGCTGGAATCGGGCGACCAACGCCAAAACACTCGGGGATAGTCGGAGATACTTGAAAGAAGGCTGTATTCATCAGTTGACGTCTTTGGGCTTATATGATGGTAATTATCATTGCGACTATTCTTGTTTCAAATGCGGAAGTCAATTCGAGACATCACTGACTAATGATGGAGAAAAATATATTGTAAAAACCAGAACTTATACTAGTCTGAAATCGCCAGCACGCTCTGATCAAGCATGGTGACTGCATTACCGTCGAGATCGACAACGACATAGCTATCGGAGTGTCGGCATCCTACACGAGGCCTACTTCATTGATTACAAACTGTCAATGAAGTAGGTGAGTGATAATTAGTGTTATGAAGTGACACCCGAATTTTCGATTGTGATCCATAATTCCTTTGCCCTGCAGTGGGCAATGACAGGCTGGTACAGTACGTATAGTGGTAGAGCAATAAATTCGTCATTGAGAATGTCGAATTTATGGCAACTGGGAGAAACCCGGATTCACAATTGTGCCAAATGACCTAGAAACGTAATACCTACGCAAGTAAAAGTAAATACTACTGAAGTTATTTATCTTAGCACTTGTATCGTTTTGAATTTACACTGGTATAATTATTTTGGGTATTGTGTAACCGTCTTATTAAAGTTATTAAGTACAAGTTATTAAGTAGTTTTGTTGCAAAAGCTATTTTTGCTTCAACTCAAACCAAAACATATTTTGATGATGATGTAAATGATGAAGAAAATATTTCTGTAATTGAAGTGTCAAATTTTATTTATGCAGATAACAAATAATTCGTAAGTGATGACAATACTAGGAAAACAAAAACAGCAAGAGATGCTATCGTTGATCAACCGTTACCACAGAAAACTTCGGATAATCAAAAGAAGTGTTCTGCTTTCGAGATCAAAACCAAACCGTACATGTTTCAAACATAATCCAACAACGCTAGATTCCATTCAAACATTCCAGGAAACAAATGTATAATTAAAACACGTTCAAACAGCTTCGAAACAAAACAATATGGAATGTAGTCAATGTGCTACATACATATAGGTACATATACTGTATGCACCATACTTGGACCAACTGCGTACAGCACTTGTGTTAACAAAATATATGGTTATTCAATGATCATAAAGAATTTTTGAGTGTTTATTGAGGCTTTTGGATTGAGGGCATTCATTAGAGGCAGAAAGAACTAAAGAAGACACTATTTCAATGTTTTAACCAAATTTCAAGCCATTTTACCTTTTTAGACCAGAATCATTCTCACTTTGCGTACCAAAGAGATGGTCTTCTCGTGATGCTGTCTGTAATTTATTTACATAATTTAAAAAAGTATAACAGTCTTCAAATAATTTGCACGTGCATATAAAAAAGGAGGAGGAAATAATCACAGGTCATCCAAAATTTCGCCCGCATCGTTGTAAAGTGCCTAAAAGACTGGCAGCATTGCCACGTCGTTTGGCAATGCTGCCATGCAACGTGTCCGCTAACCAGACATTGGTCATTCCCTTTAACTATCGTTTTTTATTTGCCCTGTTTTATACTAGATCTCTTTACTTTCAAGTTTTGCTTTGACTGCATCAAGCATTGACTGCTTTCTCAACCAGACCAAGGCAAAACATTTTCCCTTTGCCTTCACATCTTACCATAATGCAAATGCACTTTAGCAAAATACCCGTGTTCAAGACTATGTTCATAACCGCATTGACTACAAGAGTCGGACTATAAGAGTGAGGGAAGAGAGACAGGTGCACGTGTCTACACACACTTGTGCACTATAATATCTCTTGTGTCGAAGGCTGAGTTTCCGCTGAGATTGATCGCCATGGCCGAAATTCGGTCTGGTGAACTATACTTTTTCATAATCGCTTTGGCATAACTCTCCTTGGCCTGTGTTATTATGTACATTTACATCTACTAGTGTCCTCTATCAATAGCACTCAAGGAATCGTTACTATAACCATCAACCACTCGTAAGCCGCTACTAACAGTAACAGCTACAAATCGATTCAGAGAAACGTATCGAATACTAAGATTAGATACATCGTATAACAATTAGTTCCAGGCGTTATGTCGCTTGTTACCGCACGATAACACTAGTAGCTTGCGGTCGAACCTGATAGCCCGATATTGTATCAAAAGGGCCTTTTTGTAAGGTGTGCCAGAAGCGTGTGTTCTTGTAGGTAAATAAATTACACTATTTCGTTTTGGTTTGGTAAAAGAGTTGTAATTTAATTTTATTAGTAACCATTAATGTCGCACTGCTGGGCAAAGGCCAACTTATTCTCTTTTCACCTCTCTTTGTCTAGAGCTGCAAAGGACTAATCATTATTACGAGACCAGCTCATCGCGCCATCTCCGTCTTGGCCCATTGATTGTCTGACATGCAGCAGATGTGTCCAGCCCAATTCCATTTAAGAGTTCTGAGACTCCTAATATTTTCTTGCAATTCGGTTTCAAAGCAAACTGTTGTCAAGTCATATCATCCGAAAAACGGCTTTTTATTGCACACAGTTTAAATCCATTAGATAAGGTAAGATTCCTGAGGATTAGTTGTAGTCTTTGACTTCATCTTAGCTTATTGAAAGCTCCATTTGCTTACGTCCTTTCATTGTTATTGACATGTGAAACCATTAAAGTATAACGATTGCAAGCGATTGCGAGAACGATTGCGATTGCGAGTGCGCTTTACCATCAACGATTGCATCACTGCTTTCCATCAGGCGGGATCGCAGTCAAGCACTAGTTTACAACTTAAAAAAAAAAAACTAGTCCGAATTTCCTTAAAGATATTCTTCTTTGAGATTGAACACGAGAATTTTATCTGGCACATATTGTACATCGTTCACTGAATATTTCAAAGAATGTTAGCACTCCTTTCACAGATAAAGTTGAGGGAGTCTAGTTCATGAATAATTTTACACTCTACTTGAATGTGGCGGCAGGTGCATTTGATACCGGTTCAGGCTCTATATCTACTATTATTATATTTACCGTGCGAACGTGAGGTTTTTCGAAAACAAGTTAATAACAACAAAAATGTGCATTTTAAGGCTGTAAGGCTTTCTTGGCTACATTAATAATGAACACGTGCCAAAAATTCAAAACGCTACAAGGACAATTTTCGTCAAATTTACATTTGGCGAAGCCCCGACACCATATCTATCCAAATTCAATTTACAAAAATTCGTCGCCACCTCTAAACCCGCCGTTAGACCGCATAAATTCCGCACACAACAACAAATAAACAAAGAGCTAAGAAATAAAACGGTTAATTTGAGGATTGTAATAAGAATTAAGAGAGTCGGCGCCACCAGGCGGCAGGCGCTTCATAAATCACACCGTCTGACTGAAGGGACTGCCGACTGGCAACCAATATACTGCAGCTAAAGGTTTGGTCAGACGAGTTACATTTATGCGAGTATTTGTAGTACTTTTCGAATTCTCACTACATTTACTTTCTTACTACTAGTATTTTCGATGTTTGTCGAAGTGTTGGTGATAAAAAAGGCTTTTTAAGAAACTTGTCCCGAGATAGGTAAACGAGCAAAGGTTACTGAATACAGGAATATGTAAACAAGGTACACAAGCCGCGACTTCTCCAATTTCAATGTGCATTGCCGCATAAACAACAAACCTTAAAGCGGCTGTCCAAGACAAGACGTAATGGAATGAACATTAAGTGTTATGTCAATGAGTCACCGACAAGGGTGAATCACCCTACCTGCGCGCGCGCAGAGACCCGAAACTGTTATTAGAAAGAGACAGAAGAACTACCGCACACCTTTTGTGGACCCCTATGGTAAAAACGAGAGAAGTGACAATTTATTTTAGATATTTGTGACATCGAAGTGGCGCCTCTAAAAAGATGTTCAAACCTTTGAATCGTTCGCTAGTTAACCTCCTTGTACTAAAATATGTGGTTTTATAACCTGACTTAAAGTTCAAGATTTATTAATAATAACGTGGTCTAAGCTAAGCTTTTACTAGCACTAACCTAACCGTAGTAAAATGTTATTTAATGTTAAGAACAATGCGCCTTGGGAGGTCTAAGAAGCACCGCTTGATAATTTGAAAGTGTCTGGCTTCAAATTGTTTTACAAAGTCGTAGTGGGATATTTATGGGTATTAGGATATTGAATTGAAATACTAGACGTAACATGAAGAGAGGAAGTGATAAAGTTGGTAAATGAACATTTAAAATATCAAGTTTAGTAATCAATAACTTAAAAGAGTAATTTATCTTAGACCCGTATTTCAAAACGATGCAAAACATGAATCTTCGAGAAAATAGGTATAAGAAACTCTTTACAATCTAGATTCAACCTTGAGATAAACTTCCTAAAATACAGACCAGTAATAGTAATAAAACTGAAAAGCTGTTAACTTTTAAAAGTTATCAAAAATCATAATTAAAATGTTAACCGTTTTCCAAAATGTCGTCTTATTCAAGTTAACGATGAAGTGAACGTTGAAAAGGTTCCTATACCAATTCTACACGCTTAACCTTTCGAACAACTATGAACTCATCGGCCCAATAAATTGTAACACAAAGGGATCCGACAAATAGCTAATTAGCATATCGAATAACCGATATTATCTATGCAATAGATCGAATCTATATTAGTCTTCGACGTCGAGTATGATATAACGTTCGCTGTATTACAAGTGCTTCATATCTCAGGCCACTTCACGCATCAGTCTCTTCAAATACAGAGAATCGAAAATCGGTAGATATAAAACGAAATTCACCGAATATCTGAAGAGATTTCATCCGACTTTTAGCTATTCAAAAACTTATTCTTTGAGAATAACTTCCCGATAAACGGTGTTATATTGAGCGTTAAAGATCGAAGTTTGCGAAGTCGTCGAATTCTTCGGAATATTCTAATAAAATTTTGCATTTAGAAGCTTTGGGGACAGTTTAAGTTGCGACGACTCATGGATGCGAAGTTTATATAGGACATGGCGCAAAATATGAGCTGGTACCTATTGGTGAAATGGAAGATGGACTCTCTATAGATATCTTTAAGACAACAACAACGCACGCGTATCATCTTGGCCCATAATGTTCGTTATATTTAAGTACAGACGCCAGCAGGTCAAGCTACTACAATCTGTCAAATTTATTTAGTAGATTTTCAACTCACAAGCATTAAGGTTCAAGGTTGATTGGGAAAATTTGACAGTTTCGGGTAGCTTGACCTGCTGGCGTCTGTACTAAAGCAAGAAAGAATCTTGCCAATTCTCCCCAGCCTCATTTAGCAATAACACCGCCATCTTCCAAATTCATTTCGCTACATTACCGATTACTTGGTTCGCTAATATTTAAGTTAAGCCAGGCTCGTGGCAAGAAGCCAACTATTTCTGCCATTCACTTGCTGAATCGTTATATATTTAATGTTTGAGCAAAAAAGAGGATCTTATCGTCAGCGCTCACACTACGGTTTGCGAATGAAACAATAAATTGGAGTGGTTTAAGTTCAGAAATAACAGTAAGAAATCTTTTGGTAACTTAAAAAGCGCTGTTTATTTTAGCGCTGTGTGTTTTCAAGCAGAGTGCGAAAAACGGAAATCAAACAGTGAAACTGTAGGAAGTTATTTTCTTAAAGAGTTCTGTTTTAAAAATCAGAGATAAAATAGAAACAAAAGAAAGACTATCCGCACGGTGATAACTTGTGCATTGCTTGAGAATGGAAGGAGGTAAGTTTTCCAGAACATTATTTCCATCAGGTCAGGTTTTTAAAGCTTTTGATGTAGCTCAAACAGTCATTTACAAAACCTTTGCACGCGCAAACAAACTTCCTATTGAAGAACTTATTTTGATATCCCCTGTTAACACGTGTAGGCCCAAACCTCCAATAATTTATAACCGAAAATGTTTTTACGTTTAATAATATAATGCAAAGCAGATATTATGTATTCCGTGGATGTTAGTGCTACCTGTTTCCGGTTACGCATTGATGAATCAGGCTTTTAAAATGGCGTCTAAGATATTGTTCATATGACCTAAGCATGACAATCGACAATGCTTGATCAGATTCTGAATAATTTTAGCACTGTTGTCGCCTTCCGTTCCGGCCCTGGATGAAATTTAAATTATTAATGTTGGCCAGGATTTATACACATAATTGTGTTGGGACGTGTAAAGGATGGAGGAAATTGACGATTCTTCAACGGCTTTTATGCCACGTGTCTGCATGAGTTTACCTTTAGATTTCAATGGAAAAGCTCAAGGAAGTCATGGTGAACATGAGTCATAAGGACGCACATCTACTCTTAATTTTACTTTTCCACAACTCTTAAATTTTTACTGCTCCGTAGTAACGCATCTTATGCTATTAAAGATCGAAGTTTGCGAAATCGCAGAATTCTTCGAAATATTCTAATGCAATTTTGCTTTTAGAAGCTTTGGGGACAGTTTAAACTGCGACGACTTATGGAGACTCAGCTTATATAGCACATTGCGCAAAATATCAGCTAGGTAACACTTTACTGCTCCATGAGAAAGTTTAGGCACTATTTAGCTTAAAATGTCAAGCTCTATAAATTCTATTTCTGCCAATACAGAGACTGAAACTACGATACTTAATAATCTGTTTTATTAAACGGCAGCCGCTACCCACCAGCTAATCATAAGTCATAGTGATTCCATCATTAGAAAGCACATTAATTGGCGGGTCTATTATAAAATAACTGCATACGGACTGGTTGATATGAAGACAATTGCTGTCAATTATCCATGGGAAGCAAAATACGGAGTATTGATTGAATAGATATGAACACGTGATAGTAGATGATTTTGTTCTGACAAACATGAGTTTTATTATGATTGTTTATAGATTCGAAGGCAGTTGTTTAATAAAAAGGTTTTGTAAGTTAGATAAATTGAAAATCGCAATGTTTTTGGAAGTTACTTTCATGGAATTTCGTCTTCCTTTTTTTCCATGACCAACTAGCCTGAATAACAAATTGTATCATTATCATCGTCATTATCATTTCAGCTGAAAGACGTCCACTGCTGGACATAGACTTAACAAATTGTATGCTACTCATCCTTTTTTTTTAAATCATTTTGGTTATGTGAATTCATTTCATTCATTCATTTAATAGTCGCCATCTTGGATTGAGTACCTGCCAATCTCTAATCTTCTTCGTTAATCAAATTCTCAACGCGTTTATTACTATCTTGTCACTCGTAAAAGTAGTCCCAAAAGTAGGTTGCAACGACTAACGTCATATCTTTTTACTAAGATAAGCTATGAATGGCTAACAAAAACGAGATTATAACACCTATCATTATGAATGCTAATATGTACAACTGAATTTACGTTGATACACACAATCGGATCCACCGATGTATCCTATCTTCAAGAGGTTTTTATTCAAAGAAATTTAAACCTTAACGTTTGTGTCTCGAGTATATTTTTGACTGGAGCGTTTCTCGAGTGTTTTTGATTACCATAGGCATATTAGTTTCAATAATTCAGTACTTTAGAATGGCCTAGAACATCGTTTAGTGTTATCTGTGCGAACTAAATCGATTCATCATTGCTTTGATCTTCTTTAAAAGTTTGCATATTTATTATTGTGAGACTTTCAGAGGAAGTGTTGTTTATATTTCGGTGCTCTTAAAGTAAATTTGCACATTCTTCGAGCATTTCTGGCTGCTCAAAGAACCATGGCTAATAAATTGGTGGATGAGAGTCTAAATCGTGCTTATGCACATTTGCACTAGGTTCTAGGAAACGCCTAAATATTATTGCATTTTGTTGGATTTTCAACTCTCTGCGCTGAGTCGAATGTTGAAAATCCAACTGCGCTTTTATTTATTTTTGATATTCATATAGGTTTCACCCAGTGTGTACTGCTTTAGGCCACAAATGATGAACAATTCTATGTTGAGCGTTTTTGAAACATGGAATTCTTCATTCTTCTTGCGAGCTATTCCAATCTGATTCCAAAATTGGTTTATGATCCAGTGTCATCAGATTGCATCAGAACCACTCCTACTTGCGCAAGAGCAGATACTGGTGACCGACTTTCATCCACTGGATATGAATAATTTACTCTGACCGATGATTGGATGGATAAACAATTTCTTCGAACAAATAGCACAGGACCCCATTAACATAATTCCTGCTGTTCGGTTTCCGCGCTAAATCTGAACTGTTTGCTTTGATAAATGACGCCGTAACTCATCCAGTACAAATTAGCAGTGCAGTTTATTAACGGTAGCTACTAACAGTACCCGGTAGAAATATGGCATAGGTATGCATTATACATTTTAAGAAAATGTTTTTTCAAAAGCTTTGTGTTGCTTGTATCGTTGGTCTAATGACGGTACTGCTAAGCATGAGGTCCTGGATTCAATCCCCAGGTCGGGCAACATGTTATTGAGATTTTCCATCTGTAATTTCCATATTCATCCAATAAAGATCAGCCTTATACGATTTACATTAAATTAAAAAAAAATCTTATCTGTGGTCAGATTATATCATTCCATTCATGTAAAGGAATTTAAAACTATTTCGGCTCCATTAAAATTAACGACATAACATCGTATGTTAGTCATAATTTAAAGCTTATCAAAATTTAAATATGTTGATTATTATGATGAGGATAAAAATCTTAATCATGCCATTGTGTGTTTAGTAATTTTAAATTATTTTATTTAAAAAATAATATCCTTAGATAAAAACACAATAATATTGTGTTCAGTATATGCTCAGCCAAATGATGATGATATGATAATATTGTGTTCAGTATATGCTCAGCCAAAAAAATTTGACAGATGGGGGTGGCGCTAGTTGTACAGACAAATGTCAATATGTAGTGTCAAATTCAGTACATTTAAACTTAGTTCCATATTTTGCTGCAGGTCAAGATATAGTGGTAGAACTTCTGGGTCTTGTATGAATCGATTATTAATAGTCGTTTCGGGAAATACTGTCTTATAAACAACGCCCAGTATTCATTGAAAGCTTATACACTACTGAGAACGTGTTATCATAACAAATATGACACATCCGACTAGGTATGACACAGGCACTTTGCTCCGTCTGTATGAGGTAAACAATATACTAGGTAAACTATTTCTTGTGATAGGTAACTTTAAGTAACTTTCTAAGCGCCGGTTTTTTGATCCATAGTTAAACTCAACCAATTGTTAAAAATAGTAACTAATGGTTAAAGTTTTGCAAAATGTGTTTTTTGATAATTTTTTAATTTAAATAAACATATAATAATTTTTTTTTTTAACAATTGGTTGAGTTTAAACTACTGATCAAAGAACCGGCCTTAAGAACATTTTTATAAAAGCCTTCCGTAATTAGTAGCTCAAATTCGAGTAAATATCGCAAGAACTGCTTAAATATAGCGGAAACTAAATTTAGCACCCTAATTGCGTAACAGACTATCAATCTCCAACAGAATCATTTTGAAGGATATTGCTAATCCATTGCTTCATATGTTCGAAAAATGTGTCTGCTCAACAACGTAAATAACGCAATGAATATTGTTGAACTGTAAAAATGAAACCCATTGATAGTATGTTACGCAATTAGGGTGCAGTACTGGACTACCATCGACTGAATCCTGACCATTTAAAGGATATTATAAGGATGAGGATCAACATCCTAGCGCCAAACTTTCCTAATGAACCAAAACTGGTGGAGGGAGCAGCACGCCTAGAACTTTGAGTGAATGTCATGGCTGGTAACAGACTAAAGTTGTCAAAAAATAAAAGGCCCGTTTTGACATTGACAGTTCTAGTAGTTAAAAAAGATCAAATTCTCAAAACGCGTATTCTTTTGTATGAAACTGACAGGCGTCAAGAACGGGCCTTTTATTTTTTGACAACTCTACTAGCTGTAGTAACTTGTTTATTTACTAGATTGGCGCCTATTTTAACAAGTAGGTACTTCTCTCACGTTCTTAGTCATTTACTAAGCAAACGGTACCTACCGCTAAACTGCTAAGACTGTCTCGAAGACGCATGTAAAAGTATGTACAAAGTTCAGTTGCATAATGTAAATGAAGACACTTGTGCGAAAGTAATGACTTCTTGCCCAGCACATCGCTTAGTACGACAATTTATATAGATACCTACAATGCATATTACAATTAATTAAGATTTTCTAAGTTTTCAGGGAGCTTAGATTTTTATCTGGTAACATTGAACCCAACTGTCACACAGCCATCCATAATGCAGAGACGCAGAGTTTGCTTGCGTGAAGGGACTGTTTCTATTTTTGAAATTATTGCCGCCAATTTTGGTAAACTTTTCTAACAGCTGGCCCATCCGAATAAAGATTTATCATAAAAATATTTTACTAACTGCTTTTATGTTTATTATCCTACAATAACGTTTTAATTACCTATTTCTATTTTAGTTTAAATGAACATTAGAGCTTTGATTAAATGGCGTGCGGTATTCTGGCGTCAATAAATCACGTACACAATTTTTATATGTCAAAAACATAAAATAAAACGGAGATCGTAACATATTTAATGCTACAATAACAACATAAATTCTGCGCTATCTGTTAGCCTGTCAAACAGTCTGTTCTTTGTCAACATCGAGATACAATTTTAAAAAGTAACTAGGTGCCTGTCTACAGTGTCTACTTCAAAGAATCGTCGCTGTTTCGTTTCACGTAGTTATAACTGACCATCCTAAAATAATACACATATGTAGGTCATGCAGTCTAGGCGATGTGAGATATTGGCATTAGAGGGAACTCGAAAGGACGTAAGTTAAACCTAAAATAAGTCGTGTGTTATTGTGAGCTGTCAAAGTGCTAGTATTTCTTGGCATTTAGAAATGAGCACTGCTTTGAAAGCTGGTTTCTGTTAACTGGAATTTCGATTTCGAATTATTTGATGTAAGTTACCTAACTAGACTATTTCTGACTTGATTGAAATGGAATGTTCGGGGATTCGAGCCTACATTTCATAGCAGGTTTGACAATCCAGGAAAACTACAAATATACATAAAACAATCAAACTAACTTTCCTGTAGTAAATCTGTTCTGAATTTCATACTTTTGACCTATTTAATCTTCCTTGTTGGAGATTTTACCTCAATTTACCTCAATACCCTATAAGTTTAATGAATGAATATGAACTTACAGGAAAATTAACGGTAATTAGATTATTTAATTTATTGTACAGCTCGGTATATCTCTGCTCGGTAATCATAATGATGATGGTGATCACCGGGATGGTTTTAGTGAGGTAAAAATCGCACACTCCCCGACCTCCCTCCCCAGAAGTCGGGTGCCTTTAGTAGGTTTCCTTCCGAAAAAAAAAATGTATATTAATCAATAATTTTTGGATAACCACGGATTTACTTCGGTTAAGGCATAATTTTGAGTAGGTTTATTTATACACTGACTCTTCCAAAACATGGGATAACAAAGCTACTTTATGCAACATGCCAGGATCAAAATCCCAGACCGTTAATACTACCTACCGACCTGATTGGCAAGGCGTTTGAGAATGGCGGGCAATCGGTTTTGGCATGGCTTTATCTCTGGCATTGCACTGAAATATACTGCTTATCTTGTCTCGAGCTACACGAAAATATCTTAGGCCATGATGATAACTGTTCAGTAAGGTTGGCATTGTTGCCATCGCGGGCAAGACCTGGATGAAGCTGGCACTAGAGCATGGGGATTGGCACAAGAAAAGAGAGTCCAGCCTAGCAGTCCGCAGTCTAGTAGTCTCCGCAGTCCTACCAACCACAGCCCGACTTCACAGTCGGGCTGTGGTTGGTAGGACTACGGGGGGTGAGGTAGACGTAATTAAGCGTCGCCGTTGTGGCGCAGTAGTAGCGACCGTGACTTACGAGTTGTAGGTCGTAGGTTCGAACCCAGACAGGCGCTTTACTTTGTGTAAATTATTTCATCACCACTGCTCTCAAAACGGTGAAGGAAAACATCGTGAGGAAACCGGCATGTCCTAGAACTAAAAATTCGAAAGACATGTGCCATCTGCCAACCCGCACTGGGCCCGAGTGGTCGATTACGGCCCACTCCCTCTCACAGAGAGGAGGCCTGTGTCCCACCAGTAGGAACATTATAGGCTGATTATGTTGGTGGAGGCTCCGTTTGTGCACTTTTATTACATGGACCTGGAGGTCCATGGTCCAAGGTCTAACCTTAGAACTGGTGGACCAGTTCCAAGGTTAGAAATTGTGGTTTAATTTCGATTTATAATTAACTAGCATCCAGAGATTCTATGATTCTACTTTTTTTTTAAACCAGGTTATAAACTACCTGTGTGCCAAATTTCTTCCAAACCTGTTAAGCCGTTTTTGCCTGAATAAAAAACAAAAACTTTCACATTTATATATAATTTTAGTACGATTGATACTGTTTCAACATAAGCCCGTGATGGCTCCAAAAAGCCCACAGCTGAGACCTGTCAACACAGACAACATCCAACAATACACGATGGCCATTGAAATAAATTAAACTATGGCTTACACCTGACTCATTTACTATAACAGCTACGGTTTTAAGCATTTATTAATGAGCCATTTGTCAGTTTGTAATGAAACATTGGGTTAAAATTAGTTCAGGGATATTCAATTTCAATTTTCAACCTTTTGAACTTAAGATAGAGTTGGAAGTCGCGTGCGATGCAAGCTTGATTTTACATCAGCTTTTCATATTTATATTATGTTAGCATTCCAATAGCACTATAGATTATCTTGTAGAAATTCTTGAGCAGAGTCTATATTTGCAATAATAATGATGAAGAGAATTCTGAACTCAATAATAACATGGTTATGTTGGCACTATTTACATTTGCATTCGTCGTGTTGGTTTACAGGCTTTGCGTTTTAACGTCCGGCAAAGATATCAGCTTATTTTTGAAAGATTGTTTTATGAATGAACTTCTATCAGAGGATTTCCAGTTCTATATACGAGTATCTTATAAAAAGATAAAAAGAATTAGGTACAACCTTTTTTTAATTCCAAATAAAAACATAAACCCATATCCCTTAAAATCTTGAAACTGGCCAGTTACAAATAACATTAAACAGACGGTAAGAGAACGCATTCGAAAATTAACACTGCTATTAAAAAAGCAATTGAATATCGTTCAGGAACTAATGCGCGCGCCGCCCCTAATGTAATTCTCTCACCAAACATTTCTTTTAATCCTAAACGCAGCTGTATAGTTTATTTATACTGGCCACAACCCGTTTCGTTTATCTGTGCGCTTGGGTTGCCAGATAGGGATTTTAACACCTAACTTTTGCCTGTAGGAATAGAGACTTGGCAATGAGGGTTTTCTGAAATGACGTTTACTAAGTGGCAGCACGGAGATGACAGGTCCAGGCACCTGTCAAAAGTGTCAAAACGACTATATTTTCTTTAGTCGTGACTCAATGATAAATGAATGATACGAATTATGAACGTCATCATATATGTTTGTTTTATTCATTGTCGAAATGGAAGACCTCTTGTCAAAATGGTTTATGGAAACCTTCATTATAATGATGTCTTAATCAAACTGGAAGAACAGCATAACATACGAAATGTGTCCGACCATACAGACAATCCCAAAATATTTACTTGAAAAAGAGCTCAGCTTTTTACTTACGTAACTATGTATTTAATACAAATATTTTGACTCAATTAAATTAATTATAATAACCGGTATTTCGATAGATGTTTTCGGCTTCAAAGAAAACCGCAATGGTGACTGTAATTATTAAATCATTACTGAGACATTAAGGTCGTTGTCCTTTTATTCAAGATTTCTTGAGTACATAGTTCAATCTATTTAAGTACCATATAATACGTAAATGGTTCTTATTATGTCGTCTGCTAATGATAAGGCGGGGCCCGCTATTACATTTATTTATTAACTTCCGAACATGTTTTCCTCAAGTTGTCTATGGTTCGATTTTTTGCATCCCCACATTCGGGGGGTCCTTGCACCTGGCAACCCTGTCTGACTAACATCTACTTTAATTGATACACAGCCCGCATTCCGTAAGCTTTATTGGACTCATTCGAAGGATAAAGGCAATCCCGAAAGAATTTTTATAACTAACAACAATTTGGACATGTTAAAAGCTTGTTTTAAAAGCCTAAGTTGAATTTTGAAGCTTATGACACTTGTCTTTTTTACTTTTTTTAATTTCATTTCAGATATTGTCGATTCACGAAAGCTTTCGACGATTCCCTTGCCTGCTACTGGTGGATCAGGGTGTGATATAGTAAGCACTTACTTGTTTGCAAAGAATTATATATTAATAATAATTTATTTCATAAAAACGTTTACAAAATCCACCTTTTGTAAACGTTTTTATGAAATAAATTATTTAGCCAAGAGTAGCATAGCATACCCATACAATTATAGTGCCTAAAAATAAACTAAAACTAAAATATTTTTTATTACAGGTGCAAGTAATGATGGTTCGGAATTAGTGTTAGGTAGCGACCTGTCCGATCTAGGTTTATTCAAACTTGTGTTTCAGGCCAAAAGAAGAAATTAGAAGTAAGCTGACTCTAGCGAGGGTAGGCTAAGAGCTCAACTGTCATCAATGACACTTAATGCGCTGCGACATTTATTTTTTAAATGTCGAAGCATCATGCTGAGATAGGAGCCTTTTGGCCTCGTATAGGACTTTCTGTTTCATTTTTCTTTTTGTTACTTTTTTTATGTAATTTGGTTTTTGTTTATTTTTGATCGTGGTTAGTTTAGTTTTATAATCTTCCTGTACGAGTCGCAATAAATACTTTTTCTTTCTTTATTTCTATAATTACTTTTTCTATTGTTGCCGAACTTAATAAGCTTGCTTGACTGACTAGAGGCTAAAGACCGAAGATCTACCAAGTAGGTATTCTCGAGTGCCCTTCAACGGTCTAAACCCAGTCTGTTTCTTAGTTATAGCTTATTGTAAACTAAATATTAGTGGGTGGGCCATTTCTATACTTATCAGGGTTATATCGACCACGGGTTATCAATAAGAAGTGAGAAGTTTTCCAAGCTTCTAAGTCAACAAGATTATAAAAGTGTAAAAATAATGAATAGCACATATATCTTTAATTACGTGTGATAAAAACATAAATAACGCGCTATCTTTGAATAATAACTTTTTTATGAGAATAAGTATCTCTGTTGGCACAAGCAAACCGACGAAAAGAAGAGCGAAAATTACAAGTTTAGGATAGGTATACATAATCAGCCTGTAATGTTCCCACTGCTGGGACACAGGCGTCCTCTCGGTGAGAAGGTGTGCGCCGTAATCTACCACGCGGGCCCAGTGCGGGTTGGTAGATGTCACATGTCTGCGATTTTTTGGTTCTAGGTCATGCCGGTTTTCTAAATCGTGAGGAAAACATCGGTTTTCCTTCGCCGTTTTGAGAACAGTGGTGATGAAATAATTTACACAAAGTAAAGCGCCTGTCTGGGTTCGAACCTACGACCTACAACTCGTAAGTCACGGCCGCTACTACTGCGCCACAACTGCTCCGGTGTGCTGTGCGGTGCCTCCACCAATGGCGACGCTTAATTACGTCTACCTCACCCTCCGCAGTCCTACCAACTACAGCCCGACTTCACAAACTGCTAGGTATAGGGCTCTCTTTTCTTGTGCCAAATAAGCTTTAAAGTATCGTATTGCCTACAATGAAAATGTTGGATATCAAAAACATATTAAATGACTTTAGAATTCGATACAGATATCGATGACTTTCCAGTGACGTCAATCGCGATGACATCATCACTGCGCCAGCAGTTTCTGCCTAATGTTTATCCATAAACTATGACAAAAGCTTACAATCTGACAAAGTGTTGTAATTCCACACCATTACATATTTTTACTGAGGCTGAGACTCTTTTGAAAATCAACTTTATCCTAAGAAGCTTAAGGTTTGGACTTGAATGGGTGATGTTAGGAAATGGAGTCGCCGGCGCCTTTGAGCGACAAGATAATATCTACGTGGAGCAGGTAAGCTTTATTGCTGCCCCCGCGCCCCTTGTTCACAGTGCCGCGCCAACAATCCCCTGTGTTGTTTTTCACACGAGAAACAAACAACCAGTGGATATCCAAGAGAAAGACGATTTGGATAAAGTTCAAAATTAAGAACAGAGCGCAATCGAAGTGATAATTCGCTTTCTACAGCTCCTGCTAGTTCGAGAATACATATTGAAACTATAATTAAACACCTTTTCCTTGTTATAAAAAACGTACCAGGTGTATCGGATGTAGCGTGCGACACACACAACCCGGATATCGAAGATTAAAAGTGACAGATGTCAAATAGTCGCTTCAATACAAATCTGTGCAGCGGTGAAGCGCTAAGCTGTCAAAAAGACACACCTCGAAACATGTTTCATTTCATTCTAAGTTTTTTATGCAAATATAGAGAATCTTTACAGAGATCGCGAGACATAACGGTTTAGTGCTGAAACGGGTTGTATATCTAGATGACTTGCTGGACTTTTGTTTGGGTTTAGTGGTCCTTATCGGAAGATTATCACTTAACATAAGTTGTTTAGTTACTTTTTTGACGCGACAATTCATTCAGTAACAAAATTGTTGTTGAAAAATATTAAAAAAAATCTACGACACCATGAATGTATTCCGAACCGGATTGTCGCTAGTGTGAGCTAGTCCTTACTATCAAATATGCACATCTTTCTAAAGCGCACTTTAAACTAAAATGGCTGAGATAGTCATCTAAGTTGAACTTTAACGACTTCGTAATGTAATAAACTTCATACTTAAGAAAACTTTGAAATTATATCTTTCATTTCGAAGGTAATTTTCACAAAAGAGGTTTTGTGTAACTGTCAGCTTTAACCATTTAGCTTTTTTTGTTCTTTTGAAACGAGGCAAAGGTATCACCTTAGTCATTCTGTCATTCAACATAGTTTTAATATCAAGCTATTAACAACTATCGGTAAAGGATACTTCCGTAAACTTGAACCGAATACGGCAGCCTGACAGCCAGTAGCAACTGTAGCAAACATGTAGCAAGTCATCTAACACACTTCTTTTGTGTAGCGCATTCATTACGGATATTGTCCCGCGTGTTTAATCAGGCTTGATTCAGAGCCTGACTGACACAAAGGAGGCTTTACACATTTAATTACGTAAATATTACTGGTATTACGTTGATTAATGTGCTTGTATTAGGACATATTATGAAGAAGGATCTAAGGAGCAGTGACGAATTTGAAGACGAAATAGCATGAAGGTCTGTGAGAATTGCAAATAAATAAGTTTCGAAACTGTTACGCGGTCTTAATAAGAAGCAGAATTTGTAATTTTAAGTTCTTCTATCAATTAACACGATTTATGATTAGAAATTCAAAATGTCCGTTATAAACGAATAGATTATTCTACAGCCTCATTCCTATATGGCATTAACACTCAATTCTCGATTCCTGCGATTAAAGACACCTTATCTCCAAGCGAAGTGCATCTCAAATATGTAGTTGCATTACTTAAGGATGGTTAGTAAGCGATCCAGCGCTGCCCTACGTGACACGCCACCAGATCGAATGGAAAACTAGAGTTTTCAATCGCGACTCAGGCGCCGGTGAGATGAACCGCATTCCTCAGCCAGTCTTTGTCATGTTAACCAAACAGAAGTCTCATTATTCTGTTATTTTAACTAGCCGTGGAGTGTCGCCTTATGCGTAAACCGACCGTATACATCACTACATAACCCCTCGGAGTATTTTTTTAAATGCATTTCTTAAACATGCACAGGGCATTCACAAACAGCCGGGCTCATATTACGTTACGAATGTGACATGTCAGAAGCGATTTGAATAAAATTATGTCCTCAGTAAAAATATTTACAACATCGCACATAAATATTATGAGTTTTGTGTGGTATTCTTGAAACAGTCGCAGGTCGACACGACGGCGACCCCTCGCGCTATTGTGTTGGATCGACTAGTTTTTTATGTGCAAGCGCTTCGGCATCGCCCACTCGAGTTTTTGGAATTCCGATAGCGGTCTCCCCGCGGCCGGGCCGGTTCATTCATAACCCGCCGTGATGCCGATACCCTCTTTCACTAGCTTTTCAAACGATCACATGTGTCTGTCAAACCGGAAACGTAAACGAAAACAAAGTATAATTGTTTTAGTTTACATGTTTGATTTATTGTGGGCACAGAAAAACAAACCACCAACGTCGCTGACTAGCTTGTCTTTATTCTGAAATGGACTAAATTACTCATATTTTTTTAGGGTAAACAATATGACTCACGAGGACATGACTTGTTCGAAGGCAAAAGTTGCTCATGATTTTATGGGAAACTCATGCTCGATTTTGCTAATGTCAAAACTCTTTAGTAGATTAGGGAAATGTAGAAGCAGAATAGCCGTGAACATTAAGATGTCGTCAAAATACATTTTCTCGCTTTGACAGCGTAATAACTGTACTTTTAATGCTCCTAATGCGGAATACCATGTTCTTCGGACGGTTTTTGTAATCCATAGCAAACTTTATAGAGTAGTCTGGCATAAAAAGTTATGGCCGTAAAGCTAAGTCTGTGGGCGTTTATCGTAGGTTTTTATGTAGGTCACAGATTATAAAGCCGTTTACAACTATTAGGAAACTATGGTTGTTTGTGAAGAAACTTACGTTAATTTTCATTTCCATTTTCAAAAACGCTATGTAAGTATGACTCAAATAGATCGATCAACATTTGCGTCCAAGTCCATATAAATTAAAAATAATTGTTCACGAGAGCAAAAAATACATCTGAATATTTAATGATATCCGTTTCAGATATAGGTTTAAACTACAAACCTAAAAAAAAACTTGTCTTTGAAAAAAGAACAATAAAATAAGCGATTGCACAAAAACGGTCTCAACCAAATAGGTTCTAGGTATAAAGTTTATAAATCATGCATATAACGTCGGATCCGTTTTTTCAAGAGTTTTTATTCTCGATATAATACCAATGTTTTAAATGTCAACGCATGATCAAAGCGTTTAATGTTGGCTGGACACAAATGCGGCCATTATTATGCTAGTCAAGTAATGACCATAAATATTTCTGTACCCACTTCTGTTCACAACAAAAGTGTCTTTGACCGCAGAAAATAATACAGCGCTCAGTAATGTGTTTTAATTACCTTTATTCTTTTTTCATCTCATTGGTATGCTCTGAAGATACAGCTGCGATATACTGTTGTTCATCCACATTCCAAAGAATTCAGGCAAATGCGCATACAAAAGTGAGGTTACATTTTACAAGGCCTCCAGAGCCCTGTGATCAGCACCCTAATTGCGTAACACATTGAATCACACACAATCTGAAACATTTTAAAGGATATTGCTAATCCATTGCGTTTACGTTCGAAAAAAATGTCCGCTCGACAACTGTCAAAATGGAAGCCATTGCTTCTGTTTGATTGAGTATTTCAGAACGTTTGGACATTTACTCCTGGTCCGGAATTGCGGCCTCGGTAGAAGGGATTGCAACTGCCATCTACTAGACCAACCAGGCAGTTTAATCACAACAATCTCAAAACATCTACACTAAAGTTCGCATCAACGATCAACAGTGTGCAGTGGCGTTATGGTGCAGCAGGGGTGATCGTCCAAGCACTCTCACGGCATAATAATTACGGGGCGCGTGAAGCACTCGTCGCAGTTTATAGGCCGGCTCGGCCGCGCAGCCTGCCCTCCTCCGCCCCCCCTGGAACCCCGCCCGCCGGACCGCATTCCGCTCCCATGCGACTGCGTCCTGCATCCTCCTGACTCCAGGACCTCTCCAAAATGTCATGTTTTTATTAATTTCGCTGATAGTAACTGAGTTCGCGATTCTTTATCTTTAGAGCTCATTAGTGGGGTTGCGTTGTCCGGTGTTCTAGTTCATTTGGATAGTATTCGCTTTCGTAGGGATGATTTTTGGCAAGATGTTCGTCAGTGAACCCGTTACTTACTTATTTACTTTCGATATAAAATTCAACAATCTTGCAGTAAATATCAAAAGCTAAACAAATATTGCATTTATCAATTTCAGAGAATGTATTTTATTTAGGTAACCAAAATATTATCTCTCAAGGCTTTCAACTCGAAAAAACCTGACTTGCTTTCTCTGAATGAAAACGTAGGTAGATACTATCTGTAATTTAATTAGACAGACAATCGAAAATCATCACAGAGGACAACTTTTTCACCCAAGCTCAAAGGTGTCTATTATCAACATCTATTACAAAATCGGATGTCCATCACAATGTAAAGTCATCTCGGTCGTTTCACACGCTTATTGCCTATTCCATTAACTAAATCAGACGATGACGAATCGACCACTAAATCGAGATTATAATCATTATACGATCTCGCGGGCTCACATTCTTAACGAAGAATCCGTGAAGCGTCGGAATGCACGGAATCGATTCTAACTCGTTTTGTTTTCGCCACGTCATAACTCGATGTTCGATCTCGACCTGCACGAACCCGTTCGTGCTCGAATATTGAATCGATATAGTTTTCCAATTTGGTTTAACGGGAGACAATGTAACGCTGTTGATATAACACAATGCAAAGTGCACTGGCTTTTCACGCTAGTTTCAAATTGGCGTGCGATTGTGCGAATCGAATTAGCGTCAATGTTTACTCTATTCGTTGGCTAATACGTTCAGTCAGCCTGTTTCAAACTCGAACCTATGAGGGGAATGAAAAATGGGAGCAAAGCAATTATTTTAAGCTTGTTTTTTCAACATTACCCTATTCATCATGTTTGTTTTATTTCACGCCTTTACAAACGACACCGTTCATTTAAGTAAACAAACCAAGCTTTTATCAAAATTAAAAGCCAATTTCATTTTTATTTGCGATACTTATGTGCGTACCGCAGAGGCAAATATTTGTTTACTTTCGTCCCTTTGAAGAAAAATTGAGTAGATTTTGCGCAAAATATAACCTTAATAAATTACAATACAACATAGGTAAGGTAACCTACATTATTTGCAAAATTAACGAATTTGACAAAATAAGAGACCGCGATGAATGATGATGCACCAAAAAAGAGGATCAACCGGCAAATTACTGCAGAAATGTAATTCCAGCTTGCAATAAACATAAACTCAATAAACATAATATTTTATATTATGCATAGTATTTATTCAAAGGAAACTGAAACGTATACCGAGTCATAAAACGGAGGATAAATACTGATATCAACATGGCTGAATGTAATTGATACTTGTGCATTGCACATAAATGGGCATTTGAGTGACATCCAGCGTCCGTCCATGTGTTGTCCATGGTCAAAGTGGCGCGAAAGACGTGCTTTGACGTTTTTTTTTTAAGTTTGGAACATTTTATGCAGTTTTTTTGTTTGCAGTAGCCATAGAATTAGTATGGCTGCTGCAGGAGCAGAAAACCTCAAACGGCGCAAATATTGGGACCTTTTTGGGTTGAAACACTAGGGCCTTGGGGTCCGAGTGTTCATCGAATTTTTCGGGACATCGCCAAGCTGTTGGTTCGAGTCTTCACGTGACCAGAAGGCTGGTCTATTTCTAGCCCAAAAAATCAGCATTGCCATCCAACGTGGTAATGCTGCCAGCCTTTTGGGCACTTATCCCATTAACAGTGATGCGGACGAATTTTTTGATGCCCCAAGCTCCTGCCTTTTTCTATATTTTTTTGTATTATATACTTGTATATATATATTTTAGTGTTAGCTTGTAAAGAGCCTTGGTATATTGTGGCGATAAATCGGGACTCGTCTGGTTGTATCGTGCTTGGCAATACTCGAAATAGCTGCCATTTTTTATGAGAGTTTGTCATTATTATCATTAGCAAAGAGCAAACTTCATATGAATTAAAACAATTCCAAATTGAAAAGACGAGGTCTTCATTAAAATACCTGGTGAATTGTATGAATATTTTACGAACAGGTACTGAGGATTTTAAGTGATTTTTATTACTTAGTATCTTATTATTTTTATAAAGCGGAATTACTGGTATTTGAATAGCTGCATCCGAACTTTGTATAGAAGGTGTTGAACATAGTTGTATTAAAATCAATATGAAAATTGAAGTTAGTATGAATTTAAATTGCTTTATTTTTTTTTATCTATAATAAAGCTGAAGCAGTTTGTTTGTTTGAAAGCGCTAATCTTGGGAACTCCCAGTAGGTTGAAACAATCATTTTGCTTTTGATAGCTCGACACTTGAGGAAGGAACACTATACGAGCCTTATGAGGCGAGCAAGAGGAACAACAGTCAGAAAGAATGGTAAGCGAAAGCGAAGTAAATTTTATATCAAAGTAGTTAATTTTATATCAAATATATAAAATACTTAAGTACGCTCATTTGCCAGTTCACCTTACTATCGCCATGCCTACTAAACATAACTAAGTTTAGTACCCACTTGTACATGACCGCCGCCGGATAAAATTTTAGCATAAAGCTGCTAGAGGTTGTTACTTTAAACAAACACTCATGCAGTCGAGAAATACCGACAAAGAGTATTTTATGTAATCTACGTTTATCGCGATGTGCCTCGATAGTGCAATTAAGATAAAATCTCAATAATTTATTCGGCAAATCGGTTTGTGCATACGTTATCTGTGGTTGCTGGTAGCAACGGAATAAAATGCAACCTTTATTGTCACGGAAATGTGGAAAATAAAATAATATAGTTTAATAGGAATACTGTAGGTATAATTGTAACTATAAGTTATACATAATGGCTTCCTAGTGTATACACGCGGCTTCATAGACAAGCTTCCATTTTTTAAATCAGTTAAAGAATTTATGGACTGTTAAAACTATTTCGAGCCAGTCTTCTTCATGTGTCACTGTGATGGTCACACTTAGCCATATCGATAAAGCGTTAGCAGAGGCATCTTATAGGTATTTGCATAGGTCCAATCTTGAAGTTGAGGCATATCAACCCAAGAACGTAGTAAGTATCTATTTTTGCAATAAGTACACTACCTAAAAACTTATTGTGCTATTCTAGCTTTCTAGAAGACCAATTATTGTCAAGTACAAAAAACATTGTAAAGCTGCCAAAATTATCATTTATAAACGTTATGGTCGAGTTTATTACGAAATTATTAATTAGGAAGTAAAACAAACAATATTGCTTCGTCATAAAAGGTATGTCAGGGTCGCATAAAATCAAAGAAGAACAATTTGCAATCCAATAAAAATTAAATTACCTATAATTTTAAACAACATTCCTAAAATTGCGCTCTCGAACATAATTCTTTTCGAATCTTCAATATTTAATTCAATTTAAATAAACGATTGGTAACATTGGTTTTAAATATCGAATGCACATTTTTTGCGCGCGGTTGTCAGGCCAGTGCCACGACCGGCGCGCCGCAGACCGGTCCGGTGGAACGGCGACAGGTCGGCACCTGCCTCGCGCGTGGAATGTCCGGTCGCGAATTAAAAACCTTTGAGATACTCTTATTTAGTCGTGGACAATGACGATTTTCCGGATTACAGCTAATTACCAAGAGTTTTTATCTTATCCATTAAACGTGTATCGCATTTTAATGAGCTCGGTAGCCAATTAAAGAAATGAAACCTTCCTTTACTTTGACGTTGTTAATAGGGTGATTAAGTCACTTCTTCAATAAAACCGCTTCTTACTTACCTACTAGAAGATTTTCTTTACCGTCCCAGTTGTTGCAAGTCTTATTCTGAATTCTGATTGCCTAGTTTAATTAATTAGTTTATAATCCTGTACGAGTCGCAATAAATAATTTTTCTTCCTTTCTTTCTGATAAACCGTTCAAGAATACTCTAAAAGTCTCAACCCTGCCATAAAATTCCTCCTATTTTGCCAACCACCGAGTCAAACCCCTGTAACGAGCAATGATGAGATTTCAATTGAACAATATTTAGTTCAATGGCACGGAATTCCGAAACTAATGAACTGTTTATACTCACAAATAACATTCGGAACGCAAATTGCTTCCGAAGGTCGATTTAGACAGCAAATACTCAATTTAGTCACGATTGAATTGGGATCAATGGATTCTAACGCATCCTATTCACAACAATGCATGTTGTTGTTTTATTTGATTCCCAAAAGTATAACCACATCAATAGGTAGTTGTTTTTTCTTTTCACAAGTCGTATAATTGAGAAAGTTTTTCATTCTAAAGGGAAGAATCAACCCTTTACGGATGCATATTATGACTAAATAAACAGCTTGTATATTAGTCAGATGGGCAGTCACTCCATGTAAAAGACTGTTATTCAGCTGCATACGGTTAGCCTGAAAGCTGACCTCAACATAGTTGGGAAATGGCTTGGCAGACTGAAACAGCTTATATATTTGGTCCTCTTGTTAAAATCCGCGTATTGTTAGAAATTCTATTTTCCGCCAGTACAGACTATTACTCGCACTGCCCGCACCGTATTATTTTCGAAGACGTAGCAACAACTTACAAATTACGGAATGATGAGGAAATCTTGTGACTAACAATGGATATTTTCGCACAACAAAGCAATACCTATCCGAATGAAAGGAGATACATAACAAAAATGTGGTATTTTATCTTACTGACACTTGACCTCTTACTCATTCCCTTGCTAAGTTGTGCGATTGTATTTTTAATCAACTTGACCGATTTGAGAGTTGTCCTAACAATACTAGCTAGCACAGCCCGTGACATAGAAACATTCAGCTGTTAAACACCACAGCGGATGAAAATAAAAGTAGAACACGAACGGTTTCGCGAGCAAATACTATAAAATAAATAAAATACCACGTGGTCACGACGTTCAAACATGCACTGCGCTTACGTCATAATCGACCTCCATAACTCCATAGTTTCGGCGTGCTTTGGTCATACGTATTTATCTACGAGTATCTATCTGCTATTTATGTCTTTCCGATTTTCTAGGATGCTTCGGATCGTCCAGGAGTTTTCCTTCGTTTCATTTCTGATCATCGAACTGCGGCTCTGGCATGTCTTCTTTCGAGAACTAATGGTTTAGGTGTTCATTTTCGGTTTAGCATAGCGTTTAGATCTCCAATCCAGCAACCCGTACTGGGCCCGCGTGGTAGATTACGGCCCACTCCCTCTCATAGAGAGAGAGAAGCCTGTGTCCTAGCAGTGGGAATATTATAGGCTGATTATGTTATACGTTTTAGGTCTAAATTACACTGGTATAAAAAAGACTTCATACCTGCGTAAGCCGCGACCAAACAAAATACATGGCTAGCCAAGGATCCCAAAAGAGATCACTCAAAAATCCAATATTAGACGTATAGAATATCTCAAATTTCAACAATCGAACATATAAAAATAATAAAAAGCTGCAAAAACTTAATACGCGGCATCCTGTTTCCCCTATCCGAGCCTAATTACAGAATACGAGGTTATGGAACGCGACATAAAAGGTCTGACGTTCCCTGTGACTGATGGAGCACCATTCAACCAGCTTGATTGAAAGGGTACACTGTGAAAGCCCGAATAATGTCGGCATAATGGGATTTCTGCTTCAGGTATGTGCTAATTCGCCAACGGGATACGATTTTTATGTTTTATTTTACCTTTTAAACTGGCAATTTATACTTGTGTATTAATTTTTTTGCAAGAAAAATTGCAATTAGGTATTAAGCTTTTTTTTCTTATTCAAACGCTTGGCGAAAACAAGCATTTCTTCATGTTTCTTTCACAAAAGTTTCGTAATGAATTTGACAAGTTATCTTTTCACAATTTTGTATCTAACCGAAGCTTCCCGGTGAGGTAACTGATAAATTAGTAATCACTTGGACTTTAATCATTGAGGCTGAAGCCATGTCGTGGGTTGTCGACCTTATACCCGTGTTTACTCAATGCTCACTCGGCTTGTCAACCAGTCCTCCCACTGAACGCATTTTGTATGTCATTCCAAACATTCAGATAGGTGAGAGTTCCTCGGTAGCTTTCCAACTACTTTAGCTGGAATTTAATGCGTTAGAAAAACACCACAAGGCAATGTTTCGATTCCTTCCGCCAATTTCTTTTCAGTGTTTAATTAATTTTCTTGCTTGTCAAGTAAAAATTGTTCATTTTTATTGTAAACTTTCACGGATTCAGCCAGTATGAAATATAATAATTTTAGCTGTGAAACAGTAATATTATTAAATGTTTCTTTATTATTTATTATCTGTTTCCGTAAAACATACAAACACTTTCTTGATAACTTAATGACAGCTTAAACATGATGTTTAATTTGCCCATAAATATTAAAGATTTATATCATCCTACTTAATTGGTCATAAATTATAAGACCTTCAAGAGATAATTTGAAAAAGGTAAATATTTGTTTTTATACATACTTAAAATACAGCTTTTAGTTACGATTTGTTTGATAGATCAATTGAATTCTAAGTGACTTCGTTCGTAGGACTTTCCCGCAGTCGGAGCTCGTTATCTTGAATTCCTATGACAGCTATGATAGATAGGTTAGTTTATAAAATAAGTACCTAACCAAACAGGATACCCCAACCCATGATAACGATGTCCATCCTTATGACATTCTACAGTGCGGCAAAGGTAAATTTATTTAAGGAAATCTGAGGCTACTGACCCTAATCTTACCGAGATTCCCGTGTACCCAGAATATTTTATGCGTTTTATTATTCATCATGGGATGGAGTAACATTCCCTGACGTCAGCTTCGTATTTCTGGTAATGCAGGTTATTATTTTTGAACTCATTGATTTATGATTCGGTGTTCAATATCATACAGATTTTATTTGGCGTCGTGTAGTTTATCTGCGCAAAACCACGCAAAACTAAGGGCTCTTTCAATTTAGACGTTTCGTGTCGGACGGCTGCCGCACGTTTAACGTGCCGCTGGTATACGGTAGCCGTCCGATACCAAACGCCTAAATTGAAAGCGTATCTGTCTGCCGTGCGTTTGTATGCTAGTGATGTTTTAAATTTATTTGAGAGCAGTTAAGCCATGGACTCTGCCGAAGAAACATCTCTGTTAGTGCTCTCGTTGAAAAATATCAAACAGAAACAGAAACAAAAACGACGTCCCCGTAAAAGAGCATCACCACTGTTTTTATTAACATGTGATTTTGGTGATTTCCATAATCTTTACCGTAGGTTAAAACAAGATCCAAGCATTTTTTGTTTCCGTGCGATTACTGTGTTTGTCGCTTTTGGAGTTCCATATAGCAGGACGTAATTCAATTTCATTTACAAATTCTTCCACGTTTTTATCATCCATTTTAAGCAAATAATAAGCATGAAAATTCGATGAAATTAGCTCTCACGTCTAGTCACCGCACTATTCAACAGCGAAATGAACACGTGGAGCTTGCGACGTTGCCGTACTGTTGTCGTGCGTTCTCGGTACCGACACCGCACTGTTGCCGCACCGCGCGCTTTGTATGAAAACAAATGACCGTCCGTGCACCATACGACAAACGCACCGCTTCGGAACGGCAGCGGTCCGACCCGAAACGTCTAAATTGAAAGAGCCCTAAGAGATTGTAGCTATGTTTTGTGGAATACGGACGCCCGGACGGTTACCAAAAAAGCTCACTGTTATGTGCAATAAATCATCGATCCTGCTCAGCTATTCAAATGGCCATCGTTCAAAGTTCGTTTGGGTCTTAAATATCTATATTCAAACGTTGGTCATGTACAGATGCCGGTAGTTGTCGCGACAAGTCTCCGTTAGAAGTCCCGGCGATCGAGTATTGCATGCTAAACAACCGGCGAGCTATGCAAAATACTTTGTATAACCTGATAGTGCGGCGATGCCGGCCGATCTATCAGACAGTAAGCCTTATTGGGAAACTTGGCGTCAACCTGCGCTCTTAAAACGAAGTCTATCTTAATAGCAAGAACTCGTATCACCTGATCTTGCCGCTTCCATTGAATTAACATTGGCGACGAATAAAATTTGCGTATAAATTATTACGCCGTGGCGAATTATGATTATATTTAATAAGTTTGTACAGGCCCACAGTTGTTAAGACCTATTCCTGAATCAATGATGACTGCACAAACACCAATTAGTGTTATTAGGTCGATATAAGGCTTTAGTAGTTTCACGGGTAATGCGTTGGGTGTGGCGCAGTGGTTCATTAATAATGTATGTATCAGTTTAGAGCAACGAATGGGATGGGTCCAACTTCAAAGACGCAAAATGCTTTCGCCGGTAATAAGAGGTGTGCGTGGTGGAAACTCATTAAATTAAACAATGTCTTATTATTTGCGCTCACTGAATATTTACTCGTTCGAGTTGTTACAATAATTATAATTATTTGGATGTACAAATCGGTAGCATTTCGTGTTAACGACATTCGTGGGAAGGCACCAAAGAAATGCTCGTGCCAAATACCGTGTCCGTGACTGTAAATTTTCACGGAATAATTCGTCGGCGATTATTCCAAAGAGTGCGGGCGATGAACATGCTTTCGAATGCCAAAAAAGGAGGATGTAATGACTGAATGGTGCCGTCGAGCCGGTCCAGGCATTAAACATTTTTGGAAATGTAATCGATGTCTCGATATCTTGCGCCCTCGTCTTGAAATGTTATTTCTTAAATTCGAAGCCATATTTTCCTCAATATCGACAACCAAGTTGTCTCCCAAATTAATCTGATTAAGGCGGCTTCTTCAGAGGCTTGACGGGGTTCATTAAAATACAGTAAGTTTATACACATCTAAATCAATTGACAACACTTATCAGCAAAACCAGCATGCGATATCTTTAAAGACGCTTTGTGTAAGTATGTCGGTTATAAAGCTTTCATAAATCCGAATAAACGTCTGAAAACCATGTCAAATCGCGTTTGAACCTTCCGCAGCAGAGTCGCCCACGCTTATTCCGCGTGCCATTACCTGCCTACTTGCAGCCTGGCTTTTAACTTAAATGTTTTCTGCCATTGACATCGTTGTTCGTTCGAATTTGAACTCTATGGATGTTAGTTTAAACGCGATTTTGTGGACAGGATCTTGATATTTTAAGCTGAAGTTTGCGTCGCAGAAATGTTCATTTTATATCATTATGTTGCAATGTAGGCATTTCACAACTCCGCCTACTGGATCAACTACACCTACACTTTACAAATTGTTTTGGGAGATGTTTACTCTGCTGGACATTACGATTTGTTCAAGGCAACTTCACGTTGGATTAAAATGAATCGATGAAGTCTTCATTATACTTAATAATGTAATATCCACTTACAGTCACGATTTTAATGTGCGATGATTCTGATGATTATGCATTTGCACTAACTGTATTACGAAATGTGAAGTCAGGCATTACATTTACTGCTAGCCTTTGACGATGTTGCTAATTATACGATAGGTATCCTATTCTTCAGCTTTTTCTGCAAGTAAAATGTGCTTGGTTGCCTTTTATGTTCCTGTTGCTTCATTAAAAAGGCAATGAACACAAAGGTAAATTAGTCGACGGCAGGAGTTCTTGGATTATTGCCTTGTAAAAAAACCTGCAATCTTGTCTTGACTTGTTTCTGATCAGGTAAAAATGAGTTCAACGCAAAGGATTTTAAGTCTTTATTCTTTAAACAAAATAACAATGGCTTCTGTTCCTTTTTCCTTTCATTACGGCGCGTTTACAAAAAGGTTTAGGCTGGGTTATGCACCCAAATTCTTTGCCAAATTTGCGTATTCTTGCCCGTTGTTAAACAATTGTTTCAGGTAGATTTAGGATGTTAGATGATGTTCTATCTACTGCCCTTGAGCATATTTGTTTAGTATTTCCCAGTATCGTAGGTGGGCGAATCTTACCTGTGGCTTATGTCGGCGTTTCAATGTGGCGTAGGAAGTTATGTAGTATAATTTTGTTTATCAGTTCATTGTTATGATAACGCACTGATAGACCAAACATGTTTTGCTTTGTCAGTTTATTTCTGATTTGTAAGGACGTTTGAGAAATGTGAATATGATTAAGCAATTAGCCTACAAAGTTAATTATTTTTTTCTAAGAAATTATCTATTCTACATACCGACAAAGCAGTCTGTTCTACTTTTCTAATACTAGGTAGTAATTTGGAGCGACAAAAATGTATAGTATTAGCTTAAGTACGACAATATCGCTTCACGGAGTATTCAGTACTGTGCATTCTAGTTTGTTATGAGTTAAGACATAAAGCAATATATTCGACCATCGTATCATGCATTATCGTTTATCATTATCACATTCAGCTGTGGAATAGCGCGTGATTCTCACCTGAGTTTGGTTGTGCTTGTAGGTCTACCGCCGTCAACATTCCATTCTTTTCAAAGATGGTTTTCACATTTGCACAAGTTCCTTCAGAGTCAGCGGCAGAAGCCACGGCTAAGAAACAAGAAGCCAACAGTAAATACAGAATTTGACTCCGCATTCTCAATCCAAAAATCGATTTTTTGTTAGGCGACAGTTTATCACAACAACACTCTTTCACAGCCATGTTCGCGACGATTGAATTTAGTGTGAAATGAAATACACTTTTATAAACGGTTCATAAATAAAAGTACAAGTAAATGATTTTTAATTTAAACTTAAATTGCGGTACTGTACACGCCATACGCACGACTCGCGACGATTCAACTGCGAACCATGATGGTCGCAGCTCGACTGCTGGCCGACTGAAGTGAGCTGAAAGCGACGGACTAGCAGCGCGGCGGCGGCATTGCCATTTGCCATTCTATCGTGTCATTTCTGATAAAAACAAAAATGTTAAAGCCAATAGTGTTTGTAAAATTTAAGTATTAATTTTTCAGTGTTTCTTACTTTTGTCTGCATTTGAAAAGCCATCGTCAAGCCTTCTTTGATTATTAAAAATATATTACGGAGCAACACATACAAATCACATGGCGTTTTTTTAGTGTAGTAATATTTACAATAAAGCCAATGATTGGTTCCACATAGGAAATATTGCCCAATTAGATACCACTGTCACATGACGTCTTTGCTATGATTGGATATCGGATTGCATTAATACTGACATGCATGACGTAGACTAAATTGTCAAAAAACTAGTGTCATTCAAACAAAATAGACGAAATGTTATTCAATCAATGAACGCACGTTCTGTGTTTTTATATTATTTAGGAAATAAAGTAATCTCTAAAAATAAGTGAAACTTGGGTAAATTAGTGTACAATAGTGTTTATTTATAAGGGACGCAAATATCAGTGTATATTTAGTTTATTATTGTAAACAATTTTACATAACCGGTCACAATGAGGATATATTTGTTAAAAAGTGTGTCGCGGGTGATAGGGGCGAGATGTTACTCTACACCGAATTATAAGAAAGTTACACACTGTCTTTTCGACTTGGATGGACTGCTGCTTGGTGAGTTAACAGTGCGACCTTCGCAGATATCGTCATGTTATTCTATCGCAAGGTTATGTACGCGGTCATGCTTTTACATAATTAATAAACAATCATATGCATGTATTCTATAATGTAGACCGTACCTAATTTGGTTGAAAATGTTTCGCAACACTCTACCTCGCAAACAGGTTTGAAAAAAAAGTTTCATGCCTCAAAAGACAAATTTTCGAAACTTTAAACCTGTTAGATAATAAAATTGATTCATGAATAAGTACTTAAGTCCTATCAATAAAAAAAAAACTTGATATTTTATTTTCCAAATTATTATTGCAATTAAATTGCATTTAAGAATCTATGCAAAACTTGTCTATTGTCAATCATAGCTTTATTTTAGTTAGTATTCCACTGACACACATATTTTTTATTGCTTAGCATTGTTGTCTAGCCTAATGACTAGCTAATTATCCTAATGTTTATGTATGAATATAATTATTACAACGAAGATATAAATCAAATTCAAACGTCTTGGTGTCTGCTGAACAGTGGTGTAGCTATCCGAGGGCTAGGCGGTGCCGTGCACCGGGGCCCCTAAGCTCAGGGGGCCCCTCGGCCTCTGACCAGCAAACCTCAAATTGACCTAGAAAAAAATTCTTCAATCTTCTGAAAATAAATATAATAAATTATTACTGTTGTGTTGTGTTAAGTGTCTGTTGAGCTGAACTAATATTTTCAATTAACAAATTAATATTCTTGGTTTGCATCTCATTTATCAAGCAACATAAACTCAAGGAAAACAGTTTTGATCACATTCTTTCAATTGTAAAATATAAATTAAAATTAATTCATAAACCCCTTATTCAATATCATAAAAACTGTCTATCATAGAATTTATCATAAAGCAGCCTATCAAGGGCTATACGATAAATAGGGTAGATTCTACCAAAAGAAAAATAGCTACCTACTATATAAAATCTGCTCTCTAAAGCACTTTAAAGTGCTTCCGTATCAAGAACTTTACAACAACTTACAACCTTTATTTTTTCAGATACAGAACAAGTATACAAGAAAATGATAACACAGTTATGTGCGAACTATGGCCATAAATACACAGATGAGCTGATGATGAAAATACTCGGCGGAACTGAGCAACGACTATCGGAGATCCTTTGCAAAGAACTGAAGTTACCGTGTACGCCAACGGAGTTTAGAGATCAGTTGCTAGTGCTAGGAGATACTATGTTAGCCGGAGCACCTTTATTAGACGGTATGTAAATAAAATAAACTGTCGTCATCATGTCACCAGCAGCAAGACATTCACTTCTGTACACAGGCCTCCCCAAGCATTGCCACATCAACCGGTGTTACGGTACACTCTAACTACTAAAACTAAATGCATGTTTACAGACTAGAACTAAATAATTAAAATGTTTAAAAATTTATGTGCAGAGATGACATTTTGTTTCCCGTGTTCAATCATTCTCTTTCTTAATAATGAATAGACTAGTTGACTGTTTTTAAGGAATCAAATCAAAAATTATGAATATTTCAGCAAAATAGTTACATAAACAAAACTAAATAAATAAGAAAATTAAAATCAAATTAAATAAGTTGATTTTTATACTTTTAACTCGCAACAATTCTATTTCTAAATTCGCATATGGTATAGCCAATGTTTAGGTGCAATAATTCTTAACTCTTATTAACTATTCAGAAAAACGAAGAATCTGTGAATGCAATGAATTTGTAATTGCAGGTAACTAGGATTTTTTATGGGCATTAAATCATGCTGGCATTGACTGTAAACATGCACTTAGCATTCAGATCACATACTTACTTAATCTTTTGATATTTGTATTTTATTCTGTGTTAAAATGGAATTCATGCTGCTAAATGGGGTACGAGGGCGACACTGGAAGTTTTTAGAACTGGCCACTTGTAAACGATGTAATAAAAAAATAAGTTCAAATTTTGAAAATGGAACTCTGCCAATATTATTGTGTATCTATTTTATTCATTTGTCATTTGTTTACGATTTGGCGACAAATTGAAAATTGTCTGCGTCACGTCAGCATGAATTAAACGCGAGAAAATTTTCGTACAATGATTTTTTAAGACTTTCGATGTCATTTAAGTCAACAAGAAAGTTATGATAGACTTCGATTGGTCTTTCACGATGAAGCCCCATCTCGTGCCACTGTTTACAACTGGTTTAATGAGTTTAAACGTGGTCGCACTAATCTCACCGATGATCTGCGTGAGGGACGGCCTTCTACGGCGACGACTGAAGATAACATCAGTGTTGTGCGGCGTATAATAGATACTGACAAAAGAGTGACTTATCAGCAGATTCGGACAAGCTTAGGCATCGGTATGAGTCAAGTGCACAAAAAGCTCCGTCGTGTTGATTGGTGTCGTGAAATGGTTCAAAGATTTAACGGAGGTGACTCAAATGCTGTGGTCGACATACTTACAATTAATTAGAAATTGAGCTATTTTTAGAAAAAACTATGTTTGAAATTATTTGTTTAACTGAACATTGGTTGAAAGAGTATGAAATGCTAATTCATTATGAAAATTATAGTGTGGGCAGTTGTTTTAACCGGAAATCTATTCTGCGTGGGGGTTCACTAATCTTAGTTAAAAATTCTGTTAAATCTAAGACTCGTAAAGATATAGTTGATCTTTCGGTAGAACATAACGTTGAACTGTCCTGTGTTGAGCTAGATAAGCATGTTATAGTGTGCGTTTACAGACCCCCTATTTATCAAAACTACTCCATATTTGAGTCAGTAATGGAAGATGTTCTAGCAAAACTTGGAACTGGCAAAAAATCGCTAATTATCTGTGGTGACTTCAATATTAATATCTTAGAGAATAGTTCAAATAGCAGTCGATTATTAAGTCTCTTTAAATCATTCAATTTGTCAAATGTGTTTTCAGAACCAACCCGCGTAACTATAAATTCTGCTACATGCATTGATAATGTTTTTTGTTGCTGCGAATACTTAGATAAAGCCATAGTAAACTATCTCCCTTCTGATCACAGCGGTCAAACCGTTGTGTTCAAGTCTAATACACCAGTACAAAAAATTCTGATACAAACTAGACAAATAACACCGAGCAGTCTAAATAGATTTAATAATCACTTAATTAGTAAGTTAAGTGTACCAGGCCATATGAAAAACAATGTAAATGAATTATATGAGAGGTTCTTTTCGGTAGTACGCACCGAGTTCAATAATACTTTAAAAAAGAAAACTAAAACTATTTGTCCAAGTTTTTTGTTCAGTAACTGGGCAACTAAGGGTATTAGAAAAAGTAGGGAAAAATTGTTTGAGCTGTATGGTCTTAAGCCTTATATTAACTCTGAAACTTTTAATAAATACGTAGCTACCTACTCTAAAACTTTTAAAAATATTTGCAAGGTAGCTAAAGCCTTGTATATTTAGCAACAAGATCAAATCAGCCGATAATAAAATAAAGACGGTTTGGAAAATTATCAATGACGAAACTAACCGGAATAAAAGACATAATAATGATTTCACAATAGAGACTTCGCGTGGTCTCATAAGCAATAACAAAGAAGTTGCTCAAGAATTTGTAAATTTCTTTACCAGTATCCCACATACAACCACTGAAATCTTAAATTCCTCGCCCTTGCGTTCTATTAATTTATTAAGAGCAAACGTCTCATCCTGCCAGATTGAATTTAAATTCAAGCATATAAACCCCATAATAGTAATAAAAGCTTTCAAGCAAATCAAGATCAAACTAACCGAAGATCTATGGGGAATGTCTATCAAAGTTTGTACCTCCATTATTGAGACTAAAGCGCCGTACTTAGCCTTAATATTTAATTTGTGTGTGGATCAAGGAGTCTTCCCAGATCTAATGAAATACAGCAAGGTGATACCCCTTTTAAAATCGGGGGACAGTAAACTTACCAATAATTATAGACCCGTATCCGTGTTACCGGTCTTCAGCAAGGTGTTTGAAAAGGTGATGCTGAACCAAATGCTCAATCATTTTAACACCAACAGAATATTACACGACCAACAGTATGGTTTCACCAAGGGACGTTGTACGACTGATGCCGGTATCACCTTATTAAAACACATTTTTACAGCGTGGGAAGAGTCCCAAGACGCCATAGGAATTTTTTGTGACCTCTCCAAGGCTTTTGATTGCGTCGACCACGAAACCTTACTTTTAAAACTTGAGCATTACGGAATAGGAAAACTTGCGCTCAGTTTAGTAAAATCTTATTTAAATGATAGACAACAGCAAGTTCAAATAAATGGTGTCAATTCACTCGGTTTAAAAGTAAAAATGGGTGTTCCGCAAGGCTCGATATTAGGTCCTTTCCTCTTTTTAGTTTATATAAATGATCTACCCCATTTGTTAAAAACCCAACCACAGATGGTGTTATTTGCTGACGATACTTCCTTGATTTTTAAAATTAATAGACGTGCATCAAATCTTGACGACGTAAATAACGCCCTACTGCAGATCCAAAATTGGTTCACTGCTAATAATTTAGTATTAAATGGGAAAAAAACGAAGTGTATAAGATTTTCTTTACCAAATGTCAAAGGTAGTCATTGTGAGATAAAATTGAATCAAGAGAAACTAGAATTCGTCGATGAAACTGTTTTCCTGGGGTTCACGCTCGACTCAAGGCTTCAATGGGGTCCTCATTTAACATCCCTTGCAGGACGACTAAGTTCAGCAGCGTATGCTGTGAGAAAAATCCGTCAACTTGCTGATGTCGATACCGCGAGACTGGTCTATTTTAGTTACTTTCATAGTATCATGTCGTACGGTATTTTACTATGGGGACGGGCTGCAGACATCGAGTCTATTTTTATTCTGCAGAAAAGAGCCATCAGAGCCACATATAGCCTCCGCAGGCGTGACTCTCTAAGAGAACTGTTTAAAGATATTAACATCATGACGGTACCTTGTCAATATATATATGAAAACATTATGTACGTAAGGAAAAATCTACATATTTTTAATAAAAGAGGTGAAAGACACAATTATATCACTAGAAATAGGGACCAATTAGTTCAACCAGGTTTCAGGCTGGCTAAAGTAGACTCATCTTTCATGGGGTACTGTTTAAAATGTTACAATAAAATACCTCCCCACATAATTGAACAGAATGAAACGAAATTTAAATCTTGTATAAAACGCACACTATGCAGCCAGGCATATTATAAATTGGGAGATTACATCGCTGATAAAAATGCTTGGCTAAACGCTGGTCCTGCTCCACAGGACGCATAAATAAATTGATTAGCATTTGAAAGTACTGTTGGAGCCGCTGAAGATTGTAAAATACTATTTTTGCATTATATAAATTCAATCTCCTAGTATTGTATAATTGTATAGCTCATGTGTGAGTACTATGTAGGTACATACTATAAAGCTACCATTTACTGGGTACGTCTTTCATTGACTTGAATGTGCCCTGGCGGCTGAGAGTATGTCATGCTCACTCAAATGTCTCGCTGATGGTGGCACATGTGTTGGATCATTTAGCTCCCTTCAAAATGGTTGAGCTGAATGGTGCTAATCCGTGCGTCATGTTCGTGAACGGGCGCCGTCAGTGGGGACTGGTCATCTCTTTGCTGCCATGGCTTATTTTAATTTAATTTAATATTTGGATTGTTTTAGGCTTTTCATTACGGATGCTTTTAACGTTCTGCATCGTTCTCACATGCATAATTTTTAACATGAATGATGTAACTAATACTTTGTAACCATATTTTGATTTAAAAGAGTGTCCATGGAGTTTCTTGCCCGTTCTTCTCCATAGGTACCTACTACGCTTTGGAATGGGCAACTAGCTTCATTTCTCTGACTGACCGACCCCTTGACAATTCAAAAGTGCCTGTAATTGGTTTAATTGAAATAAATACTTTGAGTTTGAGTTTGAGTTTACGGGTGACGAAAGCTAAATTTATTGTTATGATCCTGAAACTAAGACACAGTCTGCTGTCTAGGTGTTTCCTTCCGAGGAGTTGCCAACTAAAGTGAGAGGTCGAAGCGTGGGAAAAAAGATGGCGGATTCGTTCTTCGGAAGGACAGGTCATTACGCAACAATTGTTTTAGAGGATCGAAAAACAGTTACTGCAGAGTGGTACACTAACAATTGTTTGCCACTTGTCTTGGAAAAAGTTCGGGAGAAACGACCTCGCAGTAGGATCCTCCTTCACAACGACAACGCTTCGTCGCACACCGCCAAGCAAACAATCGACTACTTGGCGACGTCAGACGTGGAATTACTGGGTCACCCGACCTTTAGCCCCGACCTCGCACCTTGCGATTTTTATTTATTTCCGAAAATAAAAGAAATTCTAGGAAAACGTTTTATGGACGCCGAGGAAGCAGTGGCTGCGTTGATGCAGCGATGTATTGATGTAAATGGACACTATTTTGAAAAGATATAATAAAACTTATAACTTACTAGTTTGTTCAGTTTTTGATTTTCTAAGAACTTTCAGTGTCAGCCTCGTATTTATGTATTAAAACTGTTATTAAATTTCGGGCTCCCTTCACACTTGCACCTCTACTAATTATTCTACTTTTAGAGAATATCAAAATAAAAAAATAAAAACATATTCGTCCTATAATCCGATGTCCGATGCTTCACTTTTCGTTCATTTTTTGCCTTCATTCGGCATATTTTACTCAGAGTAAAAAGTCTGAACACAAAATAAACCAAAAGTGAAAAAGAATTCCAACGATGTCGGATTTGGCACTCTTTCAGTCGCCTACCGAATGATCAACAGATAAAATAAAAGAAGCAGATGAACGTTCATTCCTATATTTTGTCGGTGTTGTGTGAACGTGGAATGAAAATTCACACGAGTGAAGTGTCTGATATCGGCTTTGCTGGGGCAAGAAAAGCCCTTCTCAAAGTCAAGACAGCATAACCCTTATTGAAAAGTCTCAGAAATGCTTTATATGCTTTGCAGCATTAAGTATACATAACTATTTATGTATAATGCTAAAAATTAGCAGTAACAACAGGCAAATTAATGATCAGCTAGTAGAAAACAATGCGTTCCGCAATTTACGATACTTGGCATAAATCCATGTTCGTTGAGGCGAGGCGGATAGCTCATGTCCAAGGTTAGGATATGCTAAATTAGAACTTGTATCAATGGCTTACATAATTATTTTTATAGTCTTCCTGTTCATCCTTCTGAATCCCAGATTCTAAATCTTTTCTTTAAGAAATTTTCTAACTAGAAAAACTAGTCCCTTTTTTATTTAAGGCCACGGCATTTACTGTGGCCTCCAAAAGTTAGTTGACATTTTTTCCACATCAGCTGTGATGTCACATTATGATTTAAAATAAAAAACATAATCAGGCCTAAGGGATTACTTGATTATTTTTTATGATAAGTGAAGGTAGTTTAATAAATTAGTCAATAAAAACGTTATAGCAGTTCAAACATTTGTATTACTGGAATTTTAAATCATAATGTATCTCATAAATCAAAAAGAGAGAGAGAGAGACGGAGACTGTTTAGACATTAATGGGAGTAGAGACTAGCGAAAGGTAGTTAATTTACTCCCATTAATGTCGGAAACTACCTTTCGCTATGATAGTGAACCTGGGGCAGTGAACCCAGGCAGTAAGCCTATTCTAAGTAGCATTTACAAAACTTCTATTAAAAGTAAATAAACACAACACTCATGTTATCTTTTGACAACAATGATATAATATCTCTTGATATTTACTGTGCATTCAACAGGATCAAGATAACGCTTTATGTAGCTACCGTTGAATGCACTTTTGATAAACAATATCTTGGAACTTACCTATCTTTGCTGAATTTATGGTTATCTACTTAATGTTGTACAGACGCCAGCACATCAGGCTACTACAATCTGTCAAATTTCTTTAATAGATTTTCAACTTTATCGCTAAAGCATTAAGGTTTTTTTTTTCCGGATGGGAAATCATCAAGTGGCCCCTCCCGCTCTGGGTGGAGCGGAAGGGAGTGTCAGACTCTTACTGACTAAAACCCACCCATGTTTCTTCCTTTTCCCTTTATGTTCCGGGGTAGCGGTATTCCTTTCGGACAATCCCGCTGAAAGCATTAAGGTTCAAGGTAGATTGGGAAAATTTTACCTTTTCGGGTAGCTTGACCTGCTGACGTCTATACCTACATCGAACAAAATAAACGTACCTAGGTATTTTGAAACAAATTCACGTGACCTATAAAATACGTTGGCCATGTGTTTTCTTATCAACTCTAATTTATCAGATGTAAAAATCTCTCTAACATCATTTTAAAAGTCCACTTCATTCTTCATTCAGCTTTTCATTCTTTCTGCCTGCACAAAAACGCACACAAATATTAAAAGGAGGCCCGACTACACATCTATCATAAGCAAAATAAATTACAGAATCCCAACGTCTGCAAAATCTGCGAAATTAAAAATACTAAGTACTTCATTTAATTTGCAATTAAATAAAGTAGTATTAAAATAGGAAAGGAAATTTTGCATAACATTGATTATGATGACTCGGAACAATTAATATAAAGACCCTGATCTGACACCAAATCAAACGTAGCACGATGGAACAAACACACACCACACAAACATCACACGTACACACACCACACAAGCATCACACATACACACGTACAATACCATACCATACCATACCTGAAATCACCTCTCTAGTCTCCACTCTGGAATTCGTACTCCCGCCGAGCCCCAAGATACAGATTAACTGTCTAGTTTGGAGCTCACTAGCAAATACCATATTGCAACCCTAGTAGTCGTCTTATCTTGCTGTTCCTGTAACCTGTGAACTTGCTTACTGTATTACCCGGACAATAAATATTTTCTATTTCTATTCTGCATTCCCCTCTACTTCTAGGGTTTTAAGGGGAATGCGCTAGGCCCGCGAAATTCAGGACGTATTTTGATTAAAATATAACTCGCGACCGTAACAAATATGACTCTACAGAATTATAACTATTAAAATCATCAGTACAACCTCTTAAGTACATATTATAATCGTATTTATTGTGTCAATTCTGCGTATTCGTTCCATTACAATCTAAGGATAGGTTACCTACTGGTTATTATCTACTGATTCTCATCAATGGGTTTTTTTTTAAAGAGCCGGTATTCTACAAAAAAACTCTTTACGTACTCTTTAGGTAGGTAGCCAAGCCCAGAAAAATCTGCCCAGTAGGTATAACCACAGCTAGACGAAAGCGCTTCTAAATACCTACCTATATCTACAGTTCCTAAAAGCCCAAACATTAATCCTCCAATTCATCTATTACAGGTGCAGAAAGATTAATACGTCACTTACACAAAGCAAAAGTACCTTTCGCTTTAGCAACCTCTTCAAGTGCTCGGTCAGTCGAGACGAAAATAGCAAATTACAAGGAACTGTTTTCATACTTCCATCATATGGTCATGGGCAGTACCGACAAGGAGGTCAAATTTGGGAAACCGCATCCTGATATATTCTTGGTGACGGCTGCACGGTTTTCTGATAAGCCTGATCCTTCTAAGGTATGGTTCGTTTGAGTTATTTGTATACTAATTTTCACTTTCAAAAGGTCGGTGCAGACCAAACGACGCGAATGCTCATTATACAGGGTGGCCGGAACATTGACGTCCAAAAATAAAATTTAGGTCCCTCGTATCGTGGGGTATCCGAATCACCCCCATGTATGTTCCACGACTTTTCATAGTTTTCGAGTTACGAATTTTTTTCTGATTTTTTGAGAATGATCAACCTGACCAATCTAAAAAATGGCTTTGTCGAGATTTTTTTTTTTGCAACTGAATCTTCGTGAGTAGTACTTTTATGCATAAAATAATCAGCTTCGTAACTGTGATGAAAGTTATGAAAAAGTTGGTCTAAAGTGAAAAAATTACGTTCGGTAAATTATGGCTTAGCATTTTAACTTTAAATAAAAAATTTAAACAGGAAACTTCATGGTTCCTAAGTAGGCTTCAAGAATGCGCCAGACTCTCAGCTTTCATAATCATAAAAAAATTAGCACTTTGTGCTAATTTTTTTATGATTATGAAAGCTGACTCTCGTGACTCGTTGTGCGAAGAGACCTTTGCCATGCATTTGGTCAGTTTCAGACTGAAATAAACATGACCAAATTAATTGGCGTTATTATAGTATGAGCTAGTACAGTCCAATTCCCATATTCGACCCTAATTTAGAGATAGAATGACGTAAACCGACCAATAACATGACGTTAATTCGAGTTAATCATAGCCTGTTTGAGCTTTCGAAGTACGTACTTAATCAGCTTCGGAGCCAGAATAATGATAGAAGGAATAATGTTCGCAACTGTTACTAGCTTCGTGTGAAGTCGGTAATCGCGGTTAATTCATAATAGTAAGCACTCGTACCCACGAGCGATTCTTTAATTGCGCACTTGGAGTTTCAACGCTCAGCGCCGAGAGTTGAAATTCCAACAGTCTTCTTCTTCTTAGCGTGTCGATGGCAATCTAAATGGACTCGGCCCAGAATGAGGCTACTTGTTTGGCGTAATCACCAGCATCCATCAGTTCCTGTACAGCTGACAGGACACGATGTGTCCCATCGTTTGTGGAACAGCACCACATTTACACTCCAAGGCGGAGTCGTCACAGTGCGATTTTGTGACGCGCTGGAATGCTCTCTGTTCGATTCTCAATGCTCGGCTCAACACCAAGAGTTGAAAATACAGTGCGCGATAAAAACTCTTGCGTCCGAACCTGGGTTAACTGTTTACCGAAGCTACCGCCCACAAAGACCAAAATATCCCATATCCTCAATTGAACTACTTTTAGCTTGTGAATTGCAAGTTACGTGGGTGGTAGCCCGCTAGTCTAATGCGTGTTTTTTTTCAATCAGAATCGGCATTGAAAACTATACTTATGTTTAAACCCCGATTAAACAAATAAATTCTTGTTAAAAGTCAATTAGATTTACCAAAAACAGCATAAAATCTAGTCGGTCATCATCATCTGCCTAGTCTTTTCCCAACTACATATGTTGGGGTCGGCTTCCAGTCTAACCGGATGCAGCTGAATACCAGTATTTTACATGAGCAACTGCCTATCTGACCTCCACAACCCAGTTACTGGGTAATACGACAACCCTTGATAAGACTAGTTGTCAAACTTTAGGGCTTCAGTCTACCCCTAACGACTGTCAGATATCCACGAATGACAGCCGGGACTAAATGCTTTACGTGCTCTCCGAGGCACGGAGGGGTCTTTGGGGGGAGGGGGGGAGGGGTCTATGTACAGATGGTCACCCATCCACGAACAACCGTGGCAAGCGTAGCCTTAACCTGATCGCAAAAATCGATTCATTGATGAAATCTTGTCGGTATGGTAGTTAATATTTTGCCAATCTAACATTTTACAAATAATATCAAATCCTAATTTTAGCTATGCTGTTAGCATCGCATCGTGAAAACGTGGGATACGAATTAGAACCATTAATCACTCCAACTGTTTTGAGTTCAAGGCAAAATTGCAAAATAGAATTCTGAAGTTGTCTAATATTTTTAGTTTGCTGTCTGTTCTTTGCATTAGGCATTTATTTTAGACTTTATATCAACGTGTGTAATGTTCATATTGGTTTGATAGACAAAATCGTCTTGCTTTTCGCCAGTTTGCGCTGGCCATCTTACCTAGTGCCGGCGCAATTTACAGGCATGTGAGATTTTATCTCTGTCTCTAGTTTACGGGACATGGCACATCCGTGTCTCTACTCGTCTAAGATAATCAGCCTATAATGTTCCCACTGCTGGGACACAGCCCTCGTCTCGGTGAGAGGGAGTGCGGGCCCAGTGCGGGTTGGTAGATGTCACATGTCTTCGAATTTAGGACATCCGGTTTCCTCACGATGTTTTCCTTCACGGTTTTGAGAGCACTGACGATGAAATCATTTACACAAAGTAAGGCACCTGTCTGGTATGTCGCGGCCGTTACCACATGGCTACCACTGTTCCCGTTCTGCTGTCTTTATAAGTTTTTATTTTAATAATCTTACCATACCTTTATTGCCTTTCCAGTGCCTAGTATTTGAAGATTCCCCGCACGGTGTGACAGCAGGCTTGAAGGCAGGCATGCAAACAGTCATGGTGCCCGACCCACACACGGACAAGAAGCTGACCACACATGCGACCATAGTCCTACCCACTTTAGCCGCGTTCAAGCCGGAACTGTTCGGACTACCCGCGTTCCAGTGACAGTAGTTTGAAATTGTTTTGATAAACCAGTGTGCTGTCATTTTTTTGTGGTAGTATTTGACTTGTAGTATGAAGAGACTAGAATTCTCATATTTCATTGGTCAAGTGTATTGATCGTTTTGCCCTCAAAAATATTTTTTGAGGGGCAATTCTCGTAATTTTAAGAACGTTCACAGTCTGATCACATTCAAATTCCCTACATTTTTGACATTTGTTTGTCGCCGTAATGAGACTGCGACTAGATTTTGAACGTTTTTAATTTGAATTTTTTCACTACAAGTGAAGCTTATGTGCCTTTTATAATAAACATTAAGTTTTAGCTCTATTAAAATACTGGAACATTGGGCTTCCAACCAGTCATTGCCTTATGAGCAGCCTAAAATACATATAGCAACTCAGCTATTCTGAATTTTGTTCCACCACATAAATAATAGATAATTTTGTTGAAAACCCCAAATAATAATTATCTAATTATTGCATATTATTATTTTTATATAAACTAATTACCTTCAATATCATGTCTGTACTAGATGTTTAGAAAATGTGTACGGAATAAGTTTTATAAAAGTACAAAAATATGACCCAAGTAATAGGAAATTAGGAACTCGCCTGACTGGGTTGTAAATAATATCTGTAGTCAATTAACAGCATCATTATGTAAGTGGTGCTTATTAAATGGTAAGAAAAAATGAATTGTATGTTTAATCAAATTAGTATTTGTTCCGAGTCTGGGTGTTTTTCTATCTATAATATGTATGTATTTACAAAAAAAAATTGTATATAAGTAGTTTATCAGCCATCTTGTTACCATAACACAAGCATTAGGTTGCTTAGCTTGGGACAAATGGTGCTGTGTGAAATGTCCAGGGATTTATTTATTTATTTATTTATTTATTTATTTATTCATGTTGATTGTTAAGAGTAATGTTATATGCATGGATGTTGTGCAATACATGTTGTAATCCTTCCCAGACAGGTATTAAAAAGTAAGGAATAGACCAGAAGGCCAATTCTCGTAATTTAAAACGTTCAAAATCTAGTCGGTCTCATCTCGGCGACAAACAAATGTCAAAATGTAGGGAATTTAGACATATTTTTGACAGATTGAGAATGAGATCAGACAGCGAACGTTCTTAAAATTACGAGAATTGCCCCTCAGGTTAGAAACAGTGGGGTGATTGCGTAACACACTAACAGCAGCAATGGTTTTCATTTCAACTGTTCAATCACATTCATTGCATTATTTACGTTGTCGACCAGACAATTTTTAAGAAGCAATGGATCAGCAATATCCTTCAAAATGATTCAGATTGTGATTGTAAGTGTTACGCAATAAGGGTGCAGATCTTGCCGCCCATAAATAGTTGTAAACCAAGCAATGTAGTATAATAAAAAATATACGCTCGTTTCTTTGATGTAGATAGTGCTAGGTCATCTGTTGGGGTTGGCTTCCAGTCTAACTGGATGCAGCGACAGCAGATAACATGGAGCGACTGTCAATCCGACATCCACAAACCAGATCCTGGGTAATACGATACACATTTGTAAGGCTGCGGTCTTAAAGCCAGCGGGCAGATCGCGCGGCGCTAGAGCGGCGTAGTGTTTTTTATTTCTTCCCATAACTAACTTAACGTTAACTATCCTCGCTATTTTTATGGTTTACGTCTTTGTTGTTCCATAACGGTGTCCTATCAAAAATCTACTACCGTAAAACGGGGTGAATCGGGACGAAACTTTAAAATGGATTTTAACGTTGAAATAATATAGTTTGTTGCCAGAAAAGTCTCTAATGTGTTTACTGTTATTTAATTAAAGATTAAGGGCCCTTGTTAGCAACAAACTATATTGTTTCAACGTTAAAATCCTTTTTTAAAGTTTCGTCTCGATTCACCCCTGCATCCTTATTCACCTCGTTTTACCGGTACTACAATGTCTATCTATCTAATAGATCTACTACGTCAATGTAAACGCGCGGGCGCCGCTAGACTGGTGCGCATCGCTTGTACGCCGCTCCCCGCGCCGGTGCCTTCGAGGACAGTTCCATATAAATCTATGCATTGAAACGCGCCGTTACCCGCGCCCGCTGACTTCGTGTCCGTAGCCTAAGACAGTGATAGTATACAGGATTCTAATTTTAATAAAGTTGTCATATTTACAAAAACTGCACAACTCTTAATAATTGAATCAGGGTTAAAATGTTGTATAAATATTAACTCGGTAATAGTGCAATAATTGTAACATAGACGCCATTTACCTTTAATAGTTATTATTTACAAAGTCTGGTAGTTGTAGATGATTTTAAGCAATAAAATGATTTGTTTAAGAATTATTTCTTTCATTTTTATTATATTTATGGTTTCCCCAGCAATTATTTTTTCGGTATTTTCAGCCACAAACTCACGTCTTGTCCCCACGGGGGTGGGCTGAAACAGAAACTACAAAACACCACTCTGTGATCCTTACATACTCCTTTTACGTTCATACACCTGAGGGGCAATTCTGGTAATTTTAAGAACATTCAGTCTGATCTCAAGTCTCAATCTGTCAAACCTCTAATTTCCTTGAACTTTTGACATTGATTGTCGCTGAGATGAGATTGCGACTAGATTTTTAACGATTTTAATTACGGGAATTGACCTGGTCACACGCACGCCGGTTGCTACGCACCTGAGTTTCTTTCTTTCGGTATATTCTTTTTATAAATTCATCCAGGAAAAAGAAATAAGACCGCATTTGCTATTGACTAATTATTTTTTTTTTAATTTATAACATAAATAAAGAAATATATTAACATAATTTACTTTACTAGCTGTTTAACGGATGAAAGAACATTGTCTGCAGACTGGTCTGTAAGTGACACGCTGCGTTCTGCTCCCTTTTCTGAAAATATACAAGATTAATATATTAAAAAAAGAAACCACATTTTAAATTGTAGGTATGATAACCTTTACCCATACAAATCTGGGGGTCTACTCCGAAGTGGTATCGGCCGAATGTTGGGCCGTTTCCTGCTAGGAAGTTAGTATTTGGTTCGGTCGGTCCCGATCCTACACTTCTACACTTTTTTCGAATATTGACTATGGTCCCGACCCAACTGAGCCGATCCGAACTTTTTTCGCATTTTTCAATAATATTCGGTTCGGCGATGTCTCGGTCCGATCCGATCATTCGCACTTTGCACTTCGTAGTAGACCCCTGATTACTAGAACTTTAAGGTATCCACTTCATTGCTGATCATCATCGGCAGCCTTGTTCCAGCCACTGATATGTATGGGCCTCCTCCCTTATGCGCAATGCTTCCCTGGTCAGTTCCGAGTCTCATCCAGTCGGGTAATAATTGCGTAACACATTAACAGTAGCAATAGCTTTCATTTTGACAGTTCAACAACATTTATTGCGTTATTTACGTTGTTGAACAATTTTTCCGAACATATGAAGCAATGGATTAGCTTTCAAAATAATTCAAATTGGAATTGTTCGTGTGTTACATAATTATGGTGCTGGTCTTCCTAACTATATATTTCTGTTGATATTTCTTTCACATTGCTGATGATAATAGTCAGTACAGATTTATAAGTAAGCTGTTCATAAAAAAGATAAGATTTTTTTGAGATTTTTTTTTTTTCTTTTTAAAACCGTTGCCCCACACTAGGAATTTCTCCTGTATCGTGGGTGCGTTTACAAACATTTAAACTCACATACACAAACAGCCAATGCCAAGCAACAGAAATGGGGTATTTATAAGTGTACCCTATACCTGTATACCGAAAGTATAACAAGTACTATACTAAATCGAAATTAAACTAAATCTAATAAAAAATATAAAACAAATAGTAATTAATGTTCTAACTCCTTTTCTATCATACATAATACTTAAATGTACCTATTTATGAAAGTTCAAATCTAGATGATATTTTACGAGATAATACAACATTCTTTTACTTGGAACTACTATTTTAGGGGTGCTACACACATGGTCAGGGTCAGCATGATTCGGCACACGTCGGGCAGCAAAATCAAATGTGTATTTTGGCCTGGCCATGTCTAATCATTCAGACCCAAACATGAAACGTGTGTAGCACGCCTGGCAGACCTACCAGTCTAACAAGTCATATAAGTGTTCTAGTACTTTATCGTGCCAGGCCCTGGATCAAGTTCAGTATTTGTTCTGAACGCATATTGGCAAGTGGCGAACAGGTTTCATGTCCTTTAGCTAGAATCATAACTTCAGGTTAGTATAGTTAATGTTTTGTCAGTAGTAACGCAGAAAGAACAGAAATTGTGAGGAACATTCACTGCACTCTTTAACTGTCACACATAATTATGACATTGAATGTGTAGTAAAATTACTGATCTGTAAAAAGACCCTCATGTTATTGTGTGGTTGGTAAACCAAACAGCAACCTAAGGAAAAGAAACTTATTTAGAACCTTATTTTGCTTCTGCAAAATAACTCTACTTTTGGAAATCCAACATTAAGATTATAGAAGTTGTAGTTAGCAGAAACAGCAAACTGTCACTGGGCAACCAAATCCTTCATTATAAAACTGTTCTAAAGCCTATCTGGACATAAGGCATGGAGCTGTGGATTTCCTATTGCAACTCCAGCTAATATACATTTAATCCAAAGAGTAGAAGACTATAGAATGGACTATGGGCTGGCGACCAAATGTTTAGCGGTGGGACACATTATCGGATCAATCTTATTCAAATTTCTTAGCAGGAATACGTACCATAGCGAGCCCAGACACGCGGTTGTACGCCAGCGCACTCACGAATCAAGATCGGGAATCCAGGGTTCTCCTTCTTAATTGATACATAGTACTTTTGAATGAAGGCCCTGAAAAACGACGATATTTTCACTAACTAGATTGAGGTTATTAAACTGTTTATGTAATCAAAATTCTTACCTCACGCCCTCAGATTGTTTGTTCGTTTGGCACAAATGAAACCTCAATTCCCTAAGGGTACCACCTAAGCGGACAGACATTTTTAAAATAATTTTAAAGTGAAAATACGATTTACACAAAATTCGATTATTTTATTAACGTCAAAGTGACAAGCTGACAGCTGTTAAGATTGACATTTTAACAATGCAGGGAGAATCCGTTCTACGGCATCATCATCTGCCTAGAATTTTCCCAACTATGTTGGGGTCGGCTTCCAGTCTAACCGGATGCAGCTGAATACCAGTATTTTACATTCTACGTATACCTACTAAAATTGAGGGACAGTTGTAAAAAAACCGGATTGTCAAATCAGCACCCTAATTGGGTAACACACTATCAATCACAATCTGAATAATTTTGAAGCACATTGCTAATCCAATGTTTCATAAAAATTCGAACAATTTGTCTGCTCAACAACGTAAATGCAATGAATGTTGTTGAACTGTCAAATTGAACGCCATTCCTACTGTTACTGTGTTACGCAATTACCCCGCATATCTTAAATCAGAATGAATTTTATTAGTTGTTTGTTTGTTTACAGCTCATCCCGCTATTGGTATCAAGTGTGTACAAAAAATTCAAGTTATTAAAATTCTATGTGGAAAATTGTGACAAAGAACGTGGCCTTTTATACTGCCCACTAAGTAGGTCACATCACTTAGGGTCAGTTCACACCGAGACGCGACGCGACGCGACGATACTGGAAGAGGCCAGTGATTTCAAACAGCGCCGCGCGCCGCTGCGAGACGCATCGCAACGTCGCGAGGCGCAGCGCTGTATGGCGCAACGTATTTGAATTCTCACAATGCAATGTGTACCTTTTCGTGTAGAAAATAAAGTATATTTTGAGTCACTCTTTTAAAGCGTGCGCGCAGCGTCGCTTCGCGTCGCGTCTCGGTGTGAACTGACCCTTAACCGTCGAATATTGAAGTGTGAACAAAATTGTCGACGAGCGATAATATAAGAATCGTTGTTCTTGAAAAATGCCTCGATCACCCGCCACTTGCGACATTGTGACTGAGAAATCCGTACGATCAGTGATTCCAATGATACAACACTCCCCCTCACAGTTTATTACTTTATGAAATAATCGTATTTATAAAACATAAATCTGCCACCAGACACCCTGTGCTTCCATTCCTGTGTAAGATACCTACGTAGTATCTATAAGTACAGACGCTAGCACATCAAGCTACTACAATCTGTCAAATTTCTTTAATAGATTTTCAACTTTATCGTTAAAGCATTAAGGTTCAAGGTTGATTGGGAAAATTTGACAGTTTCGGGTAGCTTGACCTGCTGGCGTCTGTACCATGCTGTATGTATCCAAATCCAAGACGTTCCACCAATAGGCCTTAGTAGTCAGGCCAAGTGCTTGTTGGTTATTGGTAACGAACAGTTTGCTGCTCCTTTTAAATTTTTACATAAGTATGTAGAATCACTTACTTATGCAATCTAAAAAGGCAACTTTAGAGTTAAATAGAAATTGCTCATCATATTCAGCCATCACACTAGCATAGCCGTTTCTGCCGACACTCTTTTGGCCGAATTTGAAACTTGCAGCGCCATGTGTACGCACGACAACATATCAAGCTATACATTTCTATTATATCCTGACTTCTCATTGTACGAAAAGCGAATATAATGCGAGGTCCGCTAAAACTGGAAATGTATAGCTTAATATGTCGTCGTGTGTACAGACGCCAGCACATCAAGTTACTACAATCTGTCTTTCTTTAATAGATTTTCAACTTTATCGTTAAAGCATTGAGGTTCAAGGTTGATTGGGAAAAATTGAGTTTCGGGTAGCTTGACCTGCTGGCGTCTGTACAAGAGTAAGTACAGACACCAGCATATCAAGCTACTACAATCTGTCAAATTTCTTTAATAGATTGTCAACTTTATCGCTAAAGCATTAGGTTCAAGGTCGATTGGGAAATTTTTAGTTTCGGGTAGCTTAACCTGCTGGCGTCTGTACATAAAAAAGGAGAGGAAAGAATCATAGGACATCAAAAAATTCGTCCGCATCGCTATCAACAGGAAAAGTTCCCAACATTGTCATTGTTTTGGTCTATTTTGTTTTCAAGATCAATGTGACAGTTAGTAGTTTCAATTTACTGAGAATTGTTGTCAGAAGTGGTAAACCAATTACAAGGTCGACTATACACACTGTGTAGGCAGTTTCAAGGCCCAGCTGCAGATTTCGATGCTGACTGTACTGTCGGGAGTCGACCATAAAAAGTAGCGGATGGTGGGGGCGACTGGCTGGAGAAGAGGCCCAAGTTTTGTTGGTCAAGTTGGGCCAAGATTTTGGTCTCATTTTGCTTTGCTCCAAAGCACATTAGGCGTCGCGTCGGGCCACGGAATTTGAACTCTATCTCGTATAGTCAGTGCAGTTTAGTCCAAGCCATAGAGCAACACGGGCCACCGGCGGACCAATGGAATGCAGTTCGTTCCGCTTCCAGTTTGTGTTAATTCTGTATTAACAAGAATTTTTTTATAAATTGCTTCAAACTGGGAGCTTGAAGGATTATCGGAATAACCACCATGACTTCTTACAATCGAAAAAAAGAGCTCGATGTGATCTTGACTTATCCTGTGGAGCGGCATATATTTCATGTCATTTTGTTGGTTTTGTATTAAGTCTTGAAAGATAGACTTGGTACTCTCAATACATATCAAAATTCCCAAAAAACCTGTGTATCGTGGAGAATCTAATAATTTCATTTTACTTGACTCCCCATTGCGTTTTTTTACATAGGCCGATAAGCTCAATAAAACCTTTTGAGCTTCGTCCATTTTTCTAAAAGCTTTCTCAAAGTTTTTAGAGTTTAATGCTCTTTTATAACCATTTTGACGTGACCGAGAATCCAATATATCAAAAACGTCGTTTATTAGTGAAATAAACTTTGAAGTTGCAGTTGATCCATTAAACTCCAGCAAATCCAATTCTTTTTCACAAAACACAAGTGCGTCAGCAACACTTGCGCTGAACAATTGTGCTGCAAGGCGAACATTCATTATTTTTGTTTTGTAATAAATGTGATTTGCTCTCAACTTATTAGCCATGAAAAATAATTCTTCCTCCTGGATTTTATGTAATGCCTCCACAAATAACCATTGAATTTTATTTTCATTGTCATCGTAAAAACATTTGTAGTCACAAAAAGTGTTTCGAATTAATTTTAACATGTGACTGGGGTCCAAAAAAAAGTAAACTCGTTGCCCCGTTGTAGGGTCTAATATGGTAGTTTGCAATTTATTTGCAACTAAGCAGCAACCCAGTTCTGCAGCCATCGCCAAATTTGCTCTTGCGCCGTCACACGTTAATGCTTTTATTTCCACTCCAGTTTCATGTACCAATTCAAATGCTTTAGTTACAAGCTGAGCTTTTAATTTAGCACTTGTGCCTTTAACTAAAAAATATCCGATTGGGACTTTCCATGGAGTATTAATGCCTACTAATAGAAATACTAGGACATCTGTTGCTTCATCTGTATTATCTGTTAATAAATCAAAACCATAATCAACGTACCCGAATCGTCTGTCACTGTTTGGACTGTCATGTGATTGCGTCTTTATTTTCATTTCATCGAAAACCAAAGTACAGTAAATTTTACTATAAGGATTGGCATCGGCTTTATATTTTAAAGCCGCCAATGCCTCCTTGGTAAAACCGGGCCGTCCATCAATATGGCTATACCATTTGGTTAAAGTACTTGGAGCAGGTAAACAAGTTCCAAACGTTTTACGGACATACTTGTAAGCTTTCGGGGAATAAAAGTTGAGAGTTAAAGCAAAACATCTCAGTTCTGGTGAATATTTAGCACGTGAGAGCTTCCCGCTTTTAAATTTTTTTAGTTGACGCTTAACAAGTTCTCTTTCTTCAACGCCAATTTTTTCAAGTACCATCCTTTCTTCTTTATCTATCAACGATTTTTCATCCAGACTTTGAAGAATTTCTTCTAACCCAGCAACTTTTTTCCTTAAGAATAGATTTTTAGCTTGAAGCCTTTTAATTTTGTTTTTCTGGTAATCTAGCTGTTGCTGCATTTTTCTTTTCCTTGGTGTAAGTACAATGGTGGGAATTGAACTACAATTTTCAGATGTTTTCTTTGACTGAGCCTGAAAAAAAAATAGGATATAAATGATATATTGATATCATCTTTCTATGAAGCTTACTCAATCTCAAAAGTAAAACAGTAGAAATTACTACTATTTGACAAATATGTATTTATCTATCTACCTATTTATTTTAATCAAACGTCTACAATAAACTATTAAAAGAAGACTCACATGTTGAGGAGTTGATGATGTACACGAAGATATCAACGAATCAGGAACAGTGAGAGTGGCACTAATGGCATCGCATCGTCTGTCACCTGGTGGAGTAAATGATAATTGATGGCTCTGGAAAATTAAATTTAACATTGTAATTTTTTTGAAGAGGAGAAATCTAAGCTTTATTTCACAACTATGACTAACCATACTAACATACTACCTAACCAACATTTTACGGGTGGCACGAGGCATTACATCAGGTGGACTGTAGCCTCGTTAGCCTCTTCCATTATATAAAAAAAAACTTACGGAACAAGTACAGTGTGGTGTTAGAGTTGGTTTGGTGCCCTCGACCAATCTCCTTCTATTATTCGCCAACACTTGAAAGTCAGAAGTCTTGAAATGATCTGAACAAATGACACTGTTTCTTGTGGGATTCCAGGTAAGTCTGTTATTACTAAATTTTTTCCATATATCCCTTAAACCCGGATCTTTAGGAAACCTGCAATAAATAAATAAAAAACATAATCTCAAAAATTTATATGCACTAGGGACATGGCAGTATAGACTCTTTTAGCCATTTTTATCGATACCTAACTATCTACAAACCGGCAACACCACTATCGCTCAGTGAAAGCGATACCTCGGATACAGACTTGGATCAGTCGCTCGACCGATCCGCATATTGTATGAGGGCGAGCGTCCTGCGTTGGTCAACAAATCCGAAACAACACCAACAATATTGTAATTTTTAAGTTTAAAAAGGAGTAAATAGTAATAATGTGATTAAAAATTACTTACATATGAAAGGTAACGCCATCTTTTTGTAAATTTGACGTGGCAGATCTCTTTTTGCAGCAAAAAACTGAACAATTCGGCATTTTTGTCGGACGTCGATTCAGCCGCGCAACTAGATTTAGTCTAGTGAACAGTCCGGCTGCAACTAGTTTTATTGTATGCATAGGACCGCGTGGACTTGTACTTTGACAGAGGGGAACGCCTGCGTATGGCGACTCCCCTCCGGTCCGCCGGTGGCCCGTGTTGCTCTATGGTCCAAGCTTATTCGAGACAGTTTTTGTATTTTTAACTTTGTTTAGACTGAGATAAAACTGACTTTAGATCAGTCTACGAAATAAAGTACTCAAACTGCTTGGAGTAAGAAATTGTTCTGTAATGAGCTGCTCCTAAGAAGTTAGGGCTGATTTCACCAATTAAATTGAACGCGATCAGCACATCTAAACCGCGTTTCAGAGCTGTCAGTGTGGCATTCCCCATCGATGATATTCCCCAACAATGATGACACTGAATGCTCTTGAACGCGGTTTAGATGTACTGATCGCGTTCAGCTAGTTCATTGGTGAAATTCGCCATTAGACTTCAATACTCGCAGTAGAGTTGATTAAACGATGACTTGAATTTCAGGATCGGGACAGATGACACAGGGTACAATAAAATGAAGAATTAACATCATCAATAAACTCCTAAAAGAAAACATAAATTATTTATTTAACAATTTAATGTAATACTCAATACATCAATTTTATCTTTTGTACATTAAAAACTAAGTACCAAACACGTTAATTATGATTTTTTAATATTGTAATGTTATGCTAGAAGCAACAGCACTTGTCTAGTAACATCAGATAATTAATTGAAAATAATGAATTATCGATTATCTATTAGACTGACGAAGTTATTGTAAGCGTACAAATCATGTTTAATTGTTTTTGAAAATAATTATTCAATGAAGTAGGGTAGTCGTAGTTTAGAGATGAGGTTTTCTATTTAGAGGACAACGGCGCCGATTCCCTTGTTCACAAACTAAACTAAATTTAAGTTCAGTGCACCCGCCAGAACTAAACCAATATTTATCTTCTGTCCTTTGCTTAATGAAATAGAAAGAAAAAGATGCACTGAAGTTAAATTTAGTTTAGTTTGTGAACAAGGGAATCGGCGCCATTTTCTATCTCAAATAGCAGGCGGGGGGTTAATGGTAGAATTTCGTTATATTTTTTTTTTCTTTTTAAAACCGTTGCCCCACACTAGGAATTTCTTCTGTATCGTGGGTGCGTTTACAAACATTTAAACTCACATACACAAACAGCCAGACCCGGAACAACTACTTGTAGGTCATACAAATATTTGTTCCGTGCGGAAATCGAACCCGCGACCCACAGCGCAGCAGTCAATCGCTTAACCACTGCGCCAACCGTGCCGTCAATATTAAAAAATGCTCAAGAGGTTCATTTCCCATAAGACAGCAGTACTTTTTTTGGCTGTCTTCCCGACTTAAATTTTTGGTTACGAAATTAATGATGTCCTTTCCGCAAGAAAACGAAAATACATAGTTAAACAATTTTGGAATTATATTCTGTCACTTTCGCACAGAAGACAGACGAACGTGAAAATTTGAAACACGTTGAAGTTATCCAAAGCCGCCCCTAACAAAAAGTATGCACTAATTAATATCTGCCTCAAGGAGATTTTAACACCTTAGAATTAGGTTTTAGAATTCATGTGAGGTGATACAGAATTATTTCAAGAAATATTCAAATCATCATCTGCCTAGCCTTTTTCCAACTATGTTGGGGTCGGCTTCCAGTCTAACCGGATGCAGCTGAATACCAGTATTTTACATGGAGCAGTCGCTCAGATAGGCAGTCGCCTATCTGACCACCACAACCCCGTATACGATACCCCATGGTAAGACTAGTTGTCACTTTCTGGGTACTGACGACCCGTAACGACTATCAGAGATCCACGAATTACAGCTTTCCAAAATAAATTTCCAACTACCCTACAACATGATATAAAAATGTTTAGGTATTATTATATTTGAAACGTTTTGTTCGATAACAATAGTTTAAAAATACTGTATTTATGTATTTATATTCGTTTGAACAGCATTACAATAAAAAAAGTTCCTGAAATTCAACAATCACAGATCACGCTTATAGTGTCATATAATTAAGTTTCTAGGCACATCAAATTGTACCTTATCAGAGATAATAAAGTTTAAAATCCTTTGTGAAATAGTTTGGGAAACATTTTAGGGCTTGCTGAAATGCTGCAAATGCAGTCTGAACTGTGCTTTTGCTGCAGTAGTGTTTGAAATGAGTTTTATATTTCGATGTTAAGGTATATTTTATACTTCCAAATACTCCTATGCAACTAGTATTGCTAGTGTTTTCATTTATTGCCCTATTGCCTTTTTATATTATTCAGAGTGGCAGGGTTATCAACGCTTAACCCGTTACCATGGATTTAGTACATGATGGTAAACCCCCTAGCGTCGAAATTTTTCGACGGTTATCAATTAAAAAAAACTGGTTTCATAGAAAAGTTCAAGTAGACCGAGGTCAGGTTAGTAGTTTGACCTCCGCGGTCAAAATGTATGGATCAGCAATTTTTTTTTTCAATAACCGACCAAAATTCCGGAATCGTGTACTGAATCCATGGTAACAGGCTGCGCGTGGATGTTCCTGTATAAGGCTGTGTCTTAATATAATCGAACGTCACGAGAATCGATCGCTCGTTCTCACGACCGTCGATAATAGGGCACGCGTTATGACGTTGCTTCATTTTGACGAAGTAAAAGTTAGGGCAATTACCCACTATGACATAATAAAGACCACATTTTGTAGTGTTGACTCAAACAAGCATTTGTTCATAGTCTGGTTCGAGTATATACGTACAACATTATTGCACCAAGAGAATGTAGAAAGTTAGATGGTGTTTAAGAACACAAACTCCTTGAACACTTTATCGATTTTTCGTTCTTTATTGATATAACTAAATTCTTGCATCATGCAGCCTAGCATACCTACCTATTATTGTGGTTGCTTCAAATGCTGGCACTACACTTAACGTATTTGCGCAAACATTCGCGTTAGTATGTTAGTACAAAATGAATTTTAATTCAGTACATGTAGGGTATATTATATTTTACCCAAGTAACACCAATATTTTGTCAAGTAAGCCAAGTGAAGTGCTAGCACAAGCTTACCACAGAACACATCACCGCTTGTTCGGCCGTGTTTGACATTATTCCACTGTGTGTTGTACTCATACGCACTGCGAGGAAACGATAAATCGTTACCAGGCAGCTGAAGCTTTATGTATTCTACTCCAATGACGTCACACATTACATTCGTCATCCTTCGTCATGTTACACTTCAGTGGGTCAATTCCTTAAGGGTGTAAATACACAAGTGATGTGCACGATTCTAAGTCATTAATTTTAAAGTGAACTAGACCTTAATTACCATCTCTAAACGTGACAACTTTGAATCTACAACCATTAGACTTTGATACAATACTTAAACGTTCATCAAGTGAATTATGATTTCATTCATGTTACTTCGCGACTAACACAGAACATTCCAGAACTGAAACAATCACATCAAAACACGGGACATTTATTGCACATTTATTCATGTCAAAATTGCACTTACTCCCAACGTAAATAAAAAATAAAATCGCTTTCAGGTATAAAAAATAGTGGCAATTCCAACATTAAATAAATGGGCAAAATTGAATTAGTTTAATTAAAATTATGCCGATTTCATTACTCTAGCGTTACATCGCCTTGTCAAAGCTGGGAAGCTAAAAAAAACTAAAACAGAAAAATCTAAGCTTGTTATAATTAATAAAAAATGTAATATCATTAATGTGTATTATATACATATTTACATCTTAAATTTTAAACGGCATACTATTCTATAACGTAAGAGAACCATGTTGAGAAATTTAAAGAGACAATTTTAGAACAACTCTTACCATAAATATCATTCAATTATTGGAAAAAAACTCATCCCATTTTTCCATAATAGGAGTCTGGTCAACAAGAATTTTATCTAACGGACGAATAGTACGAGAGCTATATACAGTTGAGTGAAGATTAAATTACACATGGAAATTTCAAATGGCAAGAACAAAGTAATTTTCTATACTGACAACACTTTCCACTCTTGATTAACAAGTCTATTAGAACTATAAACTATTGAAACTAAACAAAATATGTAATCCCAGCGAACCTTCCAGACTAGAGTCACGGTACTCACGATGCCAAATGAAATTCCCAGCAGCGTCAACACTCTTACGTCACATCACGATTTAGTCAGCTACACAACTCGAAAACTATAAAGATAACGAGCCACTCGACTGTACACAGCTCGAGCCCGTAAAGCACGAAGCGAGAGAGCAGCAAAACTGCGTACGCGCAACACGCAGCAAACTTGTTGCGGCGGCCATGTTGTTCAACGTACTGGTCGCGCGTCGCCTCGCGCTTTTTTAAGGTCAGCTAGCCGGACGCCGGTTCGAGTGCTTTGACCGCGTCTGCAGTGAGGCCCTGCTTCTGGCACCACTCTACGAAGTCGTCGATGAGGACGGGCCACGCGCCCTCTGCGTCGTAGTTGCTCATGCCGTCGTCGATCTGCGTCGCGAAGTCTAGGAGGAGGTTCCATGTGTCCTTTGGTATGGATCTCTTGTGATGCTCCTGGAATTGTTTATGGGTTTAAGTTAGTTTTGTTGCTAATGGAGGGAATTCTAAGAAAATGAACTGTTCTTTTAGTAAACACACAGTCTGAGACACACCATATCTTGACCATATCTAATGGTGTTAAAATCAGTCACAGTAATAAATTAAATTGTTTGTCAATGACATTGGATTCTAATAAGTCAAACCAATGTTCTAGATAAACGCACATCTGTTAGTTTATGATCCAGATGTTATAGTAATTTAAATTATTACATTATGAACATATAATTTAATGTTATTTTAATTACCACAGTCTAATAAGAAAAATATTTTGTCAATAATAATAGTTATTAGAATAGGGTTGTCTAATATGAGATGATGCTAAATATTTAACAACAATACCTGTCAGTTGTCTAAGATAGTAGAATGAGTAGAGATGGACCTAAATATTTTTCACAAAAACTATTTAAAATATTGACTGCCCCAATTTACTTTTGAAAGGCTAGGATTCATGCCAAAGTACTAGTATTAACAATACATAAATACACTGGCATCTGACCCAAAAATTCATTCAAAATGCTGAGAAACAGTTTATTTATGGAACTAAATATTTATATGAACTTTATGATGATGGGCATAGACAAAAATGTACTGAATAATTAAAGTTTGAAGCCAGCTGTTTACTTTTACTATAGCAGTACCATAAGTCCCAGATTAGAACTATATTTAAAGGGAAGAAAGAGATAAAAAATAGAGCAGTGAAATTGGGTTACTAGTAGAACTTCAGAATGCATTGTTTAAATGTTACATTCTGAGCTACAGTTACATTTGTAATATCTTCCATCTTCACCTAATTAATATAAAATTAACATCAAGCTTTTATGCGCCATAGAGGTAGGCAGAGTATAGTACACCCATATGTTTATAGCATAATCAGCCTACTAATGTTCCCATATCTGGGAGATAGGCTTCCTCTCTTCGAGAGGGAGTGGGTTGTAAACTACCACACAGGCCTAATACTGGTATGTACCCATTTGTAATTGTGTCATTCTTACAGCTCATTTTATCAGTAACTAAATCACTCTTTCAAAAGAGAATCCCACTTTTGCATTGATAGCATCATGCTTCCTTTTATTTTAGTTCAATAGTTTATATAAGTACCTACTTTTACTTTAGGTTCTATTATTACTATTTTTTATTTTATTGCTTTAGTATTATAAATGTTGGAACATCGACGTCTCCCCTCTCAGAGATGACACTGATGGCTGTAACAGTTTTTTTTTAAACTAATGTGGGTTTATTAACAAACATTAAAACATGTTGAACCTGTGTTTGGTTCCAATAAAATATTTCAGTTATAAATGTGAAACTCACACTTGCCTTGATAGTATTGTGCTTCCTTTCAGTAAGTACTGAGATAATAATATCAAGTATCATTCATATCAAGATAAAAAATATTTGTACTACATTATGATGCTACTTTTATGATCTGGGAAAATAGTCCATTATTTATTTATATTAGAATCCCTAGGTAGTTTCTAGGTTTAGAAAATGGGTCAGCTAGATCTGAGTATGCAGAAAGCATACTTATGATGTCAGATTGTGATTTAATATAGATGCCAACTTGGCATGTATATGAGATTGTCAGGCCAAGTGCAAATGATCATGGGATCATTTTGATCTTGCTTTTTTTATGATTAAGCGCATGCAACCTGCATGCTTTTAAGAATCAAGGCCAAATGTAGCATGGTTTTAGTACATAATCATCATCTGCCTAGCCTTTTTCCAACTATTTTGGGGTTGGCTTCCAGTCTAACTGGATGCAGAATGCTGAATACCAGTATTTTACAACCCACTTACTGGGTAATATGATACCCCAGTACATTTTTAGTACATATAGCATTATTTTATTTATTTTCACATATACAGGGTAGCATGGATCAACACAGAACCTGTTACCATGGTTACAATACATGATTCTGAACCCCACTGTGATAAAATTATTTGCCAGCTATTAAAAATAAAAATAGCTGGTCACTACATTTTGACAGCTAAGGCACTAGGCATTGCTGTTTTCTATATAAAGGCATTTTTTTTTATTAACCCTCAAAAAATTTCTATGCATAGAGTTTGCATGTTGATGTCTCTGCCACCCTGTATTAGGACTACAGCCTGCAGGTCTCACTTGTCATTCACTTTTCTTTACCTTACCTCATTTAAATGATGATAAACCCATACGTACCGTAAGAAATTTGCACCATGCATCTAGGAACTTAAATCTCCCACGGAGCACTATATTCCAATAGGCTATCGCCATGTCCAATTCCAGTCCTTTCTGACCAGGATTCTTTGCATAATTAAATGTGAAATGATAAAAATCTTTAAACTTATTCTGATCTTTTATCTCTGATTCCAGTGTTGGTAATTTTGCTTTTAATTTCTCTATGCTATCTGCTCCAAGCTCCATGAGACCAGTTGTGAACTCTTCTTTAGTGAACTCACACTGCACAGCAGCTTTACATTTCCATGCTATTATAAGAACTAAAATTGACTCTGGACTTAAATTAAGGTCTTCTAAAAACTTCATAACACCATCTACGGTGATTTTATCGTTCTCCTGTTGATCTTTGTACTTAGTAAACAGTTGGTCGAGCTTTTTTCTATCCACAGACGCCTTGACGGGGTCCTTGTAGTAAGCCTCGGGGTTCTGAAAGTAGTTGTCACTCGCGAGGTCCAGTTTCCAGTCATTTTGAGACAAACAATATATCGCCGTGCTCTCACTCGTCTGCGTAAAGGCGACGAACTTTTTAACTTTGTCTCTCTGTGACGATTTTAATTTATTCTGTAAGAGAATCGTACGAACGTCATATTTATAACCTTATTAGTGCTTACCTGTCATCTAATTTACGTATCAAAAAACAATTTGGGCATTTTATGTGAAGATGTGTTTGTTACTTTGGTTGGATTTGATGCATATTTTAACACGATTACTCACCATTTTCGTGAATTTTTTATTGTTTCTAATGACTTTCACTGTTATTTCGACATCGGAACCAAAGTGAAATAACAATCATAGACAACTTTCTAATGTTGTTATGGCATAAACTTCTAAAACCCATTTTTCATTTTTCTCGTTTTAAAGACTTGAGTCTTATTATTTTGTTAATTCCACAGTAAAAACTCTGATAAAGCTAGTTAATATATTAAATACTACAGTCTAAAAGTATAACTACATTTTTTTTTAAAAGTGAGTCGTTCAAAGAGACCCTATTATATTTTTGTTTATAATAAGCATAATTTTATTTATTGAAAATGTATTATTTCTATTGATTTTACAAAACTGTTTACGATTAACCTATAAATCAGGGAACGTCGCGCAAATATAGTAGCAACACCGTTTTGTAAAATAACCATAGACAATTACTTCTTCGTTCCGAAATAATAAAAAATAAGGAACACATTGAAATTCTATCTTATTTAAAATTCATTTATTCCATGAAACAATACGGTTTTTCTTCGATAAAACACGACAGAAATAGGAAAATGAGAAAATACGAAAAATGCTGGTAGTTGTTTCATTTGAATTGTATTTCAGAACGAAGTTGTCAATAAGTTTAAACAGCTGATCGCAAAACATAACCTAGGTTGCTATAATAAATAAGCGTAATTTAATTGTAAATCATTATGTTACATAATAAAATCTTATAAAAATGCGGTCTGTACTATTTAAGCAGTTATATTACACCCCAAATGGGTATTTATTTAAGTCTATCAGTACGCAAAGTATAAGAGTGCGATTTGCGCCCAGTCCAACAGGATATTTACATTTAGGGGGCTTACGAACGGCTCTGTACAATTATTTATTCGCCAAATCCCGAGGAGGTTCATTAATATTGCGTATTGAAGATACGGATCAGACGAGGAAAGTTGAAGGTTCTGTGGATGCGCTAGTAAACGACTTGCAATGGGCAGGAATTGAGTGTAACGAAGGACCAGGAATGAAGGGTGATTATGGACCTTATGTGCAGAGCGAAAGGTTGAATTTCTATCAGTAAGTATTGCTTCTTATGTATTTTCCTATTACAAATTGTAAATACTAGTACTGTTGTAGTTGTTTTTCAAATAGGCTTTAATAGAGTCCGACAATCAACAAGTTTCTTTATTTTCTAAATTACTGAACTATAACAAATATTTTTCTTCTTTTCAGGGAATACATATCAACACTCCTCGAGAATGGTTCAGCATACAAATGTTTCTGTACAGAGCGGAGACTGAACATTTTACGTAGAGATGCAGTGAAGTCACAACGCATACCGAAGTATGACAACCGATGTAGAAGTCTGACGCATGAAGAGATCAATGAGAAGATGGATGCTGGCGTTCCACATTGTGTTAGATTTAAGGTAATATTATTACTTTTATCATGAACCTAGGAATTTAAAATCATTGAATTGCTTCAAAAACAAAAACATTTTGAAAGTATTGGGCTGGAATTGGGGAGCAAGAAAATGTTGAAAATAAATCTATCTGGCAAATGCAAACCAGAAAGGATTTTTTTTTTTTGTTTTTTCCGGATGGGAAATCATCAAATGATCCCTCCAGCTCTGGGTGGAGCGGAAGGGAGTGTCAGACTCTTACTGACTAAAACCCACCCATGTTCCTTCCTTTGCCCTTTATGTTCCGGGGTAGGGACAATCCCGCTGACAACAGAAAGGACTTTACTTTTGAATGTTACTGAAAAAAAATTGCTACTTTGACTGTTTATATTAGGTTTAAAATATTTTTTTTTTTTTGGTTTTGTGTTGTTTTTTGTTGTGTTTGTTAAAGTTCAGTAGATTAGTTTATAATTTTGTAACATTTGCATGCCTACTGGTAAACTATGGCTGAACCTATTCCCTATTTATCATCATGTACAGTCACAAGCACTAATATGTCAACACTTGGAAACTTTCAATAGCGATTTTTGCGTGAAATAACGAAAACAACAATAGAATACGACACATTGCAAAAACCTATGGGTTCTAAAATAATATGTTCGTCACAACACAAAATTTCATTAAAAAATAAAGGAGAAAATCGCTTTTGAATAAAGCCAAGTGTATACATACTTAAATACGTAAGACTGTTCTGTACCCATATTTGCAATACAAAATATTTTTATCTTTACATTAAAAGATTCTATTAAATCTAATTCTGTTTTTTGAACAACTTAACATCATGAACAACAACAACACAATAATATTATTTTTGAACAACTTAACATCATGAACAACAACAACACAATAATATTATATTTGAATTATATTGCTTTCCAAAAATTATGTCTACAAAAAGGAAAAATGTAATAAAATATGAATGCTCTTCTCGTATTTTTCACCAGCTAACATCGGACTGCCAATTCTTCGACGACCTGATCTTCGGCCCCATAGGATATGACGTATCTCTAAACGAAGGTGACCCGGTGCTCATGAAGAGTGATGGCTTCCCAACTTACCACTTTGCTAACGTGGTGGATGACCATCTGATGAAGGTTAGCCATGTTCTGAGGGGTGTGGAATGGCAGATATCTACTACTAAGCATTTGCTTATTTATAGGTAAGGAAAATATAATCAAGAATTTTTGCGTAATATTTGATAGATTTGAGGTTTTTCTTTGATGATGTAATGAACCATATAACGCGAACTATTTGTGAACGCTTCTAACCAATCCCGCCATAATCCGCGCACTTCTCCTGGAAACGCCTTTCCTCTCTGGAAGCTGATTTTACAATACCTATGTGTAACTTGTAATGAACAATAAATGTAATACAGTGCATGTGTTTGTTAAAACATGATTATAATTAAGTAGCTTATTGCAACGCTATATCAAGCGCACTTGGGGACGCCCATCATCGCTACATGCGAACTACGCATCATACTGACGTCACGTCAAATCCTGCATCGCGCAAGCAGAGTTTACCGCGCAACTAGCATATATACAACGTCCCGACACCAATCGTCGGGCAGTTGCCCACCAGTCACGACATCCGTCTGGTCGGAGGATCCTCCCTTTTCTATGGAGGATGAGTGTACTTTACACCCTGTTCCTCATGCATCAATACGTTAAAGGATTCGTTTTATATTTTTAGGATTTTTCACACAACTCAACTCATACAAGTTTCCACTTTATAACACAAGTGAGACACGAGAAAATAATCTGCTCTGGACTTCCTTTTACTCTGTTCTACATAGCCAACTCATTGACTGTGCTGCTTATGCTATTATGAGAACTGTGTTAATGGTTTTCAGGGCTTTTGGTTGGACACCGCCACAGTTCGGTCACATGCCGCTTATCGTCAACGCCGATGGCACAAAACTAAGCAAGAGACAGAGCGACGTCAAAGTTGAAGACTATAGGAGAAACGGTAATAAAATATTCTTTGCTAATAGTGTTTTTGGCCTTGCCTGGTACCGTCAAACGGGGTGAATAGGGATACAGGGGTGCATCGGGACGAAACTTTAAAAGGGATTTTAACATAGAAATAATATAATTTGTTGCCAAAAAGGACACTAATGTGTTTACTGTAAAATAATTACGATTAAGTGCCCTTGTTGGCAAGAAACTATATTATTACAACTTCAAAATCCAATTTATAGTTTCGTCCCGATTCACCCCTGCATCCCTATTTACCCCGTTTGTAGGTAGCCCAGTTTTGCAAGAAAATGTCGCTTACCGCGTACAGTCTATCAATTGGCGAGTTTTTTGATCATTATCGAGACCCCAGACTTTAAATAATGTATTTAAAACTTGCTGTTCCAGGAATATACCCTCTGGGCCTGGTGAATTATATAACGTTGTCTGGTGGAGGATTCGATCATGTGCCCGGCGCAGGAGTCAGACTTAAGACTATGGACGATTTGGCTGAAGAGGTAACTATGCAACATTCATTTTCATTTTAAGGCTAAATGTCATGTATATACTCACTCCTAGCTTTCAAGATCCCTGATGGATAACCCTGTGGTTACAAGGACTGCATTTATACTATCGAGGGTTTCGAAAGACTAATGTGGTTTCATCAGAAATAACTGACTCTAAACTTTGGGTTTCTGGCTTGTTTATCTACCATTTCTTCGACTAAACGAATATTATAAATATTTAATTTTTTTTTATGTTTGGTTGTTACACTTTCACGCTAAAATGACTGACCGGATTTAGATGATATTTCGCACATAGGTAGACCATGGCCTGGATTAGGACATGGATTCTTATTATACCGATATTCCCACGGAATCGAGACTTATGCCGGTGAAACCGCGGGCGCAGCTAGTATTTACAGAAATAGGAAAACAAAACATTTATTTGACATAATTCTATCCACACAACATTTCCTTTCCAAGAGCTTCTTTTTTTTATGTTAGCCTTCGCTGTCCCACTCCTGGGCAAAGGCCTCCCTCCACTCCTTCCATCTTTCGCGAGCCCGCGCGTCCTCCTTCCAATTTTGCAGGAACCTATCCAGCTCGTCCCGCCATCTCCTACGTGGTCCGCCGCGACCTCTTCTTTACAGCAGCATTTCTAACCAATTGTTATAAACAGTTCCAGACAGAAAAAATATCATCACACCCCAGCCGCCTGAACCCCGACCTACTAGAAGAATGCAACCGCCTCGAAATCAAACGAAGACTAAAGGACGATGACCTTTCCAAAGCCTTAGTATCCACACTTCAAGATTTAGTCACCAAAACATACCCAGATCACAAGCTAAACTTGACTGATGAACACGTGAAAACCATTCTCAACTGGGCTGTATCTCGAGTTTCAAGAATAAAGGAGCTATCTTCAAAAAAATACGGATTTCTTTGGATATTACCCACGAACACAACAAAAATCGATCAGGAACTGCTCAAAAAACTGGTCGAAAACTTGGAAGGCCTAGAAAAGTTCGACCAAAGTTCTCTAAAGGAGAATTTAAGGAGTTTTTCAGTGAATAATAATGTGAAGTTTCCAGCGTTGATGAAGATGCTTCGGTCCGTCATCAGCGGGTTGGACGAGGGCCCAGGAGTCGCAGAAATGATGGATTTGTTGGGCAAAAGTCAGTCGTTAGAAAGAATTAAAGCTGTTGTACGATATATTGTTGTTTCTTTTTTGACAGAAAATTAAGAAATTATGAAAATAATCCGTTCCATTTACTAAATACAAAATCCACAATAGATTTACAACCACAGTCGCTTTCTTCGTACTTTCCTTTCCGTATTCAATTCGAGACACTGCTTTTTGCAGCACTCGTTTTCTTTTTACAAAACAGTGTACAGTTTACGGTTTGTCTACAGAATAATGGATGACCTTTAATTGTCCTTGACCGTCACAAGTTGTCAAAGGTCACGGTCACGGTCAATTAAACACTACACTGTTTTGTAAAAACAAAACAAGGTAAGTCGATTTCTAATGAATAATGTTTAATTGGCGCAAAATGCACCCTAATTGCGTAACACACTAAATCACAATCTGAAGTAATAAAGTTGGTATTTGTTTAACTTGAAATAACATAAATGGGAAACATAAATTTGAATAGACCTTACGCTGTAGGTATCTAATTTATTAAGATTTTGCGTTCTCGTCTCAAGAGCAATAAAAATTATAGGACAAGTTTCTCGTAAAACAAAGTCATTTAAACCGTAATCTAATAATTTAAGTACTTTCTTTTTCTGAAGCGTGGACATTTTATCGTCCACTATAAGAGCGAATCCAGTAATAAAATGAGTTAGATCTTTATGAGTAAGGCTCAACAATCTCCATGGTTTTGAGAGGACAATAAAAAAATGTGTTTAGGTACGTTGGTGGAGCATTTAGTACTGGCTCTATCTTTATGAGGACATTGCTAGTATATTCAGGAGGCCTTTTCACACGTTCTGCTGGATACCAGTAATAATCTAATAATCTAATCTACACTCGACCGTCGACCTCGTAATAAAATTTATAGCACTGTGTGACCTAAATCCGCACTTACGTCACGCTTTTCTGTGATTTAAGTACCTACTCCATTTTTTACACAGAAAAGCGTGATGCCAAGTGCGGGGTTTTGGTCACACGAGTTATAAAATAATATACGATACGTGTGACTTGTGTCTATTAATGCCAGTGTTTAGCACCACGCCGTGCAATAATGGACTACATAAGTCAGACGTATCGTACTAATGTACAGACGCCAGCACATCAAGCTACTACAATCTGTCAAATTTCTTTAATAGATTTTCAACTTTATCGTTAAAGCATTAAGGTTCAAGGTTGATTGGGAAAATTTGACAGTTTCGGGTAGCTTGACCTGCTGGCGTCTGTACTATGTTGATTGTACCTATAGGAACTGCCTATGCTACCATGTGTATGGGTGAAGCGATTGTATTAGGTAGGTCACACGTGTAAAAGCTTTCGTACCTACTTCTTTTTCTTTTCGTGTCGATGGTACTTTTCTTCGATGTTTTATATTGTTTGAGCACAGTAGGTGGCCACGTTGATTGCGGCATCAGTAGCATTCATTTAGTCATCCAAGGTGCAGGTGAACGGGGACTTAGGCCACTCCAGCAAGTGGAGACCGAACCAACTTGATTTAAAAGCATGGGCTTTGCTGGTCTGGTCTATGCTAGTTTTAGTCTCATGTACAGACGCCAGCACATCGAGCTATGTACTACAATCTGTCAAATTTCTTTAATAGGTTTTCAACTTTATCGCTAAAGCATTAAGGTTCAAGGTTGATTGGGAAAATTTGACAGTTTCGGGTAGCTTGACCTGCTGGCGTCTGTACCTAGATTTTTTCAAAGTTACCTACTTATTTGTATTTAGAATTGCAGTTATTACCTACCTACTTAATACATACCCAGGATTATTCTAAATGCATAATTATGTTGAAGGAGTAGAATAAATAAAACCAACATATTATGAGTAACAGTATAATTTATTGAATTCCCAAATATAAATATTGAGAGAAAATATCGACCTCGATTCTCAATTAAAATGTCTCCACAAATGGGTTTCAGACCCACACAAAAATGTAGAAAGGTACCTCTAGGTTGCACATCTAATAAAAATACAATGAGTTATGGAATTGTAGTCGGGCCAAAACAAACGCAAATTGAAAATCATTATCGGACCTCTCGCTCGCACTTAAGAACCTAAGGGACCGTCTCCACGAGCGAGAAAATCGCGGCGATATTATCGTCGTGCCATCTAATTCTCGCCGCGATGATATTGCCGTGTGGAGACACGTCCTAAGAGAGTGTATAGAAATACGTGGCACGACGATAATATCGTCGCGATTCTCTCGCTCGTGGAGACGGCCCCTTATGAAGCAGCGCTAGTGTTGTGCGTAACGGTGTCACTGTTATTGACATACTAATTTTATCTATGGATTTATGACTAACTTCGCGTTTGTAATGACCCCTTCTATAATACTCTGTAAGGTAAACTAGCTTGTGATTTAATTTGTTGGAAATATAATGCAGTAAAAGAAACCGACCAAGTCAAGTAAACAACTGTGTGGAAAGCGGCTCAGTTCCCCGCTTAGCGGTTCAGAACGGTTCTGGTACAGACGCCAACAGGTCAAGCTACCCGAAACTCAAATTTTCCCAATCAACCTTGAACCTTAATGCTTTAGCGATAAAGTTGAAAATCTATTTAAAAAAAATGATAGATTGTAGTAGCTAGATGTGCTGGCGTCTGTACGGACGCCAGCACATCAAGTTACTACAATCTGTCAAATTTCTTTAATAGATTTTCAAGCATTAAGGTTCAAGGTTGATTGGGAAAATTTGACATTTTCGGGTAGCTTGATGTACTGGCGTCTGTACTTACTTAATTAAAGTAAGATTTTACAACTTCACAGTGATGTGCAACCTTTTTACAAAACAAACAAACCACAACAATTTTGATCAATGACTGTTTAATAAATTAACTTAAAATACATTGAGCAAAAATTTTATTAAACTAAATTAAAATACGAAAATAAGCAAACGTCACACTAAAACGCAAACCAGAGTTACTGCAAAACGTCAAAAACGTATTAAGGCGCCTGCAGACACGACGCGGCTCTAGTAGAACAATTTCTACGAAAACTTCATGGAAATTGTTCTATCAGAAAATCGCGTCGCGCCTGTCTGCAGGAGCCACGTCTAAGTGAAGCTCAACATATTATTTCATTTGAGTATTTTGTCTCCTGCAATAACATCCGTTACAAACATACTTAACCTTCTTTCTGAACACAGTCTTAATAAAAACAAAATAAAGTAAAACAATCGTGCTTAAAGACTAAAAAATTTGGTCTTGCTTCGCGTAATTGATGCCGTTGGTATACAATACATTGTTATGCAAATAATATCCTAAATGAGTATTAGAACGATTTAATGATAAACTTTATACAAGTCTCGTTGGTCTATATTCAAATTTTATTTATGTTTCAAATTGACGTTATTACAAGTTAAAAAAATATCAACTTTATTTTAATGGTAAGTAATTAAGTTGATTTCAGAGGGACTAGCATTACTGAAAAAGTTATAAAATGTTTGAGGCAGTGTAAACTGAACTTTATTGTGTAGGAATTAAAGTTATTTTTCCATAAACTCATATTTGTTTACATTTTTGGCGAATATGTCGCCATTCAAATTTAGTAGTCGCAAGCGCTACTGCTGAACATGAGGAGCCGAGTTCGATTCCCGGGTCGGGCAACGTGTTATTGGGTTTTTCTATCTGGAATTGCTCAGTAGCAGCCCGGAGTCTGGATTTGTGCCCGGTTGATGGCAATAGGCTCGCCAACTATTACATGGCACTTGAACAAAACTGGCGAAATGTGGGGGTATTATACACCGTACATCTTTGCTTCAGATGCGTCAGGCAGGGGCAGGTAATTTGTACCTGCCCCTGACCCTGCCTTTAGGGTCAGTTCACACCGAGACGCGACGCGACGCGACGCTGCGCGCACACTTTAAAACGACCTACTGCACCGCGCAACGTATTCTGAACTCTCACAATGCAATGGGTACCCTTTCGTGTAGAAAATAAAGTATATTTTGAGTCACTCTTTTAAAGTGTGCGCGCAGCGTCGCGTCGCGTCGCGTCGCGTCTCGGTGTGAACTGACCCTTACAGGCGTGGTGAGGCGTGTTATTTATATAAGTGGGTACTAATTAGTGACAGGAACTATTTATTTCTGCAGGGTATTTTATGCATTCAATCGAATTTTAGGATCTCGGATCAAAGGACCAGCATCTTAATTGCGTACGACGTAACACGACACTATCAATTTCCATCTGAATCATTTTGTAGGATATGTGCGAAAAATTTGTCTGCTCAACAACGTAAATAACGCAATGAATGCGGTTGAACTGTCAAAATGAAAGCCATTGCTACTGTTAGTGTGTTACGCAATTACCCCGCAGGTTCTTTTTCAATCAGTCAGTCACAAACTTTCAATTTTGTTTGTTGACTTCTATAAAATTTATCATCAAATAGTTGGTATAGCATAAACAAATCACACTTCAGCAATAACAATTTGAAATAATTTTAGACAACTAATATTTAGACAACACTGTGTACATTTTTTTATTCTCACAACTTGCATCAGGAACATACCGATATTACAGTGACTAGACTGACAACTTAAACATAAATAATTGTTTTAATTTTGGCAAGCAACCTTTTTTATTTAACAAACGAATTCATAAAAAAAAACTCCATGTTTAATTTTTAAGAATGCTTAAAGCAATAAACGCACGTAATGCTATACATCTCACAAATTACAACAAATGAAGCTATTGCTTTTCAATTGGAAGCCCCGAATCGGAAGACATGGCCAACCGCCGTACGGTAAGACAAAAATATAAAAAAATCTGACTGATCGGGTAAGATTGCGCAGTTACGGCCAAATGCCGCTGGGTAAAATTGTGCAGATATAGAAAAAAAAAAAACTATTAACTACTTGTCTTTTTATGGCACTGCCTTCAATTTTACCAAGTTATAAACCATTGCCGCCAAAACTAAAACAAAAGAATTACAACATCTAAGTAGAAAAATCGAAGCAAAAAGTCGATGCTTATTGCTTAATTGAAATCGTAAAATAGTTTACAAAGAATTATTATAATATAACGACAGCATTATTAAAACTGACTTAAACATATTGATATGATTACATTTATAAGGAAAACTTTTACAATTTATCGCTTTGTCGTTTTCTGGAGACAGAAGATAAGGGGTAGAAGAAAAATGACTTATCTGGTAAAGAAACAGGCGATAGAGTTGTGGTCATTGGAGTCGGATTTCAAAATCTGATTACAATTTTTATTGATTAGCGCATATTGTTAACTATTATCCAAAACTATTTTTTGGGTATAAACTATCTAAGTGTGTAGAGAAACTGGTCCCCATACCCCAGAAAACGACAACTTTGCACAAACTTTACATAAACACTGAAATATACCAACTATAATAATTATTTAAAAATTCACAGCAATTGAAATATGTAATGTAAAAATTAAATATCATCAAACATCAATTCTCACATCAGATGTAAAACTCCACATTTATTTTACTTGAAATATAAAAACACTTACAAATAATGAAAGTACAACGATTATTTTTCAAATACATTTTATTAATAACTTCGAATAATATCATTTCGTTAAAATTTACGGAATAGTTACGATTTGGGATTTCACTGAAGAAAATATTGTGAACATGTATGTAGGTGTTACGTAGATGAAATCATTGATACAACAATAGGTATAATATATCTACATTTTGGATAATTATTACGAATAATATGGACGCATTTCTATGTGATGCTTAGCTCAACCTGTTCTCCTAAAACGACATTCAGTCAAGTATGTTAAAGTTCTATGCCCAATGTTACTGTTCTTAATGGATGTTTTCAGATCTTTCAGGTCTTAAACTTCGCATAAAAATGCATCATATATATTTAAAAGTAGGTATATTTATAATTTCGAATAATCCTAAATCATCTAAGGCATTAAACGATCCGTTTAGTCCACGGAGGAAATATTTACTAGTTTAGTATTAAGTTCGAGTTTACAAAACTATTATAAATATTCAATGTAAATACAAGTATGTATAGACGACACACGTTCATGTACACTAGTACATGGACTGGATACTCTGTAGAGATACATTTATAAAAAACATTTATAAGGCAGATCATATAAGGAGAGGCGATCGCGTGGTACGAATACTACGTGGTATTACTGAAATCAAACTAAGTTTAATTTTAGGCCTCATTACTCATCAACAAAAATAAAATCAGCAGTTGTTTAGAAATATTGTTTGTTGAAAAATGTATTTTGGCGACTCAATCACTGGATCTTAATAATCGCATAATATACGACCAAGTCAACAAGAGTGTTAGCGGCCTATTTCTTATTTCCCGATCCATCTGTCGTTGTCAATTAACGGAAGAAATACATTCATCCCACGCGATCGTAGCATTTATCTAAGAGATATAAATAAAATTATAAGAGATCACATTTTATAGATAGTCTTATAACAGTTTTATAAAATTAGATTGTCTGTCATAGTTCACACAGACGTGTTGAGATTGCTTCGTATTATTTAGAATTTTTAATTAAGAATAAGACACCTACAGTGTAGCGACTGTCTACTCTATTCGACCACCATTGGTGCGCTATCTTACCCACCCCATAGTTTAATTGTACGCACCTATACTAAACAGTCACGTTACAGTGGCTTCTTTAATATCCTATACAGCTATTAACCGGCTAATTGTCGAAGTTGAACGTATCTATGATAATATCAGGGTTTATTCAGTGTTATTGCTAAAAACTGTATTAAAAATGAAGCTGGAATCGTAACATTAGGGAATTATAGGTCTAGTGAGCGGAACGTTCAGATTGACTCTGATAATGTTTGTATACATTTTCCTCAAGGCTTGTACTTATATGACGTACCGATAAAATTATTATATGCTATATTTTTACTTCTAACCGCTACGCGAACATTTACTATTTTGTGCATAATACGGGTATTTTTGGTGCTGAATAAATGCTGAAAGTTGGACTTGCAGTTTTTAATATTGGCTTGGAATTCGTATATTGGAAAGAAACTGCGATATCGAAATTTAATTTAAGGAAATCATGCAAGTATCTGTACTATTTAAAATCTACCATAAATGACCTGTGTACCTACAAACTAAGTGTTCATACACACGAGCGGTATGCGTCAACGGCAGAGTCAACTGCAGCCGTCGACGCGTCGACAGCTGCAGTTGCCTCTGTTGTTGACGCGACCAAAAGTTTTTTTTTACAAAAAAAAAATACCTCGGTTACTGCAAGTCCTCTATACGATTAGGTATATTATTAACGGTTTTCATATATTACTCTGCTACTATTATTATATTTATGGTAAATATTGACTGGCTATATGCTATATTTATTTTTATTTAAGGAATAAAAGTCCCGACTGACTGCCTTTATTTTTGGAAGAAAAGACTGCAACGCGCGGTGGTAGATATATTTTTAATTATTTGTTATGTAACAAAAAAAAAAAAATCCTCGTATTTCGGTCATGGCGGTCAATTTTAGCGGAGCTGTCGCACGGCCCTTCGGCACCGGAGGTATTATAGTACATAAGTGTGCGCTCCTACACAGGTGCAGTCTCTCTTCCTTGACTCTCGTAGTCCGAAGGGACAGCAATCCGACACGACCGGAGAGAGATCAGGCACAGGACCAACACCTTAACGCACTATGACACGAAGGTATCACACCACCAGCTTGCAAGCTCCGGGCTTTAAAAACCCATTATCACTTTGCCCGACCTGGGAATTGAACCCAGGACCCCAAGACACAACGAGGCAGTAAATTTGCAGTGAATTACTGACAGTCAGTATAGAACTTTTATTGTTTTCTCTAGAATCTTATAAAAAGAAAGTGGGGTGCAGCTGTGGTCAGGACGTAACTGCGTATATGCCCTTGCCCAAGAGATATTACTATATTTTAAAACAATTATTTGTTCGACAGTGATATCTAGCAGTCAACTTCCGATAAACACGGGTAAAGTACTTTAGCCAAACAATGCAATAATTCGTTGTTCCAATAAAATATCGTAAACAATTTCTAACAACAATTTAAGAAAAATCTTTAGTCTTGGAAGGCAATTTTGGCAGCTTGTAGAGGTAAACTATGTTTAGGGGCTAAATATTTATATGGGACGAAATTATCTTTTCAAAATTTTTCAACACTGGTTTAGAAAATAAATTTTGTCGTAAATATTCAATAGGAAAATTTAAAATCGGATAATTCGTAAATATATTGAACATTTGCTAATAAATTCGCGCAGTCTGTTCCCAATACATATTATTCGTTTCTTTTTCAGTGTAAATTGATTCTGTAAAGAGCAATATTATGTATACATTTTATATTTGCCCTACATAATGTTCATTTCCATTCTTTCCCATGGCTGGTCCTACCATTTTTTCGTACCACCTATTTTTGTCTTATTTTAAAACGACTTTAAACTTGTCATAACCATAATATACGGTATGACATAAATATCAATAGTATTGATAGAAATGGTTCAATTTTTATTCATTATTTAAGTATTTAAATTACAATATTTCATATCCAATAACACACTAGTAGACACCAGAGTGGCATTTAGTATTATATTATAGTTTTAATTTCACAGAGAATATATTCGTTCGATAGCTTACAACTGCAATGATAGAAGAAGGAATCAATGAGTTAACAGAGGTAGAAATATTCGATGATCTAGCTTGAAATGTCGAAGAAAATATGGTTTGACCCTAAAGGTACCTACTTATAAAGTCGCACTTAAATTATGTTTAAAGAACCTTAATGCTGTACGATTTTAATCAATCGTTTTGTTAATTTATGTTTTTTGTCATAAGTACAAGAATTTGGTGAGTATAAAATATATAAATAGAGAACCCATTAAAAATGGAATGACTAAATACCTACTATAAAAAACACCGTGAAGTGATATTTTCAAAATGTTTTTTAGCTTGCCACTCATAGTTTTCCCTACATTGTCAAAGAAGTCGATTTAAATTTCACAATCGATTCATAAATCGCATTCGGTAAGTTTTCTTAATTATAAATACGTATGTTGAACAACGCTCAGTTCAGATTGACAGCTGTCACAAGCATCGGGACCGATACGATTTCAGTTGCGTATCGAGTGTATTCGAGTTAATTGCAGCGTCTTTTAGTGACACTTATATCAATTACATAGTTATGTTATCAAGGGTTCAAAGCTCCACCTTCAAAATCGATGTTCTGATTTTTCTTTCATTTTCAGTAAGTCATACTTTTTATTTAATATCATCTTGCTATGTCTAATTGGGATCACATGTAATATATTTTGGGGAAATTGAATAAATGTTATAATCTTTTAGAAATATTTTCTTATTATTATTGATTATTTTACTATAGACGAAAAATATATTTTATGCGTAAAATTCTGTTATATTCATATACTAGCTATTTAGAGTAAGAATTCTATATCTAGAAAAAAAGTTAAGTATATGGAAGAAAAATCAGATTCAATTTTCGCATAGTTAAGCAAGGCCATCCCCTTCGGAGCGGCCTCGCCGTCGTCACTGGAGTTCTTTGACAGCTTGCAGGATCCTCTTGACATGCCCAACCTTCGTGACTCCGAGGTCCTTAAGATCTCTCCTTGCTAAAGACAGGAGCTCCCTTCCAGTGACGTCATGTTTCGCAAATGCCTCAGAGTATTCGTTAAGCTGGAGTGACTCCAACCAGGTTTGGACTTCCTTAACTCCCCAGCAGCGGACTTGAGCAGCGGTGACGGTGGGAGTTGGTCCTTCGGACACGCTTCGTCGCCCCCTCAGCCAGCGACTGCCCTTCTTTTGGACCTAAGGACCAGGAAGGGGCTAATGAAATGACTGGGGTTACAGTTGTGTTGTGTATGTGAGGTTCCCGTGGTGGTTATAGTTACAGGATTGATGGCATGCGTTTCAGGTGCTATGAGACAGAGTGGTTGGTCATACTTTAGGATCAACTAAATGTTTGAAATACAGCACTTTCATGATTTTCAGAACTATTGAGCTAAAATGAGCGAAATATCAATACTAATTGATATAATTTTAGTCATCGTTGATTGATTTATGAGTGCAAGATCTAACAGTATTTCTTGAGCTCATGTTTATAGTTAAAGGGATGAAGAAACTATATTGTTCTACTGTCGTAGGTATGTAGTATCGTAGGTATGTGTATACTACAAACTAGAAATAAGAATACAATCGGATCCCATCTAATGAAAGTCTACGATAAGGTTTAGCGATTCTGATGGGCGACTCGAACTGGGGATGTGGGCGTGAAATAAAGCACCGTTAGTTAATACGGCAAAATTATATTTATATTTTAGCTGTGTATAATTGGATTTTCATAATGTAATATAGAAAATTCTAGCTGATTGAAAATAAAACTGCAGTGCGTGAAAGTTCTAGTGCACGATTTTCATGTTCAATAGGTGCTAAGTGTTCGTACGGGGCTGGCTAGGTGTACGGTGTACACATTCACATACCTACATACATAATCAGACTATAATGTTCCCACTGCTGGGACACAGGCCTCCTCTCTGTGAGAGGGAGTGGGCCATAATCCACCACGCGGGCCCAGTGTGGGTTGGTGGATATCACATGTCTTCGAATTTGTGGTTCTAGGACATGCCGGTTTCCTCACGATGTTTTCCTTCACCGTTTTGAGAGCAGAGGTGATGAAATCATTTACACTAAGTAACGTGCCTGCCTGGGTTCGAACTCACGACCTACAACTAGTAAGTCGGGTCCATCACCACTGGGCCACCACTGCTCTTCCCACACATTCACAGTAAATGCGAAAGTCACGAGGCGCCATCTTGAATAAATGCATTAGGCCTCTTCGTTGAAACTAGATGAGCCACAAAGTTCATGTAGTTAATGAAGTAGTTTTCAAAATATGTATACCTCGTCAGTGTGCAAGAATGCGTATCCGTCTTGCAAAGTGGCTCGGGAGAGATGCGCGCGCAGCGACGCAGCAGCACCTGCGCCTGCTCCGGTAATTCCACCGCTCTCTACTAGCTCGTGACAGCTCTCCACCTAGGCAAACATGGTGATATGTTAGATATAGCTTCCTTGTCCCAGACTGATGAAGGTCACTGTATTGTTAATTAAATAGGATTTTGCGATCAACAACCTATTTGTTCATCAAAAGCCATTAAATACTAAAATGAAATAGGTACAGCTCTTAATAAACACCGGCCGTTCACCGCTTCCTTGTTTTTTATCTAGGAAGAAATGGCGGTGTAGCAGACTAAGGGCCGGTTGTTTCAAACGGTTGGTTAACGTCACATACGTACGTCAAATATTAACGACTGCGTAAGCAATAGTTTTTTGACGTAAGTCAAGGCTCTAATTGTAATTTGAAACATCGCTTTTTTTGGTTTGACGATAGTTAGCGCCATTTTTGACGTATACGCGTGCGTCAAGTGGACGTGAAACAACCCGTCCTAAAGCTACCCTTTCCAAGAAGAGCGGTGAAAAGCGTTTTTGACACATTAATGTCAAATACAAATGTCACATTTTTATGAGGTCCGTTATGACGGAAACAAATACACGGATAACAAACAGGATACAACGGAAAGGCTCTTCTAAGAAACGCTACTTCAAGGCTTGAGCTAGAACTCTCGTAAATATAGAACCTAACACTGTCTTATTACAAAATAGACATGGTTCAACATTGATCCAGTTTTGTCTTATAAGAACCTTACTGTGATCGAAACACAGTTCTTTTTACAAAAAACTATGAACTTAGTCCGTTACTAAGTTGTAAGTTTTGTATTAAGAACTTACTTACTGACTGGAAGTTTCAAGCTCGGGCTAAAGTTCGATTGATCGAATAAAGTTACCAGTGTAGCCAGAAGTCTTCGCAGCTGCGGCGCTGGCATCAGCTTCCCATCAGCGTCTTGCAGCGCATCAGCGTGTGCAGCGACACGACGCGCTAACGACACTCCTTGCGAAACTCCGCCGCATGCTGAAGTCTCGCTTATACACGACAGTTTTACCTATGATAGAAGAATTATATTAACAAGGTTCTGTTTATAAAAATATGATATGATAAGCTTAAAATTCCTTGGAAAAGATCTGTATCAAAGGACCAAGATTTTGGTGTAAAGTTTTGGACCTATGATTCGGATCGAGTTCAAAGGAAACTTTCAACACCTTTGCGGTCCGCAAAAGTGTAAGGACCTTATCGTATTATACTTACATGTTTGACCAGCGTGTTAACATCATCCAACAATGCTAGAAGCTGAGAGTTCTCAGTAGGTGACATTGCAACTCGTGGACTGCCAGGGCCGCCGCCTGTGCCGGATCCGGCGAGAGCACTCGCTTTGAGCTGCTGCTTCTCGTCCCAAGTTCTGAATGATGCAACAGTTAAAACAGTGCTCGAGATTTTGAACTAATTTATTTGAAAATAAATTAAGTTTCTAAGAACAAAATGTGAAACAAGTTTGACGAGTCGAAATGAGGACCAATTTCAAGAATAATTTCAATCATCATTTCGTTAATGATGATTGAAATTAATGCTTTAAGCATCTCTGATTGAATCGCTGGCTTCATGTGTATGAAGCCAGCGATTCAATCAGAGATGCGTCGTCGTTGGTCCTCATTTCGACCTCGACGACGACCTTCGGTCTTATATTACATGAAATAAAAACATTTTTATTTCATGTAATTTAGGATACAATGTTTTGTTTCAATACTACTTCAGTTTCTAGAAAACCGATTCTTAATCTTCTTTAGTGTGAATTATGAACTCACTACTTTGCACTACTGAATATAAAAAATAAATACATTTACCACTGACCTAAACTTCACTAACCTAAGACTAGTTTCAAGAGCTCTGGACCGGCACAGCATCTGCGCTCTGTTCTTGTGTATGATCCTGACACATCCAGGGGGTTGTAGCCACGCTTCACCATCCACTTGAACTGGTACGCACTCTTCGCCCAGAATGTTGATCTGGACTGCACGGCATTGAGCGATGCGGTGCTTCTGGAGGTTGATGAGCCGGGAAGCCGCCATTTGGGCTGAGCCGAATACGGCTACGACCTGTTTGGAAGATTGGGTTATTGGTCCTTCAGTACTGAAGTTGGTCTTTGATGTGAAAAAATGGCTATTTTGCTTCTTCAGTAATGTAGTACCTACTATTTTATTGAATAACAATGATATGATAACGGAAAATTAAAGGAGTGAAAAAATAAATACACATTATCAGCGGTTGGACACATGATAATATTGTTTTGACCTTTTCTACAAACAGTAGATACAACGAAGCGATGAAAATAATTGTAACGAGATGTTTTCCTCACATAGTTAATAATAACGTTTATAATTACGTATCAAATTCCTGTTCAAAACATTTCATTAGTGTAACAGGCCTTTGACTTGCGGTAAGCAGAAGGCTCTCATGAATTACAGCGATTGAAAAGACGTCTTAAGTCTGGATATGGTAATATTCGCCTTATAATATACTACACAAAGGTATTATATTGAATACCAGACAAGCGAGAGACTCAGAAGGATTTTCCGGAACACTTTGACGTCGTTGCACAAAGAAGATCTCATATACGATACAGGGTGGCAGGAATATCGATACCCAAACTGTAACTATGAATTCTGCACATGATTCTAGACGGAGAAAATTTCTACGCTAGGGGAAATGTAGAAGTTTTTCGTCGGTTATAAAAAAAAAATAGCTGTTCCATACATTTTCACCGCGTAGGTATTGTACTTTTGTATGTAACAGCTGTTTTTTTTTTTAACTTAGGTCCAGAATCATGAACTCAGTCCATGGTAACAGGTTGTGCGTTGATGTCGCTGCCACTCTGTTTGACGCAACTGACAAAATTAACAAACGTCATGCCTGTATTCCCCGAAGAGTAAGACAGAGGAATATCTACAGTTAGCATTTCGCCTATTATGTTTAACTCCCTTGTTACAGGTGGCGACTCAGTTGTCATCAACCGGGCATAAATCAAGACAGGGCTGCTACATAAAAATTCCAGATGGAAAAATCCAGTAACAGAATCGAACCCAGGATCTCATATTCAGTCACGCGCTCAGTCGCGCTTGCGACCACTAGACTAACAAACAAGGTAGAGGCTCACAAAATTAATACACAACATATTACGAGCGGCGTCGTAATGTCGGTCGGGATCTTATTAAAATACCTATGTTATGGAATTGTATAAATATAGGCTAATGGAAAAAAATTACTGGATGGTTATTATAGAATTCAGAGTTTATGTTATCTGGAGATACAATATAAAAGTTCTCTACAGAAAGAAAACCTAAAGAATATTTGGAATAAAAAAATATCTGGTAAATTAAAATTGACACTGACCTCAAGTATCCGATCATCGAAGGAGGGAGCGAGGAAGAGGTCATCTCCTCTCGTTCCTCCCCAGAAGTTGGTCCCACCCATGAACGAGGGTATGTTCAGAACGACAATGCCCTGTAATTCTGGCAGAGGAATCCTTTGCCCGTCACATTCAAGCTGTACCCTTTGACCCAGATGCCTGCAAAATGAGTTTTATTGTAATTACAGTCTACGTACAATGAAAAACTATATACCGCTATAAAAACCAGCATTTAGTTGAATAACAATAGAAATGATTTAAAAAAAATGTATTTCACAGAGTTACAATACTATATGAGAACTCTAAATGTGGAATAAATTCAAGATGGCGTCATATTCAGGATTTTGAACGCTATAAAACGTAGTCGTATCGACTTTGAATATTAACTGCGCCAGGTCAGTAATCTATTTGTGGCCAGTAACACAGAAAACAAAAGAAAGACAAACAATAGCGAATGACATATAATATCTTACCTGTAAGTCCTGTTAACCCACTCCTTGGACCCAAGCACTCCATACCACATATAGTTCCTCGCCCTCGACCTACACTTCTCTGGATGTTCCTCCCTCTTATTATGAAAGTCCAAGGTAATCTTCGCATCAATTCCAATCCCAAAGTAGTTGTTCATCACAGCCCTTTCATAGAACCCTTCTAGAAGAGTCTCGTCAGGGTCCATGAGAGGACTGACTGCGGCACATAGTGCATCAGCGTTGGCCAAAAGACATTGGCTGATGAAGCCTTGGGTGACGTGAGGCCAGGCTGGCAATTGGACCAAGGGGTTGATAATAGGCAGTTTCTTGGCCTTTTCATTGGCCTCTTTAGATCCAAGGCCGCTAGATGCGCCACCTTCTCCCCATATTGATGACACAGATGTAGATAGTCTAGAAAAGAACAGTATCTGTAATGATTGTTTGGATTTATATTGTACTAGCAGTGCCCAGTGGTTTCACCCGCATTAGTTTCGATCCCGTGGGAATATCGGGATAAAAAGGATCTTATGTGTTAATCCTGGTTATAAACTATCTGTGTGCCAAATTTCATCCAAATCTGCTCAGTAGTTTTGGCGTGAAAGAGTAACAAACATCCATCCATCCATCCATACAAACTTTCACGTTATAATATTAGTAGGGGTTGAACGGAGAATTGCGAAGTTGCAGTTCTAATAGAATTTTATATCAAATGGCTGGGACTTTATTTGCGAGCATTTTTATCTCTCTATATCGAACATGCAAATGTAAGCATGAATGTCATAGAATTTTCAATACACGAGGGAACTTTTGAAATATGTCCACTACTATCTATACTAATATTATAAATATTAAATAAAAGAAAAGAAAACGAAGCTAGGTAAACTTATCTATGCATAAGAACATAAAATTGTTCCTCTAGAGATCTTGAGAAAACATCGAAATACATTATTAGGAAAACGGTGTTTTCTTTCGAAAAAGTCTTGGCTCGTGTCTCGCGGCTTTCCATACATTTTCTGGTTGAAGACACAACAAAAAAAACGCTTGTCCCTGAGAATATTCCGTACAATATTCAAATTCGTTTGAAAAAACCAGAGAATATACCACCAGACCTCTTTGTATAAATAGAGATGATAAAAATATAGGTACGCCGTACGATCAGTTTTATTTTAATGTCTTTACTGACTGGTTAGTGAACATAACGTTCTCCCAAAATATTTTTAGATTAATACTACGATTCATTGTTCATATATAAACAAGTATGTCTGAGACATGTAAAAATGTTATTAACGTCTATCTTTTGCCAACCCGAAAGCTCATATAAAATTATCGAATTTTATATGTATTTTATTTCATTTATTTGCATACCATAATGTGAATTAAGTTGTTAAAATATTTTAATACACATTGCGTTAATATTACTTTTACCTTTTGCCTTTTTTAATATTACTGCCCCATATATTGCTCCATTCCATTGCTATGAAGCAATGGATGAGCAATATGTATATTTACTTTTGCACATATTTTTTGAACATATGATTGCTCGAAAAATTTGTCTGCTCAGCAATGTAAATAACGCAATGAATATTGTTAACTGTCAAAATGAAAGCCATTGCTACTGTTAGTATGTTACGCAATTACCCCGCAGATATAGACTTGGCAAAGCATTTATACAGAACTTTAATGCACTTACTTATCAGGTTCTCCAGGCTTGTAGAGGCTCCCACATGATATCCTCCTGGTGGCAGCAGGTGAACAGCTCAGGAACTTCCCATATTCAGGGTCTGTCTGTCCTAAAAGTCTTGGATTATCCGACGATCTCCTTTCCCTGGTGGTACCTATACTTGGCTCCGGAGAATTCACACTCAGAGTATCTGTACCCTGATCAAAGATATCACTAAGGACTGATGCCATGCGGCTTGGGCAAGTCTTCAAACTCTTTTTGTCCTCACTATGCGAAGGGGATGGTGGTTCCACTACAACGCTTACTTGCGGAAAACCGCCTATATCTGGCACAGTCATCTTGTCGTCACAAATCAGTCTTGGAGGTGCCATATAGTTAGGAGTTTCAGCACTTTTGACACTGAGCGTTTCTTCAGTCGTTTTTGGAAGCAGATGTATTAAGCTCACATCTGTATCCACGCGTTTCTTTAAACTTTTTCTAAGTTGCTTTTTAAACGACTTTCTCGCTATATCGTTCCCTTCTTCAAAATGAGCGAGACTGCAGTACTTGATCTGTTCCTCTACTTTCGTTGCATTTTCGATATAGAATACTCTGTTCTCGAATCCGAACTTCTCAGCTTCGGTGTCTTCGGATTTCTTTATTTTCGTTATGTATTTCATTTTCGCCTCGTTGTTCTTCTCGAGGCTCGGGTTCCGACTGTCCATCGCAATGTCTGACACAGTGTCGGACGTGAATAGAGTTGTGTCATCAGTGTACGTTTCGTTTTCACCGTTCTTTCCCATCATTGCCAACAAAACTTCCTGTCCAAGCATTGAACTGATATCGTCCATGATTGATTCTCCGTGTAAAGTTTCCGAGTTCACATACGTCGTTTCTGAGACTTCAGGAGAGTCAATATGTCCGATTCCCATACCGCCGGCTTCTTCCATTTCTTCTGGCTTAGTATCGTTTATTTCCGATATTAAACTAAAATCCTCGCTAATGTTGGACCCTTCTGAGCTACTGGCTTCGATCTCCAGGTCTACGCTGGAGAGCCGTCGGTCCGGGGTGCACTCGCCGCTGGCCGGGGTCACTCTCGCACTTACCTCGTAGTGTTCGTCATCTGTATACGGTTTGTCCGTGTCTATAATAGTCAATTGGTCCGATTCATAAGTATCTCCCTGTAATATCGATTTCTTATCGCTATCGTCAGAGACAACTAGGTTAGGTATAGTAAGACTACTACTATTATACGTTTGCTCTAGTTCTGGCCTCAGGAGGTTCTTGCACGAGCTAGTATCACAGGAGGAGAGGTTTGACAGCGAGAGCCGGTCCTGAGGCGAGGCGGAGCTTATCTTGCTTCGTTCCGGTTTGTTGTCCACGTCTAAGTTGAAGTTACCAGTTGGGTTAGAACTTATTAATTTAGCTATATCTTCATCTACGTCTGGAATGCTGTGAATAAAAGTACCAAGGTTATAAAATCATCTTTAATTATTTCCGACTTTTTTACCGCCTGGACAAAACAGAGAAGAAACAATACAATAGCAGTAACAGTAGAATATATATATCCTGTATAATAGAGAAAATCGTCTCAATATCACTCACTTGTCAGGTTGCAGCGAGGCGGCAGAGATGGCGCTGGCGGCCGAGGAGCGGCGACTGTCAGCGAACGCTCGGGGCACCGGTAGCGCCGCCATGTCGGGCGCAGTCGGAGCGCTGGGCGCCTCGCCCCCCGCCCCCTCTACTGCCGCCCCCCCGCCGCTGCTGGAACCCTCGCATGTGTCACAAGAGTCCCCTTCCTGTGAAACACCCTGCATGGAACACGGTAACATTGAGATTCAATCGACTAGAGTGTCTCGATGGACATATTTTTTGGTCCTTTTGAGTTCGGATATGGTCTTTACATTCGGAAAACGGTTTTTTGAGTCCCTCATTGAACATATAGTTCAGGAATTGAACGGCGCTTAATTTTTATTAAAGTGTATTTAAAAAAATTCGAAGCGATGTAATAAAAATACCGCAGTAAGTAGAAATTTATGTAAAGTTTGCTATGATGTCACGTGACCTAAAAACAAACACAGTACCAATTTGTTTTCTGTCAGGCTTTCGAGACTTTAAACTTAAATAAGTAAACTATTACGTAGAAAATCTTTGGTTTTCAATGGTAAAGAAAAAAATTATCGGATTGCAGCTTGGACCCATGCCATGAACCGAAGTATGTCACGGGTTTTCTCAAAAGATAAGATCCGAAACAAGATTAAACGTGGAAAATAACTGAAGTAGACAAAACAGCTCGCAACCTCGGATAGTAAAATAAGTTTACCTACTTAGATGTTTTGTAAAATAAAAGTTGTTTGGCGTAAGCACATTTTTAACGCTGCGGAGCTTATGGCAAAAAAGCTAACTGAATTATAGCACAACTGCGCATAACCTTGAGGCGCTCAATAATCTGTTTCACTTAACTTTACTCAGGAAAGTAAAGGTAAAGTTGGTTTCGGAAATGTTGTATTGTGGTCCTATATATTAATTATTCTCGCCCTTATCCCAATTTATTTGAGGTTGGCGCAGCATGTCTTCTTCTTCCATAGTTATCTATTATTCGTCATCTCACTATGTAGTTACCCCTTTTCTCGGCATATAATCTTTCATACAGTCCATCGTTTCTTTGGTCTTCCCCTATTCTTATTTCCATACTCAAAACTTGGTCTTTTATTTATTATTTAGCTTAAAGTAAAGATGATCTTTACAGCTCTTACAATAACTAATTTAGTGTTAACAATTTATTTTATTTTCCAATACGTAGATGTATTATACATACTTGTGGGTACACCTGAGTGAGCGTGCGCAGCAGAGAGCGGAGCGCGCGTCGCACGCTGTCGGCGCGCCCGGCCAACGTGCAGCCGCGCACTGCCCAGTTTAGTTGCTCCTATTTTGTACACAAATATCGTTAGAGTATTCTCTAGTGTGTAGTAACGTGTCATAGAAGCCGGCAATTAGCGATTTAAAATTAGGGTCACTGTTATTGGTGTTTCGTTTTTAAAGACCAAAAATCTTCAAGTTTGAAGTTTGTATCAATTTCAGACGATGGTGTGAAAAGGATCCCGTTTCTTCTTTTGATGCGCAAGAGCTACAAAGTTTGAAATTACCTTTTCAGTCTTTTCGATGCTGCCTTTCTCGGCAACTGGTTGTGCTTCAGGCTCACTATCACTAGTGGTCTCCACTGGCTCCCACGACCTGGACACAATTTGGATACATCACAATATATTGCTCAGCCGCACACCACTAACAAGTCTTACGTACAACACACAATTTTTAGATTTTTTCAAACTATTTAAGGCGAAAGCGCCATGAGGGCAGTCCACGAAATTAAATTTTCTTACGTTTTTTGCAATTTGCAGGTCAGTGTCAGGTTTTATATTGATCAAAATATGATTCCACCCGCGCGGAGAGATGGGTGAGCTACACAACTTACTTGCATCTCGCATGGTCGTGCGCCAGATGCGCCCGCGCATGCAGCAACAGCGACACGGCGCGCCGTAGCCGGTGCGCCGCGCGCGCCGCGCCGCCGCCCGCTCGCTCTCCCGCCGCGGCCAAGCGCGAGCAGCCCTCGCGGAGAGATGTGTGGGCTACACCACTTACTTCACCAGCCTGTATGGGTAGAACAAATGGATTCATAACTAGAATTTAAATGAACAGTCTGCCTATTCTGTAAAAATCTCACCATGAAAACTTATGTAGGTGAAGTGAGCTTGAGATGAGCTGTCAGTAGTGTTAATCTATAGCATCAGGTAGAAGTTTTTACAATGAGGTTTTATAGAATAGGTCGCTAGGTTGTTGGGAGAGAGAAACTATTGCAATGCCCATCAGTTATCAATTCAAAGTAAAGAAATTGTGTTGAATGCTAGACGACAACGATAGAAACCTTCAAGGTTTTTAAGGACTAAGCAGAATATGCTTCTTCTGATCTAACGAATATCTTCTGTGTTATTTTTCCCACACGTTTAAGAACTAAACACCTTTCTGTAAAAGTACGTTCAGCAAGAAACTTTACGCAGAGACAAAACCACGTATAAACGTAAACAAGTTGGTATCTACTTAGTATCTACTTACCTGCATGATATCCTGCAAGTTTCTAAGCAGCGAGCTCTCCTCCAATAAATCGGGCGGGACGGGAGGGGGCGGCGGAGCTGTCAGGGAGCGCTCGAATGTCATTATTGACCACCTGGTAACCAGAAATAAAACATATTACAAGGACCCACGGTTTGTTATGCAATACAAAGTCACCTACAATTTTCGGGAGTATCGTAAGAAGAACATTTTACAAGGATCCAAGAATTCATAGTAAGTGTAAGGTCCAACCCCGATTTTTGGACGCCGTTTTTTTAGCCTGTAGATCTCCTACTAAGAAAAAAAAATATGACTATTTCCTTTCTTGTCTAAATATTTATATAAATTAGGTATTATTTTTAATGTAAACGAGATAAAAACATAAAGATAGAGATAGATAAAGACATGTTGCGCCGACCCCAAATAAATTGGGATAAGGGCAGGAGAATGATGATGATGATGATGATAAAAACATAAAAAAATTGTGGTCCGCCGATGTCGGAACCTCGTACGAGGGGCGAATCCAACCCGCAGAGGACCGTTAGACGCTTTTAAAGAAATGAGGCACCTTATTATATCTCATGTTAGCTACCCAAAATAACAAAATATCATACGTGGGTATGAAATTTGGCACCTTAACATGTACTATCGCCAAAACCTATATCTGACCATTTTAAAAACCAAATCCCGTGCATGATGACCACAGCTGCGTCCGTAAGTAAAACAAATGAGGATCCTTTTTAGGTCGACTACGGTATACATACGCAAGCAGGAATAGTCCTTTCGGTGGTCAGATATAGATTTTGGCAATAGTACCTATAATAGGCTTTCAAAGTAAATTATACTATAAATATAACTTTTTAAACTGGATGAAAATAAAAAACAGGACCGAAAATAAAGCCAACGAAAAAGGTTCAAACATTTTTAAGTAGGTATACAATAAAGAAACCACTTTTTATGCTATTCCTGAATATATTTTCGTTAATCTCAGTATCACTGTAGTATAATATGACTCTAAAGTCATGAGCTCACGCTTGGAGTCGCTCGAGTTAGATCTAAATCTAACTCGAGCGACTCCAAGCGTGAGCTCATCCACCATCGTAAGTATGTAGGAGTTGCCTTTTCTGCTTCTTACGAACGGACCTAAATGGTCAATATGAATTGTGTGAAACGGTATACTAACTTTTTCTATATATACGAAAAGCCCAATTTTGGCATACGATCGGAAATCTGGCATAGGAGGTCTGGCGCGAAGCCAAGATGAGTCAAAAATTGGCTCATTAGATATTACTGTGCAGAGAAAGTTGATATCTGATTTTTGGCCATAATATTAATCATGTATGTATTTATTATATATTGAATAGCAATATTATCCGTATAAAAGTTGGAATGCTTGAATTCTATTCGCCTTGGAGTAGGAATTGTCTCACAAGAAATTGTTTATCGTGGTAGTAGGAGAAAATAAAAGCAAGTCATACATTTTTATAAGTTCTTCATGTAACTGCTTTCTGATTTCATGAATAAATAATAATACGAAAAGCTAAAAAAAAAAAACAATAAATCTCATCTCTGCGATAAAGAATGTCAAAAACTTGACAAAAAATTTAGGGAAACTACAGGTATTTTTGACAGATTGAGACTGAGATCGGACTGTGAACGTTCTTAAAATTACAAGAATTGCCCCTCAGAACGTCTTACCAAAATTTTGTTACCGAAACTGTTAGTTCAGCCGTTGTTTCAACAGTAGGTACTCTCAATAGCCTTACCTGTCCAGCATCTTAGTGGAAGCCCTCTCGTATCGTTCGATGAGCACCTGAAGGTTGGCCGCGTCATCACAGGAGGCTCCCCAGCCTAGCACTCGAGCTAGATCGTTACCGGTGCCGAGAGGAAGCACTGCGGTCTGGACTTGACGCTGCAAGGAGTTCGTGTGTTAGTTTGAAAGGAGGTTAGGACTTTCAATCGATGAAAATATTATCTTACTCCTAGTCCTTGGTCATAGAGTCTCAGTGTAATAAGTGGCAGACCCGACTGTTTCAAACTTTGTAAGACACTCATCTCTCTCACCTTTCGTGTCTGATAATACTCACATGCATATCCAGTTTATCGACCTCCTGCAGCACCCACCCAACGGACCCATCCCCTGAACACACGAGCACCCTCAGGGGGGCGAAGTGCCGGAACAGACGGAGCCCTAATCGAGGCCCCGCCCCGCTCAGCTCGAACACTTGTGCTGGGTTCAGGAGCTGCTTGAAGCGACGAAGGAACTTTACGCCTTGGTTGTCGCCTGGTGGAATGGACATAGTTTGGTTTAAGTAAATGTATATGGAAATAGAATAAGCTTGCCAAAAGTTACATAACCTCTCAGGGTCTTCTTCCAGCTGGAAAAGACTTGGTTGGCTAGGTTGTTGTCATAATTCAAGTATCTGCACTGCCGATATATTTCAGTTTGAAAGGTAATTCAAACTCAAACCAATTGCAGGCACTGATTGCCAAGGAGCCGGTTAGTCATTTAGCAAATATGTGCTAAGTAACGTTTATAGATCTCGGCTAAGTGTTATTCCTGTCACTGTCGCACAACTGTCAAGGTACAAGTGCAAGACAGAGACAGAAACCAAGTCAAAGCACGAGATGATACCAGAATCTCTTCGTTATGTCACTCACCAGATCTAGAGTTAACGAACACAATAAGCGGGCTAGCATTGGGGGGCCTATCTGGGACCCACGCGTCGTCGGGGCCCACGGAATGCAAGCGCGTAGGGGGCACGACGGAGGCACGTGCGGGGCCCAGTGAGCACGACGCGCGCCACGTCGGTTTGCACGCCGCGTGCACGCAGCGACGACACCACACGCATCTGAAGTCTTGCAGTCTGGAGACAAAGGAAGTATTTAAATCAAAATAATATGACAAAATTAGTAAAGGGGGGTTATTAGACGATTCCTCACTTTCCCGTAGCTGTACGACATTCAGCCTAGGACCAATATTCAACAGTTTTAGTTCCCTGAATAAAACTTTATCGAGTGCAAAATGGAGAGCTGTGGGGGCAGGAGAGGAGAGCAGTGGTAGCCCAGAGGCAACGGCTCTGACTTACGAGATGTAGGTCGTGGATTCAAACCCAAGCGCTTTACTTTGTGTAAATAATTTCATCGCCGCTGCTCTTACAATGATGAAGGAAATGAAACATCGTGAGGAAACGGGCATGTCCAACCAATAATTCGAAGACATGTGACATCTCCAACCCGCACTGGAAGCCCGCACTCCCTCTCGAAGGGAGGAGGCCCGTGTCCTAGCAATGGGAACATTATAGGCTGATTCTCCAGAATTAGAGCCGTGCTTCAATTTGTTGTTTCAGATAAAAAAACCGTATAGACCTTCCAGTTTTTCCGCTTTTGCTACCAATAGTATGATTTTACCTTTCTCTCTACACATTGTAATATCATCATCATTCCCTACCCTTCTTCCAATTTGTTAAAGGTCAGCACAGTAGCTTTTAGTATATAATTCATTGTCCATCTTTTCACATAATAGGAGATGAAAGTTTGTATGAAAATTTGTCATTTTTGGCCGATGGAAAATTCTATCGGGCACGGCTTGTTAGATAATAAATAACGTGTTAGGGACGAATCACTACCCGTTTCGTCACCTAGTTACATAAATCGGTCATTTGCGAACCCGTCCGAGCGACAAATATCGCATTGACATTTCCTTAAAATGACAAAAGCCAATTATAGGCACTAATGGTATGCCTTGTATTGTGACTTTCATGCAGATGTGACTAGCAAAAGGGCATATTTTTCCGCAAAAGTTGTTTACATAATGGCCTATAACGTTCCTACTGCTGGGACGCAGGACACACACACACACACACACCCACACACAGCAATCCATCCAATTTGTAAAGTTCAAAGAGTCTTCGTTTTATAATCCAAGCACAGTGACATTTTGTTAACTCATCATCTGCCTAGCCTTTTCCCAACTTTGTTGGGGTCGGCTTCCAGTCTAACCGGATGCAGCTGAGTACCAGAATTTTACATGGAGCGACTGCCTATCTGACCTCCACAACCAAGTTAGTAGGTAATACGAAACCCCTTGGTAAGACTGGTTGTCAAGACTTCGGGCTTCTGAGGACCCGTAACGACTGTCAAAGATCCACGGATAACAGCCGGGACCAACGGCTTAACGTTAATGGTTAATGTTTTCAAAATAATCTGACCGTAAGAGAAAGCTACATCTATTTGTACACCCACTTCAGATACCAAAGTATTCATGACTTCTTAGTTTTCTGTGCATAAAAATATCACAGCTCCCAAGTACTTTACGTAAAGACAGATATAAATAGCTGGCCTATTTTAGCCGAACTCCCAAAGACATGCCCGTACATCTACCCTACTTAAACTTCAGCCAACTCCAACAAAAGATAAACTGGATCATACATAAGTAACGTTTATTAGACAGCCCTGTTTCGTCTTGTTTGGACCCATCAAAACTTAGGGAACGAAAGAATGATTCGGGTTTATTGGTTGAAAGTTGTTCTTGATAAAGATCCATATGGTTCTTTGAGTTAGAAAATATATGGCTGTCTTTGGTCCCCGGACCTGACATCAAGCAATGGAAAAAATTGGCAACTTTTTATATGCTTGAGTACGAGGCTTTTCACTACATTGTATGCGTATATTTTATGTTCCTTTTTTTGTAATGTGCCTTATGTTTGTGCAGAATAAACAATTCTTTTTACTTTCTTCTTTCTTTATGTAAATAGGGTAATATTACAGAGGTATGACGAATAGAGTGTAAAGTTCTTCATCCTCCATAGAAAAGGGAGGATCTTTCGCCAAGACGTGTGTTGTGTCTGGTGGAGATTTCCTTTTGTCTAAGGTACTGGCAAGTTTCACGAAAATTGCTGGAAAGTGACGCTTTTAAAAGTTACGTCATTAGTCACGCTCAGGTGTGAGAGTGCTTAGCTTGAGGGTTCAGGTGAGTTGGCTGAGTGAGAAATGCGCCCTCACTTGTATAATATTATATGAATGACGTACATCCTTCATGGATGCTATTTTGTTAAAACCCGGAAATATATTATACTAGCTGCGCCCCGCGGCTTCATCCGCATAAGTTTCGATCCCGTGGGAATATCGGGATAATATGATATGCTATATGTTAATCCTGGTTATAAACTATATCTGTGTGCCAAATTTCATCCAAATCTGTTCAGTAGTTTTTGCTTGAAAGAGTAACAAACATCTATGCATCCATTCAACCATCCTCACAAACTTGCGCGTTTTTAATATTAGTAGGATACCAGTCTGCAAAATAGCTTGCAAGAAGGACCCATACCATTGTGCCATACCAACTTCTGACCTGAGTATACAGTTTTTGTGGGTATTTATTATTTATTTACCCATTTATGAACACACATTAAGAGACTACAATAAAATAACAGAAAAATAGGTACATAGGTAATGCTTATTACTAAAGAAATTTCTTCCAGCATACCTGGGGTAGGAAACTAGATAGTAAGTGATGTACGCCGGCCGTTTTATACTATAGTGATTATCCAGGAGGTGATATCCTGTTTTTCTACTTCCACGTTGACAACACCTGAGGGGCAACCCTCTTAATTTTAAGAACGTTCACAGTCTGATCTGTCTCAATCTGTCAAAAATACCTGTATTTTCTTACATTTTTGACAAGTATTTGACATTGATTATTATCGCTAAGATGAGACTGCAACTAGATTTTGAACGTTTCGAATTACGAGAATTGGCATTTTGGCTACAGTTTCATCTAACTTGTTTTTTTAAAAGAAAGCGTAGAACTTCGAACGTAAAGCTTTTGAACGGAAGCAATAGAAATGGTTTCGGGAAACTATTCCGCGTAATCCTTTCGTTCAACGGATGAGTATTGGCTCAAATAGTGTTGTTTCAATTTCCCGGGGCTCTGTGCGGGATATTGGTCGAGTGATGCTTATTTCCTGACAATCCCGGGATTTAGCCTCCAGCGGACACTCTGAGGCTTAGTTATCAGTACTGGGTAGCCACTATTTTGTATATACAAGTCGTTATTTTAAAGTTGTCAATGCACATTTTCTCGACAGGGAATATTGTTTTTGGGAGACCGAAAAGTGTTGCGCCATCTACTAACTGGGAAAAAAGAAAAGATCTGTTGTGGCATACTTATCTATGGCAACAAAGGATTGTTGGATAATTTTATTGAAATTAATGGACTGAGAAGAGAGAGTGCACCTCTGTCTGCGCACACACTTGTGCACTTTAGTATCTCTGTTGGCACTGGCCGCCATAACCGAAGTTCGGTCTAGAGGAATTACAATCAATATTCTTAAACATTGAATCATAAATAGTTACATTCAACGAAACTAAATCTTTATCCATTGAGAGATAAAGTATCATTTTCTTCACCTAGAGCGTCAGGAGCGTTGCGTACGTTAAGTAACATAACAAATGATTGATTGCCCTCCTAAGTACCTACGGCTCAGTAATAATGGATCATCCAGCAAGGTATCAGTCACGCTGACGGCTCATTCATCAATTACCAGCAATTAACTATTACAAAGGAATGGTCATAGACAGATACCACTGGATTGAGGCCTGTCACTGCATTGTACAATTGATATTGAATAGAAATACATACGAGTATCTATGTAATTAATATATTGATGTATTTGTCTATGAATATGAAGCAGAAAATTAATATTGAACGGCTCCTGCTAAGTATCAATTGATGATAATATCATTGATCGTGATGAGAGAAAGGATTTTATTTTTTGTATGTTTATTTGTTAGGTTTTCACGCTAAAACGGCAGAACGGATTCATTTAAAAATCGTCACATTTGTTACAATTTAAGCGCAACCCTAGCTCTGTAGGTCAGAAGACCCGAGATTTTTTTTTCCGTGGGGTTTACTTTTTAGAATTTATAAGTCAAAAACTGTAAGAGATAGGAAGTTTCGTGGTTTCTAGAGCACCACGCAGCGAGCACAGGTCTTTCAAAACTGCAAATTCACTATTGGTTATATTGGTATCTATACTAACAACATCCCAAAAAAACACCAAGTACAGTGCAATTTTTGGCAGACTAACGCCGATTTGTGTCTACGGTGACTGGAATATCATAAGAAGGTACATAATATTTATTTGTAACCCAAGAACAAATTTACTGAATCATATTAAATTAATCACTTCACCCAACACGTCACACTTCACTGACTCCTCACAAACTCCAACACCGAATCATTCGTTCAAAAGCGTCGCGTAGCTAATCAAGCTCGAGTTTTCACCTAATTTATCTTTGCAATCGATCTTAGAATACACCTTCGCTTCACTGAACGTGGTGGTCTCGGGACTTATTGACGCGTTTTATTTACGCGCCCGTGGACGCGCGTGTACTAGCTTAAGCATAATCAGCCTATAATGTTCCCTCTGCTGGGACACAGGCCTCCTTTCTGTGAAAGGGATTGGGCCGTAATTCACCACGCGGACCCTGTGCGGGTTGGTAGATGTCGGTTTTCTCACGATGTTTTCCTTCACCGTTTTGAGAGCAGTGGTGATGAATAAATAACACACAAAAAAATAAACGCTTGTCTGGCTTCGAACCTACGACCTACAACTCGTTTAAGTCGCGGCCGATACCACTTGGTGTCCCAGTGGTATCGGCCGCGATGTATAGACTGCTCCATAATTGATTACCTACTTACTTACTTTAAATATTATCACGATCTATGTCGTCACGGCAAATCCTGGCCTCAGTTAAATGAAGTGATTAATAATATCATGATTTACAATGCACTAACGTTACAGTGAATGGAGGAAGGATCACAGGTACAGATACGAGTACATATCGCAATGCATATGCGGAGTAAACCAACCTATCATTGAGTGCAAACAGAATATGTTTACCAAAGCATAACGTTGAATTAATACCTTGTAAATGATCCTACTCCTCAACAAGTTAGGGTGGGTGCTTTGTCGTGGCTGCAGTTGGCAATACACAAAGGCGATGTGCAGAACACAGTTGTTGCACGAACGAAGTGGATACCGAACGTAAAGCCCTTTTTTTTCCGGTTGGGAAATCATCAAATGACCCCTTCCGCTCTGGGTGGAGCGGAAGGGAGTGTCAGACTCTTACTGACTAAAACCCACCCATGTTCCTTCCTTTGCCCTTTATGTTCCGGGGTAGCGATAACCCTTTCGGACAATCCCGCTGACCCGGCAGGCTTCGGCCCTAAGGGGCCCCTCGAATCATGCTGACAACTCTTTGAGGCGCGCGTGGAACACTTACGCGCCGTCCGGCACGGGCCTGGTCCCGATCAGGCGGTGAGCTACCCATTGCTCTCAGCCCGAACGCCCGTAAGGTCAATTCTCGTAATTTAAAACACAAACAAATGATAACAACATGTCAAAATGAAAGGTATTTTTGACAGATTGAGGCTGAGATCAGAGGGCCAATTCTCGTAATTTTAAGAACGTTCAAAGTCTGATCTCTTTCTCAACCTGTCAAAAAATACTTCTAATTGCCCTACATTTTGACAAGTTTTTGACATTTGTTTGTCGCCGAGATGAGACTGCGACTAGATTTTGAACGTTTTAAATTACGAGAATTGGCCTTCTGAGTGTGAACATTCTTAAAATTACGACAATTTATTGCCCCTCTGGTCAAACTGAGGTCAAAAAAACGGTGCGATACTGGACGAAATTCACTCGCAAAAATTGTACATATCAACTTAACGTACTCGTAACTTGTATGTATGGAGCATAGAGGTGATGTCAAAGATATCAACATAATACACATCGCTGGTGTGTAAGGAATACGCCAAGATATCCGCGCTCCGGTAATACGCGGAAACAGCGCGGATCAGCCGGCGGATTTGCGGATAAAGCTTGCGGTAATACGGCTTGCCTTCAAAGACTTTGATTAAAATGCTGTTAGGCCTTTTCATCTTAAAGGTATTTGTTGGCTGTGAGGTAATTTCACGGGGCTTGAGATGCCCGCGCCTTTGTGGGAGTGAAACGTCTTCATTTGAAGTTTTTCGTTATTTTCACTTATTAGGAGTATGTTATCATAGATTCCTGCAAGCTTATTTTGGACTACTTCGTATTGGCCTACAAGTTTAAACTTTGCATACTCCTTCTGATCTAATAACAATACATTTACTTGGTAGAGCTGTTTTGACGGTGCCAGGATCGTCTCCGTATGCGACTATTTATGGACGCAACAGGACCGCAGTCGATCGATATTATATATATTCTTGAACCATAATATTATATTTTTAAATGTTTTTTTTTATCTTTTTGTTTATAAAAATATTTAAAAATGTAATTTATAAGTACTTATTTGAAATAAAGATAATAATAATAGAACTACGAGTAGTTTTGGCCGCGTCGTATAACGATAAAAACTAGTAAAAGTAAAAGTCGGTCCAGCCGTTTCGGAGATTAACGGGAACAAACAGACAAAAATATGAAATTTTTGGTATTTGTTAGAAGTACCGTATATACTCTTACTTTCAGATGTATTTAGTAAAAAGCTGTTATTTTGCCATTACTAACAGACACTGCAATTTTATTTATTTGTATGTATGTAATATATAATATGTATACAATTCATTGTCCTAAAACTTGTGCAATGTAAGTACAGCACCTAAACACTGCGATGGGCCTGGAGATCTGTAACACAGGGTTTCCCTAGCACGGACTCCAGTCTCTCGCAAAGGAGCTTTTGTCTTGTACTTATTGTTTAGTCTTAAGGCGTTATTTATGGGTCTGCGGGCGGAGAGCAATGGGTAGCTCACCGCCCGATCAGGACCAGGCCCGTGCCGGACGGCGCGTAAGTGTTCCACGCGCGCCTCAAAGAGATGTCCGCATAATTCGAGGGGCCCCTTAGGGCCGAAGCCTGCCGGGTCAGCGGGATTGTCCGAAAGGGTTACCGCTACCCCGGAACATAAAGGGCGAAGGAAGGAACATGGGTGGGTTTTAGTCAGTAAGAGTCTGACACTCCCTTCCGCTACACCCAGAGCGGGAGGGGTCATTTGATGATTTTCCACCAGAAAAAAAAAGGTGTTATTTATAAGCAAACCTTTGTGAAGAGAGAAATAAACTATTATTAATTCAGGCAGCTACTTATTGTACACAATCATATTATTATGCTTATTTACGCTACACGCTACAGCTGGACAGCTCCCCGCAATGCGGGCAAACGAGAAGTCCGTATGTATGTAGGTACGCACTGTTTCAAAATACCTTGGCATAACTCTTGACGCCAAACTGCGTTGGAAATCTCACGTCAAAAAGAAAAGACAGGAACTCGACATACGTTATAAAAGTATGTATTGGTTACCCGGAAGGAAATCCTGCCTATCAATACATAATAAAATTATAATATACAAGCATATTTTTATGCCAATTTGGACGTATGGCATCCAACTTTGGGGCTGTACTAAACGAAGTAACGTTAAAATAATCCAACAATTCCAAAATAAAGTACTCAGGGATGCTGTAAATGCTCCATGGTACATTAGAAATGACGACCTCCACCGTGACCTTAAAATGGAATCCGTCACCACCATCATTCAAAAATTTGCTGAAGCCCACGAACACAGACTTCACCGACATGTCAATGTCGAGGCAATTCAGCTGCTAGACAACACGGACTTAGTGCGTAGGCTAAATAGAACTAAACCATTTGAATTAGTGTAGTATTTATATAGTGAATGAATAATAGTGCGATGCTAATGGTGCTATACATGTAACACATGAACAAAGTGTTTTATCAATTACCAGACCCTAAGAAAGTGCTACGAAACTGTGTAAAAGTGCAAATTGACATTATTCTTAGTTATAATCTATCTCGTAAAATATTAAGTTAGAGTTAAATTGCTTATTAGTCTGTTAGGCTAGATTGTAATAAATTACTAGGAACACTAGTTCTTATTAATAAAAAAAAAAAAAAAATGGTTGGAACCGTGGGCAGCCCTATTATGGCTAGCCGCAATAGATTCCTTCTCCATATATAATGTACCGACATAATTATTACATAACACGATTCACGGTGACTACCCGCAAACTATGTATCTACCGGTTGTCATGGTATGGGCATGTGTTACGGAGGAATGAAGAAAATGTCGTGAGGAAAGTTTTGAGTATGGATGTCGATGGCTATAAGAGTAGGGGAAGACCAAAGAAACGATGGATGGACTGTGTGAATGATGATATGGTTAGAAAGGGGGTGACTGTCGAGATGGCGGCTAATAGAGGAGTATGGAAGAAAAAGACATGTAGCGCCGACCCCAAATGAATTGGGATAAGGGCAGGAGAATGATGAGTATACGTCGTGAATATACCCGGAAGGCCTTTTGTACTCGGCACGGTTTTTTTACGATACGGCGTATACACCTCGCCGTAGAAAAAACGTGTCCGTGAACAAGCTTCCATAGTGATTCATACAACACTGACGACCGTGCCTACTCACAGCAAATTAACCGTAGTGTTTCACGGTAAGAAAAACGTGTGTGTACAAAGGGCCCAATACTGCCCCCTAATAAAGGGGCAGCAACTCTCCAAATGCTGCAAAGCGGTATGTAGACTAGTTTAGTGCAAAGTTACTATAAAGGTTCCAGTCAAAATATAGACAAATTGAAAGTCAAAGCATTTATTTCAAATAGGCACAAAGGCACTTTCGAACGTAATTTTTTTTTTTAAATTTGAAGTGAGGAAGATCGACAAGGAAGTATATGTACAAATACGTTTGCATTTCTCTTTGTCTTTGCCCCAGAAGGAAAACGAGAATATAGGAACTTTTTAGCATGTAACATATTCTTGGCTAGAGTAAGATGGAAATTGTTAAACTGACAAGTACTCGTAAGTCCTGGGCGGATGCATGTGGTCAATTGTCACGTACTGCTGCATACTGCGGCTGTGTGACGAATAACCGTAGGTTGTACTTGTTGTCTAAAGGTAAAGAATAATACAACATGCCGCTACAACGGCGACATTAATTTAAAACAGCGGTCGGGCCACTGCCCAGTAATCATAAAAAATATAACAAAACATAAAATATTTCGTAATTTTAAAGCTACCGCCTGCGCTGCTCGATATAGGGCTCCCTCTCATACCTTCAATTCGCGTGCTCTTTGCACCTTATTCGTTTCCACATGCATCCGTGACCACGGCAAATTACTCCTGCGCTACAGTTCTTTAAGTAAAGGTTGCTCGAAGATGCTATTTTAGAATTTGTAAATAAATACATTTTAATAACGTTTAATGAAATTAAACCATGTCCATAAAATGTAAACGCGAAACAGTAAACGTGTTAATGTCACCATTAATGCGGAAAGTTGTATAATTTTGATGAGCCTCACCTGAGCACCGAACCGCATGTCTTGTCACACACGTCACACTTCGCCGCGACGGGAAGGTTGCCCTCCAACCACTGGTGAGGCATTATTATGTTCTGCAACAAAACAATCACAAATTAATTACATATAAAGACCCAGTTTCCGACGCCTATTCAAATCTCCAGACCGAATTAATAACCAGCAATCCGATCACTTGCAAATTATGCGTTTATGTCTGGTGTTCTGTGAGAGAAAGTAAGCAAGGGAGTCCACTGTTTTATGTTAGTTTTTAATTAAATTATATACAACATATTTGGCAGGATTTGTTTTTTTTTTGTGTTGTGTGCCTTACTTAACCTGGGTCAAAGAAACTTATTTTTTTTCTTTCTTTCAGCATTATGTAGATACCTTTTTAACCCCCGACGCAAAAACGACGGGGTGTTATAAGTTTGACGTGTCTTTCTCTCTCTCTGTGTGTGTGTGTGTCTGTCATCATAGCTCCCGAACGGATGAACCGATTTTGATTTTGTTTTTTTTTTGTTTAAAAGGTGAATTAGTCGGGAGTGTTCTTAGCTATGTTTGATGAAAATCGGTCCAAAATGGCCACAGCCACAAAATAGCGGATTACTATTTTTTTATGTTAATTAATGTTATTGGAGTTGCACCATTTGGATTAAATATAAATAAATAAATAAAATTATATTTGCCATGAGATGTAAGTACATACATATATACCCAAGTTCATACAATAAAGAGGATTCCCAGCAGTGGGAACAGGCGTGTGTAATGTTCTCACTGCTGGGAATCCTGCCTCCTCTATGACACCAAGTGGGCCGCAACCCGACATATGGGCTCAGTGCGGTTTGTTAGACGTCACACACGAAAAACGGGGTACATGTAGATCTTTCGACAGGTTCTACCACACAACTATCCCATATTTTATAAAACTTTTCCTCTGAAAGATCTACACCAACTTTTCATATTCTGAAAAGATATTTCACGTGAAGAAGCGTCCTACACCTCACCAGTGATATTAAAACCATTTTCTTGAGGGAATATGTTCACGATAACGGAATATGTAATCGTGGTTCCAGCTTAGCTAGTAAGGCGAGCTTAAACTAACAGCGGCAACGACTTCTTGTGAGAAAAATTGTATAAAACTGAAGTATTTTAACGCTATTTCTTGTGATTTTTTTTTAAGTAAGAATACATTTTGATACTGTAATCATCATCTGGCTAGCCTTTTCCCAACTATGTTGGGGTCGGCTTCCAGTCTAACCGGATGCAGCTGAATACTAGTATTTTAGACGGAGCGACTGCCTACTGACCTCTACAACCCAGCTACTGGGTAACTCGATACTACTTGGTAAGACTGGTTGTCAGACTTTTGAGCTTGTGATGACCCGTAAGGATTGACAAAGATCCACAAATTACAGGTGGAACCAATGGCTTAACGTGCTTTCCGAGGTGGAGGTGTCTTGGTATGTTAAGACGGTCACTTATCCACGGACCAACCGCGGCAAGTGTAATTTAACCTGATAGATCGACCCGTGCGGCTGTTATTACTTAGCCACAAGCCCCTCACTTAGCCACAAGCCCCTCACATTTTGGTACTGTAGTGTGGTGCTTGTACATGGCTAGTCTCAGTCGAGATTGGCTGCTATGGCCAAACTTCGGTCTAGAGGACTTTGTAGTGCTCTTAAGTTTTCGCTTTTTGCTAAGATTGCTACGGTTCGTAATTTGATTTCAGGACTGGTATTATTATCATGATGAGATGTCGTGATGGCCCAGTGGTTAATGATTCGCATCTCATGCGACTTATTCAATTCATATGCATTTTCTCCGGTTTATCGGTCAAGGAAAACAACGTGAGGATTCTCGACTTATAGTCAATATAAGTCTGAAATTGCCAACCCGTCTCGAGCAAGTGCCTTTTCTGTATAGGAAGAGGCCCTTGTCCTGCTTGGGACAATAATAGGATGGTATTATTTATTATTTTCATAAGTGATAATGCTGATGCCTGACTTAAACGATAGTGACAGAAAAAATATTGTGATATTAAAAGATCGCAAAACCTTAGACGTCCCGAAATCTAAAAAAAATGTTTTCCCGAAATTAAAAACAGAATTCAACTTTTCCTCTCCGAATCAAATTAGGATTCGTTAAAAGGACTTCAAAAGAACCATGTCGCACGGAACCTTATTTAAAAAGTTTGAAATGTCCAGGATGGGCTGAAGCAACGGAAATTCCTGAATAGCTGGAAATTAGTGGAATCCTCCTTGTAAAACGGAGACCGGATAAAGAAATTCTTGGAAAAAACGAAATACTTTTACAGAACTTAGTCCTTGGCTTTTATAAATTGCTTTGGAACGTTTTTGGTGCTTGGTTAACTTAGCAATGACCATAATCAAAATAAAAAGTCTTTAATTCATACTAGGCTGAGAATCAGCACTTTTTGAACGTCAAAATTACATGCCGTAAATATTAAGCTCCGGCTGCCGCTGAAAACCAGCGCTGGGGCTCTGTCTCGTATAGGGTCTTAGCATTATGCTGAGCGATGGCCGTTTTGCGTGAATGTGACGCATGTCTACCCCCAACTTGTTATTTTTCTTTTGTATGTTTATGTTCTTTATTATGCGTCATATTTGCCGCAAATAAATGTATTTTCTTTCTTTTCTTTCACTTAGGGCAGTCCTCCAAAACCGAGACCGCCCTTCACCACTACCTACATACTTAGCCTATAATGTTCCCACTGCTGGGACACAGGCCTCCTCTGTGAGAGGCACTACACCACTTCAACACCAGCTAGCTGAGATGAAATGGCGCAACAAACTCCCTAGCAGCACAGCTGTCTGTTCAGTTAGAAGAACTTAATTCTATACAATAGTCAGTAATTATCATTGGGAAACACAACAAATTAAATTAAGACATGTCTTTGATTTCCCCCCCTTTCATTTGATATCTTGCCTGATACACTAAAGCACTGGCAATATCATCAAAAAATAAATATTATTTATTTTAATGGTAATATTTTACATCCAATCTATTTTATTATTTATTTATTACTGTGATTGCCCGTGACATCGCAGCGGGTCCTATCAGAATACCAGCGCTGCGACATTTATTTTTAAATGTCGAAGCATCATGCTGAGGTTGGAGCCTTTTGGCCTCGTATAGGACTTTCTGTTTCATTTTTCCTTTTGTTACTTTTTTTTTTAAATATAATTTGTTTTATTTTTATTTTTAACTGTGTTTAGTTTAGTTTATGATCCTGTACGAGTCAGAATAAATACTTTTTCTTTCTTTCTTTCTCTTTCAAAACCAATTTAGTAGTTTCGCTGTGGAAAATCCCCAGACAAACATACTTACAGATAATCTCACATCCACATTTATATGTAATACTAAAGCAAATAACGTTCTAACTATTTGGCTCCGTCTACAATTCAACTTAGAATAATAAACTAGTATATGAAATTCAAACATAGCCTCTGGTCAAAATCCTTCAACAAAAGCTAACTTTGATGAACTGTAATAATTATGAAAACTGTTTTATTGTTTTAAATGAAGTCTGTTTGCCGACGGAAAGTTACAAAGTCAGCAAAGTAGTAGAAGTTAGGACTGGCTGTTTGACTGCACATTGTATTTCGCTGTAAAATGGTGAATGTTTAAGTTTAGTTTGAAAACAATAATGTTTTGAAAACATCTTGCAGTAATTATGAATAAATAAAGTCATTGCCCTATGGAGCAGATGGCAATGAGAACCCTTCGCGTGGATGCTGTAAAATAATATGTTTGATTGCTTCAAAGATTGCGGTTTACTTTGTGTAAATAATTTTATCACCACTGCTTTCAAAACGGTGAAGGAAGACGTTGTGAGGAAATCGGCACAGAGGGGAGGTCTGTGTCCCACCAGCGGGAACATTATAGGCTGATTATGTTATTTTAAGTCTTATTTACTGAGCTAAATGTTTAACTAGAATCATACAAAGTAAAATTATAAAAAAATAATAAAATAAAAATACATTTTTAAATTTTTTTTTTTTAAATTTTTATAATAAAAATTAAAAGAACTCTAATTTATTTTACAATAGAGTACATAATTCTGTGTCAACTTAGACAATGAATAAATAGGTGAAAAGAAGCTGTGTTAATCGAATTCTCGTCTTATTTTTGTCTTTTAAAAAACCTTGCTCCACACTAGGAATTACTCCTGTATCGTGTGTGCGTTTACAAAGGTGGTTGGTTTTGAATCACTTCGACGCCACACAGTTCTGACGCGAACTCCGTTCATTAGTATTGAATTTCTGATTTTGATCATCTACTTTTGATGTTGACTGTACAGGTTGGCATTGACATCGAGTCGCACCCTGTTACCATGGATTCAGTACATGATTCTGAAAGTCGGTTATTAAAAAAAAAAAAGAAAAAAAAACCGTTCTATACATTTTGAACGCGGGAAAAGAATGGAAAGTTGGGAAAAGGCTAGGCAGATGATGATGACATTTTGAACGCGTAGGTATTGCACTTTTCTATAAACAAAAGAGTTTTTTTTTGATAATCGATGATACATTTCTACACTAGGGGGTCTAGAATCATATTCTAAATTCATGGTTACAGTTTTCGCGTGAGTGTGCCTGCCACCCTGTATAGGCAGGTTGTTGATATAGGAGTAATTCTGCTATCCATACAGCAGATGAATGATATGCATATTATTTTGACACTTTCACTGTCCGCAAAGTAGACACATTAGTTAAATAACCAACCTGAACCTGATGTGGTTCATGGGACAGTATAATCAGTCTATAATGTTCCCACTGCTGGGCATAGGCCTCCTGTCTCCCTCCCTCTCTCTCTATCTCTTATTGGTGAGAGAGAGTAAAATGCTACATTCGGTTAGACTGGAAACCGACCCTAACATAGTTGGGAAAAAACTAGACAGATGATAAGCATAATCAGCCATCATCACCTCAGATCAGATCATCTGCCGAGTTTTTTCTTCTCGGTGAGAGGGAGTGGGCCATGATCCACCACGCGGGCCCAGTGCGGGTAGGTAGATGTCACATATCTTTAAATTTATTGTTCTAGGACATGCCGGTTTCCTTACAATGTTTTCCTTCACCGTTTTGAGAGCTGTGGTGATGACATAATAATATACAATAATTAATAATTTACATAATCAAAAGTCATTTATTCAAATTAGGCTGAGAATCAGCACTTTTCGAACGTCAAAATTACAAAAGACAGTCCCCAAAAAACGCCCGCCCTTCACAAATTGAAACGCTTGTCTGGGTTCGAACCTACGACCTACAACCCATAAGTGGCAGCCGTTACCACTGGGCCACGACTGCTGCAGATACTGCTGCTGGTCAAGGTACAGGGAATGGGTTAATTTAACGCCACAGTTTTAAAGGATTCTAACGTAGTAACAATATTTTAGTAGCATTAATTCTTGCCAATGCCAATAGCATCAATGCTTCATTATACATTTCTGCCTCGGCACTTAATCAAACATTGACTATCAGCCAGTACAGGATAAAACATAATAACGATACCATGCAGAGAAATAAATTGAAGAAATTCTATAGCATCTGCGTCGGGGCAGCCATTGATTCCCCTTTTAATCAAAGATGGGGCACCGTATCAATCTCTTAATGCTGGTATTAGGGTCAGATTGCTAAGGATAAAATTGTACTTAGCATCGGGTTTTTATTAGGATCATTTCATTGTTCTGCAAATTGTAAGTAAAACTAACAAAATGAGAGCTGTTGAATTGTTCAGAACCACTTACGGAATGAGACAGTACTTTGTAACAAAACTATTGATATATTTGTGTGATATATTTTTTAATCGTACCTACATTTACGCAGTCGAAAGCTGCATACAGTGGCCACGTCATGTAGTTGGACAAATATGCTTAACTGATATACACAGCCAGCCCCAGTCATGGTCATCATCATTAAAAAAGAAAATACGTAATTTGGTAAATCATTTGGGTTATGAAAAACGGCCATCAGGCAACTAGGAGCGTCTTTCTTCCGGAACCATTAGCTGATTAATTCCGATATTATTTGAGCCTAGCCAACATACTTACGGAAATTAACTTCCAAAAGTTTGGTAGCCTAATGACTGAAATGATATAATTAATGTATACACAATATTGTAAAACATTTTAAAAGAGTATCGGTGGAGTTTCTTGCCCATTCTTCTCCATTCGAAACTACCTTTTGGAAGGGGTGATTAGGGGTTTATTTATAAACTATGATTAAAGTTGGGCGACGTTTAAACGTCAAAAATGTATGGTTAAACAGTTGCTAATCCTATCATATCCTATTAATAATTTTATAAGCGTGAAAGTTTGTGTGGATGGATGGATGTTTGTTACTCTTTCACGCAAAACTACTGAACGGATTTGGATGAAATTTGGCACACATGTGGTTTATAACCAGGATTAACATATAGGATACTTTTTTTATCTCGATATTCTCATGGAATCGAAACTTATGCGGGTGAAACTGCGGGGCGCAGCTAGTCACTACATAACTTTAAGCAACGAATAAAGGGGTTTGAATCTTATATTAATTTTGACGTTTAAAAGTGCCTTTTTTTGTGCCTATTTGAAATAAATGATTTGACTATGACTTTTACTTACAGACACTATGAACCAATTTGCAGAGTAAACTCTTTGTCTTTTTTAAAGCAATGTTTGAAGTTGCAATAATTATGAAAACTATGTCAAGATGGGTCCGCGTTTTATTCTTTTCATGTAAATATGAAATGCTCACAACATTGTTTTTTTTTTTGCTTGTTTTACCTTTCATGGGTTTTATACAATTAAGAAAGAAGCGAAATGTGGGTATACTAAAGGCACACCTCTGCCTAATCCTATTGGAGTTACAGTCGTAATGGTATGTTATGTTATTGCATTTAAAAGGTATTAAGTAAAATGCTTTGTCTAACCGCATTTCTATAACAATTGTTTCTCTCCTTATAAACAGAAAATGGAAAATAAACGTACATAATGTACACAATAGAGAATAACTAAGACAAAACGCAGAACTTTTGCTACGTTAGCAAAGAATAGCGAAACTTGCACAATAGAACCACAAACGTGGAAATAATAAACATTTATTAAACACTAGTTTCTGCCCGCGTGAAATTTCTTGTTTTAATCTACTTCCTACTAATATCCTACTATAATATTATAAATGCGAAAGTTTCTGAGGATGGAGGGATGGATGGATGTTTGTTACTCTGCTTCCACGCACAAACTACTGAACGGATTTTGATGAAATTTAGCACACAGATAGTTTATAACCAGGACTAACACATAGCATATTCCTAGCCCCGATATTCCCAAGGGATCGGAACTTATCGAAACATAAAAGTTATCTTATTTTTGGAAAATGAGCCCTAAGTACTTATAAAAATTCATCATTCATATTCGGTTATTTTATATTTGTAAATATGTGTACTTAGACACTGGCTCCGATTCCCTTGTTCACAAATTAAACAAAACTTAAGTTCAGTGCATCTTTTTCTTTCTATTTAATTAAGAAAAGGACAGAAGATAAATATTAGTTTAGTCCTATTAAATTATGATACTCCATAGACATTTTAGACGTGATTAAAAACATGGCTACTAAAAATACGTCAATTTACGACAGGCGTTGACGAATTTGACAGGACTGAAGTAATATTTATCTTCTGTCCTTTTCTTAATGAAATAGAAAAAAAGATGCACTGAACTTAAAATTTGTTTAGTCTGTGAACAAGGGAATCGGCGCCATTGTGACTTATGACTAACTTGTCTATGTCTGTAAAGGTGTCATAATTGTAATTTAAATAAATAAATCTAATAGTCCACTCCCTCTCCTAGAGAGGAGGGCTGTATCCCAGCAGTGGGAACATTATAGGCTGATTATGTTATGCTTATGCTATGACACAACTGGCAATACTGTAGCTTTACATTAGTGAACGAATTTTCGGAATCATATCAGCCGACCCAATCTGTAAAAATCGCTAAATGGGAATTTGAGGTTCGTTAAATACACGCCTTACAAAAATACTGTAAAGCTTCGTCACTCATTCTTCAATCTTCTCACAAACGTCTCCAGCCCTTTGTATAACGAAGGTATTGTTAGCAAAGTGGCCCCGCAAAGGTATGGAAATACAAATCTCGTACATTTGTTCGGAACAAAAGGACAATTATTATTCGTCATGTTACTCGGGGATTCGTTATGAATTTCATTATGTTTGCGGCTAAAAGGCTTTACTTGTTGTTGTTCTGCTCTGCGTTAAATTGATCAATCAATCAATGAACAGTCTTATTTATTTATTTTTTTGAAATGGCTTCTCTTAGTTGACCTTGAGAGGTCGTAACTACTTAACTGGACTATCCTGTGGTTGCCTTAAGTAAACTCAAAGCCTCCAGCCCGGGGGCTTATTTAATCATTTATGTACACACAAAAGAACAGAAAAATAGGTACAAACCGGTATGCTGGAAGAGATTTCTTTAGAAATCTAAAAAAATCTCTTCCAGCATACCTGCGATAGGAAAGTAGATAAAGAGATGTAGAAAAAAATCTCACAGTAAACACTTAGGGGAAGTGAGCTGTCAATTGTGTCAATCCCTAACATTAGAGGGGCAGTTCTCGTAATTTTAAGAATGTTCACAGTCTACTCTGTCTCAATCAGTCAAAAATACCTCTAATTTTCCTACATTTTTGACCAGTTTTTGACATTAATTGTCGCTGAGATGAGAAGGCCAATTTCCGTAATTAAAAACGTTCAAAATCTAGTCGCAATCTCATCGCAGCGACAATCAATGTCATAAACTTGTCAAAAGTGTAGAGAAATTAGAGATATTTTTGACAGATTGAGACTGAGATCAGACTGTGAATGTTCTTTAAATTACGAGAATTGCCCCTCAGATTGCGACTAGATTTTGAACGTTTTTAATTACGGGAATTGGCCTTCAGGTACAATGACAGCTCACTGCAAGCTCTCTTCACCTAAGTTTTCACCCTGAGATGTTTACAAAATAGGCCGGCTGGACTGGATACCAAAATTAACCTTCAAATTATGAAAATAATAATCCGATATAACCCTTCCGCAAGCTTCATGATAATAGTAATCCGTATTACTGACCGTGGTAAGATATACCCTTGTTTACAGCGCGAGCACAGAGCGTAAACTTACCTCGTTATAATATCCACTGAGGCATGGAAATTTATTCATAAACTAATTATGTGTTCCAGTTTGCAAGTAGCTTAACTTTTTTATGGTAGTAGGATAACTATACTAACTATTGGTGGGTTTCTGAGGAGCACTTCAGTTCGAAGATAGAAAGAAGAAAAGAAAGAAAATACGTTTATTTGCGGTAAACATGACGCATAAAAAGAACACAAACACAAAAAAAAATAACAAGTTGGGGGAAAACATGCGTCACATCCACGCAAAACGGCCATCGCTCAGCATAATGCTAAGACCCTATGCGAGACAGAGCCCCAGCGCTGGTTTTCAGTGACAGTCGGCGTTGACGTGCCGCGTTCGCGTTTTGGCACATGAACATTGGAAATTCAAGAGCGTAGGCTGGATGCGTTTTGGCGTAAAAAGACAGCATCGCTGCTGAACAGATTGCGTGTAAGTAGCAACAGCATTCTCCATTACATGTATGATAGCCTGGTAAGCTGGACAGCCCACCGGTATGCAATCTCATTCAGAGACTTCTCTTTTATTTAAAATCAACCTATACGTTTCCACTACTGGGACACAGGCCTCCTCTCTGTAAGAGGGAGTGGGCGACAATCCACCACGCTGGCCCAGTGCGGCGATATGCCTTGGCGGATGACATATGGCTTCAAATTTTTGGTTGTAGGACATGCCGGTTTCCTCACGATATTTTCAAGTCAGTTTTAGTCATTAAATTTTAACATGGTGATCTGATTAAATACATTTTATAATTAATATTTCCCGAAGGAGTAAGCAGAGGTGTTCAGTATAGGAGACCAATTCATGGCATTATTTATTACCGTGTTTAAAAAAGACATGTTGTGCCGACCCCAAATAAATTGGGATAAGGGCAGGAGAATGATGATTTATTACCATGTTTAAAGAATAATAAACAAAAAATTGTGTTACAACATCTTCCAGATCTCTACTGGTTCCTAAGCCAGTTCCCAGACTTCTTTCTCTTCAACCATATGACGTTGCTGTATTTTAGTTTCTTTTCATTCCGTATTTTACTTAATAATACGACCTACAACTCGTAAGTCGGGGCCGTTACCACTTAACGGCCCCGACTTACGAGTTGTAGGTTGTGGGTTTGAACCATAGAAATATCTATGGTTCGAACCCAGGCAGGCGCTTTACTTTGTGTAATTTATTTAATTACCATTGCTCTAAAAAACGGTGAAGGAAAACATCGTGACGAAACTGGCATGTCCTAGGATCAAAAATTCGAAGACATGTGACATCTACCAACCCGCACTGGGTCCGCGTGGTGGATTTCGGCCCACTCCCTCTCACAGAGAGGAGGCCTGTGCAGCCCTGCAGGCTTGCCCAGCAGTGGGAACGTTTTAAAGGCAGATTATACTATAAAAATAGGAAAATCGAATTATTTTAAGTAAGGTTTTGCCAGCCCAGCCCCTATTCACAGCACACCATAAATCCCACGCTCAACATTTACGAACAGCTTTCTCATTTCAGTAAGTTACAGTTTTCTCATGCTCTTAGTTCCCAATGTTTACAAAACCGTTCTAAAAACTATAAAGATGTTAATCCCCGGCCCTACTATACACACAATCACTGTTAAAAGGTTTACGTTTACGTCTCTTTAACGGTTCGGGTTGTAAAGCGGATGTGTACATACGCTCGTACATTGACACACGTAATGGTGTATGTTTTCGTGTTGCCAAGTCGATTTAGAACGCTGTTTATCGAGACTGTAGTCGAATGGTGTTTGTGTGACCAAATAAGACATTATGTTGCTTTTCTTAGCTGTTTTAGAACTTTAAAAGGACAAGCCGGCTAAAAAAATTATTTCCTCGAAAATCAATATTTGGTCAGAATAATGAAAAACATTCGGTCGAAGTGGCGGTGCTTGGGGAAGCCTTTGTCCAGGAGTCATTTAATCAAATTTATCACTTTTTGAAGGTCAAAATTACATGAGACAGTCCTCAAAAACGCCCGCCCTGCTCCTAGTGCTTTCGCTAGGAAGAACAAGTAGCGCAACAAACACCCCAGCAGCACAGCTGTCTCTTCAGTTAGAAAACTTGTTGATGATAAATGAACTTGACTTTTTATAACTACAGCACCAACGTTAAGTTCTTAAGGATTGTTACAAACGGCTACTTTTACCAGGAAATAGTTGCTTACAGTCTACTCTTACCTTACTTGCTTTATCGGTAGTGTAAAGACGCAATCGCGCGTTTAAATCGGTGCAAAAAATTGCCGTGTGTCACCGCTTTAAAGAGCAATGGACGGTAATTTCCCGATCGATTGGATTTCGAGGCCTTTGCCCTGCAATGACCGGTCGTGGAGATCAAATAGGCAGTGGCTCCATGTAAAATGCTGCATTTGGTTAGACTGGAAGCCGACCCTAACATAGTTGGGAAAAAACTCGACAGATGACAAGCATAATCAGCCATCATCACATCAGATCAGATCATCTGTCGAGTTTTTTCTTCTCGGTGGGAGGGAGTGGGCCATGATCCACCACGCGGGCCCAGTGCGGGTTGGTTAATGTCACATGTCTTCGAACAGTTGGTTCTAGGACATGCCGGTTTCCTCACGATGTTTTCCTTCACCGTTTTGAGAGCAGTGGTGATGAAATAATTTACACAAAGTAAAGCGTCTCGGGCCACCACTGCCCTGCAGATGATGTTAACTGAAGACAAAAGATAAAAAGGACATGGTCAAACTCACCCCTTCAGCGTCCTCCACTACATGCGGTCCAAGCGAGGCGAGCGTGCTCCATTTGCAAGATGGCGGCGCTCGCGAGGCACATCGCTTGTGCGCCTTGAACTTGCACAGTTCGCAGGCGAGCGCGTGCGCAGTACCGAGCGCGCCGAGCGGCTCTCTGCACACGTTGCAGAACGTGGGGCGAGCGTGTGTTGCTGCATACCTAGGAAGAAAAATGCATTTACTATTATTATTCAAACTTTATGCACAAGTATAAATAAATGTACACATGTAATGCCTTAGCGCGCACGAAATAATTTGATATGATAAAGTGTCTTAAGGCGAAAGCGCCAGGGTAGCCCGCGACTTTTTAATTTTTTTTTTCACATTTCAACTTTCTTACGTTTCTTGCAGTTTTCAGGTCATTATCACCTGGTTGTATGTTGATTTAAATAAGATTCGCAACAGTTACAACTGTGTATATACAATTAATCATAAGAATCATCAATATAACTCTCTACCTTACCGCTTCTCGCTTAAGGGAACCAGACAGGCTATGATTGACATGAGCGTATTTAAAAGCAAGAGGGAAAAAGAAAAGAGAACTTTGACCAGCTCATTTATTCATGCAACTTCAATGTAAGACGATGGACAATGCACTTTTTCCTTAAAATACGAAAATATTGCAGTTCATTTTGATAGTGACATCGTTGCAGGTTACAGGAAGAGGTAAAGACACAAGTTCGGTTTTAAATACCTCATACTTTTGGACAAGTATACTTAATTACCACAAAATTCACGGAACCTCAATTCCCCGAAGTAGGATACGTAAGGATCGTAGCCAGTGTATAGTTTCTACCTACCCGCTTGGGAAGAAGTCGTGAGTTTATGTTGTATTAGGTGTCTAAATTTTGAGGGGTCCGTGGCTAAATAATAACAGCCGCACAGGTCGATCGATCAGGTTAAGCTACGCTTGCCGCGGTTGGTCTGTGGATGGGTGACTATCTTTACATATCAAGACCCCTCAGTGCCTCGGAAAGCACGTTAAGCTGTTGGTCCTGGCTGTCATTCGTGGATCTTTGACAGTCGTTACGGGTGGTCAGAAGCCCGAAAGTCTGACGACCAGTCTTAGCATGGGGTATCGTATAACCCAGCAACTGGGTTGTGGAGGTCAGATAGGCAGTCGCTCCATGTAAAATACTGGTATTCAGCTGCATCCGGTTAGAATGGAAGCCGACCCCAACAAAGTTGGGAAAAGGCTAGGCAGATGATGGACGTGTCTCAATTCCACGTATGTTTGTCTATTAGTTAAAGATTTCCTAGAACTGCACTTCCACGCTGCCTTTCACCCCAATGGGAAAAAAACCTTAGTGGTGCCGAGTGTGCCAAGTTTACTCTTGCATAAGTTTAAAATAGATCGCCACCTGAAACTGTGGTGTATCACTATCAGTATCTATGGTTTTCATTTTGACAGTTCAACAACATTCATTGCGCTTACGTTTCTGAGCAGACAAATGATTCGAACATATTAAGCAATGGATTAGCAACATCCTTCAAAATGATTCAGATTCTGATTGATGTCGTGTTATGCAATTTGCGTTTTGAACATTGAAACAACTTGAAGTAGAAGTATTAAGTATGTAAGGATCGTGAAGTACTGTAGTTTCTGTCTCCCCCCATGGGAAAAAGGCGTGATTTGAGAGTATTTATGTATGTCAAATTGCACAATTATTGTTCAGTCATATTCATAGTACTGTAGAGAAGACTAATTTGATAAGTTCAAACCACAATTAGGAGATAAACAGTGATTTATATTTTAGAAGGCGAAAAAAGCAGGAGTCAGATTAGCTGCCAAGCGAAGGCATATGATGCTGCTATCTTCTTCCCAGCGATAGCATTAGGAAGTGTCGAAGGGCGGGCGTCTTTGGGGGACTGTCTTTCGTAATTTTGACGTTCGAAAAGTGCTGATTCTCAGCCTAATTTGATTAAATGACTTTTGATTTTGATTTCATGGAAAAATATAAAAATGTGCCACGGGGCCCGAACTTTCACGCAGACGAAGTCGCGGGCAGAAGTCATTGATCAAAACGATTTTTTATGACGAAATTGACAAAAACAACTCTCTACTTAGTTACTAACAAGTCCTACGTAAGTGATTCTATTTCCGATCACAATCACACAATATGGTTATTTTAACGTCACAATCACATAGTGCGACTAAGGGCTGATTTTACCAAAGTCAGATATTTTTTATCCGTGGATTGAAATTGACGTCTCACAGTTCTAGTATGGAAAAACTGTCAAAAGTTCAAAATTTATTCCCAAGTTTGGTAAAATTCGTCCTAACTGATGTATCGAATATATTGTGATCAGTCGATCACATAGTTGCTTAACCGATAATGGTACTGACAGACATAAAATAAATATGAAAGTTATTCGACAAACCTTCGTTGATTTTTCACCATCCTAGTACTAGCCTGTGAGCTCGTAGGGAGCTCACAGTACAAAGGAAAGCCCATCGCGTAAGAATTTTTTGGCTACAAATCAGCTCAGTGTCACACCGAATACAAAGCTCTGAATATTACGGGGCGAGCGTGCCACAAATCCGAAACATGATCCCTTTTGTTCGACACACAGCCGCACAGGGGACTTTTTAGTTCGTTTTTCAGTTTTCAACTCGGATAATTATATATTGTCCGTTTTATGGAATGTATTTTCTTTTTGGTAAGTTGGATAGCGTGATCGCTCACAATGGGCCTTATTAGAAGATCACCTAAAGGGCAATGGAGAAGCTATGCTCGGAGTTTCCTTGCGTGGTCGAATCAGAAATGTAGAGATTCGCAGGAGAACCAAGGTAACCGTCATAGCCCGAAGAATTGCCAAACTTAAGTGGCAGTGGGCAGGGCACATTGCTCGCAGAACAGATGGCCGATGGGGCCGAAAGGTTCTGGAGTGGCGACCGCGTGCCGGAAGACGTAGCGTTGGAAGGCCTTTTTTTTTCCGGGGTGGAAAATCCTCTTGGATGTCCGCCGCCCTGAGGCGGGCGGCGGGGTCTGTTAGACTCTTACTGGCTAAAATCCACCCCAGTGTTCCATCTCACACCTACGCCGGGGGTCACGGGAACGTAAGATCCTTCCGCAACCCCCGACTGGTGCCGGCGCGCCACCGCGGGCCTCCTCGGGTCAGGGGGGGAGTGAGGTGTTTGACTCCCCCCGCGACGTCTAAAAGGGGCGCGCGTGGGATACTACGCGCCGCCACCTCGGGTTCTGATGTGTGGGGGGCGACGGACGTAGCGTTAGAAGGCCTGCCACAAGGTGGACCGACGACCTTGTGAAGGCCGCAGGAATTCGTTGGATGCGAGAAGCATAGAACCGGTCTAAATGGTGGTGCTTGGGGGAGGCCTATGTCCAGAAGTGGTCGTATTTCGGCTGAATTGAATGAATGAATGAAGTTGGATAGTCCTTCAGACCGTATTTCAGCGATGGCGACCAATTTCAGCGGAGACCAGCCTTCGGCGCGGGAAATATTATAGTGCACAAGTGTGTACGCAGACAGAGGTGCACTCTCTCTTTTCTCACACTCATAGTCTGATGGGACGGCAATCCGACACGACCGGAGAGCGATCAGGCGTTGGGCCAATGGCTTAACTTGCTTTCCGAGGCACGGGCGTATCACACCGCTTCCAAACTCCGGGCTGTTACTAAGAAATCTCCAATGGAAAAAACGAAATAACACTTTGCCCGACCCGGGAATCGAACCCAGAACCCCTTTTTTGTCAAGTCGCAAAACCGTGAAAGCAGGGACGGTCACTAGTGCTTTTATAAATAAATTGTCTTTATTTTACATGTTATGCTGTGAAGGCCTGACATAATTAGAATCATCCAGGTAAGTAGCATGGTTTACTTTGAAAACCAAAACTAAAAACATTTAATAAAATTCAGCTACAGAGCAGACCCCACAAAATGTCCAACCCTTCACCGCTCGTTAACCATTCTAAAGTTATACCTTGTGTTTAAACTGCTTCCATTTTGTTTTAGGATTTTATTTGTATTTCGTTCCTGAATGTCAGGAAATGTCAACTATGAATATGTCAGCCGCTGCCATTAATCAGCACGGTATCAAACTGCGAGTTGCATTTTCAAACCTTTGAACACCTTCTTCGGTTTTCTTTAATACCTACATAATAATAGCCTCCCGACCGATTCCGGTAATGGCGGCCAATCTCAACGGAGATTAGCCAGGTATGCAGGAGATAGTATAGTGCACAAGTGTGTGCGCAAACACAGGTGCACTCTCTGTTCCTTTACTCTCATAATCCGATGGCACGGCAATACGACTCGACCGGGGAGAGATCAGGCGCAGGACCAACGCCTTTCCGTGCTTACCGAGGCACGCGGGTATTAAACCGCCATCTTCCAAACTCTGGACTGTTACTAAGAAATTCCTAATGGAAAACCTAATAACACTTTGTCCGAACTGGGAATCAAACCTAGGACCCCACGCTCAGCAGTCGCGCTGGCAACCACGAGACCAACGAGGCAGTTAATAATACCTAAATGTTTGACTACCAAAATCCACCAAAAATATCAAAAATTTAACCAGAAAATATTGATATTAAATTAGCGACACGCCCCTGCTATGCACGGTTTTTACGACACCGAGATTTCTTTACTATACAGGTTGGCAGGGTCATCAATGCCAACCACCAATTACCATGGATGCAGTACATGATTCTGGATGCCGCCCCTGTATTGTCCTGCGTCGATGTCTCTGCCAAGTTGTATGTAAGTTTAATATTAAAGTAAGTACTAAATACACTTACATCTTCCGGAATCTAAACTATATTGGGGTCGGCTTCTAGTCTAACCGGATGCAGCTGAATACCAGTATTTTACATGGAGCGACTGCCTATCAGACCTACATAACCCAGTTACTGGATACGACGATACCCCTTGACACCACCCCCCTACACCCTTTACACCTTCCGGAATAAATTCTCTAAATGATCTTGAAAACGGCATCAAAATCCGTTACGTAGTTTGAACAAAAAACGCGGCCACTCAGCCAGGCACGGAAAGCGATTTTAATGTAAAATATGTAGGTATAAACTTTGCAATTTCTACCGTGGTTAGCTCGGGATCGTCGCGGTGCGGTGCAGGGAATAATTGCGTTTCCGAGTGCCGCACTGCCGCGCTACCGCCGCCCCTCGGCTAACGAACATAATTGTGTGAGGACCATATACATATATGTCATATGTCAGAACTCTATGTTTCGCGGAATTCCTGTTCACTTGAACGAATGAATGTGTGTGATTCTGACATGGTTGATGACTTGTTGCATTTCGTGGAGCTTGTGGATTAGGCGTGTGTTTTTAGATTGTTTTACGTTGTTTCGCTGTACATTGGTTTGTTTTGGAAAAAATAAAGAAAAATGTCATATCAGGGACACGCAGCGGTAAAACAGTAACCAAGGAGCATTTAAAACCAACAAAGTTACTTTAAAAACAACCAAAAACTTAAAAAAAACCGAGACCTGTGCGAGGCCAAAGAGGCTATCCTATCTATGCATAATGTTTCGACATTTAAAAAATAAGTACCGGAGCGCTGGTTTTGTTATAGGGCCCTATCAGAAAACCCGCTTATGCCGTATCATGGGAGCAAATTTTATGTACACGAACACCAAAGGAGCACTTCCCGTACTTTTAAAAGCGTTCGCATACTTATCTCAGTCTCCGTTTGTCAAAAAAAATCTAATCTTCCTACATTTTTCACATGAATTGTCGCTGGGATGAGATTGCGACTTGATTTTGAACGTTTTAATAATGGGAATTGGTCAACAGATCTATAACAAACAACAGCAATTTACAGGGCATAAAAATATTTTTGTCGAAACATTAAAATTTTTCATCATGTGTGTCTTTTAATGATCTAAAGCCAATGCGAGATCAAAATAAAAATTCAAGATGGCGACAACTGTACGGGAGCTTCTAACAACTTTTACTATATGGCTCTGTATTAAAAACGCGTATTAAATTCATACTTTCTCTCTCTCTGTCTCATACAATATACGAGTGTGTGTACGTGCGAGTATCGCCTAAGGACCTTCGTGGCTGACGAGGGGGCATCATTTTAATCATTTAAATTCATTTTAATCCCAAACATTGGCACCGATTCCCTTGTTCACAAGCTAAACTAAATTTAAATTCAGTGCATCTTTTTCTTTTAATTTCATTAAGAAAAGGACAGAAGATACATATTAGTTTAGTCATGTCAAATTAATCAGCGCCTGGCGTAAATTGACGTAGGTATTTTGAGTAGCCATGTTTTTAATCACGTCTAAATTGTCTATGGAGTATCTTAATTTGACAGGCCTAAACTAATATTTATCTTCTGTCCTTGTCTTAATGGAATGGAAAGAAAAAGATGCACTGAACTTAAATTTAGTTTAGCTTGTGAACAAGGGAATCGGCGCCATTGTTAATTCATTTCATTGTGCCCGTTATTTTTTAGTAACTTAGGTACAGTAAACTGTAGCGGTAGCAATGTTTAGAATTTCACAGAACCGGCGATGTTAACATTACATCAGACCAATTCTAAAGAACTGAAGCAAGCGAAGATATTTAATCAAAAGGCTGCCTTACACGTGAAATTCCTTCGTGGTGTAATATTGTGAGTATCGCTGTAACGGTATTCTCCGTATTACTTACATTTCTATTATAAGTTTCAGTTTGGTTTCGTCAACTATGGTGAAATGTTCTCGTTCGTTCATTGAAGCCTTTGACTACAGTTTACAATTATTCGTAATACGGATAAGATATATTGATAGTAAGTTTCTTCGATGGACTGGAACATTTTGCCTGCAGCGGTCTTTCCGTCCGATTATAATTTAAGTGTCTTCAAGGCTAGAGTGAATAGGCTCATAATAAATTAGTGCGCTTTACCATCAACGATTGCATCACTGCTTTCCATCTGGCGGGATCGCAGTCAAGCACTAGTTTATATCATTAAAAAAAAACTACGTACATAAACATAAACTTAATTTCATAATGCGAACCTATTTGTAACCGCTCCCGCTAAAATCCACGCGCTTCTAGCGGAACCGCTTCTTGTTCTCGCCCGGCCAATAAGAGCGAGTCGAAGCTTCTAGAACATTCTAGAAGTGATGAAACAAAAGAAGAGATGAACATTCTAGGAGTGTGAAATGAGGTCAATTCCCGTGATTTTAAGATCAGTCTCAATCTGATAAAGATACCTCTAATTTCCCTACATTTTTGACAAGTTTTTGGCGTTAATTGTCGCTGAGATGAGATTTCGACTAGATTTTGAACGTTTTTAATTACGGAAATTGGCCCTCAGGTTTTCTACAGTTTACGCGATACACATTGCGTACCGAACCAACCGCTTACATCTAAGTTTTATTGGGCACGTCCGTGATCGTGATAGATACGAACTTATTCAAATACTTCGCTTCCAATTTATAGTTATCCATATCATGTCTCACCAAGTTTATTCAGACATCACTGATCTCGGTGAAGAAAAACATCGTGAGGAAACCTGGACTTATAGATAATAACTTGGCATCACGCCTGTAATAATAGGCTGGTAGAATATTTCATGTCTTGGTTCTTACTGAATACTACATAATCAGCCTATAATGTTCCCACTGCTGGGACACAGGCCTCTGTGAGAGAAGAGAGGGAGTGGGCCGTAATGTACCACGCGGGCCCAGTGCGGATTGGTAGATGTCAAATGTCTTCGAATTTTTGGTTCTAAGACATGCCGGTTTCCTCACGATGTTTTCCTTCGCCGTTTTGAGAGCAGTGGTGATGAAATAATTTACACAAAGTAAAGTGCGTGCTTGGGTTCGAACCTACGTCCTACAACTCGTAAGTTGCGGCCGTTACCACTGAGCCACTACTGCTCCCGGCTGAATACTATTTAAACATAACTAAAACTACTACATACATAAACTACATATATATTAGCCGTCAGCTTGTTCATATAACACAGATCCCCGACAGGTAAAAGCATAATTTCCATCTTACAAAGTAATTAGTACTGTTAATTGAATTATTTTCCACTCTTATGCTTAAGAGCCTTTTGTCACAGACAGAACTGAAGTTAAAATACATGCCAATGGAAATGAGGAACGCTTGAGGCGATTATGTAACTGAGAATGCCAAAGAAAATAGAGGCAGTAAAAAGATAAAAGAAAGTGAAAGATACAAAAGAAATGAGGCGTTAAAACAAAGAAAACCACAATGGTTAGTGATGAAAAAGTTACTATTTATGAACTTGTGATTTCCTGTCAATAAAAATCAGCATTTTGATTTTATGGCGTCCATTAAACGGACGATCAATCAAAATAAAATAACCATATAATTTGATGGATGGATCAATCGAACGCATTATTTTAGTCAGTCCATCAAATAATATTATCGCGATAAGGATCGATCGTAAGGGTACTTGCTTTCCCACTATTACATGACACGACGATATTTGACGGACCGTTACGGCCCGTTTTAGACCTTTACTAATTGTTACTTCCTACAAAAGACGCCTCGTTGGACTACTGGTCGCAAGGGCTCATGAGGTCCCGGCTTCGAAGACCAGCAGGCCAATTCCCGTAATTAAAAACGTTCAAAATCTAGTCGCAATCTTATCTCAGCTACAATCAATGTCAAAAACTTGTCAAAAATGTAGGGAAGTATAGGTTTTTGACAGATTGAGACTGAGATCAGACTGTGAACGTGCTTAAAATTACAAGAATTTCCCCTCAGGTCGGACAAAGCATTATTGGGTTTTTTTAGTAGCGCAGTCTGGATTTGTGTCCGGTTATTGGCAATAGGTTTGCCTTCTGTGACATGAGACTTAGACATTCCCGCGCGAAATGTGGGTGTACTATGAGTACAGATATGCTTTACCATTTGACGATAATGGGCGTAATATTATCTTATGTTGCTACAAAACAGTAAGCCCACCTTCGCAAAAAAAAAAGAAGGTAAAAATATCGCACACTGGATTTTTAACTCTCGTGTGTGTCTATGGCGTGATTCGGTTCTTGTTACTGTGCGGCCGTTGACATCAAATTAATTGAATTTGTTATCTCGCGCAAATTCAGGATTACCTGATAAATCGTACGACATATATGTCCTACAATTTATATGTCGTATAATATTTAGTAGGTCACATTTAAGAGGGTGTTACAGAGCATTAAACTGAACCACTTTCTCCTTGGGACCAACATCGTAAAAATTATCTACTGTTCCATACATTTGGGTCGAGTAAGTATTGAAGTATGTAATGGATTTGCAGCATATTGTTTTTTCGCTATTACAATGTTGGCCCCATAGAGAAAGTTGTTTAATTGGCACTAGTTGTCTGGCATTTTTACTGAATTGGGCCTTTTTGGTGCAGCCGTGCAACTTTTCACTCTTTTTATTTGATTTTTATCAGAAAAAAATTAAAATTGGAAAGTACAAAAAAAGAAAATACAGGTATTCAGCTGCATCCGGTTAGACTGGAAACCGACCCCAACATAGTTGCGAAAAGACTAGGCAGATCATGATGATTTGATTTTTATCAGATGTATATTGTGTGCCTTTTAGTATGTGCTAAGCAAATTAATTTTATTTCTTTCTTTAGTTTGATGGTCATACTAAATATGAACACACTTTTTGGATACAAAGAAAGAAAGAATAAAAGAAATAAAATACATTTATTTGCAGCAAACATGACGCATAACCAAGAACATAAACACACAACAAAAAACAAGTTGTATACATGCTGTATAATATAATAATAGCCTCCCAACCGATTTCGGTCACGGTGGCCAATCTCAACGGAGATTAGCGAGGTACGCAGGAGATATTATAGTGCACAAGTGTGTGCGCAAAAACAGGTGCATTCTCTGTTCCTTTACTCTCATAGTCCGATGGGACGGCAATCCGACACGACCGGGGAGAGATCAGGCGCAGTACCAACGGCTTTACGTGCTTTCAGAGGCACGCGGGTATTAAACCGCCAACTTCCAAACTCCGGACTGTTATTAAGAAATTCCTAATGGAAAACCAAATAATACTTTGCCCGACCTGGGAATCGAACCCAGGACCCCACGCTCAGCAGTCGCGCTTGCAACCACGAGACCAACGAGGCAGTTGCACATGCTGTATAAGTGCATCACCTATACAGCATGTGCAAAAAAGAGTGTCCTAAACGAGCACTGTCGCATGTTCGTGGCTCCTTTATAACATTATTTCCCTGCATTAACTCTGGTTTCATTTTGAGGCTAACTACAGATTCACTGCACATCTGGATAATTACATTTTGGGATAAACTTTCAGATAGCCAGCTGTGCTTGCCACGTGCCACATTTGTTTTTATTTTGTTTAATTAAATCGTAGTGCAATTTGCCGAGTGAATGCACTTTTACATTAAATGACAAAGTAATTTTGATTTGGTTTATGAGTTTGTTCAACTACTCGTAGACGTTTTCCGACAATTGAGTTTGCCATGTATTTAATCGACCTCAAATAATTCTCATTTTGCGCTTCTAAAAATATTATTGAACACTCAAATTTACTGATTGCACCTCTTTTTGTGAACTTCAATTAATTCCTATTTTGGGGTCCTAAAATTAGTTAAGACCCAAGTAACTGCGATCAACTTCGTTTTAGCGTGGTTGGTCACAGTTCCAACCTAACCCGTTTGGCCGGGGTAACCTAACTGCGATCAACTGTGAGAATAGGCCAGAACGTCAAAAAGAGGCTCAATTGTTAAAAAAGTGCGCATCATTAGAAGCGCAAAAAGTTTTTAGAGGTTCATTAATTTGAAAGAGTCCATCATTAGAAATTCAATCAAGTTTTTAGAGGATCAGTTAAATATTTTTCATATATATACAATGTGTAACTGAATTAATGCACATTATGAAAGTAGTTTGTTCAGAATCGTTTACTGAATCGATTTCTGTAATTTTTAATATAGGTAATATTTTATCCCAAAAATAATTAAAACTACGTAAATTACTGTCTCACTTCCGCTGTACAGTCAAAACAAACCAAAATAGATGAAGTACCTACTGCGCTAGACCCCTAAACGAGTGCGACTGTTTGCATGCATAGATTTGTAATGTGACCACAATTTTCTACCACAATCAGTGTAACTAATTTATGAGAAAAACAATGTTTATTACATAATAATAAAAAATCAGTGTATGTATTATGATTATAACATAACATTCTAATTGGGGTGTCTGGTGGTGTGCGTTAATTCCGGGACAAGTTGTATATATAATCAGTTAAGTTATCCCGCTAGTTTTCACTTGCACGGATATTCCCATATGAACCGTACGTTTTTCTGTCATAAACAGAGGGGCAATTCCCATAATTTTAATAACGTCCACAGTCTGATCTCAGTCTCAATCTGTCAAAAATACAGTCAATTTACATACATTTTTGACAAGTTTTTGACATTGATTGTCGCTGAGATGAGATTGCGACTTGAATTTGAATGTATTTTAAGTACGAGAATTGGCCTTCTGATATCAGTCTCAATCTGTCAAACATACCTCAAATTTCCGTACATTTTTACAAGTTTTTGACATTTCTTTTTCGCCGAGATGACACTGCGACTAGATTTTGAACGTTTTAAATTACGAGAATTGCCCTTCAGATTTTTCCGGTACATGATGAAAATGTATCCTTTGTCACTCGGAAATAGAGTTACTTCCTAGCGGTAGAAGATTGATTGTAATCAGATCAGTATTTCCAATGTTTTTTCCTACCTTGCAAACAACTTTACATTTATATTAGTACTAGCTGAGCCCCGCGGATTCACCCGCATAAGTTTTCCCGTGGGAATAACGAGATAAAAATTATCCTATGTGTTATTCTGATGTATAAGCTATATTACTGTAAAGTTTCATCAAAATCAGTTCAGTAGTTTTTGCGTGAAAGAGTAACAAACATCCATCCATCCATCCTTACAAACTTTCGCGTTTATAATATTAAAGTAGGATGTACAGGGTGTAAAAAGGCTGCTGCGCCCTCATTTACGCATTCTGTACATCAAACTAAGTACAATTGAGCAAAAAATGTTGCTGGGAAACGACTTATTTCGATGTGAAAATCGCTGTTTTTATAATCGCGCAGCGCAAAACACTGTGCTTATGTATGGGTGCATGTAACGGTACAGGAGTTGTAGGGGGTAATTTATAACATTTAAAGCTTGATTTCTAAAAGCAGGTAATAAAGTTAGATCCAAAGATTTTTTTTTATCTTTTATTTTTCCTGGGAACTTTCATGTAGGTTCCCAGGTTTGAGGCAGTACAAAAAATTACAACAGTGACGGGGAGTGCAAGTGACTCTCGACTTCGTTAAGTGTCCTTTTACACTCGTTATACTAACGGTATTTCCAGACTTACCAGTGATGGTCTCCAGAAGACAGTCTAGCCACCAGGTCAGCTACATCAGCCCCCCGGTGCAGGGCTCCGCGCAGTGCGCCTGCCCACGACTCCATCTCGTTGCGGCTGTCGGCGCACAGGACCAGGCACCGACTTGCTGTTATGACCTGGAACAATTGGAATATTTGAGTACAGTTTTTGTGACAAAGAGGCCTATTTATATAGCAATAAATGTTATGTTATTAACATCTCCCTTACAACCATCATTACTGGCGCAAACGGCCGCGAATTACTAGTTGCATTTCGTAGGTTCGAACCCACCAGGCACTCTACTTTCTGTAAATTATTTCATCACCATTGCTCTCAAAACGGTAAAGGAAAACATCACGAGGAAACCGGCATGTCCTAGAACCAAAAATTCGAAGACATGTGACATCTACCAACCCGCACTGGGCCAGCGTGGTGAATTACGGCAGTAGGAACGATATAGGCTAATTATGCTACTAAAACAATTTTCTAATAAGTAATAAACTGTAATGTCACAAGCCACAAGATACAAGCGATGCTTAGTTTGTGGCTCACCGAATCCGTCACAGTGTATTTTTACTTTTTGATGAATATACTTTATTATTATTATTATATTTAATAAGAAATTTAACACAATACCTTACATACAGAATACTCAACACAACACACTAATCTTTATAAAATAAAATAAAAACGTGTAAAAAAAAATAACAGTGTCCTTACGGAATCACTCAAATGACGGTTAGCGGGATTGTCCGAAAGGGTTACCGCTACCCCGGAACATAAAGGGCAAAGGAAGGAACATGGGTGGGTTTTAGTCAGTAAGAGTCTGACACTCCCTTCCGCTCCACCCAGAGCGGGAGGGGTGATTTGATGATTTCCCATCCGGAAAAAAAAAAAAATCATTCATATGACTCATGAACACATCGATTTTCCAACATCACCCTGGCAATCCCTGAAGTGTTAGGCAGAGGTGCGGGGTGGTTTAATATTGAGAATAAGGCACTTATTCGAAGAGGCTTCACGGAGAGAAAAATCACGAATTCCATAAATACAAGTAACGAAAGTTTTGCAATATTGCAAATCATTCTTATTTATATTAGTAATAAAGAGTAATTACTCGATAAATTGCAAAACTCTTGTCTGGTTAAATATTTAATTCCTAGAAATCTAATTTGGTAAATGCAAAATATTAGGTAAACAGTTTATTGTTACTGTTTTGTAAATTCTGCACAATAAACTTCGTTTTTCAAAGAAAAGTGATTTGCATTTCTAAGTTTTTAATTAACTCAATGCAAAACATTTCTCTATGTTTATTATTTATTGTTACAAAACTTAGCTAGTGGGAGTACCTACTAAAGAAATTTAACAAAACATTTTTTTTTCTAGGAAAAATTGTTTACTTGCATTTCTGTTATTTACTTTCAGTTACTCAGTTTCATGTTTATTATAACACTGGATATTACAAAACAGCTATAGGATGTAGATATTACAAAACAGCTAAGTACCTACTGGAAGCAGATATTACAAAACCAACTAAATATTTCAAGGTGAATGTAAATCAATTAATGATCCATTAATCATTTTTGAAATGGGATGAGTTTTTCGTTAGGTAAACATTTATTTGTCAATATTTTTTTTTTAAAGTTCTGACTTTTATTTTTTATATTTATTAGGGCCGATTTTTCCATCATCAGATAACTTTTATTCGAGGAATAAAATTGACGTTTGACAGTTTTTGTATGAAATAACTGTAAAAATGTCAAAATTATTCCTCGAATAAAGTTATCAGATGCATGAAAACTCAGCCTTTAAAGAAATAAAGGATAAAAGTTAATTATAATTACTTTTACAAAAATTAATTTGATGTTCATCGCTGTCCTGTGCCGCATAAGTAAAATTTTAAATAAAAATTGCCATATTTTGCAAAAAAAATTCCCTTTGTGTTACTCAAAACAAAACTGGACTGGAGAAAAAGTCACAAACAAAAAGAGACTATTGCATCATCTATAGTGAAGGGTACACTTGTAGCAAAGTTAAAGGAGCATGCTGACCTTGCTGCCACCACATTTACGTATTATTCATGACGAGTACACACGTAGTCGTAAGCTGCGGTCATAAATTCAAGAAGTCGACCATGAGTCTTTAAAAATGTAGCGGTCCCATCGATTGGTTGGAACCGAGGGTTATAAACAATCAGTTGAGGTTCCATCAATAATGAATATGCATTTGTGTAAGGGCTCATATAAATTGACGTATTTATACGAGGTACCTGATGTTAATTTGCATGATAAGTGGAGTGGTTAATCACGGCAAACAGCGCTCATTTGTTAATTGTGGTACGCATGATTTAAAGCTTTGAGCAGTGGCGTAGCGTGGGTATCGGCTGCCCGGGGCGGAAGACTTTGCCGCCCTCTTAATTAGGTATTTCAATTTAATGTATACTATACATTATATACATTAATTCTAGAGAACTTTTCGGCAAGAACAGTCATCATTATTTTGCATTATACAGGTTAGATTTTAAATAAAAGTTTTTTTTTTACAATCACGTTTATTAATACAAAAATTATGACTTCAACCCAATGGTTGAAGTAAGAATTTTTGTATTAATAAACGTGATTGTAAAAAAAAAAAAAACTTTTAAACAAAACATCATTCAAAGAAAGGGGATTCCCCGAATTCGTCACGGAATAAGCAATGAAAAATTCCGTGCTCTTTTCAATCGGTCCGAATTTATATCTTTGGAACCAGTCGGATTTGAATAGTTCTTTTTGCATTTGATAGCCAAATTCTTGTGAAAGGCTACTACATACAACATACCAGCTACTGGCTTAATATCATGCTAGGGCCCTTACAAGCCGAGCAAAAACCATAAAAAGTCAAGGACAACGCTTTGCGAAAACGAAATAGTAACGTGGTCAGGCGATGCGATGCGACGGGGTGGGTTGGGGGAGCAAGGAACACGCAGACAGCGGAAGTTGCGAGCAGAAGATAGTCGACAAATATGTACGACCGGACTTCTTCGACCTGTATCCACCCACACTGTACACACTATTCACAGTAATTTTGGGTATCAAAATCGTTAAATCAGAAAACGGTTTGTTGTAGGAGCCCGGCTGTGTAATTGTTGGATCATCCCGTCAAGTCAGGTTCTCCCTTGCTTCCATCCCTCCCCTTTAAACAAAACGGTCCCCTGACTATAATAAGACAGATCGATAACCAGGACAAGGCTAGGCTTACTACTGAAACTATTTGTGTGGAAAATTACAAGTTCGTCAGGCGCGAAGGTTGATGATGGCGGAATCTGTTCTGACAGCTATTTACTTATGACCTGGTTAATTCCGTTGTTTCGCGTCGAGATTCAAGGTTGAAGGCAGAGGGACATTTACTTTTCATGTTGCTGTTGCTACATGACGAGGGGCTCGTGGCTAAGTAATAATAGTCGCACGGTTCGATCGATCAGGTTAAGCTACGCTTGCCAAAGTGGTCCGTGGATGGGTGACCATCTTTACATAGGAACCAAGACCCCTCCGTGCCTTGGAAAGCACGTTAAGCCGCTGGTCCCGGCTGTCATTCGTGCATCTTTGTCAGTTGTTACGGGTGGTCACAAGCCCGAAAGTCTAACAACCAGTCTTACCAAGGAGTATCGTATTACCCAGTCACTGGGCTGTGGAGGTCAGATAGGTAATCGCTCCATGTAAAATACTGGTATTTAGCTATATCCGGTTAGAGTGAAAGCCGACCCCAACATAAAAACGGAAAAGGCTAGGCAGATGAAGATGTTGCTGTTACTACATAACACAACATAACCAATAATCAGCCTATAATGTTCCCACTGCTGGGACACAGGCCTCTTCTCTGTGAGAGGGAGAGGGCCGTAATCCACGCGGGCCCAGGAATGGTGAATGTCACATGTCTTCGAATTTTTGGTTCCAAGGTTTCCTCACGATGTTTTCCTTCACCGTTTTGTTTTCCTTCACGATGTTTTCGTTCACACAACATAACATCACCCCTGTATTCCCCGAAGGGTTAGAGCTGTACTTATCTATAGTACACCCGCATTTCGCCAGTTATGTTTAAGTCCCATGTAAGAGGGGGCGAGCCTATTGCCATCAACCGGGTGCAAATCCAGACTCCGGTCTGTTGCTGTTGTTATACGTTAGTTGTCAAAAGGGGAGTTTTTGAACATGCAGGGGTATTAAAACGGTGGGTTATTAAAAGGGTGTATTAAAATTGCCTAAGCTGAGCAAGGGGTCCTGGGTTCGATTCCCGGTTGAGCAAATTGTTATTGTGTTTTTCCATCAGGAATTTCTCAGTAGCAGCCCGGAGTCTCGATTTGTGTCCGGTTGATGGAAATAGGCTCGCTCCCTATTACATAGGGCTTAAACATAATTAGTGAAATGTGGATGTAAATTCTCAAAATGATAGTGAAAACCGCATCAAAATCCGTTGAGTAGTTTAGAAGAACAGCGCGGTCACACAGACAGACACGAAAGCGACTGTTAAAAAGCGACTGGTAAAAAGCGACTGTTAAAAAGCGACTGGTAAAAAGTATGTCGGGGTACGTAGCGAGGTGTCGGTGTTTTTGAGGAGAAATGTTCACTATTTATTGACTCACTCTCAAACTGTTCTTAGTGATAAAAGTTGATGGAATGTTTGAATACACCCGGCTAACGCGGTAGCCAATAGTGCACTGAATAAAATAATAAGTAATAAAATTAGGTCAATTGCTTTGCGCCGATATTGCTAACTAAGGTGTTCGGTGTAAACACCGAACATTTTCCGGGCCACGAAAGATAGGGATGCTGAGATGAAACAATGATATGTGAGTAATATAATGGAACGATCAAGATAATAATGTTTACAAGGTGAAAACAAGCCAATTTAAGAGTAGAATAAACGTAAAACTGATTTCAAATAAAATTAAGAGCTTATTGTTCATAAAGGTTTCCTTGGCGCGCTAGGAACAATAAGCTCTTAATTTTATTTCAAATTAATTTCAAATTTTATTTCATGTTAACTCAGGAGTTAACATGTATGATATTTGATGGCCCAATTATTGAAGAAGGCTATAGGCTATTTTAGTATTTGATGGCCCATTTTGTGCGAAAAGTTTAAATAAATGAATAAATAACACTAAGCGAAAACGAAGTGTCAGTGCAGGCAGGTGATGCGATGCGATGCGATGTGGTGGGTTCGGCTGGTTTATAATATAAATGGATATCGATTTCAAATCACGACCCCCTCCGGCACGTGCCAATCCGATTACAAAGCTTAACCCGATCAGCTTTTACACATTAATATCTAAATTCAATGAAACATTAATTCGAGCTCTGAAATGATTAATTAATTTATTCACTCAACCTCAATGTGGCCGCCGGATAATTATAATGTAGGAAATGTAGCTACTACTCGTAATATTATTCGCCATTTCGCATCAAACCGCATGCGTAAACTGTGTTAAAGCGTTTACGGTGAATCAAATGTAAGAATCAACCGTGGGAGTTTGGACCCGCACCCTAATTGCGCTATATTCGAAGGATATTGCTAATCCATTTCTTTATGTATTCGAAAAATTTATTTAGGACACTATTCACATGTAACCACGTCAGCGGGATTGTCCGAAAGGGTTACCGCTACCCCGGAACATAAAGGGCGAAGGAAGGAACATGGGTGGGTTTTAGTCAGTAAGAGTCTGATACTCCCTTCCGCTCCACCCAGAGCGGGAGGGGTCATTTGATGATTTCCCACCAGAAAAAAAAAAAAAACCACTGCTTGCTCACATTTTGCCGCTGCGATGTGGTGTGCCAGAGAGCAATGGTGATCCAGCGGTAACTGCGCAACTTACCGAGTTGTAGGTCGCAGGTTTGAACCCACATAGACGCTTTACTTTATGAAAATTATTTCATCACCACTGTTCTCAAAACGGTGAAAGAAAAAATCGTGAGGAAACCGGACTGTCCTAGAACCAAAAATTCGAAGACATGTGTCATCTACCAACCCGCACTGAGTCCGTGTGGTGATTTACGGGCCACTCCCTCTCACAGAGAGGAGGCCTGTGTCCCAGCAGTGGGAACATTATAGGCTGATTATGGTGTGGTGTAGTTGTGGTACGCGTGAACGGGCACCACGACTAGGCACCTTTATTTTGATTGGCTCCTAAGGGTCTTAGCGCGGTGTTAAAAGCCAATAGCCTTCCTCAAGAATTGAGCTATAAAATGCAAAAAGAAGTTTTCAAATCCGACTGGTAGTTCCAGTCCAACAAATAAACCCTTTAGCTTTATTATTAGTATAGATTTATATTTATATTTTTAATTTATTTATTTATTTATATATGTCGGAGTTGGTTATCAATTACAATTGTGGGTAGTCAACAAAATTTGGTATGATTTGTGTTTATTATTAATTTAAGTGATTTTTATTATCAATTATTGTCTAATAAATCGAAACGTAATTTATTGAGTACTCAGTGTACGCCCAAATTGATTTTTGGCTACTTGTTTCGATAAATTGTACCCGTTGGTTTTATTCAAAACAACGGATGACATGTTACTTTGTTTTTAAAATGATTTACTTTGTGAAATCACTATTGTTTAGTTATGACAATTATTCTTGTATTATTTGATTACTTTATAAAGTAAGTCTTATTAGATTTAGCATATTTTAGTGTTTTGTATCAAGTAAACTCGTGACGTGTGTCATCGGACAGAGTTGTCGTGGAGGCATCATCCTATAAAAGAGCGTGCACTTGTTTTGCTGGTTAGTCGGTCTTCGGACTCGACTCAATACAGAGCACCTGCTCCCGACAAAACTGTCGGTTTACCTGGTACAGCGCCGCTGTATATTTACATAGCTGTGTTGGCTTGCTAAATAGCGAGTAGATACACTTTGTGTTGGGTGGCTTGGCCGCTATACGAACTATGAACCTAAAGGGTTTGTTCGATTAACTGTTTTTAATATTTACCCATTATTATGTCTCTTGTGTGTTGTGAATTTTGTGTGTACTGTAATGAAACCCTGTAACTGTTTATACTGTCTTGTTTATCCCAATAACATGGGAACTACAAACCCTGACGATATACCGCTCGACACTCCTGACTCCGACATATATATTATATACCATTTTATATTTATTTTTATATATTATTTATTTTATGGCACACTCACGTGGAAGTACAAAACTCAAAATATTTCCAAAACACGAAACAATCAACAGACAAAATGAACATAAAACCAACTCTTTTCCTCGAACTAAATAATTAACAGCAAGAACAACACACAAAACCACGCAGAAAACATGATAAATCACGGTAGTGGTTTTATTTTAAACCCGCAACACGTGTTGTTCGTACCAAAGGACCAAAACAATAATATTATCGTACGCCAAACGAATTCCGTCCGGTACCGCGCGTTAACTTATATGACGCACGGACAGAACTGATCTTTACGTATCATTCTCAAACTCACAGCATTTATTATTCAGCATAAGCATAGCATAATCAACCTCTAATGTTCCCACTGCTGGGACACAGGCCTCCTTTCGGTGATAGGGAGTGGGCCGTAATCCACCACGCGGGCCCAGTGCGGATTGGTAGATGTCACATGTCTTCGAATTTTTGGTTCTAGGACGTGCCGGTTTCCTCACGCATGCACATTCACGAAGTCATGAGGAAACCATTTAGCCTGTAAATAGTTTCCTCAGGACTTCGAGAATGTTTGAATTCTCAAGAAGTCGGTCAGTCAGAAACATGAACCTATTTGCCAAAGCGTAGTAGGTTCTTATGGAGAATAACGGACAAGAAACTCCATGGACACTATTTTATATCAAAATATTGTTACAAAATATTTACATTTGTCTAATGATCGGTTTTTGAGGTCGAGATATCGATCCAATAGCACAAAGAAATTTAAATAAACAAACTCCGGTAAAGAACACTTCGGGGACCTATTCTACAAATGAACTCAATTTTTAGAATAGGTCCCCGAAGTATTCTTAACCGGGGTTTGTCTATTTAAATTTATTTGTGCTATTGGATCGACATCTCGGCCTCAAAAACCGATCATTAAAAATTCGAAGATCAAAAAAAATTAAAACATCGTTTTCTCATAAAATTAATACAATCCTGCCGACCTATTCTGGGAAAAATCTCACCGTGGAAACTTAGGTGAAGTGACTTTGAAGTGAGCTATCAAGTGTCAATCCCCCAGGTGGAATGACAGCTCACTTAACCTGAGATTGCACGGGGAGATTGTTACACGGATAGGCTGGTACAGTTCTGTGAGAGCTCTTCGTGCCGGGAAGAATAAATTAAACAGTCATTTTGTTATATAATAATATCCATAAGTATTCCTAGAAAGGATTGACGTATTTACATTTATATATTTTTTCATCTTCTGTCATAGGCTCGTCACATAATTTGACTACCACTGTTTCATCAAAATCCGTTTAGTAGTTTTTGCGTGAAAGAGTAACAAACATCCATCCATCCTCGCAAACTTTCGCGTTTATAATATTAGTAAGACATTGAAATATTTGAGCGTGTGCGTGCATGTGTATGCACGGGTGAGTGATTGTGCATGTGTGAGTGTATGTATGCGTCTGTGCTTTTGAAATACCTCTAATACGCAACCAACACGTGCCAACAAAAACTTTATAACACATATCATCATCATCATTTCAGCCGATAGACGTCCACTGCTGGACATAGGCCTCCCCCAAGTGTCGCCACATTGACCGGTCCCGTGCGACTCGCATCCAGCGGATTCCCGCAACCTTCACCAGGTCATCGGTCCACCTAGTGGGAGGCCTTCCAACGCAACGTCTTCCGGTTCGCGGTCGCCACTCCAGAACTTTTCGGCCCCATCGGCCATCCGTTCTGCGAGCAATGTGCCCTGCCCACTGCCACTTAAGTTTGGCAATTCTTCGGGCTACGTCGGTAACCTTGGTTCTCTTGCGGATGTCCTCATTTCTGATTCGATCACGCAAGGAAACTCCGAGCATAGCCCTCTCCATTGCCCTTTGAGTGACTTTAAGCCTTCTGATGAGGCCCATTGTGAGCGACCACGTTTCAGTCCCGTATGTGATCACTGGCAACACACACTGGTCATAGACTTTCGTCTTGAGACACTGTGGTAACACATAGATACATAGTTATACAGTCAAAGCCACAGAGTTTAAAATTTTGAATTTAACACGAGCACAGGGATAGTAGCTGTCACACAGTATGACGATATGGCCCCGGAGCGACGCTATCTCTCTATGAAACTGCAACAGACTGTGAACAGAATGAATACTGAAACTGCTTTGAATATTATTACATTTTGAACGTTATTTTTTACTCTGTGTGCTTTGTTTTGGGCACTTTTGGGTATATGTTTCGCTTGATCACAATATTTGTTTTTGGTGGTGCAACAATGAAATATAACCAAAGTATGGATAGGTATTTTTTGAGTTTAGATTAGAAAAAAGAAAAAGAACAAATGAATTTCTCAATAGCAGCCCTGAGTCTGGAATTATGCACGGTTGATGGCAATAGGCTCGCCCCCTATAAGAGCGAGTCCACACGGCGCGTTGCGTCAGCGTTGCGTCGACGCAGCGCTGCCGTTGCGTTGTTTTACATACAAAAAACCAAGGTGTTCACACGGCGCGCTGCGTCGTCGCAACGCACACATGACGGACAGCAGCCCCTGAGACGAAGCGGGAGGGGGTGTACTCATTGCGGCGACGGAGAGGCAGCGCTCAGTTGCTTGTGCGTTGATAGGGAGGATACACGCAAGCTCATTTCATTTTTTACCTACGTACTTTTGTATTCAGTTTTATTTGCAGGGTAAAATGAGTACCATTGAAGAAATGATGAAATGTGATTTTGCGTCGATTTCGGCGGTGACGTAGTAATAGGAGCAATGCTAGACGTCTTTTCCGATCCATGCTTTCCTATAGACTGACTGCGATGTTTTTACAAAAATGCTTGCCGCAACTGTGCGTCACCGCTGCGTCGACCGAACGTTAAGACTGCGTCGTAGTAACGCTGCGACGACGCAGCGCCTGTGTGGCCGGCTATGCGTCAAAATATTTGCGTTGCGACGACGCAACGCGCCGTGTGGACGTTCGCTAACATGGGACTTAAACATAACTGGCGAAATGTGAATGTACTATAGGTACACCTCTGTCGAACCCTTCGGGGATTATAGGTGTGGTGTTATGTATGTCTGAGCAAATGTCCCTTCTTTGGTATTGTTCGTCGAATCGTTGAGCTCAACAAGTTCTGAGTTGAGCTGCACGATTTTTGACAAATGCGTGCACTGACTGGACAGGTCCACTCAATCTGTGCGGTTCTTTCCTCAAAAGACCATTTCAGACACCAATCTACATGGTCTTCACATGATCTGACCAAGATTATGTCTGGACTTTAAAAGAGACTGTGTCATTTGAGTTTGTTTCGGCCTTTCTTCTCAGAGTAGTCAGATAGGAAACGCCGAACTCAACTAGATAAAAAAAAATATGATTGACGTGTAAAAGTGTTTGTACAAACCTACTTACAGAAAATAAATCATTTATCATTTAATGTACACAAAAAACAACTGAAAATTGATAGGTATGTAAATATAAAACAGAACGTTTTGTAAAATAACGGATGATCTGGATTTTTTCATGTTATTTACATGTTTTTTTTCCATAATCCAGCTTAGTACGGTAATCAAATATGTAAATAAATGAAGGAAATTTTCCTAGCGGACTGTACCCGTATAAGGAAAAAAATACCACTAAATTCTATTGGTCCTTTGAGACGAGCGATGTTCTGCTAACTGGCGGTCTTATCACTCGCTTTGTATGTAAAAGCAATTCGTTTCACAGTACTGAGCAGGCAATGGACGGTGAATGAGTGTAAGTGCCGGTGCTTAGGACTTTGAATGTGCGTGCTAATGGTGAGGAGGTTTTAGTTGATAATGGCACGCTATGGAAAGTTTACAGTGGGTAGTTTGGGCTTAAAGTGATGGATGGTCGTCTTTGAGACTTTGTAGTCGAAATTGTGGCAGTAGTATCTTAACAGATGATAAACAAAGTTAGGTATAACGAATTTTAATATCTTCGTCTACAAAGGGATAGAGACGAGTTGTGGCCGTGTGGTAACGGCCGCGACTTACGAGTCTCGAGTCGAGAATCAGCCTATAATGTTCCCACTGCTGGGACACAGGCCTCCTCTCTGTGAGAGGGAGTGGGCCGTAAACCACCACGCGGGCCAGTGCGGTTTGGAAGATGTACATGTCTTATTAAGTAAGGTGCCTATCTGGGTTCGAATTTTTGGTTCTAGGACATGCCTGTTTCCTCACAATGTTTTTGAGAGCAGTAGTCATAATATAATTTACACAAAGTTAATCTCCTGTCTGGATTTGCACCTGATTGATGGCAATAAGCTCGCCCCCTATTACATGGGACTTAAACATAACTGGCGAAATGCGGGTGTACTATAGATAGGTACAGCTCTAACCCTACGGGGAATACAGGGGTGATGTTATGTTGTATGAACGAAAACATCGTGAAGGAAAATAAAACGGCGAAGGAAAACATCGTGAGGAAACCGGCATTTTTACAACCAAAAATTCGAACCCATACAGGCACTTTACTTTAAGTAAATTATTTCACCACCACTGCTCCCAAAACGGGGAAGGAAAAATTTAAACAAAAATATTTTAGCAATTTATTATTTTACTAAATTAATTCTGATGTAAACTGGATTTCTATCTCCAATCCATATTTTCCTTTATTTTAAGAAGCAACAACAGCTGCGGTGGACGAGAAACAGACGAATTTTAATAATATCTGGAGAATTTCTCATGCATATTGTATACTTGTCTCTGGTTCAATAACGTTTGCAGGAAGATATTCTTTGATTCTTATATAAGAATCAAACGGAAGCAAGTGTTTTGGTTGGTTATTGTTAAAGGTTCAATTGAATGTATGGATTAATTTGTTTTGTTTTTCTTGCAATTCTTGATTTGAATTAGACATTGTCGGGTAGACATTATTCGTCGGTCATCAAAAAAAAAGCTACTGTTTTGTAGAAAAGTGCAAAATGCTGTCAAAATGTATGGAAGGGCAATTTTTGTTTTTTGAATAACCTATAGAATTATGAACTCATGGTTAGAGTTTTCGCACTGGTTGTGTAGGTAACATAAACATAACATCACGCCTGTAATCTCCGAAGGGCTAGGCAGAGGTGCACCTATAGTTACACCCACATTTCGCCAATTATGTTTAAGTCCGATGTAACAGGGGGCGAGCGGTTGTAAGTATTAGTAATATTATTTAAATAACCATTATAGATTATACTACATTTACATTATAATAATAATTATAGATTTTCGTGATTACTCAAGTGAGGTACCTACCTATCTATTATTATTCTAATTGACGTATAGGTGGAGTGAAATGTGATGCGAGCAGGTACTCGACTACATGCACACAGACAGGTAGATCTAGTAAAAAATACTCAGATATGTAAGTAGTCGACACTAGAACTTGGTAAGAGGCCAACAGTTACTATTTTGTTTAATGTCTCACAATTAAAATAATTAATTTCAGAAGAAAACAGCTTTTGAAAGTTGCATTTCTAAACATTCTATACACGTGGAATTACACCATAAAAGCGCACCAAATGGTATATTCTTACTATTTAAAGCTCTATTTAGCCGCTCTACATTCCGACGGCGGAAAGCGCTCTTGAGAAAACAGCTCGCTAACGAGAACTCTACAAGACTCTACCATGCTCTTACAGTCATTTGTTTCACTCTACCGTCGAGTAGAGCTTGACACCTACGTAGTACATAATTGTAGAGAAAGTAGAGCCTCTAATGAATGTTTGTTTTATGTATATTCGAGGTTTCAATATAGTGATAAAGTGTTTACTCAAAAATAATTAACGTATCGATTATTTCTATAATTAAGTTTTCTTTTGTAATGGTACTAGCAGCACCCCGCGGTTTCAGCCGCAGAAGTTTCGATCTCGTGGGAATATCGGGATAAAAAGTATTCTATATGTAAATTCTGGTTATAAACTATATGTGTGCTAAATTTTATCTAAATCCGTTTAGGAGTTTTTGCGTGAAAGAGTAACAAACATCCATCCATCCATCAATCCTCATAAACTTTTATAATATAAATAGCATAGTAGGACGTAGGAAGGACTAGCGACCCGCCCCTGCTTGTGTCGCAGTGAGGTATCCTTCGGAATGTGCGTGCGTGTCCATTAGCATGAATTTGTTTTACATGGAGGTGACATCGAGGTAGCAAACTAAACCGCGGTCGTGAGGTATCGCAGTGAGGCATTTCCGGTCATAACCAAAGTTTAATATGAATGTATTATACACATAAACGTTCCGGCATAAATTCTCTCAGTGATGGTGATAATCGCACCAAAAACGAATGTGTAGTTTAGAAGAACTGAGCGGTCACACATACAAACACGAAGAGCGAATCATCATCATCATCTGCCTAGCCTTTTCCCAACTATGTTGGGGTCGGCTTCCAGTCTAACCGGATACAGCTGAATATCAGTATTTTACATGGAGCGACTGCGAAGAGCGAATCATGTGTAAATATATATCATACATTTTGTCGTGATTCTATTTCAAAGTTCCGCGGAAATTATACAATTTATTTATAATTTATTTATTTATAGTTAATGCAAACGGTACAACACCAATTACATTAATTAGCATCATCATTGCTTTTCTTTTTTTTAAAAAAAACCTTTTACGCCTCATCATTGTTAAGTTACCACTTATGGGAAGAGCGAGACAGCTCCGACACAAGTACTTTTGTAACTTACTGGGGCTGCCTCAATTTATGTATGACACAATGTTTAAGATGAAATAAATATTTTTGTATTTTGTTGTATTTGTATCATCAGCCTATAGCAGTCCACTGCTGGACATAGGCCCCTCCTATTGCACACCATTCAATTCCATAATCGATTTTTTTTTTAACATAGAAACTATTAATATTACATTGACAATTATTATGTTGTATAAAATTTAATTTAAAACTAACTCGGAACAGTGGACTCCCTTGCATATATTCTTTCACAGAACACCAGATATATACGCATAATTGGCTAGTTGACTAATTTTTTATTATTATTTAAATTGAAGCTTTTTTACCTCACCAATAGCTTGGTATAACCAGCTTTTTAATATCTTCGGAAATTAAAAAGATATAAGCGTTCAAAACTCTCAATTAGACAGAGAGGGAAATACTGAATTGTGACGTCATAGTTCAGTATGGCGATACTAAATTACATGCAAAACAAGCTTTTATAAGTTATAATTTTTTTTATTTTTCGACCGATTTCAAATTTGATTTCGAATTCTGTTATCGTATCACGCATGTGAATATATTATCTACTAGAATATATAGTATTCAATATCATGCAACTACCCAATTTTACTGCATTCATCCGCAAACACAACACATTCAGGGTTGGCAATCAATTCAAAATGATTGCGAACCTCAGTGGATCAGCTTTGCAGATGTAGTACAAACACTGGCATCAGTAAGGTAACTTTGACGTATGGAAATACATTTGAAAAGGTGGTAACCCAGTAATGGAAGCGTCCGTTCTATCAAAGGAGCGAATAAAACGCTCAAAAGGACCAATTTCCATAGTGATGCTTTGCAAGCGGATTGCTGGTCGATGCTACTGGCCATCTCATTGATGGAATGTAGGCTAGATTTTGCCTTGGGAAGTCAGGAATGAATGATCATTTAGCAAATTGATTGCCAACTTGAATTGACCACATATTCTAAACAGTTTTGTCATTCTTCGAGTTGTATGAAATGGCTATAATCAGCCTATAATGTTCCCACTGCTGGGACACAGGCCCCCTTTCTTTGAGAGGATGTGGGTAGTAAACCACCATGCGGGCCCAGTGCGGGTTGGTAGATGTTACATGTCTTCGAATGTTTGGTTCTAGGACATGCCGGTTTCCTCACGATGTTTTCCGTTACCGTTTTGAGAGCAGTAGTGATGAAATAATTTACACAAAGTATTTTAATTTACATAGAGTGGACCGACGACCTTGTGAAGGCCGCGGGACCCGTTGGATGCGAAAAGCACAAAACCTGTTGAAGTGGAGATGTTTGGGGGAGGCCTACCTCCAGCAGTGGACGTCTTTCCGCTGAATTGATGACGATGATGAAAGTGCTTGCTTAGGTTCGAACCCACACGTAATTCGCGGCCATTATAACTCGGCCAACACTGCTCTGAAATGGCTAGAACACGGCGAATCGACTGTACAACCGCCACAGGAGAAAGGGCTTTAGATAATTTTAGAAAGAAAGAAAGAAAGAAAATACGTTTATTTGCGGCAAACATGACGCATAAAAAAGAACATAAACACAAAAAAAAAGTAACAAGTTGGGGGTAAGCATGCGTCACATTCACGCAAAACGGCCGGCATTTTCCGCTAGGAAAGGTTAGAACATTTTTCCTTTGTTAAACAACTTGATAGTACAAAATAATTTAATACCGTAGTTAATTATCTTTTACGACATGAAACAAAGAAAACAAAAAGGCCAAAAAATAACAGCCCTGAATTATTTCGCAACAGTAAGAAATATTAAGAAAAAGAAGCATTTTAAGGCTTAGTTTAGATAAATTATAATCGTGCGATAACTCTTAATTTAAAAAGTATAAGTCTTGTTATTTTATACCGAGTTTTACGGTATGCTAGGGGTGAGCAACGAGGACATTCAGAAATCGTAAAACTTTCTTAAACAGTACATTAAGTTTTTTTTTTACAAAAACATAATTTCAGTAGAGTGATATTCTCTAAGAAGACTGAGGCGAATATTATTTATTTATTTATTTATTTTATTATTTATGTACACACAGTAAAACACATAAGGATATGACATTTAAAATATGAGTACAAAGGTACTGCTTATTTCTTAAGAAATTTCTTCCAGCAGACCTGCGAAAGGAGAAGTAAAAAAGAAATGTAGACAGTAGTGTGTGAGAACAAGAAGAGAAAAATATGAGTGTGTGAAGTCTAAAACTAAAATATAAATATACCTACACATATAATTAAAAAAAAAAATTATATTATATTATGTTTAATAATATTATATTATATTATGTTTTCTGTTTTTAATATTGCATAATGTGGCTGTATGTTGTTCCTATTTAATCCTGCTGCCCTATCCTACTATCCTACTAATATTATAAACGCGAAAGTTTGTGAGGATGGATGGATGGATGTTTGTTACTCTTTCACGTAAAAACTACTGAACGGATTTGAATGATATTTGGCACACATATAGTTTATAACTAGGATAAACACACGGGATACTTTTTATCCCGATATTCCTACAGGATCGAAACATGTGGGTGAAACCGCGGGGCGCTGCTAATAAAAATATAATATCTTTACTTGCTCTTTGGCGGAATTCCAGAGGGTGACATTTAACGTATTGCCCTCTGTGTGTCTTGGGCTGGTAGTCGGGCTCGTTACTTGGGACTTGTTAATTGGCATCCACGATAATCGACAGGTATGAATTTGAATCCTGTCAGTTAAAATAGGACAGTTAAAAAAAAACATTTTTGTCGGTGGTGGTATCTAATTGGTTTTCGGGTGACGTCTCCGAGTGTGGAAATTGTGACTACATTTTTTTATTGGGTTCCCAACTGTAAAAATAAATGTAAGTTTAAAAAAAAATATATTACAGAACTTCACTCAAGACTTGAGTCTTGAGTGAGGTTCTTACTACTTAAAATTAGTTTCAACCAATCAAAGCTTTAAGCACTTCGACCTGGTCCCCTAAAAATACATATTTCAAACATTATTCACTCTAAGATCTTTAAAAGATTGGCAGAAATGGACCGCACACGCTTATCACGTTTAGCGCGGTGCAGCGGGCCCTAATCACTATTCTATTAAAACTCCTTTTTATCCTCTTCTCGATTTTTCCTCGCGGCGATTTTTCTTCGCGCACTTGATTTTCAACGCACCGCTTAGCGCCGAGAGTTGAAAATCCAACAATGTGTTCTTTTTGACGTGCTGAGATGCACTCTGTAGGATTCCCAATGCTCGGCTTTTAATACCAAGTGTTGAAAATCCAGTTGCGATAAAATCCCACCGCGATGCTTTTGCGTCCGTGCAAACGCCGGCTAAGATCTTTAAACGATTGACAGAAATGGACCGATGTTTTAAACGCGACATTAAATTAAATGAAACGGTATATTCTGTAAATAAGATATCGGAATTACATTTACACTTTATATTATAAAAAGAAAAGAAAAAGTATTTATTGCGACTCGTACAGGATTATAAACTGAACTAAACAGAGTTAAAAAAAAGCTAGATAAGGTCAGCGTTTCCTAGCTGACTACTCTGAGAAGAAACTAACTCAGAGGTCTCAGTCTCTTTTAAAGTCCAGACATAATCTTGGTCAGATCATGTGAAGACCATGTAGATCGATGTCCAAAATGGTGTTTTGAGGATAGTACCACAGATTTCAGTGGACCAGTCCAGTCAGTGCAAGCATTTCACGTTTAACGCTAAACGTATTAAGTGATTTGTGGGGCCGCTGGCCCCTTTATCACTATTCTATTAAAACTCTTCTTAAATGTGAAGTCATTTTCCACTACAATGTGTGTATACTTGATTAAAAAACCAAGGAGCTCGTCTGGGCACTTGAGTATCAATTTGATGATAAAACGACCGAAATAATTTCATTTTTACGAGGCATTAAAAAGAGACTGAAATTAATTGCATGGCCCAGATTGGTCCTTATTCCTATGTTTACTTTTAAATACGAATTTGGGTTCATTGTAATTAAATATTTTCGTATGGGTCGTCGATTGGGAGCGACAAAATAAAGCTTATGAAAATAGCTAAGTACCTAAATATTTTGTTTGTTTTGAATGAAAGTTATACATAATATATACGAATACTTTTGTGTAAGTATGTGTAGCGGTATCTACAACGCCACATGCGAACAACGCGTCATACTGACGTCACGCAAATCCTGCATCTCGCAAGCAGAGTTTACCGCGCAATTAGCATAGATACAATTTCCCAACATCGATCGTTGGGCAATTACCCGCCAGACACAACACCCGTCTGGTCGGAGGATCCTCCCTTTTCTATGGAAGATGAGTGAACTTTACACCCTGTTCCTCGTACCTCTAAACATGTATGTAAAACTTTAATTCAAAACGAGACGCGAAACGGCGTGAGTGTTTCTCTCCGGAACGCCACCTGCTACGATCCTTACATACTCCTTTTGCCTCGTTTACGTCATACATCTGGTCATACACGCACACCGGTTGCGGATACTACGCTCCTGTCCTTTCTGAAGAACATCACCAATAAGGTCACTATATATTCTCCTAAGGCGTCCCGGCGTCTCCACTTACAACTGCTAAAGTTCATTAAAGTCTTGATTATACATTACACATTGTAAAGTCAGTCCGCCAATCTGACTTCAGTACATAATGTGAGACGAAGGCAAATAATTCAGACTACCAACCTTCCTTACCTACCTACGAGCAGTGAAATATTCTTGGTATTAACGTCTAGATACCAGCGCACCTTCAAAATACCGCAGAATATTTCAATACCTGACGGACGCGATAGCAATTCATAAATCCTCATTTGCGGAATCTTTCGCCCTTAGGGGCCGTCTCCACGAGCGAGAATCGCGGCGATATTATCGTCGTGCCATTTAATTCTCGTCGCGTCCTAACAGAGTGTATAGATATACGTGGCATGATGATAATATCGCCGCGATTTTCTCGCTCGTGGAGACGGCCACTTAGGAAGCGTTTGGACTTGGGAGAGTGAGTGGTCTAGTACAGTGAAATACCTGAAATACGAACTCAAACTCAAACTAGAAGCATTAATTTCAAATAAACCAATTATAGGCACTTTTGTATTGTCAAGGGGTCGGTCAGTCAGAAAAATGAGGCTAATTGCCCATTCCAAGGCGTAGTAGGTTCCTTTGTAGAAGAACGGGCAATATCAAATTCAAAGTATTTTTTGTTGGACACCAAAATTTGTTCAGCTAATATTGAACTGTGTGTGCCCAGTATTTCCTGGGAACTGAATTACTCTCTGTGCTATTAGGTATATTACTATTTGCCTTCAATTCATTGCTAAGATTTTCTCCTGTTAAGCTATATTTTTAAATTTAAAGGATCGGTAGCGTGGAAAGTTATCTTTCTGGAATTTCGAGAATTTACTGAGAGTTCAATTTTGAGTAAGAAAACTGTGTTTTCAGTTTTTAGGTGGCGTTCTCTAGTTTCTGCCTACCCCCGTGGAAAGAAGGCGTGCGTTTATTTATTTATCACACCACCACCTACCACCATCCACCATTTATTCATCACTATCATTACAGGAATTTCCTAATTCAATAGAGTGGCCATAATAACCGTTATGTATGTAGGTTTTTAAATTGTACTCTACTACCGTAGTGTTAGCATTTTCTCAAGTCTTATCGTGTCTGTATGGTTGCAGAGAAACAGCTTTCTATTTTTCCGGAAAATTATAACTCATTAATCGTTGACTTTTTGTTTCTCGCTAACAGTGAGGTTATAACTTTTCATTTCCAATTTAAAAGGCGGAGAAATTTCTAGATCTTGAACCCAGACGTGTTTATTAATTTGAGGGGCCCCTTAGGGCCGAAGCCTGCCGGGTCAGCGGGATTGTCCGAAAGGGTTACCGCTACCCCGGAACATAAAGGGCGAAGGAAGGAACATGGGTGGGTTTTAGTCAGTAAGAGTCTGACACTCCCTTCCGCTCCACCCAGAGCGGGAGGGGTCATTTGATGATTTCCCATTCGGAAAAAAAAAGACATGATTTATTATATTGAAATATTAAACAACTTGGTACCCGTACCTATTCTTTGTTCATATTGTATTTAGTGGCGAATTAAAAGACTGATTTACATTTGCATTAATAAGAAAGTTGACGAAAGGGTAAAAAAAAATTAAACAGGTTCAATTAATAAAAAAAAAAAAAAAAATTAAATTCAAGCATGTCTGGTGAGCGCGGGTCGAACAAAGTGTTATTGGGTTTGGATTGTGTTTTGGTTCCATTTTGAATTTCTTAGTAACAATAGGGATGCCCTAGGAGGACATACAGTGACCTTATTGGTGTTTGTTGGAGGTGTAATGACTTTATGTTCTTCAGAAAGGTCAGGAGCGTAGTATTCGCAACCGGCGTGCGTGTATGACCGTACACGAAGCAAAAGGAGTATATAAGGATCGTAGCCGGTGGCGTTCTGTGGTTTCTGCGTACCCCCATGGGACGAAAGGCGCGGGTTTATGTATGTATGTAACTACAATATAACAATACCTTGACATTTTTCTTCTCTCCTTTCTCTGTAAGTCCATCCAAATGTTGACTTTAAAATATCGCTCTTAGCGATAAGACCCCCCCCCCCATTATTATTATTATTATTTTTATTTACTTCGAACACATGATTCATATTGTTGTTAGTAACACTTATAAAACTACGTTAGTAACATTCTAAACAAAACAAAACTAAAATGAAATATAAAAACACTAAACCATTGTGTCACCCTTTGTAAAATATCTACACTCATATCTGTAATATTTATGGTGTACTTTATAAAGAATATTTTATTCTATTCTTTTTCATCTCGATTACTAATCTAAAAGTACCTTTCAATGACGTCATGTTCGTCCCCGACCTCACATTACTTTTTAACAAACACACACATTTAACCCTGCGACGGCTGCGCGCTCGTGAAAATATAATACATTTTTCGCATTCGCTTAATCGCATTCGTCAAGCGTACCGACTAATGTGCGGAAACGCGTGACGCTTTCGACGTGTTTCGTTTAGCGTGACCCAGTAACGTGAAGGCGTGTTTGTGAGGTGGCAGCGGACGAAATATGGCTGTAGCATATAATATGTGAACGGATGTTGTTTTGAGAATGTTATCCGGATTTCGTTTTTAGATTAGACTTTGATAGATCGTTCCTGGTTGTTGTATTTTTTAGACTGTATACGAACGGCTTGGTTATGTTGCTTTGTTTCTACTGAAGACTACATTAAGGGCTGATTTTTCAATCAACAGATAATTTCTATTTGTGGAAGAAAATTGACGTCTGATTTTGTATGGATGATCTGTCAACATTTCCAAATTGTTTCTCGGATAAAATTATCTGGAATTGAAGAACCAGCCCTCAGGAAAATAGTTTTTAACTCCCTTTTAATAGGTACTTTCTAATTTTAGTAAAAAAATCTTAGCATGCAAATGATGCCTGGAATTTAAAAATAATCAGAATTTGACTTCACAAGATTTTTTATTTTTATTTTGCGTGGGAAGTTATCATAATGACTTCTCCCGCTCCTTCGTGTCAAACTTTTACTGACTAAAACCCACCCGTGTTCCTTCATTTGCCTATGCCAGGGGCTACGGTATCTCTTTCGAACAGCCCGCGGCCCTGGCAGACTTTACAAGATCTAACAAACGAATTAAATTTTTGATTCAGTGTGCAAAAACAGTAACATGAAAAAATCCAAGAATTTTCCTAGTTAGAATAGAATACAATAGACATTTATTTTTGCAAATATGGGTAATACATCATAGGTGTTCTGGTACATTAAAGCTCAGCCATATTTCCCCAAGTGGCATGCAAACATTTATATTATTAACATTCACTTATTATATTTATTTATTGGTCTATCTAATATCGTTACACTGTTCAACCAAATTAACACACAAGCAAACATACAAGCCAAGTGCACAATATTAAGCTATAGGACACAGCATGCAAAAACAATAATATATTTAAAAAAAACACAAAAAAACTATCTCTTTGTCTCTGCATCAGCAAAGGGTTGACTGGTAGAGACTGCCTATGGCTTGAAGTCCACCTCTGTACTTTTGTGTGTTGGAAGTGTTATATAAATAAAAAAAAACACAAGCAACAACAACTTATCTTATAAGTTGTTGTTGCTTGTGTTTTTTTTTTACATATAACCAAAATCTAGATCCATCAATCCAGAGCAATTCCTTACAGGCAATTATTTTATGTGAAACCGTTTGTGTTCGGTAACCGTTTACTTTCGACTTTCAATGCCCTGTATAACACACCTTACGACTACCTTAGTAGTATACTAGTAGAGTAGGTACTCATATATCAAAGAACCCAGCGATACAGAATTCATTTAAGCATAAAGCGCTTTTCCGTTTTTCAACACGCTGTAAAGGGGCGAAATGAAACTCATTCAAGCCCTCAGTTAGGGTCAGCGTGTTTGCTACAACGGCCGGCGAAAAATCCGTATATTTCCGAGCTCGGATATGTTTTTGAAACTCCTGGAAAGCGGTCCGGAGGAATTTTGTGTACTTGTTGTTATGTTTTAAAAAGGGTTTTCGACGGGATTGTGACGTAACGTCACTGATTGGAGGACTTTCAAGAGTTTTTTTTTTTTTAATAATAACGAGTTTTAAAGTAACTTCTAGTTTATTTTAATGTTTGTTTTTCCTGTCGTACTTATATAAAAGTTGGTGACATTCGAAAAAAAAGTTTTGATTTGTTCTACCTTCTGTGCGTTATGTAATCTTTAATACATATAGCATGAAGTTTTAACAGGTTTAAAGGTTAAATGCTAAAGATAGGCCGCCTATCTATACAGATGCATAGGTATAGTGAGCGGTCATAAGCACATACCATAAACACGACGTTTTCCTGGAGAATTAGAGATCAGTGTTGTGTTATAAATTCAAAAGTAACTCTATATATGTCAGCTTTTCACGCCTAAACCACTGAACGGATTTCGATTAAATTTGGCAAGGAGATAGATGGTATCCTAGTGAAGGACAAAGGCTACTTTTTGTCTTGGCGTTTCAATCAACAATCAATCAACTCAGCCTATCGCAGTCTACTTCTAGACATAGGCCTCTCCCAGGTTACGCCACAACACCCTGTCCTCCGCCTTCCGCGTCCAGTCCGTCCCAGCAACCTTCTTTAGGTCGTTCGTCCATCTAGCTGTGGGGCGTCCCAGTAAGCAAACTGAAGTGGCAGTGGGCTGGCCATGTTTGCTAAAGGACCGATGGCCGGTGGAGCAGACGAGTCCTGGAGTGGAGACCGCGTATCGGCAAGCGTAGTGGGCACGTTTCCGTGGGATAATTTCCGACATCCGCGCGAGCGCATCGCGAGCAGAAGCTATAATAGTTTACAAATAAAAAGAGCTGCTGTTCACTTTCTTGGCACATACGTTAAGCACAGTTCACAACAAGCTTTAGAGCTAGGCTAGATTTTTCTTTACTAAATCTTTACTACACTATCAACGTGGCTTTCATACGGCAGTAAATCTTACACCCCTTTTACGCCATACCTCCCGCGTGGTAATAGCCGTTTACTTTCCCCCACAGTTCTTTTATTAAGACCTCTTTGTACACCTTATTAGGGGGCGTAGTGACGTGTTACGTCGTGACCCATGACCCATTTAAAGGAGTGTCACGCAGAGCTTTACGTGCGTGACACGAATAAGCAGGGGTTGAAATAGGCAAGCAATGGTCGGTTATAGTGTTGTTTTATTGCTGTTAAGATGATGTTAAGTAATCATGAAAGTTGTTGAAGACTTGGTTTTGTTTTCTACCTGTATTCGTTCTCATTTTTTGGTTAGCAATAATTTTAGTTTTTGGGGTTAACTAAATGAGTAGATATTTACGAGTGGCGATGCCTCAGTACGGGCGCTCTCTTGGTAATTAGTCCTTCTAAATAAGAGAGCGTGTCATAAACACACGCTCTCTTATTTAGAAGGACTACATAGAATAGAAGTTAAAATTAACGACTGGAGCCGAGTGTATACGCGATTCAACATCACCGACCGACTGGAGCCGAGTATACCCGATTTAGCGTCAACGACTGACTGGAACCGAGTATACTCGATTCAGCGTCACCGACCGACTGGCTAGCCTCAGGCTAGGTGGAGCGACGATCTTCGCAGGATGGCTGGTAGCAGGTGGATGAGAGTTGCCGAAAATCGAATTGAATGGCGTGCAATAGGAGAGGCCTATGTCCAGCAGTGTTCTGCTATACCCGATTCAGCGCTATCGACCCGAGCTTAACGGTATAATTTCTTTCACTGTTAAGAGAAAGCGCAAAGTGCACATATCGAAGTTTACACTTTAAACATTGCTAACTGCCTGATCAATATTCACGAGATGGAAAGAAAATCGCTTAGGTCATTGACTTCACAAAGGCTCATGTAGCAATGTTTAGCGTTCCGTAATGGATAGTAAACCTATCCGCTACAATTGAGATCGTTGGAGAGCTATGTAAACGAACTAGTCTAGCTAGGTTTGCTTAAAGACTATAGAGGGATCGAAAAGGCGTTGACTGCTTTTGGAAACGCATTGTGTACTTCATAGTCATTACGTATACCCTGTCCATTAGGTTAACCGTTTTTTGACTGCTGTCTTAGAACGAACTATTCCAGATTACGTAGAAGTTGACTTTAAAATGCGTAATAAAATAAATATATAAACTGCATTATCTTATTTATGGCTTCTTACAGACATTATAATACCGTACGTGTATCAATCAATGTATTGTGTGTTGCTGCAATCACTAGTTTCATCTGTCAAAAAACGGTTTACCTAGTGGAAAGGGTATCTAGGTACTTACTTCAGTATGAGATAAAGTCAACTAAGAAATATCCTTTAAGAACTTTAAAAATATGGCCCTGATAGAATAGTTTACGAGTAATATAATGTCACAGACAGGCAGATGTCGTGGTGGCCCGTTTCTTATCTGATCCGCATCTTACGCCCCGAGATGCGAGTTCAAACCCAGCAAGTACCAATGTGACTTTTTCAAAGTTATACATACTTTCTAAGTTGCTTAAATTATTCTTAGACACCACTGACTGACGGTGAAGGGAAACATCGTGAGGAAACCCTGGACTTCGGTCTGAAATCGCCAACACGCACTGAGCCAGCGCGGTGATCAAGCTCATTAAGTGGCCTTAGTCGGATACCGGAAAAAAGGAAATATCCTTTAAAAACTTTAAAAATATGGTCCTGATAGAATAGTTTACGAGTAATACAACGTCACAGGCAGGCAGATGGGGCGGATCGACGCATGGGTAATCTTCTTTCTTGTATTTATGGGTGATTTAATGAAGGTTCCTTTTCCTATTCAGCTGGATCAGTGAATCCATCCATACTAATAATATTATAAATGCGAAAGTAACTTTGTCCGTTTGTTACCTTTTTACGTCTAAACCACTGAACCGAAATCTGATAAATAGGTAGCATGGGACAGGTCCCATGCTACCTATTTATCAAATCCAATCTCAATCTGAATCATTTTGAACGATATTGCTTGTCCTTTGCTTCATATGTCATCATCATGAAGATGATTTTTCTATCTTGTTAGTTTTCCTATCTTGCAATAATCACTATGTACCACACTTTGAAAATGTCGCAACTCTGACGCCCAAGATACAGGCAAATGCCTAGTTTGGGGGTCGCCGTCTATTCTATTCTTGTACAAATTGTGATTAATAAATAAATAAAAAAATAAATCATATGTATGTTCGAAAAATTTATTTGCTCAACACGCAATTAATGTTGTTGAATTGTCAAAATGAAAGCTATTGCTACTGATAGTGTGCTACACAATTGCCCCGCAGGAGAGGACATATGCTACTTTTCACCCTGGACATTTATATTAAAAACGATGAATTACAAAGTACACGCAGACAAAGTCGCGGGCTAAAGCTAGTTTTCATTATAAGGGCTAAACCCACGAAGGGTTTGATTTTTCGTTTACGAGTACGAAACCCTTAAAACTGATCTCATTTCCAGCGGCCACTATATATTTAAGCGACATTATGCGTTATTAGAAGGCTTAAAGTCACCCGAAGGGCCATGGAGAGGGCTATACTTGGAGTTTCCCTACGTGAACGAATCAGAAATGAAGAGAACCAAGGTGACCGACATAGCTCGAATAATTGCCACACTTAAGTGGCAGTGGGCAGGGCACACTGTTGGCAGAACAGATGGCCGATGGGGCCAAATGGTTCTGGAGTGCCGACCGCGTACCTGAACACGTACCGTTGGAAGGCCTCCCACAAAGTGAACCGATGACCTTGTGAAGGCCGCAGGAATCCGCTGGATCCCGGAAGCACAGAACCGGTCGAAGTGGCGGTGCTTGGGGGAGGCCTATGTCCTGCGCGGGCCTACCGCACGATGGACTTTGCGGCAGCATGTGCTCTGGCCTGCACCCCTCCTTGGGAACTCATGGCGTGGGTGCTCGCCAGAGTACATGAATGGACGGCGGGGTGGAGGGCGAGAGGAGAACGCCCAGCCCCGGAAGAGCGGGAGGCCGTCCAGTGGGAGGCGAGGGACGCCATCGTCGTCCATTGGACGGGGGACCTCGCCACCGCAGCCTTCGGCCGCCGAACCCTCGACGCGATTGGGCCGGTCCTGCGAGCCTGGCTCGAGCGGTCGCATGGGTTCCTCTCCTTCCGTCTGGTGCAGGTGCTGTCCGGACACGGTTGTTTCGTATCGTACCTGCACCGAATCGGACGGGAGGAGACGCCGTCGTGCCACGACTGTGGCGCGGCGGAGGACTCGGCGCAGCACACCCTCGAGGTGTGCCCGTCGTGGTCCGAGCCGCGCCGCAGTCTCATTGCGGTGATCGGACCGGACCTCTCACTCCCCGGTCTGGTTAACCATGCCATGGCATGCTGGGGGATGAAAGGTCCTGGGCGGCAGTCGCCTCCTTCTGCGAACACGTCATGTCCCAGAAGGAGGCTGCGGAGCGCGCGCGGGAGGACGATTCTCGCGCGGCGCCGCTTCGAAGGCGGAGGAGGGGTCGAAGAAGACGTCAGTTTGACAGTCATCTCCGACTCCTCCCAGGTGGAGGCCAGTAGGCAACGGGTGCGGGGCACCCTTGCCTGTATTGCACAGGCCTCCACCAGTGTCGGACGGGAATGGCCAGGTGTTCCCGGCCATTCCCGTAGCCGGCCAGCCCGGGGGGTATGCGGGGCCCGCCAGCTAGGCGGGCATGCGCCGGGAGGGTTGTGGAAGTAAAGTCTGAGCCGGTTTCCGCTGAGTTTTAGTGGGTATACTGTCGGTGTCATTCCGACAGGAGTCCCACATACCCCGTCTCGTCCCCCGCGAGCGGGGTTGTGTAATGCATTTCACAAAAAAAAAGCCTATGTCCTGCAGTGACCGTCTTTCGGCTGAAATGAATGAATAGTTCATTAATTTTTAATAGAAATGGTACCTGAAAGCTGTTGTTGGCGTTGTTGATGCTGCACTCTGCGAAGGTGGCGTCTTCGAGCTCGTACTCGTCCCACAACTGGCTCTGTAACAATGAGAATACACATGTTATAGTGACGTCACAATTACAACAGACTTCTTTTAAAATGGAAAGGACAATGGCCAGATTTGAATGGGGTTTGTCCCAACCCTTCTATCATTCATCATCATTTCAGCCGATAGACGTCCACTGCTGGACATAGGCCTCCCCCAAGTGTCGCCACATTGACCGGTCCCGTGCGACTCGCATCCAGCGGATTCCCGCAACCTTCACCAGGTCATCGGTCCACCTAGTGGGAGGCCTTCCAACGCAACGTCTTCCGGTTCGCGGTCGCCACTCCAGAACTTTTCGGCCCCATCGGCCATCCGTTCTGCGAGCAATGTGCCCTGCCCACTGCCACTTAAGTTTGACAATTCTTCGGGCTACGTCGGTAACCTTGGTTCTCTTGCGGATGTCCTCATTTCTGATTCGATCACGCAAGGAAACTCCGAGCATAGCCCTCTCCATTACCCTTTGAGTGACTTTAAGCCTTCTGATGAGGCCCATTGTGAGCGACCACGTTTCAGTCCCGTATGTGATCACTGGCAACACACACTGGTCATAGACTTTCGTCTTGAGACACTGTGGTAAGTTGGACGAGAAGCCTTCTAGCAATATATAAAATGTCATGTAGTAAAATGTTGTTAATACTTGTTGCCCAAATCACATGTAAATATAGGGTGGCAGGGACATCGACGCGCAAACAGTAACCATGTATTCAGTACCCTAGCGTAGAAGTTCTTCGTCGGTTATCAAAAACAAACAGCTATTCCATATAAAAGTGCAATACCTACGGTGAAAATATATGGAACAACAAAATTTTTTTTTAAACACCTTGTATACTTTTTGTACTGATGTTATGTCAACTGGAACACGGTAACAATGCTTAGTGTCAGCAAGAGATATGAAGGTAAAAATTTACGTGTAGTTTACAATGCAAAAAGCCTATATGAAGGTAAAAATTTACGTGTAGTTTACAATGCAAAAAGCCTATATGAATGTAAAAAATTACCTGTAGTTTACAATGCAAAAAGCCTATATGAAGGTAAAAATTTACGTGTAGTTTACAATGCGAAAAGCCTATATGAAGGTAAAAATTTACGTGTAGTTTACAATGCGAAAAACCTATATGAAGGTAAAAATTTACGTGTAGTTTACAATGCAAAAAGCCTATATGAATGTAAAAATTTACCTGTAGTTTACAATGCAAAAAGCCTATATGAAGGTAAAAATTTACGTGTAGTTTACAATGCGAAAAGCCTATATGAAGGTAAAAATTTACGTGTAGTTTACAATGCAAAAAGCCTATATGAAGGTAAAAATTTACGTGTAGTTTACAATGCAAAAAGCCTATATGAAGGTAAAAATTTACGTGTAGTTTACAATGCAAAAAGCCTATATGAATGTAAAAATTTACCTGTAGTTTACAATGCAAAAAGCCTATATGAAGGTAAAAAATTACGTGTAGTTTACAATGCAAAAAGCCTACATAGAGAACACTAATTTAAAAGAAGCAAGGCCGTTTTGGCGTAGTGTGGGACGCCCCCCAGCTAGATGAACCGACGGCCTTAGTTAGTGGCTCAGAGAGACTAGATGCGGAAGGTGGGGGACGGAATGTTCAAGCACATCCTGGGAGAGGCCTATGTCCAGCGGTGGACTACGAGAGGCTGAGTTGATTGAAGGCCTTTTTGTTCATTGAACTTGACTGTGCTGCTGGGGAGTTTCTTGTGTCACTTCCTCTTCCCAGCGAAAACTAGGAAGTGGTGAAGGGCGGGCGTTTTGAGGGACTGTCTTATGTAATTTTGACTTTCAAAGTGTTGATTCTCAGCCTAGTTTGAATAAATGACTTTTGATTTGAAGATTGTTTCACTGATTTTGCGTTTAAAGGTGTTTTACAAACATTTTTCAGGAACAGCACCTACTCAAATAACAAGATAACCAAACCTTTCCTTAATATCAAAAATACCTCCAATTTATTCATAAGATTACATTATTTGCAGCTCAAACCAAAGACAAAGAATTATATCTTTCCCTCTTGCTATTTTTGGCCCAAAAAGGAAAGAATTTTAATAAACGATTGTTTGACAACGTCTGTCATTTATTTCTCTCCTGTAAAATTAAATACATTTAGGGAGCAATAGGGTTTACAAATTCTTTTAAAGCAAGTTTTTTTGTTTAAGGAATGCCTTTGAAATGTCAAGTTTTGTAAGGGGCCAAACAAATTCTTATCTGCAGTAGCCTTTTCAATTTGAAAGAATGATGCCTTTCTCACTTCGTTCTAGTGCTATTAAAATATATAAAGTAAAAAAAAGGAAAAAGGAGGAAGTAAAGGTAAATATATAGTAATGTATTAATAGTAGTTATTTCAATAATTTGCCAAATGTACCCAAGTACTAACACTAGTTTTAAGATGGGCATGTATATTACTAACAAACTGGGTTGTATGATCTGGATAAATAAATGATTATTTCCTTTATTTCATTTAAATAGGTACTTACAAATTATATTTTTATAAACAAAAAGATAAAAAAAAAAAAATAGTTATATAAAAATAGTAGTCCACCGGTATCGGGAACAGGGTCCAAGCTACCGGCGGTCAGGGCTCCAGAGAGAGGAACCTCCTGACAATGCGAGCCGTGTCCAGAAGTACCGCTTTCTGAATCAAGCCCTTGATCTAGCTGCCCAACGAGAGCCTCCTGAGGTGTTGGTCGAGGCTCTTGGCTTTTAAGCCATTGGCTGTCACGACTATCGGCACAATGATCGCTAAGTCCACATCCCAAATGTTGACAACCTCGCGAGCCAAGTCAATATACTGATGAATGATGATGAAATGAAATGAAATGATAAATTAAATGATGATTATTATTATTAAAATATTAAGGTGCGTACAAATTTATCTTAACTACCAACATGGTACCTATCGGTTACCTAGATAGAATAACAGTAAATATAGCTATTTCTAAGAACTTTAACTCAGAAATAAGTAGAGGCGAATCAACAACAATCAACAGTAACACAACAACAATCGAACAATCTTCCGAATTAAGTACAGTAAAAAAACTAAGAAATTTTTATAATTATTTGGAAATTACGGTTATCCTACAACAATATGGAAAATCAAACGCCTGTATGAATAATGAAAGGATACACCACCAGACAAATAAAAACAGCATAATACTGAACATTAGGTAACCATAAAGAACCTAATACTCTCAACCTCACAAAACGTAAAAAAGGCATTCATGGGGCATTGGGGAAATAACCGTGGTCGCCATTATACATAAATAGGTCCTTCCCAATGAAATTGCCGTTTTGCATAGAAAAAAAAATTTTTTTTAAAGAAAATTTTTGTATTTCGTTAATTGAAGTACTGGTCATTAGTGAAGATGTACAGACGCCAGCACATCAAGCTACCCGAAGCTGTAAATTTTTCCCAATCAACCTTGAACTTAATGCTTTAGTTGAAAATCTATTAAAGAAATTTGACAGATTGTAGTAGCTTGATGTGCTGGCGTCTGTACATCTTCTTCATCTTTTGCCATTTTAGTGGAAGTTTGTTGATGGCTCTGCTATAAAAATCCTGGCGACGGGAATCAATCAAACCAAAACCGGACCGTGCGTTCACATGCGGTAACATGTCCATACACGCCGTTAATATTGCGTGCTGTCCGTGCTGCGTTGGTGCCACGACGTAACTCGTATTCGAAAATAGCGCGCAATTTCTATTTTTCCATGGCTACAGAAACAGCGATATTTTAAAAAAAATCGAACGGCGGGAAGACAAGAGGGGACACAATTCTCGTAATTTTAAGACCGTTCACAGTCTGATCTCAGTCTCAATCTCTCAAAAAATACTTTTAGTTTCCCTACATTTTGACAAGTTTTTGACATTTGTTTGTCGCTGACATGAGACTGCGACTAGATTTTGAACGTTTTAAATTACGAGAATTGGCCTTCTGATTTTGAAAAATAAAATGTCATACTATGATATAAAATTTGAATTTGGAATTCAAAATAGAATGAAAGATATCAATCTTCACAATAGCCAGTATCAAAAATCGGCAATTTCATAGGTAAGGACAGATAATAGTGTTAACATTAGTATGTCAGTGACGCAAACCCATAAGATTTTCCCCATACCAAAAATCACTCAACGCGCCTAAAAAAAATTTCATTTCAAAATTCCACCATTTTCTAACACAATTCATTTATCTCCCATGAATCTTCTACTCGTATATTCATAATGCGACCTGCAACTGAGGTAGAATGTTTAGAAATAGAAAATCTTCAGTGAATACCGGTCATACATTTAATATGAATGGCTTTCTACCGGAGGCGTCTCTCGACTCGTCTGAATCCCCGAATGGCCTGGCACTGATAGTATAATAATATTTCTGTATTTTCCTAGTATTTGTATCCGTGTTATGTTTATAATGTTGTGGAATGTAGTTGGAATATTTATGGGACGTGTTGTGTAAATATATTGTTGGAATCTGTTGTTCTTGTATTTTCAAATGTAACGAAATGTTTGTTTTCTGGATACCAGAGGGGCAATTCTCGTAATGTGAAGAACGTTCATGGTCTGATCTCAGTCTAAATCTGTCAAAAATACCTCTAATTTCCCCACATTTCTTACAAGTTTTTGACATTGATTGTCGCTAAGATGTGATTGCGACTAAATTTTGAACATTTTTAATTACGGGCTGATTGGCCTTCAGATTTTTACAATACTTTTGACGTAGTAAGTCTGGAAGAGAATGGGTCAAGACCAACACATTTAATCGGCGGATACTCGTATGTGATCTTATATCAAGACAACTCAAACTCAAACTCATATTAATCAGTAATGCATAATGAAATTCCTTATGTTCTAGCTTGAGGACCTTTCGCAATAAATATAAGGGACAAAACAATATGTGCAAACAAATCGAATCGTATGATAGGTACGCACAAAATAGAGGAACACGGTTTATAGACAAGTCAACCTCCCTGACACAATCAATTGCTACGCCGGAAGTGACGTACGGAAAGTGACGACGAGGGGCAGTACAGAAAATTCATATTGACTCGGTACCGGTTCCTAGTAGCCCTTGATCCTCCACGAGTGACGATACTTAAGTTTTTACGACCGTAGCAATCGCCACCGTAAGCGCATGTCTAGATAAGGCGTTTTACGCGCGTAATACATATCGATACGCGCGTACACTGGACGAGAGAAGGCACCCCGATATTAAAAAATAGGTCTATAAGTCGAAGTGCGGAACCCTTATGGCCAATCTTCTTTTAGAATACAAAATCTTAATTACGCGCACGTAACATGGTCTAAATTATCAGCTCTACTTTTTGCTCACAAGTTTACCCACAAGACACACACACATTATTTTCGAATAAACTAATTCGGATATGAGAGATCACAAAACATACGTCTTCCGTTTTTCACCTTCTGCCTCCTATTCTGTAGTCGTACCGTCATATATGCTACCGACGCAGTCGTTTCATTGAACGGTCCGCGTATCCGTCCCGCGTGTATTGTGATTGTGATTGTGATACGCGGCGTACTGTTATAAGAATCTGACAGTTCTGAAAGTACCTAATCCCCGGGGGTATTTAAGTAAAAAAAAATTGACGTAATAAAATAAGCTCGACAAATTGTCATTTCAGATTCAATAAATTTTAAACATATTTTTATTTCGTAAGCAGGAAATAAAAATTTGTGCAGATTTAAAAGTAATTGAATCTAACAGGAAAATTTGTAGGAAAACGATTTGGATGATACTTAATTATGTTTGGCTAATCCACAGAGTTTCTGTTAAATATCAGAATATGCGGTTAGAATTGGCTAGTTGACTAATTTTTTTTTTTATTATTTAAATTGAAGCTTTTTTACCTCACCAATAGCTTGGTGAGTACCAGTATTTTAACATCTTCGGAAATTAAAAAGATATAAGCGTTCAAAACTCTCAATTAGACAGAGAGGGAAATACTGAATTGTGACATCATAGTTCAGTATCGCCATATAAATTACATAAAGAGATAGACAAAAAGCTTTTATAAGTTATAAGTTTTTTATTTTTCGACCGATTTCAAATTTGATTTCGAATTCTGTTATCGTATCACGCATGTGAATATATTATCTACTAGAATATATAGTATTTAATATCACGCAACTACCCAATTGATAGGCAGCCCATGGGAATAGACGACTTCGCGATTACGCCGTTTTTAGTGTGTAGGACCCGCAATCACGAATCCACCTGCAAAGCGTGCCAGCAATTTCCTATTCGGCTGTTCATTACAGCAGTCATTAATTAGTGTGCATACACACGAGTGACACGCGTCACCGACAGAGGCAACTGCAACCGCCGACAACATGGCGCTCGTGTATTTGAGCACCGTACGCAGATACAAGAGCGTCGCGTTGTCAACGGCAGCTGCCGACGCGTCGACGGCTGCCGCCGACGTGCGTCGACGGTTGCAGTTGCCTCTGTCGTCGTCGTGTGTCGTTCGTGTGAATGCACACATAGGTCCAGCGTTTAACAGTAGGTAGATGTTTTTTTTATATCCTCGTAAAGGTATTCGAATGGGCAGTACCTACCTATATTTAGAGTTTTGTAAATGTTTTTAGCTTATAGGTTGTTTATTTATGTAGGTGTAATAATATATCGTAATCAACCGCATGCATTTTTCAGGTATGGTTGGAATTTTTTTAATAATTAATATTAAAAAAATTCCAACCAACCTGAAAAATTCACTAACGACATTTCCAAGAATTGATGCTCGTTATATTAAAATCCTTCCTACTAATATTATAAACGTGAGAGTTTGTATGGATGGATGGATGGACGGATGGGTGGATGTTACTCTTTCACGCAAAAACTACTGAACGGATTTGGATGAAATTTGGCACACATGTGGTTTATAACCAGGATTAACATATAGGATACTTTTTATCCCGATATTCCCACAAGATCGAAACTTATGCGGGTGAAACCGCGGGGCGCAGCTAGTATGAAATAATTTTTTTGTTGGATTCAAGTTTGGAAAAAGCATTTGAGCGTGCAAAGAGTAAAAATAAAAGGTGATTTTTCAGCTTTTCATTCAATTGGAATTCGCACGAATGTTAATGATCGGTATTTTATTTCAATGGAAATATATTATTTCAGTATGTACGATAAAAGTGAAAATTGCTGTGCAAATTGCATTCGTTTGTTTAAAAAAGGTACTTCGTTTTTAGGGTTCCGTACAGAAAGGGTACCAACGGCACCCTATTACGAAGCCTCCGCTGTCCGTCCATCCGCGTCCGTCTGTCTGTCAGCGGGCTGTATCTCATGAACCGTAATAGGCAGACAGTTGAAATATTCACAGAGTGTGTATTTCTTTTGCCGCAATAACAACAAATAATTAAACTAAAATAAAGTTAAAAATTAAAGGTAATAAAAAAACGTGTTTTTTCGGCGTTTTTCGGCCTTGTGGTACGGAATTATTAAAGAAAAAGAAAAAGAAAGAAAAATATTTTATTCTGCACAAACAAAACGCACAATTACAAGTAAAAAAATAATAATAAAATAAAAAAAAAACGAAAAAAGACATAAGATACACATAGTCAAAAGACACGTACTCGTGTGGGAGTCCGAGTCGCACTTGGCCGGTTTTTTATTGAAAGCTCTTGAAAGGTTGGCCCTGAACGATTAACTATATAGCACAATATCACGAATTGCGCAATGTTTTTGACCGTTTAGGGTTCGTATTGAAGATTGCGCAATTATTGAACAAAAGTTTGGGCGAATTTAATTTTTAGTTTGTAGTTAGAGATTAGCATGTTCAAACAAAGAAACAAACTCATCAGCCTTAATATTAGTATATATGGATGGATGTTTGTTACTCTTTCACGCAAAAACTACTGAACGGATTTGGATGAAATTTGGCACACAGAAGGTCTATAACCAGGATTAACACATAGGATACATTTTATCCTGATATTCCCACGGGATCGAAATTTACGCGGGTGAAACCGCGGGGCGCACCTAGTAGGTTATACAGGAGGCATAGCGTTGGAAGGCCTCCTACAAGGTGGACCAACAACCTTGTGAAGACCGCAGGAATTTGTTGGATGCGAGAAGCACAACACACACACACGTGGCGTGTGGCGACACTTGGGGGAGGCCTATGTCCAGCAGTGGACGTCTATCGGCTGAAATGATGATGATGATGATGAGAAGCATAAAACCGGTCGAAGTGGAGGTGCTTGGGGAGACCTGTGTCCAACAGTGGACGTCTTTCGGTTGAAATGATGATGGTGATACAGGAGGCTAGGCTAGGTCAACCATTGCTGCATTTGTTTGAAAAAATCTTCTGTTCAACAACGAGGGCAGTTAACGCAATAAGCGCTTTTATATATGCACGTGTTCCTGTGACAAATAAACCTATTTTTCCTTCTTTTTTTTTATCCATGTCCATAAAGTGTATGCAAATTCGTGCACGTTATAACGTTATCGTGGAGGGAAATTTAAAAGCGCCTTCATATATGTATTTACATACATTTCACTTCCCCGTGTTACCGTGATACTGTGACGTGAATTCACGTCTACGCTAATATCGTCAGGCTAAAATTTATAAAAGCGCACATTGGCGCCGATTCCCTTGTTCACAAACTAAACTAAAATTAAATTCAGTGCATCTTTTTCTTTCTATTTCATTAAGAAAAGGACAGAAGATAAATGTTAGTTTAGTCCTGTCGAATTAGTCGGCGCCTGACGTAAATTGACGTATTTTTAGTAGCCACGTTTTTAATCACGTCTAATTTGTCTATGGAGTATCTTAATTTGACAGAACTAAACTAATATTTATCTTCTGTCCTTTTCTTAATGAAATAGAAAGAAAAAGATGCACTGAACTTAAGTTTAGTTTGTGAACAAGGGAATCGGCGCCAATGAATGTTATTGAATGGTCAAAGTAAATGGTATTGCCAAGACTAGTGTGTAACGAAGCAACTCCGCAGCTCTTCACAATATTCTACACCTCTGTACACATTCTCATATTCCTTTCATTCATTCATTTCATTTCTACATTTCTTTGTAGGTACAAAGTTGATGATTATTTCTCACAGTCTAATCGGATGCAGCTGAACACCAGTATTTTACATGGAGCGACTGCCTACCTGACCTCCACAACTCAGTACTGGGTAATACGATGCCTCTTTCTTGAAACAGAAAAGAAAAAAAAAGAACAAAAAGGTAGGTACTTTTCTGTTTTTTTTTTCTTGTCCGTTTATAAATGTGCGTACATAAATTATTAAATAAATAAATAAACATTTATGAATACTTAGGCAGGCCATTGCTCAGAACAAAATTCTAAATGAAATAACACTGTAACTACGCCATCATTCCAAAAGTATTATTATCTGGCGTATTCCCTTTGGTGTCGTAATACGCAGAATGTGTGCTTTTATAATGGGCCCCTGTTATGTGACTTCAGAATGTACAGTCACCAAAGGAGATAAGTAACGGATAGTTAGACGGTTTAGTAAGAAACGGATTGATGTTTTCGGATAAATTTTTATTTAATTAATAGAAAACTAACAGTTCATTTAACAAACAAAATTTCATTCGAAGACATCCATCGGTTTCTTACTAAACTTCAACTATATCCGACGACCCTGGTATACTTATCTCCTTTGGTGACTGTACCTACTCTTATAATTTGAGTATATTATGATACAGAGTGAGGTTTATGATTATGATGACAAAATGGCAGACATTAGAAACTTTGTAATTGTTAAGGTAAATGAACTAGAATTTAACGTTTTATTTGTGTACTAGCTTCTGTCCTTGTGAGAATTCTTGTTCCCCGACCCATCGCATCGCATCGCATCGCCTGTCCGTGCTATTACTTCGTTTTCGCGTAGAGTTCTTTCTGTTTTTAACCCCCGACGCAAAAATGACGGGGTGTTATAAGTTTGACGTGTGTGTGTGTGTGTTTGTGGCATCGTAGTGTGACTGTCTGTCACTTGTTCCTGTTTAACGGCAAAGTGTTTTATTCTAAATTCTTGTTATAACACCGTCCCACGATATCGGCCCTCTTAGAAACGCATTAAATCTCAACTTTATGGCCTGACAGCTCGACATGTTCCCGTAATAAATAACAAAATATCCTATTTCTTTAAACCAGTGAAACAATATTGAAACACTCACAAACCCATTTCATTTATATTTTATGGGAGACAGGCCCGGCAATTATAGACAGTTATCAATAGAAAGCGATAATTTTGAGTCCCTTAAGTTGCAATACTTTGTATGAATTCTGAGAACGTTTGGACCCTTGTACAATGCTAGCCACACATCTGTTTAGGATAAAATGCGTCCAGAGGCGTGAGAAAGGACCCTTGAAACAATTCAGAATTTGTTCCGACAAAAAAAAGGGATACGAGCGCTGAGCGCCGGAACGTGGTGATTGTTAGGGAAGGGAGACAAAGAGAGACACTCGATTGAGAACCACGAGAGGAGACGGACCTCCTAGTCCAGGCTAGTTAAGTTAGGAGATTTAGGGAATATCAAGAGGCTATGTCCGAGTGGGCTGTCGCGAAATAGCGAGTACATTAATATAGTTGGGTTGAAGCCCAGACTATACTAATCTAGTATTTAAAGTAAAGTAGTGTGTGAGAGGGTTGGTTGGAGACCACGATAGTGAGCGGATGGCGTAGACTAGGCTAGCAGAGCTAGGACTTAGGGCGACATCGCAACTGAGGCGGGCCGTGATGTGGTATGAGAGGCATCACGGCTGAGGGTTGGAGGCCGCGGCGGGGGAGGAGTGTCGGTATTGCGGTGCGCCGCTCTCCCTACCTTCCGCGGCCTTGACGGGGTCGCCACCGTCTGATGGCGAACGCGGTGGGGCCGCAGGGGAAGAGGAGTGTTGGTATGACGTTGGCCGCTCTCCCTATCCTCTGCGGCCGAAAATTGGCAGGCGGCGGGGCCAATGATCTGACCCGTCGCAGGGGGACCAAGGGTGCCCAGACACGGGGTCGTCTGGCGCCCATGTGCTGGTTTGGTCCCTGGGGTGGTCACGGCGTGCCATGTGTTCTGGTGCGCCGGTGATGGGGAGTAATCCCCAGAGGAGGGTCCGGTGACGGACGGCCGCGGCGGGTTCACGGATGAGTGCTAAGGCGTGCCCGTGTTCCCGCCGTAAGCGGCAGAGGAGGACACCGTGGAGTTTTAGTGGGTTAGAGTCCCACATATCTGCACTATCTCCCCGTGGTAGTGCAGAATGCATGAGCATTTCTCCACGTTAAAAAAAAAAAAAAAAAAGGCATCACTAAGTACCCTTAACTGGATTGATAGTCGTTCTAAGGAACGCTAGGGATTGTGTCTCGTTAAATCACACCCGGCCCCCGTAGGCCTCTTACTGAACAAAAAATAATATTTAGCGAAACACATAATTTGGATGCCCAGATAGAAAGGCCCCGTTGCTGCATAAATATGTAGGTAGACCAGTATGTACGCACGGCTGCTGATTACACTGCAAGCATCTCTAAATGGGGTAGATTAGGGAAGTGTGAAGTGACGATTTAAAATAACCACTTCGGCGTATAGCAAGGCAATCGTAAGGAATTCTGCAACCGACTGACGATGCGGTACGCTTGCGCTAGTTTTGTATTGTATTAGTAAAGGGTGAGTAGGCCGTAATGAGGGGTTATTACTACTGCACGCGTCCATTACTTCTGGAAACTTGTCTCGCTCAATGGTAGAGGCACTTTGCAGTCCTTTACCTTAGGATTGAGTAAGACATGCTTGAGTGTAGGGAGCGTGTCCCGCTGGAACCGCAGCAGGTCCTCTCTAGGCCTATGCACGTTAGGACTGGTGGCACACGCACGACGTAACAGCTGTTGTAAAGCGGCCCTACGTCTCTGGGGGGGGTTCCTCGATTATTGTAAGAACATTCAGTAACGTAACTCAAAACAATGTATTCCCGAACGCAAGCGTTACGTGTCAATTTGCCCCTTTTGTATTCCTCTCATCTCTTGTAACTTTCATAATTAAAAGAAAAGTAGATTTTCCTTTCCTTAATCACCTTATCTATGAATTCCCAACCCTATTTTATATTGCAATTGTATTATTATATCCCCCCCTTGCTCCCCAGCTTTCTAAGTCGGGACAAGGCAAATCACTTCTTGGGAATTCATCACAAACGGTGGAAGGGTGTCCAGTCAGGAGCCGAGCCCTACAGAACAGTACGGAGGCGGGGTACTGTTCTCCCCCGCAAGGGGGACCTACCCCTTTTTCCTGTAATTTCCACATAATTAGGAAAAACGAAAATTTTATCAGCCTAGGGTAATTTAGGAACAGCCTAGGGTAATTTAGGAACAGTCACAGTAGCTCCCGAACGGATGAACCGATTTTGATTTTGTTTTTTTGTTTGAATCGACCGCGTATGTACTTTAACAGAACGTTAGACTAATAATTATAGCGGTCCCCTGACGGTCCATTCTGTGTTCAGTACTTAGGTACACTAGTATGAGTTATTAAAAATAAATAAAACGCTGGTTAAAGCTTAAATGTTGTAGCTCTTCATAAATGTGTGCTTCGAAATTAATTTAATTTATTTATTTATTTCTTTAATTAAAACGGTTTAAAACCAATTACAGAAATTAAAGATACAGTTTGTATATACACACATAAAGATAAAATATAAAATGATCAAGTAAAAAGTTAACAACACTTTCATAAATCCAAATTAATGCTGAAATACTCAATGGCCAGTATCCTGCAGAAAAGTATGCGATTGCCTGCATGCAATAAAAACTTCTGATTGGTAATAACTAGGGAAGGTGATCTCGAGTGGAGATTGGCAATTCGAAATCGAGATCTCACCTGATTGTCGAGTGCGATCTCGATTCGTCGCTTACTTTACTGGCCATGTATAAGTAAATTCCTGGCTTAAAAGATACTGCAAAACAGGTTAAACATTATTTTCTTACGGTAGTAAACCTATATTTTCTCTAATACAGGAGTAATTTACTATCCCATTTATTTCGTGCAAAAATTCGGGAACCCGTAGCACAGAAGCTGATCGCTCAGCCGCTGCAGCGCTGTCCCAAATCCCCCGAATCCTCTAGCGACTATTCAGCGCAAATTTCTAAGCAAGTTTAATTTAATTCGTGGTTCCACATGCATCCCTATACCGTTGGTCTTGTGTGTAAGTTTTGATTAGCTTCAGAGGAAGGAAGTGCCATCAAACTTGTAGTTTCCGAAACTTGCCTTAGCTTACTAGTTCGCGCGGTTAGCGGGCAAAAACTGGTCATCTATCTGACCCACTCACAAGTATGCCAGGGTTGAAATAAATGGTTTACTAATGATAAGCATAAAATATATTATCATAATTTACATTGGCATAACGAAATTCAGCATAATGATCATTACGCATAATATTATTAGGCATAAATGTTTTGCCATAATGCTTGTTGCCTTAAATACTGCTAGCATAATAATAATGAAGCATAATTTTATAAAGCATAATGTTAAAAACGCATTCTAACCCAAACCACAACACCAACAATAGTGGGGATCTGGCGCTCGGCGGCCGCTGCCGTGGCACGCTCGCTACGCTCGATCGCCTTCGCGCGTTAATGGTCACTGTTCTAACCTAACCTAACCCATATGATTCAATAACAGTAGGAAACATCATACCTAATAATTGTATGCCTAAATACTATTATGCTAAATGCCTTTAAAATTTATGCAGCTCCAACTTAAGCCAAAACATATTAGACTAAATGATAGTTATGCTAACGTTTGCATTATGCCAAAGTATTATTATGCAGCAGTATTATTATGCTAATAAAAGTTATGCGAAAACGTTATGACAAACTATATTATGCCTTAAAATTTAATGCCAACAGGGCTAGTTTTGATCCCTAGTTTATTGGGAACTCTAAGGGACATTAAGTAATTTTGGTCAACTCGACCCTCATTGTACGGGTTTTGGGTGTTATGGACGAAACCAAACCAAAATCAAAAGTCATTAAAATTTATTCAAACTAGGCTGAGAATCAGCACTTTTTGAACGTTACAATTATACCTGCCCTCAAACCGACCGATGGCCAGAGGAGCAGACGAGTCCTGAACTGGATATCGCGTATCGTCAACCGTAGTGTGGGACGCCCCCCAGTTAGATGGACCGACGACCTCAAAAAGGTGGCTGGGACAGACTCGATGCAGAAGGCGGCGGAGGGTGTTGTGGCGCAGCATGGGAGCCAGCAGTGGACTATGATAGGCTGAGTTGATTTATTGGTTGAGTCGCCTAAATCGCAAGTCCTTCATTCACCACTTCCTAGTGTTTCAGCTGGGAAGAAGAAGTGGCGCAACAAACTCCCCAGTAGCGCTGTCTGTTCACTTATAACTTGATTCTAGAATTTCAATGTGAATATTACAGCCATTTTTGACATTAAATTGTTTTATAAAAGGCGAATGGTCCTCGACGGTAATGGATTGGGATAAGTGGAAAGAAGGCAGAGAGGCTCTTGCCCTGCAGGGCTGAACTAAGGACCAATAAAAAAAGGGGAACCTCTCGGACCCTAGTCAACGTCGTTACAAATAAAAGAACAATATTCCATCTTGACGCCGCTGTAAAATTATATTTATTTTGTCACTAGCTGCGCCCCGCGGTTCAATCCGCATAAGTTTTGATCCCGTAGGAATATTGGTATAAAAAGTATCATATATGTTAATCCTGGTTATAAACCATCTGTGTGCCAAATTTCATCCAAATCTGTTCAGTAGTTTTTGCGTGATAGAGTAACAAACATCCATCCATCCATCCATCCATTCATACAAACTTTCACATTTATAATATTAAGTAGGATAGGATATCAACGTGTATGTACATTATATTAATTTTTTTAGTGTGATATAGTTACGCGTCGAAATGATTGATTAACGTTGATATGACAAAATAAATATAATTTTAAAGCGGCGCCATTGTGGAGTATGCAAAAACGAAGCAATTTGTTAAAATAACACGATTTGTCGGAGGCTGTGTGACGACCAAGTTCACGATTTTAATGAAGCAATTTGTATGAAAGATTACGTTATTTTATCAGGCTCTTTTAGGCTGTAAGATTTTTACGTCACACGTAATATTGACCGCGTCGTTGGTTTAGATGTCACAAGTGCTACTGCTGTGCATGAGGTCCTGGGTTCGACTTTCAGAACGAAAAAAGTGTTATTGGCGCCGATTCCCTCGTTCACAAACTAAACTATGTAAATTTAAGTTCAGTGCATCTTTTTCTTTCTATTTCATTAAGAAAAGGACAGAAGATAAATATTAGTTTAGTCCTGTCAAATTAGTCAGCGCCTGACGTAAATTGATGTATTTTTAGTGGTATTTATGTTTTTAATCTCGTCTAACTTGTCTATGGAGTATCTTAATTTGACAGGACTAAACTAATATTTATCTTCTGTCCTTTTCTTAATGAAATAGAAAGAAAAAGATGCACTGAACTTAAATTTAGTTTAGTTTGTGAACAAGGGAATCGGCGACAATGGGTTATTCTGTCAGTAATTTCTCAGTAGCCGCCCGGAGTCTGGATTTGTGACCGATTGATGGCATCAGGCTCACCCCCTATTACATGGGACTTAAACATAACTGGCGTAATCTGGGTGTGCTATAAGTATAAATCTGCATAACCCTTCGGGGACTACATGCGTGATGTTGTGTTAATTTGTATGACAGTTTGCGTTATTTTAGTTGATTATTTTTGGTTGTAACTTTTTAACCTATCGTATTTTTATATAGGCATATTAATTGTTACTACCTACTGGATTTCCCGATTCTCAAAACACTTCAACACTTTTCGGAAAATATGGTTGTCACTGACAGTGTAAACCACTACGCCTTTTTCCCATGGGGGTAGGTAGGAACGCCACCGAGGCTACGATCTCTACATACTCCTTTTACTTCGTTTATGTTTGTTTGTTACGTTTTACGGGTGCGTAGACCATGACCCGAGGGGCAATTCTCGTAATTTTAAGAACATTCGCAGTTTGATCTCAGTCTCGATCTGTCAAAAATACCTCTTCTTTCCCTACATTTTTGACATTGATTGTCGCTGAGATGAGATTGCGACTAGATTTCGAACGTTTTTAATTACGGGAATTGGCTTTCTGGGTTAGGACATGGGATACTTTTGTTCCTGATATTCCCGCGAGATCGAGATTTATACGGGTGAAACCGCGGGGCGCTGTCACCAATAAGGTCAGGCATGTGTCATTCTAGGGCGTTTCCATTCACATCGGCCTCGTAATTTTATTATTATTTTTATGAGCCTGTGTTGTGCCACTGCAGGGCAAACGTCTTCCTTCTCTCTTTTCACTTTTTCCGGCCTACTGCGATTGTAGACCAATCCTTTAACTCCTTCTTAAAGGATTGGTCCAGCTCATCCCGCCATCTCTTTCTGGGCCTGCCGCGCGGTCGTTTCCTGCCATTTGGGATCCATTGAGTGGTGGCTTTTGCATGTTGCTGCTCCGACATGCAACAGTTATGGCTAGTCCAGTTCCATTTTAGTCCAGCTGCTGTGCGGCCAGCGTCCGCTATTTATGTTTTGGAATGAAGTATAGAGTTCTTAATGCGGTGTGTGAGTTTGACACCTAGTAGATATACTTCGTTCCATAGCCCGGCAGACGTATTTTCAAATTTAACGTTAAACACAGCTTAGAACCACAATTCCAGCACAAACTACGTAAAACAAAATCATAACAGAAATGAATCTGTATTCAGTTTCATGCCGTTATTGAGAACATGATGGTTCTAATTGAATTCTGTCAGAGTCAGTCGGAACAAACTTAATTAGAACTGGGAAGCAATTTAACGCGATACTGAACCGCAATTTATGTTTAATTAAGAATAACAAATTAACAACGTGAAACCATAATAAAAACCAGTAATTTAATTTAACTAGGTACCTTTTTGAACGAATATCTGAATTGAAAGGAAATTTTTCTTTCCGGTAAATTCAGCTATTTCACGAACACGAAAATAATGATTTATTTCCTGTTAGTATCTACTTAAGGTGAAAGCGTCTGGGTAGCCCGTGCAATTTAATTCTTTAGTTTTCTGCAATTTGCAAGTCAGTATCAAATCAAGCGCGGGCCTGCGGGCGGAGAGCAATGGGTAGCTCACCGTCCGATCAGGACCAGGCCCGTGCCGGACGGCGCGTAAGTGTTCCACACGCGCCTCAAAGAGTTGTCAGCATAATTTGAGGGGCCCCTTAGGGCCGAAGCCTGTCGGGTCAGCGGGATTGTCCGAAAGGGTTACCGCTACCCCGGAACATAAAGGGCGAAGGAAGGAACATGGGTGGGTTTTAGTCAGTAAGAGTCTGACACTCCCTTCCGCTCCACCCAGAGCGGGAGGGGTAATTTGATGATTTCCCACCAGAAAAAAAAAAAGTGGTAGGACCATAAAAAAAATGAAAAAATGTTTTAATCGGTAACCAAATTTGTCTTAACAATAATGAGGTTGACTTCTCCTTTTAAGTGTGAAAGCACCTGTGCCAGGAGAAGCCGCACTCCCTTAACTAGAATACATTAAATTAGCTTAACAAATGTAGGTATTTGCATAAATTCTTTAAACGATTTTTAAGTGTATGTGTGTGCGTGTGTGTGTGTTTGTGTGTGTATGACTGTAAGAATATATAAAGAGATCCATAATAGAAAGAAGAAAAAGAAGAATTAAGTTTTCCGTATCTTCATAGTAAAGAGATTTGAGCCACTCTGTCACCGTCTGTTTACATGCCAGGGCAGTTTTTGTGTATACGAGTATGTTAAGAATTTTATTAATGGAGTTATATAAGTGCGAAGATTGATTTGAGAATGGTGTCTAGCGAAGTATGTTTTAAATTTGCGTGTTTTAGCTACTATGTCATTTCGTCTTTTTGCTAAAATTCCGGGATCCACCGGAAGCGATTTATGTTTTTTTAAATGACATGCAGAATACACAATTGGCGCATACTGAGCAGTCCAGCCATAGAGTATAGAGTGACAGTTGGAAATCTAAGTTTTTGAAAAACATGACTTTAAGAAGTATCCGTTGAGCACGTTCTGCCTCCAAAAAATTAACTTTTGATGCTCCCCCCCATACTGGAATACAGTAAATCAACATTGTCAGAATGTCTAAGGTTTTTAAAGATCCAGATCAATTTCCTGATTCTGCTAGCGATTTGATCAATCTGGGAGTGCCAAGACAATCTTTCGTCAATCATGATCCCCAAGTATTTTGCAGTATTTACCTTGGCTATAGTGAGACAATTGCAGTTGTTGTCAATACTATGGCAGTTGTGTCTTTTAAGACTATACCCGGGGCAAGGTTGATTCCTACTGTCGATTGCAAAACACATGTAATAATTGGTCTTAGTGGTATTTAGAGTAAGCAGGTTTTTTCTCAGCCACAGAGCAGTGGTAGCCAGTGCAGATTCAGCATCCCTTTTTATAGAGATAGATATTTGATAGAGACCATAGATATAGGAATTTACATTTCTATGGGTAGGACCGACATGATTCATATGTATCTAGATACGGTTGTATGTTGATCTAAATATGATTCACGATCGTAAATATTTATTTATAGAATTATATTCACAAAAACCATCAATACAACTCTCTAAGTTCACATTACCCTATTGAATGACAAATCATGACATTTGAGGCCAATTCTAACTTAAGGAGTTGCTAATACTAACAATTATGATTCTTTTCATATTTGTTACGGTCGTGAATCATATTTTAATCTACATACAACCCGGCACTGACCTGCAAATTGAAAAAAAAAACTTAAGTAAATTTGAATTTCGCGAGTTACATTAGCTTGAATTCTTGTATAATATTTGGTGTAAATCTCAACTGTATAGAAAACCATGAGAAAAGGTGAAGGGCGGGTTAAGAAAGTGCTCATTCTCAGCCTAATTTGAATAAACGACTTTTGATTTTGAAAACGAATGCCAAAAGTACATTAAAAAACTCAAGCAGCCATTGTTTTGTCAAAACTCTCAATAACCAAAACAGTACCTAAGTACAACACAACTTTAAACCACTTCATATCATCTGCGACCTCGAACAAATCTCCTGAGTATAGAAGTCCAACGAAAACTATCGTAACTCGTAAGCGAGGAGAGGGATGTCTCAACTGCAAGTGGGTCGCTGTAAATCATTCGGGGCAAATTGTGCGGAAACTGCAGTTGGAACGCCGCCAGGCCGCAGACCAAGCAAAGTATACAAAGTGAAGAAAACTACAAGCTTTAATTGTAAAGGTTTCCGTGTTAAATGTCGCAAGAACTGAGTCGTTGGTCTAGTGGTGGCAAATCAAAAGCTGCACTATAATTGCGTAACATATTATCAATCGAAATCTAAATAATTTTGAAGGATATTGCTAATCCATTGCGTCATATGTTTGAAAAATTTGTCTGCTAAACAACGTAAATAGCGCAATGAATGTTCTTGAACTGTCAAAAGAAAAACCATTGCTACTGTTAGGGCTGACTTTTCAATCAATTTTTTCGTGGAATAAAATTGACGTCTGACAGATTTTCATAATACTTACTAACTTTGGTTCGCTATAATACTCCGTGTGTAATGTGACCTAGATATTAAATTGTGGGGTTTTTTTGTGGAGAAGATTTCAAGGTCATTGTGGCAAGATTCAGATTAAATTAAACGTCTTTTCATGACCTACTGGATACCTTAGCCCATATTTTATAAGTAAGAGATTAATTACTTTAAATAAAGTAACTCAAATAGGACTGGGTCGAACACGTTTGCCGCATGTCGGTTGCATTGTGGGCTAAGCCCACCACAGCATGGGACCCAGGCGTAGATAGCGGGACGAACTTGAAGCCTATATGAGGGATTGGTCCATGTTGACTCAGGATCGAGTTGCGGAAAAAGGAAAGGCCTTTACCCTGCAGGACAATACATGCTAATTATTATTATTATTTAAATAAAATGATAGTTTTCAAAGAACCAATATTGAAAGTTACTTTAAAAATAACTGTTGCATAGCACGTAAAATATTTATTTCAATTTCTTACTGGTCCAAGAAAATATTGCTCAAGTTACTACACTACTAAATAAAATCCCCCGAGTCCTCGACGAAGTGCGCTGGTATTACATTTTTATAAATTTTATTTGAAGGAATATGGCATCTGGTACACGACGGTTGTAAGTATTAAAACTTTTATTTGCCCGAAGTATGTCAACACGTGTCCACAACTGCATTGCGAGGTGACACCACAAAATACGAATATTTTCAGAAATACGAAAGATCTTATGTTAACGTTGGAGCTTCAGTAGTAACATAATCAGCCTATAATGTTCCTACTACTGGGACACAAGCCTCCTCTCTGAGAGAAGAAGCGGGCTGTAATCTACCACCTAGTGTGGGTTAGTAGATGTCACGTCTTCGAATTTTTGGTCCTTTTTTTTGACCAGCCAGCTCGTGCCAGTAAAAAAAAAACAAAAAGCATGTGCTGACTACAAATACCTAGTAACTACGAGTATTCGAGGAAACTATTTAATTTATACTTATATCACTATTAGCGACCCGACCCTGTTTCGCACTGTTTTTAGTTAGTTAGTTTTTAGACTTGGCAAAACGTCGAGATTTCTGTACCTATAATATGTTAGTTTAATATTAATATTCACATTAATCTTTCGTAATAAATTCTCTAAATGGCTGTGAAAACCGGATAAAAATCCGTTGCGCAGTTCAGAAGAAAATCGCGGTCACACAAACAGACACGAAAAGCGACTTTAATTTATAATATGTATATAGATGCACATGACAAAATAATGTTAAAATGTAATTTTCTCTTTTTTATTTTGTTAGGTATTTGTATTTTGTGTTTCACGAACTGTGTCCAAGACTCCAAATAAAAATTATTTTCACTTTCTTTCTTTCATGATTAGAATTTATAGCATCGATACTCAGAATTTACTAGTTAAAGAATAGTAAAATCCCAGCTCTTGTATCACAAATCCAGTTCGAGTATCTCTGTTAGCTTCATAGAATACTAAATGAATTTTTCGGTAACGAGATTAGTTTTTGGGTCACCCGACACCAGTAAGGTGAGACCATCCATCATTATTACGACTACCTGACGCCAACAAACTGGAGCAAAGGAAACTGCATTTAGGTCGTACATAACTCACAATTTGGTCCTTGTACCTAAAAGTTAAGGTCGAACTACAAACAAGGTACACAGCCTCGTGTTGTGACGTCACTGCCTCGATTTGTGACGGGTCGACGTAAATAAATATAAGTGCCACTTACGGATCTCTGACTTCTTTATATACTTCTATTTCTTCTACTTACGGTCCGGATACTTCCACTTACGAAAACTTTTTTCATAGATCGCTATACATATTATTTTTCCTTATTTCTGAGACTGAGTTCATAATCACAATAGAGGAAACTAAAGGTGATGACCTGAGGGGCAATTCTCGTAATTTTAAGAACGTTCACAATCAGAGGGGCTATTCTCGTAATTTTAAGAACGTTCACAGTCTGATCTCAGTGTCAATCTGTCAAAAAATACCTCAAATTTCCCTACATTTTGACAAGTTTTTAACATTTGTTTGTCGCTGAGATGAGACTGCGACTAGATTTTGAACGTTTTAAATTACGAGAATTGGCCTTCTGATCTCAGTCTCAATCTGTCAAAAATACCTCAAACTTCCTTACATTTTGACAAGTTTTTAACATTTGTTTGTCGCTGAGATGAGAGTGCGACTAGATTTTGAACGTTTTAAATTACGAGAATTGGCCTTCTGGTGAAGCCTGCAGGAATCAACTGGATACGAGAAGCACAGATCCGGTCGAAGTGGAGGTGCTTGGGGGAGACCTATATCCAGCAGTGGACATCTTTCTGCTAAAATGACGATGATGATGATGACGAGAGGCAGTTATTACCTAGTCCATCAAATTATTGGTTAAAACTTTTTATTATATTATTACATTGGCGGATTGACTTAAACATAACTGGCGAAATGTGGGTGTACTATAGGTGCACCTCTGCCTAACCCTTCGGGGAATACGGGCGTGATGTTATGTTATCTTACTTCTTATCTTATCTTACTTCTTATATATACTTATACTTATATATAGTAATATTATAAACGTGAAAGTTTGTATGGATGGATGGATGGATGGATGGATGGATGTTTGTTTCACGCAAAAACTACTGAACGGATTTGGATGAAATTTGGCACACATATGGTTTATAACCAGGATTAACATATAGAATACTTTTCATCCCGATATTCCCACGAGATCGAAACTTATGCGAGTGAAACCGCGGGGCGCAGCTAGTGTAATTATATTATTAGTAGATATAGTGTACTTACTAGCAGAAGCTAGTAAGTACACGCGGGCAGAAGCCCGGGACTTCGTCCGCATGAAATTTCGGTTCCCGACCGACCGCGTTGCATCACATCGCCCGCCCGCGCTATCACTTCCATAGACTACTATTTTAAACTACAGATCACTTCGTTTTCGCTTAGCGTTCTTCCTGACTGTTTTCTTTTTACTCGGCTCCTTAGGGTCCTAGCGTGATGTTAAATAGCCTATAGCCTTCCTCAAGAATTCGGCCATCAAATGCATTAATATTTTTTCAAAACCGATAGTTCCAGAGATTAGCGCGTTCAAACAAACACTCTTCCGCTTTATTATGAGCATAAATTAACCCTTTTCCGCAATGATTTAATGTTACCGACCAACACGCATAATGTAAATGTTTTAATAAGTTTGTCCAAATAAGTTTGACCACTACTGAATGAAGTAACGTTTTTCCATTATGCGTGTCGGCATATAAAAACAGGGAGCTTATAATATTAATATATATAAACTGAATTTTAGTTAAAACAGTTCACGTTGGAAAGTCTAAAATTCTGCAAAACTTTCACGTCATCAATCTTCTGACTCCCTCTATTAATCACCCTGATCCGTACAACTCCATGAATACTGGCATAACATATTTTTGAGACGCAGATATTCCATATTTCACCACGTCGCTTCTAGTTGGGTAGGATAATATGAAACTGTCATACTTTTCATGTAGATTTTAACTCCATGTGTGGCGTGGTGGACTGTGCTACGAGTATATACTCGTACGCGTGTAATTTGAGCTCTTTTATAAAGACAGGGAGTTAGAAAGGTTCGGTTTAAAACATCTCTGAAGGGCAAAAACTATTCGCTCGTTATTTATACAATGAAGCAGCACGGTTGATCAGGTTAAGCTACGATATCCATCGGTTTCTTACTAAATTTTAACTATATCCGACGACTCTGCATGCTTATCTCTTTTGTTGATTGTACATATTCAAATAATATCGTTTTTGCAATCGTAATTCTATAAACACAACTTATCCTCTGCGCTAGTCTATACCCACTACAGCTTACGGTTTCTTTGAATTGGTGCAGTAATACCTACTGCACGAAATGGTGCAGTAATACCTACTGCACGAAATGGTGCAGTAATATCTACTACACGAAATGGTGCAGTAATACCTACTGCACGAAATGAGATTTTCCGGTTCAATGAGCTTTCGGCGCTTTCATCAACAATCAACCTTCACCCAGATATTTCTGCAATGTAATTTTATGGGCTTAAGGAATCTTTGCAATCTCTGCAATGTAATTTTATGGGCATAAGGATTACCTATATAATAAGAGTAGAAAAGTAGAAAATTGGGCAATGGAGTTTATTTCTTTGCCTTCCTCAATAAGGCTGTAGGCTTGTAATAGTTTTATACCAAAGAAATAATTGGCGTCACGTTCAAGCGATTTCCTCTACGCATTTCTTCTGTAAATGTCACTGAACAAAAGTTCTCTTTTTCTTCTTTTCGTATCGAGTAAGAATACCTTACCCGTTGATTTGTTTTTTTTTATAGCCTTTTGCCCAGTTGGAGGCCGCGTTGATTGCAGCATCAGTGGCATTAGTTGATCATCCAAGGTGCAGGTGAACGGGCGCTTAGGCCACTCCAGCAAATGGGGCATGATTTGGTCAGAAGCACCGCACTCGCATTGGGTTGGATGGGTCTGTAATCCCCCACTTCGACAAATTGTGTTTGCAGCGGCCTACTTGGGTACGCAATCGATTGAGGAAAGTTCTCTAACTTTTGTTCAGTGCGATTTAAAAAACTACATATAGCTCAGCCTATAATGTTTCTACTGCTGGAACATGAGCCTCCTTTCTGAGGGAGTGGGCCGTAATGCACCATGCGGCGCCAGTGCGAGTTGGCGGATGCCACATATCTTAGAATTTTTGGGTCTAGTACGTGCTGGTTTCTTCACGATGATTTCCTTCACCGTTTTGAGAGTAGTGGTGAAGAAATAATTTACATTAAGTAAAGAACCTGCTTGGGTTCGAATAAGTAAGTCGCGGCCGTCTTCACTGGGCCACAGCTGCTCTTAAAATACATATTCATTCCTTATTCTCCGGCGATACAGAAGCACGTCTGTTGAAATCGAATATTTTAACACTTAACGCGCGTTCCACTAAAACCGCACTTGCTACGCTCGCTTCAACCTGTCACCACGCTCAGTTAGCCATTGTAATAGGTTTTCAGCGCGATTGGCCACGTCAAGCGGGTTACTTTATTTGACTAGTTATTATTCCTAATCTTTTTATAGTATAGCGGGTCGGCGAAGGGTTAAATTTATGCCATAAATCTTTACGCGTCTTGGAATTTGCATGAGTAATAGTTGTGATTTCGGCTTAGATAATATTTGTGATTGTTACGGCGTGTTTATCCAGCGGGATTTAGCATAAACGTACTTCATTTTTGACCCTAATTTCGTCGGCCGCCGCCGGTACCCCGCCTCGTAGGCTATCAAGAGAGGACGGGGTTGCGTGGCAGAACGGTTCGGGGAGATAGTCGTGGTAGGGGTATACTTCTTCCCGAGCCGAACTCTCGTCGAGTTCCACAACTCCCTTGCGGAGCTGAGAGTCGTCGTCGTTGGACTCCGTTCCCTCCCCGTGTTCGTCCTCGGGGACTTCAATGCTAAGAGCGTGGCTTGGGGTTCCCGGTATACGGACACACGGGGCAGGATAGTGGAGGACTGGGCTCTGGAGACAGGCCTGGTCGTCCTTAGCGGGATTTAGCATAAACGTACTTTATTTTTGTTTGCTTCATTTACTTTAAATTAGCTTTATATCTAACTAGCTTCTGCGACTTCGTCCGCGTGAAATTTCTTGTTCCCCCGACCCCCCATCACCTGTCGCATCGCATCGCATCGCATCGCCTGCCCGCGCTATTACTTCGTTTTCGCTTAGTGTTCTTTGTTATTTTTTGTCTTATTGCTCGGCTCCTAAGAATGATTTAAGAGCAGTGGTGATGAAATAAATTATACAAAGTAAAGCGCCTGCATGACTTCGAACCCACGGCGTGCAAGTCATAAGTCGCGGCCGTTACCGCTGCGCCACCACTGCTCTCATCAACCACCATAACCATGAAACCCATAGACCTATCAACAATTCGAAACACTTACAAAAGTTACTCCGAACAGTAACTACCCAGCTACACGGCGTATAAAAGATGCCCTTTATTACAATTTCTATTGTTCCAACTTTGCCCGGGCAAAGTTACAGGCACTAGTTGCTCACTGCTATTCATGCTAGAAATACTAACTTACGGCATTTATTGTAACTTGAACTAATAAGCGTAGAGTGGAAGCTTAACAGCAAATAGTCGTTCTTTTTTGTACAAGTTGTAGGGAGACGGGAGAGATATAAGTTATAATTTACTGGCTGCGCCCCACGGTTTCATCCACATAAGTCTCGATTCCGAAGAAATATCGTGATAAAAAGTATCCTATGTGTTAATCCTGGTTATAAACTATCTGTGTACCAAATTTCATCCAAATCCGTTTAGTAGTTTTTGCGTGAAATAGTAAACAACATCCATCCATATAAACTTTCGCGTTTATAATATTAGTATAGGACTGGCTGCGCCCCACGGTTTCACCCACATAAATATCGATTCCAAGGAAATATCTGGATAAAAAGTATCCTATGCGATAATCTATGCTGTAATTCTCATTCATGTCAGATCATGGTCTGCCCATGAGCCAAATTTCATTCCATTCCATCCGTTCAGCCGTTTTAGCGTGAAAGCGTAAGAAACAAACATCCAAAAAATCAAATCTTTTCTCTTTATATTAGTTTAGACTCGCCCCTGCTTCGCACGCTTTTTATGACTTGACAAAACATCGAGATTTCTTTACGGAAGTTTAATAATAGTGAAAATGATGGTGAAAACCGTATCAAAATCCGATGCGTAGTTTAAAAGAACAACGCGATCACATGTACAGACATGAAAAGCGAAAGAGAAAACATATATTATGTCTCGTTTTTCCGTACCCAAGGTTGCCAACGAGACCTCATTGAGGCTCCGCTGTCCGTATGTCACAGAGCTGTATCTTTTGAACCGTAATAGGTAGACCCTTGAAATTTTCACAGAGTGTGTACCTACTAGGACCATAACAAAAACAATACCAACATTTTTTTCATAGAAAAGCGCAATACATACGCGATCAAAATGTATGGAACAACAATTTTTTGCTCAGCGGTGTTCATAATCATGTACAGAATCCATGGTAACAGGTTGCGTGTCAATGTACCTGTCACCCTATATTTTAGTTACCTACCGAAAACATCGCGAATATCTTAGAAATTCCGTGTCCCGTGCTCCCAAGTTGGTCAAAAGTCACTCATCTGAAAGGGTCCCCGATAAGGCCCAAAGCTTTCAAATAGTTTCATGCTGAATTTATAAAAGATATCGCGAATTTCGCGGACTGTGTTAAAAGTTTTTATCAAGAACTAGCTTCTATCCGCGACTTCGTCCGCGTGAAATTTTGGCCCGCGACCCACCGCGTCGCATCGCATCGCCACCTCGCGCTGTTACTTCGTTTCCGCTTAGCGTTCTTTCTGACTTTTGTCCTTTTTGCTCGGCTCCAAAGGGTCGTAGCGTGATGTTAAAGAACCTATAACCTTCCTACATAACTGGGCTATCAAATGCAAAACAAAATTTTCAAATCCGACAGGTAGCACCAGAGACTAGCGCGTCCAAGAAAACTCTTCAGCCTTATTATTAGTAGGTAAAGTATAAAAGAGGGATGGAAGAGGGAGGGAGGGAAATAAAAAAAAAAGAGGGGCTCAGCGGGATTGTTACCGCTACCCCGGAACATAAAGAGCGAAGGAAGGAACATGGGTGGGTTTTAGTCAGTAAGAGTCTGACACTCCCTTCCGCTCCACCCAGAGCGGGAGGGGCCATTTGATGATTACCCACCAGAAAAAAAAAAGTATAAAAGAGGGATAGATATAGGTAGATAATGGCAGTGACGGGTTGTGAAGTGACCGTTTTGAACACATTAGTGTGAACGGGGGTTGTGAACATTAAGGTCAAACGGAACTATAGAAAATTGGAGCAGTATTCTCGAATGTCGTGATGGCCCAGTGGGTAAGGCCTCACCTCTTTATGAGGTTGTGTTTCAAGTATGTACTTAATCAGTCAACATCCCAGCGCTGATTTGCTGGATTCGTTTTCTCCTCTACTGATCATTTTTTCTCGTGACAGTTAATTTTATTTATAATTATGTATGTAGGTACTAGCAGAGCCCTGCGGTTTCACCCGCATAAGGTTCTACCTCGTGGGAATATCGGAATAAAAAAGTATCCCATGTATTGATCCTGGTTATAAACTATCTGTGTGCCAAATTTCATCCCAATCCGTTCAGTAGTTTTTGCATGAAGGAGTAACAAACATCCATCCATCCGTCCATACAAACTTTCACGTTTATAATATTATAGTAGGAAAAGGATTAGTAGGAAGTAAGATAGGATAGGATATAATATAATTATACAGGTTGTCCGATAATTAATTATTAGTATATATATATATGTACTCTCCGTCCTTTTTCTAGGTCCTTACGTAAAGATAACATGAATACATCCTCTCATCATGATAATGGAGCCGATTTATATTAATCAATGCCTACGGGTAGTTGTTCCGGGTCTGGTTGTTTGTGTATGTGAGTTTAAATGTCTGTAAACGCACCCACGATACAGGAGTAATCCTAGTGTGAGGCAACGTTTTTTTAAAAAGACAAAGACAATCAATGTGAATTTCTTCACGCAAGAGACCGGGTATCTCCATGACTCAGCTGTTCAATGTAAGGGTAATTCACTTATTGGGAATATATACCTTGGAACAGGCAATATTGTTGAACTAAGAATTAGGTATGTTTAAGGAGGATAAGAGAAAAAGAAAATACTGTGGCTGTAAATACGTCACATCGGGTGAAAAACTTCGGCTAAGATGAGCGTCGTCCTTATCTATAGCTATTATACAATTTGTGAGTTTATATGTACAGTCACGAGCATAAGTATGTATACACTTGGATATAATCAAAAGCGATTAACTCCTTTATTTTTTAATGAAATTTTATGTTGCTTCGAACATAGTATTTTAGAACCCATAGGTTTTTGCAATGTGTCGTTTCATTGTTGTTTTCGTTATTTTGCGCAAAAATCGCTATTGAAAGTTTCCAAGTGTTGACATATTAGTGCTCGTGACTGTACGGGGTAATCTTCAGAACTACTTTAACCTATTCCGAAATTTCTTTCATTAAAGTTACAGGATTGCCGAGTGTGTCGCGGACGTAGTCGCGGAGGAGAGGACCTAGTCACTCATACTTGTGCGAGTCTCTTTCTAAAGCTTACTTAGGTACTATACAGTAAATTTCCAATATACAAGGGGAAAAACCTTTTTAAGTTAATCTTGAAAGTCATTTTCTTACAGTAAAGGAAAACCTCGCTAGAAAACACCGAAGTAAGTAAAGAAAAGCTTAAAGAATGTTTCAACGCGCAAGGAACACGGAGCGTTCCCAATATGGAATAAATCCACAAACTAACCGTGGCAAGTGCAGCTTAACTTCGCAGATAGATCAAACCTCGCCGTTGATATTGAGCCACGAGCCCCTTACTATATCACGTTCCTAACTGATCCAGCTAAAGTTCCTTTGTTCTTTGCCTTTGTTAAGATATTACGTATTTCCAAAATTGTGTTCAACAATATTAATATTTGTCACGAATTCTCTAAATATTCGACTAAAATACTCCGGTGGAAGTAACAACTACAAAACCTTAACTTTATTGCCACCATTTACTTTAATGACGAAGCTTTGGTCGACTCTTCACGTGATCAGATGGCTGGCCTAGTTTTAGCCCACAGAATCAGTTTTGCCATCCAACGTGGCCATGCTGCCAGCCTTTTGGGCACTTATCCCATTGACAGGAATGCGAACAAATTTTTTGATGCCCAACGATCATCTCCCTTTTTCTTTTATTTTTTATTATATACTTGTAAATAATATATTTATTTTAGTGTTAGCTTGTATATTGTAAGTAAGGGTTTTTGTTATTTTTTATTTTTGTCTGTTTGTTTGTTTCGGGTAATCTCCGAAACAGCTGGACCGCTTTTGACGGGACTCACTCACTGAAAGATAGCTGATATTATAAGGAGTAACTAAAGCTACTATTATAGCAGCGTGACGACTCCCGGCCACCGTAGGCGCGGGCCTGCGGGCGGAGAGCAATGGGTAGCTCACCGCCCGATCAGGACCAGGCCCGTGCCGGACGGCGCGTAAGTGTTCCACGCGCGCCTCAAAGAGTTGTCAGCATAATTTGAGGGGCCCCTTAGGGCCGAAGCCTGGCAGGTCAGCGGGATCGTCCGAAAGGGTTACCGCTACCCCGGAACATAAAGGGCAAAGGAAGGAACATGGGTGGGTTTTAGTCAGTCAGAGTCTGACACTCCCTTCCGCTCCACCCAGAGCGGGAGGGGTCATTTGTTGATTTCCCATCCGGAAAAAAAAGGGTTTTTGTTTGTATTTGTCACAGAAAAAACACTATCCCAAATATTTTGGTAGTATATAACTCAGAAGTCTTTCTGAGTTGTATACTACCATAATTAATATCACTCATTCTGACGTCAAAACTTCAAAAACAAGAAAAAGTTTTCGAAATAGCGAGGCCCGCGATATTAAAAAGTTATCCATTACAAACAGTACACCGTTCAGAAGTCGGACTATTAATTAAACGCTCCGTTCTTCAACGGCCTTGTTCTACCTACTGGCTGTGTTCCACCCCTTTTTTCAGCCCACCCATTAGGTGGGGCAGCCACTTCCCAACTCGCTAAGTACGATTAAAAAATATTAGTTTTGCGTTTAAACATTTTCTTATAGGGGAATTTTTGTGATCAGGTATTTCCAAAAGGAATTAAAACAGGCTATAGAAGATTTAAAACTATGAATATTCTAGAAAGAAAATACGTTTATTTGTGGTAAGCATGACGCATAAAAAGAACACAAACACAAAAAATAACAAGTTGGGGGAAAACATGTATCACATTCACGCAAAACGGCCATCACTCAGCATAATGCTAAGACCCTAGAGACAGCTCCAGCGCGATTCTGTCAATACCATCATTATTTCAGCTGAATGAAAGACGTTGAAGACTTCCTCCAAGGGTCACCACATCAACCGGTCCTGTGCTTCTTGAAGGTAGGCAGAAACTATCAGAACCCCACCTCACACGATCTTTACATAGGTATTCTTTTGGTTCATTTACGTTCATACACACTCGCCCGCTCGGTCGCTTTGGGTTATACTTCACAAAAATAAAAGAAAATAATATTTTTCCAACAGGTTGCCGAGTTGGGAATGGGCCGGCCATTTTCCACGTCCATAACACAGCGGTGACCTTTTGTTTTGTTTATTTATAATTTAATAGGTGAGTTTCATTCGTTATTCCTACAGTTTCTTTCGTAATTCCAAAATATTTTGTTATTACGCTTATTCATTATTAAAATAGGTACTTGTTATTCTTTTAAGCCTGTAAATGGTTAAGAAGGTTTAGAATAGAATAGAATAACTCTTAGAGTTAGTTCGTTTAGTTTTCTTTTGTATTATTTTTTTAATTAGATCAAAATTTTTAAGAAAATTCGTGGCTCATTCGCCAAATTAAGGGTTAAAACTTTCTACAATTGCTTGCACTGGGCCAGCGCAGACCGAAGACCGTAGAGAGGAGGCCTGTGTTCCAGGGAACATTACAGAAAGAAAGAAAGAAAGGAAAAAGTATTATTACAAAATTCGAAACACCTATAATTCGCTATTCAAACACACTAACCTGATCTCAAAAACGAATACTCTTTTAACATTTCACGCAGAATTAATGCTAGCCGCGGGCAATATGGTTCCCAGCAAATGCGAGTAGAATATTTCTGTTCTCGACGCGCGGTACCACTGCACAATTACATAATGTATATACGTAATGTAATGAGCCCCAGGCTTGTATGTGTTTGTTTGTTAGTAGTTGTTTTCAGTATTATATATCATACTGTTTTAAAGAGGCTTTGTAAATCATAAATCAACATTTTGATATAATTTAGACGACTCCGCCTTGGAGTGTAAATGTGGTGCTGTTCCCCAAACGATGGGACACTTAATATCGTGTCCTGCGTGTACTGTCAGCTGCACTTTACAGGAACTGACGGACGCTGGTGATGGCGCCAAATAAGTAGCTGAATCCTGGGCCAAGTCCATTTAGATTGCTATAAACACGATAAGAAGAAGAACATTTTGCTTTAGCCAAATTAATAATATATTGTTCATCATTTCGATGGCCCAGTGGGGGGCCTCGCCTCTCATGCGCGAGGTTATAGGTTCAAAGTACATATGAGTTGAAAAAGTCACATTGATACTACCCGGTTTTGGACAAGCTACATACATAATCAGCCTATAATGTTCCACATGCCTCCGCTATGCGAGAGGGAGTGGGCTATAATCTACCACGCGGGCCCAGTGCAGGTTGGTAAATGTCACGTCTTCAAATTTTTGGTTCTAGCATATGTCGGTTTATCATCCTCACGATGTTCTCCTACACCGTTTTGAGAGCAGTTTTGATGAAATAATTTAAACAAAGTAAAGCGCCTGTCCGGGTTCGAACCGATGACCTACAATTCGTAAGTCGCGGCCGTTACCACTGGCCCACCACTGCTCTCGCAGCTACACAATCAGATATTAATAATGAATAATCCCAAAATTACCAATATTCATTCAATCAAACCACTAATGAACCTCTTGTTATGACTGACCGCTTATTACGCAGTGCATAAAACCGAGCTCAATAAAATACCAGTCTAAACCTCCACCATTTTGGAAATTGTTGAACCACAACGCCACAGTTTTATCCACACAACTGAGCTCCGGTTACATCACGTTAAACCACAGTTTAGTTTACCTTGTTTAGATTACAGTGTTCCTAGGAACGGTTGTACGGATTCGGAACGCGAACGTGCCTTGGCTTAAATTATATTTCTATGCTTGGACGTTTTATTATTGCGGCGTGAAATGGCTTTGGTTGTGTTTACTTCAAATATTGTGGAATCTGTCGTCTGAACTAGGATTTCGGCAAGGTCATTGTGATAATTTTCGTAATTAGCGGTAGGTAATTGTTTTTTGTAGGTACCACATTTTTTTTAAGTGAAAAAATTTTTTTTTGCTTGTTGAGTGTTTTTTGGTAGGGGAAAATCTTATGGGTTCGCGACACCGACATGCTGTTAACAGAATATCCTGAAGCTATGAGTATGACGTGTTGCGCTTGGCCAGCAGTGAAAGCAAACATATTTTAATTAATAATTTACGAATTATGATTTTTTTAAATGATTGATACTACAAAAATTAATTAAAGTCGGTGTCGTTGGTTCCGCATTTTCGTTTTTTGACACCGACTTCCGAAATTTAAGTTATTTTTCAGTTTGTAGTGTTTTTTTTGGAAGTCGGTGGTTTTTTTTTGTAAAAAAGTTTTTTTCGTAGTTGTGTAGTGCACATTTACTTTTATCAGCAGTCCCCATGCCAGTCTATTTTTTTTTTAATCACGTTGTAACTTTTTTTTGAGAATGCTGGTTTACCTGTAATTGGCGACTATGTGGCTAATAGTGGCCTATACTATGTTGTATACACCAGCTGTTGGTAAAACTTTATTAATCAATAAAAAAAGTGTAACATTTTGACCGTCACGTAACAAATTCGTCGCCAAGTGTGTAAAAGGGAAAGGGAATTCGTTTCAACCGGCGGGGTAACTGCGTAACACACTATCAGTAGCAATCGGTTTCATTTTGACAGTTCAACAACATTCATTGCGTTATTTACGTTGTTGAGCAGACACATTTTTCGAACATATGAAGCAATGGATTAGCAATTTCTTTCAAAATGATTCAGATTCCGAGATAGTGTGTTACGCAATTAGGGTGCAGATTGATTGAACCGTGCGGCTGTTATTACTTAGCCACGGACCTGACTACACAAAATCCTTCATCTGATAAAGCCTGAGCCTGACGTCACTTTGAAGGTTAAACATTAGATAAGGGCGAGCGCACACCGACCTGTCCCGTCTGCGCTTAAAAGCCAACTGTCAGTATAATTAAGGATTATTCGACTTCATAAAGTTTAGTTCTGAAGTTTGGTGCGCCGTTGTGTCTACGCCTTGGAGTTCCAAACTTGTGATAATACGCATATTCATGATAATTTCGGTAAGCGTGAGAAATATAACAAGCAGTTACATTAAGTGAGATGATGCTATGACGGGCATATCTAATTACAGCATTAATGCAAAATGATGTAATTTCTGGTACGAAGTTCTTTAACGCAGCTAGCGGTAGGAGTATACTGGTAGAAATCGACACGAAACGAAAAAGCGTTGTACCTCCTCCATGCGACTTTCTCTCTCTGTCTCCAAGAGAGAGAGATTCTGTAGCGTTTTCGAGGGTGCTACAGCCGATAGTAAGGTCAAAATGTAAATCCAAGATGGCGGCTGCGATTTTTTTTTGTAAGGAACTTCATTTCTGACGGGGTTCCCCCGACCGCACACATTATTATAATATTAATTATACTTCACATTGTTTTCTTACTCCATTTTGTATCTTATACATGTAGAGAGTAGTAAATAAATAAAAATACATCATTTGGTCGTTTTGAAATTTCCGAATGAAGTTCCTTGTCGGATGTTATACTCTGCACGATAGTGCAGAGTATAATATGCGACAAGTCGAATGAAAAGGCAAGGCGAATGAGAGCTAGATCGAAAAAAGTGTAACATTTTGACCGTCACGTAACAAAATTGTCACCAAGTGCGTAAAAGGGAAAGGGAATTCGTTTCAACCGGCGGGGTAACTGCATAACACACTATCGATATCAATGGGTTTCATTTTGACAGTTAAACAACATTCATTGCGTTATTTACGTTGTTGAGCATACAAATACTTCGAACATATAAAACAATGGATTAATTAGCAACATACTTAAAAATGATTCAAATTGTGACTGAAAGTGAGTAGCAATTAGGGTGCGGGTGTCTCACGACACCTCTCGTTGTGTTTAATTTATTAACTACTCTGCCCCACAATATTTTCTTACACCATTTTGTATGTCGTACCTGTACCGTGGATTGTAGACATAAATCTTGCCATGCATTAACGCCTAGACTCGGAACAACACAGCACAGTCCATGTAAACATTTACTTTGAACTACAAACCCGATATTGTACACGTACGTAACAAACAAGCCACATAAGTGAAAGACGACATTCAGTTACAATGCCGACGGAATAAAGTGCAATTTATTATTTACAAGCAGTGTGCCTGATAGGGTTACTCATCGGCATAAATGACGACCTCCCATACAAATGTTCATTCTCTATTTAACACTTTAGAGGTATGAGGAACAGGGTGTAAAGTTCACTCATCCTCCATAGAAAAGGGAGGATCCTCCGACCAGACGGGTGTTTTGTCTGGCGGGCAATTGCCCAACGATTGATGTTTGGAAATTGTATCTATGCTAATTGCGCGGTAAACTCTGCTTGCGAGATGCAGGATTTACGTGACGTCAGTATGACGCGTTATTCGCATGTGGCGTTGTAGATACCGCTACAACACCTTTTCAAACATACTCCCTTAAACACACACACACTTTCGCTATATAAGGAACTCTTGTGCAAAGTTGCATGTTTCTGGACCCAGCGGTTTAGGCTGTGCGTTGTATGTCAGTGAAATGATGTTTTTTTTTTTAAAGTAGATTTCTATATAGTAATGTAGTATTCCACTATCCTACTAATATTATAAATGTGAAAGTTTGTATGGATGGATGGATTGATGGATGGATGTTTGTCACTCTTTCACGCAAAAACTACTGAACGGATTTGGATGAAATTTGGCACACAGACGGTTTATAACCAGGATTAACATATAGGATACTTTTTATCCCGATACTCCCACGAAATCGAAACTTATGCGTGTAAAACAGCGGGCGCAGCTAGTTTCTATATATATGTGTAGTAATGCAATCAAAACATACCAGTACTAAGGTATCTCTTGTACCGTCAGTATGATGAATTTCCACCAACCAACTATTGACCCAAATACAAAACCTCCCCCCTCCACCCTCTTCATCATCATCATCATTTTACATGGAGCGTCTGCCTATCTGACCTCCACAACCCATTAACTGAGTAATACGATACCCCTTGGCAAGACTGATTGTCAGACTTTCGGGACTGACGACCCGTAACGAAACCAACCCTCATAACAGTGTCATATCTGTCTGTCCATTACCATACTCTTACATTCTACGGACTGACATGACAATTACATGCACTGTAACCCTTCCCTCATCTTCTTCATTTCTCGCCACAGTAACGTTCACAAACCCAACTACGATTGACATATTACCTTTTGTCTTTAAACCTTCGTCATCTTTCCTGGGTCCTTCTGCCATTCAGTTAGTCATGACTTAATTCATATTCACATCCTTTGTCGGTCCTAACTCGGTCATTTCTCGCTTCAATAGAAAGGGATAAACCGTACATAGTTTGTGTCGTGATAATGGACCTTCCTTTGATTTATTTACACTCGGGCACGTGACAAAAGGTAGATGCCGTGTCGTGGCATATTCCTGTGGGGTAATTACGTAACACACTATCAGTAGAGATGGCTTTCATTTTGACAGTTCAATAACATTCATTGCGTTATTTACGTTGTTGAGAAGACACATTTGTCGAACGTATGAAGCAATGGATTATCAATATCCTTCAAACTGATTCAGATTGTGATTCATAGTGTGTTACGCAATCGAGGTACTGGTCCTTTGAGGAGAATATTTTATATTTGTTCATTAATTCAGAATATTTGTTGCATCGTGAGATTTTTGATTTTCCAGAGAGTTCCGTAACGTAAAGCGCCTTTGATGTGATACCCAAATACTGCTTAAAACATAAACTCCGTTTTTACCGTATTTACTGAAAGAAAGCTGTTCTTGACGTGGGACCACTTTTATCCCCTTATCCTCAAACTAACTAAACCATAAAAAAATATTTTGGCACGAAAAAAGAAAGAAAAATTATTTGTCCCAGAAACCGTGCATACAAAAATATAATAAACTCGAATAATAAAAAAATAATAAAAACAAAATAGAGCTATAACTATAATAACGAGCAAAACAGTCGACAGCTGCACGTCGTGACTGTGACAATACTCAGCATGATGCTTGTGCTATGGGAGACTCACAGCACAGAGCTGATTTTCAGTGGTTACCCGAAAAGGACGTGCGGAAACCAAGTCAGGTTTAATGATTGGTACTATAGCCAACAAAATAATAAAAATCAATCAGTACTTAGAATCGAGCTTATTTGAACTATTTTCAGGGTTCCGTACCTCAATAGGGAAACCCTTATAAGATCAATTCGTTGTCCGTCTGTCTGTCAGTCTGTCAAGACCATTTTTCTCAGAAACGCGTAAAGTTATCAAGTCGAAATTAATATAAAATACTCAGGGCTGTAATCCTTTGAAGCAGTGAAAAAATCAAACTTCTAAGTCAACGCTATCAAAAGATACGGGCGTTTATGTTCCGTTTATGCCGTATATTTTGACACTCGCAAGGGAATCAAAACCTATAGGGTACTTCCCGTTGACCTAGAATCACGAAATTTGACAAGAAGCAATGTCATGTAGCACAAGTAAAGGAAACAATCCAGAAACCGTAAATTTGTAGTTACATACCTACAAATTTGTACGGAACCCTGCGCGAGTCCGACTCGCACTTGGCCGGTATTTTTTTATACAAGTCCCACAGGCTGACATTTTCCTACACGACAACATGGTGCGTAATATTTTGTGTTCAAACAATACGTTGTGCTGTCGGCTTTGAAAAACACACGATGCGTTCAGGAACACTGCCACTGGTATGTCTGGCGCGAGTTTATTTCCCATGTAATATTTATTGGACCATTTTTTGGTGTTTTTGGCAAATAAATATTTAAATACTGAAACGGTGGCCGGACAGCTTTGTCAGGCTTTGTGGTGGTATTATTTACTGTGATATCGTTTTAATATTTATTAGGCTACCGATATTTGAAACATATTTTTCAGGCATGAATATGGAAATTCGTGGTAGCACGTGTAGCTAATGGCTGTAAACAGATCATACTTCTTAAGTTTATTTTTTTAATATTATGTTTTATAGACTGATCCTAGATGTCTATAGTCGTTCTTGCAGGCATTGAGGTAGAATAGAATAGAATACTCTTCCCTCCCCTTCTCTTCTCTCCTTTCTTTCTTCTTCTTCTTCTCTTTCTCTTCTCTTCTTTCTCTTCTTTTTCTTTCTTCTTCTTTTTTTTTGTTTTTTCTTTTTAGGTAGAATGGTAACGTTTAAAGTTCATCTCTTGTCGTGGTCTCTGTGCAAAAACACCTGCACTATGGAAGACTTTTGCGAAGCTAACGCTAATAGCCGGATTCTGGTCGAAGCTTATGTCAAATTAATACAATGGAATCAGCGATACGACGAAAAAGAAGAAGAGCGTTAAAAGTTTCAATCCATCAAAGTTAATATCGGCAAAGCTCTTGCGAATTGAAGTTAGCCACGAAACATTCAAAATCAAAATATTTTATTTCACATAAACCAACATGGGCACTTATGAAACGTCAGAAGCTAGGTGCACGGTTCCAATTGGTCGTTTCCCATGGAGAAGAGCCGGCGGGAAACTCCACGGTTACTCTTTTAAAAATAATTGGCTTTTACAATGATTTCAAATTACAGTAGGTATGGGAGGACAGCGTAGGCCTGTCAACAAGTACCAGGTACTTGATAAAATAAAAAATGGTCTACAGATCTAAAGTCTACAAGGCCTTCAAAGTCCTACAAAGGCCTACAAAGAACAGATAAAATGTAAAAACCTATTAAAACCAAGTGACATGACTGCCATTACAACCACTAATAAAGAGATGAAACTAGAATGGTCTGTCTAAAACAGTAGACTACATAAAAAACCATACCGAACTAAATCAAAACAAATTACCATCAAACATCCAAACAAAAAACTCCATTCTCGGTCAAATACCGTCACGTACCAAAAAAAGTCCCCCAATAGGCCACGGAGTCAATGAATCAAGTACAACATTACGCAACAGTAGTAAGTGTTCATTATTCCAAGCATGCCACAAGGCCAGGAGTTGTGCCCTTGGCATTGGGGCGGCGTGACCTTGGCGCGTACCAAGGCGCCAAGAAAGATGGAGCGAGTAGTAAAGGAAAGGCGGGAAAAGGAGCGGGAATTTGCGAGAATAAGTTGCGCGCTTGGATTTTATAATCACTTTTTTTTTAATCACTGATTTTTTCAAATCAGTGATTTTTTTTAAATCATATATGAGTAGGTAGTACCAAAGAAACGATGGATAGACTACGTGAATGACGATATGGTTAGAAAGGTGGTCGCTAATAGAGAAGTATGGACGAAAAAGACATGTTGCGCCGACACCAAATAAATTGGGGTATGGGCAGGAGAATGATGATAATATGAACAGCGATAAAATCTAATTAGCCATGTAACAAATAAGGCCATCAATTGATGGCCTTATTTGTTTATGTTAAGCCAAATGCAATACGACGTGTAAATTGATAAATAGTGGATATTTAATTAATTGTTGTTTGTAGAAGGCTTAAAAAACAATATGTAGGTACATCATTATTAATATTATATGAGGCGGTCGTGGTCCTGATTTGCGCAAAACGGAAATGAATTAGGTATGCATTAACCGCAATCAAATTAGGATAATGATGGCGGTAGATGAATAAATTTACTTAGTTGGGCGCCTGTCCCACGCCGCGCCAACGAGGAAGCGATTAGCAATCGACTGTTTGACTCAAGCAAAACAATGTTCTGATTGTATATTGTGCGTTCCTTAAGAATAAAGTCGACAGCTAGTCGCTTCCTAGTCGTCGGCGTCGGTGGGACGCCTCACCTTAGCGTAGAAAAATAAAATGGTAATGTAAATAAAATCCCATAAGGTATAATTCCCTTGGGATACAAAACATGAACGACATTTATTTATATCGATCGCCCGGAGCGAAGGTTTTACAATGAAAACATTCAGTATTTGATTTTAAATATAGATTTATCATTCTATTATCCAATTCATTTATATTTACTCTTCGCTACAGCTCCTAACTCACTCCAATAGTACGAGACTTAGGCAAACAGAAGTCCTGGTTTCATTTCTACTCCAATAAAGTGGAATACGCATGAGAATATACCACGGTATGATTCTAAATAAATGATATTAAGTGTGTGTTGTGTTTGTTCTTTATTATTTACGTCTGTGGCTGCTAACTCCCTGAAGTAGGCTACCCTATCCTTGGAAGGTTAAGGGTGAGGGCGCCTTAAGGGTTGCGAACAGAGTGTTAAATATTATAAAGGGCTGCAGTATCATATAAAAGGACCAAGACGAATATTCGTCTTGGTCCTTTTATCCGACTCTGGTAAAGGCAATTGAAAAGGTTTTGATTTACACAGTATGTCAGTCTGTTTGTTGCCTTTTCACGTCTTGACGGCTGAACGGATTTCGATGAAATTTGGCACACAGGTAGACCATGACCTGGGTTAGGAATATAAGAATATAACATAAAATACTTTTATCCCGGTACTACGTTCTAGTGGGATAGTTTATGACATCGTACAGTATATACTACTCAACTGATTTTTAGAAAAACAATTTCACTTTGATAGTAACAGAACATTTTATTGTTTACTAGCTGCGCCCCGCAGTTTCACCCGCATAAGTTTCGATCCCGTGGGAATATCGAGGTAAAAAGTATCCTATATGTTAATCCTGGTTATAAACCACCTGTGTGTCAAATTTCATCCAAATCCGTTCAGTAATTTTTGCGTGAAAGAGTAACAAACATCCATCCATCCATCCATACCTTTCGCATTTATAATATTAGTAGGAAGTAGGATCATAGAGTTATGATATTTTCTTTACTACTTACTTCTGCGTTATGAAACAGTGCAGTTTTTCAAACCTTCGTTTAGGTTATATTATCAGGTCTCTGGGCTGGCCGTAAAATGAGGCCAGGTTGCAAGAGGTTATCGACACGGTTTCTTCTGTCACGATCGACCGTGCTTGGTTGTGTTGCTGACGTAAAAGCAGACTAGAAAAGAGTTTTTTAATGAACACAATTTATAGACAATGGAATCTTTTTAAAGTCGTAATTACTTCAAACTGTCCTTGTCATTTTAGTGTTCGTTATGTTTAAGGTCATTTCAGTGAGGGCTTTGTAACACAAGGACTATAGCAAATAATTTCATTTTTTATCGCATACTAGCAGCGCAGCGCCCCGCGGTTTCATCCGCATAAGTGTCGATCCCGAGGGAATATCAGGATAAATAGTATCCTATGTATTATTCTGATGTATAAACTATCCTGCTGTAAAGTTTCTGCGTAAAAGAGTAACAAACATCCATCCATCCATCCTCTCAAACTTTCGCATTAGACCAAAGATTTTTTTCAACAGTCAGCGCGAGGATAATGAACTCACAAGTGTCGTAGTCCACAACTCCGGGAATCGGCCGAAGTTACGGGCTTTTCCTAATCCGTATCACGTTCGAACATAAGATTAGTTCGGGCCCCAAACTAAGAATCAATGACAGCAAAATTTGACAGTTGTCCTTACTCCCGATGTGTTTATGCCCGTCCGAAAAAGTTATTTAATCGGGAGTAAGGTTCATTCCAAAGTATCAAACTACATCGTTAACGGTCTTAGAGAGTAGTGGTGGTGGAGTGGTGGTGGTGGGCGGATATTATCCTAAGAGAAGTATATACTTCTCTTAGGATAATAAAATAATAGTTTGAAATGTTCACAAAAGTGACCACAAATATAGGAAAGGAATGTGTTGATATTTATTTAAGACTGAGGCCGACCATTGTATATTTTTAGTGTTCGATAAAAAAATAATTGTTATGTATTTTTTTGGTGTCGGTACAATTAAGTATATATAAATAAATAAATAAAATGAGGTCGATCATGTGACAAACAAAACATAACATTTTGTCACATGATGACAATATCAAACTTAAGTCTTGATAACAAACGTCAGTTGCGTCACAATACACGTTTAAATCGATCGTCGATGCTAAAATTAAACGAGTCTTTAAATAAATTCAAAGACACGAGTACATTTAGAACGATTGGCAGCCCCAGAGAATTATATATGTATAGTTTATGTTAGGCAACGCTATAGTACAGAATACTGCTCTATGAAAACCAGCATTTTTCTATTGCCGTTATCCCAATTGGGGTCGGCGCAACGTGCCTTTTTCTTCCATACTTCTCTTCTTTTTTATATCTATGGAAGTCACCCCCTTTCTAGCCGTATCATCATTCACACAGTCCATCCATCGTTTCTTTGGTCTTCCCCTACTCTTATAGCCAACCACATTCATAATCAAAACATTCCTCACGACATTTTCCTCATTCCTCCGCATCAAATGCCCATACCATGGCAACAGATTTCCACACAACTTTTCAGTCACCGGTGGCACATTCAGATTTCCTCTTGTGTTCTAATTTCGTATTCTATCCCTTCGCGTAACTCCAAACGCTCTATGAAAACAATTGCACTAAAACTGTGGCGGCATCTACATTGCCACATGCGAACTACGCATCACAATGACCTTAAACAAAATCCTGTATCGCGCAAGAAGAGTTTACCGCGAAATTGGGATATTGTATACAACGCCCTGACATCAATCGTCGTAATCGTCGTCTGTATCATAGTCAAAGATGGCAAAAATCAACAGAATCTGTTTTGATAACCATCGTTTCTGCAACATAGATGGAGCTGAGACAGAGGTACCGGACGCATACCGAATGACTGTGATTATAGAATATACTAAATTTTAACAGGGCGAAAAGGAGATAGTCCTTTTCGCCCTGTTAAAATTCAGTCTACGGCAGCTGCAGATGAAATTGTTTTGACTCCGATATGCGCAATGTCTGCTATGTCAAGCCATTTCGAATCCAGATATTAGGCGACAGACTAAGGAATATTGAAATATTTCCCAAGAGACATTACATTATTTAAATACGTAATGTCTATTTCAATTTGTGCGGAACATTTTACCCGCGTTTTTGGAAGTATGGTGATTATTTTTTTTAAATTGCGTATTTCATTATTCAGCTTGATTATATAGCTGATGTAAATATATATTTCGGTTATAATTATACCTGTTCAATTATGAATATATGAGGCAAACGTTGTTAATGTATTTTTTTTTTGTGGAACATCTCCTGAATCTATTTACGGACTAAATGTTACGGTACCTACCTGTAATTAATATATTTTTGTACCTTCCACGTTTTGAACATTTAAATCTGATATCTGCTTGCGTTACCTAACAAAAATACTAAGGGCTGATTTTTCAATCATCTGATAAATTTATTCGAGGAATAATAAATTATGAAAGGACAATGCTCATGAATGTATGGAATCTTACCATGCTGCATCAAAGTTAAACTTTGTTTGTTATTGACTACACTTATCATATTAACTCCTTCGTTCTTTTTGTAAATTTTCAAAATCTCCGAAACCCGGGTTGTTTCGGAGATTTTGAAAAAAATCGAAATAACCTAAAAACTAGATACTTTATTTTGTTTGACATGTCATACACGAACGGCTATTATTGCTCTAAAAAATGATAATCGTTTAAATAAAAATTCTATTCTATTTTATTATAGTTATTTTTAATTAATGTAGAATCGGCAAAGTATACTTTTTTACATGTTTTTTGAAAGACCTGATCATGACACTTTCAAAATTCAAGGTTATATTAATCATATCGTTTGAAACGGAACGTCATGTAAAGGGAATAAAACGATATCAACACTTTTTTACTTTAAATTAAATTCCCTGTTCAAAAATCAAATCTCTGACGCGTAATGTCGTAAAAAAATATGAAAATAATTATTATAATATTTTGATCTTGATGCATGAGACTTTTTGGTACGACTTTTGGTCATTGACAGTTATTTCATACAAAAACTGTCAAAGGTCAATTTTATTCCTCGAATAAAAGTGCAAGTTGGTCCCAGCTGTCATTCGTGGATCTTTGACAGTCGTTACGGATCGTCAGAAGCCCGAAAGTCTGACAACCAGTCTTACTAAGGGGTATCGTATTACCCAGTGACTGGGTTGTGGAGGTCTGATAGGCAGTCGCTCCATGTAAAATGCCCGAAGGCCGACCCCATCATAGTTGGGAAAAGGCTAGGCAGATGAGGATAAAATATTATTTCTAAAATCTGTTCAGTAACCTTGTTAAAATAAAACTTCACAAGCAATATGTCAAGGAAATGTGTGCGGAAATTGAACGCCTGCCGACGCCCCGAGCGTCCGGCGTGCACGTAGTCATTTATCAACCGCGTCAAAACAACACCAGTTCGGCTGAGGCTGCTAAGTAAGCGGATATTATGACAGCATATTGCTATAAGCAACTATAGCGCTACTACGTTATTGGGCTATTAAGTTATTCCAATAGGAATTTCTTACTCCAAGAGAAACCGGGCCCTGAGTTTGGAAGTTGGCGGTGTGATACCCCCGTGGCTCGGAAAGCACGTTAAGCCGTTGGTCCTGCGCCTAATGTCTCTCCGGTCGTGTCGAATTGCCGTCCCATCGGACTATGAGAGTGAGGGAAGAGGGAGTGCACCTGTGTCTACGCGCACACCTGTGAACTATAGTATCTCCCGCGCCGAAGGCTGGTCTCCGTTGAGATTGGCTGCTGGTGCCGAAATACGGTCTGGAGGACTTTAATTATAGGCAATACGAATGGCGGAAAGTTAATTTACTACAATACTGAAAAATGTCTCTCGTTAGTGTAGTGGTCGCAAGCGCATCTGCTGATCGTGGAGTGCTGGGTTCGATTCGAAAGTCTAGCAAAGTGTATTTAGCTGCTCGTTCCTTTACGAGCGTGATGTTGTGTGTCCATGCTTTGTGGTAAACCCCTATTTTTTTTAAGAACCTTTTTGAGATTCTTTAAAATCAGCTTTAACCTAAAAGGATTCACGGGAATAAGAGTAGTGATTAAAGAAAATGTAATAAATACTCTTTCTCTGTAAGTCGTTGCTACAAAGAAATATATGTACATTTTTTCTCTTTGAAATTTTCTGAGCAAAAATTTATGAATCATTGAGGGCATTCTTTCCTTTAAATAATAAAACACAATACGACCATCGTCGCCTTAATAGCTCCATTGCGGAGTCCTCTGTACTTAAGGAGTGGCGCTCGTCAATTTCCCGCGCAGCTGTTATCAATCACTCGGACGGCCATTACTCGCTGCTGTTTAACCAGACTTTTATCACTTTTGATTGCTTTCCTTTTAAGTAACCAATCACTCGCTTGCTTAGATACAGACAAATTATCTGCAGTGTTACAAAAAGTTTTACTTATTTAATGGTTACACCGGAGGAGCTTGTGGCTAAATAATAACAGCCGCACGCGTCGATCGTTCAGGTTAAGCTACGCCTGCCGCGGTTTTTCCGTGGATGGGTGACCCTGTTTAAATAAATAAATATATGCGACGAATAGAAAAGCCTTTCCCCCAATTTTACACAACCGTAACTAACCTCAAAGTCAGTCAATAAAATAAACTCATCACCATCATCATCTGCCTAGCCTTTTCCCAATAAAAACAAACTATTATGAAAATATTCCAAAACCACCACAATGATAACAACCCCTCGCGTACAACAACCCTCACAAAAGCCATACAAATAACAATAAAATTTCGATCAAACTAACCGTCAAAGGACAGATAATCCCCCTTTGAATAACCAATAGTATAAAGACTATTTTTCCATTCCATTGCCGGCGACATAAGCCGCTTAGAAGATGCATTTGGCTTCAAACACGCGACGGATAGTAAAGCCGGCGAATCCGTTGATAAAGTCGTTTCTTAACGCGGATTTCAATTTGGAACACGGATAACCAGTCACTTGAGGTTTGACAGTTCAATTCGAAATGTGAACGATGGGTAAATGGATTTTTTCTGGCGGTTATAGGATTTTATTGCGGTCGGTCTCGTCTCCTATCTTTAGGTCAATTCGAAGGATGGTAGAAGAGATAACCTTGTGCAATACGACGAAATATTCATAATCAGCTTATTATGTTCCCACTGCTGGGACACAGGCCTCCTCTCTGTTACAAAGAGAGTGGGTCCGTATACAACGCGGACCCGGTACGGGTTGGTGGATGTCACATGTCTTCGAATTTTTGGTTCTAGGACATTCCGGTTTCTTCACGATATTTTCCTTCGCCGCTTAAAGAGCAGTGATGATGAAATAAATTACACAAAGTTACGCCTGCTTGTGTTCGAACCCACCTCGACAACTCGCGAGTCAGGGCCGATGCCACTGGGCCACCCACTGCTCACGACGACGAAATATTGTTAATTGTCATTTTGACGTATTACTTTACGATTATAATGTAGTAAGTAAGTATTGAGTTTAACAAATAAGCCGTGTGTTCCCGATGACAAGTGGAACTTAGGACTTATAATTTTCCTTTATGAAATGCTAGCTGTTGCCTGCGTGGAGGTTTTTATTCTTTTACCTATTGTGGTATAGTAATTTATAGGTATAATTAATGTATGCAAAATAGTTAAAACAGTAACGGTGGAGTTTGCCCACTCTTCTCCATAAGAAACTATCTTTTGAAACTTCTTCGACAAGAATCAATTCTATTTTATTGTAATTTTTGACGTCCAAAAGTGCCTTTTATGTGCTTATTTTAAATAAATGCTTTGACTGTGACTTAGAGGTCGGAAATGATTCCACGGGAACGTATTACCGGTATAAAAGTATCTAATGACTTAATCCAGGTTATAAACTGTCTGTGTGTGTATTATATTATAGTAATAGTATGTAATAGTATAGTAATAGTAGGTAATAGTATAGTAATAGTAATAGTATGTAATAGTATGTAATAGTATGTAATAGTATGTAATAGTATAGTAATAGTACGTAATAGTATAGTAATAGTATGTAATAGTATAGTAATAGTAATAGTATGTAATAGTATGTAATAGTATGTAATAGTATAGTAATAGTATGTAATAGTATAGTAATAGTAGGTAATAGTATAGTAATAGTAATAGTATGTAATAGTATAGTAATAGTATGTAATAGTATAGTAATAGTAGGTAATAGTATAGTAATAGTAATAGTATGTAATAGTATGTAATAGTATGTAATAGTATAGTAATAGTACGTAATAGTATAGTAATAGTATGTAATAGTATAGTAATAGTAATAGTATGTAATAGTATGTTAGTATGTAATAGTATGTAATAGTATAGTAATAGTAGGTAATAGTATAGTAATAGTAATAGTATGTAATAGTATAGTAATAGTATGTAATAGTATAGTAATAGTAGGTAATAGTATAGTAATAGTAATAGTATGTAATAGTATGTAATAGTATGTAATAGTATAGTAATAGTACGTAATAGTATAGTAATAGTATGTAATAGTATAGTAATAGTAATAGTATGTAATAGTATGTAATAGTATGTAATAGTATAGTAATAGTAATAGTATGTAATAGTATGTAATAGTATGTAATAGTATGTAATAGTATAGTAATAGTATGTAATAGTATGTAATAGTATGTAATAGTATGTAATAGTATAGTAATAGTATGTAATAGTATGTAATAGTATGTAATAGTATGTAATAGTATGTAATAGTATAGTAATAGTACGTAATAGTATAGTAATAGTATGTAATAGTATAGTAATAGTAATAGTATGTAATAGTATGTAATAGTATAGTAATAGTAATAGTATGTAATAGTATGTAATAGTATGTAATAGTATGTAATAGTATAGTAATAGTACGTAATAGTATAGTAATAGTATGTAATAGTATAGTAATAGTAATAGTATGTAATAGTATGTAATAGTATGTAATAGTATGTAATAGTATGTAATAGTATGTAATAGTATAGTAATAGTAATAGTATGTAATAGTATGTAATAGTATGTAATAGTATGTAATAGTATGTAATAGTATGTAATAGTATAGTAATAGTATGTAATAGTATGTAATAGTATGTAATAGTATGTAATAGTATAGTAATAGTAATAGTATGTAATAGTATGTAATAGTATGTAATAGTATGTAATAGTATGTAATAGTATGTAATAGTATGTAATAGTATAGTAATAGTATGTAATAGTATGTAATAGTATGTAATAGTATGTAATAGTATAGTAATAGTATGTAATAGTATGTAATAGTATGTAATAGTATGTAATAGTATGTAATAGTATAGTAATAGTACGTAATAGTATAGTAATAGTATGTAATAGTATAGTAATAGTAATAGTATGTAATAGTATGTAATAGTATGTAATAGTATAGTAATAGTAATAGTATGTAATAGTATGTAATAGTATGTAATAGTATGTAATAGTATAGTAATAGTACGTAATAGTATAGTAATAGTATGTAATAGTATAGTAATAGTAATAGTATGTAATAGTATGTAATAGTATGTAATAGTATGTAATAGTATGTAATAGTATGTAATAGTATGTAATAGTATAGTAATAGTAATAGTATGTAATAGTATGTAATAGTATGTAATAGTATGTAATAGTATGTAATAGTATGTAATAGTATGTAATAGTATAGTAATAGTATGTAATAGTATGTAATAGTATGTAATAGTATGTAATAGTATAGTAATAGTAATAGTATGTAATAGTATGTAATAGTATGTAATAGTATGTAATAGTATGTAATAGTATAGTAATAGTAATAGTATGTAATAGTATGTAATAGTATGTAATAGTATGTAATAGTATAGTAATAGTATGTAATAGTATGTAATAGTATGTAATAGTATGTAATAGTATAGTAATAGTATGTAATAGTATGTAATAGTATGTAATAGTATGTAATAGTATGTAATAGTATAGTAATAGTATGTAATAGTATAGTAATAGTACGTAATAGTATAGTAATAGTACGTAATAGTATAGTAATTTTTCCGGATGGGAAATCATCAAATGACCCCTCCCGCTCTGGGTGGAGCGGAAGGGAGTGTCAGACTCTTACTGACTAAAACCCACCCATGTTCCTTCCTTTGCCCTTTATGTTCCGGGGTAGCGGTAACCCTTTCGGACGATCCCGCTGACCATAGTATAGTACTAGTATGTATATAACCTATTCATGCACACAATAGGCTCGCCCCCTATACATCAAACTTAAACATAACTGCCAAAATGAGGGGGTACTTAGTAAGTCTACATTATGAACTTCTGTAATAAATTCGAGCTACCAGAAATCACTTATATCGGAATGACTAAAAACCGTAGATACAGAATTTGCACAAGTGATCGTCCATATTATTATAAACCTGTTTTGTTCCGCTGCAGAGGAAAGGCCTCCCTTCCCTTCCCACGTTTCCCGGTCCACTGCGTTTGTAAGCCAATCCTTTAAGAGAATCCAGCTCATCCCGCCATCTCTTTCTAGGCTTCCTCCGCGTAGTCGTTTCCAGCTATTTGGAATGCTATGACTGGTGGTGTTTACGTACTGCTGCTCCGACATGCGACAGATATGGCCATCCCAGTACCAAAGGACACAAAAAAAACAATACCCAAACAAAAAAAAAAAAAACTCCCCTTCCAAAAATAATCACAATTCAATGACCGTACCTCCTGTTTCCTAATAAAGTAATTTAGAGTCCATGACCCTGCCACTGGCTTTGTAAACCGGTTACGGATACAGGTAATACTAAAACTATTACGTGCTAACATGTACGTGGGCAGAATCGTAGGAAAACTTTTGGAAACTAGAAGAGAGTTTTAGTGTCGATTTTGGAGGAGAAGCCTGTTGAATACAAGTGTAAAGTAGCCTTTTTACTACAGGTTTTTATGCTGTAAGTCATATAAGTGCCCGTAAAGTCTGCACTAAGGTATGAGTCGCAGAATATTTTGCGTGATTTCTGCCTGTGACTGAAATATTTTTCGGCACGTACAGTTTTGATGTTTGTGCTGAATACGCAATAAAAAAAAACACATGAAATGTAAAGAATTCAACGCGTGAAAGGACAAAGGAAACACGGCTACCATGTACAGAATATTTAAAGTAATTTTCGTTTGCTTCCACTATAACGCAGACTACATTCAGTTTAACAATAAAAAAAATATTTTGCAGGACCGATAATGTTTTTAGGTATATTTCATGACTGAATAACATAATTATTAAAACTTCATAAGCCGTTAAATATCAATTTACATATCGAAGTACGTAATTAATAAATCACTACCTAATCAAACATTAAAAGTCCATATTATCATATTTCAATGAGGCCATTTCCCTTGAGTAAAGTCTCGTAAAGCGCCTACGATTCTCGTAGCGTAGCGCTAACTGCTACGTCGCTCGTAGCAAATTGCGCCGGATATCGTAGCATCGAGCCGATACAATCGCTACGAGGCATCTACGCGATTTCCTACGAGTTTATTATACCTTTATTGCCATAAATTATGAGAATGAAATTAGTTTATGATCTCGTTTGAGATTTCACTTCTTATTTATTTGATCATCTGCACAAATTGACCAAGACGAAATATAAAATTATGATAACTCCTTTATTTCATCTAAGTACTTATAAATTACATTTTTAAATATTTTTATAAACAAAAAAATAAAAAAAACTTTTCAAAATTAAAAAAAAATTTGGTATCCGGTTCCGGTATCGGAATTTCCGGTATTTTCCATGGAACGGACAGTGTTGCCGCTGTGCATATTATACAGGGATTTGTTTAGGATGTAGATAAAACTATCTTAATTACTAACATAGGATATTTTTTTTACTAACAAATGAGTCATGGTTACTTGGATGAATAACATTGAATTGAATTGAATAGATCCAAATCTCGAACCGATACCTAGAAAACGTCATCAAAATAAAATCAAATCATGTTCGCCGAAATCGAAACATAACACAATCGTCCTTTTCGTTCGTTCCACAGCCATACGGGTCAAACGAATCGTTTACGATGGCCCGCAGACCACAGACAAAACCCACTTTTGACACAAATTGCCAATTCTGACGTTCGTGGGTACTTCGGCTAGTCGGGTGGGTGTTCGGTCTTCATCCCAATCTTCGTAGCGCTGATAAGTTGTAGGAAATAAAGTTTGTTTCGGTTATCATACATTTATTAGCCCGAAAATATCCCACTAAAGAGCAAAACATAAAGTTTTTCTCGTACGTAAAACTAATGAGGATTGGCTGATTCACTTTCTTTGAGTATTGCCTGTGCATCAGTAAAAGTTCAGGTGATCCCAATATTTATTTGATTTTTTTACTTTATCATCTTTTTTTATTTGACCAAAGAAATGATGTATGGACTGTGTGAATGATGACATGGTTAGAAAGGGGGTGACTGCCGAGATGGCGACTAATAGAGAAGTATGGAAGAAAAATACATGTTGCGCCGGCCCTAAATAAATTGGGATAAAGGCAGGAGAATGTTGATGGGGCATCTTTTTTTTATCATCCTATCCGATCAATGAGAAACTATATTGGAAAGTATAAAAATCAAATGCACTCACAATTTTATTCTATCAATCATAAAACCATCCAAAAGTCAAAAGGCACGATTTCATTGACAACCATGGAGTAATCACCCATCGCCACTCACGACCATCATAAATATATTTTATAGCCAGTAAATCTCGCTATAAAACTATAATAATAATATTAACATCCCTCTTTATATGAGGTTTAGTGAAGCTGACGAAAAACGATTTGATTTTATGGGGAAATAGCTTCTGCCCGCGACTACGTCCACGTGAAATTTCTTGTTCCATCGACCCACCGCGTCGCATCGCATCGCATCGCCCGCCCGCGCTTAACTTCGTCTTCGGTGAGCATTCTTTCTGACTTTTATCCTTTTTGCTCGGCTCCTAAGGGCCCAGTTCAAACTCAAACTCAAAGTATTTATTTCAATTAAACCAATTACAGGCACTTTTGAATTGTCAAGGGGTCGGTCAGTCAGAAAAATGAAGCTAGTTGCCCATTCCAAAGCGAAGTAAGTACCTATGGAGAAGAACGGGCAAGAAACTCCATGGACACTCTTTTAAATCAAAATAATATGGTTACAAAGTATTGGTTACATCATTCATGTTAAAACTTATGCATGTGAGAACGATGCAGAACGTTAAATATCCTATAACCTGACTCAAGAATTCGGCTATCAATGCACGTTCATTTAGAAACTATAGTCAATATTATAAAATTATACCGTATAGTGTTTACGTAAGTTCATAGGCCAATTCCCGAGATTAAAAACGTTCAAAATCTAGTCGCAATCTCATCTCAGCGACGATCAATGTCAAAAACTTGTCAAAAGTGTAGGGTATTTTGAAAAAAAATTTACAGATCAGACTGGGAACGTTCTTAAAATTACGAGAACCGCCCCTCAGCTCTGTAGTAAAGAATGCAAAAACATTTTTTCAAACACGACTGCTTCCAGACCGTCAATCCGTCCCTCCGTCCGTCCGATCCCTTCAATCAAACAAACAAACAAACTCTTCATATTTATTTTGTTAAAGTGTATAGATTTAATGAAGCGGGCAATAAACGCTATGATTTTATGGGGAATACGTCACCGCGATTGATTGGAAACGTTTTCTCTCGAGCTATGACCTCTCGTAATATTTATCGCATTATTATTTTATAAGAGGAATTAACTGCTTCATTCATCTGAGTTCAGACGTGATTGATTTGAGGTTCTGAAGGTGAATAAAAAAGTCAAAGTCTAATAATTTATTTCAAATAGGCACATAAAAGGCACATTGATTCTAGTCGCCCCAAAAGGTAGTTTCGTATGGAGAAGAATGGGTAAGAAACTCCACCGTTACTCTTTTAAAATGTTTTACAATATTTTGTATACATCTGTATAAATAAAACAAAGTTGGGTTAGTTACACCATTTATAACTCAAGAACCGCTGAACCGATTCTTATGATCTTCGAAATGATACTATCTTATTCGCAATCTCCAGACTTTGATTATAATATGTGAAATAAAACTTTTTCCCACAAAAGCAACTTAATTATCTCCTAAAGGGTAGAAGAGAGGAAGCCCTGTCCTCTCTTCTACCCTTTTGCTGTGCCCTACAGGGTCCATAATGATCTAAATTATATAGTTACCACCTAAGTATACATTATGGTAAAACAATAAATATATTGAGTACTCTTTTTGATTTGACTTACATGTTACATGGAATAGACACATGATAAAATTTGTGGCGCTAAAAGTACGTTGAGCGCTCAACTTCTGTCACGTACAGCCTTAAAAGCCTTCAGTTTCTATACGCCATGTGTGTCATAGTGCGAGTAAACGGTGACACGGTTGGTTTGTATGGAGAGTATTGACAATTAATAGATTAGAATAGAGTGCAATACTCTTTTTTAAGTGCGGTCTTGGTCGCTTGATCCGGTTAAACTTCGCTTCGTGTCCGTAGATGGGTTACCATCTTTACATACCGAGACCCCGTGCCTCAGAAAGCACGTTAAGCTGTTGGTCCCGGTTGTCATTCTTGGATCTTTGACAGTCGTCAGAAACCCGAAAGTCTGACAACCAGTCTTACCAAGGGGTATCGAATTACCCTGTTACCGGGTTGTGGAGATTAGACAGGCAGTCATGTAAAATATTGGTATTCAGCTGCATCCGGTGAGACTGGAAGCCGACCCCAACATAGTTGGGAAAAGGCTAGGCAGATGATGGTGACTCTTTATTAAGTACACCATACGAATTACAGATATAAATGTTGACCTCTAGCAGCGACCGCCGACGTGTCTTCGTGCTCTGTAACTTATGTATTTATATGATGCCTTTTTGATAAAAGTATCCCAAAGGCATTATGTAATAGAGAGCCTATTGTCATTAACCGGACACAATGCCTGTTTTTTAAGAAAAAACGTAGTAATACTAACGGATCCGGGATAGAGCCCAAGACCCCCTAGCCGTCGCACAAGCAGCCTCTAGATTTATTTACTACCACACATAGGTCTTGACCATTGTTAGTAAACCATCGTCCATTATTTTGACATAAGCATTGCCGCCACGATGACCACAAGATCAACACACATAGAATCAAATAACCCACAAACAACGCCTCTAACCGAGTCATTTTTACCCTACAAAGCCGATACATACCTTAATATTCAATTCCACATAAAGAATGGCCAACACATTGGTTATTGTGACGTATTGGCTATATGTGGCAAACGTAGTGTAGATTTGCGTCAGTGTAGGTTATTGTTGGCCAATGTGTTGGTTACTGGTGGCCACTGTGTTGGTTATTGGTAGCCAATGCATTGGTTATTGCTGGGCATCGCACACATATTTGCCGGACTGTAGGGCGGCAATCAATTTCGTAGTTCCCGTTACATATGGGAATTATTCGTCCGTGAAAGTTACATCTGTGAGCAGTTCTGTAGGATTGTTGTATGAGGATAAGAAGTTAACGTTGGTGTTATGTCTATTGTTTTATTGATAGTGAATATTTAATGATGTAGTAGCAGAATTATAGTTGTCACTAACTGATTGTCTGTTTGACATGAAAACACAGGCACTGGAGATAAAAACATGCAACAAGTAGTTATTCTTCTTCAGCTGTTGGGCTTATAAAAAATTCAAGTTAGAATAAAATAAATACTCTTCACTATGTTCACCGTACACATTTCAGATATAAAGGTAGACATTTTGCATAGGGTCACAATAGACCGCCTATTGTGACCCTATGCAACCTATGCTTATCACTAAGCGATCTTCAAAAAACTGTTAGTCTAGTAGACCACTTTCCATAATCTAACCTGGTAGAAGATTCTTTTTCCAATCAATTAGTAGGTACTTAATAGACTGCTTGCTGTTCACCTAACATATAGCAAGAAACTACATACAAGCAGAATAATTATAATATCCACCAATTGCCGGCCAGACACAACACCGTCTGGTCGCAGGATCCTCCCTTTTCTACGGGGGATGAGTGAACTTTACACCCTGTTCCTCATACCCCTAAAACATTGTGCCCGACCTAGCAATCAAACCCAGGACCCTATACAGCGCTTGTGATCAACAAAACAAACAAATCACCATAATAATTTGCACCTCTGTCTAACCCTTCAGGGAAGACAGGCGTGATGTTCTGTTACTAATAATTAATATTAACCCAAACGTGTTCCATTGGACTGAAACATTACCCGCGAAATGTTAGTGTATTATTACATGTCTGCCTCCTCGGGGAATACTAGCGTGAAGATGTTATAATATTAATACGGCAATGTCTTACCCAATCCTCACACCAACTTAACCCGGTTCGACCTGCCCCACGTTGTATTAAAACTAATTTACCATGCGAATACTTCAACTTATTACGAAGGACTGGAACAATTTGCCTGCAGCGGTTTTCCCGTCCGATTATAATTTAAGTGTCTTCAAGGCTAGAGTGAATAGGCTTATTATAAATTAGTGCGCTTTACAATCAACGATTGCATCACTTCTTTCCATCAGGCGGGATCAGTCAAGCAATAGTTTATAACATTAAAAAACAAAAACCTTGTACTCATACAGGATATGTCAGAAAGGTGTGATCCTTCTTTCTATACTCCGTGGTGTGGTCAAAGAAAATCACTCAGGTTTTCGACAACTTGGGATAAAAAAAAGTCGACGGCCAGGAATGAATAATAATAATAAATAGTTTATTGTCACAAAGAAATATACATGAGTATGCACTGATTAACAAGATGCTAACTACGCTGCGGAAGTCTGTATACTAGGGGTCTACTCCGAAGTGGTATCGGCCGAATGTTCGGCCGTTTCCTGCTACGAAGTTACTATTTGGTTCGGTCGGTCCCGATCCTACACTTCTAGAGTCTTTCGAATATTGACTACGGCCCCGACCCAACTGAGCCGATCCGAACTTTTTTCGCATTTTTCAATAATATTCGGTTCGGCCATGTGTTGGTCCGATCCGAACATTCGCGCTTTGCACTTCGTAGTAGACCCCCAGATATTGTGAGCCCCACTTCTCAAACTAGGATAACTGCGCCCCGCGGTTTCACCCGCATAAGTTTCGATCCCGTGGGAATATATAATGAATATGTTAATGTTAATCCTGGTTATAAACCATCTGTGTGCCAAATTTCATCCAAATCCGTTTAGCAGTTTTTGCGTGTAGGAGTAACAAACATCCATCCATCCGTCCATAGAAACTTTCACGTTTATAATATTAGTAGGAATAGGATAGGATTAGGATAACCTGTATCTTAAGAGACATAATAACGTTTTATATGAATAAAATATTATGAATGGTGGCACTAGTATCTTTATTTTTAAAGCGACAAAGGTGTAATGAATTTGAGGACAAAGATATACAACGATCTTATCTTTCGATCTACCTCCAAATATGTATAATATATCTCCGAATTCAAATTGTTCTCGACTTTAACGGTTTAGTAAAAAATTACGTGTTCTACTGTACCTACTTTAAAAATATGTACTAGCTGCGCCCCGCGGTTTTACCCGCATAAGTTTCGATCCCGTGGGAATATCGGGATAAAAAGTATCCTATATGTTAATCCTGGTTATAAACCATCTGTGTGAAAAAGTCTCGCGCATCAAGATCAAAATAGTAATTATTTTCATAATTTTTTACGGCATTACGCGTCGGGAATTTGGTTTTTGAACAGGGAATTTAATTTAAAGTAAAAAAGTGTTGATATTGTTTTATTCCCTTTACACGACGTTCCGTTTCAAATGATATGATTAATATAACCTTGAATTTTGAAAGTGTCATAATCACGACTTTCAAAAAAAAATTAAAAAATTATACTTTGCCGATTCTACATTAATTAAAAATAACTAGAATAAAATAGAATAGAATTTTTATTTAAACGATTAATATTTTTTAGAGTTTTAATGGCCGTTCGTGTATGACATCTCAAACAAAATAAAGTACCCAGTTTTCAGGTTATTTCGATTTTTTTGAAAATCTCCAAAACCCGGGTTTTATGTACAAAAGAAACTTGTAAGAGTTAACATGATAAGTGTACCTAGTGTAAAAAAAAAACAAAATTTGAATTTGATGCAGCATGGAACGGGATTTCATCCATGAGCATTGTCCTTTCATCCAAATTCATTCAGTAGATAGTTTTTGCGTGAAAGAGTAACAAACATCCATCCATCCATCCATACAAAGTTTCATATACATTATATTATATTAGTAGGATTATTGAAGGCTGCCAAAAAATAATGTATATCCCAAAATGAGTGATGTCCTTTGAGGATGTGGCACAGATCATCAAACTGAACAACTTTCTCCATGGGACCAACATTTATTAAAAAAACAAAAGAACATAGGCAGTCATAGGAACCGTCGACAGAAATCAAAACTATGAAATAACAGTGTTTACATTTTAATTTTCAAATTAATTGTTGAATCAAAAATTAAATTGATTAATTAAAATATAATTACTTTCACTGCTGGCCAAGCGCATCACGTCATACTCATAGCAACAGATATACTGTCAACATTATAGCATTTCAGTGCCGCGAACCGTAAAGAATTCCCCTTGCCAAAAACCGCTCAAAGCGCCTAAAGAAATTTTCACTTAAAAAAATAGAGCACCGCCAACATTATTGTTACACGGTCTACAGCCTGGAGCAAATTTCCCTGTGCGAACAGCTGTATCGATCAGCGAGAACCAGGTCACCTGGGCAGCTGCAGTTGTCGACTCGAATTCTAAAACCTAATTGAGTACAATTGCCTATTCAATTAGGTCACGATCCGTCAAGATATTTCGATAATTGAATATTCTGAGATGAGATTTTGGATCTAAAATTGTCAAAGTAGTTGATTGAGAAAGGTTTCAATCATTGGCAGAGAACTCTTGATAAAACTGGATGCTATAAAATAAATTGGCTGAAAAAAACACAATACTTATTATAATAAAAGGTATAACTGGGATAATAATAATTTAATTTAATTCAACTAACCAATGTCAATTTTAATGTTGTTTTTCTTCCCAATATGCGTTATACTAACCTGAAGTAAAATGCTTTTTATCAAGGGCCGGTTTTTCAATATCCAGTTATCTTTTATCCGACGTGTAAGTTTGTCATTTTGACAGTTTTTGTATGGACAATCTGTCAAGACGTCACATTTATTCTTCAGGTAAAAATTATCTTGTGATTAAAAACTAGGTCCTTAACAAAGCCAGACTGCCATTGTTACTCGTATTATTATCACGATCGGTGAATCGGTTTTGCCCACACAGCAACAGCTCGTACCACTTTGACAAAAAAATTGAAAAAATAACAATTGAAAAAAAAAAATGTCCGCGGCAAAATAATAAACCGATCCTTTTCCGTTAAGTGTAACTACTTTCAAAAGGGTCCAAAACATTCAGTCGTTTCTTTATCAGCAAAAACAATATTCCTCGTAAGCGAGCCACCAAAATGGCAGTCTGAAACGAGGGTCCGGTATGTACTTCAAACCTGATTATGCCTCGGCCACTGTTTGCCGTATCGTATCGTCACGTGTCGCACGATTCCGCCCGATTCCGTCTGACCACGTCCGAATTTCGTGTTAATTTGCACGTTCAACTGACCAGATGTCTACCGGTGGAACTTGAGTCATTAGGCCGGTATTATCCGATGTATCGGTCAATTAAGGAGACGCTGACAGGGGAATAATTTCGAATGATTATGTAATGTTGCCTTCGGGAATAGGGATCCGTGAATGATTTATCTTTTTTGGATGTGAACATAAATCACAGAGAGATGCCTGTAATTTTTTGAGCGATAATATCGATTGAAGATGATTTAAGAATAATATATTGAATAACTAAATACTTAGCACGTTTTACATTTTAAAAAACATTAAAATCAACTTCATGATTAGCCTTCTTCTTCTTCGTACCCATGGCAAGACTGAATCTTAAATATTATTAGCCTTAATATACGCAATATAATTGCTGTCAAATAAACAGACAGCTTTTTAGGGTGTCGAACACTAAATCAGATATGAAAGAAAGAAAAGAAGAAAGAAAGAAAATACATTTATTTGCGGCAAACATGACGCATAAAAAAGAACACAAATACAAAAAAAAAGTAACAGGTTGGGGGTAAACATGCATCACATCCACGCAAAACGGCCATCGCTCAGCAAAATGCTAAGCGGCAGCCGGCTATCAGATGCTTCACTCGAGCGCTCGAGTGAAGGCTTATTGTTGTTTCATTCTACGTTCATATGACACCGACAAAGTTACATATATAAATTAACGTTCATTTGCTAATTTTATTTTATTTTTTGGCCATTCGGAGAGCGAGTGAAAGATGCCGCATGCCGAAACCCAACATCGTTGGTTCATTGACTAATTTATTATTCACTTTTGATTCATTTCGTGTTCAGATGTTCATGAGTGAAAGATCTGACATAAATGAACAACAACAACCGATCGATTCTGTAAAAATCTCACCGTAAAAAGTTAGTTTAACTGCAGTGCCATTCTGTAACCATCTCACCGTGAAAACTTAGGTGAAGTGAGCGTGCAGTGAGCTGTCATTCCAAATAATGCTAGGGGTTGACACTACTGACAGCTCACATAAAGCTCACTTCACTTGAGTTTTCACACTGAGATTTTTACAGAATCGACTGGCTGAGCTTAGAGTGAGCTGTCAATAGTGTCAATCCCTAGCATTAGTTGGAACAACAGCTCACTCCACGCTCACTTCACTAAGGTTTCACGGTGAGATGGTTACAGAATAGACCGGCTGAAGCGTTTGATATCAGCGTAAGTTGACGCATGATAAAACAATAAGGCGGATATCTAGTTATAAATATTCATATAAATAAACAAGGCACAAATATACTACATCTCAATCATCAAACGTGCTTATTTTTCTCGGGCACTACTCGCGAATCTGAACGTAAACACATGGTTATATCTCAAAACAAACAATTCTAATAATAATGTGGATGAAGGTCTATGCCCTGTCGGAAATAGCCACGGTATGCCAATGTGTGCGGGCCGATGGGCCACGGCTTCCAATGTAAACATGACTGACCACTGTTGAATAAAGGATTAGGTTCGTGCTGGTTTATTTATGAGGTGACGGTGGTTAGATGTCGTGTGACTGAGTTTTTCGGCAATGCATAGTAGAACATTGAGGTTTTATGTTCAGCAATCAATCTGCCTAGTCTCTTCCTAACTATGTTGGGGTCAGCCTCCAGTCTAACCAGATGCAGCTGAATACCTGTATTTTACTTGGAGTGACTGCCTATCTGCAAATCTAGCTATCAAATATAGATACATAAGATTTTAAGATAGGCAGGCGTTATAAATAAAAATGACGTTGTTCGTTGGTAACTCATCACTTGAGAACGGCTCGACCGATTTGGCTATTTTTTATTTTAGTATGTTTGTAATTATAGTAGAAGTAGGTTGCTAGAAAAAAAAAAATGAAAAGTTGACAAGGAAATTTTCAAAACTCAACGTCCTTTTTTGTATGGAATTTTGTATGAACTATTGAAATTTGGTCAGGAGAGCGTCTATTGAGTCAGCTAGTTGAGTATATTTTTATGTTGGCCTACACTCAAATCGAGGGAGAAGCCGCAGCCATACATTGCATTTCAGAGCTTAACAGAACATTGCCAGAAATTCTACACCTAGATCTAACTAGTCAAGGCCTCCTGCCGAACTAATCAACTGGGATTACGCCACGCCGCCTCTAGGTAATGAAACACCTGGGAATTCGCCCCAATCCCTTCTTCGTTCGTCTGCACACGACCTTTTAATAGTTACTTACATAATTCAATCGGTGTTTTACCTAAGAATAGTTGACTAAAATTCCTTAGGACACATAGAACTAACCCCGATTGAGTCGCCGAAAATATGTTGTTTTCAGCAATCGAATTACACCAATGAGACTGAACGCGTTCAGCACATCGAAAGCGCGTTTGACAGCTGTCAATGTCAAGAGTGTGACACTGACAGCCCTTGAGCACCGCGTTTGACAGCTGTCACTATCAAGAGTGTGACAGGGACAGCTCGAGCGCGGTTTAGATAAATTAGTAAAATTCGCCCTTACAAAAACTGAGCTACATGTACGCAAAATGAGTCTCCACGAGTCGAATGTAAATTCCTCAACTCATTTCGAGCGCACACATTTTTCCCGTTCATCTAGCCCTACCATTATTGTTGCTCTGTTTCTGTACAAAGTCGATGAACCTGTAACTCTATATCGCTTTTAACGACTCATGTGTTTCGTCTACAAACGCTGGAGATTTTTTCCGTACCGAATTGAAAATAAGAGAAACATTTGAGTGTATTTTGTCAGTGTTTTATTGAAAGGCAATTGCTTTGTTGGAACCCGCAAATTCCAAAGCTGCGGTTGTATTACAGTATCGATAAATCCTTTATGATGTTATTTTCAAATAACTGAATATACTTCAACCAAGGAAAATTGTATTGATTGTTTTTCTGTAATCATATGTACTTACACAATCTTCAAAATCAACTTAATATCTTATTAATATCCTTTTGTTTTTGTATTTATTTATATAGTTAGTTTTTGAATTTAGTGCCTAGTGTAAATAGTTTGTCATAATTGTTATTTTAAATAAATATTACCTGAAAGAACTAATTACAGTACGAGTCTATTAATATGGCACATCGATATTTACGATAAGTTTAGTTTTCAACGACGCTCTTAGTTACTCTTCTTCTAAAACTTCATGTATCATAATTACACCTGGATCATACGGCTGTCAAAATTAACAGCTTCACATTCACGAAGGCTACAAGTGTATCAATTTGTAAAAACCAGCCACCCATCTCACATTTTCTATTAAAACACTAAGAGCAACTGTCAAGTTGACACCTAATAACGTGCTAAAGATCCCACCGTGAAGGGAAGAGATCCGGACGTCCCGATCTCTCCAGCAGGCTTACCGACCGATCAGAAACCAATTTATTTCCCCTATTAACGTCGAGTTATCACAACGGAAATATTATACTTGATAGGCGTTATGAAGAGCCTCTCAATGTGTTTCTGTTTCATATTTTGATTTATTTTTCACTAGACTAAAATACTTTCATATTAAGGTGAGTTTACACTAAACGAGCATAAAACTAGAACAAGTGTAAGAGCATTCTTTTCTTGATATTCTTGACATTTTAGTTGGTATGGAAAAAAGAAAAGGGAAAGACCGAAGAATTGTCAAACTTAAGTGGGAGATGGCTGGACACATTGCTCGCAGAACAGATGGCTGATGGGGCCGAAAGGTTCTGGAGTGGCAACCGCGTACCGGAAGACGTAGCGTTGGAAGGCCTCTCACAAGGTGGTTCGACGACCTTGTGAAGGCCGCAGGAACCCGTTGGATGCAAGAAGCACAGAAACGGTCGAAGTGGAGGTGCTTAGGGGGGCCTATCTCCAGCAGTGGACGTCTTTTGGCTGAAATGATGATGATGGAAAGACCAACGAAATAATGCTCTTTTCCTATTTACACAAAAAGAGCAACCAAAACCAACAGTTTTACTAACCTAGCCCAAGGGTACAAGTGTATTTATCAATTTTGTAAGAGAAAAATAAACCAATCTCACACTTAACTAGGTATCTACGAGTACAATACTCACACTTTCCACGACTAAACTAAGGAGAACTATCAAGTTTACACCTAATAACGTTCGTAAGATCCTATATAATAGAAAACTTTTATTTCCAGTCCATAGGGTTAAGGTTAGGTTAGTAACAATTTTACTTAACTTCTAGTTTTAGTAGGTTACAGACACAGATATACGAGTACATAAAAATTAAAACTCAGCGGGGCGCTGCATCCACCTCCGCAACATCGGGGAATCCCACCGATCTACGAACACACTGAGAATACTGTTGGTGCCGCCGCGAACACGCGTCATCAGAGATGCGCCTCTATTCCCAATAATGGCGGCAAAACCATCAATATTATTATCCGCAAACATCCCTGAGGCACTACAACGCCAGGGCAGCCGCAACAGTACTCTTAGTGCATTATTATATTGAACCTATACCATGAAGGAAAGAGATCCGGCACGTCCCGATCTATCCAGCAGGCTTACCGACCGATCAGGAACTATTTCCCCCATTAACATCGAGATACCAATGATACAGCGGAAATTTAACACTTTTGCTCTGTGTGAATGATGATATCATGATGGATGCTCTGTGTGTTTAGAAAGAAGGTGACTACCGAGATGACGACTAATACAGAAGTATGGAAGAAAAAGACATGTTGCGCCGAGTCCAAATAAATTGGGATACTGGCAGGAGAATAATGATAATGATTTAATTGTTTGTTATTAACTGAAATAGTCCTATTGACATACTGACTTGTTTATTTTGAAAAATATGTAGAAAATTACAAACATAGATCCAAGTTATTACACTATAGACCTAATTGCTTACAGTGATGTCACAACAAACAATTAGGTCTATAATGGTCTCTCGACTGAATGAAAATAAACAGCCTCAAACAGACAGAATATAAATGGATGAAGGCGGCGACATTTTACGCAAAGCAAACTTCAGCATTTGAATTTCTGAATTTGGATCTATTTACAGTTATTTTTAGGCTAACCACAGCTCGCTATTTCCATAAATAGATTTGTGGAATCAAAGTGTCACAACCAATAAAAAGTAGAGTGCTATGGCGTGGGCGCACGGATTGGTTTATGCAGTTTGGTAACACCTGTCGGATTGGCTCGAGTTTATTTCGCCGTTTTTTATGATTCCCGTGACATTTGTTTTTATATCTATTTAGTTCAACACGGACAGGTTGAAAATTGGATATTGTGGTAGTTTGGTTGCACAAGTTTGTTCATCTATACTGATACGAATAATAAATCTGAATCGACTGTCTGTTTGAACGCGCCAATCTCTGGAACTACAAGTCGGATTTGAAAAATTATTTTTCCATTTTATAGCCCAATTCTCTAGAAAGGCTATTTAACATCAGGCTGGGACTCTTAGGAGTAAAGCAGAAATAAAAAAAGTAAGAAAGAACGCGAAGACGAACCAAAAAGCTGGGGCAGGCGATGCGATGATGCGACGGGTTGGGTCGGAGGAAGAGGGAGGTTTTACGCGGACCAAGTCACGGGCAGAAGGTGGTAGTTTAATAATATTATCTACATATTATGTATGCTCAGATATAAAAGATTCAAGTTCGTTTTCCCTGGTAGTAATTAAGGAACTCTTCTCAAAGCAGATTCTCAAAGAGAAAAGCCAAAATGCAAATAACATCCATCCTAATCCCATTAGCTATCAAGACAAATTGGTCCATTTTCCACAGCGATTATATCGAAGAGAGATATTAGCATACTTGAGAGAGAACACTCGAATTATTTACGGGGACCTAAGTATCGATCTCAAAGACAAGACTGAGTTATTGTGCTTACAGAGCACCAAAACCGGAGTAACAGTACCAGGCTACAACGTTCCCACTGGGACACAGGCCTCCTCTCTGTGAGAGGGAGTGAGTGATTTTGTTTATTTTTAACTGTGTTTAGTTTAGTTTATAATCCTGTATGAGTCGCAATAAATAATTTTTCTTTCTTTCTTTCTTTATATTTATCCACCACGCGGGCCCAGTGCGGGTGTCATATGTCTTTGAATTTTTAGCTCTCGGACATGCCAGTTTCCTCACGTTGTTTTCCTTCACCGTTTTAAGAGCAGTGGTGATGAAATAAATACCACAAAGTAAAGTGAGTCGTGGGCAAAACTTGCATGAGGCTGGCACAGGAGCGTGGGGATTAGCAAAAGAAAAGAGAGGGCTATGCCCAGTAGCGGATAAAGTCCGGCTGCGGTTGATGATGATGAAAGTAAGTGTCTCGGTTCGAACCCACGACCTACGACACTTAAGTCAGGCCCGTGACCACTAGGCCACTACTACTCGGATTATACCCGCATAATAATAACATCCTACTATCCTACTTCCTACTAATCCTACTAATATTATAAACGTGAAAGTATGGATGGATGGATGGATAGATAGATGGATGGATGGAGGTTTGTTACTCTTTCACGCCAAAACTACTCATCGGATTTGGATGAAATTTGGCACACAGATAGTTTATAACCAGGATTAACACATAGTATACTTTTTATTCCGATATACCCACGGGATCGAAACTTATGCGGGTGAAACCACGGGGCGCAGCTAGTATTACATAAACACTTAAACAGTAATAATATTAATATTTTAATATAATATTATAAACGTGAAAGTTTGTATGGATGGATGGATGTATGGATGGATGGATGGATGGATGTTAGTTACTCTTTCACGCCAAAACTACTGAACGGATTTGGATGAAATTTGGCAAACAGAAAGTTTTTAACCAGGATTAACACAGGATACTTTTTAACCCAATATTCACACGGGATCGAAACTTATGCGGGTGAAACCGCTAACCGCAGCTAGTATTAAATAAACACGCCAAGAACAAGCTCTCAATTATAAACTATCTAGTCTAGCTAACTAGAAACTGGAGTGCAGCGGTTACACGAATTAATTAGTGTGGAGAGTGCCCTTTTTAGCACGTGTTTATTGCATATGCTAACTAAGGGCTCGGATGCATTGGATGAGGGTTTCAAGTCTGTTATGTAATGAAGGGGATGTTATAAGCTGCGATATATCAGGCGTTTTATTGATGACAACCTTTTTCTCGTGTTCAAACGACAAAAGCTTCAGTTAGCATAAGCATAATTAAAAGGAGCCTGTGTCCCAGTAGTTGGCTACTGGGACACAGACCTCCTCTCTGTGAGGGGAAAAGTTTCAGTTATAAAGGATTATTTGCAAAAATTGCCTCACCTCATCATCTGCCTAGCCTTTTGAGGTCAGCTTCTGCCTCAATCTCTGCCTCCCCTATTAATTACAGTTTTTTACTAGTGCACAGACGAACGTATAAACCCAAAACACACAACAGAGGAAAATAATGTGTGGATTCTGATACCTACCATTAAAACCCACACATATTTTTAACAGACTTCAAAAAAGGAGGAGGTTCTCAATTCGACTGTATTTTTTTAAATGCTTTTTACCTCAGAACTCCGTTATTTATAAGGCGATTTGCAAAATTATTTTTTTATGTGAAATAATATACTTTCAGATTTGCTTTTCACAACTAAAATGGGAAAAACAAAAACTTTTTTCCAAAAAAAAAAAAACATTCGACTTCCCTAAAGTCGGTGATGAAAAATGAAATACAAAAAAACCAAAAACACCGACTTCCGAAATTAAAGTTATTTTTCACTTTGTAGTGTTTTTATGGAAGTCGGTTGTTTTTTTTTGTAAAAAAGGTTTTTATTTCCAAGCCAATCAGCATGAAACACCACTCTCAGAATTGGCAACGACATAAACACATCAACAAAATGGTATGTACACCATTCACTTTGAATACACGCTGATGAAACATCAAAATTGCCAAGCCAAGTCCAACCAAAGAGTACTTTATCAAACGAGGAACATTGACATCGCCTGCGCAATATTGAAGCTTCTAATCAATTCGCTTCGGGTCACGACGAGGCCATCAATTGATGTCCTTGCTTCCATTTAGAGCCTTTGTAAGACTGAAAAAGTGAGAGGAATTTGTTGGACTGTGTACAGACGCCAGCCGGTCAAGCTACCCGAAACTGTCAAATTTTCCCAATCAACCTTGAACCTTAATGCTTTAGTGATAAAGTTGAAAATCTATTAAAGAAATTTGACAGATTGTAGTAGTTTGATGGGCTGGTGTCTGTACGTTTTAATTAAGTCTCGTTTGTTGGCGACTGATGTAATAGTGAGTACGGGGAAGCGAGTGTTGAACATTATAGTTCGTTTGAAAGCTGCCTTTTTAGGGTTCCGTACCAAAGGGAACCCTAAATAACACTAAGCCTCCGCTGTCCGTCTGCCCGTCTGTCTGTCAGCGGGCTGTATCTCATGAACCATCCCATCCCAACCACAGGTACACAGTTGAAATTTTCGCAGTATTTCTATTGCTGCTATAACAATAAATAATAAAAATAAAATAAATGTAAAAATTAAGGTTTTCCCTTTAACGGTACACACGGCTACACATCAAGCTATACATTTCCAGTTTTAGCTGACCTCGCATTATATAGGTTTTTCTTACAATCAGAAATCAGCTTATATTGGTTATGTATAGCTTGATGTGTAGCCGTGCGTACGACACCGACTTACGAGTTGGTCGTAGGTTCGAACACAGTAACGCGCTACCTTGTGTCATTTATTTCATCACCACGGCTCTCAAAGCGGTTAAGGCAAATATCGCGAGGAAACCGGTATGCCCTAGAACAAAAAGTTCGAAGACATGTGACATCTACCAACCCGCATTGGGCGCACGTGCTGAATGACGGCACACCTCTCAAAAAGAGCCTGTGTCCCAGCAGTGGGAACATTATAGGCCGATTATGTTATGTATGCGTGTAAAAATATTGAAGACCCGAGTCTTTTTGCAGATACTATCTTATTTATATAATCATTACTATCGAAGCCTTTATAATGGCCATCCAAGGAGTGTCTTCCCAAACTACATAGGAATGAAACCCTCGTTGGAACTGTTATTTGATCTTGTATTTATGCAGGGTCCTCGGATCCTTGGTCCTTAACATCTATTATTTCTTCAATCGTTATTGGATAGTGTTTATTTAATAGACAATAAACATAATAAAACATCACGGTGTATTCTCCGACTGGGTATAGTAGGCAGAGGTGCACATTATAACCAAAATTCGCTAATTTTGTTTAAGGGGGATAGGAGCCTTTTGGCCTCGTATAGGACTTTCTGTTTAATTTTTCCTTTTATTACTTTATTTTTATATAATTTGTTTTATTTTTATTCTTAACTGTGTTTAGTTTAGTTTATGATCCTGTACGAAATACAGGTATAAACATACAATAAATAATTTTTCTTTCTTTCTTTCTGTATGGGCTAAGGTAGCCGCATAATTAAAATGTTCTTACTTTTTTTGTAATTTGCAGGTCAGTATCAGGTTGTATGTTCATTAAGTTGTGATTCGCGATCGTAACAAACATGACTTTACAGAATTATAATAATTAAAACCATCAATAAAACCCACAACCCCAACCATCAACACGACAACAACCCTACAGGTACACAACCTTCTAAGTTTATAAAAACCTATTGATTCATATTGAAATAGTCATTCAATATGATTACATGAATTTGGAGGGTTGTATTGATTCATGATTATAATTCTGTAAATACGTACTTGTTAATAGAAAAGAAGAAAGAAAGAAAGAAAGAAAGAAAAATATTTAATTCTGCACAAACAAAACGCACAATTACAAAAAAATCAAACAATAAAAAAACAAACCAAAAAAAAAAAAACAACAATAATTAAATCAATAATAATTAATAATTTAATCAATCAATCATATTTTATTCAACATAAAACCTGGCACTGACATGCAAATTGAAAAAAAAAAAACCTTTAAATTAGCTTATAACCTTAGTTTAGATTTTTTTTTGCTAGCATTTGTCATCAAGCCAGTACTGTGTTATTAAGCTTTTTATGGACTAACAAATAGCTTTTGGATAACAACACTACATACATACATAAGAACCTCGCGGTAAAATACTTACGTATCTAAAATGAACACTCTTTAATGTATGCTGCAAACCTGCAGGTCAGTTTTAATAGGTTTTTGCAAGTCAAAGGACCAACCCCATTAGTGACTCTTTCATATTTATAGAACTTGAGATAAAAGGACCGGTAATTAAACTTTTAATCACACGAAATACATTTCTATCTCCCTAACGACAAGGTTGAATAATAAAGCTAACAAAAGTTTATTATGAACTTTATAGGACTTAATGCGGTCAGTTCAGTACCTGAATTAAATTAGCCAACAGTAAAGCCTCCTATTATATTGATGGCGGTCCCAAATGCGAAGATACGAGTTATAAATATTCCGTTATAAATAGCCTCCCGGCTATTAAATGTTAGGATGAAAGGACCATTGAACCATCGTTTTGTTGGGAGAGTGAGATGGAGCTATGTAATTGTCGTGCTGTCCTTTTTTTTTCTTTCAGAAATTAACTTGAATTCAGGGTGTGAATAGGTTCGGTTTTAGATGAAATATTCGAAAAGTTTTTAGAGCACATTGTTTACTAAGTAGGTCATCATCTGCCTAGCCTTGAGACAACTATGTTGACGACCCGTAACGACTGTCAAAGTTCTACTAATGACTCCCGGAGTCAACTGCTTAAAACTTGCTTTCCGAGGCACGGAGGGGTCTCGATACGTCATGGATGGTCACCCATCCACGTACCGACCTCGGCAAGTGCAGCTTAAGCTTAGATCGACTCTTGCGGCTGTTATTATTTAGCTTTACTTTGTGTAAATAATTTCATCACCACTGCTCTGAAAACGGTGAAGGGAAACATCGTGAGGAAACGGCATGTCCTAGAACCAAAAATTCGAAGACATGTGACATCAACCCGCACTGGGCCCGCGTGGTAGATTACCCCACTCCCTCTCTAAGAGAGGAGGCTTGTGTCCCAGCAGTGGGAATATTATAGGCTGATTATGCTAAACATAATACAATATTACTTTCATTAACAACAGAATCAAAATGTTGGCAAACAAATCTACTGTTGACTCTGTACCAAAAGTTGAAATTAAGTCTCGTATTTGTGAACCCGCCCCTTGAGACAAACAGAAATATGCCTACTTTCATTGTGCAAATTAAAAAGAAAATTGAGTTTTGAATATTTGAAACTGAAACCATATAGGTACTTAATTAAGTTTGGAAAATAAACTGGTTATTCAAATTTACTGTGTAACATGATCTGAATCATTTTGTTTAGCTTAATCAGCCTAAAATGTTCCCACTGCTGGGACACAGGCCTCCTCTCGGTGAGAGGGAATAATTCTGCTTCCATGGCAGTTTGGCGTTTCTTAGTTACATTTTAAAGCGATTTCAATGTTTATCTAAACTAATAATAATAAAGTGAAAATATTTGATTTTTTGTGTTTGTTTTTGTCACGCTTTCAAGCTGAAGCGGCTGAACGGATTTGAACGAAATTTGGCACATGGGTAAGCCATGACCTGGGTTAGGACAAAGGTAACTTTTTATCCCGATATTTTACGGGATCGAGACTTATGGGGGCGAAACCTCGCCACAGGCACAGCCTCAGCACAGCACAGACCTCGGCACAGGTAGTATTTAAAAAAAAGCTTATTTTATTGGGCGAATTTAAAAACAACAATGTAAAAAGCAAAAAAAAACAAATCCGAAACAACTATTTCGGATACGGTAAACAATCTGCCACAGCGCACAAGACAATCACTTAGCAACAGTCTTAATGAAGCCATCAAATTGTCCAGAGAAAGACTAAGTCTTCTTCTTCCTCGTGGTATCGATGATTCCATTTTGTATGTTTTGGCCAGAATTCAGCGACTGCGACAGCGTTATCATTGGCCTCGCAAAAGGAACAGTGCAGCTGTTAGTGCACAGATATAACGACAAGAGGTGGAGCTTAGTTTGCGATGTGGCTCCACAGTCGCACTGCGGCTCATCGGATTACCCCCACCTGACTTGGTTGTGCCTGCAGCGGCCCACCTGCCTTCTTAGTCGGTTATGAGATTTCCACGTGGGCTAAGCAAGCTGGAAGCTTTTCTCCCCCAATTTACGACACCAGTCTCCAAGGACCAGAATAGTTAACTTCAACCTTCTTTCAAAAGTCCAACAAAAAATAGAAACGACAATAGCTTTGGAAAATTTTATACCCTCGGAATGTGCGTTAAAAGAATAACAATGCACATTAATTACACTATCAAAGACTAGGCTAATAGCTAACAGATGTGCCGTTGTGGTTATAGCGTCGGCTACAGAGCGTCAGGCCATAAAGAATTTTATAGACTGTTTGTAGGAGCAATATTACCTAAAGGCCGGCCGTAATTGTTAACACCTACATACATACACAGTTTTCCAGCATGGTCGAATCGATAATGATGTTTGGATAGGTGTGTCAAAAAAAGTCGATTGCTTAGCGAACATACATTCCAGTCCATCCAATGGTTTTTAGGAAGAGTTAGTCCTGACCGAAGAACTTAGCGTAAATTATTGTTTTCAAACTTTTTTACTACTATTTATTATTTTGCATGTTTTAAGCAATAAGATCACGCTTCCCATGAGGGTAGGAAGAAGCTACAGATCATCACCTGCTACGGTATACAGGTACTTGGTATACAGGTATTCATTTTGCTCCGTTTACGTTTATACATCTGGTTAATTCTGTTGTGTCCAAAAAATAAGTACCTCATCATCTTAGCCTTTTCCCCCTTATGTTGGGGTCGGTTTTCAGTCTAACCTGATGCAGCTGAGTAGCAGTATTTTACATGGAGCGACTGCCTATCGGATCTCCACAACCCAATTACTGGGTAATACGAAACCCCAACACGTAACGACTGTAAAAGATCCACGAATGACAGCCGGGACCACAGATTTATAAACTAAAGGGAGATATGGTGTGGCTGCCCAACTGTTCGAGTCCAGCCGTCGCCTTCAACTACATATGCACTACAATACAAACACGCGCTCACTCACACTATAACAGTCACCACACTCAACGCGAGCCAATCGCGTAACGCAGATCGCAACGTTGAGACACACAACTATATTGACAATTCTTATTGACATATCAACGGCGCCCGCGTTTGTTTCTGTTTTGTGCATACATTGTTCGCACACGCCACGCCCCCTTGGCACATCTCCCTTTAGTTTATAAATCTGTGGCCGGGACCCACGGCTTAATACATAAATGAGTACCTACTGGTATAACAGTTAAAGTTCCAGTAAGTATATTGTATCTACACATGCGTCACAATGACAATATCTTGTATTCTAACAATCCATTAATTTTTATTGTGCCTTTTCATGTTTTGACATATCGTCACAATTAACGTAATGAATATTGTTGAAGTGACATTTGCGTTACGATAGAAGTGCTGCCTAGAGACTTTTGTAAGGCTATCATATTTTATAGCCTTCATTCAAAGTGCCAAAACGATGTTGCCTTTGCGAATTAAAAAAAAAAAAAAACTCGCGTGTTCTCTATGAATCACACGACAAAATGTTTAATTCACGAAACGGTGATATTTTCTTTTGAGCGACTCTCGCACTGAGAATGTGGGTTATGAGGAGGCACAGACGGAAATTCATACATTATTCCTAAGGCAGAATACGTGGTCAGCTTTATTTAGCATTTTCGTTCATATTTATTTATCGCTGCTGCGCCATTTCTCATGGAATGGTGCAGCTGCGGTGAAGCGTCGGACAGTACCTACTGCCGCTGTGTATATTATACAGCAATTTGTTATGGTTAGGTACTTGAATAAATAAAATTGAATTGAATTATAGTGGATTGCAATAAATAAATTAAATAAAAGAGCCCACTCCTTAATTTAAAAAAAAAAATCATTTTAATTTTGACTGATAAACAGAAATTATTTAATTAGAGACCCCTCTCCTATATCCTCTACAGGTATAGGGCTCCTCCAGTAATTGCCTGGACTGAAAAAATAATGTAATAATATTCTTTATTCCGGACTACTATCCATATAGTATTAGTAACAATGACTAAAAACTATGTTAGTGAACTTTTAGAACCTAAAACCACAAAAACTTACGTGGCCGTGGTAACACACGTTGACATGTGCCTCCGCACCACTTTGTACAGACACCAGCAGGTCAAGCTACCCGAAACTGTCAAATTTTCCCAATCAACCTTGAACCTTAACGCTTTAGCAATAAAGTTGAAAATCTATTAAAGAAATTTGACAGATTGTAGTAACTTGATGTGCTGGCGTCCGTACAATAAGTAAGTAAGGGACCTGCATGGTCCGCTAGGGCCGATGCCTGCCAGGGCCGCGGGTTGTTCGAAAAAGATATCGTTGTCCTTGGCATAGGCAACTGAAGGAACATGGGTGGGTTTTAGTCGGTAAAAGTCTGACATGCCCTCCTGCTCCGCCCAGAGCGGGAGAAGTCATATGACGATTTCGCAAACCAGGAAAAAAAAGGGACCTCTTTGTACAATAAGTAAGAATGAATTTGAGCTGCAGTTTCAGGGACTTAAAAATGATTTTTCAAAAACATAAAACTAGACAGTGAAAACCCATTACACAATTCGTTTACGTATCAAATAGAACGCGCTAAATCCGAATTAAAAGCTACAAAACTATACAACCGGTGTATTGTTTGATCTACAAACGAGATTGTACGGCATTGAAGTCAATACTCATGCGTATAGTGAACATTGACAATACAACAACATGGCTGACAAGAAGCAGACGTTGAATGTAAACTGGGAATTACAATAGACATGGAATTAGTGATTTAAGACTGATGTATTATGAGCTAGTGAGGTGTAGCTGCCGTTCTCGTGTCGGTACGAGTTGTAGGAGAATAGCTCGTGCCGTGGTGAAGCCGTGGAATCATTGGCCAGTTGGTAAGGTTGGTAGTCAAAATCATACATAAGTCATTTATTTAAAATAGGCTGAGAATCAGCACTTTTTAAACGGCAAAATTACATAAAACAGTTCCCCAAAACGCCCGCCGTTCATCACTTCATAGTGCTTTAGCTGGGACGAAGAAGTGGCGTCACAAAATCCCGAGCACCACAGCTGTCTGTTAAATTAGAAAAGCTTGATTCCATACCAATAGTATGCAAAGAAGTGTAGAGCAGAATGTCAATGATGAGCCTGGGATTCCGGGCATATCCAATCAGCAGACTGCCAAATCTTTTAATCACAACATTTGCTGAAGGTACCTAATTACTCCTTCAGAACAGTACAATAACTTCAGCTATATGAAAACCTTTTATATAGCTACTAAGCTTAAGTAACAGGAGAAAAAAAAGAAAACTGGGATAAATCTCTAACGATCATAAAACAAACTTCATAAAAGAGCGCAAAGGAAAAGAGAAAGTTAATTAGTTTGCTTGACATAAGTAACTAACAATGAAGAACCGTGCATATAAAGAGGCTACTAAAGCTACATTCCCTAGAACAGGGGTTCCGTCATATTACCTATAACGACCGTTTATGACATTAAGGTGTCAAAAACGCTCTGTATTTGGACAGCCGTAAAGCTACGGTTTCCTAGAAAAGTGTTGACCTCACTTAACGGCCGCAGTGACGGCTGTCATAAAAATGATGACAGCGGCAAAGATTTATATCGTTAGATTCGCCCTACCGCGTCAAAATATAGTCGCGTTTCTGTTTCGTTTTGACACCTCTGAAACACAATGACGCAGTGACTTGACTTGATTGTCATGGAAACGCTATTTAATAATGTATGAGCTCACTCTTATCAGTGTGGACACTTTTTCGCGTGACTAAGTACGGTGCGAGTAAATCTAGCGATTTAAATATTTTGGCAGCAGGGTTTGACTTAATGTGAAATACTGGTGTAACAGATTTTCGTGACGGTCGATGTAATATGACGGAACCGCTTTCTTAGGATACCAAAGCTTAGGCGGAAAAACGACAAAATGTTGGCTGTGACAGAAGCTTAGATTTTTGCCTCGTTAGCTTACACTACTTAGCAACAATACCAGTCTATTACTGTCCCACTACAGGTCAAAGACCTCTTCTCATACATAGAAGAAGAAGAGAAGGCAAAAGCATTGATCACCACGCTTACTCAAGATGGGTTGGCGTTTTCAAACTAATTTTCCCTATAAGTTCAGGTTTCGTCACGGTTCTCACTACATAGTACTACCGATCGATGAGGACCAACTACTAATTGCGACAGTGGGAGAGTTCATTGCCCCGATTACATATAGGGTATGTCTCGAATATGTCGCTTCGAAACAGAATTCAAAACATGGCATGTTAATAACGAAACTTTATTGCTGTCATCACTATTGTAAACATTACGTTTTAAAAAAACCGACATATTGTTACCGATGATACAAAAGTAGAAGAAGACCAAAGAAACGATGGATGGACTGTGTGAAAGATGATATGGTTAGAAAGAGGGTGACTACCGAGAAGAGAAGTATGGAAGAAAAAGACATGTTGCGCCAACCCCAAATAAATTGGGATAGGGGCAGGAGAATGATGATGAGGTACCAATTATATCAATACGTCCCCATTTCGAATACATAAAGGCAGACTCCAACATACCGACCAGAAGAATCACTGTCGGATTTATTGACTGCGGATAGTATTCGAGAAAGTATCGTAAAGACGATACTACGAATGAAAACAACGATACGAGTAATATATGCGTTGTGTATTTAGAGTAGGACTATCCTCATTGTATGAAGATAACAAGTTTGTTTATCCTTGAGATACAGCCGGGTCTGACGCCTGTATGAACATCAATATTAGGACATTAAAATTAGATTCTACAGACAACATTCGGTTGTAGTTTTTCGGTTTGTTGTTTTGTATTTCTGGATCGAATGCCGGAGATATCATAGTTACTGTACTGTTACAAGAGAGATTTGTCGGAATTACACCACGCCTGTAATTCCCACAGGGTTAGGCAAAGGTGTAGTGTCGCCAGTAATATTGCAGTCCCGGGAGGGCGCAGCGGGCCGAAGTAATAGATTGTCATAGTAGAACTAACACATAATCCTCCGTTTAAAAGAGGATATGCAAAAGAATTATCCCACGAAAAGTAAGGATTTAGATTGTGTAGGACGAACGATGATTGTTCAAGAGATTGCCACCAAAGAAACATAATTTTTGACTTTTAATGGTTCGGTCACCCGAAATCCTATCAACGACTATGGATGAGTACTAGTATGATACATTTAAAGGAATGATAAGATCTAACGTAGTTATTCACGAAAAATCTATTTTAAGAAGATATTGCACAACACTGCCTGTCCCTTCCGGTATTCAGGCTATAACAAGCATGACAGGTACGGAAATAAAAACAAAATGGCGGACGGCTTCATTTGTGTTTGATGCTCATGCATTATTTATTGTGATTGCTTTGAAAATGCATGCCACGGCTTCGGATAGCTGGTGGGTAAAATTATATACAGTGTGGTGGACAATGGAACATCGGATTTATTGTAAAACGATGTATTGTACAAAGTTTACATAACTGCTGACCTAATTTGATAGAATTGATAGAAAAAAATATGTCTACAGAGATGTTGGAATTATGTAAATTTTTCTTCGAAGAGTTAGAAGTATGTTTAGAAGGTTTATGAATCGAAGTTAAATAATCATTAAACAAGTGATTTGCATATTATTCATACAGAAGATTTTCGAATACCTACTTAAATCCCTCCCCTGGCTTATCTCCCCCCTCCTGGACCCCCTTCCTGGCTTGGCTCCTATCTCTGGCTTGGGAAGGCTAGAGACAAAGAGTGTCGTGCTTTGCAGGATGCTTACACTCAGCTTTGGATGGGGAAAGGCTGAAGAAGAAGATACGTAAATCCGAATTACGTTTTAGTGTGGACGTGACTATAGTTAAAGTACAGATGCCAGCACATCAAGCTACTACAATCTGTCAAATTTCTTTAATAGATTTTCAACTTTATCGATACAGCATTAAGGTTCAAGGTTGATTGGGAAAAATTGACAGTTTCGGATAGCTTGACCTGCTGGCATCTGTACCTAATGTTATTATTAGATTTGAAAGCCCTCGAATGGAGGATATCAAGTGACTGACAGCTAGTAGTAAGTGCATACACCAACAGTTTATTTGGATGCACCAATCGCGCCGCAGTGCGTTTTTAGTGTCTATACTCAGTATTTAATGTTACAGCTGTGAGTTATGGCTTGGGAAACAGAGTTCTTGGGATTTCACGTCAATGTATTATGTACGGAAATATTTATTCATTGAGGTGGGTTAGCTTTTGAGTCTCTTAGGCAAATAAATACACTCCAAACAAGTGCAACTGAGCAAAATTATTATTGAATACATGTGGTACATGTTTTATTATTTAAGTGATATGGTACAGTTAAACGCAGGTCAGTGGTACTGTTATTTGTTTGACGTAAAGGCGCTGCCGATGTCAATTCAGGGATGGTCGTACGGTCGACCGTACGCCATAAAACATTTGGTTCGATACCTACATAATCAGGCTATTATGTTCCCACTGCTGGGACACAGGCCGCCTTTCGATGAGAGGGAGTGGGCTGGAAGCCATCACGCGGGTTCAGTGCGGGTTGGTAGATGTCACATGTCTTCCACATGCAGGCTTCCTACGACATGCAGGCTTCCTCACGATGTTTTCCTTCACCGTTTTGAGAGCAGTGGTGATGAAATAATTTACACAAAGTAAAGCGCCTGTCTGGGTTCGAACCTACGACCTACAACTCGTATAAGTCGCGGCCGTTAGCACTGGGCCACCATTATTCCCACCCAAAAAAAGGTTTTATTCAATACCTGCTCTGACCTACAAAAAGGGACAAAGAACATTTTCTTTAATATAAAAAGCTCTTAAATGATAAATTATCATTTAAAAATGTTCTGGGAGTGAAATACGCTCCATGGGCTACATTCAGACGTGATTAAGGAGCTCCATTGAGAACAATAGTGTGACATTACTCACAGCGAGCGAAATATAGCTAAGTGTAATTTGAAACTAAGAGAAATGGATCGGTTACCCTGTTCTGGGGAAAGGACATTATTTTAAAGGCATACCAATGTATTTTAAAAATGTACTTTGTAAAGTACATTCGGAATTTACAACTTATTTGCAATGGTAATGAGTGTCATTCGCCAACCTGCACTGTGCCCGCGTGGTGGATTATCGCCCACTCCCTATCACAGAGAGGCGGCCTGTTTCCCAGCAGTGAGAACATTATAGGCTGATTATGCAAATATGCAACGAGAACAGTTCTCAGAGCGGCCATAATTATCTAATTAATTAATTAATTATTTAATTATATATATACAGTATATTATAATAAAAAAAATGTTTATGAGAAATTATACAGTCTCATTACTCTCGTGATTGGAGATGATTTTATTTTGACAGTACAAAAAAATCATTACTTTGATCTAGTTATCCAGTAGACAAATATTTAAAACCCACGCAGGTCGCAACGAACATTGATGGACTGCCAAAATAAAAAAAAGTCTTCCAGGCCGAATTGATGGACTGCCAAAATAAAAAAAATCCTCCAGGCCGAATTGATGGACTGCCAAAATAAAAAAAAGTGCTCCAGGCCGAATTGATGGACTGCCAAAATAAAAAAAATCCTCCAGACCGAATTGATGGACTGCCAAAATAAAAAAAAAGTCCTCCAGGCCGAATTGATGGACTGCCAAAATAAAAAAAAGTCCTCCAGGCCGAATTTCGGCTATGGCGACCAATCTCAGCGTAGACCAGCCTTCGGCACGGGAGATGTTATGTGCAAAGTATGTTCGCAGACAGAGAGGCACTCCGATACGTTCGCAGAGAAACCAGGCGCAGGACCAACGGTTTAACATGCTTTCGGAGACACAGGGGTATCACACCGCCGACTTCCAAGGCTGTTACTAAAAAAATCCGTATAGAAAAGCTTAGTTAAACTTTATCCAATGCCGGCATCGAACCTAGAGACGACCGACCACGAAACCAACGGGGCAGTTAAAACAAAACCTGTCACACTGTCAAAATAAAATATATTACAATCATAAAATAACTGTGTCAAGCAATGAGGCCACGGACAACCACGTGCAACCCCTTAGCCTTAATGAATAAACCCTTCAATTTAAATTGAAACCCAAATAAGCCTCAAAATTTTACCGCCACAATGAGTTGTGGCGGTAAAATGTTGAGGCTTATTGGAATTGCTTCTCAAAGCAATTCCGGGAATCTCTCTTTAAATCAGGGATGGTAAAATAATCCCATGGTTTCGAAGTAATCTCCCCTCTTTACTTATGCTTACAAGAGCTTCAGAAATGTAGGCCGTTGTGCATTCGCCCATACAATGAGCGAATAATATGATGGAGGTTCACGTACCTTATGATGGAGGTTCACGTACCTATGGTTGAGATCTGTCCTAACGCCGGCGATAAGCGAGATGCGAGTACCAACTATAAGAGAAAGACCAAAGAAGCGATGGATGGACTGAGTGATTGATGATATGGTTAGAAAGGGGGTGACTACCGAGATGATGACTAATAGAGAAGTAAGGAAGAAAAATACATGTTGCGCCGACCCCAAATAAATTGGGTTAAGGGCAGAAGAATGATGGACGTCGGGAATCACCGGACGTCGGGAGTCACCAGCCGACTCCCGGCCACCGTAGGCGCGGGCTTGCGGGCGGCGAGCAATGGGCAGCTCGCGGAGCGGGAGGCCGTTCCGCCCAGAGCGGGAAAAGTCATATGATGATTTCCCACCCAGAAAAAAAAAAGAGGCAGGAGAATGATGAGTAATAAAAACGAGTTGACGAGCAACGAGCAGCGAGTGCTCAACGGCGACGAGCGATTACTCCCTGGTTTACGAATGTACCAAGCATGAGTCTCTCAGCGAGTGTTCTGCTCGCCAAGCGAGCGTCTCTCGCGAACTCTCTTTGATAACTCTTGTCGCCGCGACAAACGAGAACTCGCCGGCGCGGGTGGTGTGAACAGTCAATCAGCTATTATTTATTTATTTATTATACAGTGATCAACTATTTATTATATGTATCTCTTCTACATACATGAGACGTTATAATCTTTCGTACGTTTCCTTATTCCTTATTCTCATGGAGGAAACTTGTATAAAAATTAATGTTTACGATTTTTCTTATGTTTTATTATTTTACTTTATAAACGTGTAGATAAGCCGTTGAATACTAAAAGTTGACAGATAGTCAGAACACAACTAACGTGAAGCAACAAAGAAACATTTTCACTTGAATATTATAGTGAGAAAAGCTATAAAAATTGTACTCATTGAATAGTCACCCTTCGACTGACTTGCAGAATCTTCAACGATGTCTCGTTCAGCACAATAAATCTTTGTTTTCCATTCCTCCAGCCAAGCACTACCTTAAAACCACGTAAATAAAACTCAACACAGACAGAAACTTGAACAGTTAATGTCAGCAATAAAATAAGAAACAACAAATCGATTGGCCATCCCCCTTTAAACAAAACTAGCTGTGCCCGCGACTTCGTTCGCGTGCATGTCAGATGGGGTTTTTGGTGCGGTACCCTAATTCTTTTTGTACGAATAAGATAAAAGCCTTAATTACTCCTATAACACTGCCAGTGAGAGTCTCGTCAAAATCGGTCATCGGTCAACCGTTTCGAAGATCAGCCGGATCAAAAAGACAGACAAAAATTTAAAAATTGTTTTTTGTTATAAGTGCTGTATATACTTGCACATGCATATAATAAAAAGCTGTTATTTGAACATCACAAACAGACACTTCGTTATATTTATTTGTATAGATAAGGGACAGGCACTCATCCCTTTGGCTGAACTCCAACTTTAGGTTGCAAATCTGACCAGGGTTACGACAGGTAATCCGATTTCTGGGGTGTACCTTTTGGGGTTATGTGGCACTGGTATGCAAATCATCTCCTTTGTAGTAAGTTTCCTAAGTGAATGATATTTTTGTGACGTTAATTCACACCTTTTTTTGGTATCCCGGATTAAGATGTAGAATGAAGAGGACTATCTCTTTGATAGATGATTTATTTCTTTAAGGCTCGATTTTTCAATAGTCAGATAATTTTTATATGAAGAATAAATATTGCGATTTGACAGCTTTTGTATAGAAATTATGTAAAACACTCTTATTATTCTTCAGATATAATTCATCTGACTATTAAAAAATCAGCCCTAAGCAGGTTTGTAAAACATTTTTACACGTCAGTCATATTTTGAAAACTAGATGAGGTCGGCGTTTCCTACCTGACTACTCTAACGAAAGGCCGAAATAATCTCAGAGGTCACAGTCTCTTTTAAAGACCAGACATAATCTTGGTCAAATCATGTGAAGACCATGTAGATTGGTGTCTGAAAAGGGAAAGAACACAATATTTGAGTTGATCTGTCCAGTCAGTGCACGCATTTCCACCTGAGATACAGGACATGTCCTAGTTTGGGTGTCAGGAGTTTCACACAACGTGCACATACCTAGCCTATTGATATGAGGATATAAGTTATTTAAGTAATATATTGTTAACACTTTTTCTCTACTTATTGTATACTTATAAAAAATAGGTAAAAAAAAAACATTTAAAAATATAAAAAAATAGTGATCCACTGATGTCGGGAGCAGGGTCCAAGCTACCTGTGGTTAGGGCCCAAGATACAGGAACCTCCTCTTAATGCGAATCGCATCAAGGAATACTACTTTTGGAATCAGGCCCTTAATCCAACCGCCTAACGAGAGCCTCGATAGATGTTGATCGAGGCTTTCGGCCATCAGGCTATTGGCTGATACGACAATCGGCACAATGACAGCCGAGCTCACATTCCATATGTCAACAACCTCGTGTGCTAAGTCGAGATATTTAATTTGTTTCTCTTTCTCAGCTTACACGAGGTTCCCGTCATGTGGAATGGTAATATCGGTAAATGATTATTATTATTTGTTAGTAATCAGTGTAGCTTAACTTAGAAACCTTATGATTTAAATACCATACATTCAGTTTCTGAATATGTTGTCAAAACTTATTTATTATCTACCAGATTATTTATTTAATACTTTAAGCACAGAAATGGACAAAGGCAGACTTAATGCCATAGGCATTTTCGACCAGTCAATCTTTGGGTCTTGCAGAGACAAACAGTGGTAAGTGTAATTATGAGAATTAAGGAATAAATATTTATAAATATACGCAAAAAACTATACATATGTACCTAGTTATATATATGTAGCGGTATCTACAACGCCACATGCGAACAACGCGTCATACTGACGTCACGCATATCCTGAATCTCGCAAGCAGAGTTTACCGCGCAATTAGCATAGATACAACTTCCCAACATCTATCGTTGGGCAATTGCCCGCCAGACACAACACCCGTCTGGGAGGATCCGCCCTTTTCTATGGAGGATGAGTGAACTTTACACCCTGTTCCTCATACCTCCAAAGAGGCGACCCCGACGTGATATAAGCTCAAATAAATATACATAAATACACGAATGAACTAAAAACAAATAAGACAAACAATGCCGTTGTGATGATGCTGCCAGCATTGCAATTGTATTTTTTTGTCATTTTTGCCCACCGATCTTTATATATTGGACAAGAGATTGCGGAGTTATTATCATAACAAATAGCGTAGAGTCATCTCAACACCTCTTTCTCTTGAATTTGTATACATACTCGTATATATATGTAAATATATACTATAAGTATACATATATTAGAGTTAATATGTATGTATGTGTATTATAACTTATAATTAACAACTGAACTTACGCACGCCCGTGCCGTTTTGTGGAAATAAACTACTATAAATAAGCGTAAAAAATCTTTTTATGTACATACCTATTTTATTTATAATTCTTTATGACATATTTTTAATAGTTATTTTTTATCATTGTTCCTTTCAACCAAAGCACTTGCCATCTAATCTCTTCACCACCCTTGGTTGACTGGTAGAGAATACATATGGCCTAAAGTGTGCTTTGTACCTTTTTTTAGTGCGAAAAGTTTAAATAAATAAATAAGAAATTGATGAGAGAGGATTTAACCCTTAACGTATCAAAGTCAATATACGGTACAGCGTACCTAAATTCGGCTTCAGGACACTAGAATAATAAATATCAATATTGATCCATCAAATATAAAAGACAATAACCACAAGTGGTACCAAAAAGTCTCGTGCATCAAGATCAAAATATTATAGTAATTATTTTCATATTTTTTTTACGACATTACGCGTCGGGGATTTGGTTTTTGAACAAGGAATCTAATTTAAAGTAAAAACGTGTTGATTTTGTTGTATTCCCTTTACATGACGTTCCGTTTTAAATGAATGTTTGAATGAATGATGAAAGTGTCATGATCACGTCTTTCAAAAAACATGTAAAAAAAATATACTTAGCAGATTCTACATTAATTAAAAATAACTAGAATAAAATTGAATGGATTTTTTATTTAAACGATTATCATTTTTTAGGGCATTATTGACCGTTCGTATATGACATGTCAAACAAAATAAAGTACCTAGTTTCAGATTATTTAGATTTTTTTGAAAATCTCCGAAACCCGGGTTTTGTTTACAAAAAAACTTTTGTAGGAGTTAATATGATAAGAATAGTCCATAAAAAACAAAGTTTGACTTTGCTGCAGCATGGTACGGGGTTCCATACATCCATGAGCATTGTCCTTTCAATATTTTATTTGGGTTGGTAACCCAACATTAGTACAACCACCTTTTGATGTAAATAGATACCTAAATAAAAGCTGCGAAGGACCGTCCATTAATAAAGCCCTGAATACATAATACCTTCAGTAATTTATTCATTCAATTATTTATATCTTTATTGCCGAGTTAATCGCGTTGGATTAGTAGTCAGCCCTTTACGTTTTATTCCGATGATGTTTTAGTTCATAGTTTTTATGGGCAATTATATTATTTTATGACTCTTTAAAGGCAGTTATTTTAATTCAGTACTTTTAAAATACTAGTAGGTACTGAAGTAGTAAAGTACTGCCAAGGGCACATTTAAATAGAGTATTTTTTTTTTGTAATGTGCGTTTTTTTTTTGTAGAATAAACAATTTTTCTTTCTTTATTTCTCTACCTATCTATGTAAAGTTAGGGGTTGTTTACCAAAATCATGCTGGCAGCATTGCCATTAAACGTGGCAATATTGCCAGTCTTATGGGCACGTTTCCGGATGATAGCGATGTGGAGGAGTAGTTCGATGCCTACGTGTTCTGTTGTTTGCGTTTTAATATTTGTTTGTACCTATAGTAAGTTAGTAATTTAATTTAGTGCATAGAGTAAATAGTTAGTTGTGTAATAATTGTATATAGGTGAGAAATTTAATGTTAATTTACCAAAATTACTACCAATTTTAATAGTCACTGTCAACTGTGAACTGTCATTCTGAGAGTTGTATAAAATGGCTTTAAACGGAAAATTGGCATAGTGTGTCAATTTGATAAACAATTAATTTCCCTGAATATACCTACTTTATATATAAATAGTTATTGTCATTGAGAAATACTCCTTAATGGAATTGGAATTGAATTCCAATTCCATACACTAGTAGTTTTAGGTACAACCAATAGTAATTAGTGCTAAGATCTTAATACTGCTAAGTTAAGCATAGTTGATAATCAGTTTAAGATCTACATTACTAGCCCCTATATACCTATATATATATACCTATTGACTATTTTAATAACGTAAATCAACAACAAAGCAACATTAATCTAATCAAATGAAATCTTTTATTTCGGATCCAGACGTGTAGTCCATTTGGTTAGTATCACACGACTTAGAAACTAGTGTTAGTACTGACATCTACCAGAAAAACAACACAAACTATTAATTAATACGCCACAGTGGCATGTAGGCGTATCCAATGTCCTAGTATGGGGCTGTCCCACCTATCAGCTACAGTTTTAGGATGCTGTTGGGACTGGCGCGTACCCTGCGCATAATGCAAAGACATTAATTGAAACGTAAAATTAAACTATTGTCTGCCATCGTGTTTACCAGTAACTGGGCTGTGGAAGTCAAATTGGCAGTCGCTCCATGTAACATACTAGTATTCAGCTGTATTCGGTTACGCTGGAAGCCGACCACAACATAACATCAAACATAAATATCTAGATACATAAAATTCTTGTATGCATTCTCTGACAGAACGCACAGCCTAAACCTGCAGGGTAGTTGCGTAACACACTAGCAGTAGGAATGGCTTTCATTTTGACAATTCAACAACATTCATTGCGTTAATTATGTTGTTGAGCTGACACATTTTTCGAACAAATGAAGCAATGGATTAGCAATTTGAAACATCATTTTGAAACATTATTTGTTTCAAAATGATTCATCTTGAGATTGATAATGTGTTGTGCAAATTATGCTGGGTCTAGAAGCATAAAATTTTGCTTTTTATATAGAAAGTGAGCATTAAGGCAGGATTTTTAAAAATTCACGTCCTAAAAGGGTGGTTGAACTAAGGGTTAAATAGGGGATGAAAGTTCGTCATTTTTACCGATGGGAAATCTAATCGGGCACACTGCTTGTTTGTCCATTAAATATTAAAAATTATGGGTACGAAGAAAAATTCCAGTCCCTTGGATGTCATTAGCCTTACATTGCGGCAGTCGAGGCCAAGGCCTTAGCGAACATTTTTGCATATTTTAAGCCTTCGCAGGCCTCATACAAGTTTAATGAATGCTAAAACAAATATCACTGAGGCTCGCGCCATATTCATTTGTTTTATGAATGCAGACAATTTAATTTGATTAATTTACATATGTGAATTCTTTGGCGCCAAGACTTTGAAAGGCCATGTCTTAAATATCGAAAGGGAAGGATGATGCGTTCGAAAAATACTGTCATACTTTCGTTTACAATATTTTTATCTCAAGAAGCGCCGCGCGCTTTACTTGTGGTAAGCAAGTATACAAACACGTTGTGAATATGTGCGTGGATACGAGTAGCGACAGCTTATAACACACACACGCACATTGAGAGATAAAAATACTACTAAAAACAAATATGTAAATAATGAAAGTTATTGCCTTTCCAGATCAACTATATTCAGTCCAGGCTCTTCACTAAGATTTTACGAGAGAATGACGATATGTAGGTATACCGTATGTCGTTAGAATCCAAAGATAAATACGATATAATAGTAAAACTTACCTAATGGAGAAGAATGACTAAAATATATATTTATACATATAATAGTAATGCTAAGTAATAAAAGCCGCACGGATCAATCGATCCGCTTGCCGCGGTTGGTCCGTGGATGGGTGACCATCTTCACGTACCCCTCCGTGTCTCGGAAAGCACGTTAAGCCGTTGGTCCCGGCTGTCATTCGTGGGTCTTTGACAGTCGTTACGGGGTCGTCTGTAGCCCGAAAGTCTGACAACCAGTCTTTCCAAGTGGTTTCGTATTACCTGGGTTGTGGAGGTCAGATAGGCAGTCGCTCCATGTAAAATACTGGTTCTCAGCTGCATCCGGTTAGATTGGAAGCCGACCCCAACATAGTTGGGAAAACGCTAGGCAGATGACGACTTAACTAATGGACATGCACTTGACTTATAACTAAGATTAATCAGTGATAATATGAATAAAATAATAATAACAATTCCACGGCAGCATTCCGAATACATCACTATATATTGTACGGATTTGTTGCTCAAACTTCATCCCGGAATAAAAGAAAAACAGTTGCTTGTTATACCGTTGAGTGAAAGATTAGAGGATTATGGCGGGGTTATGAGCATGTCTTCATGGCGTGATGTGAGGGTTTATTTTCATGCTTAACGTTCTATGTGTTGCTATGTGAATTGTAATAAAATAGTTAACTATGAGATTATGTAAATTAATTGCTGCGATGGTGTCATTCATATTCGTAAATAACGCGATATTTTAATTAGTTTTCCATGTTATGAACAGAACGATTAAGAAAATCGAATGGCGAGAAAACAAATGAATCACTAAATTCGAAACGCAAATCCAACAGGTAAAATTTTAAATAAATTTGAGTTTGGAATTCCTAACCAAACGCCTCTGAGATCAAAGTGGCCAGTTCGATAAAACGCCAATTTCATATGTAAGGGAAAAAAATACAAATCATAGACTATCAAAGTATTTTATAATGTTTGTTAATAGTTTACAAATGAACAGTAGCATATATCACCGGAGAAAAATCCGACCAATGACCTTTACAAAGTACAATTCGTATTCGAAAACCTAAAAAAAGTATCACAAAACGGAACAAAAAAACAATTTTTAATGAAAACGTCAGACGTATAATAAATAATACCGGCAAATCAAGAGAATGCTAATCCAAATGATTGATTTGGCTCAATCCTTTTTTATCGTATTTCCATTATTATTATTTTATTTTGGCACACCCCTGTTGTCCGTCTCTCGGAATCAATTGAAAGGCTTCCTTCCAGGGTTGGCACAATTATTTATTTAAAATCTGGAAGAGGTTGTGAAGTGTTTGTGAGTTTCGTCGCTATTTTGGAAATTTTATGACTTTTGTTTAAAAAGAAAATGGAATAATGTAATTATTCCATTTTCTTTATCCGGATTGCAGGTGATTGAAATATGGATTTGCATGGTGCTGCAGGTACTGAGCCAGTAATAGTTGCCTTTAAATAAAAGTAGCAACATAGGTACGGCAAACTTCTGCTATTGGCATACGTTATTTGAGGTTTATTTATTCCAGACATTGTCTTAGATTTTTATAAAAATAAGTGTATTTCGTTTGTCACTAAGCGGGACCCACTGGGTTGTATAGCTCAATTCCATTTAAGTATGAAGCTTTCCGAGTGACATTTATTATTTTAGTGGCAGGCCCAGACGGAGACGGCGGGATGAGCTGGACTCCTTTAATAAAAATTGTATCTTGGCAGCTCTGGGCAGAGAGAGGCGGAAGGAGAGTAGGGAGGCCTTTGCCCAGCAGTGGGACATAAAGGGTAAAAAAAGTGTAATTAATCCACATAATAACTAGCTACCTATGCTAGGTATCCACATACATATCATAATATTGACATCAATAATAAGCAGTTAATAACTAAGTATTGCCAGAAATATTGTGTACCTATCTTTGAGACGCATAATAAATAACTTCACACTATATGTACATACACTACTACACTTTATGTATATATTTATAGTATAATGTAAATGGTACACCACAGACTACCTACAGTATTTGTCTCTCCTTCCCCTTTTTAATCCATCAAAAGGTTGTCTTTACACTATCGCTCTTCTTCGCTATTCTTTCTTTCTTTCTTCTTTTCTTTCTTAGCCCACCACCACCACCACCACCACCACCACTCATTGTGCGTCATTCTAATTTTTAAAGTAAGTTGTTTCAGTGTATTTTTTGTGTAGGTATGTGTTTTCATGTATGTTTTGTGTATAAAATTGTAATGTGTGTTGTTTATGGACTTATGGTCTGAAATAAAATTATTATTATTCCTTTATTTAAATATAAATAAGTACATATAAATTATATTTTTAAATATTAGAATATAAAAAGTATAAAAACATTTAAATATAAGTATAAAAAAATAGTATCCCACCGGTATTGGGAACAGGGTCCAAGCTACCGGCGGTCAGGGCACCAGAGAGAGGAACCTCCAGACAATGCGAGCCGTGTCCAGAAGTACCGCTTTCTGAATCAAGCCCTTGATCCAGCTGCCCAACGAGAGCATCCTCAGGTGTTGGTCGAGGCTCTTGGCTATTAACCCATTGGCTGTCACGACTATCGGCACAATGATTGCTGAGTCCACATGCCACATGTCGACAACCTCGTGAGCCAAGTCAAGATATTTGATTTGTTTATCTTTCTCGGCTTTCACGAGGTTCTCATCATGCGGGACGGTTATGTCAACAATCATTGCGCGTCGCTCTGATCGATCCATCACCACTATATCAGGCTAATTGGCAACAATAGTCCTGTCATATTATTATTATTATTAGTGATAAGACCGCCCATTGTGTCACCCTTTGTAAAATTTATATATTTATGTCTGTAATGTATATGGTGTACCTACATAATAAAGAGTATTCTATTCTATTCTTCAAAACTTGAGTTCAAATATGTTCAATATGGGAGTAAATTTTACTTTTCGCTCCTATAGCTACGATTTAAAACGTCAACACAAACGTTTTCTTTTCTGTATAAAAGCGGTGACATTTAAATTCTATTGAAATCAGTCTGTCACAATTTTTAACCCCTTTCACAGCGCAAATTGAATATATTCACGATCATTTCAAAAGAAATGCGATGGTTGTGTGACTCAACTAAAATTATAAAGTACTAGCTCCTGCCCGCGACTTCGTCCGCGTGAAATTTCTTGTTCGACCCACCCCGTCGCATCGCATCGGCGGCGCTTCGTGCTAGTACACGAGCACTTTTTAATAAACTGCACTGGAATTTCAACTCTCGTCGTTACGTTGGACCGAGTGTTGAGGAAGCAACAGGGTGCATCCTTAGCGCTTTAGAAAAACGCACTTGTTCAATTTTTTACCCTCGGCGGTAAGCCGCAGCAAGATCAGTGGTGGCCCAGTGGTATCGGCCGCGACTTACGATTTGTAGGTCGTAGGTTCGAACCCAGACACGCGCTTTACTTTGTGTAAATTATTTCATCACCACTGATCTCAAAACGGTGAAGGAAAACATCGTGAGGAAACCGGCATGTCCTAGAAGCAAAAATTCGAAGACATGTGACATCTACCAACCCGCACTGGGCCCGCGTGGTGGATTACGGCCCACTCCCTCTCACCAAGAGGAGGCCTGTGTCCCAGTAGTGGGAACATTATAGGCTGATTAAGCGTGGTAAGCCGAGCGGCGAGGCGGTTGAAAATCCAGTGCGAGTTAAAAAAAAAAACCGCGCGTTAAAAAAGCGTTCGTGCGGACGTGGGCTAAGACTTTCGATAACTGTGCTTTCCACGAACAATGCGCAACTCTATTCAGAAAAGAAAATCTCGATTTAAATCAAATTGTTAAAACGCCACAAAGCAATGTAGAAATAAACTCAAAGAATAAGAAACTCTAGCAGTGCTACAACGTAGGGTTAGGGTGATTACGGAATAAACGTTTTCTTTCTCTTTACACCAAGAATTCTTACGAAACTCGAAACTTTGAAATGACGTTTGTCTAAACACAGATTTTATTTTTAGAAATTAAAGCCATTTACTGATTATATAACATGTAACCTTTTAACGTACATTTTCAAACTGAAAAAGAGGGTAGAGAGCCCTTTCTATTTATATTCTATATTTAGCCGTGAAGAGCCTTTTATCAAAACCTTGCTATGACGTCAATCACAAGTTCTACACAAAATACAAAACTACAACCATGTTCATTACACGCATTATTACGAACAAATAATAAATAAATAATAATAAATTAATTTATTTCAGGTAAATAACACCCTTTACACGTATAAACTCACATCAAATAAAATCAGATAAAATTCAAATTAAATAAAATCAATACGGAAACAGAATACATCGAATTAAATGAAATCAAATGAAAATAAATAATCAAAATAATAAAATTAATATAGAAATAAGAATTAATTAATTAATAATCCAAAAATAAAATCAATAAATAATCACAAAATAAAATCAATACATAATCACAAAATAAAATCAATAAATAAATAATCACAAAATAAAATCAATAACCTCTCTCCGACACTGCTACAGCAACATGTCTGCTGGAACAATGAAGGGGCAGTCCAGCCTTCCCGCAATCATCATGAGTACGATGTTGGATTATCCTAACCCGTACCCTGCGCACCAAGGATGCGGCGCGCTTGCGCATAATCGCGTGGAAGCAAAAATAAAGCAGGCTTGGCCGGATTCTCTTTTAATTTTAAACTAGGTCACACGAAGCTCGGTTTGCGGTGTTTCAAATCGGAATCGCGCCTCTTATGGGTCGTTTGAGGCTTGTAATGTGGACTATTGTACGATGACACGTGGACGGAGACTGTGAAATGCGGATTAAGGGAAATTGGGGGCGACAATTTTTTCTGTAAACACTCTAAAATAATCCACTTTCTTCTTTCAAAGTGTATACGCATTAAAATGATTATAACGGGTGTTAAAAGACACTTAACGAAGCTGAGAGACACTTGTACTCCCCGTCATTGTAATATTGTTTTTTGTACTGGACCACACCTGGGAACCTTCTGGCTACGGGGACATTGAAGATCAACACAGTGCCGTGTTGAATGGCCATGCTAATTCTGGTCTCGTGAACACGCATTAGGCCTTCCATTGCTGATATAGAATATACCGAATGCAGACAGTTTTCTAAGCACATTTTATATGTGGCTGTCCCTAAATACTTTGTACTTAAATAAATTAACACCGCATTTGATCCTTCCATTTCATGATTCTATGTGGTTGAGAAAATACACAATTGCGACGACGATGAAAGTAATAACAGCCGCACGGGTTGATCGATCAGGTTAAGTTACGCTTGCCGCGGTTGGTCCGTGGATGGGTAAACATCTTTAAATACCAAGACCCCTCCGTGCTTCGGAAAGCACGTTAAGCTGTTGGTCCCGGCTGTCATTAATGGATCTTTACTTTACTTACCACTGGGTTTTGGAAGTTAGATAGGCAGTCGCTTCATGCAAAATACTGGTATTCAGCTGCATCGGGTTAGACTGGAAGCGGACCCCAACATAATTGGGAAAAGGCTAGGCCGATGATGAATTATCAAAGTCATGAATCCATTAAAAACATGGCAACAATAAGCATTATTACTCGAACAAGTATCACAGTTGATTGCCAAAAAACTTTCACACGTCGAGATTTGAATCTGACACGCGAAAAGACGTCGAAAACTTTTTCCATTTTCAAGTTGACTGACGAAAAGCTTGAGTTGAACAAACCCGAATCAGTGAAACTCGCACACACAGGCTCTATTCAAATCTAATAAAGGCGTACTCAGTACTCACACAAGCAAGAACATAACATTTCGGTTTCTACGAGCAATATCAAACAACCTGTCATTAGATAAGGACTTCGAGTCTTCGATATTGTTAACAGCATCAAGTTGGGAGAGAAAGCAAGAGAAGAGTACATAGATGACAATTGATAATTTCACTCACAAGTAAATTGGAGTCTATAGGTATGTATTTCATTCGAGAGAAGACTGTTTAATAATGTAGTGTATAAACTGAATGGTGGTGTTGGCGCCTTTATTCTTTTAAATTTTTTTTGCAGTATAAGTACTAATAACAATAATTACACAAATGTTTGCCAACAGCGCCCCCCTGTCAACGTCATTCGAGCGCCAAAAGATCATTGCTGTACAAGGACCTTTTGGCGCTCGCACAGCGAGCATTCACAGCGTGTTTGTAAACTTGATTACCACAAGTAAAGCGCGCGTCACTTCGTGAGATAAACATACTATAGCAGTGTAAGCCTTAATCCTATGACACCACTGAATACTAATGACACTACGTATACTGTCATAATTTCAGACTGTTTTTTAAGCCTTACAACTATCTACGTCATCGGTAAACAAACAGATAGTATCATGAATACGTATTATATGTATTGAAATACTCACATTTCGTAAGCAGTGTATGTCAATACATTTTTCTCCGCGGGGGAGATATCTGACGGTAACAGATTGTTCTGACAGCTGTCAAAGCCACATCACTCGCAGTGACACGAGTATCGGGAACAGGGATCGATACGAAATTGATAGAATTGCGTTAGATTTTATTTCAGGGTTTACGTTAAACGTTTTCTAAATCATATGCTATGAGATACGTTTTGAGGAGTTTGAGTAAAAAATCTCCAAAATATTACCAGCAGGCTAAAAATCGAACTTTCTGGGAAAGTCTATGATATTTACTATCTATTACCCAGACTGTTCGTTAAATAATATGGACAAGCTTTGGAATCTCCAGTGGAACGTATATTATCATTTATATGATCAAAACTATGTTTTTTTTTATTCTGAATCTGTCTAGCCTTTTCCCAACTATTGGGATCGGCTTCCAGTCTAACTGCAGCTGAATACCAGTATTTACATGCAGCGACTGCTTACCTGACCTCCACAACCCAGTTATTGGGTAACACAATACTCCTTGGTAAGGCTGGTTGTCAAGACTTTTGGGCTTCTGACTAACCGTAACGACTGTCAGAGATCCACGAATGACAGCCGGGACCACGTTCGGCACGACGGGGTCTTAGTATGCAAAGATGGTCACCCATCCACGGACCAACCGCGGTAAGCGTACCTTAACCTGATCGTTCGACCCGTGCGGCTGCTATTACTTAGCCACAAGCCCCACATTGTTTTAATCTATTTTACTTAAATTGGCTTACCTAGTACAATAATTACAAGTCTACGCAGTGACATCACACTGAAGATTTATTACATCCCAGCTGACGTTGGTTGGCCGCAACCGCTAAGGTTGACAACTGACGACTTCTACGTAAAGAGGACTTGACATATACAGCGTGGCGCTTTAATGGCGACATTAATTTAACACACGTATACGGTTTCGCGTCTTAGTTGTATGAATATATTTCAATTTAATTAAACATTAATATTTATTTATTTATTAACAATTTTCTAAAATAGCATCTTAGAGCAACCTGACTTAAAGAACTGTAGCGCAGGGGTCATTTGCCGGGGTCACGGATCATAACATCGAATCAATGTAATTAAAACAAATAAAGTGCAAATAGAAGGCGAATTGAAGAAAAGAGAGAGAGCCCTATGGCGGCGAGCGGCGCAGGTGGAAGTTTTCAAGTTAGGATTTTTTTTATATTGTTATAACTTTATGATTACCGACCACTAGCCCTACCCGTGTGTTAAATTAATGTCGCCATTGTAGCGGCACGTTGTATATAAACGTCAGTGGTACGACAGGATAGAACGGGCTTAATTATATGAAAGGAACAGGAATTAATTCGTTGAGAAAATAATGCTTCGATTTTCTAGACTGACCCTCCGTGCTACGGAGGGGTATTGATATGTAAAGATGGTCACCCATCCACGGACCAACCGCGGCAAGCGTACCTTAACCTGAACGATCGACATGTGCGGCTTGTATTACTTAAGTATTTTACTTTTACTTATTAAACTTACTTATAAGGTTTCCAAATAAAACCTACTTATTGTAATTGTAAATACATTCGCCCAACCCGGATAGCGGATGGCTATTTAGGTCAAAAAAGAACCACAATCGTCTTCAAAGTTCACCCATTTCAATGTCAATGGAACTTTGAACTTGTAGAATATATCATGCAAATCTACTGGTGTGGTGTACTTAAGCTTCAAAGTTATGTTAAGTTTAATCAAGTTGTGACTGAGACTTGTGCACTCAGATTATGAGGTCGAAACTTTGTGTGATAAGCTAAAGATTAAGTTGAATGCGGAGGGACATCCAAATTTATTTATTTATTCCCAAATTTCGTAAATAACACCTTAACAGCTATAACGCCAATGCGATGTAACTACCCAAATATTCAATTAAAAAAAAAAAAAACATAGTTACAATTAAAAATACAATCCTACTTACATGAAAATAATTAAAAATACAATTAAAATTACAATAAACAAAACAATTAAAAATACAATTACATCTATTAAAATACTCGTGCATTTAATATCGCTTCTCAACATTTTCAATGCACTTCAATGCTACTCCTGTGAACAAACGGGAAGTTTCAAGTCGTTACTTTGAATTTGCATCGTGGGTATAAAACTGACCATGGACGGGAGATGGTGTTTCTCTTGATCGACGTCCTTCCGTCCTTGCCACCGAAGCCCACCGCGACGCCCCAGTCCATGTCTGCCCCGACCCATGCTCGAGCCAGCCCGCGCCGCTGAGCCTGTAGCTTTAAGTTCATCCCTAAAAAATTCCGATCCAGCCTGCCCCTAGCCTCCCCCAGCGACGCCCTAAGCCGAAGTCCGTACTCCACAGGGTACACGCCCTTAGCGGGTAGTCGCTTAGATTTTTGCCCTGCCTGGAGGCCTTAGTTTATTAAGGCACTACAGGCAAGTCCGGTTAAGCAGACGACAACCGCCTAGTTCGACCGAGAAGCCATTTCCCAAAAAAAATAAAAAGAGATAGTGTTTTGTTTTTGGATAGTGTATACTAAGAGCAGACGTTCGGAGGTCTAATTAATAAAAGCGACAGGCGACGAGTGGCAAGCGACAATCCGATAATTCGGATTTTTTCTTAGCGTTTTATTGAACAGCACTTGTTGTGAACATGTCACAATTTTGTATTTTTTTACTAATACGTCACATCGTCAATAATTTTAAATAGGCATCTGCTGATCTATTCTGCAAAAATCTCACCGTAAAAACGTAGGTGAAGTGAGCTTGAAATGAGCTGTCAATAGTGTTAATCCTTAGCATCAGATGGAATGATTGCTCATTTCACTTAAGCTTTTACGGTGAGATTTTTACATAGATCGGCTGGTGGTCATTTAGCGATTGCACAGTAATTTCTGGAGATGAAAAGTTACAGGAAAAAAGACAAGTAATAAATGTGTCCTAGATATTTACAACATAGAATATGTCTTCATCAGTGCGCCAAAATATAAGTCCATGCAAGCAAACCCGTGGGTCAGTTATTAATATCACTCAAAAAACTGACCACATTAAGTTCAAAAGCCTTTTTCCGGTCAAAGGGAACAGTAGTTCTCTTAGGACAGTATTCCTTTTACAGACCGAAAGCACTTCAAACATGGGTAGCGAGGGCTAAGCAAGGCAAGAAATCTTTTCACTCCGTGTTTGGTCCTTTGATTCCGAAAGGACCAAACCGTTTAAGATGATCACAGTATTAAACCTGCTTTGTTAAGACTTGTGGCCGTAGTATTTTGCAGGCTTAAACTTGGTAGTGGTAGGTGAAGCGAGGATCTTTACAAAGTTATCTGTACCGAGCTTGTTGGGACACCTAATCTCAAATATCGTAAGGATAGTTTTGAGTATGAATGTGGATGGTATACAAAATGAAAGACAAAGAAATTATTTTGACCAAACAATTAACAGACACTCTTCAATGTTCAAGAACTCAGTCAGAATCTAACGAAAGTAAATCTCTATACAATCAAGACAAACTTACAAAGAGTAGTAATTAAATTAACTAAATATAATTTAGCTTCCTAACTCGGCGAGTTTGGGCAAACTTCCAAATAAAGGCAACATCGAATTTCATGGAAATTGTTCTAACAGAATCGTATCTTAAAGAATCGTAGGCGACCTATTAACCAATCAAACAAACTCTAAAAACGTGAAAAGTAAGAACTGGCGATGACGTAATCAAGAATTCTGAACAAGTAAAAGTTTGAACTATTCCACTAACTTTGTTAATTAGCCCATTGTTTTAGTGATTTTGTAAAGAAATCTTTATTTGCTTAACTTACACAAGAACCAGAAGGGCAACTTTGATTATTTTTCTTCTTTCAAAAAAACTGTGGTCCTATAGTAGGGTGTATTCTATGCCATTTATTTTCAACTAGCTGCGCCCCGCGGTCTCATCAGCATAAGTTTTGATCCCTTGGGAATATCGGGATAAAAAGTATGCCATATATTAATTCTGGTTATAAACTATCTGTGTGCCAAATTTCATCCAAATCCGTTTAGCCGTTTGAGCGTGAAGAATTAACAAACATACAAACACACACGCTCATAAACATTCGCCTTTTTAGTATTAGTGTGATAAATCAAACAGCCTTTCGCAGTTTGTTAAGTAGATATATGATTCAAATTCAAATGTATTTATTAACAATCATATAGTACGAGAACAGAATTGACGGTGACATACGCCATGTCCCGGAATTAACGCGCACCACCAAACACCCAAATTAGGATATTATTTTATACATACACAAATATTTTACTATCATGTAGGTATAAATCATTGTGTATTCCCTAACCCTTCGTATGGAACGTAGATCCACGCGAGACACAATGGCTTTTTAATTGTGTCTGTAATTACGGTATTCAACCAGTTGAATTAGTTATACTGATTGTGGGAGAAAATTGTGGTCACGTTACAAATCTACGCACGCACACGGTCGCACGCGTATAAGGGTCTAGCGTAGTAGGTACTTTGTCCATTTTGATTTGTTTTGACTGTACAGCGGAAATGTAACTGTAATTTAAGTAGGTAGTTTTACAGATTACAGGTGTGGTGATATATTTGAAGACCAGAAGGCCAATTCTCGTAATTTAAAACGTTCAAAATCTAGTCGCAGTCTCATCTCGGCGACAAACAAACGTCAAAAACTTGTCAAAATGTAGGGAAATTTGAGGTATTTTTGACAGATTGACACTAAGATCAGACTGTGAACGTTGTTAAAATTACGAGAATTGCCCCACAGGTTTCCAGACTTCTCTCGGATATAAAAGCAAAAGAAGGTTAAAAGGCCATTAAAGTATCCGGCACGAGTTTAATTACTTAGAAGCAAAGGTCAGCGACGTCTCTACCTAGCATTAATCTCTATCGCATTTTACCATCACAATACTTTAAACGACAGAAATTAATGTAGGTAGATACTTCAAGCCTATCACGTGTTACAAGATATGATCATCATCATCATCTGGCTAGCCTTTTCCCGAATATGTATTTGTATGAATATTTGAATTTTACGGGCTACTCCGACGCAGGCAATAGGGGGGCAAGCCTATTGTCATTAACTGGGCACAAGATCGGACTCAGGCCTGATACTGAGAACATTCCCACTGTAAGACACAATAACACTTCCGCCCAAGGGTCGAACCCACCTAAAGCACTGCACGCCAGTCGCGTTTGCAATCACTGGACCAACAAGCATAACACAGCATAATCAGCCGATATGTTGCCACTACTGGGACACAGACATCCTCTCTGTGAGAGGGAGTGGGCCGTAATCCACCACGCTAGCCCAGTGCGGATTGGTAGATGTCACAGGTCTTCGAATTTATAGTTCAAGAACATACCGGTTTCCTTACGATGTTTTCCTTCATCGTTTTGAGAGCAGTGGTGATGCAAAATTTACACAAAGTAATGCGCCTACCTGGGTTCGAACCCACGAGCTACAACTCGTAAGTCGCGGCTGTTTTCACTGGGCCACCACTGCTCCTACCAACAAGGCAATTGTTTAATTCAACATGTGCCTATAGTCTTTTCCCAACTATGTTGGGGTCGTCTTCCAGTCTAACCAGATGCAGCTGAATACCAGTATTTTACATGTAGCAACTGCCTATCGGACCTCCACATCCCTGCTACTGGATAACACGATACCCCTCGTGTCACAAGACATATCTCACAATTCTGTGACACCTGTCGCGATATACACTATCCAGCAATGAACGCGAACCATTTCCGAGTAAAAGCATCGCTAAAATATAATTTCCATGGAAATGACACATTTTTATTTTCCTTTTACACTTAACACCCATATCGTATAACTTTTAATGTGTCCCGAATCGCTTTTATGTGACATTTGAGACACAGAGCAGCCGTCAAAAGTAATGGCGTCTGATCTTTCCCGCGTTTTTTTTTCTTGTCAACCCATTATACGAAGGAAGCAGGCATAATCAGACTTTAATGTTCCCACTGCTGGGACACAGGCCTCCTCTTGGTGAGAGGGAGTGGGCTGTAATCCACCACGCGGGCCCAGTGCGCGTTGGTAGCAAGCATGTGGAAGGAAGTATGTGTTGAGATTATTATTATTATTTTATCATTTATTAAATGCAATTACTCGTACATAAATAAATAACTCGTTGTAATATAAAAACAGTAGTAGTAAAGTGAGTTCTATTGTAGAGTAACAACTCGCCCTTCCTTTGCACAGTTTTTACGATTTAACGAAAACCCGAGTCTTCTTTATTATTACGTAAGTTTAACATTAATGTATTACACACATATAACTGGGCCCCCTGGATGCGGGTATCACAGAACCGGTCGAAGTGGAGGTGCTTGAACGGGGCGTGTCTAGCTGTGGACGTATTTCGGCTGAAATGATGACGATGATGAAGACACAAACAACTCCAGAATAAATTTTCTAAATGATGATGAAAAAATAATAATTATATTTGATGTCTCTCTTCTGGGTCACCGACAACTGGTAGTTTACCTAGTCACCTACTTGGAGTATACGTTGAGAAGACAAGTTTGCGGAGTTTCGCTAAGTAATTTAACTTTTATCCTGTATATCGAAAGTGAGCACTAAGGAAGATTTTTGAAAATGCTTATTTTCAAAAATCTTCCTTAGTGCTCACTTTCGACAAACAAATACCTCTTTATAGTATATAGTATAGACAAACCGTGAACAAAAATGACAAATTTTCATCCCCTTTAAGAGACGCCTCTTAAAGGGGATGAAAATTTGTCATTTTTGTCAATGGGGAAACCCATCGGGCATACGGTTTATCTATACTAACCTATACTAATATTATAAAGAGGTATTTGTTTGTTTGTTTGTATGTACGGGGTAATCTCCGTCGGATTTGAAAAAATCTTTTTGTATTTGAGAGCCCAATTCTTGAGGAATGCTATAGGTTATTTAACATTACGCTATTACCCATACATGCCGGGAAAAAAGTTAAACAATCAGAAAGAACGCTAAGTGAAATCGAAGTGATAGCGCGGGCAAGTGATGCGATGCGATGCGACGGGGTGGGTCGGGAAAACAAGAAATTTAACGCGCACGAAGTCGCGGGCAGAGGCTAGTTAAAACTAAAACTATCCAATTACGCACGTGCAGTCTATTTAGAAGCAGCTCTAGAGCCTTAATAAGCGATGCCAAGTCCTCATTAGACGTGTAATGCGAAACCAAATCAGATTAGTACACGCCTTTATAGATGGCTACGGGAAGTATCTTGACTATTAGAGTGGCTTAGAATGTCACAAGGTGTGCAGTAATAGCACTTGTTATAAATAGCAGTGTGAGAACATGCAATATACAGAGGAGACTTTGAAAAGTCAATATAATTTAAATAACCTATTCACGTTAATTGCTTATGAAATGTATTGGTCCAGAAATGAAATGAAATGATTTATTCTGTAAATTGGATTAGTAACAGGGTTCCGTTGGCACCGTTTGGATACGGAACTCTAAAAAGTATACCGTGTGCGAGCGCACTTCCAGTCACCCTACCCCACAAATGGTGACAGTAGGTAGGTAATACTACGCCAGTCTTGAGAACCTAGCCACTTTGTAGACCGCGCGTCAACATCATGTCATAGCACTTAACTTTACCTAGCACTCCATAATAAAGTTCCACAGACTATATCTAGACTTCGAAGTTATCCAATAGACTTCTGAGTAAAGAAGAAAGAAAGAAAGAAAATGCATTTATTTGGCACAAACTAAAAGACACACAATACACCAGATAAAACAAACAATAAAATAAAAGATTTAATAAAAAGTGTGAAGTCCGATGTAAGAAATTAGCAGGAAAAGTGTGCCTCACGGCTGCGCCAAAAAGGCCCAGTTCAGCAAAAAAAAAAAAAAATGCCAGACAACTAGTGAGTGACGGCAAAGTTAGGACATATCTTCTACATTCTCTTGCAAAATCAAGTTGATTAATATCCTAACTTGGAGTATGAATATGACAAGTTATAGACGCTAACGTGATATTGGTCCTTTGAACCTGATCACAATTGATGTAACTTTTGCAGATAGCAACATTGTAGTTGAATAGCCAAGTAACTGCGACCAACTTTGGTGTAGCAATTGGCCACAGTTCTAACCGAACCTAACCCGTTTGGTTGGGGTCCCCTTACTTACTTACTGCGACCAATTGTAAGAGAAGGCCAGTAACCTATAAATAATTATAACTTTATTTCAGAGAACATCCATATTTGTTTTAGTAAGTACTTAAGAACTAAGTTAGTAAACCAAAAAAAGACAAAACAAACAAAATTAAATAGACACGTGGAGTGCGATCCAGTGTCCAAGAAAAGGACCGTCTAAACGGTCCACTATTACTTCCAGAATGCTGTTGGAGCTTGCTCGGACACAGTGCAATATGGAGGGTGCTGGCTTTCTCATGATGACATGAAAACCATCAATCCGAGCTTCCATAAACATGCCAGACGCACTACATCATCTCGGCAGCGCCAACAACATCTTAAATGGATTCATTATACTGTACACAAAATTCACAAAATATTATTCGCAAAATTGTGTAAAGAGGTTCATTTATTTTTTAAAGTGTATATCATCAGAAGCCCAAAAATTTTTAGGTGTTCATTAATTTAAAAAGTGTTCATCGTTCATAGTTCAATAAGTTTTTGGAGGATCGGTAAATATTTCCCCAATCAAAAGGAGTCTTGCATTTCAAACCGAGTTTCGCCAATCAACTTTTCGAACAAGATACGATGCTTATTTGCATCGCGATTTTATCTTGCATAATACCTTTTGCACATCACAAACGTACCTACCTGTCTATATAAGTTTATTAGACTGCTTCAAGCGTCTCTTTTCATATTTGTATCACATAGGTACGTGTTGGTGCGTAAACAGAGGGGCAATTCTCGTATTTTTAAGAACGTTCGCATTCTAATCTCAATCGTACTTAAATATAAAGTTTTGGTTAACGTATTTACATCTATGGAGCAGAATCCCCCGAAAAAAAAAAATTCCCTACATTTTTGAAAAGTTTTTGACATTGATTATCGCTGAGATGAGATTGCGACTGATGATTTATGTGTTGTTGAAAAACCTACTTAATAACTTATGAAGCAGAAAAATGGGAATAAATATCGGGCTCAGTAAAGGCTAAGCCTAGTTTGGGACAGCACAACAATACCACTCAATGTGTAAAAATAACCCTTTTATTACACACTACGCTATCCCTCTTCTATATCTTATTCATACCTCAATGGTTTATGAATAATACAACTCATGTTAACACTTCGTAAACTTAGTATAAACGTTATGTTACAATACCATGGAACATTACGGAAACATCACTGAAACTCGTCACCGATACAACGAAAGGACGATGGTGTAGCGCATATACAGAATGAGTCTTTAACGTGCAGCGATGACGTCATAACAAAGTTACTGCGGTAATACAGGGATTTTGTCTTTACAACTGTTTGGCTGATTAGGGTGGTAAAAAGAGGGGTGTAAGAAGGTGACAAATTGAGTTAATTTATAGGTTGTGATAATAAATATGTATTACAAAAATATATCTATATAAATAAAAATGAATCACCGAAATGTATGTTCGCGCATAGCTTCCGATCGTCTGCACAAAATTTGATAATTTTTTTTTTTTGTGTTTGCTATTATCAGGACAAGGTTTGTATAGAAGAAAATTAAACGAAAAAAGATCTTTGCGATACGACGTTCGCCGGGTCAGCTAGTTTTACATAAAACAATATTCGGTGTAAACGTTATTACTAAAAACGTCTACCTAAATAAAGTACAAGAACTTTAATGATGTTATATTCAGTTAAAGTGTAAAGTTGAGAACGAAAAAATGCAATTACAGAATTAACAGCAATGTGATCCTGTATGCCGACATATTTTAATTGCTGATAGCACGAATATATTAGTTGGGGTATAAAAGCTATATCCTAACTATCAATCAATCAATTTAATATTTCGGCCAGTGTAATCATTAAACGAAACCTTTCTAAAATACAAAATAAACATTGTAAAACTAAATTCTTACAACACAAACTTTCTGTTAAATTAAAACTACAAGAAAAGTCAAAGTTAGAACAACATTGTTACAAGAACAACATTCTAGACCCGGCACGTGATACCAACACGATCCAACCACTTGCTTTCCTGAAGTTTGTTCCCTTGTCTCTAGTTACTTAGTTACGACTACTCTCCACTAATTGTCACAATTATACCTGACTCCTTGTCTAACAGATTTTCTGTAATGAGACAAGACTTAGGTAACGTATAGTTAGCATTCTTAGGTCTGTACTTCTTTGCACATTTATCATTTATCACAATATACTCCATAATTTTACGTAAATCCTACTAATATTATAAACGCGAAAGTTTGTGAGGATGGATGGATGTTTGTTACTCTTTCAAGCAAAAACTACGAAACGAATTTGGATAAAACTTTACAGTAATATAGCTTATACATTAGAATAACACATAGAATACTTTTTATGTCGATATTCCCACGGGATCGACACTTATGCGGATGAAACTGCAGGGCGCTGTTAGTAATAATATTATAAATTCGAAAATGAGTTTGTTTGTTTGTTACGCTTTCACGCTAAAACAGCTGAACGGATTTGGATGAAATTTGGCACACAGATAGACCATGACTTAGGTAAGGACAGGCTACTTTTCATCCAAATTCAATCAACGGCTAGTATTTTATAGGGTCACTCGCTAAAATTAACTGGGCTACTGAATTGTCATGAAAAGTTTCTTCCAAGGATCCAAGGATGTGATGTAAAGAGTTCATATTCATTCAAACGTGGTAAAGTGTCTTGCTGATCGATGTTTTACAATTTAAAAAAAGTATTATGTATGTTGATATAACAATCCCACCACTCACGGTCTCTTAGAAGTTAGTCCCTCCTCTAGTAACTTCGATACGACTTCTCTCCACTAATTGGCACAATTATACCTGACTTCTTGCCCAACAGCCGTGTCTTTATGAGTCAAGACTTAGGTAACGTAAAGTCGTGGAATAGGAATATTTACCACCCTTGTCAACTTGATTGCACATTTATTTTTCTTAGAACCGTAAGCTCCTGAAATGAAAATGAGACTTTTGTATTTAACACGATCCATACGTCATGTTCGTGAACGGGCGCCGTGAATAGGCACTGGTCATCTCTTAGCTGCCACGGCTTGCTTTTTATTACGGACACTTCTAACATGCATGTCTTTCTCACATATACATATATCGTTCTCATATGTACATATAATTCACACATGTATAAAAAAAACAACCAGCCCGAAAGTCTGCCAAGCAGTCTTACCAAGGGGTATCGAATTACTCCGTTAATGGGCTGTGGAGGCCAGATAGGCAGTCGCTCCATGTAAAATACTGGTATTCAGCTCCATCAGGTTAGACTGGAAGCTTACCCTAACATAGTTGGGCAGATTGATTCATGTATAATTTCAACATTAATTATGTAACCAAAGTTTTCTACAATATTTTGATTTAAAAGAGTGGCCGTGGAGTTTATTGTCGTTCTTCTCCAAAGGAACCTACTTCGCTTTGCAATGGATAGAGCGAAGTAGCTTAATCTTTCCGTTTGACCGACCCCTTGTCAATTCAAAAGTGCCTGTTATCGAAATGAAAAACTTGAGTTTAAGTTGAGTTTACGGTGCGCGCTATGTGAAGAATATCGTAAAAGGTTGGTTTTGTGTGTCATATTAATCACCATAAAATGAACAGAGTATAGTAAAACCAAATGGCGCGTGCAGTTGCGCCAAACATTTTTACTACTGTCCTTCACTTTCTCTTTACAACCTTTTTTGTTTCAGGGTGCATTCAAATAGCTTCCACGAGTGGCGATACTAAAATTTACGTCCGGCGTACCCTGAGATAATATAATTTTTTACCACTGCATAAGTTATTCAGTAGTAGTAGTTACAGTTCAGCTCAGGGGGCTACTCTCTAAGTTCGAACTACTTTCGGGCACTGTACTTAACTAACTTTTTCAAAGCTACGGTTGGTTTGTGGATGAATGACCATCTTTACATACCGAGACCCCTCCGTGCCTCGGAAAACACGTTAAGCTGTTGGTCCCGGCTGTCATTCGTGGATCTTTGACAGTAACGACTGTCAAAGATCGACGAATGACAGAGTTTCGGGCTTGTGACTACCCGTAACGTAACGACGTTACGGGTAGTCACAAGCCCGAAACTCTGATAACCAGTCTTACCCAGCGGCATCGTATTACCCAGTAACTGGGTTGTGCAGGTCAGATAGGCAGTCGATCTATGTAAAATACTGGTATTCAGCTGCATCCGGATAGACTGGAAGCCGACCCCAACATAGGTGGGAAAAGGCTAGGCAGATGATGGACTGGTAAAACACATCGGGAGTAGGGACAACTGTCAAATTGTGGTGTCATTCATTCTTAGGTCGGGAACAAACTAATCTTATGTCCATAAATGATACGGAGTAGGAATAGTCCGTAACTTCGACCGAAAAAACGGATTTCGTAATTAGGGAGTAGAACTACAGGCCAAACATTTGCTGAGGCCTATGAACACCGAATGCAACGACATGTAAACGTCGAGGCAATTCAGCTGTTAGATAACAGAAACGTACATAACCCTTTGAGAAATACGACGTAGACTAAATCGTACATAACCCTTTGAGAAATACGACGAAGGCTAAAATGAACTTACCCTTTGAGTTAGTGTAGTGTAAAAACTGTAGAAATATGTAATAGTGACAATGACGCACTTACAACATATGATCAAAGTGTTTATATATCATTATATCAGACTCGTAAGAAAGTGGAACGGACTTCTGTAAAGTACAGACGCCAGGACTTCAAGCTACTACAATCTCTTTAGTAGATTTTCATCTTTATCGCTAAAGCATAAGTTTCAAAGTTGATTGGGAAAATTTGACAGTTTCGGGTAGTTTGATGTGCTGGCGTCTGTACAATCAACACTATTATGTTTTAAAATAGACGTAAAAAAGGTAAGTCAGATTTAAATTGCTTATTAGTCATATTCTAACAGTATTGTGAGATTGTAGTTAATTCTTAACCTGCGGGGTAATTGCGTAACACATTATCAGCAGCAATAGCTTTCATTTTGACAGTTCAACTACATCTATCGCGTTATTTCCGTTGTTGAGCAGAATTGTTCGAATGTATAAAGCAATGGCTTTGCAATATCCTTCAAAGTGATTCAGATTGTGGTTGATAGTGTGACACGGAAAGGTGCTGTCTGATACGAGAAGATGTGTATTACATCACAGATTCAACCAGTCCGATCTGTGTTAATCTGTCAAAAATACCTCTAAGTATCTCTCTCTCTCTCTCCTTAATGTAAATGATACACCACAGACTACCTACCATATTTTATTTGTCTCTCTTTAATTTTAATCCATCCAAAGGCTCTTAACGATAAGAACGCCCATTGTGTCACCCTTTGTAAAATGTTTGTATATTTATGTTTTATAATTTGTATGGTGTACAATAAATAGTATTCTATTCTATTCTAATTTCCCTATCTTTTTGACAAGTTTTTCAAGTTTTTGACATCTGTTTGTCGCCGAGATGAGACTCCAACTAGATTTTGAACGTTTTAAATGGCGAGAATTGGCCTTCCACCATTCCCAAATTTACATCTTTCCCTCAACTCATAACACCCAACTCAAAACGATGACACAAACATCTAAGTAACCTTCGCTTTCCAAACTTAGTAGCTCAGTCTACAGATCTCAGCCACCAGTCCTTTGTGGTCGGCCTTGTGTTCTTGACACTCGCTCCTGGCCCCGTGAGTTATTAATTTCATCAAAAGGAATCTCGACTAAATGTGATTTGAGTTTTAGTAGAGGCTGGGGTCCTTGTAAGAATCAGCTGGTAATGAAGTTTGTATTTAAAGAAAATAAAATGCTAATGCCTTATTTGAACGTAATTTATTTATTTGTATAAGGCTTGGTTTGTTTTTTTTTTGTAAGGGGTTTTGGTTTGTAAAAGTGGCTTAACTAATGTCAAATTATTGTTTACCCAAGCAGCCCTTCACTTTCTTTGTCTAATACCTGTAAGCCTGATTTCATAACTCGATTTAATAGCCTGTGACGTAAGGCAACCTGTGACATAAGGTGAAGCAACAATAAAAGGTGCATCGTTGACCGTGCAAGTCATTAATTGCTTCATTTTTATTATATGCCACAAACAAGAAACTTGCATCATGTTAATAGAGCTAGGGCAAATAAGGCTAGGAACAAATCTAAGCGGAAAAACAAAAGCGCATAATTTCATTGAACGTGGCAATTTCGCACACATCCGTTTTTTCATTGCCCATATCATGCAAGGAAATTAGGCTTTCGGAATTCCGACGCATTTTCCCACGTAGAGTGTTTCATCTATTATTTTGCCATTATTTATCGATCACATTTTTATTAAAACGTGCCATATTGTATTACTACGATGCTGTAGCAAATGCTACGACATTGTAATAATACTAATGTTCCTAGTGTTCACAAGAACGGTTCTGCAAAGCTATTAAACGCAGCGAACTCAACAGGTGACGCCAACAAACTTTAGAATTAGAAGGACTGCAGGGACTGCTCACAGTAATTATGTACATGAATTAACTTCCATAGGATTATGTTACTTACGTTGAAGGATAGGCAGAGATAGAGGTGGGTTGAACTCAAGACGCTGAATTATATAATCTGGTACTTACCTGAAATGAAAAGCACATTGTAAGAGAATTGCACAGATCAACTATAGTCAAACCATTTACGGTTTTATGGGGCTTAGTTTATAAGTTATTTAGCATGATGTGAACTTATAATATAGTAAAATAAAAAGATCTAATATTTCTGGGCCGATCCCGAAAATTCTTTCACTAAAATAAAGAAAGAAAAATAGTTTATTCAGCACAAACAAAACGCACATTAATAGCTACAGTATTGCCTAGTGTCATAGCAAATATTTTAAGTTAAAACAAGATATTTCACGCGGACGAAGTCACGGGAAGAAGCTAGTTCTCAATAATAATAAACAAAAATACTACAACTGTAAACACCTACCCATCTTCCTACTCGCGTTGCATGAGCTATTCGAGAATTGGGCATGCCACGGTGGATAGATAAAGCCACTCAGCAATGTTAAAAGCTGGTCTGACTGCCCAGGATTCAATGTAAAATTTATTAAATATTAGCTGCGCCTGCGACTTGGTTCGCGTGCATGTCGGCAAACAAATTAGATATCATGTTTTTTTTTGGGCTGTACCCTATATCATTTTCTAAAATAAAAGTGGTTACTCTTTAAAACATCAGAAGGGCAATTCTCGTAATTTTAAGAACGTTCACAGTCTGATCTCAGTCTCAATCTGTCAAAAAATACCTTTAATTTCCATACATTTTGACAAGTTTTTGTCATTTGTTTGTCGCCGAGATGAGACTGCGACTAGATTTTGAACGTTTAAAATTACGAGAACTGGCCTTCTGCTGCCAGTGAAACTTCCGTCAAAATCAGTTTTGGATATTAGGAATAAACAAAATTTTTAAAAATTGTTTTTTTTTTGTTCTAGGGTCCGTATATACTTTTATATGCATTTAGTAAAAATGTTGTTGATTTGACATCACAAACAGACACTTCAATTTATTTATTTGGTTACATTATCACTTACGGAATAGTAAGTAAGTACAGAATTTTTAATTTTTATTGGAGCGGATTCCCAAAATATGACTCCCCCATTCATCCCCAGATACATCATACGTATTAATAATTGGAAAATGAAAAGAAAACAACGTAGCGCTGCTACGAGCGGCTTTATTCCATAATATTGCAAATTTGCCCACCCGTTCACAGTTAATTATAAAAGCTAATTAATGAACACCCTTATCGGCAGCAGCATAATGGAATGATTTTAATTTGAATATTATCTTCGATGAAAACATTATGCTTGGGATGTTTTCATATCGAAGTGTATTGCATTACCATTCTCGATGGGGAAGCCTATACTTCCTTGTTATTGAAATTAATATTCTTGTGGAGATATTAACGGTATATATAAGGACATATCCTGCATTCTGCATAATCCTATATTGTTCCCATTGCCGAGACACGGGCTTCTTTTCTTCGAGAGAGGAGAGGGGGTTGTAATTTATCACCCGAACCCAGTGCGGGTTAGTAGATGTCACATGTCTTCGAATTTTTAGTTCTAGGTCATGCCGGTTTCCTCATGATGTGTTCCTTCACCGTTTTGAGAGCAGTGGTGATGGAACTATCTACACAGAGTCGTAAGTCGGGGCCGTTACCACTAAGCAACCAGTGCTCGTCATTATTCTTAAAATCAAATCAAATCAAATCAAATCATTTATTCGCATAGAATGTAGGTATTTAAAAAAAAAGTTGTCAAAAAAAATATATATTGGCCCGTGCACATTCTGCCTGAGTATTGGCATGCAAAATTTAACAAATTAAGTTTCAAATTTAAATACTAAGGAACACCAAATAGATTTAACAATTTCAAAGATAAGTCTTAATAGGACATATAGTGACCTTATTGGTAGTGTTCTTCAGAAAGGTCAGGTGCGTAGTACTTGCAACCGACGTGCGTGTATGACCAGCAGAACCTAGCAGGTTGTGTTCTGTAGTTGGACTTCCCCATGGGAAGAAGGGGTAAGTTTATGTATGTATTACCGTGAAAGAATTCGTTCGAGTAACCACTACCTTCCTTGGTGAAGTTAGGCCAATTGTACCCGACACTACTCAAAAACCTCAAATCACCAATGAGTAGACAGACATTCTGGCTACTCATTGCTAAAATGACAGAACACTCCTACACTACAAAAGTTAAATAAAACGCGTTATTTCAATTAAAAGCGGTTTCAAAGGTCGCTATCAAATATGTACAGACGATGTGACGTCATATGACCGCCATTTAATTTTGCAGCCGAAGGAATCTGCGCGCAAATGATATTGCTCTGTGAATATTATATTTTGCCTTTTCGGGCTACACGAGGTGCTGAGTTGGGGAAAGAGGAATGCTTATTATAATATCAGGCAGCGTTCACTTAATAAGAACTTGGTTGCTGATTACAGCAATCTGACTCGAGTTAGCGGTTGCAGGAACCAAGTATATGTTTTAAAACCAGATTTGTGAGCAAATGACCGAAATTTGGCGATTTTTTTTACCACACACGCGGTTATGTCTTTTTACGGAATTGGGCTCTCCCCTCGTGAGATAAATAATTCGGTGAGTGGAAAATAGGCTGTCTTAGCCCAATGACATCAGTCCCGAATTTCCTGTTCTGGGTCGTGGGTTCGAACCTAGGCAGGCTTTACTTTGTATAATTTATATCATCTCCACTGCTCTAAAAACGGTAAAGGAAAACAACATGAGGAAACTGGCATGTCCTAGAACCAAAAAGTCGAATCTATGTGGCATCTACCAATCCACGCTGGGCACATGGTAGATTACAGCCCACTCTCTCTCGAAAAGAGGAGGCTTGTATCCTAGCGATGGAAGCACGAGCTAACTATGCTATGCTGGAAAACAACAGAACACAGCCCACCTGACACTGTGGCAGCATATCTATAACGCCAGACGCAAAATCCTGCATAGCACAAACAGAATTTACCACGTAACTAACATATATACAACGTCCCAATATCAATCGTCGGGTAGTTGCCCACCAGACACACCACCCGTCTGGTCGGAGGATCCTCGCTTTTCTATAGAGGATGAGTGAACTTTACACCCTGTTTTCCATACCTCTATAACAATACTCCCCTCCTCCAAATACTCCTTAGTGGCTCCCCATTCGACTTCGCAGGAACTCGCGGATTTTGTGTCTGTAATTTAATCTCTTTCACAATCCTAAAACACCATCTTATCTGCGGGAGCGCTTTATCTACGCCCGCCCTTCAGATGCACCTTGCAGGTCGCATTTTAAAAACCTTCTCAAGTCCCCTCCCCACTCCACCGACTTCTACTCCTACTCCTTCACAGTGCACGCGGTGCGGTTGTGGAATTCACTACCGCCTGACATTAGGGACTGCCAAACTGTTGCAGTTTTTAAAAGAAGAGTAAAAGAACACTATCTGTCCACTTCATCATAGTTGTGAATGTATTTTTTTTTTTTAATATGGTATAATTTTTATTATTCTAGTGATATTTATTTTAGAAGTTTGTATGTATGTATTATTTGTATGTATGTTAGTATATTCTCGCAATTTTTGTTTAGTTTTTAAGAGAAATGTTTTTGATTGTATGTATTATTTTTTGTCTCCTTTACAATTTCACATGCTGTCTACATCTCTGTATCTATTGTCCTGTCTCGGGTGTGCTGGAAGAGATTTCTTGTGAAATAAGCATCACCTCTGTACCTATTTTTTCTGTTCTGTTTTTCTTGTCTGTTTATATATGTGTGTACATAAATGGTAAAATAAATAAATAAAATGCTCTATTTATCAGTAAGTTAGGTCTACCATTATCTAAACAATGGTCAGCGATGCGCCAATCCATTATCATCCGACGTGCAGAAACTACATAACATTACATTACAATGTACTGTTGCACACCGCTCTCAGCGATCTCAATTCAATGACTGCCTATAGCTCTAGTATTAATATGTAAATTGAATCGTGATTAATTAACGGCTGACCTGAACGTCATCAGTAACATTAGATACAGATATAGAATACGCGAATACGTGGATAGTTTTATTTAGTTACTAGAGACCCGCCCCTGCGCGTGCTGTCTCGCACAGGTGCAATGGCGGCATGTCAAATCTACGAGATTTCTGTCCAATATCTAAATTCAAATATTATTATGCAGTATATCGGTAAATGTAAGGTAGGACGCCCTCAGGCGACGATCTTCGCAAGATGGCTGGTGGCAGCTGGATGAGAGTTGCCGAAAATCGAGTTGAATGGCATGATGATGATGATACACATAAACCTTCCGGAATAAATGCTCTAAATGATAGTGAAAACCGTATAAAATCCATTGCGTAGCTTAGGATATCTAAGCGGTCACATAGACGGAACCGAAAAGCGATTTTGCTTTATATAATCTAGAGGTAAAATTTCTTTGTTTGTTTGTTTGTATGTATGTAGGGGGTTATCTCCGGAACTCTCAGACAGATTTAAAAAAGTCTTATTGCATTTGATAGCCCAATTCTTAAGGAAGGTTATAGGCTATCTAACATCACGCTACGGCTCTTAGGAGCCGAGCAAAATGAAAAAAGGTCAGAAAGAACACTAAGCGAAAACGAAGTAGTAGGACGGGCGAGCGATGGAATGGTACGCGATGGGCCAAAATTTCGCGCGGACGAAGTCGCGGGCAGAAGCTAGTGCATACATAAAGATAGCTATAGAAGTTATTTTAAAACAGCCTCCCTTTAACCCTGTTGTAACTCACCAAAGTTTATATGGAGTGATTTTACAGAATAGCGCTTTGGATGGGTGATAACGTTGCTCATTATTTGTTCAAAGACTGTGTTCAAAGACTGAATTTAATGGAAACTTTTAATTGCTCCTTCTGCTTTTCGTTACCAGTTTACAAAACAAGGAGTGAGCAAGCAGGAATACGAAACCACAATTTTATTGAATTTTAATAGTAGATGAAGTTGCTCGATAATGTCAAATTTCGTGTCAATACCTAACCTAACCTTAAAGTAAGTCATTATAGCCCTGGGGTCAGCCGGGCAATAATATTGTACTGATTTCATTATATCCTACAGGCTTTTGGCTGCTTTGTACTCGTATGTTTGTATTTTATGTCATTTTTCAATGTGCGTTTTGTTTGAGCAAAATAAACAATATTTTTTTTCATTTTTGTTTCAAGAATAGTATTTGCTACGAATATACAAAAATACAGTAAAAGAAACTTATCAATTGTATCACGTTTTACCAACCACGGCTTTGTCTTATTTTTATTTATACGTTTAACGTTACAAAGAAAATAGAAGCGTCTTACAAAAAGTCTGTCGCTTAAGTCTGATGTGAAACGCTTCACTCGAGTCAATATTCTTTTTTGTTTCATTCTACGTTCACGTGACACTGACAAATTACATGAGAATTTAACATTCATCGGCTCGTTTCATTTTTTGTTTATTCGTTAGGCAAGTAAAATATGCATAGGATAGACAGCCCTCTTCGAGAGGGGTAGTACACGCGGGCCAAATGCAAGTTGGTAGATGTCACATGTCTTCCAATTTATGGTTCTAGGACATGCCGTTTCCTCACGATGTTTTCCGTCACCGTTTCGAGAGTAGTGATGATGAAATAATTTACACAAAGCAAAGCGCCTGTCTGGGTCCGCACCCACGATCTACTCGTAAGTCGCAGCCGTTACTACTGGGCTACCATTGCTCTCAGTAAAATATGACGAGTGCCGAAATCCAACATCGTTGGATCGGTTCGCTGATTTTATTTTACACTTTTGATTCATTTTCACTTCGATTGAAAGATGCCGAATGAAAGACAAAAAGTGAAGAGTCTGCTATCTGCTTAGCGGCTTTCTTTAGGTAGATATACAAAGATGTCTTTCTTATGCTTGAGCTAAGCTGCACCTTACCTAACTCGCTAAGCTGATAGTTTAGCTTAGCTTCCTCGCTAACTTTTAACATTGCCTGAAGGTTGATGTGCAGGACGCCCACCTACATAACAACGTAATCTTAAGATCAATGTAAATAATAGTGTATAAGATACGTTACTCACTAACTACTAACTATACTTGATAATAAGATCCTTACTCACTAACTACTAACTATACTCGCTAACTAGCAATAAAGAAAAATAGTATATAAGTTTCTTAGTATTTAAGTGATCATTGTACATAGATCGTGTCCCATTCTCGAACAGTCGTGGGCAAGTCGAACCTGTACAAACTCGCCGCCATTGGCAGGAAACAAACGGCTGTAATTGGCAAACGGTCATGGGCGAGTCGAACGGTCATGGGCGAGTCGAACAGTCACGGGCGAGTCGAACTTGTATAAACTCGCCACCGTGATTGGTAAAAACAAACGGCTACGATTGGCGGACCGTAAGAACACACGGACACGGCTAGCGGACCGAGATTGAGGCACGGTCAGAGATAGCCGATTGGCGTCTTAGAAAGTAAGATAGTTTTAACCCCGCCACTACCTGCGCCCCTGTAAAAATATATAAAAGCAGGGCGCTTTCGGCCATAAGGTCAGTTCGGATCAAGATCTCACAGCGGCAACAAGTAAATAAATATTCATCGATCAACAAGAAGTTTTCATTGAACCAAGCGGTCTCCTCCAATCCAGTGCAAATATAGTTTGGGAGCACAAGAACTCGTCGCATCCCATTTATTGGTCCTTCGAGAGCCGGATACGAGGAAGATCACTATTAAGAAAACTACAACGAACTTATTGAAGAATATTTAAGAAGAACTCATTGAACAATGCCGGTTACAAGGTCCACGGGGAAAAAAGGCTGCAAGGCATCGACTGCGGCTACAGAACGGACAGAAACTGCTACCGAAACCACCACAGAAACTACCACGGAGACCACGACAGAAACAACGACCGGCACAAGTACTACGGAAGCTACAGGAACGACAGCTACCACAGAGACGGCCACGGCAACGACTTCAGAAGCACCAGCCGCTACCTCGTCTACAGTGAAACGTGCCGCGCCACAACAAGATGTGACTACTGAACAAAAAGAGAGTGGTCGCCGCAGCAAACCTACGTCACAGAGGAGCGACAAAAATACAAAAGCACGTCGCATAGCCAAAGCCAAGGCGGAGCTAGCCCAACGATTAGCTGAGTTAGCAGCCGCACGTCTCGCCGAAATCGAAGCTGAAACCACGGATGAAGACGTATCCTCCGTCGCCTCGGAAACAGGAAACGACCAACGAGTAACTACTTGGCTCCAATCAAGTCAGCTACTCGCCATTTCCAACAGACCGTATCAGCCCGAGGTGAAATCTTCGATTAACCCAGCCGTTCCAGTGACCACCGCCGCCATAGCCTGGGACATCCCAGCGACCGTACCGGCGGGAGTCAGCACCATAGACCCACAACCTGAACCAATGAACATCACACTGCCAGTGAGCACCGCCGCCTCCTGGCAGCCGAACCTTGCGACTGAACAGCCGAACCCGCCGCCAGTGATCGCCGCCTGGCAACAGAACCTCGCGCCCGCGCAGCCACAACCGAACCACGTGCCTGCACAGCCGCAACAGAACCACACACCTGCGCAGCCACAACCGAACCACGTGCCTGCACAGCCGCGACAGATGCCAGCGCCGGTAAACCCGGGCGAATCCTGGAACAACGAACAGAACCCTACGAACACATCATGGCAACCCGTCTACACTACGGCACCGCATCACAGTTACCCTCCGAGGCCGACCGCCTCGCCCTGGGTACCGCCGTCTACAGAACCTACAACACTAGCCGTCCCAGAAACAAGGACGGACATGAAGGAACTTGCTGCTGCAATCACGCAAGCTGTGCACGCTGCGCAATACCAGCAGCCAATGAAATACACTGAACTACCCTGCTTCAACGGAGCTCATCAAGATTGGCTCACGTTCCGCGCCGCCTACTGTGAGACAGCGCATCGACTAACATCAGTGGAGAACATGTCGAGATTCAGAAGAAGCCTTCGAGGAACAGCGAAAGAAGCTGTACAAGGTCTACTTATCGCGAACGCAGACCCGAACGAAGTCATGAAGACACTCGAATTACGCTTCGGACGTCCAGACTCCATCGCAATGGCTGAGATGGAGCGACTGCGAACATTACCGCGCCTCACAGAATCTCCGCGTGATGTTTGCACCTTTGCCACGAAAGTGGAGAACATCGTTGGGACCCTGCAAGCACTCAACTGCGGGCATTACCTATTCAACCCAGAGGTCACGAAGGCTATGGTTGAAAAGCTCACACCAACGTTGAAAAGGCAGTGGTACCAGTATTCAGCGGCACAACCTAGAACAGAACCTGACCTCGTGAAGTTCACACGATTCATCAAGATCGAGGCGGAGATTTGCAGCCCGTATGCATTGCCTGAGAACATCGCTGCGACGACTCAAGCCACTCAGAGCACGCAGCGACGGCAACAGCGGGTACATGCCACACAAGAGGCAAGCAAACCGAAGTGTGTTTTGTGTGAACATCAAGGTCACAGTGTCGCGGAATGCTACCAATTCAAGAAGGCAACCACTGACACGAGATGGGACATCGCGAAGAAGCACCGCCTGTGTTTTCGTTGCCTCAAATCCCGAACGAAACAACATAGCTGCAAACCAAGGAGATGTGAGATCAACGACTGTGTACATTTGCATCACAGAATGCTACACGCCACTAGTGCAGCAACCGAGAAGAGGGAAGAAAACGAATGCTCCAAAGAGGAACAAGAAAAGGTGCATTCAATGTGGACACCAAAGGTATCGTTCCTCAAAATAATACCAGTGCACCTCTCCGGACCGGCGGGAGCTGTAGACACCTACGCTCTCTTGGACGACGGCTCTACTGTAACCCTGATCGACGAGAGCCTAGCCAAACAGATCGGGGCCGACGGATCCTACGAACCACTTCGGATAGCATCCTTTGACGGCGAACCCACAGTCGACGTGTCATCTCGACGAGTGAGCTTCACCATCAAAGGACTTCACACATCCGAACGTAAGCTGCGCGCTAGAACAATCAAGCAGCTAGAGTTGGCGGCACAAAAAATCCCTGGAGAAGCAGTCAGGGACTGTAAACATCTTCTGGACATTGCGAGAGACCTAGTGACTGAGAATGCAAGACCCAAACTCCTGATTGGCCAAGACAACTGGGATCTACTCATTGCGACGGAGATCAGAACCGGAAAGAAGAACCAACCAGTGGCTTCACTGACACCGCTAGGTTGGGTCTTACATGGCAGTCACACGCGAGCACTTGGCCACAGAGTGAACTTCATCAGGCATGCGAACACAGACAACGACCTACATGAACTGGTGAAGGAATACATCACAACGGACAACATGCAAGTCAATCCGAAGAAACCTCTCAATGATCCTGAAGAGAAGGCACTTCGCATCCTTCAGCAACACACACACAGAACTCCAGAAGGAAGGTACCAAACCGCTTTATTGTGGCGAGATAACAACGTCATGATGCCAGACAACTACGACAGCGCTCTGAACAGGCTCATGAGCGTAGAGAAAAAGGTAGACAAGGAACCCGAACTAAAGGAAAGGTACACTGAACAAATGGAAGCACTAGTGTCAAAAGGATACGCCGAACCAGCTCCAGCCGCGACGTCAAAGCATCGAACATGGTACCTACCTCACTTCGCGGTTTTCAATCCCATGAAACCGGAGAAGTTAAGAATTGTCTGCGACGCTGCAGCCAAGACCCGCGGAGTCTCTTTGAACGACCAACTACTCACTGGCCCAGATCTATTACAATCACTGCCAGGAGTAATAATGCGTTTCCGTCAACACTCAATCGCCGTGACCGCTGACATCACCGAAATGTTCTTGCAAATCGAATTACGACCCGAAGACCGGGACGCACTTCGTTACTTGTGGCGAGGAGACCGAAGAGATGACAAGCCACCGGAACAATACCGCATGAAGTCACTGATCTTCGGAGCTTCTTGCTCACCGGCGACAGCGATATACATAAAGAACACGAACGCCGAGAGATTCCAACAAGAACATCCGGAAGCAGTCAAAGCTGTCAAAAGAAATCACTACATGGACGATTACTTGAATAGCTTTGACACGCTGGAAGAAGCCGTGAAAGTGTCACAAGCCGTGCGCGACATACACAGAGAAGCGCGTTTTGAACTTAAAAAATGGTCATCTAACTCTACCCCCCTTCTTGAAGCGCTAGGGGAAGATGCCAAGACTGAAGATTCAATCGAACTGGAAGACAGCATCAAGACAGAACGTGTTCTCGGTTTAATATGGAAGCCGACGAAAGACTCGCTGGCCTTCAATTTGAATCTAGCGCGCATACCACAGAACATCCTACAGAACGACACGCCTACTAAGAGAGAAGCTCTTAGAATAGTAATGTCCCTGTTTGACCCATTGGGACTTGTATCCCCGGTTACTATCAGAGCCAAACAAATACTGCAAGAAGTTTGGCGTCGTGGAACAGCATGGGATGAAGCCCTGGACAGCGACCTAGCCGCAAGCTGGAGGAAATGGCTCACTCACCTCAGGAAGTTGGAGCACATGTCCATCCCACGAACTTACCCAGGCTTCAGTGCTACAGAATCGCTACAACTGCATGTGTTCACGGACGCAAGCGAATCTGCGTACGCGGCAGCGTTATATTGGCGGACGGTCACGAGGGACGGAAGAGTCAACGTCTGCTTGACCACAGCTAAAGCCAAGGTGGCCCCACTGAAGCTAATGTCGATTCCACGTTTGGAGCTACAAGCGGCAGTACTCGGCGCACGCATGGCGTCAGCGGTTAAGGAAGAACACGATCGAACGCCAGAGTCGACCACGTTCTGGACCGACAGCAGGACTACTCTGTCATGGATCAGAACCGGATCCAGATCCTACAAACCGTATGTCGCTCACCGCATCGCAGCAATAGAGGAACATAGCTCCACCAATGAATGGCGCTGGCTACCGACCAAACTGAACCCAGCCGATGACGCTACAAGAGATGTACCGGAGGACTACGGTCAAGATCATCGATGGTTCAACGGTGCAGATTTCCTTCTCGGTTCCCCGGACACATGGCCAGCCGATGAAAGGAACCCTGTCATAATCACAGGGGAAGAGAGAACCTGTAGTTTGACCGTCAGAAACAAGAACATACAGATCAGCGAAGCAATACCAGACGTCAATAGATTCTCGCGATGGGAGAGATACTTGCGAGCTACCGCACGAATCCTACAGTTCCTATATCTCTGTCATCGATCGAGGGACAACGTCAACTATAAAAGGACCAAGAGAAATAGCAGCGCAGACCCTGATTGGCGAAGGAACAAACGAACATTGCCAATCAAAGTGAGAGAGAAGCGAGAAACCACGAACAATTACCTTCCTCTCACCGCTGAGTTTCTACGTAAGGCCGAGAGTCTGATTCTACGAGCTTCGCAGGAACAGTCTTTCCAGGAGGAAATAGAAGCTCTAAAGGAAAAAAGGACCTTATCACGCAACAGTCGCCTGTACGCACTAAGCGTACAACTCTCAGAGGGAGAGATTCGCCTAAAGAGCCGAATAACCGCCATGACAAGCATCACAGAGAACCTAAAGAATCCGATGGTTCTTGACGGAGACCACCGCACGACGCGATTGTGGATTGAACATATCCACCGCCAATTGCATCACGCGAACACCGAGACGACAGTCAACGAATGCCGTCAACAGCATTGGGTGCTCCGTCTACGACCGACTGTCAAGAAAATTATCGGTAGATGCTTGCGATGCCGTATGAGGGCAGCCTCTCCAGCACAGCCAATAACAGGGAACCTCCCTCCCTGTCGACTAGCGCACCATCAGAGACCATTCACCTTCGTCGGGCTAGATTACTTCGGGCCGTTGATCATCACAGCGGGACGAAGCCATCAGAAGAGATACGTCGCCTTGTTCACCTGTCTCACGACGCGAGCCATTCATCTGGAACTTGTGGCATCGCTTAACACAGATTCGGCAATCATGGCGTTGCGCCGCATGATAGCGCGCCGAGGATGCCCAACGCAGCTGTGGTCCGACAACGGAACCAATTTTCACGGCGCTGAAAAGGAACTAAGAACCGCCATTTTCGCAGCTACAGCAGAGGAGGCCTCAAAAAGGATGATCGACTGGCGATTCATACCGCCTGGTGCACCATTCATGGGGGGCGCCTGGGAGCGCATGGTGAGATCTGTAAAGACAGCACTCGCCGCCACCGTCAACGAGCGATTCCCGAACGAAGAAGTGCTTCACACGCTGCTTACCGAAGCCGAACACACCGTGAACAGCCGGCCACTTACCCATGTGTCCGTGAATCACGAAGATCCTGAAGCTTTAACTCCCAATCACTTCATATTGGGTGGTCCCGGCCGCATCGCAGCGCCGGGCGAATTCTGCGACAGTGACCTGCGTCTACGCGCCAGTTGGCGCGCAGCTCAGAGGCTCGCCGATATGTTCTGGGCCAGATGGCTCAAAGAATATCTTCCAGAACTGCGAAACCGCAGGGAACCACATACCAAAGGCACGATCCCCAAGGTCGGCGATCTAGTGCTTATCGTGGACGGCAACCTTCCGCGAAACATGTGGGTCAGGGGACGCATCTGTGCTACTTTTCCCGGCCCAGACGGGGTTGTACGTACGGTGGACGTGACAACAAAAGGAGGCACCCTACGACGTCCAGTGAAGAGAATAATAGTGCTACCAATCGAGAGCAGCGATCCTGCACCATCTACGACTGCGGCGCCAGCAGCGGATGACGACGCACGGCGGGAGGAATGTGCAGGACGCCCACCTACATAACAACGTAATCTTAAGATCAATGTAAATAATAGTGTATAAGATACGTTACTCACTAACTACTAACTATACTTGATAATAAGATCCTTACTCACTAACTACTAACTATACTCGCTAACTAGCAATAAAGAAAAATAGTATATAAGTTTCTTAGTATTTAAGTGATCATTGTACATAGATCGTGTCCCATTCTCGAACAGTCGTGGGCAAGTCGAACCTGTACAAACTCGCCGCCATTGGCAGGAAACAAACGGCTGTAATTGGCAAACGGTCATGGGCGAGTCGAACGGTCATGGGCGAGTCGAACAGTCACGGGCGAGTCGAACTTGTATAAACTCGCCACCGTGATTGGTAAAAACAAACGGCTACGATTGGCGGACCGTAAGAACACACGGACACGGCTAGCGGACCGAGATTGAGGCACGGTCAGAGATAGCCGATTGGCGTCTTAGAAAGTAAGATAGTTTTAACCCCGCCACTACCTGCGCCCCTGTAAAAATATATAAAAGCAGGGCGCTTTCGGCCATAAGGTCAGTTCGGATCAAGATCTCACAGCGGCAACAAGTAAATAAATATTCATCGATCAACAAGAAGTTTTCATTGAACCAAGCGGTCTCCTCCAATCCAGTGCAAATATAGTTTGGGAGCACAAGAACTCGTCGCATCCCATTTAGTTGAAATTGTATAAAAATAGAATTTTATTAAAAACTTGTAGCTGATCGCTCTTTACGCACGTAAGCATAAAATTAAATAAAATCACTTTGAAGAAACTTTCAAATATTCCCTGTATATTGAGAGGTCTCTGGCTCTTGTGATACAGGAACACCTAGTACTAGAGCCAAGGCTACACAGATGTTTGTGTCTTGAAGAGAAAATAAAAAAAGACGTGTGTGGTCGGAGGAGCCCCCGTCAGGAACGACTTTCCTTACGCGAGACTCGCACGCACCTCCCCCCCTCGCCTTGATATAATAGACAGACAGAGAGAGATAAACAGTATGAATTTGATACGAATTTTTAATACAGAGCCATCTAGTAAAGTTTTCAGAAAACCCTGAAACCATAAAAACGACACCTTAAAACGTAAAATTTGAATTTTTTCCCAGTCGCTATCTTGAACATTCATTACGACCTCACTGTTGGCTTCAATACCCTCGAAAACCATGAAAAATATCTCTGTCTCTCTCTTTTTATTATATATAATCATATTAGGTGTAGTCATTTCTATTACAAAGAGAAAGTCGCATGGAGGGGGCTTTTTCGCAAGCCGCGTTAAGGAACTTCTTCAGACTTCGACTCCGTTCGCGTTCCTAGAACTCTTCTTTTTATTTCTTCCTTCATTATCACAATATACAATATACAGGGTGTTAAAAAAATGCGTGCCATAGCTTAGGGGTAGGTTCAGTATCGATATAGGAACACAGGAAAAGTAAAAACATAAAAAAAATATTGCAAGATCAACCTAATTTAGTTGGTATATGGTAGCAAATAATGCGCCGGACCTTAGTATTCGGACGCGAGAAGTGAAAGACAAAATGACAACGCGTTCGATAGTAGGTAAGTAACTAAAGCATTTAAACAAATAAAATAATTTTAATTCTCAACGATTGCTATTTAATTAGTAGGTACTACATTAAGTTCAGTACTACATTTCCTTTTTTTTTTACTTTTTTTAAAGGTATTATATTTTTATTTTTTACTAGTTCCTTTATCGATACTGAACTCGCCCTGAAGCTATGGCATGCAATTTCTTTAACACGCTGTATAGTCACAAAGGTAATCATCGCAGTAGGTACTGGTTGGAATTAAAGTTCCAAGAACGTGTGAAAACCTAGTTTTAAATTAAAACCCCTGAACCAGGAAATGACTTTTCAAAGAAAAATATTTTAATTTTCTACCTTTCCCGAGGTGCTAACAAAGATCAAAGTGATAGAAGCTAAAGGATTTGTTTCAAACTGGATCCGTCTCGAACTTCACTTGTAGTTTACTTTAATCTGTTTTAAAATTCTCTGCGGACAACGGGAAAATTGTTGGTAGGATTATGTTATAAACTTTACGAAAATTGGTCTATTTTGTAAAAAGTTTTGTGTTTCAAAGTAAATGAAAGTTAATGTTGTGGTGTCTTTTTACGGTTTACTTGTTGGTATATTTTAAAAGAGCACTTAGTACGTACTATGGGGACTCCTAGTTCGTATATTACCGGGTCAGATCAATAAAATACTTATTTAGAATTAAACTAAAAATATTTAAATAGTATACTTTATGTATTTCATTATTGTTTTATGTAAATGATACACCCCAGACTACCTACAGTATTTGTGTCTCCTTCCCCTTTATAATCCATTCAGGTTATCTTTAAAAGATCGCTCTTAGCGACCGCCCATTGTGTCACGGTTTGTATAATTCCTATATTTATGTCTATAATTTATAAAGAGTATTCTGTTCTAAATTTGTAATACTTTAGATAAGCATATCACTTTTTAGAAACCACCCTGCGCTCCATTACTCAAGTAGAGGATGCTGGAGAAAATACAGCCAGGCTGAAGTGGGAGTGGGCACATATGCACCCGGAGAAATGGGCAATGATCGTCACTCTCTGGACGCCTGACAGACATTGCCGTCGAGGTACACCACGGCGAAGGTAGTGTGACGATCTGATAAGGGTTTAAGGCATCTTCGGCGAGTAATTACTCTTAGGGTAGAAGATGCCTCAATGCGATAGCGCGATGCTAATGGCGAGTATCGACATCGAGGTATCGAGATAGCGACCGCGATTGCGAGCACCTTCGGCATGTAATTACCTTTAGGCCCTTGCAGTACACACTGCAAAATAAATAAGTGTTCAGGCAAATAATGATAACTTATATCCTGTGAAATAGGAGCATAAAATAAACATTTTTCTTTCTTTCTTTTACTATAGACTAACGATGATACTAACATACTCAGTGCATATTCCACCGAACTTTTATACCTACAATAAGTGTTATCCAGAAAATAAATTTTAAATTTATGTCAGTTTTTCCCTACTAGAACTGTCAGACGTCAATTTTATTCCACGGATAAAAGATATCCGTATTTGATAAAATCAGCCGTCAGTATCACAGCTCGGTCAAATGACAGTTGTAATTAACTACCTAACAAGCTATATTTCAAAATCTTGAGAAATTCCCGCTAATGAAAAATATGGATTGAGAAATGGAGAAAATTCTACCTCCATAATTAACATAATTTCCCATTCCCTTTATATTCTGAGGCTTGCTTCATACTGATTAAATATAAATCTCTAAGATTAATCCCCGCGTCATCTCTGCCAGCAATTATAAATTAATCCGGGCATCCTGCTTACGATACTAGCAGAATATAATTATAATATTAAAACAGAGAAATGTGTTTATATATTTTACATACAATTTGGTCCAAATAATTAGAGAAAACGTTGTAAAATTACTTTGAGGCCCATTACAGGTTTTCGTTATTATTTTAGGTAGTGTTTACTAAGTATACATATAGCTAGGTAGAGCAAAATATTTGGTAATCATAAACTTGTAACCCTATTAAACCCGTGTCTGATATCAAAATAGAATGTTTGCTTGTAAAGTAGCACTTTCATGATCAAAAGACAATGCTCATGGATGTATGGAATCCCGTACCATGCTACATCAAAGTCAAACTTTGTTTTTTATAGACTACACTTATCATTATTAACTCTACAAAAGGTATTTTTGTAAACAAATACCCTACGCGCAATGTCGTAAAAAAATATGAAAATACTAATTACTATAAGTAATATTTTGGTCTTGATGCATGATACTTTTTGGTACGACTTTTGGTCATTCTCTTTTGAGTGTCATAATAACTATTAATAAATCAAATCACTGCAAGCAAGACACAAGAGATCGCACAAAACATCTGGTTTCATCCGGTTTCATCCGGAAGGTAACCATAGATAGAAATTTAAATTGGAAGGTTCACATAGAGGTCCTTAGCAAAAAAACTCAGCAACAGTGCTTTCGCATTATATAAATTATCGCGGATTCTAAAGACTAATGCCTATTATGGCATAGCAGAGTCCATTATCAGATTTTGGGGACTCTCTACAGATAGAGATATCACATTTAAAGCCCAAAAAAAGTGCATTGGATTCATATTAACCACAAACCACAACGTCTTGACTTTACCATCAATTTATATTTTGGAAATCGCGATATTTGTTAAATCAAATCCTAAGCTATTTCCCCGCATGGCAGACTGGTTTCCTAGAAAAAGTCATGATAACAGTCATCTCTGTCAACATATGTCTAGGACTGCACTGATGCGCAAGAGTGTTTTTTGTATAGCTCCCATTATTTACAATAAGCTTCCCAATGGCGGGAAAGAGTTAAGCGTAGAAGTATTTAAAAGGAAAGTAAAATATTTTTTAGCTAGTAAAGCATATTATGATGTGAATGAATTTTTAAGGGAATCTTTTTAATTTGACATGCTCTTTTATACATTAATTTAATCTGAAATGTATGTATTGTAATAATGATTTTGATAATGCGTTTTTATTGAATGTTTTTAGACGTTGACATTATGTTTTTATTCTTTCTTTTGTTTTATTTTATTTTGATAATTCAATATTCGACAAGTTTGTATGTTACTCATATCTATTTCTATATGAATTAATTATGTAATCAATCAATTTAATTCAATTTATTTAATTATGTCAGCATCGTTAATGCATGTTTTATTATTTTGTTTTAGTTCTAATCTTGTATTAATATTTCCACACCATGACAATATGGTAAACATAGTTAGCACAACTCTATGTACTTTAAACACCCTGCATGCATTATTGTATGTACACAAATGTTTGAGCAAATAAAGTATCTGAAACTGAATGACTTACTAATTAAATTAATTTATTTTTAGACAACAATGATCCATATTATGTTAGTTAGTTAGGTACAAAAAAACTTAAAAGCTATGTTACAATTATCACTAAATACTAAGCTACCAGAAAAATAATATTTACATAAATTCACCGGATGAAATGAGTCACTCCTGCCTAACCTGCATTTAGTGATTCTAATGGTTTTACTAATGATTTTACTGATACGAGTATTTCCTGCACCCTTATGAGTGACCACCCTACGCTGTTAAATTACTGGTCGTAGTTATACGTATGAGCACCAAGCCTGCTTCTGACAAGTTAATCATTGTCATTTTTAGGCTCTTCTATGCAGCCTTAACATGACAAGCGAATAATTATAATCTAAGATTAATAGAATATAGTATTATATTACAGGGATATTCCTCGCTGAAACCAGATTGTGTTACAACTTTCCCTCAGGCTGTACACGGATTTTAGCTGTACAAAGAGATTTTTGGAATAATATTTACGGTATCCAGCCTATTTACGATAACCTTGAAACTCCCGAGTACTTATTAAGATGTAATAGCACAGAAGATTTTGAAAAAAAAATAACTTAACACCACGCCTTGTTTCGACGGAGGGTTCGGCAGAGGTGTAAAAGAAGAAAAGAAAGAAAATACGTTTATTTGCGGCAAACATGACGCATAAAAAAGAACATAAACACAAAAAAAAAGTTACAAGTTGGGGGTAAGCATGCGTCACGCGTCATGTCATCATGGTGTACTCATGTAATATGGGGCGAGCCTATCGCCATCAACCGATTACTAATCCAAACTCTACTATTGAGAAATTCCTGATGGAAAAACCCAATAACACTACCCGACCTGAGAATCGAACCCAGAACCTCATGCTCAGGTAGCGCTTGCGACCACTAGAACGACGAGGCAGTCGAGGAAGAAAAAATGATTTTCAGTTTTCACTTTTTGCTCGTTACGATACGATTATGGTGCTCTCAAAACGATGAAGGAAAACATCGTGAGGAAACGGCCATGTCCTAGAAACAAATATTCGAAGACCCGCACTGGGCCCACGTGGAAGATTGCAGACCACTCGACGAGGGGAGGTCTGTGTCCCAGCAGTGGGAACACTAAAGGCTGGTTATGCTAATGTATACATAAAAATCCGGAAATAATGTTGGTCATATCATTTTGAGGAATACGTAAATTGTTGTCTGAAATAGTCTTTTGAGGAAATAACCACACAGATTTATTATTCAGACCCTAAAAACCGGCCTTTCCTTTAGTGCCTTTGACGTAAGTTTATGAGCCCTGAAAACATTTGATCCCTTATAAGTCTACCATATTAAATTGTTCTTGCCACTCGTAGTAGACCGGGCCACAGGATACGTTCCGGTAAAAAAGACGCATGCTAAACCACATTTCAATAAATAACAAGGTACTATAAGATATAAAATCGCTTACGTGTCGTATCGAACAAAGGGAGGAGCCATTAGTCGTTGTTCCGTAACTACACATACATAACTTATAAGCTTTGCCAATAAATGGCAAAGTACTTAGGAAATGGTTTTCCTTTCTAAGTGTTTTAGTGTTTTCTTTACTTTCTTGTTTCCTGAAAGGGGAAATTATGTTGATAGTGCGCCTTCTTTAATTAGACCTACTTATGCAAACTGCCGATCGATTCTGTAAAAATCTCACCGTGAAAAGTTAGGTGAAGTGAGCTTAGAGTGAGCTGTCAATAGTGTCAATCCCTAGCATTAGTTGGAATGACAGTTCACTCCACGCTCACTTCACCTAAGTTTTCATGGTGAGATGGTTACAGAATCGCACTGCAGGAACCAATTCACACGCATGCCAAATTCGAGATAAGTATACTTATCTCAAATTTGGCATGCGTGTAAATTTTCATCTTTACAGGGTCGATAGAAGGTGCATTTTTGAAAGCTTTTTGTAAAGCTTTAAAAAATTCACCTTCTATCGACCCTGTAAAGATGAAAATGATCTGACAATTTTGTTTTTTTTTTTTTTTTGACAAAACCATCTTTTTGTCATTGTGTGGGGTTGATTCCGTTTTGCATTAGTAGGTTCAATTATATCATGAATCACGTAGCTTTTCATAGGGAAAGAAGTTTTTGTTTTATTTTGTTTTTACAAGAACATTAATTATTAAAAAGGGGTAATCGTTGCTCCTCCAAAAGCCAGCCAGACGAAGTCATGTTACGAAAAACTAGTTATAAAATTGTAGTGTGAAATATTAAAATAAAATAAAACCCAACTACTTAGCTGTTGCCCGCAAATTTGCTTGCTATCCAGGATGAAAAATAGCCTAAGTTTTTACCCAGGTCATACTGTATGCTAAATTTCATCCAGATCCGTCTAGCCGCTTTTGCGTGATAGAGTAACAAACAAACACACTTTTGCATTAATAATACTCGTATTAGGAATTCATCGCATTTAAAATTATTGGATTAGGATAATTTCAAATTTTCCTTCAAACATTGTGCATAAAGACTAACCACGATTTTGAGAATACTGAATCATCATAATCCTAAAAAATCCTTATGTAAAGAATCCATTTCATCTTCAGCCGCCTTCAGGATGGAATAATCCGCTACAAGACTTAAATTCTGCTGATTTGTATCGATATGTTTTTGTTTAATAATGCCCTGAACAGAAAAATACACCCCATCCCTAAAAAAATATTTTACGTAGGTGCCGATCGGAAACCGAAAATAATATTGAATTACCCTTCCACCGAACCGCACTTTACTCAATTTTGTTTCAGTGCGGTTAGTGGAAGTGCTTAGGTGCGGTTCGAACAAGTGTCGTTGAAATCAGTGCTCTGAGTGGACTCCTCACTTATATTACATATACTATTATGTATTCTGTACTAATGCCATACATCACAATATTCTGAGGGAATTCGATAGATTGACATAATAGTCTCCGGATGGCTAATGCCATTACTTCGGTCAATTTACTTCGAAACGGCCATTATGTGGCCTCCAAGGGTAATGGATAGCCAGACTATCAGTTTCTGGTCCACAGAAGCCTTGTAGGTTCTAGTAGCCTAACATTTGTAGTCTGTTTATGCTCGGTACCTATAAACAAAAAGGATAGATTCGTTAGCTAATTTTACCCGTGACAGTTACTTCCATATGGGAGGGTCTACTATGCAAAGCTATGAGGTGTTTGCTTCATTATTGGTAAGAGCATTCATTTTAACTAATAACGGTCCGGAAATTATAGGAATCAGCCATTAATCGTTTGTGTGTACACGAAGAACTACACATAAATAGAAAAGCCAGAGAAAAGAGGTTTAAAAAAAATGCGTAACCCACTGAAACTCGGGTCGGTGGTTCTTTTATTTTATTTTAACTCTTACGGCCTTAGCACACTGGCGATTGTTCAACGCACTCGCTGCGTATGCGTAGCGAGCACGCCACGTGTTTGCCGCGTTTACCGATTGACGTGAGTCTACTATAGAAAATGAGACAAGCGATTGTACAGTTTACTGTAAACGCGGTGAACACGTCGCGTAGTCGCAGTTACTGCACAGCACACTAGCTCGCTTCGCACCCGCGGAGAGCACGTTCACAAATAACTGGAAACACGCTGCCAAAAGCCCTGTTACAATATTATACATCTATTTTAAGAATCACAAAGGCTCTAGTGCATTAATCCTAATGTTATAAACCTGAAAGTTTGTATGGATGGATGGATAGATGGATGGATGGATGGATGGATGGATAGATGGATGGATGGATGGATGGATGGATGGATGGATAGATGGATAGATGGATGGATGGATGGATGGATAGATGGATGGATGGGTGGATAGATGGATGTATGGATGGATATTTGTTACTCTTTCACGCAAAAACTACTGAACGGATTTGGATGAAATTTGGCACACAGATAGTTTATAACTAGGATTAACATATAAAATACTTTTTATCCCGATATTCCCACGGGATCGAAACTTATGCGGGTGAAAACGCGGGGCGCAGCTAGTAATATTAATAAATCAACTTCTATTAGATGAAGGAAAATATTCAGATGCTACATTCGATAGTTATTTATTCTTAGGTTAACTGGCTCCTTGGTCCAGTGGTTGTAATCGCTACTGCTGAGCATGAAACTCTGGGTTCGATTCCTAGGTTGGGTAAAATGTTGTCTATCGGGAATTTCTCAATAGTAGCCTGGAGTCTGGATTTGAGCCCGGTTGAGGACGATAGGCTCGCCCCTATTACATGGGACCTAAACATAACTGGCGCAATGTGTGTACTATAGGTACACCTCTGCCTAACCCTTCTCTTCCAACCAGATGTGTGTGTGTATGCAATGTACCTATTAAATACACAAATACTATATTAAAGTTACGCCTACCAACTCATAACACGGAAATTAAATGTTTAAATAAATGTGAAGCGTCCAAATAACTTACCTTATGGATCAGAAATATTAATTACGTAATAAATAAAAATATAAATTAAAATTTTACAATATTACTAATTAAATAATGTATCTAATTATATTCAATTCTGTATTAATAAAACAATATACCTTACAACAACTATTTAACTAATAATAAAATTCACCACATTAAACCCCAGCGTTCTTCCTCCTCTCTCCTACTTGATCTATGCTGTGGCCGACAGGGTCCATAATTGTGACTAATTTAATTATTTCCTACTAACTATGTATATACATTATGGTACGCAATAAAGAATTGAGAGAATTGAAATACATCACACACACATATCACACACACACACACATCATCATTCACATTGCTTGATTCTTAAAAACGCTCATCAAACATCAAGCTTCATTACAATGTCACTCGTCAACTAACCACTTTGTTCTACGAACCAATATTTACCATTTAGCTCAACAATTAAAATGTAATTAGTCCTTTTGCACTGACAAACATGCTTCAAATTATCGGAAAATTCAATTAAATAATAAATAAAATGTACCGGATATTTCTTTACACGAGTTAACAATTAAATGTTTTTGGGACAGCCACTGGCTCGTAGTGTTCTTTCAAATGTTGGAAGTCAGATGACTTCCAACATTTGACAAACTCACAAATTTTATACTAATATATAAAATTTGTGAGTTTGTATGTAGGGGTAATCTTGGGGGGAACTACTGATCCTACTAATGGGAATATAAAGTATTACCGAGTGGCATAGATATATTTTATGATAAAACAAGAAATTCCACGCGGACGAAGTCCCGCTCAGAAACTATACTTGAAAATATCTTTAATAGATTTTCAACTTTATCGCTAAAGCATTAGGTTCAAGGATGATTGGGAAAATTTGACAGTTTCGGGTAGCTTGATGTGCTGGCGTCTGTACTTACGAAGTAACTATTTAGTAATCTGTGTCTGTACCTAAACGTTACCTGCGAAACAAAGAACCGCTTCAATGTATAGTTGACCTTTTGCTTTAGCACCCTAAGGTTAAAGGTCACTTGCACGTCATAAATCGACAGCGTCTGTTTGGTTTAAGACCAATATAGTTAGACAGTCTCGACTTCAACCTTCAACCGGCTACAGACACAAGTGGGAAGATTTAACTCCAACCTGGTAAAGTGGGGGCTACCTGGAACGGCAGTAGGGTGTGGATGTGGGAGCTATGTCGCAAACTATGCCCCACCTCCTATCCTGCCCTCTGTGTCCCAAAACAAGCAGTCAAAATGACCTCTGCGCTGCTACCGACGACGCCGTGGAAGTGGCGAAGGTTTAGGCCAACAAGATCTGAAATACAGTCATGACAGCGACACGAAGAAGAAGTCTCAACTCTTGTGAAGATTAAATTTCCTTGGAGTGAAGGAGTCAAAAGTGGTAAAGCAATTACGAGGTCGACTATACGGTTGATACTTCAAGCAATTTATGTGCTAACGTTGGAACAGAAAACTTGTTCTCTTGTGAGCGCTGCATGGCGTTCAATAGCTAAAATTGGAAATTGCCATTGCCATCACCACGTATTTGACAAATCAATCGTTAGTAATGCCACGTCGTGTACAGACTGCCATTGAAAAACTAGTGCTGTGACATTGTGCGCTTTTATAATTTCTAAAGTGACGATATTATCATGACATAGATCTACGGCATCACGACAATACAGGGAAATAAAACGTATGGAAATATATGAAGACGCTTTTAACCCAGATGTTTGTGAAACATTTTTTTCCAGCCACGAAAAAGTGGCTTTTTAAAAGGCCCGTCGTAATGTAGGGGTCGTATGCATGTCGTACGTTTGCGTTTTTAGGTCTTTTAAAAAGCCCGTCGCAATATCTGGGTTAAATTGCCGTCCACGATAACACTAAAATATGCGTGTATTACTATTCATTATATGGATGGATGTACGGCCCCAAATAATAACGTCACGTTAGAAATTATAAAAGCGCACATTCTGGCTCCAATAATTGGTGGTTTGAGTTTGTAACATGTTACTTTTGAGTACGCACTGGGCCCGCGTGGTAGATTACAGCCCATTCCTCTCACACCCTCCCGAAGAGAGGAGGCTGGTGTCCCAGCAGTGGAAACGTTATGGACTGATTATGATGATTATGATATACGTAGATAGATAGATAGATAAAACGTTTATTCAGTGCAAGATAAATTGACCCATAGACACCTCGTATAAGTAAATCTATAACGGTCGATCACTACTGGGCGGTATGTGTCTCATGGTTGCACCAAATGGGAGTCCAGCTCAGCATATGCCAGGTACAATACCTAACGCTAGTATTCTGCTGCATCCCGTTAGTGACACACGGATGTCGAGAAGACACATCTGAGTTTCTACCAAATGGTACCTACATAGTGCGGCGCGTATATTATAAGGCGGTAAGTACCCACATCTTACTTGATTTAATTTTAAAACCGGCAGAAAGAAAGATTTTGAAATTTGAAACTTATTAAATACTTGTGTAGTGATATGATGACTTTTGAGTAGCATCGTAGACGGGACGAGGAGCCTCAGCAAAAGGATAAATTGATCACAGTTTGTTGATACCAGGGAGTCTACTACGAAGTGCACAGTGCGAATGATCGGATCGGACCGACACATGGCCGAACCGAATATTATTGAAAAATGCGAAAAAAGTTCGGATCGGCTCAGTTGGGTTGGGACCATAGTCAATATTCGGAAGAGTGTAGTAGTGTAGGATCGGGACCGACCGAACCAAATAGTAACTTCGTAGCAGAAAACGATACCACTTCGGAGTTCCCCAGTTCTTATTCGACAAGAAATACATGCTACTGTCTACTGTGACCCTTTAAACCAGAACACATACCTATGTGTTCTGGTTTAAAAGGTCACTGCTGCTTCTCGGGAGAAACACGTATGGTTGTAGTACCTCCCGAGACTAGTTCCTTCACAAAGAGGTCTACTGTGGCGGTATTTATAACACTACATGCAAACTACGAACCAAAAGACCTGACGACATGCAAAATCCTGCATCGCGCAAGCAAAGTTCGAAGCGTGCCTAGCATGATCCTTCCTTTTCCAGGGGGGACGGGGAACTTTACATCCTGTTCTTATAACATCCATACTACTACTAGGTACTGAAATAATACCTATTCCTTAATCAAACAGAAATAAAAAAAAATAAAAGAAAGAAAGAAAATTTGACTCTGCACAAACAAAAATTTCATTATAAAAATAATACATAAAATAAACACATACAAAGTAGCCAAAAGCCTCGTACTCAAGCATATAAAAAGTTGACAATTCTGTTCATTGCTTTTTCATTTTCACATTCACAATCACTTTTCCTAAAACCCCAATGACAAAGACTTACTTTGACTGGCTTTTCCCGAATCTTAAGAATACGTTCAATGAAAAGTCAGGCAGTATTCCGCCCATCATTCATCAAAATACAATTTCCTTTAACGTGCATCAAAATTCCACATCAAAGCATCATATCCCCTGAACTGCGACAGTTTAACGTCACAAGCAATTTAATCAACATTATGAAGTCATTGCCTACATTTCGGGACACGCTTCCCAGAAACCAACTTAACTTTACACTCCTTAAACTGCTATCCATTCGAATCTGAACCTTATCTTCTAAAGTTTGGAGGTGTCTGGATTATTACCAAACACCCCTGAACTGATTGTTACGAAAGATGCCAGTCATTTGGGCGCTGTGGAATATATTTCAGGTAGATTATTGCTGTATGCTTTTAGTAACTTTCGGTACATCGTTAGTTAAGGCTTTTTATCAAACTGTCAATCTATACCGTGTAAAAAAATCTTCATGAACTGTCAGAAAATAGTCGAAATGAGTGGGCGATATTCGACACACCTGTCAGTATGTATGTCATCGCATATAGGCTAAACGGTTGCACCGATTTGGGTCAATGAGGTGTCATTCGATTCGTTTAGTTCCGGAGCGGATGCTCGTGAAGAGGGCTGGCGACGTCACTGGAGTGGTCTGTTGCCGGGTTTCTATTGTTCAAATTCGAAGCAACCTTAACTGTAGGCTCGTTTTTAAACGAATTTTCACGTCCTTTTCAAACAGCTTAGCTTTTACAAGGCGATATTTACGATTTTGAAGTGTGGTTTTTTTGGCTCTATGATTTTTCCCGATTTTGTTTGTCTTTTAGGTGTACTGTGTAATTAATGAATTACACTATTTAAGTATCTATGGATTTTTTTAAATCTATATTTCGGGATTGTGTCTAAGTAATAAAAGCCGCACGGGTCGATCAATTAGCTTAAGCTACAGTAGCCGCCGTTGGTCCGTGGATGGATGTATCCATCTTAACATACCAAGACCCCTCCGTGTCTCGGAAAGCATGTTACGCCGTTGGTCCTGGTTGTCATTCATGGATCATTAACAGTTGTTACGGATCGTCACTAGCCCGAGAGTCTGACAAATAGTCTTACCAAGGGGTATCGTAATACCTTGTAACTGGGTTGTGGAGGTCAGATAGGCGATCGCTCCATGTAAAATACTGGTATTCAGCTGCATCCGGTTAGACTGTAAGCCGACCCCAAAAGACATAGTCGGTAAAAGGTTAAGCAAATTGATTTTATTGGACTTTTTTAATATTGTCCCATTTTGTAGTTGACTAAGGTAAACAGTAAACAGTTTGAAGCAGGTACGCTTTTTTAATATTGTCCCATTTTGTAGATAACTAAGGTAAACAGTTTAAAGCAGGTAGGTACGCTTTCAATCTGTTTACCGGCCTAAAAACAAAAAAGCAATATTTTCCGAGAAAGAAACCACGTAAGGACAACCCAACAAAAATAACTTTGCCCCGATAGAATATTCCTGCAGGCAGATGAAAATAACACGTGCGATCGGGGGACACCGCCAGGAACAAAGTTTACTGCTGCCGCAAGTCACGTTAAAGAACTTCGTTCCCAAAAATCAATAAAAAAAACAGCCTAGAAACCTACATTGAATAATGGCAAGCGACATCGTAGCAGGCTCAGACGGAGATGGCGGGATGAGCTGGACTCCTTCAGCAGGAACTGGTCCTTAGCAGCTTTGAACAGAGAGAGGTGGAAAGGGACTAGGGAGGCCTTTGCCCTGCACTGGGACATAATAATAATAGACATAAGAAATAATAATAATCACCCACATTAATAATTTAGTACCCCTCAAAATATTCGAAGCAGTAACGCTACGGAAACAAAGACGAAACTGCAATCAAAACTAACCCGACCCACATAGAAAAGATAACTGTAGTTTATACACATCAGCACCGCAATTTGTTTAAGTCAACATAGCTTGGGCTTCCTAGGAAAGTGGCTGAAGGCAATTAATTGCAAGACTTCACTTTGCTAAGTAAAATAATTGCCCGTTCGAATATGAACTATATTATTTCTAGCTTAATGTTCATATTCGTATGAAACGGTTGCTCACATTCGCTTAGCCGAATATGAACATTAAAAGATAAAGTATAAGGATCACATTCGTATGCCAACATCGCAAGCCTTGTAACGAGCTGCACTCGAGATTAGATGCAGGTTTCTAGGTGAAATATAAATTGCATGGTTCGAGCATTGTTTATACCTATTGAAAATATTTGCTTAGCCATGTGACTACGAGTATCTTGGTAAGTAAATTGTTCGTAAAAATAAATCATAACTGTCATTTTTTGACAATCGTAACACAGGAAAATGATGTACAGTCACGAGCACCAATATGACAAAACCTGGCAACTTTCTATTGCGATTTTTTCGTGAAATAACGAATGCAACGTAAAAATACGACACATTACATAAACCTATGGGTTCGAAAATTCTATATTAGTAACAACATAAAATCATAAAAATAATATTCAACTACCCATATCTAACATCTACCAGCAAAATTTATCAAGACACAAAAATAATGAACATAAAACAACTTTATATTTACAACACATGCATTTTCATCAGAAATATTCTCAACAAAAGCGTTCACTCAAACATAACACTCACTCAATATAAACAAGTTAGTCAACGCAGTACACGGCGAGCAAGCTTGCTAGTTTTACCAAAAACAAGAACAAACTATGGCAAAAAAATGCTAACTTTTGAAGGAGCACAGCTTTATAATAAATTACCGTCCTATATAAGAAATGTACACTCTTACAATGCATTCAAAACTAAACTTAGCCAGCACATAATTGCGGATCGATCACTTCTGGAGAAATGAATGCATTGGATGGGTAAATTGTAATACTGATGACGAACATATTGTAATCCTTATTTTTAGTAGTGTTCTCAAGTAAGTGACTTATGTCTTTATTGGGAATAAAGTTTCTTTAAACTGTGCAATTAACAAAAGAATGTGCGATGCAGGCAAGGCTCTTGGCAGGTTCATTGATAGCAGCAGAAGAAGAGCTAAGTTGGAGACTTAAACAACTAAGAACACGATTATAAAATGGGTTAAAATATAGTACTAGTGGTTGTTTTTTACTTTTCCTTTTAACGATACTGCTCTGTCGGCACTAAAGCAGACTTGGAAAGCCCACAAGGTACCTACGGTGCGATGTAGCTTAATGCGGTCGTTGTGCTTTTGTTTTATTTTCGAGCTCGACTACGACCCTATCACACGTGGACCTGGAACTACTTTGATTTTGCTTTTATTTATTTATTTCAACTTTTCGCACAAAAAGGTACAAAGGCGGACTTAATGGCTCTTGCTGTCTCTGTCTTAATGCAGATTCGGCTATGAAATGCAAAAAGATTTTTTCAAATCCGACTGGTATTTCAAGAGCCCGTTCAAACAATCAAACTCTTATTAATATAGAAGTATAAATTAGTATAGGTTGTCGTCAAAAGTGGAAAATCAATAAGGTCTACTATAACCAAACGCCTACGAAGAAAATATTCATAAAATTCGAACACTTTCTACGTATTCATGTCATTGTTATGACACGTGTCTTAATTATTCCCGACTGTAAGTGCTTTCAAGTGTAATGTTTACAGTGTAAACAGTGCGAGGCGGGCGCGTAAACGCAATCGCATTTGATGGTGCGATAATAAACACGGTATTATTCACACCTGAACTATATCCATAATACTGTTGTACATTTCTTGCAGATAAAACAAGAAAGTCATCATCATCTGCCTAGCCTTTTCCCAACTATGTTTGGGGTCGGCTTCCAGTCTAACCGGATGCAGCTGAATACCAGTATTTTACATGGAGCGACTGACTATCTGCCCCCCACAACCCAGTTACTGGGTAATACGATAACCCTTGGTAAGACTGGTTGTCAGACTTTCGGGCTACTGACAACCCATAAAGACTGTCAAAGATCCATTAATGACAGCCAGGACCAACGATTTAACGTGCTTTCCGAAGCACGGAGGGGTCTTGGTATGTGAAGATGGTCACCCATCCGCCGACCAACCGCGGCAAGCGTAGCTTAAGCTGACCAAAATATTTTCATCTTCAGCGTCTTAATTTAATTTTAGCGTCTCAATGCAAAGCTCTACGTAAACTAATCAGTTTGATTATGTCAATCAATACAGAGGTGTCTGGTGCTGCTCTGTTTCACGTCCAAGTCTTGGCGTGCTGTCTCCAGCACCAAATGGGTCAAGGTACGACGTAATCCAGCATAAGCGATCGAAAACAAATGCAAGCCAATAATAAACGGATCCGACTGATCCGTTTATTATTTGTTTTATTCAATTTGATGGTTTTATTTATCCTGGCTTATGTTGTAAGCTCCCCCAGCTCACAACATAAGTCTTGGCTTTAGAGTCTTGATGCATCAGCTTTGATTAGGGTTGCCAGACGCTTGGGTTGAGTGTGTCTAGCTGACGTTTCGGCTTTTTTAGGGTTCCGTACCACAAAAGGTAAATCTTATAGGATTGCTTTATTATTGATTTACGTTTTCCGTCTGTCTGTCTGTCCATACCCTTTTTTCAGGAACCGATTTATCGAAGCGTTTGTCTCTGTATTGGAAAGAAAGAAAAGGTATTTTTTGCGCTGGCACAGGAAGATCACAAACTAAACTAAACACAATCCCCTACCCTATGGTAGACCGATAGAAAATGTCTAAGGCATTAAGTCCACCTTTGTACAGTGATTTTAAATCTAAAAATTTTATAGACGAAACGATATAACGAATTTTTAAAAAAAAGAGAAAGCTCAATTTGGCTATTTTTAAACCTATTTTACATAAAACTCTCCATTATTCTCTTCTAAAGGCTGATCAATCGACAGATAATTTTTATTCGCGGAATAAAACTGTCAAAAATTCAAAATTATTCCTCAGACAAAATTATCTGGCGTTGGAAAAATCAGCCCTAAAACGACTTTGATTTTTTCTGTTTCCGTAACATAATAAGCACTTGGTCTAGAAAATTCGCAAATTGGTTTACGCAGAAAATCCCTGAGAAAAGGATTAGGGGAGCACTCAAGATTCTAAATGAAATAACAAGCCAACTTAGGAACACGGCTAACCCTTACAAAGCTACGGACGGGCAATCTGAAGGATTAATTAGATTTCAACTGTTGTATATTCTATTGTAACTATTGTTATAGGAATATAGGATTGACTTTGGCAAATGTGCTTTTGGTGTTTTTTCTGGCCTGATACACGTTTTTTGTCCACGTAAATCCTACTAATATTATAAACGCGAAATTTTATGAGGATGGATGGATGGATTGATGGATGGATGGATGTTTGTTAACTCTTTCACGCAAAAACTACTGAACGGTTTTGGATGAAATTTGGCTCACAGATCGTTTATAACCAGGAGTAACACAGAAGATACTTTCTATCCCGATATTCCACGGGATCGAGACTTATGCGGGTGAAACAGCGGGGCACTGCTAGTTCTTGCTATGTTTCTTTTGCTGTTTACTTTTTATTTGTTGCGCAAGTCCAGGCTTTTTTCGTACTTACTATTAATGTAAATGGCAATTAGACTGTTTCTATGGAATTGTGGTGAGCAAAGTATTGAGTATGGTTGTCGATAGCTATAAGAGAAGGGAAACTCCAAAGAAACGATGGATGGACGTGTGAATGATTCAAATTTAGGTATTAATCACAATTTGTACAAGAATAAAATAGACGGTGACCCCCAAACTAGGCATTCGCCTGTATCTTGGGAGTCAGAGTTGCGACATTTTCAAAGTTTGGTACATAGTGATTATTGCAAGACAAGAAAACAAAAACTAAAATTTAACTAAACTAAATCAATTAAAATAAAATACAAAACTTAAAAAAAATACATTGTGATCAGCGTGAGATCAAAGTAAGCAAAATAAAATCTTGTTTATCTAATGATATGGTTAGAAAGAGGGTGCGGGCGGACCGAGACGGTGACTAATAAAAAATATGGACGGAAAAGACATTTTGCGCCGACCCCAAATAAATTGGGATAAAGGCAAGAGAATGATGAATGACTGTTTCTATCACAACGTACTGTAATGTAATAAAACAGAAATACTTGATTGGAAAAAGGGCCAGATTTTTATTCACTTAGGGCTGGTTTTTCCATCGCTAAAGTCAGCCCTTAGCCTAAATAAATTGCTATTCCAAAGCGTTGATGTCAAAAACTGAACAATCACTCCGTGAGTGATGACACGACCGCACCGTTACAAACTGATTCAAAAATCGAACAGCGAGTTGAAACTCAATTTCCATCGTGTAAAGGGAACAGAAACGCGTCCTAAAATCGAATATTTGGGACTAACAACATAACCCCCCAATCTCTAGTGAATGGAATATTGAACGAACGTTATTTTGAGCCAAAATGTCATCTATTTTTGACGTTCACTTCGTTCGTTCGTTGGTCAGGAAACCAATGCACTATTCTGTCAATGACTTTGTAGATTTTATTCACTAGTGAATTTTAGTTATGTCAATACGGAAAGATATACAGTATATTTATATTAATTCATATTATTTTCGAAACCAAACATCGTACTCCCGGAATAAAGTTCTTTCATCTAGTTTGCCTTTGACGTATGGGCAGGATGACTGATTAATATCGACAGCAAATGAAGCGAATAGATAGCCTGAAAGGGATTTGGTATACACGTTCTAGGGATGCCTCGTTAGCGTAATGACCATAAGCGCAACAGTTTAAGGTCTATCCACACATATCAGGGCCATGGCACACACATGGCAGACACTGAAGCTCCGTCGCCGTCCTGGACACGAACATGTGTGAACGAGTTCATATAAAAATGTATACACCGATATTTTTTTGAGCCCCTGACGGAGCACGGTCCTTCCACGTCCCGCACATGGCCTTGATATGTGTGGATAGACCTTTAGTATCATCCGTTCCTTACTAGAATCAGATTTGCAGTTCCAAGTGCCTTTTTCGGGGAATACACTGTATAGCATAATATTGTTCCCACGGAGTGGGCTGTAATCTACCACGCGGACCCAGTACCTACGGGTTGGTAGATGTCACAAGTCGTCAATTTTTTTTTTTTTTTTTTTTGTAGGACTTGCCGGTTTCCGCACGATGTTTTCTTTCACCGTCGTCAGAGCAGTGGTGATGAAATAAAATACACAAAGTAAAGTGCCTATCCGGGTTCGTTCTTTTAATACACTGTATATCTTCCCGTATTTATTTTCGCATGTTCTCCCAGTAAGTTCAAATGTCTTACACTCAAGGAGCTCTCTTGATTAATGTGTAAAAGTACAGATGGGCATGATAGTTAATTAAGTTTAGTTTTTAATATTATTATGTACTATTGTTCCCTAGCGTTTCCTTAATTAATTGTTTAACATATTCCACTGTTAATCTGAGAACAGTGTTGTGGGCTACGATATTGTTAAACTATTATGTGTATTTCTTTTTTTATACTATATGTTGTAGCTGTTTGCTGTTCCTATTGAATAAAATAAAAAATAAATAAAAAATAAAGTATTGACAACTAAAATTCACTAGTGCCCGGTTGACCAACGGCTTAACGTACTTTCCGAGGCACAGGGGTATCACACCGCCAACTTCCAAACTCTGGGCTGTTACTAAGTAACACTTTGCTCTTTCTTTTTTCTTTTCACTTGTCTCGTGGTCGCAAACGCGACTGCTGAGCGTGGAGTATTGTAGTAGAGTACATGGGACATAACTGGCAACATGTGGCTGTACTACAGGCGCACCTGTACCTAACCTTTCAGGAAATACAGGCGTGATGTTGTGTTATTTTAAAATACACTACCATACACACAGCATACTGCACATCTCTGTACTCGAGCGCCCTATGGCTCAACTGTATTAAGCGTGCTGCCAATGCGGTGCGTGTTCAATATAAAAACGCTTTCAGGGGCCCGTTGCGTCTGCCACGATATTGTAGTGCATCTGCAATGTTTGCACACGCCAGAGTAGACAGGTTCTCAGCTGTCGTGCGCAAACAAAAGCGTCTTTTCTCGCCAGATTGCGGGGCAGTAGCAACAGCCTCTTGACAGTTATTGCTGATAGGCATGATCAAAGCCCCATTATGAGGCATCTTATAAAAACCACCCTGTCTTTAGTAGAATATAAGTACTAGAGTATCTAGAATTATAAGTTTTTCTTGTACTATTGTTGTTTATTGTTTTTTAATGTATTTGGATCTTCTATTGTTGTCCGTGAAATAAAGATTATTATTATTACTACCAATTTAACTACGGTCCGATGTTAAGGGAAGCGTGAAGCCAAACAACAAAAGCCGGTGTTAAGCACCTATTCAGTCTGTTTACGAGTGTATTACAACCTTAAGGTTAGTATAGACGACAGCTTTAACAGGTAACAGAACATCGAGCATTTGCCGATTTTAAATTTAATCGAACCGCACTTCGAACACGACGCTCGATGTTGTGTTAGTGTGTACTTTTTTTAAAACCGACGAGAGTATTTGTAACATTTCATCGAGCAAAGGTTCGTGTGGTGTTTACCTTTAAGTAATCGTTACACTGTTCAAAGTTTTTTTTAAAAATGTTATTTTTATCATGATGTTAGTGTAATCAATTGTTGGTGAACCAAATAAATAAAATACAATAAAGGTACGAGCGCAAGAACGCACAATCATCAACGATGAACGCAAGGTAGAAAGAAATGTTAAAGGTAAGTAAATGCTCACGCGCTGTGAGTATTACGTCAAACGCAGCGTCGAGCATTCGCATGAACGTTACATTACATGGAAATGCTTTTGGAAACTGAACTTTTGCCTGTATTGTACGGACGCCAGCACATCAAGTTATTACAATCTGTCAATTTTTTTTAATAGATTTTCAACTTTATCGCTAAAGCATTAAGGTTCAAGGTTGATTGGGAAAATTTGACAGTTTCGGGTAACTTGACCTGCTGGCGTCTGTACCATTCATAAGAACGTTACATTACACGGAAATGCTTGAGAAAATGCTCTAGTGTATACCTCCCTTTAGATACAGCACCATTGATGAACATTATACCTTTATAGCACTGTAAACTGCCCATACTTCACTTGTTATTTATAAAGATTACGTGCATGGTAATGAAAAGCGGTGGAAACTTTCCGTGGTGTTATCAGTATGACATTTTCAATGTCCAGTAGGCACTCCAACCCATCCAGAGACATTAATGAAACTGTCGCTATGCACGTTTCTCAGGGTCAAATTAAATTAGCTAGCGAAACTCTGACGGGTATAGCGATATCTAAGCATGATAAAGCAAAAAAGACATTTATTTGAGAAAGATTTTTATGGGGTCAACGACCGATTTTTGTGTATTAAATTGAAATGTCAGTTTGAAAAATCTGGTGTTTTTTTTGTGTAAACTTCAGAGACGTGATTGGTATCGATATCTAAACACGGTAAAACATATTTTCGCAATACATACTTCAAGTAACAGTACTACCAGCTGTTGTTAACCCTTAAATAAAACATTTTTTTTTTATCGTGTATATACCCATCATGTCTGCAGAGTTTCGCTAGACAATTTAATTTAACCCTGTAAAATGCACGGCCATTCTTTAACTATTGTGTGTCTGCTTCGCGTACAGTAGGATCCAAATCCATTTGACGTTTTCACCACATGATATTCCAAGTCAATCATCATTATTACGATTTTATTCAATACAACTTTTGCAAGTGTCATACTCGTACATTGATTGATTTCCGTGAAGGATTCGTCCGTTACTTGTTTTTTTTTGTGTTTGTGTTCTTTTATGCGTCATGTTTGCCGCAAATAAACGTATTTTCTTTTTTTTCTTTTTTCTTTCCGTAGCATTATTAAAGAGCCATGTTTACCTCATCGTATGAGTAAATAAAATACAATCTTCTAATATTATAATCCTACTTCCTGCTTCCTTCCTTCCCCTCGTGCGTTAGGTAAGCTTATTAAGTTCGGTAACAATTTTGTCTCTTAGTGACAGTTGAGCTCATATAAATGTGAAAGTTTGTTTGGAATTTTGTTGCTCAATCACGAAAAAACAGCTGAACGGATTTGGATGAATTTGGCACACAGATAGTTTATAATATGGATAACCACATAGGATCATTTTTGTCTCGATAGTACATGATAGTATATGTGAGCTGTCACGCCCTTTATGCCTGAAGGCTTTTATTTAGGCAGTAATGTTTTATATACATTTTAATTTTAATTAATTATTTTTCAGCTTGAGTACGTATAGTTTTTGTTTATATTTGTTGGTATATTGGCGTGGGTAGCTGACATATGGCAAATAAATTAATTTTATGTTCTGTGTCTTGTAATGTTAATTACTTAACATGGGTATCTAGTATTGTATACAGTCAAGTATTTTGTAACTGAACAGACAGCTGTGCTGCTGGGGAGTTTGTTGCGCCGCTTCTTCTTCCCAGCGATAGAACTAGGAAGTGGTGAAGGGCGGGCGTTTTTGGGGGACTGTCTTTTGTAATTTTGACGTTCGAAAAGTGCTGATTCTCAGCCGAATTTGAATAAATTACTTTTGATTTTGATTTTGTACGTTCCCGTGGGATAATAGCCGTCCACCACGAGGACAAAGCCGCGTCAAAAGCTAGTTTTTAACCGACTTCAAAAAAGGAGGAGGTTATCAATTCGGTTGAGTTCATAACTCTGTTACTTATAAGCCGATTTACAAAATTCTTATTTTATTTAAAAGGATATACTTTCAGATTGGTTCCATAGAGATTTCATCAAAATCATTTTATCATCATTTTAGTTTTTGAACCATAATTACTGGTAAACATTCGAGTAAACGAAATTGCGTCGTTTGCTTTCTTTTTCAGTAGTGGCTTAGTGGAATTGTCATGAGATGCATTGACGTGTTGTGTGTGTTTGTACAAAAAAAAATCATTTATCATTGAAAAAGTACAACTTAAAAGTGATAAATAGAAACTTTTTCCAAAAAAAAAAACAACTAAAAAAATAACTTTAATTTCGGAAGTCGGCAGCAAACAACGAAAATGCGAACCCAACGACACCGACTTCCGAAATTAAAGTTATTTTTCACTTTGCAGTGTCTTTTTGGAAGTCGGTTGTTTAATAAAGGTTCAATATTTGTTTGTTTTCACAATAACGAAGAAAATCTTTTGCTCGACAATCCACCAATTCACTTAGCTTAACTGTTTAATTTTTCAAAATCCCAGTTGTCAGACGTATCCAAACAACCAGCGACAGAGTTACTTGCACGGCTGTACAATTGCTATGTTTACACGTGGCGCGCGTGTAAAAGGCGATTAGTTATTTATACAAACGCTTTCAGTAAATAAAATACTAAACAATGGCATCAAGGATGCAGAGGACAAGAATCACAGACCGCACTTTGACTTTTTTTTTTAAACGTTTCCCCACACTAGGAATTTCTCCTGTATCGTGGGTGCGTTTACAAACATTTAAACTCACATACACAAACAGCCAGACCCGGAACAACTACTTGTAGGTCATACAAATATTTGTTCCGTGCGGGAATCGAACCCGCGACACGCAGCGCAGCAGTCAGTCGCTTAACCACTGCGCCAACCGTGCCGTCGAACTCGTCGACTTAACTTTGTTAAATTAGTTAAGCGCTTCATACGAATGGGAACCTTGGTTTCATGCTCATAACCCTACTATCCTACAAATATTATAAACGCGAAAGTTTGTACGAGAGGATTGATGGATGGATGGATGTTTGTTACTCTTTCACACAAAAACTACTGAACGGATTTTGATGAAACTTTACAGTAATATAGTTTATACATCAGAATAACACATAGGATAATTGTTATCTCGATATTCCCACGGGATCGAAACTTATGCGGGTGAAACCGCAGGGCGCTGCTAGTAACACACAACATAACACCTCACCCCCTTCATACTTCATCACTTCGGCACAACATGTGCCCCTGAACATGAACTGCAGTCGCCAATCAATCACTTGTGGCCGATTCCTAAATAACGGACCGTTATTGGTTCAAATTAAGACTCTTGTATCTTTACCAATCATGAAGCAAAGACATCATAGCTTTGCATAGCAGACCCTCCCATATGGAAGTAGCTATCACAGGTAAAATTAGCTTACGAATCTATTTATATGGCCAGTTTGCCAATATAAAAATGGTACCAATGGTAAGCAAAAAGAGCAATAACCGATTGCGGGCTCCGGTTGGCCGCTGTAGAAACAATCTGGCTAACTGGCCATCGACCCTTCCCACACACAGTGTCAGTGTGGAGCCCCCATACAAGGACCTGCCCCATCTACTTTCCTGCCTATGATCTACGGAGCAGTGGTGGCCCAGTGGTAACGGACGCGACTTCCATGTTGTAGGTCGCAATTTCGAACCCAAACAGGCGCTTTACTTTGTGTAAATTATTTCATCACAACTGCTCTCAAAACGGTGAAGGAAAACATCGTGAGGAAACCGGCATGTCCTAACCAGCCCAAACTAGGCCGACCAGGTGGATTAAGGCTCACTCCCTCTCACCGGGAGGAGGCCTGTGTCCCAGTAGTGGGAATGTTATTATAGGTTGATTATGCATGCGCAACCACCTGCACGCTCCAGGATTTAAACGAGCCGAATGACAGAGCTGTCCTGATAGCTTCTTAATGGTCGGACAAAGTGTGAGTAGTAGTCAAAAGACACAAAAATAAGAAGATGCTCATAATGTTCATATGCCTACAAGCGCTGTGAGCAAGCATATCAAACCTTAATCAAATTCGTTTAAGACTTACTTTACTAAAAGCAAAGTAATGTCAAAGTTCAGTCTGTGAATGTTGCCATGCGACTGCTAGTCGCGCGGCGGGTCGGGAAAATTGCTAATTTTCTTGAGCAGAAATTCGTAATTTCCGTAATTCTTGCGGATTGCGGGTTCAGAAGTGGCATGCTCCGTAACTTCTTTAATGAGATAATTACGCTAAGAGTGGAAAACCTGGCTTTAATGGTACCTATATTTCATGGTCGTACTCTAATGCTTTCCTAACCAACCCATTCATTCACCTGCTAAAAATCTCCCACCTGGACATGAGTTGCCTGGCTTACCTGGAAGTCTTTAAATAGACTACAATTAAACTTTAAAAAGACAATAGAGAGACAGAGAAGACGACGACACGGTTGGCGCAGTGGCTGAGCGATCGACTGCTGCGCTGCGTATCGCGGGTTCGATTCCCGCACGGAACAAATATTTGTATTGCCTACAGGTATGTAGTTATTCCGGGTGGTAGTTAATTGCTGTTTGTGTATGTGAGTTTAAATGTTTGTAAACGCACCCACAGATACAGGAAAAACTCCTAGTGTGGGGCAACGTTTTAAAAAAAAAACGTTACGATTGAAATTATTTACCATACCGTAGGGACACCATTCGCATATCGTAACACGAAACACTCTCTTAATTGCATTCATTTGTCGCTAACCCCCTTTAGAAGCACTACAATCAAATGCAAATTATCTTTCACTTGCACGTGTATATTCCCCGGACACAAGAACCAAGGTTCAAATCACTTATTAAATGAACAAGCTATTAAACATACACGAAACGCTTCAAAGTTAGGATATAACATAACATCACTCTTGTAATTTCCAAAGGGTTAAGCAGCGGTGTATCTATCTACTACAATCTGTCAAATTTCTTTATTAGATTTTCAACTTTATCACTAACGCTTTAAGGTTCAAGATTGATTGGGAAAATTTGACAGTTTCGGGTAGCTTAACCTTCTGGCGTCTGTACATCCACATTTCGCAAGTTATGTTTAAGTCCCATGTAAGAGGGGGCGAGCCTATTGCCATCAATCGGGTGCAAATCCAGACTCTGGTCTGCTACTGACAAATTCCTGATGGAAAATCCAACAACACTTTGCTTGACCTGAGAATCGAACAAAGGACCTCATGCTCAGTAGTAGTGCTTGCGACCGCTAGATCAACGAGGCAGTAATATGATATACTAGCTGCGCTCCACGGTTTCACCCGCATAAGTTTCGATCCCGTGGGAATATCGGGATAAAAAGTATCCTATATGTTAACCCCTGGTTATAAGCCATGTGTGTGCAAAAAAATTCATGCAAATCCGTTCAGGAGTTTTTGCGAGAAAGAGTAACAAACATTCATCCATCCATACAAACTTTCACGTTTATAATATTACTAGCAGCGCCCCGCGGTTTTACCCGCATAGGTTTCGATCCCGTGGGAATATCGGGATAAAAAGTATCCTAAGTGTTAATCCCGGTTATAAACTATATGTATGCTAAATTTGATCCAAATCTGTTCAGTAGTTTTTGCGTCAAAGAGTAATAAACATCCATCCATCCATACAAACTTTCGCATTTAAAATCCCCAGGCCTCTCCCAAGCGCCGCCACAGTACCGGTGTACTGTGCTGCTTGCATCCAGTGGATTCCTGCGGCCTTCACAAGGTCATCAGTCCACCTTGTGTAGTATACTAATGTAATCGGAATGTATATGTGATGTGTCTATACGTGTATGTGTGGTTGTGATGTGTGTGTATTGTGTGTGGGTGTGTGGATTTGGGTATATTTTCTTACAGGATTGAAATAATTTCGGTTTTTGTGTCAAAAGGAACCTTTTCTTTTTTACATATTACATATATTATGATGTTTTCCCGTTAAGGTTTACCCGATATTAAGGTGAGGAAAATGCCATAAAATTTACCCTTACCAGCATATCATTCTGAAAAAATATTTTTATAATTGGATGTAAAATTATGGATATCGTTAAAAATACAAACTCGATACATAGCGAAGTATTTTTCGAGTTCCCTTTGGTTTTGTTTTTTCTATACCTAGCAAATATTTTTGTAAGCTTATGTATCGAAATATAATATCCTGTATTATTTTATTTTATGATTTCAAAATCAAAATATTTTATTTCACATAAACCAACATGGGCACTTATGAAACGTCAGAAGCTAGGTGCACGGTTCCAATTGGTCGTTTCCTATGGAGAAGAGCCGGCAAGAAACAAATTTCAAATTACAGTAGGTACGAGAGGATAGCCTAGGCCTGTCAACAAGTACCAGGTACTTGATAAAATAAAAAATGGTCTACAGATCTAAAGTCTACAAGGCCTACAGAGTCCTCACATTTACAAAATATAGAAGAATCTATCAAAAGGATAGATATAATATAAAAATATATTAAAACCAGACCTTTGAAGCCTCCTAACGCCCGCTATGATCGTAGTCTCTTGTTTTTAATAGACAGTATGACGTAGATTCGAAATCCTTATAACGTTCTTATACCCAAAAACTTTTAGAACTTAGGAAAGAACTCGGATTATAATTAGGTATATACTTTTATAAGTATTTTTTTATCAAGACAGCCACGAGTGGCAGTCAAACAGGAACAGGCAAACAAGAACAAATTGCCAAAAGACCAGGTTTTAATTCTCCAAATATTTTACAAGTTTTAATAATAAAAGTCTCCCTTTGAGATTAATGATAAAAACCACCTTGAAGTAGTTATAATAAGCCGCTACGTGATAATGATTAATTACTACAACGTTTACGGAGTTTTTATTACAAAACTTTTCTTTTTTAATCACTTTTGGTTTAATGAGGAAAATAATTGGATTTTTAATTTATGATTGATGTGCTTAATTTCTTTAGAAAGATAATGTTTTGTGAACAGTCATTAATGGTGACTTTTATGCAAATAAAATGTATGCATACAGTCATTAATTCATTTCATTCATTCAGTCATACATTCTATTCTATACTATTAATGGTGACTTAATTGCAAATAAAATGGATGCATATTTTGCTAAATAACTAATAGTGGCAAACTGACTCAAAACCAAAGCATTTATTACAAATAAACAGATTGCAGACACTTTTGAACTGTGAAGGAGTCAGCCAGTCAGAAAATATGATCTAGCTGCCCATTGCAAAGCGTAGTAGGTTCCTATGGAGAAGAACGTGTAAGAAACTCCATGGATACTCATTTAAATCAAAATATAGTAAACTGGCAATAGCGGTTAAAGAACTGTCTGTTTTTCCCTGTCGTACCATACTTGAGGTATACACATCTTACACATATATAAATACATAATCTCGCCTTCTTTCCATGAGGGTAGGCAGAAATTACAGAACGCCACCTGCTGCAATTCTGCTGGCTGCCTAACCTTTTCCCAACTGTATTGGGGTTCAGCGGGATTGTCCGAAAGGGTTACCGCTACCCGGAACATAAAGGGCAAAGGAAGGAATATGGGTGGGTTTTAGTCAGTAAGAGTCTGACACTCCCTTCCGCTCCACCCAGAGCGGGACCCCTCATTTGATGATTTCCCATCCGAAAAAAACAAAAAAAAAACGCTGTATTGGGGTCGGCTTCTAATCTAACCGGATTCAGCTAAATACCAGCATTTTACATGGAGCGACTGCCGACCTGCAAGATGCTACCCCTTGGTAATTACGACTGGTTGTCAGACTTAACGACTATCAAAGATCTACGAATGACAACTGGTGCTTTCCGAGACACGGTGGGGTCACGATGTGTAATGGATGGTCACCCATCCACGAACCAACCGCGGCAAGCGTAGCTTAACTTTCTGTCTTTTGCCCCTCTAATATTTTCTGGTTATTATACCCGGTAGGTAAACATGCCTTTCGTTATAAAACATCAATTTCCCGCCATTTCAGTAAAACAGTTCATATAAATATTTGTCCCAGCAATTTCAACCGGCCGCGGGCGCCTCAAAGGACCAAAAGCGAATCCTCTGCGGTTCGTCGCCCGGATCGTCAACGTACCGTAATGGCAGGATACCGGCTCATTACCTAGCTGCCTCGTTGAGTAACCCATTTCCCTTGCAGATAAGACGCTGGGGACTAGGAGAGAGAATATCTAAATTAGAAATACAGGGTGGCAGTCTGGCAGGGACATCGACGCGGTAACTGAAACCATGAAAGAAAGCAAATACGTTTATTTGCGATAAACATGACGCATAAAAAGAACACAAATACAAAAAAAAATATATATAAAAGTTGGGGGAAAACATGCGTCACATGCACGCAAAACGGGCATCGCTCAGCATAATGCTAAAACCATATACGAGACTGAGCCCTAGCGCTGGTCTTCAGCGACAGTCGGCGTTGACGTGAATTCAGCAAACGATTCTGCCCGTACGTTGGTTATCAAAAAAAAAAGTCGGCTGTTTCATAGAAACATTTTAACGCAGGTGGGTTCAACATTATGAACTGAATCCATGGTAATAGGTTGCTCTTCGATGTCCCTGCCCTCCAGTATGCCTTTTTTTTTTTCCCGTGGTGGAAAATTCTCATAGATGTCCGCCGCCCTGGGGCGGGCGGCGGAGTCTGTCAGACTCTTACTGATTAAAAACCACCCCAGAGTTCCATCTCACACACCTACGCCGGAGGTCGCGGGAACGTACGATCCTTCCGCAACCCCCGACTGGTGCCGGCCCGCCACTACGGGCCTCCTCGGGTCAGGGGGGGGGAGTGAGGTGTTTGACTCCCCTCGCGACGTCTAAGAGGGGCGCTCGTGGAACACTACGCGCTGCAACCTCGGGTCCGCAGCTGACTGCAGACGCAGCTCCATATGTCGCTGCATCGGTCGTTCGCCCCGCGCCCTCACTTCCTCGCGCCACCGATACAATGACGCGAGTACTTTCACCCCGAGGTCCCAGGGCGGGAATCCAGCCAGTACGCAGGCCGCCTCGTAGGAGATCGTGCGATATCCTCTGATGACTCTGACGGCCATCGCTCTCTGCGGTTTCCGCAGAATTGCGATACTGCCGGCCGTCAGGTCAGAGGCCCACACCGGAGCCCACTACAGGGCCATCGATCGCACGACCCCCACGTAGAGCCGCCTTCAGGCGGCGCTCGGGCCCCCCAGATTGGGAAGCAGCGTTGATAACGCCCCAGCCGCGCCTAACAACTTGGGCGCCAGCCGCCGGAAGTGGGGGCCAAAGTCCCACCGGGTGTCGAGCACCAATCCCAGGTACTTCATGGTAGACTCGACAGCGATCCGAGCCCCCCCCGACCACGATGTGTGAGCCGGGCGGCGGCGCCGGCCGGGAGTCATGAAACACTATGGCCTCCGACTTGCTGAGGGCCACCTCCAGGCTGCCATCTAGTATGCTATCATAACTTCAACTTTTCATTAGTGGCGTGTTCGGACACGTTATCCACTCAAATTTCATACAATTATAATGACAATCATGTGATAGGTTTTAATAGCTTTTTTCACCAACACCAAAGGAGCATCTCCCTGCAGGCTGCACCTTCCGTGGTCCACTTGGAAGTCTCTGAACCGTCTCCGGACACAAACGGGAAGATGTAAATCCAAGCTGGTAAAGTGGGGCTACCTTGACGGAACGGCACTAGGCTGTGATTGTTGAGCTATGTCACAAACCATGCTGCAACTCCTATCCTGCCCTCTGTGTCCCAAAACATGCGGTCAAAGTGACCTCTGCGCTGCCACCGACAACGCCGTGGAAGTGGCAGTTTTGGGAAAATAAATTTAAAATACAGTCGTGTCGTGACAGCGACATGAAGAATAAAATAAGCTTTTTTATATATTTTTTTTAATTTATCTAAGATTCGTATCTATTTTGTGAATGGGACGTTATAGACCTTGTAGAATCATAATTGTTTCGATTTGTTGGCCACTTCCTATTTTTTAGTATGTACCTGGTACTTGTTGACAGGCCTACACTATTCACCCATACCTATTAACACTGTAATTTATAAACATTGTAAAAACCAATTATTTTTAAAAGAGTAACCGTGTAGTTTCTTCCCGGCTCTTTTTCATAGGAAACGACAGTGGAAAATAGTTTTCGTTTGCTAAATACTGTTACTAACATTACAGCCTGAATGCTGATTGAATTTTAAAAAGTTGATGTCGCTTCGTGGAATATTGTTTTTAACGTATATACTTTTTGTGGTTATTGATGTTGTCAAACATAAAGTTTTCCAATTCCCTATACAGTTTGTTAAAAACAAAATCCGACGAAAAGTTGTTTTAATATCATTGTGACAGTATTTTTACCTTCATATTGCTAAAGTATCAACAAATTCATTCAATACTTAGGTACTTTATTATTTAACCAGGTTTTGCCCGCGGCTCCACCCGCGTGGAGTTCGGAAGTTATCCCACGGAAACGTATTACCGGAATAAAAAGTATCCTATGTATAAACTATCTGTGTGCCAAATTTCATCCAAATCCTATTAAAAGCAGAATAATAATGACTTTTTGTTAATATACTGCTCAGAAAGTCGGGTCACATTTCAATCATGATTCGAAAAACACGTAGCGCCATCTAGTGTCCTAAAGCAGTTGTGACCTTCGAAAGTTATTGTTCTTTTCCTCGGGAACAGTATTTTTTTTCTAGATGAAAGGTACCCTTTCTATACCCCTGACAACGTACGAGTATATTAACGAAATTTCATGATGATCGGGTCAGTGGATTAGGCGTGAAAAAGTAACAAGCAACCATACTTTCGCATTTATAATATTAGTTAGGATTACATGCTGGAATTTTTAAACAAAGATTAACAATCAGAAAAACTGACCATGGCCAGAATACAACGAGTATCAGAAATGTGTGGTGATATTGTACAGAAGGATGTAGTACAGACACTGACCTATATTATAAAAGTACGCTGGACATCATACTATCGATGACAAAACGAAGACATTTGATTTTCACCATTTTGGCGCTGCTAGCAACGTGAGCGTCCGTGGAACAAATATTTTTGATAATGAGTTTTACAAAATGCGCATACTCTCATAATAAAAATGTTCCAAATATCTTGTAGTAAACACGAAATACAAAAAAAAAGGTTTACCACCCACAATTTTATTTTATTATTTACATTGCCACGATTTAAACCTAAATCATCAGAGACGTACCAGCCTACCAACACGGCGGCCATTTGCAACAATGTATCAATTTTAGTTCCTGAGACGCTCGAGCGAGGCGCTTTGAATCGGCACAAAAAACAATTGTCATTTCGTATAGTATATTTAGTCCAGCGTACTAGTTATTTAGAGGTCAGTCGGTACAGACCATCAAAATGAACAACTTCCTCCGTGGGACCAACATCGTAATTGCGAAAAAAATATCCGCTGTTCCATACAATACTTCTAAAGGCCCTTCCAGACATGGCCCTACTTTGTTAGACTCACATAAAATCCTAATAATATAATGTTTGGGCTTTAAAAGAGGCACTTCTTCTCAGAGATCAGTCAGCTAGGAAATGCCGGCGTCATCTAGTTTTAAAATATTGACCAACAAAATATTGACGGGTAAAAGTGTCTTAAAAGATCTACTTACAGAAATAAACATTTCATTCCCAACATTTCATTCCCAACATTTCATTTCTAACATTTCATTTCCAACATTTAATTTCGATACTTACTCGTCCCAAATGTATTGGTCACCTGTCAATTTTTTAAATGTAATTCTGTAATATCCCTGTATAGAAAATCATGGACCCAACCAGAATTAATGACAGGCGATTTATTAAAAATAAATCCAATACTTTCATAAAGCGAGGCTTGAATTTTAAAAAATCTATTCTTGTAACTGTCATTCGCAGACCATCGTGGAAATCGTAGATATATAAAAAAAGCGGCTAAGTGCGAGTCGGACTCGCCCATGAAGGGTTCCGTAGCAGCAAATTGCGGTTTACGATTAATGACGTATTAAAAAAAACTACTTACTAGATCTCGTTCAAACCAATTTTCGGTGGAAGTTTGCATGGTAATGTACATCATATATTTTTTTTAGTTTTATCATTCTCTTATTTTAGAAGTTACAGGGGGACACACATTTTACGACTTTGGAAGTGTCTCTCGCGCAAACTATTCAGTTTAGAAAAAAAATGATATTAGAAACCTCAATATCATTTTTGAAGACCTATCCATAGATACCCCACACGTATGGGTTTGATGAAAAAACATTTTTGAGTTTCAGTTCTAAGTATGGGGAGAACCCCCAAAATTTATTGTTTTTTTTTTCTATTTTTGTGTGATAATCTTAATGCGGTTCACAGAATACATCTACTTACCAAGTTTCAACAGTATAGTTCTTATAGTTTCGGAAAAAAGTGGCTGTGACATACGGACAGACAGACAGACAGACATGACGAATCCATAAGGGTTCCGTTTTTTGCCATTTGCGACATCGCATCGTATCGCATCACCCGCCCGTGCTTTTACTTTGTTAACGCTTTTTTCTTTAAAAAGCCTTCGTCAAGAATTAGAAAAAAGAAAGAAAATACATTTATTTGCGGTAAACATGACGCAGAGAAAGAACACAAACACAAAGAAAGAACAAGTTGGGGGAAAATATGCGTCACAACCACGCAAAACGGCCATCGCTCAGCATAATGCTAAGACCCTATGCGAGACAGACCGCCAGCGCTGGTTTTTCAGCGCCAGCCGGCGTTGACGTGATGACGTCAATAGTGCTAACAAATGCAAAAAGAATTATCAATTGCGATTGGAAGTTAGATAGATTGTTTCATATTTTGTAAATTGAGGACTTTGTAGGCCTTTAGATCTGTATTTATTTATTTATTTATTAAAACTTTTCGCACAAAAAGGTACAAAGGCGGACTTAATGCCTTAGGCATTCTCTACCAGTCAACCAAGGGTGGTGAAGAGATTAGATGGCAGGTGCTTTGGTTGAGAGGAACAATGATAAAAAAAAACTCTTAAAACTAGGTACACAAATACATAAATAGCATCTGCAGACCTTTTTTTAAATTAAATTCCTTGAACTTGTTGACAGGCCTACGCTGTCCTCCCATATCTACTGTAATTTGAAATCTTGTAAAAGCCAATTATTTTTAAAAGAGTAACCGTGGAGTTTCCCGCCGGCTCTTCTCCATAGGAAACGACCAATTGGAACCGTGCACCTAGCTTCAGACGTTTCATTAATGCCCATGTAGGTTTGTGTGAAATAAAATATTTTGATTTTGAGTTCTAGATCATGCTGAGATAGGAGCCTTTCGGCATCGTATAGAACTTTCTGTTTCATTTTTCTCTTTGTTACTTTTAATTTAATATAATTTGGTTTTTTTATTTTTGTCTGTGTTTAGTTTAGTTTATGATCTTCCTGTACAAGTCGCAATCAATACTTTTTCTTTCTTTCTTTCTTTCTTTCTTAGCGCGTTCAAACAAGAAACTCTTTAGTTGTATTACATTAGTATAGAACTTCCAGAAATCATTTCGGAACTTTACGGTAATGGTAACGCCTTTCGAAGAGATAGGTTCGTCCCTAATTTAACCCTTTTCAAAGTGAGTAGATTGAAAACCCTTTTTATGACTTCACGCGTCCATTTTTGTAGTGAGCAGAGTTAATGTATTCTTGCTAAGAGCCCGGTGAGCAGTGATAATATTATGTAGTATATTTGCTAATTGCTCTTTGCTAAGTAATCCCCACGGGTTGATTGAAGGTTAATCTACGCTTGCTGCGGTCGGTTCGTAGATGGGTGACCATCTATTACATAACGAGACCCCTGAAATCCAGCGAATTAATAACTATTTGCGTCTACAAACAAATTTCCAAGATTTTGCTGGCTAAAATATGATTTTGGTAAACACAAACTTTTATTAAACACAAATAGCAGCCCCGGGTTAATTGTAGAGCGATGTTGTAATAGTTTAAAAATGATCAGGATGTTATTTTCAAATGAAAGTCGGTATTTTTTTAAATTTTATTCTCGAAATATTTTAAGTAAATATATGATTTTTTTGTGTTTTCAACTTTAAATAGCAGTGAATGGGGTAATTGTATTCTCTCGTTGTAAGAGTAAACTATGTTGAGGGTTTTATTTCCCATTAGAAAACCCGTTTGTTTTTGGTCAGCACTTTAGTTTTTGTTTACGAAATGGATGCCCTTTATTAAAAGTCTTAATAATATTTACACATATTTTACTTCCCTATGCTATCGTGATACCGTGGAGTTCCACGACGTCACGTTAGAAATAATAAAAACACCCAATAACAGTATATCATAATCAGCCTATAATGTTCCCACTGCTGGGACACAGGCCTCCTCTCGGTGAGAGGGAGTGGGCCAGAATCCACCACGCAAATCCAATGCGGGTTGGTGAATATCACATGTCTTTGAATTTTTGGTTCTAAGACATGCCGGTCTCCTCACTATGTTTTCCTTCACCGTTTTGAGAGCAGTGGTGATGTAATAATTTACACAAAGTAAAGTGCCTACTTAGGTTCGAACCCACGACCCAGAAATCGTAAGTCGCGCCCGTTACCACTGGGCCACTACTGCTCTTACAGTATGTGCAAATAACAATAATAACAGTGTATGTGCGGATCAATATATAACCATAATTCATTATACTAACGCGATGTTTTAGTTAAAATGAACAAACGTTTAGTAATGCACAATCGTACGACAGCAGACTCGGTTCATAATTCCCAGGAGACACATAAATATTTGTCCCGACGCGTTGCGGTTATAAAAGTTACCCGAAAATGGACGTCGAAATGTCCATGTGTGTTATATGAAATTTATAACGTGCTTTGCGAAATATGTTTAATAACTAAATAAATAGTTTTCTGATGCAATTATTAGTTCTCTGTATTTGACATACACCAAGACACAAAATAATACTAAACACAAAATTGTCAAACTTTAATTGTTTGAATACGAGGCTTTTGGCTACTTTATATGTGTGTATTTTATGTCTTTTTTTGTGATGTGCGTTTAGTTTGTGCAGAGTAAAAAAAAACTTTCTTTTTTTCTTTCTTATAAGGGACGTATGTGAAAGTATGGCTCGCGCCTATTACAGGAGACTTCAAAATAACTGGCGAAATTTTGAAGTATGATAGGTACACCTCTGCTTAACCGAACACGTTAATATACGCGAACCGGCGTGATGTTATGGTATGGTTTATGAAAGTGAATTTCTCACATTACATATGTGGTTTTCATTGGGCAACGCAAGTCTAAAAGCAAATGCAACACCTTATATATCATCAATACAAAAAGAATAACAATAACGTGTGGTATTGTCATTCTTTGACGCATACACAAATTCACGCCTTCTTTCCACGGAGGTAGGCAGAAACCACAGAATGCCACCGGGCAATTCTCGTAATTTTAAGAACGTACCAATCTGTCAAATATACCTGTAAAATCCCTAAATTTTTGACAAGTTTTTGACATTAATTGTCGCTGAGATGAGATTGCGACTAGATTTGGAACGAGTTTAATTACGGGAATTAACCTTCTGGTCATACACGCACGTCGATTACGACCGAGTACTACTTAGCTGACCTCGCGAAGGTATAAGGTCAGTGTGTGTCCTAAGTCCTTCTAGGGCGTCCTATCCCAGAAAAAAAAGTTCACAAAAATGATATCCCAGCATCACATAAGATCATTTCAATAACCTTTAACGCCACCAAAAGTTCAGTTATTTAATTTAGAGTTTCAAACGTAACTCGTTACGTTAGATTAAATTAAACGTTACCGTAGAAATTACTTTGGTATAGTTTTTGTTTCATATTCCAAATTCAAAATTACAAGCAAACACAGCTATCGCCGGAAGGCTATGGGTTATTTAATCAAAACGTTAAAGGTTAAAGAGGAAGGAAGGAGGAAGGTTGGAGTTTCACTAGCCGCTCGTAATGGCTGCCCATTTGATGTAATTATTCTGCATTTTGGTAAAAGTCTCACTAGATGCGTAGTAAATAACTGTGTTTCATTCAGTAATTAATGCAGGCGTAAATATTTTTTTTTACGCAGGTAGTAAATACTTACACTAATAAAAAGGTAACGTACCACTGATGAATAAAACTCATTTTCAATCCAAATAAAAAGAACGTAGGAAAAATAAAACATATCCCTCATGATAGGTAGGTTTTTTAATAATGTTTAATAATAATAATAATGTTTATTCACATAAAAATGTACATTTTTTTATCAAGTAGAGTGCTTAATCTAACCTTACAGTACACAAAAGTATTAGCATTTGAGGCCCAACTAGGCATAGCCTGTATTTCAACCTTCAACGCGGATCCCCCTGAGTTACAAATTAAGTATCTTATTATGACAGTGCAATGATCCCATGTATGAATGTACGTATCTTATTCAACATATAAGGTAAACATTTTGAAAAAAACAAACAGTTTTTTTTTATTACTTATTTAAAAATAAAATATCTAGGTGTGTATCCAGACCTCTCTTTGTCTGCGGCGGAGGTGTGCGTGAATGAGTGTAAGAGGGTGTGTAAGATTGCGGAGCATGACATTTGTTATTTTTGTGATAGATTACTTAGTTTAGTTTTAATAATTCAACTATTACCATATAGTTCATTTTTATCTAGGTATCTCAAGCAATTTTTCTGTCTCCTCATATGTTTTAATGACCGACGATAAATTTCAACCCAGGTGGGCCTAGAAACATGTACTGAATCCATGGTAACAGGTTGTGCGTCCATGTCCCTGCCCCCTGTATTATATGTAATGATATCCGTTTTATATTATGTGTAACGTCAAAAACGCTCAAAGAAAAAGTTTTGAAGCACAAGGATGGTACTTGGTCCTTTGGCAAACAGATTCTAGGACCAATATTCCAATAAACCTACGTCAAACACTTTCAAAGTGTTTGACGTAGGTTTCAAACACTTTGAAGGGTACGATACGTCTAGAACCTATCGGAAGATGTATCTAAAACTAAACATTGAAGACCGACATTACATTTCGGAAACATCGTAGTTTTACGTTTCTATGTAAAACATCTCGTTTTTTACCCGACTTCAAAAAATGGAGAGGTTTTTATTAATGTCTGCATCCATTTTTCCGTGTTTACTGGACTGATTCACGTGATTCTTTTTCATTTGGCAGACGAAGCTCGCGCGGTATTCTCATATAAATTTTATTAACTTTGATTGCGTAGTTTTTGAGGTAGCTTCAATAATACGTAATATGCTGTAATCCACTTGGTGTGTCTTGATGATGTTTATAAAATTTCCTGTCACTGTTGTTTACATAGCAAGTATACAAAATTTTGTAGGGTAGGTATAGTCAGCAACAAAAGTCAATTAACTCTGTTACCTTTACAAATCATCTAAATTGATACAAAATGATGCGATACACGTTTTTCACTACTTCATGTAATAGCAAAGAGTAAATTATTCCTAAATATTCTATTACTATCTACATGTTTTTGAAGAATATTTTGCTCAATAATTAAGATCTAAACAACTGAAGTGTTAACCGACTTTTGTTGCTGATCGTGCCATAACTAAAAATAATAAAAAACCCGGCTGCGTAAAAACAGGCTTCATTTAGGACTAACTATTTATTTGATAAACTTCGATTACAACGACCTCAAACAATTATACCAATAATAAAAATGTCGTTATAGACTCCGTTAAGTTAGAAGTTAGATTATAAACCTGATTAATTTTATGTTAAACTCGAATAGTAGTAAGAAATAAAGGCTATTTTTATCTATTTATCTTATTTATAGACTCCGTTGGGGAAATCACACACTATGTGAACCTTTTTGAGTTTTCGTTCCAACAGTTCAAATCAAATCAAACCATGTAATTGCTTGAATATGCGTGAGATGCGTGATACGTGATCATATCCTAGAATACTTACTCTTTATTATGTAAACCATAAAAATGACAAATTACAGAAAATATAAATTTTACAAAGGGTGACACAATGGGCTGTCTCGAATATCTATTGTATTTAAATCATAATTGAATTGAATGAATCATTCATTTATCATAAATTTATAGAAAGGGGGTGACTACAGAGATTACGACTAATAGAAAAGTATGGAAGAAAAAAACATGTTGCGTCGACCCCAAAATAAATTGGTATAACGGCAGGAGAACGATGATATCAAATCATAAATTCATTACAACATTTTGCAAAAGACAAAGTCAAATACTTACTTAACTTTTTTGTGTTTTAATAATTCTTCGTTGCCTACGGAACTCCGACGCTGATGAAAGACTTCAAACAAATTACGGAATAAACTGTCCCAAAGTTTCAAAACCAGCGTTAGTTCAATTACAATTTACATTAATAATTCTCGAACATCCAATTCCAAAATTGAATTCTTAATTGAATTGTCATTCGTCGAACCATAAGTTACGTGCACATGTTTACGTCCCACGTTCAAATTAATAACAATATGATGCAGTGTTTGTATTTTGTGATTTGTAATGTCAAATACATCAATGAATACTGGTTCTATTTGTAAAATTATAATGTTTTATGAAAATAAATAGAGAAAAACTAAGTAACTTTTTCTATCTTTAAGCCTCTTTTTGGTTTTGGAGTAAATTCAGGTAATAAAAAAAATTGGTCCTTTTCTTCGCATCCCAGATTTCTAGTGAAACCGCGTATTTTTTCGAGAACATACTTAAGTCCTACGTTAGCAGGCGCCTATATTTACTATGTAACTTTTTTGCCTGTAATGAAATTCGAGCCGAAAATCTGCATATTTAATTTTAGAGAAAGTATAGTGCTTATTCTGTTTACATATTTTGTGTAGATAGATTTTATTATACTTTTTTATTTATTTAGGAACCTGATAAACGGTTGGCCCAGTTTCAAAAATGAAAATAATCATACTGAGTGTATGCAGGTCCTAAGTCTATCCCACATTTTTATTATAAAAGTAAGTTCCTTTTGGATTCAGCGGGATTGTCCGAAAGGGTTACCGCTACCCCGGAACATAAAGGGCGAAGGAAGGAACATGGGTGGGTTTTAGTCAGTAAGAGTCTGACACTCCCTTCCGCTCCACCCAGAGCGGGAGGGGTCATTTAATGATTTCCCACACCGAAAAAAAAAAAAAAAAAAGTTCCTTTTGGATTTTTCATCTGTCGCAGTGGGTAATGATATAAATTGCGAGGAAAGAGAACACTTGCTCCTATTTCGTAGTGTACTTGTACGTGTATCCTAAGAGTAAACATTGTTTTTCATTAAAGTACTTCACAAACTTTCTACTTAAATCCGAAACTTGAGTTGGGTCGGGATAGCAGATAATGATTTTACTGCGTAAAATAACGCTCGTGCGTAATTTGAGATATTTAAAATATTTACATAATTTTAAAACTATCTTTAGTCTTTAAATCTTAAAATATTAATAATAATATTCACAAGTATATAAAAATTAAAATTATTTTTATAGGATAATTAGTGGATGGCAGAATTTGATAAATTCATTATCAAATTCTGCGAGATGCAACGTGTCAATTTTATTTACATTTTATTGTTAAGTAAGTTCATAGTTTTCCTAATAAATAAATAAACTTTCAAAGTTAACGACAACAAGAATTACTACAATTTAATACACGAACTACGATAAATGAACCAAGAAATTATATTATAATTAAATTTGCTCGATATTATAAATGTTTGATGTGAGAACCGCTATGTTTCGTTCTTCGACACAAACGCCGAATACCTCGCAAACCTGAATGAAACACACTAAAACAATATGTCTCCTGTACAATACGAAAGACAATATATTTTCAAAAGTAGGTACTCACATCGAAAATTCCGCTGATCAGCACAGCACAGCAAAAATTGTGCAAGAGTTATCAAAATAAAAACCAGGTCAAATTTACGAAGAAACACTCACACACCACACAAAATATTTAAAAAAGGCATAGTATACACGAAGATCACTTTTAAGGCATACTTTTTGTGAAATAGAAAGTTTAAGATAGATTTTCATTAATGATTTATAGGTTTTTATATCGCACTGTTTTTCGTTGCGACCGACATAGAGTAAACGTCTGTCTGTCGCAGCGCCGAAAGCGCGACTGACGATGTCTAGGCAAGCAAGGCGCCGAGCAGTCTCGGAAAAGCAGGTGTACGCCACTGACATACACGAGCGTGGATGAGGCAAGGAGAATAGGGATGACACTTTCCTGCTATCTCTTTTACGCTAACTTTCGAACTGAGCCCGCATCTTCGTTGTTGGAAAAGGATAGCGCGTCGGCGTAGCCGTAGTACGCTAGCGTATCTAGTAAACTGTAGGCCTTTGTCTCCGCCTCGCTACGGATACAGCCAGGCGTTTAAATATTTAAGTTCAGAGTATATTTAAGTACACTGAAAGGGCCTTATTTAGGCACGAGGGTCAACATTATCACTTATTCAAATGATGTGAACGATTATAGACTACTTTGTTTACCCAAACGACCCCGGAATTATCTCTGTATTTTAATGACTATGCATCTTTAAACTTTACGGTATTTAATATTACATATACAGAGATGGCATGAGCATTGATTAATGATTGTGCCTTTTCTGTACCTATCTTGAGCAAGCGTGGTGACGCTTGCTCAAGACAGGTTGGCGATTTCAGACTTATTTTAACTATAAGTTCAGGTTTCTTCACGATGTTTTCCTTCACCATCATCATTTGCCTAGCCTTTTCCCAACTATGTTGGGGTCGGCTTCCAGTCTAACCCATTCATAGACCAATCGCGGCAAGCGTAGCTTAACCTGATAGATCAGATGTTTTCTTTCACCGATGTCAGTTATGTCCAAGATAAACTCAAAAAGCACTTATGAATTGGAAAAGTCACACTGGGCACTTGCCTGGATTTGAATCAACAGCCTCTCAAGTATGAGACGCGAGGCCTTAACCACTGGGCCATCACGACTTTTCACAATAGCTGGCATTTTCATGTTCACAAGTTTTATATTTCAGTTACAAAGGTCGATTATAGTGTGTCAAAGCAGAAAAGAGCTGAAAGCTTAAAACTTTCTTAGACCTGCTTTTGACGAAGGTTCAAATTCACGGGAAATTGGCTAAAGTTACTCTAAGCTTGGAGGAGCAGACTGCTTATGTGCTGCTGTAGAAAAAATTAAAGGAAATTGGATCGTTATATGTTGGAGAGTAATTTCTGACTTGTCTTTATTGAAAACTAGCTTTTGGGCGCGGCCTCGCCCGCGTGGATGCCGGAAATTATCCCACGGGGACTTACTGACATGATAAAAAGTACCAGGTAGGCAGGCAGGCAGGCGGCAGGCAGGTGGTGATAGTATGTATCGATCCAGGTCGTAAACTATCTGTCTGCCAACTTTTATCCAAATCCTTTCAGGTGTTTTTGCGTGATTGAGTAACAAACATCCAAACATCATCATCATCACTTCAGCCGAAAGAAGTCCACTGCTGGACCTAAGCCTCCCCCAAGCACCTACACTTCGACCGGTTCTGAACATAAACATACTTCACATTTATAATATGAGTAGGATGTGCAAAAGGTAATCTCTGAAAATAAAACCACAAAACATTCTACGACGTAAATAGTTTCAGCATATAGTTCCGTCGCCAAATCAAAGCGGAAATAACATCGAAGTGGGCCAAATAAGGTCATATTATGTAGATGTTGCATTTAGTTATCTTTAGCCGGCTTAAATCTAGAAGGCGGTAAATAGGCCAGGCTGACATTTTGCACTTAGAGGGAGGCGGTAGATGTAGAAATTCTATTTTAAGACAGTACATTCCCCTCATTAAATTCTAACCCTGATAATTTCATTTTAGGCAGAAGTAGATACATACATATACACAGACTCAAGGGAAGAAGGCGTGATTTTATGTAGACAGAAACTACAGAATGCCGCAGATCCTCACATAGTCCTTTTGCCTCGTTTACTACTCATTAAATTAGCCTTAATTCTGATAACATTACTGTTCTTGCTCAATGAAAGGTTTGACTGATTTGCAGGGTTAAGGTGCATGCCAAGGTTAGTCTTAGGACGGGTGATCATTCTTCCCTTTCATGGAGACATGTCGCCCAAAGAATATGGTGATCCAATGAGCATATATATTTGTCCTACAACTCGATCACAGCGCCACCTACCGGCTCCAATTGTGAATCTAAACCATACCACTTAAATACACACAAATATTTTCATCAAAATCGGTCCAGCCATTTAGGAGGACTTCAGTGACATACACACGTACAGAAGAATTATAAATATAAAGATAACCTAGCCTCTATTGTCCCACTACTGGGCAAAAGCGGGAGGCCTTTGCCCCCTTTCCCAGACACGAAATGTTTCATAGATCATTGAGGTTATTACAAATATAGTAACGAATAATTTAATAACAAACACAAACCTGTATCAAAGTCTGGGTTTTGCCATCAATCATTACGTGAAAAGAATTATTATTAAATTAAGATTGATCGGGGCGGTGACAACCCTTGTAAACCAATAATCCTCGAAAGCCTTAAAGCCATGAGATTGAGTAATGAGCAGAATAATTATTTGTCGGAATTTCTCTTTTTTGGAATGTCTTGTGGCTAAATAATAACAGCCGCACGGGTCGATCGATCAGGTTAAGCTACGCTTGCCGCGGTTGGTCCGTAGATGGGTGACCATCTTTACATACCAAGACCCGTGCCTCGGAAAGCATGCAACTATGTTGGGGTCGGCATCCAGTTTAACCGGATGCAGAAATACTAGTATTTTACATGGAGCGACTGCCTATCTGACCTCCACAACCCAGTTACTGGGTAATACGAAACCCCTTGGTAAGACTGGTTCTTAAACTTTCTGGCTTCTGCCTACCCGTAACCACTGTCAAAGATCTAACGAATGACAGCCGGGACCAACGGCTTAACGTGCTTTCCGAGGCACGGAGGGGGGAGGGGGGTTCTTGTGACGCTTTTATCATTTTGCCACGGGCCCCAGTTACGTAAAAGCTGAAACAAACTGATTGTATCAGAGATTTTTTATTTCATTTCATTTGATACCTAAATGACAATTTTTGACTTAATAGCACCTTTTATATACAACTATTTCAAAATTAAATCCGTAATGACCGATATCCGTGTTAGTTCGAATTTCAACCATCAACCAGAAATAGGTTTCACTGAAACCGATCAATCGGTCGAAAACAAAGCAATTCAGAACAATACATTCGTTCATTCATCATTTATTGCATTCATGTAGTTCACAAGTTGTTACAAGTATAATTATATAGTTTTAATATATGAACCCTGCTAAGGCACAGCAATATAAATAGTTTCAAGTACTACAGTGCCACAATAATAAATAAAACCACTGAGCTTAAACAAAAGTATTAATTTTAACATGTTTATCAGATGTCCATCATTTGTTATTTAAATAAGTAACTGTCATTAATAATAAAAGATAGGGCAAGAACAATAAAATTGGTCATCATTTTCATTAATAAATTAAAATAAGATAAAAGATTAAATTAGAAACGAATAGCGATAACAATAATAATCATACAATAACACAGGTAGGTAGTAAGTCAAGATGCTGCTGTGTGTGTGCACAGTTATGAATTTCAATGTCAAAATTTACTTATCGTCAAAGAATTCCTTTAGGGTGTAATACGATTTTAATATAAGATTTTTTTTATACTGACTTCTTTTAAATTTATTTTCGTACTCTATGTCCTTAATTGGATAAGTTTAGACTAATATGCTGTTATTTATAACAGTCTAAAATAAATATATCGATTTATCTATCACTAGCTTCTGTCCGCAACGTCGTCTGCGTAAAATTAGTTGTCCCTCTTGACGCTACTGCTGAGCATGAGGTCCTGGGTTAAATTCCCAGGTCAGACAAAATGTTATAGGATTTTTCAAACTGGAATTTTTCAGTCGCAGCCCAGAGTCTGGACTTATGCCCGGTTCATGGCAATAGGCTAGCCTCACATGGGGCCTTAACATAACCGACGAAATGTGTGTATATACATACACCTCTGCCTAACCCTTCGGGGAATACAGGCGTAGTGTTATGTCATCATCATCTGCCTAGCCTTTGCGTAGTATTATGTATATAAAATAAATATTTACGTGAGAGACCTTGAATAAAAAAATTCATACTGTATTTTGAAACAAAGAATAGAAAGAAAAAGAATAATATCAACTTAAAACAGTCGTAAACTACGGTTGTCGTAGACCTCGTAGACTCGTAGCCCGTAGCCCGTAGCGCGTAGCGCGTAGCACGTAGACTTAAGCCTACGCAGACAAGCCTACGTGCTACGACTTAGTTGCTTTGCGCTCAGCTGGTTTACCGCCGATTATATTTCTTATTATATATATTTCCAATATTTCCAATATTTCGCCGATATTTCCATTTTTGAGAACTGGGTCGGGCACATACCTGTAGTACGGCACCTCAGATTATTATTATTATTACTTTTACTGAACCGCCGTGATGTTATGTTCTGAGTTATTATTTTTTAGCACGACCTGAACCTACCTAGTCTAATCCTATTAATCCTACTTCCTACTAATATTATAAACGTGAAAGTTTGTATGGATGGATGGATGGACGGTTGGATCGATGGATGGATGTTTGTTACTCTTTCACGCAAAAAGTACTGAACGGATATGGTTGAAATTTGGCACACAGATAGTTTATAACCTGGAATAATACATAGGATACTTTTTATACCGATATTCGTAAAAAACCGAGCAAGTGCAAGCCGGATCCGCTTAACAAGGATATCATGAGATAGACTAGAGAAAAATAAACATTAGAGAATGCTTTTTATTTCTGTGACTGTACTTTGATGTATTTATTGCCCATGATAGAAGTTATAGTAACACGTATGGATTCAGCTGGCTATTTAACGATTAAAAAGAGACAGCCCTGAGCCTTGTCACATATAAACGTTACGGATAGGGTAATCTTTGGCATCCTTAAAAACCGCACCGCTCTAGCCTGTTAAGTACTGTTTCCGAGGTTTATCATATTTGAAATATAATTCTCTCTGTGTCATCTTCAAACGATTGGCCGAAACAGAATGGTGTTTTAAATTCGTTTAACATTAAACTTGTTGACCTTAGTGGTCTTCAACCTGTTCTTTTTATGTTTTAGGGTTCCGTATCTCAGGAAAAACAGAACCCTTATAGCTACCCTTATAGTTGCTATGTTTAGACCCTTTTCCTCAACGCAATAATAAAAATCGCCCATTTATGCGACATATTTTGATACCGTTTCCTTTCTTTCTTCCGTTTCCGTTTCCGTTTCTTTTCTTTCTTCCTATTCGTCCCACAGTAAAATTAATCGCACGAGCGCCTGTTCCACGTTCGTTAAAAACCATCTTATAAATAAATACACTAAAAAAATTGCTATCCCTTGTTCTCCATTTTAATAGATGTTGAAAAACCGCTCGTGCGTACATCACCTAAGTGTTTGTTCTTTTGAAGTTAATGAAGTGTAGATAAAAATCTGTTTGTGAGTGCAAGGTGGGTATACGGTTAAAATAAAACGGGCTGGTTTACGGTCCGGTGGTTTTAGGCGTAGCACGTCGAATTTTAGGTTTGAGTGTCTAAGTTTTGTAAATGTGAGGACTTTGTAGGCCATGTAGACTTCAGATCTGTAAACGATTTTTTTATTTTTATTAAGTACGGACGACAGCAGGACAAGCTACCCGAAACTGTCAAATTTTCCCGATCAACCTTGAACCCTAATGCTTTAGCGATAAAGTTGAAAATTTATTAAAGAGATTTGACAAATTGTAGTAGCTTGATGTGCTGGCGTCTGTATCTGGTACTTTTTGGCAGGCCTACGCTGTCCTCCCATACCCACTGTAATTTGAAAACACTGCAAAAGCCAATTATTTTTAAAAGAGTAACCGTGGAGTTTCTTGCCGGCTCTTCTCCATGGGAAACCACTTTCTGACGTTTCATAAGTGCCCATGTTGGTTTATGTGAAATAAAATATTTTGATTATGTTTAGTAAAGTTGTTGCTAGAATAGTACCTACAAATATAAGGCAGAGCTTTTTGTTAAAACTCATGAAATAAATCTAATCTATTCTCTTTATAATACTAGTTCAGAATAACGAGGTATAGCGAGACTCGGTGACGTCACATAAAGGTAACATCATGGTTTCTTTAAATATTTTTTCAATAATGTAAAATATTATCAAATAATATTCACCATAATTCATTAGTTAAGATTATTTAAACATTTTAATATAACAACCCTAAGCTACCTCCATTGGAAATTATATCATTTTCAAACGTAGACAAAACTGAAAACGTCAAAGTATTCATTTTACTACAACACGTACAGAAACTTCATCTCTCATTCGGTATTTGTGTAGATACAGTGGTCTGCAAAAGTGAATTGACGTTATTCCACTTCAGCTGTGACACACCACGTTACGATTTAAAATTCTAGTGATCCAAATATTTGAACTGCTATAACATTATTATTGACTTATTCAACTACCTTTCAGTCATCTCATCATCTGCCTAGCCTTTTCCCAACTATTCGGCTTTCAGTCTAATCTGATGCATTTTAAATAGAGATTTTACATAGAGCGACTGCCTATCTAACCTCCACAACCCAGTTACTGGGTAATACGATACCCCTTGGTAAGACTGGTTATCAAACTTTCGGGCTTCTGACTGCCCGTAACGACTGTCAAAGATCCACGAATGATAGCCGGGACCAACGGCTTAACGTGCTTTCCGAGGCACGGACTACCTTTCACTGATCATAAAAAAAAATAAAAAAAAAAAAAATAAACAAAAAAAAAAAAAATAGGTCCTAGGGGGAATGGATTATTTTTTAAATAATAAAAAATAATCAATCAACCTAGGAGTACTTGATTATATGAAATCATAATGTGGCATCACAGCTGAAAAATGTCAACTAACTGTTGGAGGCCACTGTATGTGTTTTAATAACATAATTTTTAACCTTATAATACACAATACAGCATTGGCAAATGCTACAGTACCCCCTTTCCAAGAAAAAAAAAATTAAGTGATAGAAGAAAAGAGTAATAACAATCAAAAGTAAAAACAATTCTTACAGGGTTCTGTAAGAAGTAACCTTGCTAGACCTAAGTTAATAAAATAACTAATCGAAATTAAACCTAAATAAACGACATCGTAGTGCAACTGATACAGAATAAATACGAAAACGTCTTCCATCTAAATGTTATCAATGCGTTGACTAAAACTAGAAATAACATGAAAACTAGAGACTAATAAATCAAAATAAGACTAGCCTAACCTAAGAAATATTCTAACGGTCGTGTTTTATTCCTCTTGAACTGCGTATTTTTAATTACTATACTTTTTGTTATGTTTTAATTATAAGATAAATACAAGGACGACCTAATGGGTAATTGGCACCAAGTCAATTCGTTATTAAGAAGCAAGATAATAATTTAAACGGCTAATTGTTAGTACATCGAGTAATAGGCTCAACTGAAAACTAAGTTACATAAAATATGAAACTCCGGTCTTAGGCTCCTCGTATTTATCTTGTTACGCGTCGATTAAGATACGTTTGCAAACGTTCCTAAACTTACGTTCCTAACTGCAACACGTACATATATAAAATCCCCTCCGGGTCCTCTCACACCGGGGATGCCCCACTTACGTCAATCTCGGAAATTACACTGTCGGCCATTTTGAAATTTGCTAATACAATATTTTGACGTTCGCGTATCAGATATAACCAATATTATGGTAAAATCAGTATGTAGAGTGAAACCATCATAATATGGTAATCATATTTTTGCATTATACCTATGAGGAATATTGGTAATTTAAAAGAACAAAGCCGTACTGCGTGGCAGGATAATTCTTTTTGTTTAAATTGATGTCCTATATTTTGAGAAATAAGACATTATTTAGAACGCAGAACGTTACATTTGTCAAAGTTACTGTCAAGTTTAAACATGAACATTTTTTTATTTCATTTACAAAGGGCATTTCGATACATGTTATTAGAGATCACCCTTTACCAAGGAATAGCTTGTCTTAGGTGCACCTTACAAAGACACAGACGTAAACGCTGACGGACCAAGCGTTTAAAACTGCACCTATGATTAGGACAATTAGGTATACTGCACCTACGATGAAGTTAGCTAGATAAGGTCATTCACCCTGACGAGCGAATCCCATACATTTCTTGCGGCTTACACCTCGTTGAACAACAAATCCGGAAAAAAAATTGAAATAAATTTCGCAAATAACAAGATCAAATTCGGGGTAACCACATGTAGCACAAAGTACCTATATGAAACTGAACTACAGAAAAGAAAACCGTATTCTCAACTGCAACAGTTACAGAGAAAAACGAATCGCAATAAATTAGGTTTACCTAGCGCGTAGTTTAGTGGTAAAAAATACACAGATACAATAAAACTCCTGAAAACACAATATCCTGAAATTTATGACAAAAAATATACATATTAAAAGCTCCGGCAGAACCATAAAACTATAATTATTACCAAACTTATTCTCTAGTACTCACGTCCTTCTCCTTGGCATAATATAGTGTGCGCCCGCGCAGCCTGAAGTACCGGCGTTGCCATCGCTGGAAGCTGCGCGTCTGCTTCATCAGGTAACCCTCCTTGACCACGGGCTGGGGACAAATAAATTAAATATTATTAAAGTCTAACCCTGTATCCTAATCATTAGCGATTGTCGCGCGAATACGTCATATTCATATAAACGACCGTGATGATCGTGTATTCGCGCGACATTCGCTTTCGGTTAGGACACGGCCTATGGCCCCAATTTAAAAAAAAATAAAAAAATCGAAGTTCTTAAAGGTTTACCAATCAGCAATTATTGAAAATCAAGTTTTACATATTACAGCCCCACATATAGCCGCCTACTGTTCACTATTCAAGCTTGAAAAATTTCAACACAAAAGGAACCGCCAAAATGTTAATAACATCAGATTTTTTTGTATTTGGTAAACATACAATGCGCTGCTTAAGTTCTAACACCACGTAAGTGAAAAATATTAACTCAAAACAGCATCACAAGACACATCACTTAGGAGAAAAGTATACGATAGTTCACAGGTGTATACATTCCGTACATAATACCGAAAGCCAAAGAAAACTCGTAGATTTTGGCGCCAAACTAAACTATCACGGACCAATGAAAACAAGCGAACACACATTTATCAGACCATTCTGTAACTGGCTAAACCCGAAGATATCGTAGGTATAAGTCAACGTATTACGCACTGAACTTTACAATCCTTTCACAATAAATACTAAGCCTTTTTAAAGTCGATGCCACACAGCTAGGAGCGTATCTTGGTGCCACGCCTGGGGAGCGTAGCTCGAACATGTGACAACAGTGCTCGGTTCCTATAAAAAACAACGAATAGTTTTGCTTACCAATGGTAGCATTTTTATTGCCAAACTGGACATAATTATATCTAATGTCTATTCAAATGTATGTTTCCAATTGTTGTTAATTCAAGTTAAATAAATATCAACTTTATTTTAGTGGTAATTAATTTGATTTCAGAGTGACTGAAGTTGTAGCGTAAACTGAACTTTATTGTGTTGGCATTAAATGGCTTGTTGGTTTGCTCGCTGTAGCAGAGAAGTCAAAATAACGCTTTTAAAGCCTATTGCCAAGTGTTTTACACGTGCAGCCTGTGGACCAACTATACTCAGCGGGCCATCAGCGCCCTGCGGGTCCAATATAATAACGGGTTCAGGATGCTGATGGGGCTGCCCCGTTTCTGCACTGCATCAGGTATGTTTGCACAAGCTCACGTCGATGGCTTCCACGCCATCGTCAGACAGAAATCTGCCTCTTTGCTCTGCAGAGTGCGGGACAGCTCCAACTCCATCCTGAAGATCATAGCGGGGAGGTACGATTCTCCTTTGTTAGGTGATGTTGTTCAAAGATGAATTTTGAACAACAGCCTTGTTGTCCAATAGATAATAGGTACATAAGTTTACTAACATAGGTATAAGTTTTGTCTTTTGTTTTTGTTACTAACCCATATGGATGTTGCTTATCCGAATTAAAGACTCTTTTATTTTATTTTATTTATTTTTTATTAAAGTTATTTTTCCAAATACTCATATTTGTTTACATGTTTGGCAAATAAATCGCGAACGGTGATTAAATAGATACTTCCGTGTGGGAGGGTCTATTGTCAATGCAAAGTTATGAGTTCCTTCTTCATTATTGGTATACAAGAGTCTTAATTTTAACCAATAACGCGGTCAGTAAATTATAGTAATCAGCCATTCGTCATGCAGCGTGGCACTAAACGTCAGTGTGGCCTTTTTATTTTTCTGGGTGAGAAATCATCATCATGACTTCTCCCGCTCTGGGCGGAGCAGGAGGGCGTGTCAGACTTATACTGACTAAAACCCATTCGTGTTCCTTCAGTTGCCTATGCCAGGGACCACGGTATCTCTTTAGAACAACCCGCGGCCCTGGCAGAACGTCAGTGTGGCCTTAAGGGCGAATTTCACTAAAGAAATAACACCACCAATTTGAACATAACCATAATTTATAGGAGATAAACTTATGTGTATGCACTTGAGTGAAATACCAGAGATACAGGTGTATTCCTAGTTTAGGTAGAATCCAATTATTTTTTACCTACCCCTAGTCACGGTAATATTATCCATACAGTATTGTAACTCGGCCATATCTTTGAAATAAATGCCTACAGCCGCGCGGTACGTAAACATGCGATAGGGCTGCCCGCCTCCAGCATTTTAATTATATTTGCCTACTTTGTGTTTCCATTTAGTTTTGTGATTGTAAATATACTTTTTTTATATAAACTAATAAAATACTTTGTGAATTGAATAGGAAGTGTTCAATAAAGATGCGTGTTGTTTTTTGATTGGTAGATTTAATTTAAAAACCATATTTATGTTTCAATAATAAATCGGTCTTATAAATTTGCGACCGAAAAATATTTGCGCCTCGACTGAGACGTACGAAATGCTTTATTATTAAATTTTAAAGTATAAAAAATCCGAATTCTAATATAAAGCTTAATTAAAAATGGTTTGACGAATTCATGCAACCAAAAACAGCACAATATATCCTACTCGTCATATTAAATATGTACTTGAACTTATTTTTAGTGAAAAAATCGCACGGTTATTGTTAAAAAAACAACATACCGTCCGTTCGTCACTGCGGCACAGTGGCGACTGTCTGCATGGCATGTCGAGATCGAGGCGCAGGCATAACTCGCGCTTCGTCCGTTTGTATGAAGTTGAATACTGTATAGATAATATTACCGTGCCCTAGTTTAAGGCCCAAACGTTGTAAATATTTATGTAAATCGATTATTTCAATAAACACTTTCAATTGCAATGAAACTGAACGCGACCAGCACATCTCAACGCGTTCAAGAGCTGTCAGTCAAGTGTCAATATTCCACAAAAATGATAATAACATTGACCGCTCTTTTTTTTTCTGGTGGGAAATCATCAAATGACCCCTCCCGCTCTGGGTGGAGCGGGAGTGTCAGACTCTTACTGACTAAAACCCACCCATGTTCCTTCCTTCGCCCTTTATGTTCCGGGGTACCGGTAACCCTTTCGGACAATCCCGCAGACCGCTCTTGAGCGCGGTTTATATGACGTGCGGATAACGTTCAGTTTCATTGACAAAAATTCGCCTTCAGTATCTAATGTTGTATTGCGCCTAGTGTTTATATCATACTAGTGACGAGCTCCTGCTGCAGACGCTGTTTACGACTTGTCAAAAAATCTAGATTTCTTTATTATTATGTTAGTTTGATATGAATGTATGGTACATGGGCCGCTGGGCAAAAGCCTCCACACAATGGGTGCCTGAAGATGGACGGCGCCGCCGAGGCCGGCCCAGAAAGAGATGGCGAGACGATCTGGACGCGTACCGCGAGGGTTGATTCGACGTGGTGCGGCAAAAAAGTTCTTGGAAGGATTTGGAGGAGGCCTTTGCCCAACAGTGGGACAGTAATAAGCTAACAAAAAAATACACACAAACCTTCCGGAATAAATTCTCTAAGTGATGGTGGAAACCCCATCAAAATCTTTTGCGTAGTTTAGAAAAACAATGCGGCCACAAAGACAGAAAAGTGACTACCTATTGTTTATTACGTTATTTTTGTGTCACTAAGTTATCTAATGTACATTTTTATTCTAAGTAGAATATACATATATCATGTCACCACGAAAGCGAATCCCGCTTGTGTGGCTTCGGCCTAAGCCTTTCTTTATCCCCAAATACTTCTTTTATTCGTTTTAAAAATAGAACATCTTCATCGTTGACTGTTCCTGACGTCGAAGCGGCACGTGAACGAAACCGTGCGAATAATTACGAAGACATGCGGAAATAAAAATAAAGATGGCGGGCACTGTTGGGGACGTGAGGTAATAAAATGCGAAGCTGGCGAAGCGATGGGGACTGAATATAGCGGAGACATGATTGGAATAGGCGCAAGAAGGTTTGTAACTTGGAATTCTATTACAGTTCTGCTGTCTATTTCATTTTTCTGACGGTGAAGGTACATACGAGCAACCTGATTGCGTTACACACTTTCAAACACAATCCAATTTTGTAGGAAATTCCTAATCCACTGCTTCATACTTGTAGTTTTGAGAAACTCATCTGCTCAAAAACGTAATAACGCACGGGGCTGAACTGGCTGTACAAACGAGATTGCGATCAAATGTCATTGAAATCAGTGGGGTGATTGTGTACCACACATATAGGTAATGAAAAATGATCGCAATTTTTTTATTTGCACCATAATTATAAGTATAAACGTACAGACGCCAGCAGGTCAAGCTACCCGATACTGTCAAATTTTCCCAATCAACCTTGAACCTTAACGCTTTAGCGATAAAGTTGAAAATCTATTAAAGAAATTTGACAGATTGTAGTAGCTTGATGTGCTGGCGTCTTTACAAGTATAAAACTGTCAAACAATAACAACGTGTATCCACAAATATATGAATAACTAGCAGCGCCCCGCGGTTTCACCCGCATAAGTTTCGATCCCTTGGGATTATTGGGATAAAATGTATCCTATGTGTTAATCCTGGTTATAAACTATCTGTGTGCTAAATTCCATCCAAATCCGTTTATTAGGTAGTTTTGCATGAAAGAGTAACAAACATCCATCCATCCATACAAACTGTCGCATTTATAATATTAGTAGGAAGTAGGATAGTAGGATTATGAAACCAGGAAGGCCAATTCTCGTAATTTAAAACGTTCAAAATCTAGTCGCAGTGTCATCTCGGCGACAAACACATGTGAAAAACTTGTCAAAATGTAGGGAAATTAGAAGTATTTTTGACAGATTGAGACTGAGATCAGACTGAGAACGTTTTTAAAATTACGAGAATTGCCCCCCAGAGGCCAGATGTGACCGTAATTGTCATGAAAAATTATGGTATTTTTATCTCACGAAGCGACACGTGCTTTACCTGTGGTAACTAAGTGTACCAACACGATGTGAATGTATGCGTGAAAACGAGTAGCGTCAGCACATAACACACACACACACACTTCTGACTTCGCAATTGTTGTTTACCACAAGTAAAGTGCACGTCGCTAAAAATACTATACCTGCTAAACGATTTTATACCCGAAACAAAATAAATTAAATTAATTTATGTGCTTACGTGAACGAAAATATCTTTGCGGTTTGGGCCATTAAAATTTAATGCGTAGGTTATATTCGTAGGTACCTACTTTTTTTACATTATATACGTTTATGCAGTTTCGGTGACGTAATATGTAGTATTTTCCGTTTCAAGCACTTCAATATGGAACCAAAAAATTCGCTTGCAATCTCGCTTCTGAGAATTGGTCTTTTGATACGGTCTGTAATTACATTTCCGAAAAAGTATTTCGTGGAAAAGTTATTATTTTCGATTTCGTAGTTGGTCTGGCTGGACATGTTATTTTTTTTTGCGTCATATTTGCCGTAATTTAATGCATTTTATTTCTTCTTTCTTTCTTAATTCATAATGTTAATAACATACCGATGTGTATGTGTGCGTGACTTTTCATTACGGACGCTTTTAATGTTCTGCATCGTTCTCACATGCATAATTTTTAATATGAGTAATGTAACTAATACTTTGTAACCATATTTTGATTTAAAAGAGTGTCCATGGAGTTTTTTGCCCGTTCTTCTCCATAGGTACCTACTACGCTTTGGAATGGGCAACTAGCTTCATTTTTCTGACTGATCGACCCCTTGACAATACAAAAGTGCCTGTAATTGGTTTAATTGAAATAAATACTTTGAGTTTGAGTTTGAGTTTTGCACGATTATGTTGTGTGTCTATGACGAAGCCAGTAATAAACTAGCATCCAAGCGCAACGGTGGTTTTAGTCGGTAGCTGACAGATCTGGCGACGAGTTACCCACACTTATAGAAAAATAAAAAATCGTGTATGTCGAATATAATCGGAAATTTATCGAGTTTCGATCACGACGCCCAAGAGTGGCCCATTTTTAAAGGTCGGACTTTCTTCTTAAAACTAAAACACGAAGTCAACAGTTAAATTGAACCTTTAAAACTATTTCATAACTAGCTTCTGCACGCGGCTTCGCCCGCGTGGATCGCGAAAACTATCCCATGAGAACGTGCGTAAAGGACAAAAAGTAGCCTATATTACTCCATAACGTCAGCTATCTGCCCGTGAAATTCCCGTCAAAATCGATCCAGTCGGAGATATACCGGAATAAACAGACAGTGACAAAAAAATAAAATGTTTTTTTGTTTTATGTAGCGTATATACTTTCATATGGATTTAGTAAAAAGCTGTTATTTTGGTATTACAAATAGACACTTCAATTTTATTTATTTGTATAGATTAAATATCTTAAACTCCAATCCTTTATCCCAAATGAAGAAAACTCACGTTCACAAAGTTTAACAAAGACATCGTCGCGAAGGTCAACGTCGACCCATTTTTAATCTTAACGCAAAGGATAAGAATACATAATTAGTTCAGCAAGCTCAACAAAGTCTTGACGAAGGAATCATGTCACAACATTACTTTGACAACACCGAAAGCAACGGCGTTTGTAAACTGAGAACTTTACGAAGCCTATAAATCATTTTAGAGCAATTTCGACGGAGCTGAAAAGCTTTTACGCAAAGAAAATTGAAGATATTTTTTACAATTTTTTTTTTTTTTGTTAAATTACTTATATTGTTTCCCACAGCTGGGCAAAAGCCTCATATTTTTCCTTCCAAACTTCCCTGTCTTGTGCGATCTCTTGTTGTGTGGCCATGTTGGCCCTGCAAACGTTATCAGAGAGGCAATTCTCGTAATTTTAAGAACGTTCAATCTGATCTCAGTCTCAATCTGTCCAAAATACGTCTAAATTCCCTACATTTTGAAAAGTTTTTTATGTTTGTCGCCGAGATGGAGACTACGACTAGCCTTCAGATCTTTACACCACGTTCGCCATGATCTACCTCAACGGCGATGTCCTCCCTCAGGCATCCAGTGAGTGATTATACTTTCCCAACTTTCCAGGTGCTTTCTTGAGACGTGTCCGAAACAAAACATTTAAAGTAAACAAATTCAACGTGAAATCAGGCTTTGATGATGAAATCACGTGCAAGATAAACTAAGGTAACTTTGAAGTTTGTGTTAGGCCGAGCCGTGCTCTAATACGGACTTGTCGAGTTTATTCCTGTCTGATCCCGAAATCGGATCTCTCGCTAATTAAAGAACCAGTATTTTCCACTAGTTGAGTCCAGATTTAGGGTAATCGGATAGGAAAAACTCGACTTTTCCAGCCAGAACGGTGTTCTCGAGCTCTTATGTATATGTCTGTAGGTAAGTATTTAGAAAGGAGCAGTGATGACAGGTGGAGTAAGGCAGTGGCCGAATGGTATCCAAGGACTGGTAGGCGAAACGTCGGTCATCCGGCGGTGAGATGGGCGGACGACATTGTTACTGTCATGGGTAGAACCTGGCTGAGGCTGGCACAGGGGCGTGGGGAATGGCACTTGTAAAGAGATGCCTATGCTAATGAAGTAGGCAGTGACCTGTCGCTGCCGGCCGTGGTCGAGTCGATGGTCGGCAGCGAAGAGTCCTGGGACGCGGTGGTTTCGCAGAAGGAGGCTGCGGAAAGGGAGAGGGAGATCTCGTCCTCTCACCCGGCCTGCAGCAGGCGCACCGGGCGTCGGCGGAGGGCGGACAACGCCCTCTTCCAGCCCCCCTAAATGGGTCCGCGACGGTCGGGAGTTGCGGAAGGATCGTACATTCTCACGTCCGTCGCCCCCCACACACCAGGACCCGAGGTGGCGGCGCGTAGTGTTCCACGCGCGCCCCTCTTAGACGTCGCGGGCTGGCACCAGTCGGGGGTTGCGGAAGGATCTTGCGTTCCCGCGACCCCTGGCGTAGATGTGAGATGGAACACTGGGGTGGTTTTTAGTCAGTAAGAGTCTGACAGACCCCGTCGCCCGCCCCAGGGCGGCGGACATCCATGAGGATTTTCCACCCCGGGAACAAAAAAAAAAAAAAGGATCGTACATTCCCGCGACCCCCGGCGTAGATGTGAGATGGAACACTGGGGTGGTTTTTAGTCAGTAAGAGTCTGACAGACCCCACCGCCCGCCCCAAGGCGGCGGACATCCATGAGGATTTTCCACCCCGGAAAAATAAAATAAATAAAAAAAGGGGCGTGGGGAATGGCACTTGAAAAGAGATGCCTATGCCCAGCAGTAGGTAAAGTTGGGTTGTACATGATGATGATGATGAAGTATTTAGACTTGAAGTGCGAAGAAGATCTATAAACGTACTGCCAGACTGCCAGAGCGTACGCCAGCGCGAGGCGCCGCGTGGCGTACTGCCAGTCTGTACACGAGTAATCTATGGATCAATTACACTAAAAGGTCGCTGGATGTCCTTCGCGTACAGTACAATAATGGTTTCAGGAAGTTGTTGGGACTTCCTCGCTACTGCAGCGCGTCGGAAATGTTTGCGCTTGCTCGTACCGACGGGTTTCACGCGATTATTCGCAAAAAAACAGCTTCACTCCTGAGGAGAGTGAGAGACAGCATCCTGAGAACTGTAGCGGAGAGTTTCGGCTCTCCAATTTGTAAAGCAGTTTGTGCAGAGGTCGATTGGTACTAACACTAGATAATAAGTTGTTTTAATATTATGTTACTAACATTCTATGGATTTTTTGGTCCGAAATAAAAGTCAATATACACATATATATATATTATAGTACCTTATGCTAACACAGCCAAATACCTTGGCATAACTCTTGACGCCAAACTGCGTTGGAAATCTCACGTCAAAAAGAAAAGACAGGAACTCGACATACGTTATAAAAGTATGTATTGGTTACTCGGAAGGAAATCCTGCCTATCAATACATAATAAAATTATAATATACAAGCATATTTTTATGCCAATTTGGACGTATGGCATCCAACTTTGGGGCTGTACTAAACGAAGTAACGTTAAAATAATCCAACAATTCCAAAATAAAGTACTCAGGGATGCTGTAAATGCTCCATGGTACATTAGAAATGACGACCTCCACCGTGACCTTAAAATGGAATCCGTCACCACCATCATTCAAAAATTTGCTGAAGCCCACGAACACAGACTTCACCGACATGTCAATGTCGAGGCAATTCAGCTGCTAGACAACACGGACTTAGTGCGTAAGCTAAAGAGAACTAAACCATTTGAATTAGTGTAGTATTTATATAGTGAATGAATAATAGTGCGATGCTAATGGTGCTATACATGTAACACATGAACAAAGTGTTTTATCAATTACCAGACCCTAAGAAAGTGCTACGAAACTGTGTAAAAGTGCAAATTGACATTATTCTTAGTTATAATCTATCTCGTAAAATATTAAGTTAGAGTTAAATTGCTTATTAGTCTGTTAGGCTAGATTGTAATAAATTACTAGGAACACTAGTTCTTATTAATAAAAAAAAAAAAAAATATATATATTATATATACAGGGCGTCCCACGGATAAGCCACATGGAGGGAAAGTACCTTGAATATTGTAGATGGGACATTTTACTGAAAGAAACCATTGTTTGAATTAAAAAAAAAACAATTTAAACTGCATTCATAGATATTTAAATAATTACATGGTTGAACCGGGAATCGAACCCGTTACATGAAAAAAATAATCAGCCTGTAGCTTTATCATACCGATCGAAAGGCTTCATCATAAGGATTATTTTTTGCTAAATAACATAGTGTCACAAATAAAAGGAAGACCATGAATTTTAACATTTGGTGTGAAATATTGTTCAGAAAAATGAAAAGCTGACATTGCCGTAAGGACATACAACTGACACTATCATAAGTACCTATTACTAATAAATGTACCCACTTGAGAAGTACGCGTCATTTCCCTATTATAATTTAAGTGCATGATAAAATGATAAAGAGATACGTAATTAGTAGGTACCTGGGGGCTTACCATAGCAGGGCAGAAGTTAAACTAAACTGCTTTTTTGTACAGACGCCAGCAGGTCAAGCTACCCGAAACTGTCAAATTTTCCCAATCAACCTTGAACCTTGATGCTTTAGCAAAAAAGTTGAAAATCTATTAAATAAATTTGACAGATTGTAGTAGCTTGATGTGCTGGCGTCTGTACTATGACGTCTTATTAGCAGGCTCACAACAAGCCTGCTACGTTGACGTTTAAAAAACTGTTCACCTTCTTTTTTGTATAGAATTTCATACCATGACCTCCTAATTGACAGCAACAAAACGAATATTGAACGTCTGTAACGTCAAAATAAACCATCTTGAATAAGTTACTAATATACGAGCTTTTTACAACATTGTTTTGTAATTCAGTGCCCATACAACACTTTTTTTATTATTTCTCTGTGTGACGAGTACGTAATATTTTGAGTGAATATCGAATAGAAAAAGGAAACCAACGGCGTCGCACTAGGGAAATAAACAAAGACATTAAATTATTTACTTAACTTTGTATATCTTAAATCTCTTTGGAAATAAATAAGCCTTTTGAAATTAATACAGGGAATTTGTAAATCAATATTTTTTTTTATTTTAACCTAGTACTAAAAATAAAATAATAGTTATTACACATAGTAAATAAGTACCTAACGCCTAGTGCAATCTTATGGTCAAACAAGGATTCAATGGCCAATATATTTTATAAAATCAAACTCATAACCCTTGATTTTCACTAGCCTTTTTTATCATGCATTGCTCTTAAGTAAGTATTTATAATTTAAGCAGAAAAACTACACTTTGAGAGCATTGTAGTGATATGGTAAATATACCTATGACCATTCGCATGCAGACTTAACTGCTTTTTTGCCAGCAGAATGTAAAAGGAGTATTTTTTGTTCGGCGATTAGGTCCTCCAAAAATTTTGGCATCTATTAATGAAGCGCATGTTTATTTGTTCCTTAAGATGTCTAGATTACAATGAAAAAAACACTAAAAGAGCTTAGTGAGTAGTTTGGCCTCGGTTTTATAATTTAGTAAAATAGTGCATTGTTCAGTAATAAATAGTAGGAATTAAACGTTTTAAACACCCTATGTGTTTAAAACGGTTCATGAAATCAAAAATCACATAGACTAGACTAAATATTTTATTACTATAAGTTTAGTAGGATATCAATTTCAACGTCAGACGACTTAGAAGTAAATAGGTGGATAGATATTTCATCTAAAATTATGCAGGTCGTTCCACTTCTCATCTTGATACCGTGTCCAAGATGAAAATACTTAAATACCACACGCTCAATATTAGGTACATGTGCACAACAGCCAACAATGTCTTTGCACATTGCTTTGAAATCTTACTGAACAATTAACACATCATCCTTCTGGAGTAAATGCTATACCGTCTTGAATATCCCATATTCATTAAAATCCTTCAATTACACACAGGAAAACAGAAACATCAATTTCATACAATTCGAAGGAAACGGATTAAATATAATGAATGAAGTGTTGTTGTCACTTGTCTTTCTGACAGTGTCAGATAGTGCTGCGGCTTGGTTTTGTGTAAGTCGGTAATCTAAATAAAATAAAGGCTGGAGTTAATTTTCTCTCGATGTGCCAGTTGATTTAGTCGCGATTAGATAAATATCACCAACATGACCAACACTGCCATACTAGTTAACTGTCATTCTTAATTATATAATTAAATACGTAGGTAGGTAATAAACTACTACTAAAAATAGGTAAATAATACAGTACATCAACAGCTTCTATGTATAATATATCTTACGTACTATAGATAACAATAGTCTCGGTCTTACACGTCAATAGTCGCCAATTATAGATTTACCAGCAATCTCAGATATAAATGATTATTTATGTCTGGTATTAAAATACAGTTACTGCGATGAAAATACATTTCTGTGGGTTGGTGCTGTCAGTTGATAACGTGTAGGTTGTTTTATTCTCGATCTTAATATGATTCTTTCCTTTAAGATTTTTTTGAGAGCAGAGCAGTGGTGGCCCAGTGGTATCGGCCGCGACTTACGAGTTGTAGGTCGTAGGTTCGAACCCAGACAGGCGCTTTACTTTGTGTATATTATTTCATCACCACTGCTCTCAAAACGGTGAAGGAAAACATCGTGAGGAAACCGGCATGTCCTAGAAGCAAAAATTCGAAGACATGTGACATCTACCAACCCGCACTGGGCCCGCGTGGTGGATTACGGCCCACTCCCTCTCACCGAGAGGAGGCCTGTGTCCCAGCAGTGGGAACATTATAGGCTGATTATGTAAGATTCTTTTGTGTGCGTTTCTAACGTAAGAAGCGGCTAGGTTCAAATGAATGGATTAGATTCAACTTGAATTGAGTTTTCTAATTATGTAATCGAGCCAATCGAGTGCCTGACCGTTAATGACTGAGTAACAACACTAGAGTCAAACTGACAAGAAACCAAAAACTACAATCCGTTTCACGATGATTTTTACACTAGTTTACGCGAGAGTAAGCAAACTTAAAAATGAGATTAATTAAGTAACAACAAACAATTATACTACTACTTACTTATGTTTTACTTAATAACAATAGATTTGGTTACGACCTCGAACTGTAATTAGGTATATACATAATTAGTTTTTTTTTTAAATCTAAAATCGTTATATACGCTTCAATACACGTATTTATTACATTAACGACCATATCGAGAATTGAATCAATTGAGTACATTATCAATACATTTTCTTTTATCGTGATCCCGGTTAGGCTTTATAAAAAAAAAATACCATTTTAAATGATAAATTGGTTACTTTTTTTAAGGTATAAGTAATACGATTAATACACGTTACAATACAAGGGGGCAAAAATAGTAAATTCTCTCTGCAACCCTTTTCCACATTAGCTTGCTATGTTCCCGTGCTTGGGTGGATTTGTTATACATAACTGCAATTTCTCTATGATTATTTAAGAACTCAATAATACTAATACTCAATGAACACTTTCATCCCTGGATCGGGACAAATGCACAAATAAGATGGCCGCCGAGATCCCCAGATCTAACCCCGTTAGATTTTTTTTTATGGAGTTATGTAAATAATTTAGTTTACAAGAACCAGTATGAAAGTGTCCACGAGCTACAAGCAGAACTTAGACGTATTATTCTAAATATCCACCACAACAAGATCAAAAAATCGACAGGGAGCGAAATAATCAAAAGAGTGCGACTTTGTATTTAACAGGAAGGGACTCATTTTGAACATTCGATAAATTGATTAATTTTGTATTAAAAATGTTAAAATTCATGGTCTTCCTTTTATTTTTGACACTGTTATTTAGCAAAAAATAATCCTTATGATGAAGCCTTTCGATCGGTATGATAAAGCTACAGGATGATTATTTTTCTCGTGTAATGAGTTCGATCTCCGGTTCAACCGTGTAATTATTTAAATATCTATGAACGCAGTTTATTTTTTTTTTTAATTCAAACAATGTCTTCTTTCAGTAAAATGTTCCATCTACAATATTCAAGGTACTTTCCCTCCATGTGGCATATCCGTGGGACGTCCTGTATATAAATAATCAACCCCCTTATTCATACTCGAACGCGAATTAAAGTTACAACTAAGATAAATAGATTAGTATATCTTTATGTATGTCAAGTATTTATTGGATTATGTAAATGGTACACCACAGATTACATACAGTATTGTCCCTCCTTCCCCCTTTTAATCCATCCAAAGGTTGTCTTTAAAAGATCGCTCTTAGCGATAAGACCGCCCATTGTGTCACCCTTTGTAAAATTATAGCTGTAATTTATATGATGTACCTAATGAAGAGATAACCTTCAGATTAACCAAACCTTTTTCGAGGTTCAGTTTGTTTTTTTAAAATTTAATACTTGAACAAGTCTAGGTTCACATACATAGGTACATACATACATAAACTCACACCTTCTTCCCATGGCGGTAGGCAGAAACATACTCAAATATAATCATATCACATAATATTATAGAAAACATACATACTCCTATTGCTTCGTTCATATTCATACATCTGAGGCGCAATTCTCGTAATTTTAAGAACGTTCTCAAGTCTCAATCTGTCAAAAATACCTCCAATTTACCTACATTTTTGACAAGTTTGTAATAATTGTTTGTCGCCGAGATTTGAAGAGAGAATTGGCCTTCTGGTCATGCATGCACGCCGATTGCGAGTACCAGGCATTTGACCTTTCTGAAGAACATCACTAATAAGGTCACTACTACTAAGGTCCGCTCCCGGCATCTTCACTCACAACTACCTTGTACAGATACCTTTTGTTATTTGCCTGTCACTCATCCTCTCAACATGGCCTAACCATCAAAGCATACTCTTTCAATTTTTGAAAAACACTAATTGATTCTATTTCTGTAAGTAGGTTTGTACAAACACTTTTTACATGTCAGTCATATTTTTTTTTAAACTAGATGAGGTCGGCGTTTCCTGACTGTCTACTCTGAGAAGAATGGCCGAAACAAACTTAGAAGTCAGTCTCTTTTAACTACTCAATTTTAACTGGTCACAGTCTCACTACATCTTCTTTTAACCGATTTCAAAAGAAGGACGAGGTTGTCAATTCCGTTATTCTGTTTTTTTTTATGTTTGTTACCTCAGAACTCCGTTACTTAGAAGTAGATTTGCAAAATTATTTTTTTAACGGATAAGGCACGGTAATATTAGATAATATTACCGTGGATAAGGTATACCTCAGGGGTAGGGGGGGGGGGGGGTCCCACATATTTTAATTAACTTTACTTGGGTAGTTTTTGAGTTAGCTTCAATAATACGATTTTTTTCCACTTACTTTATATTAATGATGTTTAGATAACTTCCTGTCGCTGATATTTACATAGCAAGTATTGGGGGTGGGTACAACTAAAGATTGAAAAATAAAAACTATTCTACAAAAAAAAAAAAAACAGCCAACTTCCAATAAAAAACACTACAAAATGAAAAATAACTTTAATTTCGGAAGTCGGTGTCAAAAACGAAGATGCGAAACCAACGACACCGACTTCCATGAAGTTTTTTTAGGTCTGGTCATGGTCTGATTTTATTTATTTATTAAAATCTCCCTCGAAAAAACTCTGTCAAAAACTGATCAAAACATCAAGCATCTTTACGACTTTTATCCATTTAAGAACTACATTTCTATTTCTGTTCATTTCTTACACTCGTTCCTTTGTTGTTCGTTGCTGTTGTTTCTTGTTCATTGTTGTACGTTTCCTTTTACAGAAACAGTACCTAACAAAAACAGCATTTTCTTCAGTTTAATTTCTTTTTCAAAATACACGCTACGCCCCGACTGTAATTTAAATCCTAGTATAATTAATGAAGCTGAAAGCTTAGAATTTTTTACCCCTCTCGCTTTATTAGGTAGTAAACGACGAACAAGGCTGCTATTGTTCGTATTAATTTTTTTATTCCTACGACTACCGATATACTATACAAGGTGTCGTTTTGCATCCTCGTCAAATTCAAGGAGGTAACTATGCTACTGATTCTCGACACGAATCAATAAAATAAGCAGTTTTTTTTTTCTAATTTTCGGAAATCAGCACGTGTGGGACACGCATTTTAAAACGCGGTCGCTTATACGATACCATAACGCGATTCTGTTCTTTGAAAGTGGTGAATTCTGAAACACTGTCAAACTTAAATAACTAAAAAAACAAGTATGTATTCATTATTTACCAGAGAACGTAATTTTATTTGATTATTTATGTCTTTTATAACAGCCTCCTGAAATTTGACGAGGATGCAAAACAACAGCTTGTATACAGAATGTCCGGTAATTAATGGATAACCTCTTAAGGGGTCATTGTACTCTTTGAGGAGTGGCTGGAGAGGCGCCACGGCGCCCTCACCTTCCGCCTGACGCAGGCTCACCGGACACGGTTGTTTCGGGAGGTTCCTGTTCAGGATAAGGCGGGAGGAAACGCCAGGGTGTCACCACTGTGTGGATGGATCACCCGGAGGACACGGTGGAGCATACGATGGAGGTCTGCCAAGGCCTAGGCGTCGACGGCGCGTTGTGTTCCACGCGCGCCTCAAAGAGATATCAGCATGAACTGACGCGGTCCGTTAGGGCCGATGCCTGCCAGGGCCGCAGGTTGTTCGAAAGAGATACCGTGGCCCCTGGCATAGGCAACTGAAGGAATACGGGTGGGTTTTAGTCAGTAAAAGTTGTTCATAATGATAAGTACAATGACCCCTTAAGAGGTTATCGGACACTTTGTATATATCATTAATTACCAGACACTGTATATTATTTCTGCGACTGTTTTGTTTTCTCTCCACACTCTTGTTTTACCCAGCGAAAACGATTATGACTATTAGAATAAGCGCAAGAAGGGTTCCGGACCACCGAACAATATTTAACACTTAAAAAACAACACGTTTTTTGTATGGAAAAAAGAAAAATATTTTATTCTGCACAAAGAAGACGCACAAATACAAATAAAAAAACGAAATAAGATACACATAGTCAAAAGACTCGTACTCATGCTTAAATTGCAAGGGATATTTAACACTAAAAAAAACACGTATCTTGTATGTGTATCCTTTAATTTTTAACTTTATTCTATCTCTTAACCGACTACGGTTCTCAATTCGGATGTTTATATTTTTATTATTTGTGGTTATGGTGGGTATCTATGTATATAATGGGTATGTAGACAGGTGGTTACGGAGTAGATCATCATCATCATCATCATCATTTCAGCCGCCACCGCCACTTCGACTAGTTTTGTGCTTGTTAGAGTTGATCAAGTATTTTCTGGGTAATTAGTAATTCCAAATCAATTCTGTGAATCTCTGTTTGAATTCTCTGGCTATAAACTCAAGACTTTATCTACAGGTAGCCGGATTTGCAATCAATTTAGACACGAGCCCCTCAACTCCGTTGAGGAGCATATTATGTACGAAAGGAACACTCCGTACCTGCGCCATTTTTGTTCAGCGCCGAGCTACTCTAGAACATTTCGCGGTACGATGTTCGTTTCAGCAAGTGCACTTGTTACCATGAGAGCATCCGGTAATAGGCTCCACGAAGCGAGCTGGCGGTTGTTAGGAGTGGCTTAAAGCCGGCACGATGCTGTGGCTAGGTCTCTAGTGTTGTTGTGTGACAAACTGGGACATAACAAGGAAGACGACTGTATCAAATATTTCAAACTAAAGTCTATTCAAATTTATGTTTCAAATTGATGTTATTTCAAGTTAAACAAATATCAACTTTATTTAAATGTAATTAAGTTGATTTCAGAGTGAGTAGCACTATTGAATAAGTTATAAAACTGTTTGAAGTTGTAGCGTAAACTTAAGTTATTGTGTAGGAATTAAAGTTGGTCTGTGGATGGGTGACCATCTTTACATACCGAGGATCTTTGACAGTCGTCACGGGTAGTCAGGAGCCCCGAAAGTCTGGCAACTAGTCTTAGATAGGCAGTCGCTCCATGTAAAATACTGGTAGCCGACCCCAACATAGGCGAGAAACGGTTAGGCAGATGAATGAAAACAGCACAGAATAGTACATTGCCACATATATTAAAAAGTATGAATGTATTCATAGGTATCACATGCGGGTAGACATGCGCTAATATCCCGCAAGGCGGCGCCACCACCGCAAAATGTGTAATTACAGCCGAGCCACGCTGCGACGATTATAACCACTTCTTTTGTTTGAAAACTCTACGTTTTTAATATTTTTAAATGAGGTTTTTTTAAAAGCTTTTAGGGTCACCTCAAATATTACAGTACCTATAGTTTTAGTTGTTTTGTGTGGTATCGAAAACCATACAGTTTTTTTATTTCAATAACCCTGAAAAACGACAGAAAAGGCTTGAAATACAGCCTTCCTTTTTATTATCCCACACTGTAGCCACCAATAGAGGGGCTTGTGGCTAAGTAGAGGGGCCTGTGGCTCAGTAATAACAGCCGCACGGGTCGTTCGATCAGGTTAAGCTACGCTTGTCGCGGTTGGTCCGCGGATGGGTGACCATCTTTACATACCAAGACCCCCGTAGGGTGAAAGAACGATCATTGACCGCTGCGCGTTTGTTGAGGTTTATAAACCATTAAGTTGAAATTATTTCGCAATGCTTTCGTGCCTAAGATTAACCCAAAAAAAAACAGAACGGAAAGAAAAAACATCGAAAAAGAAAGAATACTGAATAGATCATAACGACTGGAAACCCAGCTGCAAGGACTGTCCTTGCAGCTGGGTTTCTAGAGTCGTTTCCAGGGCTGGATTTCCAGTTCCTTATTTATTTACCAGCTGTGCCCGTGGATTCACCCGCATAAATCTCGATCCCGTGGGAATATCGGGACAAAATGTATCCTATGTCCTAATCCAGGCCATGGTCTACCCTTGTACCAAATTGAATCCAAATCTGTTCAGCCGTTTAGCGTGAAAACATTACAAACAAACATACAAAAAATCAAATCTTTTCTATTTTATTTAGTTTACATTTAATAATTTAAGCCACAAAAGTACAGAGGCGGACTTAATGTCATAGACGTTTTCTACCAGTCAGCCTTTGGGTTATACAGAGACAAACAGTGGTATAAATTACGAAAATTGAAAGAAAGAAAGAAAATACGTTTATTTGCGTCAAACGTGACGCATAAAAAGGAACATAAACACAACAAAAAAATAACATGCGTCACATTCACGCAAAATGGGCATCGCTCAGCATAATGCTAAGACCCTAATTTTTTTTTTATTTTTTTTATAAAAACTTTGCTCCACACTAGGAATTTCTCCTGTAACGTGGGTGCGTTTACAAACATTTAAACTCACATACACAAACAGCCAGACCCGGAACAACTACTTGTAGGTCATACAAATATTTGTTCCGTGCGGGAATCGAACCCGCGACACGCAGCGTAGCAGTCAATCGCTTAACCACTGCGCCAACCATGCAGTCAAAATTGAGAAATAAATATTTACATATCCTATTAGTCCTACTAATATTACAAACGCGAAAGTTTGTGAGGATGGATGGATTTTTGTTACTTTCACAAAATAACTACTGAACGGATTTAGATGAAACTTTACAGTAACATAGCTTATACATCAGAATAACACATATGATACTTTCTATTCCGATATTCTCACGGGATCGACACTTATGCGGGTAAAACCGCGGGGCGCAGCTAGTTTAAATATAAAGACATAGTACAGGACAATTTTTTAACCAGTGCGCAAACTGAAACCATGAATTCAGCATATATTCTAGACCCCCTAGAGTCGAAATAGTTCGTCGTTTATCAAAAAAATCAGCTGTTTCATAGAAAAGTACAGACGCCAGCAGGTCAAGCTACCCGAAACTGTCAAATTTTCCCAATAAACCTTGAACCTTAAAGATTTAGCGATAAAGTTGAAAATTCATTAAAGAAATTTGACAGATTGTAGTAGCTTGATGTGCTGGCGTCTGTACAATACATACGCAGTCAAAATGTATGAAACAACTAATATTTTTATTAATAACCGACGCATAATTTCTACGCTAGGGATTCTAGAATCATATGCTGATTTCGTGGTTACAGTTTAGACACTGGTTAAAATTTTATCCTGTACCTAACATAATCAGCCTATAATGTTCCCACTGCTGGGACACAGGCCTCCTCTTAGTGAGAGGGAGTGGACCGTAATCCACCACGCGGGCCCAGTGCGGGTTGGTAGATGTCACATGTGTTTGGTTCTAGGACATGCCGGTTTCCTCACGACGTTTTCCTTCACCGTTTTGAGAACAGTGGTGATGAAATAATTTACACAAAGTAAAGCACCTGTCTGGGTTCGAACCTACGACCTACAACCCGTAAGTCGTGTCCGTTACCATAGGGCCACCACTGCTCTTACATATACCTATTAAAAACTATAAATACTGTTTCCCTTAGACCGCTTTCATTTAGACGACTTTAACAGCGCGACAGACGCGCGACCGTCACCCAGCAGAACAGGCCGCTGTGTGCGTTCAGTCGGCGACGAACTGGAGTACTATCAAAAGCAGGAGCAACAATGTTTCCCCGTCGGAATCCATTTTTGAAATAAAGTGCGCTAGGCTTGTTGAAAAAGTATCGATATATCGTTGTATCGACATTTTCCATTCGATATATCGATACTTGTGGCCGATATAACTTGATTCGATACACCGATATATCGATATAAAATATGCAATCTCGAAAATGGTATAAAAAACGATATATTTTTTAAGTTGAAAGAAAAATTGTAAGTTAGAAGATAGTCTTTGATATTTTTTGTAATTTTGCCAACTATAAGATATATTGATGAAAATACCTTCGTTTTTATTGCGAGATTTGTACATTCAAATAATGTATATTTTGTGTAAAAATGACCTCCCTATTGATATTATCGACTTAGACTGAACTTTTTAAACCTATTTTTTTACATTTTACCGATATTCGATATTTTTTCCTAGAAATATTGACGTCGATATTGATATTTTAATAAATATCGATACATCGTTTTTTTTTTTCACTTCCGACATCCCTAGAGTGCGCCACACTGATCTAAACTGCGGCGCGGCAGCCGAGCTGCTACCGCGCGGCTGTTCTTATAATGTGAAGGCATCTGCTTCTGCCGCGCTACTATCGCGCTGCTAACTAAATTAAGTATCATACATAACACATAACATAATTAGGTACCAACAGGAGTGTCCGTATATACTCAGGAAGCCAGTAGGGGGAGCTGGTTATTGTTTCTCCTGTACTATGTCATCGAGCTTCTTTAGAAGGCATTACTTATTAGTAAAAGGAATTCTAAAGAACTTGCCGTTCATAGTACCCTCTTCCTATGCGAAAGCCTTGCCATTTATAGGTACCAACAGGCAGAAGAAGGATAGGGACCACAGAATAGATAAGAGTAGGTACAGTAGGTACTACTATTACCTATGTACATAATATCGCTTCACATAATAACAACAACTTTCAAGTACCTACCTATCCTTATCTAATATTGTCTAATGGAGATAAGCCTCAAGCTTTCCATTACAAGCTCCTCTGTGACGTCAAATAATCACATTCCGATCTACCGTCAACTATTTGAACAATATTGTATAAGTACCTGAAGGCCAATTCTCGTAATTTAAAACGTTCAAAATCTAGTCGCAGTCTCATCTCGGCGACAAAAAAATGTCAAAGGCTTGTCTAAAATGTCCCTATATTTTAGACAAGCTTTTGACATTTTTTTGTAATTTAAAACGTTCAAAGTCTAGTCGCAATCTCATCTCACCGACAAACAAATGTTAAAAACTTGTCAAAATGTAGGGAAATTAGAAGTATTTTTTGACAGATTGAGACTGAGATCAGACTGTGAACGTTTTTAAAATTACGAGAATTGCCCATCTGTTGTGTTATTCTGTAAAAATATCATCGTGTCAATTTAAGTGGAGTGAGCTATCAATAGTGGCGGCAGATGGGATGACAGTTCACTTTAAGCTCAGTATAGTATGGCATGGCTGTAAGCATGGCATAATCAGCCTAAAATATTCCCACTGCTGGGACACAGGCCTCCCCTCTGTGTGTGTATATCCACCACACGGTCCCAGTGCGGCGGGGTAATAGCGTAGCACACTAACAGTAGCAATGGCTTTCATTTTGACAGTTCAACAACATTAATTGCGTTATTTACATTGTTGAGCAGACACATTTTTCGAACATATGAAGCAATGGATTAGCAATATCCTTCAAAATGATTCAGAGGGGCAATTCTCGTAATTTTAAGAACGTTCACAGTCTGATCTCAGTCTCAATGTGTCAAAAAATACTTCTAATTTCCCTACATTTTGACAAGTTTTTGACATTTGTTTGTCGCCGAGATGAGACTGCAACTGGATTTTGAACGTTTTAAATTACGAGAATTGGCCTTCAGGCTGTGATGGATAGTGTATTACGCAATTAGGGTGCGGGTTGGTGGGTTGAGACTCACTCACCTCAATTTTCAGGGTGAGATTTTTACAGAATAGACCGGTAATTTGTTAGAGAGAGAGAGAGAGCTCATATTTCTGTGAACAATTTCAGCCGTACAGGAAAATGCATTATTATAGGGAACTATTAATAATATGAATGTCGACAGATGTACGTTTATTATTTTCCTGATTTATACTCTCGCGTGCGGCTATGGTAGTAATGTTGGATAAAAATTGGATTGCCTTACGTAGGTACGGCTCTTATACTCTAAGGTATAGGATACGGCTATAATAGTATTTTAATTAATAAACTATACAGGGTGGCAGCTACTTCGCCGCGCAACATGTTAACGTGGGTTCAGTACATGATTCTGAACCCACGTTGAAATTCTTCGTCGGTTATTAAAAAAAGAAAAACGGTTCCATACGTTATGACCGCGTAAGTATTGCACTTTTCTATGACACACAGAAATAGCTGTTTTTTTTAATAAGTAATCTAAGAAAAATGTATACGGTCTAGCTAGATGATATGATTTCGATTAGACCCCTACGGCCTTATTACAAAACAAGATTTTATCGAATGTTCGGATCGGACCGACACATGGCCGAACCGAATTTTATTGAAAAATGCAAAAAAAGTTCGGATCGGCTCAGTTGGGTCGGGACCATAGTCAATATTAGAAAGAGTGTAGGAGAGTAGGATCGGGACCGACCGAACCAAATAGTAACTTCGTAGCAGGAAACAGCCGAACATTCGGCCGATACCACTTCGGAGTAGACGCCCAGGTTTAAACCATCGAGCCATTTTAAAATTTTGAACTAATATATACAAAAATTGTAAAATACTGGTATTCAGCTGAATCCGGTTAGACTGTAAGCCGACACCAACATAGTTGGGAAAAGGCTAGGCATATGATGATGAACTATATTCCGACAATGTTAAAATACTTATTACAAAAACTGACGTAAAACCCGAGTCTAAATTGTCAATTTTGCATTAAGAACTTTACATTTGTCGGAATAAAGTTCAAAATACAGTAACTGGCTCGAAGGTTTAGGCTTGGTCTAAATTTAGAATTCGTTTTGTAATAGGGTGTAGAATCATGTGCTGAAATCATAGTTACAGTTTTGTCGATGGCTGCCACAAAAAATACCCAAATCGCTATAAGGAGGTGTACCTATAATATTTGAAGAGTTCCCTCGATTTCTCCAGGATCCCATCATCAGACCCTGACCTGACAACAATGAGACCACTTGGAAAGTATACCCTTTCGAGCAAAAAAAAGAATTTCCTTAATCGGTCCAGCCGTCTTCGAGTTATCTGGGAAAACACATTAAAAAAAAACCGACCAACTGAGAACCTCCTGTATTTCACGAAGTCTGTTAAAAAGTACGACGACACCGTGAACTCATTTTATTTAATTCCAAAATATAAAAACCCTGTTCAGATGAGCAGAAACGATATAGTAAATCAATTAGTGTCACTACGCACTATATCTTCGAGTTTTGGACGAGAGCCAGCGAGTGAACAGGGCTTACGAGCGACGACCCACGATACAACTAGCTTCACAAAGTAGGTACGTGTATGTGTGTACTACCAAACGGTCATTGATCTCCTGAATCGTAAAGTAAGCCTGTATGAGAAGATTTTATTTGAGAATCGTGTAATATCTTGTTTTGATTGCTGGTGTTGATTTTGATGAGGAGTTGGTATAATTTGGCTTGATTATTATGATTTTAATTTGGTGATTTTACTTACTGAACGTTTCGTACTTAAATAATAAAATTCAGTCGAGGTAGCCCACTTTACCAGGTTGGAGTTGCATCTTCTCACTTGGGTCCGGAGGCGGTTCAGGGACTTCCAAGTGGTTCTGGTCCACTTGGAAGTCCACCAAACCAATTATTTACCACCTGGGAAAGAGTATCCTGCTACAGCATACAACGGGCGTCGGCAGGGTTGTGGTACTATGTGGCAAACCATGCTCCACCTCCTATCCTGCCTTCTGTGCCCCAAAAACATGCAGCCAAAGTGACCTCTGCGCTGATTTATTTTGTAAGTAGGTTTGTACAATATACAAGATAACTATACTATACCAACGATTTATCAATCCAATATACAATTGCAATCAATTAAATTGCTTTGCAAAATATGATCCAGCCGAGAGTTCGTATCTAAGGTATAATGTGATTGCTCCGGATGAAACGCATAGATACTGCGGAAATATGCCTCTCGAGTTTCCCCTCTATCATAGACCCGTTAATGCAATTCAAATTCTATCATGCCAGACATAGGGTCGGAACTCCAATGTATGATTGCTTTCAATGTCCTTGCTTCTGATTGAAGATGGATAGTTTTTTTTTTATCCGTAATTAGAACCTGCCGCGATATGAATGCATTAGTTTGATTGGAATCGGATGATTATTCTGTAATTGGATTCGACGAAGTGTTTATCTATGAAGTGGGTATAGACATCGCACTGATGCGCAGAATCAAGTTGAAGTAGGAATGTGGAATGACGATCTTCGCAGGATGGATAGAAGCTGAGCGAGAGTGGCTCTCTCTCTTCTCCATTCTTCAGCCTTTCGCCACCCAAAGCTGAGTGTAGGCATCCTGCAATGAACGCCACTCTTCTCTATATCTAGCCTTCCTAAGCCAGAGTCGTCGAGCAATCTTGACAAGGTCGTCGGTCCACCTCATCGGCTGTCTGCCCACACTTCTACTACCAAGAGAGTGCAAGAGTGGTTACAGTAGGGCAATTCCGTAACACAGACAGTTGGAAAACATTCATTGCCTTATTTATGTTGTTGAGCAGACATTTTTTTCGAACTCTGAAGCAATTTCCTTCAAAATGATTCAGATTGTGATTGATAGTGTGCTGGATTGAATGGTGTGCGACTGTACGGGTGTATGCCCAGCGGTGGACTGACTAAGATAATGATGACAAATAACAGATTTAGTACTTATTTTTAACAGTCTTTAGTAACTTTCATCTGAGGAATAAATATGACGGTTTCACAACTTTTGTGTAGAAAAATAATGTCCTATTGGAAAAGAGGTTAGTTTTGAAGCAGCATATTAAAATTAGATCTAGTAACTAGGAACTTAACTCGCGATGTTTTCTCATTAAGTTTCCAGGTAGCATTGTGTGCAAACACTGAAGCATTATTTAGATGCTACCCGACGATCTGAATACCTAATAACATAATCATAATAAGCCTGTAATTTTCCCACTGCTGGGACACAGGCCTCGCTCTCTTTTTTTGAGAAGTGGGTTTCTTTGAAGTGGAACGTAATCCACTACGCGGGCCCAATGCGGGTTAGTAGATGTCACATATCTTCGAACTTTTGGTTCTAGGACATGTTTCCTCGCGATGTTTTCCTTCACCGTTAAGAGAGCAGTGGTGATGAAATAAATTACACAAATTAACAACCTGACTGGGTTTGAACTCGAACCCATGTCGGGGCCGTTCCCGTTGGACCAAAAGTCGGTATTCAGATCGTAAATACCAGTATTTACGACCTGAATGCCGACTTTTAATTCAAAGTCGTAGATACTCTCTATCGAGCAATTGAACACCTACGTGCATTAACCGCACGAATGCTGTGCATATGAATATCATTGTGCAAAGAAACAGTTTGATTTAGAATAAGTTTCATGTTGAGTAAAATCGCAAGTTCCAAAGTCACAAAGGTTTCGACTTTTGTCGTGGGGCGACAAGTCACATGCAGCTGGTGACAAAATGAACTAGTCACCTGCGATTTTTATCGACTTATGTAAATGGTGTGGCGATTCAGCTGGGAGCCGATTTGGTAAGAGACCAGCGGAACGGCGAAAATCGAGCTAATGTAAATCCCCCATTAGCAATAATGACACTGAATGATAATGACAATGAATCTTGACTTGGCTCACGAGGTTGTCGACATGTGGGATGTGGACTCAGCGATCATTGTGCCGATAGTCGTAACAGCCAATGGCTTAATAGCCAAGAGCCTCGACCAACACCTGAGGAGGCTCTCGTTGGGCAGCTGGATTAAGGGCAAGCGATACTTCTGGACTCAGCTCGCATTGTCAGGAGGTTCCCCTGTCTGGAGCCCTGACCACCAGTAGCTTGGACCCTGTTACCGATACCGGTGGGCTACTATTTTTTATATTTTTAAATGTTTAAACTTTTTATATTCTAATATTTAAATAATATATGTGTTTACATTGAAATAAAGAAAATGACACTGACAGCTCTTTAACGCGTTAAAGATGTGCTGGGGGCTTACCACTAGCTCTTATAGCAGGGCAGAAGTTGAACTGCACTGCTCTTTTGTTCTATGACTAAGTATAAAAAAACAGTGCAGTTCAACTTCTGCCCTGCTATAAGAGCTGGTGGTAAGCCCCCCTGATCGCGTTCAGTTTCATTGATAAATTTTGCGCTATGTGTGTCTTCGGTTATACGAAAACTGACATCGACGTCTTGATAAAGCCTTTTTTAGTCAACGTTTCTTGTCATAGTTGGGTTTTAGTTTTTAACTGTTGTTACTTACTAGCTGTGCCCGCGACTTTGTTTACGTGCATGTCAGAAAACAAATTGGATTTCATGGGTTTTTTTTTGCGCGGAACTCTAATTCTTTTTCTAATATAAAACTAGCCTAAGTTACTTACCTTATAACATCAGCTATCTGAAGCCCATCGAAATCGGTCCAGCCGTTTCGGAGATTAGCCGGAACAAACAGACAGATTTTTATTTTATCCTATTTCCTACTATTCCTATCCTATCCTACTAATAATTATTATAAACGCGAAAGTTTGTATGGATGGATGGATGGATGTTTGTTACTCTTTCACGCCAGAACTACTGAACGGATTTGGATGAAATTTGGCACACAGATAGTTTATAACCAGAATTAACGTATATGATACTTTTTATCCCGATATTCCCACGGGATCGAAAATAATGCGGGTGAAACCGCGGGGCGCAGCTAGTACTTCGTAATATGCACTAAGTAAAAAGCTGTTATTTTGACATTACAAACAGACACTTCAATTTTATTTATTTGTATGTATAGAAGATAATATTATTAATTACATAAGTGACATTAATTATCTGTAACCTCAAATAAGTAGCTCGGTAAACTGCTATTCTCTTCTTTTGAGGAACAATAGGCCTATTGTATAGGTACCTAAACATTATTATTTTAAGGCATGACATTTTTATTAATTAATTGAAATCTTCTATGTCCAGTGTCCATCGGTTAATTTGTATCTATACCTACCTACATAATACCTCTTCACAAAGGGAATCGAACAAGACATATATATACGAACACAGGAGGCACAAACATACGAAACTGGAACAGTGAAAATATTGACAGCCACCGGACATCCGTGGTCGGACGCGGCATAACGTAGGGTGTCCATACTGTTGGCGTTTGAGAGACAGTATGACAATGAGGTTGGCGATAAGACAGTTGGAAGGTAGTGGGTGAATTGATATGTTATGGGTGTGAATACCTTTAAGAGATGGGGTAACGTCTTAGATAATGTGACAAGAATTTCTGCGATCCGGGAACTGTGATGGGTTGTAGTTATCGCAGAGATTGCGAAAGATAGAATAATAGCCAAAGAATCTGGTGTCGCATCACGTTCCTCACCAGAAATTGTTTTAAAGCTTAGAAAAACAAATGATACGCATCATATAACGCTCTGAAGCTTTGCAACGCGCACAGGTATTTAAAAGAAAAAAACACTAACTCCTTCATTCATAAACGTTGCTTAAAGTTTAAAACTGATTAACCACTGTAACCATACGTTTTTGACGTTTAAACGTCACTTAGCTTTAATCACCGGTTGTAAATAAACCCCTTTAACTGCAGGCCACAGTAAAATAAATAACGAAATAGTCTATCTAATAGTTAAAACCAACTAATTCATGGTAATAGGTTCGTGATAAATCGGCCCTTTGCGTACATAAATTTTTCGTACGAAACGTAATCCATTAGTAGAAAAGTAGTTAGTTAGGGTAAACCGCGTTTTTATGCAAATATTGGCAACAGTTGCGGGTCGATAACATCGAATAGGGCTCCCGCCAATTTGTTAACTTTACAAACCGGTTACTAATAAAACCATTTTTTTCGAATATTCATGGCTAATACTTCACTCTTAATGATTTTAATCATTATTGTATGAGATGTTAAAGCAAAATTCGTTACTACAACTTGATTAAATCAACAAAAGAAAAGCTTTTACTGAAGAAACTCCCAATAATCAGTCTTCATAAATACACAATATTTTACCGCCAAAATCTATGGCGCTCTTATTGCCCCAAGCCATTTATCATCGTGTCGAAAACTAAGGCGGACAAACGAAAATAGAACGCCTACACAAACTGATTACGATCAAAGAAATATTAAATAAACAGGGGCTATTGTATTTAACAACAATTGCATTGTTCTAGCACCGCTCAGGACGTTGAACCACCTGTCGGAGTAACGAGATCAATAAATATGAAGGATCAACTTTATCCTGGAGAAATCATTGTCACCTTACACCCCCTTTGCACTCTTCGCCTCCCCAAATAGGTCAAACTCCACACCTCATTACATGAGCGCACAAAATTTTATACTGATGCTAAACAAACATTACAACTTGAAAAATTGATCTTCGAAAATTGGGTCCAGGCACATGGAGCTCCCCGCCCCCCCGCGCTTTGACAGTTGGCACGCCCAAGCTTACAACAACAGATCCTTTCCTAGTCAACCATTAGGATGCTACTCACGAGTCTCCCGACACACTTGCTTGTTGATATCCTCCGAAGGAGTCTCTTCCTCTCCGTGTCATTGTCGCTGTCCGTGCTGTCCTCACAATAACCTGGTTTTTTCTCTTCCGCGGGCGCATTCCCAGCGGCCACTGACATCACTCCACGGGCGTTCGCACACCACACACACGGCACTCATTAAACACAACTACATCATACAGGATAAGCTAATAATTTACATTGTATAAACGATTCGCTACCTCGGTGACATTTCACGCGAGCGCCATGACAATAGTGACAGTACGCCGCCGCTGAAAACAAAACAACCCTGAAAGGTGGACAGCGACATCTGGCGGGGGACAGCAGAACTTTTTGGTTTGTACGTCTCGAGCACCTAATTCTCGCGGTAATGTCTAGTAGCCTGAAATCTTTCTTCGTGTCTTTCAGCGTGTCTTTTTAGTACGTGTGAACTTGGTTAGATGTCGCTCTAAGTGTAATATTTTGGGATATTGTAAATTTAAATTAAGTAAATTTCTATTAGCTCTCGTTAGGTAAGCAGATCTTTAATACATGGTAAATGGTAGTGATTCTTAAGTAAAACTAATAATAAATAGCACACATTATTTTTTTCCCAAAAACGAAAAATAATTTCCAAATGAAAAACTAACACTGGTTGAAAACTTTCTTCTGAAAAAAGTATAAAATGTTATAGAATTTAATTTAAAAATTCTTGGACGTCGATCGCCCATTTCAGAGTTCACTTTTCTAAAATCCCACGTAAGATGCACATGGTGTAATTGTTGCGTATAGATTTTTTTATATTTTTTTTATTAGTTTTTAAGCTAATGTTAAGCATCAATTTTGAGAACAATTTTGGATAATTAATTACGGGAAATTAACAAGTATTAATATCTACACCTATCTGCACGATAAATTACCAAGATGAGGGAGATCATTAACCTTCAGGTTGGTTCGTGCGGGAACCAGATTGGCGGAAAGGTGAGTAGCTCGTGTTGTTAAGTGAAGTTGCGAAAGTTGACTGTACTATACCTACGTTCCTTGATTGCCAACATAAATCTTTCTCTCTCTTCTCTTACCCTTTGTCTAGCGTCCTCTTGTTTTGAACAAATATTCATTGCTTTGTATAATTGTCCACAGTTCTGGGAAGTGATATCTGACGAGCACGGGATCGACCCGAGCGGGTGCTACCACGGCGACTCTGATCTCCAACTGGAACGCATCAACGTGTACTACAATGAGGCGTCTGGCGGCAAGTACGTCCCGCGCACCATCCTCGTGGACCTCAAGCCGGCCACCATGGACGCCGTGCGCTCCGGGCCCTTCGGCTGCCTCTACCGACCCGACAACTTTGTCTACGGGCAAAACGGTGCTGCGAACAACTGGGCACGCGGACATTACACCGAAGGAGTGGAGATCATAGAGTCCTGTCTCGACGTCGTCCGAAGAGAAGCGGAGGGTTGCGACTGTCTACAAGGTTTCCAAGTGTCGCACTCGCTCGGCGGCGGCACAGGCTCAGGTCTCGGTACACTCCTCATCAACAGAATACGCGAAGAGTATCCTGACCGAATCATCCTTTCATTCTCTGTATTCCCGAGCCCCAGGGTCTCCGACTGCGTAGTGGAGCCGTACAATACGACACTGGCAGTGAACCAGCTGGTTGAGAACACCGACCACACGTTCTGTCTCGATAATGAAGCGCTGTACGACATCTGCTTCAGGACGCTGAAGCTCACGACCCCCACGTACGGCGACTTGAACCACCTTATTTGCGCCACCATGTCCGGCATCACGACGTGCTTGCGCTTCCCCGGACAACTCAACGCGGACCTGAGGAAGCTAGCCGTGAACATGGTGCCGTTCCCGCGGTTACACTTCTATACCCCCGGCTTCGCGCCGCTGACGTCACGGGGCGCGCAACAATACAGAGCGCTCACGGTTCCCGAATTAACACTTCAAATGTTTGACGCTAAGAACATGATGGTTGCTTGCGACCCAAGACACGGCAGGTACCTGACCGTGGCCACGATATTCAGAGGGCGGATGTCCATGAAGGAAGTGGACGAACAACTTGTGAACATCCAGAACAAGAACAGCACATACTTTGTGGAGTGGATACCACATAACGTGAAGATTGCGGTATGTGATATCCCGCCACGAGGGCTGAAGATGGCGTCCACTTTCATTGGAAATACGACAGCTATCCAGAGCATATTTAAGAGGGTAGCTGAACAGTTCGTGGCCATGTTCAGGAGGAAAGCTTTCCTACACTGGTACACTGGTGAAGGTATGGACGAGATGGAATTCACCGAGGCGGAGAGCAACATGAACGACCTGGTCTCCGAATACCAGCAGTACCAGGACGCGACGGCAGATGACGAAGGGGAATTTGACGAAGAAGCGGAAGGGGAGGGTATGGAATAGCAATTACTATTGGATTATATATTTGTGTTTGTCCTTGTGAATGTCCGAATAAAACTAAAACCAGAATCATATTTACTAGTTTTCTTTCAATTAAAATTTACAATACGTACGCACAGACGCCAGCAGGTCAAGCTACCCGAAACTGTCAAATTTTCGCAATCAAATTTTAACGTTAAAACTTTAGCGATATAGTTGAAAATCTATTAAAGAAATTTGACAGATTCAGTAGCTTGATGTGCTGGCGTCTGTACATACGTACGTGTATGTATTTACAATGTAAATAGGCTGCCGTCTAACAAACAACTTCACGCAAGCATACGTAAAGCCTGATTTACATTACGAAATACATTGCGCAAACTAATCATACATAGTTCCACGTGTAAATAAATTATTTACACTTTACAACTATCAATAGCGTTCGTAATGCATGTCGGGTTTGAAAAGCCTACAAAGCCTCGCTATACTAGCTATACAAAGCCTCGAAACGCTGATCATTGTACGGACGCCTGCAGAGAAAACGGACCCCCCCGCCTTACAAATAAACTATAAGCAGTGAGCGTTGAGGGGTCCCGTTTTATCTGCAGGCGACTGTACACCAACATAGACCAATAGCACGATAGTGTCGTCGAAACTCCCTCCTGCCACTGAACTATCGATGACTTAAAATACTCCATCGATATTATTTAAAAACATAATTAGTGCTGCGGAACTATAGACACCTTGTATCGATAGCCAACTTAGTGCTGATTTGTCAATCGGATCTCGAGGAGTAAATAATGCACCGGTTTGCCAGCTTTTCTATAGAAAATATATCAAACGGTCACATTTAATCTTCAGATAAAAGTTATCTGGCTATTGAGAAGAACCAGCCCTTGGAACATTTAAATAAAATATACGAATAGCGCACAGACTTTATTAGCTTGAATACACCTACAATTTACACCTTCTACTTCGATAGTACCTATTAGTAATTTCTAAATAGGTATGGCAAGCTTTTTCAAAACTACACACCTGTAGATACCATTATTATTATAAAGTTCGGATTACACATACCTGTAACGTGCACAAAAGTATGCTAATAGCTTGCATGCCATTATGGCATTCACTAATCTAAGGGCTTACCGCCAGCTCTTATAGCAGGGCAGAAGTTGAACTGCACTGCTTTTTTGTACTACAAAAAAATCAGTGCAGTACAACTTCTGTAAGAGCTGGTGGTGAGCTCCCAGTTGTTATGGCACACGGCATACAAGCTACTTGCATACTTTTGTGCAAGTTAAAAGCATGGCATGTGGATTCCGGGCTTAACTATCAATATCCGAACAATACTTTCGATCCAGCTGTTGCTTGTGACTTCGTCTGCATGTATTTTATATTTCATATTTTTTTAGACAAATATCCAAAATAAATGAAAACATTATTACTATAATGGCACTATCTAGCGGCGGTTGTTGTTTATTGTAGTTTTGGTAAATTAAAAATTATAAAATGGGTTACTCTGTGGATACACTAGTGCTAGTAGTTCTTACGAATGATAAAATACAGGCTAAAGCTTAGTTTCCAAAAGCATTTCCATATAATGTAACGTTCCTGCGAATGCTCGACGCTGCGTTCGACGTACCTAATGCTCACAGCGTGTGAGCATTTCCCTGTAACATTTCTTTCTACCTTGCGTTAATTTTTGAAATGTCGGACCTACAGATACCGCTCGTGACTTTGCTCGATAAAATTTTACACCAATACGCTCGTTGGTATTTATAATCAGGGTGTAACAAAACATCGAGCATCGTGTTCGAAGTGCGGCTCGAAAAAATTTAAAAACGGCGAGTGCACGATGTTCTGTTACAAGTAAATGTTTAGTCTATTATCACCTTTAGCTGCCGTAAAATGTCGTTTCGCTGCAGCAAAGAAACAATTGCCATTGTCCGCCATTTAGATTTTTTTCAAATTGGTGACTGTGTGAAACCTATACAAAACGATAGCTGACATCAATGAAAACCGAAAACGTAATAAGACCAAACCCCGTAAAGTGTCACGTTTCCGAGATAATAACGTTCAACGTTTATCACGTGTCATCCATGTTTATATGTTTGAAATAATCACTCGGAATGTTTACGTATTTATGTAGATATGTATACGTTTGTTTTTCCTTTCCTTTTCGAGGCAGTGAGCTTAAAATTTCCAGCTCGCTTCGCTGGCTCTTAGTGACTATATCCCATTATGTCTTCCAGTTGTCTCAATTTTTTGCATACCTGTGTAGGGAATGATTAAAAACTAAATGGGGGCCATTTAGTTTTTAATCATTCATTTGAATAGCAGGTGATGCTTGCAGATCTAGGTGAGAGATAAAATTTCTACGAGTACCATAGTTCGGTTGGCATCGGGTGCAAATCTGGTGACGTAACTAATTAAGAAATTCAGGCGTGCGCTACGAATTACGAAGAAAAAGAGCGTTCAGTGCGTCAAAGGTAGAGCAGGCAGTGCGGCTCGTGTGAATTCACCTTTTGATTCAAAGAACGATTTTTCAACACAATAAAAACAGTTTTTAGTACAATCATCCCCATTAAATGCCTGGCCACCGGTGACTAACTGTCAAAATGTCAAATTTTTCAAAAACAGATTCCATTTTGACAAATCGATTGACAAAAGAATTCTCTGGCCTCAGTAGACAAAAAATTTTGTGATATGCACATGCAGTAATAAGTTGACAATTTTTTTTTAGTTTCTTTTTTATTATTTTTTAACCGTTTGATGACAAATTAAACTAAAGTGATTTGTTAATAACAGAGTTTAGGCGCAAAATTTTTTGTGAATTTCTAATCATGAGGGAAATCGTCCACATCCAGGCCGGGCAATGCGGCAATCAGATCGGAGCTAAGGTAAGGCATTGTTGAAGCTCCTCCAAAAGATAGAACACATCCCCTACGTCTTGCCCCGCGCGACGCCCGATACGGTTATGATGTGTTGTGCGATCGCTTGGGTTATAGTCCGACAGCAGCAACCTTATGACGAGAAAGATCACGAATGAAGTTGATAGACTTTACAATGGCAGCAACCCAACATCAACCTTACTAAAATAAGAATAAGCATCATTGTGATTCGGACAGAGATGCGAAATCAGAGGTAAAATAACTGTGAAAGGACTGTTGGGTAGGGTTGCTGCACACATAACGCTCTACTCATTTCGTCACAGACTCATTCTGCTAATAGCCAAATAAGTTTCACACCATCTTTCCACATTCAAATTCCGTAAAATTCGCTGAGCTTACCGAACAAACAATACATAACCATTTTCTTTTCCAGTTCTGGGAAGTGATCTCCGACGAGCACGGCATCGACGCCACGGGTGCCTATAATGGAGACTCCGATCTGCAACTGGAGCGTATCAATGTGTACTACAACGAGGCATCGGGCGGCAAGTACGTGCCGCGCGCTGTCCTCGTCGATCTTGAGCCCGGCACCATGGACTCCGTGCGCTCCGGACCCTTCGGCCAAATCTTCCGCCCGGACAACTTCGTATTCGGACAATCTGGAGCTGGAAACAACTGGGCCAAAGGACACTACACTGAGGGTGCTGAACTAGTCGACTCTGTTCTAGATGTCGTCAGGAAGGAGGCTGAAGGATGCGACTGCTTGCAAGGCTTCCAGCTCACGCACTCACTCGGAGGCGGCACCGGCTCGGGAATGGGGACTTTGCTAATTTCCAAAATCAGGGAAGAGTACCCTGACAGGATTATGAACACTTTCTCTGTAGTCCCCAGTCCGAAAGTATCGGACACCGTTGTAGAGCCTTACAACGCGACCTTGTCGGTCCATCAATTGGTTGAAAATACCGATGAAACATTCTGCATCGATAACGAGGCGTTGTATGACATTTGTTTCCGGACGCTGAAGCTGACAACCCCAACGTACGGTGACTTAAACCACTTGGTGTCTGTGACCATGTCAGGCGTGACGACGTGTCTCCGGTTCCCGGGACAGCTGAACGCAGACCTGAGGAAACTCGCCGTCAACATGGTGCCATTCCCGAGGCTGCACTTCTTCATGCCAGGCTTCGCGCCGCTGACGTCACGGGGAAACCAGCAGTACCGCGCCCTCACCGTACCGGAGCTCACGCAGCAGATGTTTGACGCGAAGAACATGATGGCGGCGTGTGACCCGCGCCATGGGAGATATCTCACCGTAGCCGCTGTCTTCCGCGGTCGCATGTCCATGAAGGAAGTGGACGAGCAGATGCTCAATATCCAGAACAAGAACAGCAGTTACTTCGTCGAATGGATCCCGAATAACGTCAAGACTGCCGTCTGCGATATACCTCCCCGCGGTTTGAAGATGTCCGCTACCTTTATCGGCAACACCACAGCAATACAGGAACTGTTCAAGAGGATTTCTGAGCAATTCACTGCCATGTTTAGAAGAAAGGCTTTCTTGCATTGGTACACCGGTGAAGGTATGGACGAGATGGAGTTCACTGAGGCGGAGAGCAACATGAACGACCTGGTCTCCGAATACCAGCAGTACCAGGACGCGACGGCAGATGACGAAGGGGAATTCGACGAGGAAGTGGAAGAAGAGTAAATGTTGTTTGTAACCGTCCAATGTTTTGTATTGTCCATGTCCATGTTTAGTGTTAGGTGTAACTATACGTTTTGATGTTTTTTTTTAATTTGTTACAATAAAATGAAAATAAGTATATGTAACAATATTGATTTTAATTTAAGACTCATCACCTGACTACACCATACAAAAGCATCAGAACCAGGCAAATATTGATGCTGCCATAGGGCAGTCGGGTGACTGACTGTATATTAATCTATACTTTTTTTGTCCACGTCCGCCAAGATGTGCCATGCCGGTATAGAGCAGCAGGTGCCCGTCAAGATGGAAGGACCAAGGTCTTGGATTCAAATCAGCCTACATAAAAGTTTTAAATACTGTTAAGCCCACTTGCGTCTTTATCCACTTCCACATTCACGAAAGACGTCCACTCTGGACATAGGTCTCCCCAAGCACCTCCACTTCGACCGGTTATGTGCTTCTAGCATCCAACCGGTCCCTGCGGCCTTCACAGTGTCGTCGGTCCACCTTGTGGGAGGCCTTCCATCTTGCGCCACCAAGAGTTAGAGGTAAACCTAGAGTTAAACTTTTAAATATTAAACCCACCGATGTGGGAGAGTTAAGTCGCTTAACTCTGGGTTAGTGTTAGAAATGTCATATTAAATTGAAGTTATGAGGTACCGCTGATAACTCATTTTGTATTTTATTGTTCGACATCGTAGTTGAGAGAAAATTCGGTACTGTATCAGCAGGCAATACGTTCATGAGCCCATATAAAAATAAGTACAAATTATATAAAACTTAAAACATTTTTGCGTCTGACATTTTCGTCAATCAATAAACAAAGTCCGTATGTTTAATGTACTCTATGAACAAAATCTCCATGGAAACCACATACAAGTAATTGAATCAAATGAAATGACATGTTATAAATGACAAAAAAAGTATTCTTGTCATTTTCCATCGTATCGTAATGTAGTGTAAATGAGATAGGTATACAATTTCCGTACATTAATATTTGGTCGAATTACATCATAAAGGCATAGACACAGACATTGCTTAATGTCTTGTTAACTAACCCGGTATTACTTTTTAGTAGCGCAACGCGTCATAAGAGTTAAAATGTTAATTTCTTAACTTCGAGTTTACTAACTACCGCCGTCCGCGCCTCTCCACAAAAACAGCTGTGCGCCCTGATCTTGTGCCCTTATCTTAACTCGCAAAAACATATCCTAAACATGCAAGTGGGTCTCAAAGGTTATCATCCCGCTATACCTGTATTGGAGCTATGCAGTCAATCATGAATAAGAACGACGCCATCGCGGCATGTCAAGACGAAGATGGCGGGACGAGCTTGACTCCTTTTTTTTTTTCCGGTGTGGAAACTCCTCTTGGATGTCCGCCACCCTGGGGCGGGCGGCGGGGTCTGTCAGACTCTTACTGCCTAAAAACCACCCCAGTGTTCCATCTCACACCTACGCCGGGGGTCGCGGGAACGTACGATCCTTCCGCAACCCCCGACTGGTGCCGGCCCGCCACCGCGGGCCTCCTCGGGTCAGGGGGGGGAGTGAGGTGTTTGACTCTCCCCGCGATGTCTAAGAGAGGCGCGCATGGAACGCTACGCGCCGCCACCTCGGGTCCTGATGTTTGGGGGCCATCGACTCGATCACGGCCGGCAGCGACAGGTCTGCCTACTTCTGAGACGAGCTTGACTCCTACCGTAAGGACCGGCACTTGCAAAAGACAGAATTGTGTGGAAAAGGGAGTAGGAGGCCTTTGCCCTGCAGAGGGACAATACAGGCTAGATAGACAAATATATATTTAGAACCCCTGACGGAAACAGAGGGGTGTTGTAATAAGTTTAACGTGTATATCTGTGTGACTGTCTGCGCCATCGTAGCTCCCAAACAGCTGAACTGATTTTGTTTTGTTTGAATGGTGACTTAATGCAGAGTGTTCTTAGCTATGATTTAAGAAAATCTGTTCAGCCATTTGAAGATTATCAGCGCTTTTCTAGTTGGTGAAAGATGTGAGCATCTTTCACAGGTCTGATCGAGTCGAAATTTGGTATTCTATTACTTCAATGATATTAGAAGAACATAGTAACCTTGAACTGACGCTACAGCATCACCTGGAATTTCACCCAACACCCAACTCTCTCACCAACATACAGCAGAAGTATCGTATTTGGGCTCATTGGAATGGTTTCAATGAATAGGTTATAAATAGATGGTGTTCAGGGTCTGATGATGGAGTAGCATAGATAAATGAGGATTTTGTAACTAATGTCACTGTGGGAAACATACGTACAGCTGCGCAGATTCAAGTGAAGTATGTGTCGATCGTAGCGTGTCCTACTATTAGTATCTATATTGAGTTTAAAAAGCAGGAAATAAAAGTTAAATTTAAAAAACCCCGCGACACATCAACGCACCCTATCGCAGTCCACTACTGGACATAGGCCTCTCCTATGCTGTACCCTGTCCTCGGGTTTCCACATCCAGTCTATCCCAGCCACCTTTTTGAGGTCATCGGTCCATCTAGCTAGGGGGCGTCCCACACTATGCAATACGCTACGCCGATACGCGGTCTCCACTCCAGGACTCGTCTGCTCCACTGGTCATCGGTCCTTCGACAAACATGGCCAACCAAGGATGGGGGGGGGTCGCCAAATCTCTAGAAATACTTTTTAATTAATCATAATATGATTTGGGATATTATCCCAAACAAGGCCAAAATATGTTCAGTGAGTAAGGGCATATAGGGCGTTGCATTCTTTTTTCTCAAGACAAAGTAACTCCTATATAATTCCAGTCCATAAAATTCGGTGCGGGCAGTGCAGCTCGTGTGAATTCAGCTTTTGATATAAAGAACGATTTTCCAAAACAATAAAATGAGTTTTTAATAAAATCCTTCCCATGAAATGCCTGGCCATCGTGATTGGTGGCAAAATTTTCAAAGACAGATTCAAATTTTGACAAATATGACAAAAGAATTCACTAATCTTAGTAGACAAGAAAATTTTCTGCTGGACACATGCAGTACTAAGTTACATTTTTTTTTATTTTACTTTAACCGTTCGATGACAAATTAAACTAAAGTGATTTTTTAATAACACAGTTTAGGCGCAAAATTCGTTGTGAACTTATAATCATGAGGGAAATCGTCCACATCCAGGCCGGACAATGCGGCAATCAGATCGGAGCTAAGGTAAGGCATTGTTGAAGTTACTCCAAAAACATAGAGCAACCCTACCTCCTAACCTGCGCGACGCCCCGGCCCGATACGGTTATGATGTGCTAATCAGAGCGATCGCGCTTGGATAAATAGGGTTGCTGTACACATAACACAAAGCGGTTGTCATTGACTTATTCTGCAAATAGCCAAGTACGCTGTGAAGATTCAGTGTCTTCCATTCGCATTCCGTAAAATTCCTAATAATTCTAAAAATAGCACGGGTTTAAAGACTTAAAACTGTGCACCCGTGCAATTTTTGAATTTTGGTGACGATCCATTCAAAGGTTACGTTGAGCTTACCAAACAAATTTTAATATAGAATTTTTTTTTTTTTTGTTAATCGTTAGTACTGTCCCACTGCTGGGCACAGGCCTCCTTACTCTCTTTCCACTTCTCTCTGTCCAGAGCTGCCAAGGATCAATCTTTATTAAAGGAGTCCAGCTCATCCCACCATCTCCGTCTGGGCTTGAACAAACATACATAATAATTTTCTTTTTCAGTTCTGGGAAGTGATCTCCGACGAGCATGGCATCGATTCCACGGGTGCTTATAATGGAGACTCCGATCTGCAACTGGAACGTATCAGCGTGTACTACAACGAGGCCTCGGGCGGCAAGTACGTGCCGCGCGCTGTCCTCGTCGATCTCGAGCCCGGCACAATGGACTCCGTGCGCTCCGGACCCTTCGGCCAAATCTTTCGCCCAGACAACTTCGTATTCGGACAATCTGGAGCTGGAAACAACTGGGCCAAAGGACACTACACCGAGGGCGCTGAACTAGTCGACTCTGTCCTCGATGTCGTCAGGAAGGAGGCTGAAGGGTGCGACTGCCTGCAAGGCTTTCAGCTTACGCACTCACTCGGAGGTGGAACCGGCTCTGGAATGGGGACTTTGCTAATTTCCAAAATCAGGGAAGAGTACCCTGACAGGATTATGAACACCTTCTCCGTAGTCCCCAGCCCGAAAGTATCGGACACCGTTGTAGAGCCTTACAACGCGACCTTGTCGGTCCATCAATTGGTTGAAAATACCGATGAAACATTCTGCATCGACAACGAGGCATTGTACGACATCTGCTTCCGGACGCTGAAGCTGACAACCCCAACGTACGGTGACTTAAACCACTTGGTGTCTGCGACCATGTCGGGCGTGACGACGTGTCTTCGGTTTCCAGGACAGCTGAACGCGGACCTGAGGAAGCTCGCCGTTAACATGGTGCCCTTCCCGAGGCTGCACTTCTTCATGCCAGGCTTTGCACCGCTGACGTCACGGGGAAGCCAGCAGTACCGCGCCCTCACTGTACCGGAGCTCACGCAGCAGATGTTTGACGCGAAGAACATGATGGCGGCGTGTGACCCGCGCCATGGGAGATACCTCACCGTCGCCGCAGTCTTCCGCGGTCGCATGTCCATGAAGGAAGTGGACGAGCAGATGCTCAATATCCAGAACAAGAACAGCAGTTACTTCGTCGAATGGATTCCGAACAACGTCAAGACTGCCGTCTGCGATATACCTCCCCGCGGTTTGAAGATGTCTGCTACCTTTATCGGCAACACCACAGCAATACAGGAATTGTTCAAGAGAATTTCTGAGCAATTCACTGCCATGTTTAGAAGAAAGGCTTTCTTGCATTGGTACACCGGTGAAGGTATGGACGAGATGGAGTTCACTGAGGCGGAGAGCAACATAAACGATCTGGTCTCCGAATACCAGCAGTACCAGGACGCGACGGCAGATGACGAAGGGGAATTTGATGAGGAAGTGGAAGAAGAGTAAATGTTGTTTATAACCGTCCAATGTTTTGTATTGTCCATGTTTAGTGTTAGGTGTAACTATTCGTTTTGATGTTTTTTAATTTTGTTACAATAATATGAAAATCTATGTAACAATATTGATTTTAATTTAGATCATCAAAACCATATTCCAAATATTGATACTGCAGCACCCGACATCACCATCCAGTATACTATAGTAGTCTTTGTCACCATCTAATCTAAACGCTTTCATGACATATGCAGCACGACGTCAACAAAAGTCATTTCACACTTTTTAACCGACTAAAAAAAGTTTCTATGACCAAGTATAACTTTTTAGGAGTGGTCAAGACCTTAAACGCACTGACGGGGCTACGGTCGCTTCCACGAGTCCAAAAACTTTTTTGTTGTATAGAAAAAGGTTTTTTATTGGACACGGATTGCTGTAATCTTTGGTCGCAACGAATCAGATGCAGTGGTCAAATGTCAGTCATCAGTAGAGTTGCCAGCAGAATAGTTCAGGCGTAGTCAACTACCCCTTGTAGAATTTATCTGTTCCACTATTCTGCCCCCACCAATTTCCCATATAGCGCTACAATTTATAACTTTTTTGTTTCTACTTACTTTCCAAACTGTTCAACGCGGAACTGATTATTCCGTTTATCCACTCCAAAAAATCCACATACGCCCAAACGCATGTCCGAGGGTGGATTCACCCTAGGCATAGTTGGGGTAACGGAATTTATAGGCTTATGGTGGATTCTTAAACATGCGTTTCTGCGTATCCACCTTAGAGTAGATTGTTTGCGGTGGATAAACGGAATAACCGCTCAGAACAGTCCTACGAGGCTGGTGGCGATAACAAAACGGGCACAAAGCAGATGAGACACTGCCTTTCTTTTTTTGTATCTACAGGCCTTAACAAAATGACTAAATAGGAATTTTCTCATAAAAATAATTTATTAAATAAACGATAAAAACAGTCTATTCATCAGTATCCATTTCTTCTTCTACGTCTACGCCCTCAGTATCCGGGTCTGACGTCGCGTCCTGGTACTGTTGGTACTCTGATATCAGATCACTCATGTTGTTATCAGCATCCGTGAAGTCCGTCTCGTCCATCCCTTCACCTATATACCAATGGAGGAACGCTTTCCTCCTGAACATAGACGTGAACTGCTCCGAAATTCGTTTGAACAGCTCCTGAATAGCAGTCGTGTTCCCTATGAAGGTCGCAGACATCTTTAAGCCTCTAGGAGGAATGTCACAAACTGCTGTTTTCACGTTGTTAGGGATCCATTCCACGAAGAAGTCTTTGTTTCGGTTTTGGATGTTAACCATCTGTTCGTCCACCTCCTTCATTGACATACGACCACGAAAGATAGCAGCGACTGTCAGGTATCGTCCATGGCGAGGATCGCAAGCCGCCATCATGTTTTTCGCGTCAAACATTTGATGCGTGAGTTCTGGGACGGTCAGCGCTCGAAACTTCTGGCTTCCTCGTGACGTCAGCGGCGCGAATCCGGGCATGAAGAAGTGTAGCCTCGGGAATGGCACCATGTTGACGGCGAGCTTCCTCAGGTCCGCGTTCAGTTGTCCGGGGAACCGGAGACAAGTCGTCACGCCCGACATGGTCGCAGATACCAAGTGGTTCAAGTCGCCATACGTTGGAGTCATCAGCTTCAGGGTTCGGAAGCAGATGTCGTATAACGCCTCGTTGTCGATACAATAAGATTGCGTAGAATTTTCTATCAGTTGGTTTACTGCTAGCGTCGCGTTATAGGGCTCCACTACTGTGTCAGAAACTTTAGGACTGGGTACCACGGAGTAAGTAACAGAAATCCTGTCTGGATACTCTTCGGTTAAGTTCGCCAAAAGCAGCGTTCCTAATCCAGACCCCGTACCGCCTCCAAGAGAATGCACAAGCTGAAATCCTTGCATACAGTCGCATCCTTCCGCTTCTTTTCGCACAACATCGAGGACTGATTCAAGCAAATCTGCGCCTTCGGTGTAGTGTCCTTTAGCCCAGTTATTGCCTGCTCCTGAGACGCCGAACACGATGTTATCGGGTCTAAATATCCGTCCGTAGACGCCACCTCTTATGGCGTCCATAGTGCCCGGTTCGAGGTCGACGAGAACTGCTCTGGGGACGTATTTTAAGGATAATCCTTCGTTGTAGTAAACTTGGATGCGTTCTAGTTGAAGGTCAGAGTCGCCGTGGTATTCGCCCGCTGGGTCGATTCCATGCTCATCGGAGATCACCTCCCAGAACTGAAAATAAAAGTGCCAATTGAAACTCAACCTTAGAAACTCTAGTATAGGGCTCAACTCAGCTGGCTCATACCTGGCTGTGAAACTCTCTCTTCTGTACTTTAGCAAAGGAAAGCGAAGCATTTATTTCAAATAGGCACATAAAGAGCACTTTTGAACGTCTTGCAGAAATATAAAATTGATTCTAGTCGCCCCTTCCAAATGGAAGAAACCGTGTCTAGACAATGCTGGGTCAAAGAGAATACTGTTTATTTAAGTTATCTAGACCAAACTTGTAATATTTTTTACTTACTTTTGACCCAATTTGATTGCCGCACCTCCCGACCTGAATGTGGACTATTTCTCTCATTATAACACAGCGAATTTATGAAAAACAAACAAATAAAAACATTAAATTAAAATGGTTTCATAAAAAACTAAGTAAAAACATAAAACTTGTTGAATACGCCTACATCTAATTAAAATGGAAAATAAACTAAATTAATGATGTGAACAAAGGCGTTTTGTATCATGACCATGTAGCTTTAAACGGGATGGTTAAGGCATACCATATAGATCGTCCATAATCTTAGATAATTTACATTCCATCGCCACTTAATCAGTTATCTACTTTAGTAAAATGTATTCTAAGTTGATTTTCGAGTGACCATTTGTAACAAACAGGTCCTAATAAGTTTTTGGTTGGAATGGAATTTGAACTTTGTTTAGTATGACATTTAGTTCGTTGTTCCATAACCTGGAAATTATTTCAAATTCTTTATTGAAATATAGAATACTAGATTATCTGCTTTTTTGTTTGTTACGGTTTCACGCAAAAACGGCTGAACGGATTTGGATGAAATTTGGTACACGGGTAGACCATGACCTGGATTAGGATACAGGATACTTTTTATCTCAATATTCCCACGGAATCGAGACCTATGCGGGTATTTAATAAAAGAGAAGTGAAAGTCGCAAGTTCAGAAACAACTTTAATAATAAAAAATATAGATTACAAAACAATAGTTACATCAAAATTGCGTCGTGCTTATAAAAATGCAAAATACAAATTAACGTTCCAGCTGAATATATTAATTTATTTATTATCAAGTAACATCTCCCACTTCTCCATTCGTGCTAATGTTGCAAAGTACAGTCACCGTGGCAAATCAATCATTTAATTTATATATTATAACTTTTATTATATCAATACAATACGTAAAAAGAAGTCCACAACCTCCACGTTATATTGGTTCAGAACGTTTAAAAACTTGCGACCAAAGATGATACCAATGGTATTTATTATTACCCGACTGCGCGACAACAAAGAAAGGGTTATGTTTTTATCATTTATTCTAGGAAGACCAACAAGTCAAGTTCGACTCTCAACCGAAATTTCAAACGTCGATAGCAGCTTTGTGTTTTGATTATATCTTAGCCGATATCGAAATATCGATTAAAAAAATATGTTGTTTTATAAGAAAGGGTTCACTTATGTGGTCGAAATGAATGTTTTTTTCTTTTTTCTGACGAAAAGTTTCAACTTGGGGGTTCAGAATCATGTACTGAATCCATGGTAACAGGCTGTGTGTCGCTCCCTGCCACCCTGTATAAAAACACAGGATATTTGTGCTTTTATGAGTTTGAAAATTTCCATAAAAGAGTTCTGACTTCAACTGAACCTAACCAATCATTTTACATTAAGAACACTTATAGAGAACTGTCGTAACATTAATATTGCACTAGAAACTTACAACTAATTATTATTAGAACATAATTTAAGCATAATATCTGTTAAATTATGACTAGCTCCGTATGTAGAATGGTTCTATCGCTAATTCAGTGCTGTGAGGAAAACATACTTGATATGCTCTATGCTTTTTTCTTTGTTTTATGATTGTACTCTGAGATTTCGTCTAGTTATTTAGTGAAATATGAACGATCTTGATGGTCTCAAAACGGCGAAGGAAACATCGTGAGGAAACCTGCTTATCCTACAACCAAAAATTCGAAGACATTGATATCTACCAACACGCACTGGGCCCGCGTGGTAGATTACACAGCCAACTCCCTCTTGAAGAGAGGAGGCCTGTGACCCAGCAGTGGGAAGGAACATTATGTGGCAAATTATGTGAACAATCTTTCTATATGTCTGAATATTGTCAGAAATTTTAGTAATTTTTCGTTACTATTATTACTTTTGTGAGACACTAGAGTAAAACTGTTAACTTTAGTAACATTTAGTTGAGCTACGGTTTCCTAGAAGAGCGTTACCGCCATTTTTATAACGGACGTCACGAAAATCTGTCATTTCCACCAATATTTCACATTAAAGTGTCAAAAAACGCTCTGTATTTGGACATTACGGTCACATGTGGCGGCAGGCGCGGTCCGAGGGGGTCATGACCCCTCCCAAAATCATTCAAGCTGTCGAGAGTCTGCATGATTGACTTGCCTAAGTAACTTAAGTTACTAACTTAGTACTTAGTACTTTTTGTTATTTGTATTTTGTGTTTCACGAACTGTGTCCAAATAAACTTTATTCTTTCTTTCTTTCAATAAGTACAGACGCCAGCAGGTCAAGCTACCCGAAACTGCCAAATTTTCCCAATCAACCTTGAACCTTAATGCTTTATCGATAAAGTTGAAAATCTATTAAAGAAATTTGACACATTGTAAGTACAAGACAAACCCGATAAAATTGACTTTCCGTATCCATCTTATGTCGTATCGACACATGCGGCATGAACTTTATAAAACACTAGCGGACCCGGCAGACATCGTCTTGCTCGAAAAGCAGCGCCACCTACCGGGTCCAATTGTGTATACAACCCTTGTCCTGACATTAACAAACACAAAAAAAATAATTATCCAATTTGGTGCAGTCGACCGGAAGTTATGCGCGTATATACAATTCGGTGATTCATTTTTATTTATATAGATAATTCAGTGAGCCAGATAGTAGCGAGGAGGATAATAATCGGTGACATTATCACTCAAAATTACTAAAAACGTTCAAACACTTACAAATCCTTATCTTAGACGAGCACCTTATTCTTCAAAAGATACAAATTAGCGTAAACATTTTTTCTACTTGACAACACCGGCACATAGAAGGCTCTGAACACTTGGTGGGACTTCTTGGCGTCGAGTATGGCAACACTGGATATGACTTCCCATGAGGAGTCTTTGTGGTAAGCCGGTTCTAAGGTCGACGGGCGTCCGATGTTGGAGTCTAGTAAGTAGTGGCATTCTTTGGGAGAGATGTAGGTCCTGTTGTCGCCTTTGTTGAGATCGTTGAAGTGTGGGTGGATGAGGCGCGTTGCTGGAAAGAGGAAGAGATATTAGGAAACTATTGCAGTGTAGCCTCTTAGATAATATACATTCCATCGCCACTTAATCAGTTATATACTTTAATGAAATGTATACTAAGTTGATTTTCGAGTGACCATTTGTAACAAAAAGGTCCTAATAAGTTTTTGGTTGGAATGGAATTTGAACTTTGTTTAGTATGACATTCAGATTGTTGTTCCATAACCTGAAAATTATGTCAAATTCTTCATTCAAATATAGTAGACGTTTTTTTTTTATAATTTTCTGGTGTTATATCCAGGCGTTGTAATAGTTATTTATTGTTTGTTTATTATTATCCGTCTTTCAAAAGTGAAGAATTAGGAATAAGGGGGGGAAATAACGCGTGCGACATTACGCTCAGCAACAATGCTTGAGACGTTTAATTGATAAGTTTAAGTTTAGCATCAAGTCAGGGGGTCTACAACGAAGTGCAAAGAGCGAATGATCTGATCGGACCGACACATGGCCAAACCGAATATTATTGAAAAATGCGAAAAAAGTTCGGATCGGCTCAGTTGGGTCGGGACCATAGTCAATATTCGAAAGAGTGTAGGATTGGGACCGACCGAACCAAATAGTAACTTCATAGCAGGAAACGGCCGATACCACTTCGGAGTAGACCCCAGTATAGAAATCCATACACCCTAAGGATTTCCGAAGATTCGAAATGATGACAACAGTCAAGTGGCTTGGACCACACCCATTTGTCTATGCTTAGAAGAAGGCTAAGATTTTCTCACCATTATGACTCTCCGCATAAGGCGCCGGCAGCTGGCCAGTAAACTCGCTCGGTATGAACCTCACAGTGTAGCCGGGCGGCAGGTGGAAGCTGGACGGCGAGCGGTGCCACTCCTTACCGAAGCAGACGGTAAGGTCGATGTTATCGGGCGCTTGTGGAAGGTCGCGGAGTATCGTCATGGGACCGTGGTAGTTTGTGTAGAGGGCTGCGATGCGGGATATGCCTGGAATATATAAGAATTGGTTGCAATGGATTTTGTTTTTTAAATGACTTCATGTAGAATTTGTAAGATGAAAAGATCATTATGACAACTTATCAAAATATCAAACTCTTAAAGATACGGAATTACAGTTCATAGGCTTAAATATACACAGGCTAAGGGCGTAACTGGCTCAAAATCACCACGGTGAATATTTTTCATCACCAGCAAATAAATCACTAAAATCGTAATTTTATTGAGTAAATGACCATAAAGAAACATTCAAATTGATTCGTTTTAACTGTGCACCAAACAATAAATTATATTTTGTATTATTTGAAAATATACAAACGGAAAGTCATTTCAAGAACGCGTATGAGTATGTTTAAAGCTTGTAATATTTCTCGTCATAGAACCAGTCTTGGAAAAGAAATTTCCACCTCGGTGATTTGGAGCAAAGTATGATTTTTTATTTATTTACTTATTTATTTTAGGCGACGAAGGCCCATTGATAAATACCTTAACCTAAACATACATAATCTTATTTAATATATATATATATATATATATATATATATATATACATATATAGTTTTATTGTAGCTTCCTACACTAGCTTGTTCTTGTGCTGGTCTGTGGTACTTGTCCGCGGAAGCGTCGGAACACCACGTCCTGCGGCCAGAAGTCTTCTTCCATGACAATGGGCAGATAGCAGTCAAAATCTAATTTTCCTACTATCACAATTATAGACTGTAGTTGTAAAATATCGCGTCTGAATTAGTTAATAATGTAGGTACAGCCCGATTCAAACTTTATGGGGACTGTGAAATGCACTACTCGCTGCGCAGTACCGCACCCCCCACCCCCGCTGACAGGTGAATGTGTTACTGCGCAGCGACTCCCCTCATGTCCCAAGCCGCCATACAGTTTGAATCGGGCTTTACTATCGGTTTTATGTAAACCATAAGGATTTTGTGGTGAGACGTCTATAAGAATGGTTTAAAAATATGAACCTGCAAGCCCCGCTATAAGCACACACATGACCATCAGCGGTCCGGTGTAAGCGAGATAGTGTCGTCGCTCTCGCTCCCTCCTCCAACGGAACAACTCTGTTCCGACAGTAAACGTCATCTTCTGTAGGCAGTCGAGAGCTATGGCCCCTGCGAGGATGATCATACTGTACGCCGGGTACAGGAATCTGGAAAAATCATATAAGAAAATATTAAATTGGGTAATATGGAAATTAAGAACCGTGTAGCTGGCAGAGACATTACGAGTACAACTGAAGCGTTGTATGGGCCAAAACTATAAGTTGCGATATTCCGAAATCGTTAAAAATAATAAGCATTAACTTTACACATTTTTGAGCTCTAAATCGAATGTCTGTTTCAAAATGGATTGAGTAAAATGTCAAATTGAAACGAATTCAAAGCAAATGCAATCCGATTTAGAACATGATGGTGTCCATAGTAACTGCTACAAGGATTTCGTGGCGGTCGAATGACCTGGACAGGAAGGCAATTGTTGATAAACATTTTTCGAAATGCTTTGTGAAGTATTGAAAAAACTAGATGGCAGCGTTAGTTCCAATTTTGGCCACGCGACTTGCAAAGTTTTGGAATGTATTTTGGCCACGCGACTTGCAAAGTTTTAGAATGTATTTTGGTCATGCTACTTGCAAAGTTTTAGAGTGTATTTTGGCCACGCGACTTGCAAAGTTTTAGAGTGTATTTTGGCCACGCGACTTGCAAAGTTTTAGAATGTATTTTGGCCACGCGACTTGCAAAGTTTTAGAATGTATTTTGGTCATGCTACTTGCAAAGTTTTATAGTGTATTTTGGCCACGCGACTTGCAAAGTTTTAGAATGTATTTTGGTCATGCTACTTGCAAAGTTTTAGAGTGTATTTTGGCCACGCGACTTGCAAAGTTTTAGAATGTATTTTGTAATAATACCTCTCTTCCTTATGCGGCTGCAACATAAACACGGCTAACCATAGTGCGAGCGGCAACAGATCTAGCCAATAAGGTGCGCAGAATGGCGCGCGCGCAGTCGAACTTGACTTCATCGCCGTGCATGCCAGTAGGAATAGTGGGCAGGAGAGGGCTAGCACCTGGAATTTATAGAATAAGGTTTTACAACTTATATTCAAAGGTCAAAAGTTCTTTGTTTTGATTTGCCCTTTCAAAGTATTATCATCATATCAGCCGAAAGCGTTTACTGCTGGACATGGAGTTTCTTTATGCGTCACTAGCTGCGCCCCGCGGTTTCACCCGCATAAGTTTAGATCCCGTAGGAATATCGGGATAAAAAGTATCCTATATATTAATCCTGGTTATAAACTATCTGTGTGCCAAATTTAATCCTAATCCATTCAGTAGATTTTGGGTGAAAGAGTAACAAACATCCATCCATCCATCCATACAAACTTTCGCGTTTATAATATTAGTAGGATTACAACACATGCGAAATAAAAATATTTTCCTTTTGACGTTTTTGTATTATTTCTTGTAAGCTGTGGAAACATGTTTTAGTGAGAAAATGTTTCATTTTAAACGCCGTGCAGAAAAACGGTAAAGCTGACAATAGAACGCTGCAATAGTCATTTGATACCTTTTTCGTGTGATATCCCAAAAAAGATGAAAAATGCAGAAAAATCTCATCCTAAAAATGACTGATCAATCTGCTCCTCAAGTTCGAATTTCACAGTTATTTTATTCTAAAATTCTACATTTCAATAATAAACACAAACTCACCCACACAATATTAAAATTCAAGAACGCATTCACGAAATAATACGTCCAGGGTTCAACTCCATACAAATCAGGTCCATGTTCAGTGAAGATATTATACGCGACGATGTTCCAAGGCGCCACCACCAGTCTTCCATAATGCCACGAGTCGACCACCACGGTGGGTACCAGAATGATGATGAGAGAGATGACGGACCATTTGATAAAGTCGAGGATTTGTCTCTTCATCAATATCATGTCGATTGCGATTGGTATGCCCAGGAGTGCTGTGAAGGGCCAGCCTGTGTGGAACAGGAGGTGTCAATATGTGACATATATTTGATTTTTGAAGAAAGTTTTGTAATATTCGACATTTTTTTTTAAGAATGTGAAAGTTTATTTTTACAGATAAAAAAATATACTTTTCACCACATTTACTAGCTGAGTAATGCATGTATTTTTTGCGTGGTTTGTTTGGAACTTCAAAACAACAGCAACATGTTTACAGTTTTTTTTGCCACTTTATTTACACTGCACTGTTGACTTAGACAGACCATTATGTTTATTTTATTACTATTTTTACAAATACTTTAGACTTGTACGAACTGCAATCATCAGTTTTTTTAGGAATACTTACTAAGTAAAGTCGAAGCCGCTGTCAAAAATATAGCAGGCGGGTATCTCCGCCGCCACCAACAAGCGAGAGCTCCGCTGGCTAAAGCGCTGCTCCACGCTGACGGCAGCATTGCAGCGCTGCAAGCGAACATACCCGCTGCAGGTAATGTCATAGCGAGCCAAACTCTGCCGACATGGACGCCGAACTCATGGCATACAGCTCTGAAAGGACGCAAAGGCAACATTTTTACATTTTAATCTGTTTGGTACATTACAAAAATTCTGAATTCTAGTCACTGTTGTCTGAACGTCTATAAAATAATATTTGTTTTTTGGTAAGATTGTAATTAATGCAAGAAACCCATGGAGGGTTTCTTATAACCAGCCAATGACGATGGTAGTCTTCTTCATTACATAAAATGATACAACAATCTATCGTTTGACGTGCATTCGTAGCATCACTGATTAGGCGGTAGTAAGCAAGGAATGGGTTTGATTTTAATTTTTGAGATTAATATCACAAACCCAAAATGCATCATACTTCTGATTGTTATTAGTAGTTGATAACCTTCCTTATCACTATATAAACAAAATCTACACTTACTAACACAACAAAATTTATAAAAAAAAACTATTCAAATGAACTCACTTGTAGAACATAAGTTCAGCACAGGCCGAGAGTACGGCTAGCAACATCTTTAAAGAGTAGAATACTGAGACCGGAGTCATGAACAAAGACAACATCTTGGCAGGCACCGCAAACAGCCAGAGAGGCATGTAGGAGCGTATCGCGTACACAGGACTGTACTCCCATGTTTGAAGACCACTGCCATATACTGAAAATAATAATATAAAAGATCCTTACATATTGAATATTCAAGAGGAAATAGCCATTTACATAAGGTGTCCAGAAAAGAGGCAATCTATTACATTGCTTATTTTTTTTTATTTTTGAGCGGACTGTCTAAGAAGTGTTTACAATAAACAAGGCAGAAAAAGCAGTTTAATATTAAAGACATTTAAAAAATATATATTTTAGGCTGTTTTTGTCACAGGATAAAGTCAGAATATCTCTGCCTTAAAACTTTGATTATACTTACTTATTCAAACAAATTGATAGCTTACCTAAATAATGCAATGGTTCCCAATAATTGTAAGTTTCATCACAATCAGCCACATGTCCCCAGTAAGCAGACACAACACGGGCAGCCAGTAGCATGCCCAGTGCCACTGCACCACCGGGGTACGCTATACTGCGCAGGTCGGATGGGGCATTTGTTACAAGGAACTCCCTGAAATATACATTCATGGATTAAGAGATGAAAGCAATAAGTAAGTACTACCTGGTGTTTCTAGAGTTGCATAGCATAGATGACTTACTGATGGTGGATCTCACTCACTTAAATGTCTCACTGATGGTGGAGTGTGGGTTGGATCATTTGGTTCCCTACAAAACGGTTGAACTGGATGGTGCTGACCGACGCGTTCATGATGTTCATGAACAGACGCCGTTGGTTGAGACTCATCTCTTAACTGCCAGTGCTTATTTTTAATCTTATATTTTGAATTGATTCTTAATTACTATATTTTCATTGTTCTCACGTATAAAAGCAACAAGAATAATGTAGCCACGATTTTGTAATATTTTGATTTAATAGAGGCTCTTTAGAGTTTCTTGCCCGTTTTTCTCATTAGAGAACCATGTTTTGGAATGGACAACTAGCTTCAACTTTCTAACTAGCTGACAGACTCTTTGACAGGTTAAAAATGCCTGTAAATGGTTTAATTGAAATGATTGATTGAAGTTTGAGTTTCAGCTTGATGCAACCTACTGTGGTCTTTGTGTTTTCATGTGAAGTAGAGTGTATACTGTAAATTTTGAATGTAAATTATCATGGTACAGATGACATGATATAAACAACTATTCTAATTATGTTGACCCAATGATTAAGACAGGGTATTGAGCATCTGTGAATTAAGTACAACCATGAAATGAACATTACACACAAATGACCCTTATTATGAAGTAACTTCAAAACTGCCTTATTTTTTACTTGCCATAAAAAGTAAACAAATTCTGATATTTTTAGCAAATGAAATCCCTTAGTTTGCAACACAATAGGACAGCAAGTTAAATCTGAACTTCCTCAAGTTATTATTGGAAGAATAATATAGTCTTACATGACAATATTTTCAAGTCTTTTTGCTTCTTATTCATACTAGATTCTAATGGGATTTAGTTTTTGTATCTGACACAATCGTAATATCTAAATCAACAACAGTATATCGGTATCATTTCCCTTTCCCCCAATAACAAAAAGACTGACATAATATTATTGGCACTATATCAGATTGACACTGACTGATGTAGCATTTACGAAAAAAAAGTTAGCACTCAACTCAAAAATAGTTTTTGTTAGTATAGCATCATGCTTAATTAACGTCAGCGGACTGTTTTTACCTTTGTTTGAGTATGGAAACGTCTGGATAAGCGCCAAACTGTAGTACCAGCAACAAATTAGAGTATAGATGAGCGAAAATAAAAATTATTATAACCTATATGCCAAGTGTTTTTATACCACAAAACAGTAAGCAAGTTTAGAATTTAATAATACACATTAATAAAAGCGTTTATATTAATAGAAAATTGGCTTTAATTACATACCCTTCGTTCGCTTTCCGCTTCCCTTTGCTGAAGCTTGTGGTCCTTTTAGCTCCGTTCTTATTGTGTATACTCCGTTGTCTTGCCGTGAGCGGCATTGTAATGTTTGTTTTGTTTCGTCTAATACATTTAATTCACTATATTATGCGTAGAAAATTCTCGTAAATGTGAATTTATTTTCAGAAACATACACATACGCGATGGGTAGCTGCGCAAGTGACACTGACAATGACAGTCAGTAAGTTGACATTATAAGCGCGTTTATGAGCATAGCTTTCAACTCAACAGAGAGTGTTCTTCAGCTTTCAATAATTTTACATACTTTTGGATGTTTTTATCATTAACCCTTCGAACCTTACATACGAGCGGTGTGTCCAAATCCCCGAGTTGGCGTCGCTAGATCTTGCATCGTAGATTCTCTATTTCTTGTATATTCCCATCGGGGTCACCGTGGTTAAAGTAAAGATTTAAGTTAGTAAGACGAGTAAATCATACAGGTTCTCAACAGCTTTAATGATTTTGGGGGGGTCATGACCCCCGTCAAGACAACAACGACGAGTACTCGCCGGCGCGGTGTGATCAGTCAGCGAGAAACTTGTATGTATCTCTTTTCCTTACGCGGGACCTTTTATGTATGTACGGACGCCAGCAGGTCAAGCTACCCGGATCTCTCAAATTTCCACAATCAACCTTGAACCTTAATGCTTTAGCGATAAAGTTGAAAATCTATTAAAGAGATTTGACAGATTGTAGTAGCTTGACGTGCTGGCGTCTGTACGTTTCTTAAGCAAGAAAATAGTCTAAATAATATAAAAAAGGTGATAGCTAGTCATTTCCTCGTGGGCGGTGGGGCAGGTGCCTAAGAAAGTTTGGCATGACCTGGTCACAATTGCAAGATTGTCCTTTTTGACCCCACAGCTCTAGAACTTCAGACCATGCTCCAAGAGCTGAGCACGGCTAGCTTTAAGATGGGTTGCGATAAATCGGTCTAAAACCCAACTTTTAACTAACAGCACTTAGCGTAGGGTACAGGTAGATGGGCAGGAAATACATTACATCGATGAGTATATCTACCTAGGCCAGACAGCTTCTTTCGAAAACAAGCAGGAGAGGGAAATCGATCGCCGAATTGAAAACGCCTGGAAAAGCTACTGGTCCATGAAGACGCTAATGAAGGGTGATCTGCCGATCTCCCTGTAGCGCAAACTCATCGACATGTGTATCCTGCCCGTCCTAAAATATGGTGCAAATGAATGCTGCACTCCATCGCTCTTTGGCAGACGCCAAGGCGGAACTTTTACGACTCGCTGTGCGGCCTGAAGGCCAATTCTCGTAATTTAAAACGTTCAAATCTAGTCGCAGTCTCATCTCGGCGACAAACAAATGTCAAAAACTTGGCAAAATGTATGGAAATTAGAAGTATTTTTTGACAGATTGAGACAGATCAGACTGTGAACGTTCTTAAAATTACGAGAATTACCCCTCAGATCGCACAGCGAGTCGCAAAAGTTCCGCCTTGGCGTTTGCCAAAGAGCGATGGAGTGCAGCATTCTGGGTCTATAAAGACAGGACAAAATTTCGGAACACATGCTGCGTTCCAAAACGGGACGTAGATGTAGGCAAGAACGCTGCCAGGATCAAATGGGATTGGGCGGGTCATATCAGCCACATCAGGATGACCGCTGGGAAAAAATTTCCACACAATGGGTGCCTGAAGATGCGCCGTCCATCTCCACCGCTTTCTGGGCCGACCCAGAAAATTGACCTGGAGATGGCGCGGGAAGAGTTCTTGAAAGGACTTGGGAGAAGCCTTTTCCCAGCAGTGGGATAGTAAGGGTCAGTTCACACCGAGATGCGACGCTGCGCGCACACTTTAAAAGAGTGACTCAAAATATACTTTATTTTCTACACGAAAAGGTACACATTGCATTGTGAGAGTTCCGCAACGTATTCTGAACTCTCATGTGTACCTTTTCGTGTAGAAAATAAAGTATATTTTGAGTCACTCTTTTAAAGTGTGCGCGCAGCGTCGCGTCGCGTCGCGTCTCGTGTGAACTGACCCTAAGGGTTAAACAAAAAAAAAAACAGATTAACATTTATATACATATTTATTTAAATATTTATACAGTGTTGGTACAACACACCAGTCATACATTCTACCTTGAAAGGTTACGGTACGTTAAGCAGCATAGGTATTAATATTGTACTACTTTACAGTAGGTATAGTCGACCGCATATCAGTAGTAACTATTTGAGAATGACAACAACTTTATGTCGTAGCAGTAAGGGCGAGTTTCGTAGTGCATGAGTTAACATTTATGTGCGTTTGACTATGCTTAACACAGAGTAGATAGCTAATGGAGTTATCAAAACCATTCTTACTGTAATTGCGAGACGCGTGGGAGAAAATCGTTTCTCGATACATCTTAAAGTATGATGTGACGCTGATAGTCGACTATAGTTTGGCAGAAACCACTGTACCGCACTTTCGGTATGTGCGCGGCTAGACGTGGGGAAGTGCAGGCCGCTCATTCGTCATCGCTCACGGTGTCCCGCCCCCCGCCTCGCCGCCCATTCCTAAGGCGCGGTACAGCAGTTTCGGTCAAACTATGATAGCCGGGTTCAGACCGATCCAGCCGTTTGCTTCAGTTCAACCGGTGTGGACCCAGCTATTTCCTAACTGCATACTTCTATAGTGCTCCGTACAGCTACAAAATTCATATTATTATTTTGCCAATACTAGAGTAGTATTACCAAAATTAACATTGTAATTAAATACCTTTATAAGTCAAAGGAAATGTCTATAAGTAGGCCACTAAATCTCTTTCGCTTAAATTGCAAGAATGGTAATATGATAGAGGGCGAAAAAGGTAGAATACAAATTTCCTTTGCCTTATGAAAAAGTAGAGCTACTGGGGTTATCCTAATTACCTAGTGTAGTAACATGATCGATGATACATTCAAACAACAGGACCCTATGTTTAGGGTTGTTCGATTTCAACAAATATCTAGCTGGTGCTTATAACAGTACACAAAACAAAATGGTAGAAACAATCGTTTTATTGATATTTTTCATTCAATGTTACAGTTAGTAATAAATATATTTTTGATAAAATATAATTTTACTTATAACAAATTAGAAATGACAAATAATCATATTATCTTGAATCGAATCAACCCCGCCTATGATTTAAAACATTAAAATCACTCTATGACTATTAAATTCATATTTGAGCTGCTCATAATTCTTTTGTGCTTTTAAGTGCACTTTCTAAGACTTGGCAGTGATTAATTATTCAACTATGGAGATGGTTACTAGTGAGTGATCCGCAAGGCATTTAATTGGTATAGGCTATGTATGACTATTATCAATACTATGTTTACTTAAATCGTAAAGGTCAGCGCAAATCAACAGGAAGCTGTTAATTTTATTACAGTTAAAATTCAACTTTATTTGCATTGGAATATAGCTTTTTTAAGGATAAAATTTATTGTCCGCAACCCATTGGTTTGCGCAGACCAATAAACTAGCGATACTAACAAGCTAACAGATATGTTTATAACAATTCGAGCAGCTCAAACTTGATTAAAATTTGACTATAAATTAAAATTATTGTTTAATTCCTTCGCCTCGACCGTACTACTGTCCATCCAGGGTCTCCATCTTCATCCATTGGTTCTGGCTGTTGATTTCTGTTTGATGAAGATGCTGCTGCGCCATTCATGTTGTTGTCCGGGCCTTCATCTTCTTCACTACTGTCTGTTGAGTCGTCATCTGGGTTGCCGTGGCACTGGAAAAAGAATTGGCGAATTAATATTTTTGGAAAAAAAAATAGATAATATTGCTGCAAGAATGGATATTTTTAAATAGAGAATGAGCTTAGATAGACAATAATAATAATAGTAATTTATTTCTCTCAAAAAGGTACAGTTTTGATTGGTACGATCGAGTTACATTAGATAGAGAGAGCATGAAGCTTGCATTGTGATTATTCATTGACATATTATGTTCTTTAGTTGTCTAAACACTTCATTTACTCAGTACTCTGTGGACAATTTTTTTTAATAAATATTACTTGTGGTGGCACAGCTTCATGTATAGGCTGGCTGAGCCATTTCTGGCACTTTGGCATTGCATCAAGTCTAGCCCGCAACTCGTCATGTAGCCCATCCTTTAGAAGACTCAGAAACTGCAGCAATAAAACTGCTACTTCTGAAATCAATAAAAATATATTATACTGAGTGGGAAGTCTTAGATAAAGGGTTTTTTTTTTTTTTTTTTTTTTAATATTTATTTACCTTTAGGAGAGTCATCATGACAGACAGTTTCAAACTCCTCATCCATCAGATCTTCTATCACCTCAACTAGTTCATCTCTATCCACCACATTCTCGACACAGTATCTTGCTATGTAGACTGACATTAGCTGCGCTGTCTGTAATGTGAAGAAAAACGTAATTATTGCAATTATTTTTATTAATTACTACCAACCAGACAGACATTGTCCTGTCGAAATTTCAATAGTTCCTACAAAAACCTGATAGAAAGAAGGACAATTTTTTCGAGATAAAAAATTGGAAATTGACATATTCCCAGAAAATTCTTGATCCCAAATTAAAAAATTTCTGGGAATATTGCAATTTCCAATTTTATTTAAGAAATATTGCAAATTGGAATATTAGGAATGTTTTAAAACAAAAAAGAAAAATAATAACAGTCCAGCCTTTCTCAAGTGATGTGCTTACCAATAAAACAGCGTTTCAATACTCAATATCTTTATTGCTTTACCATAATGTGTACTTAGGTGGTATACATATAATTTAGACCATTATGAACCCTGTAGGGCACAGCAAAAAAAAATATTTACAGTAGAATTCGTTTATAATGACATCGAAGGGAATTGACAAACACGTCATACTAAGGGGACGTCATACAAAGCATTTTTGTGAAAAAAAAACAACCTTCTTTTTTTAGGTAAATACGTATTTAGAGAAACATAGCATATTAAATCAAAATAAAAATTGCATGTAATACATGTATGTATCTATGTATATTTTTCATTTTTTACTTAAGAAATCTGTAATTTTTGTCTGCTTTTGTTGACGACGTTGAGATCACATTTTTTTACATAGGATATCACAAACAACTGTCAATTACCCACTGTGATTTAAAACAAAAACAAGCCACGTGCCGAACATCGTCGGGAATCAACGAACATTGCCGAAGGTGTAACGAATCATGTTGGTCATAATAAGCGACCTGTCACTGTAAGCGAAGGCATTATATCCGGAATTCTTATGAAGAATTTTATATGAAAACCAAACTTCGTTGTCTAATCATGTCATAATAGGCGGTTTCTACTGTATATAGATTTAGATTTTGATGGTAGTTATTTGGATCATAAAGACCCTATACTGTCTTGGATAAATACTCTTTTGATGAGAGTATCTTATACTCCAAGAGTTCTACCTCACTCTATGCAAGGCTGAACAAAATGTGGTTTAGGTATCATGATTATTGGATAATCAGTAGCACTGTTGCCATTTTCTAGAGGTTAACAAAACACTGTGATAGTAACATTAACTCATTGTTTTTTATTGTACTGTTCAGGTGACATTCATTCATTTGTTATACATCATTCATAATTCTTTAACTGTGGAATTCTATGATTAATGTAAAGTTCTAATGTTCTGCTTATATTTATATAATAGCATAGAAATTCTTTTCAAAAGTGCTGCATGCATTTTATTTTGATAAAATAAATTGCACATACTGTTGGCCTCAGTAGTATGCACAGACAATTTTTAATTGTTTCTTTACGTTTTCTGTATTACAGTGCGTTACATTAGATTGATTATACCTATTAACTTAAAGATATTTACCTTTTCGCCCCCGGGCGCTCCCATTCCATGTTCGACAGCGAGTTGCAGCGCTGTCCAGTTGTTGAGCACTAAGTCTACAATCGGTTTAAAGTCGTCGTACAACATTATCACGTTTTTTTAGTCACTTTCAACTTAATAAACAGAGAAATTGGTACATCTCACATTTTTATAACCTCTATACGGTGTTAATTTTTTTTTATCGATTAGACATGGAATGACAGCTGTCCGTGACAAGACAAATGTTTTGTTCGGAAACTAGATTATGTCGATCTTGACATGAACGAATAAAATTCTTACCTATCCGTCAACAAAGCAAACACTAACAGCCGTAGTTCTAACTTCATATTATAAATGCGAAAGAAATCACATTCATAATATTTGCCATTATAATGTAATTTGGAACAAAAGTTATTCACGATTTACCAAAAAGAGACTACTGGTTCTAGTCACCCAAAGAGATAAGCAACAGTTGTGTTTTTGAACGAAAACACCAAAGATGGCGGCAAATTCTTCTTTCAACCGTTATTTCACTCAATCGTTCGTTCGTTCAATCAAAAATTTTGTAAACAAATCACGTTGAGGTTAAAAGTTGATAATTTTAGGAAAACAATGTTATTCACGTATAAATAGTATAAAACGTATGTTATTAGTGTTTTTAGCTATCGAGACATCCTAACAAAATGACCGAGGACATAAGTGTTACGTTCATAATACCGAAAGACTGCCGATCTGATAATGATTGTTCGGAGGACATGCAACTCGCCTTTGTCGTAAGTAAAAAAACTAGTAATTATTATTGTTATAAATCTGTGACTAAAATGTTTTCCTTATCATCTCAGAATGGATGGTAACTATATATAGATGGAAAAAAACATGGCAATAGGTCTTCTAATGCTGAAGAAATGGACGTCCTGATGTAGCTATCATGATGATAAAGTTTGACCACCAACAATGATACTATCTTATCTGTTTTTAAAAGGTCACAATTGTAAAACTACTCACTTGATTTAAATAAACAAACATTTTATAATTTGTTTACCCATTGCTTTATTACCCCCTGCAGCCTCCGCATTTTTTGTAACATCTGAAAAACTGCTGTGAAAAAAATCCCCACCAAAATTAAGTTTGCAATATCTTGGAAAGTATGCTTGTTATGAACAATCTGTTTGTATATGCTTGCAGACATGTGAGCAGCATTGCGGTGGTGGTCTCCAAGCACGATGGGTGCACGAGAGCCAGTGGACAAAGTTTGATGGGCTCACAAAAAGAGATGTCTTTGTACTGACTGAGTTTGAAGGAGCACTCTATGAAAAGCTACAGGCTACTAAGTGTTTGTAAGTTTAACAATCATCATCTGCCTAGCCTTTTCCCAACTATATTGGGGTCAGCTTCCAGTCTCACCGGTTGCTGACCTTTGGTTGACTGGTAGAGAATGCCTAAGGCATTAAGTCCGCCTTTGTACCTTTTTGTGCGAGAAGATTAAATAAATAAATGCAGCTGAATACCAGGATTTTACATGGAGCGCTGCCTATCTGACCTTTACAACCCAGTCACTTGGTAATACTATACCCCTTGGTAAGACTGGTTGTCAGACTTTCAGGCTTCTGACTACAACTGTCAAAGATCCACAAACCATATTGAATAAAATTTTGTTTGAAATATAGACATGAGAATGAACTAAGTATGTTTGTTCTTTTCTCAGCTACTCTTTAGAATCCAAATATGATACTTATATTTATAAATCAAGGTTCATGAGATCAAGGATCAGAGCAGTGGTAGCGGCCGCGACTTACGAGTTGTAGGTGGTAGGTTTGAACCCAGACAGGCGCTTTACTTTGTGTATATTATTTCATCACCACTGCTCTCAAAATGGTGAAGGAAAACTTTGTGAGAAAACCGGCATGTCCTAGAACCAAAAAATTCGAAGACATGTTACATGTGCCAGCAAGCACTGGGCCCGCGTGGTGGATTACGGCCCACTCCCTCTCACAGAGAGAAGGCCTGTATCCCAGCAGTGGGAACATTATAGGCTGATTATTATTATGTAAGGTTCATTACAATAAATGTTTGTCATAAAGTTTTGTGCAGATAAAGGATTCAGTTAAAATCCACTACAAAGTATATTCTTTTACAAAGCTGCTTTTAGCTTCAAACATAAGACATTGCTGTTGTAGAGCCTACCTTTACTCCAAATAAATCAATTAATGGGCACTGGTCACCTAAGCTTTACACCAGCAGCAAAACCATAGATATTATTTTTTGTAAATGCTATAAAAGATAAATTCTCTAGGAATGCATACTAAAACTGTAAGATGCTGCAACATTTTCATACAACAAAACAATTTAATTTATACAGATCTGAAAAAGTTATTAGCTTGTATAATTTGGCCCATTTTGTCTTGCCAAAAGATGGAACACAAAATTTAGAGAAAGAGCAAGAGAGATTTACCTAAATGATGTGAGGAGCTAGTCTATTCAAATTGATATTATTTGTTGTTAAACAAATATCAACTTTATTTCAATGTAATTAAGTTGATTTCAGAGTGACTAGCACTCTTGAAAAATTTATAAAAATCTTTGCAGTTGTAGCGTAAACTGAACTTTATTATGTAGGAATTAAAGTTTTTTTACCATAAACTTATATTTGTTTACATTTTTGGCAAATAAGTCTCGAATGCAGATTAGATCATATACAAATTCTTTCCTCAGATTGGTGGGTCCTCGCTGCCTATCATGCTGCCTCACAGAAGGTACTCCAATACCATCAGGTCCACAACCTGTCTTCACAATAGCTATGAGAGGCCTAGTGGTCACTGCTAGTGGATTGACAAAGCTACAGAAGGTATTTTATTTGGACTGTTCTACAATATGTATGAAAATATAAATCAAACCTTAAAATACACATTAAGTTAAAATGTGAATAGCTTCTAAATATGAATTTTTAATAAGTATGCCAAGTAATAATCTGCCTAGCCTTTTCCCAACTATGTTTGGGGTCGGCTTCCAGTCTAACCTGCGGATGCAGCTGAAGACCAGTATTTGACATGGAGCTACTTTTTGACCTCCCCAATCCACTTATTGGGTAATACAATACCCCTTGGTAAGACTGGTTGTCAGACTTTCGGGCTTCTGACAAAGATCTACGAATGACAGCCGGGACCAACGGCCTAACGTGCTCTCCGAGGCACGGAGGGGTCTTGGTATGTAAAGATGGTCACTTACCCAAGCACGAACCCCGGCAAGCGTAGCTTAACCTGATCGATCGAAGCGTGCGGCTATTATTTCTTAGCCATAAGCCCCTCAATAAGTATGCCAACTATTTAAATACAATTCATTTTCAGGAGGAAATAAAGCGGAAAGTACATTGGATGGGTGGCATTTACAGCACAGTTCTAACAGATGAGACTACACATTTAATATCAGACACTGTGCTTTCTGATAAATATGTTGTAAGTACTATTTTAAGTACAGACGCCAGCAGGTCAAGCTACCCGAAACTGTCAAATTTTCCCAAACAACCTTGAACCTTACTGCTTTAGCGATAAAGTTGAAAATCTATTAAAGGAATTTGACAGATTGTAGTAGCTTGATCTGCTGGCTCCTTTACTATCGCCGAAACCTATATCTGACTACCTTAAGGACTATTCCTGCTTGCAGCGCATATTATTAGTCGACCTAAAAAGGATCCTCTTTTGTTTTACTTATGGACGCAGCTGTGGTCATCATGTGCACGGGATTTTGTTTTCAAAGTGGTCAGATATAGGTTTTGGCGATAGTACGCTTAGAATCTGTGTTCAATAGAAGTAGGTAATACTTTTTTATATTTTTTATTTTTTTTTTCTTGTGGGAAATCATCTAATGACCCCTCCTGCTCTGGGTGGAGCGGAAGGGAGTGTCAGACCCTTACTGACTAAAACCCACCCATGTTCCTTCCTTCGCCCTTTATGTTCCGGGGTAGCGGTAACCCTTTCGGACAATCCCGCTGTAGTAGGTAATACTTAAATACTGTTTTAAGCTTATGCTATATGTTGGTGTACATATTTTGATATATGTATAATTGAATAAATAACTAACAGAAAACTTATCAGTAAAAAGATTGTTAGTTCTGCTGCAGCTTTTGATTGCCCAGAGAGTACTTAGAAGAAAGAAAAATGATTATTGGTTTTGGTTCTTGACATACATAAAAAAATCGTTTTGTGGTGTTCATTTTTTTGTTATGTATTTTCTGGTTTACAATAAAGTATATATAAATATACAATTGTCTTTCTCTTATTTCTTTTTCTTGCCCCCTTGTTGCTTTTAACTTTAGAACCTTAAATGCAGCAAATGGATCTCTCTGGATCTTTGGGCCTGCTGAATGCTGACTGATAATCATTTACGATGTCTGGTAAGATTTTTGACAAACATGCTGTAATTAATCTCCCTCTTAAAAAAATATTCTGTTCCAGAAATCAATAGAAAAAGGCATACCTGTGATGGCTATAACCTGGGTCGAGGCAGTCTGGGAGGCGTCCCTCCGTCTTAACATCAGTGGTGCGTCACAAGACTTCCTTGTCTACCGCCTGCCTCCCTTCACCAACCTTCAAGTGACCACATCGGGGATTCCTAAGAAGGATAAACAATTGATTATGAAGCTGGTCCATGAACAGGGAGGGATTTTCTCTGGAGCCTTCCAGAGTGAGACTACTGATGTTGTGGTGTTGACCAAGTTAGTAGTAAACTGTGCTAATTAAACAAATAGAATTCTAATAACATAGGTAGATGATATAGTGAACTCATAAAAGTATCTGCCTGTATGTCGAGTCATTTGTGGTTGCATGTTAGTTCGGCGGCATCCTACTAATATTATAAACGTTAAAGTTTGTGTGGATGGATGGATGGATGTTTGTTACTCTTTCACGCAAAAACTACTGAACCGATTTGGATGAAATTTGGCACACAGATGCTTTATAACCAGGATTAACATAAAATAATACTTTTATCCCGATATTCCCACGGGATCGAAACTTATGCGGATGAAACCGCGGGTCGCAGCTAGTCCATTATAAATGTAATTTTTGGGATGTCGATATTTGTAGGCACTTGCGTGAAGTTAATACCTGTATGTCTAAACGTCTATATTTGGCATCCATAAAACAGGCGAAACAGCAGAATCTATATTCGTTTCGAAACGTTTTTTTTTTTTGTGTGATTTTAGATTGTATAAATAATAACTAACTTCTCAGGGAAGGAATTGGCAGCGAGAAATACAAAGCCGCCCTAGAGTACGGCAAAGCGGTGGTCTTACCATCATGGGTAAAGGATTCAGCGGCTAAAGGCGTGGCACTACCACTATTTAAATACAGAGTCGCCGGCGCATCAACGTCTTCACCTCTTGCTGAATCGCGCTTGCCTGATATGAGTGAGTTATTCTATTAGAAGTGGGTTTCAGATGTTTGTCCTGGTGTTTAGTGGTTTACCCTGCCTTTTAGTTTTAGTTCTTGCAAATAAAATTGTTTATCGGCTATTTAATAGTATGTCCTGCTATTTTATTGTACAGACGCCAGTGGGTCAAGCTACCCGAAACTGTCAAATTTTCCCAATCAACCTTGAACCTTAATGCTTTAGAGATAAAGTTTAAATCTATTAAAGAAATTTGACAGATTGTAGTAGCTTCATGTGCTGGCGTCTGTACGTCCTGCTATTTTATAATATGTCCTGCTATTTTATTGTACGTCCTGCTATTTTATAATATGTCCTGCTATGTTATAGTATGAATGTGACATTTTTTTCGGCAGGTTTAGACTTCTCCCGTATCACAAACATGAGGCCGCCGAGCAATTTTGTAGATGAAACCAGGTCAGCAGACGCAACCATGGTGTCCGGTAAAACGAAGGTAAGAGACTACAACGTAAATGGAAGAAGAGTGATTTTTTTTTTCTCTAATGGTCAACCAATAATTGTTTACTCCATCCCACCAACAATTATTTCAGTTCTCGCAAGATACGAAGAAACCTGATGTTTCCATTGACAAAGAAATATTGACGAGCTTGGAAAACCTAGACATGAGTCTCATCAAGAAGGCTGGGCCTATATTTGATGGATTTTGTGTAAGTAAAAGCAATCTATACAAATAAAAATGAAATACGGTTTGTTGGTAAACAAAAGCCCCCTCCATTTTTGTGTTTAAATAAATAAATAGCGAGAGGCGACCAATTTGGCGAGGTTTTCTTTTAAAATTTTCGTATTAGTACAAATTAATTAGGTTTTTATAGAAAGAATAAATTGGAAATGTTTCAAATTCGGGGAAAACAGAACATTTTTTTTTTGTGGGGAAAGCTAATTTATAATAATTTTCTTGAAGATTATTTAGGGAAACATTTTCTCCTACATTGTTGCGAGATATTTTTTATTTAATCCTTGAGTCGAACCATTGTTTTGGGCAGTAATATAGTATGTGAAAGCATTCCCATTTCTGGAAAATCAGATGCCTACAAATCCAAGATCTGAACATTTAGACCTCTTTGCTCTACTTCTCGTAGTTTTTGATAACCCTGAAGTCCTTGAAAACTGTAAATGCTTTTTTCTACCAGATATGGGTAACTGGCCTGGAAGGCATCTCCCGCGAGCGCGCCGCGGCGTGCGTGTCGCGCTGCGGCGGCGTGCGGTACGACGCGGCGCACCCGCGCGTCACGCACGCCGTGGCGGCCGGCGCGGGCGCCGCGCGCGCCGCGCGCAGCGCGCTGCCCGCCGTGCCCGTGCTGTCGCCGCTGTGGCTCGTGAGGAGCGTGCAGGTGGGACTGGCGCTGGACGAGGCTCAGGTCAGTGTTCGCATGGCACGCAAGCGATAGCCGCTGACTATGTATAAATTCAAAGCGGTTTAGGAAGCGGAAAACAACGATTTTGAATAGAATTGAGTACGCATCCGTTCAGCTTTACGGATGCGTATGCATTCCAGCGTTGTTGTCTATGGACCAAAGCTGAACAGAGCTGAGTAAGTGTGGTTAGTCCCTTAGCGAGCTCGGAAATGGGGTACCCTGACACAGATGTTAGGTTCGTTCGAAGATTGCGGGTATTCAGCAAGCGAATAAGCCCACGCTTTGCTGGTAGATGTGTTCATAGTTTACCTTATACTCCGTAGGCACTATAGTCATCCGTAGGTATCCATATTATAGTCAATAGGAGTCATTATCATTTCAGCCGAAAGACGTTCACTGCTGGACATAGGCCCCCAAGCACTCGCCAAGCACACCTTCTGAAGGCCACAGGAACCCGTTGGAACCGGTCGAAGTGGAGGTCAATAGTAGTACTTGTATTTATTCGGATATACATTTTTACTAAGAATCTTTATGCTTTAGTTCCTAATAGATACAAAGCCGGGCACTCCGGCCAAGTCGAGCGCTCGCAAGCCGCGTCTGGAGCCCGCTTCGCCGATGAGCAAGCGGAACTTGGCGCTACTGCGGCGAGGACCCCTCGACTTGCCGCCGCCTACTCCCGTGGTAGAAGAGCCTCAGGATGAGCTTGTCAACCATTATCTTAGCCGTAAGTAATATGACCTGAGACCCAACTTTTGTTGACAATTGTCGAAGTTCCAACTTTTGTTTACTTTTTTATTTTTTGTATAAGTATTTAAAACTAGTGGTTTAAGGCACAGCACAAGGAAATGTAAACGAATATGGGGGAGGCCTTTTCCCAGCAGTGGGACAGAATACCGCCACAAATCCAGTACCGTTACACCCGATGTTTTCCGTGCGTTACATTCGCACTAACCGTAAATAGCGATTTTTTACACCAAAAATAAAAGCCGTTTCCCAGCAATTTTTTTTTTCCAACGTTACTTAGTTTGGGTAACTGCTATGTGATAGGTTTTTTAACACCTTTTATTTTCCACTCAACAGAGCACGTAGAACCAGAGCGAGAGAAGACTCCGGAGCCAGCTCGTAACGTGACGGGACGCGTGGAGTGTCAGCCGGACGTCACAGAGGACGCCGCAGAGGATCCCACGGAGGAGATCGAACAGATATTTAGAGGTAAAGTCCCCAAGTGCCACATTCTAGTCGCTTGTTGTTATGTAAGGAAAAATACACGTTGTGTACTTTAACAGACATAATCAGCCTATAATGTTCCCACTGCTGGGACACAGGCCTCTTCTTGGTGAGAGGGAGTGGGCCGTAATCTACCACGCGGGCCCAGTGCGGGTTGGTAGATGTCACATGTCTTCGAATTTTTGCTTCTAGGACATGTCGGTTTCCTCACGATGTTTTCCTTCACCGTTTTGAGAGCAGTGGTGATGTAATAATTTACACAAAGTAAATCGCCTGACGGGGTTCGAACCTACGACCTACAACTTGTAAGTCGCGGCCGTTACCACTGGGCCACCACTGCTCTAACATCATTACGTGGTTATAAAATATTGATCTTTTTCGTGTCACACATAACCAGTCTATAATGTTCCCACTGTTGGGACACTGGCCTCCTATCTGTGAGAGGGAGGAGGGGGAAGGGGGTTCTTTGTGTCGGTGACACACGGCGACAGCCGTCGACGCGTCGTCGGTTACCGCCACGCGTGTCGGCGGCTATCGCAGATTCGCGTCGGCGGCTATCGCAGACTCGCGTCGGCGCCTATCGCAGACTCGCGTCGGCGCTTGTAGTTGCCTCTGTCGTCGATGCGTGTCGCTCGTGTGTATGCACACTAGGTGGGGCTTTAGCTATATTTATTAATTACCAGCTATATTTGTGTTTATCAGTCTTTCAAAAACCGGGTGCAAATATTTTCTAACATTTTTATAGATATAAAAATTGAAGTGCAAGGCCTAGACGAGGACGCGATCTGCGAGATAGGCGCGGAAGTGTCGGCCGCGGGCGGCGCGCTGGCCGGCGCGGGCGCGGGCGGGACGCACGTGCTGGTGCCGCTGGACTTCGACGACGACGAGCTCGTGACCAAGGGGGCTGAGGCTGTCACTGTGTTTTGGGTGGTAAGTAGATGTGGGAGAAATAATGTGCTGCTAGACAGTCATGTACATTGTATGTATTTGCAAGCACTGGATATTGGGCAAATTGGTTTCCGAATATCAATATTTGCACCTTCTGACAGCGAGTCTAATTTTGTGTTGTGGTTTTTTAAGTTTATTTATAGAGGTATGAGAAATAGGGTGTAAAATTCTAAATCAAAATCAAAAGTCATTTATTCAAATTAGGCTGACAATCAGCACTTTTCGAACGTCAAAATAAAATTACAAAAGACAGTCCCCCAAAAACGCCCGCCCTTCACCACTTCCTAGTGCTATCGCTGGGAAGAAGCGGCGCAACAAAGTCCCCAGCATCACAGCTGTTACGAGACACAGAACATAAAATTAAATTATTTGCCATATGTCAGATAGCCACGCCAATATACCAACAATATAATAAAAAACTATAGGTACTCAAGCTAAAAAATAATTGATTAAAATTAAAATGTAAATAAAAGCCTCCAGGTATAAAGGGCGTGACAGTTTACATATTTATGCATTGCTGGGTTCTGTTGTTTAATTCACTCATCCTCCATAGAAAAGGGAGGATCCTCCGACCATACGGGTGTTGTCTAGCGGGCAACTGCCCGATGAATCATGTCGGGCTGTTGTATATATACTAGTTGCGCGGTAAACTCTGCTTTGCGAGATGCAGGATTTTTTGTGACGTCAGTATGACGCGTTGTTCGCATGTGGGGTTGTATACCGCTACATATTAATTATGATAACCCCAGTCTAGTCAAATAATCTTGAAATCAAAATTTTCCCATTAAGACGTTACAATGAACTAAAGCTCTAGATACTATCACAATTTCTCGCTCACTCGTCTTAGGTTGATACCACTTTTGACCATACTGACGGCACGGTTGGCGCAATGGTTAAACGGTTGACTGCTGCGCTGCGTGTCGCGGGTTCGATTCCCGCACGGAACAAATATTTCTATGACCTTCAACTAGTTGTTCCCGGTCTGGCTGTTTGTGTATGTGAGTTTAAATGTTTGTAAACGCACCCACGATACAGGAGAAACTCCTAGTGTGGGGCAAAGTTTAAAAAAAAAAAATATTGTTTATGTTTTCTCTCTCAAATTAGCTATTTCTTTTCTTACAGAAAGACTGCCTATCCCAACAAGAGCTAGTCCCGATCCAGTACTACCACCGTCCTGTGCGAGTAACATGCACGGCTCCGGGTCCGCTAACCGGTGTAGTAGCCAGCCTCAGTACATACAGCGGCGTCGAGCGAGCCTTCCTAGACGAACTGGCGAAACTACTAGGAGCCACGTGAGTACTTGCAGTACGTACAGTTCTCCTAGAACAAGTATGCGCTTCGGCAAACATCGTTTATCTTCGGTAACGCGACCTTTTCTGGTTCATCTGTACACACGGTCCGAGTAACATGCACGGCTCCGGGTCCGCTCTGTGGTGTAGTAGCCACCCGTAGTACGTACGTCCACAGAGGGCCAAGCTGCTAGGAGCCTCGTGAACACATGCAGTACGTACACCACCCGGTGCTAGTTGCATGTTGAACGTTATTAGGAGACAGTTAAATACGCTCAGACGTCAAAAAAACACGTTAAACATATTTTACATGTTGAACTTTAGCGCAATTAGCTACGATAGTTTATACGGACCCTTTTGGAATTAACTGGAGAAACTTCACAGACGTAGGGGTACTGTCGTTTCCCTCTACACATAATTTAAGTAAACAGCTTGATGACAAATTCAATGTCCTCACTTTGCGCGTAGTGACTTACGGAATTATCTTTTAATAATTTTTACAAGCGTTTTATTTACTTGTGTGTTCCTGGAATAAAAAAAAACGTTTTTTGTTCAAATCGGTGAAGTTTCACTAATTAATTAAAAAACGCCCTGTATACTTATTATTATTATTTATTATTAGCCATTATTGTCCTACTACTGGACAAGGCCCTCCTTACTCTTCTTCCACCTGTATACTTACACCTCAAAAAAATCTTCACTTAAAACATATTTTTGTCCACAGTACGCAACTCCGCTTCTGTAGACGCAACACAGCAAATGCCCTCGCCTCCACCCACCTGATATGTCCCACAGCCACCGGGGACAAATACTTGGGGGCCCTGAAGTGGGGCCTGCCTGCTGTGCAAGCGTCGTGGCTGCTGGAGTGTGTGAAGGAAGGCAAGAGAGTGAGCGAGAAGGCACATCTTGTGGGAGATACTAAAGGTATGTAAAAATTCAGTTTTTCAAAAATATTCATTACCCTTCAGAAATGGAAATGTTTAAACAAAAACCTAACGACAATTGTTATGTTGGATGACCCTTAGCAAACTTTAAAATCTTTGTAGACACACACACACACACACACGCACACACACACACACATGGATGAGAGTTTGGACTGTGCTGGTCAAGTATTGCTTCAGAAATAACATTACACAATTTTTTGTATCCATATTGATAAAAAAATATGATGATAACATGGTACAGACGCCACCGCATTAAGCTACTACAATCTGTCAAATTTCTTTAATAGATTTTCAACTTTATCGCTAAAGCATTAAGCTTCAAGGTTGATTGGGAAAATTTGACAGTTTCGGGTAGCTTGACCAGCTGGCTTCTGTACTGTTTTGTAATTTTATTTAATAAGAACTGCATGTTTTCACATAAATAATTAAATAACATTTATTTTTAGCACCGCAACCTCAAATAGAAGAAGAACCTCCAGAACCTATGGAGATACCCGAACCTGAACCTGAACCTCAACCTGAGCCACAAGAAGACTTACAAGCTAACATTACAGCAGATATAAGTACAGATAAGGACAAAGAGAACACCATGTTACCTCCTGTTGCCACCGCTATACCGAGGCGAGGGTCCGTGCCTAGTAGCAGGGAGCAGACGCCTAAAGGGAAAGGCGGTAAGTAATATCAAATTTATTTTAAAGGACATTGGCAAAGGAAAAAAGAAACATCGTGAGGAAACCTGGACTTGATAGTTATTTTAAAATAAATAAAATAACTTTTATTTCGGACAAGTAACATAGTAGGTTAGTAAGCAGAAACCTTATGACTATGTTAGTAAAAACTTAATATTAGGTTACTTTGCGACAAGATTACTCTGAGAGATACATCTCTTAACAATGCTTATGCATTATCGAAGAGTCGCATCTCCCAGCTATAATTTTCAGGATGGAGTTGGGGCTCGCCCGCACTCTGCAGAGCAATGAGGCAGATTTCTGTCGAATGATGGCATGGAAGCCATCAACGTGACTCAGCGCGAACATATCAGATGCGCTGCAGAACCGGAGCAACCCCAACAGCATCCTGAATTTTATTATATTGCACTCGTAGGGCGCTGATGGCCCGCTGGGTATAATTAGTCCAAAGGCTGCACGTGTAGAACGTTTGGCAGTAAGCTTTAAAAAGAGTTACTTTAACTTGTTCACTACACCGTGCAAACCTGCGTGCCAACATGTTTTACAGGGCGTTGAAGATCCCTGGCATACCTACCTTTCCGCCATTGTGTTTTTTTTTCAAAATGGCCGCCACGCTTGAAACCTATGTGAATCGATAGCTGACAGAAATCATTAAGACCAAACTCCGTAAAATGTCTTGTTTCCGAGGTATTAACGTTCAAAGTTGATCACGTGACATCCGTTTTTCCATTCCACTCTAATGGTAAATACCTGTACCGGATTTGCCTATGCCTATTGTGTTTATTAGTGATTGTTTTACTGATGGGCTTGTGGCTAAGTAATAACAGCCGCACGGGTCGATCGATCAGGTTAAGCTACGCTTGCCGCGGTTGGTCCGTGGATGGGTGACCATCTTTACATACCAAGACCCCTCCGTGCCTCGGAAAGCACGTTAAGCCGTTGGTCCCGGCTGTCATTCGAGGATCTATGATAGTCGTTACGGATCGTCAGAAGCCCGAAAGTCTGACAACCAGTCTTGCCAAGGGGTATCGTATTACCCAGTAATTGGGTTGTGGAGGTCAGATAGGCAGTCGTTCCATGTAAAATGCTGGTATTCAGCTGCATCCGGTTAGACTGGAAGCCGACCCCAACATAGTTGGGAAAAGGCTAGGCAGATGATGCAGGTGATGAGTGATTGTTTTACTGTTTTCCGGATTATCGGAACCTAACAGTTGAGTTTCGGGTTCGAATTCCTGAAAGGAAGTCTGTATTTAAATCCCAATACAATACAAGTATGCAAAACCATACCAAGTGATACATGTGCCCTTAAAACTATAATGTACAATCGCTCTATTTATTTGTATGTCGACAACCTTTTTAACCAGAGTTTATCGCATGCGTAGTGAATTTTTTCACGAGAGAATTTATTCACAAGCTCCTGGCGAAATTTTTTTTACATTCAAAACGCAAAGGATTGCTTTATGAATTAAGTTATATCGTGTAATTATGTTATATTTCGTTTAGATGTTGACGAGATGTCGCCGGCATCGCGATATATAGCGATGGCGCGACAAGGGCTACTCGGGTGTGACTCGCAGGAAACACCAAAACGTGTGGGTGACCCCAAGGATGATGCTAGAGAGGGTATGATTTTATTGCTGAGTTGAATCCGAATTATTGTATGATGTGTGTTTTTATCATTTTGCAGTATAGTCTTTGTATGTGTGTTTATTTATCCGTATGTTTGTTTGTAGTAATTGCACACTATACTGTAATTAAATCAGTGTTTATTTATTTATTTAATACTTTAAGCACACAAATGTACAGAGGCGGAATAACGAGAGGGGAGGGAGAGGGAGAGGGGGGGGGGAAGTGTTCAACTACTACAAAATTCAACACTTAGGTTAAAAGTTTCATGACATTAGTCCATTTTTGTCCTGAAACATTAAATTAGCTACATTTCATTCTCAAGTCCTTCCTGTGTCCAGGTGGAGACAGCGCAGTACGAACCCCAACCCTAGAGGACGCACTGTCGAGCCCCAACCTGGCCGCCCTGAGCCCGCGCACGCGGCGCCGCCTGCAGGCCGTGCGGCGCGGGGAGATGCCCTCCGACCCCATACGCACACCCACCGACCCTTGTGAGTGCTACTTGTGGGAATTGGGGCTAATATATGTATACTCTTAGGTTTAATTAGTAGATAGTATTTTCCAGTTGACTTAAACGTAACCCTTTATATTTATACTAGCTACCCCGCGGTTTCACCCGCATAAGCTTCGATTCCGTGGGAATATCGGGATAAAAGTATCTTATGTGTTAATCCTGGTTATAAACTATCTATGTGCCAAATTTCATCCAAATCCGTTCAGCATTTTTGGGGTGAAAGAGTAACAAACATCCATCCATCCATCTATCCATCCATACAAACTTTCGCATTTATAATATTATATATAATGTTACGAGCTTCGGGGTTCGTAACAATTAAAACTGCCGATAAAATTAGCAAAAATAACACTTTAATTGAATAACACTAATAATAACTCAAACACACTAATTATAAAACACAATTACGCTTAAGTCGCACTTGAAGATCGCTTTCGATGTATTCGCTTGTATCGCTTATTCAACTCTGTGTCGCGGTCGTCTTATCCCGGCCTTATGTAGTGCCGCAGATAGTTCTAGAACCTTCTATTGTAGAAACATCTAGAATGTTCGAGTACATACCGGCCTCGACTGACCAGTAGTCGATAGTTCTTGAAAGTTCTACCATCGAAAGTTCTAGAAGCATCTTGACTCTATTAGTTCTGCTACTCGATACTAGATGGCGCTAGTGGTAACTAATGTCACCATTAATTGTGGCGCGCAACAATAATATATATATTAGTAGGAGTAGGATGATGCGAAAAACTAGGCTGAAGAACTAGTGGATCTCTTTCTATGCTGTTTCCTTTTTTTATTGTTGATTGATTGTTGTTTTTTATTTTTAACTGAGTATTGAAAAACATGTCTTATTTGCAGTCGACAAGAACCCATCGACACCGGACAGTGCATTCGGAGCGGCGTTACGGCCCGGTTCCGGCAGGATGTCGCCGGACGCACGGAAGCGACTGTGGAAGTTCGTGGACGGGCTGCCCAGCAAACAGCCTGAGCCGGTTATACGAGATAAACATACGGTGAGTTTGCTTTTTATACATTATGCATAGGTAGCCTATAATGTTTCCACTGCTTGGACACAGGCCTCCTCTCTGAGGGAAGCAGTGGTCCGTAATCCACCACATAATAGGAAATATAATGAGACGTAAAAAACATCAAATATCCATGATTAATGGATATTTGATATTTTATTAATGGAGGCCTCACTACGCAACCCACTCGCTGCGGATAGAACGAATCCAAAAAAGGTTTATCCGATACCTAGGGTACTCAAAGGGAAGGAAATTTAAATATCTCTCCTACCATGATAAACTAGGCTGTTACAAAATGAGTGCCCTGGAAGCTCGGAGGGAGCTCTTGGATCTGAGATTCGCATATAAACTGCTCAATAACACCATCGACTGCCCACAGTTGATATGTAGGTTCAATTTCAGACTACCCCGTAGACCACCTTGCAAACCTATAACACCTTTAGCTCCACCAGTTCGCCGTACAGTGTCTGGTGCTAATTCGCCTGTACCCCGCATGTGCAAACTCATAAACGAACGCAGCGACCTGGTTGACGTCTACGCAGACTCAATATCGACATTTGTCAGACGTCATTAGTATTAGTATTTAATCATTACAACTATCTAGAATAGTAAGTACAGTTATATTTTCTAAAGAGCATTTTGCATGTGGTGTTTGCCTGTAATTGGTTGTGCAGTTAGTAAGACACAATTACTTGTATGTTCCCATGTATCTGTGTAATGTCTGTAACAACTGTTGGTGAACCTTAATTAAATAAATTAATTAATTAAAATAAAGTAAAATTATGTTAGCCCGATCTTCTTATCGCAGGTTTTCGATGATTGGTTTCTACGAAGTACCTATGTTAAGTTTAAAAATAGGACCGAAAGCTTAGTATGCCTAAGTGAGATACTCGAGATCCTCTTCTTCTTAGCGAGTCGATGGTAATTTAAATGGACTTGGCTCAGAATTCGGCTACGTGTTTGGCGCCATCACTAGCGTCCCTGTAGCGTGCAGCTGACAGGACACACAGGACATGATATTAAGTGTTCTATCGTTTGTGGCACATCACTACATTTACACCCCAAGGCAGAATCGATCAGGACCAGGCCCGTGCCGGACGGCGCGTGTGCGAGTGTTCCACGCGCGCCTCAAAGAGATGTCAGCATAATTTGAGGGGCCCCTCAGGGCCGAAGCCTGCCGGGTCAGCGGGATTGTCCGAAAGGGTTACCGCTACCCCGGAACATAAAGGGCGAAGGAAGGAACATGGGTGGGTTTTAGTGAGTAAGAGTCTGACACTCCCTTCCGCTCAACCCAGGGCGGGAGGGGTCATTTGATGATTTCCCACCAGAAAAAAAAAAAAAGAAAGAATCGTCTATGAACCTCCAGTCGAGATTATTTACTGAATATTATTAATTACAAGAAAAAAAATATTAATAAGTAAACGTTTTATTTGCATAGCAGACAAAGTTGAAAAGATGCGTAGTAAGTTGTTTGTATAATTAAAAATTCACTTCGTTATAAAATACGTTGTTCCTGTCCCAATATAAAACATATCTCTTACAGCCCTTATCGGAGATCCGCAACAGATTCCTCGCCCAGTTCAATGGTGATGCAGTGACACCACCTTCTGAACACACCGTTGCGCCCAGGAAATTGCAACTACAGGTAAAGATAATGCAATTTACGAGTGTGCGTCATGTGACTCTTATGGCTTTGTAATAAGGTATAAATTGGAATGATTGACTTCTTATTCAATTTGCCATGTATAATGCCTATTTGCCAAAATATTCGCATACCTTTGGTAATACAAAGTATACCCAATGCATATAGCATTGGGTATACGGCTATACTTTGTGTTACCAAAGGTATATGCTATATTTGACTTTAAAAGAGACTGACTTTTGAGTTTAATTCGGCCTTTCTTAGAGTAGTCGGACAGGAAACGGCGACCTTATCTAGTTTTTAAAATATGATTAAATTTTAAATTAATTAATTAATTAATTTTTTATTTTTTATTTTAAATTTTTATTGTATATTATTGTGTTTGTACAAATCTACTTACAGAAATAAAATCATTTATAGTTATTGACCGAGTTTTTCGAGTGGAAATAAATACTTTTTCTTTCTTTATTTGAATAAAGTTGATTTTGTATTAGCAACATATCGTGAATATTTGAACGAATAAGCTAATTTGAAGTGCATAACATTTTTTATTTATTTATTTTGAAGGACCAATGCGAGACCCCACCAGCTAAAGTGGCCAAGTTTACACCAGATCAGGTACAAATTTTAATTAAAACAATATTAAGTAATATGTTGTACAAAAGCATTTTGTTCTATCCCGCGATCCGTAGCATAGAGCCTGCAAATTGCGAAGATTTACAATTTAGTAACAACAGACTGTTCAGCGTCGGGTCCTGGGTTCGAGCTCCAGGCAATGTGCATTTTCTCAGCTGTCTGGATTTGTCAATTGACCGCAACGGTCCCGCCCCCCTTGGGATTGTTCGCCTCTGCCTAATTCTTTGGCAATCAGACGTGAATGGATCGCCCCAATTCCTCAAACGACACTTAATTCTCATTATTTCTTTCTGTTATAGAGTCCAGGAGGAATCAGCACTCCAGGACCAGAAGACACACCTAAAAGCGTATCATCAGCATCTATACCTGCAGCTGTAGACGCGCAACTACAGCGGCTGAATGCAGCGCTGACGGGAAGACTTAGCTCACAGCGCGCTCGACGAAACAGGGATTCGATACCGTCTGTACCTGTGCCTCGTAAGTGTATAAACTTTCAAAGTTTTTGTTCAAAAATATACTGTTTTCATATTATTATAAAATTTTCGTGAATTACATTGATATATATATTGTAAGAGTAAGTGCTTTAAGTTTAAATTAAAGCACTTACTTTCCGAAGTCGCCCGAATTGTTTCCACCGGTCAGTTTTGTAATTCCACTGCATGACCAATAATGTCCGAAGCTGCGTATCCGAAAAATCTTAGAACGCTTAATCCATATTGCACCTTCAGTTGCTGTATTCAGATATTAGTATGGTACGACCAGCTTTATTATTACTTATTTTTTTAAAACGTTGTTCTAGCCCCAGATTCAGAGCCGGCACCAGAATCTCAGCCAAACACAGTGGGTTGGGACGACACGACACCCGCGCAACAACCAGCCGAGTCCGAACCAGAGATGTCCACGCAAATACAAATCAAGAGGTTTATGCTGTCTTCTAATGTCGATGTGAGTCTCTTACTATTTATTATTACTTATACACATATTTATTCAGTGCTACACGCACACAAACAACGGCCAAAAGACTTGGCGCTTGTTACAACGTCGAACATATGGGCAGCTAAATTTATTTAAAAAAAAAACCGGTCAAGTGCCAGTCGGACTCGCGCACCGAGGTACAAATCTGTAACGACAAATTTACGGTTTTCGGATTTTTTCCTTTACTTGTGCTATATGAAATTGCTTCTTACCAAATGTCATGATTCTAGGTCAACGGGAAGTTTTGATTCCCTTGCGAGTGTCAAAATATGCGGCATAAATGGAACATAAACGTATCTTTTGATTGCGTTTACTTTGAACTTTGATTTTATCACTTCAAGGGATTGCAGCCTTGAGTAATTGATATTAATTTCAACTTGATAACTCCACGCGTTCCTGAGAAAAAGGGTCTGGACAGACGGACGGACAGACAGACGGACAGACAGACGGACAACAAAGTGATCTTATAAGGGTTCCGTTTTTCCTTATGAGGTACGGAACCCTAAAAACGTTTTTTTTTTCTTGGTAAATTAAAGCCGTAACGATTTAATTTGATATTTTAAAAATATAGTATAATAATTTTATTGTCTTTATTCAATTTAAAAGATAGATTGTGCTCAATATAACATCGAGAAATTAAATTAAATTTAATATAAGGCGTGTTTAGACAACGCAAGGTATGCATCGCGAATGCGTGATGCATTCCTTCGCTTGCGAATAGGTGATAGACGCGTTAGGCCAGTGCGACAGTTTTATATTTTTTCATACTTTTCATTTCTGTTGCTGTATTTTATTTTGTTTTTACTTCTTTTAAAATTGTATTTTGTAGCACACAGGTTTGTCCACGGAATAGAAAAAAACAGTGGAAGTGCCCTTAGACTCCCTTAGTACGGGAACCAGTGTCGCCAAACTCACACACTGGCAAATTAAAATGAACATTTCAATACACAGAAAACGATGATATAATTGGCTACTAATTATAAATGCAACTTTGGCGAAAAGTTTATTTATTGTTGTTCAAAATTAAATCTTATTACAACTCCTGAGTGTTGTTTTTATTTTACATGTCAAAATCAATGAAGTCCATTTTTCCATGTAACAATCAAATTCGAGTAATCCACAACGAGTTCAGCTACTCAACGCTAGAGGGCGCTGTAACCAATTTACTCTATTTAGCACCCTAACGTCAATGAAATAGATGTCATATTCGTATGCACTTGTTATCTATTTTTCTACTCAGCTAGAGATGAGGACAAGATATCGATAATTTAATATCGATGTACGTTGTACAATTGTAATTAAAATCTTTTATCCTATGTAACGGACCAAAGTCCGATTAGTATAAAAGGTAAAATGGTTAAATGAAACGATAAATAGTGAATTTAAACTATTTATTGTACTTGAAATAAAACATATTTGTTTAATAATTGTCGGAATTGCGTTCTCTTTTTTTAAAATATGTAGCCTTTTTTTGAAGTTTTTAAATTGTTTTCATAAAAATGCTCTGAACAGATTCTATGTACTTGATTTTGACGGAATACAGTTCCGTCTTCTCGTAGCTTCTATCCATTTCTCCTTGGTAAAAGGATCTTAGGGAAAACTGAAATATTTATATACTTTATTAGTATTAGTTACTTTTGAGGCCTACGTCCAGCTATGAATGAATGATTGGTTTATTTGTCAGAATATGAGTACTCAAACTCCAACCATTTATTTCAATAAATCGAGAAGAACGACAACGAGCATATAATATGTCATGGTAACGTGTAAGTTTCACTATATAAATACACATTTTATTATTTTATCGATACCGAACTATTTGAATGTGTCCCATCCCTAATCGAGTAGCGTCGAAGTTTCTAGAATGTATACGATGATATTCAAGACAGCGAGCAAGTTGATTTAGACTTTGAACAATGGACATAAGGTAGTTTTTAGTTCGCAACAAAGTAATAAATATGGTTTTGTCAATAAAAACGATTATATTGAAATATATCATAGTTTTATAATAACCGGTGATACGATACACCTCCGCAAGATACATTTTTTGTCCTGCTATCGTTTTTGCATGTAAAAATTGCACAATAAGGCATATTTGTAATATTTTTCGTTACGTTCGAGACGTCATATCACAGCAAGTAGCTAATCCCGACTGAGCCGGTGTTGCGGAGCTCCGCATAATTGTGACACACGCGCGATAGCTGCGTGGCACTTCCACTGTTTTTTCTATTCCGTGGGTTTGTCTATTCCTATGTTGACATTAGTACCTAAGCTAAATAAAATGGGAGAGGGCGCTGACTCGCTGACACCTATTTCAGGAGTCAGAGGATTCAAACAAGTTTCTGTCACCTATTATTTCAATAAAGAATTATTATAATTAAAAAAAAAAACAGTTATAATATTTTTTGGATATCATGCGAAGGCTTTCGCGATGTCTGGGCGTACCTACGCTATCTTTTAACGACGAAAACGCTATCTTTTGGCTTCCAGTTCATTGGTTCATTCTAATTATGCTCATTTTATTTTGCCTTCACAGAATCGTGACGAGATAATCACAATGATAGCCCACCTCGGCGGCGAAGTATTTGAGGGGACCGAACTGGACCCCGAGGTAACACACCTACTGTGCGCGGCGCCCGGACGAAGTGAAAAGATGTTGGGTTCCATAGCGGCGGGTCGATGGGTGCTACATCCTCTTTATATTGTTAAGAGTCGAGCTGCGGGGAGTTTTCTACCGGTGAGTTGATTAACTTTATCATTTTATTATCAGGCATGCCTGTGTTTGTGAAGGGCCGAGTTGGACCCCGAAGCTTCCCCACCTTCAGTGCGCTGCGCCTGGGCAAAGTGAGAAAATGTTGAGTTCTTTAGCAGCTGGTAAATGGGTTTTATGAATATAATTTCAAGCATTCGTTGTCGTTAATTATATTAAAATGCAGCATTGATAACATGCCTACGTGTAAGCCTTTACTTAACTTGGCAATCCCAATGTCGATATGTTGTCTCAATGTCGCAAACTGTTATTTTGCAATCTTTTCTCTTTGGTTCGCCTTCTTCAAGATGCAAATAAATAAATTTGTCGTTGTTGAGTTTCATTCATATAATAGATTGAAATGTCTTTCTTGATGTTAAAATTTTGATTAGGAATAATTATTAATTTCGGGCGTCATAAATGCGTAAGTTATTTCCTGGCCCCGATATCGACAGTCAAAACCTACATGCTCACACACTTTTATACAATGTGTATGTCGGCGTGAGCAAATTATTACGAAGTAAAACGAAACGCAGCTGTCTGTGATATCATCGTACCACTCAATGAATCAGGTGAATTGTAGAAGGGGTCGGCCTTTATAAGACGGAGTGCCAAGCGATGCGGGCATTCCGATTCTAGCGAGCGCCCCGTCCACAACTCTAATTGTGATACGGATCACGCCTGAATCGATTTATTATTAATATAATATTTTTATTGTTACTATTTTACTATTTTATTACTATAAAATCATTCGAAATTCGTATTAAAATTATTTTGTGTAAATTTTCTTTTAAAATGGATTAAATCTTGATTAAGAATTAATTTGTGTTAACTAATTTGATTTTCGTTTGTAATTCAATTAATTGATTATTTAATTAATTTAGAAATAAAGTCGGTTTTTGTTATTAGCTTTAACTTACGTTTCTTATTATTAAATTTGTATTTAATATTGATTTTCTTTTGAATAATGGCGAATGATAACCTTCAGGACAACATGGACCCCGTAAGAAGTCGGTCTCCTTCACCAATTATCCAATCAAGCTTACCTCGAGCCGAAATCAGAAGCGGGATCGACCGAGGCATATCTTCGGTCCCATCCGCCCTCAATGATGAAGGAACAGATGGCTCTAGCTCAAATCGGATGCTGTCCACGTTGGCCAATATTCTAGAAAGCCTGTCACGACAGCAGCAAGCCAGTATGCAGACTAATCATGAGCCACTTTCTTGGGTCTTCCTCTGCCTGTAATCTTTTTAAGTTGATTACGATCGTTAGGTAAAACTTTCCAAACTTCATATGCATTCGGGAACTTTAAATCGAGTCCAATTTGACTTCTGGGGTTAGTTTTAAAAAGAACTATTTCTCCTTTTTGAAATCTTTTGACTTTAGCTTTTCCTTTATCAAATCTTTCTTTGTCATTCTTAGCTCTTGTTTCAATTTTCTTTTGTACGTAGTTGTTAAGCTGATTTCGATTTACTATTCCTTCCTCTTCATTAATCAAAGATAGCAATTCGACAGATAGCAATTTGCAGCACATTGCCTTCCAGTAAGTGTTTTAATTGGACTTATGTTTGTGGTCTTGTTCTTGGTACAATTGATTGCCAATTGGAGGGCATCCAAACCTTTTTTCCAATCCTTTGTTTCGTAATTACGGATGATAGTCAAACCATTTTTTACAATAGCCATTATACGTTCAACTTGTCCATTGGTGCGACTTACCCCGGGTGCAATAAAATGTTGATGAATACTATAATCTTTACAGAATTCTTCAAATTCAGCTTTAAATGTAGTATCTTGATCGCTTATGATTTGTTTAGGGGCTCCAAAGAACGCTACGACATGTTTGAGAGCGTTAAGCATAGAACTTGCAGTTTTCGCATAAGTTAAAGTCACAAACTTTGTGTAAGCGTCAACAATAACGACGACATATTCGTGCTTATTGTTTCGTTTTGTAAGGTGGCCAGTCATATCAATATGGATGGTATCAAAAGGAATTGGCTTCTTCTCTATAGGATACATTTGTACCTGTTTAGCGCCTGAGGTTCCCTTACTTGTTTTGCAGATGATGCAGTTGTCGATGAATCGCCTCACTGTTGTGCTCATTTCAGGAAACCAGTAAGATTCTCGAATTTTTGAGAGTGTTTTCTCCCACCCGAAGTGTTTAAGTGCAGTGTGGTAGGCGTTGATAATGCTCCATTGATAGGATTTTGGGATTACCTTTTTCCACTTTTTGCATCCGTGCTCATCCTCCTGGTATTACGGACGTGGACGTTCTAGAACAAGGTCATGAAGGCGATAATCATTCAATTTCTCACCGTGCTCCAACCTTCTTATCAGATCGGCCAACTCTTTGTCACGTCTCTGTTCAATCTTGAGCCAGGTAATTATATTCTGGGTTAGATTAACACATGCTACAGGGTTTCGGCTGAAGTAATCTGCGTGCTTCATACGGTTTCCTTGGCGATATTCGATTTTAAAGCTGTAGTGCTGCAAGAATGACCACCATCTGTGAATCCTCGGTAAAAGTTCATGTTTGTGAGACGATGACTTTATGGCGTTGCAGTCCGTGACAATGGTAAATGTTCTGCCATAAAGATACTGCCTAAAATATTTAATGGCTCGGACTATAGCGAGTGTCTCAAGCTCGTAACTGTGATAGTGACTTTCTGGTTCTGTAGTCCTCATGCTCATGTACGCCACAACGTGTTGCCGGCCCTCTTTTATTAGAATGAGAACTGCTTCAAATCCCGAGCTACTTGCATCAGTATGGAGCTCGATCGCCAACCCTTCTTGGAATATGGTGAGAAATGGTGCTGATGTAAGTCTGCGAATGATATCAAGCCTAACATTTTCACATTCTGGTGTCCATGTAAACTTAGCGTCCTTTTTAGTCAGGTTATACAAAGGAATCATGCGTTCTGAAAAAGATGGTATGAAGCGCCTGAAGTAGCCAGCTAGTCCACAGAACTGTCGGACTTGTTTTACATTCGTAGGTACTGGCGCTTTCTCAAGAGCTTCTACCTTTCTTGGGCTTGGACGAACAGTGCCATTTGAGATCAGGTTTCCAAGATATTCAATTGTAGTTTTGAAGAAAGAGCACTTCTTAGCGTTTAATGTAAATCTAGCTACGTTTAGCACCAAAACCTGGAGAATGCATCGACCAGGATACCATGTCGGCGGAAAGTGAGTCTATAACGTCAGAAGGTGAAACCCTTCTTGCCACAAGAATGTTCCACAAGTACCGATCCAGAATCAAACCAGGACATGGGCATGGGCATTCTGATACAGGGATTAGTGCACTATAATAAAGGTATTCAAGTTACGTTTACACTACTTGCATCTACTTGATTGATAATGATTTATATGTGGTTGTTGAGGACAGGGGCCTCCAAACCATGACTGACAAAATTTGTTGAGGACAGGGGCCTCCAAATTTCTTATGTTATTATTACGAGTTTGTTGAGGACAGGGGCCTCCAAACATTTTATGAGATATAGTTTGTTGAGGACAGAGGCCTCCAAACCTATGAGACTGACAAAATTTGTTGAGGACAGGGGCCTCCAAATTTCTTATGTTATTATTACGAGTTTGTTGAGGACAGGGGCCTCCAAACATTTTATGAGATATAGTTTGTTGAGGACAGAGGCCTCCAAACCTATGAGACTGACAAAATTTGTTGAGGACAGGGGCCTCCAAATTTCTAATGTTATTATTACGAGTTTGTTGAGGACAGGGGCCTCCAAACATTTTATGAGATATAGTTTGTTGAGGACAAAGGCCTCCAAACCTGAGACTGACAAAATTTGTCGAGGACAGGGGACTTTTAATAATGTGTTAGTGACTGACCCGGTCTATTTTAGTGTTACAGGGTTATAAGGTCAGTGACGACCTTTTTGCAGAATGGCCGTGTCGGCGTGAGCAAATTATTACGAAGTAAAACGAAACGCAGCTGTCTGTGATATCATCGTACCACTCAATGAATCAGGTGAATTGTAGAAGGGGTCGGCCTTTATAAGACGGAGTGCCAAGCGATGCGGGCATTCCGATTCTAGCGAGCGCCCCGTCCACAACTCTAATTGTGATACGGATCACGCCTGAATCGATTTATTATTAATATAATATTTTTATTGTTACTATTTTACTATTTTATTACTATAAAATCATTCGAAATTCGTATTAAAATTATTTTGTGTAAATGTTCTTTTAAAATGGATTAAATCTTGATTAATTTGTGTTAACTAATTTGATTTTCGTTTGTAATTCAATTAATTGATTATTTAATTAATTTAGAAATAAAGTCGGTTTTTGTTATTAGCTTTAACTTACGTTTCTTATCATTAAATTTGTATTTAATATTGATTTTCTTTTGAATAATGGCGAATGATAACCTTCAGGACAACATGGACCCCGTAAGAAGTCGGTCTCCTTCACCAATTATCCAATCAGGCTTATCTCGAGCCGAAATGTAATTGAATTAATGCACATTATAAAAGTAGTTTGTTCAGAATCGTTTATTGAATCGATTTTTGTCATTTTTAATACAGGCAATTTTTTATCCCAAAAATAATTATAACTACGTAAATTACTGTCACACTTCCGCTGTACAATCAAGACAAATCAAAATGGATGAAGTACCTACTAAACTAGACCCTTATACGTGTGCGACTGTGTGCGTGTGCAGACTTGTAATGTCACCATAATTTTCTCCCACAATCAGTATAACTAATTCAATAAAAAAAAAAACAATGCTTTATACATAATAATAAAAATTCGGTGTTTGTAATATGATTATAAAATAATATTTTAATTGGGGTGTTTGGTAGTGTGCGTTAATTCCGGGACATGAACGTTGCCCCACACTAGGAATTACTCCTGTGTCGTGGGTGCGTTTACGAACATTTGAACTCACATACACAAATAGCCAGACCCGGAACAACTACCTGTAGGTAATACAAATATTTGTTCCGTGCGGGAACCCGCGACACGCAGTGCAGCAGTCGATCGCCGCTCAGCCGCTGCGCCAATCGTGTCGCCGTATGTCGTATTCGTGCTTTACACGAATATTATATATTATTCACAGGAAGAAGAATACGAGTGGGGAAACCCCCTGGCGACGTGCCTGCCCGCGCTGGCGGGCCCCGAGCGCACGCTGGCGCGCGCCGCGCACCGCTGGCGGGCCGCGCGCGCGGGCGGCGCGCCGGGCGGGTTCGCGGGCGTCGTGGCGCTGCTGCACGTGCCGGCGCCGCGCAGGCGGCTATTGGCCCGCCTGGTCACTGCGGGCGGCGGGCTGGCGCCCGATGTAGAGTGAGTTCTGAATTCATTTATTGCTAAACTCCTGCAGCATGTCTTGAACATCGACGGTTTTAAACTGAAGCCCCCGAAACGCGAACTCTTCGCGACTGCATTTATATAGAGACTTTTGGCTTTGTATTTGGAAATCTACAAGCTGGGATTAGTTTTTTTTTCTTGTTTCATATTTCTCGTAACCAAAATGTTGGTTTTCATCAATTTATTGCGACTTGAAAAAATTGTGCCGGTACAATTTTTAATGTTAGAATGGAATAGAACATGTTTTATTTTCGAGTATATAGTACATTCAAATCTTTATATACATCAAAATTTTACTTTAGAAAAATCAAATAAATTGTTTTGATAGAAGTAAAAATCATCAATTGTCGTTTTGCTACGCTAACACCATACCCTTCCTGTATCCTAAGGTTGTCATATCTACAATAATGATGCCTATATTCTATTCTAGTACTTATTTGCATATTTTCATTCTCTTCCAGACCGCCATACACGAATGACAACATAACAGTATGCTTTGCAGACAAACGCTACCCGTTATCAGACAGAGACAGCGCTTGGCTCATATCTAAGAGAATACCAGTATGTGCGCCAGTCTTACTTAGTTCATACCTCACCGATGACCCGCCGCCAAAACCTGAGGAGCATTGCTTACCGGATTTTAGACTTTAATTACAACAAAATAAAGTTTTAATTCGTTGCGTAACTATGTCTAAGAAAATTCCAGTCTACTAGACAGATTTAGAACAACACTGCGTGTCCGATTTTAGACTAATCATTCAGACGGTGCATGGGTCATTATAAAGTTCATACCTGACTGATGACCCGCCACTGAAATCTGAGGAACATGCTTGCCGGATTTGAAACCTTATGTTTAAGAAAACAAAATTAAAATTCGTTGCCTAACGATGTTTAAGAATATTCCAGTCTGCTCGACAAATTCAGAGGAACACTGTGTGTTCGATTTTAGATCTTAAATGTATGAATATAGAGTCTAAAATCCGACGATATCTCTGATCATGAGGTTCACCCCATATAGACATTAAATGTCCTTTAGAGTTTAAAATCGAGCGAAAACGTACAAAGCAGAGTCGAAAACAAATGTACGCCTAGGAATACTCACAGTTTCAACTTTTATATTAAATTAAACCAAAGTTATCTTGGTACATCACAAATGCGCTATTTTGATATGCACAGAATGGACAATTTATTCTTGTAAAGCAAAATAGAAATTGCGTTACTGTTGAATATTCGATTCTTTATTCGATTTAATTGTTATTATCGATTAATTTATGCTATTACAATTGTATAGGGTGGCAGGGATATCGCCGCGCTACCAGAAGGTCAATTCTCGTAATTTAAAACGTTCAAAATCTATTCGCAGTCTCATCACGGCGACAAACAAATGTCAAAAACTTGTCAAAAATGTAGGGAGATAAAAGAGGTATTTTTGACAGATTGACACAGATCAGACAGAGAACGTTCTTAAAGTTACGAGAATTACCCTTCTGTTACCATGAATTCAGCACATGATTCTGATCATTCATGATTCATGATTCATGATTTCACCCTGCGTTGAAATTTAACTTCAGTTATTAAAAAATGATCATTTGCTGAATTCATGGTTCGCGCGTGGATGTCCCTTCCACCCTATGAAGAAAAATAATAATTGCATGACATTTAAAGTTTCAACCGAATTAAGAAGATATGATTATTTTTGTTAACGATGACTGAAGTGTGTTATTGTATATTATTACTTATAGCTGCATTATTTTGTGACAATAATTATTAAAGAATGTTATAAATATTATGTTGTCGTTTTTATTATAGCTTTTTCAATTAATCAAAAATTGTTCGTTTTAAATATATCAAAAATGGGACAAGACAACACATTTGATCAAGAATTCTTGGAAAGAAAAAATAGAAAAAATTAAACTTAATAAATCATTTATTCATATTTTTCAATGTTACAACACTATTCGTATACCATGTGTCCTGAAGTAAATATTACTAATAAGTTAAGCTAAAAATATTACAAAAAATCTAAATGTAAAATTCTAACTAAAAAATCTTTCAATTTATGCCAAAATTTTGCTATTCAATTTTCGGGTTTATTTATGAGAATTTAATGACGAAACGAAACTGACGATTCGGGCATAACTCATCAACCATCGTTAAAATAACATGACTTATTATTTATTTCTAACTGTTTTCTAAATTATCCTTACTTCAAAAATAACACCTACAATATAAATATAATAATTAAATTAATTAAATATAATAATTATTATATTTATACTTTTCAACTTGGCGGTATCCCGACCTGCTGCTTAACCTTTTGACCGCTACGTCAATAACGAAAATCCGTGTTCTCTACGCCAAGCGACAAATTCTTTCTTTCATACCTACAAAATAATAGTGACGGCAGAAGTATATATCGATAAAACATCGATACATTTTACTTGTGCGTGGTTTACGAATAAAAATTGCTTATAAATCCATTGAATTGTATTAATTTTCACCCATGTTTCACCCTTTTTCTCTACTTAGTAAAGTGATCATTAGGTAGGTAGGTACATCGTTAGGTAATAGCAGATTTTATAATAAAAAGAGTAATTCAAATATTTTAAATAAAGTCACAGCACTAATCTCGTTTGTGACGACATCCACTGACGTAAGCCGTCACTGGCGTGGGCAGCACTGCGCTTACGTACTTTGCCATCTCTGAGTTAGAGATGTACCAGTGCGCTATTATTGCATGATGTGTAGTATTTTAGTCACGTGGCTAGTATTTTATTAAAGTAGGTACTCTGAAGAAGTTTTAAATATATGAATAATATTTTTTTAAATTACTCATAGTTAATTGGCCCCCGTTTTGGATCGTGTAATCCACAAATATAAAATACAAGCTATCCTACCAAAAACAATTCATATTTTATTGCAATATCAATTGGCTGTTTTGTCAAATAGCCACTTGTGTTTATTGCCTTTAGTAATTCATCTGAATGATGTTATATTAAAAAAACAAATCCCGAGTATGAATTATATTAGTACGAGATACTTGTGGTATCTCGTACTTACATAACAATACTCTACCTTCTCTTCTACTGTACGAGATACCACAAATCTCGTATTAATTTCTCGTACGTTTTCAATAAATGTGTAAATACAATTTTAGTAATATTTATTTTAGTCCTTAAAATGTTAAGTTTTTTTGTTGTGAAAAGAACTTATTACTAAAATACCTATTATCTGGTATTAACGTATTGCACAACACTATCAGTGTCCGGTACCGCAAATTATCCGCAAAATTATCGATTTTCACTTTTTACTCATAAGTTTGTAGTTTGTCAAAAAGTTAAAGCAGTTATCCTCAACCGATTTAGATGAACTGGTTTTCTAATTTTGGCGCCAATACATTGTACAATATTTTGCGATATTAAAATGGAGTGGGGTGATAAAGAGAACCGAATTGCTGTGATTGCATTACACAAAGTTGGTATGGAGCCAAATGCAATTTTTAAAACTCTCCATACGCTTGGTATTAGTCTAATGTTTGTGTACCGGGTTATTAATAGGTACAATGAGACCTCCTCTGTTTGTGACAGAAAAAGATCTGGCCGTCCACGTAGTGTTCGTACGAAAAAGGTGGTCAAAGCAGTAAGGGAAAGAATTCGAAGAAATCCTGTCCGAAGGCAAAAGATTTTATCTCGGGAGATGAAGATAGCACCCAGAACCATGTCGCGTATTTTAAAAGATGACTTAGGACTTGCAGCCTATAAGAGACATACTGGTCATTTTTTAACTGATAATTTAAAAAAGAATAGGGTGGTAAAATCGAAACAACTATTGAAGCGGTACGCAAAGGGAGGTCACAGAAAAAAATTGTTTACGGATGAGAAAATCTTTACAATTGAACAACATTTTAACAAACAAAATGACCGTATTTATGCTCAAAGCTCTAAGGAAGCTTTCCAATTAGTCGACAGAGTGCAACGTGGGCATTATCCGACTTCAGTGATGGTTTGGTGGGCTATGAAGCTATGTAGGAGTGACTGAGCCATATTTTTGTAAAAAAGGTATCAAAACATCGGCACAAGTGTATCAAGATACCATTCTTGAGAAGCTAGTTAATCCCCTTAACAACACCATGTTCAATAACCGAGTATGGTCCTTCCAACAAGACTCGGCGCCGGGTCATAAAGCTCGGTCCACGCAGTCTTGGTTGGAAGTGAACGTTTCGGACTTCATCAGAGCTGAAGACTGGCCGTCGTCTAGTCCCGATCTTAATCCACTGGATTATGATTTATGGTCAGTTTTAGAGGGTACGGCTTGCTCTAAACGCCATAATAATTTGGAGTCCCTAAAACAATCCATACGATTGGCAGTGAAGAATTTTCCCATGGAAAGAGTGCGTGCTTCTATTGATAACTGGCCTCAACGTTTAAAGGACTGTATTGCGGCCAATGGAGACCACTTAGAATAAGCTTTTTATATTTTAAATTGTTTTATATTTATGTATTAAACTAATGCACTGTAAAAGTAATAAATATTATTGGCAATAAAAATTTTTTTTTTTTTTTCTTCGTGGCAATAATTATGGCAAGACTAGGTATATTAGCACATACGTACATAACATATATTCTACCTTCTCTTCTACTGTACGAGATACGACAAGAATCTCGTATTAATTTCTCGTACGTTTTAAATAAATGTGTAAATACAATTTCAGTAATATTTATTTTAGTCCTTAAAATGTTAAGTTTTTGGATGTGAAAAGAACTTATTATTAAAATACCTACGTATTATCTGGTATTAACGTATTGCACAACACTATCAGTGTCCGGCACCGCGCGTTGACGTCATTGCCCGCCGTCTCATCCCGTCTGTGGCGTACAAAGTACTGTAAAGGATTCTGCTGACATGGATGCGCGAGAGTTGCCAGAAAATTATCGATTTGCGCTTTTTAATCATAAGTTTGTAGAGTTTGTCAGTACATACGGTACTTTTATTTTATATTTTGCTTTGTATTTAGTCTGATGTAAAATGTAGTAGACGAGTAATAATTTTCGTCATATATTAGTGAAGCATTTTAATTTGTTTTTGGTAAAATATTTCATAAAGATTTTATCGTAATTGTTTTCCTTACCCATCACTAGCTGACGACTCTTCACGTCCGTGGCGTGGATTTGCACGCCAAATGATACCTTTTGCACGATGCTCTTACATTGTGATTTTTTTCCATTATAGAATGGCTAATTGTTATATATTTTTGTGTATTTATATAAAAAATATGACCAAGGAATAACAATAGGAAAAAAGAAACACTATAAACATGTTTGTGTATATTTATTTTGAACTGTAAAAGTGTTAATTTCGACGTGTCATGCCGTCCGTGGCGTCGTGAGCACTTTTTGATTTGACATCCACAGACGTCCGTGGCGGTCAAAAGGGTTAATGTACATACTTACATAATTTTTTATACTTATTAGGTATTAAACAATTACAACTAAAAATTAATTGGTGGTTTGTTTAAAAAAGCTTTAAGGGCCGGTTTTTTGATCCGTAGTTAAACTCAGACAATTGTTAAAAATAGTAACTAATGGTAATTTTTTTTGCAAAATGTGTATGTTGATACATTTTTAGTTTATCTAATGATATAATATCATTGCTAATGGTCAAATAATTAAATATTAGTTAAAACAATACACATTTAATAAACTTTTAGATAGAATATTAGTAGAAATAAATACTTCTATACTAAAAAGTGGTTTATAATCATTGACTGGTATCTAACGAATATTCCCGATCAGTAACACCCCGTAGTCCACAGATACAATCTAATATCTTAATTTCACCATTCACCACCATCAGCTTCAGGCACGTGGTTCTCCATCAGCCATCATTCAAACTTCTTCACCATAAGCTTCGTGGCCCTAGTCTCATCCTTAGGATAGTTAAGGCCGGATTCAGCCAGTTCCTTCAAGGTAATAGTAGCGATGGTCGTGAAGCCGGCTCGGGCTGCACTGATTTGCGAAGCGGGGCCGGTGAAGACTGTGGATGTGCCTTTAATACCATGGTGGAGGCTGAGGGGTTTCCTGTAAAAGAGGTTTAGATGGTCAGCTCGAAATTGATTTTTGATATCCACGCGTTTGTCTTATAACTTATGTGTACTATAACGTCTTACACTTGGCGTATTTGCGCACATGTTCGCATCATTTCGTTAATGCAAAATTAGCTTTATTTCAATAAAGATAGAGTATATTTTGTATTATCCAAGTAACACGATTATTATTTCGGTAAAGGCGAATAGGATCGCGTACGCTCAGCTGTTTGGTAAGTTATTTAAAAAAAATATTTTTATGCACACACGCATACGTATAATGAGTGCGCATCAAACTCATTCAACCGCTGTAGGTACCTACTATTTAATGTCCTGTTTAATGTGTGTGTGTCTATTTAATGTGTGTTTGTTATGTGTTTATGTGTGTGTGTGTGTGTTGTGTTTTATCTGGCCTCATCGCTACTCTGACTATGATGGACAGTCACCAAAAGAGATAAGTGACCAGTGTCGTCGGATACAGTTGAGGTTTAATAAGAAACCGATGAATGTTTTCGAATGAAATTTAATTTGACAAATTAACTGTTTGTTTTCTATTAATTAAATTATATTTTATTCGAAAACATCACCCTTATGTCTACGACATAAAGGCGCTGAGGATGTCAAATTGTTACCATGTAGTTAGTCAGATGTGCGTGTATTTTTTTAGTTACCAACTTAAGTACTTTTGTTTGGTTTGAGGAGGTTTTAGTCAAATACACAAAAATAATCTAGTCAGTCAGTCAGGCAGTCTAATGTTTTCAGAATTTTCATACACGTGCAGTTCTGATAAACATTTATATTATTATCAAATCTGATAATGGTCTCATTTGTCAGATATGCTACCATATAATTATATAACAGTGTACGAGAACAATTTAAATGTTAGTTGAGTAAAGCCAAAGGGATGCGAGAGGCTGCGCCTAACAGAATACCTACATATATTTCCAGAATGGGTAAAGCTGCACTCAGATTTCTCCAACTTTCAAGTCCCATTTACATGTAATAAGAGTCAAGCATATTGCTATTGACCGATCACAAATTCAGACTCCGGACAGTTAGCTACCTACTGAAAACTCGCTGCTGATAAAACGCATTGCCCCATCGGAGATCACACCCAGGAGGTCTACTCCCTAATCACGAAATCCGTAGTTTTGGCCGTAGTTAAGTGCGTTTTCTACTCCCTGTCACGTACGGAAATTAGTTCTTATTAGACTTTGCATTCTTCCCCTCACCTTACTAACGAGGCGTAATTACGAAAATAAAAATAGGTTACCTCGCTGCCAGTATCCGTGATCCAAGCTTAGCTCCCCGATATTCTCTTTTCACCACCAGACCAAGAGCATACAGTATCTTGTCCATTCCCAAGTATTCGAAGGCGTCCACCTTTTCATTTGATATATTTAATGCTCCGTACACGTTCTTCCAACTTTCGCCTTCGATCTGAAAGAGTATGGAATGGAGTTCTTGGTTTATGATGGTTCGTGAGGCACCTGACAAATTAGTTTATGGCGTGAGTGTGATCTAAGGATATGACGTCAATTCTCGTAAATAAAAACGTTCAAAATCTAATCGCAATCTCAACTCAGCGACTATCAATGTCAAAAACCTGTCAAAAATGTAGCGAAATTAGAGGTATTTTTGTAAGATTGAGACTGAGATCAAACTGTGAACGTTCTTAAAATTAAAAGAATTGTCCCTCAGGTATTTGCAGTGTGGCCCCCACAAGATGGACCAAGATCGCGGGAACTCAAACTCAAAGCATTTATTTCAAATAAACCAATTACAGGCATTTTTGAATTGTCAAGGGGTCGGTCAGTCAGAAAGATGAAGTTAGTTGAGTTGAGTTGGGAATACGTTGGATGAGAGTTGTGCAGGATCGGTTTTTATTGCAGTCCTTGGGGGAAGTCACTGTGGCGAATTTAGTCGATGTTATTTTACTGTCCGATTATAACAGAACCTTTGGAATTCCTCCTAAACACTCTTTGGCTGAATTTAAGAAAGCCTGGACAATAAGTGGCCCCGAAAAAAGCCAGGATAGTTGAAAGGTTAAATGATTACCACATCATCAGCCTTCTCTCCCTTACAGGTCACCACACACACGTTCAACGCAACTAGTTTACTTTTTCCACCCTTCTCTTCGTAACAGGCTAGTGACATCCTCTGTGCCAGGTAGCCTCTCCAGAATTCTGTCATACTCTGCACGCTTAGTGGGTCGTCAACGACATCTGGAAGATATTAATTGGTTAGTGTAGTCTTATAGTAAACCAAGATATACAGGATTAAGTTATATTAGCTAGCGAAACTTCGCAGACGTGGTGGGTATTGATATCTAATCACGATAAAAAAAAAAGGTTTTTTTGGGTGCAAGGATCGCAGTTTGTATAAAGTTACTTGAAATGTCAGTTTATTAAAATCTGAAACGACTCATTTTAAAACTGTAGCTTATTACTCGTATAACACGGTAGTCGACCAAGGTCATAATTAACTTAACAAAGTATGTATTGTGTGAAATTAAGTCGTGAGAAATCGTGAGGCGAACCACATCAGCCCCTAGACAAGAAACTACATGAGGACCACGACCGCTCTGACAAGAGTGCTACAAAGAAGAAGTCTTGTGAGAGCTGTGGTGGCCCAGTGGAATCGGCCCCGACAGATGAGACGTAGTTCGTGGTTTGGAACCCCAGCAGGCGCTTTACTTTGCGTCATTTGGTTCATTACCACTGCTCTCAAAACGGTGAAGGAAAACATCGTTAGGAAATCGACATATCATAGAACCAAAAATTTGAAGACGTGACATCCACCAGCCCGTACTGGGCCCGCGTTGTGGATTATGGCCCACTCCCTCTCACAGAGAGAAGGCCTGTGTCCCAGTAGTGGGAACATTAACGGCTGATTAGGCTAAGTCGTGTGTTAATAAAAAAAAACATTTTTAAAAACAAGCTTTTATTTAAATGCTATAAAAAGGAGAAAAATAACTTTAAATTGAATTGAAACCCTGTACTTATTACATTACACAATTTATGTAGGTACTCGTATAATATGTGTAGATGTATTTACCTATTTTTTTATAAAATACTTACACACCTACTTACCTACTTACTTTTTTTTTTTTAGATTTACTTACCTAGATATAAAACAGTTCATCTAAATCGGTTGAGGATAACTGCTTTAACCTTTTGACAAACTACAAACTTATGAGTAAAAGTGAAAATCGATAATTTTGCGGATAATTTGCGGTACCGGACACTGATAGTGTTGTGCAATACGTTAATACCAGATAATAGGTATTTTAGTAATAAGTTCTTTTCACAACAAAAAAACTTAACATTTTAAGGACTAAAATAAATATTACTAAAATTGTATTTACACATTTATTGAAAACGTACGAGAAATACGTATATACGAGATTTGTGGTATCTCCTACAGTAGAGGAGAAGGTAGAGTACTTATATGTTATGTAAGTACGAGATACCACAAGTATCTTGTACTAATATAATGTTTGTACTCGTAGGTACTAATATAATTCATACTCTTATGATATTTGTTTTTTAATATAACTTCATTCAGATGAATTACTAAAGGCAATTAACACAATTGGGTATTTGACAAAAAAGCCAATTGATATTGCAATAAAATATGAATTGTTTTTGGTAGGATAGCTTGTATGCATACATATTTTATTTTCGTAAAACAAATTTGCGATTTTTATATTTGTGGATTACACGATCCAAAACGGGGCCAATTAACTCTGAATAATTAAAAAAAATATTATTCATATATTTAACACTTCTTCAGAGTACTTTAATAAAATACTAGTCACGTGACTAAAATACTACACATCATGCAATAATAGCGCACTGGTACATCTCTAACTCGGAGATGGCAAAGTTCGTAAGCGCAGTGCTGCCCACGCCAGCGACGAGTTATCACGTCAGTGGATGTCGTCACAAACGAGATTAGTGTTGTGACTTTGTAATTTAAAATATTTGAATTACTCTTTTTATTATAAATTCTGCTATTATCTAACGATGTAATTTCTGGTAATGATTACTAAGTAGAGAAAAAGGGAGAAACATGGGTGAAAATTAATACAATTCAATGGTACTTATAAGCAATTTTTATTCGTAAATCATGCACAAGTAAAATGTATCGATGTTTTATCGATATATACTTTTGCCGTGACAATTATTTTGTAGGTATGAAAGAAGGAATTTGTCGCTTGGCGTAGAGAACACGGATTTTCGTTATTGACGTGGCGGTCAAAAGGTTAAAATTCAGTGGCAAGGTTTGACCCGAACATACATACAAACATTGGAAGTTAAATAAAGGCTTGTAAAAACATTAAGTTAAATAAAAGCTTGAATGATTTCAAATAAACTGTTTGTGTAGGTTTATAAATATCGGAACATACATTTTATTTGTATTGTGGAGGTACCAATGTAGTTTACATTGAGGATTCAACCAAATAAAAAACCGTGTCCTCTTTTTGGGGGTATCGCAAAGAGTATAATAATAATACGGGAGGGGTATCGTATAGGAATCACCTGTAAGAGATTAGGAAGGTACTTCAAGAGCAACTACCTACTCATTCTGCCTGCAAATCGCTGACAACAAACTTCGGTCACAAATCCAACTCGTACAGCGGGGTAATTGCGTAACACATTATCAATAGCAATTGGTTTCACTTTGACAGTTCAACAACATTCATTGCGTTATTTACGTTGTTGAGCGGACAGATAGGTATGAAGCAATGGATAAGCAACATGCTTCAAAATGACTAGATTGAGATTTGATAGTGTGTTACGCAATTAGGGTGCTGGGCAATATTGTACAGGTTTAAAGCGGTTGTTCCCATCACCATGTTGTACAGTGGACTTATGGTAAAATTACTTACTACTAAGAGCACACAGCGATTCATCGGGGCAGAGGTTCTCCACCAGTATTTTGATTGCCTCTTCATCATCCTCCGGTGGAAGGTCCCGGATCACCCACGTAGTTCCATTGTCCTCCCACTGGTCCCAAACACGGGGGCAGGATGAGTCCCAGACTCTTTTGAAACCCATGGTTGTTCTGAAAAGCAAACAATTTAATGAAAAACTTTATTGGAAAGTTTATTTCAAGGGATTGCCTGAGGGGTAATTTTTTTTTAATGACAATGCCTTTCATTTTGACAGTTCTACAACAATGATTGCGTTAGTAATGCTTTTGAGCAGACGAAATTTGTAGTGTAGCGACAAGAAACTAACTTTAAATTAAGAAAGTAAAGAAAGGGAAAGTGAAGTTAATTAAAGTTTTATTTATAAGCCATATAAAAGATGGAGATGGACTGGTCAGTGGTGTGTTGTGTGTGGGTGAGGAAGGATGAAGATGAGTGATAGGTGGGTTGAGGAGGCTGTGGTGGAGTTGCAGATGGAGCTGAAGAGGTAGACCGACGCGAGACAGGTGCAGGTGCAGGTGTGGTCAGGTGCTGGTGCGTGTGCGGCACGGAGGATACCCGTAGGGGGCCCACGCGGCAGGAGTAGGACGCAACACGGCAGCAGGAGAGAGCAGGCACGGCGGGACGCAGTCAAAATTGTTTGCTTTTCAGAACAACCATGGGTTTCAAACCCATGGTTGTTCTGAAAAGCAAACAATTTAATGAAAAACTTTATTGGAAAGTTTATTTCAAGGGATTGCCTGAGGGGTAATTTTTTTTTAATGACAATGCCTTTCATTTTGACAGTTCTACAACAATGATTGCGTTAGTAATGCTTTTGAGCAGACGAAATTTGTAGTGTAGCGACAAGAAACTAACTTTAAATTAAGAAAGTAAAGAAAGGGAAAGTGAAGTTAATTAAAGTTTTATTTATAAGCCATATAAAAGATGGAGATGGACTGGTCAGTGGTGTGTTGTGTGTGGGTGAGGAAGGATGAAGATGAGTGATAGGTGGGTTGAGGAGGCTGTGGTGGAGTTGCAGATGGAGCTGAAGAGGTAGACCGACACGAGACAGGTGCAGGTGCAGGTGTGGTCAGGTGCTGGTGCGTGTGCGGCACGGAGGATACCCGTAGGGGGCCCACGCGGCAGGAGTAGGACGCAACACGGCAGCAGGAGAGAGCAGGCACGGCGGGACGCAGTCAGCCCGCCAGGTGAGGCGGCCCTCGGATGAGGCGCGGCCCAATAGGTACAGGAGGTTCAGTACTTCAGAGTGCTCCGGCGAGGCACGCCAGCGGTCCGACTGATACGGAGGATGGAGGACGGAGGTGTAGCGAGAGTCCGTCAGGTACCGGAGCTTTTTAAGGGAGGCACGCTGAGTGTTCCCGGGATAGGTGGCCCTGGAGTATCAGGCCTATTTATTGTGTTCGCTTTAGAGGCGAAACTCGAACTGATCCTTGCATTGCTTGGATTTATAATGTGAACTCGTAGAATAATATCATGTAGAAAATATGAATTTGAGATATGCTGATGGCCAGTATTAGTTTTGTAGAAGTATGAATGTATTTTCAGCCAAAAGTTACAGGCTGATAAGAACCTAAAAGAAATGGTTGTCATGGCGACGTATTAATCGTCGTTGTCAGAACTGTCATAATAAAATATATATTAATAAAATACAATTAAATCTATAGTTATTTCGTATTAAAAGTAGTGTTTATAGGCAAAACGATATCAATCAATGTGGGCGAAATTCCCAGCCCTTGGATGTCATTAAATCGTCGTAGTCCTATGTTAAAGTTGATGGCTGTGTCTATGTACTGATTGTGGATAAAACGTGACCTGGTGTCGTGAGGAATAGTCAGATCAGCGCCTAACGGTAACGGAATGCTTGTCTGACCTGGAGGAATGAATGAAGATAGATAACTGTGAGTATGTACATTATATTTTAATTTTCAAACCTATGAGGTAATGGATTAAGAATTTTCTATACTTCGGATTGTGATTGCAATTGTGAAGCGGTGCTGAATAGTTTTAAATTCGTACCGAGCCTCCTAAAAGGGGGTCTAAAAAGGCCACATTAAGCAATTCCTCTAAAAGCGATTATTTCCTGAATTCCCAGCAGATTATTAGCAATTCCTCTAATTTTCGTAAAATGGTGACATATACGATATATATACAAAACTGTCAAACAGATTAATTGCAATGAACTGTACGCAGATAATATTATGAATTGCCAGCTTATGGCCATTTTACGATTTCTATTAAGATTCATAATATTATCCTATTAAGATACTGCCAAAGCGGCCTTTTGAGGCCCCCAGTTCGTAACGTGTCGTGAATATTATGGAATACTTACTTCGGATATTAATGGGATAAGTACGAGGGCGACACTGAAAATTTTTAGAACTGGCCACTTGTAAACGATATAATAAAAAAATAAGTTCAAATTTTGAAAATGGAACTCTTTGCTAATATTATTTTGTATGTATTTATTCATTTGTCGTTTGTTTACGATTTGGTGGCAAGTTGAAAATTGTCTGCGTCACGTCAGCATGAATGTAACGCGAGAAAATTTTCGTACATTGATTTTTTATGACTTTCGATGTCATTTAAGTCAACAAGAAAGTTATGATATACTTCGATTGGCCTTTCACGTTGAAGCCCCATCTTGTGCCACTGTTTACAACTGGTTTAATGAGTTTAAATGTGGTCGCACTAGTCTCACCGGTGATCTGTGTGAGGGACGGCCTTCTGCGGCGACGACAGAAGATAACATCAGTGTTGTGCGGCATATGATAGAGACTGACAAAAGAGTGACTTATCAGCAGATTCGACAAGCTTAGGCATCGGTATGAGTCAAGTGCACAAAATCCTCCATGAACATGTAGCGGTCTGGAAGCTTTGTGCCAGTTGGATACCTCATAATTTGACAGAGGCCCAAAAGCTCCGTCGTGTTGATTGGTGTCGTGAAATGGTTCAAAGATTTAACGGAGGTGACTCAAATGCTCTGTTCGATATACTTACAGGTGTTTCCTTCCGAGGAGTTGCCAACTAAAGTGAAGAGAGGTCGAAGCGGGGGAAAAAGATGGTAGCCTCGTTCTTTGGAAGCACAGGTCATTACGCAACAATTGTTTTAGATGATCGAAAAACAGTTACTGCAGAGTAGTACACACCACTTGTCTTGGAAAAAGTTCGGGAGAAACGACCTCGCAGTAGGATCCTCCTTCACCACGACAACGCCTCGTCGCACACCGCCAAGCAAACAATCGACTACTTGGCGACGTCAGACGTGGAATTACTGGGTCACCCGCACTATAGCCCCGACCTCGCACCTTGCGATTTTTATTTATTTCCGAAAATAAAAGAAAAACTTCGAGGAAAACGTTTTATGGACGCCGAGGAAGCAGTGGCTGCGTGTCAAAATGCCGTCGAAGAGACCCCTAACGACGAGTGGGCAAAGTGCTTTTCTTAGTGGTTCCATCGGATGCAGCGATGTATTGATGTAAATGGACACTATTTTGAAAAGATATAATAAACTAATAACTTGCTAGTTAGTTCAGTTTTTTATTTTCTAAGAACTTTCAGTGTCACCCTCTTTCCTTCGGATATAAATGGGGTACCCCATTTATATCCGAAGGAAAGTATTCGGAAAATAATGAAAAATATTGGGATTAATAAAAAGTAAATAGGTAAAGGTGGAGTTGTGGTGGCCCAGTGGTAACAGCTCCGACTTACGAGTTGTAGGTCTTAGGTTCGAACCCAGACAGGGGCTTTACTTTGTGTAAATTAGTTCATCACCACTGATCTCGGTGAAGGAACGAAAACATCGTGAGGAAACCGGCATGTCCTAGAACCAAAAATTCGAAGACATGTGACATCATCTACCAACCCGCATTTAGCCTACGTGGTGGATTACGGCCCACTCCCTCTCACCAAGAGGAGGCCTGTGTCCCAGCAGTGGGAACATTATAGGCTGATTATAATAATAATAATAATTTTTATTTCGGACCAAAGAATCCATAGAGTGTTAGTAACATAATATTAAAACAACTTATTATCTAGTGTTAGTACCAATCACCCTCTGCACAAAACTGCTTTACAATTGGAGAACCGAAACTATCCGCTACAGTTCTCAGGATGCTGTTGCGACTGTCTCTCACTCTCCTCAGGAGTGACGCTGTTTTTTTGCGAATAATCGCGTGGAACCCGTCGGTACGAGCAAGCGCAAACATTTCTGACGCGCTGCAGTAGCGAGGAAGTCCCAACAACATCCTGAAACCATTATTATACTGAACGCGAAGAACATCCAGCGACCTGTTAGTGTAATTGACCCATAGATTACTCGTGTATAGACTCTGGCAGTATGCCTTGAAAATAGTTATTTTTACTGGGTCCGTACACCGAGCAAATCTACGGGCCAACATGTTGCACCGGACAGCGAGTGCCCTGCGTTCCCTCTTTATATCTACATGGTCCTTAAGGTCATCGGAAAGAAAGTGACCTAGGTATTTAAAAGTGGATACCCTTTTAATTACAGACCCGTTTACAAGTAGCTCGGGTCCCACTTCACGGCATTTGCCACCGACCTCAAAGACCATGTATTCACATTTCTTAACATTATAAACTAATCCATGTGCAGCAGCGTAGGCTTCACAAGTCTTTAGCAACTCTCTGATTGCCCCTGCAGACGGACCCAGCAGCACCATGTCGTCAGCATAGCTGATGTTGTTTATGCTAACCCCATCAACACTGCATCCGACACGCATGCTGCTGAGTCCCTCAATGAGGTCATCTACGTAGAGGTTGAAGAGCCTGGGAGACGTCAGACCTCCTTGTCTCACCCCGCACTCCAACCTATACGGTTCAGAGAGCATACCATCCCATTTCACATGATTGGTCTGATTATTGTACCAATGGCAAAATAGTCCACATATTTCCGCGGGTATACCCCTGCTTACCATCTTCTCCCAGAGCACATCATACGAGACAAGATCGAAAAGCCCTAGAAAGATCAAGGAAACAGGCGTACACCGGCGTCCTGCGATCTATATAGTATTGAACGGTATGCTTGAGACCTAAAATAGCGCTTTCAGTTGAAAGTCCGGGACGAAACCCGAACTGCGCATCATGAAGATGAATAAACTCATTTAAACAAGTATCAAGCACACCGTCCAACACCTTTGCCATTATTGTCGCAAGGGAAATGGGACGGTAGTTACCATTGTCTGAGATATCACCCGTCTTGTTCTTCACAATGGGAGCCACGATGGTCTTCATCAAATTAGCAGGTAAGTACCTACGCGTGACTAATACACATTGTGAAAAACATAGACAGGACTCGCGGCAGGTGTACACCTGCGTGCTTCAAGTGCTCACTACTGAGCCCATCATGTCCCGGAGATTTGCCTCGACTCATACCATTTATGATTACCCTCACTTGTTTAGCTGAGAAACGCATCAGAGGTAACCGCGACTCCGCGACTGCTGGGCTCAGAATCTACCTTCACGATTGAGGGACCGAACTTGAAAATGGTCTTTGAACATGTTTGCAACTCCCCGGGGATCACTCATCCCTCTCACACTCGCAGAGAGACCTGGCTTCCCATCTAACTTACCGGTGGATTTCCATAAATCCCCAAATTTTTTAGTAGCTCGCTGTTCGGCTAACCTGTCCATAATAATTTGCTCAGCATTATTTTGACAGTATTTCAGCCGGCTTTTAAAAACGTTTCGCTTCTCCCGCATTTTATCATAGACAGGACCTGAAGAGGGACGTTTGTTACGTATCCAGGCCTGAAAACTACATCTGGCCTCACGATGAGCATCCCTTACATGTTCATTCCACCCACACACGCGCCTACCCCGTCTCGGTCCCCCCTCGTGTGTAACTTTAGACTCCGTAGCCGCTGCACATAGTATTTCTACAATCTGTCCATACAAATTGTCCAGAACAACTTTATGTTCGACTAACCTGCAAGATCCACTACCGCAACTCTCAAACTCATGAGGGAAATCAACTTCGCGCAACTTACTGTTACAAATATTATGGTAAGTAAGCGTTTCCGTCTTAGTTCTTTCACCCCATACAACAGAATTGCGGCAGGTGCTCCGAGTCAACAGTTTAGGCCGCACCACTTCTAAATTACACTCTACACACATAGGTAGATGATCCCACACGTAAACATCCTCGGATACATCCTCGGACACATTTACAATTGTATCCCAAGCTGCTACAGGTACCAAGCAGTGATCCAACCATCTCTTACTCCCGTGAGCATCACTTACAAAAGTGTATGTATCACTATCTACCCCCCGTTTCTCTATATCTGCACAGATCCAGGATTGGTCAGTACAAAAATTAATTAGCTCTCTATAGAACAACTCATGAGGGTGAGCATTAAAATCACCCAGCATAAAAACATTTTCTATATCACAGCTTGCTATGGTAGAACTTATCTCACTTAACACATCTGTAAAAGTAGGTAAGTTGTCCGGACAATTTCTAGGCATATACACGGAGAAAACCAGAATAGTACGACCCTTAGACGTGGCTGTGATGGCCACTACGCGAGGACTACTACAGTCAACGACAGATACTGACTCAAAGATGCCCCTCCTCCAGAGAATGGCTACCCCACCATGAGGTCTTCCCCTCAAGAGGCCCTCAGACGTGTCTACAGCCGATTTACCAGTATAATCAAAATCAGTGCTTATTGTTCCTAACATTGGAATATCATGAGAAAGTAGCCAGGTCTCTTGCAGGGCCACCAAATCAGACCACTTACATAAATCCCTAAAACTATCTACGGAACGTTTAGCCGACTTACAGTTAAAGCTAATACATTTAAGACAACTGTTAATAACATTAGTACCCATAAATAAGATGACTAGTTAACTTTAACTTTAGATTCCTGTGGTTTCGTTCGGTACATAAAATGCACAAAACGTCTAAAAAGAATGCCGCTTGGCCATAACTCATCATTTAGGAACATCTCAACTTTGTGCTTGGAAACATATAGTTTAAACGCATTGTACTTCCTAAATGACTTCATGTTTAACTTTTTTAGCGATACGATTTCACTTGTTTTGTCCTTTATGTAGGTAGCTAATAATGTCATCTTCACTTGCTTCCATACTGACGTTAGAAATTAGCAACGGCACTTTAATATCCGCGGCCCGAAATTTACCCTCTGGCGCAGTTAAAGCCCTTCCCTTTTGACTAGTTATCCTATTTTGTTTATAACGTTTATTCTGCACTACCTTCCATTCTGCGTTCGCAGTGTTCATACCACCTACCACTTGCTTACTACTCACTTGTTCATCACGCAAACTCGCACACTGTACCGCCGCGGCGCCTTCGCAGCCTTTATCTCACTCGATACCGACGCATATGATGCCGCCGTGAGAACATTCACTCGCGATTCGTAGGGGATAACCTTTGATTATTTATAATCAAAGGGGACAACTTAGCACAGGTAGCCGGCGTCAAAACCAGCTGTTTGTCGTGCATCAGCGTAATTTTGCTCGTCATACACTCGGTCTCAGTCGCACTCTCCGCAGCTACCATCCCGTCTCGCTCACCCACGTGCCCACTATTTTCTGTCGCACCCTGTTGTTCTTGTAAAACAGAGATGCAGTTATTATCGCACCGATCAGGTGTTGTCGAAATGTTTTTTGCCGTGCAGCCATTTAACTTTGAATCAGCTGTTACTTGCGAATATTTTATGGGCACATATTGTAAACCGATAGGGCCACTATCAAGATCAATACTGCTTTGCAAACATGCTCCTCTCCTTTTGTTCACATTTCTTTCTATCGTGTAATTGTCAATTAACGACGCGTGCTTCATATTTTCTACTTCTACCTTAAAGAGATCAAATTATTCCGTTGTAACAACTTTTTGTTCTAAAACACTAACCTTGTTTTGCAGTTTCACTAGGTCCTTTAGTAATCGGGTGACATCCACACGATCGAAGGACACAGGAGGGAGCTTATGCAGTTCCTTCGCCACAAATATGGGAAAAAGTTCGGGATTTGATCCTTTTAGCAAACAAATCATGTCATCAAGGTCCCGAGACATTTTCTTTTTGCCATCCTTCCTCCGAACAGGCATCTTCTTCCCGCTAGGTATCGACTCATAGAACAGAGTCTTGGCTTTCACTATTTCTTCCGCCGTGAAAGAGGAAGTACACAACTGATGCACACTATCCTCATCCATAACGTCCAAAACATGTCGTAGGAACGCCAATAGCTCGTTAATTAATAACAACATTACAACTAGTACACTTCACAGTAATGAGCGACATAGTTCACAACGTTGAAACTCCGAAAGTTGCAAGTGCTAATTATTGCACTGTAGTACTTTAGAGGTCATTTCCGATACAGGTCAATGACCTCCGCACGCACGAATACAAACAACCGACCGCGATCGCGATCAGCTGACGACTCTATTATGAAGTAGGTAAATAAAAATAAAACTTTTAAACGAAACAAATTTGGTTCTTATGGACTATCTAAAACTAAAACTCGGAGGGTCGTCGGATATAGTTGAAGTTTAATAATAATAATACATTTATTTCAGGCAAATAACACTCATTAATAAAAAACCGATGGATGTTTCCGAATGAAATTGAATTTGATAAATTACCTAACTGTTTATTTTCTATTTTATCATTAAATTAATTGAAATGTAATTTAAATGATAAATGATTTTATTTTGTAGTAAGTAGGTTTATACAAACACTTTTTTCCTATCTGACTACTCTGAGAAGAAAGGCCGAAACAAACTCAGAGGTCACAGTCTCTTTTAAAGTCCAGACATAATCTTGGTCAGATCATATGAAGACCATGTAGATTCAGACCATTGAGATGGTCTTTTGAGGAAAGAACCACACAGATTGAGAGGACCTGTCCAGTCAGTGCACGCATTTGTCAGAAATCGTGCAGCTCAACTCAAACTTAAGGAGCTCAACGATTCGACGAACAATACCAAAGAAAGGACATTTTTAATTACTCAAACTGCCAGACCATGACAAAAACTTACAGAACAGAGACTAAAATAAAAAAAATAATATAAATAAAATGACCCACATAGTCTTCACATTCACAATAACTAAAATAATAGAATACTTTACAAAGTAAGCAAATGTCCTTGTATATCCACTCAATCGTCCAAGGAAACTAGTCACCAAAAAAAATTTTGCCTAAATTGTCCATGGGGAGTAGTCACCGAACGACATCGTTCAGTTTAAACGTGTACAGAGCTACAGTAAAGTGATAGTCGTACAGTAGAGAATTACTAGATGGCGCTATATGAAGTTTTGGGGGGTGTTAGGTTTATTTTCGTTACGGAATTTCTTGATTCGGTCGCCGCGCTCAAAGCCCGCGATAAAAGCTATGCAATAGCTTAAAAAAAACAAAAACATTCAATATGTAAAAGTTGGAAGCAGCTCGATCCCAAGCCTTTTTGTCCTCGATATAATCTTTAACGGTTTAAACGGCTTTCTGGCACAACTTACGTTTAATGAATGATTTGAATTTATTAAGGCTTAGATCTTGAACGGAGCTTGGAATTTTATTATAAAAGCGTATACATTGGCATCTGAACGAGCCACCTATTTTCTTGAGCCTTGTTGTAGGTACAGTCGCCAGCAGGTCAAGCTACCCGAAACTGTCAAATTTTCGCAATCAGCCTTGAACCTTCATGATTTAGCGCTAAAGTTGAAAATCTATTAAAGAGACAGATTGTAGTAACTTGATGTGCTGGCGTCCGTACAACAAATTTGTTGTACTTTTTAAACAATTTTATATTTTTATGGGCATATAAAAGATTTTCATAAATATATTGAGAAGGCAGTCACAGGTAACATTAATCTTTTTAAATTTGTCTCTGAGCGACTGTCTTGGACTAAATTTATAAATTGATCGAACAGCTCGCTTCTGTAAAACACAGATAGTCTGAATATCAGCGGCATTTCCCCACAATTCCGTACCGTACCATTACCGTACGACATTACACTATGAAAATAGCTAAAGTACACTAAACGGGCTGTCTCTACATCCGTTAAATTACGATTTTTTCAAACAGCGTATGTTGCGGAACTTACATAGCTTTTTTGACAATTTATCTATAACTGGACCCCATTGAAGCTTAGCATCCAAAGTAATGCCCAAGATTACTGTGTTGTCTTCAGGATTCAATTCTTCGCCCCCTTATCAACACATTAGTTGTCACCTGCCTAACGTGAGGTAGCTTAAACTTAATGCATTTGGTTTTTTTTCTCGAAGTTATATTTACATCGTCAGTAACCTGCTGCTGACGTTTAAGTTTAAACAAAAGTGAAGTTTCATCTGCAAACAAAACTATATCATGATTATCCTTTATGAGGTACGGCAAGTCATTTATATAAATAAGAAACAAGGAAGGACCAAGAATTAAGCCCTGTGGGACTCCCATTGTTACTATAGATCCGAGAGATCTTTTTCCATTAACATCAACGCTCTGAATCCTCTTACTCAAGTATGAAGTAAGAAGATCCAGAGCAGTGTTCCGGATTCCGTAGTGGCGGAGTTTCCTGATTAACATTTCGTGAAGGACGCAATCGAATGAATTGGACAAATCACAAAAGATGCCCAAGGCACCGCATTTATCTTCCCATGCATTATAAATATGTCCTAAAAGTTCAACCCCTTGTAAAACCGAACTGTTTGCTATGTAATAATTTGTGTCTATTAAAAAAACTTTGAATTTGGTCTAAAATTAATTTCTCAAAAATTTTACTAAAGGTAGGTAGTACAGAAATGGGTCTATAATTTATAGGGTCTGATGTACTACCTGATTTAAACAAAGGTATTATTTTACTATTTTTCATGAGGTCAGGAACCTCCCCACTGTCAATACATCTATTAAAGATAAAAACTAGAGTAGGTGCTACAATGTCAATAATAGACTTAGCAACTTCTACAGAATTACCCCACAGATCTGCAGTCTTTTTAACATTTAAAGTGTAGGTGGTTTTAATTATATCTCTACAGACAATATGTTCAAAATTAAATTCCGAATCGCAACCATTAACATTTTCCTTAAGCAAAGACTCAGCAACAGAAGGTGATGAGTTTAGGGATTTAGTAGTTGAAACGGTAATATCTGAAAATACATTTTTAAATGCCTCAGCGACTTGTTAGTCTGATTTTACTATGTTGTCATTAATAGACAGGTTGTAGTTAGTATTTCGGTTACTAGATCTTACCGTTTCACTATTAATAATAGTCCAAGTCGTTTTAATTACATTACTGCTGTTTTTAATCTTTCTTTTGAACCCAAATAACGTGACTTGGCCATATAATAAATTAATTTTGAATAATTTCTAACATGTGAAACACAGGATAGCGAAAAACAATTTTCTTGATTGTAGGTATTTATTGTATAAATTATAATCGAACAGAGTTTCGGCTTAGGCTAGGTTCTAGATCAGAAAAATTGTCACCAAGTGCGCTGCGCGACCTATTTATAAGGTTACCCCCCACTCTAAATCGAGGAGGGGATCGCCGCTCGGTAACGCCCATCGCGTGAGGTTAACAAGCGCACGTGACGTGCTTGTCAATTGACTTTCTCTTTGCTGGAGCTGCCGTGGCGTAATTGGTTGTCATGGCTATGGCTATGGCTTTGGCTGAGGCTGAGGCTGTGGCTGTGGCTTTGGCTGCACCAAGATGACACGGCATGGCATGGCTTTGGCATGGCATGGCTGGCAATCGGGTGACCGTTACAGTCGGCCATCCTGAAACAATTGCTCCCGCAATGGGAAAAGGGAACACAATTAGCTTTCCAGTAAATCAATTAGGTCTTCTGTCTCTAACTGCTCATCAGAGCTGCTGGCACTGTCAAATACAGGAGCCACACTTTGATAGGGTCGCAAGGAGTCAGCAGATACTAAACCTATGAAGTTCTTATATCCTCTCAAACCTTTTATACTCCTGATCCTGTATCTGTCCTTACCAACGACTTTTATGACAATATACGGCCCTGAATAGAGATCATCTAGTTTAGTACTGACTTTAGCCGCGCTACTTGTAGGAGCCTGTTTCCAAAGTACTAAATCACCTTTCTTATATGTGTGACATGGCTTACGACGCTTATCAAAATGGTGTTTCATTTTAGCGCTAGCTTTTTCAATGCGCTGCCTAGCCTTGGTGCGTTTCATGTGAGTCGATTCGATTACCCGCCCCGGAATAGAAACATCACATGCCTACTACTCCGTGAAAACATCAAGTCGTAAGGTTTATATCCGGTTGTGTCGTTTAAAGTGTTGATTTATACCCCAGATTACGTCAGGTAAATTATTAGACCAATTGTTCGCGGCTTCACTAGGGTCGATAGCTCGTAACGCGTTCAAAATGGTTCTGTTGGTACGTTCAACTTGGCCGTTAGCTCTAGGACAAGCTATAGCAGTTAAAGTATGCTTGAACTGTTTGTCTGTAGCAAACTTCTTAAAAAAATCTACTAGTAAAGGCTTTTCCGTGATCCAACACTACTCTATCCGGGTATCCAAACAAAGCGAAAATTCGTTTTATTAACCTGACCGTCTCGATTGAGTTTACTGTCCGAGTTGGATCCGCAATTACAAACTTTGTAAATGAATCGGTTATCACTAGCATGTACCCATAGCCTTTCTTCGTCTTACAGAACGGTCCTAAGTGATTTACATGTACTGTTCTGAACGGTTCAGTTGGTTTGGGAATAGGATGCAACATACCCTCCTTTTTCCCGTGCTCCCCTTTTCCGTAAGCGCAATGTAAACACGCCGCAGCATATTTCCGAATAAACCGCGTCATTCTTGGAAACCACTAGTCATTCTTAGTAAGCTCGATGCAGCGCTTGAACCCTACATGGCCTATTTCATCATGGTGCATTTGAACAATTTTCCACCTAGCTGGTCCCGGCACTACAAGACGATTACCGCACAGAGTTTTCCGGTATAACCTATCATCTATCAGTACGAAATCCTTTGTTAAGTCGCGCTCTGCTGAACCAGATTTTAATCGATCAATTATGTTTTTGACTTTGTCATCTTGATACTGAACTGTAAAGAACCAATCAGATACCTCTAGGCGATTAACATTAAGCGCGTCAACAGGATTTCGACTAAGTGCATCGACATGTCTCATGCGCTCACCCGGCCGGTATTCTACACTTATATCGTAATCTTGAATCATCAACCACCATCTGGCTATCCGCGGAATAATGTCACGTTTTGTCAAAGTGTAAGGCACCGCGGTACGTAATTTTTACATGTTTACCAATTACATAAACGCGGAATTTTTTTTCAAAGATTCTACAACCGCTAGTGTTTCGAGTTCGTAGCTGTTATATACGCTTTCTTGTTTAGAAGTTACACGACTGAAATACATTACCGGTCTTATAGTACCATCAATTTGTTTTTGAAATAATATACCCACTATGCCTAACTTACAAGCGTCCGTATGTATTTCTATTTCTAGCTGGGGATCGTATATCACTAAAATCGGTTTGAAGCACAAACACTTTTCTTAGTTCACTCTCTGATTGTTCACTACCCCAATCCCATGCAACGTTTTTTTTTTTGTTAAATTTGTTAAGGCACGAGCAGTTTGAGCAAATTTATGAATAAACTTACGGAAATAGCTACATAACCCGATAAACCGTCGAACTTCGTGTACATTTTTGGGCATCGGAAACTGTGACACGGCGGTTAATTTTGACTCTGCCGGTTGCACACCACTTTCGGAAATTTCATGTCCTAAATACGTTAATCGAGTTTCTAAAAACGTACACTTTTTCATATTTAATTTCAGATTCTCGGTTTCGAATTTATTTAACACAACCTCTAACATGTTAAGACCAGATTTAACGTCAACTGAGGGTACCAATATGTCATCTAGAAAAGCTAAAATCTCGCATGAATCGCTGCTACCGCCATTTTGGGAAAAATGGATGGAGTTTACTATTAAACGCATGAAAACTGACGGAGAATTAGTACCGAATGGAACACGGACATATTCAAATTGACCGGCCTGACAAATAAATGCACTTTTATGAGTATCTTCGGGTTTTAGCGCCAATTGATAGTAACCTTGAGACATATCTAAGCACGTAAAATATTTTTTTTACCGGCTAACTTAGAAATATGGTCTTCAATATTAGGTAACGGATATCTGTCTTTAACGGTTATGGCGTTAAGTGCGCGATAATCTATGCACAGTCTGCTATCCCCGTTTTTTTTTACCGATATCACTGGAGAAGCATAGTTGGACTCTGATTCTTTAATAATACCGGCTTCTAATAATTCAGAGACTTTAGATTTTACTATTACTACTACTACACAGTGCGATAGTCTATATGGTTGTCGATAAACGGGCTTATCGGTAGTCAAAGTAATTGGCATTTGAATTAATTTTGTGCAGCCGAGATCTTTAGTGCTGACTGCGAAACTTTGTTTGAATCTAATTAGTAATTTGATTAAATCTTTACGTTCCATTTCACTCAAATTGCCTATTTTTATGTCGTCTAACAAAACTCCACCTATGCTCAGATTTGAATCTTTATCCACAGACAAAACAACAGGCATATTTTCCGGCACAGTTAATTTAGGCAAATCACATGAAATAAGCAAATCAGAAGGCTTTAAAGGAAAATATGGCTTGGCTTGGCTAACCTGACTTATGGTGGGTGATGTGTCGCAGCTCTCGGCGCGTGTGAGGACATGGCCAGCCGCCCACACGATGTCTTCAGCCCCGGTGTTGATGACCTTGATGTCTCCGCTGTCGCCTCGAAGGAGAGTGGCGGGCAGGGAGTAGGAAACTCCTTGAAGCTCGTAGTGGCGTGGAGCGGTACAGATATCGTTGTCCTGGCGGTTGCCCACTATCAGGACATTGATGATGGAAGCTCCTGGTGGCAACGTTTCTCGCATAGTCGTTACAATCTTGAACTTGTGGAGCTCTTCAACCACATCTACCTTTGGCGTGGAGTCAGATGAGTAAATGAATGTCACCCATCTCGATGTCTGTCAGATACGCATCGCAAGTAACTCGAATACCGTCTATTTCCAGATTAAATTTTACTTCTCCACGGGAAGTAATTAACCCGCCGGCAAAGCCTTTTAGGATCGTACAGAATTAACATTGGATGGATGAAATGGCGGCAGGTCACGGGAACAATCTGTGACTCCCGCATTCCCCTTAAACTTAAGGGGAAGATATATAAAACCATGATTAGACCTGCTGTCTTGTATGGATCAGAATGTTGGGCCACAAAAGGGATGAATGAAAGGCAATTGCATGCAGCTGAGATGAGAATGCTAAGAGGGATGTGTGGTGTTACACGAATGGATAGAATAAGAAATGAGTACTTATGAGGAAGTCTGAAAGTGGTACCGCTGAAACTGAACTGAAAAGTTGTGTGGAAATCGGTTGTCATGGTATGGGCATGTGTTACGGAGAAATGAGGAAAATGTCGTGAGGAGAGTTTTGAGTATGGATGTCGATGGGTATAAGAGCAGGGGGACCAAAGAAACGATGGATGGAATGTGTGAATGATGATATGGTTAGAAAGGGGGTGACTACCGAGATGACGACTAATAGAGAAGTATGGAAGAAAAAGACATGTTGCGCCGACCCCAAATAAATTGGGATAAGGGCAGGAGAATGATGATGACTCGTAGGTATGACGTCGAGAGATAATAATTTAGAGATCCGACTGGTGATGACGTTCACCTGGCTTCCGGTATCGATGTAGGTCTTCACGTGGACTCCATTGATCTTGGCTATTTTCTTGTAGGTGTCATTGTAATTTTGGATGTACAGACGCCAGCAGGTCAAGCTACCCCAAACTGTCAAATTTTCCCAATCAACTTTAAACCTTAATGCATTAGCGATAAAGTTGAAAATCTATTGAAGAAATTTGACAGATTGTAGTAGCTTGATGTGCTGGCGTTTGTACCGATGTCTGAATCCAGTTCGCGGACGGCCTTGTCGACCTCATTTTGCAGGAGGTGTTTCAGAATTTTTCTAGCGGGCGGTAGTGTAGAATCGCCGTCTTCATCTTGCTCGGTGTCGCTCGAGGGGTCCCATCCGGGTGGACACACCCCACGTCCATGAAGTTCACGGCGATTTCGCTGTATCCCACTTCTGAGTGAAACACAGGATAGCGAAAAACAATTTTCTCGATTGTAGGTATTTATTGTATAAATTATAATCGAACAGAGTTTCGGCTTAGGCTAGGTTCTAGATCAGAAAAATTGTCACCAAGTGCGCTGCGCGACCTATTTATAAGTTTACCCCCACTCTAAATCGAGGAGGGGATCGTCGCTCGGTAACGCCCATCGCGTGAGGTTGACAAGCGCACGTGACGTGCTTGTCAATTGACTTTCTCTTTGCTGGAGCTGCCGTGGCGTACTTGGTTGTCATGGCTATGGCTATGGCTTTGGCTGAGGCTGTGGCTGTGGCTTTGGCTGCACCAAGATGACACGGCATGGCATGGTTTTGGCATGGCATGGCTGGCAATCGGGTGACCGTTCCACATACAAATCAAATTCATCAGTGTTAACAAAGTCCTTTCATTGTACAGTTCATAAAGCCGTGTTCTACTTTTATGAATATCAATGGTAGCCCAATCACTGAAAGATGCGTTACTATTAACCGAGATAGTCTTGGGAATAAAGGCGGAATCAAATTGTTTACAGTATATATTTAAAAAAAATATCATATAGATGATTAGGATTAGGATGAATTGACAAAACTGGTAATCTATACTTATAATAAATCTGTAGAAGTGAAAATTCTGTACATTGAAAATATCAAAAAATAAATGGCAAGGGGTGTTACTAGACCGACACATAACCCAAAAATGTGATTAAAAAATTTTTTGTTTGTCTGTCTGCCTGTTTGTTCAGGCATTACGCAAAAACTACCGGTTCGATTACGATGAAACTTGGTATAATTATTCTTTAATATCCTGGGCACCACACTGGGTACTTTTTATACCGGAAAAGTATATACAATAAAAACAAACTTAATTTTGCGGTTCGATCCCTAGATCCGATTACTGTACCAATCGCAAATAATAAGTTTGTCGTAGGGTACGTCACCCGCAGTGGAGTTCACTAAGGGGCGCTCCACATGGCTAAGATACTATAATATTTTATCTTAAGATACAATATCGCAAAATCCCTAAAAACTAATATCTTAGTTTTTAGGGATTTTGCTTATTTATTGAGTTTAGATTATTTATCATCAGAAATAGGTTTATTTAGGTAGGTAGGTATTTTATTTTCTGTTATTGAGTTTATTTTTCTTTAAATTAGGTAGGTACAGACGCCAGCACATCAAGCTACTACAATCTGTCAAATATCTTTAATAGATTTTCAACTTTATCGCTAAAGCCTTAAGGTTCAAGGTTAATTGGGAAAATTTGACAGATTGTAGTAACTTGATGTGCTGGCGTCCGTACTTAGGTTTACTTTTATAAGGCGTAGACGTAAATAATAAATAATGATTAAGATCTCATAATTCATTCACTTCTGAATGAATTATGAGATCTTAATCATTATTTTCAAAAACAACCTTTAGAAGAGTGAAGAGGGGTTTTAAAAAATAACAGATTTGACTAAATGCGTATGAAAATGAAAATATACACGCTAGGTACTTATATAAAAAACATTTTTTTTTAATTTTTGTTTGTCTGTTTGTTGCGGCTAATCTTCGAAACGGCTGGACCGGTTCTGACGGGACTTTCACTGGCAGATAGCTGATGTTATGAAGTAACATAGATTTAATTATTTAAACTTTTTGCATACAAAAAGTTACAAAGGCTGACTTAATGCCATAATAGGCTGTATAGGCTACTTTTTGTTTCGGTAGCATGTTTCAGTGGGATAATTTCCGACATCCACGCGGGCGAAGCCGCGGGCAAAGCTAGTACACAATATATTTACCTACATTTTTGACATTGATTGTCGCTGAGATGAGATCTTTTTTTTAAACGTTGCCCCTCTCTAGGAATTTCTCCTGTATCGTGGGTGCGTTTACAAGCAATTAAACTCACATACAAAAACAGCCAGACCTGGAACAACTACCTGTAGGCAATACAAATATTTATTCCGTGCGGGAATCGAACCCACGACACGCAGCGCACCAGTCGATCGCTCAGCCACTGCGCCAACCGTGTCGTCAGGATGGCAGTACGCTCGTCCCCAATTACAACTTAAATATAACTAGCGAAATGTGGGTGTACTATAGGAGCACCTTTTTTTTTCCGGGGTGGAAAATCCTCATGGATGTCCGCCGCCCTGGGGCGGGCGGCGGGGTCTGTGAGACTCTTACTGGCTAAAAACCACCCCAGTGTTCCATCTCACACCTACGCCCGGGGGTCGCGGGAACGTAAGATCCTTCCGCAAACTATAGGTTCACCTAACCTAACCCTTCGTAGAAATACAGGCGAGATGTTATGTTTAAAAAAGTTTTAGTTCGCAAAATGTTGCGATTGCGACTTGAATTTGAACGTTTTTGAAGTACGAGAATTGGCCTTCAGGTAATTGTTCCCGCCCGTGGAAGTTTTTGCATATACCTAGATCTGTTTCCCTTGTTATGATAACAGCACGAGTTTCATTTTGATTAGGTATTAATATCGATGGCTATTCTAGCCTGGATGGACGGACGGACGAAGGTTATGTTTACGTTCAAGTCATTGTCATCAATAAGTAGCCTTACTAAAAGTGAACAAAGCAATTATTGTTGGTGAAATTGAAGTACGTAAACAAACCAATAGCAAGTAAAATACATATATGTAAGTATTGTACCCGATATCAAGATGTTAATGCAAGATTCACTTGTGCCGGTAACCAAAGAGTACAATAATAATACGGGAGCCGGTAACTGTCACAGATTTACATTGAAATAATTACACATAATTTGCATTAGCTATGTGAATCTAACACAAAATACACATTATTGTCCTATTTACTTGAAGAGTATTTGGAACATAAAAATGTACTCTTGTGATTTGGAAATGGGCCTAAAAACAACTACAAGAACAAGTTTTAAACAGCTGTTAGCTGTAGTGTTGCCACAGGATAAAATACAGATAAGCGTTTATAAACATCCATCGGTTTCATAAATAATAAACTTTAACTATATCCGACGACCTTGTTTACATAACTCATAAGACCTTGGTTATCTCCTCGCTAAGTAAGATAATTAACATTATGATGTATGTATGATAGGTACGGACCTATCGTACAGACGCCAGCACATCAAGCTACTACAATCTGTCAAATCTCTTTAATAAGTTTTCAACTTTATCGCTAAAGCATTAAGGTTCAAGGTTGATTGGGAAAATTTGACAGTTTGGGGTAGCTTGACCTGCTGGCTTCCGTACATACTTCATAATGTTAAATAAGCTATCTAAAATACGCGGACAGTGCATTTTAAATTGTCACTTCCTAGAAATGATTGGCAACAAAAGCGAAACAATATTTTAATTTTTCAATCCTATAAATTGACTTTTACTGCCAACAACTTTCGTTAAGTACACCTTTTTAAAATTAGTTTTTAAATTTAAAAAATAATTAACATCATCATCATCATCATTCATTTAATAAACGTATTTTCTTTCTTTCTTTTCTTTCTTTCTTTCTTTCAAATAGTTTTGAATAAAAACAATTGTAAATGTTAAAACGGACAGACAAGACTTTGTTGTCAAGATATTATTCAGGTCTATTCAAATCTATATTTCAAATTGATGTTATTTCAAGTTAAACAAATATATACTTTATTTAAATGGAAATTAAGTTGATTTCAGAGTGACTAGCACAAATGATTTTTTTTCTGAGGTTGTAGCGTATACCTAGGTACTGAACTTTATTGAGTAGGAATTAAAGTTATTTTTCAATTAATTCAAATTTGTTTACATTTTTAGCAATTAAATCGCGAACGCAGATAAGGGTCAGTGGGATTCGACTTTTAACTGATGAAAAGAAAAGGCAATTTTTTTTATCGCAATTTGACTTAACCTTCTCATTATTTAACATTAATACACACACTGTATTTACCTACCATAACATTCTAATTGTAACTCTATTAGTGGCTTTTGTGGACAGGATATTAATTCAGATTTGTTATAGTTCTAATGGCAATCATGTCATTTGTTTTAAACAGGATTTAATTTTTAAAATCGCATCAAAATCCGTTACGACGTGGTTACACAGCTAGACACATTAAAAGCGATTTAAAACCATTTTATTTACCTGATTTAAAACGAAGTTGGCCCTTTGTTCACGACTTACGAGACGTTAGCACTGTAGAGTTGATGTACACACCACTGTTTATTAATCTAAGCACGACTGTTTCATAATGTTTGCTTCCTGACGAGAGGTTTGCCTAGACCTACATCGAGTAAGGGCACTCGTTGTAGGGCTCTTAGTACCCGAGTTCACTGACCAACATTTACGTTAACTTTAGTGAGATTATCTTTTTACCGTAAGCGCACTTTTATACTGTTCTCAATTGTCGAAAATCATTTTTAAAAACTATTAATGTGTAGGTTGATTTGTGAACCTCGCCCTTTACTGCAGCGTGTACTCTCTTGACCTTGGTAACAAACATAACATAAGACGAATTTTAAATGGTATAAGCAGGTTTTTGTACTAACAATCAGCGGGGTGATTGCGTAACGCACTATCAGATGCAATGGTTTTCATATCATCTATTGCGTTATTTACGTTATTGAGACAGACACATTTTTCGAACATTTAAATAAATGGATTTATAGTGTGTTACGCAATTAGGGTGCAGTGTACGCAGGGCTACACACCAATCTATACATAACCAGTATAAGCTGACTCCTGATTGTACGAAAACCCTATACAATGCGAGGTCAGCTAACACTGGAAATGTATAGCTTGATGAGTAGCCGCGTGTACTGTTGGTACAGTTTTTACCTGATGTGTGTACCTAAATAGATTGCAACTTTAAGTCTATACCCCTTTCATTAAAAATATCTAATAATAGCTTTCAGGGTCGAGCCACGTGTTGCACTCTTACTATCTAAAAAATAACAATTTTCTTCAAGATATGATTCATTCCGTAAGATAAAGCCTGATATATAGCAATAAGTTCCAGTGTAATTATTGTAACTTTTTTTTTTTCTAGGTGGGAAATCGTCATATGACTTCTCCCGCTCTGGGCGGAGCGGGACGGCGTGTCAGACTTTTACTGATTAAAACCCACCCGTGTTCCTTCAGTTGCCTATGCCAGGGGCCACGGTATCTCTTTCGAACAACCTGCGGCCCTGGCAGGCATCAGCTGGCGGACCCCGTCACTTCGTGCTGACATCTCTTTGAGGCGCGCATGGATCACAACGCGCCGTCGACCCGGGCCTGGTTCTTGCCGGGCGGCGAGCTGCCCATTGCTCGCCGCCTGCAAGCCCGCGCCTACGGTGGCCGGGAGTCGGCTGGTGACTCCCGACGTCCAGGGCGTCTCCTTCGGCGACTAGGGGCGAGAGGGCGCAGAGATTGCCTCTCCCTCACGCGCTCCGCCTCCTCTTTTGCGAGCATTACTGCTTCGCCAAAGGAGGTGACGGCTTCCCATGCACTCTCGCTCCGTACCATGGCCTGGACCAGGGCCGGACGCGAGAGATCGCCGCCGCCGTTCGCCGCCACGAGGACGCGGCGGTGCTCCGCCCAAGCGGGGCAGACCTCTACCGTATGCTCCACCGTGTCCTCCGGGCGATCTACACAGTGGTGACACCCTGGCGTTTCCTCGCGCCTTATCCTGAACAGAAACCTCCCGAAACAACCGTGTCCGGTGAGGACCTGCGTCAAGCGAAAAGTGAGGGCGCCGTGGCGCCTCTCCAGCCACTCCTCAAAGAGGGGACTTATCGCCGCAATTGTGGCGTGCCCAGTCGTTATTGCTACTTCACAATTGATTTAACATCCTACTTTACGTTGTAAGGTTTGGTCATCATTACCTACTTTTAGACCCATCGGTAAATGTTTATGCCAGCCATTAAATATTTTATCAACAATTATTATTCCCAGATAGTTTCAAGTTTAAAACCAAGATAGATACTTGTCTGTACATAAAAATCGAATCAAATAATAAAAGTTTATTAAGAACAATTTAGGTATGAGTAAAATTTTTTCGATGTAGGGCTGTTAAAGTCGGCCGCCGGTCGCCATCGTAGTGGTTCTAGCTGGTAAAGGTCCGGTAAAACTCTTCGCTTTTCGCTTGTCAAGAGTCTATAAGGTTTTCATGGCAGCGATGGCATTTCCTTGCGCATAGTTTTATAGTCAATCAGTTTTTATCAGTTCGTTTGCCGCAAATAAACGTATTGTCTTTCTTTCTTTCTTTCTTCTACCGATAAGCAACAAGTTGCATATAAAGCGTAATATTCTTATAAAATGAAGGCGATGTTCTAGTGGTTTTAAGACTTAGTAATAATTATTCTCATCTCTTTCTAGTTATGTAAAGAGAATAAGGTTTCAGTTGAAGGAAATGAAGAATGATGAAAAATGAAGGAAAAATAAAAACAAAATATATCTATAATCACGAGATTAAAGATGTATTTTGTTTTTATTTTTCCTTATTATTAGAATTATCATTTTGTATGCACGTGTCTCTGTGACAAATAAACCTATTTTTCTTATTCACGGTCATCATAATCTCAGTTAATTTGTTCGTCACAAATCCTATTGTAATCCACGAACTATCCGGGATTAATAACCTGATTGGATTTAAAAAAAAGTAAATCAAAAGTTGTGAATAAATTAACTCATATTTAAAAGGAAAAAGGGTTCAACCCCGGTCGGAACCCAGCGCGCTATTTATATCTTTCGACTCCTGGAATTTCTAATAAGAAGGTAGGAATGAATGGAATTATAACGATAATACCAACTTAATATACGTAACTACTACTACATAATGTGACTTGTTCATAAAAGTGAAGCTTGCACGCACAAAATCCGCACGCGCGCCTTCTTCCTCCGGGGCTCCTTGATAATTCAAAGGTGCCTGTAAATAGCATAGTTAGTTATTTACTTTCATGAACTCACTTTGTGTTTTTTTCTCTCACTTTAGTGGGCACTCCAAAGCGGAGTAGGTATGTACCTCTGGAAAAATGGGCAAGAAACTCCATGGACACTCTTTAAAATTATGTTGTTACAAAAATATAGTTACATCAGTTGAACGTTGAAAAAATTTAACTGCTCCGTTGGTCTCGTGGTTGCAAGCGCGACTACTGAGCCTAGGCTCCTGGGTTCTAATATACACTAAAAAGAGGAAAGTACCCAATATCGAGGCATGTGGTACATCCATTTTTATTTTTTAAACCGAGTGAATTGACACCATTTATTTGAACTGGTTGTTTTCTATAACGTAAATAAGATTTTACTAAATTGAGCGCAACTTTTCCAAGTCCGTAATGCTCAAGTTTCAAGAGCGAGGTTTCGTGATCGACGCAATCAAATGCCTTGGATAGGTCACTAATGACTCATATGGCGTCTTGGGCCTCTTCCCACGCGTTAAAAAGGTGTTTTAATAAGGTTACACCAGCGTCGGTCATACAACGTCCTTTAGTGAAACCATACAGTTAATCGTGAAGGGTTTTATTCGTGTTAAAATGTTTCAGCATTACCTTTTCAATGCTGAAAACCGGCAACATGGAAACAAGTCTATTGTACTCGTATTTGTGTCTTTACTGTCCCTGGATTTGAAGAGTGGTATCCTTACCGTATTTCATTAAATCCAGGAAGACTCCTTGATCCACACACAAATTAAATATTAAGGCTAAGTATGGCGCTATAGTCTCAATGATGTAGGTACAGACTTTAATGGGCATTCTCCGAAGGTCTTCGGTGAATTTCGTATTGATTTGCTTAAAAGCTTTTAGTTAAATATTACTAACACTACTACTGCTAATAGGACGACTGAGAAAGTTGTTAATTTTATTAAAATTCCTGATGAGTGTATAGTTAAGGATCATTATAAGCAGGTAGTCTACAAGTAAGTAAACACATACACGTAAAAAAGAACTTAAAGTGTACTGCATGCATGATATAATTTGGATTTGTATTTATTTTGCTAAACGGCTATTAGTTGTGTATGGCATACAAAATGGAATAGTTAGTGGAATATTGTTTAAGAAACAAGTAAAAGTCTATAAAGTTTTTTTTGAAACATATATGTGGTTAGGCCCCTAATGTATTATGTAGGTAACAGATGCTTTCACAGATTGATATGAAAAACAATGATTTAAATAACAAAAAAGTTGAGTAAGTAATAAAATAACTTAATATGTAAACTCACATACACAGACAGCCAGACCCGGAACAACTACCTGTAGGCAATACAAATATTTGTTCCGTGCGGGAAGCGAACCCGCGACACGCATCGCAGCAGTCGATCGCTCAACCACTGCGCCAACCGTGTCGCCTTTTCTCAACTATGTTGGAGTCGGCTTCCAGTCTAACCGGATGCAGCTGAATACCTATCTGCCCTCAGACTTCTACTACTCAGTTATTGGGTAATATGATACCCCTTGGACCCCTAAGACTGGTAGTCAGACTTTCGAGCTTCTGACGACCCGTAACGACTGTCAAAGATCCACGAATGACAGCCGAGACTAACAGTTTAACGTATTAATAGAACCATCATACTCGTAGGTGTAATAATACGTACTAAGCAGCACAAATATTAGCCTGCTACCAGTCGAACCCGTAACGTATCATAATGTAATCATGTTTCAAAATCGTCAACGTGGCGTACTTAAGTATAATGGCAATAATAGGTCACTTATAAAGATAAGTGATCTATTATTGCCATTAAACTTAATTACACGTAAAGACGTTTTGACAGGTAGTTGCGTGTTTTGAATAAAGCTGGCAGGTGGCGGGGGAGAGTATCGATGTGGACCCTGGACTCGTCTGCTTATACTACAAGGAAAAGCCAATGTCATATCGCTAAAGTTCTTCAGCTGAGTACATTACTTGGATTCGATTCGATATTTTCAAACGGCCGCCTCAGACTCTCGAAGTCAATTCCGAGGTTAGATAAGTAGTCATAAACATTGACTTTAAAATCCTCATCGGCCACAGGTAGGTACCGTTTGCCGATGTGCGCAAGCTTATAAGCCATTGCAGCATTTTGTTGCAATTCATTTATTATAGTTGCCAGCTTTTTTGCTAGTTTTTTTGTCGTGTCCGATTTTAATAAGAAAATCACCGGAATACTTAACTGACAGGCATATGAATTCCCGGTTTTTTAAGAGGCCGAACTACCAAACTATCAGGCCAAATCACAACAAGTAACGCATACTTGTTGTGATTTTAATTTTCTAGACAATATGTACATAAATGTACCCAGGATTTTGTAATATTATCTTGATTTAAAAGAGAGTTGGAGTGTCTTGCCCGTTGTTCTCCATAGAGATCTACGTGTTAGAATGGGCAACTAGCTTCTTCAGAAAGTTGAAGCTAGTTGCTCATACGCAGGCACCATTTAAATGACCTTTCAATGGTTTAATTGAAATAAATGGAGTTTGCGATTGGTTGTTATGTCGGGAATAACACTATCGGGATCCTAACTGAGAGTGGCTCTTCAGTGGTGAAAATTACTTTGGGGAAATTCGATCTATCAGCCGCAAGCTTTTACATCAGACGAATTATACTTATATCTTAGCAATTGCTTACATAGCCTAAAGTCGACATTGTTTTTTGTATTTACTTCTATACTTAATTATGTTATCATTCACAAAATATTTAATTACAAGACGGTCTCAGATCACAGTAAAGATTTGCAAAAAAATTAAATATCACTACAAAAAATGGTACTAAAAACATACTCGTAATAAGCGATGGAGTAATGCAATTTAAGTACGTAACAAGTTGATACAGACGGCTTTATAAACAAGTCTCAGTAGATTCTCAATCAGTCGCCCTTTGATCTTGAACTAGAAGACATCTTCAAAAATGCTAACCGTGATACTAGCGTGCGTCAGTTTTGTGTTAGCCATCGCATATCTGAAAGGTAAATATAACCAGTACTATTGGAAGAAACGTGGTGTAGCTTTCTACGACAAACACAGAACCGGTGGCCCTTTGTGGCAATTCGTTACAGAAGATAAATCATTCTTCCAAATTTTGAATGAAATCTACTGGAGCTATGAAAAGGAGCCAGCCGTCGGTCTTGGCTCGTTCTGCGATCTAGGACTGTATGTGAAGGATCCCACCAACATCCAACACATCACACAAGGGGACTTTCAAGCTTTTAGTCACAGAGGGATTGCGCTTATCGACGAGGATATCTTGGCACAAAATGTTCTTATGTTGCACGGCCCGAAATGGAAGCTCATCAGGCAGAAGTTGACTCCTCTTTTCACTAATGCCAAATTAAGAAATATGTTCTACATTATTGACAAGAGCGCCCAGGATTTTGTAGAATTTTTAAGGATCAATCCAGAAAGATTGACGGGAGATACCCTCGAACACTTGTGCCAATTCTGCTCAGCTGCTATCTCGGCCGCTGTGTTTGGGATCGGAACAAAATCAATCTTCGATTCTCCATTCCGTGAAATAGTGAGAGAGGCCTTAGTTCCTACTTTCTGGACGAACGTAAAGTTTGCATTAAGTGGAGTCAGTGCAACACTTTTTAAAACTTTGAAATTGAAGTTGTTTCAAACTCAACATGAGGACTTTTTTATTGGAGCGATCAAAGAAGTAATCAGACAAAGAGAAAAAGAAAACGTAAAAAGACACGACTTCGTAGACATGTGTGTTGAGCTTCAAAAGAAAGGAACGATGGTAGACGATGAAACCGGACTGAGGATAGAACCAACAGATGAAGTATTAGCTGCTCAGGCTTTCTTCTTCTTCTTAGCCGGTGTTGATCCTACCGCCGCTGGCATCTTTGGAGCTTTAATGGAAATGGGAAGAAACCCTGATGTCTTGAAAAGAGTACAAGAAGATGTAGACGCACTCTTCGAGAAATACAACGGCAAGCTTACCCATGAATCTATCTTTGAATTGAAGTATCTAGACAACGTTTTGAACGAGAGTCTTCGGCTGTACCCTCCTATTGGTTTCTTAACAAGACAGTGCGTCCGAGATTCTGTGCTGCCCGTAGGTAACGTGCCTGTTGAAAAAGGGGTGAAGATATTTACATCTATTTTCGAGCTGCACCACGACCCGAAATATTTCCCTGATCCGGAAAAATTTGATCCTGAACGGTTTACAAGGGAAGGAGAGGTGAGTGATACGACATACATGCCTTTCGGAAAAGGCAGTAGGTATTGCATCGGATCCAGATATGTTCGTCTTCAGATATTAACTACAATTGCTCATCTTCTGAAACACTTTACAGTGCACACACACGTTCAGAAAGGAGGCATACAATATAAGAAGGAGCCACTTCAAGTGAGATTGAAAAACGTTGATGTTGAATTTATTCCTAGGTACCAGTGATGCAAGCAAAGGAATGTTTATGAAAAACATAATAATTGTGTATATTTTACGATATTAAAAATTTAACAAGACTATATTAAAGATCGAAGATCGAATTTGTAAATACTTGAAACTTGTACCTGCATATCCAATCCTATCCTATCCTATCCTTCCTACTAATATTATAAACGTGAAAGTTTGTATGGATTGATGGATGGATGAATGGATAGATGTTTGTTACTCTTCCACGCAAAAACTACTGAACCGATTTGGATGAAATTTGGCACATAGATGCTTTATAATCAGGATTTTTATCCCGATATTTCTACGGGATCGAAACTTATGCGGGTGAAACCGCGGGTCGCAGCTAGTTAATAATATATTTTAGTACTTGTAAACAGCTTAGCGTTGGAAGGCCTCCCACAGGGAGAACCAATGACCTTGTGAACGCTAATGATAATGACTTGTAGAAATATAAATTTATTTGAATTGATTTATATTATTTTGGACTCTAAGAATATGATGTTGTTACTATAGAGGAGCACTGATAGCAGTAACTCTATCAGTGCTCCCCTGTAGTAACAGAATTTTTAATTACTCGTAATTCCTCATTTTTAAGTGAAAGCAGTAGTTTTTTGTACAGACGACAGCAGGTCAAGCTACCCGAAACTGTCAAATTTTCCCAATAAACCTTGAACCTTAATGCTTTAGCGATGAAGTTGAAAATCTATTACAGAAATTTGACAGATTATAGTAGCTTGATGTGCTGGCGTCTGTACATCTAAGAGGAAAAATCTACTTTTCCTTGCACAAAGCAAATAACAGGTCTACCTACCAGGTAACCTATTAATCGCTTAACATGTCCTGTCAGGCATTTTAAACGCGATTACTTTGCTGTTGAATTTAAATTTAACAATAACAGGTCAACGTTATTTGAATTTAAATTCGATATTCATAAGGCTTGGTTAGAATAGTAAAATAAATAACAGCAGTGCGATTCTGTAACCATCTCCCCGTGACAACTTAGGTGAAGTGAGCGTGGAGTGAGCTGTCATTCCAACTAATGCTAGGGATTGACAATATTGACAGCTCACTCTAAGCTCACTTCACCTAACTTTTTACGGTGATATTTTTACAGAATCGATCGGCTGTACATATTTATATTTTGGTACTCGCAACTAGCCTAGGTCTGGCAGTACCTCAAACCAGCACTTAAATTGCGTAATATACTATCAATCACTGGTTGAATCATTTTAAAAAGATATTGCTAGTCCATTGCTCAAAAAATCGTCTGCTCAACAACGTAAATAACGCAATGTATATTGTTGAACTGTCAAAATGGAAGCCATTCCTACTGTTAGTGCATTACGCAATTACCCCGCAGATTAAAATGCACCAAGACTGTGGTGAGAACTATGTATGTATATTTTTGAAATCTAAGAATTGGGCTGCCTTTCCATCAGCGGTTTGCGAGGTCCCTAAGCAGTGAAGCTAAGCTACGAAACTATTTCCACCAGGGCCAAGTGGTGCAGCGAAGTGGATAACGGGCGACGGGGTCTGTCAGACTCTTACTGACTAAAAACTACCCCAGTGTTCCATCTCACACCTACGCCGGGGGTCGCGGGAACGTAAGATCCTTCCGCAACCCCGACTGGTGGTGGACTGGACCGCCACCGCGGGCCTCCTCGGGTCAGGGGGGGGAGTGAGGTGTTTGACTCCCCCCGCGACGTCTAAGAGGGGCGCGCGTGGAACACTACGCGCCGCCATCTCGGGTCCAGATGTGTGGGGGGCGACGGACGTCCCCGAGTCCGTCGCCCCTGGACCCATTTAGGCGGGCTGGAAGAGGGCGTTGTCCGCCCTCCGCCGACGCCCGGTGCGCCTGCTGCGGGCCGGGTGAGAGGACGAGATCTCCCTCTCCCTTTCCGCAGCCTCCTTCTGCGAGACGACCGTTTCGCTGAAGGAAACCACCGCGTCCCAGGACTCTTCGCTGTCGACCATCGACTCGACCACGGCCGGCAGCGACAGGTCACTGCCTACTTCTGAGACGAGGGCACGGCGCGGCTCCTCCCAGGCGGCACACTCTGCCAGCGTATGCCGCGCCGTGTCCTCCCGGCAGTCGACACAGTGGTGACACACCATTTAAATGACCTTTTCAATGGTTTAATTGAAATAAATGGAGTTTGCGATTGGTTGTTATGTCGGAAATAACACTATCGGGATCCTGACTGAGAGTGGCTCTTCAGTGGTGAAAACTACTTTGGGGAAATTCGATCTATCAGCCGCAAGCTTTTACATCAGACGAATTATGCGTTTGCAACGGGCCTTATGTCTATATACTTATATCTTAGCAATTGCTTACATAGCCTAAAGTCGACATTGTTTTTTGTATTTACTTCTATACTTAATTATGTTATCATTCACAAAATATTTAATTACAAGGCGGTCACAGGTCACAGTAAAGATTTGCAAAATAATTAAATATCGCTACGAAAAATGGTACTAAAAACATACTCGTAATAAGCGATGGAGTAATGCAATTTAAGTACGTAACAAGTTGATACAGACGGCTTTATAAACAAGTCTCAGTAGATTCTCAATCAGTCGCCCTTTGATCTTGAACTAGAAGACATCTTCAAAAATGCTAACCGTGATACTAGCGTGCGTCAGTTTTGTGTTAGCCATCGCATATCTGAAAGGTAAATATAACCAGTACTATTGGAAGAAACGTGGTGTAGCTTTCTACGATAAACACAGAACCGGTGGCCCTTTGTGGAAATTCGTTACAGAAAATAAATCATTCTCCCAAATTTTGAATGAAATCTACTGGAGCTATGAAAAGGAGCCAGCCGTCGGTCTTGGCTCGTTCTGCGATCTGGGATTGTATGTGAAGGATCCCACCAACATCCAGCACATCACACAAGTGGACTTTCAAGCTTTTAGTCACAGAGGGATTGCGCTTATCGACGAGGATATCTTGGCACAAAATGTTCTTATGTTGCACGGCCCGAAATGGAAGCTCATCAGGCAGAAGTTGACTCCTCTTTTCACTAATGCCAAATTAAGAAATATGTTCTACATTATTGACAAGAGCGCCCAGGATTTTGTGGAATTTTTAAGGATCAATCCAGAAAGATTGACGGGAGATACCCTCGAACACTTGTGCCAATTCTGCTCAGCTGCTATCTCGGCCGCTGTGTTTGGGATCGGAACAAAATCAATCTTCGATTCTCCATTCCGTGAAATAGTGAGAGAGGCCTTAGTTCCTAGTTTCTGGACGAACATAAAGTTTTCATTAAGTGGAGTCAGTGCAACACTTTTTAAAACTTTGAAATTGAAGTTGTTTCAAACTCAACATGAGGACTTTTTTATTGGAGCGATCAAAGAAGTAATCAGACAAAGAGAAAAAGAAAACGTAAAAAGACACGACTTCGTAGACATGTGTGTTGAGCTTCAAAAGAAAGGAACGATGGTAGACGATGAAACCGGACTGACGATAGAACCAACGGATGAAGTATTAGCTGCTCAGGCTTTCATCTTCTTCTTAGCCGGTGTTGATCCTACCGCCGCTGGCATCTTTGGAGCTTTAATGGAAATGGGAAGAAACCCTGATGTCTTGAAAAGAGTACAAGAAGATGTAGACGCACTCTTCGAAAAATACAACGGCAAGCTTACCCATGAATCTATCTTTGAATTAAAGTATCTAGACAACGTTTTGAACGAGAGTCTTCGGCTGTACCCTCCTATTGGTTACTTAACCAGACAGTGCGTCCGAGATTCTGTGCTGCCCGTAGGTAAAGTGCCTGTTGAAAAAGGGGTGAAGATATTTACATCTATTTTCGAGCTGCACCACGACCCGAAATATTTCCCTGATCCGGAAAAATTTGATCCTGAACGGTTTACAAGGGAAGGAGAGGTGAGTGATACGACGTACATGCCTTTCGGAAAAGGCAGTAGGTATTGCATCGGAACCAGATTTGTTCGTCTTCAGATATTAACTACAATTGCTCATCTTCTGAAACACTTTACAGTGCACACACACGTTCAGAAAGGAGGCATACAATATAAGAAGGAGCCACTTCAAGTGAGATTGAAAAACGTTGATGTTGAATTTATTCCTAGGTACCAGTGATGCAAGCAAAGGAATGTTTATGAAAAACATAATAATTGTGTATATTTTACGATATTAAAAATTTAACAAGACTATATTAAAGATCGAATATCGAATTTGTAAATACTTGAAACTTGTACCTGCATATCCAATCCTATCCTATCCTATCCTTCCTACTAATATTATAAACGTGAAAGTTTGTATGGATTGATGGATGGATGGATGGATAGATGTTTGTTACTCTTCCACGCAAAAACTGCTGAACCGATTTGGATGAAATTTGGCACACAGATGCTTTATAACCAGGATTAACATATAGGATTTTTATCCCGATATTTCTACGGGATCGAAACTTATGCGGGTGAAACCGCGGGTCGCAGCTAGTTAATAATATATTTTAGTACTTGTAACCAGCTTAGCGTTGGAAGGCCTCCCACAGGAAGAACCAATGACCTTGTTAATGATAATGACTTGTAGAAATATAAATTTATTTGAATTTAATTATATTATTTTGAACTCTTAAGAATATGATGTTGTTACTACAGAGGAGCACTGATAGCAGTTACTCTATCAGTGCTCCCCTGTAGTAACAGAATTTTGAATTACTCGTAATTCCACATTTTTAAGTGAAAGCAGTAGTTTTTTGTACATCTAAGAAGAACAATCTACTTTTCTTTGCACAAAGCCGATAACAGTCGATCGATTCTGTAAAAATATCACCGTGAAAAGTTAGGTGAAGTGAGCTTAGAGTGAGCTGTCAATAGTGTCAATCCCTAGCATTAGTTGGAATGACAGCTCACCCCACGCTCACTTCACCTAAGTTTTCACGGTGAGATGGTTACAGAATCGCCCTTGTCACCCCGCGCTATGGGGAACGGCACCGGCTATCCGGCACTCGGGACAAGTGTTATGACCCTAAGTCTGTACGTAATCGTAATAACTCAGATTGGGGTCACAAAGTTATCTGTGAAAAAGAGGGAGAACGTCACAGTCGTAATGCGGCTGCTGTTTGTTACATGGAAAATTGATTAGAAAATGCACAGTCATTATTTTTAATTTTCTTTTTACTAAGCTTGGATTTAATTTGATCAATGGTAACGTTGGTGGCACGTGGCCACTAGCCAGAGATCTCACGACCTATGAGACGTTTGGAAGGTAAGGCTAAGGTCTCAGACACCAAGAAAGGTCCCGTTAGAAGTCAATACAAAAATCTTTTAACTGTCAGCAGCTATAAAACTGCACTACTTAGAAAAAGTGTTCTTTGCATGGGTCCAATTATATTTAATAAACTACCGGACAACATAAAAAATGACACCCTTCAACAATTTAAAAACAAACTCAAGGCATATTTGACTCAGAAATGTTACTATACAATAAGTGATTTTTTGAATGACCCTCTACTGTGACATTGCAGTTACACCATGAACACTGTACTATTGACATGAAGTATTATTGACATTAATTATAATTGACATTAAGTAGCTATTATTGGCATTTTAATTTGAAATTATTATATTAATTACTTTGTTAGTTTTCCTTAAAGTTTAAAATATTGCTTGTTGTCTTGAAGTTTAAAATTTAATTTTGAAATTATTATATTCATTATTTTATTAGTGTTCCAACTGTATTTAAATTTGAAACATAATTTGTTAAATTTTGCATGCCAATACTCAGGCAGAATGTGCACGGGACAATATGTGTATATGTTTTTTTACCAACTTTTTGTTAAATACCTACATTCTATGCGAATAAATGATTTTATTTGATTTGAAGGAGAAGGGGGGCTTGTTTCGGGCATCACACTGACGTCACGCAAAATCCTACATCGCGCAAGCAAAGTTATTATCGCGCAAGCAACATTAATCGGCGGAAGGTCCTCTCCCTTTTCTATGGGGGATGAGTGAACTTTACGACCTGTTCATAGGAGTCATTCAAATTCAAATTTATTTATTTGTGTACATATGTAGGTGTAATGTAATGGTAACAATAAAAAAATAGGTTGTGTCACTATGTTTACATAATAAATCATATTATATGTAAATATTGTATGTACAATAATTGTAGGCATACACACACATACGCACACCCTCTGACACCCTTTTACACACACAAACTTTTTTTTTTTTTCCGGATGGGAAATCATCAAATGACCCCTCGCGCTCTGGGTGGAGCGGAAGGGAGTGTCAGACTCTTAAACCCACCCATGTTCCTTCCTTTGCCCTTTATGTTCCGGGGTAGCGGTAACCCTTTCGGACGATCCCGCTGAACACACACACCCTCGCACAAGCATACACTCACACACACCATCAATCACTTGTAATTGTACCACGTTGACAACCTTTACTATGTGATATAATGGGGGGCCTGGAGTTCTAAAATACAGGCTAGGCTTAGTTTAGACTCCAGATCTCCCAAAAATTACAAAATTTTATCGAAATACCTGTCAACTTAATATGCTTAAGAATGTAATTTGTGGAGATAAATAAATATAATTTTATTTATTATTTATGTGCTGCATTGCAAGGCGTCCAAATATTGCTTACACAGTAGGTAATGGGAGTACAGGTAGGCCTATATAATTATAAAATACTGTTAACAGTCTTAAATCTTTAGCAATCACATAAACAAAGAAAATAGTACAAAATAAGGTATTAACTCACTATTACATTTTCGCCGCAATTTATAATCTTTATTTTTATTGTAAATATAATGTAGAGTTACAAGATCAGCCTTGCCATTACAATGAGCCGTTTGCAGTTAAAGGTGGATAACACGATAATACCGGTGGCAAACGACCAATACCTGGGCAAACCCGAATAATGCGGTGCGGTCTGTGGGTTTACTGCCCGCACGGCCATATGGCCCGACAGCTTCTAAAGGCTTATAACAAAACTAGCAGTGCCCCGCGGTTGTTCACAATACTACTAGTTTGTGTCGCTATAGTATTAGCCTTCCTATATTTAAAAGGCAGATATAACGAGTACTATTGGAAGAAACGTGGCATTTTTATGAGAAAAATAAGACATCTGGACCTTTGTGACAATTCGCTATAGAAGACTATGGTCGGTCTTCTGTAGCGAATTGCTACAAAGGTTTCAAGTATTGATTGAAATCTACTGGCAGTATGAAAAGGAGCCAGCTGTCGGCTTTGGCTCCATCGACAATATTGGACTGTACGTGAAAGACCCCACCAACATCCAGCACATCAAAACAGGTGACTTCCAATCCTTTAATCTTAGAGGAGCTCCGTTTCTCGAAGAGGATCTCTTGACGAATAATGTTCTTCTGCTGCATGGTCCGAAATGGAAGCTGATTAGGCAGAAATTGACTCCGATTTTCACTACTGCCAAACTGAAGAATATGTTCTACATTATAGACAAAAGCTCACAAGATTTTGTGAAATTCTTCAACCAGGATCCAGAACGGTTGAAGGGATACCTTTGAAAACTTGAGTCATTACTGCGCTGCTTCTATGTAATCGTGACAAAATCAACTTTTGATTCTCCGTTCCGCGAAATGGCTAGAGAGGCCATGGTTCCAACTTTCTGGACGAATCTTAGATTTGCGATAAGTAGTGTTAGTGATACCGTCTTCAAAGCTTTATTTTTATTTTATTTATTTTGCTCACCAACAATTGAATACTCTGATACAAATATATGAGATACATCCAATAGACTTATACAATAGTGTACTAATTTTTACAGGTAAGCACATCATGCATTACTTATTTGTCAATTGATATCGAGTGAGTTCATTTACTCTCCGAACATAATTAATTTTTCAACGAAATTCCAAATTTTAATCACAGATCGCTTTAAAACTGAAGTTGTTCGCTGAACAAGAGAAGTTTTTCGTTGCCTACGAGACAACGTAAAGAGACACGACTTCGTAGACATGTGTGTTGATCTTCAAAAGAATGGGACGATGGTAGACAATGAAACTGGATTGAGGATAGAGCCGACAGATGAACTGTTGGCTGCTCAGGTTTTCTTCTTTTTCATAGCTGGTATTGACCCCACCGCCGCTGGAATGTTTGGAGCGTTAATGGAGTTAGGAAGAAACCCTGATGCTTTGAAAAGAGTACATGAAGACATCGACGCACTTTTTGAGAAATACAACGGTCAACTGACTTATGATTCTGTAGCTGAAATGAAGTATGTAAACAACGTTTTGAGCGAGAGTCTCCGGTTACAACCTAAAAGAAAGAAAGAAAATACGTTTATTTGCGGCAAACATGACGCATAAAAAAGAACATAAACACAAAAAAAAAGTAAACAAATTGGGGGTAAGCATGCGTCACATTCACGCAAAACGGCCATCGCTCAGCATAATGCTAAGACTCTATACGAGACAGAGCCCCAGCGCTGGTTTTCAGCGGCAGCCGGCGTTAACGTGATGATGTCAACCAGTGTAGCATGCAATTATACACAAATAAATAAAAACAACAATCAAGACAAGAAATAAAATAAACCATTGCAACATAGGTAATATGATTCGAGACAAACAACAATCAAAACATGAAATCAAATAAAGTAAACATAAATTTAATAAAAAAAGATGGTGAGACATGACAATACAATGATGATGTGGTAACCTCCGATTGCTTTCTTAACAAGGCAGTGTGTGCAGGATTCTGTGTTGACGTTGAGTTTATTCCTAGGAACCTGTGATCGTTGCTTTCAAAAGCGGCAGTATTTACGAGAAAGACTAAAATTGCGAGGGTTTTAGAATGAAGTGTAGGAGGACAGAGCCCCAAAATTTTGGAATTGTAAATAATATTTATTACATTTTTAAGTTTAGTGAGTAAAACCGGTGTGTTAAAATGAATAAAAAATTCAAATACACAATTTCGTTCTTTATTTTGTGTGTTGTTCTAAAGATATACCAATCCTTCGTGGGTAATACACATAAATGGGGCCCATTTTGAGAGAAAGATGGTTTGAAAGCAAAAATATCTTCGAAAGGCCTAAGCTCAGGTGAAACTGAAGAGATTGTGCGGTTTTATCATTTCTAACGTCGCGATAACATCGTGGTCGTCCCCCGCGTCCATAAAATGTATAGAAATACGTGTATATTATAAACGTTATCATGGACGGGAATTTAAAAGCGTCTTCATATATTTCCATACATATTCATTCCCTATGTTATCGTGGTGTCGTGCCGTCCCCCGACGCGAGGATGCTTGGATCAAAATATTTCCAGTTAGTGTGTTACCCCGCTGGTATTGCAGATGTCCTGTCCACTGGTGATGACCACTTAACAAGTTGGTTGCTTATCAACTCGTTTTCCAAACGCAAAGAAAAGGGCCAACTAGAATTTGGCCTTTAGAGGAAATTGCCAAGATCGACATTACATGTTATTAGAAGATGAAGAAAGAGACAAGCTCTCTTGACCTCTCTCTCTTCTAAGGGCTAGTTAAAACGATACCCACTAGCAGGGTTTAAATATTGTTTTCCAGGAGATACAAAGTCAAAGTAAAACAACAAAACAAATTGTTTGTCTTTACGATTATTAATCAAGCTCCTTAAGCTAAGCAACGAGGAAATTTAATCTTAAACGTCAAACTTAATATAATTCAAGTTTGGTGACAATTTAAATGAACTTCGGTAAGGAAAACAATATCAAAATATATATCTAAAACACAGAATTTACACAAAAACAAAAGACGGCAATTTATTTATAGTATTGCGTGCCTGACGCTGGTCTCAGCAGTGGGAACATCATGGGCTGATACGATGACTCAACATGCATTAAGGTACAAATAATATCACATAGCAATAACGGAAAGAAAGAAAATACATTTATTTAGAACAGACTAAAAGACACACCATACACCAGATACATACATCAGATAGCAACAAATAAAAAACAGGACATAGTAGTGCTACATTGCAAACAGCACTTGACTATTATAAATCATATCCTAAAAATACAATCTTTTCACCACTTCTTTAACTTCTAAATGTTCCACTTTACAAAATTTACGCAATGATCGTCTTTCTCGTAAACACTACAGCTTTTGCCTGACAATTTTATCAAACCATCTGAGAGCCATCCGTCTGGGCACGCGTTACTGTGGCTGACTTAGAAATATCTAAATAGACATCGAACCCAAGTCGGCTGGAGCAAAGACAATCTCCACAGATGGGGGTTCACTGACAGCTCAGATCTCAAGTGCGTATGCGGCACGTCCCCACAGCCCACCTTCCATCCAGCGCCGCATGTCACCTGTACATTTGATGATCTATATGACTGCGTCAGAATATTGGGCCAAAGATGTTTAAACTTGCAATCGATACGCAAAGAAGAAGAAGAAGATAAGTAAAAGTTAGTTGGGGTTGAAACCTTTGGGCCGTGTGATTCGAGTGCTCATGGTCTTTTTAAGGAAATTTCGAAACGGCTGGTTGACACTTCCCGTGGCCCAAGGGCTGGCTTTTACCTTGGCTAGAGGCTAAGCATTGCCATACAACGAGGTAATGCCGCCAGTCTCTTGGGTACCTTGCCAGTCGACAGCGATGCGGATGAATTTTTTGACGCTATATTTTAATTTGTGAAAAGTGAGTTGTATCATGTTTTTTTCAAACTCATTCCCTAAGGCTCCTGAGAATTTGCATATGGGAAATCCCATCGTTCACACGGCTTTTTTCCTTTACGATTCTTTACTACTCAACGTTCATCTAGACAATGTTTTCACAGCAGCAACAAGGAACTACGTAGTGAACAAGAATTATTATTTATTGACATTTACAAGTTTGTGAAACATCATTACAGCGGTTCTTTCATTTTGTAACAGGACGCTGTTGTCTGTTGATGCTAAACCGTTTGTTATTTTGAACCATGAGTACGTTACGTACGGTACGTGTTAGGTTAGTTTGACAGGAAACATTGTTGGTGCAAGATCAGAAGAAAATGAGGAAGGCGTTTCTTATAGTGTTTGTGTTTGAAGTGGTCAAATGTAAGTATGTTTTTGTTTTGTTACTGTCATCGAACTCGATGTCTCATCTGCCTAGCCTTTTCCCGACTATGTTGGGGTCGGCTTCCAGTCTAACCGGATGCAGCTGAATACCAGTACCAGTACCAGTATTTTACATGGAGTGACTGCCTATCTGACCTCCACAACCCAGTTACGGCACGGTATGGGTAACACGATACCCTTAGTAGAATAGAATAGACATTTATTTTGCAAATAGGGGATTACCCCTATTTGCAAAATAAATGTCTAATGTGTAATGTATTTTAACACCTCTCATGTATTAACATGAGAGGTGTTAAAATACATTAAAGCTCAGCCATATTTCACCATTCGGCATGCAATATTTATATTATTAATATTCACTTAAGCTAGCCTTTAATAAAAAAAACCGGCCAAGTGCGGGTCGGACTCGCGCGCGAAGTGTTCCGTACCATTATCTATTAAACATTAGACACTATATTATACATTTTTTTTTAGTTTCACCTGTCCCGGTGTCAACTAAATATTCTGTGAATATTTCAAGCGTCTACCTGTTGCCGTTATTAATATCGAGCAAAAAACGGCACAAAAAATCACGTCTATTGTATGGGAGCCCCACTTAAATATTTATTTTATCCTGTTTTTAGTATTTCTTGTTATAGCGGCAACAGAAATACATCATCTGTGAACATTTCAACTGTCTAGCTATCACGGTTCATGAGATGCAGCCTGGTGACAGACTGACTGATAGACGGACAGTCTTAGTAATAGGGTCCCGTTTTTACCCTTTGGGTACGGAACCCTAAAAACTATGATTCTTTTGACAGAAGCTACACAATAGAAAGACAAGACCAAAATAGAAAAAGCATTCGGTCACCTACCTACTCACTGACCGTACCAAATAAAGTTGAACCCAAAATAAGACGTAGTATTACAAGTAAATTACGAGGGGCCAACCGGAGCCAAGTTCTTTGCCTCGCTATTAAATATAGCCTAAAGAAATGTGACCAGATTCGTGCCAACTAGCAACGCTGTTTTTTTCCTTTTTGGCATGTTCAGCACAGTTTGAAATATATGCCACAATATGTTTGGGATTTTTATTTTGTTTGTTCGAAAATATTACTGTTAAATTAAGTGTTGGTAGTAGAGGTTTTAGTGAAAGAGTTTGTCGGGGGATTACTGCTGTATCACTTTTTGCTGCCAAGCAGTATTGTTTTGGTTCTCCATGCAATTTCATTTCATCATCTGCCTAGCCTTTTTCCTAAATACCTGTATTTTACACGAAGCGACTGCTTATCTGACCTCCACAACTCGGGTAATACAATATCCTATTTGGTAAGACTAGTTGTCAGAGTTTCAGGCTTCTGACTAGCCGTAACTACTGTCAAAGATCTAAAAATGGTAGGCGGGACCAACGGCTTAACATGTTTTCTGAGACACGGAGGGATCTCGGTAGGTAATGGATGGTCATTCATCCATGGAGCGACCTCGGCAAGCGTTGCTTAACCTTGAAAATCGACCAGTGCGATGCAATTTCACATAGAATAGAATTTGAATATATGCTAATTGCGCGGTAAACTCTGCTTGCGAGATGCAGGATTTGCGTGACGTCAGTATGACGCGTTGTTCGCATGTTACGTTGTAGATACCGCTACAAGTACATAAAACTCCATAAGTTTTGGTGACAGAAGCAGTGATATTACTCTAATCAAAAATCATATATCATGTTGCCTCCTTATTTCTTATTCTGTATTTTTTGTTCCAGATACCCACAGTCAACTCCCTACTATAGGATCGAACCGGAAAACATCAAAATCGGCATGCGACACATCAGCCAAGTCTTCAATGGTAGAACATTTCTTTAACATTATCTTCACAGAGTTTCACAACACGTCGCCAGTCTGTGTATGCGTTCAAATGTGCCCTGATCAACCAACATACTGCTATCCCAATGGATGCTTAAAAAGAGCGGAGAAGACTAAGAAGGTAGAAGTTCCACTTCCCGTGGCTACGATGAGTGGGAACACTAAACCAATCTTCTTTATTGACGAGACGAATGATTTCATGAATGATTTCCTTACGAAGAATTACATCGATGATAATACACCAATAGTTGCTCCAAGTGAGTTTACTGTAAAATATTTTTGCCTGTTTCCTTCGCTGGTATACAATATGTATAGTTTATTATTTTCGAAACTTTTGCAAGACACTGCATAATATTCCTTGCTCTCATGCTATTTATGATACCTCCTGAATATTCTATAATATACAACGTGTCGCTACAATGGCGATTGCTGACATTAATTTAACCCACGGGCAGAGCCCATCATCATCTGCCTTTTTTTTTTTTTTTTTTTTTTTTTTTTTTTTTTTTTTTTTTTTTTTTTTTTTCCCTGAGAAATGCTTTATGCATGCCCGCTCGCTCGGGGGACGAGACGGGGTATGTGGGAATCCTGTCGAAACCGCACCGACAGTATACCCACTAAAACTCAGCGGTGTTCCCGCATCGCCGTGATGGGAGGGCCGTGGGAAACCGGCTCAGCCTTTACTTCCACAGCCCTCCCGGCGCATGCCCGCCTAGCTGGCGGGCCCCGCATGCCCCCCTGGCTGGGGGGCTACGGGAATGGCCGGGAACACCTGGCCATTCCCGTCCGACACTGGTGGAGGCCTGTGCAATACAGGCAAGGGTGCCCCCGCACCCGTTGCCTGCTGGCCTCCACCGGGGAGGAGTCGGAGATGACCGTCAAACTGACGTCTTCTTCGACCCCTCCTCCGCCTTCGGAGCGCCGCCGCGTGAGGATCGTCCTCCCGCGCGCGCTCCGCCGCCTCCTTCTGGGACATGACGTGTTCGCAGAAGGAGGCGACTGCCGCCCAGGACCCCTCGTCCCCCAGCATGGCGTTAACCAGACCGGAGAGTGAGAGGTCCTGTCCGATCACCGCAATGAGACTGCGGCGCGGCTCGGACCACGACGGGCACACCTCGAGGGTGTGCTGCGCCGAGTCCTCCGCCGCGCCACAGTCGTGGCACGACGGCGTCTCCTCCCGTCCGATCCGGTGCAGGTACGATCCGAAACAACCGTGTCCGGACAGCACCTGCACCAGACGGAACGAGAGGAACCCATGCGACCGCTCGAGCCAGTCTCGCAGGACCGGCCCAAGCGCGTCGATGGTTCGGCGGCCGAAGACTGCGGTGGCGAGGTCCGCCGTCCAATGGACGACGATGGCGTCCCTCGCCTCCCGCCGGACGGCCTCCCGCTCTTCCGGGGCGGGGCGTTCTCCTCTCGCCCTCCGCCCCGCCGTCCATTCGTACACTCTGGCGAGCACCCACGCCTCGAGCTCCCAAGGCGGGGTGCCGGCCAGAGCGCAAGCTGCCGCGGAGCCCACCGTGCGGTAGGCCCGCGCCACCCGCTGAGCTATGGCCCTTTGGGGTGCCCGCAAGGCAGCGGCGTTCTCCCTCCTTTGGAGGGAGTCCTCCCAGATAGGGGCCCCGTACAGGGCCATACTCTTCAAGATGCCGGCGTAGAGTTGCCGGCATCGTGCGCTGGGCCCCCCCAAATTGGGAAGGAGCCAGGACAGCGCGCCCGCAGCCTTCAGCAGGCTCGACGACAGCCCGCTAAAATGCGGGCCGAAGCGCCACCTGCTGTCGAGTACAAGGCCCAGATATTTCATCTGGGCCTTGACCCCGATTCTGACGCCCTCCACGAAGATGTGGGCGTCAGGCGGGGGGCGCTGCCGAGGTCCGTGGAAGAACACGGCCTCGGTCTTGTGCAGCGCCACCCTTAGACCTAGACGGCGGATCCTCCCCGCGACCAAGGATCCGCCCGCCGAAGCCAAGTTGGCCGCCTCCCTGAAACTCCCCCCCCGGGCGGTGAGGAGAGTGTCGTCCGCGTAGCAGACGACACTCGTGCCTCGGAGGAGAGTTCCCCGCAGGAGCCAATCGTAGCCGACGTTCCAGAGGAGTGGTCCTATGACTGACCCCTGTGGAACGCCGGCTTGGACGGCGTACCGCCGGACTTGGCCAGCCCTATTTACCAGGAGGATCGCCCGATCCTCCAGGTAGCTGGCCAGCAGACTGCGCAGGTATCGAGGCACTCCGTGGAATCGGAGCGCCTCTAGGATGGTGGAGTGGGGAACAGAGTTGAAGGCGTTGGCTATGTCGAATGACACAGCCAACAATCCGTCCCCCGCCTCCATCGCATCCTTCACCTGGCCCTTGAGGCGGGCCAGCGCGTCCACCGTGGAGCGCTCAGCCCGAAAACCGAACTGAGCGTCCGACAAGTCCGGCCCGGTGTCCCGCAGATGGCCCTTTAGGCGGGCGGCGATTATCCCCTCGAACATTTTGCCGACCTCATCGAGCAGTACGATGGGTCGGTATGCCGAGGGGGAATCTGCCGGGCGGCCCTCCTTGCGAAGGAGGCACAACTGCCCCTCCTTCCACGGTTTCGGGAACCTCCCAGACGCAAGGCATGCGCTGAAGAGGTCCCGAAACCTCTCCTCCATTCGAGTGGCGGCGATCGCCACCACTCTTGCGGGTACACCGTCGGGGCCCGGAGCCGTCTTCTTGGCGCGGATGCGGAGAATCGCCGCGCCGAGTTCCGACTCCGTGACGGGGGGGGCCTCCTCTTCCTCGTCGTCTGGCGGTGGGCCCATCTCTGGCGGGGCGAAGCGGTCCCTGCACGGGAACAGGGACCGAACCACCCCATCCAGAAATGAGGGCTCCAGGGTCTCGGCAACCGGGGAACCAAAGGGGCGCAGTTTGTTGCGCGCTGCCTTGTATGGTCTCCCGTAAGGGTCGTTGTCGAGACCCTCCAGCAGCTCGGCTCTCGCCGAGTCTTTGGCGGCGGCGACGGCCCGACCGAGGACCGTTTTTGCCTCCGTGTATACCTCATAGAGGCGGTCCTCGTCGGGTCGGTTCCGTCGACGCCGCCGCCGGCTCCGCGTGTAGGCCCTCCTTGCCTCCACGCACGCCGCTCGGAGCCCCGCCAGCTCCGCCGACCACCAGTACACGGCGCGTCTGGGCGGTGGTCGGCGAGACCGAGGCATGCTGGAGTTGCACACCTCGGTTAGAGACCCCCTCAGTTGCCCCGCTACGGTGTCCACGTCCAGGCCGGCGGTAGGCGGCGAAAGCCAGTCCTGGACGAACGCCGCCTCCCCCGCTGCCTCCCTGTCCAGGCGGGTTAGAGCCCACCGCGGGAACGGTGAACGCCCCGAGAGGGGCTGCGCCACTCCGGGGCCACTGGTGGAGATGTCGAACCGCACGTAGCGGTGGTCCGACATGGTCTCCCCCAGGTCCACCCGCCAGTTCAGCACGCGCGCGGCTAACGCAGGGGTGGCGAAGGTGACGTCCACTATCGAGCCACCCTGACGCCGCACGCATGTCTGGACGCTTCCTCTGTTCAAGAGGGAGAGTCCAGAGGAGGCTGCCCACAGCTCCACCGCCCGCCCCCGTGCGTCGGTGGCCCGGTTGCCCCAGGTCACCGACTTGGCATTCAGGTCTCCCAGCACGGAGACCTGACGCGGCACCGCCCTGCCGACCACGGCGGCCAGGACTCCGAGAAAATTCTCAAAGTCCTGGAGAGGGCGGTTTGGGGAGAAATATACCCCCACTAGGGCAAAGTCTCCCCACGCGGCGGCCACGTATCCCGGTCCCCTCTCTAATAGCGAGAGGGGAGGGGAGTCTGTGGAAGACCGCGCCGCTAGTGCCACCGAGTCGTCCTCGTCACCCAGCCAGCTGCCTGGGATCGAGTAGGGCTCGGCGACCACCGCTACGTTCACCAACCACTCGGCCATGACCTGCACTACCAGGTCCTGGGCCGCTCTGCAGTGGTTGGTGTTCGCCTGGAGGATGCGGTAGTCGGAAACCATTATTCCGACATTGCACCTGCATCCTCAGCTGCCGCCGCTGGAGCTGCAGCGGCGGCGACGACGGCAGCGGTGGTGGCGGCAGGGCGAACCTGCGCCGGCACTATGCCCTTCCGCACGGGGGGCTTGCAGCTCCTGCCCGTCATCCTGTGGCCCGCGGGGCGGCCACTGGCGGCACACGCCATGCAGTGTGGCGTGGTGGCGCGGCAGGTGACGCTCTTGTGTCCCTCTTGCCCGCACTGGTAGCACGCGTCTCCAAAGTCGGATTTGGAGGGACACGTGGCTCGGGTGTGGCCGAACGCGAAACACTTGAAGCAGCGCGTAGGCTGGTCTTCAAGTGCCCGGACCACAGCCGAGCCGAGCCCCACGAGCAGCCGCCCCTTGGTCGCAGCAAGGACGGCCCCGGCCGCGGCGACCGGGCACTCGACGCGGATGGTGCCCATGCCGCGGCGGCCGGGCCGGACGGCTCCGCCTTTCACCGCGCTCGAGTCGCAGCCTCCAGCCGCCGCGACGGCCGCCACCACATCCTCCTTGGTGACCGAGTCGTCAAGATCGGCCACCTCCAAGGCTGCGGTCTTGACGGGCCTGACGACCGTCGCCGCGTCCGCGATGACCTCTTGCAACTTCGTTGCGAAGAGGTCTGCGTTGGTGCCGCGCTGCTGCCCCGAGAACTCGAAGATTCGAGCCCCGGTTAAGGTTCGGCGGCACGTTATATTGCTGATCCCCAGCTGGGAGGGATCAGCATTAGTACGAGCCCGTCTTAGGACGGACTCGTACGTCTCGCCCCGCTCCGCGGCCTCCGGGGTGATGGTCACCACGACGGCCGCGGTTTTGGGAGGAGCCAGCTTCCTCCCGCCGGCTGGAGCCCTTTTGGCTGCGGGAGCAGTCGCAGCGGGCTTGGGGGCACCCTTCCCCTTTCCCCTCCTGACCACTTCCGTCCACGACTGGTTGGACGGGGTGGTGGAGGGAAGAAGGGCGTCTTCCCGCTGCGAGTTCTGGGGGGCTGTCGGAGTGGCAGACGACCCAGACGCTCCCTCCGCGCTTGTGGTGGGGGTTTGAGGAGCCTCCTTGCTCCTCTTGCCCTTCCCTTTCCCCTTTGAGGGCTTGGAGGCCTGGGTCTGCGCACCCGATGCCGGGCCTGCCACAGCCGCAGGTTCCGGCTCCGTCAGTGGACGGCTCTTATCCGCCGCTAGCGGCGGGCGGAGCCGCCTTTCCGGCAAGAGCCGGTCCTCGATACCTGCCAGGCAGGCTCTGGTGAAGGCTCTCTCCTCCATGACAACCTTTCGGATGATATCCTCAAGGTTGGAAGGGGAGGAGGAGCCTCCTACCACCGGTATCTGCCTAGCCTTTCCTCAACCAACCTCAACCCAACTGTGTTAGGGTCGGCTTCCCGTCTAACCGGATGCAGCTGAATACCAGTATTTTACATGGAGCGACTGCCTATCTGACCTCCACAACCCAGTTAGTGGGTAATACGATATTATTTGGTAAGACTGGTTGACACACAGGCAGAGCTAGTTGCCTGAAATCATAAAAAAATATAACTACATAAAATAATTCGTAATTTGAAAACTACCGCCTGAGGCCCTCGCAGACATAATTACTCCTCCTATTCGCGACTCCTTCAATTCGTGTACTCTTTGCACGTTATGCGTTTTAATTTCATTGATGTGATGTTATATTATGATCCGCCGTTCCGATCCCTTTCACCGAGTGGAGGCCTATGTCCCAGCAGTGGGAACATTATAGGCTGGTTATGAGTGATGTTCTGATCCATGACCCGGCAAATCACCCCTGCACAACAGAAGGCCAATTCCCGTAATTAAAATCGTTCAAAATCTAGTCGCAGTCTCATCTCGGCGACAAACAAATGTCAAAAACAATTGCCCCTCTGTTCTTTAAGTACTCCAAGATAGTATTTTAGAAAATTGAAAATAAATTATTAAATAATAACGTTTAATCAAATTATAATATGTTCATAAACGTAAACGCGAAACAGGATATGTGTGTTAAATTAATGTCACCAATAAAGCGGCACGCTTTATATGATTAAAGAGTAGTCAACTGTATATTCATTATGATCATTCATTATTCTGTGTATTCATTTTGATTTTAGTGCCCACACAATCTGAACATTCCATGGCGAATATGCGCCCCGATCCATTTAAAGACAGATACAAGATTCTCTTCAAATATAAGAAGATGCCAAAAGTGGAATTGAAGTACAACCTTGGAGAACAGGTGAAGAACACGAAGTCAGAAGCGTTGAAAAATGAAAACGTTGATGTTTCTAACACAAGGTGGCCGATGAATAAGTTCGACCGCCGATTAAGTGTTGGCCAAAGAACTGGTCAAAATAAATCTCAAAAAAGTACAAATAACCCCAGATACTTTATGCCCGTATTTCCCGAAAAAGAAGTAACTACTAAATACTTCAAAAGAGGACTAACAAACAATTCGAATAATGAAGTCGATATCAAAGCGATTTCTGTAGTAGGAAAATCTGAAACAGAAAGCAGTGCTTTCTCATTAGAAAAACTAATAGATAGTTTAATTGAAAGCAGTTTTGATAAGAATGCGACCTCACCTGGTGCAGCAGAGAATACAACCCTAGTCAATCAAACAATTATTAAAATAGAAGACCAGAGTGACGCACCTAAAGACAATTCAGCTAAACGTTCGATGAAGAATGAGACCACAAATATCATATCAATGAATTTAACAAATGAAAATGTCGACAAGAATAAGTACTCAGACGATATAACGAACAACTCGAATAATGTCGGAGACATGATCGCGACTCTTTCTAAAAGGATAGAAAGACAGAACAATACCAGTTTAGAAATTATGAGGCGAATAACAGGGAACTTCGAATTTGAATCGTTTAATACCACATCGCAGAAACCCATAAGAACTACGTCCGATACGGAAAATGAAACTTCAACTACAGAATTTACCACTGTACCCGTCGTTTATGAAACTAGGACAACGAGAAAGATCAGAAAAAGAATAGTGAGAAGACTTCAAAATAGCAAAAACAATTAATAATTAATAATAATTTTTTAGCTATATGGAATACTAGTTGCGCCCCGCGATTTTACCCGCATCAGTTTCGATCCCGTGGGAAAATCGGGATAAAAAGAATCCTATGTGATAATCCTGGTTATAAACTATATGTGTGCCAAATTTCATCCAAATCCGTGTAGGAGTTTTTGCGTGTAAGGGTAACAAACATCCATCCATCCATCCATCCAAACTTTCACGTTTATAATATTAGTAGGATAGGACTAAATACATTATTAAGTATGGAAGAAAAATACATGTTGCGCCGACGCTTAACAAATTGGGTTGATGATTCTGACATTATAAATTAAAACATATTTTTTCAGCCGATTCGTTGGACGCCTGACAATGACAACTCAAAAATAGAAATTGCCAATTATAAATTATTGTAACTTCAAAGAATTTTATAATTTATAATATTTTTGTAATAAAATGCTCGAGTCACCGATATAATTGCTGGCTTATTTTCTTCGTTATTTACACTTTCTTTTACACAAAGAGTACCGAAGACTTAATAGTTGCTGAAATTATATATTGTATTGCTTTTTAAGCACAATGTAATGTTGGTAAGCTTGCACGTGTAACATGTTTTCCAATTACAAGGCACAGTCAGCATAACAGGCACAAAGAGAATACGTGATGTGTCAAGCATTTCAGTACCTTTGCTTACTCTGCAGTATATTACAGAATGTGCTACATATTGTGTACTAGTTTCTGTAATGAAATTGGCCATAACTTTTCTCTATGTACAAGTGGATAGACCGTTTTGTAGCTAAATAAATAGCTTCTCCTCGAATGCATGGTCATTTTTCGGTTACTTAAGTCCAGTAGGTGGCTTCTTTAATTATAGAATTAGTGTGCATACACACGAGTGACACGCGTCGATGACAGAGGCAACTGCACCAGTCGACTACATGCCGCTGGTGTATTTGAGCACCGCACTCAAATCGAGCAACGCTCGCGTCGCCGGCGGGCGTTGACGGGTGTCGACGGCAGCCGTCGGTGTCGGTGTGGGTGTGTTGTGTTTTATAGGTACAGGGTGGCAGGGATATCGACGCGCAACCGCTTACTAAGGATTCGGTTCATGATTCTGTACCCACCCGCGTTGAAAATTTTCGTCGTCTTTTTCTTAATTTTTACGTTTTTTTCTACAATTTCTTTACTGTGAACTGTATAAAAACATAATTTCTATCTAACCCAATGAGATTTTTAATTAAAAAATAGTAAATTCGCTTGTTTCACTTAAAACAGCAATGTAAATAAAACTCGAAAGGGCAGCGCGCGGTATCGCGGTAGGTAGCGCGCGCGCGCCATCCGCGGAGCGTTTTGATTGCGTTGTTTGCAATACATTGCGCACTCATAAATGTCAATTTTTTTAACTGGTCTTTTCCGAGATGAATGACTTTCGTAATTTTATTTATGGCATCAGGTGTAACCTTTTCACGACGTTTGCGCGTCGATGTCCCTGCCACCATATACTCGTATATATGGTGTACTTAATAAAGATTACTCTCTTCGATTCTATTCGTTGCGTTATTTAAGTTGTTAAGCAGACACATTTTTCGAACATATGAATCAATGTATTAGCAATATCAATATCCCATAAAATTATTCAGTTTGTGATTGAAAGTGTGTTACGAAAATAGGATACTGTAGTACTTGACTACATGCATTCATTTCGGTCAAAACTTTTCTCTGCGCTGTGGTGAGTTTGGTCAGTGTTTTTCGATTTTTATGAAATTATTTTACCACCACATTGCTATATACGTAGATGCTGTTCTCTCCTAATTCATTACCTTGATCAACCTACAATTACTTTGCATGAAAGAGTAATAAAGTTTTGTCAAAACCACAGACCAGTAAAATTCACAAAATGCCTACCATTGTGTGTTAAAAAACAAATGATGACCTCCAATTTACCCGCCGATCCCTTCAAATGTCACAGCTCAAAAAAAAATCAGTATAACAACGGAATTAATTCACCTCGACCAGCGTAAATTATACGCAATGAAAACTGTAATTTTGTAGGACGATACAATGGAATTGAACCCAGAAAGGGTTGGATGTAATGGTGGAAAGCATCTGGGTTCGTTCCGTGAAATGTGTCGAACACAGCTTGTGCAATGCCACTGTTTCTCAAGCTTTTTACTGTCAGTCAGGACGAAATATTTAATCTAGATACCAACCTTATGGAATATATCGCTACTACATTCACTGTAATTTTACCTCTGACAGCAACAACCTTATTATGACGACAATAAAGATCACAACTATTTTGACAGACTTGTCAGTGGCGGCAAACCATCAGCGACCTTATTAGAATGAAATGAGAATAAAGATTACTGTGATTTGGACAGTAATGCAAAATCAGAGTTAAAAAAAACTGTGAACAGACTGTACAAGAATCTTTTGGTGCTCGAATGATGTTGACAGGGGGCGCTGTTGGTAAACCTTTGATAAATTGTTTTGTGAAATGTCACTTGAAATGTATATAAAAACAAGATGGCGGTGTTAGTTCCATTTTGGCCACGTGCCAAAAGATCTTTGCACAGCTATATGTAGGTTTTGTTGTGGTACGGCTTATAAGCATACCACATTGATATGTACTGCTTCTCCTCTCAAAACAAAAATAGTAGCCAGCCAGAGAGTGGGTACCTATAGTATCAGCCGATCGATTCTGTAAAAATCTCACCGTGAAAAGTTAGGTGAAGTGAGCTTAGAGTGAGCTATCAATAGTGTCAATCCCTAGCATTAGTTGGAATGACAGCTCACTCCACGCTCACTTCACCTAAGTTTTCACGGTGAGATGGTTACAGAATCGCACTGCTGGTCGGACTGCCTGGGTGCGAACAATATTCCCCTAGAAGAACAAGTGGCGATCCACATATGTGTTGATTATTATATACTAATTTATCTAAACCGAAGTAACGATGGATGGACTGCGTGAAAGACGATATGATATGGCTGGAAAAGTGGTGACTATAATCAAGATGACGACTAATAGAGAAGTATTTAAAAAAAGACATGTTGCGCCGACCCCAAATAAATTAGGATAAGGGCAGGAGAATGATGGTAATAATTATGGTTATATTCAAAGACAACCTTTTAATAAGAAGAACTCGACGACTCCGAACCCAGTCAAAATAAAGTAATTAAAAAAGTTTTCATCATTCAATGCCTCTATTTATCCTTCGGCGAACACGAAACCCTTTGAATCCAACTTGTCAACTCAAATTCGCTTTCAACATTGAGAACCACAGAAAATGACCTCGATTAGCGCTATTATAGCTATATAAAAGTAGGATATTAACTGTAATAAGCTTTCATTGGCCTCTATAAGATTATTAGCTGGATTTAGGTTTGTATTACTAACAGTATACGCACGTCTTTGTAGCGTAATTGCATTTTGGATTAAGAGTGTTGTGAGCTGGTGATGTTATTATGGCGTCAAAAGGCGCTTCGGTACAGATATGATTAGTACGCTGATCATTTTAGGGAAATATTTGACTGATCCTCTAAAAACTTATTAAACTTCTTCTAATGATGGACACTTTTTTAAAATGAGTAAATCTATAAGAAATTTTTGCGCTTCTAATGATGCGCTCTTATTTAAATGATTGAGCCTCTTTTTATTTTTTTGGCCTTTTCTTAATTGGTCCCAGTAACTAAGCTAGGGCATCCCGACCAAATGGGTTAAGTTAGGACAGCGTGTGAAAGAGACAAAAAAATTATACATAAAATCAAAAACAATTCACTTAATAAAACTAAACAAAAATTATGAAAATATACTTACATACATACAAATAAACATACATGCTTCTAAAATAAATTTCACTAGAATGATAATAATTATAACATACTCAAAATAATAAATACTTACACAACTATGATGGACAGATAGTGTCCTTTTACTCTTCTTTTAAAAACTGCAACAGTTTGGCAGTCCCTAATGTAAGGCGGTAGTGAATTCTACACCATTTATATAAGTTTCAACCAGAATTCAACCAATCTAGAACATTAATTGGAAAAAGCCTTTCTAAAGCCTCAGTAGGTACAGATTTGGCTTTCAACTATCGTAGAACAGCTACAGCGTAATGATGTAACCCATTTACCTGTAGCACTATCTACATTCCGAAATGGAACCTTTTTCAGTACAAAAATAAATACTTTACCCCTTCATTAAATCAAATAAAGCCCGGTTCATTAAACACATTAATAAGATTAGACCATCAATAATGTCATTTGGAAACAACTGTTAGAGAGTAGAACAATTTTCTTTGGAGTTAAACGAGTGCCCAGGAACAAGTCGGGAAGTAGGATGTGTTGCTGTGGTAAGAGGTAGCGGGCGCTGGAGCGGAAAGCGATCGTTTGAGGTACAGGTTTACACCTCATTGCTATTGGTTTCCTAGAAGAGCGGTGGCCGCCACGTAGCGGCTTCCAGGTTTGGGTCGAATGACGTCACTGCAACGTCATTTCAATGTTTCATTCATATTTATAACGGGCGTCGTGAAAATCTGTCATTTTGTGTTAAAAAAAACTCTGTATTTGGTGCACTGCACTTCTAGGAAATCGTAATATATTATTTTCCACACCATCCATCCATTGGTTCCTTCTTAGACCTATAGAGGTATCATGAACAGCGTGTAAAGTTCACGCATACTCCATAGAAAAGGGAGGATGGTCATGTGTCTGGTGGGCAACTGCCTGACGATTGTTGTCGGGACGTTGTATATATGCTAGTCGCGCGGTAAACTCTGCTTGTGCGATGCAGGATTTGGCGTGTCGTCAGTGTGATGCGTAGTTTGCACGTGACATTAGAGATGCTGACACAATGCCGCCACAAATCCTGCCCCTTGTATTTCGGTTAGCCATTTTCTCAACGAGAACATCCCAGCGATGCGTATTTAGCGATGATCTCATCTTTCCACGAGGCACTTATATTATTCGCTCCGTCACTATTGATTTGTTTTGCTAACTGCTATATAAATTTTGCAACAAAGTGACAGTTATGGATAGATATTTACTAAGTAAAACACTGTTGCCACAGTTTCTGCATGTCACGATGCACATTTGTATTACCTAATAATAAACAAGCGACCCGTCCCGGTCGCATCATGCTTCATTGCAGTTTGATGATAATAGGGTTATCGAATGATCTGTGATGATCTTGTCATCAGTTCAATGTATAGTCACCAAAGGAGATAAGTAATCAGGGGGTCTACTACGAAGTGCAAAGTGCGAATGATCGGATCGGACCGACACATGGCCGAACCGAATATTATTGAAAAATGTGAAAAAAGTTCGGATTGGCTCAGTTGGGTTGGGACCATAGTCAATATTCGAAAGAGTGTAGGACTGTAGGATCGGGACCGACCGAACCAAATAGTAACTTCGTAGCAGGAAACGGCCGAACATTCGGCCGATACCACTTCGGAGTAGATCCCCAGGGTCGTCGGATATAGTTGAAGTTTAGTAAAAAACCGATGGATGAAATTTAGTTTGATAAATTAACTGCCGGTCGATTCTGTAAAAATCTCACCGTGAAAACTCAAATGAAGTGAGCTTGATGTGAGCTGTCAGTAGTGTCAATCCCTAGCATTAGTTGGAATGACAGCTCACTCCACGCTCACTTCACCTAAGTTTTCACGGTGAGATGATTACAGAATCGCACTGCTGTTTCATCATCTGCCTAGCCTTTTCCCAACTATGTTGGGGTCGGCTTCCAGTCTAACCGGATTCAGCTGAATAATAATAATAATCGCACTGCTGTTTGTTTTCTATTAATTAAATAAAATTTTATCCGAAAACATCAATCCGTTTCTTACTAAACTTCAACTACGAGTATATTCGACGAACCTGCTTACTTATCTATTTTGGTGACCGTACCTACATATGGTATGGGAGGACACGTGTGTGAGTGGTCAATGATTTGGATCGCAATGGCACGTGCTACCAAAAGCCACCTAAAGATTTCCAGTTTTTTTTTTTTTAAACAAGTTCACAAATACGTACAAACAAAAAAACATACGTCTTCAAGGTCTTTTTAAGCACTTAAAAAGACCTTGAAGACGTATGTTTTAACACAGTAAGTAGTACTACTTACTGTGTTAATTAACTTACACACATTTGATAGCATTTGCCCGTCAATTCGTCAACTACTGCGTTTCTGGGCGAAAGTAAATTCAGATTAGAAAAAAAATGCTAATTTTTTGATGAGTATTTTTTTTTTCAAAACTTTGCCTGTCTGAGTTTTGATATCAGCATTACGTGCTAATTTCCTCGGAGGAACCAACTCTTATTTAACTGATAATTTATCTATAGAATAACTCAATAACATTAAATCGTCTTAGAAAAAGACTCGATGCGTCGCAGCTTAGTCCGAAACTAAATAAAAGGCCCTGAAAAACTATCTTCGTTTATCCCGGGCATTAGGGCCTTCCATTAAACCTTCTAAGCCCTAATATCCGAAATACAAGTGGATAGTTTTTCAAACTAGGATAGCAAGCAATTAACAACCTGTCTTACTGTCCTGGCTTGGCACTTGTAATAATGAGGATATTTCTAAACTAACCAGAGTGACTAGTTGGCTAGCTTACTTGCACTATTTTGCAAACTGCAAACCCGCTGTTCCTCCCACAAGACCACACCCTTAATTCATTCAAACAAAAGAAAAAAAAATCCAATTTGTACAGGAAACAAAGCAGGGCCATTCAGAAGAGTCTTTTTCTATTAAGTTGCGAAAGAAAAAGTTTTTCCATTTGACCCATTAAGCCGACGCAAGACACTTCGGTTTGCACCGTATATTTTAATAGTACTACTATACTATTTATTTATATATACTTTATTGTACACCACAAAAATATATAGCATAAAAATACATTAAACACTACAAAATATACAATGGGCGGCCTTATCGCATTACTGCGATCTCCTCCAGGCAACCTTAAAATGGACAGTGATTTTCCTGGACATAAAAATGGGACTGTCGTTGGTGCAGATATTTTGTATACAATACACTAAAATAGATACACAAATATAAACATATCCAAAATTATACATACATAAATACATACATACAAAGAAAAATAAAAGAACTGTAGATGATTGGACAACAAGGTCACAACGACAAGTAGTGTTCCTTTACGAGTCTTTTGAACACCTGTAACGACTGCGCGCGCTTTATTTCATCTGGCAATGCATTGGTTATTTATCTACTAATAATGTTACTTCTTGAGTTATGTTACACTTTATAGCACCGTGTACAAGGTATGTTTTTAAGAGATATGTATATTGTGTTTCTTTGTAATGTTTTGTTAGATCTAACAAAATATTACAAAAAATCTTGACGCCGGCTTAATGGGTCGAATGGAAAAACTTTATATCTATATAACGGCATAGGATTTTACTAGAAGTGGTCATCGTATTAGTGGTTCAGCAGCTTCAATATCATGAGGCCGAGCGACGTGGCCACCTACTGGGCTCAAACAATATACAATAACGAAGAAGAGTACCATCGACACGAAAACAAGAAGCAGATTATCAGGATTGTGCCAGAATATAGCAGTTCGTCGTGGAAGTGGTACGACAGCGGCTAACCTGACATCATCTCTGTCATCAGAAGACAGCCGCTACGCAACCATTGATGCGACACTCTGCTAGAGTGGCAGTAATCAGCCAGTGCCACTCTTATTCGACCTCTTCCGTGATCGCGTAATCGACCACCTACGGCATCGCCACTTGCTGCGCCGTCAGATACATTTTGGTTGGAACAAAAGCATGCGACGTCGCTACGATTTCTCACTGTGCTATAGTTTTTTTATGCAATAAATCCTCAGCCATATGTCACTAGCAAATAATTAAACTAATATCTAAATGGTTCCTAAGAGGTCGATTCCGAAAAGAACTCTGAAAATGTAATAATCCTCCGAAATGTATAGAGGTTAGTGATATAACATTCAGATATGCAAAAAATCCGCTCAAATACTTGTAATACTTCGAAGAGACACTTAAAAGAGGGCACAGAAACTTTATGTCCCTCTCAATCACTTTTTATTCATGTTCCCTTTTCACTCCGCCTAGCCTTTTGCTAACCATGTTAGGGTCGGCTTCCAGTATAACCAGATGCATACCAGTATTTCAAAATGGAGCGGCTGCCTCTCTGACCTCCATAACCACTAACTGGGTAAGACTGGTGGTCAGACTTGGGTTTCTGACTACCCGTAACGATCGTCGCGTCGTAGATCTACTGTGGACCGAAGGCTTGACGTGCTTTTCGAGGCACGGAGGGGTCTCGGTATGTAATGGCCACCCGTCCTCGAACCGACCGCGGCAAGAGTAGACTAACCTTCAATCGACCCGTATGACTGTTATTGTTTAGCCACGAGCCCGTTCATTTTCCCTTTTATGATACAAAAACTTCCAATAATGACTTGGAAAATTATAAATTGAATTTTCCTTTCCTCTGATACGAAAACCAACGTAATAATATAAAACAGAATCTCAGTATCTACACTTGTAAAACCCATTAAGTTTGTCCCTAAATTGTGGCAGAACTTTTTTGCGGGGACCGAATTTTTGGCCAAGCATCTTGATAACTCTTTTGGACGACCCTAAATGATTTAAGGTTGTTCCTTACTTCTTGTTCGGAGATAAAAACGAATGTCTCGTTTCAAATGTTTCTTTGAACCCAGACTTGGCTGTTTTTGAACTAGTTCTTTTGTTTTAGGGGAGGTTTAGGGGTAAATATAGATCTTGTTTTATAGAATATTGTTTGAAAGGCACAAAAGAAATACGTACGTATTGATTTTTAAAAATAATCTATATATCTAGCTATATAGCTTTCTAGAGGTACGAGGAACAGGGTGTAAAGGTCGCTCATCCTCTACAGAAAAGGGAGGATCCTCCGACCAGACGGGGGTTGTGGTGGGCTACTGCCCGAAGATTGATGTCGGGACGTTATATTTATGCATATGCTAGTTGCGCGGTAAACTTTGCTTGCGCGATGCAGGATTTTGCGTCGACTTCGATTCGACGTCGATTGACGTCAGTATGATGCGTAGTTTGCATGTCGTGGTGTAGATTCACACATTCACACACATTCCACAGCTTCAGCAGTTCGGGTCTAGCACACTTATGACTATACAATATTTTTGTCAGTAGTCCCGCGGCATGAAAATATACGTATGCGATGTCGGAGAAAACTTGATTTTGCTTATTAAACTGACTATAAAATATAACTTAAATCGTCGGTGCATTCAAATCATTACTATCATTTGCGTATGAAATAGCTAAAAAAGGTAAAGCGTGTTAATGTAAACAGTTAATTTCACTGACTGTAGGTACATACACACATACATGGTTAGTTTATTCTGGAGGTCAAGTAATCTCTCAGAAATATCAGTACAAGTTTCATGATACGGATATCCCTGATCCCGATCAAATCAGACATCTTAGCCGTTCGGCAGTTTAATTGAATATTTAATGGATACAGCCATCCTGTAATTTCACGGGTTAGATCAATCAATTAATCCCTCAATGGTAAATGGACCGCGAGGATCGATTGAGATTACGGTTTTTGTGTGAGTTAGCGAAATTGATATGGAAGTGGGAAAGTTAGAAGTTCATTACTACGAGTAAGTGGGTGGAAGGGCAATGCTAAATTTATCCCTGAAATACTGAGTTCGTAACTCAGATATCCGACATGGGTTTATGACGTAGGACTAAGGCGGATCACACACTCCAATGCACCACGCCACGGGGCGCAGATAACGCGCCTCCGTGCGTGATGTTTTACATACAAATTCAATAAAAACGCACTTCCGCGCGGGGAATTTGGCTCCGTTTTCCGCGCCCCGTCGCGCTCCCCGCGGCGCGCTGTAGTGTGTAATCCACCTAAGGGTAGCGGCTCTGGAATGGAGCTGGGTAGGACACTTGGCCAGACGTGGTGATGGCAAATGGAGCAGAGCCCTAACGGAGCGGTTGCTGAGATACAGTAGAAGGAGCGTTGGCAGACCAATAGCCAACATTCCTTCTATCTTTCGCAAACGCGGGGAAGACCTGGATGAGATACGCACATATCAGGGAAGCATGGCTTACAAGGTAGTAAGCTTATACTCAGCAGTGCGGAACAAGGTACCCAATGATGAGGAAGGGCAAGGCTTATGTCCAGCAGGTGACAATGGCAGGCAGGTACAAAATAATAAAAGAGTCTTTTATATCAACGAAGAGAAGTCTAAAAATATAGATAGGAATCAACTTTTACTTATCAATATAATTATACACCCAATTAAGCACATCTAATAATATTTAATTGTTTGAATTGCCACTTAGCTCTCTTCCTCTCTCCTAATTTTTGCTGTGCCCGACAGTGTCCATATTGATCTTTTACCTTGTAAATACCATCTATGTAACAGATATGGAATGCAATAAATATTTCAATATTAAGTATAATTTGTGATGTAGGGAACAAGATATTTATTTTTACCCAATAATCTATCTGCTTCATACATAATGTTATCGCTTTTTCGTACTCCACTCCACTCCACTCCACTCCCATTGAAACCGTAACATAAGCCCTGCTACCCCGCTAATCCTGGCAAAATAAGCGAGGATAAAAATAAGCGAGGATAAAAAAATCGATAACGTCTTATTTAAACACAATATCCAACAAATATTAGAATCCTCTTGTTGTGTTGAGTTGCTTAAAGCCTGAAAAATATTTATTACTCTCAGAGGTAAAAGAATATCAATAAATTTTGAGAAAGGAGTTAAAATAAAATTGTATTTGTGTTGTAAGAGGTTTGAATGTCTCTTGGTTACATTTTGTTATAAAAATACCATTAATGTGGTTAATTAAGCATAAACCGCCCGTTTACATCCACGGGTATTACAATTGTGCATCATCTGTCTAGTCTTTTCCCAACTATGTTGGAGTCGGCTTCCAGTCTAACCGGATGCAGCTAGAATACCAGTATTTTACATGGAGCGACTGTCTATCTGACCTCCATAACCCAGCTACTGGGTTCTGACGACCCGTAACGACTGTCAAACGGCTTGACGTGCTTTCCGACGCACGGGGGTCTCGGTATGTAAAGATGGTCACCCATCCACGAACTGACCGCGGCAAGCGTGGCTTAACCCGATCGATCCACTCGTGCGGCTGTTATTACTTAGCCACGAGCCCCTCCACATTTGTGCATATAATGTAATACCTATTACGTAGCGCCAATACATGGCTATATTAGGTATTTACGTCTTTTGAAGATTATTCATATTTAACAGAGAAGTCATAAATGTTGAGCCGTAAAGCTTCCAACTTGATGCCATAAAGTGTTCTCTAACAGCCAGGACTCTTTTGTAGTTCATCTCCCTAAACAACACTTTACGACATCCGGGCATCCGGGCATTCCTAAGAAGAAAATCGTTATTCTGTGCAGTTGTAGTAGGTATCTAAATAATAAACAAGTCAATCAATCATTTATTTTGTTAAACATAGGTATGGTTACAGATAGTATATTGCATAAAAATATGTGCACTATGTTTTACAAATAATTATATGGCGTACAAAATTCGCCGATCTTCACACCACCTTCGCCGTGGTTTACCTCGACGGCAATGTCTTCCCTCAGGCATCCAGTGAGTGACAATCTTTAATAACTCTTCGGGTGCATTCGTGTGACGTGGCCAGCTCACTTCTACTTCAGCCCGGCCTTTTTTTTCTCCAACGTTCGCTACTTGAGTAATGGAGCACAGGGCGGTGTTTGTAACGCGATCGACCCTAATAATTGCGTACCTACTACTGCAAACTATCAATCTCAATCATTTTGAAGACAACACACAATCCATTGCATCGTATGATCAAAAAAGGAGAACATTCTACATCCATACATTTTTGGGCTAATTTGTAAAAGAACTTGCACAATTTAGCCCAAATCGAATGATCTCCTTTGTTTGCTCAACAACGTAAATAACGCAATCAGTAATAATAATAATACCTACTCGCATTGTGAGGAGGTTCCTGTCTCTGGAGCCCTAACCACCGATAGCTTGGACCCTGCTCCCGACATCGGTGGATCACAATTTTTTTATATTTTTAAATGTTTTTTTTATACTAATATTTCAAAATGTATTAAAATAAGACAACTAAATAAATAAACGACATAATAATAATATATTTTATTTTCATAAAAGAAGAAACACATTGCACTGTATACACTGTAGATTATAAATTTATTATTTTTCACATTATAAGCACAATTTTGAAGACTCTATCCCTTAAACTAGGTCTAGCCTGTATCTTAAGAGATAAAATATATCAATGTTGTTGAAGTGTCAAAATGAAAGCCATTGCTACTGATAGTGTGCTACGCAATTACCTATTTGCTTCTTCGATCAGCACCCTAATTGCGTAATACACTCAATCTGAATCATTTTGAAGGATATTGCTGATCAATTGCTGCTTAAGTTCGAAAACTGTGTCTGTTCAATAACGTAAATAATGCAATGAATGTTGTTGAACTGTCAAAATGAAACCCATTGCTATTGATAGTGTGCTACGTATTACCCCACAGTATATAGCAATAAAGCTGTTTGTGAAATCTTGTTGGTATCTGACGCCAAAAAACAATGCTGTATTCTTAAGAAAAAGAGCTCCAGGCAACTATAGAAGCAAGTAATAATTTTGCTACCTAAAACATAAAAAGAACTTCAAATTATAATTTGATTAAAGGTGACACCAGAGGAAGCCGTTCATTGCCTCTGAATCCCTCAAAAACCTGAGGATTTAAACCAAATCTTTTAATTTAAAGAAAGAAATCGTCTCGAGTTTACGGCGAAAAGTTTGACAAAAAGAAAACTCAATTTCGTTTGTAATTTGCGGATAATAAACAGATTGGTGCTTCGGTTCTTTTTCGGGATACTTCGGGACACATCGGCTAAACGAAGAGGAAGTAACTCTGAAAGCGATTGCTTTCAGGAGAGTTATAGGGTAATAAAACAGGTAATGGTAGTTTTATGGTTTCTACTGTTGTTTAGCACTTTCTGTGTCCTTTGTCAAGGTTTTCTGTGATTATATTATAGCCAATGAAAAAGTTCGCTTCCATTAATAAATTCGACCCAAAAATATCTCGTAGTTTTTCGATTTCCTCTTAATTTACGTTTCAACAACGTAACCGCGAATCGAATATGAAAACTTTTTTATAACATCGCCGCACCCCATACAGCCTCGTTAACAATAAAGCAGCAAGCGCTTAAAAGCTGTGCGCCCATTAAACCCGATTCCGCTGTTGATGTTTGGAATTATTTTTTTCATCTTTCTTGGAGCGATTTTCTTGCTGTTGCCGTAGATGCTTTTCGGCTTAATCCTTGAATATATAGGTTGTACTTTATCTCTTTCAACTGCTTTTTTTTAAATGTATCTATTCTTTATTGAATGTATTTATTTCTTTTATATTATTTCTGTTTTGGAACTATATGACTATGGAGATAAGTGGTGGCCCAGTGGTAACGACCGCGACTTACGAGATATAAGTCGTAGGTTCGAACCCTGACAGGCGCTTTACTTTGTGTAAATTATTTAATCACCACTGCTCTCAATACGATGAAGGAAAATATCGTGAGGAAACCGGCATGTCCTAGAACCAAAAATTCAAAGACATGTGATATCTACCAACCCGGACTGGGCCCGCGTAGTGGATTACGGCCCAATCCCTCTTGCAGAGAGGAGGCCTGTGTCCCAGCAGTGGGAACATTATAGGCTGATTATGTATGGCTATGGTATTTCCTAGCTGACTGAATTCAGTCTACTAGGTCGTAACAAGGTTTCTGACTAAAAAGACCACCCTCCATTTACACGTGTACAATCTTAAAGCATTCAAGCCAGGCTTATATTGCCTTTCCGTTCATAACACCTAACACTTAGACACATCCAACATATGCCTAAATAATTCAGTGTTTATAATAACATTGAATACCTAATCATACCATTTAAACGTTCATCCACTCCAGTCTACAATAATTACCACAGAGGCCATAAAACATAGAGGGGAGCCTTACAATGGTTAACTCTGCAATATATCCGTCTCTTTCTTTCCTTTGAAATATCATATGAGTTAGAAAGAGAACTTAATAATTTCACTTCTCTTCTTTTTCAGTTTGGTTCCGGGGTGGATAAGATATTTTTTCTTAATTTTTTACTGCCTCAAATGAGGAAAATGTCGTCAAAAGTTTTGAACGTGTATGTGGATGGGTATACGAGTAAGGGAAGACCAAAGACACGATGAATGGACTATGTGAACGATGTTATGGCTAGAAAGGCTACCGAGATGACGACTAAATAGAGAAGTATGGAAAATCAAAGCATTTATTTCAAATAGGCACTTAAAAGGCACTTTTGAACGTCAAAAATTACAATAAAATTCCAAATGTTAGTTTTCGTATGGATAAGAATGGGCAAGAAACTCCACCGTTACTCTCTTATAATGTTTTATAATATTTTGCATACATTAATTATATAATAATAATAATAAAGGAAAACAAAGACATGTTACGTCGATCCCAAATAAATTGGGATAAGGGCAGGAGAATGATGATGGCTCTTGGAACAGACCTTACGTTTGACAAAGGCTTTCCCGGTAGCTAGTTATTGCTCTATAATAATTTCTAACATCACAGTGTTTCTAAAGTGCCAATTAACATCGTACACTTAAGTGGCGTTGAATTGACACCTCGATAACAAGGAGGTTGTTATATTTAAATTATTACAGATTGATTGAAGCCTTAGACTATTAACTGTGTAATTTGAAGATGCTTTAATGGGGGTTTGGGAGAACATCCCATTTTACACTGCTATAGGGACACTGCTATAGAGGCACTGCTGTTGGTAGAATAGAACACTCAAAACAAAACACACAAAAAAACAAGAAACAAACAAAAACACAAAAAAAAAAACAGACAAAACAAAAAAAAAAAAACATGGCAATCATCCGTGGTAAACATTTGTGCTATTGTTTTGTGGAGTGTACTGAAAAAGCAAGATGGCGGCGTTAGTTCCAATTTTGAGCACGCGCCAAAAGAACTATAGTAGTGCTATGGTTGTATGACTATTGCTTAAGACTTGTATTTATAATGGGATGAATGTCTTGCGATTTATGGTCCTCGAACTGACGTGCTATGCCGCTAGAACACGACGTGTCGCGAGAGTGTTCGTGGCTTAACGGTATAGCAATATTCTGAAAACCAAGGAATTTAAACTAAAATCCCGCCATTCTTAACAATCAAAGGAGAAAAGAACGGTGGCAGTTTTTTTCTTCTTCTATGGCAACTGAGCCGATGTCGACTATTCTGCCAGCGTCATGTGGTGAACGGTGGCAGTTGTGTGTTTTTGACAATGATGTAAGATCACGAGGGACATATGTAAGGTTAGGTTAGAACTGTGACCTACCTCGCGCGAGCCTAATTGGTCGCTGTAACTAAGCTACCCTGATAACAAACCCTGACCAAATGGGTTAGGTAAGGTTAGAACAGTATTAATTCGGTTCTTATTTGCTAACCCCATACTAACCATACTTTTCCTATTACGTCACTTCTGCAATATATGCACATAAAGTTATCAATTTAAAACAAAACAATACCACTGCAAAAATAAAAAGAAACCCAAAACAAAATAACAAACAACATAATTCTTAAAGTAATTCAAACTTTTTAAAACACGTACAACAAGAAAATGCGACAGGAATTCGCAATTTAAACTACGTCCGAACTCATTTACAAATGGTCACCCTAGCTGGGACGTAAACTACATTCTTTAGCGCCAAGGAACAGCTTGTTCCAGCTCCGGGCACCATGATTTACATAAAAAGCGGACAGTCCACGTCCCGCTCGTTCGTAATTGGACAATTTTGTTACTCCACTTTTTAATACTATGCGCTTTTGCAGTATTTGCTTGGTGGCATAGAATAGAAAAGTTCAGAAGTCAAATTTTTTTCAATTTTCCATCTTCCAACTGTTACTTATCCACGCAAAAGCAATAAATGTATGGCTGCAGGCCTATTTAACTGTTACGCATTATTTTATCACTTACGAAACAATTTTTTAACTATTAATTAAAAATACACTGGGTACGAAGCACGAATGTATGAGAAATATTGCAACCTAAATATTAATCTCTCTTCGTCTCTTATTTGGGCATGTTTGCTCATGAATCTGTTTTTATTTTAATTTATTTCCATTACGGAAGTCGTAGAAATGCAAATCTCCTTCTCCAACAGGTTCTACATAAGTACTGATAACATTGTCTATTAGATGTTTCGTTAATGGTAATTCAGTTACATCACACTGCCATTTGGATCAAATTGGATAAAAAAATCTCCTTTTTACAATTACCCCGCAGAACTGGATCAAATGTTGTACATTTGATCCAGTCCAGCGGGGTAATTGCGTAACATACTAACAGTACCAATGGCTTTTATTATAACAGTTCAACAACATTCATTGCGTTATTTACGTTATTGAGCAGACAATTTTTTCGAACACATGAAGCAATGGATTGGCAGTATTCTACAAAATTATTCAGATTGTGGTTGATAGTGTGTTATGTAATTAGGGTGCAGGTTTTAGTCCAGGCAGAACCTCAGGGTGTGTTCGACAAATTTTAACTGTCGAAAATCCGAGCGAGCCTCTGAGCGCCTTCTGAGTGGTCCTTCTGCTTATACCTTTTACAGTATTTGCCTGTTGGAGTCCAGTTGTTTATGCAACTGTCAGTGTTGTTTTAGCCAATCATTACTGAGACCAGTTGGGAGTCCATGTTGTTTTTAGGCTGCAGTATTATCGGGAGCACAAATTGGATATTTCATTACCGACAAAAGTGATTAAGTGCTATATTTGGCGGTTATTAGGGTTGATTTTGATGTTAATTTGGAGAAGGCAGGTGGCAATTACCAAAGTAATGTTTTCCTACTTCGTTTTGTTTACCTGTTCTGTTTCCTTTATTGTTGTCACATTTCGTTATAGTGTTTATTTTGTGTGTTTATATTCTTTTTTATTCGTCATGTTTGCCGCAAATAAATGTATTTTCTTTCTTTCTTTCTAGTGAGTCATAAAGTGAATTGAATTGGAGTAATTTCTCTTTCGCCAAGCCCTTTTTATTTTCACACATCAGAAGGGCAATTCACGTAAATTTAAGAACTTTCACAGTCTGAAGGCCAATTCTCGTAATTTAAAACGTTCAAAATCTAGTCGCAGTCTCATCTCAGCGACAAACAAATGTCAAAAACTTGTTAAAATGTAGGGAAATTTGAGGTTTTTTTTGACAGATTGAGACTGAGATCAGACTGTGAACGTTCTTAAAATTACGAGAATTGCCTCTCTGATCTGTCTCTGCTGTAATTTTTTATTATAAGTCATAGGTACCTACTCGTAGTTGAATTAGGGCTGATATTTCAATCGACAGATAATTTTTATTCGTGGAATAAAATTGACGTCTGACAGATTTTGTATGCAAGAACTGTCAAAAATTTAAAATTATTCCTCGGATAAAGTTATCAGGCGTTGGAGAAATCAGCCCTTAGTCAATAAAAACGTTAGTGTACAGTTCAAACATTTAAAACTAGAATTTTAAAATAATAATGTGGCAGCACAGCTGAAGTGGAAAAATGGCTACTAAGTTTTTAAGGGCACTGTATGTTATAAATAGAAGCAACTCAAAATCTATAAAGTTCTTTAACTAATCGTATGTCTAATGAGCCGATACATACTTTTCCTTGAATTTCCAACAAGTTTTAGCTATAAAAACGTGTTACAATTTTCGCCACAGCAACTTGCCAATCACCGCCTTCAGAACTTAAATCGAATAAAATTGATTGATCATACTTTTCTACATTTTTTCATGTTTTAAGTTCGACAACTTTCAACCGTGGCTCAACTCAATGAATAAAAGAATTTCTTTTGAAAACTTTACGATGCTTTAGTTTTTCTTTCACTTGTATTTTTATTAAAAGGAATGTTCGGTGATTTTTTTTTCTTTTAGTTCTTTTCATTACTGTGAAATAAATGTTACGTGAAAGAGCAAAACTTCTAGTGAATGGTTCTCTGTAATTGGCTTAGCTTTCATGCGGGTTCTAGTTAGACAGTCTCAAATGTATAACTGACCCTGCATATTATGCCACAAATATAATGATAGAAATTGACTAACATTATTAATTAGTTGGTTCATTATTTTATTAATTAATAGTACACTTTTTTTGTTTTACTTACCAAATATGGACATTGTCCGAAATAAATTATATTATTATTATTTTTGACATATGTATCTCGGGACCCTGGAGTCCCGGACCTTTGAAAGGCGTACGAGTACCAGGGGCCGAAGCCAAATCGCAGAGGCCCTTCCTTTATGATGCCTTGATGGCCCTTTATTATTTCTTACCGAAAATTGAGATTATTTTTCTTGAATCAATGATTCATTTAAAAGAACAACCTTTCTCAAACTAAATGGGAGTACGGTGACCTTTAGAAATAAAAACTTTTGTTCTTATATCTATTTTTTTGATTAGCCTATACTGTCTTTGCAAACGCCTCCGCCAAGTCCTTCCTTCTATATCTAAACATATTATTATAAATTAAAGGCGCTTTTTGTGTGACTGCGTTGTTCTTCTAAACTACCAAAATGTATTTTAATGCGGTAAATCATAATTTAAATGTAATTTTTGTTTTCATCATCGTTTAAGACTTCGTACCCAAGTCGGCCGGAGCAAAGACAATCTCCACGAATGGGGGTTCACGGACGGTTCCCTATCCATTTGCATAAAATTGTAAGACCTAATATAACTTGGCATATTTTTGTTTCCCCTAATTATATTTTCGCATAACATTATTTTCGCATAACAGCTTACGCATATTTTTTTAAGCATAATATCTCTAATCATAATAATTATTAAGCATAACATTCTAAAGCATACATTTATTTACGCATAATGATATTAAAACATATTTTAGGCATACCAAATAAGCATAATAATTAACTCCTAAAATGTTAGACACTAATACACATTTTTATACAATATTGCTCTAGTGAAATTTGTAGGCACTTTACATTGTAGGTAGAATAAATATTTTATTAGTTTTCTAAGTGGACGGTGGTGTCATAAAACGATTGTGTCACTAAGTGTATTATTTATTGCAAAGTTGTAATTTAATCCTTTAAAAGGTATTCAAAATTCTGTAATGAATAGGTAAATATCAGGAAACATCATACTGTAATAACCTCATCTAACCCAAACCACAACCCACAACACTAACAATAGAGGGGATCTGGCGTTCGGCGGCCGCTGCCGCGGCACGCTCGCTACGCTCGCCTTCGCGCGTTAATGGTTACTGTTCTAACCTAACCTATATGATTCAATAACAGTAGTAAATATCAGGAACCATCATACTGTTATAACCTCATCTAACCCAAATGATTCACCAACAATAGAGGGGATCTGGAAACAAGTTATACCAAAATCGTTATGCCAAAGTATATTAGGAAAAAGAATATTATGCGAAAAGAAGGGATCCCTTCACGGGAGGCTCTGCGTATGCGGCACTTCCCCACAGTTATTGGCCCACATTCCATCCTGCGCCGCATGCCCTGTCACCTGTGCACTTGATGATCTTTTAACTGCGTCAGTGAGCGGAATTAAAACTTTTTGCCATCAATACGCTAAGAAGATCGTTATTTAGAGAATTTATTCCGGAAGGTGTATAACACACTTTTATTAAACTTACACAATAACACAAAACTCGATATTTTGTCAAAATCGTAAAAAAACATGTAACGCCGATCGAATCGCGAGTGAGAAGAATAATTTGAAGTTCAAAACTTCAAATTTTTCTGAATATAAAAATCTGTAGTCACCACTTCCATTTCAGTAACCTAACCTCTCTAAAACTTTAAAACCGGTCTAGAACGTTCTCAAAGTATAGGAACGTCGCACCAACAGGCGCTCATTACGACGGAGGCACGTAGCACGCAGATTGCCTTAATGTCTCTATCGGAACAGTTGACTAGACCTAAACCTCAGGTGACGGGTTACAAAGATAGTTTATGGCCCAACTTTTGTTTGGGTACGTGTACACAGTGGCTGGAGTTGGCTGCAATGTGGAAGCTAAAGGTGTTAAAGGAATTAGGAATCTTTGTAAGTACGCGTCAAAAATGTATAAAACCTGGAACTAAATTACGATAATTGTTACCGCGACTAATAAATAAGATTGTGATGAAATGTTCCTTTTTGGTTCGTTTGACCAATACAGTGATAACTTTCTTTTTTTATAATTAAATACTTTATTGTAAGAATTCTGTAGTTTTTACCTAGGATGAAGGCGTGATATGTATGTATGTAAATACTTCATTAAATAAATTATCAATAATAATCTTAGTGTGACTAACATTTCTGAACATATCAACAAAATTGAAATGTTCGAGTCTCATCCAGGTCTCGCCCACAATTTTCTGTAGGTCGTCGCTATGGCCGATGGTCTGCTAACGCTCGTTCTACCGTCCTGAATTCGTGTTATTTTTTACAAGACATACTTATCAATTATCGTCATTGCTTATTATTAAATAAGATCTCTGATTGCGAGAGTAAGAGTGACAAATCTAGGTACATGCATACACTTAGACAAGGGAGAACAAATTACTACCTGCGAGCTCCACAAATATTTGTACCATGCAAGAACCACACTGTATCAGAATTCTCACAGAAGCCATTCGCACAGTCATTGCGCGAATCATACCACGATTTCTGTCTCTGTGCCCTAACCAAAGCGATCGGTCGGGCGAATACACGGTCGTTATGAACATATGTCACTCAATTGTTCGAAAACCTGGAAGGTGTCCCCGAACGCGACGATGCGTTCGGGCTCGCCGAACATAATGAACGCGACTGTCGTATTCGTGCTTGATCCGATCCAGCCTGTACCTTGCTACCTTCCCTCAGCGACGCTCTAAGAAGAGGTCCATATCCCACAGGGGTGTCCCAAGCGTGGATTCACTTAGTTTATAAGTTTTATCATAACCTTAATCAGTTTTTTGCAACAGGTGTTGCTGCAGTGTTGGTCTTAAAGTCAGTAATTAAGTTCCTAATACATAGTCAGACTTGAAATGTACAACATTACAATTTATTCAATGCTAGAGTATAATATGTATGTCCAATGGCATGCTTTAAATGCTAGTGTCTATTATTCATTAATTTTACAATACATTCAATATTATTATCGTCACATTCTTTTAAAACTGATTATTTGACATTATTTATGAAGTCATTTAAAGAATAAAATCGTTTTTCCAGCAGCCACAATTTTAACTTTATAAAAAATAGGTTATTAGGTAACTCTAAAGTTTTTTTGCTATTTTGTTATAGACAATTCCACTTATATGATACCAGTTCTTCTTATACAGAGAAGTCCTTGGTGCCCTCGGCAAACTATTCTATCTGGATACCGCCTTTTTTTTTCGGTGGGAATTAATCACATAACTTCTTCCGCTCGGGGCGGAGCGGAAGGGCATGACAGACTTTTACTGACTAAAACCCACCCGTGTTCCTTCATTTGCCTGTGTCAGGGGCCATCTGGATTCCGCCTGCTCTGCATTATATGGCATTGACTCGTCAATGCCACATAATGCAGAGCAGGCGGGGCAGCAGCAGGCTATTTAAGCAAAAAAAAGAGAAAAAATCTCGATCGCTTTAGTTAGACGGCTTTTTTTTTTTTTTTTTGGGATGGGAAATCATCAAATGACTCCTCCCGCTCTGGGTGGAGCGGAAGGGAGTGTCAGACTCTTACTGACTAAAACCCACCCATGTTCCTTCCTTCGCCCTTTATGTTCCGGGGTAGCGGTAACCCTTTCGGACAATCCCGCTGCCCCGGCAGGCTTCGGCCTTGAGGGGCCCCTCGTTATGCTGACATCTCTTTGAGGCGCGCGTGGAACACTTACGCGCCGTCCGGCACGGGCCTGGTCCTGATCGGGCGGTGAGCTACCCATTGCTCTCCGCCCGCAGGCCCGCGCCTACGGTGGCCGGTAGTCTCCAATGGACTCCCGACGCCCGGGGCGTCTCCCGCGGCGGCTGGGACGGGAGGCTCTCTCCCTCATCCGTCCCGCCATAGTTAGACGGCTTAAGTAACAATTTCAATAATGTCATTGTCCTCAAAACCGTCCATCACTGTCCAAGCTCGGTTTGGCTACTCTCATATTTAGTGCGAAAAGGTTGAATTCATTAGCAAGCAGCCTGTACCCAGCACAGCTTGTTTTAATGTGCCTTGCCGTACAACTATCTTGCTCCAATTTATCGCCCCTTCGCTTGCCAGCCTTGAATAAAACTTTGAATTTTATTTTTTTAGTCTTGCAATTTTTGTTTGGCTTCTTTTTTAAATTTAGACACGTGCTGGTGAAAGTTTTTAGTTTCGGGTCTGAGGAAAAAGGTTAGCGTTTTCTTGTACACGTTTTGTAGTCATTTCTTATTAGCAAACGCTGAACAAGACTAGCCCATGCCTAGGTAAAAAGATTATTCTGTCATTGAGAACAGGTTTATAGAGAACTTAGGTGTGTCCACTCATAGAGGCTCTTGCATGCCAAAGATCAATTAAACAGTCTTGCTTTTAATTCTCAGTCTAATTAAATTGAAAGTTTTCTTTTTTTGTATGCATAAAGTGTGTAGGGAGCTACAGTCAGTAAAAAAATATGTAAATTTATTTTACAGTAACAAATAATATTGGTTTTTTAACTGTAATCTCCAATCCGCATTGCAATGTAAATCATTATTTAATAGAATCAAATAAAATATTTTATATTTTGTTTAAATACTCAATCCAATCCGAATTGCAATGTACAACATTATTTAACAGAGTCAAATAAAATACAATATTATTTAATAGAATAAAATAAAATATTTTATTTTTATGACTGAAATCACAAGAGTGTGCGCAAAAACCCAAAACCGAACGAACGTATATGTCGAATTTCAGGAGTATTTAATGTGGAGTGCCTCAAAGTAGCGTGCTTGGGCTACCTTTATTTTTCATTTACATAAATGATCTGCCAACAGTGACACAAAAACAAATGATTTTATTTGCAGATGACAGAACTGCCATAGTAGAATGTAAGGACTTAAATACTTATCAATTTGACATTATTAATACTCTTACTGACATAATTAATTGGCTTTATATCAATAATTTAATAATCAACCTCAAGAAAACCAAAATAATGCATTTCCATTAAAGAATTGAAGCTCCAAAAATTTGCGTGAATTACAATGGCAACGGAATAGAACAAGTTAAAGTGAGTGTGTTTTTAGGTATCCATATTGACAGTAGGTAGGTAATCTTAATTGGAAAGCTCATATAGAACAGCTATGTAAAATAAAAAATAAATCCGCCTATGAACTTTTTCAATTGGCTAGAAAAGTAAATATAAACGCGTTACTTGTTAACGATTTGTCATATCATGGTCTAGTAGTCTCACTCCTACGATACGGTATTATTTTTAGGGTAGTTCCCCGCATAAGGGATTACTATTCAAGACACAAAAGAGGTGCATTAGAGCCATGTGTGGTCTGAAAGCAGATGACAGCTGTGCACCGTACTTTAAATCATTAAAAATACTTACGCTACCGGCCGCGGCGTTATACATATTAGAAATTAGTATCTTCGTCAAAACAAACGAAACATTCGAAACAACAACAACAACAACGAACATTCGAACATTCGAATTGGAACATTCAAAATTCAACAAAACAAACCCCAACCTTTTTGAAAAAATGACAATGGTACGACATTGTCATTTTTTCAAAAAGGTTGGGGTTTGTTTTGACGAATTTTAAATGTTCCAATTCGTAGTCAGTACAAAAACGCTTTAAGTAATTATAAATGTAAAACTGCATTAGTAACAAAAAGTGTCCTTGGCATACCAAGGACACTTTTTGTTACGAATGCAGTTTAGTAAGTAGTAGTGTAGTAGTGGAGCCATAGCTCCACCCATTTATAATAAAATTCCAGATGTCATAAAATAATTAAATTTTACACAATTTAAGCAAAAAATTAAATTGTTCTTACTTGATAAATGTTGTACTATTGACGAATTAATTTAGAATTACACATCTTGAGGTTTGAGATAAATTGAGACAAATATTAATATTGACATTAAATAACTTTGTCATTTTTCATTTTGTCATAGATTTTTGACATTTTTATTATTTTTGACATAGATTTTTGACATTTTTATTATTTTTGACATAGATTTTTGATATTTTAATTATTTTACCATAGATTTTTTTTTTACATTTTATTAATTCCTCATTTAGGTCTGACATATATGGAACTTTAAATAATATGTAATTATTAAATTTATGATTATGCATGATTTTCAAATATTTTAGTGCACATTATATTTGTACGTCTCCTGGCATAACATAGTGCTCTGTTCCTCAAACATAAGATCTGTACTTACTTTACCTATGTTAACAAATAAATTATGATTTGATTTGATTTATTATTTTGTTAAAAAGGTTCAATCCAATCCGCATTGCAATGTACACACGGCTACACATCAAGCTATACATTTCCAGTTTTAGCTGACCTCGCATTATATAGGTTTTTCGAACAACCAGAAGTCAGCTTATACTACTATATTATTTAATAGAGTGAAATAAAATATTTTAATTTTATTATTTTGTCCAATCCGTTTTGCAAAACAAACTAAAATAAACGGCCTTATTTTATTTTATTCAGTACACAATAAATACACACTTATAACCATTAAAAAGCGCCGAGTATCGACGCGGGAGTTATTTATTCAGCTCCAAATGGATTGAAAGTGATTGATGCGCGCCATCGCGCTGTTGGTATAAAAGTTGCTATAAATCACTTTATTGGCCATTGGTGTACTGCAGCGTCGGTTAAAAGAGGTTTTGTGTTTCGTTGGTCTTATTGTATGTTGTATTTGTCAGGCTGCTTTTAGCAAATAGTACGCGAACATTTAAAAATAAAATCGGAATAATTTTTATAACATAGTGTGCTAATACCCACCATTGAATTTTAAGGCCGCCATTAAATCGGTGTTATCTTAAAAATTGTACTTAATACCAGGATAAAAAGTATATTATATTTCAATACAGGGGGTCTACTACGAAGTGCAAAGTGCGAATGATCGGATCGGACCGAAACGTGCCCGAACCGAATATTATTGAAAAATGCGAAAAAAGTTCGGATCGCCTCAGTTGGGTCGGGACCATAGTCACTATTTGAAAGAGTGTAGGAGTGTAGGATCGGGGCCGACCGAACCAAATAGTAACTTCGTAGCAGGAAACGGCCGAACATTCGGCCGATACCGCTTCGTAGTAGACCCCCAGGTCATGATCTACCAGCAATAGTTTCGAACTATGTAGGTATCGGGCTTTGTTTCGGTAGTTTTTTATAAATTCAATTAAAGTACATCGGTGATAAAGAAAATATTCCCAGGATAAAAAGTATCCTATATATGAATACAAGTCTACTTGTGTGCCTAATTTCATTCAAATCCATTTAGCCGTTAAAGCGTGAGCGCAACAAACATACAAACTCAGAAATTTCCACGTAAAATATTACATATTAGCAAGATTCCTGTTGTGCCAACTCTGTATCTCAAACTGCCAGTACTGAAACTCATTGATCCAAAACAGGAGTAGCTATGTACCCGTTATGATAAGCACTAGTTCCGAACTATGCACGTGTCGGGGCTAAGTTTCGGTCTAGTCAGCTCCAAGTCGGTAAGCTTTAGTTATTGTAGTTCGATGTTCGAGTTCAACCATAAAGATGTTGCGTTGGAGATGCAGATAGCGTAGTGGTGTGGTTGGGTGATATGGTTGGGTAATATGCGTTTGTGATGCTGGGAGTTTCTATAGAATTAATACACGATGATATTGGAATATAGAACTATGCAGTTTTTGGAATAAATAATACTAGTACGGTGTCTAGCTGCTCGCTCGGGATTTCCGTAATATTCTGCTCGCGACTTCGTCGGCGTGAAATTTCTTTTTTTAACATAAAATGTATTCATTGGGAGCTATATGTTTGAGCCATATGGGGTTGAAACAATAGGGCCTTGGGGTCCGAGTGCTCATCGATTTTTTCGGGACATCGCCAAGCGGTTGGTTGACTCTTCACGAGAACAGAAGGCTGGCCTATTTTTAGCCCAAAGAATCAGCACTGCCATCCAACGTGGTAATGCTGCCAGCCTTTTGGGCACTTATACCATTGCAGTGATGCGGAAGAATTTTTGTGATGCCCAATGAGCTCCTGCCTTTTTCTATATTTTTTCGTATTATATAGTTGTATATATTTAAGAGCTCCATGTAAAATACTGGTATTCAGTTGAATCCGGTTAGACTGGAAGCCGACCCCAACATAGTTGGAAAAAGGCTAGGCAGATGATGATGATAGTAGAGGAGTTGTATATAATTGTATATATATTTTAGTGTTAGATTGTAAAAATTGTTATTAAAAAGTAGCTTGAATATTGAAGAATAAAATATTAAAGTGTATATATTGTGTAATTATATATTGTTAAAGTGAATTAAAATTATAATATGGTCGACCTGTGCAAAGGAAGACTTTTTTTTTGGATGGGAAGTCTTCAAATAACTTCTCCCGCTCTGGACGAAGCGGGAGGCGTGTCAGACTTTTACTGACTAAAACCCACCCGTGTTCCTTCAGTTGCCTGTGCCAGGGGCCACGGTAACGCTCACCGATGGACTGCAGCGTGTATGGTTTACATAAGATAGCACAATCAGCCAACAATGTTTAAAACCACAGCTGGGATACAGCTCCGCTCTATGAGATAAGGACCCTAAATAAATTGATTAGCAATTTGAATCGTTTTTCTGTTTATTAACTTTTCACTACGGACGTTCTGCATCGTTCTCACATGCATAATTTTTAACATGAATGATGTAACCAATACTTTGTAACCATATTATTTTGATTTAAAATAGTGTCCATGGAGTTTCTTGCCCGTTCTTCTCCATAGGTACCTACTACTCTTTGGAATGGGCAACTAGCTTCATTTTTCTGACTGACCGACCCCTTGACAATTCAAAAGGGCCTGTAATTGGTTTAATTGAAATAAATACTTTGAGTTTGAGTTTGAGTTTGAGAGGGAGTGGGACATAATCCCCCACACGGGCCCAGTGCGGGTTGGTGGATGTCACATGTCTTCGAATTTTTGGTTCTAAGACATACCGGTCCATAAGGTTCAAAATACAATGACAGACTCGTGAAGTAAAACAACTACAAAGATAAATTAACAACCTTGATGTTCCTTTTACATCCTTCATTACTTCTCCAAATTGTGTACTTTAAACTCAATTGAGTTTATATTTATCAACTCGTAATTAAGACAATACGTGTGCTTGTAAGACGAAACTGTTTGCTGAAGAGACAGTTATCTCAATTTTATCATAATGAGAGCGTTCCTTTGTCTCTCTGTTAGGCATTGTAGGATGACAAATAAATACTGTTGAAGTAATAGGATCTTGAAGAAAATTTTCGTGTTTTGTTGTGTTTTATTTAAGTAAAGGGAGTAAAATGTTTAATAAGGACTGATTTTGTTTTCTTATTAGAGCTCTAACATTTTCCACAGGTTGAATGTTTTGGTGGCAATTGTCGATTTTTAAAAGGCGTCTCTATTTTCCGCTAGTGACCATTCAACTGTAATAAAGTATTATTGATGATGGAAAAGATATTTGTTTAAAGTTATAAATATAAAAATATAATGTCCCAACCTAACCAAAACTATTAACAAACAAAATATTCCTCCGCATCGCTGTCGACTGGTAATGTACCCAAGAGACTGGCGGCATTGCCAAGTTATATGGAAATATTTAGCCTCTGGGCCAGGTAAAAGCCATTCCTTGGGTCACGAGGAGTGTCAACCAGTCGTTTAAAGCTATTGTATACAAAATATGTCAAATCGCCATGTTTATTCTTCAGATAAAAACAATCTGACGATTGGAAAATCGGCCCTTAGAAAATAAATGTACTTTAAAATTACCATGTTAGTTCTAAACACAATACTTCGTTGAGTTGTTAAAACACGTGCAAACGGCAGTGCAACGAGGAACTGCCTCGCTAAAAATAGTCGAAAGTATCTGCGTAACCACTGCCCTTAGTGTTCGTAGCCCGTAGCAATGTGCTACGGCGTAGCACGCCGTAGCCTGCAAGACGTTACGAACGATTTAGAAAGTTGTCTTTAGGTGATAGCTAAATATTTCTATGTAAAGTATTGTTTTAACTCATTGTGGTTCGAAGTCTGCTACATGAGTAGTTTTTAAAATACACTACTTTTCGTTCAGTGAAAACACGCCTCTATTTTCACACAATTTCCCACCATCTTCAAGCGATAATAGATAAAGAAAATCTCATGAAAATTCCCAAGCAAACATAAATAAAGCTGAAAATATGATACAGTGCTATGTACAGCTACATTGTAGATCGAGTAAGCCTCTTTGGCGCAAAGTTTTTCAATTAAAAAGGTTTTACTGCGACCATGGCGGGCGATGTATGATACTGTGAACAGTTTTTGTTGTAGAATATTGTTATAGTTGATGGTAGAAGTTTTGGTATGTGGATTGCATTGTAAGGTGTATATGTGACGATATTTTATATTCCCCAAAATATATTACTAATACTTTATTTTGTTTTCTTTATAAATATAATGCGGAAAAGTTTTTTTTTACTTTTTTCAAGTTTAGTCAGCGATTTTCTACATCCACGAGAAAGAAAGAGGTAAGTAGCCTATTCTTTCAGGGAGAACTAAACCCGAGGGACAGTTCCCGTTTTTTTAAAAACGTTCACATTCTAATCTCAGTTTTATTCTCTCAAAATTACCTCTAATTTCCCAACACGTTTGACAAGTTTTTGACATTGATTGTCGCTGAGATGAGATCCTGACTAGATTTTGAAAGTTTTTTATTACGAGAATTGGCCTTCTGGAACTACAAAGTTTGTCACGACAAGCAATTGTCTAACTCAGAAAACTAACTAAACAAAGAAACTGAAAAATAAATAAAAATCTCAACAGTCCCTACTATTGCAATTGAAACAGCTTTAGAAACAGCAATAAAGAATAAATTGAACATAACCTAAACCTCCACAAAAATGTCGCAATAATAAAACAAAATGTTCTTCGGCAATTTTCGCGACACATCGTCAACGTTCGGCCTCCATCGCTCACCGTCGACTCTGTCCCGAACGCATTCCATTTTGAATTGAGAACGTCCATGAATTGCCGTTTTTGTTGCTGCTCGGTTGAACAGGCATGTACTGGCACCAAAAAAGGGTAGATTGAAAAATTTTCGCGCGTCCTACGAAATATGGAGAGGGATTCTTAACCCTTGACATGTTGAGATGGAACGTAGTTACATGTTGCATTTTGGAAATTGAAGTAAGAAAGTATTCGAAAATAGATTTTTTGTACTCACATGTTTTAGCCCATATTTCTACAAACTGCCTTTTCTGTCAAGTGAATAATTACATCACCTCTCAAAACGGTGAAGGAAAACATAGTGAGGAAACCGGCATGTCCTAGAACCAAAAATTCGAAGACATGTGACATCTACCAACCCGCACTGGGCTCGCGTGGCAGATAACAGCCCACTCCTCTCGAAGATAGGAGGCCTCTGTCCTAGCAGTGGGAATATAAGAGGCTGATTATGCCTTTTAAGTCTAACGTTTGCTTCTTTTGGCCCCAAGATTAGACTACAAACTACTAAGAAAAAATTATCCCCACAATATAGGCCCCATATAAACCGAAATGACCATAATTTTAAATGCAAAAGTTAAATAACACCGATCCAACAAATAACTAAAACAGTTCTACAAAACTAGTACCACTAACATTTGGAGACACACTTAGAAGTTTCAAATTACTTAAAAAAAAATCCCAGCCTCGCCCACAAGAATTTCAATATAAACTCAACGCCAGACGGAAACTATTTGAATAAAATCCCTTTTGTTGCGCGTAACGACACTGTCTCGGCCATTACACAAAATAGAATGGTGCAGAAGGTCAAGTCTTTATAACAAGCGATAAAATACGACCATGCAAGCACATTTGCGACCAGTATTTGCTTGACATCATCATCATCATCAGCCTATAGCGGTCCACTGCTCACCTATACCGCACGCCATTCAACTTGACTTTCGGCAACTCTCATCCAGCTGCTACCAGCCATCGTGCGAAAATTGTCGCTCCACTTAGCCTGAGGGCGTCCTACTTTACGTGCCTTTGCTTGGACTTAGTTATGTCATATTGTAACTACATACATATTGTTTCATCGGGAGCGTTTTCGTAGAGCAATCGTGAGGGGGTTAATAAGCGGAGATTATGGGTAACTGCCATAATGTTCACATGAAAATGTAAACACATAGAAATAGACGTGGATGCCATTTTATAGTGCCACTTTCAAATTGAGTGCTTCAATTTGAATACTTATAAAATCACAATAAAGGTGTTTTTCATTTTTCAATTGAAGTTAATTTTGTATCCCGAATTTTCGTTTACGGTTTAATAATAATATTATAACTGTTATTAATTTAATAATTGTTGGAAAAACAGATGAACGTGTCGGTAATTCCCTTTAGTGGGTGATTGCGTAACAATGTAACCGTTTTTTTTACAGTTTCTTCAGATACTTTTGGAACTGACTACACCCTGAACGTAGTTATATGGCTTGAGTTATATATCCTGCAATTGTTTTCGTGTGTCGCTTGGATTCGGCCTTCTGAACCTATCTACTCTGTGGCGCCACTGTCTCGGCAGTTACATGAAACTAGCTCGGTTGCGCGTGGAAATACTAGAGAATTACCTTTATTACGCAAACGTGCGGTGTATGGGTATTTATTAGGTATTATTTACATTACTGTTTATGTTCAGTGGCTGTGAAATGGTCGGGAATATTAGTGGTAATGGATTTTTACGTTTAGTTTAGAACTTTAGACACTGCTTTTTGAGTTGGGTGGATTTTTTTATATGGGTGTGGTGGCTATGTTTATTCTGGTGTAGGCTTTAACATTAAACTTTATCAGGTTCTAGAATTAAAACCGTCTAGTCCTGCCTACATCGCTTTATTTTATGTTCTAAGAGAAGGATCATAACAGCAATAACCACGATTTTCTCAATTGTTATTATCTTCCTAAGCTTTTTGCTGTCTCCAGAAAATAGTAGTTAACCCAAAAAGTAACAAAGATTCATTGACAAGACGAGTTGATTGGTTAGTAAGATAGATAGGCTAGCCTAGCACCTGTGACTCTCAATAAATCACCTGCTTCGTGTAAAAAATCTAGTTCCTTTCTTGTTGTTGAGTTTGGACATCTCATTAGGAAATATTATATGTCATCATCATCTGCCTAGCCTTTTCCCAACTATGTTGGGGTCGGCTTCCAGTCTAACCGGATGCAACTGAATACCAGTATTTTACATGGAGTGACTGCCTATCTGACCTCCACAACCCAGTTACTGGGTAATACGATACCCCTTGGTAAGACTGGTTGTCAGAATTTCGGGCTACTGACGACCCGTAACGACTGTCAAAGATCCACGAATGACAGCCGGGACCAACGTCTTAACGTGCTTTCCGAGGCACGGAGGGGTCTTGGTATGTGATGATGGTCACCCATCCACGGACCAACCGCGGCAAGCGGACCTTAAGCTGATCGATCGACCTGTGCGGCTGTTATTACTTAGCCACAAGCCCCTCAGGAAATATTATATGTAATAGTAGTAATAATAGCAGGAGGACTTTGGGTGCACTTGCATAGTGCATATAGGGATAATCATCGGTTGGTACCTCATTTCATTGAAAACGTGTAACGGGCCTCTGCGAGTTGGCTTCGCCCCTCGTACGCCTTCCAAAGGTCCCAGGGTCCCGAGAAATGTCAAAAGACTTAAATATGATCTAATTACGAAATACATAGACGGGCGACGACCTTTAGGGTTGGTGGCAGTTGTATGACCGAAAAATGGCCGGTGATTGGAAAGGCCTGCATAATGTCCAGCATTGGACTGCAATAGGCTGACTGACGCTGATGATGATGACAGTGCATTACCGAACCACGCACCCATTAATAAATAAAGAAATTAAACACAAAATGCAAGTTTAATGTCGGTTTCTCGTAAATATTCATACCGGGCCATACGCAAAATGAATTCTGATTTATTCAGAATATTATATTATTACGAACAACTGAAATACACAGTTATATTTCAGTTTCTGGCTTGTTTTTAAAGAGGTCAGTTGCTGGTGTGCTTAAACCCAGAAATGGGACATTATTATTGTGAATGGAATAATTGGAGCAAACATTTTGAATTGCTTGTTGCGAAATGTTCTTATTCGTTAGCATGGCTTTCGAGCGTGAGGAATTAACTGCATTCAATTCTCTATTAAAGGAATGTTTGTTTGCTTGAAATCTGTTGGGGCAAGATTCTTTCGCTCGGTGTAGGGAGCAGTTGTCGGTGGTAACGGCCCCGACTTACGAGTTGTAGGTCGTGGATCCGAACCCAAGCAGGCGATTTGCTATGTGTAAATTTTTTCATCACCACTGCTCATAAAACGGTAAAGGGAAGCATCGAGAGGAAACCGGCATATCCTAAAATAAAAAAAATGAAGACATGTGACATCTACCAACCCGCAGTAAACCTGCGTGGTAGATTACAGTCCACTCCCTTTCTGAGAGAGGAGGCCTGTGTCCCTGCAGTAGGAACACCATAGGCTGATGTTTTTGATGATGAGTAATGCTTGATTCAATGTTTGTTTTATTCGTTGTTAGTCGCAGCTGAAACGCCTCACTTGAGCCTGTAGGCCACCTGAACCTTGGTCCACCAGAAAGCTTTCAGCGTGTTTAAATATAGTCAAATATGGCGGCACACTGCAAAAGATTCTGACACTGATTATGATTCTTTTAGAGAAAATGCAGTGCATTTTCTCTAAAAGAATCATAATCATAAATCTTTATTTATCTCAACATCATAATATCGCAGGCACTGATTAATATAATGCACAATCTTGAATATAGAAAGGTGTCTGTGATAGGAGGGTCCTGATCCTGAGTTACAAATCACTCCTCGGCTCTTTTAGATACGAGATGTTAATTTCCAAAACGGTTAGAGTCAAGATATTATTCATATAATAAACTAAAGTATATTTTATAATTGCAATTAAGTATAAGTATTTTTAAGCCGGAGTACGAGTTTTTTTTAAAGTTTTATTATTATTATTTTTTATTTGTAATTGTGCGTTTCGTTTGTGCAGAATAAAATATTTTTCTTTCTTTCTTTCTTTTTAAAACCTACGAAAAATTGGTGATAGATTTTCACCCATTCTTTCACTCATCAGTCCGCTGGCGGGCATTTTATCTCTTCTATGCCCAGCAGTGGACTGATATAGGTTGATGATGATGATGATGAAAACCTACGAAATAAAAAAAAAATACAAATTATTTTTGATACTTATAAAACTGGGGGAAATTGCAAATTATATTGACTTAACTCGTATAATATCATTTCAGTAGCACATCTCTTCTGCATTATTGTGGACGCATTTGAGTAGCACATCTCTTCTGCATTATTATGGACGCATTTCAGTAGCACATCTCTTCTGCATTATTATGGACGCATTTCAGTAGCACATCTCTTCTGCATTATTGTGGACGCATTTCAGTAGCACATTTTTTCTGCTTTATTATGGACGCATTTCAGTAGCACATCTCTTCTGCATTATTGTGGATGCATTTCAGTAGCACATCTCTTCTGCATTATTATAGACGCATTTCAGTAGCACAATCTCTTCTGCATTATTATGGATGCATTTCAGTAGCACATCTCTTCTACAATATTGTGGACGGTAATACATCAGCAGCAGTAATGCCATAGACACGAGTAGGTACCAACCTTTTTACAATAAATTATCCGCCTGGAAATGACAATATAATTACAAAAGAAGCTAAGTAGGTAAACTGTCATTAGCAGCCCCTAATTAAGACATGTGTCCGATAAATGGTTCACCAATAACAATGCCCTAATAATCATTAATTTATTAAGCATTATCGTGTTTATCTATCGATTTCCATCATGTTGTGTATCCTTTTGGCCTCATACGGGACTTTATTTTTTTAAACTGTTGTTTTTATTTGTATGTCAGTCGTTACGGGTCGTCAGTAGCCCGAAAGTCTCACAACCAGTCTTATCAAGAGGTATCGTATTACCCAGTAACTGGGTTGTGGAGGTCAGGTAGGCAGTCGCTCCATGTAAAATACTGGTATTCAGCTTCATCCAGCTAGACTGGAAGCCGACCTCAACATAGTTGGGAAAAGGCTAGGCAGATGGTTTTGTTTTTATTGGTTTCTGTTTTAATATTTAGTCTGTGTTTTTTCTGTGCGAGTCCTAATAAATACTTTTTCTTTCTTTGTCTCTGCAATTTCACTAGCTAATTTGATTTAGTTTTCTCTGCTGACCTTTTCGTGGAAAAAAGTACGCCTCGACCTTTCTTCCCATTCTGAGAATGAAAGCTAAAAACGTTCTCTGCAACAGCTGTGTATACCTAGAAACTGGTAAATTGCATGAAACAGAGGAAGCGTGTGTAGTATTGCTATCTTTTTACTGAACTCCGATATTGCAGTACGTGACTCCATGCTGTGTAACCACTTCTATAAGAAGCTTGTGCAATGTGTGGGACGTCACTAGGAATGGTTGGAATTGGTCTTCTTTATGTACGTTTAAAAGTGTTGGTATTACATAATTAAAGTCGATTGATTTTCGGTAAAGACACTCTTTTAAAAATCATTTACTGTTAGCTGTTGGATGACCAAATGATACGGGGCGGATTGGTGACGTTCAAAGAGTACCGTACCTCAATCTTTAAGTTACTTACTTTCCATGAAACTTAATTATGGGAGCGAGTGCCACTACTGCGAATTTGAACGTTTTGTATTGGTACAGTCCGCCTCAAAAAGTTGTATACAGGGACTAAGGATTCATATTATAATTCTCTCCAATCTTTGGGAACCGACGAAAAACAGGAGGAGGTTCTCAAGTCGACGCGTATTTTCATAATATTGTATCAATTTGTGGCTACAGTTAAGTACAGAATGTGTGTATATATTTTGTTGCTACACATTGATACAATAATAAGTAACCAAGATGTAGACAATTAAGTGAATTTTTGTTTGGGCGGATATTTTAATGTCACTACTCTATGTTGTATTGATGTGACGTTGTAAATAGTTGTGAATTTATGTTTGTCCAGCCCTCGAAAGAATGCGTTTCTGACACCTGTCAGTGTCATACAAACGAATACGTGTATTGCGAATTTGAACTTTATTAGCTACTAGACGACCTTAGACGACCTTAGAACTTATGGTAAAACGGCACTATTAAATAAAAGTATTTTATGCATAACATCATTAATCTATAATAAATTGCCTGATGACATCAAACAATTACCAATCCTCCAGTTTAAAAATAAACTACATTCATTATTAATAGACAAATGTTATTATGATGTCAAAGATTACTTGTGTGACAAAAATATTGTATTCCAATGACAAGTAAGGAAAAATAATTATGACTAATATGACTTGGAATTGAATTTGTATGTATTTATAATTTGGAATATTTTAATAATGTATCGAGACTAATATATGACTAATTGTGTTTTAACTTCTGATTTGTATTTTATTATTGTATGCCTCAACGGCGGGACATAGCTGAACTTATTTTAATTATTTAAGACCTGTATTTATGATGTATACCTATAGTCCACAATAAAGATGATTTGATTTGATTTGATTTAGAATTGTCGCACTCAGGCTGTCAAGAACGCATTCTCTCGACGGCCAAACTGTAGGTAGGATTCGAGTCACGATTACGAACTAAAGTTACAAAATAGGTACAGAGTCGTCGATTTTACGAGATTACCGACTCGCAAAAGAATCACTTGGGTGCCGTGCATTTGTCGCTTCATTTCCCAGTTTTACTTATGCAAATAAGTTTCGACAGCGGACGAAAACCTGCTGAAATGAAAGCGTTTGTTTCGCCCATATGGGTGGTGTGGAGTCGTTGTTGTCACCAAGTACTTTTGTGTTAAAGTTTATATTCGTTCTGACTATAAACCAAATATTATATAATGAAAATGCGATCGTGGTTAGTTTTACAATATTTAATACATAAATTCAAGTTTACATAGTTCGGTGGTCCAAATACATAATTATCGATTTACTTATTTGTGTCTAGGTACTAGTAAATAAAAGATGTGGCCTAAGAGGCGGTGCACATTGGGGGCTCCAGATCGGTCTTTTGAGAGGTAACGATGCCCCTTACATGTGCAAATGGTGACCACTGGGGTGGTTTTAGTGAGGTAAAAATCCCACATTCCTAGGTTTTATTCCCAAAGACCGGGTGCCTTTTGAAGGTTTTCCCCTGAAAACAAACAAACAAGAAAAATATCACCAATTATGTGTATACTGTATACCGAACAGTCATAGCAGCAATTATTATTATCATCAAAAGGGGTTTCAATAACCTAAGAAGATGATTGCCTAATTACTGCTACCTCTTAAAAAAACCGTTTATCGCATTTATTCTAAGGAGGAGGTATGTGTCGTTTATTTTTTTGCGGGATCGATCTGCCATTTTCTAATCTAGAAATATGTAAATATGTAAAAACTGCTTAATTTAACAAAGGACAGAGAAGAAAAAGGGTTTGTATATTTTTTTTTTACCTAAAAAACTTTAAAACGAACATCACTCCACGACCTTCACTGTTTTATGAAGGAAAACTTTTTGCAGCTGCGAGAGCTCTGAGCTCTAATGACGACGGGTCACCGGCCGCTCCGAATATCCCATAATGGACCATTGTGTGTACCGCTGTTCAATGATGGATGGCCACAAATATTTAAAGAGAAAATACTTTTATTCTAGAAAGGATTCTGGAGGAGGGTGTTTTGGGAAGACCATGGAGTTTCTTAGTTGGGAGACTGTGATATCCTAATGTTGCATTCTTGTGAGAGCAGTGGGGGCCTCATCTTATGAGTTGTAGGTCGTAGTAGACGCTTTACTTTGTGTAATTTATTTCATCACCACTGCTCTCAAAACAATGACGAAAACATCGTGAGAAAACTATATGTGCTAAAATATTTTTTTTGAAGATATGTTACATCTCTCAACCCGCTCTGGGTCCGCGTGGTGGACAGGAGGAGCAGTTGGAACATTATAGGCTGATTCATCATCTGCCTAGCCTTTTCTCAACTATGTTGGGATCGGCTTCCAGTCTAACCGACTGCCTATCTGACCTCCACAACCCAGTTACTGGGTAATACGGTACCCCTTGGCAAGACTGGTTGTCAGACTTTCGGGCTTCTGACGACCCGTAACGACTGTCATACATCCTCGAATGACAGCTGGGACCAACGGCTTAACGTGCTTGCCAAGGCACGGAGGGGTCTTGTTATGTAAAGATGGTCACCCATCCACGGAGCAACCGCGGCAAGCGTAGCTTAACCTGATCGATCGACCCGTGCGGCTGTTATTACTTAGCCACAAGCCCCCCACGTTACAGGCTGATTATGTGTACGTTATTTTTGTTATGTCTATAAGAATTTGTACTATCTGGCAGTCTGTAGGTACTTCGAACTGTCTCATTGGTTTACGAAGAAAGCCATTAGATCTGGGGGTCTACTACGAAGTGCAAAGTGCGAATGATCGGATCGGACCGACACATGGCCGAACCGAATATTATTGAAAAATGCGAAAAAAGTTGGGATCGGTTCAGTTGGGAACCAAATAGTAACTTCGTAGCAGGAAACGGCCGATAATTCGGGCGATACCACTTCGGAGTAGACCCCCTAGGTTTTTTAATAGACATAATTTCCTTACGAACAAATTTAGTTTTTTTTTTTATTGAATTTTGTTGAAATCGAATTGTATATTGGTGTATTATATTTTTATGATTGTATTTAGTTTAGTTTGTGATCTTCTTGTGCGGCTCATAATAAATACTTTTTATTTCTTTCTTTCTATTAAGATCTATTAATTGATGACTTTGTTTGTTTTAGAAGCGGATTTATATCAAACCAGTGTTACCTAGGTTTCATAAGAGTACGTACAAATTAAAAAACGTAATCCCTGTGAATACATTTGGTAATAGGATTAGACATCAAATTATGTCCAAGCTCATTCCGAAGGTGTGACGGTCACATACGAACACATCCGAATGAGCCCGAGCGTCAAACTCATGAATTTCCTTTTTGCGCCAAGTTTAATGAGAAATGAGGAAAACCTGATGTTTTTCACATAAAAATATCATATTCTGCAAAATCTAGCAACAAGTTTTTTCGTCCATAAAAATGTGCAACGAGGTTCTCTTTTAAAACCTTTTAAAATGTGGCGGTCTTTCATAACGGAGGGGAATATTTTAAAATATATCAACGCTATAGATATTTGCATGTTTTTTCGTTTAAATAATTTATCCAATGAATTGTTTGCTGGTTATTTTTATGTGTAGGTTTTCACATTACGTATGTTTCTCCTAGAGGGGCTCGTGGCTAAATGCTTCGCTTGCCGCGGTCGGTTCATGGACGAGTGACCAACCATTACATATGGATACCCCTCCATGCCTTGGAGAGAACGTTAAGCCGTTGGTCCTGGTTGTCGTTCGTAGATCTTTGACAGTCCTTACGGGTAGAAGCCCAAAAGTCTAACAAGGTCAGGAGGATGATGATCATGACGATTTCTACCAGTTTACTCCTACCGCACCCCAAGCTGCGTTAAAGAACTTCGTTCCAAAAATAGGTTAGGCCAACACCCCTGCTTTATATTTAAACTCTAAAACAACACAAAAAGGATCATCTAAAGCCCACTAAAGCTACACAAAGCACGAGCACGTAGAGGCTTTAAAATTGCAAGTGTTTTAAAGAGACAAATTGCTTCCCCATTGGTTCAGAATTGGGCACATTAGCCTGCTCTCCTCAATCTCAATCTAATCGACCTACTCTCGAAGACGAATTACCGATACGTGCTAACTTATTTTCAGACTAAGCCTATATTTGTGCTGGTTTTTCGTTGGGGGTAGGTAGGATTAAGCTGTGGATATATAAAAAACCTACTTAATATAATGAAATATAACATCACGGCTGTAATCCAAGAAGGGTTAGGCAGATGTGTACGTATAGTACAGCAACATTTCGCACGTTATTTTTAAGTTCCGTGTGGTGTCGAGCCGATTGCCATCAACCGGGCACAAATGGTTACTGAGAAATTCAAGATGGGAAAACCCATAATAACCAGCTTAGGATCAGATCAGGGGATCTCACCGGAATAACTTAATTATACTTTGCCTTACCCGGGAATCGAACCCAGGTCCTCAGGTTCAGCAGTAGCTCTTACGACCACTAGATCAACGCGGCAGTTGTTTACTTTAACATCATTAACCCTGCCGGTTCCAAGAGAACAATTAATTTACCACGAAGCCGGAAATGTCAGATATTCCTTCGTGTTTTAACCGGTGAATCTTGCATGTCGATGCGCACTGACATACGTCAATCGCGACCTCAGCGACCGGATTTTCATATAATTTGTATTACCACTGCTTCCGGCGACCCGGACCGGCAGAACAACAAGCAAATAATGGAGACAAAGCCTCAAGTTATAGGATTATAGATAGGGGACAGATGCACTAACCACAAGGATGAACTATGCAAGTTTTTGTTGTCCGTTTCGAAAGCGGAACGCGGATTTGTGTGCAACGCCATCAATGATTTAGTGCTCCTATGGACATAAAGCAGTGGTGGCCCTGTGGTAACAGCCTTGGCTTACAATTTGTTACATATAACCTTCCCACTGCTGGGACACAGGCCTCCTCTCGGTGAGAGGGAGTGAGCCACGCGGGCCCATTGCGGGTTGGTAGATGTCTTCGAATTTTTGGTTCTAAGAGATGCCGGTTTCGTCACGATGTTTTCCTTCACCGTTTTCAGAGCAGTGGTGATGAAATAATTTACACAAAGTAAAGCGCCTGTCTGGGTTCGAACCTACGACCTACAACTCGTAAGTCGCGGCCGTTACCACTGGGCTACCACTGCTCAACAAGTTGTTACTTTGTGTAAATTATCTCCCTATCTCACAAGCCGCACGTACTATTAATTTTATTACGGTATCAAAGGATATATTTGGGCAAACTTTGCCGAAATTCATTGAAATGATACAAATAATAATTGTGGGAGGTCTGATATTATAAACGTTGTAATTTTAATAATAATTGTTATATTAGTAAGTAAACAATAATTCCTTGTAATTTTGCTTACAGGTAATTTTATTCACTGTAAATTTGTGTACTTAGACATTGTGACTTATAACTAACTTGGATGAGTCCGTGAAGATGTTATAATTGTAATTTAAATTAATGAATCTGTCAAATCTATTGCAACATAACATCGGTTTGTGGTTTGTGCCATAAAGCCAACCCCTATTATTTGTTCTCATTGTCAGTAGGCACGGTTATTTTGTAAGTATTTCCAGCTGATCTACATAACATCATCACGCCTTGATTCCCCGAAGGGTTCGGCAGAGGTGTACCTATAGTAAACCCACATTTTGCTAGTTATGTTTAAGTCCCATGTAATAGGAGGCGAGCCTATTGCCATCAATGGAATCGAACCAAGGACCTCATGCTCAGCAGTAGTGCTTGGGGCCACTAGATCAACGAGTCAATCAGTCCTGCTGATCCATTCTGTAAAACTCATCAGGTGGAAGGACAGCTCATTTCAAGCTCACTTCATCTAAGTTTTCACGATAAGATTTTTGCAGAATAGACCGATTAGTCCCTAGAATTACAACATTTTTGGGTCCAATCGTGTTGCGCACTTTTCATGCCGTTAATAAACTAAGATTCGAAACAGTTCCGAGCCATATTGCCCAGTGTTTCCGTGTTAATTTGATTAAAATCTCTTACAATCCATTGGGCGACAAAATTTGAGAAAAATGCCGAAAAACAGACAGACACTATCAGGCGGAAATTCTTTTTTCCCAAACTTGTCCTTTTATTTGTTTTATCGAACGGGAAGAAAATTTCCATCTGTTCAAATGGATGCCGCGGCGTTCGGAATTATTTTTCGGAATTCTGTTATTTCATCGTACGCCACTTGGGTTACAAAAAGTTTTTGGCGCGGAGCAATTTTGTTAAGCAGTTTTTTAGAAGGATTGAAAGAAGTTGCCTTTTCATATTTTTGTTCGAGTTTCGTGGAATATTTTTATGAGATTTGGGAAATTGAAATGATTTGTGGTGACTCAGAGTCTGTTTTGATTTTCCATGTAACGTTATGAGAGCACAAGAATCGTATTATAATTTTGTAGGAATGTTACATACAGTGTTTTTCCAAATTACTTTTTAGATTTATTTGTAAATGTCTTCATTCCTGTTTTTTTAATGAATCAACTAGCTATTTGGGTTGCATAGAGCTAAAATTTTATGAAAGGGGCTTGTCGCACGGGTCGATCAATCAGGTTAAGCTACGCTTACCGCGGTTGGTCCGTGGATGGGTGACCATCTTTGCATACCAAGACCCCTCCGTGCATCGGAAAGCACTAAGCCGTTGGTCTTGGCTGTCATTCGTGGATCTTTGACAGTCGTTACGGGTCGGCAGAACCCCGAAAGTCTGACAACCAGTCTTACCAAGGGGTTTCGTATTATCCAGTAACTGGGTTGTGTAGGTCAGATAGGCAGTCGCTCCATGTAAAATACTCAGCTGTATCCGGTTAGACTGGAAGCCGACCCAACATAGTTGAGAAAAGGCTAGGCAGATGCTGCAGAATCGTACTGAAATAACTTTTCTCACAAAGCCCTTTTACTCGATTTTCTCACAAAACATCATTATAATCTTCCAAAACTCAAAACCTCTAAGTCCCCACTATTACTCTAACTAAGGCACCGAGCCTCACATATAGATGTAACAGGATATTACCCTAAATCCTCGCAGGGCCCATTAGACTGGACAAACGGGATTAATTAGGGATCCCACTTGGCAACTACCGACCTACTTAAACATAAGGTTGGCTCACAAATTGGCGAAGGTATCGATACCGGGAAATGGAAGTGCTGGGCGGCTTTAAATAGAATATGTGATGTATTTGGTGATTCTGGAAATCGGTCGTGTTAGTAAAAATGGGAAATATTAAGACCTTACCTATGGCATTTTTTTTTTTTAAACTTTGTCCTACACTAGGAATTATTCGTGTATCGTGGGTGCGTTTACAAACATTTAAACTCACATACACAAACAGCCAGACCCGGAACAACTACCTGTAGGTAATACAAATATTTGTTTCGTGCGGGAATGGAACCCGTGACACGCAGCGCAGCAGTCGATCGCTCCGCCACTGCGCCAATCGTGTCGTCGAAATTGCCGATTTTTGATACTGGCTGGTGAAGGAAAACATCGTGATGTTCAGATGTTCTAGAACCAAAAATTCGAAGACATATGACATCTACCAACTCGCACAGGGTCCGCGTGGCTGGTGTTATCTTTCATTCCACTAAGGGCTGATTTTTCAAACGCTAGATTACTTTTGTATGGAAGAACTGTCAAAAATTCAAAATTATTCCTATATTTTCTTCATAATATTATGTTAAAAAAGTCTATTCCGCGTTAATCGAGTCAAGGTTACGCTACAGTATCTTATGCTGGGGAGGCAGCTACGATTACAATATCCAGAGAGCATTTTGTGTTACAAAAAAGGGCCATTCGCACCATGGTTTACATTCGTCAGCTGCGGGAATCTTGTGAGAGGCACTTTGTAAATTTGAATATTCTCACTGTACCTTCCCTGTACGTATTGGTGTTCCTAACACATTTTTCTAAATATGTTACAGAAGAGGTAAGAAAGCTTAGGGAGAGTACGAGAAGAAAACATTTTAAATCCACTAATATTCCTAAAGTTAATATATTCGAACACACTTCCCGTTGATATAAAATTATCACTTTTCAAAAGGGACTTCAAGGCAAAATTGAAGCGTTACCTACTAGAAGGCTGCTATTATTCTATTAATGGTATTTAAATTGTAAACATACATAGGCGCCGATTCCCTTGTTCACAAAGTAAACTAAATTTAAGTTCAGTACATCTTTTTCTTTCTATTTCATTAAGAAAAGGACAGAAGATAAATATTAGTTAAGACCTGTCAAATTAGTCAGCGCCTGTCGTAAATTGACGTATTTTTAGTAGCCATGTTTTTAATCACGTCTAATTTCTCTATGGAGTATCTTAATTTGACAGGACTAAACTAATATTTATCCTCTGTCATTTTCTTAATGAAATAGAAAGAAAAAGATACACTGAATTTAAATTTGGTTTAGTTTGTGAACAAGGGAATCGGCGCCATTATACTAGAAATTTATCATGATTTCTTTTTGTTAGGTACTATTAGTCTAAAAATCTTCTATTGTTCTTTTACATTCATGACATATAAGTAAATGATTGACATTGGACATCTGACATATAGCCATATATTTAATTATTTGTAGCATTATTATTCTAGTTATTTAAATGACATTTATTTATTATGTCGTTTATTTATTTAGTTGTCTTATTTTAATACATTTTGAAATATTAGTATAAAAAAACATATAAAAAAATGTAAAAAAAATAGTGATCCACCGATGTCGGGAGCAGGGTCCAAACTACCGGTGGTTAGGGCTCCGGAGACAGGAACCTTCTCACAATGCGAGCCGTATCGAGGAGTACTGCCTTTTGAATCAGGCCCTTGATCCAACCGCCTAATGAGAGCCTCGATAGATGTTGATCGAGGCTTTCGGCCATCAGGCCATTGGCCGATACGACAATCGGCACAATGATAGCCGAGCTCACATTCCACATGGCAACAACCTCGTGTAAGTCGCCTAAGTCGAGATATTTAATTTGTTTCTTTTTCTCAGCTTTCACGAGGTGCCCGTCATGTGGAATGGTAACATCGACAATCATTGTGCGGCGCGCTAATCGATCTATCACCACTATATCAGGCATGGCCACCTGTCAGTAATGATAATTTATTATTATTATTACTCTTTCTCATAGTAATTGGGTGGCATGTATTTTAATGTTGTTTTTTTTTTATTTTTCAAGTTATAAAATCATTTTTAATATTCGACACAATGTAAAAATTGTTATGAATAAATAAAATAAAATAAAAATAAAATATTATTTTTATTATTATTTATTATTAAAAAAGATCTGTCGATTGAAAAATCAGCCCTTAGAATTTCAAATTCAAATTAATTTTATATCATAACATTTTGTTTTTCAGAATTCATTTGTTTTTCCGCCGTTTGTTATCTTTTTTTATAATCGCTGTTTCTGTAAGCATGGAAAACTCGAAATTGCGCGCTATTTTCGAATACGAATACCTTCGTGGCACCAACGCAGCACAGACAGCACGCAGTATTAACGACGTGTATGGACATGGTACCGTATTACCCAGTGACTCCCACAGCTTCTCACTCTTCCCCGTGTGCTGCCTTCTCCGGCTTATCTCTACACATAAAGGACATGAAAAAAAAAATACGTATGATATAGTATGTTTAGGTTAAGGTATTTATCTATGGGCCTGCGTCGCCTGAAATAAATAAATATGGTCCAAACCTCCCACAAAATAAAAAATTAGCTTACGCTATTTAAATCCTCAGTGATGCCTTAAAAATAAGCAACGTTGATAAGTAAAACTTTTCGTTGGACAAAGCAACCAGGTTTTAAAGGTGCAAAAAAAGTTTTCGAACGTAGTTGTAACTGAAATCTAGAATTTAAACGCGAAGTTTGCCCAAGGTACTGTTAACTTTTTGATGCAAACGTTTTTAAATCAGCAGGCCAATTCCGTAATTTTAAACGATCAAAATTTAGTCGCAGTCTCATCACGGCGACAAACAAATGTCAACAACTTGTCAAAATGTAGGGACATTTGACGTATTTTTGACAGATTGAGATTGAGATCAGACTGTGAACGTTCTTACATTTACCAGAATTTCCCCTCTGCTAAGATTCATGTTTATTTTGGCCTCATTTAGATTATTATAACTAAGAAAATATGTTGAGTTGCTATTAAAAATTGAGCAGTGATGGCCCAGTCATATCGGCCCCGACTTACGAGTTGCAGGTCGTAAGTTCGAACCCAGGCCACCTTATTTTGTGTATTTAACTTCATCACCACCACTCTCAAAACGTTGACAAAGGTGAAGGTGAATACATCGTGTGGAAACCGGCATGTCTTCGAACCGAAGATTCGAACACATGTGACATCCACCAACCCGCACTGGGCCCGTGTGGTGGATGGCCAGAGAGAGGAGGCTTGTGTTCGAGCAGTGGGCACATTATAGACTACTACAAATATGAATTTATTTATTTATTACACTGCATTTTCAACCTTTATATACTAACTTCATAAAAACTTCCCTTTTACTCAGCAAACGACCGATACACTACATCTCTCCCATTTCGTTCCAGTAAGGAAATTATTTTATAAATAATCGCACGAGGGTGTAATTGAAAAACGAATGGAAATACATCAGCGGTAAGAAATATAAATAACCTCAGATCTGGGGAAGTGTAGACAGGAATACGGAATTTCAAAACTGCATGCATGGATGGTGAGGGTCTGTTTAGATGCACTAGTTTACTTGCATGATTAGAATTAGATTAGGAGTGCAGTTGCTAGTGTTACTTAGTTTTTATCTTAGCTTTTTTGTTGTGAGAACATTCGTTTGTAAAGTTTAAAATTTGTGTGACTTGACTTTTAAAAAAGAATTTTCTTTATCTTACTTTAATTTCTTGTTTTGTGTTGTTTTTACGGCAACTTTGGGGTATAATACTTGAAAAATATTTGTATCTGTAAGAACTGTTTAAAACAGACAATTCTGAAGACTGCAAGGTATAGTTTTTGGGCTTTCGTAAAAAGAGTTTGTTGCTTGTATGTTATTTACCTCATCATCATCATTCATCATTTCAGCCGATAGACGTCCACTGCTGGACATAGGCCTCCCCCAAGTGTCGCCACATTGACCGGTCCCGTGCGACTCGCATCCAGCGGATTCCCGCAACCTTCACCAGGTCATCGGTCCACCTAGTGGGAGGCCTTCCAACGCAACGTCTTCCGGTTCGCGGTCGCCACTCCAGAACTTTTCGGCCCCATCGGCCATCCGTTCTGCGAGCAATGTGCCCTGCCCACTGCCACTTAAGTTATTTACCTGGTCTAAAATACTTATTTTATAATTTTTCTCTACTTACATTTTTATTATCACAACATACGAGTAGGTTACAAACGTTTAAATACTAGAAAGTGCATAGAGATTTTAGTCGACTAAAACTCCACCTAAATTCAAACGCAGCACCATCTCGAACCGCTGGGAACCCACGGGAAATGTGGTTTTATGCGGATGCTACACAAATAAACTGGTTTTAAGAAACCCCCGAGCCTCGGCGAAACTTGTCCGGTACGTAAAATGGTTCGGAATTCTGTTTGAACAGAGTTGCACTCTCTGAACTTGGACAAAACGTTCATATTGATCTTTTGTACGGATGAGGAATAATTAATTTTCAGTTACGTGCTCTTTGAGTTTTGAGTTAGTTGGAGAGAATGGAGGGATGTAGCAGGAGTTGGTTTTGTGTAGGATTTTATTTCGTGTTGGGAAAGAAATCCGGCAGTATCGGGGTGTTAATATGAAACAAGCCATGGAAAAGGGTTGTTGTAAAGGAGCCTGACGTGGGTTTAGTAAATTTTATGATCTTTGCACTTATTTTATGACAAGTGCAATATGCAATATATATGCATATTGCACTTGTTTTATGATTATTATCTGCCTCAAGTCGAGTTGCGCAGTAAATCTGGCTAGACGAAGAGATGGCCGATGGAGTAAAGCTGTGATCGAATGGTGGCCAAGGTTCGGCCAAAGAAACCAGGGGGTCTACTCCGAAGTGGTATCGGCCGAATGTTCGGCCGTTTCCTGCTACTATTTGGTTCGGTCGGTCCCGATCCTACACGCCTACACTCTTTCGAATATTGACTATGGTTCCGACCCAACTGAGCCGATCGGAACTTTTTTCGCAAGTTACAATAATATTCGGTTCGGCCATGTGTCGGTCCGATCCGATCATTCGCACTTTGCACTTCGTAGTAGACCCTCAGGACCGTCCAAAAGCGCGCTGGGTTGACGATATCGTTAAAGTCGCGGGAAACACCTGGATGAGAGACGCACGGAACCGGGACGTATGGCAGAAGAAAGGGGAGGCCTGTACCTGGCAGTGGGTGATTCCAGGCTGAAATGATGATGATGACTATCTGCCTAACCTTTTTCCGACTATGTTGGGGTCGGCTTCCAGTCTAACCGGATACAGCTGAGTACCAATATTTTACATGGAGCGACTGCCTATCTGACCTTCACAACCTAGTCACTGGGTAGGACTAGTTGTCAGACTTTCGGACTTCTGACGACACGTATCGACTGTCTATGATCCACGAATAACAGCCAGGACCAACGGTTTAACGTGCTTTCCGAGGCATAATGGGATCTTGGTATGTAAAGATGGTCACCCATCCACGGACTAACCGCGGCAAGCGTAGCTTAACCTGGTCTATTACCTCGTGCGACTATTATTACTCAACCACAAGCCTCTCACTTGTTTTATGATTATTATTGTATATATATTTATTTATATAGATAAGCATAATTGTGTTTTAGGTATGTAAGTATTTATTGTAATAAGTGTAAATAGTACACAATAGACTGCCTACGGTATTGTCTCTCCTTTCGTCCTTAATCCATTCAAAGGTTGTCTTTAAAAGATCGCTCTTAGTGATAAGACCGCCTATTGTGGCACCCCTTGTAAATTTTTTACATATATCGGTCATATTTGTGGCTTACAGATTAAACAGTATTCTATCTATTTATCCATCTCTCTATGAGTTACAGAGACGACAAGTTACAATGTTTTTCAGAACTCGATGTTCTGTGTAACTTTATACATATGTATTTGCGACCTGGATCAGCATTTTGGCAGTTGAATTAACCCATACTTATAACCGCAGCGCCGCACCGCCGCACCGCGGTAGTAATGTGTTCGCATGTTGATGAGCTACGCAATCGATCGAATGATTGAAACCTGTCAAATCATGAACAGATTCAACCGCGTTTGTTAGGTTGTTCACCATTCTATATGGACAGGCCTTTCGGCAGCCGATCGTTGCCGATCATTGCCGAACGTGGGCACGAGTGATAGAGTACCGTCGCATAAATAAGGTATTCGCACTTTGTCAAGTTTGCGATCGTGGCACTGAAACCGACCCAAAGTCAATGATGTCTGATACAAATCTCGCCTTGAACATGAGAAAGGTGTGAATCGATTGTCTCAAAAAGGTTCCATGTTTGTTCAACTTTACGGTAAAGTCGATAAAGTTTCTTTTATGTTGGTTTTAGTAGTAGAGCTTGTGACGGCACTTGTCTCGGTTGTTTTGATTGTTGTTTTTATTATTTATGTATAATTGCATGCTGCCTGGTTGACGTCGTCACGTCATCACGTCAACGCCGGCTGCCGCTGAAAACCATCGCTGGGGCTCTGTCGTATAGAGTCTTAGCATTATGCTGAGCGGTGGCCGTTTTGCGTGAATGTGACGCATGTTTACCCCCAATTTGTTCCTATTTTTTCGTGTGTTTATGTTCTTTTTACGCGTCATGTTTGCCGCAAATAAACGTATTTTCCTTCTTTATTTTCTTTCTTTCTCGGTAAGGTCACACACTGCACCGGACACCGCTTTAGTGTGCGGTACTGCTGTTTGTAACTTTTAATGTAGCATCTTGATTTTTAAACAAATACCACAGGGCACCACAATGCCACCATTTAAATTCATCACTACTGCTCTCAAAACGGCGAAGGAAAACATCGAGAAGAATCCGGCATGTCCTAGAACCAAATATTTGAAGACACAACATATATGACTGAGAGGGCTTGTGGCTAAGTAATAACAGTCTTGCCAAGGGGTATCGTATTACCCAGTAACTGGGTTGTGGAAGTCAGATAGGCAGTCGCTCCATGTAAGATGCTGGTATTCAGCTGCATCCGGTTAGACTGGAAGCCGACCCCAACATAGTTGGGAAAAGGGTAGGCAGATGACAATGATGTGACATTGGTTCTACGACTCGCACTGGGCCCGCATGGTGGATTACGGCCCACTCCCTCTCAGAGATGAGGCCTGTGTCCCAACTGTGGGGACATTATAGGAGGCTGATTAGGCTATGGATAACCATACCTAGTATTGCAGATGTTTTTAGGTAACGGTGAATACTTACTAAAGTAAATAGGGTAAAAGGATTGCTTGCCAATAATAAGGTAACATAAAATAACACTCATTAAAAGTACATAAAAAAATATTTCGTTCTTACGTCTGCCTCGTTGGTCTAGTAATCGCAAGCGCTACTGCTGAGCACGAGGTTCTGGGTTCGATTCCCACGTCAGCCAAAGTGTTATTGGGTTATTCCATAAGGATTTACTTAGTAGCAGCCCAGAGTCTGGATTCCAGCCCGGTTGATGGTAAAAGGCTCGCTCCCATTACATGTGACTTATACACAACTGGCGAAATGTGGGCATGGGTGCACCTCTGCCTTACCCTTCGAGGAAAACAGGCGTGAAGTTGTGTATTTCGTTTTTAGCTTTCATATTTTGTTACCGGTGAATAAATTACAATAATATTATGTATGTGCAAAGTTCGTGAACGTTGAAACCGATGTGAGCTGCTTGGGAATCAGCGAATGTTTGCCGATCAACTTCGGGAGAATTCGGAATTATTAATTTTGTTTATGTTTCGGTGTCACCAAGTATGATGGGTAACTTAGAAGATAGCTTTTGCCTGATTATGTTTATATTTTGAAGAACAATATGGCGGCAGTGAATATGGATGGCACACCGGGCGTGGTACGATCGCTGTTCTTTTGTTTCGATTGTCGACAAAGACGAAGATTCCTAGGATTTGGTTTAAGGGGAGGTGTCCTGAATATTCCTTCACCTACAAAAGGTATGTCCAGGACACGGCGGACGCTAAAAGTCACATATGAATATTTTAAACGCGAAAGTTTGTATGGGTATGGGATGGATGTTTGTTACTCCTTAACGCCAAAACTACTGAACGGATTTGAATGAAATTTGGCACACAGATAGTAGTAGAAGATAAATATTAGCTTAGTCCTGTCAAATTAATCAGCGCCTGACGTAAATTGACGTATTTTTAGTAGGCATGTTTTTAATCACGTCTAAACTGTCTATGGAGTACCTATCTTAATTTTACAGGATTAAACTAATATTTATCTTCTGTCCATTTCTTAATGAAATAGAAAGAAAAAGATGCACTGAACTTAAATTTAGTATAGTTTGTGAACAAGGAAATCGGTGCCATCAACGATATTGGTATAGTTTTTCCACATTTGATCTACCTTTTCCGAAAATTGAAACAACCAACAAAAAGCCTTTTCCAAATATCTCTTAATACAACTGCGTCCCTTTCAATTTAAACTGATCTCAAGGAAGGATATTCGTTCGCAACATGTTCTTTATCTGTTTAATTTATTGGAATGGATAACCATTAGTGTGTGGTATTGGCAGGCGTGTATCCACGGGGAATCTACTTCAAAGGCTACGATTATATTGCCAGTTTATCTGAGTCGAAATCTGTGCCTCGAGCTGCGATTTCTACGGAATAGTTGGTGTGTTGGATTCGATAAAGATAAAGGACCAAATTAAATTAGGCAGCGAAACTTCGCTGACGTGATGTCAGTATCTAAACTTGATAAAATAAAAAAATAAATAAATTAGATTTTTTTGGGGTCTTCAACATGTCAAGAATTTCGTTCTAAAGTTTTTCGAACGAAGTTCTTTAATACGGCTTACGGTAGGTGTAAACTGGTAGAAACCGTCACGAAAAGCCCCTCCCTGCGACTTTCTCTCTCTAGATAGTTTTCATGGTTTTCGAGAGTGCTGAAGCCAATAGTGGGGTCACAATGAAAATCCAAGATAGCGGCTGCGAAAACTAATCATTATGCGCATCGTTTTCATGGTCGTTAAGGGTGCTAAAGAAAATAGTGAGGTCAAAATGACAATCCAAGATGGCGACAACTTTATGAGAGCTTCTAAAAACTTATACTAGATGGCTCTGTATAAAAAACGCGTTAACACTTTCAAGGGCACTATATGGCTAGAGCCGTCAGTCATAACAATAAAACTTATATTGTGTCTCGTTTACCGCGCCGGAACCTGTTACATTCACACTTTCGTGCTCTTTACATACGAGTGTGTGTGCGTGCGAGTATCAGGAGGATCTCCCTCGACCGCACACGTCCTTTTCTTAATGTTGCTTTCCCATTATATCCTTATAATTGAATTTCTTCTACCCCAAAAATACTAATACAATGTCAAATTCCAAATATCTTCCTCACACACAAAGCCGGATCCAGAACCTGAAAGCCCGAAATTCGCGGTAATTATTCAACGTACGAAATAGGTATGGCTCCTGAATTTCAATTTGACGTCGATCGTGAGATTTCTTTAAGCAAAGAATGGTGGTTATAATAAACATATTAATAACAAACGTGGTAAACCTCGGGGGATTTGTGTGCTTAGAATGTATCTTGTTTGTTTAACTTTGTTTTTGTTGTGTTTGGTGTAAGGAAACATTGTAATTATGGGCAATGTTCAGAGGCTGTCATCGCGAAGTTTTAGACTTCCTTATTGGTTTTGCGTGTCAATATTTTGTTAATTAGTTAATTAATTGATCATGAGTGATGTCAGCGATATGTGGTCCTTCGGGACGTATCCATTGATAGCCGCCAAGTTCTATCAGCACCTGGCATTTATACGCGTCTGATGTATTTATAAGGCTAGACTATAGCCATTTTTACCAACCCGCACTGGGCCCGCGTGGTTGATTACGTGGATTACCACTCCCTCTCACCGAGAGGAGGCCTTTGTCCCAGCAGTGGGAGCATCATAGGCTGATTGTGGTTGGATGGATAGTCTTTTGAAGATTGAAGATTTTTGAATCCCTGTCTTTGTTCGATACAGAGGAATCGAACCTTCTAAGATGCCAAAATGACTGCTATGCAGTAAGTAAGAATGTAGGAACATCTCAGCTTATAATGCTGGGAGCATTACTTCTGGGACTCAGGCCACCTCTCTGTGAGAGGTAGTGGGCCGTAATCTTCCACGTGAGCCCATTGCGGATTGGTGGATATCATTTTTTTTTCTCTAGCATGGTTTTGGTATACTGTTTTGCAAGCAGTGGTGATAGAATAAACCACCCAAAGTAAACTGATGCTCCACGTGTTCTTACTAATTGCTTTTTACAACTCACTTGTATGTTGTTAGTTGATTAATATGTGGGTTTTATACGCTCGCAAGCTCTTCCTGAAGTGTGTCTGGGTCGGAATTAGGTCAAAATATGTATATATCAGTGCTTATGCAGGTATTGTAAGCCTAAATGCTAATAATGCTGTAATGCTAAATGCCCAGGCGTCTGGGTTCGAAATTCTATTCGAACCCACGACCGACGACACGAAGGTAAGTTGGGGCCGTTACCACTGGCCCATTAAAGCTCCATTTTTGGGATACATTTTCGTATTCTACAAGTAAAAGACGTATTTTCTCAGTGACCCTGTTAACTTCAACAACAGACTTTCCTAATAAAATCAACTTTCAATATTTATGACAAGCACGAACCGGTGTAAAGCGTCACCAGTCATTATAAGTACAAGAGATTTGCGTACTGAGAGAAATCTTCGTCAACACCGCACCGGTGACAAAACTGACATTAAAACCGCTTCAAAGAAAATTTCATCAACCATTGCCTTTTTGTTCAAACGATGAAGATTTTCTCGGTTCAAAACTAGCAATGGATGCTGTGTTAAGTAAAGTTGTAGTATTGAAAATGTAGGTTGATGATGTCGTGGTCGACGGTGAGAAGTGTTTGCAAAGCAAGCTAAGCTGTCTAAGGAATTAGGAGCCTCTAAGTATTCACGGACGCTGAATAAGTGCGCGCTTTGATGTCTCACAAACTGCTGTTTGTGAAGTATGGAGTACCAGGTACTCAGGTAATGAGCAAAGGATAATTATGTAGGTGCTTGTGCTGCTAAGGAGTTTGTTGTGCCATTTGTTCTTCCCGGCTAAAGCACTAGGAAGTGATGAAGGGCAGGCGTTTTGGAGAATTGTCTTATGTCATTTTGCTCATTATTCATCATTTGCCGATTCTCAGCCTAATTTGAATAAACGACTTTGATTTCATTGAAAGAGGTGTTTGTAAAGTATGATATAATTAAAAATTTAGTAAGTTATGTTAGGTAAATATGTCAAGATATTTTTAGGATCACACCTACTATTTTATTAATAGAAGAGAGAGCTCTTTAGTTTTATTTGTTATTTTATATTTTTTAGACTGATAATGTACTTATGTTTAGTAGTAAGGTAATCCTACTAATATTATAAACGTGACAGTTTGTATGGATGGATGGATGTTTGTTACTCTTTCACGCAAAAACTACTGAACGGATTTGGATGAAATTTCATCACCAGGATTAACACATAGGATTATTATTTTTATCCCGATATTCCCACGGGATCGAAACTTATGCGGGTGAAACCGCGGGGCGCAGCTAGTTCTAAATAAATTGTTCAGTTAACCAGGTAAGTTAATTAAGTACATATATACTTTTTAACCGACTTTAAAAAGAGGAGGAGGTTCTCAATTCGCTTGTTTTTTATGTTTGTTACCTCGGAACTCCATTATTTACATATAAGTCACACTCAAGTACGGCTGGACCGATTTTTATGATCTTTGATCTGTTGGATTTGTCTCATCCGAATAGCAGAATAACTATTCAAACATGGAAAAAATTCACGAAAAAAATTAAGATAATACCTGCTCAGAATCAATTAGAATGAATGTATGAGAAAATGTAGATTCGTTCTAATTGATTCTGAGGCGGTACGAAGTTCGGGGTTAGCTAGTTTTAAATATAATATGTGATATTCATTATAGTTTACACTATAGAATTATGTCTGAGATTTGTAAAGGTAGGTTTGTAAGAGGTAAATAAATAAATATGGTGCTGGAATACCTTTAGTTTCGAATTAGTAGTCAGTAGCAGTATCTAGTTTTCCGGAGGAATGAGTTCATCTGAAGAATTAACACCGCCAACTGTTATTATACACAAACATTTAGTACTTAAATTGTATATATGTCGCAGCCAACTGGTTTTATTGGCCGTTTATTTAACCGCCTAGCCTTTTAACTAAACGGCGGCCGTTCAACTAACGGCCTGAATGATATTTAATAAATTATACTTTAGGTTGGAATTGTAACCAATCACGTGCGAGCCGAATTGGTCGCAGTAACTAAGCCAGGGCACCCCGACCAAATGGGTTAGGTTAGAACTGTGATCAACCGCGTGCGAGCCGAGAGGGCGAAGCGAGGCGAGCACTACTTCCAAAGGCCAGGCGGTTGACTAAACGGCTAATTTAACCAGTTGTTTGCGACATATACATAACATCACACCCGAAGAGCAATCTCTCGTAATTTTAAGAACGTTCAGTTTGATCTCAGTTTCAATCTGTCAAATATACCTCTAATTTCCCTAAGTTTTTGACATTGATGGTCGCTGAGATGAGAGCACCTCCACTTCGACCAGTTCTGTGCTTCTCGCATCCAACGGGTTCCTGCGGCCTTCACAAGGTCGTCGGTCCACCTTGTGGGAGGCCATCCAACGATACGTCTTCCTGTACGCGGTCGCCACTCCAGAACCTTTCGGTCCCAACGGCCATCTGTTCTGCGAGCAATTACTGCTTAAATATTATTTTGTTTTACTTTATCATTAAATGCCTACTCGCCAATTAAATTTTGTACCGTAAGTATGTATGTATTGTATTTTGTATGTTATGTATGTCTAGTTATGTAATTAAGTTTTATGTATAAAACCACCTTAGAGGAGTGGTGGCCCAGTGGTACCGGCCGCGACTTACGAGTTGTAGGTCGTAGGTTCGAACCCAGATAGGCGCTTTACTTTGTTTAAATTATTTCATCACCACTGCTATCAAAACGGCGAAGGAAAACATCGTGAGGAAACCGGCATGGCCTAGAAGCAAAAATTCGAAGACATGTGACATCTACCAACCCGCACTGGGCCCGCTCCCTCTCACCGAGACGAGGCCTGTGTCCCAGCAGTGGGAACATTATAGGCTGATAATGTATAAAACCCTTGCGAACCGATTACAGAAGGCTGCACAAACCAAAAACAGCGATGGTCTGACAAAGCAAGACTAATTCGTTAATTGAACGCAGTTAAATGTACAACTAATTTGAATAAACCTTATGCGGTCGCTATTACGTGTGGCCATAGAAACTAATGGTGATAGAGAGGGTTGGTAACGTTTGCCAGGCATTTGCCATTACGGGACCTAATAGTATGCTTACAATCACAATCTGAATCATTTTGAAGGATAGGGGGAATCCCCCTAGCGCCGGACAGCACATAGTACCGGACAAAACCCGTACAAACAGGATTTCGCGCTCTCGCTCGATGTTTCGCATGAGTACATAATGGCCTTGACGGTTGTAACTCCCCGACGGCGCGGGCGGCCGCTATTCCGTCCGACGCGTCGTACAGATCACACGTTACATATTGTCCGCACGAGACCGCTGCATCGAGTAACATTTCCCACGTCGTAAATCACTTATTAGTGCGAATATATTGTGTGTGTTAGCTTCCATTTATTAATTGGTGAGTATACTTAAATTAATATTACTTTGGTACTGGATGTTATAACAAATTTAATTATTATCGAAATTTTATTATGGTACGTTTAACCCCTAAGTTCGGACATTTAAAGATCCCCTACTACCGGACAAATTTATTTTGACGAAATAGAGTACCTGGCTTTGCTTTACAACCTTACTATCGCTATTATTTATCTTTGCAGGTTATTTGACATAATGGAGAAGAAAAAAAAGGGCAAGTGGGAGTCAGAAAAACTGAAATTAGCGGTCCACAAGGTGATGAATCAAAATATGACCATAAGGGAAGCTTCGGAGCGTTTTAGTGTACCTAAAAGCACTTTGTTTGATAAAGTGAAATTATTGAAAGAAGGTAAAGAGGCTGTATTCAAACCTGTCATGGGAAGATTCAAGAAAACGTTTTCGGATGAATACGAGGACTTGTTAGAAAGTCACATCAAAGACTTAGCTGACCGTTGCATGCCATTGTCTAAAAAAGAATTTTTAAAGCTTGCTTATGATTTAGCTGAGAAACTTAAATTACCGCATCGTTTTAACAACGAAAAAAGAATGGCAGGCAAACATTTTTATGATGACTTCATAAAGAGACATCCAGATATAAGTCTAAGAACTGCAGAATCCACAAGCTTAATGCGTGCTGTTGGTTTTAATAAACACCAAGTTGACATTTTCTTCGCAAATTTAGAAAAACTCATGGATGAATATAACTTCCGTCCATCAAATATTTATAACTGTGACGAAACTGGAGTCACCACAGTCCAGAAACATGAAAAAGTTATGGCAAAGAAAAACATACGGCAAGTGGGGAAATTGACGTCAGCAGAAAGAGGAAAAAATGTAACTATAATGTTTTGTATGAGTGCCACAGGACAGTTTATTCCCCCTTTTTTCATATTTCCTCGGCAAAGAATAAATGACCGTTTAATGATTAATGCGCCACCGGAAAGTGACGCTGTAGCTCAGCCTAAAGGATGGATGAACAACGAAATATTTTTAAAGTGGTTGTCACATTTTGTGAAATTTACTAGACCGGCAAAAGAATCGCCTATTCTACTAGTGCTAGACGGGCATAGCAGCCACAAGACTTTAGACGTCATCAACTTCTGCAGAGACAATTACATATTCTTGCTCAGCACCCCACCGCACACAACGCACAAGCTGCAACCATTAGATCGTTCTTTCATGAAACCCTTCAAAAATGCTTACAATGAGCGCTGTGGTATGTGGATGCGAGCTAATGCTGGTGCCAGATTAACTGAGTATGACATTGCCGGTCTTGTAGCAGAAGCATTTAAGAAAGTTGCCCGCTATGAAATAGCAGAGGCAGGATTTAGATGTGCAGGAATTCATCCTTTCGACAAAAACATATTCACAGACCTGGATTATTTGCCCAGCGATATAACTAATATTCCTCTTGACAATGAAGCAGCAAATGACGCAGAAACAACTAATGTTGCAGCCAATGTTGATACTCTTTCAACCACCGTTCCACAGCCGGAAACCACACAAGAAGTTCACTCAGAAGATGTTCCAGTAAATGACAGAGCTACTGATTGCACCATTACATCACCACCTGTTTTGCAGTCGATCACACAAGATTCAGCTGAGGAAATTAGCATCCCAAGATCACCTCAACCTTCTACCAGCCGAAAATCAGGTCTACTAGCGGAAAGTCTTATTAAAAAGCCTAGTTCTCCATTATTAGACGTCACAAATGTAAGGAAAACCATTCTTAATATTTCGCCATTACCAGATGCTGCCTCAAGAAGAGCACAAGTTAGAAAACGTCGTGCAGAAAAGAGTGAAATTTTAACTGATTCGCCGTATAAACAACAATTACAAGAGAAAGAAAGAGAAAAAAAGAAGAAAGAAGAAACCAACAGGAAGGGAAAAAAGACAAATGACAAAACGAAAATAAAGAAAACAAAAGCTAAACAAGCAGTTGAAGATAACCAAGTGAAATATTCCTGTGTTGTGTGTTGTGAAGACTATGATGAAGACTGGATCCAATGCGGCTTGTGTAAGGGTTGGGCACATGAGGCCTGTGCTGATATCCCCGAGTGTTCAGATGCTTATATTTGTGATCATTGCAAATTATTTTAATTTCTCTTAAAATTCTTGGATTGTCAATGTTTATGTTTATTTGTCTATTTTATTTCAATGTTTATGATGATTAAGTGGTTTAGAATGTTTCACGTATTCATGACTGATTATTTTGTAATAAGAAGAATTTATAAGTTTAAGTTTTGGACGTTGTCCGATCATAGGGGTTTGAAATTAAACCTGTCCGGTACTGTGTGCCAAATTTCAATGATACCAAAAACTATGTTCAATGAATAGTTCCTTTTAGTGCTTAATTAGTAATTAATAATCGTTTATGTTGATTTAGTTTAATGCTTAACATTACTAAGTGGTTTTAAATAAGAAGCAACTTAATAAAAAGTTATTATTTTATACTCTTTTTCTTTAAAAACCTTAAGTGTCCGGTACTCGGGGGACTCCCCCTATTGCTAATCACTTGCTTCATATGTTCGAAAAATTTGTCTGCGCAACAACTTAAATATGAAACTGTAAACAAATGGATCAGAAAACGTACTTAACGATAAGAAGGTCAATATTTATAGTGCTACGTACAAATTGAATGCTCTGGTATCTTTATTTGAATACTAGCTACCGCGGTTTCACCCGCATAAGTTTGGATCCCGTGGGAATATCGGGATAAAAAGTATCCTATATGTTAATCCCGGTTATAAACCATCTGTGTGCCAAATTTCATCCAAATCCGTTCAGGAGTTTTTGCGTGAAAGAGTAACAAACATCCATCCATCCAACCATACAAACTTTCAGGTTTAATATAAGTAGGAAGCAGGATAGGACATAACCTGATATTGTAATTTAAATTCACCTTAAAAATGTTTTTCATTTGACAATTGATATGACGTTAATTTTATAACTTACATTTTTGGTCGATGTTTCTTAAATTATATTTTAATACGATATTCAAACAATAATTGTTGGAAAAAGTGGTGAGCTATTAAGTTGAATCCTTCATAATACAAATGAATGTGTTACGAATGAGCCATTTAGTGAGTGATTGCGTTTGAATTTTACAAGAACAGGGTTTGTTTACAAATTCATCAGAATGTTTGGTACAGACCATAATAACAAGTTTTCAGAAGATCTTGACATCTCACCAGTGTTACCATCCACCAAGCAAACACAACAATCCTGTCTCTGAAACCTCAGCCGCATTTACCTATACATACATACTTATGACGTCACTGTCCTAATTACATGCTACATACATGTTGCAACTGCAGCAATTCTGCCTGGAATTCTGTCCAGCACTTAAGGGGGAGCAGCGTGCAGATAAAAGTAAATTATCGTGCATATTTCCCAGAGGAATGGCCGCCGTCACTGCGAGAAAGTAAGGCTAGGGATATTGTGGTGCTTGCAAACTATCTACAGACTTTTCATTAGTAATATAGTTATATTTTTCTTTAAGATACACAACATAACATCACGTTTATTATCCCCGAAGGGTTATGCAGAAGTGTGCTTATAGTAGGTACACCTTTCACAAAAAAGCACAAAAAAAGAAAAAAAGGAGCTACATCTGCCAACAAATTGCTTTGTAGTTTGGCAGAGGTCATATTTTTCGGGTTAAAATTATTTCCGTGAATAAACACATTTTCATTTTTTTTTTATTTCTTTTCATATTTCCAGTTATGTTTACGTCCCATGTAATAGGGGGCGAGCCTATTGCCATCAACCGGACACAAATTTAGATCAGGCTACTACAACGCTGCGACTGGACATCTACCAACCAGCTCCGGGCCCGAGTTTACGGCCCACTCCCTCTCACCGAGAGGAGGTCTGTGTCCCAGCAGTGGGAACATTATAGGACGATTATTCTATGTTAACCGGATATTAACCAGTGTTCGTGAAACATGCTATAACAAAAATAAATTCAGTTCTTTTACTAGAAAACACAAAAAGAAAAAAAAAAGGACTACAATGATAAGATGAAATTATTCTCCGATAAATAATTATTAAAAACTAGCGGACCCGGCAGACGTCGTCCTGCCCAGTTGAATCATCGTATACTGACAGCAGCGCCACCTACCGGGTCCAATTGTGTTTTCAAACCATCTGGGAACCCATTGAAATGTACACGCAAAATTTCATCCAATTTGGTGCAGTCGATCGGAAGTTATGCGCGATTTTTATATATTATATAGAAAAACAACACCTACTTATTAAAATAGACTCGGAACTATTTGCGCACCCATATGCATCTCTAATAAACTGGCTAGCGGCTAGACATTAGAAATTATGATAGGATAGCAATAATAATATGAACTTCATCGAATGCCAGCTCTTCTAGCTGTAGACGCGCAGCTATTCCTTAATAGCTACGTTTTAATGTACAGCTGATTTGAATAAGCCTTCGGGTAAATTACGTGTACTGATGGCATTGCATTTTCATTTTTACAAAGATTGATATATTTATCAATCATTTGTCATTCAGTTTCTACTGGTGACGAAGACGTAAGCTTGGGAAGGGCACAAGTGTTTTTTACTAGAGATAAAGAACGAGACAAAACATTAGACGAGACATGAGCTCTCCTTATGTGCTGAGGCCTTCCACAGGCTGAGGATATCTATGAATGTTATCACCCTTAAACACACCATCTTAGCTTTGTTGCAAAGGTCTGATATTACACACAGCAAGCACAGATGAGTATTAATAAATATCCACATAACTTCATCAACAACCCGTCTCAAATATTATGTTATTGATATTTTTAATAGTAATTTTGCAAACCATCATTAATATCTTATAACATCACGCATTTCTATTTTTTCATGTAAATTATTATCAATAGCCTCCAATCTCTATTGCCATCCCATCACGCAATACCACCGCATGTGCATTTATATTAAGAGCAACACAAACGTCACCCGTTGACTTAGCGCGATTGGTCTAATTGCTCCCTATGTATGCACCCATCGCTCCCGTTGCTTCATTGCTCCCATTGCTCCCTTGCTCAGCTTAGCTAATACAATTTAAAGCGATTGCTCCTTAATCTGCTGTTTGTGGTTCGTGTGTGTGAGATGTATTTGTGAGATAGTAGATTTACGTAAATGGAGTATGTATTTGTGTGATACGAAGGAATGATATCGTCTCCGTTTTAGTGAGTGGTAGCAAAGTCTGAGAAAAATCGTTATTTTGTCCCGGATTCATTTTGTGACTTCAAATCCGTACAGTCAATCTAATTTGTGCTTCCTTTTTTTTCTTCAGATAGAACATAGTGTGATATTGAACCCACAAACCAGCGTATTTAAGGGTCACCACGACGCGCAACCTGCAAGGTAATCGCGTAACACACTAGCAGTTGCAATGGCTTTCATTTTGACAGTTCAACAACATTCATTGCGTTATTTACGTTGTTGAGCGGACAAATTTTTCGAACATATGAAGCAATGAATAAGCTTCCTTCAAAACCATTCAGATTGTGATTGATAGTGTGTTACGCTATTAGGGTTCTGTACAAAATGTTCATTAATCATCGTCATCAGCTTCTTCTTGGCGAGTCTTAAATGGACTCGGCCCAGAATTCGGCTACTTTTTTGGCGCCATGGCCAGCGTCCATCAGTTCCTATAACGCGCAGCTGAAAGAGAAGTGGTGGCCCAGTGGTAACGGGCACGACTTACGAGTTGTATGTCGTGGGTTCGGACCCAGACTCGCGCTTTACTTTGTGTAAATTGTTTCATCACCACTGCTCTCAAAACGGTGAAGTAAAACAGCGTGAGGAAACCGGCATATCCAAGAACCAACAATTCGAAGACGTGTGACATCTACCAACCCGCACTGGGCCCGCGTGGTGGATTACGGCCCACTCCCTCTCACAGAGAGGAGGCCTGTGTCCCAGCAGTGGGAACGTTAGAGGCTGAATATGTAGCTGAAAGGACACGCAGGACACGAAATTAAGTGTTCCATCCGCACCACCTTTACACTCCAAGGCGGAGTCGTCTATAATTCTCCACTTGAACAGGTTTCATGATCATCATTAGTTCAACCAAAATACGTCCACTACTGGACACAGGCCAACCCAAGCATCGCCATTTTTCTTTTTGAAACCGTTTCGTCGTTTACCGTTTTTGAAATCGCGGTTTGTTACACAATACCAGGATTGGCATGTACACTTTGGCTTTAAATTTCAAAGCCTGTCAGCGTGAATACACACAATTTTATCCCTAACACAAACATAACGACAGGTGTGTACTTTTGCTGTGTACAAAGGTTTAAGCTTGGGTAAAAGGTTTGGAAGAATTGGTGTGTTGTGTATCAAAACAAATCCTGTGGATCGTTGTCTGTATTTATTATTGTGAACATTTTCAGCAACGTTTGAGAATATTCCTGTTATATGGAATGAAAATATGTTGGTTTGACCTTTTGGAAAAAATATAAAGTGTTATGTATAGTGAATAGAAAAATTATTCAGAAATCAATACAGACTATATTAGTCTAACGCTGGCCTTTCCCATGCACCATGTTCTCCGCTTTGCGAATCCTGTCTGTTCCTGCCGCCTTTTTGAGGTCGTTGGTTCATCTAGCTGGCGGGCGTCCCACACTACGCTTGCCGATTTGCGGTCTCTACTCCAGGACTTGTCTGCTCCACCAGCCATCGGTCCTGGTCGTGTTTGTCGATTCAGAAATGGTTGTTATGAATTTATATCATAACATGTGATTTAATTACTACTTTAAATCAAATCGGAAGTATAATAAACCTTATCGGTAATGATATTTTTGAGCCGTTTGGGGTTGGAAAATGTGGATAAAAAATATGTTTCTTGTATGGTATTTAGTTATAAAAATAAAGCGGTCTCCCATTTCATTTCTATTAACATATTTTATTTATATTATTTGCAACAAGCGCAAATAGAAATACACACTGTAGAAATTTGAACTGTCTACCTGTTACGATTCATGACATACCGCCCGCTGACAGACAGACGGACGGACAGCGGACGCTTAGTAATAGGGTTCCGTTGGCACCCTTTGGATACGGAGCCCTAAAAATCAGTACACACCACAATATTTCATCCTGAGATCCCCAAATGAACTGCATGACGTCATCCCGTCCCAAGAGCCCAAAATTGCCTCATATGATTAAACGTAAGGATTTACAAGACGAATGCTTGCAGAGCCTTGAAGATATATCACCAGGTCGTTAGTTAGGGACATTATGTTTACCTTATTAGCATTTTGTGGTTTATTTCCGGGTGTAATGGTCCTTTGAGGCTCATTTTAAAAGTTTTGACCTATTCTGTCATTTTGTTGGGTAATTTGGTAATAAGTTGTGGTATTTTTCACTTTTGATTGGAAAAAGGACCTTAGAGTAATGTTGGTTGATAGATGTTATCGCCTGATGGGCTATTAGAATCTTAGTTCAAGTTTTGTTGAAAGAATATTTTCGGGGTTCACAAAAAAAAGCCATGTAGTAGTACATATCTACGCTAGCACATCAAGGTACTACAATCTGTCAAATTTCTTTAGTATATTTTAAACTTTATCGCTAAAGAATAAGGTTTAAAGTTGATTGGGAAAATTTGACAGTTTCGGGAAGCTTGATGTGCTGGCGTCTGTACATTTTTTTTTAAAATCTGTAAATATAATAAAATAGTAACGAAGACGTTTTGTCCGCTTGTTTGTTTTGTTAACGGCTGAACAAATTTGGATGAAAGGCAAACAGATAATTTATATCCTGGACACAGGGTACTTTTAATCCCGGTGGTACGTTCTCGTGGGATATTTTCCAACATCCACGCGGGCGGAAGCTAGTTTTTAATATTTTAACGTACTGGTCATAAAGAAGGAGCTTGATGATCCCTGGAGCATTGATGACAACATATTGCTATGTTCAAACATGTAACAAAGACGTTTATTTATCTGTTTACAAAGTGACGTGATTAAAATAACATTCCTAGTACATTGAAGCACATAAAATCGTACCAAATTAAAAAATAATCCTACTAATATAATAAATGTGAAAGTTTTATGTTTGTTACTCAATTATGCAAAAATGGTTGAACGAATTTCGATCAAATTTGGCGCACATATAGTTTATAACCCGGATTAACACATAGGATATTTTGTATGTCGTTACTACGTTCCCGTGGGTTATTTTCTGACGTCCACGCGGGCGAAGCCGCGGGCAAAAACTAGTAATTAATAATTAAATGAAATTTCACTAGCAGCACGAATTCGAAGAAACATCTTGAGGAAACCGGCATGTCCTAGAACCAAAAATTCGAAGACATGTGACATCTGCCAACCCGCACTGGGCCCGCGTGGTGGATTACGGCCCACTCCCTCTCACAGAGAGGAGGCCTGTGTCCCAGCAGTGGGAACATTATAGGCTGATTATGTACGAAGTCTGGATTTGCGCCCGGTTGATGGTAATAGGCTCGCCCCCTATTACATGGGACTTAAGCATAACTGGCGAAATGTGGGTACACCTCTGCCTGACTCCTCTGGGAAAACAGGCGTGATGTTATTATTTTTATTTTATTAACCATTACTGTTCCACTGCTGAGCAAAGGCCTGCCTACTCTCCTTCCACCTCTCTCTGGCCAGAGCTGCCAAGGACCAATCTTTATTAAAGGAGTCCAGCTCATCCCGCCATTAATATAATTTAAAAATTAAAATGTTTCTCTACTGGCAATTTACTAAGGTAAAAGTTAGTACTGACCTGCTGTGTTAGGGGGCGGTGTCTGTTTTACGTATTTTACATCTGCATACGAGGTAAGAAGGTAACCCACCTCTTCCATGTACTTGTGGACGCACTGCTGCACAAGTTATTATTAAGGAAAATTTAATGCACCTTCTTCCTTGGGGCTCGGATGCGCCGTCGGCAATTAAACCTTAGTTATGACGTCGCGAGGAAACCTCGTCGGAGATATGGGCTCATATTTTGTACGTGGACGTAATAGATTTTAGGTCAAGACAACAGTCTGTTCATTCCTACTGCCTTTCATAAATAGCAGGTGGATCAAACTGCATCGAAATTTTAAACCCATCTAAAATGATTATTTTTTAACCCTGGTACTTAAGGTGGCTGTGAGAGGCCTATATCCAGGAGAGCACTGCGATAGGGTGAGTTGATTGATTATACCCTGATCCTCGAGTCGTTTTGCCATCATTACGATGAACAAGTTCTGATGATACAGGTACAGGAGGGAGTGGGCTATAATCCACCACGCGGGCTCAGTGCAGGTTGGTAGATGTAACATGTCTTCGAATTTTTGGTTCTAGGACATTCCGGTTTCCTCAGGATGTTTTCCTTCACCGAGAGAATTTCTTCTTTGAGAGCAGCGTTGATGAAATTATTTACACAAAGTAAAGCGCCTGCCTGGGTTCGAACCCATGACCTACAACTTGTAAGTTGGGGCCGTTACCACTGTAAAAAATACTGCTGGAAACATAACCATAATTGTGGCTTTATTTATGGGTCTCTGTGCCCAAAGGCCATCCTTTGAAGCTTCACCATTGAAGCAAGATATCTCACCCCTATATTTACATAATAATATGTTCAAGACTGTCCCATTCAAATTATCTTCCCGTCTAACCCCTCCGGTCACCGACACGTCGTAAATCGCGGTGTATTTTCAACTACCTCCCACTTTATTAATGTGGGAAACGAGTACAACCTTTATTTTTACTCTATTAAGTGGTCACTGGTGACATAGAGTAGAGCTATCTTGTGGTTAATAATAATAATTTATAGTTAAATTGATTTATAAATAATGTAATTTATCTATTTTTTATTCTTAACTATGCAAGTTTTATTTTGCTGAACTGGGCCTTTTTGGCACAGCCGTGAGGCACACTTTTCCTGTTAATTTCTTACATCGGACTTCACACTTTTTATTTAATCTTTTATTTTTTTATTTTATAGTGTGTTTTATCTGATGTATGTATCTGGTGTATTGTGTGTCTTTTAGTTTGTGCCAAATAAAAGCATTTTCTTACTTTCTTCTTTCAAGTGTATAGGTGTGCACCTATAAGTGACGAGTTCATTACAAACTATTTCCGTGCAAACCAAAATTGTAATGTAATAGTGAATAAGTCATTGGTTGTCAATAAATAAATAAATTTATTTATTTCATAAAAACGTTTACAAAAGGTGTATATTTAGCCAAGAGTAGCAAATTTCCCATACAATTATAGTGCCTAAAAATAAACTAAAATAGTTTGTATTACAGGTGCAAGTAATGAATTGTTATACTAAATAATTTTAATATGAATGCTCAATCTTGACATGTTATTGTTTTTTTTCCTTCTATTTTTATGTTACGGGTTTGGTTTCCGCACTTAATCCTTCAAGTGGACCATTGTGCGTGTGTTTTTTTTTCCATTTTTCATTATTTATTTTCATCATTCATCATTTTTTTTACTGTATTTTTATCGTGTTTTCACCTAGTTACATTTGCATGATGTGGTCTCCAGTTATTGAAGGAGCACACACAAAAGACTCGATTGTTATTCAAATTAAATATTTATTACTCTCATTTGGTTCCAGTGAAAATTCATTATGTAAGGCATAGAATCAATGTTTGTATGGACTAAAGTAATCCCGGTTCTAAGAGTTTGGGTTATCTAATGCACCCATAATAATAAGTAATTTACTCTTTACCTAGAACAAGGAACTCCCCTTTGCAGTGGTCTTGCCATTATAATGAAATGTCATTATCTGCCTAGCCTTTTCCCAACTTGCACTATTGGGGTCGGCTTCCAGTCTAACCGGATGCAGCTGAATACCAGTATTTCACATGAAGTGACTGCCTATCTGACCTCCACAACCCAGTTATTGGGTAACACAATACTCCTTGATAAGACTACTGGTTCAACTTTTGGGCTTCTACCCGTAACGACTGTCAAAGGATATATGAAATGCAATACTTTAATTTTCAAATATCGGAGCTCCATGGCCCTTGAGGAGGCCATTGAGCTAATCCTGGCAATAGGGGAGTGTAGGTTCTCCTTCTTATGTCGTTATCTATCCTATCGTAATTGTATCATGAAGGCCATATGACAAGAATTCTATTGTAACATTTGTTGTAATATAAACAAGAGCAATGATGTAAATTAATAGATGTAAATAAGTAGAGCAGTGGTGGCCCAGTTGTAACGGCCGCGACTTACGAGTTGTAGGTCGTAGGTTCGAACCCAGACAAGCGCTTTACTTTGTGTAAATTATTTCATCACCATTGCCTTCAAAACGCTGAAGGAAAACATCGTTCGGAAACTGGCATGTCCTAGAACCAAAAATTCGATGACATGTGGCATCTACCACCCCGCACTGGGCCCGCGTGGTGGATTACTCTACTCCCTCTCACCGAGAGGAGGCCTGTGTCCCAGCAGTGGGAACATTATAGGCTGACTATGCATATTCAATTTCAACCGAACTTAAGAAAAGGCTAATAATAAACTCAACAATAGGTTCATCAATGAACATTTTGAAAAGCAACGTAATATCTCATTGGCTAACAAAGCATGGTTGACAAAATGGCGCCGATATTCAGGGGCGCACGCTTTGCATATCAACGGGCCAAACGTCAGTTTAATAGCGAGGTAAATGTTTTCACGTCGGTTTGCGTTGAGTTGAAAATATTTATTTTTAAACAAACCAAGAGTGGGAATTTGTATAAGAGTATAAGTGGAATAAAGGAGGTTATGTTTTCCAGCCGCAGTGGACGTCTTTCTGCTGAAATAATGATAATGATTCATTATAACTAAAGATAGAGTATTTTTTTGTTATTATTGTAGAAAATGACACGTTCCTTCGACTTCATGTAATTATGTACCCTGTTACTTTTATTGATATACCTTTTTTTCGTATACAGATCTCAGCGGAGACAGTGCTTTAATTTTGTCACTCCCTACGTTCTACCTACCTAAAATTAATTGCGTATGGATGTGAAGTACGGACGCCAGTACGTCAAGTTATTACAATCTGTCAAATTTCTTTAATAGATTTTCAACTTTATCGCTAAAGCATTAAGGTTCAAGGTTGATTGGGAAAATTTGACAGTTTCGGGTAGCTTGACCTGCTGGCGTCTGTACTTAACTCCAGGTGGTCCTTAAGTGCGACGCGCAAGTCTACAATATTGGTCCTTCGAGCCGGTCTATCCTGTGAGTGATCAACATTTTTTTATAATGTGACTTGAGTCCTATTCAAGACATCAATGCTACTAACATTATAAACGCGTATATTTGTATGGATAGATGGATGGATGGATGTTGTTACTCTTTCACGCAAAAGCAATTGAACGGATTTGGATAAAATTTAGCACACAAATTGTATAAAACCAGGAATAACACATAGGATACTTTTTATCCCGAAATTCCCACGGGATCGAAACTTATGCGGATGAAACGCGGGGCGCAGCTAGTAATTTATGTTTACAAAATCTTACCTACATACTGTATAAACAAATAATACATCAAAAAATGATTGTTCATTTTTAGCCATTCGAATATTGGATTTTTTTTCCCCAATCGGCTATTAGAAAATAAAATGTAAGTCTGAGCTGCTTGCATCGCGCCGTAAGCAGCTTACAAGCTTTGTTTCGTCCAGTTTGAAAACGTTATTTTCTGTGGATTGTATAATACAGAATGCTGTTGTAAAGCGCAAGACGTAGCCTTTTATTACTCTCAGAAGCCTGATCTTTTATGTCTTTGAGAAAGAACATCAACCTGTATTTTTCTTACAGGAGGGTAAAGCTCTCGCTAAAGTCAGGCGAATCTAAATTTGCTCGCACTGACTGTGTCGCCTCAGTGTGACCAGAGCTTAGAGCAGAGAATGCTATTAATGTTAATTCTGTAAATACACAGGATGAAATTTAAATCTTGCGCCAACCCGAAATAGGATATGCTGTAACGGTTACATAATTTTATGTTAGAGATCGCCCCAAAAAAAAATTCATGAAAAAAAAAAAAACAATTGATATACAGCGTGGTGCTCTAATGGCGACATTAATTTTACACATGTATACGGTTTTGCATTTCCGTTTTAAGGGCATATTTTAATTTCATTAAACGCTATTATTTATTAATTTATTTTCAATTTTCTAAAATAGCATCTTGGAGCAACCTGACTTAAAGAACTGTAGCGCTGGGGTCATTTGCGGAGGTCAGGGATCATAACATCGCATCAATGAAATTAAAACGAAGAACGAGCAAAAAGTAGGCGATTTGAAGGAAAGAGAGAGACCCCCTATGTCGGCAAGAGTTATTTCCTATGCTTCTTGTTGACTTTTTTTCTTTCTGCTCGGCTCCTAAGGGTCTTAGCGTATTAAATAGCCTTCCTCAAGAATTGGGCTATTAAATGCAAAATTAATTTTTCAAATCTGACTGATAGTTCCAGAGATTTGCGCGTTCAAACAAACAAACTCTTCAGCTTTGTAATTAGGATAGAGATCATATTTAAAAAAGTGAGATGAGGGGTTGTTCAAACTCAAACTCAAAGCATTTATTTCATATAAACCAATTACAGGCACTTTTGAATTGTCAAGGGGTCGGTCAGTCAGAAAGATGAAGCTAGTTGCCTATTCCAAAGCGTAGTAGGTACTATGAGGACTTGAAGAGCCCTCTGAGGTAGCGGGGGGAATCAAACGACTATAAGATTCCTTTAAGATTGTATTTTAAGCACGTCTTTACATGTTCTAGACCAAATTACCACTTTCTGTTCTAAGCAAAAATCCTAATAGAAAATATGTGACATTAGCTTGAACGTTCGAATGTAACCCGCGCTAAATCATAGCCGGCCTGCATTATATGAGGTTGCCTTCGGCAGACAAACCTCTACAGTACCTATGCAGAAGAACGGGCAAGGAACTCCACGAGCACTCTTTTAGATCATAAAATTGTTACAAAATAAATACAAATTCGCAATACATACAAACATAAGTCATGTATTTAATGTTATAGGAGAAACTGTCATTATTATTGCAGATTTCATTTGCCCATTGAATCGGCAATTACTTGCTTTTCAATTAAAACTTTAATATGACTCTTTATCACAAGCAAATATCATTTGTTTGGTCATTTTAATGTGCTCGAATAATAATTTAAAGTACTTATTTGATAACGAGCTTTTGACTTTTGTTCGGTTAACCGGACTTGCATCGCATGAAGTGGAACGTAACATATTGGAATTTTATGAAATACTAGCTGCGCCCCGCGGTTTCACCTGCATAAATTTCGATCTCGTCGGATTATCGGGATAAAAGTATCCTATATGTTAATCCTGGTTATGAACCATCTGTGTGCCAAATTTTATCGAAATCCGTTTAGTAGTTTTGCGTGAAACAGTAACAAACATCTATCCATCCATATAAACTTTCACGTTTATAATATTAGTAGGAATTGAGATGTATAAAGTTTAATGTTAATTAAAGTGCTCGATAACTAAAACCTTAATTGAAACAGTGAAAGAGATGGCGAGATGACCTGGACTCCGCCGCGGGAGACGCTCCGGGCGTCGGGAGCTGCGTGACGACTCCCGGCCACCGTAGGCGCGGGCCTGCGGGCAGAGAGCAATGGGTAGCTCACCGTCCGATCAGAACCAGGTCCGTGCCGGACGGCGCGTAAGTGTTCCACGCGCGCCTCAAAGAGTTGTCAGCATAATTTAGGGCCGAAGCCTGTCGGGTCAGCGGGATTGTCCGAAAGGGTTACCGCTACCCCGGAACATAAAGGGCAAAGGAAGGAACATGGGTGGGTTTTAGTCAGTAACAGTCTGACACTCCCTTCCGCTCCACCCAGAGCGGGAGGGGTCATTTGATGATTTCCCATCCGGAAAAAAAAATGACCTGGACGCGTACCGCGAGGGCTGGTTCGAGGTGGCGCGGGAAGAGAGTTCCTGGAAAGATTTGAGGGAGGCCTTTGCCCAGCAGTAGGACAATATAGATATAATATCTTCTTCCCAGCGAAAGAACTAGGAAGTGGTGAAGGGCGGGCGTTTTGGGGGACTGTCTTTTGTAATTTTGGCGTTCAAAAATGCTAATTCTCAGCCTAATTTGAATATATGACTATTGATTTTGATATTGACAGGCTAAAAAAAGAAATGAAACAGCAATAACTCAACAATAAAGAGGACAGGACTGACGAGGGACAGGCCGTCAGTTCGATTCTTACCCGTAACAATATGATTAACGTTTATGCACGTCTACTTATAACGTAGTTGATGGGGTTAACAAGAAATTCTAATAATACACCCACATTGCTAATAATCTTAATAAAATCTGGAACACTAATTTCATCCCAAAGAAAAAGAACCAATGTCACATCATTGTCATCTGCCTACCCTTTTCCCAACTATGTTGGGGTCGGCTTCTAGTCTAACCAGATACAGCTGAATACCAGTACATTACATCGAGCGACTGTCTGTCTGACCTCCACAACCCAGTTACTGGGTAACACAATACCCCTTGGTAAGACTGGTTGTCAGACTTTCGGGCTAAGACGACCCATAACGACTGTCAAAGATCTACGAATGACAGCCAAAAGAACCAATGTAACTTTATCAATTCACATGTGCTTTCTGAGTTTATCTTGGGCTTTACTGACATCCGTGAAGAAAAAACATCGTGAGGAAACCTGAACCTATAGTTAAATTCTACTATTATTATAAATGCGAAAGTTTGTGAAGATATCACTTTCGCGTTTATAATATTAGGATCCATGTTTGTTACCCTTTCACACAAAAACTGCTTGTCGGATTTTGATGAAACTTTACAATAATATAGCTTATACATTAGAATAAAACATAGGGTACTTTTATCCCGATATTCCCACGGGAGCGACACTTATGCGGGTGAAACCACGGGGCGCTGCTAGTCTGAAATAGTGTTGCAAAAAACTCGAGTCTTCGAGTCCTATATAAACGGACTCGGATGATGAATTACAAGACTCGACTCATTACAACAAGACTCCAAGACTAGAGAACTAAGTTCTCTACGAGCCCTTGTATGTGACATGAGAGCTCGAGTCTCTTTGTGCGCTCGAGTCCTTTTTATGCGGCGAGTCGTACTCAAGTTCTTTTCGTGTATGAGTCTAGCAATTAAATTGTTACATTTACAGGGCGGGGAGAAAGGCTCAGATAAAAAAATAACAGTATTAATTAAGGATATTTTTAATCATTTCTAAATATCATAAAAAATGGGTAATTTTAATTAAAGTCCAGCTATGATGCGAGACACTTTGAAGCTTGTATAGTTTTATTGCCGAGACGGTTTCTTTTTTTTTGAGATTAAATTGCCGGATCTTGAAAATGCCCGCTCGCTTGGCACACTCGTTGCCGGAATACTCAGAATATGAAAAGCTAATTTCTAAAGCTGTGGCAATCGAATAGTTTGTTGTGCCCACCAGGATACAATATCAGTTTCTTCTGTTTCTGTAGGCATTGTCAAATATACTTGAAGTTTATACGTAATAATCGTTTTTTTTTTTTATAAATCGTCGAAATAATGGTTTTACTCGAACTGTCTTCTACTTCTAACTGTTGATTTTCGATAGAACTCTATTTATCATATTCATTTTTGAAAAATGACGTCAGCAACTCAAGTGGCTCATGTTCATTTTTTTCAGAAAAATAATTGTTTTTCGAGGGTCCAAAATAACTGCAAATTTTGCATATTTTGTACGTAAAGCTGATGTGTATTGATTTAATTTTGCAGACATAGCACATGCACAATCCTTCAAAAAATCTTCGTCGTTGTATTGTTGTGAGATTTGCTCCAGTAACACATCAATTATAGGTATCACGTATATTAAACTTGGGTACTTTGATTTGGACAGTAAGAGTGTAACATCATAAAAAGGTTTTAAAAAATCGATCAAAGTTTGACTTTTTCCCATTCTAAAATTAAATACTTCTTAAAATCTTGAACATGCTTACACATATCATCTAAAACAAATTTCATGTTGTAAGCGCGCTCCAACAATAAATACGTAGAATTCCATTGTAGTGGCATTTCTTTAAGGAGAGCTAAACATGATACATTTAGCAAATCACAAAACTCAAGTATAACTGTTTTTTCTTTGATGAAAAATTTATAACGTTCACCAGCTTTGAAATATTTGAAACTGTATTATCAAAATTTTCCATGACGTTTTCATAAACAGTATGAAATAATTGCAACAATTGCATAATCTTCACATTGCATGACTCATTATCAGTTGTTATAGAAAGAAGTTTATTTTGCAAGCCCAACAGTCAAATATTTCAACGATGTTGATTAATATTTTATTAATGGTATGTGGATATGGTATTAAATCAAAATCTAATATAATGGCATGCATTTTAGAATAAAGAACACAATGCGCTGTTATAACAATAACGGCTTGTTCGTCACCGATGTCCAAAAATCAAATGTAACAGACAATTTATCGATGGACTTAATGCATTCTATTAGTTTAGTTTTATTGTTTCCAAAAAGTGTTTGAATATTCAAGTCCAAACCATGACGACTCAATCCCGGGTAATTAGGGTTCAATCCTTTTATCATTTTAATAAAGTGTTCTTCTACTGTTTTAAAATAATGTGCATCGCGTACAATGAAACTTACTATTAGGTTATCATATAACCACTAATATAAACTTATCACCTATTCGAGTCTTTTCCAATGATGAGTTTCAAGTCTCATCTTCATGCTTCGAGTTTTTCTTAAAGACTCGAGTTCATTTTAAGACTCGAGTCCTTTTGTAAGACACAAGTGGTTGTTAAATGACTCGGACTCGGCTTGACTCTAGACTCCGAACCTTTTTAGCACACCGAGTCTTGCTTATTTGAGTCGAGTCTTTAAAATTACGACTCGAGGACTCGAGTTTTTTGCAACACTAGTCTGAAATCACCAACCCGTCTTGAGCAAGCGTGGTGATCAATGCTCGTGCCTTCTTTTTAACAGACGAGGCCATTGCCCCGGCAGTGGAGCACTAATAGGCCTGCCTATTAGTGTATTATTATTATTTAAAACTTTTTTGCAAAAAAAAACCGACTTCCAAAAAATAAGTTTAATTTCGGAAGTCGGTGTCGTTGGGTTCGCATTTTCGTTGTTTGCCACCGACTTTCGAAATTAAAGTTATTTTTAACTTTGTAGTGTCTTTTTTGGAAGTCGGTTTTATTTTTTGCAAAAAAGTTTTTATTTTTCACTTTTAAGTTGTAATTTTTCACCAGTAATTTTGGTTTAAAAAAACGATGTGTGGGCCCATAAAATTTGAGGGTTGCCCACGATTTCTCCAGGATCCAATCATCAGATCCTGTGTTGGTGACTATGGGACCACTTCAGAAGTATCTCCTTTCGAACAAAAAAATCATTTTGAAAATCGGTCCACAATTGGCGGAGTAATTGCGTAACAAACACAAAAAAAAAAAAACATACCGTCGAATCAATTCGACGGTATGTTTTTTAAAAGGAGGAGGTTCTCAAGAACCTCCTCCTTTTTTGAAGTCGGTTAAAAAGTAGTATTTATTACAGTGGTCTGCTGCGACCTCGCCTCGCTGTCTCAGGGCACCAATTCTGAGCTATTTGGGCCCACAGTTTGTCCGGCATGCGGCAGACATGTCTTGCCCAGTCCCATTTAAGTTGGGCAGCGTTTTGAGCCACGTCAGCTATCTTTGTTTTGGAGCACAGTGTTGTGATTCGAACACGATCCGTTAACTTAACGCCTAGTACTGCGCTCCATTGCTGCGCTCCATTTCTCGTTGGCAGACCTTGAGTTTGGACTTCTAGATGTTAGTCAAAGACCAAGTTTGTGCACCACAGGTTAAGACGGGAAGAATACACATATCCATGAGCGTGCGTTTCAGTGCCATAGGCAACTCACCCTTAAATAGATCCTTCAAGAACCAGTAGCTCTTCCAGGCGTTTTCCGTTCGTCTTGTGATTTCTTTATCTTGTCTCGCCTGGAAAGAGACTACTTGGCCCAAGTAAAGGTATTCCTAGACATGTTGTATTATCTCCCCGTCTACTTTTAACTTCTCGAAAATACACGTAAATAGGGTATTTACGTGTATTTTCTCTACAATTCCCTACCACATATCTTCGTCGACTGACACTGAACATCACTTTAATCCTACACTTGTACTTGGTCATCGCAAACACAAGCTACATAATCATTTTCTATCCCACCGGCTACACAGAATGCATTAGGCACTGCAATCTTTAAGCCTAGTACACACGTACGTGGCTTTAAGGCAGTATCAACAACGCTTGTTGACGTTGTTCTGTACCAAGCCTTGTTTACGAAAACGTAGTGCACGACTGTACAATGTATGTGTTCACTTGTCTACGCGAATGTACGTAATTATGTGTACATTTCCGTATGTCTATGTAAGTAGGTTTGTACCGTTGTAGTAACAAGGTATCGTGTGCTTTGGTAATTGAAATTGTATTCTGTTGTTTTAAAATGCTTTTGTATAAAAATATCTTTACAAGAAGACGGTTTAGTTAGTTTAGTTTGTTGACCGCACATGACGCAAAAAAGAACATAAAACAAAAAAAAAATAAGAAAAGGTGGGGGGAAACGCGTCACATCCACGCAAAAAGGCTATCGCTACCCAACCCCAGCTCTGGTTTTCAGCGAAAGCCGGCTGGGTATTGCCGGGTTCCTGTTTGAAAAGAACGAGTGCCGATGCCATTAGGTAAGGCTGGGGTTCAAAGTTCCAGGTGTAAGTTGTTCCGGCACGGATAGTTTTGTTAAGGAAAGAGATAGCAGTATTTTTTATAAAATCCGTCGCTAAACATTTTACCATCGTGTTGTTTCGGCAGCTATTTTAGTGGCACGTACACATAAAGTCAGGGAAATTAATAATTGTTTATCTAATTGCCTACCAACTTTAATTGCCCGTACATTCAAATAACAACTTTCATTATTTGACAGTTGTATTATATGGCTACAACATGGCAAATTGAAGTAGCGTGTCAATTTGGTAAACAACTAATTTTCCCTGACTGTACATGGGTTCTACCTTTAGATACCTCTGTTGTGAATTCGTACCGTATGAGGTTATAACAGCCTGTAAATCGATCGCCTGCTACGGTGTCGGCAGTCAACAAATCATTGAAACTGAAAAGTCGACCGATCTATTCATGTATTTATGCATCCAGTCAAACTGATTGAATCAAATTCGTTTATTAAGATTGGATTTATAGAGGTATGAGGAACAGGGTTTAAAGTTCACTTATCGTCCATAGAAAAGGGACGATCTTCCGGCCAGATGAGTGTTGTTTCTGGCGGACAAATGCCCGATGATTCATGTCGGGCCATTGTATATATGCTAGTTGCGCGGTAAACTCTGCTTGCGAGATGCAGGATTTTGCGTGACGTCAGCATGGCGCGTTGTTCGCAAGTGGCGTTGTAGATACCACTTCTGATTAACCTCTCTATGCCTGTGATGTATCAGCAAAGCCTTTCGTGTAACCAGCGATACCAATTTTTCATCAGGCAAACCACCTGCTCTGAAACTTATAACATTAAACAGGCTTTAAAGAGAATCTTGTAAGAAAAACAGTCCACAAACGTAATAGCATAAATATATTTTTTTTTGTATCTTTAAAGTAACCTTAATAAGTTTGGTCTTAAGTAAGTGGAATGTTATTCGATTCGCACATTGTTTATTCAAAAACTTTTATGATTAAGCCTCGGAATTGAATTTACAGAGAGCGGGTAGGAGCCCTCAAGTGTTTGGGGACATACTGCTCGGGAACATTACGATGGGGAACTTTTTTTGGTATGTGCTGGTAGCAGCCTCTTAAAAGATTTATATATTTCTGTAAATTGGTAAAAAAAAACAACTTTTATACGTCAAAAATAACCTAAGCTTTAAAACTAGATGGGTTTGGTGTTTCCTAAGACCGAACAGACTCGGAGATCAGTCTCTTTTAAGGGGAATGCGCTAGGTAGCCCGTGCAATTCAAATTTTCTTAGGTTTGTGCAATTTCCAGATCAGTGCCAGGTTGTATGTTGAAAAAAATATGATTCGCGAACAAATATGAGTTTTCAGAATTATTATCATTAAAATCATCATCCTTTAAGTTCCTATAATCCTATTAATTGATATAAAATCCTAGTGATTATGATTCTGTAGTCATATTTGTTACGCTAAAAACGTATGAAAATTTGAATTTCGCGGAATACCTAGCCCCCCCCCGCCCCTTAAAGTTCAAACATAATCTTGGTCAGGGCATATCAGGACTGTACGGATTATTGTCTGAGATGGTCTATTGAGTAAAGAACCATACAGGTTTTTGTGTAACTGTCCAGTCTTTAGAAGCTCAATGACGTGACGGAGAATACCAAAGCAAGGACATCTTTTACCTGCTTTAATTGCGCAAGTCGGGGAATTTCGCTTGAGATTAAAATTGATGAATTTACGTTACAGTGGCGAAGGGCAGCTATATCTTAAACAGGGCTTCTTAAATAGGAAAAAAGTGATAATTTTCAGTCAGGGTAACGGAACCCAAACTATGCATTAACTTGAAAAAAAAAACTTCTTACATAACATACAAATCAGCCTAAAATGTTCCCACTGGTGGGGCACAAGCGTCCTTTCGGTGAGAGAGATTGGGCCGTAATCTACCACACGGGCCCAATGCAGGTTGGTAAATGTCACATATCTTCGAATTTTTGGTTCTAAGACATGCCGGTTTCCTCTCGATGTTTTCCTTCACCAACTTCTTAATCTGCATCAATGGCTAAGAAGTAACGAGTTGGATGTGCTTCTATCTGTTACGAGTTTCATATTGAACATTCAATATGATATTATCGTAATTGAAAGTATTTACAAAGCAGATGTAAGTGGAAACGCCGGGAACAGCCGCCCTAGAAGATCTTACATCTCCTCCACCTAATTGGTGATGTTTTTCAGAACGGTCAGGTGCGTAGTACTCGTAACTGGCGTGCGATACACGCACAGCCAGATGTATGAACGTAGACGAAGCAAAAGGAAGTATGTAAGGATCGCAGCGGGTGGCGTTCGTCCTACCCCCATGGAAAGAAGGCGTGAGTCTATGTATGAATGCATTATTAAGTTTTGCAGCCGGTTTCTATTCAGTAGTAGTCAAGAGGAAAACTCCACGTCAGTCAATCAATCAGAAGCAGTCATGCTAGCGAAGGAGGTGGCGGGACGGATGAGGGAGAGAGCCTCCCGTCCCAGCCGCCGCGGGAGACGCCCCGGGCGTCGGGAGTCGAGCGACGACTACCGGCCACCGTAGGCGCGGGCCTGCGGGCGGAGAGCAATGGGTAGCTCACCGCCCGATCAGGACCAGGCCCGTGCCGGACGGCGCGTAAGTGTTCCACGTGTGCCTCAAAGAGATGTCAGCATAACGAGGGGCCCCTCAGGGCCGAAGCCTGCCGGGGCAGCGGGATTGTCCGAAAGGGTTACCGCTGCCCCGGAACATAAAGGGCGAAGGAAGGAACATGGGTGGGTTTTAGTCAGTAAGAGTCTGACACTCCCTTCCGCTCCACCCAGAGCGGGAGGGGTCATTTGATGATTTCCCATCCCGAAAAAAAAAAAAAAAAAGTCAATCAATCATTTCAGTCACTCACAAAGCCCATTCCCGTCAGCCATCCTTCACGTCCATATGCCCACGCACAGCGTAGTAACTTGTTTATTGGTCCGTATTTGTCAATCCGATCGGTCGGTGTTTGTCAATAAAAAATATTTTCGTAATCCCGCGCCGATGTCTATGTTGTCCTATACCTAGTAAAGAAAATGTTTAAGGAAACGGAGGATAAATAGAGGAAATTGTTTGTTGTTGTTGTTGTTGAAAATAGTGTGTAAGAATAATTATTATGTTCATCATCTGCCTTTTCCCTATGTTGGGGTCGACTTCCAGTCTAACCGGATGTAGCTGAGTACCAGTATTTTACATGGAGCGACTGCCAGCTATCTGACCTCCACAACCCAGTTACTGGGTAATACGAAACCCCTTGGTAAGACTGGTTGGCAGACTTTCGGGCTTCTGACGACCCATAAGAATTGTTAAAGATTCAGGAATGACAGCCAGAACCAACAGCTTCACATGCTTTCCGAGGCACGGAGGGGTCTTGGTATTTAAAGATGGTCACCCATCCACGGACCAACCGCGGCACGCGTAGCTTAACCTGATCATTCGACCCGTGCGGCTGTTATTACTTAGCCACAAGCCCCTTTGTAAGAATATTATGTTATTTTGTAAGCAGAAATAGTTCCGTACGGGAGTCGCACCAGCGATACGTAAGCACGCAAGTCAGCCACTGCGCAAACCATGGCGTCTAAATAAAGTTAGTAGAGAGTGAGTCAGTTGGCAATAGAAAAAACCATGAACGCGGACGTCACATTACAACTTTAATTTTGGGAGTAGCCATGACAACCTCACCACAAATAGCACAAAACTCAACTACACTCCTACGCGACTTCACGAAATTAATAGTAAATATCTCACATGAGCCAAATAACCCACTTTAAATATAGCCCTAAACAAACGAAAACTTTCACAAAATAAAATTACCATCGCTTCGCACAACTTATTACGCATCAAATTGAACAATTCAGCGTTACTCAAACTTCTTCCAATTTAGACCCCCGCGAGCTGACACAGCGGATACATAGAATTTTCCACTCAGAATACATGTCAAATGTCTTTGTGATTCTCAAAGTTTACCCCAGCGCAGTGACGGGGCGCAGAAATGATAAATGACAGCGGGCTAATGAGAGCCCATCAGAAGTTACTGAATTATTTCAATGATGAAGCTGAATGTAGCGAGCTTGTGTACTGACTTTGAGTTGCGTTGTTATTTTCTTTTTGTGTTAGGGTTGAGAGAGGGTTGAGTACACTTAACGCCTTTAACACTCTGCCCTGGAGTTGTATTCGGGAGGCACTGCGGTATCATCGAGTGCCTCCCTATCTCTGCCACATCATTGGGGCTTATCTGTCGGAGAGGTGTGTCATCTACATGGGACCTGATGGCGGAAACCAGCGCCGCATGTCGTGCTGCGTTCCACAGGGCTCGGTCCTAGGCCCGCTCCTGTGGAACGTTGGGTACGACTGGGTGCTGAGGGGCGAGCTCAGATCGGGGGTAGACCTGACGTGTTATGTGGATGACACGCTGGTCACTGCCCGGGGGAGCTCGCACAAGGAGGCAACGTTGCGGAGGTAGCCCTCAGCAAAATGGAGGCCATGGTGTTTCATGGCCCCCGGCGGGCGGCGCCGCCCGGCGCACACATCGTGGTCGGGGGCGCTCGCTCAGATCGCTGTCGAGTCTACCATGAAGTACCTGGGATTGGTGCTCGACAGCCGGTGGAACTTAGGCCCCCACTTCCGGCGGCTGGCGCCCAAGTTGTTGGGCGCGGCTGGGGCGCTATCAACGCTGCTTCCCAATCTGGGGGGCCCGAGCGCCGCTTGTAGGCGGCTCTACGTTGGGATCGTGCGATCGATGGCCCTGTATTGGGCCCCGGCCGGTGTGGGCCTCTGACCTGACGGCCGGCAGTATCGCAATACTGCGGAAACCTCAGAGAGCGATGGCCGTCAGAGTCATCAGGGAATATCGCACGATCTCCTACGAGGCGGCCTGCGTACTGGCTGGATCCCCGCTCTGGGACCTCGAGGCGAAAGTACTCGCGTCATTGTATCGGTGGCGCGAGGAAGCAAGGGCGCGGGGTGAGCGACCGATGCAGCGACACATGGAGTTGCGTCAGTCTCAGCTTCGCGAGATCCTGGTGGCGGAATAGCAGGACAGGCTTACACGCCCTACCGCTGGCCTAGTCACCATCGAGGTGGTCCGGTCGGCATTCGAGCGCTGGCTCGGGAGGAGGCACGGCTCCCTGTCGTTTCAGGTGACGCAGGTGCTCTCGGGGCATGGTTGCTTCGGGAAGTACCCGTGTCGCATAAACAGGGAACCGGACGCCCGGTGTCACCACTGCATCGACTGCTGGGAGGAAACGGCGCGGCGTGCGCTAGCAATGTTCGGCGTGGAAGGAGCCGCGCCGTGCTCTCATCTTAGAAGTAGGCAGTTACCTGTCGCTGCCAGCCGTGGTCGAGTCGATAGTGAGGCTGCGGAGAAGAGAGAGGGAGATCTCGTCCACTCACCCGGTCCGCAGCAGGCGTACCGGGCGTCGGCGGAGGCCGGACAACGCCCTCTTCCAGCCCCCTAAATGGGTCCAGGGTTCACTGCGACGGTCTCGGGGACGTCCGTCACATCAGGACCCGAGGTGGCAGCACGTAGTGTTCCACGCGCGCCCCTCTAAGACGTCGCGGGGGGAGTCAAACACCTCACTCCCCCCCTCTGACCCGAGATGGCCCGCGGCCCCCGGTGTAGGTGTGAGATGGAACAACGGGGTGGTTTTTAGTCAGTCAAGGCGGCGGCGGATGAGGATTTTCCTGATGAGGAAAAAAAAAAGGGTTGAGTACACTTAACACTTCCCGCGGCCATGCATTTATTCACATGGATTGTACATCAAGGTATCATCATCCATGGTCACCATCCATGTGTTTAAATGCATGACCTTTACCACAATTAAAGAGGGATTTTCTTAAAATGTGTCTTTTACAGTATCACAAAGTTTTCATTCAATAAGTTCAATGTGACAAATAGTCAGAAGCAATTATGGACGAAGTTATGATGACGAACAATTACCGGAGATTTATTGTGAAAGACGGCACGGTTGACATCTGTCGGGCATGCCACCGGCCGGGAGAATCAATCAGGCATATTATCTCCGGGTATTCTCGTCTAGCTAACGAAGAGTACTTGGAGGACACTACCTTGTAGCCAAGATAATCCATCAGCAACTTGCTCTTCAGAGCAATACAGCCTTCTTGAATCTGAGGTGCCGTACTACAGGTATGTGCCCGACCCAGTTCTCGAAAATGGAAATATCACAACACAACACTGACAGGACTATTGTTGCCTGATATAGTGGTGGTGGATCGATCAGAGCGGCGCGCAAATGAGAACCTCGTGAAAGCCGAGAAAGATAAACAAATTAAGTATCTTGACTTGGCTCGCGAGGTTGTCGACATGTGGCATGTGGACTCAGCAATCATTGTGCCGATAGTCGTGTCAGCCAATGGGTTAATAGCAAAGAGCCTTGAACAACACCTGAGGAGGCTCTCGTTGGGCAGCTGGATTAAGGGCTTGATTCAGAAAGCGGTACTTTTGGACACGGCTCGCATTGTCAGGAGGTTCCTCTCTCTGGAGCCCTGACCGCCGGTAGCTTGGACCCTGTTCCCGATACCGGTGGGCTACTATTTTTTATATTTTTAAATGTTTTTTTTTGTATTTTTGTTCATAAAAATATTTAAAATGTAATTATTTATGTACTTAGTTGAAATAAAAAATAATAATAACAAACTAAAAAAAACATTAAGTACGTTTATATTTAAAATTCATACGTAATGAATTTTGTGTCGTTTGTCATCTATGAACTCATCGATACAGTAATTGCCCTCCCTCAATAAATATGACTTAATTTGTTTTTAAACAAGTAATTGCTGTTTATACTTTTAGTTGTAGTCCTCCAGATCGTATTTCGGTTATGGCAGTCAATCTCAACGGAAATTAGCCTTCGGCGCGGAAGTTATTATAGTTCACAAGTGTGTGTGCAGATAGATGCACAAAAAACAAAAAAAAAATCATGTTGTAACATACTTTGGTCACCTTATATTTTCCAATATATCTAACGAATAACCGACAAGATTAGTACTGTTTTAAGAACTATATGGAAGTAGCGACATTTTACTTATAATACCTTTTCCCCAACACTATTATTTTTGATACCGAGCCAAAATTATTCAAATGACTTATATCTAGGACGTCCATTTTCAACGAGGCTTGGCATTATCCTTTAGCTTGCAAACGAGAATAAAAATAGGCTTAAGCTAAGATCACTTAGGGCCATAAAGAAGGAACTGAATGCGGCCTTAATGTTCCGAGACATAGATAAAGTGTCTATAATCTACCTTTTTTTAAATTTTCCATTTCCGTTCCCGTTTTTATTTTCTGCAAAAAGTTCCGTTAAATATCGACCAGCAAAGATTTGAAGAGCTCATAAGCATTGTACTGTTCTTGAGGGCAGTGTTGGCCCAGTTGTAACGGCCGCGACTTACGATTTGGAGGTGGTAGGTTTGAACCCAGACAGGTGCTTTACTTTGTGTAAATTATTTCATCACCACTGCTCTTTAAAACGGTAAAGGTAAACATCGTGAGGAAACCGGCATGTCCTTGCACCTAAAATTCGAAGACATGTGACATCTAACAACCCGCACTGGGCCCGCGTGGTAGATTACAGCCCACTCGAAAATAGGAGGCCTGTGTCCCAATAGTGGGAACATTATAGGCTGATTATGCAGTACTGTCCTTGTAGTCTGCTTAATCGACATTGGCCTTTCTTTGACCTCAATCATTGAACAAAGCTGATGGATACTAGATTACAGTTTTTGTGATTAGCAGATTACCTCTGAGTAAACATCTATTTTTACTATAACTCGATATAAATTAAAAACAAAACACAGACAAGTCAAGATTTTCACACCATCTTTTACATCATTTTTAACTTTTAAATTTGTTTTCTTTCTTTCTAAAAAAAAAAAAAAAACAGAATAAAACCTAATAAACAGAATACAAACTTCATCCATTATTAAAATCCAGTAATAATTCGAGAAAACCAATGTAACGCCATAATGGAATCACTCACGATTCATTCGAGAGACTGTCGTCCCAAATAATTACGCTTCGTAGTACTACGTCACAAGTTGTCCCAACTTTCGGGCCCGACCGAGAAGTTTTTTATTTGTAAATCGCCAATCCAAAAGAAATTAACATTTTTTTCTGAAATCCAACAAGGATTGCGTTCTTTTATTTTCGCGCTCCTTTGTTTACTGAAAATGAGATTTTGGTGTTGGTTTTAATAATAAGACTGTTTTACAAAGTTGGTTTTAAGGAGGAGGAAGGTTTTCGCTTTTTTACAATTTAAGGAAATTTTTTGAACAGAACCCTTTTTCTTTATCTGCTACTTTTATTTCGTGATTTGTGAAATTTAATAAAATTGTTTAAGCTGTAAATAGGATATCAGAATGACTTTTACACGTCAAATTATAAAAATAAAATAAAAATAAGATGGATGAAAACTCAGAGGTGACAGTCTCTTTTAAAATCCAGTCATAACCTTGGTCAGATCATGTGAAGATCGAGATTGATGTCTGAAATGATCTTTCGAGGAAAGTACACACCACTCAGATTTGAGTGAACCAGTCCAGTCAGTGCAAGCATTTGTCACTAATCGTGTAGCTTAACTCAGCTCAGTAGATTAAAATCGGATCCTTTAAGGATACTGACCTTCGCAATTTATACTGGTAACGCTATTAGGATAAGAAAAGATCGATTGTCAGTCTATCGGATTTCTGAATTTCTTTTCTCGAAATCTGGAATCTAGGCTTCTGGTAATCACTTAGGTCGTAGCTCGATTCTTGATACGAAAAAAAAAACATGTGTTGTCGACGTTAACTTTCAAATTATTGTCTTCTAAATAAATGATAAATATCCTAACAAGAATACAATGGTTTACAAAGTAAAACAAAAAATAAATAAACAATTAAAAAATAAACTTATCAAAAAAATCAGAAATTCGTCATTAACCAGTGTTGTTATTGCATAAGTCCTATTTATACTTTTCATATAAAAAAAGTTTGAGAATTTATGTTCTATTTTTTGTGTCAGCAACACTGAAGAGTCGTTTGTTGCACAATTACAAAGTTTGTAGTGGAACTGACAAGTTTGTTTTGTAAAATTGGATTATTAAACGAATGCTATTTTGATATTATTTATTTCAATGCTTTGCAATTTATTAGTGTCTATATTTGGACTTTCATTTCAGTGAGCTTATGCAATAATTTAAAGAATTGTAAAAGAAAATCTGTTATGTGTTAAGTATTTGAAATTGTGTCATGTTGAACATTCGTATAAAGCATTGTTGTTGAACTGGGCGCCTAATCTTTAAATCCATCAAGGTCCCCTTCTTGGAAGGGGTCGTCCGAAAGAAATTAAACCGTCAAAACAAGTGACAATATCAATTTTTAGGATGACATTTTGGAATGGGACAACTGTCAAATCGTGTTCCATCAAAACAAGTGTTAAAAGTAAATATTTCGGACGGCCTAAACACGTTGGAATTAGGGCTAAATCGTAATTTTTAGATAGTGCCCTAAACAAATATTATGGCCGTAACTTCGGACGAAACTACGGATTTCGTGTTTAGGGAATAGACCCTCTGAATATTACTGGGTATAAAAAATACTCCGTTCATTCAAGTAAAGATCACAACTCAAGTCCATTTCTGATAACATTTTTGACACTAACAATAAACAGGCGCAAATAAACATCACAAACTTCTTTCTCAATCAATCTGCCTAGCCTTATCCCAACCAGGTTGGGGTCGGCTTCCAGTCTAACCGAATGCAGCTGGATACCAGTATTTTACATAGAGCGACTGCCTATCTGACCTCCACAAACCAGTTACTGGGTAATACGATACCCAGTAAGACTGGTTGTCAGACTTTCGGGCTTCAGACGACCCGTAACTACTGTCAAAGATCCAGGAATGACAGCCGGGACCAACCAACTGAATACTCACCATGATTGATCCAATTTTCGTAAAACCCTTTTTTTTACAATTTAAAATCCCATGCAAAAGTAAAACAAAATGGACGCAAAAAATATAACATTACAAAACTGGGAAAATGGTTCCAGCGTCCTACTAGGTTCTCAGCCAAGCGGGAGCGTCGACTTCCGATCCCACCGACGTCACTTCCGCACTCCCACTCGCGGGCGAGCCTTTGTTGACTGAAAATTGTAAAATGCATGTAAATAATAAATCCTTTTGCAAAAACGAATTGTTTTTCCATGCTTCTCTAAATAATTTTTGCTTGTAGATATTTTGGTGCGAGGGGTTGTGATGTTATTTGTTGACATTCTGAAATTGTTTTTTTTTTGATAGCCGACGCCAAAAAAGTTCAACGCAGGGGAGTTCATGTACTGAATCGATTGTAACAGATTGTGCATCGATATCCCTACCAGGCTGTATATTATTCAAGTTAAATATTAATGTATTTAACAGTCGTCAGTCGTTACAGGTCGTCAGAAGCCCGAAAGTTTGACAACCAGTCTTACTAACGGGTATCGTACTGTAACTGGGTTGTGGAGGTCAGATAGACAGTCGCTCCATGTAAAATACTGGTATTCAGCTGCATCCGGTTAGACTGGAAGCCGACCATAACATAGTTGGGAACAGGCTTGGCAGATAATGATGATTAATGTACAGACGCCAGCAGGTCAAGCTACCCGAAACTGTCAAAGGAGATCCGCAAACAGCCCTAATAAATTAGGCCTCAATAAACAAAAATGAAATAATTTGGGATTTCAAGGAGTAATATTAGTCTATAGCCCTGTGTAATTAGTTTTTTGATATAACATGGGATATGGAAATTAAAAAAAAAAAAACTTTATTTCAGACAGTAGTCAATAAATCCCATTAACATTTGTTCCCGCTCTATCTTTAGGTTATGAGTTTGAGTGATTTTAATATGAGGTGAAAGTTCGTCACAAAGGCAGTTACAATTGTCCAAAAACACAGCAAGGGTCGGTAATTAAAGGTAGCACACAAAATAAACATCTAACGCAAGTCCACAACACGAGCGAGAAACGTTATGACGCTATCCGGCAATCTGTTGTTGACAATCGATTGATTGACAAGTGACAGCCGTATCGAGTGTTGCAGTTCGCAAAAATGCAAATCGATTTTTCTATAAAATCATTAAAATAACATAACAACAACAAAAAAATACTTTATCTTTAATCATTGTTTCGTAATAAACTCATAAAATACTTTTTTAAGTGAAGAGAAATATAAATCGGACATTATAATACAAATCTTTTGATGGGATTTTTTTTTTTAATATGGCAAAATCAGTTGTTATTAAAACGACTGCAACGCGAGGAACACATCAACTGACTTTTCTTTTTTTTTAAATTCCTTTTTCCTACGTTTTTTTAGGAAATGATAAATTAAAGTAGGTCTTATAATTATTTAAATATTTTTTCGAATGGTCTAATACTTTGTCTATCGGGGCCATGACTCGCCGATCTCCTTTCCCCAATCAACCTTGAAACTTAATTCTTTAGCGATAAAGTTGAAAATCTATTAAAGAATTTTGACAGATTGTAGTAGTTTGATGTGCTGGCGTCTGTACTTAACACATAAGCCTTGCGGGGGCTTCGTGTCAAAATAATAACAGCCACACTGGATGGATGGTTAAGCTACGCATGCTGTTGTAGGTTCGTCGATGGATGATCATCCATTATAATTATATAGAAAGAAAGAAAAAGTATTTATTGCAACTCGAACAGGAAGATCATAAAACTAAACTAAACTAAACACAACCAAAAATAAAAAACCAAATTATATAAAAAAAAAATAACAAAAAGAAACACAAAGAAACAGAAAGTCCTATACGAGGCCAAAAGGCTCCTATCTCAGCATGATGCTGCGACATTTAAAAAATAAATGTCGCAGCGCTGGTATTCTGACAGGGCCCGCTGTGATGTCAATTACAGTAATAAATAAATATATATCGAGATCTCTTCGTGCCTCGGAAATCATATTATGGCTGTTGGTCCCGGCGGCGGATCTTTGAGTCGTTTCGTATAGTCGTTACACAAAAGTGTGACAACCAGTCTTACCAAGGGGTATGGTTTTATCCAGTCAATGAGCTATGGAGGTCAGAAAGGCGGTCGATTCATGTATTTCAGCTGCATCCGGTTAGACTGGAAGCCGACCTCAACATAGTTGGGAAAAGGTTAGGCAGAATGTTTTTGACACATAAACCTTCTGGAATAAATTCTCGAAATGAAATTGAACACAGCATCAAAATCTCACGCAGTTTAGCAACTTTGATTTACGAGTATAATATGTCATGTGTTGGAAGACCTCCCACAACCTCCTCGTGTTGGTGGACCGACGATCTTGTGAAGGCCGCAGGAACCCGCTGGATGCGTCAAGCATAGGACCTGTCGAAGTGGAGGTGCTTTGGGGAGGCCTATGTCCAGCAGTGGACGTCTTTCTGCTGAAATGATGATGATGATGATTAATTCTGTATGATATGGTATTTGGAATGTTCCCTATTCATTGCATCATAATGAATTTTGATGCCGCTAAATATATTCTATTTTACATAGTTAGAATTTCCAAAGGTCTTTACCATCGATACTCACGTGAAAATTACGATATTGACGATATGCAATGCATCACAAAATTATTGCATCATTATTTATTTTTATAATTTATTGTTTCTGTAATATTTATTACTCAGGCAAAAAGTATGAAAACCGCATGCGCCGACTAGCGCTTGTCGATGCCGAGAAGAGCCATATCGACACCCTTATGGCATAAATATATTTATTTTATGTTCCAATTCCTTACCCTTTAAATATTTCAATACCAACCATCAAAACCTCAACACTTACCTTAACAACCGACCCAACAGCAAGGCAAACCGTATGTCCTTAAAATTGCAAAGAATAGAGAAAATCCTTTCTTTCGCAGGTAACCAGAAACCTTCCAAGAACGTATGGTTATAACGTCCAATAAAGTTTATCGCGGCTTCGAATGGGCCGACAATGAAAGCCGTGGCCGAACCGTGGCCGGGCCGTGGCGGACCGTGGGCCATAAAAACTAGCTGTAACCCTCGTCCGTCCGCTTTACTTCACAAACGTGGCTAAATAATGGAAGGTTGTTGCGGTAAGGGTTGGCACGTAACATGACGTCAAGGAACGATTTTTTTTTATGTACCATTGATGTCCCACTACTGGGCAATGGCCTTCCTACTCTCCTTCCACCTCTCTCTGTCCTGAACTTCCAAGAACCAATATTTATTAAAGGAGTCCAGCTCATCCCGCCATTCCAATCTGTCTATTAAGCGGGAGCCACTGTGTCGAAAACGATAGATACTTGACTTTAAAAAAATCTGGCGTCAACTTTTTTAAATCGCCAGTAACATTTATCTTTTCTCATAATGTTTCCCATATTGTGCTAAGATTTTTTTCTGGATGAAAATAAACAATGTTTCATCATCATCTGCCTAAAGCAGCTCACTGATGGGCAAAGGCCTCTTTCATCCGGTTGCTACCAGTCACTCCGCGAGTTCCTGACACCTGTCAGTGCGACAATTCTAGTAACTAATAAAAGTCAAATTCGCAAAACACGGATTCGTTGGTATGAAACTGACAGGTGTCAATAAAAGATTCTCTCGTCGGCTACATTATTACAGCCTGAGTTAATTTTTACCTTTTTTGGTGCACAGATTTGATGTTAACAGACTTATGTTGGACAATTTCCAAAAAAAAAGAAGAGGCTCTCTCTACATATTTTACTTTAATGGTATAATACAGTTCCAGACGGTGATATTACCGGTCATAATTTTGATGTAAATAGTAGAAAAAATCGAATTCTCACACTCTCGGAATTCTACATGATTTGTTGTAAAAAGTGTCAATTTAAAAATAATGGCTGAAAAAAACAATTGACGCCACTTTTAATCCTCCAATGGTATATCGAAAAAAACCGAGTGTGCTTATGACCACACGACTGAAGTGAAACTTCTTTCTCAAAATATTAATTCATTAAATTGTTCAAAACGAAATAGAATTACGAAAAATAACCAAAGAATCACCGTTCGCGTAACGCTAGTAAACTCGCAAAGGAACTACTGACTGAGATATTTACATATTTCACTTACTAGCTATAAGAGAAAGAGAGAAAGAAAATGTGCGCGCGCACTGCTCTCTCTTGCTCCTACACTGTAATACAGACAATAGGCCTGCACTGTGCTTAGATATACGGAACGTATTTGGCTATGAAAGGAAGAGAGAAAAAAAATGTGCGCGCGCACTGCTTTCTCTTGCTTATATCCCCCACTCAACTCCCGTTCGCCTCGCCCGATCACACTTTTCGTAACGCTTACGTCACGCGTTCGCCAGCTTACTCCTCAAGTCAAGCATGCGTAAAGAAGTTTCACTTCAAAAAAAAGTAGGTAGTCGAGAAAATTTAATGAATTTAGAAGCAGTTCTAACAATCGCAATTATACGTTTTGTTATTTAGGGGAGCTTGTTGCGAATAAGAAGGCGAATAAAGATCTGTGTCATTTAATTGTGCAAAGCTACTTATATACAGTACTGGTCAAAATATATTAAAATAAATAAGGTACATGCAAAAACTTAAGACTAACACAATTCGGCGATGTAGGTAGGAGGTGCCGCGCTCCCTACATTATAGGAGCGTGAAGATTCGTAAGTATGTGCCGCTACATCATTCCCCCGCTAGTGAAACGTACGCGAGGCTTCACTGTCCTTCCTGATCTTGTGACATATGCCGGCGTGTCAGTGACTGGTGCTTCTGACTCAGTATTCATCCGGAAAGCAGGCTTAAGTCTGTCGACAGTGATGTTGGTGCTTCTATTTCGTAACTGTATAGTAAAATACTTGTCATTACGACTAATCACTTTATGCGGGCCAGTGTAGGTCGGCGTCAGAGGTTTTCTCGATGCGTCATCGCGTTGGTAAACATGCGAACAGTTGTATAGATCATCGTGAATGAATGTCGCTCGAGATTGATTTGATTTCCGTTGCGCCTGGGCCTTCTTTAATGCTCCATTTAACTTGTTCATAAAGTTTGATATTGTGTCGCGATGTCTTGTTGATTCTTCATAGAATTCTCCAGGTAGTCGTAGTGTTAGGCCGTAGAGGAGTTCAGCTGTACTTGCGTTTATATCTTCTTTTACCGAAGCGCGTAGTCCGAGCAGCACTGTGGGTAGCTCGCGTGACCATGTTGTAGATTGGAGTCTTGCGGTGAGTGATGTTTTTAGTGAGCGGTGCCATCGTTCTATCACGCCGTTACACTGCGGGTGGTAAGCAGTGGTGCGGGTGCGATGAATTCCCATGCGTTGCATTAATTTATTAAATAGGTCGGACTCAAATTGCCTTCCTTGGTCTGTGGTTATGGTTACGGGGCAACCGAATCTCGCAATCCAACCTTCATAGAATGCGTTCGCGACCCTTTCTGCGGTTATGTCTTCCAGTGGGAGTGCTTCAGGCCACTTGGTAGCCCTGTCTATCATGGTCAGTAAATATCTGTAGCCGTCAGAGATTGGTAAGGGACCAATTAAATCTATGTTTACATGCTCCAGTCTGTTTGCTTGATGGTAACTAGCAATTGGTGCCTTCGTGTGTTGTTGCACCTTAGCACGCTGGCACGCGTCGCATGTTCGAGTCCACTCATTTACGTCACTATTCATGGAGGGCCACCAGTAGCGAGCAGTGACTAGTTTCCTTGTCGCCCGGGGTGACTAAGGTCGTGAATAGCTCTGAATGCTACTTTTCTGAAATCTAGTGGCAGGTATGGACGAGCGGTGCGTGATGTCATCTCGCAGGTAACGGGCATGGCAGTTGAGTTGGGAATGGCGATCTTCTTAAACTGGTACTTTCCTTTATTTGTAAGTATTTTTAATTCTTCGTCTTGGTCTTGTTTTTTTGCTAACTCGGTGAAATCTAATGGTGTCGGGCATGTTATTGTTTCAACTCGTGATAGTGCGTCTGCGACTTTGTTGTCCTTGCCGTTTATGTGTTGAATATTTGACGTGAATTGTCCGATATATTCAAGGTACCTCGTTCGGCGGGGCGTCTCAGACTTGCTGTTTGAAGTTAATGCGTTACACAGCGGTTTGTGGTCTGTGTAAACGATTAATTCTCGCCCTTCAAACACACGTTGGAAGTGACGTATTGCCATATAAATTGATAGCAACTCACGATCATACGTGCTATATTTTTGTTGTGCGTCACTGAACTTCTTGGAGAAAAATCCTAGTGGTCTCCACTTGCCGTTGATCTTTTGTTGTATGACGGCACCAGCACATGTGTTTGATGCGTCTGTCATTATTGCGAAAGGTTCACTTAGTGATGGATAGGATATCAATGCGCAATTTTTGATGTCTTGTTTGCATTGATTGAATGCTTCTTTTGCCTCTTCTGTCCATTGTATGTTCGTTTTATCGTTTTTCTTGGCGTTGTGAAAGTATTTACTTAATTCTTTTTGATGTTCAGCCGCGTGGGGTATACTAGAACGATAGAAGTTCAGAATCCCGATGAATCGACGTAGATCTTGGATCGTTTTTGGTAGCGGGTAGGACTGGATCACTTGTACCTTTTCTTCTGTCGGTGTAATGCCTTCTGGACTTATTGTGTATCCCAGGAAATCGAGTTTTGACTGGCCAAAGATACACTTAGCAACGTTTATTTTTAAACCGCTGTCGTTGAGTCGCTTGAACACTTCTTGAAGCTCGCTTCTGTGTACTTCTTGGTTCTCAGAAGCTATAAGAATGTCATCGACGAATGCGAAAACGGGTAGTCCGCGAAGCACGTTGTCAATATGACGTTGGAATGTTTGGCCTGCATTCTTCAAACCGAAACACATTCTGGTGAACTCGTACAAACCAAAGGGTGTAATCACGGCTGTCTTCTTCACGTCTTCTTCTCTGTTTTTAATCTGGTAGTAGGCCTTCTGCAGGTCAATTTTTGAGAAGATGTTCTTGCCTTGCAGGTTATGTGTGAAGTCATGCAGTCGTGGTACCGGGTATCGATCGGGTGTGGTTACTGCGTTGAGTCTACGGTAATCGCCGCAGGATCTGTAGGTTCCATCCTTTTTTAAAACCATGTGTAATGGACTAGCCCATGGGCTTTTCGAGGGTCGACAAATTCCTTGTTTCATCATGTTTTGAAACTCTTGTTTTGCGGCGTTATATTTATGCGGCGGTAGTGGTCTCGCATTTGTGTAAATTGGCGGGCCGGTGGTTTCTATGTAGTGTTCGACTTCACTATTTCCCAGTTTGTTTAGGTTTGGTCTCGTGATGTCTGGGAATGTGGCCAACAGGTCGTGGTAGGGAAGCTTGTCGTCGATGGTTCGGATGCTTCCTTCGGTTGTGGGTGTAAGGAAACCTCGTACTGATAAATTGGTTCTTTTATCCACCAACCGTCGTCCATGGAGATCCACCATAAGTGCGTGGTGATGCAAAAAGTCAGCGCCTATTATCGGTCTACTGACTGTTGCGACCATGAATCGCCAACTGTAGGCGCGTCGCATTCCGATGTTGAGAACAATGGTTCGCTCGCCGTATGCGGGTATTTTTGAACCATTTGCTGCGTACAAGTAGTTGGTTGGTGTCCGCTGTTTCTCTCGTGCGGTGGCGGGTAAAACGGAAACATTTGCGCCTGTGTCGATTAGGAATTTTTTTCCGGTTGTTTTGTCGTGTACAAATAGGCGGTATGTGGATAAATCGTCGACTTCGGCCACCGCCGCGGCTTTAGTCTTCCTTAGTTTTCCGACTTCTCATTTTCCATTTCTTTAAAACTGCACGGGCTTCTGCATCGGTATGCTGCCTTGCCGAATTTCTTATGGAAATAGCACACGGCGTTGCTTCTGTCTCGGGATTTCGAGCGGGAACGGCTTCTGTGACTGTGGTATCGGCGTTGAAATTTGTGAGATCGATTTGTTTTCAGCGCTGCGACTTCCTTGGTCAGGGCTTCTATCATGCTGTACAGTTTGTGTTCTGCGGGTGCAGATACTGCCGCTATTTCGGTTGGCGACGCTGTAGCTGCAGCCTTTGACGTGGTAGGTTGACACTGGCAGGAACACACGGCGTTTACCTCTTTCAGCTGTTCTTGCATCCTGTCTGCCATGGCGGCCAACGAGTCAAGCTTGGATTCATCACTCACTGCCAACACTGTGCGGGTAGAAGCGGGTAGGTGTGCTTGCCACAACATTTTCAGGGTGTCGTCTGGCATCTTTGTCCCTGCGAGGTTCCTCATTCGGCGAAGCAACTGTGATGGTCGCTGATCGCCGAGCTCCATTTCATTTAGCAGTTTTTGTAGCTGAATACTCTCGCTATCTTCATATACCTCCAATAGTCTTCTTTTTGCAGCGTCGTAACGGCCGGAGTTGGCCGGTGATAAAATGATATCGCTGATCTGGTCGATGTCCTTGATCTCCAGCTGAGCCACAAGGAGTGCGAACTTGCTTTCATCGCCGAGCTTCTGGTTGAAGATAATGACCTCAAATTGGGCAAACCATAGCTTAGGTCTGTTACTCCAGAACTTGGGTATGCGCGACTGGACGCTAATGGCGTCGACGTCTTCAGGCGTAGTCTTGTCTGCTTCGGTTTGAGACATTTCAAACGCGGGGTCACCACTTTAGGGGAGCTTGTTGCGAATAAGAAGGCGAATAAAGATCTGTGTCATTTAATTGTGCAAAGCTACTTATATACAGTACTGGTCAAAATATATTAAAATAAATAAGGTACATGCAAAAACTTAAGACTAACACAATTCGGCGATGTAGGTAGGAGGTGCCGCGCTCCCTACATTATAGGAGCGTGAAGATTCGTAAGTATGTGCCGCTACAGTTATAAAAAGTGAGCATCAATTTAAAAGCACTGGCTAAAATAACAATTGCCTCAACTTTTAACAGTCCAATCGTATTTCAGCCACACTTTGTTTCCTTAACAACCCTACAATCATACCGCTTGCTAGAACAACAATAGAGCATAGAGAATAGAGCCTCAGTGGGCGACTCTATGACACAGTCGAGTATTTTATGTGTTGACTGTAACCTGGTTACGACTCTGTGACATTTCTTTACGGGTAAGCAAAGATGGCCAGCTTCTTTCATCTTTTAAAATACTTACATGGCCGCGAATTTTATCATCCGTACCATCCAGATAGCTGTTCCCGTATAATTGTGACGATATTTATTTGATTCGAAATATGCTGAATTATTGTAAAACTTGTCAATAGGGAAACAATTATAAGGACTACAGTTCGGCCGTAGAGAGAATGCGTTCCTGATACCCGTTAGTGCGAAAATTCTAGTAGCTAATAAGGATCGAATTTGCAAAACATCGTATTCGTTAGTGTGAAACTGACACATGTCAAGAACACATTCTCTCGTCGGCCGCACTGTAGGTTCATGAAGTCTCTTCTGCCCATTTTTCTCCATAGGAAACTACATTTTAAATTATGTAAATATAATTTAACTAAAATTGAAATAAATTATTTGATTGTGACACATTATTATTATTAAGGCACATCAACAACACGAACACAAACATTTACAAATAACAGAGAACAGAGACATGGACTAGTGTTTACGTCAATTACAGACGTGCACAGCATTCAAAATAAAAGAGAAGAAAAAACACAGCACTCAAGCCACAAAAAAAGAAAAAAAACAATAAAACACAATAAAAGAAAACAGAAACAACATAAGAACAAAAACTCTAGCTAAAATCTAGACATTGACTAGTCTATTAATTAATAAATCTAATTAAACATTGACTAATATATATATTATTATTAGTTACATTTTCCTATGGACAGATAGTCTGAAATAAACGTTTATTATTATTATTATTATTATTATTTCTATGGGAATAATGTAACGGGGTGATGCCACAACAACTTATAACAAATGTCTGTCTATATTTTACTGAGTGAGACGTACAGACGCCAGCACATCAAGCTACTACAATCTGTCAAATTTCTTTAATAGATTTTCAACTTTATCGCTAAAGTTTTAACGTTCAAGTTTGATTGTGAAAATTTGACAGTTTCGGGTGGCTTGACCTGCTGGCGTCTGTACAATTTAGACGTTGTTATCTTAAAACTATATTTTTTAAAGACGTGTTTGATTCATTCACGTTCCTTTCGGAACATAAAAATACGTACAAAGGTGATGTGGTTACTCGTTTATATCAAATCTTCACTATTACATGTTACATTGGATGGGAGATTTTTGTTACTAACGGCCTTTCCTTCAGTAAATAAAAAAAACGTACAAAATACCATCTATTGACAATAAAATCTAATCCTGAAAATGGGTCAACATTTTTTACAGTTTGATATAGGTATCTAATCTCGTAAGCCATTTCTTTCTTAGAATTATAATGAAAATCTTGTGATCTTAAAGACTTATTCGAGATAAAGTTCACTCAGCTTATGCGATGGGCGTACGAAGAAAATTAACATACAGATAGTTTGAGAGACGTGGCGTTGGATCGGGGTCTTAGATTTAGGTTATTATGAAGGTCTGGATAATATGAAGGACGTGGGGCTGATTAAAAACGGGTTTAGTATATTTAAAGTATAGGTAAATATTTTTTATCAAAACTTTTCCGAAACTATTAGGATGGCGGCCTGTGGGTCTTTTAAATGAAAGCACTTTGGTTGCTTCTATACCTGTATACAATAAAAACATAGGATCGGACAAAATTTATGGGTTGACTGCCTGTGTTACTCGTATACAGGGTGTCAGAGACATTGATGTGCAAACAGTCATCGGGAATCTAAAAAAAAAATTGCTATTATCGCATAGCAATCAGTGTTATATAGCACATTATATTAACATCAGTAATAATAATTGTTCAGTGAAATTATGTATAATAGAACGTTCATTACCTTTGTCTATTGGTCGCAAACACGACTGCTCTGCTCCTAAAAGCGATATTCTCATTTATAGTCTGGAGTTTGGATTAATTTGTGCCCGGTTATTGATCATGGTTCACTACAGGACAGCATGGAAACAGCTGGAAAGGGCCTACGGCTGTGTTCTTCCCGAATGAGATCGTCACGCCCGTGTATAAGAATATGCCATAATCGCACGATCAATCAAGTCCCGTATTTAAACGGTCGCGTAATCGCGTATTTGCGTGACAGTCGCTTTCGGTTAGGTCGCAGGGTACGTGACACAGGACACGCTGATCACTAAACCGGGAAACACGATGTGTATCTATAATAATGATCATGGGTGTGTTCCCTATTTAAATGGGACTTTTGCATGTTTTTTTTTTGTTTTATTTTTTTTTATACGGTACGCACCGTATAACAAAAAAATAATTTTTGTTTTTTTGTTTGTCTCTTTGTTTCGGCTAATCTCCGAAACAGCTAAACCAATTTTGATGGGAGTTTCTATGGCAGATATATGATGTTAAATAAGGAATATGGCTAATTTTATTTTAGAAAAAAAAATAGGGTTCCGCGCAAAAAAATGAAATCCACGAAATCCAATTTGTTTCTTGACATGCACGCAAAAGAAGTTGCAGGCACTGCTAGTCTAAAATAATATTGTTATAATAACAGTACTAAAGCTCAGACATCTGCTCTGATCACGAGTCTGTCTGTGGTGTGATATCGAGTCGATCCATCCCAATTCCATTTGCAGATCAAATACTATCCCCAGTTTTCGTTGTAAAGTTATAGGGTGTAGCATTTCTGTAGTTTTATTTTTCGTTTTCCGTCGATTTTTACAAGGAGTGTTCGTAGAATAGAATAGAATATTGTTTATTATGTACACCGTAAATATAACAGAATAAAAATGTAGAAATTTTACAAGGCGTGACACAATGGGCGGTCTTATCGCTAAAAGCGATCTTTTAAAGACAGCCTTTGGATGGATTTAGAAAGCAACGATACTGCAGAATTTTATTTTTTATTTTTATTAATTCATCTTCTATCGATGGGGTGCCCTTAGCGTGTAGTCGCTCAGTTTTTAGGTTTTTTCAGCCCTGGCTGGAGGCCTTCATTTATTGAGGTATCCACAGGCAAGCCCGGTCAAGCAGACGACAACCATGAGGTTGTCGTCTGAACACAACACCTCAACCACACACCACAACAACAGCAACATGACAACCTATGAAGGTTGAAAAGTGAGATGCCATTCTCAAAAAAAAAAGAAACACACATAAACTCTTCTATTTTGTTACAGTCCGGCTGTCGAAAGAATGTTTTCCTAACACCTGCCAGAGCAACAATTTTAGTAACTGATAAAGGACAAATTCGCAAAACACGTATTCGTTTGTATGAAACTGATGGTTTCAAGAACATTCTCTCGACGCCCAGACTGTGGATGTAAACACACATGTCCCTTTTTTTTTTTTTTTTTTTGGGATGGGAAATCATCAAATGACTCCTCCCGCTCTGGGTGGAGCGGAAGGGAGTGTCAGACTCTTACTGACTAAAACCCACCCATGTTCCTTCCTTCGCCCTTTATGTTCCGGGGCAGCGGTAACCCTTTCGGACAATCCCGCTGCACACACATGTCCCTTACATGTCCTTATGTGGCTTAGCACTATAAGAAGCTATTATGATAATATCGACATACTTATCAAAACAGTTTCAATGTGATGTTGATTGAGGCAATCAATCCAGGTAATTATGATAATATGTATATTAATAGCTACTGTTATTTGATACCAGAGTGAGTTGAGAGAGGAGTGGCATTGGAGGATGCTTACACTCAATATTGGGTGGCGAAAGGCTGAAGAAGAGAGAGAGGGAGAGAGAGAGAGAGAGAGAGAGAGAGAGAGAGAGAGAGAGAGAGAGAGAGAGAGAGAGAGAGAGAGAGAGAGAGAGAGAGAAACTCAAAAGCCCTTACTCATATATTAAACGATTAGCTTCTGCCCGCGACTTTGTCCGCGTGCTTGTTCCCCCGCCCCACCCCGTCGCATCGCATCGCCTGTCCGCGCTATTACTTCGTTTTCGCTTAGAGTTCTTTCTTATTTTTTTTCTTTTTATATAGCTTCTAAGCGTCCTAGCGTTATGTTAATTAGCGTTTCTCAAAAGTGAGGCTATCAAATGCAAAAAGAATTTGTAAAATCTGACTGGTAGTTCCAGAGATTAGCGCGTTCAAACAAACAAACAAAAAAACGAACAAACTCTTCAGCTTTATTATGTGTATCATCATCATCATCATCATCATTTCAGCCGAAAGACGTCCACTGCTGGACATAGGCCTCCCCCAAGTACCACTTCGCTACGACCGGTTCTGGACTTCTCGTATCCAACGACCTTCCTGCGGCCTTCACAAGGTCGTCGGTCCACCTTGTGAAGATATATTAGTATTATTAGTATAGATTTATTATTATTATTATTATATGAAGCTTTTTTTTTTTGGATGGGAAATCATCAAATGACCCCTCCCGCTCTGGGTGGAGCGGAAGGAAGTGTCAGACTCTTACTGACTAAAGCCCACCCATGTTCCTTCCTTTGCCCTTTATGTTCTGGGGTAGCGGTAACCCTTTCGGACAATCCCGCTGACCCGGCAGGCTTCGGCCCGAAGGGGCCCCTCAAATTATGCTGACAACTCTTTGAGGCGCGCGTGGAACACTTACGCGCCGTCCGGCACGGGCCTGGTCCTGATCGGAGGGTGAGCTACCCATTGCTCTCCGCCCGCAGGCCCGCGCCTACGGTGGCCGGGAGTCGTCACGCGGCTCCCGACGCCCGGAATTATATGTAGATTTACAAAATGAAACAATAGCTTATCCTTTACATTCCAATCTAACAAAAAAACACTATTCGATAATCAATACCTGAAATCTAGTACTCGATATAAAAATTACGACCCACCCTGTATTCGAAGCACCTGCGCTCGGATCACATTCTTATTAATTCTACAGAATAGAAATTGGATTCCCTTATTGGAGCAACGATTATTCCAATGGTTTTCATTTCGATTCGCGCGTCGTCGCATAATTTATCCCAAGTATAATTGAAGAGGGATGGAGGGCCACTGCGTTTTCGTCAATACCTTAGATTATAATCTTTTGGGAATTACCTTTGATGTGTAATAAATTAGTCTGTGAAATATTTCATTATTATGTTCTTCTTCTTTTTGGTTATTCTTTTCTTTTTATGACCTATTATTAAAAAAAAAAACAATGTCTGGGTCCGAACACAAACATGTTTTTTTTTGGTGCTTTTTTTCTGTAAATTGTTTGTTTTTTTTTTTTTTGAAAACGTTGCCCCACACTAGGAATTACTCCTGTAGCGTGGGTGCGTTTACAAACATTTAAACTCACATACACAAAAAGCCAGACCCGGAACAACTACCTGTAGGCAATACATTTGTTTGTTCCGTGCGGGAATCGAAACCGAGACACGCAGCGCAGCAGTCGATCGCTCAACCACTGCGCTAATCGTGTCGTCAATTATATTAATTATTTCATCACTGCTCTCAAAACGGTGAAAGAAAACATCGTGACGAAACTGGCATGTCCTAGTACCAAATAATCGAAAACATGTGTTGTTTACGAACCCGCACTGGGCTCGCGTGGTGGATTAGGGTCCACTTCCTCTCACCGAGAGGAGGCTTGTGTCCCAGCAGTGGGAATATTATAGACTAATTATGCTTATGCTTTTCATGTTTCCTCTAAAGGTTATCCCTATACGCCCTTGAACGTCATTTACACATAACATAACATCACGCCTCTATTCCCGGGAGAGTTATGGCAGAGGTGCACCCACATTTCGCCAGTTATGTTCAAGTCCCATGTAATAGGGGGTGAGCTCCTTGCCATCAACCGGGCACAAATTCAGATTTCGGGCTGCTACTGAGCCTGATGGAAAAACCCAATAAAACTTTGACCGACCTGGGAATTGAACCTCATGCTTAGCAGTAGCGCTTGCGACCACATGACGCACGGACCACAAAACAACTTTGAATTTAATAAAGGAATTTTTTCAACAAATGAAACTTAGGGTCTGAATTATCTATTTACACGGATTATTTATTCTCCCTACCTAAATAAATTGGAGCTGATAATTACCACTTATATTTCAAAGGTTGAAGCAATTAGCGAAGTTCCAAACAAAATTTACAAAAATAAAACCCCTTTTTTTTCAAAAGGTACCAGTTTCCTGTCCTACGAGTATCATTACAAACACTTTTTAAGTATCATAAAAACTGCCCACGTGTTCCCCTGCTACCACGAAGGTCTATTAACAGAAGGTTTATAATGCCCCCTTTTTTTTTTTTTCTGGTGGAAAATCATCAAATGACATGGAGTGTCAGACTCTTACTGACTAAAACCCACCCATGTTCCTTCCTTCGCCCTTTATGTTCCGGGGTAGCGGTAACCCTTTCGGACAATCCCGCTGACCCGGCAGGCTTCGGCCCTAAGCTCGGATTTATAATGCCCCTTAGATATTGATAATACCTACATAAGGCATTAGGCAGTAGGTACCTACCTACGTCAAAGTACAAAGTTGATGTTGAAGTTGAATGTTGAGTTGAGTGTTGAATGTTCTACTGAATATTTTGGCTGACACCGCCGCCGGCCAGTTATTCCACAATTACATACATAATCTCACGACTTCTTCCCCTGGGGGTAGGCAGAAACTATAGACGCCATCTGCTACGGGCTACGATCCTTTCATACTCCTTTTGCTTCGTTTACGTTCATACATCTGGTCATACACGTACGCCGGTTGCGACTAATACTAACCCCGGACGGAAAGAGGAGTACGATACCGACAAACCTCTAAAAAGTATAAAAAATAATATCTACACAGTCTGGCCATAAATACTGTCATAATTAAAAATAAGAACGATGTTACATTTGAATTTGGAATCTGTCATTTTTATACGATTGTTCATTGAGTTTTCTAATTTTGGCGCCAATACATTGTACAATATTTTGCGATATTAAAATGGAGTGGGGTGATAAAGAGAACCGAATCGCTGTGATTGCAATACACAAAGTTGGTATGGAGCCAAATGCAATTTTTAAAACTCTCCATACGCTTGGTATTAGTCAAATGTTTGTGTACCGGGCTATTAATAGGTACAATGAGACCTCCTCTGTTTGTGACAGAAAAATATCTGGCCGTCCACGTAGTGTTCGTACGAAAAAGGTGGTCAAAGCAGTAAGGGAAAGAATTCGAAGAAATCCTGTCCGAAAGCAAAAGATTTTATCTCGGGAGATGAAGATATCACCCAGTTCTATGTCGCGTATTTTAAAAGATGACTTAGGACTTGCAGCCTATAAGAGAGGCACTGGTCATTTTTTAACTGATAATTTAAAAAAGAATAGGGTGGTAAAATCGAAACAACTACTGAAGCGGTACGCAAAGGGAGGTCACAGAAAAAAATTGTTTACGGATGAGAAAATCTTTACAATTGAGCAACATTTTAACAAACAAAATGACCGTATTTATGCTCAAAGCTCTAAGGAAGCTTCCCAATTAGTCGACAGAGTGCAACGTGGGCATTATCCGACTTCAGTGATGGTTTGGTGGGGTGTTAGCTATGAAGGAGTGACTGAGCCATATTTTTGTGAAAAAAGTATCAAAACATCGGCATAAGTGTATCAAGATACCATTCTTGAGAAGGTAGTTAAGCCCCATAACAACACCATGTTCAATAACCAAGTATGGTCCTTCCAACAAGACTCGGCGCCGCCGGGTCATAAAGCTCGGTCCACGCAGTTTTGGTTGGAAGTGAACGTTTCGGACTTCATCAGAGCTGAAGACTGGCCGTCGTCTAGTTCCGATCTTAATCCGCTGGATTATGATTTATGGTCAGTTTTAGAGAGTACGGCTTGCTCTAAACGCCATGATAATTTGGAGTCCCTAAAACAATCCATACGATTGGCAGTGAAGAATTTTCCCATGAAAAGAGTGCGTGCTTCTATTGATAACTGGCCTCAACGTTTAAAGGACTGGTTTGCAGCCAATGGAGACCACTTCGAATAAGCTTTTTATATTTTAAATTGTTTTATATTTATGTATTAAACTAACACACTGTAAAAGTAATAAATATTATTTGCAATAAAAAAAAAATTTTTTCTTCGTGACAATATTTATGGCAAGACTAGGTATTGGCTCTTATAGTATATACAAGCTGTTGTATACCATCCTCGTCAAATTTCAGGAGGCTGTTATGAAAGACATAAATAGTCAAATAAAATTACGATCCCTTGTAAATAATGAATACGTACTTGTTTTTTTTAGTTATGACAGTATTTCGAAATACACCACTTTCAAAGAACAGAATCGCCCCGTTGCGTATGCGGTAAGCAGTATTTTATGTGTGTGTAAAAGGGCAGTTACAGTGCGTTATCACACAGGCCGAGTTTTAAAATGCGTGTCCCACAGATGCCGATTTCCGAAAAGTAGAAAAAAAAACCTACTTATTTTATTATTGAATCGTGTCGATAATCAGTAGCATAGTTACTTCCTTTTGTTACCCTTTGTTTTCGAATTTGACGAGGATGCAAAACGACACCTTGTATATAATTTGCAGGTATTTTTTTGATCCAAGCTCACGTCGTGACACGTTTTATGAAAACGCCAAACTTATAAACATTGTACATGTGATGTATTTTAAATTCCTTAGGGCATTGAGTGAAAAGTTGTCAACCATCAAATTTGTCGAGTGTACCTACAAACTGTCGTAATGAAAGTCAGATCCTCAGCTCAAGAAGCACCTCTTGAAGACCTTGTCTGACCTTCTGTCTCTACTGTCCTGTGGTTAAAGTTCTCAGATTTGATCTCAGTTTAATACTAACGAGGTCGCGAGGCACCTCGATGCGGTACAATGGGTGTCGAAGGGGATATCCATTTTTATGGGAGCTTCCGATAGAATATCCCTTTAAAAAATATTTAGGGGAAAAATAGTTATATTTGTTGAATGGCTATAGTCGCACCTGCGTACATAAAGGGGTTTATTTATAAACGATGATTATAGTAAAGTTACGTTTAAACGTAAAAAAATGTGATTATATAGTCTCTAATCACTACTTAAATTTAAGCACCGTTTATGAATAAAGAGCAATATGATCAGTAGGGGTGATTTGTGTACAGACGCCAGCACATCAAGCTACTACAATCTGTCACATTTCTTTAATAGATTATCAACTTTATCGTTAAAGCATTAAGGTTCAAGATTGATTGGGAAAAGTTGACAGTTCCGGGTAGCTTGACCTGCTGGCGTCTGTACGTCGATGTTACCCCATCACTCTAAGGTTGAATGTCACTTGCACATCAATAAACCACAAGGTGTACAGTTAGATAGTTTTAATCTTAGTGAAGTTATAATTTACGCGGGTTGTTGACAAAAGTGGTAAAGAAATTACAATGAAGACTAATACTAATATGCAGAAGGATGGTGAGCACTATAACTCAAAAATCCCCGCTTGCAGGAGTATCAACCAGAGTAAAGCCTTCCTTGGTCATTTGACTGGTTTTGAAAGCCTTCCGCTTCTGTATCTCATGTGTCTCATTCATCGACGCCGCACAAGCAACAACTACAACAACAACTATCCACAGTTGATAACTTTGGAAATTTTCTTCGTGCGTTTTTCCTTGTTGGGACGCAGAGTTTTCTAAGATGTTTATGAACTCGTAACACATTTTGTTAAAAAATATTTATTATTTTCTGTCGCAATTGACATAATCACGATTGACATAACCACTGTCTTTTCCCTCATCGTGAAAAATAAGTCAGGTGTTCCCTACATTTGGACGTTATTTAACGATTTCAGATTTGTTCCTTTAGTAAAAGGTACTTATTTATGAGTACAATTACCCCCTAAGAGGTTCTCAGTTATTTCAATTACACCTTTTACATGTTTTAGGATTGAACACCCACATTCCTCATTACCAACATTACTGAAACTTCAAAGCCCATCCCGAAATAATTACAGAACTCTTTGACATTCAAAAATATCCATTCCACTGGCTAAAACACGCTTGATTAATCTACGAATGTACTGAGGCGTGATAAAACTCAATTTAAAAATACATTTGTTCAAATTAATAACACTTGAGCGATACGAGTTCAAAGGAGAATAGGAATTAATGCATATGAGAAATAATTGAGCAGGCTCCTTTTAGCGCCAGGCGTTATAACTCGAACGGGTGGATGGGTAACACGAACTCTTTTGCGAGTACATGTCTAGTGTCGCCATTCGCCCGTAGTCCGCCTGTCGCTCGATTTGACTGCGTCGTGTCCTTACTATTCCGACAGATGAAATATTTATGCTGTCCGTACTCAAAGGTGACGAGTCGATGTGAGATAGAAGGGTTTACATGCAATGGATACTTCTTGCAATGTGTCATTCTCTTTTGAATTCGTCCGTGTCGTTGGAAACAGGGAAATTGGTTCGTATGCTTAATTAGGAAAAGTTTAAAATTACGTTCGTTGTAAGTGATTGGGCTCCTCGCTACTGTTGATAATGGAGAATTTCTCACAGTATTGCTAGTGGCAATGAACGCTATCATCAATCATCATATGTTATCACCAAGATTATGTGTGGACTTTAAAAGAGACTATGACCTCTGAGTTTATTTCGGTCTTTCTTCTAGAAGTAGTGGTTTAGGAAACACCGAATTCACATTCAACGTATTACATCAAGCCTGTATACCCCGAAGGGTTAGGCAGAGGTGCACCTCTATAATAGTGCACCCAGATTTGCCTGTTATGTTTAAATAAGGGACTTATGTAATAGGGGGCGAGCCTATTGCCATCAACGGGGCACAAATCCAGACTCCGCTCTGCTACAGAGAAATTCCAGATGGAAAAATCCAATAACAGTTTGCTCGACCTGGGAATCCAACCCAGACTTCAAAGGATTTCATGCTCAGCAGTAGCGCTTGTTACAACTAGATCTACGACGTCACTCCGAACTCATCTAGTTTAAAAACATCATTTATTATTGATGTTTAAAACTATTTTTAAAAGCAATTTACATAAAGAAATATAATTTATTATTTATCATCACCATCATCCCCTTTTATCAGAGTTCTTCAATTTAATATCCTCCACCAAAATAAACCCAGGAGTAGACTCGTGAATATCAAAATTGAAGTGTTTATACCTACTAAACTAGATGGAGCGTGAAGTTTAAATACCCATAAAAAACAACAACAAAAATTCTTAACTCATTGTTAACAATATCTAAAGATTAAACACACAAGATTATCGTGTTGACCGATAATATATCTTTAAGTAGACAGAATGGAAGCAAAGAAAACAATTTATATGTTGTGTGAGGTGAATAAAACATCAGTTACCGAGAAATATTACACATACATCCAGATTAATGGTGCTAAGAGAAGACGGCCATTTTGGACCGGGAGCGTGGAACAAATATAATTGGTTAATGTACCACTAATGAGATAATAGAGCTTATGTCTTTTGTATATGCTTGAATAGCTACAGAACAAAGAGCGATATAATATGGGCTTGTTATTCATTTAGAAAGTTAAGGCATCGTTTGAACTGGTAAGATGGCATCCTACTCAAAAATTTAGGCATGATAGAATCCTTACGAAACTTATAATTGGGCTTCAGAATATAGCTGGTTGAAAAATTTCTAAGGCCTCCGCCTTTATTTTACAAACGTTGCTTAAAGATACGTTATGACTCGTCTGCTTTTACGTTTTTTGACGTGTAATCGCCAAAAAATATATAACAGACTGCGTGAGTATTTAAAATCTCACACTTGTCAATTTTTGAAATGACAATTAAGGAGAAGAGGTCCATTAGTTACAAAATTGCCATCAATGTCGTAATATGCCGAGTCCAGTTTTTGAAACCATAAGTGAAAAGTACACAGAAGCTATTAGATGAAAGAATCGTCAAATAAATAATAGTTAGTCTAATGGCAGCATATTATTTATATTTATCATCGACTAGCTCATACATTGTGCATGTAGCGTTCACTATTTTAGGGCATGCAGTGTTATGTGTTTTTTTTCAGTTTAACTAGTATGTTAGTTATATTATATTGCCCAATTTGTAAAAAAATAATAAAAAAATAAAAACACAAAAGGGGAACGATGAACTTTTTTCTCACAGTTTTGAGAAAAACGTTCATCAGTATAATAATAATGGAATCCAGACTCCCGGTCTAAAACTTATGCAGTCGCGACACGTGGTGTGTACCAAGCGATTTAGAACATGGCAGGCTATGGGAATTATTATGAAGTATTATTTTTTATCCGCCATGACAGACGACGCTTTATGACGGGAGTAATGTGCCTTTGAGCAATAAATTGAAGAATATTAGAAAGGATAGACTGACGTCATGAGGAAGTGATGTTTGCAGATCATAATTTTTAGGAAGATGAAATTTTGTTCGTGTTCTTGTATGAAATGTAGAAGAAAGAGAAGAAACCACTCCAAACTAGAGAAATGACCGTTGCAAAACAGTTAGAGGAAATGAACAGGGAATCAATGTTTGACATCGGTAGTTTTTAGCCCTGACTTGGAGAGGCCCTAATTTATTAAGGCACCTACAGGCAAGACCGGTTAAGCAGACGACAACCTGACCTGCAAGATGCCTTTCCCAAAAAAAAAACCTGTAGTTTTTACACCACCATACAAACCACGAGATATTTCAATCGGAGTCTTAATTCACTATGACCACTTAACGATTCCTTACTTCGAAACCAAGAAACGAGCGCGAGATTGGCGGGATTAGCTAAGGAATTGTCCTTAGCTAATCCCGCCAATCCAGCGTTCATTTCGCGCGGTTTCGTTCATTGTGTCATAGAGAATAAGGCCCCTGAAAGGAACAGAGGAAAAATAAAAATAAATTCCAAGCAGAACTGGAACACTGCATATGTCACATACTGAAAATATTAAAAAGAGCTAAAACATCCCCAGCTATTACACCGTAACCACACCACCACAAAGAAAATTATTATGAAGTATTATTTTTTATCCTCCATGATGGACGGGATATTATAGCGCATGGCAATATAGGCCAACAGTCGCTTAGTGATTTTTTACTTTCATGGGAGCATTTTGTAGGCTACCATGTTGTACGTATGGGGTTTTTGACTGTCAAAGCACCGACCATTTGTTGTTGAGGGCCTGTAAACGGCTTAAATGTTCCGTTATATTTTGCGCTATTGAAGCAGGATTTTGGTTGGAGCCGCGTGTATGAATAATATATAGTGTGTAGTTGTTTGTACAATGTTTTGTATTGTGTGGATGAAGTTTCATGTGAATGGTTTTTTGAGGTTCCATTGAGAATTAAAATACAATGTTTCGTTAACATTCGTTTCATTAATAATTGGTGTTATTTCTAATCACAAGCGCTTGTTATGAATGATTTCATTATCGTGTTTGTAAAAATTAGACTAGGGTAAAACTTACTGTGAATATGTGATACCTTCACCTATGTAATATGTGTAAACACAGTCAATTGTTTCATTACTTGAGTAAAATCCTGTAAATAATTATGAAGAAACGGTTCTTGCTTTTTGCTGAAATAATTGTAACATTACCTACCCAAAATTTCACAAATCCTAATAAATTAAATACCCTTTTGCAATTAATCATGAACAAAGGCTCGTATTAATAAACAGCAAACCCACTCACAAGTTAAAAGCCGACAAAACTTCGTCTTAACCACGCTCAAAATATCTGAACTCAAACCGAAAACTCATCAAATCTTGACGTATTTAGGGCTGATATAAAAATTTTCGACAAAAGCGGAGTCGCCGGTAAACTTTCACAATTAAGCCGTCGTGCTATCGTATCGTTCGACTTTTGTGAGCGAATTTATTAAAACGTTGCTCGCGATATTTTGTTACAGCTTTTGGGATCCTTTGGGTTGGGACTATTTGACTTTTGAAGACCTCGGTAACAATGGATATACGTATGTATAGAAGGGTCATTATTATGGATATATGCTGTACGTGTACGATAAACCTTAGTTGTATAACGGAAACTTTATAGTCGATAACTCCTGGTATTAAGGACTTTTTTATCGAAACTAACACACGTTAGTAGTTTCAAATCAACTTCTAGTAGTTTTAGAATAAGCCTTTGAGACACCTAACGACAGAAAACATGGCCTTATTTTAATAAGTTACCTCATAAAAACTCATCATCAAACATTTTTGGCTACCCCATAAACATATATTCAGCCCCTCAACGTCTTTCAAAATATAAACATAAACAGGACCATATACATAGCAAGAGGGGTACCAAGGCTCCATCTTTGTTCCCCGACAAACTTTGACGGTAAACAATGAGCTTCTAATTAATTTCATCTTTGAAGGTGTGCGTACGACTCACAACTTTACTAAATATTACATTAATTTCTCGAATTTAACTTTAACGCAGGAAATTTAATTTGCGAAAACATGTTAGTATTATCAGTTGGCAAGAATGTATGAAAAAAAATTCAAAAATTCGAAGACGTGTGACATCTACCTACGTTCTACCTACTCGCACTGGGCCCGCGTGGTAGAGTATAGCCCACTCCCTCTCGAAGAGAGGTGTACTGTGTCCCAGTAGTGGGAACAATATAGGCTGATTATGATTATGAAGAATGTATGTTCTGTTTTTGTGAGTTGTTTGAATGGATTTTGAAGCTGATGCGACAGTAAGGGACGTGTATGTAACCATTTATTATTTATTATGAACAGTGTTCTTCCTATAAATATCTTTAACACGCTCTTATTAGCTTCACTTATAACAAACAATGTAACAAAATCTTAGAAAACAATTTTAATCTTGTCTTTCGAGTTCGTAACGAGGTACCATGCGGACGCGTAATTTCACTGGCCTTAGTGCGAAAAATCATGGCACTAGTAAAGTGTAATTCGTGTAATATTGTAATCAGTGCAGTACTGGGATTCATAAAAAACAAAATACAAATTATGGATGAAGAAAGTATTGTTAAAGTATGTAGTTCTGCTTTTACTGACGAAGATGTAGACTTTGCAAAGACGTTACTTTTCAAATCAGTGAATACAAAAACAAAAAAAAAATATCGAGTAGAAAAGACAATAAAGTGTGTCGGGACCTGGAGGATATAATTTTTCTATTTAAGAGCATAGACCCAGAAAGCTACACGTTGACATTCGATCACATCGATGTAACAAGATTGTTGAAGGACATTATTGTATTGCAAACAGAGATCAAGCAGATCAAGAATGACTATGCAACCAAGAAACAACTTGAGGTCTTTCCCAACGCCCTGAAACAGTCAGTCATTATTCCCATCCACAAGTCTGGGGACAGAGACTGTGTCTCGAATTATAGACCGATCTCATTACTGCCATCCCTCTCTAAAGTGATTGAACGGATTATGAACACTAGACTTAAACAAATTCCTTGAATCCAATCACCTTCTCTCAGAAAACCAGTTTGGATTCAGAGAGAAAAAATCTACTGCTTAGGCCGTACACAAGCTTATATCATTTACCGTCGATGGTTTGGATAAAGGAGATAAGAGCCTAGGAATTTTCCTGGACTTGGCAAAGGCGTTCGACACAGTTTCTGTTCCCATACTCCTCAATAAGCTTGAACACCTTGGTATCCGCGGTATTGCATTAGACCTTATAAAGGACTATATGTCAAACAGAACTCCATGTGTTAGAATTGATGGCTACACCATTCAACAGGAAACTGTCCAATTCGACGTGCCACAGGGCAGTAGTATTTTGGGCCCTACATTATTCCTCGCTTATATTAATGACTTGAGTAGTCTCAATCTGATACAAGGACAAATAATTATAAGCTTCAATTATTGTAAATCAATTAAAAAAAAAAAAAATAAAATAAAAAAAAAAAAAAAATAAAATCTATTTATTTCAGGCAATATACCCATAATATTGTTGTAATTAAGAGATCGGTTGATTAAGTAAGAAAGAAAGAAAATACGTTTATTTGCGGTAAACATGACGCAAAAAAGAACATAAAAAATAATAAAAAAAAAAAACAATAAGAAATGGTTGACATGCGTCACATCCACGCAAAACGGCTATCGCTCAGCATTATGCTGCGCGAGAGAATTATGCTTAACGTCGGATGTGATTGCACTACAAGGGACGTGTTTACTATCGCACGATCTTCCCAGGATTCGGTTCTACAGGCGTCTCGGCAACTGAATCATCTGAGTTGCTGCGTGGTCGACCGTATGGAGAAGTGGCCTTGCTATGGAGAACCAGTGCGTTTGATAGTGTGTCGGTAATATAGTGTAATAACGTAAGGTTGGCCGCGATTAAGGTAGTGATTGAGAATCGGGAAATTCTTATATTTTTGGTGTATATGCTGGCTAGGCTGGAATAGATAAATGCAATTGTGGAATGTAATAATGTGGAAAATGTTTTTGTGTTGGGAGATTTCAACGCGCACCCGGGTGAGTTATTCTGTAATGTATTTTTAAAGTTTTGTTGTGATTGTCATTTACCTAACCTGTGCTGATATTGACCTACTTAGTATAAGTACCGACACTTATACGTACATGAGTGACTCACACGGGTGCGTTAGATAGTTGGATCACTGCTTGGTAACAAGCGTTAATAGGTGTTCCATTTTGAAAGTTAATGTTATTAATGATGTTCTGACCATTTTCCCCTGGAAATTACGTGTAATTTTAATGTATTAGTGTCGAAGTATAGTAATAAAATAGTAGTGCCAAATAAAGTAATTTGGGGAACTAGAAATTCTGAACAGATACGTCACTACTCTGATCTTTGTTATGGGGCCCTCCGTGATATTGATTATCCGAGTTAGTTTATAAAATGTAGTGATAAGTTATGTAATAATGAACAACACAGATTACTAATTAACGGCATGTTTAACCAAATTGTGTATGTATTACAAACGGCTGCTATTTCGAGCCATAATACATTTTGTTAAGAATAAGAATATATAGGTATTTGTAGCGGAGTGGAATAAACTTGTGAAAGAGGTTCATGCTCGGGCGCGCCTTGGGTTTAAAAGGTGGGTCTTGCATGGAAACCCTGCATCGGGGGATGTATATCAGGAAATGGAAACGTTGAGACATAGATTTAAAACCAAGTTGAAGTGGTGTCAGAACAATGAAACCCAGATAAAAATGGATATCATTGCAACCATTCACGAGGAAAAGAAATTTAGTTCTTTTTGGAAGCAAACCAATTCTTTGAATCCTCGGCCGAGCCTGCCATCGAACGTTGATGGCTTATCACATAACAGTGATATAGCCAACATGTTCATGAGCCACTTTAAAGTCGCTCCGCATATAACAAATACATCTATGCGAGGCATTCGAACCCCGTGTGAAGGTGATCCTCACGTAAGGTTCAGCGTGAAAGATGTAAAAGACGCGTTGAAAAGTATGAAGCGAGGCAGGTCACCAGGGCACGATGGTTTGAGTGTTGAGCATATAAGGTCCGCTGGCATACATTTACCTAGGTTGCTCACCATGTTATTTAATTTTAGTGTGGGTTTCTGTTACCTGCCTGACGATCTCGTAAAAACTGTCATAGGTCCCATAGTAAAGAATAAGACAGTTGATTCATTCGATAAAAACAATTATAGGCCTATTTCACTGGGTACAGTCATTGGCAAGGTGCTGGACAGCCTGCTTGAGAGACAGTTGAAGATCAAACTCAACAACGCGCAGTTTGTTTTTAGAACCGGTTTGTCGACGGAAAGTGCAATCCTGTGTCTCAAGCAGACTGTGCAGTACTACACGGACAAGAAGACCTGTATATGGTTGTTTTCTAGACCTGTCAAAGGCGTTTGACCTGGTGAACTACGACATTCTGTGGCAAAAAATGTTGGATGAAACAGACCTTCCACCTGAGGTTATACATATATTTAAATATTGGTATGAAAGTCAGAGAAACTGTGTTAAATAGTCAGATGCACAATCAGTATGGTATCAATACAGTATGGGCTAGATTGTGGAATAGTGGGGGGCGACGGACGTTCCCGAGTCCGTCGCCCCTGGACCCATTTAGGGGGGCTGGTAGAGGGCGTGGTCCGCCTCCCCCGACGCCCGGTGCGCCTAATGCGGGCCGGGTGAGTGGACGAGATCTCCCTCTCCCTTTCCGCAGCCTCCTTCTGCGAGACGACTGTTTCGCAGAAGGAAACCACCGCGTCCCAGGACTCTTCGTTCGTCGACTCGACCATGGCTGGCAGCGACAGGTCACTACCTGTCGCTGCCAGCCATGAAGCCATGAGCCAGAAGTAGGCAGCAGCCTACTTCTGAGATGAGGGCACGGCGTGGCTCCTACCAGGCGGCACACTCTGCCAGCGTATGCCGCACGGCGTCCGGCTTCCTGTTTATGCGACACAGGTACTTCCCGAAGCAACCATGCCCCGAGAGCACCTGCATCACCCGAAACGACAGGGAGCCGTGCCTCCTCCCAAGCCAGCGCTCGAGCATCGGCCGGACCGCCTCGATGGTGACGAGGCCAGCGGTAGGGCATGTAAGCCTGTCCCGCCATACCGCCACCAGGACCTCGCGAAGCTGAGAGCGACGCAGCTCCATGTGTCCCTGCATCGGTCGCTCACCCGACGCCCTCGCTTCCTCGCGCCACAGGAGGGATTGACCTCACCCAGTCTTTTTAACTTGTACATAGACCGGTTGGTTGGTAAGCTGAGTAGCACTATGGTTGGTTGTTCTGTGGATGGAAGGATCATTAACAGCATTAGGTATGCTGATGACATGGTGCTGCTCAGCCCATCAATCTGTGGACTAAGGAAGTTGGTGGCCATATGTGAGAGGTATGCGGAGGCTTGAGGTATAATGCCACTAAAAGTGAGGTGGTGGTTTTTAAAGTTCATAGTAATACACCCACTAATATACCACCGGTTGAAAGAAACACCATTAAATGTCGTCACTCAATTTAAATACCTCGGTCATGTGGTCACGGATTCTCTCACGGATGAGCAGGGGGTCTACTCCAAAGTGGTATCGGCCGAATGTTCGGCCGTTGCCTGCTACGAAGTTACTATTTGGTTCGATCGGTCCCGATCCTACACTCCTATACTCTTTCGAATATTGACTATGGTCCCGACCCAACTGAGCCGATCAGAAATTTTCGCATTTTTGGTATAGATAGGGAGCGCAGGGCGTTGCCAGTCCGATGCAATATGCTTGCCCGCAGGTTTGCGCGGTGCACCGAGGAGGTAAAACTGGCGCTCTTCAGAGCCTACTGCCAGTCCTTTTACTCATGCAGCTTGTGGGTTAGGCATACGCAGAAGGCTTACAACGCTCTGAGCGTGCAGTATAATAATTCGCTGAGGATATTGTTGGGGCTGCCACGGTTTTGCAGTGCATCGGGCATGTTCGCGGAAGCGCGACTTTTATGCCATCATACGCAAACGGTGTGCGTCGATGTTGCGGCAATTTCGGGGTAGCTCTAACAGTATTTTAGCTACACTGGCTGACAAGGTTAACGGACCTTTTATTAGACTCTGGGCTGGCAGAGATGTGCGTGCACATGTTCACGTAGCCAATTAGTGTATTTTTAAGTTATTGTTATTTGTTATTTACTAACATAGGATAAGTTCATACTAACTCTATACGGATCCACTGGTCTGAAATAAAAAGTTTGATTTTGAATTTGAATTAATCTACTTCTAACTGTCGATCGAAATGAAACTTTGTATGTAATGTAGTTCGGAAGACAAAATTACAATTTTCGCTATAAAGATTAACCAGGGTAATGTCAATTTTGTTGTATTATTATTACAAAGACATATTAATTAGTGCAGACACATTTACTATTATTTGAATAAACTGTAAAGGACTAACGAAAAACACAAAAATAAGAAATCTCAAGAGAAACTTCTTGAAAATAAGTCTGCAATTTCAGTCAGAAAGTAATTTTATCTTGAAAAAGAAAGGAGTAATTTAGACTTGATCTAAGTATCTCCCTGTAAACGATATCGTAGACCTTAACTTAGACAGTTTTACGGAGAAAATTGCTGTAATTTGAGGGCACGTAATAATCTTAAGTTGATTAAGAAAAAAGAACCAAAAGGGTTAAGAATTTATTGTTAAAGGGCGATGGGTAAACGTTTAGTAATAAAATATGATACTGTAGCAACATTTTAGGGACTGCTAAGAAACAGAAGATAATTATGATTTTTAATATATTTTTTTTGTCGATTTTACGGAGTTTGGATGCATCGAAAGCTTCAATGTCGACATAAACGGTAACTTATTATATCGGAAGTATGCACACTATTAACCAGAATTTAGTTACAAAAATCTAGAAAACTAATCGACCAAAAAATAAATATTTCATCCTCAATATATTAGATCTCCCTAAAAATACAATAGATTGCTTTCCTAAAATAAAAACCATTTTCAGAAATAACAAGTCACAGACGTCATTATAATATTAATTTATAGAAATAATCTTCTTTTTTCAATTCCGGGTGGTTTCTGCGGATAATACGCAATCAGCGAAACAATTAAAGCCTGGCCGAAAAGGTCGGGACTTTTATTTTTTTTTCAACCCTTTTACCTGATCCCGGCTAATAAATCCGTTGAGAAAAATTTGGGTACAAGTGATGAGGGGATTGAGGGCTGTTGTTTCATCCAATGAAGGCCTCTGGGGCCTCTGGGGTTCTGTATGCAGTTTTTTTTGACGTTCTCTGAACATTCAGCTCTCATAAAGAACCTCATACATACACTATCATTATCGTTATCCTCCTGCCCTTATACGAAATTATTTGTAGTCGGAACAGCATGTCCTCTTCCATACGTCTCTATTCCTTCATCTCTTTTATATCCATTCTCATTGATTTTCAAACTATGCCCCTCATTCCGCCGCATAGCATGCCCGGACCATGACAACCGATTTCCTCTCCACTTCTTAGTCACCAGCGCCACTTTTGAACTTCCTAAAGGTTCTCATACGTCATGTACAGTAATAAATTCAATTAGAAGTTAAGCCTACATTAACACAAACTAGCTTTTTTCAACGAGGTTTGGTTTTCAACACATTCCTCCGGTGAAAGTAGGTAATTTTTTTCTTAACAAACAAACATTAGAAATTTGACATATAGTATCAAAATTAATCAGTCTTTCTCGAAATAGTGAGTATATTTTCACGATGTTTTGATACACGTGGATAATTATTATGGTTCCCCATATATTAGATCTAAGTTAGAAATTATCTTAGGAGTCTGTTGTGAACTTTACAAATATGTAGATATTGAAATTGTTCGGGAAACTTCACGGAAGTACATTGTTTAGTATATCGCAATTAACTATTAGTTAGTTTGAATTTAGACTGTAACTTCATGGTAACACTTAATCGAAGTTTGCGCTCCAAGACACACCAGTCAATCAGTTTGAATGAATAGGACCAGCCGATCGATTCTGTAAAAATCTCACCGTGAAAAGTTAGGTGAAGTGAGCATAGAGTGAGCTGTCAATTGTGTCAATCCCTAGCATTAGTTGGAATGACAGCTCACTCCACGCTCACTTCACCTAAGTTTTCACGGTGAGATGGTTACAGAATCGCACTGCAGTACGACAACTAGTGGGACATCCGAGTTATTCTAATACAGGGGACTTCTCTGATTTCGTCGGCTATATGATAAAAAATCAGCTGTTTCTTACAACAGCCTACGCGGTCAAAATGTATGGAACAGCATTTTGTTTTAAATAAACGTGGAAAAAATTAAACGCTGGGGGATCAAGAATCAAGTGCTGAATTCATTGTAACAGGTTTGGGTCGGTTTGATACGAGAAGGGTTAAAGTTTATATGAAAGCATTAACAAACAGTTCACCGCTAGTTACGAAAATATATTGATGGTCTCACAATCAATACTTCTAGCCCAAAACATCTATTTATCAATACTTCTAATATGCTTACTAAATCGCTAATCAATCAAACTTGTACCACAAAAAAAATGGAAGGAAACGCCGACAAAGCGATATAAATGTTTTATTGTACTTTTGTAACGGAATTGCATATCAGGCTTCGTGTTTTATTAATAACGGCGAGCCCAGTGTTGGGCTGTTGGGCTTGGGCTTATGCGGACACGGCTTGGGCTTTTGTGTGTGTATCGGTATTAATACCTGTGGAATAATTAAAATGCGCGGTGGACTTGTAAGTATTGTTCTCGCTTTGTACTCCAAATTGAAGGGATGTTATTGTATTGTCAGCTTAGACAGCTGTTGTCATTGGTGGATTTAATTTGTTTGAACTCTGTTGGTTAACCATTTCAATGATTTACGTAGTAATTTCAGAAAATCTGCTTTTTCTTCAGTGTCTAAGTATTATATTTTATCAAAGGTGCAACAGTAGCGGATTCTAATTTTAGATCTGTCGTTACCTCTTCTAGTTTCTTATTCTCAGTAGATTGGTTCTTCAACGATTTGTTTTTAAGAAAACGTTAGTGATTTGTTTTTCACTTTATGTTAGCTCCATTTACTGTTGTCACATAAGTCTTCTTTCAAATGAACCTTCACTTCCAAACAAATTCCCGGATTTTAAACCAACTCCTTATAAACACGTCACGAAAACCTCAGAGATCCTTACATCGTCGTAATATTAGAGATTTTCCGGAGCTTTATCATGCAGCCCAGCCTTAAGTGTAAGACGGCGTATATATAAATTTTGTTTATCACTAATAGGCGACTCTGGTACGTCCGCGGAATATAAATACGGCCACTCTATTGTCGCTAAAGCTGGTAAGAAGTATGGCGACTTGTGGCTTTGTAAATTTGGTTCAGGGCCTTGAGATTTTTATGTTGAGTGCTGTCTGTATTTTGGTGTGAGATTTCTTTTGAGAAAGTAGTTGTTTGCGAAACCAATGTGCTTGGCAATTACTTGTTGGCAATAGTTTTTTGATGCCCTATGATTCTTTTCCTTCTTTTTTTTACATGTACATATTATTAATATTATTTTGAGTCTGTTGGCTTATATCCTGTTAGCAATTAATAGCAGTGTATGCTCCCTAACAATGTATTACGTAGAAGGTATAATTTGACGGTATTTTTGTTTTGTTTTTGTGTGGTCGAATTTGAGGACTGATATTTATGTCAAAGACTGGATTTTATGTCTATGAATGATAAAGCGTTGGATTATACCACATGGTACTTTGGGTCTAGTTTGATTTTAAGTTCGACTATACCGGGACCAATTTTAGACACTCCGGGCCCAGGTTGGCCGAAGCAAGGGAAACCTGTTTAGGTGGAGATTCATAGACGACTCTACCTTGAAGTGTAAATGTGTTGCTGTTCCACAAACGATGGAACACTTAATATCCTGTCCTGTCAGTTGCAAGAACTGATGGACGCTGGTGATGGTGCCAAACAAGTAGCCGAATTCTGGGCCGAGTGTATTTAGATTGCTATCGACACGCTAAGAAGAATTTTAGAGAAGGTACATTTAAAAAGAAAACTTCGGAATCAGGGTAGTTAACCCAGATTTTAACTTAAAACAATGAGGCATTAAGAAAACGAACGATAGAACGAAATTGTCTAGACTAGAATCGATCGTAAACCCAAGCTGGTACGTGAGTATTTAACTCTAGCTTTTAGAGTAAAATCCTACTTTACCCTTAACACTAAGATAAAACAGACCTTTTCCCAAAAAAGCTGCCAACATTAAGGCCTTAAGTTGTATTTAAAAGGTCATTAACTAATTTAGAGGTAGTCTTTAAAGTTATAAACTTTTTAGTACCTTTGACGTTATTTTTTTCATGACGTCTTTTTACGACGTCATTCGAGAAAATGGTGCCCTCCCTTTATAGGTTTATTTAATTATTTTTTATTTATTTTAGCAATTACCTAATTATAGGGGCTGTTAGCTTCATGAGGAGTTATTTGCCATAATGTTTTAGTTGGTGTCTTGGGAGTTCACCGCTGTTATCTCACATTGGGTTTTAGAGGTGAAAATTGATTATACTGTGCATTATTTTGACTTTTTTATCAAATGTATTGTATGGGAAAGTTTTAGTCAATTAATATCAGAGATATGGGTTCTGGCAATATATAAAAAAAACCTATACATAAGCATAATGACCCTATAATGTTCCCACTGCTGGGACACATGCCTCCTCTCTGTGAGAGGGTGTGGGCCGTTATCCATCACGCGGGCCCAGTGCGGGTTGGTAGAAGTCACATGTCTTCGAATTTTTGGAAGAAGCCTATTTTCGGTATCAAATATCTTCAACCGTGTGAAATTATTGTGAAAAATTCCGAAACACAAAGCCAAACTTGACTCTTATTTATGTAAAGTACCTACAATTTCATGGACAATTCCCTCCAGAAGATACCTTGGAACTCGATCCCAGGGACCATAAACGATTACCAAATCCCTTTCATCTTTATGCGAACACAAGGACCAAAGGTGTGCCTAACAAGAGAAAAAGGACCAAACTTTACAACGAAGGACTCATTAAAAGTTTTTCGAGAGAATTAAATAACGTCTCCGAAACGAATCTGTTTACTACGAAAAGTTTTAACAGAGTTTTGTATAAAAGTAATTTTGAAGTGAAGTTTTAGTTCTGAGCCCCTTTAGTGGTATTAACTGGCAGTTTTTGTTTATTATACTGGCTGAAATAGTAAGGTCGTTATGAAGTGTTAATTATAAATTCGTTTTTGGAAACTTTGCGTGTGGTCTGGGCTTAATTTATTTATTTACTATTACATTAGTTGTAATAAGTAAAACCCAATACAATAATGTAGTCACAATTTCCACACTCAGAGGCGTCACCCAAAATCCAATTAAACACCAGCATCAACAAAAATGAAATGGTTTTAAACCGTCGTATTTTTCTGACAGGGTTCAAATTTATACCTACCAATTAAAGTTAATGATTAATTAACAAGTAACGACTCTGGGTACAGGTACCTACAAATCATACAGAGGATAAGATATGATATTTATTTACCAAGTATACATAAAAATATAATTAGGAACAGCCATATTTAACCAGAAGGCACACAACAGTACAAGATACACTAGAGATGCTAAGTACAGACGCCAGCACATCAAGCTACTACAATCTGTCAAATTTCTTTAATAGATTTTCAACTTTATCGCTAAAGCATTAAGATTCAAGGTTGATTGGGAAAATTTGACAGTTTCGGGTAGCTTGACCTGCTGGCGTCTGTACATAATAAGATATAGATAAATAATGTAAATATACAGAATTATAGTTAATCAATAACTATAATTATTACAATTTAATTATGAAGTTCTTCAATAGTTATTTATATTATACACAATTCTTCTGCAGTCAACTTTTAATGGATAATAAATTGTTAAGTGTAACCCTCTGGAATTCCGCCTAAGAGCAAGTAAAGATGTCGCTGTCGTCGATGTCGTAGAGAGTTGCTGTTTAGTATCTTTATTGTCCGCCCTATTGGTGCAAAGTTTTGCAAGTTTGTACGAGCCACCGGGACTTCAAACAGCCTCTATCTCGGCCCTTGCGGCAGCCTACTGTTTGGAACGAGCAATACGGATTATTGAGTATACAACGAAAACCCTAAACCAGGGTCGTCGGATATATATAGTTGAATTTTAGTAAGAAACCGATGGATATTTTCGAATAAAATGTCATTTAATTAATAGAAAACAAACAATTAATTTACCTACCAAATTATTTTTTTTTTCGAAAACATCCATTGTTTTTTTTACTAATTAAATGTTTTTTTCAAATATATCCGACGACCTGGTTTAGGGTGGTATCTCCTTTAGTGACTGTACCTTCAACTTATAGTAACTATTACAAAAAGGGTTGGATACATAAGTGGATGGAATGGACGTTTCATGTATAGAAACCGGATAAATTTATTTTGCTTTTTTCTACCCTATGGCAATACATATATGCATACCTATTCCGTGTTGTGCATATTGTGATGAGTGTTGACTAACATAGTGCATAAGATTTTACTAACAAAATAGGTACCTATAATTGTAATAATTTATTTCTCTGTATTTTATTTATTTATAATTTATAATTGTATACAGGGTGGTAGGGACATCGATGCGCAAACGTCGTGAAAAGGTTACACCTGATGCCATAAATAAAATTACGAAAGTCATTCATCTCGGAAATGACCGGTTAAAAAAATTGTCATTTTTGAGTGCGCAATGTATTACAAAAAACGCGATCAAAACGCTCCGTGGATGACGCGCGCGCGCGCGCTACCTACCGCGATACCGCGCGCTGTCCTTTCGAGTTTTATTTACGTTGCTGTTTTAAGTGAAACAAGTGAATTTACTATTTTTTAATTAAAAATCTCATTGGGTTAGATATAAATAATGATTTTATACAGTATACATTTTAAAAAAATGCAGAAAAAAACGTAAAAATTAAGAAAAAGCCGACGAAAAATTTCAACGCAGGGGGGTCAGAATCATGTACTGAATCCATGGTAAGCGGTTGCGCGTCGATGTTCCTGTAGATTAATTTTATCTAAAATAAAGCTATTAATAATAATACTTTGTTTCAAATGGATTTATTTTTAAAATTACTCTTGTTCCCGTATTTTCGCTTCCTGATCATTAAAATATCCAGGAATACTTACTTGGTTCTTTGAAGAAAAATTGAGATTTATGACTGACAGCAGCTTAAATCCCTTTCCATCTGACACTGTAGCGTAAACATTCCTCTCAAAATTGTGCTAAACCATCAAAATAGATACTCATTTACCATTTCCAAGTCTCCAATTGTATTTGAAAGCCAACCGCATTGCAGTTGGACATAACACGTCGAAATTAAATCGTCGCGTAATTAAATGTGGACTATCGATGGCTTTGTCGATAATAACTATCAGCGCGGTGCCATCGCGCCATGTAAACCACTTGTGAAGAGCGTAAATTGACAGGTCGCAATTGTGTTTTGCGTGTTTTTTTTAGACCATACCCGGTGCATCAGTTGAACAAATATTTGGATTTACTAAATGTTATAGAACCGAATCCTCACTAGCCATTTATGTACCCATATTTTCAATAGTTTGTGTTTGGTTTGAAATATGGCGACTAATTTCTCAACGTTCGCGCTTACTTTTAAGGGGCACTTATTTAGAGTTTTTTCAGGCACAGTTTTCTCACAGGTTTTTCTTAAGGATCTCCCTTAAACACAGAACAAAATAATCACAACACTATGTAATTTGGCAATAAAGCTAAGCGCACATTACAGTTCCATCGCTCCACAGCGCGTCGATACGAAAAAGTTCGACGCAGACCGCTTGTAATGTGCGATGGTTCATACAAAATGTACTAAAGTGATGAAAGAGGATTTTTGCCCCAATATGCGTCAGCCTTTTATAATTAATTTGTGCTTGTCATTGGCCTGTCCGACATTATCGTTGTGTGTATCCTTTGTTATTGAACGTAACGCATTATTGGAAACTTATTACTTATATCGCTATCATACTGATTTAATTATGTAATAAACGTTTTACCACAGACAGATAGGTACGGAAGGTCGGCTTCATACAACAAACGAAAACGCACGCACACGCTTCACGTACAGCGAATGCAAGCGTTCTCACGAGCAACCGGCATTAGCTGGGTTCACATCGGACGATCCAGTGAGCTCCGATCGGGCGCGGCAGGAGCGCGATCCAAATGCGCGGTTGTAGTGGACGTACCGCGCGCGATCCGAGCACACGTGGTGGAGCGCGCTTCGTGGAGTGGTCGATCGCTGTCAGTTTTTTGACAATGCTCAAAGGCACCTCAGTCGTTTAGCGCGCTTGGTGTGAACGGACAGTTGTGTGTGGATTGGGCGCTCCCGTAATATGAATGATTAACTGAGCTTAATCTAGCCAAAACGTGTATCGGAGAATCGGAGTAAAATCGGATGTAATATCGGAAGGTCGTGCAAAAGGATCTCCGATCCACAATCGGAGCTCCATGATCGTGGATCGTGGAGCTCTAATCCAATTTTTGATCGTCTAGTGTGGACCCAGCTTTTCGTTTGAGACAGTTGTTGATAGGCGAACGTACGTGTCTATGTGTCCGTGCGACAGTTTTCGCACGTTGTATTAAGCCAACCTTCTGTACCTATTTATTCTGTGGTTTTACTCTAGCAAAGTGCGCTAATTGAAATCCATTAGCTGACCACGCGGTTTGAGGTGATTTTGATAAAACGGATCTGTTTGTGTAGCGATAAGTGACCTCCAAGGTTACCGTGGTCATTATTGTTGATTGGTTATTTTTTGGAACAAAGTTCCTTATCACATGTCATACTCTGCAGACTTGGCGATTGAGAGCTAGATAAAAAAAAGTGTATCAGTTTGACCGCCACGACTCATTTGCTTATAATATGTAATAACAAAATGTAAGTTTTTGTAATATATGGTTATGTGTTTCTTACATCGTGTGTTCGATCATCGTTGAAGAAGCCGCCCGTTGGTTTGCCAGCCAGGCAAACCAACTGGCGGCTTCTTCAGCCAAAAGACGTCCACTGCTGGACATAAGCACCTCCACTTCGACCGGTTTTACGCTTCTCGCATCCAATGGGTCCCTGCGGCCTTCACAAGGACGTCGGTCCACCACGGGCAGAAATGGTCACTGCCTTGTACGAACATCTGCAGTGAAATGAAATGTTTATTTTTTTGATTTTTACAAGTCAATATTTTGTCGATCAATAGTTTAAAACTACGTAGATGGCGCCGGTATTTCCTAACTGGCTGATCCCTGAGACAAAATGCGACACCAACTCAGAAGTCATGGTCTTTTTTAAAGTTCAAACATTGTCATCGTGTAGCTCAATCCTATTCTAGGGAGCTCAACGACCCGTCACACGACGCTACCAGATCTGCAGGACATTTGTGTAATACCAAGAGCACCATAGATCTATCGCCATCGAAGAGGCAGAGATGTACCGAATTTGAAACCGGTAATTACATCGGCACGCACCCTACAACCCAGAACATAGCAACTCTGCTTATAGTAGTATTATCCACAGCGGTAGTACAGACCACCAGCTACCCGAAACTGTAAAATAGTCCCAATCAACCTTGAACCTTACTGCTTTAGCGATAAAGTTGAAAATCTATTAAAGACATTTGACAGGTTGTAGTAGCTTGATGTGCTGGCGTCTGTACTTCCCGAGGAACTGCTTCATAAAAACCTCCTTTACTTTTCACCCGTCATATAACGACCAATGAAAGTCGGTACAGGTAGGTAGAAGATTATAAAAGGTTAATGTACAGAAAATGTCTATAGATACCCTATAAACGGGCAGGTGAACGTTAACACAAGTAATTGACCCGGTTATCCGGGTCGTTACGTTTTTCCGTGCAAACTTATCCGGTTTTTTTTCCGCATCTTAATTATTATTGTGGCAAAAATAATGTGGAAATAAGGTAGATCCGTGTTTAGAAAGTTTGCGGGTCATTTCACTTTCGGTTTGATTTTTTGAGGTTATCTTTTAGAATTTTGTTTTCTTTGCGTGGAATTGGAACGGAGTTTCTTATCGTAGCTGCATACTTGTCGAATGAGAGCGAAAAAAGTGTAACATTTTGACCCTTACGACACGTTTGGTATAGTATGTTCTTTTCCTATTAAAGTTTCTCTCCATACAATCGGTGCCTGAAGATGGATGGCGTTGCTGAGGCCGGCCCAGAAAGAGATGGCGAGATGACCTGCCTGTTATTTAAAACATAATATACAGCGAAAGGAACTTCGTCCCAACCGGGTGTCCCGTGCCACGTCTCGAATTTTTTTCTATGAAAACACTTACATACAGAAACTACTAAAGGTTACTTTGAAATAAAATACATACAATGTTCTAAAATAGTGTTTGCAAAAATACAGAAACCTAAAACTAAACTAAAAACATGTTGCTTTGTTTATTAGATACGATATATAATATCCCTAAGGACTGTCTCAAAGAAATGGCTTACCTCCTACATAATTGAACGATGTATTGGATGTTTTTTCTAGGTAACGTAATACATAGTCAATATTACTTGAATATTATTTGTTATAGATTGATTTTGTTTGGCCTAGATTTTCTAAAGGGGTATATTTTAAAACAGTTATTTCTTCGGCACCTTTTTCTGGGTTCGTATTATCAGAGAGGTAATTCTCGTAATTTTAAAAACGTTCACAGTCTCAATCTGTCAAAAAACCTCTAATTTCGCTACAATTTTGACAAGTTTTTGACATTGGTTGTCGCTGAGATGAGATTGCTACTAGATTTTGAATGTTTTTAATAACGGGAATTGACTTTCAGGTATCACACATACATAAACTCTAGTCTTCTTTCCATGCAAAAAGTACAGAATGCCACGTGCGACAGTCCTTCCATGCTCCATTCGCTTCCTTTACGTTAATACATCTGCGGGGTAATTGTGTATCATATTAACAGTAGCAATGGCTTTCATTTTGACAGTTCAACAACGTTCATTACGTTTTTTTACATTGTTGAGCAAACAAATTTTTTGAACATATGAAGCAACTAGCAGCGCCCCGCGGTTTCACCCGTATATGTTTCGATCACGTGGGAATAACAGCAATATCCATACCAAATTTCATCAAAATTAGTCCAGCCGTTTGAGCGTGAAGAAGTAAGAAACATACAAACACACACGCACACACTCACTCATATACTTTCGCTTTTATAATATTAGTGTGATGATAACTGGGTTGTGGAGGTCAGATAGGCAGTCGCTCCATGTAAAATACTGGTATTCAGCTGCATCCGGTTAGACTGGAAGCCGACCCCAACATAGTTGGGAAAAGGCTAGGCAGATGATGATGATGATGATGATGATAACTCGTCAAAATGTAGGGAACAGCTGATTTTTTTTTCGCGATTTCTGGTTTGGTCCCATAGTAAAAGTTGTTCATAATGATGAGTACAATGACCTCTTAAGAGATTGTTGGTGTTTTAACAATAACCCTGTATATAGTTTTATTTTTTATTTTTCGTGTATCTATGAACAATTTGACTTTTTTTGTCACTATATACGGAAGAGTATTTTGAAAAAATCTGGAATTAATAATCGGAATAAAATAATGATGCAGTGAGCAAGCGTGTTGATCAACGCCAGTATACAGGGTGGCGGGGACACCGACGCGCAACTGCTTACCATGGATTCAGTACATGATTCTGGACCATGCAGGGGTGCATTGAAATTGTTCGTCGGCTTTTTCTTAATTTTTACGTTTTTTTTTGCAATTATTTTTACTGTAAAATTTATAAAATCATTATTTCTATCTAACCTAATGAGATTTTTAATTAAAAAGTGGTAAATTCACTTGTTTCACTTAAAACAGCAATGTAGATAAAACTCGAAAGGGCAGCGCGCGGTATCGCGGTAGGTAGCCCCCGCGCGCGCCATCCGCGGAGCGTTTTGATCGCGTTGTTTGCAATATATTGCGCACTCAAAAATGACAATTTTTTAAACCGGTCGTTTCCGAGATGAATGACTTTCGTAATTTTATTTATGGCATCAGGTGTAACCTTTTCACGACGTTTGTGCGTTCATGTCCCTGCCACCCTGTATTTATGAATGATAATATAAACTTGTATTATTTATCAGAAGCAGAAGAGGAAGTCTGAAAGTGGCACCGGTAACTGAAAAGTTGTGTGGAAACCGGTTGTCTTGGTATGGGCATGTGTTACGGAGGAATGAGGAAAATGTAGTGAGGAAAGTTTTGAGTATGAATGTTGTTGGCTATAAGAGTAGGGGAAGACCAAAGACACGATGGATGGACTGTGTGAATGATGATATAGTTAGAAAGGGGGTGACTGTCGAGATGGCGGCTAATAGAGGAGTATGCAAGAAAAAGACATGTAGCGCCGACCCCTAATAAATTGGGATAAGGGCAGGAGAATGATGGGTTTTAGTCGGTAAAAGTCTGACACGCCCTCCCGCTCCGCCCAGAGCGGGAGAAGTTATATGATGATTTCCCACCCAGAAAAAAAAGGGCATGAGAATGATGATAAAAATAAAATACGGACAATCAATCAACTGTATTTATTATTTTAACAAGCAGAACTTAATATAGAAAAACCTGGCAAACCAATAGAATTACTGGGCAATTAGCTAATCACTTGGTACCGAGAAAACGCAATACTGAGATGGAGAGACGTTTGTCGCCGTCGGCTGCCGATCCAAATTGTAACAAAAGTTATAAATTGTTAGTGATGTTATACAACTTCATGTAACAAAATGTTCTCTGTTCTCTCGTTTTCGGAGTTCGACGCATCCAGTAAGAGCGTCTTTTCTTTTGTTTTTTCAAACAAAAAATAAAAGACAAACCAATAACACTTCCTCTATTTAGAGCCACTACCAGCTTCCTCGAAAGGCAGCCCCAACTGATGGTTATAGAATGTTATACGATGTTATACAACGAGTTGAACCAGTGATGTTGTAGCAAAATGTTACACACTGTTATAAAATGTTATCGTGTTACACAATGTTGTATAACGTTATATAACTGCTGTCTGTGGTACAGCGAAACGTCGAACGGCATGCGAAAGAGAGAGCGCAAAGCGTAGTTTGCGTCATCGCGAAAATGTAGCAAGTAAATAGTGAAAAGTTGGCTGAACTGAAACTGGCTGAACATAAAATGGTGCAAACCTGACACAACTGCGAGCCAATCTCCCATAAATATATAATCCAAAATCAGTGTTCAAAATCTAAATTCAAATATCAAACACACGATTTCAATTGCCAAAGCCAGCACATTCATTATTCAGCCCCTTAATGCTTTGCTAATACTCGAACTGTACAAGCGAAACAAGACTTATCCACCATTTTACCCCACTTTAGGAGTGCCAAAAAGAATAAAATGGAACGATACGAAACAGGTAGGTTTAGAAGGTTCGATTTATATCTAGTCTAGCTCTTGCCCGGGCCTTATGACGGACTCCTATAATTCACGGACCATTATTGGTTAAAATTAAGACTCTTGTGTCATCAATAATGAAGCAAAGATCTCATAGTATCTATCGCAGGTAACATTAGCTTACGAATCTATTTTTATGCCCAGTTTGGCAATAAAAAATGCTGCCATTGTTAAACAAAACGATTCGTTTTTGTATATAGGAGCATTAGACCGCGTGGAGGTCGGAAATTATCCCACGGAAATTATTATCTTACTAACCGAGGTCATGGTTTATTCGTGTGCCAACATCGAAATCCGTTTAGCAGTTGAGGCGGAACAAGGTAACAGACAGACAGAGTTACTGTCGCATTTATAATATCTATTAGTAATAATACTGTTAATCAGCTGCATCCGTTGAGACTGGAAGCCGACCCCAACATAGTTGGAAAAAGGCTAGGCATATAATGATGATTCTTCGTTCAAAGAAGATTATAATCACCATGCTTGTTGATTAGGTGCCTGCATTCAGTTTTACCAAAAGACTGAGTTCACCAAGCCTTCTGCACCTTCCTGCATTACCCCGAAACGGTGAAAGCATGTTCGGTTCCGTGTTATCCATTCATGAATTGCTTAGCCTATCTAGCACTAATGGACTTGCCGTTTCACCAGTAGTGTCCTCTATGTGCTTCTGTGGAGTTTTTTGCATTCACTGTAATAAGCGGAATTACTGTGAATATGACTTGCTTCTACTGTTTTGTTTCGTATTTGTGTTTTGTAGTGCTTTTTTATCGTTCCGAAACGGTACAACTTATTTCATAGTTTACTGACAATTTGCTTTTTTGATGAATTCACAGCGCGTTCTTGAATAGCTGTAGAAAACTAGAATATCATACAGGGTGGCAGGGACATCAATGCGCAACCTTTTACCATGAATTCAGCTCATAATTTTAGACCATATAGAAATTTTTCTTCTTTTTGTAAAACAAAAATCTGTTGTTTCATAGAAAGGTGCAATACCTACGGGGTTAAGATTTATGGAACAGGAATAATTTCAACTCAAATCATGTAGGTACTGAATCCATGGTAACTGGCTGCGCGTCGATTTCCCTGCCACCCTATATATATATATGTCGGAGTTATTCGTTTATTCGGAACGCCAGCGTCATCTCGTGGCGCTCGACAGAGTCTAGCCTGAATTCGTGGGGGTGGACGAGAGCTACAGCTACAAGACCGGTGGAGCAGAGCTCTCGGGATCATCGAAACATTGGACATCGTACGGACAACATGTGCTTAGAAACTGTCTCGCGTTCCGTATCGTTAAGTTGTGTACCCACAGTGTGTGATTCGCTAGTGTGGTTAACTTGCTCGTAAAGAGACAGACATACCTTCTCCGACATATATAATTACTTTCACACCTCTTAAATTCCGTTTTCTATATGGCATTTATGAATTCAGGCCTAAATGTTTTACCATGCAATTTGAACGTAGCTTACCTAGCAAATAATTTGTTAATACCGTACTCACTTTATTTCCGCCACTGACTTGCTGGAGAATAAAACCGGCAAAGATACGGCCATATACAAGACCTCTTTGTTGTAAAAATACGTGATGCGGGCTCGGCCAATGAACGGGCTTAGTTCCAAGCTAGATACGTTAGGGGTCTCAGAGGCACCCTAAAGCTAAAATACTTGAGATAGAGGATCCGCCATGATGTTAGGTAAACAGTATATAACGCTTCTCCTAAATTTCTTGTAGTGTAAAGGTCGGATTATTTTTGGTTGTTGGTTTAGAAATTAAACTTTAGGCGTTTTGTTGACTTGCTTTTATGAACTGGTCGGTTTGATAAGGTTAAGCTGTTAATTAAAATTACTGGAGAGAGTGGTAATCTTTTGTGGATTTTGAAATTTGATGAATTTTTGAGAGTTTGTAAATCTTCGAACTCTCAAAAATTCATCAAATTTCCGGAAACTTACTAAGTTACAAAAAAGTTACTATTTAAAAGTTACTATTTTAGTCATCTGCCTAACCGTTTCCCAACCATTTTTGAAGTCGGCTTCCAGTCTAACCGGATGCAGATGAATAGCCGCATTTTACGTGGAGCGACTGCCTATCTGACCTCAACAACCCAGTTACTGGGTAACACGATACCTCTCGGTAACACTGGTTGTCAGACTTTCGGGCTTCTGACGACCCGTAATGACTGTCAAAGATCCATGATTGACAGCCGGTACCAACAGCTTAACGTGCTTTCCGAGGCACGGAGGGGTCTCAGTATGTAAAGATGGTCACCCATCCACGGACCGACCGCGGAAAGCGTAGCTTAACCTGATCGATCGACCCATGTGCCTGTTATTAGACTATAGACTTAGCTTTTACTGGCAGCATCTATCTAGACGAATTGTTATTGCCGGCCTACACAATGTTTTGTTTCGTTGTTTGTCATTTGTTTCTAAAAGTTAAAACACGATAATACTGTCATAATTAGTTTATTTCTATTTTTCCATTTCATCCATAATTAACTACCACATTCCACTTTTATTGTATATTCACTGTAATACTGTTCGACTACACAGTCGTAATGTATAATGTATTTATTGATTTTCGTCGGTTCTTTATTTTCGGCGCACGCGACCGTTCACTTGTCACAACAATGCCACAGAGTGTTTCTGACACTCAGGGCATAGACAAGCAATGAGGTTGCGTCTGGCGCGGATTAAAAATAAATAATATTTATTTTATTGCTAATATTTTACATAATTATATCTATTTTATTATTTATTTACGAGTAATTACTGTGATTGCCCGTGACATCACAGCGGACCCTATCAGAATACCAGCGCTGCGACATTTATTTTTTAAATGTGGAAGCATCGTGCTGAGATAGGAGCCTTTTGTCCTCGTATAGGACTTTCTGTTTTATTTTTCCTCTTGTTACTTTTTTTTTATATATTTGTTTTATTTTTATTTTTATCTATTTTTAGTTTAGTTTGTAATCCTGTACGAGTCCACGAGCCCCACTTAGGAATCATGTTCAGCATTGGACGTCTTTCGACTAAACTTTTTAAGTCGCTCCTTATGCGATGACGCTAATATGGAACGCTAAATTGAATTTTGCGAGTCGAATTTTTTAACACACGATGTATTTTTTAATTTATTTTGCCAACATCAGGGAACACGATCCCTTCAATACAAACATACATAAACTGGTACCTCTCGTATCAACATTTTTCACCCGGCTTCACATACCCGGGTAACTACTGGAAAATAAGTAAATAGTGCTCGTTCGCGCAGTAATTAGGTTAGACGGATAAATTGGTGCCCCGGGTGTTATGTGCCCCGCTAACGAACGGACCAGCCGGGTATATACAAGAGGTAATCAGTATGCCCAAGAACCGGGTAACATTGACCTTGCTTTCGAGGGTCCAATCGACTTTTTAGGTCATTACTGTTTGTTTTTATTGGATAAGGTAGGTACCTGGGTACCTAATTGTCGCTTAGTGTTATTGGGTCGTTATCCGGTTTCTGTTGGAGTCGGATTCAAGGTTTAATGTGCTTTTATTAGCTAGGTAAAAATCTCGCAAAATAACCTGGACTACAGAATTTTTGTACCCCAAATGATATAATAAACAAACTCTTAATTTAAACGTTACATTATGGAAAATGTTGTGAAGGCTCCCACACCGAAGTGCTTCAAAAATCGAATCACCATCAGCCTAGCCTTTTCCCAACTATGCTGGGGTCGGCTTCCAGTCTAACCGGATGCAGCTGAATATCAGTATTTTACATGGAGCCACTGCCTGACCTCCACAATCTAGTTACTGGGTAATACGATACCCCTTGGTAAGACTGGTTGTCAGACTTTCGGGCTACTGACGAATTGTAACGACTCTTAAAGATCCACGAATGACGGTCGGGACGAACGGTTTAAAGTACTTTCCGAGGCACGAAGTAGTCTTGGTACGTGAAGATGGTCACCCATCCACGGACCAACCGCGGCAAGCGTAGCTTCAAGAATCGACTGAACCGATTAAATATCTCCATGCTATTCATGCATCATCACATTCACACATGCATCAACTAATTACCTGTTAGTATGTCTAACTATAACAATAATAACGTTAACAAATTCATTTTGTAATATTTCTCAAAAATATGAGTCAAACAAATATGAATCTTGAATGCAGTAGCAGCGTCTGAACCATTATTTCATTAAGTGCAACACACCGTATAGTCGTAACAGCGTCGTGTTCATTAGCCTACGGTAAGACGCTGAAGACAAAATGTATCCATATTTTCTAGAAACTGCTCCAGACACTTACTTCTCATTAATATGCATTCTAAAACTCAACTTCACACGCCCGCGCAACTAAAGTGCAGTCAGCGTCAAATCCACCTGAAGAATTCCAAGAAAAAGCAATAAAACTCCTCCAAGTTGCGATAGATTTCCCACAAGCGTTCGACTCTGTGAAGCATGGCCCCTGCGACACCCAGATAAACATACAGCCGTCTATCATTCCGTTTGTGGCTACCAGCCAAAAAGTATCGCACACAAACTCGGTCGGCTGCCCAACTTCCTAGTGTTTTTCTGGGAATTTACAATTTCACACACGGTGGAACACAGTAACATAATCTGTGGAGACTTGGGCCTTAGAGATACGTATCTTGATTAATTCGTGGAACGCCCACTGTTTCATTTGAACAGTTAATTACGACGTTCGCGACACTATTTTATGACGTGTTTATGTTTACAAGGTCAATTACTTAGAAGGCGTACGTACGGCCGCCGTGGCCGAAATACGGTCTGGAGGACTTTAAATGTCCATCGTTCTATTTCTGTCAATCGCTTGAAGATGACGGAAACGATGAGAGATGTTTTAAACGACGAGTCAATGATTTTATGAATAATAAGAAACCAAGGATTGTACGGTGAACGTGACAGTTTCGATCGTATGCTATCAACTATAAAGGCGTCCGCTACCGCAAATCGAATGCCGCACTTTTTCAAATCGACTCTGTCCACGTATCAAAAATGGCGCGAAATTATAGCGCCCCCTAACGGGGTTCACTGTACTAACCGATCAACCAATGAGAATTAAGTTACAGTTTGACTAATATTATGAAATCAACGGGTAGTAGTATTTTGAATATTTTGATAATGTCTTGAAATTGCTTGCGACGACATGTATACACATATAATAAAATAAAAAAATAACAAATAATAAAACATACACACACACATACATACACACACCCTCACACACCACACGCACACACACACACACACACCCCCACACATATATTATATATATATATAATATTTTTTTTCCTTTCATAAATTTTAGATAGCCCAATCATACCCTACAACCTAAAGTAAACTTACTTTAGTCTATATAAACACATAAATCGACCTGATTAATCTCACAGAGTATATATTTGATCTACTGCTACGAGTATAACAAATGGTATGCAAATTACGATTTCATTAAACCAGTTTGAGCAGTTCTGGAAGCGTCGACACAATCGATAGTATATTGGCTATTAGCGGTACAATAATGTGGTCGGTGACGAGGCGAGTCGTAGTCGCGTTGGTTGTGTGTGGTTTGCGTTTACGTTTTGTTTTTGTATCAGTACATAATGTTATTGATATGGCTGTGGGGACAACGAACTTTGTGTTATGTTTTGCAAGAATAGAATATAAGTATAATGTTAGAAGAGCAGTGTTATTATAAAGGTAATGCCTCCTGCTTCCACAATTCTTATCCTCGTATCTATGCGTACCTACGAGTACCATCATCCATCTTAACGGGTACAAACGTGTCTGTCACATTTGCACTTAAATATCAACGAACTATGCTATTATTATCCCTCGCGGTAATCTCATCACTCCGCTTGTAATCCTACATTCGCTGCGTTACCCGGGTAATCCTTTGAACCGGTGATACGGTGCATACCCGGATCATGAAGTTCCAACTGACGGACTGACGTATTGATCCGGTTGTGACGTTTTAAATGCAGTAAAAAAATGGACGTGGCTTAAAATGTTTTACAGTAGGTAAGAGAATTGTCAATGTAATGCGCAAGACATTTCAACTTGGTCTCTGGGTTTGTAATGATCCTGCGGTGCCTAGTATTACAGATATCCATATTCTTTTTTTTTTTCACAGCTAGTTTTAATCATGGTCTGGCAAGTTGAGTAATTTATGATGTTCTTCATCGAATCGTTGGGCTCCTTAATTTCCGAGTTGAGCTTCATGAATACTGACAAATGCGTGCACTGACTCGACAGGTCCACTCAATCTGTGTGGTTCTTTCCTCAAAAGACCATTTCAGATACCAATCTACATGGTCTTTACATGACCTGACCAAGATTATGTCTGGACTTTAAAAGAGACTGTGACCTCGGAGACTCGCTTGCCCGAACTCAGATCTACCCGATAATGCATTTTCCCAGAGACGGTGGGATGAGCCGCTCTGCAGAGTAGTTCAGGATAATTTACTTAACACGTCTGTTACTACTGCGCAGCGTGCGCGCCTGCTGGATGTGGGTAAATGGGTCGGGTCAGTGGCTTCATGCACTGCCGTCGTCGAACATAGGCACTTTGGTCGACGACAATACTTTCCGCCTCACTGCTTCCTTACGACTAGGAGCAGCGTGTTGTTCTCATCATCGCTGTCACTGTGGCGAAGTTGTCAACAGCCTCGGACATCACGGCCTGTCTTGCAGCCGAAGTGCGGGTCGCTTAGCGCGGCACGCAAACATTAACGACATCATTCGACGAGCTCTTGTCACCGTCGGCGTTCCAGCTGTATTAGAACCCAATGGCTTGGTACGCGACGATGGCAAGAGACCGGACGGCATGTCTTTATTTCCATGGAAGGTGAGTAGGCCTTTAGTGTTGGATGCAACTTGTGTCGATACTCTTACGCCATGCCGTCTTCCAGGGTCGGCGTGGTGCTGCTGCTGCGGCTGCGGAAAACCTCAAGCGGCGTAAATATAATAACCTTATTGATAATTATATTTTCGAGCCGTTTGGGGTTGAAATCCCGCGTGCGCATGGTCTTTTTAAGGAAATTTCGAAACGACTGGTTGACACTTCCCATGACCCAAGGACTGAATTTTACCTTGGCCAGAGGCTAAGCATTGCCATACAACATGGCAATGCCGCCAGTATCTTAGGTACATTACCAGTCGACAGCGATGCGGATGAATTTTTCGACGCTATACTCGTATTTTAGTTTGTAAATAGTTTTAGTTAATTTAGGATATCATTTTGTTATTATAGAGAATTCATTCCACGAATAAAAATATTACAACCAAAAAAATATGATTGACGTCTAAAAGTGTTTGTACAGACGCCAGCAGGTCAAGCTACCCAAAACTGTCAAATTTTCCCAATCAATCTTGAACCTTAATATTTTAGTGATAAAGTTGGTAATCTATTAAAGAAATTTGACAGATTGCAGTAGCTTGATGTGCTGGCGTCTGTACAAGCCTACTTACAGAAATAAAATCATTTATCATAGCCGGCGCTGAACGCTTATCAAGTGGGCTAAATGCAGGATTGCAACCAAAAAACTTAAAAGAAGATAAGGTACCCTTTTCCTTTTGCCTACTTGAAAGATGACTACAAGTTTTCGAGACGATTTTCCTCAATGAAACACAATTTGGAACTAATTGTAAAACAGCTAATCTAGTAACAACAAGACGCCATATTGCATAACTTACGACTAGTAAAACAAAATTAATGTTTGAAAGACTTAAATATTTGGTTCAGAATTAATTATTATTACTTGCTAAGTTATTCCATAACTTAAGTAATAAGCTTGGGTTTTGCTTCAGAATTTTTTGATTCTATGAGGATAAAAAAATATCATTGGAATAAACCTTAATGTTACATGCAGATGGTCCAAATTCGTTTGTTTTTAGGGTGGGTCAGATAATGCTGCCAAGCGACTGTACTAGTTGGTTGGTTGGTTTGGGAATCAGATGCCCGAAAGTCCACAACCAGTTTTACCAAGGGGTATGGTATTGCCCAGTAACTTCTTGTGCAACCAAGATAGACAGTCTCTCCATGTAAAATATTGATATTCAGCTGGATCCGGTTAGACTGGAAGCCGACCCTAACATACTTGAGAAAAGGCAGACGATGCTTTCATCATCTGCCTAACCGAAATTACATTAAGGTTTTATTACTGATATCTCTTTAGATATCAGTAATAAAACCTTAATGTAATTTCGGTTTGTGGTTTCCTCGTTACTAAGTTTATATACTAAGTGCGCTCATTTTGCCATTTTTTTCTTTCAACCGTTTCATGAATAGCATTGTGTAAAGGCCACTTCTGCAAAATGTTGGCACTGAAATCATTTTGCACCATTGCACCTGCACTTTAGACCGTCTCACTATTGAAGCCGCAATTAAAGATAGCTACTTTTCAATAAATGTATCGACTGTAGACACAATAAAAAAATATAAATAATCTAAGCGGCGATTTCAGAACCTCCTCCTTTTTTGTTGGTTAAAAAGAGGAAGCGCTCTATCCAAATTAGACGCTAAAAGGGTTAGATAAAAAGGCCTCAATTTGGGTAAGAGTACTCAGTAGTGAAAATAGCATAATAGGTATATACTCAAATAATTCTCGAATAGACCTTTATTTAGAACTAGCTTCTGCCCGCGACTTCGTCTGCGTGTTTTGACATAAAACATGTCTTATGGCACTAGAATGTATCTATAGTTCCAAAAAGAACGCGAATATAAGCTTTATCAATAAGCATGATAACAAGTGTAAAGCGACATGGAGCGTCATACAAAACGAAATAAATAAAACTAACCCTAAAAACAATACAGAAAGTATAAAGATAAACGATACTATGGTTACGGACCCTGTAGAGATAGCTTCGGTATTTAATGACCATTACGTAAACCTATCGCTTTTACCTACACAAAAAAGCGTCGGCCCAAGCTTCTGGAAAAATAATAGTGTTAACTCAATGTTTCTGCAACCAATGTTGGAAAGTGAGGTGAGCCGAGAAATAATGTCACTACGCAACACTAAAGCGGAAGGCTACGATGAAATTAACACGAAAATCATAAAGGCTTGCTGTAATGAGCTGACTGGTGTTTTAACTCACTTAGTTAATATGTCGTTTATGACCGGAGTTTTTCCCGAAAAATTAAAATTATCAATAGTAAAGCCCTTATTCAAGAAGGGTGATATGTATGATATTAATAATTACCGTCCCATTACTTTAATACCAATTCTATCAAAAACATACGAAAAATGTATGTTTAAAAGACTGATTGACTACTGCAACAAATTTCAAATTATAAGTAGCGAACAGTTTGGCTTCCAAAAGGATAAATCCACTACGTTAGCTATTTATTCTCTTATGAAAATTGTACTCACAAATATTAATAATAACAATCTGACTACAGCTCTATTCTTCGATATGTCTAAAGCCTTCGATTTGGTGTCACATGATATACTGCTTCAAAAGATGGAAACAATGGGGATTAGGGGACCTGCACTCCAGTGGATATCATCCTACTTAAGTAATAGGCAACAATGTGTTATTATCAGTAAAATGAACGAAACCAAAGATATCACATCATACGCATCGGAATATAAACATAATAAATATGACGTCCCCCAAGGTAGCGTACTGGGCCCAATATTATTTCTATTATATATAAATGATATCATAACAATAACCAATCATAAATGCATCTTATTCGCTGATGATATATCCATAATTGTGACATCTGACAAAAAACATAGTACCGTTATAGATCACGAGACTGACATTAATAATACTATTGACATACTACTACACTGGCTTGACATACACCATTTGAAAATAAATTTAGACAAATCCGTATATATACAATTTAATCAATCTAATAATAATAAATTTAATATCAAAGTTAATATAAATAAAATTAAACAAGTACCACATACAAAATTTTTAGGAGTAATAATTGATCAAGATATGAACTGGAAGGAACACGTAAATAACGTCAGTGGTAGAATTAATAAATTCGTATACGCCTTGAAGCAAGTCAAAAATGTAACAAACATAAAAACTGCTATTATATCTTACCATGCATATGTTGAATCGTTACTACGCTATGGCCTTATAATGTGGGGTAATAGCACTGATCTAAATAGAGCGTTCATCGCTCAAAAGAAATGCCTAAGATCAATTTATGGGCTTCAGCCGGATGATACATGTCGGCCAATATTTAAAAAGCTTGGTTTGTTGCCGCTTCCATCTCTCTATATTTACGAAATATGTGTATTTGTGACCAAGAATAAACAATTATTCAAGACAGCAAGCGATGTATATCCTCGGAGCAGACGTGATCCTTATGGACTGGTGCTAAATGATTTACCAAAGCTAACCAAATATAATAAAAGCTGTCTAGCAATGTGCGTGCGTATTTATAATAAAATACCAAAGAATCTCAAACTATTAAATGTAAGATTATTTAAAAACAAATTGTACAAATGGCTAAATGAATGTAGTTTTTATAGTTTGAGAGAATTTATGGATAAAAAATATTGACATTATATTCTTAATTACTTAATTATAATTAACCTGTAACATTAAATTTTTGCATGCTATGTTTTATCTTAGCTAAACATGCTTGTGCCACCCTGACCTATGCCTAACACCATTATATACCACGTTTTAAGCAAATAAATTATTTTAATATTATTATTATTATTATTATTAGACAATAGCGTAGTTTTCTATCAGAGAAAGCATTTTTGTAATCGGAACAGTACTTCCAGAGATTACCTTTTACAAAAATAATTATAAGCAATTTTGGCCCAAGTACGCACGGGCGTATTTTAATCGCGGCGACTTTTTTTCACGCCCTGGATTTTTTTAGCGTTGTGAGTTGAAAATCCAACAGTGTGTTTTTTTGATGCGCTAGGAAGCCCTCTGTTAGATTCTCAATGCTCGGCTCAATACCTAGAGTTGAAAATCTAGTGTATGAAAAAAAATCGCCCTGACAAAAATAATCTGGGCTTAGATGGAATTAAATCAACGTCCATTTGGCCTATCAACGATGACTGCGTGTTTTTATAAAATATTTCAACAGGTTGCTATAAGTTTTAAATCAACACGCTAACTAATATCATAAATATTCCCGATGCTATCATATACTCATTCATTATCACTTTTTTATCAACCATATTTACAGATAGTGGCGCCGATTCCCCTGTTCACAATTTAAACTTAATTTAAGTTCAGTGCATCTTTTTCTTTCTATTTCATTAAGAAAAGGACAGAAGATAAATATTAGTTTAGTCTTTTCAAGTATTTTCATATACATGCCATGCCAAGTCATTAATATTAGTCAGTTTTATATTTTATATTATTTTTTATCAATATGCATACCCCTCCTCGTTTAGTGCCTCCTGAATATGATGTAATTAATTTTTAACCGGAAATTTTCAAAAGCATTTCTCTACCTTTTTTCATGAAAGTTTCAGTCAAACACACCACATCTATTCTGGTACCATTTTGGGACAGCTCGTGGATTGCAAATGTTAATTTCTTAGTTTTATTTATGGCGCCGGCAATGTTCTGGTGAAATATTCAAAAATTGAATTCCGGATTAGGGGCGAAACTATTTATTCGCTTGTGACGGCAACAGTGTATCAGATTGTGTACTTAAACACGGTGTAGTTTTTTTTAAAATAATAGGGGATGGTTCCTTTCTTGTGAGTTTCGGTGGTTATCACATCCAGTTTGCTCAAAGAGGCAGTACAATTATTATTACCCCCTGGGTGTATGTTTTACACGACTTAAAGTAGAATGGAATTGTGCCCTTCTTATGAATGTTTGTGCTTACTAATTTGGCCTTGTTCCTTAATAACATAAGATTTTTATAACACAAAAATGTGTTGTCATAATAATTTGAGTCAATCCTGAAGTTAATTAATTTACATACATCTAATAGATTGGTTCTGGCCACGGGCACGTTTAGCAGTTGCGGGGCGTCTCCGCCTCCACACGTACCGGTCTAAGTTCCAGTTGATGCAGCACTCCCGGGTTATGTGCTACGCCACGCAGTAGCTTCACTAAATACGCAGCAAGACTGAACTCCCTGCGAACCCTGAGTTCATTATACCCCACCATACCCAGTACAAATAGTGTGGGGTACATCAACGGGTAGAACGGATAAACCCCATACAGTTTAAAATACAAGTGCCTTGTAAACTTGTTCTGTACCCGATCCAACATGACACTGTATTTGGCTTCATGTGGTGCTCAAATGACCGCACTATGTTCAAGATGGCTTTTAACTAGTGCGTCATACAACACCTTGAGCGTGGTAATCATTCGGACAAATGATGATTAGGACAAAAAACATTATGGCGCTTTAGATTATGGATAAAAAAGTTAGGTAACACAATAGAGAACCTCCCAATTACCATCTTATTTCGAAAACTGGCAACATAAAGACCTCCCCGAATACTTGAATCAAAATTATAATCTTTTAAATTGAAATATTTTCTGCAAACATTTGCCAAGTAACGAAAGCCTGTGGTGGGATTTCAAATATTATCAGTTATTTTTTAAATATTATTATTTTTTGTCAATTTAATAAAGTTAATCGATTCTTTACATTATAAATTCAAATTATAATGTAATCGATTCCTTACATTATGATTACAAATTATAATGTAACGGATTGATTTAATTTTACATGGGTACTCTTATATAAACAAGCAAAACTGCCATCAAATTGTCAGTGATCATTACGGATCATTTGAAATGCTGTTAGTAGAAACTGAGAATGTTGAAGTTACTTGTTCTTCTTGTTGTAGTAGTCCACATGTGGGGTATCGACTGTCAGGATTACAACGGAGATGACCAGCCAGACTACATTCCTCACAGACGCGACTTTCTTAAAGGAGACTGGTGTCCTCCTGGCACACAAAGAGATTACCCCGCCGTTCATTGTAAGAAATTTTTTAGAAAATATCAGGCACTGTGAGAGTTGGCATTGTTTGCGCTCCGGAGGATAGGAGGAGATTCTACTAAAATAAAATTTTCAATTTGACGACTTTTGTGAAATATTAAAGAATAGTTTAAAAAATATAATTATATGGTTTTAATCTTAACTTAATATATTTTGTTACATACAATATTTTTTTTAAATTTTGACACATAGGTACAATATATGTTTTCATCATTTATTTATTTATATACTTGCTTCTGCCCGCGACTTCGTTCGTGTGGAAGTCGTAAGACACCACAATTTACTGAAATAACAGCCACATTTTTATAAAATTTTCCTGCATTAGAAATTTTGTAACTAAGGACGCCCAGCCTAAAGTTTTCATCTGCGTAAAATAATAGAAAAGCGTGAGTAAAAGAGTTCCAAACGTTGTTTAATTATTTGTCGGTCCAATTCAAAATTGATTTATAACCGTTTTTATACGGAAACTTTTTTATTTTTAATGTTCACAGATATTTTTCCTTACTTGGCTAATATGCACCTCGAAGTCATTATTTTTTCAGAATAAGCTTAAAAACCCTGGCAATGAATAAATCTTATTTGAAAAGTATTGATATTTTACTAATAATATTATTCATAATAATATGAATAATTATCTCCTTTATATCAATGTAAACACATAAATAAATTATATTTTTAAATATTAGAATAAAAAAAGTATAAAAACATTTAAACATATAAAAAGTAGTAGCCCACCGATATCGGGAACAGGGTCCAAGCTACCAGTGATCAGGGCTCTAGAGAGAGGAACCTCCTGACAATGCGAGCCATTTGAATAATATTATTATGTTATATAAATAACAACCCTGTGACTATTGTATGTAAGTTCACAAAAATTAAAAATGTCAACTAACTTTTGGCGATTAGGATTCATGTATTTGACAACTAAAAGCCGCTTATAAAAAAAAAATCAGGTAATCCCTTACCATAGGCAGTTGAAATAGTCAATACAAACGTTATAGTGCAACAAATATTTGAAACCCTGTGACTATTGTATGTAAGTTCACAAAAATTAAAAATGTCAACTAACTTTTGGCGATTGAGATTCATGTATTTGGCAATTAAAAGCCGCCTATAAAAAAAAAAAATCAGGTACCTAATCCCTTATCATAGGCAGTTGAAATAGTCAATACAAACGTTATAGTGCACCAAACATTTGAAACTAGAATTTTAATTCATAATGTGGCATTACAGCTGAGGTGGACATGTGTCAACTAACTTTTTGAGGGTACTGTACGTACATAGATCAAGGACAAATTCAAGTGCGCACTTCCAATTATAGGAGACCACATTATTTACTTATAATCTAGGTACAGTAAGTTTGACAAGGTAAAAATATTAAAATAAATAAAAATAAAAATTACACGAAAATTATACGAATGAAACAAAGCGAATTACATAACAAATGAACATTTGCCAGAGAACTACATATGTGAGGGAGTATTCTAGACATCAAACTAACCAACCAACTGACCATCCGTTCCATCACAAATATAACTGAAGGCCAATTCTCGTAATTTAAAACGTTCAAAATCTAGTAATAAATAAAAATGAGATCATAATTAAAAGCATTGCTTCTAACATAAAATATACAAAAGGCGAAGAGTTTCCAAAATATAATAACATAACAAATTAACAGAATGCGTTTTTTAAGACTTCAGTGTTTTGTTATTGTAGACTTTAATGATTTACTTATCAATACTGATAGTGGTGTAAAGCCTTGTTTACACTCAATAATATATAATCATTATGACTGTGCAAGTTTATGAAAAAATATATAATCATTATGACTGTTCAAGTTTAAATCATCATGACTGTGCAAGTTTGTGAATTTAAATTTTTGCACAGTCATGATGATTTAAATTTTTAATAAAGCGTACTCGTGTGTTTATTTCAATGGGGGCACTGCTTTTCCGGGCATGACGACGTCTGCCGGGTCCGCTAGTACAGATATAGATATCCCGATGATAAGTGGGTACGTCATTCGGTGGGTCATCATAAAACATAAAAACAATGTAGTTATTTGAAACACACGGAGTATAGGCTCTATGTTGTTGACATACGGTTCAATTTTGTTTACTCCTGACAACAAAATCTAATCAGTCTCACCCCGTATACTAGCTGGAGCACACGCATTATCAGTTTTACTTAAATAGTGTAGTTCAGTGCCATACAAAATCTAACCTTGCTACTAAGGCATTAAAACTCAATTTCGTCATACATCTGAGGGGTAATTCTCGTAATTTTAAGATCGTTCGCAGTCTGATCTCAGTCTCAATCTGTCAAAAACATCTCTAATTTCCCTAAATTTTGACAAGTTTTTGACATTTGTATGTCGCCGAGATGACACAGAGACTAGATTATACTATATTTTTGACTCACTCACACTACTTCGTGCAGTGATAGTCGCGTGAGTGCGGCCCCCCTCACCCCCGCGAGTAAACGGAACGGTGTGGATTTTTCATCTCTTTTACTCAGCGCTGGCTGCGCATAAAACTTGTGTAACAAGTACTTATCAGCTGGACGGATAACATACCTAGTTGCCATAACAGCTGATTATGGCCGAATTGGATGCTTCCTTTGTGCTTCACTCGCCGAAAAGCAGTAAATGCCATTCCGTTCTTGATCTATACTCAGGCGACGACATTAACCCTAATGTGATTCAAAGAAACTTTAAGAGGAAGCAGCCGGAATGCGACTTGAGATAATTCTGCACTTTCCGAGGAATTCAAGAGATCAATAAGCATTCTGAGCTCTGAAATACGCGACCAGTTTTCCAATATCAACTCGAATATTAGTAATCTTCGAAGTGAATTTGATAATTTAGCAACTACCTCCTGTCAAATTCAATCCCAGTTGAAAGAATTACGCTCTGATTTTTCCAACACAAAAACAGATATAACAATGTACAAAAGAATTATCGAAGGTTGTAGATTGAAGTTGAATTTCACCGATGACTTCAACTAGTCATCGGTGAAATTCAACTCTGCGAACATTATTGATACCGTAAACCTCACAAATCAGATGGAGTCGAAGATCGTTCGTTACCTCTACGTCTGAGCCCATATTTACATTGATTAATAAAATAGATCGCCTGGAACAGCAGGCTAGGCAATGCAACATTGAAATTGGTAACTTGCCGGAAAAACGTGGCGAAAATCTGGTGGTTATGTTGGGGTCAATTGCGGCAGCAGCGGCGGCACCATACCTATAGCACATAAAGACAAAGTGGCTATTCACCGTGTTCCACACGCACACACGCATAATCTACGTCTGAAAAATATTATTGTGAAGTTTACTTCCCGATTACTCCGTGATAACTTGCTGAGCGCTTATCGACTCTCTAAAGGTTGGGCATCTGATCGTATAGGACTCGCTGGGACTCAATGTCGTATCTATATGAACGAACACCTAACGCTTCGTAATAAGGAGTTATTTTGCAAATGCCGCGACGCTGCCAAATCAAGCAAGTTTAAGTATGTGTGGGTCCGTAATGCTACTGTGCTGGTCAAGGAGAATAATGCCTCACATACGATTGCGATCCGTTCAGAAAACGATATTTGTAATAAATTTAGGTCAAATAATTCGTCCTAATATGCTGTTGGTATTTATTACAAAACGATCACTTTATTACTTAACGAAAAAAAAAAAACAACAACAAAAACCTGTCTAAAAATAACATCAGTTTAATTGTTTGTTTGTCATATTTTTTTGCCAACACCTGTGTGCTTATTTTGCTTAAGATTACATTGCACTATAACAATAATGTCTGGCTGTGTGTAATTTGCTTAAGATTGCAATTCGCTCTTCGCAATATTTCCTTACCTCATTAAATTTAATGTACGATGTTAAAATTAGTGCGTCTTGCAATCAAGTCCTGAAAACAAACCTTATATTGTTGCTTGAGATTTTTATAATTTATTCTGTCAATTCTGTCTGCTTTTTAATGTTATTCTCCGAGAACGTACCGCGTGATCTCTCAGCGTGTATACTTATGGTTTCCAAAGCGTATGTTATTTCGTTTTTGGTTTCTTTTTCATATCCTCACATTTGTGTATGACTTGCATTGTTTTAAGCATACGAGGGCGACACTGAAAGTTTTTAGAACGGACCACTTGTAAACGATATAAAAAAAAAATAAGTTCAAATTTTGAAAAGTGAACAGTTTGCCAATATTATTGTGTATGTATTTTACTCATTTGTCATTTGTTTACGATTTGGCGGCAAGTTGAAAATTGTCTGCGTCGCGTCAGCATGAGTTTAACGCGAGAAAAATTTCGTACAATAATTTTTATGATTTTCGATGTCATTTAAGTCAACAAGAAAGTTAAGATAGACTTCGATTGGCCTTTCACGATTAAGCCCCATCTCGTGCCACTGTTTACAACTGGTTTAATGAGTTTAAACGTGGTCGCACTAATCTCACCGATGATCTGCGTGAGGGGCGGCCTTCTACGGCGACGACGGAAGATAACATCAGTGTTGTGCGGCGTATGATAGAGACTAACAAAAGAGTGACTTATCAGCAGATTCGGACAAGCTTAGGCATCGGTATGAGTCAAGTAGACAAAATCCTCCATGAACATTTAGCGGTCAGGAAGCTTTGTGCCCGGTGGATACCTCATAATTTGACAGAGGCCCAAATGCTCCGTCGTGTTGATTGGTGTCGTAAAATGGTTCAAAGATTTAGCGGAGGTGACTCAAATGCTGTGTTCGACATACTTACGGGTGACGAAAGCTGGATTTATTGTTATGATTCTGAAACTAAGAGACAGTCTGCTGTCTGGGTGTTTCCTTCCGAGGAGTTGCCAACTAAAGTGAAGAGACGTCGAAGCGTGGGAAAAATGATGGTGGCTTCGTTCTTCGGAAGGACAGGTCATTACGCAACAATTGTTTTAGAGGATCGAAAAACAGTTACTGCAGAGTGGTACACTAACAATTGTTTGCCACTTGTCTTGGAAAAAGTTCGGGAGAAACGACCTCGCAGTAGGATCCTCCTTCACCACGACAACGCCTCCTCGCACACCGCCAAGCAAACTATCGACTACTTGGTGACGTCAGACGTGGAATTACTGGGTTACCCGCCCTATAGCCCCGACCTCGCACCTTGCGATTTTTATTTATTTCCGAAAATAAAGGAAAAACCCCGAGGAAAACGTTTTACGGACGCCGAGGAAGCAGTGGCTGCGTTTCAAAATGCCGTCGAATAGATCCCTAAGGACGAGTGGGCAAAGTGCTTTTCTCAGTGGCTCCATCGGATGCAGCGATGTATTGATGTAGATGGACACTATTTTGAAAAGATATATTAAACTTTACTTATATCATTATCATGTGGTATTTTCCCTGAGGTTTGGAAACGTGCAAATATTGTACCAGTTCATAAGAGTGGTTCCAAACATGACGTAGCGATCTATCGACCTATCTCTATACTATCTGCTTTTTACAAGCTATTTGAACGATTGTTACATAATAAATTATATCCTGATATTCGCAGTGTTTTAATAAAAGAACAGCATGGCTTCGTTAAAGACAGATCTTGCGTTAGCAATCTCCTCATTTTCACGTCTCAACTGTTTGATAGTCTCGATAATAGACAGCAAATTGATGCGGTTTACACGGATTTTCAGAAGGCTTTCGATAAACTTGACCACACGCTTCTACTTAATAAAATTGCTTACAATGGAATGAGAGGGGACCTTTTATTGTGGTTTATATATTATATAACTAACAGAATACAAAAGGTAGTTGTTAATGGCTTTGAATCTGACTCCTTTCGTTTACTTCTTAAAAAATATGATCTTCTGACCTTAAAGTCAAGACGGAAACTTCTGGAAGTTATGACTCTATTCAATGTGTGCCGCAATCATTTCGATTGTCCAGACTTAGTTAGGAGTCTGTGTTACCTGGTTCCTCGAACAGTTCATGTACGAGAGGTTACGCACTCGACGTCTATTTGCTACCAGCTTATGTAAATCCAACGCGAAGTGGTGACTGAAAAATGCTATTATACCATTGACGAATTCCTTTTTGACAAAATGTAATAAGTAAACTAAATGATAATTATGTATTTATGCTTGACAATTCAAAAACCCGGACTTATTAATTGTATTCAAAATGGTTATTATAAAAATAGATTGTATTCGAAGTACCTATTGAAATTTATGTTAATTTGTATGTAATATTGATTTTATATTCTTAAATTGCTAATTGGGTAGTTTTTTAAGTTACCATATCCTAATTATAAGACCTATTGTATCACCAAAAAACACACTAATAAATACTTTGACTTTGACTTTGACTTTGAGCGCGAGCCAGCGCTCACCACTTCATCGTTGGTCAAGACATATAATAATGAGTTTAATTCTATCGACGTTCTGTTTCTTAGTGAAAATGTATTTAGGAGGCAAATCCAAGCAACCCTGAGAGATCCAATATACAATGTGTGACATAATTGACGCAAGACCTTATACACCCCTATTAGATTATTGAGTTTAAAGCATAATACAATGTACATTACTTATTTATTTTCATATTGCCTTGTCTTTTGTATTATTGCCTTGATTGAACTTTCTTTGACTTGCGTTTGTTTGGGTAGACCTTGTATAATAACGTATTGTCTAATAGTGTACGCACACAAAGGGGAATGCCCACCGTTCATAGACACTTCGGCCACGGGTGCCCACCTATAAAAGCATATGGAAATGATAATATGCTATAAAAAGAATGAACTGGTTAAGGAATTGGTTTAAAAAAAGTCCGGATTTTTAAGATATAAAGGTTTTTATTTTCACATATACAGTTTTTACCAACACGGTATTTTATGATCTTATACATCATTTGTATCATACACAATTAATACATCATCAAGGAATTGAGCAGGAGGCAAAATATTAGTCTGATGCCGTGCCCAACCCAAATACCATATTACCGTCATAACATGGGCACAGCATCCTACCGTTCGCCGCTCTAACGTGCTTCTAGGCACTTGCAATAATGCCGACATGCGTTCGTCACTATCTCCTGTTCTCAACTTCATTAAATATGCAGCAAGTGCAAAAGAACCCCTATGTTTACCTGACAGTCTTGGAACTTCAGAGAGTATTTGTTGATATTGTGCCTTTGTTAAGCCTAGATAATAATGTACAGTATGATCAGGCATACTGTGAATATTTTCAAAGTCTATATGATGGTGCATATTATCTTTCAACAATGTAGCAAACTCTTCAATGTGAGCTGCACTAAATGTTTTTATAGGATTATATGTTGATGCTAAAAGTAAATCCCAAGAGTTACTATTTAAATGGTAGCTACAGATTCTACATTCTGCCGGTACATAATAGTTATACTCGCAAAAAAGACGTACCCGCAATGCTGATGGAACAGTGAGTCGATTGGAATCATTACAACCAGGAAAAAAACATTGATTTTGTGTTATTGGTGCTCTTATATAATTAGGTAGCAGTATACTGTCTGGTGTATCTAAGCTTTGCTCTGGATGCAATACACTGCTCACATCCGATTGCAACGAGGACAGACTAGATGAGTCATTCAGACTAGATGGTTCCCGTTCTGCAGTTGAACGTGATACAGCTCTATCAGTCCTTCGCCAGCAATTATGACACACACGAGATGATGAAGGCAACTGAAACAATATTAAAAATTAAAATGAAGGCCAAGTGAACAAAATAAAAATAAAATAGATTTGTTTAGCTTAAATTCGAATGTAAATAAAATGCTTATCAAGTAAAACAATACTGCACAAAGGCGGACTTAATGCCTTGTATAATAATTAATTAATAATTAAGGACTGAAGGACTATCTCATTTCTCGGTAGTTGATAAGTTAAAAATCGAAGCAACCTTGCAACTACCTGGTGCTGGCCAGTTTATCTTATCAGCATGGTAATAATAAGCTAGTATGTATGTTAAATATAGCTTTTACAGATGTGAAAAAATAAAATAACTTCTTGGGTTGATATACAAACATAGTAAAAACGTGATAGTAAACGTAATAGTTCTGGAATCACTATCAGATATCAGCACCACACTTAATAAATTAAAAACTGTTGCGAACTTACCTCACGTGGTGCAATCTGATGGGCAATTTCATTCCTTATGAGTTCCTCACGTGGAGAATTGGACCCGAACAATGTGTGTGATCTTATTCTTAAAAGTGACTTGCCACAGCTGATGCACACATGTCCATGACCAACAGTTGGTGCATTCTGCTGTTCACTTGTTGGATGTCGTATTTGATTCCAGGCTGCAGTCCAACACGAGTGGCACACTACACTGTCACTCGAAACTTGTACCTAAAAGATGCCATAATAATTATATTGATATTATTATTTGTCAACTCAGTTAAAAATAATTTCTCAGAGTTAAAAGACACATGACATGGTGTCATGGATCAACTAATTACCTGCTGTGGTCGAACCCATTGTTGTATAAGATTTCGCACTTCTGCAATTTCCAACAAATGTCTTCGTATTTTCGTGACATTTAAACCACAATTGACACAGCATAAACGTCCTCTTGAATGAGCAACTGGGGTCTGAGAAGAACTCTGGCCGGTGTGAATGCTGGGGTCATCGTAATCAGCGGATATCGAGTCCAAGTTAGTGCAGGGGTTGTCGTGAGAGGCGGGAGCGGAATCCATGTTCAGGCCGTGGTCAGTAGGGTGAGACGAATTGTCGGAGTCCATTTAGGAAGCTTAGTCGTTGCTAATAACAAATCCGCAAGAAAACAAACAAAATAACACAAAGGCAAACGATTTCGACCTGTGGTTATTATTTAGTTGTGAACTTGTGATTACTTGTAATTCGCTTGACAACTGTCAGATTCAATGTTGCCACTTAACAGACATAAAATCGATTAATCGATATCGATTTTTTATTTGATTTTTAATTTCAATAAATAAAGTCTTTGAACCGCTTTAAGTTCTGCACGCCTTGTAAAATGTATTTTCTTTTACTTATTTAAAATGTAGTTTAGATGTTTTAAAGAACAGATTAGAATCAAACGCAACAAAAAACAGATAATTGTGCATTTCTGTTATGATCTAAAGAATTCATGGTAAATCAACTAGCAATTCACTTGTTTTATTATTATCATAACATCAATTATCAATATCAATTACCGAAAAATAATAAAAGCTTTAATTAAAATAATAACACCATAAAAACCGATTAACAAAAAGAGAATCGATTCTTTTTTAACGTGATTAGTAATTGGCAACACTTTTATTTTTTCCATAACATACGGATTTACCTTGTTTCACTAATTATCATTTCGTTACTTTTTATTTGTGCAAAAATGTTGCTATCTTGTTTGGATAAATGAATACCACGATTAATAACCATAAAAAAAGACGTTTTTTTCTAACAAAAGCAAATTGTTGGGCGTTCCGTGGCCGAAAACGGGCATTTCCCTTTACTTTTTCTTTTATAAATTTATAAATGTATGAGTTATGAATGTATGAGTTATGTATCTGTGTTACTAGCTAGTTTTAAGTACAGACGCCAGCAGGTCAAGCTACCCGAAACTGTCAAATTTTCCCAATCAACCTTGAACCCTAATGCTTTAGCGGTAAAGTTGAAAATCTATTAAAGAAATTTGACAGATTGTAGTAGCTTGATGTTCTGGCGTTTGTATCTTAAATTGTAATCTGTGGAGAACGTAGTGAGTAGCACAATTGGTTCAAATGTTATATTTAAGATTTTATGACTGTTTCTTATTGTGCTACTGTTTGTGTTTCCTTAAATAAATAAATAAGTAAAACGGACAGAATAACAAAAAAAAAAACTATAGTATAATTTTTTTTAATTAGAATTTAATAAAAATACGAAGAATCTTTACAAACCTCTCTCTGAATCTTGATTTAAATCTAAATATCTACTTCAAAAATGTGCTGTCAACATAAAAAAAAAGTTAAAAAGAAAATATATTATATAACTACATTAGTACAGAACAACACTTCAAAGCTACTCAAGATCACTTGATGAATCTTCACTTAAATCTAATAACGTAAATCTAAATCGACAGTATAAAAGTAGAACACAGACATAAATAGAATATAACAATGGTTTAATAAACAAAACAACTCTACTTCTCAAAAGGAATGCTTCTAGAGGTGAGTATAGTGTATACTCACCTCTAGAATCATTCCTGTTGAAAAGTTGAGCTGTTTTGTTTATTAAACAAAAACCTATAGCATTTTCGCGAGCATTTCTATGTAATGTAACGTTCTTACGAATGGTACATACTACACATAATCAGCCTATAATGTTCTCACTGCTGGGACACAGGCCTTTTCTTGGTGAGAGGGGCTCGGCCAATCCGCCACGCAGACCCATTGCGTGTTGGCAGATGTCGCATGTTTTCGAATTTTTGATTCTTGGATGTTTTCCTTCACCGTTTTGAGAGCGGTTGTGATGAAATAATTTACACAAAGTATCGTAGTAGGCTAAAGTTGTCTGGGTTTGAACCTACGACCTACAACTCGTAAGTCACGACCGTTAACACTTGGCTACCACTGCTCCATAATACAGGCAAAAACTTAATTTCCAAAATCATTTTGATGTAATGTAACGTTTTGAAATCACAATAAGAAGACAAAACTACATTTAACAGCAAAGCCTAATTATACAGCCTTCACAAAATATTACATATTTGATAATTAAAATCCAACAAGAAAAAAGAAAATATGAAATTTGGGATATTTCTAAGTATGTGAGTTTGGATGTTTGTAATTTATAAATTCTTCTTTTAAGGTAATCAATTTAGCTGATTTGGGTGAAGTGGCACACAAAACAGCACACATATAATATCATCATGTTCTGAAATATCACATTATCTAAGACATTTGTATAGACGCCAGCAGGTCAAGCTACCCGAAACTGTCAAATTTTCCCAAACAACCTTGAACCTTAATGCTTCATCGATAAAGTTGAAAATCTATTAAAGAAATTTGACAGATTGTAGTAGCTTGATGTGCTGGCGTCTGTACAAGGATACATACATACTCGTAACTCCCATAGGCTATGTATTATCCCCCAAACCTATATCTGACCATTTTGAAAACAAAATCCCCTGCACATGATGACACAGCTGCATCCGTAAGTAAAACAAAAGAGGATCCTTTTTAGGTCGACTAATAATATGCGCTGCAAGCAGGAATAGTCCTTACGGTGGTCAGATATAGATTTTGGCGATAGTACGCACTGACAGGTGGCTTACTTAGCGACTAGAGCCTAGCGAGTCACTTTGCGAGCAGCGAAGTAAAAAGACTGCGCGCTTGGCGCCTTCGATAGTTGCCTAGCGTGTATTGAAGGATGTTAAGACTACGATGAACGGTCGGTGTTGAGTCAACGGTGGATGTTTAGTCGTCTGTTGGTCTGTGTGTGTTGCTCTAGGCGCTAAGCAAGCCACCTGTCAGTACGTACGTAACCTTAGGATGCGAGTGAAAACACAAGCGATAACTAGTAGAATTACAATCACACCGAGACCGAGTTACGAGATATTTAATCTCGTAACTTCAAATCATAACGAGCAGTAGGGCTTCGAAGACCAAATGGGCTTCGTTCAAAGGTTGGTGTAACGTTCTGTTCACCTAAAGTGAAGCGACGCAACAGCCAAGCTAGCCCGACCTTCACCTGGAGACGAGCGAACCGATTACCTGAAAAATAAAATAGGAATAGTTTTTAAACGCGTCATAATAAATGGAATAAGACGAGCTATGGGCGTAGCACACAATGGATTTCAAACAGCAAGAATAATAAAAAAGGACAAGGGGATTGTGGGTAATGAGTTTATAATGAACTTTATGCCATCAGTGGATAAGTTCATTATAACTCATTACTCATAATCACTCTTCGTAGAGGTAAAGATAAAATGTTTTATATGCATTGACTTTAGCTTAGACTATTCTAACTTCAACGTTATTGTTGGAATAGATATCTGTATTGGGAATGTATGTAATTGCCTAGGTAAATACTTGACCTCCTGGTCAAGTATTCCCAAAGTAGGTAGGTATTTTTCTAAAATTAGATGGTATTCAGAATTCTAATCTGTTAATGAGAATCATATGATTAACATTATTATCATAATTATAAGTCATTGCTTCGAGATACCAATGACTTTTTTTTTGTTACAAATTAATGTTATCTACCTATTTGGTATCAATTGTTTTCGATCTGAACGCAACACGCTAAAGTTTATGAACAATGTCACTAACAATCATGATTATTGATTAATAATTTAGATTACTTACCAATGCAAATGCGGTTTCCTTCACCAAAAGGTAAATAAACATAATTATTTCTTTTCGAATCGTTTTCTGATGAAAACCTTTCCGGATCAAATACGTCTGGGTTGGGGTAATACTTTTCATCCCTGTGAAGAGCAAAAATTGGTAGCAATACGATATTATCTTTTGCTATAGCTATCCCAGATGGAAGATATGTGTCTTTTGTACATAATCTTTGGATGACTCCTATTGGAGGATACTTTCTCATTGCTTCGTTCAGCACTTTATCCAAGTACTGCATTTGGTCGATATCATTATACGTGAGTTTTTCGTTATCCCTGTCAAAGGCCTTGTCTATTTCTTCATGCAATTTCTTTAAGATTTTCGGATTGTTTGACAGTTCCAGTAGAGTGTAATGCATTGTGCTAGCTGAAGTGTCGGCACCAGCAATGAAGAAGAAAAATGCTTGTGCAGCCAGGATTTCATCGGTAGGATACAGTTCGTACCCTGTAGAAAAGTCCTGCATTATTCCATGTTTTTGAAGCTCTACACAAATGTCTATAAAATCGTGTCTTCTCACAGTCTCGTGTCTCCGATTTTCTAAAACAGTTTTCACGGCCCCCACAAAAAATTCTTCATACTCTCCGAAAATTTTCAGTTTTAGGAGTTTATACAGAGAAGGGAATACATTTGCAATTAAAATTACGATATTTTGATGCATTGATGGTTCTAGAGTTTTCCATGCCATGTCTAAGAACGGCGAATCCATGGTATTATTAGTCTGAGTATCTATGCCGAACACTGCCGCACCTATGGCTGATGTAGTGTACGTGTATAGAGCGTTGAATGGATTTTGCCGCTTTTGATGATTATCTTCCAGAAGTTTCACAAAATCCCGGGAACATTTGTCTAAGATGTAGAACATATTCTTAAGTTTTGAAGCCGTGAAAACTGGACTGAGTTTCTGCCTTAAGATTTTCCATCTTTTAAAATCGTTGATGAATAAAATATTATCAGCTAGGAGGTCGTTTGGGTTTGCTATTATACCACGGCTGTGGAAGCTTTGGAAGTCTCCAGCTAGCACTGCTTGGATATCCTCAGGACACTTTATCATCAGCGTAGGAACTGTTCCCGTAGTCATTCCAACATACGATTCGTCGTGTTCATTGTATATATCCTTCGCGATTTCTGGCATCGACTGTTTACCGAAAAAAAACTTTATCATTATGTCACTAGTTTGCACTACATTTTGCTTCTTCCAGTAATTCCTGTTCATAGACTTGAAATAGAACCACACTATGCACAAAACTATCGTTATCAACAATATTAAGAGCAACATTGTAACCGCGATGCGCACTCGCGAAGGTCACTATACAGACTGATAGCTAGCAGTAGTTGGTCCTCATATTTAATCACACTTAGACTTGTTTGTTCTTGTTAATCTATGCATTCCAATGGTTACGGTGTTAATGATTACTTCTTATCTGTAACTAAGTATAGCTAAGGGGAACCGTAATTACGTATTTAGCTTATTCTACTCATTGAGTGGGTATCCCATTTTATAAAATGAATGTTTTTTTTAAAAAATCATTTTCTTTCTTTTCTTCTTTCTTTCTAATGGGTTCATTTAATAAAACTGACCGAATATTCAATTTTATGTTTACTTTAGTAAGTATTTTTGTGTGTGTTATATGATTTGTTGAGTCAATGCCAACCTACAATGAACCGACCAATGATATGACATCATTTATGTTCTCAATGTCAGCGTGGTAATTTTCTGGCCCCTCAATTACTATTTAATGAGATTCGTCTGGCGAATTATTTTATTGACCGCTGTCAAACTATGATATTAAAAACATAGTAATGTTTTTAACAAACATATAATACTTTTAATATTTTATAATTACCCTCGTTATTATTGTCATCAAATCACCAAAGGATCAACTAATACCTTCTAAGTGTCTGTATTCTTGTAACTTTACCATAAATCATGTTTTATTTCGCAATCAAATGCAAATTATCGGTAATTGTGTGGAAGTGTGTGAGTGTTTGTGAACGAGGAAGACTGACCTGCCGTAATACAGTTTTCACTAGTACGGAGGTCAGTGTGAATTAAGCTCAAACAACCGCATAATGTACAGACACCAGCAGGTCAAGCTACCCAAAACTGTCAAATTTTCCCAATCAACCTTGAATCTCAATGATTTAGCGATAAAGTTGAAAATCTATTAAAGAAATTTGACAGATTGTAGTAGTTTGATGTGCTGGCGTCTGTACATAGACAGGTATTTATAACCTCATACGTAATTATATTGTATTAGTGGACACAAATCATAGGATTGTTGGGATTTGTATGTTAGGTTTGTTCTTTTGTATTGTCAATAAACTGTTTTACTTTTTACTTTTACTGCAAAAACTGCTCACGGTTGAGCGAACTCCGTTGATTAATATTTTTTGCCTCCTGGTTTTCATTGGTTTAAATACAACCGTATTTGGTATAATAAAGGTTCATGCTTAAGCGTCTTCCTAACGCTTAAGCATGAACTTTGAAATTAAATAAAACTAACAGTATTTAGTCACTGCTTCTTGTTTTGCTCAGTTGTTGAATTTGACCATCACTCTGACACTGGGACCTAGTTTGCAGAATCAATCTATCTATTTTGTCTGCCGGAAAACACGATGAATCGTTGGTCCTTGGCTGTCATTTGTAGATCTTTGATAGTCCCTACTTATAGTCAAAGTCTGACAACCAGACTTACTAAGGGCATCGTAACCAGTAACTGTGTTGTGGAGGTCAGAGAGGCAGTCGCTCCATGTAAGCTACTGGTACTCTGCTGCATCCCGCTAGACTGGAAGCTGACCCCAGCATTGATGGGAAACGGCTAGACATTATAGTTCAGAGAAGAATGTTAATATCGTTGTGAATGCTGAAAAAAGTTTCCTACACAATAGTGATTAGGTTTTTTAAGCGCAACTAGATGAGTCTTGTTATGAGACTTCTAAATTGGACGCGATTGGTTTCAAGGTAAATGATACCGTCTATTAAATGGACGATTTTGTGATTCTGGAGAGCACACCACGGCAAAGTTTATAATAATAGTGCTCCAGACCAAATTTCGGCTATTTCAGCCAATCTCAACGAAGATTAGCCAACTACGCGGGAGATATCCTACTTCCTACTAATATTATAAATGCGAAAGTTTGTATGGATGGATGAATGAATGGGTGGATGAATAGATGGATAGATGTTTGTTACTCTTTCACCCAAAAGCTACTGAACGAATTTGGATGAAATTTGGCACACAGATAGTTTATAAACAGGATTAACACATAAGCTACTTTTTATCCCGATATTCCCACGGAAACTTATGCGGGTGAAACCGCGGGCGCAGCTAGTAAAATATAAAAACAAATAGTAACAATATAGTGAAAGCCATAGCTTGACTTACTTATATTAAGAGTAATTTATTGACATTGATTAATATGACCATAAAATTAGAGTGACATGCTATAATAATTTATTATTACATCTGTATAATTTTTCCTACCAAGGGGTATCGTGTTACCAAGTAACTGGGTTGTGGAGCTGAAATAGATCGCTCCATCCGGTCAGGTACATCCGGTTAGACTGGAAGCCGACCCCAACATACTTGGGAAAAGGCTAGGCAGAGCTTCCAGTCTAACCGGATGCAGCTGAATACCAGTATTTTACATGGAGCGACTGCCTATCTGACCTCCACAACCCAGTTACTGAGTAAAATGATACCCCTTGGTAAGACTGGTTGTCAGACTTTCGGGCTACAGACAACCCGTAACGACTGTCAAATTTCAACGAATGACAGCCGGTACCAACGGCTTAACGTGCTTTCCGAGGCACGGAGGGGTCTCGGATGTAAAGATGGTCCCCCATCCACAGACCAACCGCGGCCAGCATAGCTTAACCTGATCGAACAACCTGTGCGGCTGTTATTATTTAGCCATGGAGCCTTGGATCAGAATTTACTCGTATCAAGTATCTTCATTATTTGAGAAATATGGTAAGACTTGAATACTTGTCCTGTCATCCTTAGTGATCCCAGTCAGGCAATTTACATTGTGTAATTTCACTACCAGTGCTCTCAAAACAGTGAAGGAAAACATCGAGAGGTAACCGGTATGTCCTAGAACCAAAAATTCGAAGACATCCTCCAACACGCGCTGGTCCTGCGTGGTGAAATATGGCCCAGTCCCTCTTACAGAAAGAAAACCTGTGTCCTAGCATTAGGAACGTTATTGGCTGATTATGCTTGTGCCTATGCATCCTTAGAGGGTTCCTAAGATGTTATAAAACGCATCATCTCTGTTTTGTCTATAAAAGCAGTTTTGACTAGCGAATCACTGCATACGTTTTTTTTCCTTAATTCATAGACATCTGCCGATCGATTCTGTAAAAATCTCACCGTGAAGTGCAGTTTAGAGTGAGCTGTCAATAGTGTCAATCCCTGACAAAATGAATGACAGCAGTGCGATTCTGTAACCATCTCACCGTGAAAACTTAGGTGAAGTGAGCGTGGAGTAAGCTGTCATTCCAACTAATGCTAGGGATTGACACTATTGACAGCTCACTCTAAGATCACTTCACCTAATTTATCACGGTGAAATTTTTACAGAATCGATCGGCTGCTCACTCCACGCTCACTTCACCTAAGTTTTCACGGTGAGATGGTAACAGAATCGCACTGCAGTTATTATCATCATAGTTACTGGCAAGTTAGCAGTCTACTCGTAGACACAGTCCTTTATGATTGCACAACTATTGTTAATATCCAGTAGACACGTTTTAGCCTCATAATAATCAGCCTATAATGTTCCCACTGCTGGGACACAGGCCTCCTCTCTTTGAGAGGGAGTGGGCTATTATATGTGTAGATAATAGCCCACTCATTCTCAAAGAGAGGAGGCCTGTAGACCACGCGGGCCCAGTGCGGGTTGGTAGATGTTACATGCCTTCGACTTTTTGGTTCTAGGACATGCCGGTTTCCTCACAATGTTTTCCTTCACCATTTTGAGAGTAGTGATGATGAAATTATTTACAGAAAGTAAAGGGGTTCGAACCGACATAAGTATTAGGGATCGAAGGTCTATATTAGCCTATGATAGACATATTCTTTGGCTAAGTTTGCGTACCTATGCGTACGACTAGAACCATAGGCAAAGCTAGATAATTTTTCAATAGATGTAAAGAAAAACTCCATAGTCATTATTTATTAATTACTTCATTGGTTTATAACGATATCAGTGACTAAAATTAAAACCCGGAGATAAAGTGTTAATGGAGAATTAGAGACGTAAGAAATGTTTAAACTCTAATATTTTGCACTCATGTAGTAAGTAGATGTTACATTCAAGGGTGAGGCACTTGGCATGATCCCTGTAAGGGCATAGCAATTTATAAAGTATTCAAATTAAAACTATCATCATCTGCCTAGCCTTTTCCCAACTATGTTGGGGTCGGCTTCCCCGGATGCAGCTGAATACCAGTATTTTACATGGAGCGACTTCCTATCTGACTTCCACAACCCAGTTACTGGGTAATACGATACCCCTTGGCAAGACTGGTTGTCAGACTTTCGGGCTTCTGACGACCAGTAACGACTGTCATAGATCCTCGAATGACAGCCGGGACCAACGGCTTAACGTGCTTTCCGAGGCACGGAGGGGTCTTGGTATGTAAAGATGGTCACCCATCCACAGACCAACCGCGGCAAGCGTAGCTTAACCTGATCGATCGACCTGTGTGGCTGTTTATTGTTTATTATATTATTTAGACACGGGTCCCTTTTTTCCGGGTCATTTATTTTAAGACTTCTGGCCGATGATTTGAGAATCTTAGTTTATTATAGTTAATGGTACAACCAAGATTCATGGCGAATTATGTGTTGTTTCGACGAAAAGACAGGAGGGTATTGCTGCCAATCTGATTAGCAAGTGATAATTAAATGTTCATTCTGCAAATCCTGCGCCCTAATTGCGTAAAACGGTATCAATCTCAATCTGAATAATTTTGAAAGATATTGCTAATCCATTGCTTCAATGTTCGAAATACTTGTCTTGCCAACAACGTAAACAACGCAATGAATGTGGTTGAACTGTCAAAATAAAAGACATTGCTACTGATAGTGTGTTACGCAATTACTCCACTGGAATCTCAGCGCTTTGCTGATGGACAATACTGATGGCACCAAACTCGTAGCCGAAATCTGGGCCAACTTAATATTTCTACCACGGAATTCTTATATAATAAAAGAAAAGTATACAATCCTTTGGTTACCTATTAAGAAACCTCCAGTCAAGGAAAACAACACCGTGGGAAAATTTCTTTGAACCCGTTTAAAGATAGCGCTAAAATAACAAGCGCCAATTAAGTTTTTTCTAAAAAATAATACACGAACTCCAACAAAAAATATAAGTACGGAAACCAATTTGATTTGAGTATAAAAGTCCTTTTTGTTGAACAACTTAGCTTGGCTTCGTTCCAGCCAAGTTTCATGTTACATTTTTATCTCCATACAACTTTCATTTAATCTGTTTCGGCTTAAAACTTCAACGTTCAGATGTAAGTGCCTTATGTAATGTATTTTCATGCTTAAAAGCCTGCAGGATAAAAGGCATAACGTGGAATATGTTGCAGGAACACAGGGACATACGGACTAGAATAGCTTGGCATAAAAGAGAACAGTAATAGAGCTCCATGAGAAAAATTTCATCCAGGAAAGTACAACTGCCATATCTTTTTCAGTTAATAAGGACTGGTCTTACAAAGTCAGATATCTTTTAGCTCTGGAATAAAATTGACGTCTGACAGTTTATGTGTGGAAAAACTGCTGGGCAAAGGCCTCCCCCATATTCTTCCATCACCTTTCCTTGTGCTGTGCGAAGGCACACCACAAGCACACCGGTGGACGGAGAAGTCCGTCCAACCGGTTAGGAAGGAGTCCAAAAAAAAAATATTCGTAGGACTAGACTACTAAGTAGGTACATAAGTGTGGTCGAATTCAGCCATAGTCATTTAGAATTAGTCGAAAACTTTTTGATATAATAACGTGATTTTGAAGGACGCATTGCAGCGCAAAGACTAGTCGGAGACAGACGTGTGACGTGCAAAATTGTTCTTAAGATACCGCCATGTCAAAATAATAAATATTGTGAGCGGCAATTAATCCGGAGAATCTATTTTTGTTAAGTGAAATCTTAGACAATAAAGGGGTGAGTTGCATTATGAATTACCTATTAATTGTGTAAACCTAATCGGGAATGTCTTATTTGAGTTTACATATTTGTGTTAATCGTTCCTGCTTATCGTGACGCCCTTTAACTGTTTGAGAGTTTTAGTGGAAATTTCCCAAAGTACGCAAGTTAAACCGTATGTACGATTTGTCATTATTTTTTCCATTACGATGTAGTTTACTACTTCGGTGGCGAAGACTCACGCCAGCCGGCAGTACTGAGGACTGGAAGGGTTTCATGCTCCTACCGCCACCTGTCTAAAACCCTCCTGGCGCCCTTTTTGTTTAGTTGTAAATTAGATTTAATTAGTTAAGTTTTAGCGTCACTGCCCTTTAGGCCGGCACATGTTGCAGTCATTTCATAAACCTGTGTTAAAATCGTTGAGCAGTTTCACTGTCTAATCACCCGCAAATACAGGGGGGTCGACTACGAAGTGCAAAGTGCGAATGACCGGATCGGACCGACATATGGCCGAACCGAATATTATTGAAAATGCGAAAAAAGTCCGGATCGGCTCAATTGGGTCGGGACCGTAGTCAATATTCGAAAGAGTGTAGGAGTGTAGGATCGGGACCGACCGAACCAAATAGTAACTTCGTAGCAGGAAACGGCCGAACATTCGGCCGATACCACTTCGGAGTAGACCCCCAGTACGTAACGATCCACTTTTTTAGGTCGGCATCACATAGGAATAATTGAATTTACATAACATAACATCGCGCCTGTATTCCTCAAAGGGTTAGACAGAGGTGCACCTATAGTACACCCACATTTCGCTAGTTATGTTTAAGTCCCCTATAATAGGGGTGAGCTTATTGCTATTACCCGAGAACAAATCCAGACTCTGGTCTGTTACTGAGAAATTCCAGGAAATCCAGTATCACTTTGCCTGACCCGGGAATGGAACCCAGGACGTCCGCAGTAGTGCTTGCGATCGCTAGACCAACGAGGAATGAACACAAGAACTTATATATTTAAAAACTAGAACTGATTAATTTAAGTTTATAGAGTTGGTTAATTTTAAGTATTTAGATTATAGGTATATTGTATTTAAGATTTGTTCGGTGAAATTTTCTGAATAAAATGATTAAATGAAATTATTGTTGTCAGAAGTGGTTTTAACTAGTGTTACAACACTATTACCTGGTGGTATCGTTTAACTTTAAAACACCCACCGTACCACCAGGGGTACGGCCAGGGGTAAGGTGGGTCTGATCGTTACGTACTGGGGGTCTACTCCGAAGTGGTATCGGCCGAATGTTCGCCCGTTTCCTGCTACGAAGTTACTATTTGGTTCGGTCGGTCCCGATCCTACACTCCTACACTCTTTCGAATATTGACTACGGTCCCGACCCAATTGAGCCAATCCGAACTTTTTTCGCATTTTCAATAATATTCGGTTCGGCCATGTGTCGGTCCGATCCGATCATTCGCACTTTGCACTTCGTAGTAGACCCCTGTATTTGCGGGTGATTAGACAGTGAAACTGCTCAACGATTTTAACTTTAACTTTAACTTTTTCACTTCCCGTCAGGTGTATTTCCTTTGTTATTTTTCTTTCATAATAAACCTACAAGAGACAAATTGATATTCAATTGTTTTTTAATAATTTTTTTCGCAAAGCAGTCACTCAAATGCGTAAACAATAAAAAACGATTCGTAATAGTGACCGCAGAATCTCAGGGAATGACGCCTGAAAGTAATATGTGTCGCTTGTGAAGAGGGTTGTGCTACACTTTTGTTGGCAGCTGATTTTCATTACTGTCGGCTTGAACACCTGTCTGGCTAAGACGTAGCTTTGTCGTGATACTTTTGGCTTTAGGGTGCGTGTACATGTTCTTGTTATAAGTCCAACCGGTGATTCGTCCGTATAGTAGACCGAATTTCGGTCATGGCGGTCAATCTCAGCGGAGACTAGCCATCGACATGGGCAAAGTTGCTTCTGAACGAGATGGTTGTGAGGAAGTTTATAAAATGGCGGATTGGGATTTGGTGTTACTATCGATATTTGTACTTCTTCACCCCCGCGACTGCTAATTGCAGCGCATACCATCGCATGCCTTCGTGTCGCGCCGCATGTGGTCGCATCCCGCCGCGGTATGTTCCAGCGCGCTTTTCAATACCGCAGAGAGAAATCCTCTTTGATGCTCTGTCGTCAGCTTCGGAATCTAAATCACCATTTATTGTTACTATTACATAAGAACTAAATTTCGTTGGTGAATTTAAAATGCCCTGCCTCGCCATCCGCCGATGTGCGCTGCCCTTTATAGTGAGTAATTCCCTGTTTTAGAGGAGGATTATTAACCTGGGGGCATCCACATGTACAGACGCCAGCTGCAGGTCAAGCTACCCGAAACTGCCACATGTTCCCAATCAACCTTGAACCTTAATGCTTTAGCGATAAAGTTGAAAATCTATTAAAGAAAGGACAAAAAAAGGAAATAAAAATGTTTTTTTTTCTTAATTTCATTAAAAATTGTTTATTACTATAATCCTAAACATGAAAATAAATAAATCTAAACAATACATTTCAAAAGAGTGTATTAAAGTCTGGACACAGCATACCCTGCCACAAACCTAATGTAATTTTCTTGACCACATGCTCGCCGGGTTAATACATATGATAAGTGTAGTCTATAAAAAAACAAGTTTGACTTTGATGCAGCATGGTGCGGGATTCCATACATCCATGAGCATTGTCCTTTGATAGCTTGCAGTAGCTTGATGTGCTGGCGTCTGTACGTAACAATAACAGCTCAGATTCGAGTATAATAATTTATATCTTTACTAAAATCAAGCTGAAGAGTTTTTTTGTTTGTTACGCGCTAATCTCTGGAACTACCTGTCGGATTAGAAAAAATCTTTTTGCATTTGATCGCCCAATTCTTGAGGAAGGATACAGGATTCAATATCGCGCTACAACCCTTTGGGGCCAAGCAAAAAGAAAAAAAGACAAAAGGAATGCTAAGAGAAAATGAAGTTAGCGCGGGCGGGCAATGCGATGTGACACGGAGAAGCTAGTCAGTAAATACATCGAAACGTAATACGGTCAATCAGTCCCCAGAACATCCTTGTATTCACTCCAATAATAGAATCGACGTCAGGCCAAATCATGAAACGCCAATCAAATAATAACCCTTGTCAAAATAGTATTATCTTACTCAAAGTTAGATAACATGAATCCACGCCTGCTATACTCGAAGGAATAATCGTAGATGTGCTGTAACAGTGACTTAACAGCGTAATTTGTTCCCCGTTTAATGCAGTGACTAAGTAGCTATTGACAACTTTCCCAGAGAGAAACGTATAAGAAATTATAGGTCCCGTGTACGTAAATTTATATATTATTAAGGATATCATTCAGGTGTCGGACATTATATATCCAAAAATTTAAGTGCCGAAGAATAAAAAACTACTATTTTCATATGGGAAATAACATATTGAGCATTTTTTACTATTGCAACGGAAGTCTACCAATAACCCCCCTTCGGCTGCTGTTTGAGATTGAAAATGCCAAAAATCATATTTTTATGACATGTTTATAGTTAAAACATATTGTACAGATGCCAGCAGGTCAAGCTACCCGAGACTGTCAAATTTCTCCAATCAACCTTGAACCTAATGCTTTAGCGATAAAGTTGAAAATCTATTAAAGAAATTTGACAGATTGTAGTAGCTTGATGTGCTGGCGTCTGTACATACGAATACCAGCGAGTGATCGCTCGTCGCTGTCACGCACTCACTGCTTGTTGTCATTTTTTAGCCCGCATGCCCGCAGTTTCATGTCACGTCACATGTTTTTATTGGTTCTAGGTTCTAAAATATGCCAGCGGGGCGATTGCGTAACAGGCTATCTGAAGCAATGACTTTCATTTTGACAATTCAAAAAATTCATTGCGTTATTTACGTTGTTGAGCATACAATTTTTTTGAACATACGAAGCAATGGATAGCCATATCCTACAAAATGATTCAGATTGAGATTGAGTTTACCCAATTTAGTGTGCAGGTTTCTAATGATGATTTTTTGGAACGAAGTTTCTTAATGCGGCTTGCGGTAGACCTCTTTTTTTTTTTTTTTTTTTCTGGGTGGGAAATCATCATAATTGTGACTTCTCCCGTTCTGGGCGGAGCAGGAGGGCGTGTCAGACTTTTACTGACTAAAACCCACCCGTGTTCCTTCAGTTGCCTATGCCAGGGACCACGTTATCTCTTTCGAACAACCCGCGGCCCTGGCAGGCATCGGCCCTAGCGGACCCCGTCAGTTTGTGCTGACATCTCTTTAAGGCGCGCGTGGAACACAACGCGCCGTCGACTCGGGCCTGGTCCTTGCCGGGCGGCGAGCTGCCCATTGCTCGCCACCCGCAAGCCCGCGCCTACGGTGGCCGGGAGTCGGCTGGTAACTCCCGACGTCCAGGGCGTCTCCTGCGGCGACTAGGGGCGTGAGGGCGCAGAGATTGCCTCTCCCTCACGCGGTCCGCCTCCTCCTTTGCGAGCATTACTGCTTCGCAGAAGGAGGTGACGGCTTCCCATGCACTCTCGTTCCCTACCATGGCCTGGACCAGGGCCGGACGCGAGAGATCGCCGCCGCCGATCGCCGCCACGAGGACGCGGCGGTGCTCCGCCCAAGCCGGGTAGACCTTAACTGGTAAAAATCGTCACGTAAGGAAAAAGCGCTTGAAAACCTCGTCCTTTTTTTCGTCGGTTAAAAAGTTTTAGAACTGAACCAATCTAGTCTGTGCCTTATAAGATATTTCTAGTGTTTGCCCCCCGGTGCCAAAGGTACACGATATTCTTTATTTGTCTGGCTTGCGTGTTTTTGTTCTTTTTCGTAGCCAATAAAGAGACAGGTGACGTAGTGACTTGAGTCTGGGAATGTACTAAAACGTGTAGTAAAGATAAGTGGGTTTTTAGGGTTTAAGGTGGTTGCAAGCGCGATTGCTGAGCGTGGAGGTCCTGGGTTCGAATTACAGGTTGGGCAAAAGTGTTATTGGGTTTTCTATTAAGAATTTCTTAGTAACAGCCCGGAGTTTGGAAGTTGGCGGTATAATACCCCCGTGCTTCGGAACGTACGTAAAGCCGTTGGTCCTGCGCCTGTTGTCTCCCCGGTCGTGTCGGATTGCCGTCCAATCGGACTATGAGAGTAGAGGAACAGAGAGTGCACCTGTGTTTACGCACACACTTGTACAATATAATCCTACTTCCTACTATAAACGTGAAAGTTTGTATGGATGGATGGATGGATGGATGGATGGATGGATGTTTGTTACTCTTTCACGCTAAAACTACTGAACGGATTTGGATGAAATTTGGCACACAGATGGTTTATAACCAGGATTAACATATAAGGTTTTTATCCCGATATTCCTACGGGATCGAAACTTATGCGGGTGAAACCGCGGGGCGCAGCTAGTATCTCACATATATTTTATTTAGTGGGTGTATTTAATTAAAGCCTAAAAGCATTTAAAGCCGGTATTTTTTTGTCAAAGCAAAAGTTTAATAAGAATAAAGTCAATTGGAGCATTAAAGGGCACTTTTGAAAGTCGTTTATAATGATTCACAAGAATCTTATCTTGTTCTAACTAAAATATAAATAGTTTTTACGAGATGAGGTATATTATTTCTATTTGTTTTTTATTTTGATCTAAGATTCTACATTCATGTTCGATCTTATTGAAAAACAACATTAATTTAATTTCGTAACAAATTAAAACATTGAACATCGAATACCGCAGAAAAAAGAAGTGCCTCAGAAAAAATATTCCAATCGCCTCGTTACTGTATATTAATATCAAGAAAAAAAGAATCTAGAATTTCGTGGAAAGCCACGAAATTCTAATATTAAAAGACATGAAAATCACGAAATACTGGTATCTACGTATCCTCCTTACAAACGGCCGTATTGAATATGAAATGATAATTTTCTATTTTCTAGTCTTGTCCCGTACAAACTCCAGGGAATTAAATGGGTCAATATTCATACGGGCGAGTTTTTTCTTCAGAAAATTTCTCTCCGCGTAAGAAAGTATGGATAAGACGAGGTATAGAGGAAAGAGTCCAAGGAAGTATATTATTATCATCATCTTTCTCCCTTATCCCAATTTATTTGGGGTCGGCGCAACATGTTTTTTTCTTCCATAGTTCTCTATTAGTCGTCATCTCGGTCATATCATCTTTCGCACAGTCCATCCATAACCACTGAATATACCAGTCTGTTGTTCCTTCGCCTGTGACATTTATAAAGAAAGAAAGAAAATACATTTATTTAGCACAGACTAAAAGGGACTCTGATTTATCTGGTGAGATTAGATTTCCTGTGGCATAACTACTGTGAAGCTCTCTACGCTAAGTCAGGGTACCGGACGGAATCAATTAAACCACCCGACCGATTTATCACGTATGTTCAATAATTATTCCTAGAAATCATTCTACGTATTTTACATCTTTTTCATTTGGCTTGGCAGTCAAATCTGACGCCTAATCTCTTCTAATCTGAAACAAAGTTAATGTTTGTGTTGTATTTCATGCCAATAACTTTTAACTGACTCGCGGAGGTCTCTACAGTTCCATAAGTTGAAGCATCTATAAAAGTTGCACCATGTAAACAGAGGGGTAATTGCGTAAGACACTACTATCAGTAGCGATGGCTTTCATTTTGACATTTTCATAACATTCATTACCTTATTTACGTTGTTGGGCAGACAATTTTTTCGTATATATGAAGCAATGGATTAGCAATATACTTCAAATTATTTAAATTGAGAATGACAGTGTGTTCCACAATAATGGTGCTGTGTTTGGAAGATGCAAGTTATTTGTTAATTCCATTTTATTGTATGCAAGAAAAAGAGAAGAAGGCAAGAAAGCATCGTGTAAATGAGGCTTTAGTTAAACATATTTTAGCTAACGGGCTTGTGGCTAAGTAATAACAGCCGCAGCGGCGATCGATCAGGTTAAGCTACGCTTGCCGCGGTTGGTCCGTGGATGGGTGACCATTTTCACATACCAAGACCCTTCCGTGCTTCGGAAGGCACGTTATGACGTTGGTCCCGGGTGTCTTTCGTGGATCTTTGACAGTCAGACAGTGAAACCCGAAAGTCTGAGTGACTGGGTTGTGGAGGTCAGATAGGCTGTCGCTCCATGTAAAATAGTTGTATTCAGCTGCATCCGGTTAGACTTTAAGCCAATCCCAACATAGTTGGGAAAAGGCTAGGCAGACGATGAGCTTATCCCATTCAAACCCCAAGGTACCTACTTCCAGAATTTCCGAAGCACACATAAATATGTGTGCCCCGGGACAATGTATGTTTTTAGTTTGTTTTCTCATGTTTTGCAAGCTTTGAATAATTATTTATGAAGTCGTCTGTTTCTGCGGGGGTTGGTCTTTTGTTTCATGGCCTGTAAAGAATAGTAGATGTTTTAAACTAGCTGTGTTGACAACATAATGGAAATCCGGGTTACTTTACTTCTTCGTTTGGCAGTTGTTATTTTTGCATTAAGGCTATGCGCAGACCGGAGAAGGTTCTGCTAAGACGAACATGACTCTATGAAGACAGTAATGAAGAAGACAATAAGACAGTAACACGCACACTTGCAACAAAAATGTTTCTCAGGTATGGTCTATACAAAAAGTATCTGATAAAAGAGTAAACAAACTCTTCTTTTTAGCGTGGGGATAGCAATCTAAATGCACTCGACCCAGAATTTGGCTACTTGTTTGGCGCCATCACCAGCATCTATCAGTTCTTGTTCGTGTAGCTGACAGGACACGCAGGACACGATATTAAGTGTCCCATCGTTTGGAACAGCACCACATTTACACTCTATCTATCTCTTCCTTACACTGTCTATGAATCTTCACTTGAACAGGTTTTCCTTGGTTCGGTCAACCTGGGCCCGGAGTCTGTTTAAAGACTTCCAGGTTTCCCAAGGTAACTCATGTCCAGGTGGGAAGTCTTCAGCGGGTGGAACGAATGGTTTGAACAAACCCTGTTCAGGTTAAATTCTTACGCAATATAATGTATTGAAACTAAAGATATAAAGTATTAACAGCTAGTTTATTGGAAAACAATTACAACAATTTAAAATTGTGAAAAGACAAGAGACGCGAGGTTAGCCGCTGTCGGAGAAAAAATCGTTTAGGAACATACTATAATAGCGGGTGCGCGAATCGTTCAGAAACAACGAAGCAGGTTTATGTTCTTAGTCCAATACAATCACTCATTAATTAAAGGGAATTAGTAACATATTCATCTGTATTAGGAAGGTTGCATCTTTATATTCCACCACTTTCTCTAACAGTTGTGGTTTCAAATCGGTAGACAAAAGTGTTTTAATCTCTGTTCTAAAATGTACCTTAAGCAGTTCCGCTATAACTTCTACTTCGTTGATACGAAGTGCTGTTAAGATTGAGATAGTAAATTAAGACGCCTGACGTTTTTTATTTAGCTAAGATATTACATTCAGAAATCGTCTGCTCTTTAACGATGGCTCACACGGATTCCATTTCGCATAGAGGTCGCATTAATTATGCTGTTATACCTAATTAATTAGCCCATAGGAAAAACTGCTGCCAGTCATCGATATCTATACTAATTTAATAATAAAGCGTGGTTTGAACGTACTAATCTCTTGAAATCTGTCGAATTTGAAAAATTCTTGCGTTTGATAGCTCAAGTCTTGAGGAAGTCTTTAGGCACTAATAATAAAGCTGAAGAGTTTGTCTGTTTATTGTGTTTGTTTGATGTACTAATCTCTGGAACTACCAGACGAATTTAGGCAATTGTTTTCAAAGGATTTCGTATTTCTACAAAGACTTTCAACAGGATTGATAAGATTTTCGGTAGCTTATGCCAGTACCATTCAATTTTGGCGTTTCTATCATCGTTGGCGCTGATAGATTGTCACTTTGTCCAGGCCCTCAGGAGATGGTATATTTTTCGACAGGATAATTGAGTCCAACAATACCAGATTCTAATTAAAATTCGATATTTATCTTCATATTTATTTTCCGTTGGGGTAGACGTGTTCTTGAGTGGAGGCCGCGAATCGGTAAACGTAAGGTGGGACGCCCTCAGGCTAGGTGGAGCGACGATCTCTGGTAGCTGCTGGATGAGTGTTGCCGAAAATCGATTCGAATGGCGTGCTATAGGAGAAGCCTATTTCCAGCAGTGGACTGCTATAGGCTGGTGACGATGATGATGATGATTTATCTTCTCCATTTTCACCGAATATAAAACGAATAGTATCGAATATCTCTTAATTAAAACTAATATCGGTGGTGCAGCAACGTTATTTATGAACTGGACATATCGATACACGAAACGCTGTATAACGTTAATGAAAATCGATTAAATATAAAGCACCCTATTGTTGATGTTTAGTGGGTATTAAATTTTGGTATTTTGGCATTATTAATTTATGCTCGGCAGCTTAGAATAATTGGTTTTTAACGCGTTATTGTTTTTGGATAGATTTCATTTATAATTTACGTGTTATAATTTTGTTCCAGTAAAATTGGGAAATTTGTTGATTCAGTAACTGTGAATCGTATTAACAAATAAAAAAAAAACAAACATACGAAAACAAATTGGATTTCACGGGTTGTGTTTTTGCGTGGAACCCTAATTATTTTTCAAAAATAAAAGTAGCCTACGTTACTCCTCATAACATCAGCTATCTGTTAGTGAAAGTCCCGTCAAAATCATCCGCTTCGGAGAATAGCCGGAACAAACACACAGACATTTTAAAATTTGTAATTTATCGTTAAATGTATCGTTGATACTTTCAGACACTTCAATTTTATTTATTTGTTTTAATGTATAGAGTATATTGCTAGCAGTGTCATGTCTCTTTCTTTACGAAAATAGTAAAGGGCGATTCTTTGATTTGCAAGGCAGATTTTTATTTTAGTTTTAGTAAAAACCTACTAACACCACCACACATCACACATTTAGGCGATGAAGAAAACACGTTTAAAAAAATAAACTGTCGGATCGAATTAATCCAAATTCAAATGAATATCTATATACTTAAGTACCATTTGTTATCATCAGAAATATCCTGAACTTTAAAGAGAAGAAAATGAAAATACTAACTCCTTTTCGACTTCCGCTTCATTTTAAAATAGCTTTGGAAACATTAAACCAATAGAAACTACTAGAACACACTAGCAATATTAACTTTTAATAAAGAGTTAGAAACGGACGATTACAGCATCCTGGTACAGAACTATTATTGGGAAAATTCAGTGGTGTAACAACTGGATACGAAATAAAAATGGTTTTCTTATTAGTTTCCTATTTTGTGGTAGATGTTAGAATAAGTTGGCCAAGAGATATTATTTACAGAGTGGTATTTATATTGCCGTTATAACAACAACAACAAAAAATAAATAAAAATAAAGTTAAAAATTAAAATGGAGACGTGTACGAAGGGCTCTATAAAAGAAACGTGTTATTTTCGGCGTTTTTTGCCTTGTGGTATGGAACCCCTTATGCGCGAGTCCAACTCGCAATTGGCAAGTATTTTTGCAGTGAGTTTGAGACATACAATGTGTCGTTTTACATCCTCACCTTGTATACAACTCAAACGATACCAATATCATAAAAATTCATAATACTTTCCTAATCAAACTTTCAAACTAAAAAACGCTAAGTAGGTTATACAAATTACAATACCTAACTTAAAGTTGAACGTTTGGCCAAGTACCAGGAAGACAGAAACTATCGGCACACTTGCGCTAAGTGTGGCCCGCACTTAGACGCGGTACAATTTATGTGTTACTTAGCAAACTGGATGGCCAAGTTGGAGTTCAGCCCTGAAACTAGCGAGGAAGACGGCGGGAAATTGAATTTGTTTGAGGTTTTTTCGCAGAGATATATGTACTGTGAATGGTCCGTTGGTCTCGTGGTTGCAAGCGCGACTGCTGAGCTGGTTCTGGGTTCGGTTCCCACGTCGGACAAAGTGTTAATGGGTTTTCCATTAGGAATTTCTTAGTAACACCCCGGAGTTTGGAAGTTGGCGGTTTAATACCCCCGTGCCTCGGAAAGCACGTAAAGCCGTTGGTCCTGTGCCTGATTTCTCCCCGGTAGTGTCGGATTGCCATCCCATCGGACTATGAGAGTAAAGGAATAGAGAGTGCGTATGTACACTTGTGCACTAAAATATCTCCTGCGAACCTGGCTAATCTCCGTTGGATTTGGCCACCGTAATCAAAATCGTTTGGGAGTCTATTGCTGTGGATGGTGACTGAATAGTGATGATTAATCCATTGGCTTATTTACCAAGGATCATAAATGAAATAGGGCAAACTGGTTGCCCCAAAGATTGTGCTAGTCAAGGCATGGCCTGCAATCGTTGGAATGCAATCTGATACTTATTCTACAGACAATATTTCAAAATGGAAAACAGGACGCGATACATGGACGACGTGAGCGTTACGTTTGTGTTATTATTTTTGCAATCTTTCAATTTTAATCCTGTAATGAAAAAAAAATACAGGTATTTTCAGGCACAAATACCGAATAATTTTGCATTTTTTTCTAATACTATACTATACACGCCCTGCCCAGCTCTTCTTTTCTTGTCGATGGTACTCTTCTTCATTGTTATTTTTTTATATAGTTTGAGCGGTAAAGTTTAAAGATATTAATAATATTCTCAAAAAAGTTACAAAGTCACTAACATGAGAACAATGCTTAAAGTAGATCTTATAAAGGTCGTCACAGACGTCACGGTAGCAATTTTGAAACACCCATCCAATGCATTCAGCTTTTAGGAAGGGTGTTATTTGTGATTAAATATGCAGCTAATTGAGTATAGGTAGCTAAACTACAGACAAAACACGACACCACAGAAACAGACCAAAAAAAAAACTTATAATTCTTTTTTTCCGCCCTCTTCGTGGCTCTTAACCAAGTGTTATCAGATGGAAAAATAACATCGAAACTTTTAGCGACCAGCCGTTTAATGTGCTTGGTTTGCGACCAGCAACTTGGTCGCTGTTGAGTAGCAGTAGTGACAGACCGCCACGGCTCACATACTTCAGAGGCACAGGAAATAGCGCTGATAAAAAGTTTAGGACTCCCTTTATAGTTGGGTTTTATTTGGTTTCTGTTTGGCACCGTTTTTGTTGAAGAGAAGAGAAATGATTTTATTCATTAATTTTATTGTGTTTGGGTGACTTACAGCTACCAATACAGAGTAAAAATGAGGTTTTTCACGACAAGTGATTTACAAGCCTCCACAGACAGCAATGGAGTATTGTCGTGTGAGTTGTGTTGTTTGTATGTATTTGCACCAATTAACGTATTTGTTCACAAAATAATTGACTTTACCGTTAAGATGGAGGGACCAAGTCTTGGATTTCAAATCGTTGTCATACGCCACCCTTGTTCAAGTTCATGATTGTAACATAAACATCATCATCATCATTTCAGTCCGGGCGCACCCTCTGCTGGATCTAGGCCTCCCATCTTTTCTGCCATACTTCCAAGCTCGTCCCTCATTCAGGTCTCCCCCGCAACTTTGACAATATCATCAATCCAACGCGCTTGCGGACGGCTGAACCTTGGACACCATTCGGTCACAGTTTTCCGTCGGTCATTTCCTCGTCTAACTAGATGTCCTGCCCAACTCCACTTGTGGTGCATCACCCTGTCCATGTACCCGGATAAAACTAGATTTTTTTTTATAAATTTTGAGCGATTTAAAAAAGTAATCTAGAAGGAACAGCTAGACTTACAACACCCAGATGAGTGCTAACATCTTCTAAAAACCCAATTTCTGTTTCAGTAGTGTTCACATAATTACTAAGTAAAACATGTTATAAATATAATCAGTTTGTTTCAGTATAAACTAATTTTCGTCGAACTGAAGAAATTTGATGAAAATTACTCATTAATGTGATTGGTGTGTGACTGAAAGTATATTGCAGAGTGGGCTCACCACGCGGACCCAGTGCGGACTGGTAGATGTCACATGTCTTCGAATTTTAGGTTCTAGGACATGACGGTTTCCTCCCGATGTTTTTCTTAGAATAGAATACTTTTTAATATCTACACAATACAAATTACAGAACACCGTTCACCGTTCCTTGTCCGTTTTGAGAGCAGTGGTGATGAAATAATTTACACAAACTAAAGCTCCTGTCTGTTTTCGAACCTACCACCTACAACTCTTAAGTCGCGGCCGTTACCGCTGGTCCTAGAAGCACCAAGAATATAAAAAGCACAATCTGAAAATATACAAAGTCAAACTAAACTCTGATACTTTCGCGCTCATCGTTCACATGGGACACAGGCTCAGCTCTGAGCCTACGTCGGCTTTGTTCGCCTTCCCTTTGATGTCGGCGGTGCGTGCGATTTGCTTCTCCTACTTAATTAGATGTGTCTTTGAGTTGGCCTTTTTGTTATACTAATGGTTATTGGGGTGCTTGAAGAAATTGTGAGGGAGGCTTTTTGTTCTTGTCTGTAAGTCTTTTGGTTAGGCCCTTGGTTTGGGTGTTTGTGGTCTTTGTGAGTTACTATTTTTTATCTGACACGTATTTATCTTATTTAAGTATGCATACAAGGTCACATTGTGGTGTAAAACTGATTTGAAAAGGCCCAGTTCAGCGAGAATGCCAGACAACTAGTGTTGTCTGGCATTTTTGCTGAACTGGGCCTTTTTGGTGCAGCTGTGAGGCACACTTTCCTGCTATTTTCTTACATCTGTCTTTATACTTTCTATTTGTTTTTTAGTTGTTGCTATTTGATGTATCTATCTGGTGTATGGCGTGTCTTTTAGTCTGTGCTAAATAAATGTATTTTCTTTCTTTAGTCCTTAGTCAAAGTGGAGTGTGTAAGAAATAGTTCAAGAAAATATTTATTGTTCATCATTTGCCCAGCCTTTTTCCAACTATGTTGGGGTCGGCTTCCAGACTAACCGGATGCAGCTGAGTACCAGTATTTTACATGGAGCGACTGCCTATCTGACATCCACATCCCAGTTACTAGGTGATACGAAACCCCTTTGTAAAACTGGTTGTCAGACTTTCGGGCTTCTGACGGCCCGTAACGACTGTCAAAGATCCATGAATGACAGCCGGGACCAACGGCTTAACGTGCTTTTCGAGGCACGGAGGGGTCTTGGTATGTAAAGATGGTCACCCATCTACGGATTTATTGTTATGTAGCATAATCAGCCTATAGTGTTCCCACTGCTGGGACACAGGCCTCGTCTCTTCAAAAGTATTGTTATGTGTAGGGCATGAATTGGAATTTCAGCCGTTGGCCTAATCTTTTTATTCAATCTTTTGTAACAATTTATTTAATTTAAACAATCGTTTAAGAGACTTAAGGGCAGAACCATACCTCCTTCTGCGAAGCAGTAATGCTCGCAAAGGAGGAGACGGAGCGCGTGAGGGAGAGGCAATCTCTGCGCCTTCACGCCCCTAGTCGCTGCAGGAGACGCCCTGGACGTCGGGAGTCACCAGTCGACTCCCGGCCACCGTAGGCGCGGGTTTGTGGGCGGCGAGCAATGGGCAGCTCGCCGCCCGGCAAGGACCAGGCTCGGGTCGACGGCGCGTTGTGTTCCATGCATGCCTCAAAGAGATGTCAGCACGAACTGACGGGGTCCGCTAGGGCCGATGCCTGCCAGGGCCGCGGGCTATTCGAAAGAGATACTGTGACCCCTGGCATAGGCAACTGAAGGAACACGGGTGGGTTTAGTCAGTAAAAGTCTGACACGCCCTCCCGCTCGGCTCAGAGCGGGAGAAGTCATATGATGATTTCCCACCAAAAAAAAAAAGGACAGAAACCATCTGTTTTGGTTTTTATCAATGTCGCGACGGATATAAAACATTTGCGAAGACTGTTTTTCGGCAATCTAAAACTTATTATTTTATTTATTTATTTATTAATAACCAACTTATGTTACCAACTTATATCTTGAAAAACGAAAAAAAAATAAGACTTCAATTTCTTGAAAAAAAAAAAAGACTCCACGAGCAATTTAAAATCTTTGCAGCAGTTCCAAGAATTAGTAACGTTCACATTTCCTAATATTCCACGCTCCTAGCTCTCCAGAATTCCCAATATCCTGAGTGCCATTACATCGTAAATCACTTGCACAAACATTCAGAATTTGAACAAACATCTGTAGATCACACGGATATTCTCATTTAACTGAACCAGAAGTCAAAACCGAGACGTTATGCGGCGAAAACTAAAGCTTTCCAGTAACTATCACAGTACCGATATTTAAATGACCTTTATAACACGTAAGTCTTTGTATGCTTTAAAAAAAATGTATTTTAAAAGTTATTGAGTTACGTGTGTGGGTGGTGGCTTAATAAGGTCTCATATTATTATTTCATCTAAAATATTATAATATTATCTCGTTATTCAGTGTACGGACGCCAGCACATCAAGCTACTACAATCTGTCAAATTTCTTTATTAGATTTTCAACTTAATCGTTAAATCATTAAGGTTCAAGGTTGATTGGGAAAATTTGACAGTTTCGGGTAGCTTGACCTGCTGGCGTCTGTACATACATAAACTCATACCTACTCTCAGTTTCTATGTACCTCCATGGGAATGGGTGTAGATCGAAACTACAGAACGCCACCTCCTACGATCTTTACTTACCCTTCCTTTTGCTTTGTTTACGTTCCTACACCTGAGGGACCATTTTCGTAATTTTAAGATCATTCTCAGTCTGATCTCAGTCTCAATCTGTCAAAAATCACTTTAATTTCCCTACATTTTTGACAAGTGTTTGACATTAATTGTCGCTGAGATTTTGAACGTTTTTAATTACGGGAATTGGCCGTCTCATACACGCACGCCGGTTGCGAGTACTACACTCCTGAGGGGCAATTCTCGTAATTTTAAGAACGTTCACAGTCTGATCTCAGTCTCAATCAGTCAAAAATACCTCTAATTTCTCTACATTTTGAAAGGTTTTTGACATTTGTTTGTCGCCTCGTAGACTGCGACTAGATTTTGAATTACGAGAATTGGCCTTCTGACCTTTCTGAAGTTACCAATAAGGTCACTATAAATATGTCGCTCTAGAGCATCCCCCCCGGCGTTTCTACCTTGTAAATACTTCTCTTTAGTGGCCTTCCATTCATCCTCTGAACATGACCAAGAAAAATACTTAACCTAACCTAACATTATTATCATCCAACAACTTTTTAGCGGTTCACTCAATAAGAACTTTTATAAAAAGTACCAGCTTATTTTAATTTCGCTTGGCATTCTTTCTTTCTTTTTGCTCAGCTCCTCAGTATCCTAGGGTGATGTTAAATAACCCAAAGCTTTCCTCAAGAATTGGGCTATCAAATACAAAAATCATTTCTCAAATCTGACTGGTACTTCTAGAGATTAGCGCGTTAAAACAAACAAAATCTTCCGCTTTATTATTAGTATTGATTCTCAAATGAGATCTTTGATTACCTCTTTGCACCATATGCATCACTTCAATCCGGTAACTTCAACAATTAGAGGAGTATAGAACATCGTATCTCTTTTGTTTCGCATCGAAATGTGTTTCTTTGAAAATTTTCGGCGCTCAAAGCTCCAAATCCTTATGAGCTCGGCAAATTAGATTGCGCTGGCTCGAGGGGTTTAAAGATAGATCGTTTGATTAAAACAGCCGAGCGGCTGAGCTAATGTTTGTGCTATCATTAATTAGGTGCTGTATTACGTATTTTAGATTGAAGGACTGCGCCTTTGGCGGGAGACTATGTGAGAAGACTTTTGAATTTGGGGCTGATTTTTCAATAGTCAGATAACTTTTATCTGAAGAATAATTATGACAGTTTGATATATTTTCTACACAAAAACTGTCAAACCGCAATATCTGTTGCTTAGTTAAAAGTTATCCGACTATTGAAAAATCAGCCCTTATATATACCTTATATATAATACATTTAAACCTATTAAAACTCAGCCTTATAGAGTGTTTCTATTTTCTCGCTTTTCAGTGATGTGCAAAGAAATGGGTTATTCTTTTTCGGTTCAGTATTTATTGATACAGTATTTTACATTCATATAATTCCATTAATCCATTAAAACCGGGTTCACACGGTTCAATTTGAAAATACTTTGAATTTGAAATTCAATTTGATTGAAAATCTGTTCATACGGTTCAAATCGCTTCCGACTTAGCAGATTATTATCAACTAAAATCGAAACGTGTGAACCCACCCCGGTTTAATATACCCGGTTTTAAGTCTCCGTAGAGAAGTATACATTACGTGAACTATCAGCATGCATTTACATAGTGCATATTCTTTTTTTTTTTTTTTTTCTGGTGTGAAATCATCAAATGACCACTCCAGCTCTGGGTGGAGCGGAAGAGAGTGTCAGACTCTTACTGACTAAAACCCACCCATGTTCCTTCCTTCGCCCTTTATGTTCCGGGGTAGCGGTAACCCTTGCGGACAATCCCGCTGATAGTGCATATTCTTTCATCGCACATTCAAATAAAAAATAAATTTGAAAATACTTTAAATTTTAAATTGAATTTGATTGAAAATCTTTTCAGAGGGTTCAAATCGCTTTCGAACTGGTTTAAGATGATAGTATTTTTAGGAATATCCGTAGAGTAGCAATGCTTTATAGTGAAAACAAGAATAGTCAGTCCTTTAACATTAGGTAAACCTTCAGCACAGATCTACATAGTGCAAATTCTATCATCGCAAATTCAAATCACGATAAATATTTTCGAGCCTATTTCCTCAAACGTGTCAAGCGGCAGTTTTAAGACAGATACGAACATAAACAAAGTCATCTAAAAGCAAAACAATTATTTGAAGAGGACTCGAGGACTCCACTTGAAGATACCAATACAGACAGTTGACCAATAGTTGAAGTGGTCTTGTATGTCGTGAATCAGAACTCGGTATAAACTGTCACCGTTTGAACCAATTTGAATTTCAAATGAAATATTATATGGAACATTGTTTCCAGGACATTCCACCCAATATGAGTTTACATTCTGGAATTGTAAACCGTGGTTGTATTTGAGATTAGAATTAACATCTTAATGCGCTTTTAAAATTTCTTACGTGATTCCATATTATGGTGGACGTTCACGTCACAGCATCGCGATAACACAGGGATGTAAAATGTATGGAAATAAATTACGCTGGCCGCCGGCTATCGCTGAAACTAGGGTCTTAGCATTATGCTGAGCGATGGCCGTTTTGCGTGAATGTGACGCATGCTTTCCCCCAACTTGTTTTTTTTTGTGTTTGTGTTCTTTTTGTGCGTTATGTTTACCGCAAATAAACGTATTTTCTTGCTTTCTTTCTAAATGTCTGTTAGCGACGCTGTTATAACGTACTTACACGTATTTCCATACACTTTATGGACTTTGACGTCCACAAGAAGATCGACACGTTAGGCATTAAAAAGTAGAAAATCAATAGTATGCGCCGGTTCATTCTCTATTTTTAGACCAATTATTTGCGAATCAAATTTAAAAATAAAAATACCTTTGATTCCCAATCGAATGCACAAAAACAAAAATGGGCCAATCTGTAATTGCTTCAAAGCGGGTTATTTTATTTATTTAAACACACTCAGCCCTCTTGCTTACGTATTGATGGTACTCTCTCGAAATCAATGCAAACTTAACAATACACCTCAACCAACCCTTATTTCAGAAACTCCAAAGTTCATTATACGATGTCGTAGTGTTACTGCTAAGTTGGCACACGTCTCTGAATAGATTTATATTCAATTTAACTTTTCGCTGTTTGGTTTCCAATGGTTACAATAAATAAGCCGGTGATAGGTCGGCCGTTGTTACGGATGTTAAAAGGTGTTAGTTTACGTCCGTATATATATACGCATACAAGGCCCGGGTATTGCTATATGGACACTTACAGCCTGTTTTGGGCAGTATACATATTTTAGTGCTTGTGGCTAAGTAATTACAGCCGCAAGGGTCGATTGATAGGCACGCCGCTAGTGGCTAGAGAGGCGCCACGGCGCCCTCACCTACCGCCTGACGCAGGTCCTCACCGGACACGGAAGTTTCGGGAGGTTCCTGCACATCATTAGGCGGGAGGAAACGCCCGGGTGTCACCATTGCCAAGATCGCCCAGAGGACACGGTAGAGCACACGGTGGAGGTCTGCCCCGCTTGGGTGGAGCACTGCCGTGTCCTCGTAGAGGCGATCGGCAGCGGCGGCGGCCTCTCGCGCCCGGTCCTGGTGCAAGCCATGGTCCGGAGCGAGAGGGAGTGGGAGGCAGTCGCCTCCTTCTGCGAAGCAGTCATGCTAGCGAAGGAGGTGGCGGGACGGATGAGGGAGAGAGCCTCCCGTCCCAGCCGCCGCGGGAGACGCTCCAGGCGTCGGGAGCCACGTGACGACTCCCGGCCACCGTAGGCGCGGGCCTGCCGGCGGAGAGCAATGGGTAGCTCACCGCCCGATCAGGACCAGGCCCGTGCCGGACGGCGCGTAAGTGTTCCACGCGCGCCTCAAAGAGATGTCAGCATAATTTGAGGGTCCCCTTAGGGCCGAAGCCTGCCGGATCAGCGGGATTGTCCGAAAGGGTTACCGCTACCCCGGAACATAAAGGGCGAAGGAAGGAACATGGGTGGGTTTTAGTCAGTAAGAGTCTGTCACTCCCTTCCGCTCCACCCAGAGCGGGAGGGGTCATTTGATAATTTTCCACCAGAAAAAAAAGGGTCGATTGATCAGGTTAAGCTACGCTTGCCGCGGTTGGTTCGTAGATGGGTATTTATATACCAAGACCCCTCCGTGCCTCGGAAAGCACGCTAAGCCGTTGGTCGCGGATGTCATTTGTGGATCTTTGACAGTCGTCACGGGTCGTCAGAAGCCCGAAAATCTGACAACCAGTCTTACCAAGGGGTATCGTATTACCCAGTTACTGGGTTGTAGAGGTCAGATAGGCAGTTGTTACATGTAAAATACTGGTATTCAGCTGCATCCGGTTAGACTGGATGCCGACCCCAATATAGTTGGGAAAAGGCTAGGTAGATGATGACATATTTTTATACACTGAAATACCTTTTGTTTGTAGTTTGTATTTGATATAGTGTATCTAAAGTAGGCCATCTTATCTTTTCATGGTACTTAGGTACCGAACGCAGGCGACGGAAGGTTTATGTCGGGTGAATGTATCCATTACTTTAGATAAACATTAGGATATGATACTGAAATAAAAAGGATCATGTCAGGAATAAAATACTAGGCGTTTCTTTCAACATGCAATATGATCATTTAAGTAATAAATTTCTCCAGTGTATAGGAATGCTTTCAATGAGCTTCAACAAGAGATCCATCAGTCTCAGTGGGGGTCTTCAGTGCGTCTATCTATAGTTAATAGGTAATAGCGGTCATTGACCCACCTTTTTTTCTATGTGAAATGTGTCACCTTTCCACTTCACCCTCCGTCTGAGAAGAACAGGGGTAATGTCGGACTCCTATCGATATCTCCCAGATATTCAGTGGGGTTTTAGTTAAAACCCCACTGTTCCTTCTAGCACCATGAGTCAGGGGCCCGGGAGATACTTGTACATTCGCCGCACCCTCGACTGGTATTAGCCCGCCATGCCTGGCCCCTACACCAAATGCGGCCGATCCATTTCCGATCCGATTCATTTCATCCATTTTCTAGCATCTTTTATTAAAAAAACTGAAATAAAGTCCCTTAACATTTGAATCAATATGTAACGTGATCTTCAATATGTTCCAATAACGAAACCCTATACATAGTTTATTGTGTGAGTTCCTACGGAGTTACATATATTAGGGAAAGAGCAAAGACCTCTATTGCTATGCTAAAACGCAAAGAAAGAAAGAAAAAGTATTTATTGCGACTCGTACCAGGATTATAAACTAAACTAAACACAACAACACACACACACACGACAACAACGGACAACAATACAACTACAACAACAACAACACAACAACAACAACAACACAACAACAACAACAACGTTGAACAACAACGACAACAACGTCGTCAACGTCGTCGTCTTCGTCGTACAACTATTATATAGTATGGGCTGTTCTTATAAACTTCTTCAGAAAAAAGACCATGATATTTAAGATGGTGATGATGTAGTGTTTACAAACGTAGATAACCTCTGAGCACCGAATTCCGATCTTTATCGGAGTTAAATCTAAATCTATTAAAACTTTATCTTTTTCTGAAAATTCATCAGCCTTTTCCCAACTATGCTGGAGAGGGCTTTCAGTCAAACCGGTTATAGCTGACTGCCAGTAATTTACATGGAGCGACTGCCTATCTGATCTCCACAACCCAGTTATTGTGTAATACGATACACCTTGGTAAGATTGGTTGTCAGATTTTCGGGCTTCTAACGACCCGTAACGACTGTCAAAGATCCACGAATGACCGCCGGGATCAACAGCTGAACGTACTTTCCGAGGCACGGAGGAGTCTTGGTATGTAAAGATGGTCATCCATCCACGGACCAACCGCGGCAAGCATAGCTTAACCCAATCGATAGAACCATGCGGCATTATTTATCCACAAGCAAAATAATACAAAAATATGAAACTATCTCTGAACCAATACAATGCTTCAGACATTTGTACAGACGCCAGCAGGTCAACCTACCCGAAACTGTCAAATTTTCCCAATCAACCTTGAACCATAATGCTTTAGCTTTAAAGTTGAAAATCTATTAAATAAATTTGACAGATTGTAGTAACTTGATGTGCTGGCGTCTGTACAATGTTAAGCTAAAAACCCGAACAAAATGGGAAACAACTCTCAATTGTCAAATAAACAATGCCAAATGTACATCAAAGGGAATTAATCGAAAACATTCAAATGAAATGTTCGTGTGTTTGTTGATAGGAATGTTGTTGCTACATTTGATTCGTATCTAAAGTTAAACTTTGAGACCTGGAATATAGACCTTGGATCAGTTACTGTGTATTTATAGAACTCCAGGGCGATACTTTCCGGGTCAGCGGGATTGTCCCGGGTCAGCGGGATTGTCCGAAAGGGTTACCGCTACCCCGGAACATAAAGGTCGAAGGAAGGAACATGGGTGGGTTTTAGTCAGTAAGAGTCTGACACTCCCTTCCGCTCCACCCAGAGGGTCATTTGATGATTTCCCACCAGAAAAAAAAAAACAAAAAGGGCGATACTTTTTTTTTTTTCAGGGTGGGAAATCATAATATGACTTCTCCCGCTCTGGGCGGAGCAGGAGGGCGTGTCAGACTTTTACTGACTAAAACCGACCCGTGTTCCTTCAGTTGCCTATGCCAGGGACCACGGTATCTCTTTCGAACAACCCGCGGCCCTGGCAGGCATCGGCCCTAGCGGACCCCGTCAGTTTGTGCTGACATCTCTTTGAGGCGCGCGTGGAACACAACGCGCCGTCGACTCGGGCCTGGTCCTTGCCGGGCGGCGAGCTGCCCATTGCTCGCCGCCCGCAAGCCCGCGCCTACGGTGGCCAGTAGTCGGCTGGTGACTCCCGACGTCCAGGGCGTCTCCTGCGGCGACTAGGGGCGTGAGGGCGCAGTGATTGCCTCTCCCTCACGCGCTCCTCGCGCCAGGGCCAGGGCGATACTTGTATCAACATTCTTACGTACATACGTCCAGGGCCTGGTACTGACTGTACAAGTTACCGGTCAATGCTAGTAATTACACATCATCATCCACAGCCCGACTTTATATACTGCTGAGCATAAGCCTCTCTTTTCAAGTGCCATTCCCCACGCCCCTGTGCCAGCCTCAGCCAGGTTCTACCCACGATAACAACAATGTCATATGTCCATCTCACCGCCGGACGACCGACGTTTCACCTTCCAGTCCTTGGACGCCACTCGGTCACTGCCTCTCCACCTGTCATCACTGCGCCTTGCCAGGTATCCTGCCCAACTCCATTTGATTTCCATAACACGTTTTCCGATATCGGGAACCTCGTACGTCTGCGTAATTACACAAACAATCGTAAAATTAGGTCAAATTACTAATGCATGATTAGGTCTGTAATTTCCAACAATAGCTATTTAATGATCTGTATGATCAGCTATTATATCTATATTTCAAGCTAAACGCTCTCGGTACAGTTTACTGCCACCCACATTAATAGGTAGGTAATCTAAACATCTACGCCCATTACACCGAATAGTAACAATTTTATATAGAAACAGTAGATCTGTTAGAGCGATGTTTTGCACTAATTATATTGATAGCACTGATCTAATTGTTCTCAAAGTTATTACTTCGTTATTTTTTATTGTAAAATATTCTCATTTTTTTCAAAAAGTTTATTTTGATAAAAGTAATAATTTTTTTCACCAACAAAGGTATTTTCTTTCTTTAAGCTTACTAAACAAAATTGAAGCGAATTATGAAAGGATACGTTTTGTTCCATTCTATTTTTCTCTATGGCAAAATATCTTTCAATATGAATCTGTGCTCGATGTCGACAATTCTGCCAATGTAAGATGTGATATGAGAAAACGAGCGGGAAAAAAAACTAATATTCTAAATCCAATACTAGTTCACTAATAAAAGGATACGTTTTATATTCATTGTTGAAATGGAAGACCTCTTGTCAAAGTGACACAAACTGGAGGCGTGAATTTTCATGAAAACCCTGTCCCGTTCTTAGGCCACGACAATATCTACAATAATATCTACATGCTAATCCCCCATATTCTATCCCCAACCAATTCTACTCCACCTAAAATATTCAACGCAATTTGAATAAGATCTTTGTTCCAAAATTATCTACAATACGAACTGTTATAGAACGCTAATTTCTCGTATGGTACACAACCCGAGAGTCAAACTTCGGAAGCCACAGCTGCTGCACCAAGATTCCGATGCTAATGAACTGAAGTTATACCATAAAAGCATATCAAGATATTTGCATTTTGAGTAGGTTTCTTCCGCGAGGTATGAGGCAGGCTCGAATCGGAACATATACTTCGAAGTATGTCGTAAAATGTGACGGTAATTTTATATCTACTTAATGTTGAAAAAATTGACTGTAGACTTGAGAAGGTACCTAGCCCCGTTCCATAATCGTTTGCTGAGCGATTCAAGCGCAGGGCAAGTTAGGGTGACAGCAATGTTGTAGCACACATGGTTCAAAATCGCTTGGCACTTTATCTGAAACTGCACTTTTTAACAAATATTAGCCAATATTGCTATAAGAGTGCAAGGTTATTTCCCGGGGCTTAAATTGATGCATAAATACTAGTAGTGCTGCGGCCCAATTCGGGAGAGAGTTTCGCCCTGCAGTGGATCTCGATAAGCTAAGTTTTTTGATCAAAAGTTTTGAAAAGGGACAGCACTTTGGAAACTTAACGCTTTCATTTGTCTTTTGACTTATTGGAGTCCTCACCATTCTTTGCAAGTGGGGTTTACTACCGCTGTTTCTCGAAGCTAGTAAGTTAAATTTACTTTCAGTTCAGTACCACACTATAATTGCGTAAACCACTATCAACCACATCCTGAATCATTTTGAAAGATATTGCTAAACCATTGCTTCATATGTCCGAAAAATTGTCTGCTCAACAACGTAAATAACGCAATTAATGTTTTTGATCTGTCAAAGCCATTGCTACTGTAAGTGTGTTACGCATTTACCCCCGGTCCCGGTAAAATAGCCCTGTAAGAGTCATTAGATACGGGATGTTACAACCCCAAAAGTGTGACAACCAGTGTTACTCACTAATTGGATTATGGAGCTCAGATACCAGAAGGGCAATTCTCGTAATTTTAAGAACATTCACAGTCTGATCTCAGTCTCAATCTGTCAAAAATCACTCTTATTTCCCTAAATTTTCGACAACTTTTGGCATTAATTGTCGCTGAGATGAGATTGCGACTAGATTTTGAACATTTTTAATTACGGAATTGACCTTCAGTTCTTTTGTATCTGGTTTGACTTGGAGCTGACCTCAACACAGATCAGACTAGGTAATTGAGACTGGATATACCGCATTGTGTGCTATTAAACTTACTGCCAGCTTTTAGTTTAACAAGGTCTGGATAAGCTGAATATATTTACGTTAGAGCTGAGTTTTTGCCCGAGTCTCCTTGAGAACTTTAGTTCTTTGCCTCAGGGAAAACAACACAGGGACAAGAATAGTCTTGCAAAAATACTTAGTATTTATCCTGTTGGTTGTTGCAATTTGTGCGATTTAAAGCTGCATTTAAAGTAGGAGCGACTGGGTTAGTAATGTTATTTGGTTTGATTTGTGCGGAGGGTGAGCTGGATTCTGTGACGAGCGGGGAAGGTTCTATTTCCGTTGAAAAATATTTGTGGAGTCTTCAGATAGGTAGTTAAGGGATATTTAAGGTTGTTTACACTTTTATCAGACACTTTTAGAACAGACAGTAGTTTAGACTATTATCAGACAGGACATAGTTGCTAGCCATCACCATGATGGGCAGCAAACATGTCCTCGTCCTCTCATTCGATATATTAAACATTTTTGTGTCATCAAGCTTTTCCTTACATATTCCCACCCTATTGAAATGATGTTAAAGTAACGTTCCCGTTTTACTTTTAAAACAAGCACAAACTTCTCGCACGACTGCAAAAGATCGTACAAACATTCTTCTATCCGTTCGCGACTCAGCAAAAACATGGCGTCGCTTTAACTCTCAAGTTAATTGGACGCTGTTTACGCGGAACTAATTAATACATTATCATTAGAGGACAGCTTGTATCTGCTTTTAAGAAGGAAAACAATGATGAGGACTTACCGATTGGAAGTTGTTTTTGTGAGGGAGAGTTCAGGGAACACTTGAGGGTATAAGTCGTTTTTAAGTCAAGGGGGCTTAGGAGGGGTATTGGTGCAGTTGAGCAATTTCTGACAAGATGGATAGCACTTAATTTTAAGAAGGTGATCTAATGGAAAGTTTACTATTTCAAATAGGTACTGTTGGCGTTTTATCGTCGTTGACGGATACCCCGATAGTTGTTGTTGGTAGTTAGTTAAGGTACACCAAACCACCGTTAAGTTTTATAGTTTATCGACCCGCACATTAGCCCGTGACGGAGTTCTAGTAACTGAATTGTAGACTGAATTAATTGATTATTAATTAGGTACGCGTAAACGTACTTTTGCTGTATGAGAATTACTGGCTCGTACAGGTACGTTGGTGTAAGTGGTGTAATAGTGTCTCTGTGGTAATGGCCGCGACTTACAAGTTGTAAGTCGTGGTTTCAAACCGAAGCATTTTACTATGTGTAAATTATTTCATCACCACTGCTCTCAAAAGATTAAAGGAAAACATCGGTATCGTGAGGAAACCGGCATCGCTTAGAACCAAAAATTCGAAGACATGTCACATCCACCAATCCGGACTGGGCCCGCGTGGTGGATTATGCCGCACTCCCTCTCACAGAAAGAGGAGGCCTGTGTCCCAATAGTGGGAACATTATAGGCTGATTTTTTGTAGGCGTAATATAAGTTGACATGTGGATTCGGTGGTTTGGCTTTGAACATTCGGGAGTAAGAAAGACTTTGAAGTATTGTGAGAAAATTGCGATAGGTTTTATTTCCAAGATCGAGAAACGACTGAGAGAAGAGCAAAGGCTTTGTCTTTAAGACTGTTTGTTATATTATGAAAAAAACACTAATACCGTATATGAAAGAAAAAAGGAAAATCAATTCCTCCTAAGTTCTTAGTAACATGTAAAGGAAAAGCTTCTTTAAGGGAGGCCCCCACGAGCAACTTTTGTTTCCGCAACAAATTTTTCTCTCACATCAAGTCTACGGGTTTGTATAAAAGTGCGCGCATGTAGCGACGCAACAGCTGGGAGACTTTCTTGCCCACGGGTTTGGAGACAGGCTGGCGACGCAAATGTCGCCCGCTCCACTCTATTGGCCCGAGCAGACCACAACCGTCTCTTCGAAATCCATGTTGATGAATGCGGCAAAATTTTACGAAAAAGAAACGTTGCTGTTGCTCCCGTGTGCGCATCGTCCAAATCTCAGCGAGGAGACAATGGCAGAGACAAAAAAGTTGCTGGGCAACTAAGTTGCTCGTGGGCACCCTCGCTTTGGCCTGAAATGACAACTCCCTATTTACTTTGCTAAGGAAACGCCTACTACATACTCCTTCATATACCCTATTGTTAGTAAAGCGGACGTACCTAAAGACCTATTAAGAGTTGGTCGTTAAAACGAAGCAGATAACTTCTTAATTGGTACGAAACCAAATTCTTATCGCTCGGATCTTTGTAAAAAGTTTTCTGAGATAATGGATTGAATGGCTCAGTGAAAGGTTTGAGACAGGGCTCCTGATAAGACGAGAAGTTTTCTGTATCTTTTGATCAGTTATACCATAACTTCGGGAGTTTTTGACCTATAAGTTTTAACTATGGTGTGGTTATGCATTTTCTTTTCCTGTTTGTACTGCCCCTTTGGTCTCGTGGTCGCAGATGCGACTGCCGAGCGTTAAGTCCTCAGTTCGATCACCAAATCGGGCAAAGTGTTATTGGGTTTTGCACGATAAGCCTGATCTGCGCTGGATCTCTCTCCGGTCGTGTCGGATTGCCGTCTCATCGGACGACGAGAGTGAGAGAAGAGAGAGTGTCACTGTGTCTGCGTACCCACTTGTGCACTATAATATCTCCTGCGCCGAAGGCTAGTGTCCACTGGTGAGACTGGTCCTTATGGCCGAAATTCGGTCCAGAGGAATATTAGGCCTGTAACTTGAATGAAACTTTTTTTCATAAAATTAATTTCCTTTCACGTGTCATTTAAATAGACATTTCAGCTTCATGTTTTATGTATAAGGACAATCAACAAAGTTACCTCTACGTGTGACGACACTGAAGTGGGTTTAGCATTCCATCATGAACGGATCTGCTCATGTAGCACTAGAACTTTTGCTCATGTATCATTCGAGTCGACCTGCAAATGATAAATGATTTTGCTGCCGTAAATAAGTTTGTACAAACACTTTTTCTCAATCATATTTTTACAACTAGATGAGGTCGGCGTTTACTATCTGACTAATCTGAGAAGAAAGGCCGAAATAAACTCAGAGGTCACAGTCTCTTAACAAACAGTCCAAAGATAATCTTCGTCAGATCATGTGAAGGCCATGTAGATTGGTATCTGAAATGGCCTTTTGAGGAAAAATAAAGAAAGAAATATTTAAACAAAATCCACAGCAAACTTCACACATAACTTTTTACGTGGCAGGGTAAAATGTCCCTGTAGTGCCTTCGAATATTTTGGGTCAACAAATATATTCGTACGCGCCCTAGAATATTTTCTGCCTAACTCAGACTGCCACAAAGTGGGTCTACAGATCACCTCATTGTGCCCTAGTCTGGAGAGTTATGAAGCCATGTATAAACTACGAAAGATCACATATTATTCCTGTGGCACACTGGAGATATACGAACACATATTTCAGGCGTGACTGAGCATAAATTTAAAGAAGTTATAAGGAGTGTTATATGATATAAATAACAGTGATTTATACTGTGTAGGTTTTGGGTTGGAGGTAAAAGAACAGTGTGCGGTTTCAAAACTTGACAAATCACAATATATTGTAGTGTAACATAACATCTCGCCTACCGTATACCCTTTTTAAGTCCTACGTAATAGGAGGCAAGCTTATATTTTGTTACCTATGTATAGTACGAATCGTTTGATCTGACTTAGTTTCCGTACTTCCTTTTCGGGTAACCACTGAAAATCAGCGCTGTGCTGTGGGTATAGCATAGCATAGCATAGCATTCTGTTTGTTAAAGTTTAGTGGATTAGTTTATAATTTTGTAAGTTTTGCATGCCTACTGGTAAAATATGGCTGAACCTAAATCACCATGTACTGTACCCATATTTGCAAAATAATTGCAGTTTTTATTCTTTTATCTGTTGTTAAAAACCTATTATTGAACATGATAATTATGTTCAACAAAATGTGCTGCCTTACAAAACCAAACAGCATTTTTATACCAATCTTTCCTCTACATAAAATTTCCACAGTATCCCAGTACAGTAAGCCAGTTATTACGGTTTCACCGCCTCGTGACCGGAGCGGTAATGCCCACAATATCCTATTGTTTATGGGAGCGCCTATCACTCAAGGTGCCAAGACTGTCCTTAAGGGAATTTTGCCTCTAGAACTTTTGAAGAGGAGTTTCAAATGAGTGAAGATGTTTGTTATTTTGATGAAATGTAGTTTTGGGGGTGTCAAAACTCTTTTCGGTGATTTATGGTCGAAACTTTTTAATCTTGGTGTGGAAATGGAATGAAATTGTTTATTCTATAAATAGGGTATCAGAATCACTTTTACATGTCACAACATTGCATGCTTGAACCCAAGGGTCAGTTAAGTGAAATAATTGTTGATATTATTGTTTTCAAAAATAGCATTAGGTACCGTACATTCAGGAAAATTAATTGTTTATCAAATTGTCACACTACGTCAATTTGCGGTGATAAGGTCATTACATACAACTGTCAAAGAATGACAGTTGTAATTTGAATATAAGAACAATATAAGTTGGTAAGCAATTAACTCTTCAATTTTAAAGCTTCGCCTGCGTGGAGGTCAGGATGGGTTTTATTTTTTTTGCTCGGAACCTTAAATCAGTTTATATAAAAGTTACTTCTTAAAATACCAGCTATAGCCGGTAAAAGTCCCTTTAAAATTGGTCCAACTGTTTCGGAGATAAGCAAACAGACAGACAAACAAACATTTTTCAATTTGTTTTTTTATTTGTTTAATAAGTATCGTATAAACTTTCATTTGCATTTAGTGAAAAGCTGTTTTTGACCAATAGATACTTCGATTTTATTTTTTTAATGAAAAAAAAAAATATTTTTCCTTACATCGTATCCTTCGCGTATCCCTTCCTATCCTTATGCGTATCCTTCTTCCAGAACCGGTCGAAGTGGAGGTGCTAGGGATGGGCCTATGTCCAGCAGTGGACGTCTTTCGGCTGACATCATAATGATGAGGATGCGTATCCTTCTTCGTCTGAATATTTCAATGACCCACAGTCGACAATTTCCGCGACTATTACAAGCACTAAACAAAAGCATTCACAACATGAGTATATCTGACAGATATTTCTCTGTATATTTACTCGTGAGCCTAAGTGCCTATTACTGACGGAAACCTCTACTTATACAATTCCCTTTCGGTCTTGATTGGACAATGTATCAAGTGTACCAAAGTGCCTAATACCGTCTTCGAGAGAGCCTGAGCCTAATACCGTGTTCTTGTACACGTCATTCAATGTCGATATATACGGTATTATGTAACTATGTAACAGACAGCTAGAATACCTTTTGTGGATTGTGAGATATTATATAGAGGTAGGTTTTTCGATCAGTTTTCAGAGTCTATTTATATCGCTTGCTAAGCTCTGGGGGCCTACTACGAAGTGCAAAGTGCGAATGATCGGATCGGACCGACACATAGCCGAACAGAATATTATTGAAAAATGCGAAAAAAGTTCGGTTCGGCTCAGTTGGGTCGGGACCATTGTAAATATTCGAAAGAGTTTAGGAGTGTAGGACCGACCGAACCAAATAGTAACTTCGTAGCAGGAAACGGTTGAACATTCGGCCGATATCACTTCGGAGTAGACCCCAAGGTTCTTAAGAAAACTGAATGCTGGCCGCATTTCTTTCTGTGGGTCTAAAGGAAACATCACGACTGTAATCGCCGAAAGGGAAGGCAGAGGTACCACATATTATTAGTTACAGCCAGATAATTAGCCCAATAATACTTTGCCCGATCCCGCAGTCGAACCCAGGGCTCATGCTCAGCGGTAGTGCTTGCAACGAGGACCTTGAATATGCTATCTGCAAACAACGGCCTCACTCCTAAGCAGAAAAGATGCAGTCAGAATAGCATCTTGAAGGCTGTGGTGGCAGGCACTTTCTCCACCATAATAAGGCAATTTGTGAGAAGACTGAATACCCTAGTTTCCATTTCTCGTTGTGTCTAATTGACCAATAAATGACTAACTACCACAAACAATTTTTTTCAGATAGTATTTTTTTTAATCTTTGAAGTTTTTTTTATGTAATACCTACTACTAACTCATTTATATAATTTATTTATTAATTTCTACTTACGTCTACCGTTACAACATAACCCTTAATGCGATAAATGTATACTAACTCAACCTAACCATCAGAGATCGCAAACGTGCAACAGTTAGTACAGGGACATCATATTAATGAGTTATCGATGCAGTCATGTTGAGGTCACAACTCGGAAAATGAATTAACCGAACCAATATCCAACGATATCCATATTCCCAGAAATCAGGATGCTCGTTTCATGTGAAATGCCTGATGATGTTCTTACCAGGAATCAATAGATAGGCAATCCATGCCTAATTGATTAGTTGTGGTAAAATTGAAGTCAAAGCATAGCATAGTCACCCTATAATGTTCCCACTGCTGGGACACAGGTCACACAGGCCTCCTCCCTGTAAGAGAGAGTGGGCCGTAATCCAAAACTCGGTCCCAGTGCGGGAGATGTGACATGTCTTCGAGTTTTTGGTCCTAGGCCATACCAGAAGGCCAATTCTCGTAATTTAAAACGTTCAAAATCTAGTCGCAGTCTCATCTCGGCGACAAAAAAATGTCCAAAACTTGTTAAACTGTAAGGAAAATAGAGGTATTTTTGACAAATTGAGACTGAGATCAGACTGTGAACGATCTTAAAATTACGAGAATTACCCCTCTGTTCTTCACGATGTTTTACGTCACCGTTTTGAGAGCAGTGGCTATGAAATAATTTATACAAATTAAAGCGGCTGTCTGGGATCGAGCCTGCGATCTACAACTCGTAAGTGGGCTGGGCCATGAATGCTCGCTTCCCTAGAGGTAATCTATTTGAGACTCACCTATAACTAACGGAAAACAAACGCACTGACGGGGTTCCACACCATGGACTAAAACTGCACCCTAATTGCATAACACACTGTCAATCTTAATCTGAATGATTTTGAAGGATATTGCTAATCCATTGCTTCATATATTCGAAAAATGTGCCTGCTTAGCAACGTAAATAACGCAATGAATGTTGTTGAACTGTCAAAATGAAACCCATTGCTACTGATAGTGTGTTACGCAATTACCCCGCTGAACTCCATAGTTGTAAAAAGGCGAGGATGCACTTACACAGTTGATTAAGTACAACTCTGGTCGAGAGCAACAGAAGACATTTTAGCTTTAAGTTAAATCTAAATTGAATTTCAAAATTGAACCAACAAGCGTCGTTGTAATAAAAAAACAACTTTTTTTATTCGTATTGCGACTCGAGGTTGTGGAATCATCGTGAATGAATGAAGATTTTCTCGGAGGTGGTAATATGATAAGGGTTTCATAAGAAGGGAAACTCCAAGTGAAACATTCAGGAAATAGTGTCGAACTCATGTTATACACAAAAAAGCGAAAAGCCGTTTTCGCTTCGCTAGCTCATTGCTTGAGTAAGCGCGCTCTGCTCAGTCGTGGCATCATTGAGCTCGCTTCGCTCGCTCGGTACAAAGTTGTGCTTGCACTTTTTTTTTGTAAAGCAACCACTTTTGTGAACTACCTACATTAAAAAAAAAATTGGCATGATTTTTGGTCTTGATTTTATATAAAGTGGCCAAGGCCAATTATATTTGTTAAAGACAAATACAATAACAATTACTTAAAGTTTTCAACTACTGGACATTCAGTTATGCAAAGCAAACTCAAACAATAGGTCAGAATTAATTGACCAAACTAATCTATTTGACAATAATTGAAATAATATTTACCAAGCCTCGTTGATCTAGCTAGTGATTGCAAGCGCTGCTGCTGGGCTTGAGGTCCTGGGTTCAATTCCCAGGTCGGGCAACGTATTATTGGATTTTTCTATCAGGAATTTCTCAGTAGCAGTCCGGAGTCTGGATTCGTCCTAAAGCTTGTTGAGATAATTTAACCTTTGTACAGACGCCAGCAGGTCAAGCTACCCGAAACTGTCAAATTTTCCCGATCAACCTTGAACCTTAATGCTTTAGCGATAAAGTTGAAAATCTATTAAATAAATTTGACAGATTGTAGTAGCTTGATGTGCTGGCGTCTGTACGTATTTTTCTGTTAGTTTCTTCTTGTCTGTTTATACAGAATGGATTTTTGAGATGGGGCAAAATCAAAAGTCATTTATTCAAATTAGGCTGAGAATCAGCACTTGTCGAACGTCAGAATTACAAAAGACAGTCCCCCAAAACCCCCCGCCGTTCACCACTTCCTAGTGCTATGGGTGGGAAGAAGTGGCGCAACAAACTCCCCAGCAGCACAGCTGTCTGTTCAGTTAGAAAGCACTTGATTGTATTCAATACTAGGTACCTATGTTAATTAATTAACATTACAAGACACAGAACATAAAATTAAATTACTTGTCATATGGCAGTAAGAGCAGCTACCTTAACCGTTGTAGCTACAGGAAATCAGTATAAGGAGACTTTCATTAACTTTTTGAGAAATGTTGATTTGCATTCTCAAATTTTGAAAAAAAAAAATACAAACAGCAGGAAAATGGGTAATTTTCCCAAAAACTTTTTTTGATGCTAATCGATTCTGTTTCTTATAAGGATCAAAAACCTCCATTGGAACAACAGCGGATTGAGTACTAGACAAGTCAAAAATAGCAAAAAAACTTGAATATAAAATCTTTTATTTTCAAAATGAATCTGTAGGTACTATAATAATGTTTGCAAAAATTATTGCATTGTCGGCATCCAATCATCTTCATTCCTTTGATATCACTTTGTCAGAAAAACTATAAGTAATATTCATTCACACATGTAATTAATATGAAGAATTAGAAGCCATGATTTTGTATCAAACCCTATCATAATATTTAAAAAGACTGCTGCCAGAACTAAGCTGCCACGATAAAATGGAATTGGGCTGGACACATCTGCCGCATGTCAGACGATCAAGCATTGAGCTAAATTTACGACCCAATGGGTCTCTCTTAATGGCGCGAGCGACATCGCGGCAGGCTCAGACGGAGATGGCGGGATGAGCTGGACTCCTTCAACAAGATCTGAAGGCCACTCTCGCAATTTAAAACGTTCAAAATCTAGTCGCAGTCTCGTCTCGGCGACAAACAAATGTCAAAAATTTGTCAAAAATGTAGGGAAATTAGAGGATCGTTTGACTTTGAGACTGAAATCAGACTGTGATCGTTCTTAAAATTACGAGAAACGCCCCTCTGGTCATCAGAAGCGTTAACAGAGAGTAGTGGAAAAAGAGTAGGGAGGCCTTTGACCTGCAGTGGGATATTACAAGCTTTTAGTAATACCATAATTGCCCCAACCTCCCCTAGTCACGATACCGCTCACGAGAAAATGTAGGTACAGCTACAAAACTAAAAATATTTTTGTTATTACAAACAAATACAGTTAAGTACTTACGCATGAAATGAGACGTATTTCTTTTCTATCACAGTATTATTGTAATTTTTACATCGTCGACACAGGAAGGCATTTACTTCACAAATAATTGATGAGAATTGCGAGTGACAGTGACGTGTATTCGCGTCACTGGATGTTACGTGACTAATGTCAAGTCTGGCAATTACCTTGTTTTTATTTTGCCAATATTGAGCGCGGGTAACGCGCTCAATATTGGCAACAATGATCCAACACATACGCCACCATCAGCGAGACATTAGAGTGAGCATGACATACTCTCAGCTGCCAAGGCACATTCAAGTCAATGAAAGACGTACCCAGTAAATGTTAGCTTTATAGTATGTACATAGTACTCACATATGTGCTATGCAATTATACAACACTAGGAGATTGAATTTATATCATCATCTGTTCTGCGAGCAATGTGCCCTGCCCACTGCCACTTAAGTTTGGCAATTCTTCGGGCTACGTCGGTTACCTTGGTTCTCCTGCGGATCTCTTCATTTATGATTCGAATCAATCATCAATCAACACTACCTGTCCTGATTCAGAAAACGCAGGTATTTTACATGGTCTTTGAACTTAAGGCCAATTCCCGAACGTTTTAAACGTTCAAAATCTATTCGCAATCTCATCTCGACGACAATCAATGTCAAAAAATGTAGGGAAATTAGAGATATTTTTGACAGATTGAGACTGAGATCAGACTGTAAACGTTCTTAAAATTACGAGAGTTGCCCTTTTTAAATCTGCATTCTTTAAGATGCCGCATCCACAACAAGACGGTATCCACAGTATTAGATTGCGCCCGCGAGCGGCGAGTTGCTTCACATAATTAGATTGCACTCCGCCACACTGCGGAAGGAAGGTGTAAAGAAAATTGCATAATTTATTTTATTTCAACGCAGTTTTATAAATATAGTGCGATGATTTAATAACAAGGGCGACAAAGTTAAAGTTTTATGACTATTGTTGAAGAAGTCATTATGAGAACGGAGAAATAGCGGACCTCTTTGAAAATTGTGAATTTTGCACGCTATTTTCTGACATATCACATTACATTACATTACACACATACATATACACACACACACACATACATATACACATACATACACATATTACACACACACACATGCCATATTACATTTATTTTCTGTGAAACGTAAGGCGCTGTAAATAGTGAGGTATTCGACACATAATCTCAACAACAATTAACATTACATTACATTGCGTTCATCATTAGAAACTGATGAACGCAAAGCCGCGGGCAAAAGCTAGTGACAACTAAAAAAAAAGAAAGAGACGAAAAAAGTGTAATGATAATTTAATTTTACTTCAACATTGTTATCTCCCTACCAACGTATTTATTACTTTAAGAAACCGACCAGACAGCATAGAAATTGATAATGGACTAGTTGCACCCCGCGGTTTCACCCGCATAAGTTTAGATCCCGTGGGAATATCGGGATAAAATGTAACCTATATGTTAATCCTAGTTAGAAACCATCTGTGCCAAATTTCATCCAAATCCGTTCAGTAGTTTTTGTCGTGAAAGAGTAACAAACATCCATCCATCCATGCATCCACCCATCCATCAATCCATCCATACAAACCTTCACGTTTATAATATTATTATATTATATTATATTATATTATATTATATTATATTATATTATATTATATTATATTATATTATATTATATTATATTATATTATATTATATTATATTATATTATATTATATTATATATTATAATTTAATAATATAGTAGGATTTCATTTTCCTAAGAGTCCACAAGAAATCCTTCTCCGATTCACAGCCACGTAAAACCAGTACTTCTTTTCATTTCGTTAAAGTGTTCCGTCATTTCAATGTTGTGAGCTTACTGGACGAAATTTAATAAGTTCTCCTTCGTTGACGATAAAGATATAAATGACATTTAATGACAATAATAATGTACATTGAAAAATGAAGAGAGTGACATTTAGATTTATTTTTTGTCAGTAATGAGTTTTTGAGGCGAGACCGGAGAAACTGAGGTGGCTTGCTTTGTGAGGGTAATCTTGAGAAATGTATTGTAGTGTAAAATATCAATGACGTTTGAAATATAAAAGTGTTATTTATTTGACTTTTTACACAGCATAAGGGTAATCACCATAAAGTATGCTCATGCTGTCTGTGATAAAGGTTTGTCCTAGTACGGGCATCTAACATTATTATAACTTTGTAAATAATAATAATTTATGAAACTTTATGTAAATATTTTACCAATTTTGATGATAATAAAACATTTATTATTATTTAATTACATGCCAAAGCTGCCTCACTGCTATACTTTTAGCTCGCTACCTCGATGGCACCTCCATGTAAAACAAGTGTAGACACGCACGCACATGCCGAAGGATACCTCACTTCGATACATAGCGGGCTGCTTAGGGGTTTACCTCAAAACCTGGGGGTCTACTCCGAAGTGGTATCGGCCGAATGTTCGGCCATTTCCTGCTACGAAGTTTCTATTTGGTTCGGTCGGTCCCGATCCTACACTCCTACATTCTTTCGAATATTGATTATGGTCCCGACCCAACTGAGTCGATCCAAACTTTTTTCGCATTTTTCAATAATATTCGGTTCGGCCATGTGTCGGTCCGATCCGATCATTCGCACTTTGCACTTCGTAGTAGACCCCCTGGCATGTGCGTGCGTGTCTACTACATATAAGCATGCATTAACCAAAATGCATGCAAGCTTTAGCGCAGTTGGTCTAACCTTACCCATTTGGTCGGGGTGCCCTAGCCTATTTACTTCGACTAAATCGGCTCACGCGTTGTTGTATTCTAACCTAACCTAACCCGTTTGGTCGCGGTACCGGAAAAGGTCAGAAAGTTAAATAAAGGCTCTATTATTTAAAAAAGTGTGCAACATTAGAAACGCGAAAAGTTTTTAGAGGTTCATTAATTTAAAAAAAATGTCCACCGTAAGAAGTGCAATAAGTTTTAGAGAAACTGTTAAATATTTCCCATACTGTAAAAAACGTTCTAAAACAAAACAACAAACTTCTCTAACAATAAATAAAGACTTTAATCTTCAACAAAATGTCCGAGCACTGTGTTTTAAACTAACTGAACAAATTATATTTTCGTTTGTGAAATAATTTTTCTCAATGTTTAGTTATAAATAAGATTTACTTTCGTACCTTGGTCTCTATGCATTTTTGTGGCGAAATTGTTGGCCTCGTTAGCCCAATATGCGAGGTTTTGTGGAAAAACTTCGCGTTGTTAGCTTTCAGAGTTCGTTAGAAGATTTTATTTTGTACTACATGAAAATTTAATAGTGGGAATTATGTTAAAGTGGTGCTACTGTAGTTTGGTCTTTGATGATGGCTCTAGGTACGTGTTTATTGGATTCATTTTTATTTAAATGGATGTTGCTTTGTTCGCTCTTTTCATTATAAATAGGGGTTTCGAGGTGAACAAATAATAAATCGCTTGCTTTTACATAGAAACTAGAAAGAAAGAAAATACATTTATTTGCGGCAAACATGACGCATAAAAAAGAACACAAACACAAAAAAAATAACATGTTGGGGGTAAACATGCGTCACATCCACGCAAAACGGTCATCGCTCAGCATAATGCTAAGACCCTATACGAGACAGAGCCCCAGCGCTGGTTTTCAGCAGCGGCCGGCGTTGACGTGATGACGTCAACCAGTGTAGCATTCAATTAGACATAAATAAAACACACATACGTAATCTTACGCCTTCTTTCCATAGGAGTAGGCAGAAATTACAGAACTCCACCTGCTAAGATCCTTACTTCGCTTGTTTTCGCTCGACACATAAGGTAAAGAACACAATGTTTTAGAATTTTAGACCATGCGAGTTATAAACATGTGTATAAAAGAATCATCATTTGCCTAGCCTTTTTTCAACTATTTCTGAAGTCGGCTTCCATTCTGACCGGACGCAGCAGTATTTTACGTGGAGCGACTGTCTATCTGACATTCACAACCCAATTACTTCGTAACAGGATACCACTTGGTAAGAGTTGTTGTCAGGCTTTCGGGCTTCTGATGACCCACAACGACTGTCAAAGATCCACGGAAGACAGCCGGGTCCAACAGATTAATGTGCTTTCCGAGGCATGGAGAGTCGAGACCGTCGAGCATCCACGGACCGACCGCAGCAAGTGTAGCTTATCCTGATCGATCGACTCATGCGGCTGTTATTGCTTAGCCACGAGCCACATGAGAGCATATAAATATTTAAAATTTCATGCCAAATGTTATTTCGAAAAATAAGTGTTATTTATTTGCATTATAATATTCCAAATGATCAAATATTCTTACATCTTTCAGCAATATCGAAAGGGAATAAACTCTATTCATGAAACCTAACCAAGCGAATCCCAGTGTCAAAGTTATAGCAACCTCTAACCTAGAAGAACGTGCCTAAACATAACTAGACGACTTAACTAAGTGAACACTAACTGTTGTCAAGTAGAGACGTGTTCCTAGCGTGCTCACGAAATAGGTAGGTACAGAAGGCAGGCTCCGTACATCGAGCAAAATGGACGCACACATAGACACGCGTCTACGTACAGTACACGCTACGTATCTTTGTGTCTGTGAAAGTGTGAAGTTAGCTGCGGGTAGACTTTACGCTTGTGGCGGCATCTACATCGCTGCGTGAGAACTAGAAAATCCTGGATCTCGCATGCAGTGTTTACTGCGTAACTAGCATACATACAATGTCCCAGGATCCTGCCTTTTCCATAAAGGATTCAGATGTTAAAGGAAAACATAAATTCGGTTAAAACCGGTGCCCAGTATAAAAAGACGCGGATTCTTGTAGATTCTAATAACCCTCTTCCTTGTTAAAGTCCGTATTAAATGGGAAAAAGCGATCTGCAACTAACTTTACAAACAAAGACCCGTGGCACAACTGTAGGTATTAGGCGTGTTGTTTGTGCAGAATAAACAATTTTACTTTCCTCCTTTGTACCTAAAAGAAAGAAAGAAATATTGTTTATTGAGCTAATCGTGAGAGCAGTGGTGGCCAAGTGATAACGGCCGCTACTTACGATTTGTAGCTCGTAGGTTTGAACCCAGGCAGGCGCTTTAGTTTGTGTAAATTATTTCATCACCACTGCTCTCAAAACGGTGAAGGAAAACATCGTGAGGAAACCGGCATGTCCTAGAACCAAAAATTCAAAGAAATGTGACATCTACCAACCCGCACTAGGCCCGCGTGGTGGATTACGGCCCACTCCCTCTCACAGAGAGGAGGCCTGTGTCCCAACAATGGGAAAATTACAGGCTGGTTCTGCTGCTAATCGTAAACTGTTTCAAACGAATGCCAGTTGCGAGTGCGCTTGCATTTGCTGTACAAAGAATCTCAATGAGTGCGTGCGTTCACGCTTACTGTATGAAACCGACCTTCTGCACCTACCTATCTATTCTGTGGTCGTGTATTTAGAGAGCATCCCTGATTGGTGGTAATCTTAGGTATAATGTCACGCGGGATGTGTGTAAGAAATTGTATGGAAATAGGTCATTGGTGGGTTATTATTAACATTCTGTGTTTAAGAGTATGGTACCATTTTCCTTGAAAACTACTCTAAGGATTTTCATGAGGTTTTTCGCAACCTGCCCGATGGGATTTCCCATCGGCCAAAATGATGGACTGCCATACAATCTTCCATCTCCTATCCTCCTATCCTATCTCTTATAGGGGATGTTTTTTTTAAAAAAATCCTTCTTAGGTGTTCATTCATGAGATTGATATTTCATCAAATAGTATTGATTAGGATTTGTATGAACTTAACGATTATAATTCTGACAAGTCATTTTTGTTACGCTCACGAATCATATTTTTTTCAACGTACAACCTGACATTGAACTGCAAATTTCGAAAACGTAAAAAAATGACGCTTCTCACATAACAAAGAGTAGAAAAGGTCTTTATAACTTGTCCCAATTAAGTGTCATTATAACATTTTTTAATCCACCGTGTGTACGAACGTGTTATTAAGTAAAGCTTGAGCATTAACTGTGTGCTTAGCTCGTTAAGTATTTTGAGCGCGATTTTGAACATGTTTGCTAACATAAATATTTGCATATTAATGGTCGTAAATATACGAGGAAATATGGAGTGAGAGCGTCAAAAAAGAGCTTAAAATTCAAGCGATGAGGTAGAGTGACACAAAAAATAATCAATCAGCCTAGCCTTTTCCCAAGTAATAGGAGTCGGCTTCAACTCTAACCGGATGCAGCTGAATACCAATATTTTACATGGAGTGACTGCCTATCTGACCTCCACAACCCAGTTACTGTGTAGTATGATACCTCTTGGTAAGACTGGTTATCAGAATTTTGGGCTTCTAACTACCCTTTACGACGGGTCCAACGGCTTAACGTGCTTTCCAAGTTACGGAGGAGTCTTGATTTGTAATGGAAGGTCACCTTTCCACGAGCCGACCGCAGCAAGCAATCGACCGGTGCGGCTGTTAATATTTAGCCACGAGCCCCGCATTCGTTAAAAAAAGAACCAATGAAAAAAAAGGGTCTTACCAGATTTTAAAACGAGAAAATAAAACAATCTTAACGTCACGTGGCTTAAGTTCGGGCTTAGTGGTTCCCCGAATTGATTTATTAAATGCTTTATTTTGCCCATTCAGCTGTTTCGGTTCTTAGTCGCTTTTATGCCTATTACTTATTCATGAAGTGATTTTCAAGCCCAATACGTAGCCACCGAATATGCCTTCGAGCAAAATCCATACATTAGCGTTAATACTGCCTTAATTCTTGCTCATTTTGCATCACATATTGACACAATATAATATGAAAATAGCTCATACGATGGTTCAAATATTAGTCTATAGCCAGTCAGCTATTACAAGCTAATAGAGTACCTAGTATAGTCAGCCTCTAAGATTCCCACTGCTGGGTCACAGGCCTTCTCTTTGTGAGAGGGCAGGCCGTAACTCTCCATGCGGGCCCAGTGCGGGTTGGTAGATGTCATTTGTTTTAAAATTTTTGGGTCTAGGACATGCTGTTTTCCTCATGATTTTTTCTATCACCGTTTTGAGAGCAGTGCTGATTAACTAAATTACGCAAAGTAAACTGGGTTCGAACCCACCTACAATTCGTAAGTCGGGGTTTTTACCACTGGGCTACCACTGCTTTTCTTACGTACCTAAAATCATCTAAAGTGTTCGGTGTCTAAGCCAAGCAAGCAACAAAAAAATCTGGTACCTATTGTTAGATCTTTAGTTGCCAGAGGACTAATTAGAATGGAAGCCAATCTCAGTGTAGCTACGAGTAGATGTGAAAAACTTGAAGAGAAGACGAAAAAGTTAATTATGACTTAAGCTATAGTTCCCTAGAAGAGCGGTGGCCGCCACATAACGCTCGCAGTGACCTCTGTCATGAAAAAAATAAATAAAAAGCTTTTTTACAAAAAGAAAAAGCAAGCGACTTTCTTAAATCGGACTACGATGTGAAAAATAACTTTAATTTTGGAACTCGGTGCCGTTGGTTCATTCATTTTCGTTTTTTGACACCGACTTTCGAAATTAAAATGATTTTTCACTTTGTAGTATTTTTTTTTGAAGTCGGAATAAATATATTGCAGTGGGGTTTGACTTTACGATGTCAAAAACTTTCTCCAGGAAACCTGGTAACTTACATTCATAAATAACGTTTCAGTGATGCGATTCGCTGACAAATTGCAGACGCTATATAGCGGCTACCGTTCTTCTAGGAAAGAGACGTGTAAATTAAACTACAACAGAATTTCGACAGGCACATGTCCAGTGAAATCGGTCGCATGAAACAGGCCGCGTCCACACTCATCTATCAGTGCGGGTTGTAATGTACGATGCTCATTAATAAAGGCAATTGGGTGTGTTTTCCGCCTTCGCTGGACACGTCACTGGGTGTGACAGTTTATGGCCGATTGGCGAATGTTTTGGGCTAGCGTGGCGTTTGTAGTTTAGTAGATTTTTTTGTTGACGTCTGGGTGGATGTCTGTATATCGTACCGTTTAAAGTTTATTCGTGTATTTATCTAGATTGATTGATCTATGGCCTGCAAAAAAATTTAGGATCTGTAAGTTATTTTCACTGCTCTCAAAACGGTGTAGGTACCGTGAGCAAACTGGTATGACCAAGAAAAAACTCGAATACATGGCTATGTCCATCCGCACTGGGCCCGCGTGGTGGATTAAGACCCAGTCCTTCTCATAGAGAAAAGGCCTGTCCACTGCTGGACATAGGCCTCTCCCAGGCTGCGCAACAACACCCTGTCCTCCGCCTTCCGCATCCAGTCTGCCCCAACCACCTTCTTGCCTTCTTTAGGTCGTCGGTTCATCTAACTGGGGGACGTCCCACACTACGCTTGGCGATACGCGGTCTCCACATCAGGACTCGTCTGCTCCACCGGCAATCGGTCCTTTGATAAACATAGAGGAGGTTTTATTCAGGTTGAATGCACGCTGGTATTTAAATAACATCATAATAATGACCCCTATAGCGTTGCGTCCATTTATAATTAGTGCCAAATTATATATTAAAACCACATTTGGCACAACAGCAGTGGATTAAAAGGTGATAAAACCGCAGTATGTACCGACAGCTTGCCAACCGAAACCTATCTCTGAATAATCGTTTGTAGCGGTAAAAGTTACGGTTACGGACTGGAAGGCAGCGTTGTTTGTAAATATTTTTACCCGACTGCGCGACAGAAAAGGAAGGGTTATGTTTTTTTTGGAACGAAGTTCTTAAACGGGGCTTATGGTAGGAGTATACTGGTCCCCCCGGTGGGTTCCCGCATTGTCGAGGCGGGGGGGCTCAGTAGCCGTGGCTTGGTCACCCACGGTGAAGCTAAGAGGAACCCGAGGAGGGGCCGCTCGTCAGGGCTTTGCCAGTAAGCCGACGACGTAGCGGCCAACAAGTAGGTTGCGGTGCCGCTTGGGCGACATCGTAACTGAGGCGGGCCTTGATGTCGTATGGGAGGCATCACGGCTAAGGGTTGGAGGCCGCGACGGGGGAGGAGTGCCGGTATTGCGGTGCGCCGCTCTCCCTACCTTCCGCGGCCTTGACGGGGTCGCCACCGTCTGATGGCGGACGCGGTGGAGCCGCAGCGGAGGAGGAGTGTTGGTAGGACGTTGGCCGCTATCCCTATCCTCTGCGGCCGAAAATTGGCAGGCGGCGGGGCCAGTGACCTGACCCGTCGCAGGAGGACAAGGGTGCCCAGACACGGGGTCGTCTGGCGCCCATGTGCTGGTTTGGTCCCTGGGGTGGTCACGGCGTGCTATGTGTTCTGGTGCGCCGGTGATGGGGAGTACTTTCCAAAGGAGGGTCCGGTGACGGACAGCCGCGGCGAGTTCACGGATGAGTGCTAAGGCGTGCCCGTGTTCCCGCCGTAAGCGGCAGAGGAGGACACCGTGGAGTTTTAGTGGGTTAGAGTCCCACATAACTGCACTATCTCCCCGTGGTAGTGCAGAATGCATGAGCATTTTTCCACGATAAAAAAAAAGGACTAAACTGGTAGAAATCATCACGTAACGAAAAGAGGGTATGCGACATGCAAAATACATAGTTTCATGGTTTTGGGGTTTACTTCGTTGCATATTTTAACAAGCTACACTTAGTTTCACTTGTTTGTATTGGAAACTAATTTTGGATAACTTTCTCTTGGCCTATCGAATACAAACTTTGTATAGGTAGGTACCTACTCGATTTTTTCCATGACAGTGCAAAAAGAAAGAAGAAAAATCGGATTATTCCTCACAGAAAACTGTGCACACAAAAGATAATGCCTCAAATACTCAAATAATAAAAACAAAATAGATCTATAATCACGAGCACAACACAGAAATAGTCGACAACATGTCACGTCATAGCCGTGACAAGAAGGCTTCCACTCAGCATGGTGTTGTGCTATGGGGACCCACAGCACAGCGCCGATGTACAGTGGTTATCCGAAAAGGATGTACGGAAATCAAGTCAGGTTCAGGTTAATTTGGAAAGTAGTAGGTGAATTAATCTGAAGTTTTTACTATTACCTTAATATAAGCCACCAATACCACGCCTCTGTAAGCTTGTCAACGAGCGCAGCGACCTGTGTGACATACACACAGACAATGTCAAGAATTTTTCACGTGTCTTGGAGTGCTAATCGTGTCCCGCTTGAAGACAATATACAATATACCCAATTAATTGTGCCTTAGTTACAGCATGCGATTTTTTTTAACTGGTCAAATAGCCTTATCTGTTTATACTATTTTCTTTTTGTACATAAAATATTTAAATTAACTACGTTTTTATTTTAAAATACTTTTATATATTCTACTCCTTTTGTAAAGGCAAACATCCTAAGCATGCAGTGTTTGCCTATAATTGGTTGTGCAGTGATACTTAAAACTAGATTGCACACTTAGTACATACATTACTGTAACAACTGTTGGCAGACCATAAGTAAATAAATAAATAAATAAGTGCCGATATTGATTAGAACCTTTACACAGAACTGAAATCATAACACAGCTAAGTTAACAACCTCATATCATTAACACTTAGAATCCGCTATCAGTTTCTAACAATCAAGTCAAACGCAACCCAGGCAAGTCAATACAGTAATATTGTTTCGCAAACAGACGTTAGCGCGAAAGTGGTAATTGTAACACGTGTACTGAGAATAATATGGAGACGTAAAACGGGCTTTATTGCACTAGTAATAATTATATTGAGTGTATTTATTTATAAAACTGCTTCTTTGGTTTAGTAGTCGAAAGGGAAACAAATTCGAATCCTGGGTTGGAAAAAGTGTGATAGTGTATTTTTTATAACATTAATTTTATATTCTGTGATTACTATAACTCACACACAAATTTTTTACTGGTAAACATTTTAAGAAAATCATCAACTTTTAAAATATTTATAAATTTTGAGCACCATGTATCAATCACATAATTAATTTACCTGTCATTGCATTATTTTTATATAATTTTTACCCATTGTGATACTCGTGTAGTAATTTCAACAGGATGAAATTGAAAACTTGCGCCAACTCGAAGTGGAGTACTTAACTATTAAATAATCATTATAAATGGCACTTTTCTATTAAACAGCAGATTTTTTTTTGATAGTCGACGAAACTTTCTACCCTAAGGTGTTTATTTATTTAAAAGTAGGAGAACCAACAGCTGAACCAAATTAATAAAAATTGTATAAGCGACACAGAGCCAATTACAGGTTCTCACGAGTAGACATGGATAAGGTAGTAGAAATCTTATGATCACTAAGTAGCAAGCACGATAAAAATACAAATAAAAGGAATCAAAGTAATCAATAAGCACTAAATACATTCAGACGCCATTAGAGTCATGTGCTGTATTCCTGGTTACATTTTGCGCGTGGATGTCCCTGCCACCCTGTATTATTTCTAAGTATCGACTACTGAATCGAGAAAGAATCAGACCAGACCTGGAGATGGAACCCAGAGCAACACTCAATAAAATTCTCTACAGTCCACAGAAGAAATAATTATTAAATGATTTAACTTAATTTTGGGGTTATTTCATAAATATTAATTAGAATATTTATATACAATATTTAACGCAATTAACTATTTTACTTGTCAATTAGGCATAGTGAATGAAGTACTCGTCCGCATTGCTGTCATCCGGAAACGTGAATTATTTTGTAAAAGAACGCCAGCCCGCTGGTCACGTGAAGTGTCAACGCGGAATTTCCTTAAAAAGGAGACGCGAGCGTTTCGACCCCAAACTGCTGAAAACTGTAGTTCTTAATTTTTTTTTTTTTAAAACGTTGCCCCACAATAGGAATTTCTCCTGTATCGTAGGTGCGTTAACAAAAATTTAAAAACTCACATACACAAACAGCCAGACCCGAAACAACTACTTATAGGTCATACAAATATTTGTTCCGTGCGGGAATCGAACCCGCGACACGCAGCGCAGCAGTCAATGGCTTAACTTTTATCTGTTCCCACTGCGCCAACCAATATATTATATAGCTAGTTTAGTATTCATACTTAAATATTAATAAGACAACAAAATGAGATACAACGTACTTACTCCAACGTGTAATTGTTAGAGATGACACGTGTCACGTGGCTGTTAGTTGCACAGCCATAAGACCTTCTCAACTTAGTGCAATGCTCAAAGACTCTTGAATGTTTGGTGCAAGTGGTAAGAACTTAGCGTTTCGAGAATTTTCTTTTTCTCGCGATGAAGATTATTTTGTTTATTCTTATTAAATCGTCTTTAATGGATTTATCGTGATAAGTAATAGGAGAAATTGCAGGCAGCAAAAGATACGGGAATTGAAAATAATGAAATATTTATTAAAATATTGTTTTAATGTATGTACTGGAAAATACTTAAATATTTATATTAAGAGTGATGGTTTTTAGTTTGTAAATAGTTTTAGTTATTTTAGGATATTCATTTTGTTATTTTAGTGTTATTAATAAATAAATACTAGCCTGCAGAGTAATGGATAACAAATCATCTAGTTTTGTTTAATATATGCTAGAAGTTTCTGGCGTAGTTATGAACTGTCTAATCCGTGAGCTCGATTGAGTTGTATATAATTCGCAAGACAAACTGAAACTTAGCAGTACTTTAGTGCGGTACATGTTACGAGAAATAGGCGTGGTTTAACCGATGATGTCCTGACATAACGGAGCATCACGCCTGTGTTCCTCAAGGGAATAGGCAGAGGTGTTAAATAGTATAATCAGCATATAATGTTCCTACTGTTAGGACACAGGCCTCCTCTCTGTGAGAGGGAGTGGGCCGTAATCCACCACGCGGGCCCAGTGCGGGTTTGTGTTAAATATCTACTCATATTTCTTTAGTTATGGAAGTTAAAAGTAATATCCTGACCTTTAAAATATATCAGTTGACTAAACATTAATGGGACTATTTGTATGTAAGTGAGTATGGCAAAATTCTTGAATTTTTATCTTTCATACTGGGATATTGTTTTTGCATGACTTTAATTTGCGTGTAGGGAATGCTACTATTAATGTGGTTTTTGTTATCATTGCAAGTGCAGAAAGGTTGCAATGCTATGCAATCATTAGCGACAAATTGCATTTTCAAAATCTGAAAAACATTTGGGTCTTTTTTTTTTTTTTGAGAAGAAATAAATTGTTTTGTAACAAGATAATATTAACATAATATATACGAACACACGGAGGGCAGGGTATTGTGGCGCAGCCTAGGGGAGGCCTATGTCCAGCAGTGGACTGAGTTCATTGATTAATTTGCGCTAACATATTTAAAATAATAATAAGTACCTACATGTATAAATAAACTAAATCAAATCGCACTAATTTCATCACTTGCACCACAACCAAACAAAGGTCCCAGGTACATACAAACTGTCACAGCAGAACGGAATCTGCATCTCCCTGCTCATTACTACATTACAAAATGAGATTTGTATACCGTGTAGCCCGACCTTTATGAAATATTCACATCGCTCACGTCCCGAAATGAATCTAATTACCAACACAAAGGGTTCACAATCGTTTGTGTACAACTTGTGCAAATGCGAGTCAGCCTCATTGAACCTAAGCTGTTTTAGTTAATTGTACCTACAGACAGTGGAAAAGTTTAGTGTTGTATGATATTTTATTTCCCGTATGTGTAAATAAAGCCTTACGGCTGCTATTATTTGGTATGTTAACTAAGAGGAATTGGGCAGGTAAGCTTGGGCTCTGACGGAGTTAGTTAATTAATAACAAAAGCTCAATTTATAAATGACATGAAATTATTTATTCTGTAAATAGGATATCGGAATCACTATTACACAACAAATTATATATAAAAAAAAAAAAAATAGATGAGGTCGTTTTTTTGAGCAAAAAAAGACTGAAACAAACTCAGAGGTCACAGTCTCTTTTAAAGTCCAGATATAATATTCGTCAGATCATGTGAAGACCACGAAGATGTCTGAAATGGCCTTTTGAGGAAAGTACTACAAAGACTTCAGTGCACCAGTCCAGTTAGTGCAAGCAGAACTTTACATTGTAATAAACTGAAATCGCCCTTTTGAAGTGAATGCTTTAAACAACATTGTTGTACTGGGTGAAATGGTGCCAACACGACATAGGTGTTAAGCATATGATCTAGATAACAATAGTAAATGCCTCACAGAGCTGTTACCGAGTGAAACTCGCCTTATTACAGCAGCGGTCGTAACCTGCTAACTGCATACGGTAAACACGGCACACTGACTTCACCTGTGGGGAAGCTTCCCTTTATTATTTTACAGGAAATAAGCAAGTTCTATACTTGTGTTTATCAAAATTAGGTCGGTAGCTAGGCTGTAAGGGCAATTCTTTTCTGTGGGTACAGTCAACTCTTTTATATCTTCGCCATTTTTCTAATTCTTTCCAGTGACTTTTCTGGTCTCATCATAATATAAATTCCTTTTAAAGGGTTCACTTTCACCAAAACTCCACTGACAAATTTTCATTTTGAAACCAACGTTTCGTATACTATTTATTTCGAAAACAACTTATTCCGCAAATGTTTTATTTTATAAACACTCGTTTTACAAACATTTATTTGGCAAACAATTCTTTTGACAAATGCATCAGATGATATTTAATCATTTATACATTTTTCATTTCTCATTTAGATTTCTCCTATTTCTGCCTGCAGGGTTTAAAAAGAAACCTAACTGAACCTAACTGCCCGTGATATCGACCGTCTAGGGTTAGGGTTTCCTTTATTTTCTCTTTTTTTAGAAAAGTCCAGAGCAGCGGAATGACAAAAAAATACGCGGAAAATGCACAATTCAATAGAGAAATCAAATGTCTATTGGCACTGAGTTATTTAAAAGATACAGAAATTCCACTATATTTTAATAAATATTTAGATAAGCTCACCGATGAAGACAGCAAAACCATTGCCCATTGGTTTGAAGAAAACTACGTGTCTGGGACTTCCAACTCGCAGCAAAAGTATTTACCACAATATTCGAGCTGTTACGAAATTAACCGTATGAAAATACCCAGGACGTCAAATTCAGCTGAAGCATGGCACCATACAATCAATCAAATCACTGAAAAACACCACCCGGGCGTATATTTACTAATTAAAGACATAATTAAAGAAACTATAAGCAATACCAATGAGCTTGAACAAAAATTGTCAGGTGCTTCCTCCTGAAAAAAAAAACGAAAGAAATATATCTCGAAAGATGAACACATCGCGAGAATATTGATGAATAAAGAAAATTATTCTGAAATTAAATTATTAAAATGTTTAGCAAGCTACTTGCAATTATGCTAATGTGAGTTTAATTTCTTTTAAATTACGTTTTGTGTAATGTCTTTATTCCAAACGTTGTTTATGAAATGAAATGAAAAAAATAATGAATTGTTTGTCAAATAATACGTTATTAATAAAAGTTTATCGGATCGTTATTTTGCCAAGTGAAATATTTGGTAAACTTGTTGTTGTAAAATGATGAAATGACAAATAACGTTTTTTCCAATCGTTGCTTGTCAAGTAAAAAAAATTGAATTAATATTTGGTGACAGTTCAGCAAACATTAATTCATACATTTTTCAGTCAGTTTCAGTCAGTATTGGTCACCCTTTTAAAGCTACGGCATTCAGCAGATTATTGCATAGTAAACTATTCATATCAAAATCAGCAGATTTTATCATGCAATAGCAGGCAAAAAAGCCCTTAAGGACACACTTTGACTGTGAGTGTACCTATCATAATTAAGTATTGATGGACCCATTATATCTGTAGTTTCGCCAGATAATTTGACCTTGTATTCTAAATACTCTCAGAATGCATCTCGCTAAAATGATAACGCAGATAAGGGATACACCTACACAGACCATAGATCAGTCATGCGGGCTATTGGCAATTTATCTGATCGTATGGATCAAAGCCGCATAGCTATCAAGTATAAATACCGATGCTTCCAATGGAACTAGGATTTGAAAATGATTTTATAGGCTAGATGAAGAATTCACCAAAAATTTACATTACTTCAAACTATGTGCTTCTTAGTTTTGTTTCGTGTCCATCAACATGAACTGCATTAGTAAGTTAGAATTAGATAGTTGAGCAGCATAAGAAGTAGACTGTACGACAGCATCAACAAAAAGCCAAAGAACATAAAAAAACACAAAATAAAAAAAAAAAAACAGGGATTGTAGGATTTTCCCGACAGAGTTAAAAAAATGTTGCTGGCTGGCTCTAGCAATTAGACTATCAAAATACCGAAGACATTGCACACATTGCGTAATATCATACAAACCCCATTTAAACTGACACCTCACCGTCACGACATTCACGTTGACAGGGTCTTCCTAAAATGCTACAAGTTTGAGTACTGACTCCCAAAATACAAGCCCTGGCTTATTGTTAGTTAGTATATCAGTTTCAGAGTCACTTAAGAAAGAAAAAACGTGTGGGGTGGGGGACCTCCAGCAGGAATGAAGTGCAAAAAAAATTGAAAACATTCGTAGCCCATCTTGGATTTTCATTCTGACCTCAGAATAGGCATTCACGTATAATTATGGCGATGTAGATGTCGCTACAAGGACAACATTTTGAAAACCGATCAATATTTGTATTTAAAATACGTGGCATCACAGATTTTGCGTGACATCGGTATGATGCGTAGTTCGCTAACAACGCATCATACTGACGTCACACAAAATCCTGCATCGCGCAAGCAGAGTTTACCGCGCAACTAGCATATATACAACGTCCTGACATTAGTCGTTGGGCAGTGACCCACTCGTCTCGGTCTGGTCGAAGGATCCTCCCTTTTCTACGGAGGATGAATTAACTTTAAACTCTGTTCCTTATACCTCAATATCCCAATTAATTAGTTACAGTTGTTCAAAGGATTCGATTGTCATATACTGTTTGACCTGCGTCCGTTTATTGGACGATAACTTTAACGAGACCCCGATCGTTATTAGAACTGTTTCGAAGTCGAAGTTAAAGCCGCAGGAACTTGGATTAATTCAAAATTAGTAATGTATTTGTATTAGCTTTTGATCTGGGCGCTAAGGGTATATTTGGAAAGTAAATAAAAGTAAATCTTTACTGTTTTTCCGAAAGCTTACACCATCATCAACTACCTAGCTTTTTTCCTACTATGTCAGGGTCGGCCACCAGTCTAAACGGATGCAGATGAAAACAGTATTTTACATGGAGCGACTGCCTATCTGACCTCCACAACCCAGTTACTGTTTGTCAGACTTTCGGGCTTCTAACGACTACCAAAGATCTACAAATGACAGCCAGGACCAATGGTTTAACTAGTTCTCCGAGACATAGAGGTGTCTCGATATTTAAAGGATGGTCACCCATCCATAGACCGACCTCGGCAAGCGTCAGCTTAACCCTCGATCGACCTGTGTGGGTCTAGTTATTTAGCCACGAGCCTTTGAGAACCAGACCTTGACATGGCTAGAAACATTTTATGTTGAATGAAAGTAATGATAAAAATCCGGACTGGGTAGTCCGGAGTTATAACATTTAATTATTATTAATGGGTTCATGATCCAAAATGGACGGAAATACGATGCCTTTATAAGCCATGATCATTATTAACAGAACTAATGAAATGGCCAAGTAGCAAGCTGATCCCTCTGGGAGATAGAAGAAATACGCAAAAGAATAATAATATGTCATTTTACACCATAATATTGGATACAATATAATTATCAGCCTATTACTATCCCACTGCAGAGGCCTCTTCTCATACGCATTGATCACCACACTTGAGCAGGTACCTACTAATGTGACTTTCTTAATGGTGCTTACTGAATTTATCTTGGACATTACAACATTGGTGAAGGAAAACAATCGTGAAGAAAACTGGACTTTCATACAGGTATGTTAACGAGTAATAACAAACAATCCTGTCATGGCTGTTTTGTCGAAGTTCTCTACTCTTGGCTCCCCAATTTAAAAGTCCAAATGCGTCTTGGTCCCACTCACTTCTAAACCAATCACTCCAGACCCACATTTCGGCTAAATCGAAGTCCAAATGATTTGAGACTGTGAACGTTCTTAAAATTACGAGAATTGCCCGTCAGGGTTGGGATCCCCCATTTCAATGTCAAAAATGATCTCACCATTTTTCTTCCATATTGAAAAGTTAAAACACATCTCTATTTGTTATATTAGCTATAGGAATGTATCTTCCTCAGTTTTGACGACACTCATCATCAGTAATAACTTCCGAACCAGTCACTTCAGCTCCCACATTTCGGGCTAAATCGAAGTCCAAATTATCAATAGTCTTAATGATCCAAAATCCCTTCAAACGATGGAACAGTGGTGCTTTAATCAACCTCGATCATTATTAGCTGCGCTAACGAAGTGGCCGGCTAGCTCATCCAATTATACGCTGATCCCTGCGGGTATAACTAACATAATTGGTGTTATGCTGAGCTTCCTAACTTTTAGTTCTGTTACTTTGTTTGTATGGGGAGTTTTGATGACGTCGTTGCGTTTTGACATGGTTGAAGTTCGTCTCCTGTAATTTTCAGACGAGTTCGGGTTAGTTTTTTAATGGCTATTAGGGATTAACCACACTTATTCAGCTCTTTTCAGTCACGCATTCGTAAAGCCGAATGGATGCGTACGCTTTCCATACAAAATCGTTATTTTCTATGGACAAAAGCTGAACAGAGCTGAATTATGTGTGGTTAGTCCCTTAGGTGTTGTCTTCATAATATTGACTACTGGATACCATTGGTTAAGGTGACTTGTTTAATTTTTTGGATTTAGGAACCGATTTTTTTTTGTGACACTTCAATGGTGAAACTGTTATGTATGCAAATCAATAGTCATTTATTTAAACTAGGCTGACACACACTTTTCACATTTTTCGACGTCAAATTACAGAACACCGTCCCCCAAACCCCCCCCCCCCTCCCTTCATCAATCAGAAAAATAAAACGTTGACATCTACAGAAGTAGGTACTCGAGCCTCCCCAATCCGTAAGAACTCCTGCAACAACCGTTATTATAATGACTGTTGATACAGGTTGTCGCCACAATCACCATGCTTAGGACATAGGTTGATCGGTTACCAAAGCGATCAACCTTGTTGATCAACGATTGTTTTTATCCTGTAACATAATTCCTTGGCTGCCTTTTACGCTACAAACGAACAACAACAACAACTACAACAATAACTGTAGTTACTGTTGTTTGGGTTTGTGGTTAAGAGTTGTTCCCTTATAAGGTTTAACTGTTATTTACTGAACAACAGGTCCATTTTGGTCTTTGAGGTCCATTTTATTCCCAACACGTATCCCGAACATATCTTGATATCCCTTACAAACTACTAACCCACATTATAATAATCATGTCACCATAAATACAATAAGGTAAACATAAAAAATAATTCAGTACGTCGTTACACCGCTAGATGGCGTTATAAATAAAATAATATCGACACTATTTTTCAAGGGAAAGGCCCCGTTAAAATATTTAGCGGCCATTATTTGGCTCTGAAAAATGCGTGTCCCTTCCGTGTCCGTACTTTGTATGCAAATATGAAGACTGGTTTAGGTAGGTTGGATTGGAAACATACGGGTGGGTAGTTTTTGCGGGTACGCGGTAGAAATATGTAATCTATAGACCTTTCTTATTTTTGTAGAGAAAATTAGAGGGGGGAGGGTTATTTTTTCTGTATATTATGGTGACAAAAAAAGCGATGACGTGTTATTCTGTCACGGTGGCCAATCTCAACGAAGATTAGAAAGGTTCGCAGGAGATATTATAGTGCACAAGTGTGTGCGCAAACACAGATGCACTCTCTGTTCCTTTACTCTCATAGTCCGATGGGACGGCAATCCGACACGACCGAGGAGAGGTCAGGCGCAGGACCAGCAGCTTTAAGTGCTTTACGAGTCACGGGGGTCTCACACAACCAATTTCCAACCTCCGGTCTGCTACTGAGAAATTCCTAATGGAAAAACCCAATAACACTTTGCCCGACCTGGGAATCGAATCCAGGACCCCATGCATAACAGTCGCGCTTGCGACCACGAGACCAATGGTGCCGTGCGGGGCAGCGGGGATGTGTTATTATTAATATTACCTTTGACATTGCTCGAGACCCTGAGGTCCTGGACATTTGGCAGGCGTACGAGGGGACAAGGCTAACTTGCAGAGGCCTCTTAGACGTTTTTAGTGAAATAAGGCTCCGACCAACGATTGTCCCTGTTTGGACTATGCAAGACAGTGTACCCAAGGACAAGAACAGCAAAACATGGAAACAAAACACATTATAGTGAATGAATTATCTAGAACTATGGAAGGACGATGGCCCCTGCCTGACCTTAAGTAATTAATTTATAGCTCAACAAATTAATAATTCGGAAATGAAGAGAAGTTATTAAAAACCAACATTTATTTCTAATACTAAAATAATATTTAAAAGGTCAACAACATTAAAACTTGGATATAATAATATTATAACTCAGCAAGCAGATGTATTTTAATATCACTAGGTAATTAAAATAAAAAATTAGACATCGTATTTTCGAGAATTAATATTTAATTAAATACTCAAAGAATTATTAGTTTAATGCTGAGATAAATGATAATACATCAAAGGCATTCTTAAGATTATCTTAACTATTCACGAGCCCTTAAAAGTATTATTAAATATGATTGAATTAGAAAATTCGCCTTATTTGACCGAAATGTTCTGAGAAATAAATATTTCGACGAGAACAATATTAATTTTTGATGTTCATATAATATATTTCTTTTTAGGTATAAAAACTGAAAATTACTTTGTTTAAAATGAAATAAGATAGAGTACGAGTGGGTGCTTCTGGGGTCTATGTCCAGAAGTAGACGTCTTTCGGCTGAAATGATAATGTAGATAGAGTAAATATGAAATTACAAATATGTAAAACACAACAGATCTTGTCATGTTTACTTAATCTATACACTAGGGCTCAATTTACACTGCCGCGGAACGAAGTGGAAGCGCTTTTTTTTTGTACAAAGCATAATAAACTTTACGTCAAAAGAGTAACGCACAAATTGCACACATACGCACAGGTTGCGAATCTCATGGGGTGGGTCGGGAAACAAGAAATTTCACGCGGAGCTAGTTAGAAAATAAAATAAAAACACAAAAAGAAATCTATGATTAATGTTTGTATGAAGTTTTTTAGATAAATTTTATTGTTGTTAGATTCCTGCATGCTTTGGTGTATAATGTAAGTGCAGCAAGCAATTGTTATATAAACAAATGATAGCTGTTAACAAAGAGTTGGATGTTATTTCTGAAACAACTATTAAGAACTATGCAGTGAGTGTCAACATTACTTGTTGTCTTTCACAACAATAATATCTCGAAGAATGTTGAGAATAGCAGGCTATTCACAAGTATTGTTTGTTTTCCAAACTTTAAATAAAATGATAAATTGAGCAATTACGTACTTTGTTTGTTGTTTTAAAGAAATTGCTCCCAAAATGCGGTGTTATTTCAAAAAGGTTCTGCTTACTTGTTTCTAACTAATTGGATGGTGAAATGTACCTACTTGTGAAACGAGTTCTCGTCTTTGTTTAATGAGCATGTATGAACTGAGAATTTGATGTTAGGGACCTGTTAAACTTTAGGTAATTCAAAATTTCTAACGCTTTAAAAAAAGTGAATTTTGTCGGCTACGTTGAAGAAATCACCTTAATTAGTTAATGCTAAAGTAGAGTTTCACAAGTTTTCAATGTCAAATTCTAAGATTCAGAAACCGTGCCATCTGCCTAACCTTTTCCCCAACTATGTTGGGGTCGGCTTCCAGTCTAACCGGATGCGGCTGAATACCAGTGTCTGACATGGAGCGACTACCTATCTGACCTCCACAACTTAGTTACGGGGTAATATGGTACCATTTAATAAGACTGGTTATCAGACTTTCGGGCTTCTGACTTCCCGTAACGACTGACAAAGATCTACAAATGACAGCCGGGACCAATGGTTCAACGTGATTTCTGAGACACGGAGGGGTCTCGATATGTAACAAACCTTCGATCAGCCCGTGCGGCAGTTATTATTTAGCCACGAGCCCCTCAACTCAGACACTCATTTCATTTGTCAGTTAAATAAATTATGGCCGTTTCGATTACAACGACATTCCCGCCCACAATACTCACCCGTGTGTTTACCGCGGGGACTATTGTCACGCGTTTTACGTATCACGTCAGGAAAGGATTACAATAGTGTGCGTGCTAGATAATACTTTGATCTTTTAACGTGTTTGCATAATATACCTTAGGTTTTTATTCTCTGGACATATCTTCTTGGTCCCTTTTCCTCGATTCTATAAAAAATCACGACTTTTAGAGACGGTCCTTATTAACATTCACATAATCTTTTAGCACAGTCTTGCCACAACACCAGAGTCAATTTTTGTTGTAATCATAAACCAGGCAATATTTACTTTTTTATTTGCCTTATAGAGGTGTTAGTGGTATGAGGAACAGGGTGTAAAGTTCACTCATCCTCCATAGAAAAGGGAGGTTCCACGGACGGGTGTTGTGTCTAGCGGGCAAATGCTCAATGATTCATGTCGGGCCGTTGTATTGTATATGCTAGTTGCGCGGTAAACTTTGCTTGCGAGATGCAGGATTTTGCGTAACGTCAGTATGACGCGTTGTTCGCAAGTGGTGGCGTTGTAGATGCCGCTACAGCCTCATTTACGTAGGCCTGCATAATCACTAGTGCGGCTTTTCGCTCTTTTCGCGCTTTTCGTAGGTAGATGTTTTATTGCAAATCTTCAAAAGGAAAAAAAAAATCTACTTATTTTAAATTATAAAAGGCGACACCTACTCTAATAAGCTTCTCCCACCTTCCTCTGTAATTTTATTACTTTATAAGTAACTCTTCATCTCTTAAAAGTCAGATATATTTTTGTCACCACCAAGTTTTTTTTCAATTGGGGCCCTAATTTACTATGACCACTTAACGATTCCTTACCGAAACCACGTCGAAACCACGTCAATTCAATTTCGTTCATTGTGTCATAGAGAATTACGGTCCTGAACGTTTTAGAACGTTTCTAAATAATTCGCGTGAGAAAGAGATGGCGTGAACGGTCACTTGCTATTATTAAAAATAATAATATTCATTAACTAATCACAATGCTTTAACTCAAGGCGGCATTTTACGTGCATTTTACACGTTTCCTAAGACGTTCACAAATTACCTTTTGCCTGTTAAGGCAACTAGGACCACTTTTGAAATAATCTAGCGTTTTTTACACGCGCTGTATCGTGACAGTTTGAACTTAGCCTAAGAGCGAAGCCACACGATGGATTGCCGGTGCGTTGCGACGCCTAAGCGGTGACGCTGCGTCAGCCTACATACAAATTACAGTGAAAAGTCACACGGTGCGTTGTCAACGGACTAGGAGACCAGGAAACGAAGCGGGGATGGAAGTTGCGGTGCGGTGCCGAGTGTCGGAGTGGAATCAAATTCAAAAATTCAAATTCTTTATTCGGACGGAGCGTTTTGATGCTTCTACTAAAGAAAGCTGATACGTCACACCCAGACTATGACTATGCTTGGAGTTTCCTTGCGTGATCGAGGCCGAAAGGTTCTGGAGTAGCGACCGCGTACCGGAAGACGTAGCGTTGGAAGGCCTCCCTCAACGTCCACCTTGAGAAGGCCAACACCTTGACCAACGACCTTGTGAAGGCACCCGAACCCGTTGGATGCGAGAAGCACAATACCGGTGGAAGTGGAAGTGCTTGGGGGAGGCCTATGTCCAGCAGTGGACTTCTTTCGGCTGAATGATGATGACGATGACACCGAGGCGCTGCGATGTCGTAGTAAGCGGCATTGCGATGCGGCATCGCATTGTCCGTTTAGTACTCGGTGCGTTAAAATCACAGCCGTGCGACGACGCAACGCACCAGCAACGCCCGTGTGGTCTCACTCTAACACAATACTGTTGTTGAGAATATGTCTGATAATACCTCGTTTACGACTTCGCCTGATATATTATGTGGTGTAATGTCAGACAAAATTATAGGTACCTACTCTTCGTTATATTTTTTCAACATTTTCACGTTATTTACGGTGTCAGGTGACTTTCAAAGTACCTCGGGTGATAACAGTATCATGTACAGACGCCAGCAAGTCAAGCTACCCGAAACTGTCAAATTTTCCCAATGAACCTTGAACCTTAACGCTTTAGCGATAAAGTTGAAAATCTATTAAAGAAATTTGACAGATTGTAGTAGCTTGATGTGCTGGCGTCTGTACTATGTTAGGTTTTTGTGTGAGAAAAATATAGAGGCATAGAAGATCTATGTTCATGAGAAGATACTTAAGCTCACGCACATAATACGTAGGCTCTGAACAGAAGAAAAATATACCAAAGGCGTGTGCTTTGAAGACTGCAGTGATTTGTGATTTGTCGGAGTGCGTCGGGATTAGACGATAGTAACATAGAGAGGTGAAATCATGACATGCACGCATTACTGTGTATGCAGAGGTGTACTTATGGTACAGACGCCAGCAGGTCAAGCTACCTGAAACTGTCAAATTTTCCCAATCAACCTTGAACTTTAATGCTTTAGCTATAAAGTTGAAAATCTATTAAAGAAAATTGACAGATTGTAGCAGCTTTATGTGCTGGCGTCTGTACACCCACATTTCGCTAGTTATGTTTAAGTCCCATGTAATAGGGGGCGGGCCTATTGCCATCAACCGGGCACAAATCCAGACTCGGAGGTGCTGCTGAGAAATTCCAGATGGAAAAATCCAATGACACTTTGTCCGACCCGGGAATCGTACCCAGGACCTCATACTCAGCATAGTACGTCGACCATTTATACTAATGAGGCAGTCAATTCAGTTGTTGCTATATAAAGTAATTAAAAAAGCCAACGGAATATATACAGGGACAGTCCACAGTGAAATAAAATTTTCAAGCACAAAACTCAAGGCATTTTTTTCAATTAAACCATTTACTATTACGGCACTTTTGAATTGTCAAGGAGTCGGTCAGTCAGAAATATGAAGCTAGTTGCCCATTCCGAAGCGTAGTAGGTACCTATGGAGAAGAACGGCCAAGAAACACAAATGGACACTCTTTTACATTTTTTTTTTTGTGTTGCATTTATAATCATATGTGAGAACGATGTAAAAAAAGACAAATCCCGTTACTGAGTTTCGTGCAGAAGCTACAATTAATAAAATAAACAATAAGTATTCCTTCAAAATTCTTACCTAACTTATCTACGAAGACGACAATATCTATCAGTAAAACAGCCCTATAATTGCACGATCACATCATGTATTCACTTCACATGCCTGCATCAAATTCCCACGCACAAAATAATTCACATAACTCCACACACACAACGAGAATATACCACACATAAATATATAACAATATTCATACAATATGAATCGCTTTGAGTAGGCATGTCCTATTATTAACGGCGTACTGAGCATTTCACAGATGACTTCTTCCACCATTTTTGATAGCAAAATCAAGGATTAGCTTGACTTTTACCCGATTACGGTTTTATAGGGTCATTGAAGTAGATAATAATTTTTGTTGAAGATAATAAATACATAGAAAATTGAATGGAGGAAGAAAAATAAAAGACGAAAATGTGCAGGAAAGAAGAATGCGGGATCATCAAAAGCTTTGCGCAACTGTAAAGGCATAGCTATTTATGTACTTACAACTTATATATGTCTATATGTCTTAAATGTCTTATACTATGTCTTAAACATCGCTCGGCGGTCTGCGTTGTCTGTTGTATTTAATTTTTTTACGAATTTTCTTCTATGTAGGGGGTAGTACCTAAACATATTCACATTGGCGCCGATTCCCTTGTTCACAAATTAAACTAAATTTAAGTTCAGTGCATCATTTTCTTTCTATTTCAATAAGAAAAGGACAGAAGATAAATATTAGTTTAGTCCTGTCAAATTAAGATACTCCATAGACAAATTAGACGTGATTAAAAACATGGCGACTAAAAATACGTCAATTTACGTCAGGCGCTGACTAATTTGACAGGACTAACTAATATTTATCTTCTGTCCTTTTCTTATTGAAATAGAAAGAAAAAGATGCACTTAACTTAAATTTAGTTTAGTTTGTGAACAAGGGTATTGGCGCCACCGTAGAGTTTAACCTAACAAAGCCTTCTCACTGCTTGTTGTTGATTTAAATTCTATTAATCGAGATGTCTTCACAAGGTTTGCCGTAACCTTAATTTTCTTTTTGGTCTTCTATAGAGTGTCTTAAAGACTTTTACCATAAAACCAAAACCATATTTTTTTTAAACCAGTATAATATGATGACCAGTATGATGGGTTTGTAGTCCACTGGACAATTACAACCTCCAGTTTACAAACTGCAACCTCGCAATACGACCAATACAATGCATAAATGTCAGTTTTGCCGTTGTTTTGCTGTAAATATTCGCAGAACATGTTTGCACAACAGTTTTTGCCAATTAGCTTTGATACAACATTTTGTAGAGAGTGAGAACGAAGTACGACTATGTATGTGAAATGCGAACATATACGTATATTAAACGCATGTTGTACTGCACGGAAATGCTGCTGAACCTAATTATTTTGTTATGACGTAGTACATACAGTAAACATGATAATTATGTCACGTTTTGAAACGTATTTTATAACTGTGCATATTTCATGTTACTAGTGCAGATGAGAAATAATGTTTTGATTTTCCATTTTAGGGAGCAGTGGTGGCCGCGACTTTTAACGGCGATTCGAACCCAGACAGGCGCTTTACTTTGTGTAAATTATGTCATCACCACTGCTTTAAAAGCGGTGAAGGAAAACATCGTGAGGAAACCGGTATGTCCTAGAATAAAAAAATCGAAGACATGAGTGACATGTACAAACCCGCATTGAGCCCGCGTGGTGGATTACAGGCCTGTAATCAGGTGTGTAGTACTCACAACCTTCGTGTGTGTATGACCAAATGTATATGTAGTAATGAACATAATCGAAGCAAAACGAGTATATAAGAATCGTAGCAGGTGGCGTTCGTTAGTTTCTGCTTACCCCCGTGGGAAGAAGGCGTCAATTATGTATTGTATGATAACATCATCTGCCTAGCCTTTTCCCAACTATGTTGGGGTCGGCTTCCAGTCTAACCGGATGCAGCTGAATACCAGTATTTTACATGGAGCGACTGCCTATCTGACCTCCACAACCCAGTTACTGGGTAATACGATACCCCTTGGTAAGACTGGTTGTCAGACTTTCGGGCTACTGACGACCCGTAACGACTGTCAAAGATCCACGAATGACAGCCGGGACCAACGGCTTAACGTGCTTTCCGAGGCACGGAGGGGTCTTGGTATGTGAAGATGGTCACCCATCCACGGACCAACCGCGGCAAGCGTAGCTTAACCTAATCGATCGACTCGTGCAGCTATTATTACTTAGCCACAAGCCCCTCATTGCCCCATGTATTGTATGATAACAATATAATAATTGCTTGATAGCAATCTAAATGTTTTGATCGGGGTTCGAAACAGAACGCAACTAGATAGTATCTTATAGAAATCAAAACTCGAAATCGTCGTCTTAGACATAGAATTAAGATTTGGGCCTTTGATACTACAAAATGCAATACAAAATAGCTGTTTAATGCTTAGGGCTTCACGTTTAAGTGTAAATGGACACTTCAAGAAAACTTCGAGGGTTTCAATTTCAAACTTTAAAAGTCTATTGTGCCTTTAAACATTGATAGTTCGGAAACAATTTCGTAATTTCATAGCGAGGCAATTCCCCTTAATTAGTTAAGTGGTAACGGCCGCGACTTAGGAGTTGTAGGTTCGAAACCAGACAGGCGCATTCATCATAATCAGTCTAATAATGTTCCCACTGTTGGTTGGGACACAGGCTTCCTCTCCGTGAGAGGGAGTGGGCCGTATCCACCACGCGGGCCCAGTGCGGGTTGGCAGGCGCATTACTTTGTGTAAATTATCTCATCACCGCAGCTCTCAAAACGGTGAAGAAAATCATCGCGAGGAAACGGGCATATCCTAGAACCAAAAATTCGAAGACATGTGAGACATCTACCAACCCGCACTGGGCCCGCGTGGTGGATACGGCCCACTCCCTCATATGGAGAGGAGGCCTGTGTCCCAGCAGTGGGAACATTATAGGCTGATTATGAGCCTGTAAACATTGATAGTTTTGAAACAATTTCGTAATTTCATAGCGTGGCATATTGTGGAAATTTCCTCTTTAAGTATGCACTATGTTCAGCGGGATTGTCCGAAAGGGTTACCGCTACCCCGGAACATAAAGGGCGAAGGAAGGAACATGGGTGGGTTTTAGTCAGTAAGAGTCTGACACTCCCTTCCGCTCCACCCAGAGCGGGAGGGGTCATTTGATGATTTCCCACCAGAAAAAAAAAAGTATGCGAACTTTGTCCCAAACAAAACATAACTGGCCAAAAGTAGGTTTACTTACACTTCTGCCTATTCCTTCGGGGTATACAAGCGCAATGTCGTGTTGTTTGTCCCAATACGTTACATATTACTGGCCCACCACTGGCCACCTCTAGCTTTGCCCGGAAATTGTCCCACAGGAATTTACTACCTACCAGGATAAAAAGTATCCTATGTCCTAACCCAGGTCATGTTGTATCCGTGTGCCAAACATCCAAAGCCGTTAAGACTTGGAAGGGTACTAGACAGACAATTACTTTAACGCTTAGAGTCCAACAAAAACTAAGCATATTTGGAACCGTTCTGGATTCAAACCCTCGATCAGTACCATAAAAGCCAAGTGTTCAACCAATGCACCAATCAAGTCAACATTGGAGCCAACGTATGATGATAGTCCTAAACCTTTCTTCTATCAAAATAAACTTATGTGGTAAAGCTTGCCTTAAAATAGCCAGCTTGTGAGTCCTCCCACTCCTTTCAGTAAATAGCGTGAAGCTAAGATTAAAATGGCGGTGTAAACACGCGCCGCTTGCGTGGTCGGCGGTTATATACGATGGTCAGCTTATGTGGCCGTATCTCACACCAAAGCGTATCCGCTGAAGGGATCTTCACGATTTAGCAACACAAAGTTGTAAGAGATTTTACTTGAAAATTTTCTGATATACGACTAATAAGGCAAATTGCACTCGTTGTTTTTTTTATTTATAAATATTATACTGTACACCAGAAAATACAGAACAAAAAAAATACATTTAACACTACAAAATATACAATGGCCGGCCTTATCACTTTCTGCGATGTCTTCCAGGCAACCTTGGAATGGACAGTGATTGATTGATCTATGTCCAGCAGCAGACATCTTTCAGCTGAAATGCTTATGACGATGCCACTATGTACCTCAAACAAACACACATTTACATTTCATATACACTTTTTGACATTCAATAACATCTTCATAAAAGTACTAGCTGCGCCCCGCGGTTTCACCTGCGTAAGTTTCGATCCAGTGGTAATATCGGGATAAAAAGTATCCTATATGTTAATCCTGATTATAAACCATCTGTGTACGTGTGTGTGTGTGTGTGTTTTGCGTGAAAGAGTAATCCATCCATCCATTCATACAAACTTTCACGTTTGGGATTTCTGTCGCTTATTATCCTGTCTGGTGACATCTGACATTATAATTTCTGTGGTAAAACACTTTTAACAATTTTGTTATGAGCAGGATTGTGATGTTCCAAGCTTGAGTATTTTTGCGAAGGTTTGCATACATTGGCCTCTATAGTGGTATCACGTCGGGGTCACCAGAGGAATGAGAAACAGGGTGTAAAGTTCACTCATCCTCCATAGAAAAGGGAGATCCTCCGACCAGACGGGTGTTGTGTCTGGTGGTCGACGATTGATGCTGGGACGTTACATACAATGTGCCGCTTTAATGCGTGACATTAATTTACCACACGTTTTGCGTACACAGAGTTTCGTGTTTTCGTTTTATGTACATATTATAATTTCATTATATGTTCTTATTTATACATATACAATTTTCTAAAATCCATCTTGGAGACATCTGTAATTAAAGAACTTGTAACGCAGGGGTCATTTGCCGGGGTCATGGAAGCGAATGACGTACAAAGAGTAGGCAAATTGAAGGAAAGAGAGAGAGAGCCTTATGTCCGTGAGCGGCGCAGGCGGTAGTTTTCGAATTACCTACGAATTATTTGATGTTGTTATGATCTTTATGATAACTGGCCTCTAGCCCTAGCCGTGTGTTAAATAATGTCGCCATTGTAGCGGCACGTGGGATATGCTAGCGACGCGGTAAACTCTACTTGCGCGATGTTGGATTTTGCGTGACCTCAGTGTGTGTGTGTCAATTAATTAGTTCGCATATGGTGATGTGGATGCCGCTACAACACTATGTCCAACTTCATAATGTGACTTTACCGATGTTTAATAATTATAATTAATTTTCCTTACCGTTTTTTATAATCTGTTCAGCTTTTAACGTACTTAATCAATTAAGGAGTAAACTAGTGGCTTCAACATTTTTTTATTCGTTTCGGTGTGAATGCAGTCTGTTAATCTGACGTCGCAACGTTTTTCCAATAGCTTACATTCATGTCGGATAGCTATGAGAACTTACAGACACATGTAACATTGTAGGGGAAAGTGTTAAAATCATAACGTTTATTAAACTTTCGTTCGCACAATAGCGAACGAAAATTTAATAAACGTTATGATTTTAACACTTTGTATTATTTATAGTACTATGTATTATTTATAGTATTTTCTGAAGAAATGAAGAGATCCGCAGGAGAACCAAGGTATAGGTATAGGACATAGCCCGAAGAATTGCCAAACTTAAGTGGCAGTGGGGAGGGCACATTGCCCGCAGAACAGATGGTCGATGGGGCCGAAAGGTTCTGTATTGGCGACCGCGTACCGGAAGGCGTAGCGTTGAAAGGCCTCGAACAAGGTGGACCGACAACCTTGTTAAAGGCGCAGGAACCCGTTGGATGCGAGAAGCACAGAACCGGTCGAAGTGGAGATGCTTGGTGCTGTGTCCAGCAGTGGACGTTTTTCGGCTGAAATGATGATGACGATGATAGTATTTTCTCTTGTAAATTATTTTGTACAATTGTTTTTAAAGGAGGTATATAAGAAAATATTAAAGGCTAACTCCTGTCCGTGCTTTTGCTCGCGTGACAAAATGTTCTAAAATGGCAGCTACATTTTTATAAAAATGCCTCGGCCGATCCAGCGCGTCGCGTCGCATCGCCTTTTTAAATCCGACTGGTACCTGGTTCTAAAGATTAGCACGTTCAAACAAAGACACAAACTCTTCATCTTTATTATACAGGATGCGGGACACCGACGTACAACCTGTTGTCATAGATTCAGTACACGATTTTGAATCCCCTCGAGCAGAAATTTTTCGTCGGTTATTAATGATTTTATTTTATGATTATTTATTGATTTTATTTTGGGATTATGTATTAATTTTATTTTGTGATTATTTATTGATTTTATTTTGTGATTATTTATTGAATTTGTTTTGTGACTATTTATTAATTAATTCTTATTTCTATATTAATTTTATTGTTTTGATTATTTATTTTAATTTGATTTCATTTAATTTGATTTATTCTGTTTTCGTTTAATTTGATTTGTATTAATTTTATCCGTGAGTTTATACGTGTACTATAAATGGGTGTTATTTACCTGAAATAAATAAATGTATTATTATTAAAAAAAAAATTGTTGTTCAGTACATTTTGACCGCGTATGTATCGCAGTTTTCTATGAAACAATAGATTTTTTCAGAAGGTCTAGAATCATGTGCTGAATTCATGGTTACAGTATGTGCGTCAATGGGGTGCCACCCTGTAATTAGTATATGTAGATATCAAGAAAGATTATCAAGACCGATTTATTTATTTAATTATTACTAATAACTTTATGTACAAGTAAAAAATACTGTACAAAGGCGGACTAAATGCCTGAGGCATTTTTTACCAGCCAACCTTAGGTTGACGCAGAGACAAAACATGGCAGGTGGTAACATACGGGTTAAATAGTTAGGAAATGGCTATAAAATACAAGAATAAATACTAACACATAGATAGATGCATACATACATATATAAATAAAATGAACTGTCAGGAGAAAAAATGATCGGTAGAGGAGAAAACGAATCCAGCAAATCAGCGCAGGGATGTTACACTCAACTTCTGAGGGATAGGTTCACGTGCCTTCACTTAAAAGAAAGAGGGATATTATATTGAAATATAGTCATGAAACTTTAATTAGGTAACGATTACATTCTACGAAAAGTGTAAGCAACGCAATCTTCTTTCATGAACATCAAAGAACTTACGTTTCCAGGTAAAACGGCTTCAAAACTCATTACAATTTCAAAACTATAATAATTCGTGGACATTTAACATTTATAAAATTCTCTAGACTACCATTTCGCATCTCACAACTATACGAAAGCGCTCTCTTAATGTAATTCTTTTCGTAGAATTTTGTATGTGGACCTGAAGCGTGAAGAGCTTCTTTGATGATACTGCTTCAATCTGCATAGCCTTTTCTAACTTGTTGGTGTTGAGAAAAGGCAGCTGAATCCCAATATTTTACATGAAGCGACTGCCTATATAATCTCCACAACCCAGTTACTGGGTAATACGTTTCCCCTTGGTAAGACTGGTTATGGACAGGGCTTAATAATAACAGCCGCACGGGTTGTGGAGGTTAGAAAAGCAGTCGCTCCATGTAACATTATGTATGCACAGCTGCATCAGATTAGACAGGAAGCTGACTTCTATAGAGAAAAGGCTAGGCCGATTAATTGATTAGGTTTAGTTTCTTTTTCTAAGTAAAACTGACAGATTTACTAAAAACAAATGAAGAATAATCCGTAGAAGAGCTACAACAACAACGCGACGGTACAAGTTTCAGTTGATTCACAAGCGGTCGCCCGTTCATTCAATGTGCACGGTCGAGTGCGTCCCTCGCCTCACTGCTCTCCGACTTGTTGATACATCGCCGGTTTTAACTCGCACGTAAATAGTCGAGTAGGTGAGCTGACTTGCTAGTTTTAACGAGCCAGATTGAGCGTCCGTTGTCGTGACTGTCAATTGTTTTGGCTTGTGTTGCCATTAGCAAAATGAAACTATACTCCATTTATTAAGACAAATAACGGTTAGAAACCTTTCGTTATTTCGATGTAAAGGTATAGTTTATTTATACGTTGCTTTATATTTATTTTATCGCTAATTAACGGAACTTCCGTTATTTAATACACAATAACTGTTGTTATTGGGTCATTATTTTTTTAATGCTATAGTAAATGGCTTTATTATGCAGTGGTGTAATGTTTAGCTAGTTAGCTATATTGTACGTACATTGTACGTTAAAATACTAATAATAAGGACTTTCTTGAAAGTAGTTCGAATGACGACTAGTGTGCATACACGCGAGCGACACGCGTCAACGAAAGAGGCAACTGCGTTGAAGAACATTCATCGACGGTTGCAGTTGCCTCTGTCGCTGTCGCATATCGCTCGTGTTATGAGCACAAGCTGTTTCCTTTTTATATGTGTGCACAAAACCCGGTTGATTACAACAGGCTCGCTCCTTATTACATGGGACTTAAACGTAGCTGGCGAAATGGGGATACAATAGCTTCGCCTCTATTTGACCCTTCGGAGAATACATGCGTGATGTTATGCGTGTGTACCTCTCCCCTCTGCTGGCTTCTTCAGGTAATATAACATGGGTTCCCGCTTCTGGGAGGCCAGTAGAGTCGTGCAGTGCAGTCACTTGCTTGTTGCAATCGCTGTATGTTTGTCGTATGGTGTAAGGGAAGAGAACGAATTTAACGCGCGGAAACCGATATTTATTTTACACGTTGCTTATAAATAACTTGTGCTGACCTACACTATGTCCACTTGTCTTGCTAACCTACATACAGTTTAAATGCGTCAGCACCTACAATCTCATCATCTTTGTCCACTTTTAAAATTATGGTAAAAAAGCACTTCCTCTCTCCTTAAACATCATCATTATATTGTTGCTCCTGTTTATTATTTATTTATTGATTTAAGATCGCGGCGGCGGCGGTTTAATGAGCGGTCTTATCACTAAATAAGACCGCCCATTGTGTCACCCTTTGTAAAATTTCTATTTCTATGTCTGTAAAATTCATAAATACAGAGACAGACATAAATGTTGATTTTTTTTAGACCATATTAATATATGGTCTACACACTAAAGAGTATTCTATTCTATTCAACAAGTATTATTGTAATTTTAAATGATTTAATAAAAGCTTTTTGGGCAAAGTTCGGAGCTTTAAAACCACACTCGTAAAAACATCCCTCGATTTGATAACCTCTTCCATTTCCGAAGTCGGTTTCAAATAGTTGAAGTTGAAGAATATTGAAAATCTGTAAACTCTCACACACTGCAATCGCGCAGCTGTCGACAACACGTACCGTAATACATTCGACTGTAAAGTACGTGCCCAGACTGCTGCGATGCGACGCACTGATTCTACAGGAGTAGCATTCTATTTAGTCGATTATAAAGAGGATTACCCTCTTATCTGTACGTAAAAATCATCTTAAATCTTGCTAAAACCCCGCTGTCTCTTTTGAACAGTATAAAAAACATGAATCTTTTCTGTGGGAGAGTAGGTGTATTTGTAGTATGTTCGACCTCGTTATAGCTTTGTAACCCTAAAGTTGAATGTCGCTTGCACGTCATAAAACGACAAGGCTTATTTGTCTATGTGAAGGTTAGATAGTTTCAATCTCAGTGAAGGTTAAATTTAATGGGAATTGTGGTCAAAAGGGGTAAGGTAATTGCGAGGTCGACTACACAATTTTTGTTTAGAGTAAACCAATATCTAAGGTAGGTAAGTACCTGCTTAGAAATAAATCGGTTTTTCAAAGGGTTAGGGAAAATAAATGGGAATCCCTTTGATACTATTTTTGGTAAGTATTATTTTATTCAGCTATCTTATTAAACGACTGCAGGTAGATACGTGACGTTTAAAAACTGGTTACGTTATTATTTATTTAGAAGTAACGAAAAATGAAAAAGAAAATTTTTTGTCCATGCTGAGATTTCAAAAAAATTCAAAAATTAATAAATAATCACAATATTTATTAATATTCACAACACAACTTTTTGAGAATATTGATATCAGACAACAAACAGACGCGGTGTACACTGATTTTCAAAAGGCATTATATAAAGTGGATCATACATTGCTGCTCAATAAAATTGCGTACAATGGTATCAGAGGGGATCTCCTGTGTTGGTTTGTCTCTTATATAACCAATAGGACCCAAAAGGTTGTGATCAATGGCTTCGAGTCTAGCTGTATTCAAGTTACATCAGGAGTTCTTCAAGGCTCAATTTTAGGACCATTATTATTTATACTGTTCATAAATGACATAAAAAATGCTTTCAAAATTCAAAATTTCTCTTATACGCTTTTAAAGGTTTTAAACAAATTTCAAATGAACAAGACTGTTGAATTCGAACGTGAACTTAATCGTTTCACAGACTACTGTTCTTATAAACTCTACCTTAGCTTGCCTAAGTGTCATAGTATAACGTTCACTAAAAAGAAAAATATCATTTATCAACTTGCTAATAGTCTTATTAATAAAGTTAGCACTGTTCGTGATCTTGGTGTGCAGCTGGACTCGAAACTTCATCTTGATATTCATGTAGAAAGCATTGTCAATAAGGCATATCAGATGTTTGGCTTTGTAATGAGAGCATCTAGAGCTTTCCATCGACCCTCCACCTTCTTGCACTTGTATAAGTCAATAATTAGGCCACAATTAGATTACGCAGTTCCGATCTGGAATCATTACTTTGCGAAATATATCGAAATTATAGAAATAGTCCAACGCAAGTACCTTCGTGTTACGCAATTTAGATGTTTTCGTAAGAAAATATCATACCAATCGCTTCATAAAGAATACGACCTGCTTACATTACGGTCAAGACGCGTCCTCCTTTAGACAATGACGTTATTCCGTGTATGTCGAAACAAGTTGGTGACTGGTTTTTGTTACCTGGTTCCTCGAACAGTACATGGACGGCAGGTACGCACCAGGCGGTTGTTCGCTACCAGCTGTTGTAGATCCAATGCTGGTATGCGCTCACCGCTATACCGCTTAGTCGACACATACAATACGCGTTTTGGTGCAATAGACATATTATTCCTAAGCAGATATAAATTTAAAAACGATATAATTAAAGTTCTAAAGGATCGGCAGTAGGCTCCATAGGTTTTACGCAATGTGCGTATCATTTTTAATAGGCTAGGGAGCTGTATAATACATCACGCATGATATATATATATATATTTTTTTGATCTTAAGAATATTGTTTATCTTTTTCTTTATTTTTCTTTTAACTTCTAGTTCATTGAGTTAGCCCAGCTACAGTTAAAGTTTGCTAACAACTTGTTTTTTATTATATAATATGTATAGTAATTTGTGGAAAATGTTGTGGGTAGTATATTTGTTAAGTTTAATTTTAAGACAACACTGTTTTTGCTTAATATACTACATATACTACTGTTTGTTTTCCCAAATGTAATAAATAAATAAAGTAAGTTTTATTTCTTTATTTGATCAAAGTCTTTTAGCTAAATAGGTACGTGCTGATATAAATAACTGTTTTTAAACCAGGCACATTTCCCCTCTTTAGGGCGACGAGGTCGACTATACATTTCTCAACATAAACATCCTATCATTTCATTGTGCTTAAAATAAGGTTAGAAATATTGTAGGTATTATAAATATAAACTTCTGTAAAAGTATTTATAAAACAGCTTGGATCTCTACCCATCTCCTATTGGGTAAAAACAACACACTTACTAGTAAATCGTCAGAGATACTCCATAAAAGGAAAGGCAAAGGGGTATTTCAGTTCCCTAACGACTAAACCCACACTGTGATCGTCCTAAGAACATAAGAAGGCTTACCCGGTGCCCACGAGCTACACGCTCATGTGACAAGCGTCTTGCAAAAATAAATGAAAGAAGTTGTTTAGAGTATACTACGAGATATTAAGAGCTTTGCACAGGTGATTACAGCCGCACCTATCGCCGTGTGGCGAAATTCGACTGTCTAAATGTCAATTCTGCTAGGCCGCAGGCGACTAAAATCGCAAGTTCCAAAGTAGATAAGGTCGAAAGTAACTTGACTCCTAAGTAGAGAAGGTCGGTACTTTTGTCGTGCGGCGACAGGTGACTAAAATCGTGAAAATGCTCAGTCGCAGACGATCGCTCGCCGCATAAAGGTCGATACTTCGATGCAAAATAAACTAGTCACCTGCGATTTTTATCGACCTGTGTAAATGGGGTGGCGATTCGTTTTGTGAGGCGATTTGGTAAGCGAGCAGCCGTACGGCGAAAATCAACGGTCACCGCTCTTCCAGGAAACCGTAGCTTACCACCGTTTGTTCACCCGCCACCGTCAACGGGACGTCAACGAGAAATTAGATTATTCGAACCGTGCATGACGTCTGGTAACGGCGTGTGTGAACACGCGGCCATAGTAAATGTATGTTTCGCTACTTCGGCGCCGTCATCTCGTTCTCCTCTCTCGTGACGTTCGGTTAACGTGGCGGTGGAAAAACGGCCTAACGGATCTCCAGCGAAACGCACCGATGCCCTTGTTTAAAGGCGTCCCGAGGGTAACAAAGTTGGTTCACGGAAAATCTTAACCAATGGTTAATATTTCTGGAATTACAAACAGTCTAAGTTAGTTGAATATGGTGTAAGGTATAAAATAATGCAGGCATTATAATCATCAGCCTGGCTTTTTCCCAACTATCTAGGGGTTGGTTTCCAGTCTAACTATAATAATTATATTATTATATATTTCTTTTTATTACGGCCTAATCGTCAACATCCTGTCGCAGTCCATTGCTGGACATATAGCTCTCTAATTATAATTTACTGAGTTATCTATACTTAATATTATAAAGAGGTATTTGTTGTTTGTTTGTTTGTATGTAAGTGGTAATCTCTGGAACTATCAGTCGTATTTGAGATTAGTTAACATCACGCTATGAGCCTTAGGGGCTCTGCACAAAGAAAAAGTCAGGAACAACGCTAAGCTAAAATGAAGTGATAGCGTGGGCACTGGGCAGGTTATATGAAGCGACAAGGTGGAACGGGGGAACAAGAAATCTCACGCACACGAAGTCGCGGGCAGAAGCTAGTGTCCTAATAAAACACTGTAAACTAAAACACAACATAAGAACATTATTTCTCATCACTATGGCTGGTAACACGAAATGTAGAGTATTTAAATACGTTAGAAAAACATGACAAAAAATTACTTTATTTAAAAAATATTTAGGTTCGGCAACATATCAGTTCCGTATAACATGCGTTCAAAATATGTTCGCTTTTCACGTACTACTTGTATTTCGCTGCATAGCTATCTCTCTACAAAATGCTGTATCAAAGCTAATTGGCAAAAACTGTTGTTGAAACATGTTCTGCGAATATTTACAGCAAAACAACGGAAAAAGTGACGTTTATGTATTGTATTGGTCGTACTACGAGTTTGCAGTTTGTAAACTGGAGGTTGTAGTTTTACAGTGGGCTGTGAACCAATTTTTTAAAACCAGGCCTTTGCAAAATGTCACATTTATCAATGTGAGATTTTGCAGTCTTTTGCATATCCTACTAATATTATAAACGTGAATGTTTGTATGGATCGATGGATGTTTGTTACTCTTTCACGCAAAAACTACTGAATGGAATTGGATGAAATTTAGCACACAGATGGTTTATAACCAAGATTAACACGTAGGATACTTTTTATCCCGATATTCCCACGGGATGGAAACTTTTGCGGGCGAAACCGAGAGGGAGTAGCTCTTCTATAAATAGTAAAAAAACCAAGTCATTTTTCGTGTCTGTGAACTATGTTCTTCTAAACTACGATACGGATTTTGATGCGGTTTTCGCCGTCATTTAAAGAATTTATACCGGAAAGTTTATGAGTATAATGTGAATATTATTAACTGTACCTACATACGAGTACAAGAAAATCCGTTAAAAATTTTCAATACAACAGAAAAATTACCCAGACGAGCGATGTCTTATTACTTAGTACTGATTACATGCTGAACTTGGGTTTAAAAACTAGTTACATAAGTTGTAGGTAGATAGGTACAGACGCCAGGACATCAAGTTACTACAATCTGTCAAATTTCTTTAATATATTTTCAACTTTATCGCTAGAGCATTGTTCCTAACAAACTTATGGACAAAGTCTGAAATAAATTACTTATTATTATAATTAAGGTTCCAGTTTGATTGGGAAAATTTGACATTTTCGGGTAGCTTGACCTGCTGGCGTCTGTACATACATAGATGCCTGTAATGGCACGGTTGGCGCAGTGGTTAAGCGATTGACTGCTGCGCTGCGTGTCGCGGGTTCGATTACCGCACGGAACAAATATTTGTATGACCTACAATTAGTTGTTCCGGGTCTGGCTGTTTGTGTATGTGAGTTTAAATGTTTGTAAACGCACCCACGATACAGGAGAAATTCCAAGTGAGGGGCAAGGTTATTTAAAAAAATGAAAAAAATGAAAAAATTAAATGAAAATGAAATGAAATTGCACATCGGTTTTGATGATCCCTCATTCTTCTTCCTGCTCATTTTCTTCTTTTCGTTTTCTTCCTCCATTCAATTTTCTATTATCTACTTCAATGACCCTATAAAACCGTAATCGGGTAAAAGTCAAGCTAATCCTTGATTTTGCTATCAAAAATGGTGGAAGAAGTCATCTGTGAAATGCTCAGTACGCCGTTAATAATAGGACATGCCTACTCAAAGCGATTCATATTATATGAATGCTGTTATATATTTATGTGTGGTATATACTCGTTGTGTGTGTGGAGTTACGTGAACTATGTTGTGCGTGGGAATTTGATGCAGGCATGTGAAGTGAATACATGATGTGATCGTGCAATTATAGGTTTAGCATTGTCCTCATCGTAGATAAACTAGACAAGGCTTTTGAAGGAATATTAGTCAAAGTTCTAATGGTTGAATATAATGTTGTATTCGCAAATAAGTCAGACAAGTATTCTGAAGAAATATTGGCTGATTTAGAGTGGGTTGTTTCACGTCCACTTGACACACGCGTATACGTCAAAAATGGCGCTAACTATCGTCAAACCAAAAAAAGCGTTGTTTCAAATTACAATTACAGAGTTATGGCCTTGACTTAAGTCAAATGATTACTGTACTCGTAAATATTTAACGTACGTACGTATCGTTATCAAATAGTTTGAAACAACTGGCCCTAATAAATTCTAGCTAAAAACAAAAGAGATGCAGGTAAACATAACTAGAAAATTGTGGGTGTACTAATACTCTATCCTCTGCCAAACACCTCAAGGAATACAGGCGTGATATTACGAGTATGTTATGTGAAACAACGTATAAGATATAATCATGTATGCGCAAACTTATTTATTGTCTTTGTATCCTTGGCTGTTGTCTTCATCCTAACTTCCTGCTATCCTACTTCCTACTAATATTATTATCACGAAAGTTCGTGAGGATAGATGGATAGATGTTTATTACTCTTTCACGGAAAACCGATTAAACGGATCTGGATGAAATTTGGGACACATATAGTTAATAACCAGGACTAACATATAGGATACTTTTTATCCCGATATTCCTATGGGGTGGAAACTTATGCGGGTGAAACTGCGATGCGCGGAATATTATAAATGCAATAGTGAGTTTGTTTGTTACGTTTTCACACTAAAACGGCTGAAAGGATTTTGATGAAATTTGGCACACGGGTAGACAAGGGCATAAGATTATTTTTACTCGGTTATACGATCTTGTGAGTTAATTTTTGCACGCAGGTGAATCTGCTGACAAAAGCTAATATTTTATAAAGCAAAACCAATCTAAAAGAGGTCAATTTTACAACCTGAAACGATACCGTACATTGCTCTCAAATCAAACCTCACAATTCAACAGTCAAAATAAAAATAAAATGTAGGCAATTATTCGGCGAAAGTAAAGTTACACGAACAGGTTCGCCAGTAAAAAGTCCAATTATCGAGGTTCGGAGATCGCAACTTGTTGCGGTGTGAGAGCCCATTTTGAAATCAGATAGACTGTGTTAAGGGTGTGCTGAGGGCATGGAAATTATTTTTGAAGGTTTTGTTTAAATAATAAATATATTTAGGGAATAAGTTTCTATTGCAAAATGATGTCTATAAAAGGCAGCGAGCCCGGCTGCATCGGTCATTTTCTCGCTGGCCTTCTTCGTGTGCGGTAGTTGTCGACGTGATTTGTTATTGTCCGTTAATTTAAATTCAAGTCGGTAAGGGTGTAGTTAAGCTCTGTAAGTACGTACAATTTTTGTTATTGAGTGATTGGTGTCTTATTTTTTGTAATTAATCGTGTTAAATGCAAGTGAAATCAGATTTGTGGAATACTTTTTCTTTTTTATCAAAATTATTGAATGTGTCTAAGATCGTTGTTTTTTTTTAATAAATTTTGCTACTGAAACCTTAATATATTTTATTTCACATCAAATTACAAGATCCATAATTATGTTCTTAGTTGTTGTTAAATTATTAACCTAACCAGCTTGCGGTTTCAACCGCATAAGTTCTCATCCCGTGGGAATATCGGGATAAAAAGCATCCTATATGTTAATTCTGGTTATAAACCATCTGTGTGCCAAATTTCATCCAAATCCGTTTAGTAGTTTTTGCGTGAAAGAGCAACAAACATCCATCCATCGATCGATCCATACAAACTTTATAATATTTTTTTTATACTTTACTTTATAATATTAGTAGGATGCTAGTAAAATCCACACACTGTATACAAAAATTGAAACGACTGACACCTACTTATGCAGCCGTATCCAGTGAGCTAGCATGGGGCTGTTCCACCTATCATACAATACACTCAGGATCCAGCAGTAAGGTTTTTTATGTTGTTCGATGGCAAACAAACCGATGGCCAACTGCAGGTGCTTATATAGAGAAAATCTATACCCAAGTGCGATTCGTTGATAAAACAGCAGTCAGATAAGTTGCTTTCCCGTACTTAAAAACGTTCAAAATCTAGTCGCAATCACATCTCAGCGACAATCAATGTCAACTAACTAACTAACTAATTAACTAGCCTGTATTGTCAACTAACTAACTAGCCTGTATTGTCCCCCTGCAGGACAAAGGCCACCCTCTCCCTTTTCCATACAATTCTGTCTTTTGCGAGTGCCGGCACTAGCTGGCACTCGCACCCTCCCTACGAGACTCCCTACGATAGGAGTCAAGCTCGTCCCGCCATCTTCGTCTTGGCCAAAAACTTGTCAAAAATGTAGGGAAATTAGAAGTAGTTTTAACAGATTGAGACTGAGATCAGACTGTGAACGTTCTTAAAATCACGAGAATTACCCCTCTGATTTTTGGTATCGCAGATAAAACCGGCCGTCTAGAGAATGCGTTCTTGAAACCTGTCAGTTTCATACAAACAAATACGTGTTTTGCGAATTTGATCTTTATTAGCTACCAGAATATTGCTGCACGGACAGGTAAATAAATACGATCAACACTGGTCAATGCGATTGGGTGCAAGGGAGCTCGGATATAAAAGCTTTTTGTGGGTATTGCCTAAAGACGAATTAGGGTAAATTGCTCAAAAGATGTTTTTGATTCTTTGATTTTTTGTTGCAAAATAGGCGTGCTCAAAAATATTTTTGGTACCTACCCAATTAAAGTTCATTGTTCCAGACAATGAACTTTAATTGGGTACCAATTTGTCTAGTGTAAAGTATTGGTCATTACCATCATGAGCTTGTTTGTGAAACTCTTTGCGGAGAGCATAAACAGTGGACTTGGTCTTATTTCAGCTTACTCCAACTCAATGAAAAGAAATTCAAATCTTACATAAAACGCACACTATGCAGCCAAGCATATTATAAGTTGGGGGATTACATCGCTGACAAAAATGCTTGGCTAAACGCTGGTCCTGCTCCACAGGACACATAAATAAATTGATTAGCATTTGAAAATACTTCACACACGCCTACCCTACCTACATACTGTTGGAGCTGCTGAAGATTTTAAAATACTATTTTGCATTATATAAATTCAATCTCCTGGTATTTTATAATTGCATAGCACATATGTGAGTGCTATGTACATACTATAAAGCTACTATTGACTGGGTACGTCTTTCATTGACTTGAATGTGCTTTGGCGGCTGAGAGTATGTCATGCTCACTCTAATGTCTCGCTGATGGTGGCGCATGTGTTGGACCATCTAGCTCCCTTCAAAATGTTTGAGCTGAATGGTGCTAATCTATGCGTCATGTTCGTGAACGGGCGCCGTCAGTAGGGACTGGTCAACTCTTTGCTGCCATGACTTATTTTGATTTAAATTAATATTTGAATAGTTTTTTTTTATCTTTTCATTATGGACGCTTTTAACGTTCTGCATCGTTCTCACATGCATAATTTTTAACATGAATGATGTAACCAATACTTTGTAACAATATTATTGTGATTTAAAAGAGTGTCCATTGAGTTTCTTGCCAGTTCTTCTCTATAGGCACCTACTACGCTTTGGAATGGGCAACTAGCTTCATCTTTTTGACTGGCCGATCCTAGACAATTCAAAGCTACCTGTAATTGGTTTAGTTGAAATAAATAGTTTGAGTTAGTCTCTGATCCATATCCTAGCATTTAAAAACAGTAGTCGAACCTTCCCCTTAAGTGACTAACTATTTGCATTCAGTTTGGATTGGCAAACGCGCCTCGATCGCCGTAACGATTTCACTATATTGGTGATTTTTCGACCTAAAAATATCTATCGAAAGGTAAATTGACTAGCACTCTGTGTACTAGATCATTCGCAATTTAGCTTGGCAATTTTTAAAAGATAAATATTGCTAAGCTAAATTGCGAATGATCTACTCTATCACGAAAACATCATCATTATTATTTATTATCGTCTGTGTGTGTGATCGCATTGTTCTTTTGAACTACGCAAGCGATTTTGAAACGGTTTTGACCATCATTTTGGCTGGCTGCTGCTTTGAAAGTTCTTATTTTGACATTACAAACAGACACTTCTATTTTATTTATTTGTATGTATGTATGGAAGAATTAGAATGCAACTATCAGCCGTCCCTTTTCCAAAATGGTGGATTTAGTCTACAAATAATTCGAATTTTCCTAACAATGCACATTTAAATCTGAGCCGCAATTTTCGAAATTAAAAACGTTCACAATCTAGTCGCAATCTCATCTCAGCGGCAATCAATTTCTAAAACTTGTCAAAAATGTAGGGAAATTAGAGGTATTTTTGACAGATTGAGACTGAGATCAGACTGTGAACGTTCTTAAAAATACGAGAATTGCCCATCAGATAGCATTAACGATATATTGATTGTTAGTCTGTTTGCATGGTAACTCTATCCTTCCCAGAAATAGTCGGATGGATTATAGAACCACTAATGTGGTATGTATGTAGCGGGGGATTCCGGGAAGTGCTGTTTAGTTTAGTGAAAGTAAATAAAGGTATTTACTTTTGTTGCCATGGTAACAGATCCATTACACGTGCAGAAACTGTGGACCTAGCACGAACGCATGGAGTAAACATAACGTCAATACAAACGATTTTAAAATTGAAAATACTCTTTTCGCAAGCTTTTACTTATTTTTAACACTTGCGAAAAGCTCAATTAATATCATATCTATCTCGAACCATGGCAGTCGCTTTACTTTGTGTAAATAATTTCATCACCACTGCTCTCAAAACGGTGAAGGAAAATATCGTGAGGAAACCGGCATGTCCTTCAACCAAAAAATTTAAGACATGTGGCATCTATCAACCCGCGCTGGGCCTGCGTAGTGGATTACAGCCCACTCCCTTTTGAAGAGAGGTGGCCTGTGTCCCAGTAGTGGGAAAATTAAAGGCCCATTATGAAATTATTATGGAAAATATTGAAACCATAAAGGCGGAGACTGACTTGCAACGGTTGTTTGTAATTTTTGTAAGGTTTTGTAACGAACGGTTCACAGTTATAGTCAGTGCAGCGAGCTGAGCCCCTCGGATCCTCCACTCGACTGTCGACTTTTTCGTGAATTCCTTTGATACGCGTTACAGTAGTCAGTGCAGCGAGCCGAGCCTCCCGATGCGAGCCTTGCGAGCGCATGTTTACTTTACAAACAAGTCAGTGCAGGTTGACACGTTGTCGCAAGCACTACGTATCTAGTTTTAGTGTATCGCCGTTTTGTAACAAGAGATGGAGCGTGCTTAAGTCTTGTGTTCGAAGCAAGCTTTTGCCGCGTCTTATGTATTGCCGTTTTGTAACTAAACTCGCCTCGAATGATGCATTACATACAAGCAAACATTGCGAGTCAGTCTTCACCTTAATGATAACATTAAGCTGAAGACTGATGAAAATCCAACTAACCTATAAAGGTTAGTTGGATTTTTAATTAAAACGTCGTTCGAATTTATTTTACTTTACAGTATAATTTATAGGCCGACCGCTTAAACGTCTCAGACGTTTCCTGAGGTAGCTGGCGGCGCGGGAGGGGTGATAGTCGTAATAAGTTCACGAATAATGTCACTGCACTCCTCCCGCACCGCGCTGCTGCCTCAGGCAACGTCTCAGTTAAGCGGTTGGCCTATACTTTATTATATTGTGGTTATGTTTACGACGCGCGTTCGAGCGGCCCTAGCTCGAACGCGCGTCGTAAACATCTTTCTTTTATAGAAATAGGTGGAATGTACATAGATATACGAGGGCGGAGTGATAAGTCTAGTAAAAATTAAACAGGGAGTCAATTTCATTTAATTATTATTATTTATTCTACAACGTAGTTTCCTTGTAACTCAATGCACGTCATCCAGCGTTTCTCTAGCTTTTCGATCCCTTCCATAAAGTACGACTTTGGTAACCCTTCGAAATAGGCATTGGTTTCGTGCATGATCTCTTCGTTGGAGACAAATCTTTTCCCACTAAGCCATTTTTTAAAATTCGGAAGCCGAAAATAGTCGCAAGGGGCTAAATCTGGCGAATACGGTGGGTGAGAAAGCAACTCATAGCGCAACTCATGAAGTTTGGCCATGGCAATCGCGCAGGTGTGCACTCTTGCGTTGTCTTGGAGGAAGAGGATTTTCTTCTTAGCCAAATGCGGTCGTTTTTTCTTTAATGGCTGTCAAAAAAAAACTAACCGGCAGTACTGGCTGAAAATTGTAATTTAGTCCTTCAAAAGAGTTGTGAACAAGGAGGTTCCATGCAATTTGCGATCATTTTATTCCAAAATAGATTTTTACCAGACTTATCACTCCCCAATCGTAGTTTATCGATGTACTACATACATAGGTTTATTGTTTATACTATCTTCTTGTTGTGATTCGAAATAGATCATCCAGCGATGCTTGTAACTATGTGTTCGGAATTACAGTTATAGATACAAATAAATAAAAGCTGTTCTTTATTATTAGATTAGATAGACTACAGTCCTTCCACAGTTATTTTCCCTTTGATTTTCCATGACTTTCTAAATCAGTGTCAAAATCAGTCATCTTTATAATAATTGCAATAAGGTTGCTGTTCGATTGCTGCCATTGACAAGTCTTTCAGAATCACAATGACCTTTATTCTCGTTACAATCAGGTTGCTCCTGTCAGAGGTAAAATAACTAAGAATAGACTGTATATCAAACTCATTTACATTCCCAAAATATTCGGGTAAAATGTAATGTGTCAATTCCTAATAATAGGCTTCCGCCGGCTAGGTTCCTATTCCTATTCCTTCCTTTTTCGTATTTGCGGGTAGTTCCGAAAATATGTGCGTATGCTTCCTATTCGCAGGTTATTTTGAAAAGACGTATGTATACCTACTAGCTGCACCCCGCGGTTTCACCCGCATACTACACCCGTTTTCTGGAACGAATATTATCGACGCGTCAAAATAAATCGCAAGTCAAATGATGTGATTGGCTGATAATATTTATATATTATACTAGCTGCGCCCCGCGGTTTCACCCGCATAAGTTTCGATCCCGTGGGAATATCGGGATAAAAAGTATCATTTATGTTAATCCTGGTTATAAACCATCTGTGTGCCAAATTTCATCCAAATCCGTTCTGTAGTTTTTACGTGAAAGACTAACAACCATTCATCGATCCATCCATCCATCCATACAAACTTTCATGTTTATAATATCAGTAGGATTTACAAATATCACTATACGGATATTTGTAAACAGGTATACCCCTCAGGAAAGGAGTTAGGGTCTCATATTGGCTTTACCACGTTTAACAACAATACCTAGTAAATTGAAACTTCAGTATGGTTGAAACTTTCTTGAACTACACTATGGTACAAACTTTCTAACTATCACATAGAAAATCAGACCTTGTTATTTTGCCAAGTGCAAGTGACATTCAACCTTAGGTGCTTTGATGCGAGGTCGACTATAAAATGACAAAATAATAGAGAAAAAAAACAAAGGAAACTTTTTATTACGACATGATCTATATTTTAGCAAAACTTTATTAACTAAGCTTAATAAACTTTGAATAGAACAAAGAAAATATGAAAGACCTTGTAAGTTAGAACTAACAAAAAAAAACTAATATACGTGACGGAAGCTAATAAATCAATCATCCACGTCTACAACTGAAAGTTTTGTGAAGGAAAAATCTTCTATTCTGACTTTTTTATTTGTACTGTGAGATATTTCTGAATGTTGACGTGTCTTACTCTGTAGGGTATCATGTTCAAAGTTTGCGTTGTGGAAATTGGGTTGTATATTTTCGAGTGTTTCTGAGAATCTAAAACTGGCACATGAAATATATTTTACCTCAGTTACGTGCTGAAAATAATAAACCCCTAGTTCAGTAACATTTGCCGTTGATTTTACTCACGAACCCTTTTAAAGACGAAGATATTTTGGAGACAACCGCCTAGCTAGGTGATCAAAAGGCCGTAATTATAAACGTTCAAAATCGAGGCGCAATCTCATCTCAGCGACAATCAATATCAACATTGTAGGGAAATTAGTGGTATTCTTGACAGATTGAGACTGAGATCAGATTGTGAACGCTCTTAAAATTGTGAAAATTCTCCCTCAGATAATATCGGCTAGGGGTATGATCACATTGGTCCCCAAATGTCGATATTGTTAATATTGAACATATTTTTGCACGTTTTCACGTTTTTTTTTCACGTTTGCGTTGTGGAAATTGGGTTGGCTATTTTTGGGCTTTTCTGAGACACTTTGATTGATAGGTATGCAACATCCTCAATCAATAAATAACTTCAAACCTTGTCTAAATGATTTTTACTGATGATCCAATAAGTCAAATTAGCCGCAGTAAACTGCTGGACATAGGAATCTCTCAAACTGCGCCACAACACCCTGTCCTCCACCTTCCGCATCCAGTCAGTCCTAGTCACCATTTTAAGGTCGTCGGTCCATCTAGCTGGAGCGTCCCACACTACGTTTACCGATACGCGGTCTCCACTCTAGGACTGGTCTGCTTCACTGACCATCGGTCTTTCGACAGACATGGCTGGTCTTCTGCGACTTCAGCTTACTTACTCAGCAATACTGGAAGCCGACCCCAACAAAGTTGGGAAAAGGCTAGGCAGATGATGATGACTTGCATTAGTTACGATATGAGTACCAATGCAGCTTTTCAGTTCTTTTGTAACCAATGATTTGTTCAAAATGCGCGGAGCGCTTTTTAATTGTGTATAGTTTTAATTAATTTTAAACTACACAGCCGAATAATGTAACAGCTTTTTTAAATTTACTGCTAACCCATGATTTGCACTTAATAGTTTACTTACCATTATAGGAACATGATAATACTCTTAAAACCTCATCCAAATAATATTAACAGCAAGGTTCTGTACTAGGAAAACTGTGTAGGGCCCAAATACAGCGTGAATTGTAAATTAAGCCAACTTCGGTGACAGGTTTGTTACGCGTCGATGTTCCTTACATCGGGTAGAGAAGGGTCCGTTGTTTGACGGCACGAGATTTGTAATGAAATTAGAAGTAAAAGTAAGTTAATTATATCAGGGATAGAAACTGGTTTTGAGGTCAAACCCAATAGAGAGGGTATCTTCTGGGTCAAAAAAATAAGATATTTTTAAATTATTTAATGAATCGTCCAATCCATGAAATCGTAGCCAGGATATAGATCAAAGGTTTGGACAACATTTACCGGTGAAGCTACTTTGTTTTACTTTGTATTGTTGTTTTAAAAGTGCAAACTATCTTTTTGTAATAAACAGGGTGTAAAATACCCTTCTTGAAGCCGTAATCTACACATTCTGTGCATCAAACTAAGTAATTTTACGGCGCTATATTTTAGTTAGTTAATAGTTTTAGTTAGATTACAATATTATATTTTAATAACTAAACTAACAAATTAGGCATTAACGTAGTTTAGTTAGTATTAAAAGTTTTGCCTGTCAGTGTATATGTATATTTTAATGCTCCTAAATGTGCGAAAATAATTGCTGCGAAACGATTTTTATTTTTGGTGCGAAAATTAGATTTTTACGGTAGTCTGCAATCTCATGCACGCGAAATATTGTGCTTATGGGTGCATGCACCGGAACAGATATCGTTGGAGTATTCGTAAAAGAAACTTCGAAAAATTTTGGAACTTTGACTATTAATATCTCCGTAACCAGAAAGATTCCCAAGCATGGTGCAGTACAAAAAAATATCATAATAACGGGAAGAGCAAGTGAGTGTCGGCATTGTTAAGGGTATTTTTACACGACACACATGTAGTTTGAGCACAATAAATTGCATATAGGACCTATAATTTTAATCTTATTAATTTTAGGAATCTGTATTTATTATTTTAAATTACATTATAACTATTTACACTAGGTACTAAATTAAAAGACTAACTAACTAATTGTACAAATAAATACAAAAACAAAAGGATATTTAGGCGTCGAAGTACTCGTTCGCATCGCTGTCATCCGGAAACGTACCTAGAAGACTGGCAACTGACTGGCAATCAGGTGAAATTACGACCCACTTCAATTACATACATTATATCTATTTATTATCATTACATTTCCTCCAAAACAGCCAAGTGATATGAAGAAAATGAAAAATCCTAAAAGGATACAATGGAAACCCACATGAACACCTGCTTGCATCAGGAAATGGTATCCGATGGTATCTGTGCCGTGTTAAGTGAAAACTGAAGCGTGCCATGTTGCCGTGCCGGATTTATCTCCTTGTAGCGCTAACTCATTTGGTTGATTGAGGATACAATGTAAGTTTTGATAAGGAAAATTGGAGTTGAGACTTGTCGCTTGATAGAACATAAAATGAAAATCAAAATCCTTCCTATCCTACTAATATTACAAACGTGAAAGTTTGTATGGATCGATGGATGTTTGTTACTCTTTCACGCAAAAACTACTAAACGGATTTGGATGAAATTTGGCACACAGATGGTTTATAACCAGGATTAACATATAGGATACTTTTTATCCCGATATTCCCACGGGATCGAAACCTGTGCGGGTGAAACCGCGGGGAGCAGCTAGTAATATTATAAACGTGAAAGTTTGTATGGATGGATGGATGTTTGTTACTCTTTCACACAAAAACTTCTAAACGGATTTGGATGAAATTTGGCACACAGATGGTTTATAACCAGGATTAACATATAGGATATATTTTATCCCCATATTCCCACGGAATCGAAAATTATGCGGGTGAAACCGCGGGGAGCAGCTAGTAATATTATAAACGTGAAAGTTTGTATGGATGGGTGAATGTTTGTTACTCTTTCACGCAAAAACTACTAAACGGATTTGGATGAAATTTGGCAAACAGATGGTTTATAACCAGGATTAACATATAGGATACTTTTTATACCGATATTCCCACGGGATAGACAATTATGCGGGTGAAACCGCGGGGCGCAGCTAGTTACAGATATAAATGTAGAAGTTTTGCAAGGGGTAACTCAATGGGCGCGGCGGTCTTGTCGTTGAAATCTTACTGATGGTAATGAATATAGACTTGATATTGAAATAAGACGGGGGCTCGAGAAGACTGACTGGATTGTTTATGTATCGTTAATTCAAACTGTACAACTCCAATCACATTAATTAACATAGAGGCAATTTATGTCGACAATAATATAATTTAGTTTAAAACTAACACGGGACAGAGCACGGTGGCCCAGTGGTGACGGATCCGAATTAAGAGTTGTATGTCGTGGGTTCGAACCCAGCCAGGCGCTTTACGTTAACAATTTCATCACCACTGCTCTCAAAACGGTGAAGGAAAACATCGTGAGGAAATCGGCATTACCTAGAACCAAAAATTCGAAGACATGACATGTGACATCTACCAATCCACACTGGGCTCGCTTGGTGGATTACGGCCCACTCCCTCTCACAGAGAGGAGGCCGGTTTCCCAGCAATGGGAACATTATAGGCTGACTATGCTAACATGGAACAGTGGACTCCCTTGCATACTTTCTCTCACATAACACCAGACTCATACGCATAATTTTACTCCATTCATCTGCAAACACATCACATCAGAAGGGCATTCAGCATCTTTAGAGTACTACAGATTGGAGATTCGGCTCTGGCTGCAATTTTTGCTGGAAGCTGAGCAAACAGATTGTTGACGATGTTCGATGTATTTGTCGGGCACAAATAGTCGGTAGAAAAGACCATGGAACTCTGGTCAGTCGATACGTCCCCGTAAAGTCTAACAGGCAGGTCTTGAGGTCTGGATATGACTTCTTCCAAGAATCATCACAACAAACGATCCTGCGCTTCCAGCATCCACACGTAGACAGAGTTACTTTCGAATTTTTGATGTTACTAGCTGACCCGGTGAACTTCGCACCGCCTCAGAATCAGTATAGAAATCTGTTAATCCGTGCTCGAGATATCAAAAAAGTCGTTCCGTACAAAATGTATTAGAAAATGAATTATCATCATTATTAATTTTTTCGTAATTTTTTTCCATGTTTTAATTGTTAGCAGAATATAATAGAATACTCTTTATTATGTACATCATATAAATTACAGAACATAAGTATATTTTACAAAGGTTTCTGCTATTCGAGCCGGCGAAATATCCAGCAAATCATAAATTATAAAAATTGGTAAAGCCGTTCTTGAGTTATAAATGGTGTAACCCTGACTTTGTTTTACTTATAAACGATAAGATGTCTTTAAATACTTCTAGATACAAGCCATAGCAACAAATAAGACTCAGACCTAAATCAAGACTTACACCCATATTCTAAGAAGTAACTTCGAAAGTTCCTCCACCTCCACTCATTCGAGGTTACCTTAAGGACTGGAATCCTCGAAATCGGTATTCTTAGTTAAAACTCGGTCTTGTCATGAGGCATTCTTGAGGATCCTCCAGTGAGGTTGAGTCGAGGTCGAGTCGAGGTAAAACGGCATTGAATACGTCATTGAATCATAGACTACAGTATACACTTTTTTTTTGTCTATGGTCACTCAAAATTGTCAGATTGCGAGTTTTTTTATCAGTGTGATCGCGTCGGTCCTGTCATCCTGTGTTGGTAGGTTTACGTTACGTTGAAACTTTAATAATTTAATTGTGACTTGAAAGTTTTACTCCGTTTTTATTTTTATTGTTTCGCCAAATATGTCTGGGAGACAAATATTCAGTGAGTCAGAGAAGGCGTGTCTCCAAGAATTAATTATTAGGTATAGGTTCAGTTATTGAACACAAGCGGTAACAACATATTCAGCACTGTTTCTTTCCTAAAATGATAGCGTCTTTGGAATTCTACATGCGTGTGAAGACCAACTGGACTTTGAGGGTCGAGAAGTTGTAATCGCGTCACAACTTGAACTTCAAGTCGTTCGTGGTGCGTGTTCCGACACATCATCTCGAGAAGTTCCTCAAGGAGGAGTTCTGGCCGAAGGGTGTTGTGTACCGCCGGTTTCGTGGTCGGCTACATGACAGCAGTCAGCGAAACACGACGCGGACACTTCGTGTGCTTTAGTTTGTTTTTTAGTGTAATTATAATGTTGTATGTATTTATAGTATTTTTAAGTTATATTAATTTTGTATTGTATGTGTTTATATGGGCATTGATGCCTGAAATAAATGGATAAATAAATACTTCATTGTCATAAAATTCTATGGGATTTTCTGCATCCCGAAAATAACGGTGTGCAGGGTAAACGTACGGATTATCATAAAGATAATTTAGAAACTGTTGGAAATCCATTGAAAACACTATTAGAAAAACTATTCAAATAAATTAATCAGTTCTGTTTACAAGCGTGAGCGAAAACAACGTAAAGAATGGCGTAAATCTTCCTTGAGTGTTCCTTAAGGTACGTCGCGATGTACCTTGAGTTTGACAGTTGTTTCCTCACCTTGACTGAGGAAAAATGTCGAGAGACGCCAAGTGGAGGTGATTTTTTACAACTGTGAATACCGATTTCCTTGAATGAGGTTGAGTGGACTCGAGGAAGTTTCGAGGAAACGTCTTGGAATATGGTTGTGATTCGAGACTGAATAGATCACGTCTTCAGTAAACTGTTACGTGGTCTAATTCAGCGAGACTAAAATGATAACTATGTATAGTCCAGACCGGTAATATCACGCTTAACTCAAAACTCAAAAACTCAAAGCATTTACGAGTATTTCGATTAAACCAATAACAGGCACTTTTTAACTATCAAGGGGTCAGTCAGTCACAGATATAAAGCTCCTCCACAGAAGGGAACTAACTTTGACTGTTAGAAAATACCTTAAGTTTGCATTTGTACAGTATTTTTCTTACTTGTGCATAAAGCTTGAATAAATAAATGATATCAAAACTAAAGGGCGTGAACTAGTAATAACTATCAACACAACCGAACTGACAATTAATAATTATCTAACAACATCAGAGGGGCAATTCTCGTAATTGAAAGAACTTTCAGTCTGATCTGTCTCAATCTGTCAAAAATATCTCCAATGTCCCTACATTTTGACAAGTTTTTGACATTTGTTAATCGCCGAGATGAGACTGCGACTAGATTTTGAACGTTTAAAATTACGAGAATTGGCCTTCAGATCAAACAATGGCGCCGATTCCCTTGTTCGCAAACTAAACTAAATTTAAGTTCGGAGCATCTTTTTCTTTCATCTTTGTTTTTCTTTTCAGAAGATTAATATTAGTTTGGTCATGTCAAATTAGTCGGCCCCTGACGTAAATTGACGTATTTTTAGTAGCCATGTTTTTAATCAATCTTAAACTTGCTATGGAGTATATAAATTTGACAGATTTAAACTAATATTTATCTTCTGTCCTTTTCTTAATGACAGAAGAGAAGAAGATGAACTGAACTTTAATTTAGTTTGTGAACAAGGGAATCGGCGTCAATATCGAAATAATCTATCGTCAAAACTAAATAATAACTTAATCTATCGTGAACTTATTAGTATCAACACATCCGAATTGACTAATAATTATCTAACAACACCAGATCAAACAGTTTCAATCAGTGTAATATCGTTAATTGTCACTGCACAACATTCATGTTTCCACAACCGATAACAAAGTCTGATACATTCTATCAATGGACTATTTAAACACACACACACGCCCACAGAAAATACCTCTAACACGGCTGTGTTAGAAGAGAGAGAGTGTGTGTGCTGTGCTCTCACATAGATAAATAGACAGAATCAGTCAACACCGTAGATAGAGTTAGAGATTAGTTAAAGCGTACAGCATTTTTATCTCACGAAGCGACGAGCACGTCTCTTTGTGGGAGAAAAATACTGTAAACCTATATAACGAGATAGCGATAGACTTTGACACTTGTTACTATTTAATGTAGGCAAATTATACGAGAAAACAACTAGAAAAAAACGATTAGATTTTTTTCAAAAAAACATATCGATTTACTAATGTACTCTATTACAATTAGACCTTATATTAAAGGAATAACAGTGCAAAAAAAAAGGCCTTTTACCGAAATTTCTTCATATTTTTTCGGTTTCGTTGTTTTTTATTAGGATGTAAAAGTCGTTCTGAATTCAACGACGCCATAATATACACACCTACTTTTATGTAATACATAACTTATAATAATAATAACTTTATTTCAGAGAACATCCATAAAGTAGTAAGTAATAAGTAGCGTAAGCAGGTGGTAGCATATACAGTATGTTAACTAACAGAGGGCGGGAATGCTAAAAAAAATATTACCATTCAAAAACAAAATGTTTTTATTTTTTTTAATAATTAAAATATTCACTAAAAATGTTAAATTGATACGTAAAAGAAACACTCTGTACACGCGTACTTGAAGGACGGCAACGTCGCAATTTATTTATGAATGACGGGCCGCGTGTGCGGCGATCTAATTGATGTGCCTAGAACCGCCCCCTGTTCCCGAATGTCCACCTAATTTTATTCGGAACTAATCTCACGCGCTGACCGGACGCGCATTATTTTCGTATTGCAACATCTTGCGTCATTCTTGTGTGAAAAAGTCCACGTTATCAGTTCAGTGCTCAGGAGTATGTGAACATGGTGCTCATTTATGCTGAGTGTAACTATGATGGTGCACGTGCTCTGAGGACGTATGCTGAGAGGTACCCTAATGCACATCAACCGCGGAATTCTCGTGTTATTGTGAGTACCGGTTCACCGTTGTAACCGGTAGTGCCGCGTCGTTCTGGTGGCCCCCGACCCGTGATCTCTGTGCGGCAGGAAGAGAACGTGCTAAGGCATTTTGAGGAGGAGCCCGGTTCAATCACTAGAAGAGCCGGCCGCCTGTTAAACATGAGTCACGTCGCAGTCTTTAAAATTTTAAAGAAAAACAAAGAGCATCCGTACTCACTTCAAAAAGTACAAGGTCTGCTTGGTCCAGCTGACTTCGAGCGCCGGTTAACTTATTGCCAGTGGGCACTGCAGCGATGCGCGGAGGACACCCACTTCATCGAAAACGTCATATGGTCAGACGAAAGCCTATTTACGCGCAATGGCATGTGACTTGTTGCTTTGTCAGCTGGGCATTTGAGACGGCTTGTTAAATGTTATTGTTAAAAGTAAACATACTTACATAAATGTTTAATTTTACTGATAACAACCCGACGACGTGTCTTTCTAATTCATTATGCCGCCATTGAAGTCGCCGCTCGCGTACGCATTGCGACGTTGCCGGTTTGGGCAATGCTAGTAGTCTAGTACGCTAGGTACTATTTCGCGATACTATTTTGATTTTAAACAGGATGTTTCGAATTTATTGTCAATTAATTATTTTTTTTGAATTGGGATTATTTTATGCTTATTTCTCTATGCTGATATTTTTATTTGAATCTATTAATGATATAGATTAACGAGTTTAAGGGAACGCCCTCTGTTATTTAACATACTGTATATTCACTTAAAAATTCTCAACATAACAAATTACGCGTCACAAATACGTCGACAATCTTTCAAAAAATGTCATACAGTGTTGGCTTACAACTGGCGCCAGACAAAAAGTTTGCATACGCGAAGGAAATCTATAGCAAAAAAACGTCTTCTGTCTCATTTACTTCGACTACTGGATCTAGTAAGAGTGTCCTTGGCTCATTTTTTCTATTATTTAACGACTTGTCTATTGCAACTCTTTGTCTACAGTCAACAACTACTCGTAACTTCGCATAGAACACACGCATAATCACAAACACAGACACACATAAGTTCAACTTTCGAACTATCAAACAAAAGCTTTTGACATGTAACCTATCGCTACTGGTACACGTGTCATTTCCGATAATGACGTCACTAATTGAAACCGCTAATAAATCATTGACATAAAGGGACATCTGTTATTAACGAGCGCATGATTTCAGCGTTATATCAAATATTTTGTGGATATACCCGTTTGACAGGTTTGATTTCATTACGATACTGCCATTTAATTTGGCTGTAGGCTGATCAAATTTGGGGAGAGGGATGGGCGGATGTGGATAGTGGTGAGAGTGAAAGGGATGACGGTATAGCATAAAGTGTGGTTGTAGTTACTGATGAGCAGTTGGGTGATCTCGTTTTAGACTGTTAGTTTTCAAGCTAACATAATATTAATTATGGATGCCCTAAGGCCTTTTCGTATACAGACCAAAAGCAAGGATTGAAATTGCTTACATAAAGCTTTTGATATAAGATCATTTTAGTCATGTTCTTCTATTCTTAATCTCACACACTATTGTCTACATTTCTCTTTCATTTCTCCTTTCGCAGTCTGCGGGATGAAATTTCTTAAGAAATAAGCACTACCTTTGTACTCAATACTTATAAATGTCATATCTGTATTTGTTTTACTGTGTGTACAAAAATAATAAAACAAAATCTTGTTTGTCACACAAAGTTTTGCTTCAAGAAAGTTCCCGACATTGTTACCATCGTGGGCAAAACCTGGATGAGGCTACCACAGGAGCCTGGTGATTGGCACAAGAAAAGAGAGGCCCATGGACAGCAGTAGGTAAAATCGGGCTGTGGATGATAAGAACATTCTGCTGGGACACAGGCCTCGGCTCTTTGAGAGGGAATGGGCCGTAGTCCACCATAAGGGCCAAGTGCGGGTTCGTCAAGTAGTAAAGTGTCCAAATTTGCCGACACGGTTGGCGTAGTAGCTGAGCGATCGACTGCTGCGCGGCGTGTCACGGGATCGATTCCCGCACGGAACAAATATTTGTATGACCTACAAGTAGTTGTTCCGGGTCTGGCTGTTTGTGTATGTGAGTTTAAATTTTTGTAAACGTACCCACGATACAGGAGAAATTCCTAGTGTGGGGCAATGTTTAAAAAACAAGGGCCAGTGCGGGGTTGTCAAGTAGTATAGTGTCCAAATAAATGAAGAAGGTACATAGTTACGTACGATACTGAATAAGTTACATTACCACATGTAACCTGAAACAATAGCCATATCTAGGTCGCCAAGACATTCACCAATATCTAATTACATTAACGCATAACAATAATATATTATGGCTAAGGGCGAAATTGTACGCAATGTTTCATTCAAAATTGTTTTGGTATATTGATACTGACAGCTCTTGAAAGCAATTAGTGGCCGATTTCTATAATTTACGGACAATAATTGGTTAAGCTGAAGTGACTGAAGTGAAGTGAAGGGAAGTGGCTGAAGTGGGACTGGGCGGGTCACACCTGTAGGATGCATCTAGACAGATGGGCCAAAATCGTCACACAGTGGGTGCCTGAAGACAGTCGTCGTCACCGAGACAAGCCTAAGAAACGCTGGCGTGGCGATTTAGACTCGTTCCTAACTGATTGGACGGAGAAGGCACAGGACAAAGAGAAGTGTAAAAATATGGGGGAGATCCTTGCCCAGTAGTAGGACAATAATAAAAAAATTGGTTAAAATGACGACTCTTGTATCTTTACCAATAATGAAGCAAAGACCTCATAGTTTTGCAAAGTAGAATCTCCCAATGGAAATAGCTATCACAGGTAACGGCTTGCGAATCTATCTATAGGTATATGCCCAGTTTACCAATACTTTTTTTTTGTAAACGTTGGCCCACGCTAGGAATTTCTCCTGTATCGTGGTTACAAACATTTAAACTCACATACACAAACAGCCAGACCCGGAACAACGACTTGTAGGTCATACAAATATTTGTTCCGTGCGGGAATCGAACCGGCAACACGCAGTGCAGCAGTCAATCGCTTAACCACTGCGCCAACCGTGCCGTCAATTCTGCCATTGGTAAGCAAAATGATTCGTTTTTGTTTATAAGAACCGAGCATTCGATGCGCTGAGGTATTCCACTCAGAGCACAGGGGGTCTACTCCGAAGTGGTAAATGTATTGTATCAGTCGAATGTTCGGCCGTTTCCTGCTACGAACTTACTATTTGGTTCGGTTGGTCCCGATCCTACACTCCTACACTCTTTCGAATATTGACTATGGTTCCGACCCAACTGAGCCTATCCGAATTTTTTTCGCATTTTTCAATAATATTCGGTTCGGCCATGTGTCGGTCCGATCCGATCATTCGCACTTTGCACTTCGTAGTAGACCCCCTGATTTCAACGGAACTTGCCCAAACCGCACCTGAGCACTTCCACTAGCCGCACTGAAAAAAAAATTTCTAACGTGCGGTTCGGTGGAACAGTTTATCAATATTGAATACTAAGACAAGTTACCAAAAAGATCTCGTTCTAACATGCCTTGTTGCTCCTCCTATCATATTCCAACTTCCTCTGTATCATGCACCCGAAAATCACAATCCCTCGAACCGGAACATATATCAAGGGCTGTCAGCATCAAAATTGCTATGAAAACCGACAATTCTTGAACACAGTTTAGATGTGCTGAATGGGTTCAGCAGTGCAATTCTGTAACCAACTCACCGTGAAAACTTAGGTGAAGTGAGCGTGGAGTGAGCTGTCATTCCAACTAATGCTAGGGATTGACACTACTGACAGCTCACATTAAGCTCACTTCACTTGAGTTTTCACGGTGAAATTTTTACAGAATCGACCGGCTGTTTCGTTGTTAAAATCCGCCCTAAGACAAGTAACCCAGAAGATCTTGTTCTAACATGCCATGTTCCTCCACCTATCATATTCCAATTTCCTTTGTATCTTAAACCCATAATCCCCCGAACCGGAACATAGGTGTACTACATAAATATCTTGCAGTCGCCAACGACTTCGCAGCTTAATTCAATGGTACCCAAGGGACAGCAACTAACGCTGTTTGCTTAGAGTAATGTAAATATTTTAACACCAACTAAGGTGGAGTCTGCTTTCGAACATTATACATGGCAGATTGTTTGAATAATGATTAAATACTTCCCGTATAATGTATTAATGTTGGCGGTTGGAACTTTTAAGCTAAACATACAAGATCAAATTAAATTAGCGAGCGAAACATCACTACTGACGCGTTGGGAATTAATATTTAATGAAATTAAAAAAATCTATACTAGAATATATTTCAGCAGATACGGATTACGGATTAGAAATATTCAGATTACGGGGAATAGTATCGTCATTACTACTAAACCGCTGCTATAGTATCGTCATTATGGTTTCTAATGGTTTCTTAAGCTGGGTCAAAATCATAGGTCTTCTAAATAAGTATAAGTCATTGATACTCCTACCTTACTCTAGCGATAACCTGTCCATTAGGTTAACCGTTTTTTGACAGCTGTCTTAGAACATACTTACTTCAGATTACGTCAAAGTTAACTTTAAAATGCGTAATAATGTAAATATATAAAATTAATTATCTTATTTATGGCTTCTTACAGACATTATAATACCATACGTGTATCAATCAATGTATTGTGTATTGCTGCAATCACTAGTTCCATCTGTCAAAAAACGGTTTACCTAATGCACAGGGTATAGTTAACTAAACGTTTTTAACATTGACAAAATGTATACATACGGCTGAACCTATCTGTCACCAGTTTTGGCATACTGGAGGTAGAAAAACCTATGTATCTCTGGTTTTAACGCCCCAATAATCTATATCAGTAAGTATCTGTATGACTATATTATACTGGCAGTTATAATTTGTATTGGCTACCATCAGTAATTATCTGTCAATAGGTTTTTGGAGGTATGAGGAACAGGGTGTAATGTTCACTCATCCTCTATAGAAAAGGGAGGATCCTCCAACCAGACGGGTGTTGTGTCTGGCGGGCAATTGCCCAACGATTGATGTTGGGAAATTGTATCTATGCTAATTGCGCGGTAAACTCTGCTTGCGAGATGCAGGATTTGCTTGACGTCAGTATGGCGCGTTGTTCGTATCAGGCAATAGGTTTCATTTTGACAGCTGAACAATATTCATCGCGTTGTTTACGTTCTTGAGGAGACAAATTTTTCGAACATATGAAGCAATAGTTTAGCAGTAACCTTCAAAATGATTCTGATTGATATTGATAGTGTGTTGCGTAATTGCTGTTTTGTTTTTATTATGAGTACATTAGTTTAGCACAGCATAACATTATGCCTGTGATCCTAGGTTAAGCAGAGGCTGACCTATAGCACACCCACATTTCGCCAGTTATTTTTGTTTAATATAGTATTAAAATACTCTCTTTTGCAGCTGCACTGGTCACTGCTACAGTACATACCTATCTACAGTTAATTCGTCCCCCAGGATTCTTACATTCAACATCCCATATTCACAGAACTTCGATACCTCTTTGCTCTAGAAATACAACTCCCATAAACACAGCCACACCATGTAAACTGTATAGTCCGCAAAAAAAATAAGTAACCAGTCAGCTAACTAAAAACTCATTTATGAATGTGCTATAACGTGGTCTGTCGGACAGTGACTTGTGTTTTAAAGTATAGGTGTATTTTAGTTAGTTTAGATGTATTTGTTGACTGTACAATCAGTTTGCCTAGCCTTTTTCCAACGATTTTGAGGTTAGCTTTCAGTCTAACCGGATGCAGCTGAATACCAGTATTTTACCTACCTCTCCAACCTACGTTGTTAAGGTCAGATCGCTCCATTACTGGGCAACACGATACCCTTTGGTAAGATTGGTTGCCACACTTTTGAACTTCTGATTACCCGCAACGACTGACAAAAATCTACGAATGACAGACAGCCGGGACCAACTGCTTCACGAGCTTTCCGAGACACGAAGGGGTCTTAATAAGTAATGAATGGTCACCCATCCACAAACCAACCGCGGCATGCGTATCGTAACCTTCGATCGACCCGTGCGGCTGTTATTATTTAGCCACGAGCCCCTCTTCTGTCGACTGTACAGTTGGTAACAAAATCTTCCACTCCGATGTATCTATTGCCCGATATTTCTGTCCTTCGTCTACACAGGACAGACGGGCGACATTTTGACGTGACGTCACACAGCTTGATGTTTGCCCAGATTGGTTCCTCGATAGAAGTTCTGTTAAGGATAAGTAGTTTTGTTGAGGAGACATTTTTAGGATTTCGGCCGACAATGTTTTGGGAGATTGTCGGGAATCTTTTAGTTGTGGGGTTGTTATTGGTTTCGTGAAACTTCGGCGTTGATTCATGGTATTTTGTGGATTAAGTTACTTTGATGTCCGTTTGGTGTAGTGATATAAATATTCTTATGTTGATGTATGTATGTAGGTTCGAACACAGACAGGCGTTTTCATCATCATCTGCCTAGCCTTTTCCCAACTATGTTGGGATCGGCTTCCAGTCTAACCGAATGCATCTGAGCACCAGGCAGACGGGCGCTTTACTTTGTGTAAATTATTTCATCACCTCTCCTCTCAAAACGGTGAAGGAAAACATCGTGAGGAAACAAACCGGCATGTCCTAGAACTAATAATTCAAAGACATGTGACATCTACCAACCCGCACTGGGTTCGCGTGATGGGTTACGGCCCACTCATTCTCACAGAGAGGAGGCCTGTGTCCCAGCAGTGGGAACAGTAAAGGCTGATTATGTATGTTATGTATTATCATGTCTCTCTTCATCTAATTTATCATAGTCTTGTGTATTTGCTTCGCGTTTTCAGCTTATTACAGTTATACTGTTGCCTAACCTACTTCCCCATAAAAAAATGCATTGTCTTATAATTTTTATGAATTGAGATGTATCTTTGCCGGTCGTAAAATCGAATTTGTATCTCTTGATTGTTGTAAAACATTTTTAGGAGAGTTATGGTGAAGTTTCTTGTCCATTCTTCTCCATACGAAACTATATTTTGAAAGGGGCGACTAGAATCAATTAATTTTTTTTTTTGTTGTAAATTTTATCGTTCGAATCTGTCTATTTAAAATAAATGATTCAAGTTTGACTTTCATTTACTAGTTGCTGTCAACTTCCTCCAGGACCTTCAGAATAAATTAAAAACATGCACTATTTATACATGCACTTTTTTTTGTCTTTTTTTTGTAATGTGCGTTTTGTTTGTGCAGGATAACAACAACAACAACCAACAACAACAAACCAACAACAACCAACCAACCAACTTGTTACTACTTACTACCAACCACCAACCAACCAACCAACCAACCAACCAACTACTACCAACCAACTTGTTACTTGTTGTTACTTTTTTTGTGTTTATGTTCTTTTTTATGCGTCATGTTTGCCGCAAATAAACGTATTTTCTTTTTTTTTTTTCTTTTTTCAGGATTACAATAACGGAAATACAATTTTTCTTTCTGCCATTTTCTTTACTATTTCGTCCATAATCCAAACTAGGTAATTTGGAATCCCCAAAACTTAATTACACTTAGAGCCAGAAATAGTAGTCGCACCAACGAAGATTATAATAATCCCTGTACGAACCTAATATAGACCAACATGTTGGCTAAAGACAAGGGTACGACAATGATAAATTGGGTTTACGGACACACTGTACCTATATGAGCAACTAATTAATAGGTACAAGTGGCTGTTCTAGCAGACAAACCAGACAAACCTAGTAAAACTAAATCCATTTACCACGACATTTTAATTTATGGTAGTTAAGGGTGTCAAGAGGATAAGCAGTAGATATGCCCGAATATATACGATACAATATATTATATAAAAATAAAATTGAAATGACTGTTTGTAATGTCAAAATAACAATTCGGTAATTATAACAATAAAACACATATATTTCTTTTGTTTACCTGTTTGTTCTGGCTAATTGTCGAAGCGGGTAGACTGATTTTGATAAAATTTGGTATGAATGTACTTTGAACCCTGGGTAAAGACAAATGCTACTTTTTATCGACATACAATACGGGCGAAGCCGCGGGTGGAAGTTAGTATTACAATACGATAAAACAAGTCGTTTGACAAAGAGGATCGATAGTTTAGTGGTGCGGTGCTGTCTCGATGTGTAAAGAATTTCTTGGGCTGGCCACAGCAGACATCACTTGCAGATTTTTTTTTCACCTTGTTCATTTACGAGGCTCTATTTCCTTTCAAATCATGACCTATATCTACACCGGTAAGCTATATTTCTCTCTTCATCTTTTAGAAAATATTTCTTATAAAACATTTTTATTTGGAACAAAAAGAACACATACATTATGAATCTACTCCAAAAATTCAACAAAAAAAATCCCCGAAAATGGGACTGTCTTAAAAGCAAACCCGTTTTACACAGAATAAAAAATAAACCGCCCATTCAGGGATTTTTCTCACAAAGAAATCTTAAAGGAACCTTAGCACAATGCTAAGTTAAGAAGTCCCTCTATTTAAATCAAACATTTCTATTATTTATCGCGGCCCGTTATCTTTTGAATTAATTCGGGGACCCACTTACTTTGGCCAGAAGTGGACTTTATCAGGCCCCGAATTTAACTTAATTTGTTATTTTATGAGGAATAGCCTCTTTGCTTCGTTTCTGTGTTTATTTCGTTATGTCTGTTATCTGAGTTCCTACCGGCTAAATTATGTTTCGTTATCTCATAACTGAAGGTGTTCAAAACACCTATTATATCTTGATTTATTTGGTTAGTGTGACTACGGCATACAGTTTATTGTACTTGGGGAATAATAAATTACTTAAGCATTGACTACGGATAAAATTACATTTTGTTAAATGTCAGCTAAATTTAAAATATTAATGTAGCGGAATATCATCCTCACAGATAATTACAGCATGCAGGGTATTTAACATTATTATATTCAAAGTAATTTTTTATATGTACCCACTATGTAGTAATTTTTGCAATAGATTTTGTATAGAAGGAACCGACTTTTCAAAATATATTTCATATCATACTCAACCCGCATCTGTGTCTCAATTTGATAACCTGCATAACCAACAGTGGTGACCCCGACTGAATAAACTCCTAGAAGCCAAAATGAAGCCGAGCAATTCAAAATTCCCCGATGGAAGCGTAACATCTTCACCGCAAAAAGAAACGCACGAACTGTCAGCCGTCTGGTACAACCAACTGATACCGCCTCTATGGATAAACAGAATCAAGCTTTGGTTCCTGCCACTTGAAGCGATCGTGTCTGCTGGAAAACTAAGCGACAAGGAACTATCAGAGCTGCTCCTCCGCCAACTCGACCTACAAGATCTAGACGAAATTCAGGACATCATGTTTGATACCCAAAAAGGAAAATGCAACAGAAAACAATAGATACGCCACCTGCGTAACCAGCAGTAACATAACATCACGCCTGTTGTGTACCAGTAGTATCGACCGCAACTTACGAGTCGCAGGTTCAAACCCAGACAGGCGCTTTTCTTTTGTTTAAATTATTTCATCACCACTTCTCTCAAAACGGTGAAGGAAAACATCGTGAGGAAATCCGTTGGGAGTTAGGAGTTGTGAAAAAATGTGTAATCCGCCATTTTGTGGCGGCGGCAATCTTGGACCGATTTTCATCAAACATAGCTAAGAACGCTCCCGACTTTTCACCTTTCAAACAAAAAAAATAAAATCAAAATCGGTTCATCCGTTCGGGAGCTACGATGCTACAGACAGACAGACACATTCGTCGTGCCCGTCGTTTTTGCGTCGGGGGTTAAAAAAGGATCATTTAAAATTAACAAAGTTACATTAAAAAAAAAAAACAAAAAAAAAATTATCCAGAAAAAAAACGACATGTGCGGGGCCAAAAAGGCTCCTATCTCAGGATAATGCTACGATATTTAAAAAAAAATACCGCAGCGCTGGTATTCTGTTAGCGCCTGCTGTGATGCACCTACGGACATCTGACAACAACAGATTGGTACATGATTTGAACAAAATCAAAATCAATATACTTTATTTTACATAAACCAACATGGGCACTTATGAAACGTCAGAAGCTGGGTGCACTGTTCCAATTGGCCGTCTCCTATGGTGAAGAGCCGGCAAGAAAGTCCACGGTTACTCTTTTAAAAATAATTGGCTTTTACAATGTTTTCAAATTACAGTAGGTATGGGAGGACAGCACAGGATAGGACAGGAAAGGAGGTACTTGATAAAATAAAAAATGGTCTACAGATCTAAAGTCCACAAGGCCTACAAAGTCCTCACATTTACAAAATATAGAAGAATCCATCAAAAGGACAGATACAATATAAAAACCTATTAAAACCAAGTGAATTATAAAGTGCTCTGTGCCAAGTGAGATGACTGCTATTACAACCACTAATAAAGAGTTGAAACTAGAAACTTTATATAATGTCAAATAATAAAAAGATTATGTCAAAGAAGTAGGTATGTAAAAAAAAAAACATCGTAATTTGAGAGCAGTTAATAGACATTTACGTAGTTATGCCTTTAATGAGGTGCCAGGGAAGCCACATGTGCAGAAGAAATCATTGCCAAACTGCCTTGTCTTCAACGTAGTCTTTAATCTTATAACAACTTGTAATAACCACTGTACTATTTAATGTGATCACCTAATCGCCACACTGTACAGCCGCCAGAAGGTCAAGCTACCCGAAACTGTCAAATTTTCCCAATCAACCTTGAACCTTAACGCTTTAGCGATAATGTTGCAAATCTATTAAAGAAATTTGACAGATTGTAGTAGTTTGATGTGCTGGCGTCTTTACATATACTATATAACACATTGTTTAGACTACCCAAACTACACATTTCCTCACCAGGCTTACTCCAACATAATTATAAACATCAATTATAGTGAGATCTAATTTCAACGCAGCTCTAATTATGGGGCCACATTCAGCTGAGTTATCAGCAGTGAGCAGTGCGTCCGACCGTGTGTATTCAGCTAAGTGTACCAGTATATCAGCGGTAGGTATTTGATTGGGAACGAGAATGTCGAATTGCGGTAATGGTTTTGGAGGTTTAACTATGTTTTAAAGTTCGATGGTGGTTGTCATTTAACTTAGAAAAAGGTTTCTGGATAGATTGGTGAAGATGAATGTTGTAGAATTATAGTGTTGTAGCAGCATCTACAACGCCACAAAATGCGACGCGTCATACTGACGTCACGCAAAATCCTGCATCTCGCAAGCAGAGTTTACCGCACAACTAGCATATATACAAACTCCCCGACATGTCAAAATCAAATCAAATATCAAATGAAAAGCTTTCTGAGTACCCTCATAATTATTGTTTAATTGTTATCTACCAACCCGCACTGGGTCGGCGTGGCAGGTTGATTACAGCCCACTCCCTCTCGAAGAGAGAAGGCTTGAGTCCCAGCAGTAGGAATATTAAAGGCAGATTATGCAATATATAAACTCATAATTTGCACATTGGTGATAAAAACGGCATTTAAATAAAAAAATGGTTTTGGAATAGTCATGTCAGTGGACAAGACTTTTCCAAAACCAATTTTTCAGAAACCTCTAATAGAAAAAGATTGCCTTACTTAACAAAAGCTTAAAAGAATAATGTGGTATAATCAATGTGATTTCAATCTATACTTAGGAAAGGAATTAAAAATACGTCTTTTAACCAAAACGGCTATTTAAACCAATTGCCGTGAACCCTCGTCCGAGCCAATGGATGACCTCGTTTAGTCATGCCAAATTGAACTTTATGTACTAAGAAATAGGGGAGTTAATCGATAAGCGATTAAGTCGATGATTACGAGTGATGTTTTTGGGGGATATAGATTAAGATACATCGGTTTTAATTTTCTTATCGTGTTGGAAAAAAAATGAGCTTAATACTTTTAATTACGTCACTATAGTAAGAGCCCATAAACTAATTGACTGATTTTGATTCCGTTTAATTTGATTTCGTTTACATTCTAATTTAATTGTAATTGATTTCGTTTAAATTTAATTTGATTGATTTGATTTGATCTTATTTGGCTTTTATCTGATTTAAGTTGTCTTTGACATAATATCTCGGGACCCTGGGGTCCCGGGCCTTTGAAAGGCGTACTAAGGGCCAAAGCCAACTCGCAGAGGCCCTATAAACAATTCTAAATGATGGGGAGGCACCAATTGTCGATTATCCCTGTATGCACCATGCAAGTGCACACAAGGACAAACCCCGGTTGGTGCAGGACTATTGCAGAAAAAAAATATACTGGGCTATGGGTTTGGGGGGCTATAGTGGATTGGTTACCTTGAACTATGGAAGGTCTATGTCCCCTGCCTGACCAATGATAATTGTAATATTCACAGATGAAATGGCAGGGGGTGACTTGTACACTCAATAATGGGCCCCCGAAAACGGTCGCTAGCACATAGTGTCATAGCGACAAGGAGGCAACATGTCCTGAGGTGCTTATGAGGAGTGGAGAGGTATTCCACGGCTATCAGGACAATCCCGGAAGTACGGTCAAGATCCCTACCAGCATCTTACTGAAATACTTCCTACCTCTGAGCACGTTTGCTTTTGCGAATCTCCACTCAAATAAAGGCAAGAATGAGGTGGGAGCTCTGTTTCTCGTCAGTGTACACTCCAGCCGGCCAATAAAGGCAAGCCAGAGGTGAGGAACAAGACTTCTCCCGGGAGATAGGATCAGTGGGGTCGCTACTGCCCAACAGCTCGCCACATGCTGCCCTGCGGGTATTTATTTGATTTATTTATTATTTTTTATATTAATTTATGTGTGGCAATGGGTGTTATTTACCTGAAAATAAATGTTTTTTTTTTATAAACTACAAATAAATTGACATCAATTTACCCTGCTTGTTTCCATTTTCACGTAACGGATGTATATACCTTTCGTGAAAGTGGAAAGAGGCAGGGTAGCAATATCGGATGTATTACGTATATTCGACATTTATTTAATAATGTACTGGTGAGTTTACGTTTGTTGAATTAGCTCTTGACACTTCCAATCATATAAATTAAAACTACCTACATTTCTTTTTAAACAACATATTTATATTTATTTATTTATTATGGCACTCCAACGATTAATTCACATAAACATTAACAGAGAGCTCAGTCTTATTATATAAAGTACTACAGTGAACCTATCAAACAACCGCTCGTCTTTCTTATACAATAAAATATATAAGCAAATAGATATATATACTAAACCGTTTAAAGAATGCAAATCGTTGCTGATTAAGTGGATAAATAAGTTAAGCTACGATGAAGTAGAGAATCTTCTACAAAATATAAGGTAAATCCGCTTCCTGTACAAAACAACCACACACACACACACAAACACACACACACACACAAACACACACACACACACACAGAGAGACACACAAACACACGCACACACCAACAGACTAATGATAATATTTTCTTTATTTTTCTTTATTAACATATTGCACTAATTGTATAAGATATAAAAGAGCGGCGCCTCCTGGCACAGGCATCTATATGCTTAAAAGGAGACGCCAACAACTGTATAATTTACAACGTGTAATAATTAAATAAAACCTTTTTGTTTTTTTTTTTTGACCTTTCAGTTAAAGGTGTGCTCGGCACTTACCTATTTTGCCTAATTGATTTACTAGGTAATTAAAGTGATAAAAATAACAATATAATCAAGTAAGTTAATAATAATAAAATCAAATAATATTTTACTTTATTTGGTTTTTTTTAAAGACATGATGCGATGACCCCAAATAAATTGGGATAAGGGCAGGCGAATGGTAATGATAACGATTTAGGTAGTTTATTCTGCTGCTCATATACCTAATAAAAATATCAAACAAGTTTCTACTGAATCATGGAACCGACATAGCAACAAAGATTTTCTTGAAATCTTATTCCATACCACAATAATAGACTTGCACAAGGAACACCCAAGCTCCTCTTGTGAAATTATTTCATGCAAAATAATCTTGCGCGTAAACTATCATCAATAGACTGTTTTAAAGCGTAATAACTTTTCAAGTTTGCTTTAAAACAAACATTTTGAACCTTGTTTCCATAGGAAAAGATTCACAGAATACCCATTTCGTGTTTTAAACAAATCCACGCAGAATGGAAACGCTGAGTGGGGTAGAAATTCACACCTTGCAACAACTCCTAGAACAAACAACTCCTGTTCGCAGGCTGTTAACGAAGCCTAAAAAACGATGTTTCTGGTATTAGCTTTCAATAACAGTGTAGCTCAATTCGAATTAGAGTTTACGTCTGGCGCTAACGTGCGGATTAAATAAATATTTTATTTTATTTGCTAATATTTTACATGTTTAATTGATTGTTTATTTATTTCTGTAACTGCTCGTGACATCACCACGATACAGGAGACATTCCTAGTGTGGGCCAACGTTTTTTTTAAAACAAAAAAAAAATCACTGCGAACCCTGTTAGAATACCAGCACTACAACACTTATTTTTAAATGTTGTAGCAACATGCTGAGTTAGGAGCCTTTTGGCCTCGTACTGTTATTTTTCTTTCTTTTTAAATAATTTAGTATTTTTTAATAGTTTTATGATTGTGTTTAGTTTCGTTTGTGATCTTCCTAAGGTTCCTTTCTTTCTTTCTTTCTTTAGAAATCATAAGCAAGATTTTCATCATTCTTCTGCTCTTATATCTATGTAATGGGGTCTTTTTCAACCATACACCTACATCACCCGTCATCACATTTCTTAAGCTAAATGATGACGATACTTCCCCGTACCTCTGAAAAAAAATCCAAACCCAACTCAGAGCCTGGGGTCGGAGCGTCTTTTGAAATCCAGACAAAAAATATTTTGGCGTAAAACCAAAATGCTCAGCGAGTTCAAAGTTTAAAAAAGCCTTCTGAAGTTGTCTGCCCAATGAGAATAGCGGGATGTCCTCTCGTTAGAAGAGCTCCTTTCATTTGTGGAAACGAGCCAAAGCCATGGGATTCGAATGGGAATTCCTGTTGTTAGTTGAAGCTTCGGCCTGGCACTGTTCCGTGGTATTGAGAATGATCTATTGTCATTACGGTTGACTGTATGTATGGGGTGTGTAGGGAGATGTGTGACCTTTGCGAGCGATGGATTATCATTTTAGGGTCAGGTCAGGTAGGTTTCATTTTCTACATTTTCTACACAAAAAGGTACACATTGCATTGTGAGAGTTCGGCGCAACGTATTCTGAACGCTCTTAATGCAATGTGTACCTTTTTGTGTAGAAAATAAAGTATATTTTGAGTCACTCTTTTAAAGTTAAAAGGCTGTTTGTGTATGTGAGTTTAAATGTTTGTAAACGCACCCACGATACAGGAGTAATTCCTAGTGTGGGGCAAAGTTTAAAAAAAAAAAAAAAAAAAAAAAAAAAAAAAAAAAAAAAAAAAAAAAAAAAAAAAAAAAAAAAAAAAAAAAAAAAAAAAAAGTATGCGCGCAGCGTCGCGTCGCGTCTCGGTGTGAACTGACCCTTAGTGGGCAGTTTTTCGTCATAGCGCTTCTTTGGCTAAATTTAACTTTAAGCCGTATGTAGTTAGGTACAAAGTTGGGCGAATTAATTCTCTTGCCAAACCATAAGTCTAGTCACAGGTCGGGCTGTGACAGGTCGATACTCGCTCGATACGTGCTCTTGCTCACCTAATTGATTTGATGGTAATTAGTGAGAATTTTCGACGACACGGTTGGCGCAGTGGCTGAGCGATCGACTGCTGCGCTGCGTGTCGCGGGTTCGATTCCCGCACGGAACAAATATTTGTATGACCTACAAGTAGTTGTTCCGGGTCTGGCTGTTTGTGTATGTGAGTTTAAATGTTTGTAAACGCACCCACGATACAGGAGAAATTCCTAGTATAGGGCAACGTTTTTTTTTTAAATAAATATTTATATATATATATTATCTCCTTATTTAGAATAACCAGCTGTTTTCCTTGTCTAAAAGTATCTACATCCACTATCACACAACCCCACACCACCTTATTTAATTTAATCAGGTATCTTCACATAACTTTCTCCCATTAATTCAGCACACGCAAGGCCGTTGTCAAGACATTAATATTGGTAAGCAGTAACTTGTATTCAGAGGAGAATACGCTAATTACAAACTAATCAGTCCTGAGCCTGCGATGGTAAACATCGCTATGCTATCACATTACCTGGGTAATAGGATAGGTGTGAATTAATTGGTTTTCGTAATTACTAAAATCCTTCAAGATTTATGGAAGAAGACTAGTGCTTTTCTGGGGAAAATTACCCATTTTTATGATAATTATTACATCAACCACGAAACGTATACCTACAGGTGGTAAAAAGACCCATATCATACCCGTTATCTACCCATTCTGTTCATCAATCTAAGTGACAGAAAAAATTATTGTGTGAAAAATCGCAGTACTAAAACTAAGTTATAACATTTAAAACAAGTTTTCATGAAAAAATTGTAAACTTCAATATCTCGGAAACCAGAAGGGTTATGGTCCAGTAAGTAAGGCCCAGTTATGGCCCAGTAAAAAAAAAAAACATAATCACACGCAGGCCAAATGACTCTCGGAGTCTCGGCTTTGTTATGCGTCTATAAACACCCGTTAACCACAGTTTAATATATTAAGATTTTCATTGACTAATACAGCGAAAAATCATCATCATCGAAGAGGCTAATTGGTGATCCAGATTTGGTTAAGACCAATCTGCAAAGTCTGGAGCACAGGCGTAGGGTAGCCAGCCTTTCGGTATTCTATAGGATGCATTCCGGAGAGTGTGCGCGGGAATTACATGACTTAATTCCGCCATCACCGTTCCATCATCGGACAACCCGTCGCACGGCGAGTTTCCACCCTTACGTTGTTGAAACTCCTACAATCCGGACGAAACGTTTCGCCTCGTCGTTTATACCGCGAACATCGAAGAACTGGAATAATTTGCCTGCAGCGGTTTTCCCGTCCGATTATAATTTAAGTATCTTCAAGACTAGAGTGAATAGGCTCATAATAAATTAGTGCGTTTTACCATCAACGATTGCATCACTGCTTCCATCAGGCGGGATCGCAGTCAAGCACTACCATTAAAAAAAAAATCATAAGGGACATACAACCAATCATCATGACATATCTACATGGCAGCTTAGATTTCTATTAACTGTGCTTTCTGTATATAGTCATATCGTACAAGCGTATTTCTGTATTGGGTTCCACGCTCGCTGAAATCTCTATTCCTAGACAGCACGTTTCGCCGAAAACTTTGTTGTAAAAAAGTAACCAAGGTATCTGGAAACAGTGGTTTCTATGAAAATGTTTACGGCAAGAAGTGCTATCTATGAACAGAGATTTCTGTCAACAGTGCTTCCTATGTACCGAGATGTCTACAAACAATGTTTTCTAACAACAAAGTTTTCGGCGAAACGTGCTGTCTAGGAATAGAGATTTCTATTAACTGTGCTTTCTGTATATAGTCATATCGTACAAGCGTATTTCTGTATTGGGTTCCACGCTCCAACTAAGCCATATATTTGCACTCTTTGACCCAACTTTTCGGTCAAATCTCGTAGTCGCCTTCCAAACACCCACGAGTGAAGGATAGGCCTAATTCGTTGCCGAAAGGTATAGTATCAATTTGCACACACTCTAATTTCACGTAAGGCGTATTACACAGTGTCACAGCATATCTTCTGATAAATTAAAAAATGAAACAGGAAGTATGTAGGTTTTTTTTTCTAGTCTGCGCTGTCCCTTTCTTGGGTAATGACCTCCCTCCACTCCTTCCATCTTCCGCGAGCCCGCGCGTCCTCCTTCCAGTTTTGTCGGGACCTATCCAGCTCTTCCCTCCATCTTCTACGTGATCTGCCGCGACCTCGCCTCACAGTCTCAGGGCACCAGTTCTGTGCTATATGGGCCCACAGTTGGTCCGGCATGCGGCAGACAGGTCCTGCCCAGTCCCATTTAAGTTTGACAGTTGAGCCACATCAGCAATTTTTTTCGCTTTGGAGCGCAATATTATTCCGATGTCGTATAAGGACTATAAAACCTTGTCTAATTGGCTACTTTTATGGCACATATTTTGTATTGACTTCCCATGTGTCGACAAGAAACAGGATCGGTACAAAAATCTTTCGCCGAAGTGTGGACAAGGCTTTAAAGCGATGACGTCACCGCTAGTAACTCATCTATCCAACTATATACGGTGTCTGATGTCAAGCTTGCAAGCCGACCCTTACACGTAATTAACTGAGCCAAATTGGCTATACTATCCGTTCTTAAAGTGATAAAGAGCACTGTGATAACTATATTAAATTATGATAGTGTATGTTGCTGTGGTTATGTGTGAGTGAGCAGTGTTACTGTCGTTGTTTACGTGTACCTTTGGCTAGACTATTTTCATCTTCCCTAAGGCCAATTTAAAACGTTCAAAATCTAGTCACAGTCTCAGCTCGGCAACAAACAAATGTTAAAACTTGTTAAAAATGTGGGGAAATTTGAGGTATTTTTGACAGATTGAGACCGAGATCGGACTGTGAACGCTCTTAAAATGACGAGAATTGCCCTCTCATCAAAATCAAAAATCGAATTAAAATTAAAATTTGATTCTCGAATCCGTGATTTTATCGTATTGGCTATGGAAGCACTTTCAGTTTTACATACAAAAGTCGCTGTCACTACTGTTTACGATAAAATATCGTATCCTATGGTTGCAGGGACTAACAGGACCAACAGTATAACCGACAAATAATTTCAACGCTATGGGGTCTATAATCAGGTGCTGAATTCATGGTTTCAATTTTTTTTTTTTTTTTATAAAAACGTTGCCCCACCCTAGGAATTTCTCCTGTATCGTGGGTGCGTTTACAAACATTTAAACTCACATACACAAACAGCCAGACCCGGAACAACTACTTGTAGGTCGTACAAATATTTGTTCCGTGCGGGAAACGAACCCGCGACACGCAGCGCAGCAGTCAATCGCTTAACCACCGCACCAACCGTGTCGTCCTTTACGTTCACAATACGCAATTTTTTCAAGTAAACGGGGTGGTAGGGGAGGGTAGCCTGCATCCTAATTGCATAACACACTTTCAATAACAATCTGTTTAATTTTGATGGATATTGCTAATCCATTGCTTCATATGTTCGAAAAATGTGTTTGCTCGACACGTAAATAACGCAACGAATTTTGTTGAACTGTCAAAATGAAAGCAAACAAACAAATAAACGCAAGCAAATAAACGTATTTTCTTTCTTTCTTTCAAAGCTATTCCTCTGTTAGTGTCACAGAAATCTTTTGCCTTATTATTAAGATTTCTGTGGTTAGTGTGTTACGCAACTACCTCGCAGATGCTTTTGAATATCTGTCTGTATTTCACAAGGAGTTGTTGTGTCTTCACACCCACAATCCATTTATAGGTTGTTAGTATTTTGGGCTTCTGACTTATCATAAAGATTGTCGTACCCATAGAAATGGTCGTACCTATATAATTATATATTCCAATAATGCCGGGACCAATACGATGGTTGAAGATGCTTTCGTATAAAGTATATAAGGTCCAGTTAAGGCATTGGTGGTCTGACATTACTATTTTAAGTTTTTTTTTTTTTTGTGAATATTGTGTGCCTTACTTAACCTGGGTCAAATAAATTTATTTTCTTTCTTTCCAGGAAACAGAAAATGATTGACACATTCAATGCCTGATCGCGGAATGTCACAATTTGTAGCCTTACCTACATTAATGAAAATGATGAACAATCAGGTTCCCTATCCATTTGCATAAAATTGTAAGACTTAATATAACTTGGCATACTTTTGTTTCTCCTAATTATATTTTCGCATAACATTATTTACGCTTACGCATAATTTTTTTAAGCATAATTTCTCTAATCATAGTAAAGATTAAGCATAACATTCTAAAGCATAAATTTATTTACGCATAATGATATTAAAACATAATTTTATAGGCATAACAAATAAGCATAATAAATTAACTCCTAAAATGTTAGACACTAATACACATTTTTATACAATATTGCTCTAGTGAAATTTGTAGGCACTTTACATTGTAGGTAGAATAAATATTTTTTTTATTTTTCTAGGTGGACGGTGGTGTCATAGAACTGTAGCGGTATCTACAACGCCACATGCGAACGACGCCTCATACTGACGTCACGCAAATCCTGCATTTCGCAAGCAGAGTTTACCGCGCAATTAGCATAGGTAGATACAATTTCCCAACATCAATCGTTGGGCAAGCCAAGCAGCCAGACACAACACTCGTCTGGTCGGAGAATCCTCCCTTTTCTATGGAGGATGAGTGAACTTTACACCCTGTTCCTCATACCTCTAAACTGGTGACCCCGACGTGATCGTCAGCGCAGCCTTCGTCCAAATACTGTGTCACTAAGTGTATTATAGCAAAGTTGAAAATTAATCCTTTAAAAAAAAAATCAAAATTCTGTAATGGTTAAGTAAATATCAGGAAACATCATATTGTTATAACCCAAACCAAAACCAACAACACCAACAATAGAGGGAATCTGGCGCTCGCGCGTTCGCTTCGCTCGTTCGCCTTCGCGCGTTAATGGTCACTGTTCTAACCTAACCTTACCCATATGATTCAATAATAGTAGTAAAAAAAAATCAGGAAAGATAATAATTATATGCCTAAATAGCTCAATGCCTAAATGCTAATAGTCATTAGGCCTAGTAACATTATGCGAATTAAATTTATGCCAAAACAAATTAGCCTTCAAGATAATTATGCCAACATAAACTGTATGCCAAAAAAAAATATGGTAAAGTATTATTATGGCAAAACAAATTATACAAAATCGTTACACTAAAGTGTATTAGGAAAAAGAATATTATGCGAAAAGAATCCCTTCTTTTCGCATAATATTCTTTTTCTTTTTTTTATAATTTGATTTGCCATAATAGTTAAGGAGTGAAAGTGATTGATCGGGATCCCTCCCGAACAATCACTTTCACTCCACTATAAATTTTATCAACCTCAAACTTGGAAATGCGGTCCAACTGTCCTGCAATTTTCTTCTTAAAACCATACATCACCTGCCTAGCCTTTTCTTAATTATGTTGGGGTCGACTTTCAGGCTAACCGGATGCAGCTGAATACCAGTACATGGAATAACTGCCTATCTGAGTTTCACAACCCAGTTACTGGGTAATACGATACCTCTTGGTAAAACTTGTTGTCAGACTTTCGGGCTTCTGACGACTCGTAACGACTGTCAAAGAACCACAAATGACGGTCTGGACCGACGGCTTAACGTGCTTTCCGATGCAAGGAGGGGTCTTGGTATTTAAAGATGGTCACGCATCCACGGACCAACCACGGCTCCACTAACACTCCTCGTAATTACATCGCTTATCCTCTTACTAGTTTCATTGATGTTACAGAAACACTGATTATACACGACTACGTTCACAACCCTGTACAATTCCGAACAGCACAGCATTACCAAATCAAAAGCGTTTGTAATTCGGTTCCACCAAACAGCTTAGTACTCGTACAATTCGTAGGAATGCTCTAAATTGAAATCCAGATACGATAATCAGACAATTGCTGGGATTTACATTACCACGACATGTGCTATCCGACAGTAGAATCGTATGCAAACTGATATAATGTTAACTATCGTGTTAAGTGACGAAATATCAACTGCTAATCAGAATTAGTAGTTTATATTTCGGCTGGAACAGCCTCTTTAAGATTTACTGATTGGAAACTGATGTTTTTGAAACTAGCAAATCTGGTTGATTTTTTGTACATGCATACATATTATTTATTGAAACTGAACATAACATAACATCAATCACCATGGTGGTTAAACATAATATATATTTCAATACATTGGTCATCTTTTCTTTATCCATATTCAACACATTGTTGTTAGGTTACTATGTAACAATGGCATTAAAGTAATACTGAGAGCAGAAGTATATTTATTTTCTTTACAATTAATCTTTTACGGGTATTAGTAGCTCTCTGTTGGGTAAAAAAAAGCATGAGAATTGGTAAACATTAATGATGACGAGCTACTTGGGGCTATCGTGCCTATATTCGCCGAAAGGTTATGTTGGTGTACCTATAGTACACCAACATTTCGCCAGTTATGTTTGAGTCCTATGTAATAGGCCCCCATGTTACATAGGACTCAAACAGCCTATTGCCATCAACCGGGCACAAATCCAGACTCCGGGCAAGTACTGAGATGAGAAACTTCTCGCATATAAAAAAGGTACAAAGGGACGGCATTCTGTATCAGTCAACCAAGGGTGGCGAAGAGATTCGATGGCTCCGTTTGAGAGGAAAAAACGATAAAAAATATTTAAAAGATATCGTAATAAATTTGCTCAATTACATGGAAATGTATTACCTCATTTATAAGAGTCACTTTTGGTTCTGCCAGTCATTTGATATACTGAACCATCTTCTTCTTCTTGGCAAAAATTTCAAACATCTTTGGCCCAGAATTCAGCTGCGCGAACTCCGCTCACTAACGCAGTCATAAGATCATCAAGTGCACAGGTGACAGGGCATGCGGCGCAGGATGGAAGGTGGGCCATTGTCTGTGGGGAGGCACCACACACGTACTTAATGGTACTGAACCATAAATACTACCAGTAATATTATTTACATAATTGACTGTCTGTGTCATAGCAAGCCTTTGAAGATTCCTTAGTAACGGTAGGTACGTTTGGATTTTTGCCAGAAACGCCAATAGATTTGTCCTGATCACAGCCATGGTGGTGTTATTTATCGTAGTTCGCAAACTGTTGTCGTCCAAAATTTATTTTCAGGAACACATACGTGATATCCTAAATTGAATCTGAGTTATCAGTGAGAATGTTGAGCTTATAATAAATTTCGGTGGCGTTTAAATCACAACAGATTTCGGAAGCATCAGGACGTTTGGTGCAATTCATTAATGGACCAATGTGTCTGAATGTGCTTGATATATGACTAAAGGACTGTTTTGCGTGTGGTCTCAGTGAAGGAAGATAGCGTTTAGTAGGTAAATCTTATTATCTTGATTTTCGTATGCTGCACCGGTTGACCCTATCACGTCAACATCGGCTGTCGCTGAAAACCAAAACCAGCGGTGGGGCTCTCTCACGTAGGGTCTTAGCATTATGCTGAGCGATGGCTGTTTTGCGTGGATCTGACGCATATTTTCCCCCTACTTGTTATTTTTTTGTGTTTATGTTCTTTCTCCGTGTCACGTTTACCGGAGCTAAACGTACTTAGTTTATAACTTTCACAAAAGTAAAAAGATTCGTGAAATTAAAATGCGTTGGTTTGTGTATTATGGGTAACCATTCATTGCTTATCGAGACCCCTTCGTGTCTCGGAAAGCACGTCAAGCCGTTGGTCCCGACTGTCATTCGTGGATCTTTGACAGTCGTTACGGGTAGTCAGAAGCCCAAAAGTCTGACAACCAAGGGGTATCGTGTTACCCAGTATTTGGGTTGTGGAGGTCCGATAAGCAGTCGTTCCATTTAAAATACTGGTATTTTTTTGCATCCGGGTAGACTGGAAGCCGATCCCAACGTAGTTGGGAAAAGACTAGTCAGATTGATTTTTTATGTTACTAATCTGTGATTTAGTTCCTTTTTCTTGAAAATTAAGCCTGTCCCCTAACTATCATCATCTGGTTGCTCTATGAGCTAAGTCTAAGTAATCTTCTAGCCCATTACCAAGAATGAGCAAAGCTTCTGAATTAACATTAGGGTGCCAAATGGTAATACAGGTCTTAGCGTTTAAGGTCGGATAACTGTAGTACCAGAGCTATCGAAATCCTTGGCTTGAGCCAAAGATATGTATAATATACATAATTCCGATGTGTATATAATTCCGATTTATAATGTCTTACCGTCATTGGCACTAACTAACACGTTCCATCCGCCTATGTTTCTCGAAAAATAGTAACTACAAAATTTAATCAAGCATGATAATACGAAAGAAATTTCTATCATGTGTACCTTCTATGTTTTGTCTCTGCATCATCCTTAGTTAGACTGAATGTGAATGTCTAAGGCATTAAATTCGCCTTGGATGTTTATTTTTCTTGTGCATAAAGTTTTAATAAAAAATACTATGAATTACAATTCAGATTGCCTCATTCGCTGCAAGCTCTACTGCTGGGCATGAGGTCCTGGGTTCAATTCTTAGTGGGGGCAAAGTATTATTAGGTTTTCCATCAGGAATTTCTCAGTAATAGCTTGGAGTCTGGATTTCAGGTTCATTGTAATAATTATTTTATGCGCCCCCTATTTCATGGGACTTAAACATAACTGCCGAATTGTGGGTGTACTACAGGTACACCTCTGCCTAACCCTTTTTCTATGGTTGGAAATCATCAAATGACTTCTCCCGCTCTGGGCAGAGCAGGAAGGCGTGTCAGACTTTTACTGACTAAAACCCACCCGTGTTCCTTCAGATGCCTGTGCCAGGGGCCACGGTATCTCTTTCGAACAACCCGCGGCCCTGGCAGGCATCGGCCCTAGCGGACCTCGTCACTTTGTGCTGACACCTCTGCCAAACCCTTCGCGGATTACAGAAGTGATGTCATTATGTTATTATTCAGAAAAGCTTTTGCAAATAAACCAATAGTGTTCACGATCAACATAACACCAATTACTCCTAACTTGTACCAACAATCACCTAGTGATTTGTAGCTGGAAACGCACCGTGATCGCTTGATTCACTCGCGCCTGTTAATTATTAAAAGCAATTACTGAATACCGTACTTTGTTTTATTTTCCAATTGTTTTCCCAACGTTTATTGTTGCTGGGTAAAATAGAAAGGCATGTGGTATTGTTTGGAGCTAAGGCTGAAATGTGTGCGAGAATTTTTGTAACGTTTCAAGGTTTAGTAATAAATGTTTGTACTTCATTGGATCGTGGTGTTCAACCTTGGATACTTTTTCAAGCTTTACTAATGGCGTAAACAGTTGATATGGTACTGAATGGCGATGGCGTTTAAAATAAATTAAGAATCAACGATAATAGTTTTTTTTTTCAATAAAATGTTTGAAATGTTCGATCGCCCATTTGAATTACTTCCACTCTTGAATGTGTTGTGTTTAGGGCTTGCAATCCGGATATCCGGATATTCGTATTATCCGGATATCCGCCGATTTTCAAATCCGGATTTTACTTGCATCACCATCCGGATTTTTCGGATATTACGGATAGTCGTACTTCTCTTTTAAATATTAAATAAAAAGCTGTAACTGTGTTTTTGAATACAAAAAATGTTCGCAAATGAAGAACTCAGTCTGGCAGCATTTTAAACGCAGTGTTGATGGTGCTCAGGCACAATGCAATAATTGTAAACAAGTTTTGAAAATCGCAGGATCGACATCAGCTTTACATAATCACCTTCGATCAAAACATTCAATTAATGTTAAAAATCAAAGCACTTCAAGACCAGAAGGCACATCGATTGGCCAGCCAAGTAGTTCAACACAAGCACCCACGTCTTATTCTGAGGAAAATGTGACACCTAATAAAAAAGCTAAAATAGTCGATTATTTTAAGTCTGATGAGCACGAGAGTATGGAAGTGATGATTTCTAAATTGGCAGCTCTAGACGGATTTGCATTCAGTGCTTTCTGTACATCTCAGAAATTGTGTAAACTTTTTTTAAAAAGTGGTTTAAAATTACCACAATCACCCCACACTATTAAAAAGATTGTTTTAAATCATTGTGAAGAATTAAAGCTAGAGCTGAAGAAAGAATTGGACCGATTGAAATGGAGAGAATGCAATTTTGCAGTAAGTCTGGATGAATGGACATCAGTTCAAAATAAAAGATTTATGAACATAAATATACACTCTACACAGTTTAAAAACAAATCATTTAGAAATCTAGGACTCTCGTTGATGTCAGGCAAAGGTACGGCGGATAATTGCCTTAACCTTCTTAAATCAAAGTTGGTACAGTATGGTCTGTCACTGAACGATGATGTTATTTGCCTGGTGACCGATGGCGCTTCGGTGATGTGTGCTCTAGGAAAAAAAACACCAGTGTACCACCAATTGTGTTATGCACACGGGATTCAGCTTGGAGTTCTAGACGTTCTGTATAATAAAAAAGAGCCTGCTGCTGCACAAGACAATACTGATAATGATGACAGTACGGAAGATATAGATGTACAAGAAATTGAAGATTCCGATGGTGAAGAAGGTTTTATTGTAGCTACAAGTAATGTACATGCAACCGGTCGTAGAACTGAAGTTTGTTTATGAAACCAAGATTATAAGGAAATAATAAAAAGAGTTAGAAAAGTAGTCAAGATGTTTAAAAAATCACCGACTAAGTCTGAGGTGCTTTATAAATACACCGCAGAAGGAGAACAAAAGAATGTTCGTCTTATCTTAGACTGCAAAACAAGATGGAGCAGTCTTGCTAATATGATTGATCGGTTCTTATTATTAAAAGATTCTGTATTCAAAGCATTAATTGATTTTAAATCTGATATATCATTTACTGATACGGAATTACAACATCTTAAAGAAATTTCGGAATCCCTTAATATAATTAAAGCTACGGTAGAAGCGATCTGTGAAGAAGATGCAAACTTACTGACTGCTGACACAGCGTTAAGATTCATGATTCAGAAATTATCGCAAAAAGATAGCATTATCAGTAATGAACTTCTAGTATCACTCAAAAGAAGAATATCACAACGACGAGTTCCAGAACTAATCGGTACCATGACATATTTACACAACCCTCACAATTTTTATGAAGAGCGAAGTACACACGACTGTCCTTTTGAAAATCCTTCAAACGAATCTGTGAGACTGACGATTGTTAAAATTATTTCTACATTTTTTGACACACAACAACCAGATCAAACAGTCATAACTTCAGCGCATAATACACAAGATTCAGAAGGTTGCTCTTCTTCAACTGTAAGCGTATCAATTAAAACACAAATACGAGAAGAAATCATCCGGTTTATGAGTCAGACATCTTCTGCGCAGCGACCGACTTCTTCAACAAATGATTTAGACACTACAATTCGAGTAGAGATGGCACTATTTGATGAGAATTGAGAAGCAGGAATTTAGAAAGGGTTTACAATCTACTTTTATCAATACCACCGACCAGCGTTGAAGCAGAAAGAGTGTTCTCTGCTACAGGATATTTATGTAACCATTTAAGAAATTCCATGAAAGAAGATTCATTAGATAGTTTAAGCTTTTTAAGATCATATTACCAGAATTTGGATAAAAAATAATTAAAATTAATATTTTATTATAAAGGGCTATTTGATTATTTTGAGATATTTTGTTAATTATTGTTCTATTATATTTGATTTATACTACTGTTGTTTAATAATTGAGCTGATTTGCCAGGGAAAATGATATTTTTATTTAATTATTATGTTTTAAATAAGTTGATTTGGTTAGGATGTTGTGCTTGTGATTAGTGATAAATGTAAGATCTCATTTTTAATAAGAATAGTTTTTAGTATGAGAAGAACAGAAACAAATTATTTGTGCGGTATCGGTATTTTATTGTATAATTTTAAAAAGTGTACTAGTTTTTTTATGTGATTGTTTTAATAGTTTATTATTTCTTTGTCATTTTGTTTGAGAGACTGATTAAAACGTGTTACAAAAGCTTATTAGTTTCATTTATAATAAAAACGAAAAAAGTATTCGTATTATCCGGATATTCCGGATAGTAAAATATTAATATTCGTATTATCCGGATAGTGAAAATGAACGGATATTGCAAGCCCTAGTTGTGTTGCCATCAACTAATTGCATAATACACTACCAGTAGCAATGGCTTTCATTTTGACAGTTCAACGACATTCACTGCGTTATTTAAATTGCAAAACAGACATTTTTTTTAACATAATCGGTATCAGTAGTAACCTTCAAAATGATTCAGATTGTGATTGATAGTGTGTTACGTAATAAGGTTATTGTAGATATCATCACACCTGTGTAACGAGCTATGAGTTATGTAATACGCTTTTTTTTTTCGGATGGGAAATCATCACCCTCTTTGGGTGGAGCGGAAGGGAGTGTCAGACTCTTGCTGACTAAAACCCACCCATGTTCCTTCCTTTGCCCTTTATGTTCCGGGGCAGCGGGAACCCTTTCGGACAATCCCGCTGACCCGGCAGGCTTCGGCCCTAAGGGGCCCCTCAACCTGCCGGGTCAGCGGGATCCTGCCGGGTCAGCGGGATTGTCCTGCCGGGTCAGCGGGATTGTCCGAAAGGGTTACCGCTACCCCGGAACATAAAGGGCGAAGGAAGGACCATGGGTGGGTTTTAGTCAGTAAGAGTCTGACACTCCCTTCCGCTCCACCCAGAGCGGGAGGGGTCATTTGATGAATTCCCACCAGAAAAAAAAAAAAAAGGGGTCCCTCAAATTATGCTGACAACTCTTTGAGGCGCGTGTGGAACACTTACGCGCCGTCCGGCACGGGCCTGGTCCTGATCGGATGGTGAGCTACCCATTGCTCTCCGCCCGCAGGCCCTATGTAATACCCTTAATCATTGATTTTTGGAACAAACACACGTTATTACTCAAACAAAGACCTCAGCAGTCTTCAATAAGTTTCCCTAACCTGTCGAATTTTCATATTCAGGCCTAAAACACTGACGCATCACTTCCAAATCAAACATATCCAAACTAAATTCAAATAAGCCAAGCAAATACAATGTCAGTAGAACAGCGTATCGCGTAACACAGCATTCATTATCTTTACAATGTAGATTAGTTCAGAGAAAGAATTATGAAGATCAGCTATGTATGAGTGGCATAAAAATTTAAACGTTCAAATGTTTTTTAAGTGGGGTGATGAATTTTAAAGCGTCTGCGAGCTCTTTTCGTTTGGGTGGAATGGGTCTGAAGGTTTGATACAAAGTAGTACGAATTAGTGTTTGCTATAGAAATAATGGGTACTATGTATAACGCTGTTCTTATTTTTAATTTTATATTGTTCCTTATTTGTTTTTTTTTTACATTGTTCTCACATATAGAAGCAATAAGAATAATGTACCCAGGATTTTGTAATAATAGCTTTATTTAAAAGAGCGTCCGTGGAGTTTCTTGCCCGTTCTTCTCCAAAGAGATCTACGTTTTGGAATTGGCAACTAGCTTCAACTTTCTAACTAACTGACCGACTATTTAGTTTTGAAAATTCAAAAGTGCCTGTAAATTGCCATGGAACGTGGAAACGCTGCCAGCCTTTTGGGCACTTTTCCCACTGACTGCGATGCGGAGGAATTTTTGGATGCCCAATGAACTCTTCCTTTTTGTTTTTGTAGAAAAAAAGAACGAGTTGATTGGGTACCTAAAAATAGGCCAGCCTTCTTGTCACGTGAAGAATCGAACTACCGCTTGGCGTTGTCACGAAATACTCGATGAGAACTCGTACCCCACGACTCTAGTGTTTCAACCCCAAACGGCTCAAACATATAGCTCTCAATAAGGTTACTATTTTGCGCCATCTAAGGTTTTCTGCACCTGTAGCAGCACTATGCATTATTTTTGTAACGCCAACACGCTTCCCAAATACACTGATCGATCAGAATTTGAGTATCTTAGAACCCTCGCCCTTGTAACCGAATGCTTTAATTTGGGTAAAAGTCTTATTTGTGTCGTCAATTCGGTCACTTTACATAAAACTGCTTAGCTATCAATTACCAACGTTTTTTCTGTTCAGCGTCTCCACTTTTTTTGAAAAACGAAGTGGAATTATAATCGATTTTAAGTCTCAAATTATGACTATTACCAATTCGTATTGTCTAATTCTTTGAAAATACTATCAACGTTATTTTTGAAAACGCTTTGGATTGAAGGGTCCTTTGAAGAGTGAGGCCCTTAGTTTGTACGGTTTCTTTACGGTACGGCGTATAAACCGCGGCGTAGAACTAACGTGTCCGTCAACAAGTTCCTAAGTCATCCATACAATAATGACGACGTGTGTAGGCGCAGCTTGTCAGTGTCGTATGGATCACTATGGAAGCTTGTTAACAGACACGTTTTTTCTACGGCTTGGTTTGCTGAGTGTGTGTGTGTGTGTGTGATTTTATGTGTGGGGTATGTGTGTGTGAGTGTAAATTGAATTGAATGTTCTTGTTATAGTCAAATCATAACATAAGAGCTCTACAAACTTGTGCATAAACGCCATAAACAGTACCGTTTAGTGGCCGTCCAAAATGGCGCCGCGCTGGTCACACGTCCATACGCAGCCTGCGTATGTATATACCCACACGCTATCTATTTGCTTTCAATTCCTCGTATAAGCATAATTATAGTTATTGTTACATCAGTATGTTGATACAGGCTGTGTGCTTTGACTACGAAATCAGTGTTTGTGGGCTCTGGGCTTTAAAATATATGTAAAGCAAGTCACTAAAAGTTCTTGTGTTTCAGTAAAATGCTAAGTCTCGATTAATATATGTATAACATACATACATAATCAGCTTTTAATGTTCCCACTGCTGGGACACAGGCCTCCTCTCTTCGAGAGGGAGTGGGCTGTAATCCACCACGCGGGCCCAGTGCGGGTTGGTAGAATAATGTCACATGTCTTCGAAGTTTTGGTTTTAGGACATGCCGGTTTCCTTACGACGTTTTCCTTCACCGTTTTTGAGAGCAGTGGTAATGAAAAATTTCCACAAAACCACATATGTATAAATGATTGCTAAAATAATAATGTTCTCAAGCATAATGTTTTGTGTTCGATCCCGGGTCGGGCAAAGTTTTATCGAGTTTTCCCATTTAATTAGGATGTTTTCCGACTTTTTGAAACCACATTTACTTCTAATAATACCAGCGTATTATTGTACCACTGCAGGTCAAAGGCCTCCCCACTCAAGACGGGTTGGCGATTTCAGACTTACATATACGAGTATTAACTATAGGTCCAAGTTTCCTCACGTTCAATATCGTTCCTTCCGCCTTTTTACGTTCAAGATAAATTTAAAAAGTACCTACCTATAAATTGAAGAAGTTACAATAGTACATGGCCATCACGATACTAACACAATTTCAAGATACTCACTTCTACAAAATATAAATAAAAATTTTAATGAGCAGACAAAAAAAAAATAACGAAAACATCGTGAGGAAACCGGCGTTTCCTCACGATGTTTTCCTTTTTCGTTTTGAGAACAGTGAGAATGCATGCTCATTAAAAATTTTATTTATTTTTGTAGAAGTGAGTATCAGAACCAAACATTCGAATACATGTGACATCTACCAACCCGCACTGGTTCCGCGTGATGGATTATAGCTCAAAGAGAGGAAGCACATGTCCCAGCAGTAGGAACTATTATAGGCTAATTACAATAGTCCTTCTGACCGTATTGTGGCTTTGGCGGCCAATGGTAATGGAGATAATTATTATATTGCACAAGTGTTCGCAGAAACAGGTGCACTCTCTCCTCCCTCACCCACATAATCCTATGGGACAGTACGCAATCACACACGACCGGGGGCTAATTAAGCATACATTGGGAAATTCACAATGTTATTTTCAATAACCATACAATGAATTAACCTCACAATTAAAATATGAATATATTTATTGCAATAATTATTGTATGTCAACTCCGCAAATTATTGTTAAATCGTAATGTACTAAGTTAACATTTAAATGATGTGTGTTCATGAAATGTAAATAACAAAGGAGTTACAATAATTTTTAATTTGTGGTCCAGCCGACTGTCACACATAATAAGTATTTAATGTTCCTACTGCTGGGAAACACTAATGCTGGGGCCTCCTCTCTTCGAGAGGGAATGGGCTGTAATCCACAACGCGGGCACAGTGCGGGTTGGTAGATATCACAAATCTTCGAATTTTTGGTTCTAGGACATAGCGGTTTCCTCACGATGTTTTCCTTCACCGTTTTGAGAGCAGTGGTGATGAAATAATTTACACAAAGTAAAGCGCCTACCTGGGTACGAACCTACGACCTACAACTCGGTAATTCGTGGCCGTTACCACTGGGCCACCACTGCTCTACAGCTCTGCGAATGTCAGTGTCAACGCAAGTAAGTATGAAACCTTTATTAACTAATTATCCAAATATTCACTCAAATTTCTTCAGATAATAATCGGATGATCTAACGTATAACTATAAATCCTACTTAGCATTCCTAAATCAATATTTGAAGCCTGGATAAACCCTAGCTGCCTGTAGCGTGATTTTTGATCTAAAACTAAATTCTATTATACGGGTCATGAACTTGAACACTGTTAGTAAAACTAATTTTTAGTTTTGAAGTTTAGGGTTAGGGTTGTCGATCATAAACTTTGATTGTGAAAAAAAATTACTGAAATCATTTGCCAAGCCTTTTACCAACTATGTTGGGGTCGGCTTTCAGTCTAACCGGATGCAGTTGAGTACCAGTATTTTACATGAGGTCACTGCTTATCTGACCTCTACAACCCAGTTACTGGGTAATACAAAACCTCTTGGTAAGACTGGTTGTAAGACTTTAGGGTTTCTGACGACCCATAACGACTGTCAAAGATCCACGAATCAGGGACCAACGGCTTAACATGCTTTCCGCTGCACGGAGGGGTCTTGGTATCTAAATATGGTCACCAATCCACGGACCAACCGCGGCAAGATCGGTCGACCCGTGCGGCTGTAGTCAAGATATCGTCCATTTTACAGACTCAGAAATATATGTTTTTTTTCTGTCTTCCTTGAAGGGCCGTAATATAACATCGTATCTGTAATCCCCGAAGGATCAGTAAGACGAACGTATAGTACATCCACATTAAAATTTCCCCAGTTATCTTTAAGTCTCATTTATTAGGGGGCGAGCCTATTGCCATCAACTGGGTACAATACAAACTAAGGGCGGATACTCGTACTGAGAAATTCCTTATAGAAAAACTCAATAACACTGTGTTCATTGGCGCCGATTCCCTTGTTCACAAACTAAACTAAATTTAAGTTCAGTGCATCTTTTTCTTTCTATTTCATTAAGAAAAGGACAGAAGATAAATATTAGTTTAGTCCTGTCAAATTAGTCAGCGCCTGACGTAAATTGACGTATTTTTAGTAGCCATGTTTTTAATCACGTCTAAAATGTCTATGGAGTATCTGAATTTGACAGGACTAAACTAATATTTATCTTCTGTCCTTTTCTTAATGAAATAGATAGAAAAAGATGCACTGAAGTTAAATTTAGTTTAGTTTGTGAACAGGGGAATCGGCGCCAATATCTTTTATCCAGGAATAATCATTCTATTTGACTGTTGACCAGTCATCGTGCTCGGGCTGATAATATTAATTTAAAGGATATTTCTTAATATTACTAATTAAGCGAGTTTTAAAACCTGTAACCACTAATAGTACACTCACAGCTTTTGAAAAGTATTAAAGCTAACTAAATAGGTGTGCGGCGACCCTATTTTGGGTAGTGCTACTATTTTTGATATTTTCCGGTTCGTTTAATTAAAGCTGCTACCACTCTAGTTTTGTGAATAGTGCAGTAATCCATTCGAGAGTAATTTCATTATATAATGTCCAAAGTAAATATTTGAATCAGTGGCTTAGGATTTTTCCAAAGATATTTCGGTTTGTACCTCATCATGTGTCTAGACTTTTTTGAACGACTGAATACTAGCTACTACTTGGAGCGACTGCCTATCTGACCTCAACAACCCAGTTACTGGGTCACACGATACCCCTTGTTGGTACCCAGTTACTGGTTTTCAGACTTTCGGGCTTCTGATTACCCGAAACGACTGTCTATCTACAATTGACAGCCGAGACGGGTTCAACGTGCTTTCTGAGGCACGAAGAGCTCTCGGTGTGTAATGGATGGTCACCCATCCACGGACCGACTTGCAGGCGTTGCTCAACCTTGAAGATCGACCTGTACGGCTTTTATTATTAAGCTAAATAAAGGCTTTCTGTTTCGCCCTAAGGGGGTGAAATGTGCCTAGTTTAAAAACAGTTATTTATATAAGTAAGTATCTATTTAGATAAAAGGCTTTGACTCTATAAAAAAATAAAACTTACTTTACTTCAACGTAAATGAAAACATAACCAGTATTTAAACGTAACGTATAATAATAATCTACCTACTCCAGTCCTATAATAACATAATTGGATTTAAAAAAATACCAAAAATAGTATCAAAGAGAACCCCATTTATTTACCCTAACCCTTTGAAAACCCGATTTATTCCTAAGCAGGTATTTACAGGTATTTTTTTTTTCAAAACAAGAATTGTATAGTCGACCTAATCGGCTTTATCACTTTCGACGCCAATTCGCATTAAATTGAAAATTCAGTAAGGTTGAAACTATCTAACTGTCACATAAACAAATAGACCTTGTGGTTTTATGACGTGCAAGTGACATTCAACCTTAAGCATTTACGAGTTCGACTATACCACGAACAATCAATCTGCCTTTTCCCAACTAAGTTGGAATCGGCTCCCAGTCTAACCGGATGCAGCTGAATACCAGTATTTTACATGGAGCGACTACCTATCAGAAGGGCAATTCTCGTAATTTTAAGAACGTTCACAGTCTGGTCTCAGTATCAATCTTTCAAAATTACCTCTATTTTTCGTACATTTTTGACAAGTTTTTGACATTGATTGTCGCTGAGATGAGATTGCGACTAGATTTTGAACGTTTTTAATTACTTTTTTAACCAAGGTACTGAGTAAAACGATACTCCTTGGTAAGATTGATTGTCAGAAAAATATAATAATATAAAATATTTTTCTTTCTTTTTTTTCAGACTTTTTGACTTTTGACTACCTTTCCATATCACAAACGTACCTACCTAATTTAAATCGAGTAGGTAGATTGTAGGAGGTTGTAAACAAAGCTTAAAAGTGTTACTTAACGGCAGTGCGTGGGTATAAAGCCTTAGAGGTATGAGGAACAGGGTGTAAAGTTCACTCATCCTCCATAGAAAAGAGAGGATCCTCCGACCAGACGGGTGTTGTGTCTGGCGGGCAATTGCCCAACGATTAACGTTGGGAAATTGTATCTATGCTAATTGCGCGGTAAACTCTGCTTGCGAGATGCAGGATTTGCGTGACGTCAGTATGACGCGTTGTTCGCATGTGGCGTTGTAGATACCGCTACAAAGCTGTATGTGTATTACCTACGCTTATTCCTAAGACCTTAAAGAATAAAGGATAATATAGTTCTCTGGTAACATTTACCTATTTAGCTTAGGTTGACGCAAATAGCCTGAAACTGAAATAGGTTTCTAAATAATTTTGTTTGTAGCCTTTCAAAGGTAGAGTTAACAAAATACCTACAAATGTAGGTGGATACAAATATTTAAATCGTCAGATTTTGCCGTCACCGTAGGTACGGTCACCAAAGGAGATAAGTAACCAGGGTCGTCGGATATAGTCGAAGTTTACTAAGAAACTGATGGATGTTTTCGAATGAAGTTTAATTAAATTAATAGAAAACAAACACCAAACATTTATCAAACTAAATTTCATTCGAAAACATCCACCGGTTTCTTAACAAAACTTCAATTACGAGTATATCCGACGACCCTGGTAAATAATGTACAATCAGCACTTACATTACAAGCTGAATAGTGCCAATTACCAGGAGCCCACGATACAGGAGAAATTCCTAGTGTGAGGCAACGTTTTTTTAAAAAACGTAAAAGTAAAATAAGTAAAGTAAGTAATTCTGAGAAAAGTGAGCTCACACATCCTACATATGGCGTTTCCATGGCAGCATGAGTTAAGTGTACTACAATAACAGTATAATAATTAGCTTTGTCAGCAGTACAGCTTTTTCCAAATTTAATGATTAAGTAATTATAATGTAGGATATTGTTGTCACACAGCAATTGTCTTCTTAGCATAATTTAGCTATAAGTACGGACGCTAGCACATCAAGTTACTACAATCTGTCAAATTTCTTTAATAGATTTTCAAGTTTATCGTTAAAGAATTAAGGTTCAAGGTTGATTGGGAAAATTTGACAGTTTCGGGTAGCTTGACCTGCTGGCGTCTGTACCTTGTGTCTTCAGGATTAAGACATTATTGTCTTTACTGTCACTGTCAGTTAAATAGAGTTATTTTCTATAAACTCTCTGATTGTAGTTTACTTAATGCATGCAACATTGTGTGTGTCAGAGGTTTCAAAATAAAACAGGATTGCGATCATCTCTCGACGTTGTACGGTAAATAACATAAAATTTAACATCACGCCCGTATTCGCCGAAGGGTCTGGCAGAGGTGTATCTGTAGTACACCCCACATTTCGCCAGTAATTTCCACAGCTCAAGCATGTGAGGCCAGGACTTAACTACTGGGCCATCACGGCTATCCTAACGTGAATATAAATAATAGACATAAAAGATGAGTTGCGTGTTGTCATGTAAAATAATAACACTATTAACTCCATTGACACAACGAAACCATTTTAACTGGAATGTCAGCAAACTGTACAACTGCTACAACTAACAAAGTTGTACTAACATCATTGTCGATTAGTTTCTAGTACGTACTAATGGCAGAGGATCAATGTTATTTGACTTCGGCAACTTCGAAGCAACTTTTGATAGCCAGTGCAATTGCTTTTAGAGAGTCTGTGTGAATTTAATGGTTTGGATTCTATGTTTAGCTTTGAGGGCGTAGACAGGAACCGTCTGCGAGGTATGGTGCTGAGGTTGTTTACCCATGCGGTATAGTAATTTTATTCTAGGTACAGACGCCAGCAGGTCAAGCTACCCTAAACTGTCAAATTTTCCCAATCAACCTTGAACCTTAATGCTTTAGCGATAAAGTTGAAAATCTATTAAAGAAATTTGACAGATTGTAGTAGTTTGATGTGCTGGCGTAACTATATACTATAAATAACCTATACAAAATATTGTAAAACACGAGTTTCTTCTCTATTTATCTCCATATGAAACTACTTTTTGAAAGGGGGCAGAAAAATGCATGAATGAGGCATGAATGATGTAACTAATACTTTGTAACCATATTTTGATTTAAAAGAGTGTCCATGGAGTTTCTTGCCCGTTCTTCTCCATAGGTACCTACTACGCTTTGGAATGGGCAACTAGCTTCATTTTTCTGACTGACCGACCCCTTGACAATTCAAAAGTGCCTGTAATTGGTTTAATTGAAATAAATACTTTGAATTTGAATGCATTTGCGGAGCATGCACCGCACCGTATGAATACACCTTTACAGCTGAACTATGACCTCTTTTCATACCGAGAAGATGCATGCATTTTCCACCACACAGTCCACTGCTGGATACAGACCTCAGGCTAGACTGCGTCACAACACCGTGTGCTCCTCTTTCTACATCCAATCGGTCCCAGCTATCGTGCTAAGGTCGTCGGTTCTTCTAGCTGGGGGGCATCCCACACTACGCTTGCTCGCGAAAAATGGATAAATAATCTTTATTCAGGCTCCAAGTGTACATTTTTTATAAGTCAATACTGTCAACGAATATTGAAAATTTTAACATCTTAAACCACTTTTTAAAATTTAGCACAGATGTTGGTTGTATTCTTTAAAAACGCTGGCGAAATGATATCAAAATTCACTTAAACTCTGAACAACAGATGCAGCGGAAATCCTTTGCCAAAGTCCGATTTGGAACAGTTTAAAATTAAAAGTCTTATGACGAAATAACAAGGTTGGTAACCCTTTTTGTTTATGGTGAAGATTCGCGTTAAGAAAATAGAGTGAATTTATTGCCGTAATAATTTAAATGAATATGCTGGCGAAATACCTACAATCTATATCCTATGATAATAAACAAATATTCTATTCTATTGTAATGTTTTTGTAAATACACTACCAACTTAAACTGTCCGTATATTCCACTGACAAAAGGCCAATTCTCGTAATTTAAAACGTTCAAAATCTAGTCGCAGTCTCATCTCAGCGACAAACAAATGTCAAAAAAGTTGTCAAAATGTAGGGAAATTAGCAGTATTTTTTGACACATTGAGACTGAGATCAGACTGTGAACGGTCTTAGAATTACGAGAATTGCCCCTCTGCTAATCTGTGACAGTTGTATAAAATGGCTATAGGTATAACACGGCAAATTGACGTAGATTGTTGATGGCTGGTCTTTGTCTCTCTCTTTCTAATGGCGGGAAAGAGATAGAGTGTGAATGTTTCGAATTGTAACATTAACCCAAGGCTGAATAATATATTCGCGGCTTTCTGAAAAAAAAATATTAAAAAGTTACTTTGTCTCACTCAGTGAGCAAAATCGCATTTTGCTCACTGATTTCACGCAGCAAAACCTACATGTTTGAGCTACTGAAGTGAAAATTAACATATGCAGTATCCTCCAGCAGCACCATATAACGCCAAACATTGATACTAAAACGTATTCAAGCGAAATAAACGAGGAAGTAAAGCGAAAAGTTAGCTCAACTTACTGCAGCACTTTATTAACGGGTTTCCATTGGATTCGTGTGGATTTGTACTGGGTTTTAAATCAATTGTTACTAGTGTAACATTGTGCTATTTGCTGGTAATTCGATTAGCCTATGAATATTGTATTTCGCTGTATTGTTCGAGCAACAGGCAAGTTTTAGCGCTGTTTTGATGTCCAATTCTTCTATTGCGTATGCACAAAGTGATTGTTGGGTTACGGCAGACATTTAAGTACCGTATGTTGTGTTGATTACAGAGGGACGTTTTCCGTTTGTTCAAATTACAATCTTAAGGCCGTATTACAAAACTAGTTTCGATCAATCAAATGGCTTTAGAGAACAGTGGTGGCCCAGTGGTAACGGCCGCGACTTACGAGTTGCAGGTCCTAGGTTTGAACCCGACAGGCGCTCCAATTTGTGTAAATAATTTCATCACCACTGCTCTCAAACGGTGAAGGAAAACATCGTGAGGAAACCGACATGTTCTAGAGCCAAAAATTCGAAGACATGTGACATCTACCAACCCGCACCTGGGCCCGCGTGGTAGTTTACGGTTCATTTCCTCTCACAAACAGGAGGCCTTTGTCCCAGCAGTGGGAACATTAGAGGCTGATTATGTAAGTATGTATGTTAAGTAAATAGCTTTAAACGAGTTTTAAGTAATACTTGAGTTTGAGTGAGGTTCTGTAATACGGGCCTTAGTCTCAATCTGTCAACAAATCTCTAATTTACACAGTCCATTCAAGTTTGTTTATTTAATGTGATTTAACCTATATTTTTGCATTACTGTCAAAAACACAGTGATCTTTATACTCCTTGTAATAAGATTGCTGTTGGATTGCTGCCACTGACAAGTCTATCAAAATCATTGTGATCTTTATTCTCATTATAATAAGGTTGCTGCTGCAGAGGTAAAATAACTGTGAACGGACTGTACGTTCAAACGTTAAATGTTCAAATCACTCACACACGTTTTTCGAGGAAGCGTGTAATACTGAGCGGATTTTGTTATTAGGTACCTATACATAAATATTTACCCTATTTCAAATTAATTTCAATTCTAGGAATTGAATATATTAGTCAGTATTTCGATTCCCAGTAGAAGGGAAGAGGTAGGGAATGAAATAATGATAGATGGAAAGTATTGATGTTAATTGAAATACTGAAACGATTATAAACTAAAAAAAATCATTAATTATTTTTCCAAAAACACCATTTAATTATTTATGAATTAATTTGTCAATTGCCTAGTTCGTGGTAAAATACTTTTGTAAGTACATTATAAATTAATTAAATATTGTTTATAATCAAATTCATGAAACAATTAACATGAAATCATGTTGTTTGAACTCGGATTAACTTAACGTTTAATGAATCAAGTTTGATTACTTTTCCATTTAAAAATAAAAACAATAAAACCTAATTTATTTTCTTAGAGGCTAATAACTTTTCAAACTCATCAAAATCAATCCACAATTTCCTCATAACGTTCACCTGCAGACCTAATAAACGCCAAACCGTGGAAATAAGTTACAGTATCAAAAGAAACAATCGTAGGGCTTAAAGAAAACCCATAATCACACGCACACACCCACACTTTCACTCACACACATACACACACCCTACACTGTGTGCACACGCGACAATAGGAGTCCCACACACGGAAATTCTTACAATTTCGATTCAATTTAGATTTCTTGCGCTAGCCTTTACAGGGTGTCCTGTTTAGAAATCGAATTTCAGTTTCGTGTGAAGTTAGTGGGGTTCTTGGATTTTATTTTTGTTTATATGTTTTCTATGCTGTGTAGCGTAAGGTTTAGATGATTAGGTTTATAAACATGATTTGAAATAGCAACAATGTCTTGAATCGTTTTCTGCCAACCTTTTGTTTAAGTTGCTTGAGTTTTTATTGTAAAGAAGAAAAACTATTGCTGTGGGATAAAAACTCATGATCACTCGCTCGTCAGTCCGACGCATTTAAAGAGTATTCCGTTACATTTTCTACTGGGTTTACAACCCATGTTTTGGTTTCGTGAGGAATTCATACATGTCCTAGAGCCAAAAAATCGAAGACAGGTGACATCTATCAACCCGCACTGGGTCCGCGTGGTTGATTACGGCTCAGTCCCTCTCGTCGAGAGGAGGCCTGTTTCCTAACAGTGGGAACGTTATAGGCTGATTATGCTTTCCTAGAGAACCAATGCTTTACCGCTACCTAATCTAATAAAATCCTAGTTTTATTTGTACAATAAATTATCACGAACAACAGTATCTTTAAATTTACTACTTATTTTCACCGGACACGCATTTACAAAACACGATGGCTAACAAATCTGTTCTTAGCATTAATTTACATCGCCATTAAAATCAAAATGCCTAATTTAATGTCCTTAAACACGCAACACGATGTTTAAATGTTAATTAAATGAATATTATTCACACTTACAATCCCTATAATCCTACTTATATTGTAAACGTGAAAGTTTGTATGGATGGATGGATGGATGTTTGTTACTCTTTCACGCAAAAACTACTGAACGGATTTGCATGAAATTTGGCACACATATGGTTTATAACTAGGATTAACATATAGGATACTTTTTTTTCCGATATTACCACGAGGCGCAGCTAGTGTTATTTATATTGACACAAAACTTATCTGTTACCCACGAAGGTTGTCACTGTGATATTAATCTATCTATACCTATTATAAATTAAAACCGCTTTTCGTGTCGGTTTGTGTGACCGCGTGGTTCTAAACTACGTTACGGTTTCACTATCTTTTAGAGAATGTATTCCGTAAGCTTTATGTGTATAATACGTCAATATTCAACTCTCATATAATAATGTTCAGAATTAAAAAAAAAACAATTTGCCAACTAAAAATGAACAAAATGTATATACAGGAGCAGTGGTGGCCCAGTGGGAGAGCAGTGCTTGTAGGTCGTGGGTGCGAACCCAAGCAAGCACTGTACTTTGTGTAAATTATTTCATCACCACTGCTGTCAAAAATGGTGAAGGAAAACATCAGAAATGTATTGAGGTGAATATTGTTACAAACATCAGAAGTGTAGTATTATTCGTACGGTGTATATTTTATTTAAATTCAATTAATAAAGTTACTTTCCACAGAGCACCCTGTACGTCACCTGTCCCCAGAGATAAAGTTGAGTGTTTCCTACATCGAAGGTGTCGAATACTCGAATGAACGAATGAAATGATCTAAAGACGGTATTCATCTACCTTTCGTAACTTTTAACAAAAGATTTCGAACCGTATTTGTCTTGTTGATAAAGTTTAATTTTACACGTGAATTTGGTGAACAATTTTCAAGTTTGATCTACGAACGAAGTGATAATTTTGAGAGCTTTAAACTGAAGCCGGTTTGAAAATTTTGTCCTTACTTAGAGTTGTGTTTTTCAAGTATATACACTATATTATGTACCTAATGAATATCTACGTACGATTCCCACCCATGGGAGTTTCGTAAAGGCGAGTAAGGGATTATTACACCAATTATATAATTACATATATATACACACGCACACACACACACACACACACACAACTACACACACGCACATTCCTTTTTCTTTTCTTTTTTATATTTTCTTTTTATTTTCTAGTTTTAGTTATATTGAAATCTAGTATTATATTTTTGTTTGCTGGTCTGAGATATAAGATAGCCCACGTTAAAATTATGGACATAATATTGCACTTGTATTTTATAACACGTTTGTGAAGGGAAGGAACTGACCTTCAAGATACAGTATTTTACTAGTTTGGAGGTCAGGGTCTCACCTCAAAGATCCTGTAAGATGTTCATAATAAAGATTATTATTATTATTATTATTATTAATTGATAGTAGGTAGTATCCTGTTGCAAAATGAAACGATAAATATATAAACTTTGTCCGTTGTACTTGTCTCTGGCAGATTAACAGAAGAAGTTACCTCGAAGTGACCATACCATGTCCGGCACAGCCGGGTAGTGAGCAGTGCGGTCACTGACAGCCATGCTGGTTGGCTAATCTTTTAGCTCGGAATGAACTACTTTCGTGAAGCTCGTGTCGACAAGACGGAAAAAGAATGAGCGCCCGTTTACAGCGGGGTAATTGCGTAACACACAATCAGTAGCAATGCCTGTCATTTTGACAGTTCAACAACATTCATTATGTTTTTACGTTGTAGAGCAGACAAATTTTTCAAACATTATGAAGCAATGGATTAGCAATATTTTTCAAAATGATACAGATTGTGATTTAAAGTGTCTTACGCAATCAATGTTAGTATAGTGATTTTAGTTTTTAATAATAAAAATGTGTTATTGACATAAAGAAGGTGTTATATTTGCAATTGAAGCCCTGACTCCTGAGCTACAGGAGTGTCTATATTCGTTTGTTCAACATTAACTAGGCAATAAAATGAAAAACGAAGCCAAACAAAGAAAAGTGCAGGCATTCTCTTGTGTTGAGTGTGTTTTAAGTGTATGTGTGAGTGTGTTTTATTTAGGTAAAATGAAAAAGAAAGAAAATATGTTTATTCATTGTGATTTTTGCTGATGGTTGGACTTTGTGTTATATCGGTTTGTTTGCCTACATTACTATTAATCATTATTATTATCGCGAGTATTATCTACCAACTCACACTGGGCCCGCGTGGCGGATTACGCCCCAGTCCCTCTCACTGAGAGGAGGTCTGTGTCCCAGCAGTGGGAACATTATAGGCTGATTATGCCATCATGAGTATGTATTGGCAGGCCAGCATCCTACCATTGAGCAGTAGAGGCTCAGTGGTAACGGCCACGACTTACAAGTTATAGGTCGTAGGTTCGAACCCTGACAGGCACTTCACTTTGTGTAAATTATTTCACCACCACTGCTCTCAAAACGGTAAAGGAAATCATCGTGAGGAAACCGGCCATGTCCTAGAACCAAAAATTCGAAGACCATGTGACATCTACCAATCTGCACTGGGCCCGCGTGGTGGATTACGGCCCGCTCCCTCTCACAGAGTGGGGCGTCCCAGCAGTGGGAACATTATAGGCTGATCATGTAAACCGAGCTGCTGTCTGTGTCAATATATCGCAACAACGATCGCCCTCAATCGTGAAAAACAAAACGAGTTGATTTAAATTGTTACATAGTTACATTCTAAGACGCAGTTCACCAACATTTAAATCATCATCACGAGGAAATCGGCATGTCCTTAGAACCAAAAAAAATCGAAGACATTACATCTACCAACCCGCGCTGGGCCTGCGTAGTGGATTATGTCCCACTCTCTCTCACAGGAGGAGGCCTGTATCCCAGTAGTGGGAACATTGTAGGCTGCTTGTGTATGTCTTGTTCTTTAAATAGCTTTTATAACAAAGACAGATAAAAATCAGCCAGTGACAATGAAATTGTTTACGTGTCATCCTCAAAATTGTAAAACAAAATGTCAGACATGTAAATCAGCCGAATGGTCAAGGTATCGAGAACAGCGTTACATCCCCCGTCATGTGGGGATTATCTTGCGTGTTATGTGGGTGTTAGGTGGGCAGGTGGATAACAATTGGATTGCGATTACCGCTGTGATTGGCAGGTACATGTGTTGCTGTGTTTTGTACCTACCTGTATTTTATTACGTTCACGCACACTCGCTTGTCAGGTCACTGATATAAATAAAACATTTAAATAACCAGACTAGAAAATAAGTACCTTAATGGCTTTTGAGATTTAAAACAATCCTTTTTTGAAGTAAACCTTGAATGAATAATTTCAGGTAATAACACTCCTAATTTTTACAGCCTAGCAGGATTGCTGTGCCTCCGTTTGAGGTGTGAAACAGCATGAGAAACTTTAACCAGAAAAACCCGCTTTTTATCAGGTGGGGTGCCTTTCTTTTTTATTTTCTTTTCTTTCTTTTTTTTTTAACGCTTCCAGCTATACCTGCCAATCTATTCTGTAATGATCCCACCGTGAAACCTAGGTAAAGCGAGCAATCAATAGTGTCAATCTCTTGCATCAGGTGGAATGACAGCGCACTTTACCTAAGTTTTAACGGTGAGATTGGAACAGAATGGATCGGCTGATCATTATCAATTTTCTTTCTATTTTTAAATATAAAAACTAAATTATGTAAACTGATAAAAGTTAGAGGACTGTTGTATACCATTACTTTGCCAGTTATGTCCTACCCAGCTGTCTTTAATTATAATCCCCCTAGAAAAAACATTGTCACCTTTAAAACTACTGCTGGGACAGACGATGTGGAAGGCGGAGAACCAAATGTTATGACACAACTTGGGACAGGCCAGTATACAGGATGGCAGTTTTTTTTTTAATATCCGGACTCATGTGCTGAATCCATGGTAATAAGTTGCGAGTCAATGTACCTGACACTCAGCATGCTTCGTGCACAGTGAAAGTTTTGAAAGAAAATTTTGGTTGTGCCGTGCTCTATTCTTTTACTCCCTAAGAGTGCTAACACACTGGGATGCCATGGCGAGGTCACCAGCTACATGTCCAAATAATTCATATTCAAATGAATGACAGTTAACTCACTTGGCTACGGTCTGACGACGTCGCCAATTTGGAAGCGTAGCCACGACCGTCCGGCCCCTACGTGGAGATTGGATACTCTGGCGACCTGGCGACGCGTAGCCGGTGTTTGATATACAAGTACGTTACGCCTCCCTCACTCAGTGGCCAACTGATCGCCAGGATTGAGAGTCAGTAGCCACTGGCTACTTATTTGGCAACCTTATTTGGCTACGGTAGGTAGCCAGAGGGAATAGTCATGGCTACGTAGCCAGCGAAGTCAACATGGCGTCCCAGTTTGTTTGCGCACTACAACTAAGTAAACAAAACACCTGTACAGTGTAAGCTATACTGTAGAAGTTATAATCCATATTATTTTTATCCGCGGAGGTCGGCATCTGGTCACGTCGTATCCGCCTTAGCATCCGCTTTAATTTCCGAACGGCATTTAACGTGATTTCGTGCTCTAACGACTGGCAGGGATGTGGTGTAATCGATTGTTTAGTGTCGATAAAATTTGTGTTTGGTTACGAGTATCATTTTGTTGGTATTTTAAGAGTTTTGACAATAAACTTTATTGTTAAGACTGGTTTTTCAGCAAGCTCTCAATTGACCATGCAAATAAAATACTTAAGTTTAATTACGAACATGTTCGTCCTAAAATACACCGTTTATGTTGCTTCAAGAATCACACCAGTGTGTTACACCAAACTGGCCACCATAAGCATTTAAATAATAATAAGTTCGTGGCGCACATCTTGTAAAATGTTTTTCCACATTAACCGGTATCATCATTTCCATAACAAGTAGCTAAAACATAACATAATATAGTGTGACTGTCGGCGCATCACATATGTGCGTGATCGACCGAAGGGAGGGCGCGGGGCGTCGGGGTACCGAACACGGTATGCGACGGCCGCTGCGCCCTCTTCGGTCGATCACGCGCATATGTGATGCGCCGACAGTGACGATCTGATAAGATTTGCAGGTCGACATGGCCAGACATCGCACAAGACAGGTTTTGAAGGAAAAAGGGGAAGCCTTTGCCCAGCAGTGGGACACAATATAAACTGACAAAAAAAAACTGAAAATTAATAATCTGAAATAATATCGATAAGACAGCCTCACATCCCTATCGCCCACGGAACAAAATGAGACCAGCGAGAAAGTTACAGAACAGAATCGTATTATAATTTAATTGCCTTCTTTAATTACGTATCGACGTAAATCTCTTTTAATTCTAACTTAATTAGCAAACGAAGTGGAACTTTTTCATGGAAAGAGACGTTATATAAGTATACTTAATTGGGCATTAAAAGTTTGAGGGATGACTTTTGAGACGGAAACTCGAGGGAAAAGACTCCTTGTTAGTATGTTCGTTCTCATTCACGAAAGTGTAATGCGTTAATTAATTCAGGGGAATGAATTAAGCAAATTGGCTGCTACTTAAATTATCCGTACATTCTTTTATAAAAAGAGACTTTGAATTGCCTAGCAATAAATTTCTCCGACTGTATCTAGATGTCGCTGTAATCGCCACCCATGGCAGTCAAGTGATCATAATCTATCTTCTGTACTAATAATTGGATGTCCTCCCACCTGGACATGAGTTACCTTGGGTAACCTGGAAGTATTTAAATAGACTTCAGACCCAGGTTAGCCGAAGCAAGGAAAACCTGTTCAGATGGAGATTCACAGACGACTCCGCCTTGGAGTGTAATTGTGGTGCTGTTCCACAAACGATGGGACACTTAATATCATGTCCTGCGGACTGATGTACGCTGGTGATGGCGCCAAACAAGTAGCCGAAACCTGGGTCGAGTCTATTTAGATTGCTATCGACACGCTGTGAAGAAGGAACTAATAATAAAGCTGAAGAGTTTGTTTGTTTGGACGCGGTAATTCCTGGAACTACCAGTCGGATTTAAAAAAATATTTTTGCATTCGATAGCCCAATTATTGAGGAAGGCTATAGGCTATTTAACATCATGCTATGATCCTTAGGAGTTGAGCAAAAAGAAAAAAGTCAGAAAGATCGCTAAGCGAAAACGAAGTATTAAGGAACACGGGTGGGTTTTAGTCAGTAAAGTCTGACATGAAATCCAGTATAACCAACCCTCCCGCTCCGCCCAGAGCGAGAGAAGTAAAATAAAATAATAAAAATAAAATAATTTTAATTCAGATATCAAGGATCCATAGATAAGTACATCATGCATAACAATATTACACAAACCATAATAAAAAAGTAATAATTAAAATGTAGATTAAAATGATAATGACAAATTAAAATGAAAAGTACTTATGTAGTGTGATGATAATTAACCCAAAAAAAAGCTAGTATACAATAATAGGTAAACAAGAGGTGTCGGCAGATATGGAGATTCTAGCTAGCTGGCCAATGGAATCGAACTAAAAGTCCATTGACCCCCACAGATAGAGACAACGTGGCCACATTTTTCTCGTAAAATAGAGTGGTCATTGGAGGATAGCATGACTGTTTTTGTTTATATACCCTAATTCTTTTTCTAAAATAAAAGAAGCTTTACTTTCTGAGATTAGTCGCAAGATACAGACAGACAGACAGACAATTTTTTTTTTGTTGTTGTTATAATTACCGCATTAGCTGTCGCAATCGCAAAAAGCTGTTAATCATTACAACCAGACACTCGAATTGTATTAATTTGTGTACACGATTATTATTAATAAAAACATACAAACGTCCACTGCCAATCCTGTGGAGTCATTGCGTAGCATACTCACAAGGGTAATGCCTTTCATGTTGACAATTCCACAAAATTTATTATTACGTTATGTCGAGCAGACGAATGTTCCAAACAAATGAAGCAACAGATTAGCAATTTTATTCAAAACCCTTTGGATTGTGATTCTTCTTCTTCGTGTCGCTGGCACGACTGTATTTTAAATCTTGTTTTCCCAAAACTTTGCCACTTCCACGGCGTTGTCGGTGGCAGCGCAGAGGTCACTTTGACCGCATGTTTTGGGACAGAGAGGGCAGGATAGGAGGTGGAGCATGGTTTGTGATATAGCTCCACAATCACACCCAACTGCCGTTGCATCAAGGTAGCCTCACTTTACCAGGTTGGACTTACAGCTTCCCACTTGTGCCAGGAGACGGTTCGGATTGTGGTTGGAAATGCTTTACGCAATTGAGGTGCTGTTCTAGACAGAAAACTAAAGTGGCTTTCTTTGGTGCTTATTGTTTTCCGCGAGCCATTTTCAATCAAGATAAATAATTGTTTATTACTAATGTTACGTATCAGAGAACTCAATCTGGCAGGCATTAAACACTTTAACGTGTTTGTAATAAACAGTAAAAATATTAAGAGAGAAAAGTAAGTTTTAATAAATTTTATAACTTAAAGTTTGAGAGGGGTTTGTGGCTAAGTAATAAGCTACGCTTGCCACGGTTGGTCCGTGGATGGGTGATCATCATTACATGCCGACAGGTATGACTGTCCGTTCTTCAAAGATTGTATGCGTGTATGTGCGAACTAACATAATTTTAAGCACTATTATTTACTAACAAAATGGAAGATGTAGTCTGAAAAAAAAACACTGTACAAAGTTAATACAGGATATTCTTTTACATGGAGTGAGTGGCTATCTGACCTCCACAACCCAGTTACTGGGTAATTGGGTAATACGACACCTCTTGGTAAGACTGGTTGTCAAACTTTCGGACTTCTGACCACCCGTAACGACTGTCAAAAATCCACGGATGACAGCCGGTAAGAGGCACGGAGGGGGCGTGCCTCTTGGTACTGGCTGTCATTGGTCAGAAAGCAAGAAGCAAAACTATGATAATTCACACATAAATGCATACAATGATTGAAGAACGGACAGTCATACCTGTCCGTAATCATGTTTATGCAGTGTGCTTATTAAGTCTATTCCGGACTCACTCAATAAGGTTTATGCGCGCGTTAATTTCAACGTGTTGTTGAGGTATTCCCTAAAATTTAAGCCTGCTTCAAACATCGGACGGTTTTCAGTCTAAATGCATGCTATTTTATATCAATACTAGCTTTTTCCAGCGGCTTCACCCGCGTGGAGGTCGGAAATTACGAGTATCCCACGGGAATGTACTACTGGGATTAAAATTATTCTATGTGTTAATCTATCAGGTTATAAATTATCTGTATGCCAAATTTCATCTTAATCCGTTCAGTAGTTTTTGCGTGAAAAAGTAACAAACATCCCTCCATCCATTCATCCTCACAAACTTTCGCGTTTATAATATTATAATATTGTTAGTTGTAATATTGATATATTTTGCATGGAGAGACTGCTAGTATTTTGACCTAATGTACAGACGCCAGCAGGTCAAGCTACCCGAAACTGTCAAATTTTTCCAATCTAGGTACCTTGAACCTTAATGCTACAGCGATAAAGTTAAAAATCTATTAAACAAATTTGACAGATTGTAGTAGCTTGATGTGCTGGCGTCTGTACTACCGATTGGAATATTGAAAACGTTGTTAAACTTTCATAGTCAACCTACAGCAGTCCACTGCTGGACATAGGCACCCATTGCACGCCATTCAACTCGTTTCTTGGCAACTCTCATTCATCTCCTACCAGCCATCCTGCGAAACAGCTGACCTATTCCGCAGTATCGCTCCACCTAGCATGAGGGCGAACTTTCGACTTTCTGTAATTGATTATTAGACCTGTGATTAAACCATAAACCCCTTTGGTTAAACTACCGTCTACTCCCCAAAGACGGCTCGATTAGCGGCAATGAAAACAGAGCATCAATCATAAAGTAACACACGAAAAAATGCAGATACGATAAGTATACGGATTCGTGAACAGGCTCGCGGTATTATGATGAATGTTATAGTTGCGTGTGCCCGGGCTTTGAAGGGGTATAGGGCTGGCTATAGGCCGAATTTAGGGCGAAAAATTTAGTTTAATAGTTGATTATTGAGTGTTTTTTAGTTTATTAATATTTAACGTTGATTCATCGAAATGCCGGAAATGACGAAAACACACGGTAAATAAGATGAAGCAAGTCATCATCGTCATGATTTCAGTCGAAAGATGTCCACTGCTGGATATAGGCCTCCCTCAAGCACATAAATAGCAAGCAAGTATTTCAGTATTATTTTGTATAGTACAGTTGAACTAAAATAGGCTAGGAAGGTAGGAATAGCTTATTAATATCACAATCGGTGAGTTTTTCGATTTAAAAATAAACAGTGTTGATTTCAAAACTAACAATATTGCTGGAATACGTGGAACAAAAAAAAATATAATCAGATCATAAATTCAAACAATCGAATGGTCCTTAGTTAGTGGAAAACATGCAATGCTGGTTATTACACGGCAACGAAGATCAAGAATCCTTTTATTCCTAGTAATAAGAATTTCTTCTGAAATGAAACCCAACCAAAACACAAATCATTACTGTCGTAAAACAGGATATGGTGGAATGAGCTGGACTCCTTCAACAAGAACTGGTCCTTAGCAGCTTTAAACAGAGAGAAGTGAAAAAAGAGTAGGGAGTCCTTTGCCCTGCAGCGGGACATCACGGGCTTTTAATATAAATAAGTATAATAATACCTAAAATAATATTTCTAGACAATTTTTTTTTAAGAAGCCTTATTTTTCTGTCTGACAAATGATAAATGATTTTATTTCTGTAAGTAGATTTGTACAAACACTTTTATCCATCAGTCATTATTTAAAAAAACTAGATGAGGTCGGCGTTTCCTGTCTGACTTCTCTGAGAAGAAAGGCCGAAACAAACTCAGAGGTCACAGTCTCTTTTAAAATCCAGACATAATCTTGGTCAGATTATTATTATTAATAATTTCCACTGAACTGTTAGCTAGTAAATTAATGTTATTATAATCTGGCCCATATCCGTTTTTCAGGTAAGCTTTCAGGGTTAGCACTTAGACTTATCTTTTTGTTTTTTTTTTTTTTCTGGTGGGAAATCATCAAATGACCGCTCCCGCTCTGGGTGGAGCGGAAGGGAGTGTCAGACTCTTACTGACTAAAACCTACCCATGTTCCCTCCTTCGCCCCCCATGTTCCGGGGAAGCTATAACCCTTTTGGACAATCCCGCTGACCCGGCAGGCTTCGGCCCTAAGGGGCCCCTCGTTATGCTGACATCTCTTTGATGCGCGCGTGGAACACTTACGCGCCGTCCGGCACGGGCCTGGTCCTGATCGGGCGGTGAGCTACCCATTGCTCTCCGCCCGCAGGCCCGCGCCTACGGTGGCCGGTAGTCGTCACTCGACTCCCGACGCCCGGGGCGTCTCCCGCGGCGGCTGGGACGGGAGGCTCTCTCCCTCATCCGTCCCGCTACCTCCTTCGCTAGCATGACTGCTTCGCAGAAGGAGGCGACTGCCTCCCACTACTTAGACTTATCTTGAACTCCATTTTTTCGTAATTTAAGGAGATCTGATTATAGTTTGTGTGCCTTGTCTCTACCTTAGAGTAACCGAGGTTGTATTTGTTGATTTTTTAAACTGTACAAAGAGCAATATAGAAATTGTTGGTAGGTAAAATGCAAAAAAAAAAGGTAAAATGGTAGCAGTAGTCCAGGTGGTAACGGCCGCGACTTACGAGCTGTAGGTCATAGGTTCGAATCCAGACAGGCGCTTCACTTAGTGTAAATTATTTCATCACCACTGCTCTCAAAACGGTGATGGAAAACATCGTGAGGAAACTGGCATGTCCTAGAACTAAAAAATTCGAAGACATGTGACATCTACTAACCCCACTGGGTCCGCGTGGTGGATTAGAGCCCACTTCTTCTCGCAGAGAGGAGGCCTGTGTCCCAGAAGTGGGAACATAATATACTGATTATGCTTAAAATTTATCTGGCTTCAGCAAATGACAAACATGATCATTTGTGTTTTTTTAAAGGTACAATTGTGTAATAAATTGTGGAATTAAAATTTAGGCAACATTGTCATTTTCATCCCGAGAATCAATTAGTCTACTAGCTCAAATTCCAAAACAACCCTCTCTCATCGGAATTAACAGATTGACAGGCCATATTAAATTTAATACAACACGATTTACGACCAACCCTACGCGGTGGGGCTCAAAAGAAAATATATTATTTGTAACATAATATTAATTATACTAGGAACTGTTTCTACCTGAAATTATTACAGGCTAAGTAGGAAATTAATTATTGTAGTACCAGAGGCCGCAGTGTAATGCAGATTTTGACAAGTAAGGTTGGTTACACACGCGATCGCGATCGGTTCGATGTAGGAACAATTTGTTGGAATTTTGTGTTCGGCTGGTTCAGGTTACTTGTATTATGTTGCTATTCTATTATGTAAATGAGTTCGAAGTTCTAGGTAGTATTTTGTATGTAACTGGCTTAACTGCTTCAGTTAATTTCTGTGGTTAATGATTTACTGCATAGCCGCTGTGGCTGTAATCTTCGGTTTATGGAAAAAATATCTAAATGGCTTATCCGTACTCCAAATTTATTTTTAATGCGCCTCCTTGTGCGCTTAGAATGTACTGTTGTATTTGAGTTACGCTTAATATTTTTATTTATTTTTTTCTTTTTACTTTACTCAGCTATTTGTTGTACAGACGCCAGCACATCAAGCTACTACAATCTGTCAAATTTCTTTAATAGATTTTCACATTTGTCGCTAAAGCATTAAGGTTCAAGGTTGAATGGGAAAATTTGACAGTTTCGGGTAGCTTGACCTGCTGGCGTCTGTACCTATATTTTTATGTCTAATAATATTTATTTTTCTTTCTAAAGCTTCGTAACAGAATTTGTTTGATATGCATTAATAAACGTAATGTCATGCTTAACAACATTCCACAGTTGAATACTTTTTGCTAAAACCGAAAAAACTTGGCGTGTGTAGCAAACTTTAGTCTTAATAATATTCGTAAAATGCACGCATGGTCGTGCATGCCTTCGCGTGGACGATTAAGGGTTAAATTAATTTAAACTGTAGCATTAACCAAATCGCTTTAGTCATTTATTATAATCATTTTTTGACGGCCATTTTGTAGACGACGTTCCTTTTTTTTTCAAATTTGTTGTAATAATCCAACGGTTATTGGGTTGTTGAGGGATTACAATTCTGATTGATAGCCTCATGCCTATTTAAGCAGATGTGTACATAGTACTTTGCCAGTTATTGTTTAGGTCCCTTGTAATAGGGGGCTGAAGTGGCAGTGGGCTGGCCATGTTTGTCGAAGGACCGATGTCCGGTGGAGCAGACGACTCCTGGAGTGGAGACCACGTATCGGCAAGCGTAGTGTGGGACGCCCCCAGCTAGATAGAGGGACGACCTAAAGAAGGAGGCTGGGACAGACTGGATGCGGAAGGGGAAGGACAGGGTGCTGTGGCGCAGCCTGGGAGAGGACTGCAATAGGCTGAGTTGATTGAATAGGGGATGAGCCTATTGCCATTGTCTGATATTGAGAAATTCTTGATGAAAAAACCCAACAAAACTTTGCCTGACATGGGAATCGAACCCAGGACCTCATGCTCAGCAGTAGCGCTTGCGACTACTAGACCAACGAGGTGTTTCTGATTCCTGCCCTGTTAATGATAATATGACACCGCTATGATATGGAACTTAAAACTGGAAAATTGTACTGTGATTATACAGTAGGCCGAACGTCAAAGATAATAACACCACTGGTATATTTATGCCTCTATTTCTATTGAAAATTCATACAACGACAGGCAGTGGTAGACCAGTGGTAACGGCCCCGAATTGCGAGTTATAGGTCGTTAGTTCAAACCCAGATAGGCGCTGCTGACTTCAAAATGGTTGAGGAAACCGGCATGTCCTAGATTTTAAAAAATCGAAGACATGTGACGTCTGCCAACCCGCACTGGGCCCGCGTGGTGAATTTCGGCCCACTCCCCCTCACCGAGAGGAGGCCTGTGTGCCAGGACCTCACTCTCAGCAGTAATGCTTCTCACCAATATACCAACGAAACAGCCAAATTGATACTTACTAATTTAACCTCTCGTATATTCAGAACTGAAATCGCCCAACATTCACTGCATGTATGTCCAGTATAAATATTGAATCAGTTTTATTAATTAATCGCCTCTCCGCACTGCAGCTAAGAGAATATCAGATATAATTCATAATTATTCTGCTTTACTTGCAAAATTAATTCATTTTGTTAATATTATAAACGGGAGGATGTTTGGGACACATCTTTTATTAAGTAGCTCATCGGCGTACCGCATGATGAACGCGAAGTTGGCGTGGTTTGAACTGTCATGACTCGTTGTCCGTACGTTTGACATTTCGATTCCTTTCCGGTACAGGGGTTTCTACAAAACACGATACTGACGTTGTTAGCACATGGTAAGGTTACGGGGAATAATAATTACCATACGGAATTGGGGCCCTTATGATATTAAAGCTTCTGAATCACTAATGCCGCCGCCAAATACGTTTCTGCGTTGCATTTCTGCGCCGTTAAATGTTTTACATACTTGTACACATGAAACTCCAACATAAAAGCCTTGTATTGTATCATACCTTTTTTTTTTCTGGGTGGAAAATCGTTATATGACTTCTCCCGCTCTGGGCGGAGCAGGAGGGCGTGCCAGACTTTTACTGACTAAAACCCACCCGTGTTCCTTCAGTTGCCTATCCCAGGGACCACGGTATCTCTTTAAAGAAAGAAAGAAAGAAAAAGTATTTATTGCGACTCGTACAGGATCCAACCCGCGCGTTTTCGAACAACCCGCGGCCCTGGCAGGCATCGGCCCTAGCGGACCCCGTCACTTCGTGCTGACATCTCCTTGCCGGGCGGCGAGCTGCCCATTGCTCGCCGCCCGCAAGCCCCCGCCTACGGTGGCCAGGAGTCGGCTGGTGACTCCCGACGTCCAGGGCGTCTCCTGCGGCGACTAGGGCCGTGAGGGCGCAGAGATTGCCTCTCCCTCACGCGCTCCGCCTCCTCCTTTGCGAGCATTACTGCTTTACTGCATTATTGTTTTACATACTTGTACACATGAAACTCCAACATAAAAGCCTTGTATTGTATCATACCTTCCTACCCAATCTGTGCTGAAATCCAAAGAAATCCCGTCCCCAAAACTCGCGCTTTTAACAGTAAAGTGACATCCTAAAGTATGTTTATAGCCCGTTCCGAAGCTTCTAAAGATGGCGTAAAAGCAGTATTAGATACACTGTAAATAAATTCACTCTCACGGTAATAAAATGTTCGCCTCGCACCGGATAAGTGTTGTTTTGTTCCTATGTCGAGAATAGAACCCGTACCGCTATCCTGTAAAAATCTCCTTGAAAACGTAGGTGAAGTGACCTTGAACTGAGCTACTAGGTAGAATATGACCAAAAAAAAAAGAGACAATTTATAGTGTAGCCATGCATTGCAAACGTATAAGATTTTATCAGTCTTTCGATGCGATTATTTAAGTTTTTTTTTTTTTTGTTTTTGGATTTTATTTTCAATTTGGTTAGGAACATTATCCAATCAAATTCAAACATATATTTTCGTCGAAAACTTACTATATACTTACTTATATATTTTTGTTTAAATTTTATGCGATTTCAGTTTGGCCATTTACTGTCAGATAGATTTTTTTCTAAAAACACGGTAGATGTCTTTGTCAATTTAGGAAAGAAAAGTAAACTAAATTAGACGTTTTTCAGAAAGGTCAAGTGCGTGGTACTTCCAACCGGCGTGTATAACCAGAGGGGCTCGTAATTTTAAGAACGTTCATAGTCTGATCTCAGTCTCAGTCTGTCAAAAATACTTCTAATTTCCCTACATTTATGACAAGTTTTTAACATTGATTGTCGCTGAGATGAGATTGCGACTAGATTCTGAACGTTTTTAATTACGGGAATTAGTCTTCAAATGCATGAACGTAAACGAGGCAAAAGGAGTAAGTAAGGATCAAAGCAGTTGAGGGGCCCCTTAGGGCCGAAGCCTGCCGGGTCAGCGGGATTGTCCGAAAGGGTTACCGCTACCCCGGAACGTAAAGGGCAAAGGAAGGAACATGGGTGGGTTTTAGTCAGTAAGAGTCTGACACTCCCTTCCGCTCCACCCAGAGCGGGAGGGGTCATTTGATGATTTCCCATCCGAAAAAAAAAGAAAGTATCGTAGCAGGCGGCATTCTGTGGTTTCTACCTACCCCCATGGGAAGAAGGCGAATGCTTATATATATATATATTGTATTGTATTGTATTCAAACAGTTATTACTATTCTTATATATTTAACATTCTTGGTTGCTATAATAACTGTAATTGTGTTACACATTTCAAGCGTCCTCTGATGTGTAACTGTCCTTCATCGCTTAACCCTCTCACGTACACTATGAAGCGGAGTGGCCGCGGGCGCAAATATTGTGTGAAATAAGCTTTATACTCTATCTTCATAATATGGAACAGGAATCGCTGTCTAGATTGAGACTTTATTTTGATTTAACAAGACTGGAAGGATTTTAGAGGAGAATATTACGAGACACTGCTAAAAGAGGTATAAGTTATATAAGATCTTGAAATTTAAAATATCAATAGCAATTTATAAATAATTAACAAAGAAATCTCGATATTTCTTCAGATCACTTGAAAAACAGAAAAAATATGTTTTTGTATTATTTAAAATGTATTTATTATTATGTTAGTTTATTAGTTATGTATTATACAGATAAACCTTTCGGAATAAGTTCTCTAAATAATGGTGAAAATCGCATCAAAATCAGTGGTGTAGTTTAGAAGAAGACGCGTTCACACAGACACGCACGCAAAGCGAATTTATTTTACCATGTATGTACAGATATAGAGGAAACAAATAGAATTTAAACATAACCAAGACATAACCTACATGTTAGTCCAGTGGCCCTAAGTAGGCATATTCCGTTTACGCACACATAACTCCTTCAAATGTCCCGATATATACAGCCAAACACAGAAATGCACATAACACACATATACACACATCTATCACAAACCACATATACATAACAAATAAACAATGTCATCAAATAAAAACTCGTATACGTGCGCTACGAAGTGCTACGATATCGTAGCCTCGTAGCAAACCTCGTAGACAATTTGTAGACACTGCTACGAGCATTTACTTTAAAGCTCCACTGAATATAACAAAGGCTTACGACGAAGAAATATAAACTGATATGATATAAGAGACTGCAGTCTTTACGACTGATGCTGAAGTTAAGTAGTAATATTTTTATTCAGTTTAAACACCAGTTTGGACGTGACTTGTTGTTTTTAGTGTTGAAGCACGTTTTACAGCTGAAAATTAAATTTTTGTGTGCATGATTTTAATATACAGTGCAAATACGTAGCGCAGACAAAATTAATGACGAAAAAGGTGACGAATTTTGTTTAAAAATTAACGTCGTAAAAGATTAATCGTGGATAGAGGTATGAGTAGTTTTAAGTGATAATGATATAATATTGGATTTGCAACATTTCTTAGAGAGGAAAAATCTGCCACTAAGATTTTCGGTGCTTACTTTCATAATCCTTGCTCAAAGCAGATACAGAAGCACTGACCTCTAATAAACAAGTACGCTTTACTAAATACTTGTTTTTTGTGCCGATTCAAAGCGCTCGAGCGTCTCAGGAACTAAACTTGACACACTGTTGCAAATGGTCGTCGTGTTGTTTTGGTAAGTCTCTGATAATTTAAGTCTAAATCGTGGAATAAGACGTGTGTGTATTTTGTGTTTTTTTATCATGACAGTATGCGCAATTTGTAAAAATCACTATCAAAAATATTAGTTCGACGGATGCGCCAAAATGGCGAAAATCAAATGTCTTCGTTTTGTCATCGATAGTATAATGTCCAGCGTACTTGTAAAATATAGGTCAGTATACACAAGGTGTAAAAATATATTTATACGCAGCGAGGCTTATCAAAACTACATTTCATAGCACTTGTAAAAACCAAGCCTAATAGTGATGACAAGGATGTTAATATGGGCTGTTTCTTTTAAAAGAATTCATAGAAAGTCAATCAATCAACTCAGCCTATCGCAGTCCACTGCTGGAAATAGGCCTCTCCCAGGCTGCGCCACAACACCCTGTCCTCCGCCTTCCGCATCCAGTTCGTCCCAGCAACCTTCTTTGGGTCGTCCGTCCATCTACCTGGGGGGCGTCCCACACTACGCTAAAAAAACTTCTTAGAAAGTAACTATGATAATTTGATCAAATCGATTGATTTCCACCTCTGAGTTTGTTTCGGCATTTCTTCTCAGAGTAGTCATATAGGAAACGCCGACCTCTTCTAGCTTATCTTTTTTAAAATACGACTTGTAAAAGTGATTCTTATATCCTATTTACAGAATAAACAATTTCATTTCATTTCAACTTGGGACGAATTTCACAATTCTAAACCGAGCTGCGATTTTGCCACTCGACAACAGTGGTGGTCCAGTAGTAATGGTCGCGACTTACGAGTTATAGGTCGTAGGTTCGAACCCAGACAGGCGCTTTACTTTGTGGTAATTACTTTATCACCACTGCTCTCAAAACGGTGAAGGAAAACATCGTTGGGAAGCGGCATGTCCTAGATCCAAAATTTTAAAGACCATGTGACATCTACCAATCTGCACTGGGCCGCGTAGTGGATCACCGCCCACTCCCTCTGTCGAGAGGTCTGTGTCCCAGCAGTGGGAACGTTATAGGCTGATCATGTAAACCGAGCTGCTGTCTGTGTCAATATATCGCAACAACGATCGCCCTCAATTGTGAAAAACAAAACGACTTGATTTAAATTGTTACATAGTTACATTCTGAGACAAAGTTCACCAACATTTAAATCAACTGATTAAATATTTAATTATTTAAAATTTCCTTAGGAAAGGATGCCACCAAAATCTGCCCAAACGAAGTATCGAGGTACACTTACTTGCATATAATACAATAGATTACACTAAATATTATTTATATATTTTTGATTATGATTACCCGAGGACGAGAGTAAATAAGTTTTAACATAATAAAAAGCACGCCATTTTGGCACTCTATCATGCGCACAAGCGTTTCCTTACTTATTAAAAAAAAAACTGTCAAGTTGACAGCTGTCTGCTGTCGGCTTCAGCCACTGTTGTTTCCTTTCGAATATTAGTTTATAAATAATTCATTCTGAAATATACATATCATTATTATATTGTATAGACGTAGGTATATGACGCAGAAACGAACGACATGATGTGAATGACATACGAAATAATGTCAAACCTAGTGTCAACCAAATGTAACTCAATTGTACATGCAAAGTTGCCACATGTTTTAATTGTGTTACAGGGTATTAACAAAACAAAAAATAATGTACGATGTAGTTTTAAATTATTAAAGGATAAAAATACAATTATTTTCGAATTCCTCTATTTTTTTTTCTACGATTTGGTGCACGTGTACCTCGAGGTACATATTTGAAGCGAAGGGCGAAGTTGTATGGGCTTTTGTTGACTAATTCCTTTGACGTAAACCAACTTTTTAAATACCTAATCGGGGTGGTTTGAATGTTGGTGAGCTCAGGCCTAAGAAGCCTTTTAAGCGAAGCCGTCCATATTAACATCCTAATAAGTTATAATATCCCAAAGCATAGCAACACATTAGATGCAGTACCTACGCCTCTTCCCGTATGTTCGAGTATACCCCTGTGTACATATCTAGGTATATGTCTGACTGTACGAGTATACCCCTGTGTAGATATCTAGGTATGTGTCGGATCGTAAGGCGGACTGCAAACATTTGCTAAGGTCTGTGTTGGCTATGTGGGACAACTCGGTGCGGTGTTTTCGTTTCCTATTTTATCTATTTATATTTTGTGTAAAATGATGCTCTTCTAGTATTTTTATTCGTAAAAATAGTTTGTTGTAAAATGATATTAACATCTTTACGCAAAAAAGTGAAACGTTACAGTTAGTCTTAAAATTTTGTTCAGAAATAAAGTGATATAAAATCAATTATGATTTAGTCTTCGTTCGTCTTTATTGGTTTCTACAATACAAACAAAACCACATGCAATATAACTAATTAAAATTGGGTTATAGAATTATTTAATAATTAAAACAACAATACCTAAGTCTTCTTAATACATACCTAGCATACATAATCAGCCTATAATGTATGTAGATGACACATATCTTCGAACATCTGGTTCTAGGATATGTCGGTTTTCTCACGATGTTTTCCTTCACCGTTTTGAGGTCAAAACACACCAAACGTTGAAACCTAAATAATAAACATGAACAAAGTAATTTGCTTTTTGCATAACGCAAAAAAAAACCCTTCCACTGAATAGTCTATTTTTATTTGTTACTTTTTAAGCAATTTGATCTGTTTGTTTTTGATTTACAGACACGACAAACATAGTTATAATATGTGACATGTAGCTGTGTTTTTATTTACTAAAATGACAAAAAAATCGTCAAATGTTGTTTTTTCAAGTTTATTGAAGTTTTTCTGGATGTTCCAAAACTAACTATCCATTTTCGCAACTTTTTACAATACCGTTATTAAAGTGTAATTTTTATATCAAAACTAGATTTGGCACATGCGAGTATAGAAACATTCTACATTCTACTAGGAGACAATAACCTCGCATAGAGATCCGGGCTGTATGTTGAGCTCTCGTGCATTATTGGTCGCTTGATGGTCGCGTTGTGTAATGTTCGTGTGTCCGTGTGAATAATGTAAGAATGGTTATACATGATCGTAGGAATAAGTTTTTTGGGCATGTTACAACAGTTTTGTAATGCTTAATGATGAAAACAATAACCTAGTAATACTCTATTACCTGTTGTTATGTTAGTTTTGTTTTGTTTTGTGTGTAACAAAAAATCGTAGATATATTTTTTTTGTGCACAAACTTTACTTTTAAGTAAGTACCTACTTGCGAGCACGGTGTGGGCAGGCACTCACTCACACAATAGCACAAACAAACATACACTGCAATACGTCACACCACACACCCGTCCACGGTTCCAACCGTCCCATTCAACGTATGGGACTTATGACGTCCCAACGGGTAGGTACGTATTGCAATATCTATAATTAAAAGAACTAACGTAAAATAACCTACGCTCAAAATCCCTAAAATCTAAATACCTAATGTTTTTAAATACCTAAGTAACTAACACCTACCTACGAATTACCTAAGTTTAAAATACCGATTGGACTAAATATCTATCATTCAAAAATATGTTTCGCTCGGCACGTGCGTTGTGTGGTCACAGATGTAACCTTTTTTTTTTTTTTTTGTTCCGGGGTGGAAAATCCTCATGGATGTCCGCCGCCCTGGGGCGGGCGACGGGGTCTGTCAGACTCTTACTGACTAAAAACCACCCCAGTGTTCCATCTCTCACCTACGCCGGGGGTCGCGGGAACGTAAGATCCTTCCGCAACCCCCGACTGGTGCCGGCCCGCCACCGCGGGCCTCCTCGGGTCAGGGGGGGCAGTGAGGTGTTTGACTCCCCCCGCGACGTCTAAGAGAGGCGCGCGTGGAACACTACGCGCCGCCGTCTCGGGTCCTGATGTGTGGGGGGCGACGGACGTCCCCAAGTCCGTCGCCCCTGGACCCATTTAGGGGGGCTGGAAGAGGGCGTTATCCGCCCTCCGCCGACGCCCGGTGCGCCTGCTGCGGGCCGGGTGAGAGGACGAGATCTCCCTCTCCCTTTCCGCAGCCTCCTTCTGCGAGACGACCGTTTCGCAGAAGGAAACCACCGCGTCCCAGGACTCTTCGCTGCCGACCATCGACTCGACCACGGCCGGCAGCGACAGGTCACTGCCTACTTCTGAGATGAGGGCACGGCGCGGCTCCTCCCAAGCGGCACACTCTGCCAGCGTAATGTCACAAGCACAATATCACACAATAATTATCACAAACAACTACAAAACAAACAAACGTACACAACAATACGTCACACCACACACCCGTCCACGCCACGGTTCCTATCGTCCCATCCAACGTACAGGACATAGGACGTCCCAACCCTTTTACCTCACCCTCGTCAAAATGAGCACACTGACGCGGATACGTCGCATCTTGTTCAACGGCGAAATTGTAACAGGAAATAGAGTGGGCCGGTTTTGTTACGCGGACATTTATGGTTTGACAACCTTGAAATTTTGGAGGTACTCGTAAATAGGTATATCTATTTTTCACAATACTTTGTTATTAACGACTTTTTTAAACTGCTGTAGCATTTAGTAACCGAGATGGTCGTGGGATTCATTTCTTGACCACGAAGTTTTCAGGTTCGAACTTTATTTTTTATTTTTGTGTTTTTGTTGATGGCACGGTTGGCGCAGTGGTTAAGCGATTGACTGCTGCGCTGCGTGTCGCGGGTTCGATTCCCGCACGGAACCAATATTTGTATGATCTACAAGTAGTTCTTCCGGGTCTGGCTGTTTGTGTATGTAAAAAAAAATGATCGTCGAGAATAACGTTTTAAGAAAATCAGTCCAGGTTGCCATAAGATCTCCCTCAGCCGTTTTAATCTAAATAATTGTTTTATTTTTCATGTATCACTCATGATTCAGAATTAATGTTCTTATTGTGGATTTAGTGGGTAGACAAACAATCCTTTTTGAGAAATGTAGAAATGAAACTTTTCAAGTTTCAGAAGAAACGGCTTATAAAAATTATAATTCAAACTGTATTTCATTGGTGATGTATTATGAACCATATCCCCACTTCCCTTACCCAATAACTGGGAAATGGCGGAACGGGCGAGCCGCGCTGATTTAGTGATTCCTTCGGCCAATATTGTGCGGTTTTAGATTTATTGTGCGAAGAACTATGGATGTCTGAGTTACATTCTTAAACGCCGAATCTTTTGTATGCTGTGAAACTATTGTCGGATATAACCACTGCTTACCCCTTACGACTATTTCTAGCATTAGAATAGAATAAAATATGTAACTAAAAAAAACAAAAATAAGAAAAGAAAGAAAGAAAAGAAAAAAAAGAAAGAAAGAAAGTGACAAAAGAAAGAAAATAAAGAAAAGAAAGAAAAGAAAGAAAAGAAAGAAAAGAAAGAAAAACAAAGAAAAAAAGAAAGAAAAACAAAGAAAGAAAGTTACATACAAGAAAGAAAAAGAAAGAAAGAAAGAAAGTTACATATTTGTTTGTCGGGTTGTTAACAATTTTATATAACTACTAGTGTTAGTAGGTTACATATACTGATATTATAGACTGTTGGACGTTAATTTTATTTCACCGATAAAAGGTATCTGACTCTGGTAAAAATACTTAACCTGCTGGCGGGCTGTTAACATCACCTTTACAAAAAGGTTATATTAACAGCCAGTCATAACAATATTTTTTATCGATAATATTAAGAACAGACTTTTAGAGGTACCTTTTTATTCTGCACCAGTAAGCAATCATAAAATATGTTGACATAAATGATGTCAACTCCGGATATGAGGGCAATGAACCTGCCATAACATGTGACGTATGAGAGAGAATTAATATCAAATACATAGTTAGAACAAAGGCGCTGTCGGGGTATAAATAATTGTATAATATTAATCAAGTTTGTTTCGTTGAGAGCTTGGAACGACGTTGTGACGTCATGTTCATGTGTGGGAAAGTTATTACTTTAAGTTTCTGAAGTACTGTGGAAGTTGTATCATTAGAAGGAAATTAGAAGTTGGAAAAGTTATTCATTATTAAGATAGGCAACGGATGGGTAAAAAGTCACCATTTTTATATGAAAAACAGTTTGTTCTAGTTTGATACATCAAAAAGGTGGTTTATCGAATTGCAGAACTTTTTTGGAGATAGACAGTGGGCGGAGGGCTGAGTGCTGTGTAAAGCGTACGGTACCTTGAGAAATACTATCTATAGAGCATTGACATCTTTAGGGGGAAGCGCTACGGTAGCACGCGAAATTCAACTTTTCTTACTGAACACTATTGAATGACTATTTCATGAAATATCGATCAATGGGGGTTTAGGGGGTGAGAGGGTTGTATTACTGATTTTAAATAAGTAAATACATACTTCGCACCCCCCGTCCCGCCGTTACCCTGACCGCTAACTTGGCCAGGAATAGCGGGACCACCGGGAACTGGGGGCCGTTTTTTTTGGCTTTTTATTCATATGGGAGGTTTTCTGCCCATAGTCACCACGCTGGGCATGCGGGTTGGTGACCGCAGAGCCAATCCTTTCGCAACGATGTCGCTGCTGCCCGTCATCGTTCTGGAGAATTTAGGTTGGCTTGTGGGATGGTTATACCGCCATCGGTCGGTCGCCAGAACCTCATCTGTCAGTGGCAGGGTGTACCGCGCGCAGTTGAGGTTGACATTTGGGGAGTCCGGTTGTTGTGTGCTCCCTCTTACACCCCCACGGTGTTGTGGCGCAGCCTTTGAGAGGCCTATGTCCAGCAGTGGACTGCGATAGGCTGAGTTGATTGATTGATTGATTGATTGAAATACATACTTGTTACGGTCGCGAATCATATTATTATATAACATACAACCTGACCTTGATATGCAATTTGCAAAAAATGTAAGAACAATTGAATTTTGAGGGCTACCTTGACGATTGCCCCTTAAGTACGTACATCGAACCATGTGTAGGCAACTCTGCTACGGCAGTCCATTCAATTATTGTGCCTCTGATTTTGCAACACTGTCGAAAGCACAGTGATATTTATCTTCGTTTTAATAAGGTTGCTAATGGCTTGCTGCCACTGACAAATCTGTCAAAATATTAGTGATCTTTATTGTCGTTGTAATAAGGGTGCTGTTGGTTTGCTGCAGTTAGAGGTAAATTAACTGTGAAAGGACTTTAACTAACTAACAAATCTTTTGACCATACCATTAAAATATGAATTTATATTCTGACGACTTGCATATCGTATCTCTTTCTATCTATATAATCTTTCTCTTTCTACTTCTTAAAATAAACCGCCAAACCCATATGCATAACGAAATGTGAAGTCAATAGCACCATCAGTTTCGCGATGCCCTCATCGGGATCGGGGTATCGGCAGGTCAACGGAGTTAGAGGTCAATGACAAAGCTCGGGAAACCGCGAGGAACTTCATTTGAAGTGAAAAACTGGAACGGGCTCCTTTTGTTAGGATTTAAAATAGAAATATATTCGAGACAATCTTTTGAGCGTTGATCCTTTGATTAATTTACAGAATCCGTAGTTTTCAAATAACTAATTAAATAAGTCTTTTATTACTTTTAATTGTTTTCGATTGGAATCCACATCAAATTTGATGCATTTTTAAATTAACTAAACGGTCTCCTAAATTAACTTGTTTTAGAAGAGAAACCATATTTTATCAAAGTTTATTTAAAGGATACAAAAGGTTTAGACCCTCACTTTATTCTTTGGTAAGGAACAATTCATTACGGACGCTTTTAACGTTCTGAAATTTTTAACATGAATGATGTAACTAATACTTTGTAACCATATTTTGATTTAAAAGAGTGTCCATGGAGTTTCTTGCCCGTTCTTCTCCATAGGTACTTACTACGCTTTGGAATGGGCAACTAGCTTCATTTTTCTGACTGACCGACCCCTTGACAATTCAAAAGTGCCTGTAATTGGTTTAATTGAAATAAATACTTTGAGTTTGAGTTTGAGTTTGATTAAAGCGATGCCCATTCATGACCTTATCACTAATCACAGAACATTGCAGTTACGTGGAAGTGATTCCTGTTAAAACTCTTTTTCATGTCCAGTTCCTGGTATATGTGACAAAGTAATAAATTAACAGAATTATTTATTAAAGAACGTGGGCTAGCCTATTGCCATCAACCAACTCAGGCTATCGAAGGCCACTGCTGGACATAGGCCTCTCCCAGGCTTCGCCAAAACACCCTGTCCTCCGCCTTCCTCATCCAGTCCGTCCCAGCCACCATCTTTAGATCGTCCGTCTATCTAGCTGGGGGGCGTCCCACACTACGCTTGCTGATACGCGGTCTCTACTCCAGGAATGGCCGTGGAGGTCTACTCCACCGGCCATCGGTCCTTCGAAAAACATGGCCAGCCCACTGCCACTTCAGTTTGCTTACTCTGCAAGCTATGTCGGTAACACTGGTTCTATTGCTATTTAGCAGACCCAAATCTAGAGTTGGCTGCTGTTACACCGATACTGTTCTGCTCAGTAGGTTCACTGAACTCCATGTGTTGCGAGACCGATGAGCATACAGTGCAGGAGTGGATGGTGTGTCTAGTTTCTTCCTTTTTATTTACTTTTTAATTACTAACATTAGTTATAAGCAAAATTCTTGTTACTAACAACCTTGCCTTGCCTATGGACTTTTTTGTCTGAAATGAAATAAAATTTTGGCCAATCCAGCAATCGAACCCAGGACCTCATGCTCAGCAATCCTCTACTAAGCTACAAAACAGTAATCCACTTATGTACTTGTAATAGTGGTAGTTATAAATCTCGTAGAGTTAGGTACCACACGGAGGGTACCCGTGCATTTGTCAGGGACACAGTCCCCTGTCGCCTCGGGGTACGTCCGAGCAACTTAAATTAATAATACGTCTTCTATTTTAGGTTGCCTTCCTTTTAACTTATGTTTAAGTGAAAGCCTGGGTAAATACTGTCGTGTTATTCTGTAAACATCTCACCATAAAAAGGAATATGAAGTGACCTGTCATTTCACCTAATGTTAGGGATTGACGGCTCACTTCAAGTTCACTTCACCTAAGTTTTCACGTTGAGTTTTTTTTTACAAAATAGCACTACTGGTTTTAGTCATAATATTAAAACCAGACTTACAAAGTGATATCGAGTTACCCAGTAATCGGGTTGTGGAGGTCAGATAGGCAGTCGTTTCATGTAAAGTACTGTTTTCATCTGCATTCGGTTAGACTGGAGGCCGACCCTGACACAGTAGGAAAAAAGCTAGCTGATGATGATGGTGCAAGCTTTCGGAAAAACAGTAAAGATTTATTTTTATTTACTTTCCAAATATAGGGTATATTTGGAAAGTAAATCTTTAAATCTTTGTGCAGTATTAGTATTCAGCTGCATGCGGTTAGACTGGAAGCCGACTCCAACGCAGTTGGGTAAAGGCTAGGCAGGTATATAGGTATAATAATTATTACAGTAGCGTACTAGTAGCATTCGCATAATCAGACTTTAACGCTGGGATTTAGGCCTCCTTTGTGAGATCGTGGGACTACTGAAGGTTGATGGATGTCTTCGATTTTTTTATTCCAGTTTCCTCGTGTTTTTCATTCACCGTTTTGAGAGCAATGGTGATGAAATAAATTACTCAAAGTAAAGTGCTTACCTAGGTTCGAACCCACGACTTACGACACGTAAATCGGGGCCGTTAACACTGGATCACCACTGCTCTATAACATTTTTCTCTTACCTGCCACGGCTTATTTTAATTTCTGTTTTTTTTTGTTCGATTTTATTTTGTATATTTCGGTTGCTTTTAACGTGCACGTCGTTCTACATCGTCCTCACATGTATAATTTCAACATGAATGATGTAATCAATATTTACTAAAAAATATATTGATTTAAAAGAGTATCCATAGAGTTACTTCCCCGTTTTTCTTCATAGGTACCTACTACGCTTTGGAATAGGCAACTAGCTTCATCTTTCTGACTGACCGACCCCTTTTTTTTTTTTTTTTCTGGTTGGAAATCATCAAATGACCGCTCCCGCTCTGGGTGGAGCGGAAGGGAGTGTCAGACTCTTACTGACTAAAACCCACCCATGTTCCTTCCTTCGCCCTTTATGTTCCGGGGTAGCGGTAACCTTTCGGACAATCCCGCTGACACTGACCGACCCCTTGACAATTCAAAAGTGTCTGTAATTGGTTTATTTGAAATAAATTCTTTGTGTTTGAGTTTTTCTCACATAATATTACCAATCAAGTAATTAATATTTATCACTCAATCTTAATATTGACTAAGCGTTTCTTAAAATTAAACTTCTAATTATTATGTAACACGCTATATAATCACATTTTATAATTAGAAAGTACGGGACTCTTCTATTTATAAATGCGATCACAGTGAAGCCAAAATTGCGGGGGAAATCGCGGGTGGTGCAAGTAAGTGTAAATTATTTTATCATTTCCTCGAAAGCTCTTATCTCGATACAGAATTAGCTTTTTTTATACCCATGGTTGTGGAAACAGGGTACTAATTGTAGATTTTTGGAAAATAGATACGAGAAAATTTACCCAGTAATTGGGTTGTGGAAGTCAGTCGAAGGTTAAGCTAGGCTTGCAGCGGTCGTTTCGTGGATAGGTGACCATTACATATTAAGATCCCTTCGTGCCTCCGAAAGCACGCTAAGCCGTTGGTTCCGGCTGTCATTCGACAGACATTACTGGGCAGTCAGAAGCCCAAAAGTCTGACCACCAGTCTTACCAAGGGGTATCGTATTACCCAAGTAACTGGGTTGTGATAAGCAGATAGGCAGTCGCTTCATGTAAAATACTGATATTCAGCTGCATCCGGTTAGGCTAGGAGTCGAGCCCCCAGTCGGGGGTTGCGGAAGGATCTTACGTTCCCGCGACCCCCGGCGTAGGTGAGAGATGGAACACTGGGGTGGTTTTTAGTCAGTAAGAGTCTGACAGACCCCGTCGCCCGCCCCAGGGCGGCGGACATCCATGAGGATTTTCCACCCCGGAACAAAAAAAAAAAAAAAAGGAGTCGAGCCCAACATAGTTGGGAAAAAGGCTAGGCAGATGATGAGATACGAGAAAACTTTTTACATATAACCAAGAAATCTGCTACAGTCCTTTTACAGTTATTTTACTCCTGACAGCAGCAACCCAACAGCAACCTTATAATAACGAGAATAAAGATCATTCTGATTTTGACAGACTTGTCAGTAGCAACAATCCAACAGTAACCTTATTTGGAGTATAATATAAATACCACTATGATTTTGACAGTGATGCAAAATAACTGTGAATGGACTGTAACAGCAATAGCCATTTAAAGGTCATGTCTACCATAATCAGCCTATAATGTTCCCACTGCTGGGACACAGGCCTCCTCTTTGTGAGAGGGAGTGGGTCATAATCCACCACGCGGGCCTAGTGCGAGTGTCTTCGAATTGGTTCTAGGAGATTCCGGTATCCTCATGATATTTTCCTTCACCGTTTTGAGAGCAGTCGTGATGAAATAATTTATACAAAGTAAAGTGCATGCTTGGGGTTTGAACCCAACTCGTAAACTCATGTCTACCCGTAACAGCAGTAATTTACAGCCAGTTACATTATGATTCTTAGATAAAATTCTTACACAAAACTGTCTATGCCTCCAGCATTTGTGCTGATTGTGCACGTAGCGCCGAAGCTCAAATGCGCTTATTGTAGAGACGTTTGGCTATCTGCCAAAAAATCTTCTCAATTCAAAAGAGACAAAATTATTCAGAATTCAAATTGTCAATTCCAATCATTGATGGTCGCTTTGTGGCCAGGATGAAAGGTTCGATTTTTGAATAGGGTTAATTTTTTCTTGTTCCCTTATTGGTAAGAATAAGGATGACCTTAATTTCTAGTGAGCATTTATTATGAAACGGGCAAATATCGTGAGTCAAGATTATGTTTTTTTGTTGTTTATGTATTAGGTTTGAAAGTTTTTAAGTGTGCTCTTGGTTGATGTCTGTAAATTTGCGGCTTTATTGAATATCTGAGGGGCAATTTTGGTAAATTTAAGAACGTTCACAGTCTGATCTCAGTCTCAATCTGTCAAAAATACGTCAAATTTCCCTACTTTTTGACACGTTTTTGACATTTGTTTGTCGCCGAGATGAGACTGCGTCTAGATTTTGATCGTTTTTAATTACGAGAATTGGCTTGCTGGTATTACCAGTATATCTGGTAAGACTGGAAGCCGACCCCAAAATAGTTAAGAAAAGGCTAGGCAGATGATATTGAATATCATCCAAAAGATAGTTTAGTTTGGCGAGTAAGGTAGATAAAGATATTAAAGTACACATAAATTAAAACATACATTACTTTATATTAGATCTTAAAGATTCATTGAGATTTAATATTTGTACTTTTGTGTTACAGATGAAGCCAGGTGCCGCACGTCTTTACGTAATGCTGCCACTATTTCAGTAAGGAAACTTCGACAGTGTAACGAAAGTGACACCGTTTCAACAATAACACTCAATACACACCCTCATCAACGGTGTGAATATTGCAGAATAAGAGGAACATCATATTGAACGTGTGTGGAGAGTGAAGACGTGTTTGGTTTTTGTAAAGTATGGCAAATGCTGTTCATTCGATGACTATGCAGAATAATGTATGGATATTTGTTTTTATCTTTCTTTTGTTTTTTGCGTGAAAATAATATGAATGGGAATGTGATGAATGCTGTTTTATGAGAATATGTGTTTATAGTGAATTAATACTATGCCGATTTATCGATTGGGTTGCAGTTGGAATTTGATTGGAGGAAGGTTCTTATTCTCTTTCAATATTCGATGCCCTGTTGCGACGTGATGTCATGTTTTTTTGGGTTTACAAATAAGTCATGAAATGCTTAGAGTGTGTTTACCGATGTGTTAAGTTACGGTTTGCTGGAAGAGCGGTGGCCTCCACATACTCGTAGCATCTACAATTTCTACGAATTATGTCACTGAAACGTTTTTATGAAAGTAAGTTGTTCTATTATTTATTTTTTTCTCTACGGCATTCGTGCATGCATGTCGACAATTATGCCAATGTCAGAATATTACCTATATGTAATATTATATGGTGTGTTTTCCTAGCGAGCGTTATTTGACACCGTAAAATCAAACACAGCTGCCATAATTTTCATGACAGCCGTCACTGGGACCGTTATGTAGTGGCCTCTTGGTGGCTTTTCTTAAATTTTAAACCTCGCTCAAGTGATCGTACTCGATTCAAAGCGAACACATTTGTTTTTAGTAGAAATAATAATTTCGAAATTCGAACAAGAACAACTCTTTACCTTCACCATACTCTAGACCTCATTTGCTGCACGCGTAGCATGATTACCATAGAGACGGTTTGTCGATGGAAGAATAGACAAAATGACAGATTGTAATGGTCTAATCTGTCATTTCTCTAGAAATCTGTCATTTTGCCTATTTATCCGTCGACAAAACCCATTTCTATGTTGGTCATGTTAGCGTCCTACTCCTTTATCTACAGCAGGAAAACCTCATTGTTTTATTCCACTCCTATTTCCAAAATCTGTAGCAAACAGATTCAGAAGCTTGTTGCTCACATGGGCCAAATAAATCCCTCTCTCATGTAAGCCGCTATTCGTCACAAGACCCCTGTCATTTGTGTTGGTATCGCTTCACACTGCGGCGGTACGTGGACGAAATATTGACGCTGTGAGATCTCAATCGGGTACTTGATTATTGCGTTGCTGTGTAGTGCGGTCAGTTACGAGTGTATGAACGTTTAGGAGTGTTTCGTGAGAATTGAAATAGTATTTCTAATAGGAGAACGGTGACGGAGTTTGAAGTTCTGGGTTCATAGCAGTAGTTTCGCTTTGAACGCATTCATTAAAGGCTCGCACGTACGACGGATGTTCGGACGTAAACGTTTCTGACGTGGACGTTTCTGACGTGGACGTTTCGGACGTAAACGTTTCTGACGTAAACGTTTCTGATGAGGACGTTTCTGACGTGGACGTTTCGGACGTAAACGTTTCTGGCGTGGACGTTTCGAACGTGGACGTTTCAAACGTGGACGTTTCGGACGTGGACGTTTCAGACGTGGACATTTCGAACGTGGACGTTTCGGATGTGGAAGTTTCGGACGTGAACGTTTTCTACGGATTGAAACATAACTGGCGAAATTTGAGTTTACTGCCTCACTCTTCGAGGAATACAGGTGTGATGTTATGCTATGTGAATAGGTTATTTGTTTACAGGAAACAACAAGCTTTGTTGTCCAAGGATGATGGGGTAAGTTTTATGTTAGTTGAAGCTGTAGCATAATCAGCCTGTAATGTTCTTCGAGAGGGAGTGGGCTGTAATCTACCACGTGGGCCCAGTGCGAGTTGGTAGATGTCACATGTCTTCGAATGTTTGATTTTAGTAGATGTCGGATTACTCACAATGTTTTCCTTCACCGTTTTCCAACGGATTAGCTAGCCGTTTTCAATTGTTTTTTGAGAAAATTTTTCCTTTTAGAGTGCATTCTCAGTCAAAGCCACGTATACCACCACCAGATATTTAATCAGACTAAACTTGCTTACTTAACTTACAGTACAATGAGGGCTTATCCTAAGTTTGAGTTAACATAATAATTATACTGCGTGCTTCGTTCTCGATATATGTTTCTTTGCCATGCAGCATTCTCGAGTCACTCGGCAACTACGCAATTTTCAGAGCTAAAACTAAACGTAAGTATTAGTATGCGTAATCTGTGTCCTAGCGCGATCCGTCATTCTTTTTAGATTCTTGAAAGGTTATCTCAATTTTACCTGGGGCGGGATGGGTAGGGAACATTTATCTTCGAACGAAGCACTTCGTATAATAATGATCGAACTTCACACAGGTAAGTTCGTTTGATCATCTAACATACACTATATGTAACTAAAGGTGCCTGTCACGAGTGCCTTATATGTCTCACATTTAAAAGTATTAAAATACTAACCATAACATAACGATTTGTTTCCCCCTAGGGTTGGGCAGAGGTGTACGGTCACCAAAAGTGATAAGTAACTCGGGTCGTCGGATATAGTTGAAGTGTAGTAACAAAAGGAATGATGTTTTCTGATAAAATTTTATTTAATTAATAGAAAACAATCAGTTCATTGACATCAACCAACCCGCACTGGGCCCGCGTGGTGGATTACGGCCTGCTCCCTCTCACCGAGAGGAGGCCTGTGTCCCAGCAGTGGGAACATTATAAGCTGGTTATGTAATCAGTTCAATTATCAAACTAAATTTCATTCGAAAACATCCATCGGTTTCCTACTAAACTTCAACTATATCCGACGACCCTGGTTACTTATCTCCTTTGGTAACTATATAGTACACCCACATTTCACCAGCTATGTTTAAGTACCATTTAATAGGGAGCAAACGTATTGCCATCATCCGAGCACAAATCCAGACTCCGGGTTACACCCCATGCTCAGCAGTAATGCTTACTAGACCAACGGGGCAGTAAAAGGTGCCTAGCCTTTCCTTAAATATGTTAGGCGGCTTCCAGTCAAACCAGATGCAGCTGAATACCAGTATTTTACACGGAGTAACTGCCTGTCTGACCTCCATAACCCACTGACTGTGTAATACGATACCTCTTGGTAAGACTCGTTGTCTAATTCGGGCTTTTGAAGACCCGTATTGACTGTCAAAGATCCACGAATGATAGCTGGGACCAATGGCTTAACATTATTTCACGGAGGGGTCTTGGTATGTAAAGATGGTAACCCATCCACGGACCAACCGCGGCAAGCGTAGCTTAACCTGATCGATCTACCCGTGCGGCTGTTATAACTCATCCACAAGCCCCTTAAATATTTTTATAAGCAGTCAAATTAATTATATAAGCAAAACCCTTATAATTTCAAACATTAATCATTTACTTTTGCAAGTCATCAGCATATTTTAAGTTTAAGTAAACAAATTAAAGACTACACAATCAAAGACTACACTCAAATAAAAACAAAACACAACCTCACCTAACTATTTATCTCAACACATGGACAATGTTTGCCCAATACGGAAGCAGCTGAGCAAACTTCGCAATAACGGAACACAGGAAATAGAGCGTAATCAATTTGCTAGGGCACAGAACAGGGTACAAAAAGTAAACGTCACAGGGTCAGTGGGTAAGGGTCACTATTTTTGGAACACACGGGGTAAATAAGGCCTAAGTCTATCGAACTGTCAGTTTGGCCTTTTATTTCTTTTTTGTATTAGGTGACATAGAAAATGGATGCTGTTGAAGCGAGTGGCGTGGATTGTTCGAGTTTTTTTGTGATTAAATATTCAATGGAAACATACATACGTAGACTCACGCCTTCTTCCCATGGGTGTAGGCAGAAACTATAGAATGACAACAGCTACGACAATTTTTTTTTTTTTTTTTTCTGGTGGGATATCATCAAATGACCCCTCCCGCTCTGGGTGGAGCGGAAGGGAGTGTCAGACTCTTACTGACTAAAACCCACCCATGTTCCTTCCTTCGCCCTTTATGTTCCGGGGTAGCGGTAACCCTTTCGGACAATCCCGCTGAACAGCTACGACACTTACATACTCCTTTTGCCTCGTTTACGTTCATACATCTGGTCTTACGCTCACGTCGGTTGCGAATACTACGCGCCTGACCTTTCTAAAATACACAGTAAGGTCACTAGAGCGTCTTCGTCTTCCTAGAGCGTTCCCCCGGCGTTTCCACTCACATCTGCCTTGTAAATATCTTTTGTTACTTACCTTTCATTCATCCTTTTCTGTTTGACCAAACCATCTAAGCATACTCTTTTCAATTTAAATTAAAATGATTATGGAGGTATGTGGAACAGGATGTAAAGTTCACTCATCTTCCATAGAAAAGGGAGGATCCTCCGACCAGACGAGTGTTGTATCTGGTGGGCAACTGCCCAATGATGGGCCGTTGTATATCTGCTAGATGCGCGGTAAACTCTGCTTGTGAGATGCAGGATTTTGCGTGACGTTAGTATGACGTATTGTTAGCATGTGGCGTTGTAGATACCACTACATGATGAAGAATATATAAAAATTATAATATTGAAAAGTTTTAGCCACCTTCATGCATGGTTGATATCTACAGCTAAACCAAAAATTATACCAAGGGTGACATTTTCTTGGTTCTGTGGGATAATTGCGTAACACACTATCTGCAGTAGCAATGGCGTTCATTTTGACAGTTCAACAACATTCATTGCATTATTTACGTTGTATATAAGAGAGATTTTTCGAACATATAAAACAATGGATTATTAATATGGATCCTTCAAAATGATTCAGATTGTGATCGATTGTGTGTTACGCAATTGTTGTGTGGTATGCAAGAGGCCATCACTCCCGTAGAATGATACCGCTGCGGATTGACGCTGGCGGCTGATGGCATTAATGGGAGACTTCTCCCTTAGTTAAAGAGCTAGCTAATCCATTGGAAAACTGTGACATTCATTGGGCAATACTAGGAACTGCCAAGTCATCATCTGCCTAGCCTTTTCCCAACTATGTTAGGGTCGGCTTCCAGTTTAACCGGATGCAGCTGAATACCAGTATTTTACATGGAGCGACTGCCTATCTGACCTGAACCCAGTTATTGGGTAATACGATACCCCTTGGTAAGACTGGTGGTCAGACTTTCGGGCTTCTGACGACCCGTAACGACTGTCAAAGAGCCACGAATGACAGCCGGGCCCACCAACGGCTTAACGTGCTTTCCGAGGCACGGAGAGGTCTTGGTATGTGAAGAAACACACCCACCGACCAACCGCGGCAAGCGGAGCTTAACCTGATCGATCGACCCGTGCGGCTGTTATTACTTAGCCACAAGCCCCTGCCAAGTCATCAGCACAAATGAAAATAAATTCAGGAAAATACGACTGCATTTTGAAATGCATTTTTATAAAGTTTACTTACTTCAGAACACAGGTAGGTATGTATGTGAAAAATACGTTTAGATGTATGTAAAAAGGTTTTTTTAAATTCTGTATGTTTATTATTATTCTGAAACTGAAATAGGTTTCTAAATAATTTTGTTTGTAGCCTTTCAAAGGTAGAGTTAACAAAATACCTACAGATGTAGGTGGATACAAATATTTAAATCATCAGATTTTGCCGTCACCGTAGGTACGGTCACCAAAGGAGATAAATAACCAGGTCGTCGGATATAGTTGAAGTTTAGTAAGAAACCGATGGATGTTTCCGAATAAAATTTAATTTAATTAATATAAAACAAACAGTTAATTTATCAAATTAAATTTCATTCGAAAACTTCCATCGGTTTCTTACTAAACTTCAACTATATCCGACGACCCTCGTTACTTATCTCCTTTGGTGACTGTACAGTGATTTTAATTGCAATTAAATTGAAATTGTTTTCTTCTAAACAACTGGTAGTAAACTCTCCTAAGATATTTGCATCACATTCCAGAGTTAGTTAGAAGGTGTATTCTGGAGTTTATAATTAATATTAATATAATCGCTCAGGGAAAATCAATTTTTATCAAATTTGACAAACTAGGTGGGTCAATTTGCAATGTTATAATAAGTCTTTTCATACAACTGTCAAAGAATGACAGTTATGATGTGAATATACAAGGTTAAATTAAATTGGCTAGCCAAACTTCGCAGACGCGATGGGTATTAAGTTGGTAGGGATACGAATAAATTAAACTGTTATTCGATTTATTACCAACTAGCTTCTGCCCACGACTTCGTCAGCGTGAAATTTCTTGCTCCCCCAACCAACCCCATCGTATCGCATCACCTGCCTACGCTATCACTTCGTTTTCACTTAGCGTTCGTTCTGACTTTTTGTCTTTTTGCTGGGCTTCTAAGGGTCATAGCGTGATGTTAAATAGCCTATAGCCTTCCTCAAAAATTAGGATATCAAATGCAAAGATAACTTTTCCAATCCAACTGGTAGTTCCAGAGATTACCTCCTATATACAAACAAGCTGTTAAGTCTTTATAATATTAGTGTAGATTTCAGAGATTTTCATTTCATCATCATCATCGTCATTTCAGCCGAAAGACGTCCACTGCTGGACATAGGCCTCCCCCAAGCACCTCCACTTCGACCGGTTCTGTGCTTCTCGCATCCAACGGGTTCCTGCGGCACCACAGATTTATAAACTAAAGGGAGATATGCCAAGGGGGCGTGGCGCGTGCGAACAATGTATGCACAAAACAGAAACAAACGCGGGCGCCGTTGATTTGTCAATATGAATTGTTAATGTAGTTGTGTGTCTCAACGTTGCGATCTGCGTTACGCGATTGGCTCGCGTTGAGTGTGGTGACTGTTATAGTGTGAGTGAGCGCGTGTTCGTATTGTAGTTGAAGGCGACAGCCGAACTCGAACAGTTGGGCAGCCACACCATATCTCCCTTTAGTTTATAAATCTGTGTGCGGCACGCATTCATTCGTCATTCACATTCGTCATTGTCATTTACGATACCTAAACTATTTTTAATCTTATTGAATTTAAAACATAAAAATTTCAATCCAATTTCAAATCCATTTTAGCGCCATTTAAAGTCTCTTTTGTTCGTACCATCCGTATTTTAGTTGCATGTTGTCAGCCACAATTAAATTGTCATTGGCAATAAATATGTACTGTGTTTCAACTATACCTAACTACGATACTTAAGCTACTAATTAGCTAAACAGCATGCAATGTGGTACAAATGCTTTCCAATGCGAAAACAATATGTAATTAAGTATTATGTAAAAGGTATCCATTGTTGTGTTTTCATTCTGTATGTACAACGTATTTTGTTTCGAAAATTCCGATGAGATAAATTATGATGACATGTTTGTATTTGATACTAATTTTGGATATTTGAAACTTTGTGCTTTGATCATGTTTTAGTACTAACGTGAAATTTTAATATCATTTGTTAAAGGTGGGACAGCTATAATGAAGTGCTTTAAACCAAAAACTACCAATAAATATGAGCCGCCTAGTGGGCCCAAACAATATAAGCAACATAAATGTACCGTCGAAAGAGAGGCTTGTGGCTAAGTAATAACATCCGCACGGGTCGATCGATCAAGTTAAGCTACGCTTGCCGCGGTTGGTCCGTGGATGGGTGACAATCTTCACATATCAAGACCCCACCGTGCCTCGGAATGCACGTTAATCCGTTGGTCCCGGCTGTCATTCGTGGATCTTTGACAGTTTTTACGGGTCGTCAGTAGCCCAAAAGTTTGATAACCAGTCTTACCAAGTGGTATCGTATTACCCAGTTACTGGGTTGTGGAGGTCAAATAGGTAGTCGCTCCATATTAAATACTGGTACTCAGCTGCACCCGATTTGACTCGAAACCGACCCCAATATAGTTGGGAAAAGGCTAGGCAGATGATGAGATATAGGTACCGTCGAAACGAAAAGAAGGAGAAACAAAATGTTAAAATTATTGGAATTCAAACTCTTCAATTATATTATTTGTTTGCAATTTAGTATTATTTTAATTATTATTCAGTAACACAATCTAACTTCTGAAAGAAAACTCTCAGGACCTATCGATCTGTTCTGTAAAAATCTCACCATAAAAACTTAGGTGAGCTTGACACAAGTGTCAAGATTTTTATGAATGAGTACGAGTCTTTTGGCGCGTATCTTATGTCTTTTTATTGTGCGTTTTATTTGTGCAGAATAAAATATTTTTCTTTCTTCTTTTCTTTATTTCTTGAAGTAGGTTGTCATTTCACCTAAAGCTAGAGACTGACACTGTTGACATCTCACTGGACCGGTTGTCATTTTATTGTTACTAAACCAAAAACATTAGTGGTGGCCCAGTGGTAACAGCCGCGAGGCGCTTTAATTTGGGTAAATTATTTCATCACCACTGCTCAAAAAACGGTGAAGGAAAACATCGTGAGGAGACCTGCATGTCCTAGAACCAAAAATTCGAAGATACGAGTATGTGACATCTACCAACCCGCACTGGGCCCGTGTGGTGGATTATGGCCTACTCCCTGGCACAGTGAGGAGGCCTGTGTCCTAGCAGTGGGAACATAATAGGCTGATTATGCTAAACCAGAAACAAAACACGCAAATATTAATCGGGCGAACATTTCAGAGATTGCTCTACTATTTTTGTTATTCATACATATATACGTATATATACTTTGCTACTGTAAACTCACGCATTCTGCGCGTTGGGGTATACAAAAACCATAGAACGCCTCCTGCTATGATCCTTACATGCTTTTTTTTTTTTTTTCTGGTGGGAAATCATCAAATGACCCCTCCCGCTCTGAGTGGAGCGGAAGGGAGTGTCAGACTCTTACTGACTAAAACCCACCCATGTTCCTTCCTTCGCCCTTTATGTTCCGGGGTAGCGGTAACCCTTTCGGACAATCCCGCTGACATCCTTACATGCTCCCTTTGCTTCGTTTAAGTTCATATTCATACATGTACGCACCTGACTTTTCTGAAGAACATCCTACTTCCTACTAATATTTTAAACGTGAAAGTTTGTATGGATGGGTGGATGTTTGTTATTCTTTCAAGAAAAAACTACTGAACGGATTTGGATGAAATTTGGCACACAGATGGTTTATGACCAGGATTAACATATAGGATACTTTTTATCCCGATATTTCTACGGGATCGAACCTTATGCGGGTGAAACCGCGGGGCCGCTAGTCAAAGAAGATAAAGCCACTATATTTCACTTAAAAAAAAAAAAATTATACATTAAATACCTGAAAATCATTCATATCAGTACATTTATAAACTCGATTAACTTTCTACAGGAGCTCACAACCAGAATAGGGTCTCAAAATTAATTAATTTCGTAGAAAATTGGAGCACAGTGATCGATCCTAATAATATTATTTTCATGTTTTAAGGCAAAGTTCAATTATGATCAAAATTCACTGCTCGTACCGTCAGTTGCAAGTCACTGAATATAATTGAAAAAGTAATTTGGTGATTTTCATGCTGGTCATAATAAAGGATAAACCTGTACGTTTAGTTCGAGTAGTCCAACTATATTATTAAAGTGATTTATTTATAAATCATCATCTGCCTAGCCTTTTCCCAACTATGTTGGGGTGAGCTTCCAATCTAACCGGATGCAGCTAAGTACCGGTATTTTATATGGAGCTACTACCTATTTGACCTCCACAACCCAGTAACTGGGTAATACGATACCCCTTGGTAAGACTGGTTATCTGACTTTTGGGCTACGGACGATCCGTAAAGACTGTCAATGACAGCCGGGACCAACGGATTAACGTAATACTTTTTCTTTCTTTCTTTCTAATTTATGGTTCTAGGACATGTCTGCTCACGATGTTTTCCTTCACCGTTTTGAGAGCAGTGGTGATGAAATAATTTACACAAAGTAAAGCGCCTGTCTGGGTTCGAACCTACGACCTACAACTCGTAAGTCGCGGCGGAATTATTCAGTGAGCAGAAGAAGTCAATGAACCTTTTCCCTTGTGATCTTTGAAAATCATAACTTACCTACCTATTAATAAAGCAAATTCAGAAACTTTTCACCGAATTTCGGGCATGGCGGCCAATCTCAACAGAGACCAGCCTTCGACGCGGGAGATGTTATAGTGCACAAATAAGTAGGTAGGTACGCAGATACAGGTGCACTCTCTTCCCTCACTCTTAGTCCGATGGGACGGCAATCCAGCACGACCAGAGAGAGATCAGGCGTAGAACTGCGGTATACCGTGTTTTCCGAGGCATTCCCCCATATCCACGGATATCGAGCCTCCGACTCCTAAACTCCGGGCTGTAACTAAGAAATTCCTAATGGAAAATTCCAATAACACTTTACCCAATCTCGGAATCGAACCGAGGACCTGACGCTCAGTAGTCGCGCTTGCGAACAACAAAAGAACTCTGTTCGATCGAAAATTCAAACCTAAAACATTTTCAACTATGTGGGTCTGAAATGGAATGATGATGATGCAAACAATAAATTATGGTTCCCACTGCTGGGGCACAAGCCTCTTCTCTCTGAGAGGGAGGGAGCTGCAATCTTCCACACGGGCCCAGTGCGGGTTGGTAAACAGTAAATAGTGCACTATAACCCAAAATACAATATAGCTAGTACCAGTTTTAAAATTCGCCATATTTTACGTATTGTTACAGCCTATTCTGCTCACCTCGTAAAATAACATAGTCATGAGCATAAAACTACAATGGAATTACCGGAGAGGATTTTTAAACGCGCATAAAATATGTTCGGAACTGATAAAGTGGTATCTAAAAGTTATAACGGTAATATATTGAATTCCTTTTAATATGGCCGCTTGTTACACCGATGTGGTAATAGAAAACGATTTTCCTGACGCTAATATGACAAACTTACGCGACAGCTACACAGATATTTAAGGGACAGGAGAAACGGATGGTGATTGAGCTTAATATTTATAAGCCAACTTTTTTGTGTATTGTTGGATAAGGCAAAAAGGTACGTAGTTGGTTTAGTTAAAATCAAACTAATAGAACTACTGGTATATCAACTTATAGTCTTTCCGAAATATGAAACATTGAAAACTCACTCAAAACCTTTCAATACAAACATTTTAACTGTTAGTTTTGAACATAGACATTTTGACTGAGCCTAGTTTTTGCTAGCCTATCCAAGGTATGATAAACCTTTACGCTTCAGCTTTTAACCATATCACATATTACTGTACCTTTTGTGTAACGTTACACATGTAACACAGAACCGTGTAACAGCCACCCGACATTGTCTCTACGAGATTTAAAATCACTTTTGTTGAATTTCCTCATCTCACACGGCTATTCAGAGGACCATACGTAAGAGTATTTGTAGTAAGAGTAATCGATTCTTTTTGTTGAACGTTTGACCGTAATAGGAAGGGTTGCATGAATTGTTCGCAGATAGCTTCAGGATTCTTTCAACCTTTATTATTAATGTTATTCGTTTGATCTTTTATTTTTGTTTTAGCCATGTAGAATTTCAACGTTCGCCGTTTCTCGAACATTCAAAATCAAAATATTTTATTTCACATAAACTTACATGGCACTTATGAAACGTCAGAAGCTAGGTGCACGGTTCCAATTGGTCGTTTCCTATGGAGAAGAGCCGGTAAGAAACTTCACTCTCTTTTAAAAATAATTGGCTTTTACAATGTTTTCAAATTACAGTAGGTATTGGACAGCGTAGACCTGTCAACAAGTACCAGGTACTTGATAAAATAAAAAAAAAATGGTCTAAAGTCTACAAGGCCTACAAAGTCCTCACATTTACAAAATATAAAATAATCTATTATAACGATAAATAATAAAAACCTATTAAAACAAAGTGATATGATTGTTGTTGTTGTTTGATGTTGAACAGTTAATTTATCAAATTAAATTTCATTCGAAAACATCCATCGGTTTCTAACTAAACTTCAAGTATATCCTACGACCCCGGTTACTAATCTCTTTTGGTGACTGTACAAAGGGCCTAAAAACTCTAGGTAGGTAGTCTTGGTAGAGTATTCCTTGCGTTATTGGAATTTACCTTATTATAAATAGCTTCTGGTTGTTGATTTCATCAGAAATCGATATGGAAGCACGTAATATTTACTCATTGTTTAATAACAAAACCATCATCTGCCTAGCCTTTTTCCAACTATATTGGGGTCGGCTTCTAGTCTAACCGGATACAGCTGAATACCAGTGTTTTACATGGAGTAACTAATTATCTGAACCCTACAACCCAGTTACTGGGTAACGATACGATACTTGGCAAGACTGAATTACAAAACCATTTGAGAAAAAAACTTTAACAAAACATCACAAGTTTGACATATTACTCGTATTGTGGGGTCCAACTTATACTTAATTTTATATATATATAAATATTATGCCTTGGGGAACTCAACGTTTGATCCCCAGGGCATAATATTTTTTTGCCATATTTATGTGCATAATTTAGCACTCTTTATGGTGTTTCTCATGTTACGAAGGACCGTCCCATAACTTCCCATGGGGGTCGTTGGCAACTAACTGATGGTAGAAGGGATGGCCAGTAGAAACTGTGTAGGTAATGACATAGAGTAAGAAAACTGTATAGAAATGACACTCGAGTACAGTCGCGGAATGAAACGGTCAGTCTAAGCAAAAATGTGGCTGTCAATGGACAATCTAGTGACGACACAATCCTGACTGATTTGAAAGCTTCTAATGCAGCACAGTCACGTAAAACCATTAATTGTAGCCGTAAACCGTAAAATAAACACAAATTAAGTAATTGGTTGTAAAATTTAGATTATGTATTAACTTTACATTTTTTTTAATGCTCAAACTGAGATTCTTTTAAGTATAAAAAAGTAAAACATAAAATTCTTGTCTATGTGAAGGTATATTTCTTGTTTTTTATGTGTATTTTTAGATAATGTAGATGCTATAATTTATTTCTCATTTATGTTTCATAATTTGAATTTAATTTATTTGCTGTAAAGTGTTCGAAGTCAATTCCTAGGCTACAAGGTTGTATCTGTGTAAGTCCTGCATCTAAAGAATCACTAATTCCCAAAATACAAGCTTAACTTAGTTTGAGAGTTGGTAGATCATCAATTATATGCTGCTGTACGACCATCAAATACTTTATTAAATTGTACTGTACATATACTAAGTTTTTGTTGTACTTTGAGACCGAAATAAATTTATTTATTATTATTTATAATCATTGCAAATACCTGTTATCCCATTGTCATAAAGTATGATATTGTCAGAAATTAAAATGAATTTTGTGAGTTTGACAAAACCTCTCGCAAATCATTCTAATTTATACCTAATCTTACCGAGGTAAGAGTTATATTGCAATTACTTACTAATGGTTTTACGTCTATCGTGAACGTCCTTCCTCACGTTTCGAAACTGCAGGCATGTTTAATGCATTATGCAAAGGGAATGTCGCGTCTATACATTCTTATTCTTTGGTAATGAGTTTATATTGCCAAACTGGACCGTCCGTGATGTATGGCGTACCTGCCACGTTGGTCTAAACTATTGGTCATTTATTAACTTGATTGGACTATTGTGTATAGTAAATGTAGGTGGAATTTACAGGTATAGTATACTGGGTTTTTTTTTTTTTTTTTTTTTTTTTTTTTTTTTTTTTTTTTTTTTTTTTTTTTTTTTTTTTTTTTTTTTTTTTTTTTTTTTTTTTTTTGGGATGGGAAATCATCAAATGACTCCTCCCGCTCTGGGTGGAGCGGAAGGGAGTGTCAGACTCTTACTGACTAAAACCCACCCATGTTCCTTCCTTCGCCCTTTATGTTCCGGGGTAGCGGTAACCCTTTCGGACAATCCCGCTGCCCCGGCAGGCTTCGGCCCTGAGGGGCCCCTCGTTATGCTGACATCTCTTTGAGGCGCGCGTGGAACACTTACGCGCCGTCCGGCACGGGCCTGGTCCTGATCGGGCGGTGAGCTACCCATTGCTCTCCGCCCGCAGGCCCGCGCCTACGGTGGCCGGTAGTCTCCAGTGGACTCCCGACGCCCGGGGCGTCTCCCGCGGCGGCTGGGACGGGAGGCTCTCTCCCTCATCCGTCCCGCCACCTCCTTCGCTAGCATGACTGCTTCGCAGAAGGAGGCGACTGCCTCCCACTCCCTCTCGCTCCGGACCATGGCTTGCACCAGGTCCGGGCGCGAGAGGCCGCCGCCGCTGCCGATCGCCTCCACGAGGACACGGCGGTGCTCCGCCCATAGTATACTGGGTTAGTTTTCATTAAATGCTAAAAGTTTTAATCATTAATATAGATTTAAAATTACTGCTTGATGTTCTGGCAAAAAAATAAAATATTATGCATTTTTTTTTAAATATTTGCCTTTTTTAAATATTACACCTTTATTAAAGTCTATTTTGCCATTTTTTTAAATTTTGCTTGTAATATATAATCCTGTGAACGAAGTGTGGTACTACTTGCTCAGACGAAACAAAAGAAGCGCTATTCCTATATTACATAGGTAACTTGAAACCATTTATGTCGAAGCGACGCGATGTAATATATTGCCTCCTAAGCCTTGTTTAAAGTAAAGTGCCAAAGATATGAAAATAAAAGCAAGATATTCCAAGAAACAACCAAGTAGAGTCCCTTTATTTGACCGCATTCCTGACCTCTACAACAGAGCGAAACAATCGTCTCGTCGTTCAAATCTCTACATAATACGAGTCGACTCTACTTAACTCTACATAGAGTCAAAAAGTACTTTTACAACAAAAGAATTGTATACGTTTCATTTCGCGTAGCTATTTGCAATTTTGCGAAAGCCTTTGGCCAAAATGCGAATTTTAATAAAAATGTATTGGGTTATATGGTTGGGAGGCGAAAACAAGGGTAAAGGTACGGCGAGGTCTTTATTATTGTATTACTCGATATATATTTTTTTCAATGGTTTTTTATTGTCGAATGAAAAGGACATTCTAGGCCTGCACCATCGTCGACAACTTTTCACTTAACATCAGATGAGTTAAAGGTGAGAGTGTGAGCCTGCAATAATCAATCAGACAATAAAAACGGAGGAGTGAAATAAAAGAAGTAAAGAAAGAAAATATATTACATAATAGTTTAGAAGTAAAGAAAAATAATCTGTTTGTTTGCGGTAAACATGACGCAGAGAAAGAATACAAACAAAAAAAATAACAAGTTGGAAGAAAATATGCGTCACATCCACGCAAAACGGCCATCGCTCAGCATAATGCTAAGACCCTATGCGGGTATGAGCCCCAGCGCCGGGTAAAAGCTTCAGCGACTGCCGGCGTTGATGTGATAACGTCAACCAGTACAGCATACGATACGATAAAAAAAACAACAATCAAAATAAGAAATAATATTATAATACAATACCTACTTGAAGTAATTTCAACTTACCCCCATTTCAAGCCGGTCATACCATCGCAAATTATTATATTTACGAAGTTGCGTTTTGCCAAAACCCCTCACAGTTTAAAACAATATCTCACAGTGCATTTAAAAATACTATTTTCACTCTTTTCACGGAACACTTTTAATTCCCGAATAATAACAGGCTTAAACCGTATGAATGAACAATGGAAATTAAAAAAATCTGACTACCCTACTATCCGGTACATCCATTCTGGCAGCTTTCCAAAAAGTACTGGAAGGATAATCTTGAAAATTTAGCCGTTCGTGTAGACGAGTTGCCGAATGAAAGTCACGTATGGGTGGCGTGATGTGCATGCCAGGTAGCCTGGTCTGGGTAGGAGGCTACCCAAGTGTAGGAGGATGAGCTAGGGAATTGATTAAGTGTGCAGTCCTGGATTGGGTCTTGATTGCGGGAAAATTGGTTGTTTTTTTTGTGATGGGTAATTTTTTTTTTGCAATTGGTACAGTGATTGTTTTGAGTGTTGAAGTACCCTTACCTTATTAGATAATTATCACTATAAATGTTTTGCTTTAAACTGTGCGACGATAGCTCACTTCTTATGCATTGTATTAATTCAACTTATTTTTGAAAGAAAGAAAGAAAAAGTAAGTATGTATTGTGACTCGTGCAGGAAGAGGAGGAGGATGAAGAAGATGATGGAGGATTGTAGTATTCTTCTTGGAGCAGTGGTGGTCGTGAGTTCGAACCCAGGCAGGCAGTTTACTTTGTGTTTAATTTCGTCACCACTGCTCTCAAAACGGTGAAGGAAAACATTGTGAGGAAACCGGCATGGCCTTGAACCAAAAATTCGAAGACATGTGACATCCACCACCCGCACTGGGCCCGCTTGGTGGATTACTGCCCATTCCCTCTCACAGAGGAGGAGGCTTGTGTCCTAGCAGTGGGAACGTTGTGGGCTGATTATGGTGTTTTAGTCTTCGGTTCCACACTCTTCCCTATGTGTTTGTTATTCCAGCGTGTGGCACTCGTGGGTTGCAGCTGAAAATCAGCGTCAGGTGGTACACTTGTTTTGTCATCTGAAATTATGCTGAGCTGAGGCCGTTTTGGCATTATAATCTTTGTTTTCTGTTTTTATAGTTTTAAGGTGTATTAATTTTGTGTAATGCCAATAAACGCATTTTTCTTTCTTTCTTTTCTTTCTTTTTTCCTAAATTGATCATGATTATGCGATGATTTATTCAAGTTAAGCAACACAGTAACAACTAACATTAAACTACAGAAAATGATTTCACGACTGCTTTCGTAATACACCCCTCGAAACATAAGTAAAAAAACAACACCCACATTTATCGATACAGCTGATCGGTCCGGTCTCGCCGCCATTTTAGGGTTCCACACATTAAAAGAATGTTTTCAGGTAAATATTTGAAGTGAATTCGATACGCAGAACCATGTAATTGGTTTGATTAATAAAATATCGGGTTGGGGCCCGAATAATTGCTTGTGTTTTTCGGTACAATTATTTCTGTATCAAATAAGTGTTTTTTTCATGATGTATATTTTGATAGAGATTATCAGTTGGTTGGTTTTTCTATTGATACTGAATACAATTTTTGGTTTCATTCATTCGTGATTGAAATGGAAATTGGATAAGAATAATACAGTATTTTTATTCATTGTGAAGGGTTTTACCTAAGTAGGTAACGTTTGTTTCAAGGTCGAACGATTAGTGTATATGGCTACTTCCACTCGACTACAACGATTTTGAATTGTTAACCTTAGTTTTTTTACAACTTTGAAGTTCCCTCTGGGTGCGGTAACTGACTCTCTGATGATGACTGAATAATAATCAACTACTAGCAATGCAAACTTGGTATAAAATTGACTGTAAAAATCGAGCAGTACCTCCTCTACTATAATTGGTTCATTGTAAAAATAATATTATATTGCGTGGTGTGTTTGATACTATGTGGGTGAGGGTTTAACACATAAGGTCAAAAGTTCTCATGTACCTGTAATTGCATTGGTATGTATACCATCGCAATTAGAACACAGTCATTTCTTACTACAGAAAAGGTACTCAAAGCAATGATACTGGCTACACAAGTACCAACATATTTTCCGCAGTAAATCACCGAAATAGTACAAAAACAAATGACAAACCTTTTTTAGCTCACTGCAGTCGGGTACCAACGACGCATGACGACACGCAGTCATTTGGGAAACCAACGTTGCGTCAGAAAAACTCATCCCGAAAATGAATCCCACTGTAGAGTAACTCAGTTGTACATTTGGAAAAATGGTTTGGTTTCTAGGAAATAAATAAATTACAATGCATATTCTTAAACATAATGTAACTTAACAACTCCAGGTTTCCAGAAGGCTTACCTATATATAACTTTGCCAACAGACTTGATAATTTCGTGTTAAGTGATTTGATCACTTTGTGGTTTTAGTCAGCCAATCACAACAGCTTTCAGGAGCCTGAAATCACCCCTGTAATCCCCGAAGGTTTAGGCAGAAGTGTAGCTACAGTATACCCACATTTCAGCAGTAAGTTTGTTGCTGAACAGTTAATTTAATTTCACGTTATCTGTTGATACTGCCAGTAATGCAGAAAGCCTCGTTACAAAATGGGTTAAAAGTAGTCTGTGCTTTACAGTAACTACCCATTACATTCCATTATTCATGTCACAACTGAATTCGTATTCGTTGTAAAATAAGCGTGAACAATCGTCTATTGTACTATTACGTACGAGATGATATTGCCTCGGAAAAGCCGTGCCTCGCAAAGCACGTAAAGCTGTTGGTCACGGCTGTCATTCGTGGATCTTTGACAGTCGTTACGGGTTGTCAGTGGCCCGAAATTCTAACAACCAGTCTTACCAAGGGGTATCGTATTACCCAGTAACTAGGCTGTGGAGGTCAGATAGGCAGTCGCTCCATGTAAAATACTGGTATTCAGCTGCATCCGGTTAGACTGGAAGCCGACCCCAACATAGTTGGGAAAAGGCTATGCAGATGATGACGTATGAGATGATATTATCAGCTTTAGATAGGTTTGTTTTTATTATTCTGTATTTCAATAATGTACTACTTTATTATCATCATCATCCACAGACCGTCTTCACCCACCACTGAGTATAACCCTCTATTTTCTTGTACCTCTGGTTCTACCCGCGGTGGCAACAATATCGCCTCATCTCGCCGCCGGACGACCGACACTTCGTCTTCCAGTCCTTGTACGTCACTTGATAGTGACCGAGTGTCATCTAAGGTCTGGTGGCGCCATCACTGCACTTTACCAGAGGGGCAATTCACGTAATTTTAAGACCGTTCACAGTCTGATCTCAGTCTCAATCTGTCAAAAAATACTTCTAATTTCCCTACATTTTGACAAATTTTTGACATTTGTTTGTCGCTGAGATGAGACTGTGACTAGATTTTGAACATTTTAAATTAAGAGAATTGGCCTTCTGGTGTCCTGCCCAACTCCATTTGAGTTCCATAACTCAATGTTGTCGTGTAGTAAATTAACTTAAGTGAGAAGCCTATAAAAAGTAGTTGCACTTAACTACCTGCACACTTTTCTCTTTTGCAGACTGTACACCTCGTATACGGGCCCCAAAAAAGGCACAACTGCTCGGAAACTTTAGCTTCAGTGTATCGCAAGCGGCGTACGTTTGAGAACAAAATGCACTTCGCTAGTATCGTTTTTTAGATTTAGGCACGTAGAGAGTTTGGCAGCTTTGTAAGTTTGGGAGGAGAGGACTTATTTTTGAGGATGTTGCAAAGTATGGAGTGTGTTTTGTTGTTAAGAATTTTGTGTTGTGTCGTGCGATTTTTAGTGGAGTTGTCTGGGTGGTATTTTATATAATTTCTTTACGTTTTCTGAGTATTATGTTATATTTTTGCTCTTAAGCATCTGCACACAATAGACGCTGCATTTTTTGTCTTTCATTCGGGATCTTTCACTCGACATGAAACGTCTAAATACAAAATGAACAAAAGTAAAAATGAATTCCGTTTTTTTTTTTCAGTCTCCTCTGAATGATTGAAAAGTGAAATGAAATGAGCAGATGAACGTTTCTTCTTATGTTATTTTGTTGGTGTTGTGTGGACGTGGAATGAAACAAAATTAACATTTATTCAAATGACCCCATTCGCATTAGTGAAGGGTCAAACATAGCGTACGAGTATTATATTTTTAGTTTTTAATATAATGTATATCTTTATAATGTTGCCCGCCTGCAATCTAGGATGACAAGTAGCCTAGCTATGTCTTTTTCCAGGTCATAGTCTACCGTTGTGACAAATTTCATTTAAAACCCGTTCAGCCGTTTTAGCGTAAGAGCAAAACAGACAAACATGCAAAAATATTTTTTTTTGTTTATAATATTAGTTGAGATAAATATATATTCCTGAATTTTTGTTATTGGACCTACAACTGTTTGTCTTTCGCATCTCTCAAAGGTTCACTGGTAGAAAATGCCTATGGCATTTACCCCGTGTGCTTAAAGTCCTACTATAATAATATAATATATAAATTATATAACATTATAAACGTGAAAGTGTTTATGGATGGATGAAAAACTACTTAACAGCTTTGGATGAAATTTGGCACACAGATAGTTTATAACCAGGATTAAGACACGGGATACTTTTTATTCCGATATTCCCACGGGATCGAAACTTATGCGGGTGAAACCGCTGGGCGCAGCTAGTATTAAATAAAAATCAGCTTTAGAGAATTAGTTCCAAACCGCCTGTTATGAAATTATTATCATCATAATATATATGCAGAGCACCCCACTACCAACCTAGCTGACTGACTAATCTTCTGCTACAGCATTATCTATTCACGTACCACGGCAACACGCGTCAGAATCCATTATTAAACTTAGTATGATGCCTATTAAAATATCTCTCTGACGGTGGCGCGTGTGTTGGATCATTTAGCTCCCTTCAAAATGTTTGAGCTGAATGTTGGTGATACATGCGCCATATTCGTGAACGAGCGCCGTCTGTATATTTTAGTTGCCACGGCTTATTTTATCTGGATAATTACTAATAAACCGCGTTTAGAATAGCATAGATAAAATGATCAGTAATTTGTCCCCAGTAAAATTAAACAGAAATTAATGACAGAACTATAGTAGCTCGCCACGTTGATAACTACGAAGCGCCGCTATTAACACCCGGCTCAGACTGCCTCCAATACTTGAGACGGCTGCTGCCTGACACCGCATTGTTCAGACATGCTCACATACTGCTGGCTCGTTCGAAGAACCGAACACAACATTAGCTTTTTGGTAATTTTGACGTAATATATTTTATTAAACGCAACTAATAAAAGGTAACTTACGTGAGTGGGACGACTTTGGCGACATATTATTAGAATAGAATACTCTTTATTGTACACCATACAAATTACAGAACAATATTTTGTAAGAATACTTATCTCGACTTTACTAAACGTCATGTTTGTGAGACGTGCGGTTATAAAATATGGGAGCGAGACGCAACTATAATTATATTCACCGTCCTACTTGCACGTTTTATACTTGGGATGCCTGCTGCCTCACACCGTACTGTTCACACCATACCCTGAGTCGTTCGGAGAACCGATGTTTGTGGCTGGAAAAAATCCCTCGATTTACTGGACCGATATTTATTCGATTTCCTGGAAAAAATAAAATAAGTATTTCCACAAAAATACGGAATAACAATAAGAGTTTTAGCGAATCAGTAAGTACTTATATTTATATTTATGAAAGAGCATTGTCCTCTGTAATGCATTTGTTTGAGGCATTTAAAACTCACAATTACAATAATTATAAATTATAATATTTACATAATATTAATAATATATTATACATGTATATGATAAAGAGGGAAAAGAATCATAGGGCGTCAAACAAATTCGTCCGCATCACTGTCAACAGGAAAAGTGCCCAAAAGGCTGGCAGCATTGCCACGTTTTATGGCGTTGTATGTCTTAATGGGTTGTGTATTAAAAGGAATAGGTGGAATTAACAGTGAGCGGTCAACACTAATCTGTTTTCCAAGAGTATAAATAGTGATTATTAACGATGCTCAAATTAGATTGTCTTATCACGTTTCGTATTATTTTTAGCAATGCCTGCCATTAGTACGAAACGATGCCAACGCCATTAACCCAGATACTGCAACGAGCCTTTTAAAAGAACCAAAAACGCATACGTATCTACGACATGCATACATACATACATACATAATCAGCCTATAATGTTCCCACTGCTGGGACACAGGCCTCCTCTCGGTGACAGGGAGCGGACCGTAATCCACCACGCGGGCCCAGTGCGGGTTGGTAGATGTCACATGTCTTCGAATTTTTGCTTCTAGGACATGCCGGTTTCCTCACGATGTTTTCCTTCACCGTTTTGAGAGCAGTGGTGATGAAATAATTTACAAAAAGTAAAGCGCCTGTCTGGGTTCGAACCTACGACCTACAACCTACAACACGTAAGTCGCGGCCGTTACCGCTGGGCCACCACTGCTCACGACATGCATGCGACCCCCATATTACGGCGGGCTTTATAAAAGGCCACCTTTTCCTGGGTTTCCTGAAAAAATAGTTTCAGTAACATGTGGATTAAGAAACATACGTTCACACCCAACTTGCTCGCCTAATATCAACCCAGTATCTCCCAACACCCCAAACTCTAAGATACTATCAAAGTTTCCGATGCAGTTGACTCGGTAACTTAGGTAACTTGATAAATAACTGTATAATACTTAGAACTGGAGTGTTTCGACCAACTTAGTGATGGTCAGTTTCTCTTAAACTTTATTGAGTTCAAATGTATGTATTGAGTGCTCGTTTGTGTCAAAATTGTAACTAAGTTTTTAGTGTTAACTAATTGGTAGCAATGGAATGTGGAATTGGAAGTTGGAATTGGAAGTCTATTTGGCTGACGGTACGACCTTGATCATAATTCTCCTGCCCTTATCCCAATTTATTTGGGGTCGGCGCAACATGTCTTCTTCTACTATTTCCAATACTGGTATCAGGTTTAAACTTAGATCTTTAAACTAGATGACGATAAGAAAAATATCGTGAGAAAACCTCAGCTCAGTCATCTTTAAGGTCAGAAATCTTTAAGTCGCGATGAGCAAGCGGATAAAATGCTTTTACCTGCAGCATAATCAGCCCATAATGTTCTCACTGCTGGGACACTCCGTTCTATGAAAAAGGCGTGGTATACACCACGCGGGCCCAGTGCGAATTGATATCACACGCCTTCGAGATTTTTGGTTCTAGGACATGCTGCTGGTTTCCTCACGACGTTTTCCTTCACCACTTTGAGAGCAGTCTGTAGTGATGGTGATTATTTACACAAAGTAAACCGCCTGCCTAGCGTTGTTCTCACAAAACACTTGACGACAGTTTACTAGCAGACAGGAAAAAGCACCTTCCATTCTTTTGAGATGAAAGAAAATAACCTATTCTTAGCAAGACACACGATCCTAACACCATTAGTGCTTATGAAACTCACTAAAAATGAGACAACACGTTTTAAGACATAAATCACAAACGCAAGGCGAAATCTAGTTACACTAAGTGAGTACTAAAACAAATGGCGTTAACTATAACCCCTTTATGTGTATGACAAATGTATAAGCAAGGTTTTAGTATAATGGCTCATACGGGAGGATTTAGTAATAGTGGTCGTTAGGCAAGATGGCGGTACTCTTTTGTTTTGGTAAAAGAAAAATATTTGGTGTATAGTTTCCTGTATGGAATTGAGTAAGTGTCTATTTGATGTTATATGGTAAGCTCTGTTTAGTACAACAGTAATATAGTTTTTAATTGGAGCAATGGTAAGTCGTGGGTTCGAACCCAGGCAGGCGCTTTACTTTGTGTAAATAATTTCATCACCACACATCGTGAGGAAACTAGCATGTCTTCGAACCAAAAATTCGAATACATGCAACATCTACCCACCCGCACTGGGCCCGCGTGGTAAATTACAGCCCACTCCCTCTCGAAGAGAGGAAGCCTGTGTCCCAGCAGCGGGAACATTATAGGCCGATTGTGCATACTTTTAAATGAACGGATTATTTGTAAATAATATAGGTACTTAATGCCTGAACTTCAAAACAGACAATTAGCTCTGAAGTCCAATTCTCGTAATTTAAAACGTTCAAAATCTAGTCGCAGTCTCATCTCGGCGACAAACAAATGTCAAAAACTTGTCAAAATGTAGGGAAATTAGGTTGGTATTTTTGACAAATTGAGACTGAGATCAGACTGTGAACGATCTTAAAATTACGAGAATTGCCCCTCTGTTTGTTTCAGCATTTCTTCTCAGGGATCAATCAGCTAGGACAGGCAGGTACCATTTACTTTTTCTTTATTGACCAAACATTTAATTAATTTAATTTTTTTTTTTTTTACTTGTAAATGTGTCTTCACCATCTCCAAATACTTACAGAATAATTAATTTCATCCAGGAATGAAACCAGCCTAAGGTTGATTGTCGCTTACACGTCATAAAACGACAAGGTCTGTGTGACAGGTAGATAGTTTCAACCTTTGTGAATTTGCAATTTACGGAGGGATTTTCGTCAAAAGTGGTATAGCAATTACAAGGTCGATAATACCTACTTTGTGTGTCATTGGAGTTCACCGCTGTCCGTCACCTAGAGACATATTCATTAATAGAAAGTCATCGGCAATCTAATGAGTTAAAGGGCTTGTGAAAGTCCGTGGCATACTTACCTGTCCGCTATTTTGTATTTTTTTTTTTCAAAATGTCGTCCACCCAGACACCTCCAGACGGATAGATACAATGACGAGCACCAATATGTCAACACTTGGCAACTTTCAATTGCGATTTTTTCATGAAATTAGGAATGCAACGTTGAAATACGACACATTACATACACATATGGTTTCGAAAATGCTATGTTCGGTAAAACATAAAATTTCATTCATAAAATATTATAGGAGTAAATCGCTATTGAATAAAGTAGAGGGTATACATATTTTAGCTCGTGACTGTTGTTAGATTATTTCAGTGTCCGGAGTTCGCGGCTCGTCAGAAATCTGTCCGTGCCGGTGTGACTGATCCCTGAGTGAAATAGTGCATAATTGGTAGTTTTTAAGGTTACACATACATGGGTGGTTTTACATTATATTATATGTATTTAACAAGCGCTTCTCGCCATCAAACTCGAAAGTTTGGCGAGTAAAATGGTAAAAACAACAAAATAAATAATGTATGTTTGAGAATAATAAAAAAAAACCCATGAAACCGATACAGAAAACATGATAAAACCAAAAATTATCACATTTGAATGTTAATGTCTCGGAAACATGACACTTTACGGAGTTTGGCTCTATTATGTTTTCTGTTTGCATTGATCAAAATGCCGGCAATGCATGTAATCTATATAAATCAATAGCTGACCTATCGATTTTTATAGGTTACATTCATAGCCACCATTTTGAAAAAAAAAAATGGCGGTCTGGTCTATCAATGTAAATCTCCAATACCATTTCTAAACAAAAATGTTTGGAATAGTATTTTTCCGGACAAACAAGAAACTAATCACTTCTTTTTCTGGGAATACTGTGCGAATATCATCTTAAACCAGGAGCTTCAAGCCTCCTCTTTAAATAACGAAACGGGTCCTTAGGGTCCAAAACAATCCGCAAAAGTCAGTGTCACCGAAAGTGTCATCCATTAAAACACAACAACCATCGTTCATTTAACCAACCTATCTATTTCCAACCAACCAACTCCTCAAAAATAAACAAATTACACTCATTTCAAGCTTACCACATTCAAATTAATTTCAAACAATTCTGGTCAAAACAATACATTAAATGGCGCTGGACTTAAATGAGCAGACCGCAAACATTTAAATGCTTAGCTAACTTGTAGTAACGACCGGGTGCTGTTAACAAATTGCCAATAATCGTGATTCGAACGTTTAGTTTGTGCTAAACGTATTTTAATTAATGTATTGTGTTGGTATTACACACGAAATAGCTTAGTGCAAAAAAGTTTAGCAAAATTAGATAAGCAAATTAAGTTGAAAATACAAAAAAAAACTTTTCATGCCTATATTCCTTGAAGGATTCGTAGAGGTGTAAATATATTATTTTTTATATTTATATTTTACCAGTTATGTTATAGTCCCTTTAGTAGGAGATAAAAAAAGAAAAAGAAAGAAAAAATATACGTTATTTGCCGATATACATGACGCGGAAAAAGAACACAAACACAAAAAGAACAAGTTGGGGGAAAATATGCGTCACATCCACGCAAAACGGCACACAGTAACAATATTATTTTATAATTATTAGGTAACCTGGGCAGATTCCCAAGATGCGTCATAACGAAGTTTTTAGGCATTTGCCTCTAATAAAATACAGGTAAGTACTGCTAGTACTTCCTTTATATACACAGCCTTTTATAAACAAGCGTCTCTAAGGAACAGTCTAAGAAAATGCGAGATGAAGATTATATTGAATGTAGGTAGGTACTCTCAAAGAAACTTGAAAAAGCCGTCTCTCTCAAGTCTTAAAACGACCCTGTAAGATATCCTTCGTCTAGGTAATTTAAATTAAAACACTTTCTTGCTTCAAGACTTTAGTACAGAATAAAAGACACAAAAGGCCGACTTCATACAACGATCGAAAACTAGCGCACGCACCCGTACACGTACGTACGGCGATGTCAATCAAATGCTAGTCGCGAGTGCGCTTGCACTCGCTGTACGTGAACGGTATCTATGTGTGCGTGTGTTTTCACTCGATGTATCCAGCCAATCTTCTGTATCCATCTATCTTGTGAGCTTTGTGCTACAGAATACATGTAGCGCTGCTACACTACACGTATCGTTGCTGCTGCTTTTAAATGCTACCCAAAACTTGGTTCAGGGTGTTTTGTATCCCCTCCGGTGGGTTCCCGCATTATTGAGGCGGGGGGGGGGGCTCAGTAGCCGTGGCCTGGTCACCCACGGTGTAGCGACGAGGGGGGGTAAGAGGAACCCGACGAGGGGCCGCTCGTCAGGGCTTTGCCAGTAAGCCGACGACGTAGCGGCCAAAATTGGCAGGCGGCGGGGCCAATGACCTGACCCGTCGCAGGGGGACCAAGGGTGCCCAGACACGGGGTCGTCTAGTGCCCATGTGCTGGTATGGTCCCTGGGGTGGTCACGGCGTGATATGTGTTCTGGTGTGCCGGTGATGGGGAGTACTCCCCAGAGGAGGGTCCGGTGACGGACAGCCGCGGCGGGTTCACGTGGTGTGCCCGTGTTCCCACCGTAAGCGGCAGAGGACGACACCGTGGAGTTTTAGTGGGTTAGAGTCCCACATAACTGCACTATCTCCCCGTGGTAGTGCAGAATGCATGAGCATTTCTCCACGATAAAATACATTTTTGACTGATATATTTCTGTCCAAATGCATGATCGAGACTGTTTGATTAGTTACTGGTCAATTAAAAAAAAAAATATTTACCTTTTACCTAAATTGAAAACCAGGTAGTAGACCTTTATCCACCGTTGATATTTCGACATTATAACACAACATATCTTAATGGGTTGTTTTGGGAACAACAAGATAGCCTTATAAACATAGTTCATTCATCATAAAACCTATGAAATAATAAACACTCACCAAAAAAAACATCAAAAATAAAAAATAAATTCTTAAAACAAGATGTACTCCTCACAAACTCCACTTCATAAAATATTTAAGCCAGTGCCGAAGTCACTTGACGATATACATCGCTTTAAGACTACATATAGCAAGTACATATAGCGTGCATCTCATAATGGAGTGTCTTGTCGGCGACTAGCTAAATTTCCTTTGCCTCGTTATGAATATTATGCCTTAATGAATATTTCAGAAGCTGAATATTGTAAACAGCTGTTTATACTTCTTTGTCAAGTTAATCCTTGTCTTTTATCCGCTTTTTTCCGCTTTTCAAAAGCTTGAAGTGAAAGAGATGGTCTGAGAGATATTAAAATCTGTTTTTTTTTTGTTAAAATATTTAGAAAGTTGGCAAAATGGCCACAAAAATTCAATATTTTTGCTATAGCACACTTGCAACACCAAATAGGTTTGTGACAATAACGCGCTGTTTGGCATCAGAGATAAATATTGAAGTAGGAATCATCTGGAAAACGTAAACAAATCTGCCAGATAAATTAATCACAACTTATCTGTAAATGTTAAAACAAGCCAATTTTATATGGTTTCAAAATATTAGAAAGAAATAAAGCAACGTTCTTTAAAAAAAACAAACAAAACAAAAGTGGGTTTATTGGTAGGTATTACAGCAAAATAAATACACGTTAAAAACTATAAAAAACAGATAACAAATATTATAATGCCAAAAGGGCCTCAACTCAGCATAATGTCAGATGACAACACAAGGTATACCACCTGACGCTGATTTTCAGCTGCAACCCACACCTGCTACCGCACCATAGTACCATAGTAGATCACTATCACCCTAAACACTCCAATAACTTCAACCACTTATAACTCTACTCACCCCAGTTTCTACAAGAAGTAACAAATAGCACTAATTCCAGTGAGGTTGGAGCAACACCGCGCCATTACGATGAAATGTGTGCGAGCGAGCACATTTGTCAAATGTACTCGCTCGGTACTCATGGAAGAGGTGTTATGATTTTTGAGATTTTTTCTTGAATGACAAAATTTCGCCTAACACTGAGTTTTATAAAGGGGTAGTTATGGGCTATCAATAGATTTACACATTGCGGATAAAAGTCAATTATCGATAGAACTGTAGCAGCTAGCATCAACGACCGCGCGCCGTGCGCGCGGGCATATAACTAACTCCGTGGCGCGACGCGTGGTATTTATAGTTCGAGCAATAACGACCGGTCATCTGTGATTGGTCAATGTATATTATCATAGTTCTGTTGTCCATCACCTATGTGTAATTCTAAATTGTATATAAATACCAGCTCCTAAAGTATAAGAACACAATCCGAATATTTCTTTTATTATCTCCTGACAACTGGTAAAGAACAATAAGATACAATTATTTTATTAATAGAGCAGAGATGGCCCAGTGGTATCGGCCCCGAATTACGTGTTGAGTTCGAACCCATCTTGGCACTTTAGTTTGTGTATTTAATTTCATCACCACTGCTCTCAAAAGGGTGAAGGAAAACATCGTGAGGAAACCGGCATGTCTTAGAACCAAAAATTCGAAGACATGTGACATCTACCAACCTGCACCTTGTAGGCATACGGCCATATCCATTACGGCCTACACTCTCTCACAGAGAGGAGGCCTGCGTCCCAGCAATAGGAACATTATAGGCTGAGTATACAATAGATTTTCCCCAAAACAGAAAACAGCAGCCTGAGAAATGGGAAGAATGGAAGGGGTTTGTTTAACAACAGCAATAATCTAAGATAGGTTTCTTTGGGGACAACGAAAAACCTGAATTTAACAGTCAACAGGCTAAAATTAATTAAAATTAATTACAGAAACAATTAACACTCTGACTTAAAGCATTTATTTCTATTAAACCATTTACAAGCTCTTTTGAATTGTCAAATAGTCGGCCAGTTAGTCAGAAAGTTGAAGCTAGCCCATTCCAAAACGTAGATCTCTATGGAGAAGAATAGGCAAGGAACTCCAAGGACACTCTTTTAAATCAAGATGTTACAAAATCCTGGGTACATTATTTGTGAAGAAGATGCTTACTCAACGCAATGAGTAAGCATCTTCTTCACAAATAGAAACACATGTACTTTTATCTCCATCCGTTACCAATGATCGAATGGAACACCCGCAATGTAACCATATAATTTTAATCACTTACAATTCTGCTCACATCAGACAAATTTGGCTGATACAAATTGTAGTCATTCCTGTGCGGTCGAGAGGGACACCGTGGTATAACATTGTAATGTGCGGTGGGAGCGTGTTTGTCAAACAATTTAGTAGGGATGTACAGATAGGGAATGAAAGAGAAACTCAGTAATCAAAGTCAATTAAGTATCGCGTTTAATCAGGATAAATTGTTACACTCGCGAGGCGGACCGTCGGGATCGAAAAGGGACGTGCTCTTAATATCAATCGCGTTTCCGGACTGTAGGACCGGAACCAATGCGGCGCGCTCGCAGCGGGCGCCGTCCCTCGCCCCTCTCGCCGCGCGCGCCCGCGCATCGGGAGAACCATCCCTTCGCTCTTTCAGTCGGCCTTTCCTGACGAAGCTGCCCGCCCCGGGTAGCCTATTCTGGAACTAATAATACCGACCCTCGAGGTCAACTGGTTAAGGTGAGTTCTTAATCTCACGAAAAAGAATTGGGGAGTGTAGGTATATCGATACGTCTGTTAGACAGCCAGACTATGAGACACTATCGTGACACTTCTGAATGTGTCTGGCACCATATAATAATGAGGACACTTATGAATGTGTCTGTCAGACGACGACGAGCTGAGCATCTATCGTGATTATCAGACGACACCTTATGAATGTGTCTATCAGATGATGACACTGGATGTGCCGTCCCTGTTGTCTATCATCTGCGGATGACACTTTACCAATGTGTCTATCGACGGTGACGACACTGCGTGTCTGTTACAAGTGACTGACACTTTATAAATGCGCCCGTCGACAAGAACGACACCCTGTATCTACCACCAGTCTGAGAAGGCCTTCGTTCAAACGACGACACCAATGCGGTATCTGTCTTTCATGCATGTTCATTTTAGCGCTTAATATTTAGTAGGGTACCCTTGTGTTATAACTAGATCATCGATTGTAGTGGCCACAGTTTAGTGACTCACAAATAATAACAATATTCGCATTAAACAAATGGAATATATATTATATTAAGTGAACAGTTGCAGCGGCCACAGAGTAGTGGCTCACAACATTAACAGTGTTCCATTATGTAAATGGATACATTATATTAAGTGAACAGTTGCAGCGGCCACAGAGTAGTGGCTCACAACATTAACAGTGTTCCATTATGTAAATGGATACATTATATTAAGTGAACAGTGCAGCGGCCACAGAGTAGTGGCTCACAACATTAACAGTGTTCCATTATGTAAATGGATACATTATATTAAGTGAACAGTTGCAGCGGCCACAGAGTAGTGGCTCACAACATTAACAGTGTTCCATTATGTAAATGGATACATTATATTAAGTGAACAGTTGCAGCGGCCACAGAGTAGTGGCTCACAACATTAACATCAATACTTAAGAAGTATGTTTGTTGTCAATTAAGTTGCTTATTATAATAATAAACTGTAATAATTGAAAAATAAGTACTGTAAAACATTTCGACATCCAACACCAACAACTGTCAGTACACATCTTACACACGGTTACACACATATGCGTTTAATAGTAACAATTAATCAACTGCCCGTTATAGTGACATTAAGGCAAGCATATTAACACGTTTAACGTGCAACCCGGTATGTGGGTTATTATTTAACGTCAATTAACCATGGTATATATGATAGTTGAAACGATTAATTACTCATTTAATTTAAAATAATAATAATAAAACATAGATACTATAATCTAAACAACTTCCTTCCTGTTATCAATCAGTATCGGAGGTTAACTCGTTAGGATATTGTAAAGGCTTGAGCTTATCTCTGGCAAGGACGTTTTCGTAAGGACGACCACGAGAGGTGGTACTTTTGATTAAATAACGGTCATGAGGTAAAACCTTACGCACGACAAAAGGACCATCGAAACGAGGCATAAGCTTGCCGCTGCGTAACCCTTTCTTAAATACCTTACGTTCAGCCAGGACGAGATCGCCTTCCTTAAATGAAGTACCCTCGTCTTTTTTTTTATCAAAATTGATCTTTGACCTCCGGGCAGCCTCTCGAGAGCGAGTAATAGCGCCAGCCCGAAGAGAGCTGATATCAGACCTTGTAGGTACAACGATGTCTCCCGACAGTCGTGGTCGGAAACCGTATAGTAGCTCCAGTGGTGACTTCCCTGTACTATTATTGGTATTGGAATTAATCCCGAGCTGTACCTTGGACAAATATTCCTCCCAACGGTTCTGATTCTCTTCTCCGAGGTAGGCGACTAGAGCATCCAATATTGTGCGATTGAACCGCTCAATTTGCCCGTTGGCCCTTGGACTTGCCACCGCGGTTAGTACGTGTTTGATTTGCCTATCACGACAATACCTTTTGAACTCATGACAGTCAAAGGCTTTACCGCGATCGCTGATGATACGGCTCGGCAATCCGAACGTTTTAATGTACTGATCAAATGTCTTTAATACGTTGTCACAACCAGCATCGCGTACCGCCTCAATCCAGATGAAACGCGTGAACGCGTCTATAATGGCGAGTATGTACATTTTGCCTGATGGACTTTTACAGAATGGACCGAGGTGGTCTACGTGAACGGTGTGAAACGGTACAGCTACCTTCTCTATAGGATGTAATAATCCTACTTTACGACCGGTCGGTTTCTTTGCGTACTGACATGATATGCAACCACCGACGTACTTTTGCACAAACCGTCTCATACCACTAAACCAATACTTTTCCTTCATGGCGTCATAGGTTTTATTATGGTTGGCATGACCGTTGTTATCATGAAAAGTTTGCATGATTGACCAGCGAGACTGACGTGGTACTACAACTTTGTTTTGACCGTTCACTTTTCTAAATAAAACGTTATTCTCTAAAACGTAGTCCCGTCCTAGGCCGTTGCTATTGCCCACGGATGTTTCGTCCTTCAACTGCCCTATAGTGGATCGGATTGAGTCGTCAGAGTGCTGCATGCTTTCAATAAGATCTCCGTCTGTGCAACGCATAACGGATTCAGCGGGGTTACGACTCAATGCATCTACATGAGCCATGGCCTTGCCTGGTCGGTATTCCACGTCAAAGTTAAATCCCTGAACTTCGAGCCACCATCCAGCGATGCGCGGGTTCAGGTCCCGCTTTGACCACGTCCACCGCAGAGCATTGCAATCAGTTACAATGGTGAATTTTAAACCTGTCAAGTAGACCTTGAACTTCTGTAATGACATGACAACAGCTAATGTCTCAAGTTCGAAACTATGATAGTGTTGCTCCGCGGTGGTCGTCTGGCGGCTAGCGTAAGCGACTGGTTGGTAAGTACCATTAGGCGGTTTTTGAAGCAGAATACCTCCCAGACCGATTTTAGAGGCATCGGTGTGCACTTGTGTTTCATACTCCGGGTGAAATAATAATAGTACCGGACGACTTACTAGTATGTTCTTAATGCTATCAAAGGCCTGCTGTTGTGCAGCGCCTCAGACCCATGGTTGGTCTTTTTTAGTCAATAGCGTGATAGGTCGAGCTAGCGAAGCAAAATTACGTACGTACTTACGAAAGTAGTTCGCTAGACCCATGAATTGTCATGCGTGGTGTACGTTCTCGGGTTGCTTAAAATCGTGCACAGCATTAAGTTTATGTTGAGCCGGTTTTACTTCGCCATTACACACTTCGTGGCCTAAATACTCGACACGAGACACTAAAAATGAGCACTTATCGAGTCTCAGTGTAACGTTGGCTTCTCGAATCCGCTCTAAAATTGCTCTCAAATGGTCTAACGCGTCAATTTCTGAGTTCGAGTAAATTAAAATATCGTCTAAGTAAGCCGTGCTAAATTTAAATTTTAACGGCCCGAGGATTTCGTCTATAGCGCGTTGAAACACCGCTGGTGCATTAACTAACCCGAAGCTCATGCGAGTGTACTGATAAAGACCGTCCGGTGTGATGAACGCGGTATAGTGTTTACTCTCGTCATCGATTTGAATGCAATGGTAAGCCGATAAAATTTCTAAGCACGAGAAAACACGCGCATTCGAAAGTCGATCCAGTTGGTCCTGTATCAGTGGTAAAGGATAGCGCTCCTTTTTGGTAATTTTATTAAGAGCACGGTAATCGACGACCATGCGCGGCTCTCCCGTCCTTTTGGTCACGAGAACGACAGGACTCGCGTATGGTGAAGTGGACTCCTCCACAATACCTTTACTCCTTAAATCACTAACGGTATTGCGGACCTTGTCACGATCACTCGCGGACATGCGATATGGTCGGTAATATACGACCTTTTCTTTATCCGTCAACTCAATATGCATCTTAACAGAACATTTGCCTATTCTAGTGTCGTCTACTCCCGAGAAACATTCCGAGTATTCTTGTAAAATCGACTCGAGTTTCGTTAACACGTCCGATTCAAGATCGTCACCTATTTTGTACGTATTTCCACTATCGTTTATCGCGGCTCGTGCTACGCATCGATTAACAGGTAAGTCAAATGAACTATTACTCGTATTTATTATATTCATGACTGCCTTTCCGTCAATAAACTCGATATCGCTCTGTGGAATAACGCGCTCAGCCCTCGGAACTTGATGTTCGGTGTGACGTACGGACGCATGTCCGAATAGTAGTTGGTCGCATGAAACTATTATTTTGTTTACTCCTGGCGACAACGCGACTGAACTATCCATGAACGACTTCACATGTTCGACATCCTCACAAACGGCGGGTAACTCGCGTAAATTATTAGCGTTATACATTTTTAAACACGTAGGTGTCTTAATGACGTACACGTCTGGATAATCCGTGAACGGTTGACCTATAATCACACCGATGTCTTGTGCGCTGTCTGGCACAATATAAGCGCTCGCGTCGCACGAAGCTTCGTCCGCACACACCTTTACATACGCTTCACCAATAGGTATTATCTTCGAACCACCAAAACCACTGATAACGCTATTCGATTGACAGGGCTGCACTTCGAGATTTAATTTTTGTGACATAGAGTTAGTAATAGTTATACACGAACTACCGAAGTCAATAAAAGCTTTCACGGGGTGGTCGTTGACCCTTGCGTTTAAATAATATTTCGACCTTGATGGTTGGTCTTATAAAGCATGTACCGACTGGGATGCGCCAGCGTTCGAATTATTATTATTATTATTGATGTGCAACTTTCGAGCCTTAAGTTTCAAACATTCATCCTTACTATGGCCCGATTTACCACAATACGTACATTTTTTAGCTTTGCGGAAACATTTATCTTCCGTATGGCCCGATTTACGGCAAAAAGCGCAAATAGTTGCTTTATCACGCGCTTTGTAATTGCAATTCATTGCAATATGGCCGCGCCTTTTACAAAGATTGCATCTTATCTTTTTAAAAGAGGAATTTACACTTGGCACGATATGACTTGTTCCTTCGGCGGTACGAAGTGCGGATAGGTATTTCAACAACTTAGTGGGGTCATTACAAGCCGCGGAAACTGCGCCGACCTCTACAATCTGACTACCAATCGTGCCAATTATAATTTCCGTGGTGAGCGATGGCGGGAGGCCACAAGCATTCCCCAAAGCCAGTTTGTCATAATAAAATTGCATGTAGTCATCGTCGGGTTTCCGTACGACATTAACTAAATCACGTAACATATTCAATTTACTTTTCTGGGACGGAAAAGCCACCATTAACTTTGACTTAAAATCCGACCAAGTCACATTCACGTCTACTAAATTATCAAACCACTGACGAGCGTAGCCCTTTAGTTTTGACGAAGTATTGAAAATAGTGGTCTTTTCGTCCCAGCCATACATGTTAGATATACCTTCGATTTTACGAATCCAAATTTCCATTGTAATTAGAGTTTTCTGGGGGTCAAATTCCGGTATAGGGTCGCTGCGACCTACATATCGCAGTGATGATGAAGGTGCAACATACCTCGTATTTGTAGGCGTCAAAGTCGTGAAATTCAGTTGCGACGGCGGCGTACCGGCGTGAAGTAACGTGTTATTAACACGTGAAAGCTCATCGGCGCGCGTGGCTGATAACCCGCACTCGCCAACCGTGCTATGGACGCCAAGCGACGGGGCGCCCGGCATCGCTAACTGGGAAATACCTGAATCCAGTTGTGGGGCTGACATATTCGGTGTCGGCTCCGCTGGCAATGACGCGACTGGTCCAGCGATTTGCGAAACCGCCCGGTGACCGTTACCGGTAGTGGCAGGCGTCCACGAACTCGTGAAGTAGCCATGTTGGCACGTCGTGGCAGGAACGGAGGTACAGGATGCCCTCCCATGCGCTGCTTGATGACCACAGCCTCGCCCGGCCGGTGTCACATGTCCGATGGTCAATGATGTAGGTATTGGTGGTGTCAAAGAGCCCTCTTCATCGATATCACGCGAAACCGGCGCGCCGTAAACTTCCGTTTCCAGTTTACGCACGCGATGTTTTAATTGTTCTTCTAAATTTGTTAAAAGCTCGCGACGAATGCGGCTAATTTCTTCTTTTATTGTGTTATTCGCGCTCATTTTCGCGCACACGCACGTTTACACGATTCACACAATAAAAACACTCACGTAATAATAATAATATACGACGTATATATTCATTCGAGTTCACATTTATTAATTAGTGGACGTTTATGGAATCTAATCCCACTATCTGAGCTGAAAGAGAAACTCAGTAATCAAAGTCAATTAAGTATCGCGTTTAATCAGGATAAATTGTTACACTCGCGAGGCGGACCGTCGGGATCGAAAAGGGACGTGCTCTTAATATCAATCGCGTTTCCGGACTGTAGGACCGGAACCAATGCGGCGCGCTCGCAGCGGGCGCCGTCCCTCGCCCCTCTCGCCGCGCGCGCCCGCGCATCGGGAGAACCATCCCTTCGCTCTTTCAGGAAGTTAATCGTAAGAAAATTGCCCAAAACCATACGCCAGTGTGTCGTGTTATATCATTTCATACAACTGTCAAAGAATGACATTTGTGATTTGAATATACATAAAAGCAATTATTAAAGGGTGGCAGAGACATCAACGTGCAAACTGTAACCATGAATTCAGCACATAATTCTAGACCTAGCCCCCTAGCCTAGACTTTTTCGTGAGTTATTTGATTTTGTATTTCTTCTTTTAAGCTGCTTTAAGACGACTCGTATGAAATACATCATCAGAATGACTTTACCAAGCAAGGTAAAGTCATTCTCATACTTTTGTAGCGGCATTTACAACGCCACATGCGAACAACGCGTCATACTGACGTCACGCCAATCCTGCATCTCGCAAGCAGAGTTTACCGCGCAATTAGCATAGATACAATTTCCCAACATCAAACGTTGGGCAATTGCCCGCCAGACACAACACCCGTCTGGTCGGAGGATCCTCCCTTTTCTATGGAGGATGAGTGAGCTGTACACCCTGTTCCTCTAAACTTTTATAAGTAGTCTGCAAGTTTCCTTAAGGGTTGGGCAGAAGTGTACCTAGTGCACCTCCATTTCGCCAGTTTCTATTGTCATCAACCTGGGAAAATTCTAGACTCCTTAATTTAACTCCTAAAATCATTAAAACAATTCTCCGGCGAGCACTAAAAGGCAACCAGTTTCAGTTTCTCTATTACATTTTTTTCGTCTAAATAAACTTACTACATCTCTGAATTATTTACCACCAGTCGTTAACCGCTTTGAGAAATACCGGTGCAATGATTGTTAACACTTAACAAAAACGGAGCTAGTACAAATTGCACTCATTTGAGTGTGATTAAGAGGAGCACCGTGCTATAACATTGTATAGGGATGGGGGCGGAACGAATTTGTCAAACACAATTTCAAAATAAAACCTCCTCTTATTTTGAAGTCGGATAAATAAACTCATGTAAGGTTTATTATTTGTTTTGGTATTAATCGGAGTAATTGTGTTTTGAAGTTAGCTTTGGCATTCATAGAAATACTTATTTGTTGGGTAAAAGAGATTGGGAGAATCTGCCCTGAAGCACACACCAATCACACACAATCATCTGAAGACACATACTAATGAAAAGATCTCCGCAAGGAAAGTATTTCTTACTATGACGATTTATTTTGAATGTTAATACGTAAGTAGCTACAGAGCTCTAAATATGAGTAGTTAAGTATTATTGAAATTATGGTATTCCGTCAATTAATTAACTTTGGTTAATTCAGTGTCTGGCAAACATCATAATTTTAAGCCTATAAACCGACATTTCAAAACATTGGCCTCCTAGATGCCATTTTAGGAACAATGTTTTTTAAGACTCGGTCGGCCGGACAGAACGTTAAGCCCATTATTGTTAAAATATATGCCAATGGAAAGAGCTTTTTAAGGAGAACCTATGCTACTAATATTTCTTTTGCAAATTGTTAGTCAGTACGGAGTGATTGACCTGAAAAGGTGATAACTTGGGCACCGCCGTTAAGGGATTCTTGGCGCCGAATAGCCAAAAGATAACTAATGAAAAGAGCTTTTCAAGGTAAACCTTTGCTAAAAACTACCTTTTAAAACGACACCTAGGTTACATTCTATTTTCGTGTAAGTTTTGACGTTTAAAAGTACCTTTTAATGGCCTACCGTTAAATAAATGATTTCTATTTGTCAGTCCAGATTTGAGAATCCAGTCCAGAATGAAGACCTAATGCTCATAAATTTTTTTCATCCTACCAACAACCAATATAATTTCAGGCACTTACAATTCTGCTCTTCCCAGTACCAAAAAGTAGATACAAATTGCACTCATCGAAGTGCGGTTAAGAGCAGTGCTATACATACGGGGGTATTCGCTATAACATTGTAATGTGCGGTGCGAACGCATTTGTCAAACAGCATGGGTGAGGTTATCGCTGAGTGGCGCAAAAATGGGACATTATTTTATATGTTCATGTTTTATGAGTACGTGGTGAAGTATAGGGTATTTTTTGGTGCTTTTATTTGTAGGTAATTACCCTAGGTCGTATTTGTGAACTGTTTCGTATACTGCTCCTAACTCACAGTTAATAAAACAGTGGAATTAAAGTTTTAGATTGCTAAAATCGCACTATAGGTTATATTACAGAAAGCCAATTCCCGTAATCTAAAACGTTAAAAATCTATGTAGCTGCAATCTCATGTCAGTGTCAATCAATGTCAAACACTTGTTAAAAATTAATGAAAAATAGATATATTTTTGACAGATTGAGACTGAGATTAGACTGGGAAAGTTCTTAAAAAAAACCGGCCAAGTACGTGTCATGCCACGCATAGGGGTTCCGTAGTCACCCATAATGGCACTTTACAAGTTAGGCCTCAATAACTCTTCAACTAACAAAGTTATCTAAGCCGTTATAGTTTTTCTTTAAAGTTCATGTTCACATGGACTACCATCATGATTTTTTTCAGATTTTTCGAGCCAGCTCCCCGCTCTTAAAGTTTAGCTTTTAGAGGGGGACGCCCTATTTTAACAAAAAAATGCGCTTTAAAGTTTAGTATCTCGCAAACGGATACCTAAATCAAAAAATCGTCTTAGCAACCTCTCAATGTTTTTAAAAGACTTATCTAATGATACCCCACACTACGGGATAGATGCGAGAAAAAAAATCATCCCCACTTTACGTGTAAGGGACGTACCCTAAAAATATTTTTTTCGTGATTTTATTTTAGCACTTTGTCGACGTGGCAAATACACATATCCATGCAAAGTTACATCTTTCTAGCATTAACCGTTTGGAAGGTGAGCCGAGGATGGACGGATGGACGGACGGACGGACGGATATGACGAAACTGTAAGGGTTCCGAGACGTGAACCACGGAACCCTAAAAACGGGAAATACCTCATTGGCATACCTACATACGTGAAAACGAGAAATATGAAAAAAACCCCGATGAATGCTTCACCTCCTTTTTGAAGTTGTTTAAAATTGAGATCATCTTCGTGGCTTTTTTTTAACTATAATTAGGAAACATTTTTTCAAGCCAAATAGTCTATATATTATTTTACTAGCGGGAGATATACACGTCATAATACGTATATAACATCACGCCTTGTTTGTGTACCTACGTATAGTACAGTCACATTTCGCCAGTAAAGTTTAAGGAGGAGTCCAGCCTATTGCCAACGTCATAACAATTAAAACAAAATGTCGCAACAAAAAACAATATTAAACGTACAAAGCACTCATAATTCAAAACATATGTTATTCTACACAAAGATTAGACTGCAAACCTGTATATAAAATTAACGTGGCGCTGTAAAATGTAAAATTTAATCCTCTGAGCTGGATTAAATCGTACATACGAAACAACAATGTCGAAATGGGCAAATCCAGAGATGCGAGAGCTAAATCTGGGCAAAAATAACCCGTGTTTAGCAGTCATTGGGTTGAAAAAACAAAGCGTTTTAAACAAAAATAACTTTTAAAGTTCATAATCATCATCTTCATTATTTCAACTGAAACACGTCCACTGTTGGACATTTGTAAATTTGCTAAATCTCACCCTGAGATGTTTGAAAAACTGAGAAATAAATGTAAGTTCAAAACTAGATATCCTAATAGATTGATACGAAAACGGTACTATATAGACGAATTTGTCTATGTATATTCAGATTTATAACAAGATTTCTAACCAAATTAAAGAACTTCCAATGGTCCGCTTCAGAAGGGTTTTACACAGGTGGCTAATTCAGAATCCCTTCTATACTGTTAAAGCATTCCTTCATTTAAATCTAAATGATCTAATTGTACCTATACCAGAAAGTTTGTATGTCATTATGTTATGATTGAATATGTTAAGCCACTATTATACTACCGTTGTAAGAACTTTTGTAACCATATTTATCTGCAAATAAATCTTTGACTTTGACTTTGATATAGGCCTTCCTTAAGCCCCGCCACTTCAAACGGTTTTGTGATTCTCGCATCCAGCGGATTCCTGCAGCCATCGTCGGAGGAATAAGAATAATAAATAATTTATTTGTAAAACATAGGTAAGGGTAGGGTCGGGTGGGTAGGGTGGGGTAGGGTAGGTAGGGTTTGGCATCAACATCAACTGCGAGTACAGCACGCACCTTTGATTTGCCGGCGATATAGTAGGCATGGCTGACACTATGGAGGACTTTCGTACAATGCTCGGTGACCTTAGTAGAGATTCCGAAAAGTGAGTCGTTTTTAGTTAAAAAGAGAAAATCGTGGGCACCTTAACGGGATAATGATCAGAAGGCCAATTACCGTAGTTAAAAACGTTCAAAATCTAGTCACAATCTCACCTCAGCGACTAAAAATGTAGGGAAATTAGTGGTATTTTTGACAGATTGAGACAGATCATACTGTGAACGTTCTTTAAATTACGAGAACTGCCCCTCTGATGTTCTCATAAATGGCTCGTAACGAAATATCGTGTACTTATTATTTTTGACCTCCTTCACTAAAAAGGAAGTTAAGAATTGGTACAAAAAGAAACATCAAACGTCTTTTTCGAACCTTCCGAAAACACGTAAAGACTGAAAACAAACGCAAATCTATCGTCAATAAACAACACATATTACAAACCACAAATGTTTGAAACGCAATTACTCTTTTTAGCAACAAACTGCCTTCTCAACTTACGCCACCAAAACAAAATACCACGATATTTGCATTCAAGCTCAGTTTTCCTCAATACTTAAATCTAACAAGACTCATTACACTTCCTCTATCAAATCTGATTGCCTTTTACATACCTTACACAGATTACCCATTCGCATTCACTCAAGTTAGGGATGGCCAACTTTTTTTTTTTTTGTTTTCTTGTTGGTAAGTCATCATATGACTTCTCCCGTTCTGGGCGGAGCAGGAGGGCGTGTCAGACTTTTACTGACTAAAACCCACACGTGTTCCTTCAGTTGCCTATGCCAGGGACCACGGTATCTCGTTCGAATAACCCGCGGCCCTGGCATGCATCGGCCCTAGCGGACCCCGTCACTTCGTGCTGACATCTCTTTGAGGCGCGCGTAGAATACAACGCGCCGTCGACTCGGGCCTGGTCCTTGCCGGGCGGCGAGCTGCCCATTGCTCGCCGCCCGGTACCCGCCCGTACGGTGGCCGGGAGTCGGCTGGTGACTCCCGAAGGGATGGCCAACCTTTGGTAGAATATTACCATAAGTGATACAATATAGGAAACGAATAAAGACTTCATTTTATAAACATCAAAACATAAATATCAATTTGAGACGAAGGAGACAATAATGAAATAAACAAAATAAAAATATTTTTGTTCAGTTTGTACTGTTTTTTTAAATGTGATCAAATACAGTCCGGCCGTCAAGAAAATGAATTCCATAACGGGGGAAGTAATAATATTACAGTTCGGCCGACAAATAATGCGTTCTTGATACCAGTCAGTGCGACAATTCTGGTAACTAATAAAGATCAAATTCGCAAATCACGTATTCGTTTGTATGAAACTCACAGGTGTCAAGCACGCATTCTCTGTTCGGCCGAACTGTAATTTTATTACTTCCCCCGTTAATCTAATCGCAATTCAAACTAAATATTCGTTTAAATAAGTCAAATGCTTCCAATTATTTGTTTATTTGATCGATGGTGCTCTACGTGCTTGGAGCTTTCAACTTCAATACTTTGAAAACTCCAATAACTTGTGACTTTTCCTAATTTTTTTTTTCTAAGTTGGTTCCACATTAAAAGTTGTTCATGACTATGAGTGCTTCTGTCTCTAAATAATTACATAACTTTATCAGACAAAGTGGACAGTCCCTTTGTAAGGCACTGGATACGGAGGCACGCGCTAACGAGTATTTGACCACGTCAGTTTTAGTTTTCTTTAGTCGGTAAAAGTTTACTAACATAATCTTTAAATCATTGTTACTGAATACTATAAATGGACTGTGAGCACTTGTAGTCCGAAATAAAGAATACACTTAATATATATATATACTCGTACATATATATATATATAACTTCACTCATGTTAACCCAGTGTTAACAAACCAAAGAAAAATATATTTTTTTTGGATTTTCATGATTGCGTCTCTGCATCACCCAAAGGTTGACTGGTACAGAATTCCTACGGTATTATGTCCGCCTCTGTACATTTGTGTACTGGAAGTGTCAAATGATTAAATAAAAACGATTCACCAACCCTGTAAGACGATATACAAACAAAAAAAAAACTCCTACAATAATACTTCTAAGAAAAATTGGGTCAATGTTCACATTTGGTCAGACACACGCGATTCCCTACTAATGCTGACATTATGCTGATTGCTTGCTCTTTCTACGTTGGATAAAAAACTTAGTATTTCTAAAAGAATATTTTTTTGTAGGTAAAAAAAGGAAGGGCTTTTGTAACAGATGTTGCCTTAGGGAGTGTTTGGAAGATGGTCGGGGTCCTGTGTATTACTGGGTCCTTTGTAAGTTACATACACATAATATATGTACAGACATCGCCATATACGTATTTCACGTCACACTGACACATGATGGAACACTCAAAATCATGCATCGCGCAAGCAGAGTTTATCACGCAACTAGCATATATACGACGTCTCGACATCAATCGTCCGGCAGTAGTCCACCATGGCCCTAATTCACTATGACCACTTAACGATTCGTTACTTCGAAACCACGTCAATTTCTTAGCTAATCCCGCCAGTCACGGTTTCATTCATTGTGTCATAGAGAATAATCTCACCATCTTTTTTTAATTTATGTTTACTTTATTTGATTTCATGTTTTGATTGTTGTTTGTCTCGAATCATATTATGTTGCAATGGTTTATTTTATTTCTTGTCTTGATTGTTGTTTTTATTTATTTATGTATAATTGCATGCTACACTGGTTGACGTCATCACGTCAACGCCGGCTGCCGCTGAAAACCAGCGCTGGGGCTCTGTCTCGTATAGAGTCTTAGCATTATGCTGAGCGATGGCCGTTTTGCGTGAATGTGACGCATGCTTACCCCCAACTTGTTACTTTTTTTTTGTGTGTTTATGTTCTTTTTTATGCGTCATGTTTGCCGCAAATAAACGTATTTTATTTCTTTCTTTTCTTTCTTTCTTTCTAGCGCCAGGCGCCACACCCGTCTGGTCGGAGGATCCTCCCTTTTCTATGGAAAATGAGTGAACTTTACACCCTGTTCCACATCCTACTTCCCACTA